>JASAOG010000001.1:457500-3365000 GCA_030265305.1 Biomphalaria pfeifferi | reverse complement strand
TGTGTGTATGTTTGGGTGTTGGTTAAAAAAGAAAAATGGCAGGTCTATTTAAAAATAACAAGTACATTCGAGAGAAACATTGGCCCAGAGAATCAAGTAAGGAAAATGGAGATGTGTTGCCTGGAAACAAAGACATTATCGATTAAACTTTTCTTTAAAACGCATTTGGGTAACCTGGTGTATATTGTTTACTGTTAGGTCGCTACCAAAGATGTTTTCACTAGCTAATGCTGAAGAGTTTAGAGTGTATGGAGCTGCTTTGAAAAATAAAACTTAAAATCACATTCTAATCCCAGGGAAAATGTTGTCGCAAGCTTTCTAAATTCAGAGTAACAGAGAGAAACTATACTAAATCACGTAAAACAATGAACGCCACCGAAGAGACAATGCCTGTTCCAGTGCTGTCTATTGAAACCTATTATCGCTTAGTGCTTGGGTTTGTCTTGGTCTGCCTACCCATAGTCTCCGTGGTCAGCGCCTTAAACAATGCCTTGAGTCAGCTGACCTTCATCAGCCAAGGCTTGAAAGAGCACGTGACTTTTAGCCTCTTCTGCTTGTCACTGGCTGATTTCCTGGTGGCCTTGGCCTCTCTGGGCTTCGTGTTCTCCGCACCTCTTCTTCTGGTTCCTCTAGACACTGACAGCTTGATGACCAATTTAGCATTCACTTGGATGAGGGTCATGTTTTCAGACATCGTTGTTGGCATTATCGTCTTCATCTCCGTGGAGAGGTCATGCTGCGTGGCGTTTCCTTTCAGATTTAAACTCATGTTCAGCATCAAGAAATCCATTATCTTCCTAGCAGCCATCGTGTTTTTTGTCATCGGAAACTACATTCCCGTCTACACAACGTTTTGCCTAGACACCGTAATCGACAGCAGCACTAATACCACCGTGTTTTACGGCTGTTCGCCACCTTACAGCGCTATCGTCTTCAAACACATTGGCATTACATTCGGGACTATCCTATCCCTAGCCTGCGAAGTCTCCACTTCTATCTCTGCCGTTGTTATGCACGTCTGCCTCAGAAGATCCTCCCAACTGCGATTTTTGATGAAGACGGCGCAGGACATCCAGGAAAACTCAAACAAATCATCGACTACCTTGTCCAGAAAAGAAGAGCGAGCCGTTAAGATGGTGCTCGTGGTAGCAACCGTCTATCTGCTGACCAGTGTCCCTAAGGTGGTTTTTAACTTGTCACTTGCAGTATCCGAAGAAATGACCTATGGAAAGTATAGCCTTATTGGTAATATTATTGGCTTCACTTCCTATATCACTGGCACAATCAACGGAACTTTTCATCTGTTTGTGTTCTACAGATATAGTTCTTTATTCAGGAAAACCTTTCGCAGAAAATTCTTCCATTTATCAGAATAGTTTGAACCACATATAAGGAGAAGAAGAGTTTAAGATGAACCCTAACGTTTTGTTTTTCACATGTTTGACAACTTAACCCTAAACTTTCTATAGCAGTTGGCCCATTTGAATATCTATACTCATTATGTGAACCACATCTCAGAACAGAAACATTCAATCAAAATGCACATTTTAAGGATGTGAAGGGAATTTTGATTTCGGCATCAGTCTACAACACCAAAAATGTCTGTCAAGTTTAGACAAACAAAATTACTCGCATTGATTCTATCCCCACGACCAACCCAGAAGATTTTAGGTCACATTTTGTTAAAGCAAAGTATTTCACCTGACTTGATCTTTCAAGAGGCTACTACCAAATACCTAAGAACAATCAAAATTGATATAACACTGCCTCCACTACATCTTTGGATATTTCCAGTTCAACTCTAGGAAACTGACGTAAAAGAGGATTAGCGCTGCAATCTGATCTGTGCATGATCTCTCCTTTCGAGAATTGGATTGTTGGTCATTGTTCGTCATGGAGATGTGGATGTCACGGAGATGTGGATGTCATGGAGATGTGGATCTCATGGAGATGTGGATTTCATGGAGATGAGGATGTCATGGAGATGTGGATGTCATGGAGATGTGGATATCATGGAGATGTGGATGTCATGGAGATGTGGATGTCATGGAGATGTGGATCTTTCATTCGGTTCATAAGATGCGGTAAGAAAAGCATTTCCTGGCATGGTGTTATCCCTCGGTAGTTTGAGCGGGAACTAAATACACCTTCTGAGAAGTTTGATGAGCTTATTGAACTAAAGACACCTTTTTAGGAGTTTGATGAGCTTATTGAACTAAAGACACCTTTTTATGAGTTTGATGAGCTTATTGAACTGTCGCCTTTCTTAGGAGTTTGATGAGCTTTATTGAACTATGGACGCCTTTCTTGGAGGAATCTGATAAGGTAGTTGGAGCAAAAACTAAGGTAGACTTTCTTGGAGAGTTTCATGAGGTAGCCCTCCTTCCACTCTGGTGGCCCTTTTCCCTTTTCCCATATCTTGCCGAAGAAAGGGTAGATTAGCATCAGGCTGGCGTCAATGTCTGCATTTCAGCTATTCAACCGGGATGCTGTAATGTCCAGCAGATTTACAGGTCTTCAACTGCTTACTTGTGCAGCGGACCTCTTCCTTAGTGGGTGCACTGCACTTGACAGATTAGACTTTAAAAAAAAGTTCATAAGGGAATTAGTGACGTCATGTGACCCTTTTGTCCCTTGACACGCATAAATCGGGAATTCTCCCTCCCCCTCCCAAGCCTATCTGAAGGTTCTACAATAGAATTGACCATTACTGCGATTGGGTTGTGCATATACCTCCAGTCCTGGACCCTCTATAAGGCTGTAAAAGAATTTCATCCTATTCTTATCACGTGATCGCCTCGAACAGTTGCAGGACTATCACAATTCGTGACTGCTCCCTTTTGTGGAACTCTTCCTAGGGGTCTAGGTTCGCACGCGTTGTTTCCCCCCTTGGGGTCTAGGTTCGCACGCGTTGTTTCCCCCCTAGGGGTCTAGGTTCGCACGCGTTGTTTCCCCCCTAGGGGTCTAGGTTCGCACGCGTTGTTTCCCCCCTAGGGGTCTAGGTTCGCACGCGTTGTTTCCCCCCTAGGCACCTCCTTGAACGTGTACTGAAAAAACTCATCTTTATTTTTATTTTTATTTAGTTTAGATCTTCGATCTATTGACATTACAACAAATCTCGGTTTGTTTATCAAGTTTTGTCCTTGCTATGTAAGATAAGTAGAGCTATGTAACCAGAGGCGTAGTGGGGGAAGGGGGAACGATGCCCCGGGCGCCCTCTCCAGGTGGCGCCACAAGCAGAGAGGTGCCCAAAAATAATTATTGTAGACATTTAGTTAGGTAATACATTATTAGAATTATATTATTAAATACTTTTTATTTATAAGCCTATATTTCTATGTGATGTTAATGGAAAATTGGGGATGTGGGGCGCCAATAAAGTTTCTTGCCCGGGGGAAAGATTCGCTCTGTAAGATCTTCAGGAATTAAGAATATTTTCTTCTACAAATAACTAAAGACACGGGATTATTGAATGTCAGTCAAATCGAGGCTATGTCTCTGTAGTAAGACACTATTTCAACAATAAGTCTAGTCTGAGTTGAATGAAAGTCATCTTTCAGTTACACCTTTTTTTCTGTGGGCTTTAAACCATAGACACTAGGGGACTAGAGAGCGAGCACTCTGGGAATCACTCTCATATTCCTTCGCTCTACCATATCAGATGTAAATGGGGGGAAAAAGTCTTTTCTTTTTCAGGCAATGTGTAGAAAATGTGATAGGTTGCTAAGAGATGTTTGAAATGCAATGAAGTTGAATTATTATGGAAATCCACCGGTCCTGGTTGATTCTGGGACGTCACCCTGAAGCTTACAAATGATGGCCTTGGCTAAACAATATCCTGACTCCTTGGTGAGAAGTACCATCGATGACGCGATAATCTGCGCTAAAAAAAAAACACACACACAAAAACTCAACTTGAACTTGGTGGGCAACACACGCACATGACCCACAGTTTCATTTTGTCAAAGTGCAGCTTTTACTCCGTCCTTTTAGTAAGTAACATTACACCCAACAGTTTTCTAATGAAATGTAGAGATCTATCACATCTTTACTATTTAGTACCTGGTGACCGAGCCTCGCTCGGTTGAATAATGTCTTAAGGAAGGATATATACCCGAAGTCAGTAGTGCTATAAGACGTCTCAGCCTGTCTACAAAAATTAGTGTCTACCAAGCAACCCTTCTATATTGATCTGAGACATGGGTACTTTACAGAAAGCAACCAAGACTTCTGGAACGCTTTCACCAAAGATGTTTTCACTCCATCAAGGACATACGGTGACAAGACCGCTCTACAAACAGCGATGCTCTTACGAAATGCCGGTAAGGATAGTAAAGAGGGTCTTCTTTTACGCTGGAGAAATCACTATCCTGTATAGGGGACGAACGTTTGCAAAAGGGAGTCTTTTTTGTGAGCTGAAAGGTGGTAGAGGTAACAGAGATGTATCACAGAAACGCTTTAAAGACCAGCTTAGGCACCAACTTACTTTAATTGACATAGAAGAGGGCATCTGACGGCAGGCGACTTCAGAACGAGAAAGCTGGAGATTTTTATTTACAAAGGCCGCGGGAGACACTTTAGTGACCAAAAGAAAATCCACTGCCGATGACAGATGTAGACGTCGAAAAAAGAATCTAAATCGACCACCGGTTATGTTTGTGTTGGATGTGGCAAACTATGTGGGTCGCAGCTGGGGCTGCATAGGCAAGTAAAATACTGCATTCTTCCTTAATCTTCGGACACGAAGTCAAGGCTTATATAAGGGTATCAAGGAAACCTGCGTACAGATACCCCCTACCCCCACCGTGAGGTTACGGAGATTGGACTAAAAGATTGGACTATAGCGCTCTGTGATTGCTATAAGCATGAGACTTGCATTATAAATAATGTATTCAATTATTACAATGCAATTCATTGCTTTTTATTAGGTACTTTAATAATACACAGACTGTTACAAATACGTAGTAGACTAACACAGTATGGAACGAAAAAAAATGAAATAAAGTTTGCAGAGGTATGCTTGGTTATTGTGGTTTGTGAGTTTTATTAATTGTTTACTCTTTAATTGTGGAGAATCTAGTTAGTAGCTTTTACTTTGTTGATAAGGCTAATAGAGCCTACATTACAATACAATACGATGGTGCGCAAATGCTTGATTAGGTCTATTGATGGATTTGTTTGCAAAGAAATGTTTTAGTGTACTGCAGTAAACCTAGTGACGTAAGCGGCGTCAAGTTTTTTTTTCCCTTTAACGTCACGGAAAATTTTCATTCAGAAAACATTCTAGCCAAAATTAATTTTTTTGATAATGAAACATTTTTAAACCGATATAACGGTCGATCTCGAGTTTTCCTCCTTTGGCCAATGAGTTGAGAATTTTTTTTCTCATTTATTTACACATACCTTGAAATTAAAAAAAAAAACATACAAGAATTGCTCGCCTAAGAGTATAGAATACATACTAAGAAATATGTAGTTGTACAGTGAAGATTTTTTTTTTGGGGGGGGGGGGGGCCAAAATGTGCGCCTTCAATAGGCTACAGTTTACTTAACTCTATAATGCTTGTGAGTCTTGGACGCTGACTGACTGCAGAGCTAGATAAGAGTATCATAGCAATGGAATTGAGATGCTACAGAAGGATTCTAGGTATCACATTTAAGGAACGCATCACAAATAAGAGATTAGAGACAGGGTTACTGCAGCGGTTGGATCACATCAGGACCGGTCTTAGGCCACTGCAACCTATGCGGCCGCAGTGGGCCCCGCACTTTCATAGGCCCCGCGCTAATTTAGGGTGTAATTATTAAATTGCAAAATATATACAAAACTCCTGGAAATCTCCTGAATTTAATAAAATCTTCTGAAAACTCTTTAAAATCTCTAGAAAAATAGACAAAATTGTCATTTGTGGGTGTCATTAATTGCGGAAAACGCCAATCCTACGAGTGATAAAAGGAAAAAAGGCATTGTCAGCTTTCATGTAATAATCGGGCGAATTTATACCTTAATCGGAAGTTCCAATACTTTATTTACTTTTATAGTCACTAGCATATAAATATGCCATTGGTTACAAGGTTCGTAAAGTACAGATAGCAATTTTTAACTTAGTAAAGTCGATTTTTTTTCCTTATACAAAATCTTAATTTTCACTTAATATCCTTATTCCCACACAGACTAGGCCCCGCGCAATTAGTTTCGCATAGGGCCCCGCCATTGCTAGGTCCGGCCCTGGATCCCATGATGACCTGCTAACTATCGTTAAAAATCTATGGCCATATTACAAGGTCTTCGGGGCTCGCAAAGACCTTCCTTCAGGGAACAGTACCTGGAAAACGAAGAAGAGGCAGACAGAGCAAGCGATGGGAAGACTACATAAAAGAATGGACGGTCCTGCCGTTGAAAGAGGTTCTAACTAAAGAAAAAGACAGAGGAATGGAGAAGGACGATAGTCAAATCTTGCATGGTGCCCTAACGGTCCAACAGACTAAGGGATAGCATAACACTGAACAAAAAAGAATTCATGTTACTTCCCTCTCCATCACCTACCCACCTCTCCCCCCTCACCCCGGCGTCCAGGTTTCACGTTCCAAACAGATCTACGGTCACATGCCAAGGTTCTGTACCTCAGTATGACATGCCAAGGTTCTGTACTTCAGTATGACATGCCAAGGTTCTGTACCTCAGTATGACATGCCAAGGTTCTGTACTTCAGTATGACATGCCAAGGTTCTGTACGTCAGTATGACATGCCAAGGTTCTGTACTTCATTATGACATGTCAAGGTTCTGTACTTCAGTATGACATGTCAATGTTCTGTTCTTCAGTATGACATGCCAAGGTTCTGTACTTCAGTATGACATGCCAAGGTTCTGTACTTCAAGGTTCTGTACTTCAGTATGACATGTCAAGGTTCTGTACTTCAGTATGACATGTCAATGTTCTGTACTTCAGTATGACATGCCAAGGTTCTGTACTTCAGTATGACATGCCAAGGTTCTGTACTTCAGTATGACATGTCAAGGTTCTGTACTTCAGTATGACATGTCAATGTTCTGTTCTTCAGTATGACATGCCAAGGTTCTGTACTTCAGTATGACATGCCAAGGTTCTGTACTTCAAGGTTCTGTACTTCAGTATGACATGTCAAGGTTCTGTACTTCAGTATGACATGTCAATGTTCTGTACTTCAGTATGACATGCCAAGGTTCTGTACTTCAGTATGACATGCCAAGGTTCTGTACTTCAGTATGACATTCCAAGGTTCTGTACCTCAGTATGACATGCCAAGGTTCTGTACTTCAGTATGACATGCCAATGTTCTGTACTTCATTATGACATGTCAAGGTTCTGTACTTCAGTATGACATGTCAATGTTCTGTACTTCAGTATGACATGCCAAGGTTCTGTACTTCAGTATGACATGCCAAGGTTCTGTACTTCAAGGTTCTGTACTTCAGTATGACATGTCAAGGTTCTGTACTTCAGTATGACATGTCAATGTTCTGTACTTCAGTATGACATGCCAAGGTTCTGTACTTCAGTATGACATGCCAAGGTTCTGTACTTCAGTATGACATTCCAAGGTTCTGTACCTCAGTATGACATGCCAAGGTTCTGTACTTCAGTATGACATGCCAAGGTTCTGTACTTCAGTATGACATGCCAATGTTCTGTACTTCAGTATGACATGTCAAGGTTCTGTACTTCAGTATGACATGTCAATGTTCTGTACTTCAGTATGACATGCCAAGGTTCTGTATTTCAGTATGACATGCCAAGGTTCTGTACGTCAAGGTTCTGTACTTCAGTATGACATTCCAAGGTTCTGTACTTCAGTATGACATGCCAAGGTTCTGTACTTCAGTATGACATGCCAAGGTTCTGTACTTCAGTATGACATGCCTGAATGAATAACGTCGTCGAAGAAATCCCAGTTCTAATTTCTATATGCTTTTTATAGACACAAGGATCCAGAGATCCCAGTTCCAGGGAATCTTAGTTATGAGAAGAAAAAAAAGCTCGCCATTTTCAAGGACACCAATAATGACCCGTAGTAAGTAGTCAAATTTCAATGAACCCTGCTAGGATTTGTCTGACAATTGTAGTTTTCTAATAATAAGATAATAGAGTGAGTTTATGTAACATGCAAATTCATGGGCAGCCCCTTAAGCTTAAATAAAAAATCATGCCAATTAAATTAGCCCAGAAAAGTTTCGGATTAACACAAAACTGATTGACTTGTAATAGACCATTTTTAAAAAGATCGAGAGGACATAATGTGGTTATCTCGAAAGGATTATGCGATTTAATTATAAACTTGAGCAACGGAATGTGAACTGAGGGAGCCGCCTATGAGTAAGACGAACTCCAATTATCTTGTTTTCATGAACACTTTGATGTTATTTTAATGCAAACATTTTCGTGAACAACGTTTCTATTGGGTCATTAGTGTTAGTGTCTTTAAGTAGGAATAGGAGGGTAAGGCCCACAAAACTTCACTTTTCTGAGGAATAAAATAAAAAGTAATATTTTTGGTTTAAATAGCTATCATTTTTCTCTTTCAAGCGTAGAATTTTCATTGTTAGGTTATTCGTTATTAGAACACAAAGGCACACGTTACAGTATTCAGTCATGCTTACAATCTATAATTACTTATTTCAGTGATCCCTAAGCTACGACCAGTGGGCCTTATACGGCACGCTAAGAGGTTCTTTCAGGGCCTCTAAAAAGCTGCCCACAATGTATGTAGAAGATTAAAGATTCGGTTTCATAGAGCTCGTCCATGTTTTGCCGTAAAGCTCAGGGACACAGGAGTCAAAAATTGAGAAGACCCCCATTCTGATATAGTTTGGGCACCCCTGATTTAGTTGAATACGTTGCATAAGCGGTAGCAATTAACATACAACCTTCAAACGGTCAAAGACTTTCAGACGACTTCCGGGTGCCTCTACCTCTACTTTTTCAGGAAATACATCAGCCTTCACCTTGGGCCAGGAAGATCTGGTGTCCCCTGGTGGGTTTGTTTATGACGATCTAATAACTGCTTTTGTTATCGCATCTTTGCGCTTTGTGAATTGTTTTTTTTTTATAGTAATATTACAACATTAGGACATCCTGCACGTCGTGAATAAAAACATTGGAGCTTTAGAATGATTACAAAACAAAAACATTTTGGAGCTATAGAATGATTACAAAATAAAAACATTGGAACTATAGAATGATTACAAAATAAAAACATTCTAGAGCCATAGAATGATTACAAAATAAAAGCACCGGAACTATAGAATGATTACAAAATAAAAACATTGGAATTATAGAATGATTACAAAATAAAAACATTGGAACTATAGAATGATTACAAAATAAAAACATTGGAATTATAGAATAATTACAAAATAAAAACATTGGAACTATAGAATGATTACAAAATAAAAACATTGGAATTATAGAATGATTACAAAATAAAAACATTGGAACTATAGAATGATTACAAAATAAAAACATTGGAACTATAGAATGATTACAAAATAAAAACATTGGAACTATAGAATGATTACAAAATAAAAACACACAAAGAGAAAAAAGTAAACTCAAAAGAGCATCCACACCACCCCTTTTTGTCAATCGGTTCTATTTCCTCCATTCGCTGACATAACTTCAACGGTTTTGTTACCCTTTAGTAATGCTGATACTCTTGTAAAAGGTTTTTCTTCACTTTTTGAAGGTTAACAGAATATGATGATTGCCAACATTAGCGTAGGTTACCGTTACCTATCACTGAAAAGTGAAATTTGGTATCAAAGTGTGATTAGAGCATTCTAGGTTCTATTAAAAGTGCTTGGTCTCGAATAGAAACTGAAGATATAAGACCCTAAATTGGGGCACTCATCACTCTACGCCGCGGATCAACACGCGTGTGTAGTTAATAGCTCTCCTTGAGAGTCCATGTTGGTATATGGATGAGGTAAGCTCTGTGTAAGGCAAAATATGTGGGTCAAAGCAGAAACTGAGTGGTCACGTGAAATACTGCATTCCACCATAATCTTTGGACTATCAAAAACCGTTTCTTAGTGAGCACCTTAGAGTTTAAACAACCTGTGTACAAAATTTAATACAAATCCGTTCGGCGGTTAGAGTGATCTCTTGATGAAATTAGTGAATGAGTGGTATTTCGCAAACATATAAATAGCTTAGTCATGACAATGTAATAATGAAAGTGAGTCTTTAAAAATGAGTAATATGCGGACACGCTCTATGTGATAGATGTATTTAAATATGTCCGACAACAATCTAGTGGATAGATTAAATCAAAAATATATCTAAATGGAATCAAATATAACATGTAAATAATCTTCTGGATTCAAATATGACCTCTAGCGGATGGGTGGAATCAAATATGACACGAACAGTGTAGCGGATAGATGGCAATATGACATAAAACAGGATAGAACTACAATCCAATGCTGCATATAAATCTCTGTACACTGATGTCTGTATGGGAAAGACTTGAACGTCAACTAAGAGCAGACGTGCTCTAACAAAGCTCTAAACCTGTTCTAGTGGCAGGTTGGAGAAATCAAGGGAGATTATTAGTTCTTTTGTTGAGGTCCTAATCTCTCTCTCTCTCCTTTATTATATACCTCTCTACCCAGCTCCCGCTCCCAGCAGTCTAGCCACGCTCAGAATCTTACTTTAATAACGCTTTTGTATTCCCCCTCTCCCTAATAAAGTGCCAATATATTCACTGACACATATACATATACACACACATACACAAACAAGAAAAAGAACTTCTTCTGGGTCGATAAAGTGCATTGTACATGTCGACTTCAACTCTAGCAAATCGGAACACTCTTGGATTTATCAACGCAATATCACGTGACCCAGATTACTAAGAGTATGTCTATGCCTAATGCTATATCATTAATTTGCAGGGCTGGATTTAGAATTGACAAAGCCCAAAGGTATTTGAGTTATGGGGCCCCTGGTAATCACCATTAGCTCATTTATTCTTTTGCTTCGTCTTCAAAACAATTGGGGGCCCCGACGCTATACCTAATATTGCCTATAGGTAAATCCAGCAGTGTTAATATGTCTATAATATTACTCTGTCTTTGTCTGTAACATTACTCGGTCGATGTACAGAGTAAATAGAGCTCCCCTTTCAGACCATGCGGTTAGTAGGGCAGAAGATGCAAAGGCTATCTGTTTCAAGGACCGACAGTTAACAAGGGTGTCATGTGGCCAGCACAACGACGAACTGCCTTTATTTTTCATGAACAAACGTCAGGTACCCATTAAAGCAATGAGACTCAGAGACACCCTAAAGATCCCGAAATTTAAAACCAAAGTCTTCGCCAGGATTCTAACTCGGGACCCCGGTTCGGAAGCCAAGTACTTTATCACTCAGCCACCATGCTGTACAGAAAGCAAGGCAAATGATTTTTTTCTCTTTTCTTAACCAAGATGTACATCTACTTCAAAGATACATATAATGATTATCGACTATTTGAATATGTGAATGTAATTTTGACAATTTGCTTCTTTATGACACAAATATGACACAAACAATCTAGTGGATAGATGAAATCAAATATGTCCTAAAACAATCTAGTGGATAGGTGGAAATCAAATAGGAGACATTTCAAGGTCCAGTGGAGGCAGCACGAAGAAAGGGACGTCCAAAGAAAAGTTAGATGGAAAACGTCAAAGAAAGGAGTGGTCATTCTCTTGATATCTTGCTGACCAGGAAAAGTGGCGGGATTTTGTGACGCAGATTTGACAAAAGTCAAGGAACAGATGATAATGATGATCGAGTCATTGAAAATTTGTTTCTGTTTTTTTAAAAAAGGAGATGCAGTTATGTAATGTTAGGCTGTGGCATGTTATTCAAAGAAGAAACAATCTGTCTTAATGTCACGTCAGAGAACACCTTGATGTCACGTTACAGACCAACTTGGTTCCACGCAAGAGAACATATTGATGTATTTGTTACGTATGTGTTAGGTACGAGAACTGTGTGTCACGTCGAAGATCTATAGGTCGCATCGGAGAACATGTCACTTCAGAAAAAATCCATCTTGGCGTTGCGTTAACTTTTGTGTTATAGAAGTATTCAGTCGCGTAACATTGGTAATGTTAGCACACATAGACAACCAAACAATGTACGCATTTCATAATATTCTCAACTTCAGCCATACACAGAACATACACACTCATCAGACACTCTAACACACTTATATATATATATATATATATATATTATATAATATATATATATATATATATATATATTATAATATATATGTATTATAATATATATATATTATATAATATATATATATATATATATTAGGTACACACAAAAACAAAATTGTAGTCACCAAACATGAAACATCTAATAGCCACACACATTACCCGTAATCGCCACATACTGAACATGTAATCACCTCACACATAAAATGTAATCACCACACACAGAACATGCCTACTCGCACAGAGCATGTATTCGCCATTTAAAAAACAACAACAAACACAGGAAATTCCCCACCAACAGAACCTAGTCTTTCCACTCTCTATGCACGCCTCCCCCCACACATTAATTCGGTACTCTCTGCACTCTCTATGCACGCCTCCCCCCACACATTAATTCGGTACGCTCTCCACACACTAATCCTCTTCTGGCCACTATGTAAACAAAAAAAGGTTCACTCTGGACTCGTAGACAACAGACACATGAAACTCTAACGCCTTTGTTGACTTGAACTCGGAAGATACCTTCGCCATACTTCCGTTTTCTTTTGTTTGTTTTTTAAATAAGGTCACACTGACATTTGAAACAGCGCGGACAAAGTTAAATCGTCTGCGGTATTAAGATTACTCCGGGTCAAGGCTAAGTATAATTAGGTTTTTAGCCCATTAACGTCAACACATGGGAGGTGAAAGTTCATCTTTGTCTCTTAGGAAATCAGTCAGCCTGTCATGGAAGTCTGATGGTCGGAAAGCCATCTAGCTTGCAACCAGTATAGTTTGGTGTAGACTCTTTATAGAAGCATGTATAACTGTAGCCAACGATGGGGTAGACTATACTGACATAAATACGAAGGAGAAAATAGCTTGGTCCGCGTTCATTTAATATGTAACATATGGTTTTAAAGGCTTCGGGGGCCCTTTCAGAATGAACAGGCTATTTCATCCTAGTCTTTACCTTCCGTGGGTCGGAGGGGGAAGTGATGGTGGTGAGCAGGGTTCGGATCCGGGACCATCAAGATGACAGTCCAGAGCGCCTAGCACACGACCAGGCAGACATCTAATTCATTACTTTATCAACAAAGGCGTTGTTTGGAAATCAATGTATTATAAACTACAAACGAATAATTGGAGGATTAAACGAAAAAGACAGAGCTATGTTTGAATATAAAATAACTAGTTGTTATAGGTTTGTACATGAGATCCGTCGTCGGGACACTTCTTCACTTCTTCTACTAACTCACATGTCAATAGGTCTATCATCTTAGACTTGAATTAGATGTAGTAGATCTAGGGTACGAGAGATTTTAATTTCTACGCATGCGTAACCTTTCGGTCGTGTCTAATGAAAGAAGCGCGCTATGAAAGGAAAATGCATTACGTCAGGACGTCTTCATTCGTAGAAATAAAGTACGAATTTATGTAAAACTGCTTTTGAAACACAAATTTGAAGGTTAGTTTTTCCAATAATGAAATCAATGGACTATATTTTGTATTTTCGTGTGTCAAAGTAAAAAAAACTATCTTTGCGAAATGTATTTCTTAAAATTAGATCTAAATCCTTTCGGTCTTGTCTCATGTAAACATTACTATATGACCTAGATCCATGAAATAGTGGTACTTTCATAGAGTTGGGCAACTTTTTCTTGAGGGTTGTAAGCTTGTTTTAGGGCTACTTTACATACGTTACTGTTCCAGGTAGTACTTAAGGAACATTTATGCCAATTTTCATCAAGATTGGTCAGACGGTTTTAATTTCTATTCGAGGCATACCTACATACTTTAATACATACATACATATATACATACGCCTTACTTTATGCTTTAAATCAGTTATGCCCAAAATACGGCCCGCGGGCTACATCCGGCCCACGACGTGGTTTCGTCCAGCCCGCCGAAATGTCGGCACAAAGTGTAGAAATCCCAATGCCAACAAAAATTTTATAAAGAAAGTGTGGCTGTTTAATAAAATAGCAAAATATATATTATAAAATAAATATGGCGGTATTCTTGGTTTGAGATTGACTACGCCTAGAGGTTGGAGGATCAATGGCACTAAATGTCGTTGGTAAACCTAACCTACACAGTTTCTTACATTTTAAGTAGAGAAATGAAGCTATTTTCTGACTCGTATAAAATATAATTGTCAAATAACCGATTAATAACCTATTAATTAAGTATTAAACCCACAAGTTTCTACCAAAATAGTTTCAAAATAATTTCATTTCGTTTTTGTAACTTTTCGGTCATGTGGCCCGCTAGACGAGTGATGGAAATTAAAATGTCCCGCAGGTCGAATTAGGTTTGGCATCACTGCTTTTTATTATAGATATAATCAATCAAGGAATACACAACGCGACAGTCTACTTTGATTTTAAGTAACCAAAATCATAATCCTCATTGGGCCATTGCTTTTATAGTGTGTGAGTGCACAGCCAACGTGATATGGGTCACGTGAGTGACAGTGAGTGCAACTAAAATTCTTCCCTATTTAGGCCAGATACCAGCGCCCCCATCCCCCCACTAGCAATTTAAAATTATGTGTAAAATAACTTTTGTTAGGGAAATCTAAAAATAAATATATAATTATTTGTAACCACTCAAACCGACGTTATACATTTTTTTTTAAATTTTCAAATTAACTTTTCATCAGCTAATTGAAAATAGGCATTTGTTGACTTTTCGTTCCATTTGCGGTAACGGTGTAGCGGTCCTCATGTGGCTGGTGAACGCTTGCTAGAAACACTGACACTAGTGAGTAAAAACTGATATTTATTGTCTGACAAGGTCCAGTGAGTCATTTCCAGGTAAAACTAAGGTTTATTACCTAGCCAGTTAGACTAGCTTGCAATAGCATCAACGAAGCGTGTATCGTTGAGCCTTCACAAAAATGAAACCATGTGAATGGCTCGTAGCGTTTAACTCCATAATCACGTGTTCATAGGCACCATATTACAAGGCGGCGCGCTTTCGGGATTTGTTTTAATTTCTAAAAGAACATTAAAATGGTATCATTAGCATAGTATGATCATTAGGCAGACGTCACGATTAATTAAGCCCGACCACCCCCTCGTTTTTTTACTCTCCTGTGTTTATTGACTGTTTATACTGTAGAACGCGTGTTGAGATTAGCTGTGAGGGATACTTGATCCTTGCCAAAAGTGGGCGTACGTCACAGACCAGTAGTCTCTACCCTACTACTTAGCGTGGGCTGTGATAGGGGTGTCTCACCAATGTTACTTTATTAGACCTACATTCCTACAATGTTGTTGTTTTTCAAAACTCCCACCAGAATGTAAGAAAAAAGAAGTAAAGTACCCTTTTCAGACCTTGCAATCTATGAGGCATATAATGTAATGGTCATCTGTTTATGTGGCCCACAGTTAACGAGGGTGTCATGTGGCCAGCACAACGGCCAACCGCCTTTACTTTTCCCAACTAATGTCAGGTGCCCATTGGAGCTAAAATCACAAAATCCCAGTCTTCACCAGGATTTGAACCCAGAACCCTCGGTTCGAAAGCCAAGCGCTTTACCACTCAGCCACCGCGACTCTACACCAGAATGTACTGATCTCAAAACACGAGGTTTGGGTCTGAGGGCTGAAATAGACATAGAATCACTTAGCCGTGTTCAGTTGAAGTATTGCTGAAATCCAAACGCTTTATCTAACATTTAGTTTCAAGACAATGTAAATCAATGATAGCCAACCCTCCAGCTTGCAGGCCCTACCTGACCAGTGGCAGGGTACTAGCTAATTCCTCGAAACTTCCACACTCAGCGTAGAATGAAGCCTCAGAGGCTACTCTCAGTTCCTTCGAACTCGAAGAGGCGCGAATGTCGACAAATGAAGTGGTTCTTGAGCCGAAAGCAAACAAACAAAACAAGCAAATACAAAAAGTCGAAGCATCAGTAAAGTAAATAATAGGCACATAATAACACCAATAGGCCTACATATTTTAAAATATAGATCGAGATAGCAAAAAAAAAAAGGTTAAATTAATATTGAGATGAGTAATTAGGGCTTAACTTTAGAACTTTAATTTAATAATAATAATTTTAAAATGTTTAAATAATAATAAAACTAGTAATAAGAAATCTTTATTATGTTTGAGAAATTAGGATTTAGGACATGGCTCTTAGTCGGCCTAACTCTAATGGGTTGTGACGTAACTTGTAGACAGTAAATGCAGTTGGTCGTTGTACTAGTCGATTGATACTCTCGTTAACAATGGGCAGTAGAAATGGCTATATCTGCCCCATAGATTGTAAGTTCTGAAAGCGGAACTTTATTATTATAAAGCCAATAACAAAATAAATAGATATAAGACCTAAGTTTCAAAAGTTACGTTTGTTAAGCAAAATATTTGTCTCTTATGTTCTAGAAAATCTGCGCCACCTGTTGTTTTTCAGTGCGCAATGACAGGAACTGAGTAAAGTAGCGAGGCCAATCATTAGAGATGGCCTGCACACTGACTTGCGACATAGTCTAACCTGTAGGCAGTTTAGACTCGTTGCCACGTCTCAATTGGAATATAGGCCTACCTATTAGTTTGTGGTGCAGGTCATGCCTAATTTGGATGATATAGAATACTAATAGTAATACTACAACTAATAACATTGTTCACAAGTTAGTACTTTTGTTGAATGACATGAAGTGCAGAGCAACACCAACAACCCAATGCAACTCTAGATTCGTACAATGACGTTGCAGATCAGTGTCCAGGGCTTCAATAACGATTGGTCTCGATACTAGTTGAAATATTGAGTAGCCGTCTCGGTTGGAATATACCTATTAGTTTGGGGTGCAGGTAATGTCAAATTTGGTTGATTTATTATAAGTGATACTACAACAAATAACATTGTTCACAAGTTATTACTTCTATTCCATGACTGGGAGTGCAGAGCAACACCAACAACCCAATGCAACTCTAGACTCGATCGTACAATATCAACGCAATGGCGTTCTTATAAGATCAGCAGCAGTAATGACTATCAGCCATTTCTGGTCTATCCCAGAATACACTTTACACTGTAATCGCCTGCACGTGGGTGAGATTAGAGTGGCTTTTCAAAGGACAAATCCAAGGACAAATCCCTGAGGTCTCTGACAACTGGTGCTTTGGGGTGGGGCGCGGGGGTGGGAAAGAGAAAATGAAACAAGGGGGTGGCTAAGATAAGAAATAACCTAAAAAAAAGTTCATGTGAAAATGTAAATTAGCTGTGAATTTTTAGCTTATTGAATGGTAATCCAAGTGTAATCCAGGATTTGGTCTCTCACACAAAGCCTGGCATTGTGAATGGTAGTTAGACATTAACCTAGTTCTCCCCCTTACTTTTAATTATAATAGTCTCTGGTGCCTGGCGCTGACATAGATCAAATAAATGTTATACTATTTCTCTCGGTACACGTAACAATGCAGTAGGTTGGTGGTTTCACAGATATGTATCTCTACGGTTGCTCTAAGATTAGAACAAGAAAATGTCATCTCATGGTGGCTATTACTTTCAGAAGTACTTTATTACGGCGCATTATGCAGCCTGAGACTGTTTTGCATTTATCGCAAGCAATTGAAGAAATGAATTGCGATTTTAACGAAGATTGCTTCCACTAGAGCTAATGTTCTCATTTATATTTTAAGTTATGCATTTTTTTATAATTCAATTTCTACAATTTTCTTAAACGCACTTCATGGGTGGAATGAAAAATTTAGTCGAAATTTTGAAGTTTGGAAATGCTCCAAAACTGAAATAGAAGTTGATAGACTGTCGCGCTACTAACGCAAATGTCCTGGTTTCGATTCCCTAATTGATCTTTTTTTCCCCACTGATTTGTTCCTCAAGGTTCGCTCTAAATTCGATAGCAAAGACAAACAGACACAAACACTCTTTTGTTCCCCTGGCAATCAAATCGTTAAATATCAACTATCTGAAATAAACTTTTCACATGTAAATTATGAGTGAGTCTGGTGTGAATGTACATTTTGGTTTTCTATAATTATAATGTTTTGTTTGATGTAATGCACAAATTGTAAGACAAATTTCCTTGTGGATAATAAGGATTATTATTGTTATTATTATTATAAATTCAAAAATACTTTTCCATGTTTGGTGTAAGCCGCAAGGCAACGGATGTTTTGGATTCAGATCTTTCTTCGCCTCCACACATAGTGCAGATACTAATGTCTAAAAAAAAATGAAACTGTTCAGCACCGGAGGGGCGGGGGAGGGCTTCTTACAGGTTGAGACCAAAAAAAAATTAAGACCTTCTCCTACTACAAAGTCTAAAGTAAATCTGAGATCAAAATGTTTTCTATTTTGTCTGAACATTTTAGGACGTTCATATAGACTGTTAGGGCCAAATCCAGAGGGAAGGATTCGAATTCTGGACCATCATGACGGCAGTCCGAAGTGCCTTCCACACGACCGGGCAGACATGTACCAGTCAAAAAAACAGGGATGACCAGAGCATTTGACGCCATTAAGACCGTATGCTAAACAAAGAAGCTAGTCCGAACTTACTATTAAGCTTGCTAGGCCTGGGTGGTAGCTGGAGAGAGTCTGTCACGATAGGCACTCGACGCCGCAGATACATCCGCCGATATATATAGTAGCTGTTGTTTTTAGGCAGTGGACGTCAGATTGCGAAGTGGAGGGGGGGGGGGGCGATGAGGCGCGCTGGCTACTACAACTCTTGAAGTTGAAGCATGAAGAGTTTTGTACAGATAATTGTAGAAATCGTTGCACTAGTTCATGAGAAGTGGTTAAAATCCTGGGAGGAATCCGAGAGAGCCAGTGGTGTCTGGTAGCATATGCATCACTTGGATCGCAACGATCCATAGTGAATGCTCGGGAGGTCATAACAGTCGATAATTGCGTAGCGCAGGGCGGAACACTGTCTTTTTGGGTCATAATTTGCATGGTTCCGTTCAAACTATGCCTTCCATTGGCGTCACTGTCGAGAGACAGTGTTGCATATCTTGTGCGAGTGTCCCAAACTCCTAGAGTTAAAAAGAAATTAAGGTGGGCGGGGTTCATAAACAGGATCTTTCATGACCTTTCAAGAAACAAGATCTTTCAGATCAGAAACATAATCTTTCATAAACAGGATCTTTCATGTTCTTTCAAAAATTTAAATCTTGCAGAAACAGAATTGTTCTTCCAGAAACAAAATTTTTCCATGGATATATTAAGGGTTTTGCCTTAGTTGTAGAGCTTGTCGATTGTTTCAACTCTAACTCTGGACTACAGACGTTGGACTGAACTCAAGAAGTCAAATGCTTGAGTCCATTGTCCTAAAGCAGGGGTGGGCAAATTACGAACCGCGGCCCGCAGGACCGTTTTATGCGGCCCGCGGACACCCACAAACATTATATATGCTCACATATATAAATATAAAATGCATGTATATTAAAATAAATGATTTTAAATATCTATTTAAATTATTGAAACTTCTGATTCTTATGACGAAGAGGCTAAAGAAATATTGTCTTTACATGTCATTCTAATAAGTTTAAAATAAACGAGGATTTTTGTAATTTGCAATATGTCGAAATATTTAGTCAAAGACATAAACTCAGGCCAGTATTTATTCAATGCTATGAAGAACTGGTTGAAAGTGTTGGGTTAGCATGGAACAAGATGGCGAGTTGAACAACTGATGTTGTTAGAGCTTTGAAGGAGAAAAACAGTTTTCTTAATCAAATAAAGAACACTATCCCAACCATACACTGTTACCTCCACACTGGAAAGTTTGTGAAAAGCTGTCATTGAATATCAAACATGTTATTGATCCCATTATCTCAGAGCTCAAACCTATCAGAGCTATAGGAGTCTTGAGCACGGGCAGTTTAGAGAAGTACTTGAATATTTGGAAACATAACATTCCGATGTTCGGTACTACAGTATTATCCTCTAGCTTAACATGTTCAAGATAATGAGAATAACTTGAGATCTCAAGGAAGAAATTGTTTTATTCCTGTGAATTTGCGACTAATATTTCTAATGAAGAGTGAAAGATAGACTTCATGTTTGCCATAGACATCAATGAAATGGCACATGAAATATATGTGCGTGTTAAATCTTTTCAAACAAAGTCATCCTCTTTCTCTAGGCAAACAAGTAGAGACAGGATTTGTCATTTGCTGAAAGGTGAAACTATTTCTAGTAAAATGGTTGAAAAGTACAAGACTTATGCCTTGATTGTGGAGTTTAAAAGAAAACTTTAAGAGGTCAAGAACTTAAAACCAGTTTTTAATATAATCAGTTCACCATTTAGTGCAGAAGCTGATTCAACTTCATATGACTAATCTCCAAACAGATAATGACCTGAAAGAGAAGTTCAAGTCAGTTCTTCCAAGGGAGTTTTATGAGTCTTTGCTAGAAACTGCATTTCCACTTTTAAAAAACATTGCTGCTGAAATTCCACATTATTTGGGTCAACATGCATCTGTTAACAAGCACTGTTTTGATTGAAAATAACCAAGTGTAAGAATTCCATTCTTGGATCGAGTTGAAACTTTGCACAATTATTCTCTTTAAAAAAACACAAATAAATATTTTAAAAATTAACCAATTGATTAATTAATTAGTGGTAATTAATTAACTTTGTTTTATATAGAAACAGGATGTAAATCTTATAGAATTGAGATATTTAGCTGTCAATATGCAGTTATTTCCCTTATATACGCTTTTGTTTTCAAAGTAATTTTTATATTTTGCTTATTATAATATTTAATTTTCATTACTAAATATCATTTTACACAAGAGCTACAACTCTTCGTGCTTTTACTATTTCATGGGTTCTCTTAGAGATGTTCTCCTCACCAAGATAAACGGTAACTATTCTTTTCGAAGCATGTCATAAACCGTCTCCAACACTCCACTGTAAGTGTCACTAAGATATGTACAGTAGCGAATCGGTAGCACCCACTTTCTTTTTGACAGCCATTCACGCGTCCTCCGAGCTTCACTTGCGGCCCTCGTGCGGTCTGTTTGGTCATAAACAAATTGAAATTATCGTCGCTACCAAATGTTTGACTAACAATCGGCTTCACCTGATACAGCTCAAAACCATCATAAAAGGCGGCACCTTCTTCCCCTCACCCTCCCACCTTCTGTTTTTTTATCACTGCCTTTGAATTTTTAGTAGGGGTATGATAGTCAGTTGTTGGAAAGGGGTGGTGGAGAAAGACGGGTTAGTAATGTTAGGACTGGGATTCTTGTAACGGTTGTTTTAATGGCCGTGAAATATAATCTTTAGGAGCAGCTTTCATTTGAGTTCAGTCGGAGAACACTGCAATAGGCAATGAGGCTGTCTCACGTTGAAGAGAACATTGACACTAGTGACACGGTGAGCGGCGCCTGGGTCATAGAAGTTGTTAGGGAACGGTGCGACAGAATTATATTTCAGCGTTAAATAAATTTCCCTTTTAACGATCAGTTTATGGAGCCAAGTAACAATCAGTTTATGGAGCCAAGTAACGTTTATGGAGCCAAGTAACGTTTATGGAGCCAAGTAACAATCAGTGTAAGGTGCCAAGTAATAACCAGTTTAAGGAGCCAAGTAATATTCAGTTTATGGAGCCAAGTAACATTCAGTGTAAGGTGCCAAGTAATAACCAGTTTAAGGAGCCAAGTAATATTCAGTTTATGGAGCCAAGTAACAATCAGTTTAAAGAAAGCCAAGTAGTAATCAGTTTAAGAAGGCAAGTAACAATCAGTTTAAGGAGCCAGGTATATATATATATATCAAAAGCCCTAGCAGACTGACTGATTTATCCCTTAGCTCTAATTCTCTAATTCTCCCACTTGGGCTGGACAAAAAAATATAATTTGACCTGACCTGCCATTGTTTACCATGTACCTTTTTTTCCTATAACGATTTTTAGAGATCCCCGAATGGTGAATAGCCGCTATTAGTTATGTGTGGTCCGTCCGTCTCGTTTAGATCTCGTAAACTAGAAAAGATATTGAAAATCCGACATTCAAAATTCTGACGCAATGGATATTTTTTTCTTTTTTGAAAGTGAAACTTTCAATTTTTAAAATCATCTATGCTAGCAGTTTTTTCAAAAAAGTACACAATTATTACAAATATTCACTATTAATAATAACAAACACGGGAGGCTATTTGGGAAGGGAGATGACCATTTTCCGTATTAAAATACATTTATGCAAACGGTTTTAGAATTTTGTCAAAAAATTTTTTTTTTACTGTTGTATTGCTACGTTAAATAAGTTCTGTCATAATAACTACTACATTAAAAAAAACACTTTTATTTTAAAGAGAAAAAATCTATTTAGTATGCATATAAGTGGAACATAATTTAAAACAACAATTCATGAGTAATTTTCCATAATCATCGCGTGAATTACAGTGGAACAGAATACACCACACACTGCATTAAAGGAAGGGGAGAATTTTTTATTTTCCCTTGAGGCTTTGAATAAGAGATTGACCCTTTACAGAACAATTAGATCAATTGGACAATCATTATAAGACATCAATTAGGTCAGGTTCACATCGAACTTCTTCTCCACTTTCACATATCCCTTGGTCTACTGGACTGTTGGGCCACCACACAGGATCTGTCACCTTTATTTTCCATTTTTCTCTATCATTCTGATATTCTTTCTGAAAGTACTGAAGCCTGCCTTTTTATCAGCCTGTGGACCACTTCGGGAAGGGGGGGGGAGGGAGATTTTGAGTTTGTGTTACCACACAAACTGTTTTTGTAACCTTGTTTTCTGTCAGTTTCGTCCCAGAACGTTTTTTATAGTTTTGAGTAAAGATTTTAATTTCAATGCAACCGATAGGGAAAAACTTTTTTGTTTTGGCTTATGTCCTTCTGTCCTGCTATTCATTTGTAAGCAAATATTATGTACGTACATAGAAACCATTGCATACTTTTTCTACAACATAATGTGTAATTGAAGAGTTTCATACGATCCACGTCATCCGTAAATGTTTTCATAGTGTTTTGTTTGCTTGTTTGTTGTTGTTTTAAAACCTAAAGGTTCATTGACAGATATAGATAGCACACACACACACACACACTACAAAGAGAGGATTTGTACTATACGGGCCTTTAAAAACATTCAATAATATTTTTTTTTTAATGAACCACATGTGTGATTTAGTGTTTCTTTATTATTTTCTGCTAGATAGTCTTCTGGAATTAGTATAAAATTAGAAATCAAACTTGATTTCTAAACTTGAAGACTAAGATGGTCGAGACTTACACAACTCTAGAATAGATCAAGCTTCCTTTTAGATATTGAAACATTGTTTTAAAAGTTCTGTTATGTTTTGTTTGTTTCTTGTAACTAGAATGAAAGAAAAACAATTTGCTGTAGACAAAAAAAACTTACTTTAACCCAGAATGAAAGAAGAGAATATAAACCCCAAACCCTGAGTTTACCTTCCTTCAGACGTGTGTCACAGCAAGCAAACATTGACTACATTTTCTCATTGACCGTATGTTTGGAGTTCCAGAAACCTGGAGTGAGACCTGGTCAAGTTTTCAATGAAAAAAAAAAGTAACAGAAGCGAGTCTAAAGATTTTCTCGGGCTGAAAAGGTGAGCAAACTCGACACCTAACACCGTCAGGGGAAGGAACCGGGAGAAATACGATCAGGTAGAGCCTTGAATAATAAAAGTGAGAGTGTGTGCGCTAAAAACTTATTTAAAAAAAAAGAGAAATACAATGTAATATGTTAATCTGGAGATGAGATCATTATTAATTCCCAGTTTTTAGATCTTTACAGTGTTGATTTAAAATCTGTGTTTCCTTCACAGCTTCCCGTTGGCCACCAGAAGACGTGACATTTTCAGAGTTGTCTCAAACGTCGAAATAATGATGAAAAAAATTAGAATGACAAATAAAATAGTTTGTCGTTACATATTTGAATCTTCACATTGTCACTGGAGGCTCTGGGGCTTTGCTAGAATAAAGGAATATCTTTTCATGCGTGGATGTTTTTAAATACAAGCCTTCAGTAAACAAATATACTCTATTGAGGAAAAAGAAGTTGGATTCATTGAAAGTTACATTTCCTTCATATACAAAAAACGCTTTACTTATAAATGATACAATAAGGCTACAAAAACATTTAACAAAATACATTTTTAAAAAACAAAATACCTCCTTTATACCACATAAAATGAAATAAAATATTAAAAGATATTAATTAAAAAAAAAACTAACTGAGCCGGAAATCGAATTTAACACCATTGGTTTGATACATTAACGTCGCAATCCATTTGGCCAGAGTTAGTAAGTATAATTGCGTAATTATTTATTGGTATTTTTATTAATAAAGATATCTAGAACTAGATCTAGACTTCTATTTAGATCTCTAAAGAACCAGAATCTATTTGTAGGCTAATGTGTTTTAGACTTACGTAAAAATATTAGCAAAGCTCAGTTAATCTATCAAAAACGTACAGCAGTTTTAAATTGAATACCCAACTCAGTACTCAGTACACTACCGACTGACTACGTTATGTTGTCATTATATTTTTTTACTCAAATTTTAAGCCAAATTAATTAATTTTTTTTTTAATTTGAAAAATAATTACATCAAACTAGAGTTTTATTATAGAAGGAATACTACAATGTTATTCCGCCGGCTGTTCGTTAAACATCATCATCTTTATCATCATCTTCATTATCATCGCAATCCATCGTCTATCCCAGTGATGCAACAGGACCGCTCTGGCCTGCTTCGACACTTCTATCCCTTTAGATCTCTCTTGAGTTTTCGTCACAACTTAAAGTTGTTGTAGATCTGCTGTTACATCGCCAATCCATCGTATTCGATGTTGGCCTGCCGTTTTGTTTTTGCCGGTATACAAATTTTCTTTGTGCTCTGACATTCTTTCAAGATGACCTGCCCAGCGAAGTCTTTTCTTTTTTTGTTTCTGTGACTATAGGTATCATTCTTGATACAATTGATATATCTCATGGTTAGTGCGTGTCCTCCACCAAGTTTTCTCTAGTACATCACACATCGTCATCATCATCTTCACTAAGTTCCACGTGAGCGACAGCTTGAAAGGCTGAAGTCTTTCTTTCAAAAGCCAAGGACAAAAAAAACAAAAAAACAACAACATCGGTTGACTCCATATAAACATTTGGCTTCCGATAAATTAAGTTCTTAATTTGCCTGGATGTGCAGATTCTGACAAATCCGGACATCCTAATAATCGACTGACCTATAAAATCAATAACATCGAGGTTCAATATCTACTTTTCATAATCTATAGTCCTGATAGCTTGATCTTGGAATTGTGTGTGTGTGTGTGGGGGGGGGGGGGAACACTTAGATTTCGGGGTATAAATCTTTGTGTTCTCCTTTGAACCACATCAAGGCTGCGCCATTGTCGATCTTGACCTCACGTAACAAAGCTGGAAATTTCCAATACAATTTCCGTTCCGTCGCGAACTTTTTACTATATGTCTATATTCTAAACCTACATCAACGTTCGCATTTTTTAGACTCGTATTTGTCAAGCGTGCAGTTTATTATTATTATCGCTATAGAGTGTGTGTGGTTTTTTTTTTAGATAGGTTGAAACGCTTATAATTTTTTTTTATCATCACATCATCTGGTTTTGAATTACATCTTAAACACAGAAGAAAAAAAAAGGAAATGGCTGTATGCCTGCATGTCTAGTACGCGAAGTTACAGAATCAAAAGGCACAATTTCAAAGAACGCACCGAGACAGCACTTATGACGTCATTCGTGCATCTGTATTCAATGTTGCAGTATCGTCGCCAGGCACACGTCGGCACATAAAAAACAACAACTTGGCAACGCAGGCCTCGGTCACGGGCAAATACAAGCCGTAATGAAGACGCCGGGGCCCTTTTTCTCGCGACGCCGCATCGACACGTGGGGGGCTCAATCGGGCATGCACTCCCGAGCACCAGCTAGAGCGCCGGAGATTGATCAGAAAACGCCGAGACGGACGTCTCTCCAAGGTGCCTCCGCAGCATCCCCCCACCCACCCGAAAAAATGGAAGTGTAGATAACGCAAATACCATACGTCTCACCTGTCTGTAACCTGCAAGGAGGGGGGGGGAATAGATGGGGAAAAAGAGCTGCAGCCTAATCGCTTTTATCCTTAAACGACAATCAGGAGTCTTTCTTGGTAAATGGTAAAAAAAGGGGGGGGGGAGATCGTAGTTTTAAACCTACTCCCCTTCCTAACTGTGAGGGGGATGCAAAGAACGCTCAACTTGAACGGGTGTTGCTTCTGTGCACTATCGGCACCCCCCCCCCCCCTCGCGGCAGTCCGCCCACAGAAGTGGCTCGTTGTATTTATCTCCCGGTGCAGGGCCTCGAGACGAGCTGCCACGTCCAATGTCAACAAACAAGACACGGTACATGTCAATGGCTACTTCCATTTGTATCAAAAGATCATCTTAATATTATTGACACACCACACACTAGCAGAGGATGACGAAGTGACCCCGTGCTTCTTTTCTACTACTTGAGACCTTTTTTTTCTCAAATTTGCAGGTTGTTTTTTTTTCATGTTCCATCTGTTGGTTATTTACTAGAGTTTTGAAGTGGATCTCGAGTGAACCACACTGAGAAAATAAATCTTGGTGAATTTAATTTGTTTTATAACCTTCTATTTTTAGTTTTTTACAATTGTATTTCAAATGTTTGGTGTGTCTCTTTAAAATAAAATCATATCCTTCTTCAACTATTTTGCTAATAAAGAAATATGCATCGGTTTAGGAGAGAACACAATTCAATGACCATTAAAAAAAAAGAACCTGATATTTAACAATTTTGGTGTCTGAAATTAGAATTTAGAAAATTCATTTTTGAAAGTATGATTTTGTTTTAAAAGTGTGAATTTTTTTAAAAAGTGTGAGCTTGTTTTAAAAGTGTGATTTTGTATTACGACTGTGATTAACTATTATTATTATTATTATTACTTTGTTTTACAACTGCTAGTGTGTAATGCTGGGAAATCTTAACCTATTGTTAAAATTACATCTCAAAAAAAAATTTCGGAAACAATTCTACCTAAGATTTTTATTTCGAAAAAAAAAATGCGTTGATGCTAGATTGGGGAAGGTTTTTATTTCTCCCTTGTTCGAGATACTAAACAAAATAATTAATTACCAATAGTCAATTAACTAAGTGGTTAATTTTTTTTATTTAGTCCTCCTAAAAAAAGTATCAACTAAGCAGGTGTTAATGTGTGTGTGTGTGTTTTGTAGCGGCACAGGTAAAATAAAAATCCGCAATTAGTTTTATGTCTTCAGTCCATATTATTTTTTTTAAAAGCTGACTTTCCCTTTTGGCAATGAAATTTTAATAATAATAATGTAACATAAGTCAGAATCTCGTAACCGATAATAGGTTTTTCAGTTCGTTTTCAAGTGACAAACAACACCAAATTAATATATAAGAAAGCTCTTTTGACTTAAATTACATGAAATTTTCTTGCCCAAATTGTTGAGAAGTCTTATTAACGGTAATGAGATGTTCCGTTTGTTTTAATGTTCTTGCCAAAAAAGGCACAAAACTCTAATTTTCGTTTGAAATGTTTAAGAAATTACAAATTTAATACACGTTACATCTTGTATTTTTTTAAATCGAACTCAATACTCAGTGGTTCGAGTTGTTATTTAAAGTTTGTCGGATCAGGTGAGATCCGAATTTGAGTTTGTGTAATATACAAACTCTTTTTCTTTATATTTATTTTTTCTATATGTTTTTTTTTTGTTTGTTTATTGTTGTTGTTTTTTGGGGGGAAAAATGTGTCAATATATTTAGAGAGCCAGATGACAACGAAGTCTTGGCTGATGTTTCAATTACATTGTGTTGATTAGACAATGCGTTACTGATGTTTGAATGGAATTTTATGGTTCTTATTTGACAAATCCTAAATTCTCAAATAATATCATGATGCTGGAGATACTACTTCAAAGTATAAGTTTAAAACTGAAATCTTCTTTAAATAAATACAACGCTTTTATTCTGAAACTTGGAATCAATTTAATAATATACACTCTACATAAATGTACACTATAATTTAATTTAAACTCTTTGACTCTTTCTCAAAGCTGAATATAAAAGTCTTTAAATACAACAATTTACTTCCTTCTAGCATCATCCAATCTATTTTTAAAGCTTATGGAAAAGCCCATTACTTGTCAACAACATACAACCATCACCTTTGCGCTGGAATCTAAAAATAAACTTCATGCACTAGCTGCTTTATGTTACCTGACTGTTATTAAGAGAAAACTAATCGCACTATAAGTTGTATAAAAGAGGTATTTTTTAAAGTTGTTTTTTTTTTTTTTTGAAATGTAACCTTCATTAGTTATTAAAAGAGTAATAATTTTAAAAAAAAACATTATCTTTTTACTGTCTTTCTTGTTACCTTCTTTGAAGCTAAAAACTAAAACCTTATGGGCTCAAAACTCAAAAACCTAAGTGGACACGGATCTCAAAAACGGCTCTAACCATTTTCCTTGAAATTTGACAGTTGATGTATATCGTTAGTAAAAGAATGACTAGCTCGTTGGCCACACTGGGAAAACTCTAGTTTGACCGTTATAATTTTTCAAAATTTAAAAAGAAATAAGTGTAAATTTTGGCCAGAGAACTAGAAATATATATCTCTATATTTATTGGGGTATTTCCGCATGCAGGCATTACATTATTCAAAAGTTTAATATATTAATGTTCAGGAACATTTTGCACATCCTCTACTATGTCTAGATCTAAATGCTTCTGTTGGAATAGGCCTATTATACAGTCTAGTAGATCTATACATTCGCTTAACCAGGATTTTTCTCCAAGTTGGGGGGAGGGGGGAGATTAGGGGCGTGGTAAAAAATGCTCCTTTTTAAAATCTAACATTCATCAATTATTAATAGAAGGTATAGTCTTTAAAAAAAAATAGTGTTTTATTTTTAGCGGCCCCGAAAGGGGAAAAGACACTATTACTTATGTGTGGAATGTCTGTCCGTCCGTCCCGTTTAGATCTCGTAAACTAGAAATGATAGTGAAAATCTGACATCATAATATTTTAGATCATTCAAAGTTATGATGCAACGGCTACTTTTTTCTTTTCTGAAATCGAAAAATCTATTCTTTAAAATCACTTATGCAAGCAGTTTCTTTCTTAAAATACACCACTTTTACAACTTTTCACTATTAATAGTAACAAACACGGGGACTCTTTAGTTGGAGGGATGGGAATGTATAATACTCTTAACACATTTATGCAAATGGTTTTAGATTTTTTGTCAATTTTTTTTTTTTTTTTTACTTTTGTATCACTAACTTAAGTAAGTTCTGTCCTACTAACTACTACATTAACACACACACACACAATTACTTTTTTTTTTAAAGAGAACAAAATCTATTTAGTATGCATATAAGTTGTGACATAATTTAAAACAACAATTTATAAGTAGTTTTTCATATTATCGCGTGAACTGCAGGATTACAAAATAGTAGAATTATTTCTCTAATTGATAGTGCGGCGTTGATCACTATATTGATGACATCATTACACTATTAATATTTTACTTTGTAGACTAGGGGACTGAGCTTTTGTTGCTTGTCACAACTTCTAGTGACGTAAAGTTAGGTGTGTGTGTGGTTTGCGTCATTTATCGTCTAGTACAGTCTCTCCATTGTTTTGTACGTTGGTACAGATAGACGTGTCCTGAGAGCTCTTGAATTTCTCCTTGGTTATTGTTACTGGATAGCCTTAACATTTGCCTTGGACATTTTCTTGTTGGATTATCTTGACCCCTGTTTAGGGTGAGTTTTATTTTTCATTGTATAGTTTTTCTATTTGAATTCGTTCGTATTTGTAAGTCTATAATTAGACTAGATCTAGATGATTAGAAGAATCCTTTCTTTTATCTTCTATAGGCTTTTAATGACAAGTCTAATTTTTTGTCGTAGTCTCAGTTCAAGACTCTATTTCAAGTTTTAGCGTCAAGTCTAAGTAGTGATCTTAGCTTGGTGTCAAGTCTATGTGTTAAGGTGTCAAGACTTGTTTATCCAGTCTCCATTTTCTATATTGAGAGTACAACTTTAGGTCTACAGGACTGAGGTCTTCATCTCACTAATCTCAGTTGGTCGTCTGGTGTTCAAGTTGGTTTTTCATGAGTCTGAGGTTCAAGATTCCAGACTGCGGGTTGCCTTGGTCAGAACTGATGTTAAAGTATGAACTATAAACTTTTAGAATTGTCGTCAGTGAACAGTATCGGATCTAGAGGCTAGATCTATGTGGATTACCAGTTGTTGTGTTGGAAGTCTATTTGAGCAACTTGTAATGCATATATTAAGGTAATGATATTGTTCAAATAATGATCATTTATATGTCGCAAACAGAATAACTGGATCATTTTAGATTACATATTATTACCATTCATCATACATCAGTTCATTTGTAAATATATCACTGGAATACAATTTTAATGTTATTTAACATCATACACTTAGTTTATTAATTTAATATACAACTGTATGTGTATGTTGTGCTTGTCAGGCTGAACTTGGGTCAAAATATTACAAGTTCAGAAAAAAAAAATAACAATAATACACATTGAAATAATATTAATTTTAAATAAATATTCACATTTGAAATATCTAATAATAGTTTGGTAAGTACAAGAACACAAGAACCTGACACGCGGTCATTACTGAAATGGCCCATGAGGCCCGCTGCTTTTGGCGGATGGTTTTGTGGCTACGCATGCTGTTGTTGCAGTCACGGTAGGCACGGTTAGGATTGTTGCCACGCGTGCTGTTGTTGCAGTTATGCTGTTATGACGAAGCTTACGTGCTGGGTGGTTGCAGTCTTTGTGCGCGGCTGGCTGTTGGATTGGGGCTTTGTGGTGCTGAGGTTTAACAGAAGGAGTGGGTGGGTGAGGAGGAGCAAGTATGCTAGGAGAAGTGGGCTCGTTTGGGGCAACGCAGTTTGCAGGACTATTTGACTGAGCAGGAGAGTTGGGCTGGGTAAACAATGTGGAATTGTCGAGAGGAGGGCTATCAGGTATGAAAGTTTCATCCTTAGCAGCAACTTCTGTGTCCGTTTGGGCAGTGTACCCGATTTGGACATGAGTTGTGGTTTTACTCTCTTCTGCTTCCGGGTCTTGTCTAGCCGGTGTGGTGCTCAGCTCCAAACTCTGAGGACTATAGCGCTCATTGATCTCTCGCATTTTCTGGTCAAGCGCCTTCATTGCTAGTTCATGCTCCCTTGCTAGTCTCCTTTCTTCCTCTTCCTCTTCTTACCATTCCTTTTCCTTCTTTCTTTTTTCTTCCTTTTCAAATGCCTCAAAACGTTCCCTCACATATTTTTTTCGTTCTGCCTCATCATTATATAGGGTGGCCGCTATTCCTTTGAATTCAGCTATTTTCTGCATTAAGTCAGAGTGCGCTTTGGAGCGTGTGCCACTGGCCATATTGATGAGGGGTTACTAGGACGGTGGAGGGGCCGAGAGAGTGGACAATAGGATTGAGCTAGAATTAAAGAAAGTGGGTTAGTGAAAGTGAGTCGCTGGTTATAGGAAAGAGTGCAAAAGGAATGAGGTGTCTGCCTATGTTAATCACAAAGTTCCTGCAAGAAAATATTACAAATGAAATACAATTGTAATAATAATATAAAAATATGACAGAAGTGACACTTTCAAAAATGTGAAGTGATGATACTTATAAATAATTATAGAGAAAAAAATATTGATAGGGCATTTAGTTATTGCTGCCTGTTAGTGATGTGTGTTTGGCGTGTTTAATGTCTAGGGGATGATTATTTTTGAAATTATCACACACCAACCCGTCAGCATATAAATCGGGAGCAGGCACGCAACGAAAGAAGCAATGAGAGAAAGATACAAAGTTAAAAATGAAGAATATTTATTAACATAAATATTTACATAAAAGAATAAAAAGGGGGAGGGTTTGCATCTATCTCTAATTGATACTAATTTTGATCATCACTCTTTCACTTAATAAGATAGTATGTCACTTTGTCTTCTGAACTTAGCTGGTTGTTCTGTTGATGTCGCAGTAGGCTGTGTCCTGGCTTGAGGTTCTGCAGCTGGAGGTGGCGCTCTAGCGGGTAGAGGGACGCCGGTGATATAGTTCTTGTGGAGTCTCAATCCAAAGTTCTAATATCTGTAGTGGGCACAGTAGGGCGGGTGGCCAGCTACCGTGGGCACAAGTGTACTGCGGGCAGAGCTGATCTGCATTGGGCAACGTAGTGAGCAGGATATGTCCAGTGAGTTGCAGAGGGTTGGCGTAGCTATGACGTCTCGCACAGACTCTGGGTCTATAGGGACGTCGCACCTAATAAGTTGACAGGTGGGCTGTCGAATAGGCGGGCAAATAGATCCGATAGCGCCAAGTAGTAGAGTTGAGTAGATCCACGTAGGCAGTAGAGGATACTCAATAGCAAGTGGGCAAGTGATCCAATAAATAGGCAGATAATGGCAAATGAATAGGCAGGTAAATAGGCCGATAAATAGTCGAGTAGTGTCGAGTGGACACTGAACTGCAAATAGCCAGGTAAATAGGCAATAGGTGACCCAAACAAATAGTTGGGTAAATCTCAGAAGGCAAGTGCAGTGCTGAATAGCACTAAGCACATAGGCAGACACCTGAGAGAGGCTGCGGATAAATAAAGACAAGTTAGGACATGTCTCTCATGCATCTTATCGATGCCCTCGACTGAGGTGCTTTTGAGTACAATGAGGAGATGATGACAAGTGGGATTTAGAAAATAGATGGCAGATAGTAGCAATATAGAAAGGTACATAAAAGGGTAAATAATAATAAAAAATGTACACATAAGGGGAAATAATAATCTCAAATAATCAATACAAGTTGGAAGAGAGGGGGGGGGGGGGGAAATGGGCGATGGTCAGCGACCATGACGGTTTGTTTACATATGGCCGTCGGCCAAGAACAATGGAGCGCGCTTGAATGGAGAGGGTGTCCATTCAAGGGGCGCAATTATCGTTAGAGTAAAATGACTACAGGGGAGATAATTCATATCTTTTCTACGCGCAGTATTAGTGTGCTAGTAAAATTATTAAGGCGGTCAGCCGAGATAAAGGAAATAAAATAAGATACACATGGTTGCGTCAACGATCAATTGAGCAACGTAGCATTAATAGATTAATGCAATACATAAATATATACATATGCCATGTTTATGTTTTCTACTTACGACAGTGAGAAATACACAATGCACTAATTAAACATAAGTGAAATACTAAAGTACACATGATAATAACCAGTGAGAAATATGCACAAAGTAATTAAAACGGAACTTGTGATTAAGTTCGGCTTACCAACAGGTATTCCTCTAAGAGAAAGACTAAATGAAGCAGTCCAGACTCGATAGCTCAGCTCGAATGAGAAAATGAGAGGCTCTGGCTTGATTTAACTTACCTTATATACAGGCCTGGAAAACGTGGGCGGAAACAGGAAATGTCCTAGGCTAAGAATTGTCTTACACGTGGGTGAAGTCCGACAAGAGTCGCACCTTGGAAAGGTCAATAGGCGTGTTGGTTCGAGTGATCTCCTAGATCAAGGAGAGACGTGGGAGAAGGGGGGGGGGAGAAAGATTGGTGGCATTCCACCCAAGGTGGTGTCAACTGTCAGACATCCGGCGGGTAAGACAAAAGAGATTGTGTTTATCTTTACCCCGGTCAAGAGAAGACAAGTGAAAAGCCGCCAAGGTGGTGGGCTCAGTCTAGCCTGGAGAGGAAACGGTGGTGCGGGTGAAGAAATTGGGGATAGGGCGGGGAAATAATTAAACTAAAATAAAGAAATAATAGTAAATAATAATTAATGCTGTGATAAGTATGAGTGACTCTGACAGCAAGCCTTTGACTTGTCCCAGTGGACAATAACACTTACAAAGTCTGTTGTGGTGTGTTGTAGACAGACTATGTCCCATGCCCCTTGATAGTTTCTGAGGACATTAAAGTGGACAGTAACACTTACAAAGTCTGTTGTGGTGTGTTGTAGACAGACTATGTCTCATGCCCCTTGATAGTTTCTGAGGACGTTAAAGTGGACAATAACACTTACAAAGTCTTGTGGTGTGTTGTAGACAGACTAGGTCCCATGTCACTTTATGTTTGTGAGGACATTAAAGTGGACAGTAACACTAAGTCTGTTGTGGTGTGTTGTAGACAGACCATGTCCCATGTCACTTGATAGTTTCTGAGGACGTTAAAGTGCACAGAGAAATCTTTGACCTACTCTGCACTCTCCCCCCCCCCCCCCCCCCCCCCACGCCCTCCATTCCTAACCAAAACCGATCATTGGGATCACCGATACTATGGCTTCGAGGCCTGGCTCCAAACAATGAAATCTAATCTAAGTTGCCTAATAACCCCGCCAGAACCCTGCTCCCCCCCCCCCCTTTTTTTTTCCTTTTAAAACCAAAAGTGAACTTTTTGTTTTTGTTTATTCCAACAAATTTGACGAAGAGAAACTTACTTAGTGAACTTTGGGACATAATAACTTGGGGGGGGGGGGGGGGGGGGGGTAAAAGATTAACTTCCAGCTTTATCGTCTTGCTTACTGCAGCCATTGTGCTTGGAAGGATTAGGCTAATGCCTTCCTCAATGATACGGGTCTAGTTGTCATCAATAACTCCAGGCTTGGAGAGTGCCAGGGCGCAATGAATTCAGCGCCGCCGTTTGCTATTTGCCTTAGTTTGCTTCAGATGAAGTAGGTGACCTAGGGATTGACTCTGAAGCAGTCTGGCACGGGGAGGGGGGGGGTGTGGATGTTGATTTACTTGAATTAACTCCATTTGTTGTATTGTATATTTGTATATGGATATTAGGAACTAAAGCAAGAGATTAACATTTTTAAGTATGGGAAATTTTAAAAACTTTTTTTCTTTAGTGAAAGTGCTTGCCATTTTCACTGAATTTTTCCACAATAAACGACACAATGCACGGGACGCTAGTTAAACTTCAATGTAGGTGAACTGGATAAAAGCTACAAACGGAAGGTCTTAGAACATTAGAAAAAATGGTTCTACACTTCTAAAAAGTGCACACAAATTATCCTAAAACCATATATAGAATCTAAAAATGGAGAACGGAAACAAATTATTATCCGATAATGATCAGATCACAGACATATATACATATATATATATATATATATATATATATATATATATATATATATATATATAAAGGTGCCGGTCCTCACGGATGGCTTGTGCCTCACTTTGTGTGCCGGTCCTCAGGGATGGCTTGTGCCGAACTTTGTGTACCGGTCCTCAGGGATGGCTTGTGCCTCACTTTGTGTGCCGGTCCTCAGGGATGGCTTGTGCCTCACTTTGTGTGCCGGTCCTCAGGGATGGCTTGTGCCTCACTTTGTGTGCCGGTCCTCAGGGATGGCTTGTGCCTCACTTTGTGTGCCGGTCCTCAGGGATGGCTTGTGCCTCACTTTGTGTGCCGGTCCTCAGTTCACCCCCCCCCCCCCAGATAGAAACAGTGTGTACGCCCTACCGGGGTGAGTACCGTCACACAAAAATAATACAATACCATTTTCTCGGATTTTTATTAATAAGGGTTATTAATCACAGAACTATACATAGACGTAGTTGGGGGGGGGGGGGGGGGGGGCTGGATTTATGTGACTAATTTTTTGCTTTGATTTTCTTTATTTTAGGTGAGATTTTAATATTAATCCATCACTTACCTCAGCGCAGCCTAGGGAGGTTTTGAGTTTAAATTCCCCTTCTAGGGAGTTTTGCGGTTACCCCTCCCCCTCCCATCTTCCATAAAACAAAACAAAACAAAAATATGCAAACAACAATTCCCAAATTCCAGGAGCATAGCTAAGGGGGATTTTAATTTTAATTTTGTTTTTACGATATAACCACCCTTCAATATAAAAATAAAGCATACATCAGTCACCAGATTCTATGAGCGTAGCCAAGAGGGGCTTTGTGTTTAAAACCCCCCTACAGCGGGGCTTGAAGCTACAAAATCACCTCTATAATGTAAAAAAAAAAGGCAAATTACACACTCTAATTCTATCATCGTTGCTAAAGGGGGTTTTGAGTTAAAACTCAATCCAGTGGGGCTGAGCGGGGTTTCAAGCTAATAACCATCTCTTAAATGTAAAAAATGTTCTTATATTTATAAGGAATTATGTTGAAGGGGGGGGGGGGGGGAGAAAAAAATCCACATCCAAACCTCCTCATCCCCCCCCAAAAAAAACAGGCTACGCCGCCCATGGATCTATTTATTCACGCAAATACATGAAATAAAGCCATTTTAATACAGCGTAAAGTGAAAACTATTAAAGTTCCTGATAAATTTTATTCCAACGTAATCAGAGTTCACCAATAGCTATTAAAACAAGGTCAGAAGTTAAGGCCGCAATTTAAATAAGTTCAGAGGTCATCGTAGCAAACAAAACCGGGTCAGAGGAAACGTTAGCTGCTTTCAAGGCTAGATAGGAAGTAGACTCACTAAGAGCGTTGTCCCCATTTTGTTCTATTCCTTTATTTTATTTTATTCAACGTTTGTTGATTGTTCCATTACAATCTTCGCTACTTTTGACTATTTTGCTCAAATTAAATATTATTTTACAGTAAACTATGGCCCCTGAGGACACCTTTGATATGACCATCAATAATTTTTGCCGCCTTTATTAAAGAGCATTCAATACGCCCCTGCTCTCCAAGAGAAATACGTACGGTCTTTTGACTACTTGTAACAATATCAAAGGTGACTGACACTATGGGGACATTGTCCGAGTCAGACTGTATTAACTTAATTTAGTGCCTGGTTTAATTCACTTACAACAGAATGAGTAGAGGAAGAGGGGGGAGGCTGTATAACAGGACGCCCCCACCCCCACGACCTCAGTGCTATTTCTAAAAAGAAAAAAAGTATGGCATACGACTCTTTTTACTTGTACGGAACAATTACATGTTTAAATACAATGTGGGTTTAAAAGGTACCCTAGTTCAGCTCACCCGAGTACCTGGCGCCCGTCACTGGTAACATGCTTCTTTTTCTATTGAGTGACTCCTTTCATCTCTCCTAACCCCCATCTTTTCCCCTCCACCTTTCGTCTACCTCACACGCTCCCGTCTTAAGCTACTATTTTGTATTCATGATTTCCCTCCTTGAAGAATAGATGTGGGGGGTGGGGTGAAAGGAAAGAGAATTGGACCTGGAAAAGGTAAAAGAAGAGGGGGGAAGAGGTTGTGAACAATGCTCCAGATTGGCAATAGTCACGTATTTGACTTTAGTTGCATTGGTTGACAGTTTTAGTGTGCCGCGCGAATGGGGCTTGAAAAATGCCCACCAATGTCTGCCCCTGACAAAATAGTTTCTTCCCGCGTCAACACGAGGGCCACGCGCCCTGGTAACAGTTACTGGTAAGTAGCCGACACGGCGATCGCGTGCCGGAATAATATCGCACTGTTCAAATGTCAAGACTATCATAACGGCCGCTCCGATGCCGGACAAAGTTGGCGTAAGGATATATTATGTGGGGCGGTCGTGAGGAGGAGAGGAAGAATTTAAAAAAAGGGGGAAAACTTTCACCGGAAATATGCACTGATTTGAAACTCAGTCATGCGTGAACGTCTTTCCGTTGAGCGCGTGGAAATCTATTGAGCTGAGGCTTAACGTAACAGCATATTGCGACAATAATGGTGTCAGAAGTGTATTGTCATTTAGCACCTCCGGTTTGTCGCTCTATTGTACCAGTTTCTATCTTGAACGCATAGGCTTGAAATCCAGCACAAAGGAAGAACGCTTTTCCTAAGCTTCAAATTATAAGCCCGTGTAATTTGATTTCTCCTTGTAGACAATCTGCTTGAGAGTATGCATATCGGTGTCTATGTCATTGTATGTCAGTGCGTGTGTGTGTAATTGTACATTGTGTATCCTTACAATGAAATAACCAGTCAGACACGCACCTAATGTAGGTTGACTTTTGTTTCTCTTTCCAACAAACAAGATTTACGAAACAGATGTTGAAGATAGCTTTGGCACATTCATAATGAAGGATTACTTTTTTAGAGTTAAAAAAAATAGTTTCGTTCTATCATGGATTGGAAGTGGAAGGTAAAAATGGGATTCTTTTGTTACACAACGCGTTGGCAGCCCCTGCGGGCTAGTCGCCCTAACGTTAACTTAACCATTTTCTTTATTGTGACTCAAATTAACGAATAAGAGACTCTTTTTTTAAAAAATATTTTGTTTCGAATTCAGTATTTTAAACTCTTTTAAAGGCTTTCGTGATTTTGTATATTGCTGAGTGGTTTATTTCATAAAAGGAAGGAATTTTTATTTTGTTGTAACAACATGTAGGTGTACGTGCATATAATCATTTATTTTTTAAATTAATTTTAAAATAAGATTTAAAGCAATGTATGCGAGATAAATCTCGTGCAAGGCGAAAATTACATCATAAATTTTAAAAATATATAAAAAAGTGTTTTTTTTTTCTCTTTTTTTTAGGACCTTTAATCATAATGATGGGTGTCGCTTTAATAGCCTTTATGCTTTTTTTTCAGTACTATAGAGTTTACCAAAGCTAAATTATCATTACGTACTATTGTTATTCTCCTCGCCCATACCGACTGTGCTAAATAAGATAACATTATTTTTTAATAACTTGTTTAAAAAATGGTTTATGTGCTTGTAAATAAAATAAGAACGTTGAAGTTTAAAAAATATATAAAATTGTTTTTTTTTTAAAAAAAAACAAAGTATCTGTTACACTTAGCACCAGCACAATAAAGAGAATGATTTGAAAAAAAAATTATATTTCTTTTAGTTATTGGGATTAAAAAAAGAAGTCGAAAGGGAGTTTGAATACTTTCGTCTGACAGTTCTATTTGGGATGTGGGTCCAAGTGGCTGTTCAAATGTTTCTAGAGTGTTTTGTAAAATTGTTTGACATGTTTCTGCTCATTGAACAGAATCTCCTACAGGACGACGCGGAATAGCTGGGCATGAACTTCGGGAAACCACTGAGACGACTGAATGTCATTCCCAGCACGCAATACCGCTAGCGGGCAGCCAATACCTTTAGACCAGGCAGCCAATACCACTAGACCAGGCAGCCAATACCGCTAGACCAGGCAGCCAATACCTTTAGACCAGGCAGCCAATACCTCTAGACCAGGCAGCCAATACCGCTAGACCAGGCAGCCAATACCTTTAGACCAGGCAGCCAATACCTCTAGACCAGGCAGCCAATACCGCTAGACCAGGCAGCCATTGAAAAACTCAAACTGGAATCACGACGGAACATACAAATTCCATTCTGTAGAAGTTAGCTGCGTGTGTATTTGGAGCTACAAAGACAGCAGGAATTTTTTTTTCAGTAATCATCTTCTCGTTGTTGTTTTTTCCAACACTAGAGAGCTACTAGGGAACACAATGGGCATGCTATCATAACACGGAGACTTGGTATACAAATAATATTAATGGTAATAACATTATTATTTTTGTTATTATTATTATTATTAAAACACCAACACTTGACTTTTACACATAAGTTGATCAATAAGGATACTCATCCTTATTACAAATACTCGCCCTAAGAGGTTCTCGATCATCTGCTGTACTGGGATAGTCTTATTTTGAACGAAAAAACGGTAGATTTTAATCGCCCCGATCTGCTGCTTATTGATAAAAAAGAAAAAACCGCTACCATTATTGACCTCGTCTAATAATTTAAAAAAAAATGAAATGGAAAATTAAAGAAAATATGGAACGTAGGCTTAGAGATTAAGTGTTTATGGAAGTTATCCAAAATTACAATATACCCCATTGTTATATCAACCGTGGGATAATAACTACTGGCCTTACAAATACCTTCAAGGCCCTTAACATTCCTAGGAACATTCCCGTTGCCTGTCAGAGGATGGTACTGCTGCAGACCTGCCACATCATCAGAAAATCATTAGAAAATTCCTTAGTTGAAACTGATAATGGGACTACAATGAATTTTGTTTCTCTTCAATGAAACTCGACCCTGGCAGCGCCAGAGAATGAATACTCGATGATAATAATAATTAAAATAGTAATAATAATCTGAAGTGGTGTTGACATCTTTTAGGTCCTGAACATTCCAAAGAAGATTTGCCAATTGGGACCGGTACTTTGAAAAACACTTATATCAGGAGAAAAATACATGGAGAGCTCCCTGATTTGGAAACCACTGCGCAGTTCATCTCATGTATTGGTCTAGTCATCTGAACACTCCAACATAATCAATGAAGAAAAAGAAGAAGAAGGAGAAAATGTATCAGCGGACATTCTTTGGGGACTAAGTCGAATTAGCTTCCCTTTAAAGAAACTCAATCCAAGTAGTGCTGGCAAATGACAATTAGTTGGGTGGACTCAGGGGCGTCCCACAAACTCCTAAAATTCTAAATTCTGATGCGAGCAGTTGATTGACTTGGAAGTGAGTAGTTTTAATAAGCAATGCTTTGTCTCGTGCTTTTTTTCCCGAAGACATGACATTGTGCCTATTGGTTTATCTTTCTGCTACACTTGCGTAGAAATCGACTTCTTGATAATAGAAGAGCAACTGGACGTCCTCTAAGATAGATTGATTTAGGACTCACGATTCTTGATGTAACACGCTTCAAAATTGATACCAACAATTGGATTGGGGGGGGGGGCAAGAATAAGAGAGAGCTTCTTGGTTGTAGGGCTGAACATTCCAAGAGCAAGGAAGAAAGGCTGAAAACTTTGCTCATATCTAGTGATTTTAGAAGCAGACATTGTGACCATACATGACACTTGGTGAGGGAAACAGATCATTGCTCAAGATGGAGATGAACGTACAAGAATGATTGTTAATATGAGTTGGGTTGGGTTGGGTTCATACATTCTAAGCCATTGTCAAAGAGGATTTAAATCAGACAGTAAACGAGGGGGTCATGTGGCCAACACAACGACTAACCACCTTGACTGTCAGAGCGGACTCAGGGGCGTCCTAAAATTCCAACGGACCTCATTCACCAATCGTAAACAAACAACATTTAGCCACGTGATTCTCTATATCTTCTATACAAAGTATGTTATCCATCGTGGCTGTCACGTGATACGTATTTTTCATTGTTTTATCAATATTATGACGAGGCTAAATGTGTTTATTTACGATTGGTGAATGAGGTCCAATTATTCAAAATACTTGTCCTTATCTGGTTCTAACCCGAGATTGTGACGAAAGAGCAGGAAAGGGTATATAATGCGATAAAAGACAAACTTACTTAAAAATGTTGATCGGATCATACCTACCTCCCCCTACAACGTTCTTACGGTCCCTCCCATTCCATTCTACACCTCCCGCTGCTTCAGTGATACATTAATGTGGAAAGTCAATTGATATTCAATGGGTCGTTTCATCCGATAAAAATCAGTTGCCCTGGTCAAAGTTAAATTTATCTGCTTCCACGGCAGCGACTGTATCAATGACAATAGAGGAGGGTCAACCACTGCAAGGCAGCCAGGAAAGTAGCAGAAGTGTCCCAATGACCCGACGTCGACACGTCAGTCCGATAAATGCGTGTATGTTTGTGTGTGTCGTCCACCGCCATCAGTGCAGCCGACCTGACTCGAACCATCGGTACACAAAACAAACTCACGTGACTTAGCACGTGACCCAAAGCATCCGATGGCATTCACCTATTCGCATGTCCGAGATAGGGGTCAGGTTATTGTTCAGGGGGGTGACGTGGCCAGTTGACATCAGCCAAGAGTGAAACACAGAAAGAATAATCACAGGAGTAAACTTATTGCTAGAGGAGGGGGGAGGGAGTTACACGAGAGGTCACCCATTTAGTTTATTTATTTTAGCCACCCATGGAGGAGATATAAACAAACCTGGTGGCGATGGCGAGCGGTCAAGCACTTTGTCATCACAATGGCCATTGATGGTCACTACGCGAACTACTGCCACGCCCATCTTTCTACTTCCCCACCGCCTCACAGCCACGCGCAAACACTCACACACACACAGACAAGATAAATATTCATCTTCTGTGATTTGAATCATAGATCCATTATTAATGAATGAGTGGAGTCCCAGCATTCATGCTTTTGTCACAGCCTCTTGAAACTAACATGGCTGCGTTATGAAGGACTAATTAAATCAATAGTCAAGTGCTCTCATCGCGTTGCAACAGCTAGGCCCCTGACTCTTGATGTTATTGTCATGAATCAGGCTTGAGCTCCCTTGGATCGGTAGTCAAGTTAATTGGGCCATATACTTTTTTTGACAAATTTCGAGTCAAAATAAGCAGTCTTTAATTAGAGCCATGGGTGGCCTTTTAATGAAGATTATCATAAAAGGAGACAAATCCACCTTTTGGTGTATCCGGTGTACAGACTGCAGATGTATAGATTAGCGAAGAATTTGAAGGAACTTTTTTTTTCCCTTTCCCTTTTTATACTTTTCAGCACTGTAGAATCCAATATCCAAGCACTTTCGCTTGTAACATAAAGTACTTTAGTTGAAAACACTGATTTTAAAATATAGTCTTCCTTGACCTTTTTTTTTTTTTTTATGTTTTTTTTTTGACACTTTCTGCTCATCTTCCTGGTTTTCATACTTATTTTCTTACGTTGTTCATGAGCCGCTGTTCTCGCCACCACGTTTCTTCATACCTCTTTCTCGTAATTCTCCCTTAATGAATTCGATTGCTTAAAGAAAATAAACGGAATCTTAAACATCAAAGTGTCAACAAAGATCAGATTACTCTGACTGTGATAGGCCTTGACCTTGTAGATGTATGATGGCTGTCTGGCCTCGATAGATTGCTCACAACATGTTTGAGTTTTTTGTATGGGTGTATTGGATGTGTTTAGACTACTAAAGAACAAAACCTACACAGTAACAAGATGTTAGGACAAAGTCCAGACCGTTGGATACTTGAAGGAAGTTGAATACGTAAAAGGCCACGGACGAGTCTCTGTCCGTGAAACGATGTTGTCACTGTTAAGTCCTAACACCAACTGAAGAATATTAACCTCAACAAGCTTAACACCACGATCCACGGTGTCGCTGTAAGTCCATCAACTATGGTGCGTCTATACACTAAATGCTAACAAGTCATTATTTTTTAGTGAGTAAATCCCCAAATGATTTACACGCTTTCCTGCATATGGACTCGAGTTTTATTTCATCAATGGAACAATTGCTGCAATTTGGAAGTAGAAGCTTAATATCTTGTGTTCAGATGTCAACATAAAGCTTCTAGAGAGGTCGAACTAAATCTAGATCCCTATACTACTGACTATTTTAATAAAAGTGTATGATACCTTTTGACCTGATACCTTTTGACGTGATACCTTTTGACGTGATACCTTTTGACTTGATACCTTTACACGCGATACCTCTTGATCTGATACCTTTTGACGTGATACCTTTTGATTTTATACCTTTTAGTATGATACTTTTTGGCTTGATACCTTTTGATTTGATACCGTTTAGTATGATACCTTTTTGCTTAACATCTTTTGACTTGATACCTTTTGGATTGATATTTTAGCTTGATACCTTTTGATTTGATTCCTTATAGCTTGTCACATTTTGACTCGATACCTTTTGATTTGATACCTTTTAGCTTGATAACTTTTGTCTCAAGGTAAGGTATTTAAGGTAAACTATCTGGTGATTATCATTCAAAAAAATCGAACACTTAATTAAGAGCTGAAAGATGATTCCATGCGTACTAAGAGATAGACTAGCAAGCTTCATAGATCTGTTGAGACGAGTTCGGAAATTGCATTGTTGTTGGACGTCAAGAGAGATCTTGTGTCTGTATCGTCGCAGGACTTAAATAACAGTGGCCCAACACCTTGATGGCTTCCTTTGGGCACAAAAAACCACGATAGATTCAAACATAAAAAATGAAACGGGACTGGAGCTGCACATGGACAAAGGATGACTTTCAAAATAGGAATTGTGGGAGTATAAAAAAAAATGCAAATTAAGAGAATGCTATAATGGGAAAGTGGACAAAAAATTAATTAAAAATAACAGACTGAAAAGTGCGAAGGTTTTTATGGTAGCTTCCGGAAGCGTCGGTTGCTATGTACGCCTATCTATAAAAAAATAAAAACAAAGTTTAGATAAATTTCCAATGCTACACTATATTACATCTTACATCTAGTTATCACAAACAAACTTTGAAAAGCTTGTTACATATTTTATCTTATCTTATAAAATGCAAACGTTACTTCAAAAAGATGTTTACGTCCTACGCGTGTCCCTAGGTCAATCTAATCCAACATATTAATTAATTAATTAAACTCTGCCGTTTACAATTAAAGCCGATTAATCAACGCATTCCATGCTCTACTAGCACTAAGGAAGAAGGAGTATTTGTAGACATTTGTCCTAGCATATGGGACAAGAAAAGTGCCTTTGTGACTTGCCAGTCTTGTCATTCGGAACTCTTAGACTCAACACTTGATAATTACCTTACTCAATTTGTTTACCGAGGAGAAACAAAAGACAAATAGAGATAGAAAGATAAAGAAAGAAAAAAGACAAAGAATAAAGAGAGAGAAAATGACAAAGTTAAAGGAGAGAAAGAAGATAAGATTAAAAAGAGACAGAAAGAAAGCCTACCTTATAAAGATGACAAACGTGCGAGAAAGAGAGTAAAAGATATAAAGACAAATGGAGAAAGAGAGAGAAAGAAAAATAAGAGAGAAAAAAGCCCATGTCAGATAGAAGGGAGAAAAATGCAAACTGAGAGTGAAAGGCAAAAGCGAGAAAGAGAGAGAGAGAGAAAGAGATAGAAAGAATATTAGAGAAAAGAAGAGAGAGAGAGAGAGAATATTAGAAAAAAATGGAGAGAGAGAAATAATATTTGAAAAAGAGAGAGAAAGACAGAGAGAAAGAGAGAGAGAGAGAGAGAGAAAGAATATTAGGAAAATAAAATAAAAGAAAGAGTAACACCAACCCGAGGAAAAGAAATCGATCAAGAGAGCGTGAAAGAATAATCGAGAAAGAGAGTGCTAGAGAGAAAGACAAGGCTAAAAAGAGAGAGAGATACAAAGCTACAAAGAAAGAGAGAGAGAAAGACAAAGTTAGAAAGATAGAGAGAGAGAGACAAGGCTACAAAGAGAGAAAAAGAAAGAAAGACAATGCTTGAAAGAGAAAGACAAAGACCAACATACAACAACATCCGCCTCCACAATGCGATCAGGTGATGCAGGTGCTTTGTTTATGTCCGTGTTGGTTACTCACGTTGATGCAAGTCATGTCAACAACATCCACAACAACAAAGGTTGTATAGAGAGAAGAATAGAACTAACCAAAAAATTGCTAATCTGTATTTTCATAGCTGCAACACAACACAAGTAGAGTCTAAAACTCTAAATAAAACCCAACTCAATCAAATTAAAAAATTACATCTTCTAACGTGATTAACCATTTATTTAGACAGCAGAAGAACTTGCAAGCACTTGGGTTCAAGTCCTCCTAGATCTATATGTATTCTGTCTCTAAGTGTCGTCCTATTGGACGGATGCCTGGTTCTGTGGTATGCTCTCTGGACTGTCGTCTATATGTCCCGGGTTCAAACTCTGCCCTCCGACATTTCCCGCCGTCCAGCGGGAGGTCGGGATAGGGCGTAAAAATCTTGATTTCTAGAGAAACGTTCGAAACCTGTAAAAAAAACAACAACAACAAAAAAAAAACAAGCAAAATTTATAAAAACCAAGAGTTTCTATGAAGTGTAGCCATCAGTTTGGGTCATGTGTCATAGATCTAGACTCACAACATTCAATCGTGCGAGTAGAAATAGTTTTTACCAATTGTTTTTGTTTAGTGCAATGTCATGCTTTTATCTTTCTCACTACGCTATGATCCTACTACTTGTATGGACCAGTTGAATAGAGGTAGGGGGGAGAAAGAGCGAGGTATCTGGGAGATCGTTTTTTTAAATGTACTAATAAATATATTTACCTTTTATTAACTAACTCATTGAATAGACTACTGATTCAAATGTTATTTTTTTACAAGAATTTTAATACGAACTTCGTTTTAGTTATAAGTTTCAGAAATAACGAACTACTTTTATAGCGCGCAGTTTTGACATATCCCCATTATAGGTGCCTACACTTGACAGTGACAGTCTAAATAATACTGCAATTAAAAAAATACATTACACCTAAAGTAGATGATCATTTATTCACTTTCGTTTATCCTTGAGTTTTGTCGATTCCCTTACTAAGCGAGGCTGGATGCCGAGCCCTCGAAAGATTCCTTCGTATTCCTTCAATGTACATCCACTAACCGAATCAGCATGCAACTCCGTGAAGAGCGGCGGAGCGGAGAGGGTGGGTTAGCGAGCCTTTGGTACCTCCCTCCATGTGCAATACATTTGTCACTAAAATGTACGTAATGAACCTAAGACTCTGGTGGAGGTTATGTTCCTTGGTTATGTTCCTAGGTTATGCACCTTGGTTATGTTCGTTGGTTATGTTCCTTGGTTATGTTTGTTGATTATGTTCCTTGGTTATGCTTCTTGGTTATGTTCCTTGGTTATGTTCCTTGGTTATGTTTGTTGATTATGTTCCTTGGTTATGCTTCTTGGTTATGTTCCTTGGTTATGTTCCTTGGTTATGCTTCTTGGTTATGTTCCTTGGTTATGTTCCTTGGTTATGTTCCTTGGTTATGTTCCTTTTCCCTCTTTACCTTCCCGTCTTCCCATAACGAACGTTTCCTCGGAGGTACCTTGTTGATGCCGATAAAAGATATCACTGCCACGTGACTATCATAATAAATTATACATTTATTCAAATGACGGAATGTTTCTGCTATAGATGGAACACAATTGCAAAGTTAAGCGAACGTATAACTTTTTAAAATCTGTCACCCATTGGTTTTCCATTTGCAAGTCATTTATTCATTTAAGGTAACTTCAAAAAAATAAATTGTTAACCTCAATATTTTGTACAAATAAAATAAAAAGCTCTCATCTTTTTAATATTTTAATTAAATATTTGGGGCCTACACATTGGCTCATTTATAAAAAAAAATATTATATTTTGTTATAACCCTGCCTTACACATCCCTATCCAGGTTTGTGCAGAAATTGCGCACTGTTCTAGACTAGATTTAGAAGGAATGTTGACATTACAGAAAAAAAAAATAGAGTTCTGCACAAGTCAACGATCTGTGTGGAAGGCGGTTTTAGATTATATATGTTTGTGATGTCTTATAAATAAACATCGTTCCTCTCTGAGTTGTCTCCCTTAGATCTATTTCAACATGAAGACGATTGATCAATTAGATATTAAAATTAGTATTACACCATTTTTCTCTGAAGCTTTAGCTTTCTATTTAAGATGGTATTACAAACCTATGGCTTGATGAATAATGTCTTAGAGTGAATGTAATAAGAGAAAGATTTGGTCAATTAGTATATTTTTACAAAAAATAAAATATAGGAAAAATGGTTGTTCATCGCAGAGTTATGACAGTTTCATTTCAAACACATGACATCATTGGTGTATCATTAAGCTGTTAGCTGATTTTGAATATTGTGAGCAAACTTGACTGCTGTGAGGTACACCTGCATGACAGTTGCGATGTTTATGCTACCACTTCACTACGCATGGTTTCATTGCGATTATTCACTTCGATGGATTCCACGAGTCCTGGACCTTACGCAAATGTCTCCTTCGCGATGCCTTCAATTTTGTCTTACTGTTTTCTACCACTGGTGTCCTTTTTTTTTTCGACCGCCTTTCTGCCTTGCGTCCCCATTTTGTTTCCAATCGTGCAGAGCTGCGACTTTTAAAAGACATGATTGAAGTCCACGCCGCGCTCCGTTTTCTTGAGGGTAAGATGTCGACAGCAGACTTAGGAACTACACACACACGCACGAGCAGGCGCACACAAAAGTTCACTTAGTGGGTGCCCAGGTCTGGATATCCTAGACAAAGACAGAAGAGGGGGGGAGCGGAGACAGGAGATAGGGTGTAGATGACATTGGGCAAGACTTTTATTGACTTCGCACGCGACATGAGACTTCGGCATTGTTACATAAGACCTGCTCAGACCAACCCCGATACCTGCTGTCTTTTACAGCTGAAAGGGGTCAGCAAGGCGGACTTGAGATACTGGCGAAGGGCCGTGCACGTGGACGGCCCCCATCGAATTCACTTAAGTAACTGCGTTTCCGTTTTCCCTCTTTGTTTTTGTTTTGTTTTTTTAAAACTTCTGCTACATATCTTTCAGTCCAGACGACAACCAAATAAAGAAAGAAAAATGATAAGCTCTGGATTTCTTGGCTATAAACTCACTTTCCCAAACCGCACTTCCCCCCCCACCTTCCCAAAGTCAGTCTACGTTTATTTTAGGTAGGTCAATATGCACTGCCATGGTGTAAGAAGTCTGATTACTTAGTGTGTGTGCAAAAAGAGGGGGAAAGGGGGGGGGGGGGTAAAAACTCACTTATGCTAATCATACAGACGTGTTGAAAGATGCCCTACCCTACAAGAACCAGGCCCCAGACAGCGCGTGTTTTACGAGCAGACAACAACGAGCTAGGCCAGGGCACGTGCATACCGGAATCAAAGATTTGCAGACGATATGCACCCGCCATATTTCTTTTATTGTTATAGTTTAAAAAGTCTGACGTCCAGCTCTCAAGGAACAAATGATTTTTTTCTTTTTTTTTTTTTTTTTTAAGAGATTAACCCTTATTTTTTTTTAAACCAGCTGAAAATTTATATATGAAATTGGCAAGACCGAATTATTGATTGCTTTTCAATTTTTATACATACTCAGGTTTAAGAGAAATAATGGGAAAGACAAGAACTTATTTATATTTTATGCACGTTTCATTTCTGTCAGGGTTCTTAAATTTTATTTTTTTTCATTATAAATTACTTTTTATATTAATTGTCAAAGTATAAAAACATTGAACTATAAGGGTGATTAAAGACTGCCGATAGAAATCACGCTGTGGTAACTATGAAATAAACAAAAAAATATCATTTCTATTAGTCATCTTTGATTAAATTCAACTGTGTTTGTGTGTGTGTTGTGTGTATGTTGTGTGTAGCGGATCCAGAACTTTGGAGTGGGGGGGGGGGTGATTTTTTCCAAACCCTAACCCTAAGCATAAACGCGCGTACATCTTATATATATATATATACTAGCAAAATACCCGCGCTTTGCAGCGGGAGGATTATTGCATTAACATTTCAAATTTGCTTTAATTAATAGGCCTACATGTAACAACAAAACATTCTCATTTGTGCCAGGAGTGTTACCGCAGGAAATGTAGCGCATGTATTTTTGGAATAACCGGAACAACGCAGTTTTTGTGTGGCTTTTTGCAATGTTAGTCCGATAAGTAAAAATAATGTGTCATATGTACTGCCTTAAATATTTCATTACTAAGAAGAAAAGTAAACCTTTTGAAATAGAGAAGAAACATACATGTACCAATACACAGTTATTTGTTGAGGATCTCTTTGTACACCACGTTGTCAGTTCGGCCCTCCGGCTGCAGTATGACCAATCCCTGCGCCGAGCTTACTCTTGAGCATGCGACGTACAGTTGCCCATGTGAGAAGCAGTCCTGTCTCAAGTCAATGCCAACCTTTTGTAGTGTCTGTCCCTGAGACTTGTTGATTGTCATGGCGAAGCAGAGCCTTACTGGGAATTGGAGGCGTTTGAATTGAAATGGGAGGTCAGAGGGGATGACGGGGATGCGAGGAATCAAAACTGTCTCTCCTGAGCCACTGCCAGTGAAAATAGTTGCCTCAATGAGGTTCTTCTGCAGAGACGTGACTTGAAGTCTGGTGCCGTTGCACAGTTTAGGTGGCTGCAAGTTCCTCAGCAACATTATCGGTGCCCCAACCTTCAAAATGAGACGATGCTCAGGAGTGCCTGGAGGATTCAGAGAGTTGAGAAACTCTACCGGATAGTGCACCGCGTCTTCCATTTCCACAACTGAATCCACAGACTGGTATGTTTTAGATTGTGAGGGGAGTTCTTGGAGTAAAACGTGGTTTATGGCCGTGGTCATGTCGTTTCGTGGTGTTAGGATAGCTCTCTCCCTCAACCATGACACGTCTATATGCTGGAGAGTTCTTAGATTGGGATAAACATTGTAACGAAGGTTTTGCAAGGTCTTCACCAGGAGACAGAGATTTGAGGGAATTGCTATTTTATAATTTTCTTGACTGAAGCTGCCATCACCAATACTCATCAGAAGATCAGAGAACTCTCCGGCTCTTGTGTCGCCATTCAGATGAGCCCTCATGTTTATTCTTAAAGTGACGACAGTGATTTGACGCCACAGGTACGAAGACTTCAGACAGGCTTTCACTTCGTCGGCGCGTGTTCCTCTGGGCACGACTGGTAGGGTTTGCCGAAAGTCTCCAGCCAGCAACACTGTCAAGCCTTCCATACGTGTGGTGGTGTTTCGGATGTCTTGGAGGGTCCTGTCCAAAGCCTCGACACCCCCTCTGTGTGCCATGGTGGACTCATCCCAGACAATCAGCTTGCACTGTCTTAGCACTTCAGCCATGTTGCTCTGCTTTGATATGTTGCACGTGGAGGGCGAATCAGTGGTGTGACTGAGGTTGAGAGGTAGCTTGAAAGCTGAATGAGCAGTTCTCCCACCCTGAAGAAGAGTTGCTGCAATGCCAGAAGAAGCCACAGCTACAGCAATGTCACCTTCCGCACGGACTTTCGCAAGCAGAAGGTTTATGAGGAATGTCTTGCCAGTTCCTCCTGGAGCATCAAGAAAAAACACCGTGCCAGTGCCCGAGACAACGCTCCTCATGACTTGCTCGTAAACTCTCTTTTGGTCACCATTCAGCAAAGGCTCGTTGTTTGAGACTACATTGGCCAACTCCGAGGTGTCGTAAGAGGTTTCCCTCAAGTACTCGGGATTCGACGTAACCTCTGCCAGTTCTCTCGAAGGTGAAGGCAGCCCGTAATGATCGACAGAGAGACCTCCGATAGCAATGACGTAGTTCTCAAGCAACTGAAGACACTTGTTGTAGATCATAGGCAACCACTGTTGGACTTCTGTTCCTCCATAATCTCTTTCAGTCTGTCTCCTAACATCTTCTGCCATGCTGTCTCTATGTTTTTCCCAGAGATTTAAGGGGTTCTCCATTTGGCAGAAGACCATAAATACGAAAGTTCAACATGGCGGACGTTGTCGACCGTTACGACCGTTAAATAAGTAAGTACATCGGTTTCGGTTAGCGCAGGGAAGCCGCGTACCAAGTTTCGTGAAGATGGCTTCATAAATACGAACGTTCAACATGGCGGACGTTGTCGACCGTTACGACCGTTACGCGTACGATTGGGAAACGAAACCTGCTGCACTTTTGTAAGTAAGCTGTAGGGAATGCGCCTGCCAAAATTCACCCTTGTACCTACACGGGAAGTTGCAGAATTAGTGATGAGTCAGTGAGTCAGTGAGTCAGGGCTTTGCCTTTTATTAGTATATATATATATATATATATATTAGAATTAAAAAACAACAACAGTGTTGCTCAACCTATGGCGAAAAAAAAAACAGCCATGTTCAGCCCTTTCTCTTGACAGCTGTGGGGTGTCTGGGGGAGCGCTGTAAGCTCCCCCAGTGGGTCCGGGGCGTTTTCTTGGATTCTTCACTGCAAACACGTATTCTCCTGACATCTACAGCTCATTATTCATCCTATTCAAAAAGGACCTTTTGAAAATGTTTTTCTTGAAAAATATTCTAATATGAATTTACAGGCCCTTACTAAATTGCAAATACAACTGATTTGTTCCTTGAAAAGATAAGATACACCACATGTTTAGATTTTGATATAGAAGATCGTCACCGAAAAATAAATATTTGAAAAATAATTTAAAAATAAAAAAAAAAAAAACATTTGTAAGTAATACCTTTTGTTCAATAGGAATGTTTGTAACTTTGTTTTGTTACAGAATTATATTTCAAAGTTCTAAACACAAACTTTCGGAAGTGGGAGAAGTGGTTCAATTTGATTCTACTGTAAATTTATTTCGCATTTTTAGAATTCAAGTATATATTGTGAGTTATAGTCTCAAAATTTTTTATACAATAGAAAAATATCAGTAATTCAGTATCAGTAATCTTAATTGTTACTCTTATAATGAAAAAGTTTGTATGAAGTCTAAATTGTCCAAACCAAAGTCTTCCTTCAAAGAACTCAGAGATACATGTCGTGTGTGCCATGACATCAACTGTGTCGCCGCCATATTGGACTAGTCTCTTTGAAAACGTCATCTTGTCGTCTGGAGGGGAGAGAGAGGGCGGTGGCAGAGTGAGACACGTTAATCCTCACTCCCTTTTTATAATTTCAACTGATGATTGCAGGGGGGCGGGGGCGACTCGATATAAGAATTGAATTGATAACATGTATAAATTATATTAGTGACATTTTTTTTTTTATTTTGTCATTTCTTACCTAAACTACAAAAAGAAAAAAGTATTGGTTTGTCCCATGGGTGAAGGGCGATTGCATGTATCGCCCATCCCACCTGGTACAAACCTTTTTCATTTAAATTTACTAATCATAAAATTAGACATTAGAGCGTGTGTGCGCCATAATATACAAATGGGTTCAAACATCAATATGTACCTTATATTATTATTATTTAGATATTCAACTAATTTTGTTCACAAACTATGATTTCTCCATAAAAATAGGAGTGCGGAGGGCAGTAGAAGCAATTTCCCCCCCCCCCCCCCCCACACACCTCACTGAATCGGCTAAAATACCAGAAGTGTAGCGATATAATATAAAAATTATATACTAATTCAACTAATTTTGTTCACAAACTATGATTTCTAAATAAAAGTAGGACCGCCCCCCACCTCAAAGGGTTTAGGTGGAAAGGGCAGTAGATGTATTCCCCCGCCCCCACCCAATTGGCTAACAGGAAAACGGCATAGTATAAAGATCAGTTAAAATATCAATAACAAGTTTTAATTATATAGATATTTAATTCATTCTGTTAACAAGCTGTGATTGCTACAAATAAATTGGACCGCCCCCTCCCATTCGAAAATTAATGGTGGGGGGGGGGCGGGATTGATACCATCGCCACCTCTCCATCCCACCAAATCGACCAACATACGAGTGGCGAAATAATCTAAAAATAGGTTGAAATATAAACAATTAGTATATATTATTAACATAACTATTTAATTCGTATACAAATTGTGTGATTTCTTTACTAAAATTCGTCTGCCCCTGTTCGGGGAGGGGGAGAGTCAGTCAAGTGGTGGGGGGAGGCGATTCCCCCTACCGCCCCCCTGGAATCCGCCAATGGTGTATGCTTTCTTTTTAATCCTGACTCATACATCTGTAGCTGTTGAAATATTGGCCAATGTACTGTTAAAAACATGACAAATGACTTTCTTCAAGTGTTTATTTATAGCTTTTAGCCTCTCAGAGTAAGCTATTTTTTAGGAGTGCATAAAAATAAAAAATATAAACATTAATATATGTTACAATGACCTAAAAATAGATATGATGTGATGTCGTGGTTTTAGAGCCAGCAAAAAAAAAAAAAAAAAGGAACAAGGCAGAGCAGAGACGACAGCCCATGCAGCAGAGCCTGACAGAGTAAAACGTTAAATCACAGAGAAGTGTAGAGGCGCAAATCTTAGAAAGAAAGTAGAGATGGTCACGCCTTAAGAAAAGAAGCCAACAACAGAGCCTGGCAGGCGTTGGATTGGAGCGCAAGACGCAGGGGAATACCAATCTATCTATATACTGTAATAATGGAGTGGGTACCGAGTCATATAGGTGTGACTGGCAACACTATTGCACCAAGGAGGGCAAATTCCACCCACTGAAACTGTAAGTTTTCACCATGCTCTGGCTATAATAAAAAAAAAAAAAAAAAGGGTTTGAGTGCTGGGACAATTCCCAAAAAGCCCGTGGAGACTGGGAGCGCATGAGTCGCCCTGACCACACTTCCCCGTGGTGGAGGCTGCCCAGGCCTGAGAAAGCTATTATAGCACAGTGCAGGATAGGCCAATGTCCTCTTGGCTCATATCTCACGGCTATGGCCAAATTTTGATTCAAGGTGTCCCCGCTGCGGGGAAGAAGAGGAAATCGTGCCTCATATTCTGTTTGACTGCCCCAGACTTGCTGATCTCCGCCTCGACAGGTCTGGGAAACAGTGCCTCATATTCTGTTTGACTGCCCCAGACTTGCTGATCTCCGTCTCGACAAGTCTGGGAAACCAAAAATTCTCGACCTGTATGGTAACATGTATGCACTACGAAAGACAGCAGGGTTTCTGTCCAGGGCTTTTGCAAGAAAGGATTTGAGCCTCTCAAACCCTCACTCAAATGGAGTTGGATGATGATGATGATCTATACACTAGAAATTGTAAAAGGAAGCAACATTTTGGTTAATTTCGATAAAGAGATATGAGAGTAACATTTTCAAACAATGTTTCCCTGGCCTTTTACTGGAATTGAATAACAAAATGTAGCTACCATACATTGTAGCATCGCAACAAGAGCATTGGGGCCTATAGCACTTCCATCGGGGCCCATATTTTTTTTACTTGAAGCTTAAGTGTCCCTTCTTAAACTCCCTAAGTGTCACGTCTTAAACTCCCTAAGTGTCAAGCCTAAAACTTCCTTATTTTGTACGTCTTAACCTCACTTAGTACCCTTTATAAACTCCCTAAGTGTCACGTCTTACACTCACAAAGCGCCACGTCTTATATTTAAATATGAGATGTATGGCTGAACTGTCAAAACAGCTTGGCCGTGGCTTTGCAACGTAACAAGGGGGAACAAGTTTGAATTCCGACTCGAGCCTAGTTTTGTTGGCTCCAAGATACCCATACCCCCATGTCCACAAAAACAAAATATTGGACCATACGTCACCATAGCAACACTGAGCATGCTATAAGCATGATAGATGAAAAAAAAAGTTTAAAAAAAACAGAATCCAGAATTGTAAATCTCAATCTTCATCCTAGTTCGGAAGAATGTAATGGCATCGAAATTTGATTTCCGGTTCCCTTTTATAAAAGATCAAACCTAAGTTTAAACAGCATCAGGATTTTAACTTGGACCCCCACACGCCTAGCTAGCGCCCACGCTGCGTCTCTCTTCACGCCCAACAATAGATGACAATTCAATGATGCCCAACCCACGGTCCGCGGGCTATATCCGACCAGTTACGCGGTCCCCTTAAAACTTCTGATCACAGTTTCTTAATGAATTCGTTGAGGCTCATTTCCATTGGATTTGGATAGTTTTAGCTGTGATTTGGCAAGTGAATCGCGAGTAGCTAGTGTCTCCCTCTCTGAAGAAGGTAGGACACCGCTGGATCGCATTGTTATCTTTTTATCTATGTTACAATCTAAACATTGAAACTAATACGTCTGGCTGCTTTCTTGGAATCATTACCGTGCCACACTTGCAAATTTTTCTATAATAAAAGACGCTTACCGCTATGGCCCAGTTCAACAATCTCACCCGGAAGTTGTTGGCACGGCAGGCATGATGGAACCTATTCAGCTCCACGCTTCAGTAAGCCGACCTAAATTTATGGAAATAGTAACCTAAATAGCAGACAATGTTTTGATTTCGCATGACCTATAAAAAAAAAAGGTCTAGTTCTTTTTCTTCTTCCTCGTTCTCATTGTTATGTTGGAGTGTTCAGATGACTAGACCAATACATGAGATGAACTGCGCAGTGGTTTCCAAATCAGGGAGCTCTCCGTATAATTTTCTTTCTATTGGGGTGTTTTGGGGCCAGTGTATTGTACGGGGCTCATGGTAAAGAGAACAGTTTTGAAGGACGTGGTCGGCATTTTCTGGTGACACTCCACATGGGCAGATTTCACTGGTTCCAATTTTGAGCTTCCGGTACACATGTTGTCTCATTCTGTTGTGTCCGGTCCTGAGACGCAAGATTAGACGTTGTTCTTGTCTGGATAGCTTATAATAGGCATCATCTTTCTTGTGATTTGGATGAGAGCTCGTCCATTTCTCATTTATTTTATTTACTATTAGTTTCTTCATTTCTTCCCCTGGATAGAGTGCAATGTTTAATTGCGAGTATGTTCTCCCATTCTTGGTGAGTGTGTCAGTGTCCTAATTTCCTTCTAATTTCTATATGTGCTGATATCCATTGAAAAACAGTTTTTATGCTTTTGTTGTTGAGTTTTATAACTCAATTTATAAGTGCTGTCCAGAGTCGTTTATTATTATTATTATTGTAAAAGTATGATATAAAAGGAAAGCACTATATAAATAATACTTTAAAAATAACGCTTATATTGAGAAAAGAGGCTCACTGTTCTATTTTTGCCAGAGCTCTTAAAATTGCATGTTTATCACCTTTTTTTTCTATATAAAATGGATTAATTAATTAGCACTAATTGACTGGCTAATTGTTTAAAATTTTTTGATTGATTCCTTTTTGATTTTTTTATTGATTTTTTAATTGATTCCTGTGTTGTCATCAATAATAAATGATTGTGCAAAATTTCAACTTGACCCGACACTGTGAAGTGGGAGAAAAACCCAATTTTATGTTTTTCCAGCCGTTAAGCAGAAAGGCGCTGGAGAATTAAAGACAAAGTGAAGTCAGTCCAGCTGAATTTCTAAAATATATGTCTATTTTATGTTTCTATACAGTTGAAGAGCTTTTTCAAGAAAGATGCATTTTCAAAACATTTACGATTCTTAAAGACAACCTGCACCCATTAAACCGCTGTTACATCAGATCTGAAAGAAGTGGTCGTCTCCTTTCCATTAGGACTAAAACAGAAAGATTTAAAAACTCCTTTATCCCTCTATCGGTCAGAGTGTACAAGATCATCTGAGGTCATCGAGAAGTACACAGACGTCAAACTCATAAAGCGCTGGTTGTAAATGTGTATGTGTTTCGTGAGTGAATATTGTTCGAATTTTTTATCTATACTGTTTCTCTAAAGTACTTACGCTGAGGTTGTCAATTGTAGACAAACTGAATTTCCATTTGATTGGATCAATACAATTATCTTATCTTATCTTAGTTGTTCCTCCCCTTGCAGCAGTAAATCTGTATGTAGTCTACGCTCACCAATCTAGGTGCTTCTAGTAAACCTTTTTTTTTCTTCTACTTTGCAAGTTTATTGGTGTGTGTGTGTGTGGAGGGGTGCGTGTATGTTTCACTAAATTGCAAGTCTCCGATTCCAGGATGTAGAGTGACAAAGTCGCGATAAAAATCTTGGACACACCTGATTAAAACACCTTAGCCGAGGGAAGTTCCAAGGCTGAAACTGGAGAACTTGTCCCAGGGACTAGATTGACACGAGCAGAGGTCGCGTGGCTGAGGATCGTGTGTCTGAAGGTAGTCCATGAGACGCCATAGAGAGACAGAACTGATTATAAAGACTGGCCTCTCGGGAGATGGTGTACTACCGAGCACTATATTGTTAGTGATGGATCATAAACCTAAGCTATGCACAGCCATTATGATGTGAGTAAAGACGCTCAGAGGGTCTCGTGTTGTAGCTTTGGTTTCTCCAGTCTTTTTTCTTTAGCGGCACCTATAAAGAAAAGTCATTATCGTTTCTGTTCGACCTGTCCGTCCGTCACGGTTGGATGTGAAAACGAAAAAGGGCTCATGATATTCTAATTTCGAAATCACCCTCATTGTGCTTCGATATGTAAAACGGATACTTGTGATCTTTCAAAAGTATATATTTTTTATGTTAAAAATAATTTTTGTATATATATATATTGTTACGAATCTCACTATCCAGGCTCTCTGCAAACTGCACCATACAGCACCAACTTAAAGAACTTGACAACTCAGGGCTCCAAAATAACATAACACTTTAATAGTTGAATACATTTGATCCAATACTGTACAATTGGCAAAACGTAAACTGTACAAATATCTCTCCGATAACACCGTACCGCCGTATCAACTCTTGCACTGGCCTCTACGTCTTGTTCCGGGCTTGCACTGGGTTCAACAGTTCAGGACTGACTTCACACACTAGGCTCGTTGTGTCGGACTCGATCGCAGACCAAGATCAAGACGCCAGTCGTCTCAACTGTACTTTACAGTACTCCGCACAGAACGTCACTGAACGTTTCAAACTTCGTCACATGACTACATCCCTCGTGACGCTCCTGGGCTCTGTTCACGACGGCGATCCTTCCCGAACCGTCATCTTGACACTCGTTTCGGCTGACCGTCGTAACTCATCACGGTTGACCGCTCGTCTAGCGCTGGCCTGGGACGATTTGCGTCGGCTGACTACGCACATACCACTACCCCCATCTGTGCCACCACCAGGTTTATAACAATTATTATTGGCTATTATTATTATAAATGTAAATATACATTTACACCCTATATAAAACAAGATATAAAAAGTGATGAGCGTGTAAAACCAAACAGTTTAGTGAGCAACGCACTCATTTATTTAACTTAATATTAATTTAATTTTTTTTAAACATTCCTTACAGATGTAAATAAAAGAAGAAAAAAAAGGACGATGAGTCTGAGGTGTGCCATCATCCTCACATCCCCTTGTACATAATTACCTCAGAGAATGCAATCAGAAAACGTATGCAAGAGGAGATACAGATACTGACTAGATCTACACTTATGGTTTAAAATTATTTTAATTCCAATGTAAGAACATAATGGTGAGAGATTCCAGCGACCCACAGGTTGAGAACCCTTGGATAGGACCTTCATAAGTGAAGGAGAAGTCGTTATTATGTAAATGTTCTGAAGTTATTATGTTGTACTTTCATAATAATAAAATGTTTAATAGCCTATTTATATAGGTACTCCTACATTGCATCACACAATTCACTATCATTAGTAGGGCTATTTGTACAATACTACCAGTACATCTATAAGCTAATAATAACAATATTAATAATTTTTTACTTCTAAAATTCATGTTTATAAACATTAATAAAGTATAAGATTTTAATACAAGATGTTGAAACAAAAATTTTACTACTCGGCATTGGAACCTTTATTTCATGGCCTTTTTTTTATGAGGTAACCAGCACAAAATTTGGAAGAGATATTATAAAGGAAGTGATGTTATCTCTATTGGTATCTCTGATTTTATCTCTGGTGGTATCTCTAGCGGTATCTCTAGTGGTATCTCTGATGGTATCTCTATTAGTATTTCTGGTTTTATCTCTAGTGGTATCTCTAGAAGAATCTCTAATGGTATCTCTGATGGTATCTCTAGTGGTATCTCTGATTGTATGTCTAGTGGTAACTCTGATGGTATCTCTAGTGGTATCTCTGATGGTATCTCCAGTGGTATCAATTTGCTTTTACTTTGGAACTTTGTTTCTTTTACTTTGGGTTGAAATTTATGTCTGACCCTTTATTCTGGCTGTGTAATTGTCATTGATTTGAGAGTTCATGATGGCTGTGTGATTGGATATTTAAGCACTGGCATGGTGATTACAAATAAAATATTGATTTACAAATAAATGGCATACTGCAAAAATAAATTTCTCTGCCATTTCTTTGCAATTCTAAATTTTTGTTTCATTTGCGAGTGGTTAAGCGCTTGGCTTCCGAACCTGGGCTCTTGGGTTCGAGTCTCGTTGAAGACTGGGATTTTGAATTTCTGTTTTATTTAGGGCCCCCCTGAGTCAGCCCAACTCTAATGGACACCCAACCATTGTTGGGGAAAGTAAAGGCGGTTGGTCATTCTGCTGGCCAGATGACATCCTGCTCGTTAACCGTTGGCCTATAAATCGCAGTGTCTGAAAAGAATAACTTTTAAAAAATATATTAAATATACAAAGCTTTTCTCCAAGACACTAGCAAGACTTTAAAGTCTTGTTTATTAGTCTCTAACAATAGAAATAACAACACTAATACTAAAAACCATGGAAACAATATAAATAAACGTGTTATTAATGGTCAAAATGATGTACTAAAAATAAACATAAACTCTGTATGTTTTCTTAGGTGCATTAGCTACCCAGGGAGGCAACAGCAGGATTTTCTGCCTGGTCACGTGGTGTGCGCTCTAAACTGTCGTATCGATGGTCCCGGATTCGAACCGTGCCCTCAGCCATCCAGCCTCCCCCCCCCCCCCCCCCCCGTCCGTCCGTCCGTCCTGCGGGAGGTTTTGGCGAGAATGTAATAAATCTCCAAATCTAAAGGAACATTTGAAACATGAAAGACAAAAAGACAAGGTACATTATTTTCGCGGGTCCTAACTAAGAAAAGATTAAGCTTATCGATAATTTGTAGTTTATTGCCTGTAATGTTCATGTATGAAGGTTTTCTATGCCCTTTTTTATTAACTTTTGCAAAGTTCTGTATATCAACAATTACTTCTAAAATAGTTCCCTACAGTCATAGTAAGAAACGTAAATGGTTATTTTTGTCTAATTTAACCCTCGTGCTTGTCAAAACATAAACTATGACCAGCATAGATTACTAAATTAGGGAACCACATAGGCAGCCTACGAGTTTTTATGAAAACACAAACTCTTTTTTCATATATTCTGTCCAAAACAACTGTCTCGAAATATATTTTAATCCTGAGAGATAAAAAAAAAAATTAAACTAGCAAAACATTGATTTGAACTTTTTTTCAAAGTTAGCTGTATTAGATATATGGGCAAGTGATATCGTGCCTGTTTAAAAACAAAAACAAGAATTGTTGTATTATTTAAGTCAAATGATTTTCAACGGAATCTTCTTTTGATGGAACATTTTTATATTTTTCAAGAGAAATCTCTCTATCAGTGATGTCCAAATTACAGCCCTTTTAAATGAATGAAGCAATACAAGTTCTGTACAATGATCTACCTTGACAATTCTTTTTTCCATTCATGCGGCCATTGACAAACTTTCCCCAAACTGAAACGATACCCAGGCTGAAAAAGTTTGGGTACCATTGCAATAGACTATGGTTTTACCGGTTCGCCAGACAGGATATCTTAATATAGCTTCAATGTTGCGTAATGTTTCGTGACAGAAACTTGATTGAAATCATCCAAGTGATAAAGACATCAAGAGGTGCAGCTGCTCTTGCAGTCAACCAGCTATTCAGGGTCATGCTAGAGACGTGACGCTACGCAACGAAATAGACTCGTGACTCTCGTTTCACACTCGAACCGGAATAGAAATTTGAGCTTTTCTTTTTTCATTTTCAAAATCTCAAACTGTACAATTAGAACCTCAGTATATTTAGATCTATGTGATTGTCAACGGATTTTTATCAACGGTAGACAGCTATGTTTCATTTGTTGTCTGTATGTTGAAGGGGTAGCTCGCCATAGAATGGAGAGAGAAAATCCAGTATGGGGGGGGGGGGGGGGTTAAGTATGCTTGTGTCAAAAAGTTAGATGTAATTGTTTGGGATCTATTTTAGTTGAAAGGAAAACGAAAACTCCAATAAGTCATCTGTGAACTAAAGCAGAGGCGTGTTTCGTCATGTTACCAGGTCAACTAGAGCAGGGACGTGTTTCGTCATGTTACTAGGTGAACTAGAGCAGGGACGTGTTTCGTCATGTTACTAGGTGAACTAGAGCAGGGGTGTGTTTCGTCATGTTGTTAGGTCAACTAGAGCAGGGGCGTGTTTCGTCATGTTACTAGGTGAACTAGAGCAGGGGCGTGTTTCGTCATGTTACTAGGTGAACTAGAGCAGGGGTGTGTTTCGTCATGTTGTTAGGTCAACTAGAGCAGGGGCGTGTTTCGTCATGTTACTAGGTGAACTAGAGCAGGGGTGTGTTTCGTTATGTTACCAGGTCAACTAGAGCAGGGGCGTGTTTCGTCATGTTGTTAGGTCAACTAGAGCAGGGGCGTGTTTCGTCATGTTACTAGGTCAACTAGATCAGGGGCGTTTTTCGTCATGTTGTTAGGTCAACTAGAGCAGGGACGTGTTTCGTCTTGTTGCTAGGTGAACTAGAGCAGGGGCGTGTTTCGTCATGTTGCTAGGTGAACTAGAGCAGGGGCGTGTTTCGTCATGTTGCTAGGTGAACTAGAGCAGGGACGTGTTTCGTCATGTTACTAGGTGAACTAGAGCAGGGGCGTGTTTCGTCATGTTGCTAGGTGAACTAGAGCAGGGACGTGTTTCGTCATGTTACTAGGTGAACTAGAGCAGGGGTGTGTTTCGTCATGTTGCTAGGTGAACTAGAGCAGGGGCGTGTTTCGTTATGTTGCTAAGTCAACTAGAGCAGGGGCGTGTTTCGTTATGTTGCTAAGTCAACTAGAGCAGGGGCGTGTTTCGTTATGTTGCTAAGTCAACTAGAGCAGGGGCGTGTTTCGTTATGTTGCTAAGTCAACTAGAGCAGGGGCGTGTTTCGTTATGTTGCTAAGTCAACTAGAGCAGGGGTGTGTTTCGTTATCTTGCTAAGTCAACTAGAGCAGGGGTGTGTTTCGTTATGTTGCTAAGTCAACTAGAGCAGGGGTGTGTTTCGTTATGTTGCTAAGTCAACTAGAGCAGGGGTGTGTTTCGTTATGTTGCTAAGTCAACTAGAGCAGGGACGTGTTTCGTCATGTTGCTAAGTCAACTAGAGCAGGGACGTGTTTCGTCATGTTGCTAGGTGAACTAGAGCAGGGGCGTGTTTCGTTATGTTGCTAAGTCAACTAGAGCAGGGGTGTGTTTCGTTATGTTGCTAAGTCAACTAGAGCAGGGGTGTGTTTCGTTATGTTGCTAAGTCAACTAGAGCAGGGATGTGTTTCGTCATGTTACTAGGTGAACTAGAGCAGGGGTGTGTTTCGTTATGTTGCTAGGTGAACTAGAGCAGGGGCGTGTTTCGTTATGTTACTAGGTGAACTAGACCAGAGGTGTGTTTCGTCATGTTGCTAAGTCAACTAGAGCAGGGACGTGTTTCGTCATGTTGCTAGGTGAACTAGAGCAGGGGCGTGTTTCGTCATGTTACTAGGTGAACTAGAGCAGGGCCGTGTTTCGTCATGTTGCTAGGTGAACTAGAGCAGGGACGTGTTTCGTCATGTTACTAGGTGAACTAGAGCAGGGGCGTGTTTCGTCATGTTGCTAGGTGAACTAGAGCAGGGACGTGTTTCGTCATGTTACTAGGTGAACTAGAGAAGGGGTGTGTTTCGTCATGTTGCTAGGTGAACTAGAGCAGGGGCGTGTTTCGTTATGTTGCTAAGTCAACTAGAGCAGGGATGTGTTTCGTTATGTTGCTAAGTCAACTAGAGCAGGGGCGTGTTTCGTTATGTTGCTAAGTCAACTAGAGCAGGGGTGTGTTTCGTTATGTTGCTAAGTCAACTAGAGCAGGGGCGTGTTTCGTTATGTTGCTAAGTCAACTAGAGCAGGGGTGTGTTTCGTTATGTTGCTAAGTCAACTAGAGCAGGGGTGTGTTTCGTTATGTTGCTAAGTCAACTAGAGCAGGGGTGTGTTTCGTTATGTTGCTAAGTCAACTAGAGCAGGGGTGTGTTTCGTTATGTTGCTAAGTCAACTAGAGCAGGGACGTGTTTCGCAATGTTGCTAAGTCAACTAGAGCAGGGACGTGTTTCGTCATGTTGCTAGGTGAACTAGAGCAGGGGTGTGTTTCGTTCTGTTGCTAAGTCAACTAGAGCAGGGACGTGTTTCGTTATGTTGCTAAGTCAACTAGAGCAGGGACGTGTTTCGTCATGTTGCTAGGTGAACTAGAGCAGGGGCGTGTTTCGTTATGTTGCTAAGTCAACTAGAGCAGGGGTGTGTTTCGTTATGTTGCTAAGTCAACTAGAGCAGGGGCGTGTTTCGTTATGTTGCTAAGTCAACTAGAGCAGGGGTGTGTTTCGTTATGTTGCTAAGTCAACTAGAGCAGGGGCGTGTTTCGTTATGTTGCTAAGTCAACTAGAGCAGGGGTGTGTTTCGTTATGTTGCTAAGTCAACTAGAGCAGGGGTGTGTTTCGTTATGTTGCTAAGTCAACTAGAGCAGGGGTGTGTTTCGTTATGTTGCTAAGTCAACTAGAGCAGGGGTGTGTTTCGTTATGTTGCTAAGTCAACTAGAGCAGGGACGTGTTTCGTCATGTTGCTAAGTCAACTAGAGCAAAGACGTGTTTCGTCATGTTGCTAGGTGAACTAGAGCAGGGGTGTGTTTCGTTATGTTTCTAAGTCAACTAGAGCAGGGACGTGTTTCGTTATGTTGCTAAGTCAACTAGAGCAGGGACGTGTTTCGTCATGTTGCTAGGTGAACTAGAGCAGGGGAGTGTTTCGTTATGTTGCTAAGTCAACTAGAGCAGGGGTGTGTTTCGTTATGTTGCTAAGTCAACTAGAGCAGGGGTGTGTTTCGTTATGTTGCTAAGTCAACTAGAGCAGGGACGTGTTTCGTCATGTTACTAGGTGAACTAGAGCAGGGGTGTGTTTCGTCATGTTGCCAGGTGAACTAGAGCAGGGGCCTGTTTCGTTATGTTACTAGGTGAACTAGAGCAGGGGCGTGTTTCGTTATGTTACTAGGTGAACTAGAGCAGGGGCGTGTTTCGTTATGTTACTAGGTGAACTAGAGCAGGGGCGTGTTTCGTCATGTTACTAGGTGAACTAAAACAGGGGCGTGTTTCGTTATGTTACTAGGTGAACTAGAGCAGGGGCGTGTTTCGTTATGTTACTAGGTGAACTAGACCAGGGGCGTGTTTCGTCATGTTGCTAAGTCAACTAGAGCAGGGACGTGTTTCGTCATGTTGCTAGGTGAACTAGAGCAGGGGCGTGTTTCGTTATGTTACTAGGTGAACTAGAGCAGGGGCGTGTTTCGTTATGTTACTAGGTGAACTAGACCAGGGGCGTGTTTCGTCATGTTGCTAAGTCAACTAGAGCAGGGGTGTATTTCGTCATGTTGCTAGGTGAACTAGAGCAGGGACGTGTTTCGTCATGTTACTAGGTGAACTAGAGCAGGGACGTGTTTCGTCATGTTACTAGGTGAACTAAAACAGGGGCGTGTTTCGTTATGTTATTAGGTGAACTAGATCAGGGGCGTGTTTCGTCATGTTGCTAGGTGAACTAGAGCATGGGCGTGTTTCGTCATGTTGCTAGGTGAACTAGAGCAGGGGTGTGTTTCGTCATGTTACCAGGTCAACTAGAGCAGGGACGTGTTTCGTCATGTTACTAGGTGAACTAGATCAGGGGCGTTTTTCGTCATGTTGTTAGGTCAACTAGAGCAGGGGCGTGTTTCGTCATGTTACCAGGTCAACTAGAGCAGGGACGTGTTTCGTCATGTTACTAGGTCAACTAGATCAGGTTCGTTTTTCGTCATGTTGTTAGGTCAACTAGAGCAGGGACGTGTTTCGTCTTGTTGCTAGGTGAACTAGAGCAGGGGTGTGTTTCATCATGTTACCAGGTCAACTAGAGCAGGGGCGTGTTTAGTCATGATGCTAGGTGAACTAGAGCAAGGGCGTGTTTCGTCATGTTACTAGGTCAACTAGAAAGGTTATTTCAGCCAGTCACGTAATGAAGGGGGGAGAAGCTACGTAGAAACTGTTAGACATAGTTTGTGATAATCCTTCAGAGAGTAGGAAGAGAGTAAGGAGGAAGAGATGCATAAGGAGAGAGAAAGAGACGCACACACATAGACAGAGAGAGTTAGACAGAGAAACATAGAGAGACATAGACAAATACAGAGAGAGACGCACACACACACACAGACAGAGAGAGACAGAGAAAGAGAGACATAGACAGATACAGAGAGAGAGGAGAGAGAGACACACACAGAGAGAGACAGAGAGAGAGACAGGGAGAATGAGAGAGACAGACAGATACAGAGAGAGAAAGGAGAGAGAGACACACAGAGACAGAAAGAGAGACATGGAGAAAGAGAGAGACAAAGAGACATATAGATAGAGACAGAGAGAGACACGGCCAGAGAGACATAGAGACAAAGGAAAGAAACATAGACAGAGAGATAGAGAGAGAGAGTCATAGAGACACAGAGACAAAGACACAGAACCAGAGAGAGACATAGAAACAGAGTAAGAGACATAGAGAGATAAACAGAGAGACAGCGAGAGAGACAGCAAGAGAAACAGAGATGGGGGAACAAATTTAAGCTACGCATAAAATTTTTTAAATGGCTGCCCCTCCTCCAATAAACCAAGAGAGAAAGAAAACAAAAAGAGAGAAAGGTGGAAAGAAAAAGAGAAAGAGAGACAGAAGAAGAACGGGAAAAGGAGATAGATGGTGAAATGAAGTAATAGTACGGGGGCGAGAGAGAGAGAAAGAGAGAGAGAAAGAGGAAAAGTGATAAATAAAACAAAGAGAGAGTGAAGGATAGTCATACATAGTGAAATGTAGAAAACAAAAGTACAATCGGGAGAGAGAGAGAGAAAGAATGAGAGAGAGAGAGGAAGAGAGAGAGAGAAAGTATTAAATCAAAGATTTACTCCATGTTTATTGACACACACACACACACACACTTCTAAGAGCAGAAATAAACAAAGAAATATCTAGAAGCGTTATGACCATGCTGATTAATTACCGCTGAGCGCAATATTCCCCCCCCCCCCCGACTCAAAGTGTGAGCAAAAAAAAAAGGGGGGGAGGCTGTCGTCACACGACACTACCACCTGCTGCACATCCCCACATCGATTAGTTGGCACAGGAGGTCCACCATCTTGAGCCGATAGAACCACCCCTACCAGCCTCCCCTCACCGTGCAACGACATCAAGTGAGACTGAGAGAGTGACCCGGGTAGATGGTGAAAGGGGGGGGGGGGTGACGGAACAGAGCCAACGAGATCGTGAGCCAAAGTATGTCTTGGCCTTCATTTCGTTTTACCCATTTTGTTATGTAACTTTTTGCTTCTCATAAGTATGTGTGTTATAGATTTGCTTGTTATAACTTTGCTTGTTATAAATTTGTTTGTTTTAAATTTGTTTGTTATAAATTTGCTTGTTATAAATTTGCTTGTTATGAATTTGCTTGTTATAAATCTGTTTGTTATGAATTTGCTTATGTCTTTGCTATTGGAAGTAAGTTTCAATGCAGGTCTAATTGACTAACGCACAGATCTAATCAAGACCTATCATTTTGGAAGGCCTTAACACTGACCTTCAACGTCACAACCTGTAATCAGTTCTGACAACTAGCTCATTGCCACGTCACAGGTCTGTACGAATGGTCTCGGTCAAATGGACGCTCCCCCCCCCCCCTCATCTTCTATTTATACCATTTTATTATTAGTCTTTTCTTTTTTTGTTTTCTTTAATTTCTATTTTTTTATTAGTTTTGTGTGGCCTGTCTGTCCGTCTTCTTATCTTATATAATACAGACGTTACTTCAAAAAAGAAGATGATTACGTCCTAATCGTCATGCATTTAGTCATGCATATTAACCAATGACTTAAATTCTGCCAAGTCACTCGTTTTTCTGGCTAGCTCAGGCAACCCATTCCATGCTCTAATAGCACTAGGGAAGAAGGAGTATTTGTAAAAATTTGTTCTAGTATATGGGACGAGGAATGTGCCTTTACTTTTGTGTCTTTCGGAGTATTTTATTAAATTTTGTTTTTGTATTTGAAGATTATGGTTCAGTGTTTTATGTATAATTGCTACTTTACTTTTGAGTCTTCTGTCCTGAAGTCTTTCTAAATTTAGTGATTTTACTAATGGTGTTACTCTAGTCAAATGTGAATATTCATTTGTTATGAATCTCACTGCTCTATTTTGTGTTTGTTCCAGTTTCTTAATGTTTTCTTGAGTTGAGGGGTCCCACACGGTGGATGCATATTCTATTATTGGCCTAACCAAGGTTAAATAACATTTTAGTTTTATGTTCTTATTTGATTTATAGAAATTTCTTTTAATAAACCCTAATGCTTTGTTGGATTTTTTTTTTTATAGTTTCATCAATATTTGGATTCCATGACAGTTTTTCATTTATTATAACACCTAGGTATTTTCCTTTTTTAGTCTGTGTTACTGGTTTGCCATGGATAAGATAAGTGGAATTAATTTGTTTTAGTTTTTTTGCTACTCTTAACAACTGACATTTTTCTGGGTGGAAAGACATGCTCCAATTTGATTCCCATTTCTGTAATTCATCTAATTCTCTTTGTAAAATATCTGTGTCTTGTGTTGTTTAGATCTCAGAAACTAGAAGAGAAAATGAAAATCGAACATCATGATATTTTAGATCATTCAAAGTTCTGATGCAACGGCTACTTTTTTCTTTTCCGAAAGTGAACCATGTAATTTTTAAAATTAAAGATGCAATCAGATTTTTCAAAAAATTACACCACTTTTCAATGAGAAACTTCAGGGGAGGTAACTTTTTTTAAAAAGGTCATGGAATTCTTCATTAATTATTCAAGCTTCATTCATATATTCGCGCATTGGTACAAAAAATGTGCATCTAAGGTCACTATGGTAAAAGTGCCAATGGATCATTATAAAATATTTTCCATTTATTAACAAACTCATTGAATAGAATACTGATTCAAATGTTGTTTTTAAAAAAGAATTTTGACACGAACTTCGTTTTAGTTATAAGTTTCAAAAATAACAGATCTAGATATATTCATAATACATATTATGAATGTATTGATAATTTGAACAAAATTTTAATTATTAAGGCAATAACTTATCTTCTGACAGCTTAGGGGTGCAGACTTCTTTATTATGTAAACAATAGTATCACATTATGAAATGAATCGGATACGAACAGCATTGTACACCATTACCCGGTAACAAAAGGCCTACTATTCATGATTATAACATCGGCCTAGTAATTTTAAGATTAAACGTGTAAATTCATACGAGTTCTAGTCTTGATATAGAAGAATCTATATTAAAATGCTATATCTAGTTCTAGATCTAGATCTAGACTTAGATCTAGTTCTAGACTCAGTCTTAGATCTTGAATCTAGATTGAGATCTAAAACTAAGTCTAGATTTATCATATACATGTCAAAATTAATCACAGACATGTGCACGTCAATCAGACATCCTCACGTCAAACACAGACATAGTCACGTCAAACACAGACATATTCACGTCAATCAGACATAGTCACGTCAAAGACGGTCAAACACAGACATGTGCACGTCAATCAGACATAGTCACGTCAAACACAGACATGTGCACGTCAATCAGACATCCTCACGTCAAACACAGACATGTCCACATCAATCAGGCAAGGCGAGACCAATCACAAAATGTTCACGCCAATCAAACATATCAACGTCATTCATAGACATGTCAAAGTCAATCACAGACTTGTCCACATCAATCAGACATGCTAACGTCAGTCACAGACTTGTCCACATCAATCAGACATGCTAACGTCAGTCACAGACTTGTCCACATCAATCAGACATGCTCACGTCAATCACAGACTTTTCCACATCAATCAGACATGTTCACGTCAGTCACAGACTTGTCCACATCAATCAGACATGCTCACGTCAATCAAACACTTGTCTACATCAATCAGACATGCTCACGTCAGTCAAAAACATGTCCACGTCAGTCGGACATTCACACATCAACAAGATTTGTCAGACTGAGATACAGAATTGTGATTTGAAGCGGAGATTGGGGGGGGGTGATGGAGAGACTGTGGGGAAAAAAGAACTGAGGGGAAAAAAGAACTGAGGGGGAGTAGGGGATGCTGGGAGGGATAGGAGAACCCAACAATCCTCTACCAGGATCTACTAGCCATGTAACATCTGGTCCAGCAATATACAGCAATCGTTATCCGGTCAAAGATACTCCACGGCTTTGCATACATCAGCATAACAATCAATAGCACACGCTGACTCACGGTCAAGATTAAAACAAAAAAAGATTTGTCTATAATGGGCAACCATTTATTCTCCCCACCCCACCCCGCACAGACGTCATTTAGACGGCATCCAAGCAAGTTTTAAATAACACAAATATATAGATCTAGATATGTATTTGTTTTTACAGAGCTCTGTGGTACATGAAATATAATACTTTTTTAAAATCCCCATTCAGATGGCTTTGTAAGATAAATGACCTTGTTGGACAAATGGTGCTTGTTGACCTTGCTTAAGGGTCTTATGAATGGTTCTGGTTGATACCCTGTTTCATGGTCATTGAATGATGCTGACAGTAGACCCTTTTTTACAGTCTTATACTTTTAACAGTCTGATATAAAATAAAAACATGACATTCTAGCCAGACAGTGATCACTGCTTTTGTGTGTGTGTTAAACTAGACGAAATGTCCAGTACAATTTCCCAGAGAATGCAATGGATGGTTTATAAGTACGTCTTGCGGTTCGGTTGTCGACAAGCGGAGCAGGAGGAGTTTGTAAAACTATAAATTTTAAAAATTTTTGTAAGTAGGATCAACTGACTGAAGAGTTGTCAACTAGTGTAGAGTCAACCATTAAAACAACCCACGTGACAACTACATTGCGTAGGATTATTAATAGATTTTTAATGCCTTTTGGTGGTAAAGGCGCCTAATATATAGATATATATTTTGTTTTATACTCTATACTCTATACATTAGCTAGGGAGATCATTGTAGATAGAACAGGATGTGAAATATATTACATCAAAGTTTTGAATCTTGAAAAATAAGTAATTAAAGACATTCATTTGGTGACGTCCGAGTGTTCTTCTATAGTACAGACGTGACTTAGAGGAGACAATTACGTCCTACGCAATGTTCAATTAGTACAACATAGTATGATTATTTTTAGAATTTTTATTATTATTATGCATTTGCCAAAGGGTCCAAGAGGTAAAAAAGAATGAAATTATTCCTGAAGAATTGATAGGTATGAACTATTAAGTCAACGCTCTTTGTTCTGTGGTACCGGCAGATAGTATGGGCGTTCATAAATTTCACCTACTGCTTTTCTTTTAACATAAAGAGTATGAGTCTGCTCAATGCGAGTATCCGGCTAATTAGTCAAAGCCAGTTTCTCTTTTCATTGTCTTTAACATAATGCATTAAATGATGTCTAATTAAACTGTATACTCTACTCTACATTCAGTGGAGAGATAACTCAATATCAAACAGTGTTTACTGTAAACACTGGTAAACACGGTTTATCAGACAGACAGAGTTGATATAAACTTTGTAAAAATGGTTTGTTTTTAAAACAATATCTAATTTGAAATATTCAGAGAAACACAAGATAGAGGCACATTTCTTATTCCATGCGCTAGAACAAATTCGTGCAAGTGCTCCTTCTGCCCAAGTGCCATGAGAGAATGGAATAGGTTGCCTGAAAAGCCAACGACTTAGCAGAGTTTAAGTCATTGATTAACACGCATGACTAGATCGACCCAGGAAATGGTTAGGACTTCATTTGCTTCTTTTTGAAGTAACGTCTGTAATATATAAGATAAGATACCTAGTGTTGGGTTTTTCAACCCAACCAGCATGATGAAAAACAAAACGAAACCAACTGTTACTCTGTTCGTTACTCTGTTCGTTACGTTGTCAGAGAGCCAAGAGTTGAACAAATCTACTTCGTTCAAATGAACAAACTAAATAAAGTGCATGACGTGCTTGCAAGGGAGAGAACCAGGCCCAAGCTGTTACTGGCCTTGCTTCTCCGAGGCAACAGCTTTACGTTCTACGGTCTCCTCCACATGGACACCATTCGTCAGCTAATGGACTTTGTGGGTGCTATCTATGTATGAGATGCGCCACCCCACCAACAAACAATATTGTATGTTTAAATATTGGCTGCATTCAACAATGTTGATCCAGTCACATACAATTTATTATACTTCGGTTTCTATTTTTTTTAATCAACTGTACAGTTGATCGGATAAATGTATTTTTTGTTCCAGATCGAAATCTCCGATCCAATGAGACACAACCAAATCTGATGGAGTTTTAATTAAACCTGATCGTTCAGACAAGCGAAAAGAAAAAAAAAAAAGGTTGTTGGCAGGCACTGTAAGAAGGTGTGGCATAGACGGAAGAAAGAAAAAAAGAAACCAAACAACGGAGGAGAATTTAATTCTTTGAGCCGCTCATCGACCCTGGGAGTAATTTTCACTCAGCAAGAGTCAATTTTGATGAAAGACATTTGCATAAGGAAGGAGGATCCATATTGACTGCTTGTCAATGGCGTCCAACTCTGACCTCCAGACATATTAGGAGGCAAACGATTTTCTCCGAGACAACGAAAAAATAAAAGGGGGGGGGGGATTGAGTTGGGGAAAGAATTCGACCTCTTTAAATCTTTCTGTGGCTTGGCAAGCAATGAAATGAGAATAGCAAGTGGAACTGTACTAGTTCTTCTGTGACATTTTTCTTCTGCATGTTGTTCTGGTCATGTCGTAACTTGTTTAAGGAGACGTTTTGATTCATGCCTTCTGTGCAGGACTTACCGCCAGATTGTGGAAGCCACTTCTGCGATGTTGGGTATAACAGCTTCGCGCTGCAGCCAGGACATGACGCTGCTCACTGCACAGAGGAAAGGCTGAACGCTTCTTCCTTGCCCTACCTCTACCCGGAACCTGTCTCTTACTACCAACAGTTTTATGATTACAACGACTCCCTCGGCGACGTCAGCAGCGCCCACCATCAACAACCACAGCAGGACAGTTATAGAGACAATCCATTTGTTTGGTTTGGAGGCGGTAACCTTTACTCCGCCTATAACAAAAATGTTGGAATTTCCGACGGCAGACTTTCACTAAGGCGAGGGGTGGAGAACAGACTAGATAAGTCCCACAGAAAACGTCGGGCGCCAACCATGGCTCAGCGGCGCGCCGCCAACGTGAGGGAAAGGCGCAGGATGTACAACTTGAACGAGGCCTTTGACAACCTCCGCCAACGAATTCCCACCTTCGCTTACGAGAAACGGCTTTCCAGAATTGAAACCCTTCGTTTAGCCATATCGTACATTGCATTTATGGCCGGCATTGTGAACGGGGAAGACCCGGGAAGAACTCACCTATGTCATGTCACTAAAAACGACTCCCAGTCCAGTGAGGTGCCCTCGTCAACTAACGGGATGGATGGACAGGCTTCAAATGTTTATGACGTGTTAGATAACGAAGTAGATGATGAGCTGGAAACTGAAAACGACGAAGACAATGAACATTCATTCGATAAGACCCTGCTCTCTGCTTGACATGATGATACCCTGCTCTCAGCTTGACATGATGATACCCTGCTCTCAGCTTGACATGATGATACCCTGCTCTCAGCTTGACATGATCATACCCTGCTCTCAGCTTGACATGATCATACCCTGCTCTCAGCTTGACATGATCATATCCTGCTCTCAGCTTGACATGATGATACCGTAAATTTGGCTTGAAATTAGGTCTTTCCGATTTCGACACGTCTCTATGTGATTCAAAGTGTTTCTGAGTAGCTCAACTAAAATGCCTATTGGATAAAACTTTCCTAGAATGTAAAGAGGTTTACACTACCAAAAATATCGGAATAGCTCTGGCTCTTTGTCGAGTGAATAATTTCAAGGTAAGCAAATTCAACTTTCAGGACATTGGAATCAATAAACTGATCAACCAAAACATATGGATAGATATATTTTTAAAAATTAATTTCTTTACATTAATACAGGTGTTATCAAAGCATAATCATATCTCGTTTACATAAGTGATCTGTGGTGCAGACGGTTATCAATTCGATATGAGTCTTTTTTTTTTTCACATTTTTTATTGTTATTTAATATGAACAAGTCGGCCAAATTTTATTTTTATAAGATTCTTGGTGATGAATGCCTTATAAAATACTTATTGTGTCAGCAAACATTCTACGGTGTATAAATAGAATTATAATGAAATCATTAATGAGAAAATGTTAACTTTCAATCTTGACATCTCTTAGCAGTGAAACTATCGGCCCGAGTCTCTCTTGCATTAGTGATCTTATTATCAATGTATGCCATGGTGATAATCTAGTCTACTTTGAGATGTAGTTTCTTTGGTGTTAATCCTTTACATTTTTATAGTGTAAATAATGGTTTATTACGCGCGTCTACTATAGATAAACTATTTCTAAAAGCGATATCCACATGTATACAACTTTAAACCTGCAACACAATGTCTAATTATAGCTTAATCTTAATAATAATAATACATATGAAAACGTAAGTTTGGATATCGAGGGACTAATGAGTTTATTTAAAATAACAATATACCTTGTTGTTATATCAACCGAGTGGATAGTGACACAATTGAGGCTCTAAACATTCTTAAGCGGAGTCTCGTTGCCTGTCAGAGGGCAGCAGAGAGAAGACCTGAACATTCCTCAGCTGACACTGTTAAGAGAACTACAATGAATTTTGTCTCCACTTAACGAAGCTCAACCTGGCAGGGCTAGAGAAAAAAATATTAGTTTTTTGTTTTTAATAATAATAATATTAAATTTTGAGTACATTAGAATAACTTAGACCTGGGTTTTAAATATCCAGACAACAAAGTTAAGGTAAGAAAATATTACCAGGTGGAGTGTAGGTAACCTACTTCATTAGATCTCAACCACAGAGACAAGTCTTCTTCTAGATCTACTAAAGACACATTCATCTCAGATCAGTAGCTTAGGTAGGAATTTGCCATCATTTAGGAACCCGGGGGAGGGGGGGTCTTGACCTCTTTAGGGGACCTGCATTTTGACATTCGAAATCATAACATGAGATAACGGCGTGATATTTAGTATTTAATGTAAAATAAACAATTTCGAACCCTCAATGGGGGGGGGGGGGTGGGGGCTAAATCCTTGACAAAGATGGTTAATAAAATGTTGTTTATATTGAAACCATTATTTCTGCTTGTGATTATATATAGCTTATATAGAATTCAGTATTTTATGCCTATATACATATATAGTGAGATCGAGTGTAGTTTAATTCTTGCTGTCATTTTGTCATAGTTTCAGTATTACTGACTTTGTATTTCTATAATTAGATTCAGCTTTGTTGTTTAATTAAATTCTTTCTTTTTTTTTTGTACCCATGTGCTATGTGTCAAATGATGTGATATCAACTACAAGTATTGAAACAATTTTGAAATAGTTTAACTCATGTGTCTATTCAATTTAGCGCCCTTGACATTGTTTAGTTTACCTTGACATCTCCAATAAACGAATTTTTTTTTAACTTAAGAGTTTTAAATTCACTTTTAGTTTTATATTTTTTTTATTTAATAGTTTAACACGTGAACTTTGTATTGCTATTTTTTGTAACGGACATTTATGTTGCCGCAATGCTGGCCTCGCTAAACAAATAGTGACCTATATAGACCAGACAATATTCAAGTCAATTCGATTAAATCTTTGTAGTCCTTTTTTTTTTTAAAATGAGAATGTACTGAAACAAATGGAACTGAGTACCACAATTTACAAGACTTTGCAAGACTACTTAGAATTTTTTTTTTAACCAATGTCACAAAACAATAATTTTTTTTTTACAAAGCTCATATCAACTCACTCTGTCTGTCAGGTCAAATGTTTGTACACGTTATTTCTCTCACACCCAGTCTCGGATTAAGCTGAAATTTTGCACAATTATTTATTAAACCTAACAGCACAAGCAGGGCCGGTCTTAGGCCACTGCAACCTATGCGGCCGCAGTGAGCCCCGCATTTTCATAGGCCCCGCGCGAATTCTAGGTGTAAGTTATTAAAATGAACCATTTTAACTTATTAATAAAGGGTTTCTGAAATTTTCCTGACGTTGTAAAATATACGAAAAAGTCATGAAAATCTCATGAAATTATTAAAATCTTCTGAAAACTAATGCAAATCTCTTTAAAAACAGACAAAATTGTCATATCTAGGTGTCATTCAATATGGAAAACGCAAGGAATAAAAAAACGGCAGTCAGCTTCATTTAATAAAAATGTAACAATAAGGCGAATTTTCACCAAAAACAAGAAGTTCAAATTCTTAATTTACTTTAATAGTCACTTGCATACAAATATTGCTCTAAATCTATCTCGATCTCTTAAAAAAAAAACAAAAGCGATATTTTGCTAGTCGATAGTAGGCCTAAATCTAAAAGGCAGATCTGAATATTTATCATCTTTTTGTTGATGTAGATGGCTCGTAAAGTTAATTTGACAGTGATTTTGTACTTATTAAAGTATGAATAAAATGCAAAGACGAATTTATTTTTCTAATACAAAATCTTAATTTTCACTTATTATCCTTATCACAACCCAGAATAGGCCCCGCGCAATGAATTTCGCGTAGGGCCCCGCAATCTGTAGGACTGGCCCTGAACACAAGAATTAATAAAAAAACAACAACAATTAGTTAATTATTAGCAATTAAGAATTTTGTTTGGTATTTTTAACAAAGGAAAGAAATCATACTTAACAGATATGGTGGTATAAGTTGAATTAAGTGAATTTAGGAATCTTGAGATCTGAATTTATGTTTAAATTAATGTCTTCTTTATGCTCAAATAAAATATTAGACTCTAAGTATTCACATTTTTTTGACATAATATTGTAACAATGCTAATTAATAGAAATAAATAATAAGTATCACAACACTTTCGATTTCAAATGTACAACGTTTTTTTAACCTTGATTTACAATTTACCTTTTCGTGGATTAAACACAAATTATGAAACAAAAATGGCCCAGTGTTGGGATCAAATAACCGCCTTTCTGCTTAATTAGAACTACGCTCTAACCAATTTTATTTAGATTTTAATAAAAATGTGCAAAATTCCAACTCTATATCTATTTCCAATCTAAATCTATAGGACTGGGTGTACACAGTGGAGCCCCTAGAGATCCAGATATTAAAAATCCCAGTCTTCGCCAGGATTCGAACCCCGCATTTCGAATCAGCCACCGCGTCTCCTATAGGATAATTCAAAGTTGTCAATATCAATCATTTTAAGTTAGCGGGTTTTTTAAAGGCCTTCATGCATACATAGTGCCATAGTAAGAATAGTTTTTTAAAGGCCTTCATGCATACATAGTGCCATAGTAAGAATAGATTTTTAAAGGCCTTCATGCATACATAGTGCCATAGTAAGAATAGTTTTTTAAAGGCCTTCATGCATACATAGTGCCATAGTAAGAATAGATTTTTAAAGGCCTTCATGCATACATAGTGCCATAGTAAGAATAGATTTTTAAAGGCCTTCATGCATACATAGTGCCATAGTAAGAATAGATTTTTAAAGGCCTTCATGCATACATAGTGCCATAGTAAGAATAGATTTTTAAAGGCCTTCATGCATACATAGTGCCATAGTAAGAATAGATTTTTAAAGGCCTTCATGCATACATAGTGCCATAGTAAGAATAGTTTTTTAAAGGCCTTCATGCATACATAGTGCCATAGTAAGAATAGTTTTTTAAAGGCCTTCATGCATACATAGTGCCATAGTAAGAATAGATTTTTAAAGGCCTTCATGCATACATAGTGCCATAGTAAGAATAGATTTTTAAAGGCCTTCATGCATACATAGTGCCATAGTAAGAATAGTTTTTTAAAGGCCTTCATGCATACATAGTGCCATAGTAAGAATAGTTTTTTAAAGGCCTTCATGCATACATAGTGCCATAGTAAGAATAGATTTTTAAAGGCCTTCATGCATACATAGTGCCATAGTAAGAATAGTTTTTTAAAGGCCTTCATGCATACATAGTGCCATAGTAAGAATAGATTTTTAAAGGCCTTCATGCATACATAGTGCCATAGTAAGAATAGTTTTTTAAAGGCCTTCATGCATACATAGTGCCATAGTAAGAATAGATTTTTAAAGGCCTTCATGCATACATAGTGCCATAGTAAGAATAGATTTTTAAAGGCCTTCATGCATACATAGTGCCATAGTAAGAATAGATTTTTAAAGGCCTTCATGCATACATAGTGCCATAGTAAGAATAGATTTTTAAAGGCCTTCATGCATACATAGTGCCATAGTAAGAATAGATTTTTAAAGGCCTTCATGCATACATAGTGCCATAGTAAGAATAGATTTTTAAAGGCCTTCATGCATACATAGTGCCATAGTAAGAATAGTTTTTTAAAGGCCTTCATGCATACATAGTGCCATAGTAAGAATAGATTTTTAAAGGCCTTCATGCATACATAGTGCCATAGTAAGAATAGATTTTTAAAGGCCTTCATGCATACATAGTGCCATAGTAAGAATAGATTTTTAAAGGCCTTCATGCATACATAGTGCCATAGTAAGAATAGTTTTTTAAAGGCCTTCATGCATACATAGTGCCATAGTAAGAATAGTTTTTTAAAGGCCTTCATGCATACATAGTGCCATAGTAAGAATAGTTTTTTAAAGGCCTTCATGCATACATAGTGCCATAGTAAGAATAGATTTTTAAAGGCCTTCATGCATACATAGTGCCATAGTAAGAATAGATTTTTAAAGGCCTTCATGCATACATAGTGCCATAGTAAGAATAGATTTTTAAAGGCCTTCATGCATACATAGTGCCATAGTAAGAATAGATTATTAAAGGCCTTCATGCATACATAGTGCCATAGTAAGAATAGATTTTTAAAGGCCTTCATGCATACATAGTGCCATAGTAAGAATAGATTTTTAAAGGCCTTCATGCATACATAGTGCCATAGTAAGAATAGATTTTTAAAGGCCTTCATGCATACATAGTGCCATAGTAAGAATAGTTTTTTAAAGGCCTTCATGCATACATAGTGCCATAGTAAGAATAGTTTTTTAAAGGCCTTCATGCATACATAGTGCCATAGTAAGAATAGATTTTTAAAGGCCTTCATGCATACATAGTGCCATAGTAAGAATAGATTTTTAAAGGCCTTCATGCATACATAGTGCCATAGTAAGAATAGTTTTTGAAAGGCCTTCATGCATACATAGTGCCACAGTAAGAATAGATTTTTAAAGGCCTTCATGCATACATAGTGCCACAGTAAGAATAGTTTTTTAAAGGCCTTCATGCATACATAGTGCCACAGTAAGAATAGATTTTTAAAGGCCTTCATGCATACATAGTGCCATAGTAAGAATAGATTTTTAAAGGCCTTCATGCATACATAGTGCCATAGTAAGAATAGATTTTTAAGGGCCTTCATGCATACATAGTGCCATAGTAAGAATAGATTTTTAAAGGCCTTCATGCATACATAGTGCCATAGTAAGAATAGATTTTTAAAGGCCTTCATGCATACATAGTGCCATAGTAAGAATAGATTTTTAAAGGCCTTCATGCATACATAGTGCCATAGTAAAAATAGTTTTTTAAAGGCCTTCATGCATACATAGTGCCATAGTAAGAATAGTTTTTTAAAGGCCTTCATGCATACATAGTGCCATAGTAAGAATAGATTTTTAAAGGCCTTCATGCATACATAGTGCCATAGTAAGAATAGATTTTTAAAGGCCTTCATGCATACATAGTGCCATAGTAAGAATAGATTTTTAAAGGCCTTCATGCATACATAGTGCCATAGTAAGAATAGTTTTTTAAAGGCCTTCATGCATACATAGTGCCATAGTAAGAATAGATTTTTAAAGGCCTTCATGCATACATAGTGCCATAGTAAGAATAGATTTTTAAAGGCCTTCATGCATACATAGTGCCATAGTAAGAATAGATTTTTAAAGGCCTTCATGCATACATAGTGCCATAGTAAGAATAGATTTTTAAAGGCCTTCATGCATACATAGTGCCATAGTAAGAATAGATTTTTAAAGGCCTTCATGCATACATAGTGCCATAGTAAGAATAGATTTTTAAAGGCCTTCATGCATACATAGTGCCATAGTAAGAATAGATTTTTAAAGGCCTTCATGCATACATAGTGCCATAGTAAGAATAGATTTTTAAAGGCCTTCATGCATACATAGTGCCATAGTAAGAATAGATTTTTAAAGGCCTTCATGCATACATAGTGCCATAGTAAGAATAGTTTTTTAAAGGCCTTCATGCATACATAGTGCCATAGTAAGAATAGTTTTTTAAAGGCCTTCATGCATACATAGTGCCATAGTAAGAATAGATTTTTAAAGGCCTTCATGCATACATAGTGCCATAGTAAGAATAGTTTTTTAAAGGCCTTCATGCATACATAGTGCCATAGTAAGAATAGATTTTTAAAGGCCTTCATGCATACATAGTGCCATAGTAAGAATAGATTTTTAAAGGCCTTCATGCATACATAGTGCCATAGTAAGAATAGTTTTTTAAAGGCCTTCATGCATACATAGTGCCATAGTAAGAATAGTTTTTTAAAGGCCTTCATGCATACATAGTGCCATAGTAAGAATAGATTTTTAAAGGCCTTCATGCATACATAGTGCCATAGTAAGAATAGATTTTTAAAGGCCTTCATGCATACATAGTGCCATAGTAAGAATAGATTTTTAAAGGCCTTCATGCATACATAGTGCCATAGTAAGAATAGATTTTTAAAGGCCTTCATGCATACATAGTGCCATAGTAAGAATAGATTTTTAAAGGCCTTCATGCATACATAGTGCCATAGTAAGAATAGATTTTTAAAGGCCTTCATGCATACATAGTGCCATAGTAAGAATAGATTTTTAAAGGCCTTCATGCATACATAGTGCCATAGTAAGAATAGATTTTTAAAGGCCTTCATGCATACATAGTGCCATAGTAAGAATAGATTTTTAAAGGCCTTCATGCATACATAGTGCCATAGTAAGAATAGATTTTTAAAGGCCTTCATGCATACATAGTGCCATAGTAAGAATAGATTTTTAAAGGCCTTCATGCATACATAGTGCCATAGTAAGAATAGATTTTTAAAGGCCTTCATGCATACATAGTGCCATAGTAAGAATAGATTTTTAAAGGCCTTCATGCATACATAGTGCCATAGTAAGAATAGTTTTTGAAAGGCCTTCATGCATACATAGTGCCACAGTAAGAATAGATTTTTAAAGGCCTTCATGCATACATAGTGCCACAGTAAGAATAGTTTTTTAAAGGCCTTCATGCATACATAGTGCCACAGTAAGAATAGATTTTTAAAGGCCTTCATGCATACATAGTGCCATAGTAAGAATAGATTTTTAAAGGCCTTCATGCATACATAGTGCCATAGTAAGAATAGATTTTTAAGGGCCTTCATGCATACATAGTGCCATAGTAAGAATAGATTTTTAAAGGCCTTCATGCATACATAGTGCCATAGTAAGAATAGATTTTTAAAGGCCTTCATGCATACATAGTGCCATAGTAAGAATAGATTTTTAAAGGCCTTCATGCATACATAGTGCCATAGTAAAAATAGTTTTTTAAAGGCCTTCATGCATACATAGTGCCATAGTAAGAATAGTTTTTTAAAGGCCTTCATGCATACATAGTGCCATAGTAAGAATAGATTTTTAAAGGCCTTCATGCATACATAGTGCCATAGTAAGAATAGATTTTTAAAGGCCTTCATGCATACATAGTGCCATAGTAAGAATAGATTTTTAAAGGCCTTCATGCATACATAGTGCCATAGTAAGAATAGATTTTTAAAGGCCTTCATGCATACATAGTGCCATAGTAAGAATAGATTATTAAAGGCCTTCATGCATACATAGTGCCATAGTAAGAATAGATTTTTAAAGGCCTTCATGCATACATAGTGCCATAGTAAGAATAGATTTTTAAAGGCCTTCATGCATACATAGTGCCATAGTAAGAATAGATTTTTAAAGGCCTTCATGCATACATAGTGCCATAGTAAGAATAGATTTTTAAAGGCCTTCATGCATACATAGTGCCATAGTAAGAATAGATTTTTAAAGGCCTTCATGCATACATAGTGCCATAGTAAGAATAGTTTTTTAAAGGCCTTCATGCATACATAGTGCCATAGTAAGAATAGATTTTTAAAGGCCTTCATGCATACATAGTGCCATAGTAAGAATAGATTTTTAAAAATTAATGCAATGAAACAACAAAACGATGTAGTAATGATTTCGCTTTTAGTGCTTTCATTTGTCTTTCTGTTTCCTGGAGGGAAAAAATAGAAATGTAAGCCTAATGTAAATTTATAGCTGCTCCCTAAATGTGATTTGGTATTTTATTTTAAAGTCTAAAAATTGTAATGAAAATGTTATTCTGATAATTTTAATGAAACAGTTCATTTGTTTATCTTTAACATTTTGATTCTAAATAAATAAGGTCTCAGCAGAAATTGTGTTACTTTGATGATTTTATAGATTTATCCTCATTTAATTTCTGTTAATGTAAACAATGTATGTTGCCAGACAACGATGAAGTAGAGCTTTAAATGTTATGTTCCTTTCCAACCATTTTGATGGACTGAGATATTTAGTAGCACATTTTGTTATGACCTTTATAACCTAGGCTAGATTTGAAAATATACAGAAATACTCAAAGAGTTATTTTGTTGTAGTCTTGAGAACGTGTCCAATAGATGTAAACTTATGTATCTAATTATTACATTTGTTCAGCTAGAAGAAATTAAACATGTATATTACATGATGTAATGATAAATGTCCGTGAGTCTATCTATTGTTTGCTATTTGTATAAACAATTGGGTCATACTTCGAACGTTTGGTCAGCGCTGATTGTATTTATGTTTTCTGTTCTACACATAGTCTTTTTATTTTGAGATTTTATACCCAGTTCTTATTTTTTTTAAATCAAATTTATTCTTTTTTTTTAAATAATAAACAGAAATATTTGTTTTAACTTCAAAATGTAATCTTCCATTCCAATGTTATGAATGCTGCATGTTATATTTTGATCACATTATTGTGGATATAATTGTACAAACATCTAGTAGCTAACTTCCAGTGTTGGTGTTGCATTTATTCTTATAACGTAAATTAATAACATTAATGTAAACCAAACACTTTCCTGTTCGTATAAACATTTTTCATTATAAACAGACTTGTAAATGTGTCTTCTATTTCTTAACATTATTTTCACGTGTTTTTTTTTATTTTTTTATTTTTTATTGGATATTTTCATACATGGCAGAAAAACTATAAATAGCCAGCTTTTTGGTGTATTCGGTGTACAAATGAAAGGAAGTGCAGATATGCTAGATTTTAGGTATTGGCTAATTTTGTCTATTTTTTTTTAGCACTTCCGTTTCAATAGGGAGGAAGCATTAACCTTTTAACTCTATGAATTAAAACCTATTTAAAAATCAAAATGCAAGATAAACGAGATTTGATGCGAAGATCAACTGTCTCGCATACTGTTCAATAAAAACTTAATTCTTTTTTTTTTTATTTATTTATTTGGAAACAGTGGCTTTAAATTTAGCATTTCTGATAGTGTTTGTTGAACGTGAACATCTCCAATAAACGAGTTTTTATGTTTACTTCGAGTTTTAAATTAACTGTAGTGCTGTCTTTTTTTATTTAGTACTATTTTATTTCCCTATGATTTATACAGAAAGAAATGTCCCCATTCTATTGTGATATAGAAATATACACGTATTTCTACCCAGTCAGTATTATTCTCAATTGTTTTCATATACATGTGAACAGTTTATACGGTAAAGATGTTTTGTTATTTAGACTTAACCAGCTAATAAAACACATCAAATACAAGCAAAGATGTTGTAGTTTTATTTCTTTGTGCTGAGACTGCAGGTCTGATGTGGTGGCAGCAGTTTGTCCTTGAATAGGAATATAAACTTAAAGATTTGTTGATCACATTTTAGAAAATGTATTTAATTGTTTGTTGTGTTTTTTTTTTAAGAAACACAGCCACAATCATCTTCACCTTCACATATCCCTTAGCCAGTTGAACTGTTGGGGCACCACACATAATCTGTCGACTGTCTTTCTCCATTCCTCTCTGACTAATGCCTTGGATAGAATCTCTTTCAAAGACAGGCCCGTCCATTCTTTGATATTGTCTCTGGCTGCCTCTTCTTCTTTTCGTGGTACTTTTCCACGAAGGAAGGTCTTTGCAAGCCCTGAGGACCTTGTAATATGGCCATAGAGTTTCAGTTGGCGTTTCTAGACATTGGTAAGCAGGTCAACTTGGTGCCCTATGGCCCGCCCAAGTGATTTTGTTTCTAATCTCTTCGTTTGTGATGCGATGTAGGTGATACCTAGAGTCCTTGTACATCATCTCAATAGTACAACATCTCAATTCGTTCCTTATCCTTGTCAAGTTTTCAAGACCATTTAGACCATCAGTCCTAAAATGTGCTTCTAAAAATGTTTTTAAAAGAAATAGTAATTCGGTAATCTCACATAACAGTACTTTTTACACTTTACAGTACTTTTTACGCTTTACAATACACATTACATAAAATTTTACCATTTTACACTTTATAATAGTACTTTTTCACTTTACACTATACAATACGTTACAGTACTTTTTTTTTACACTTTACAGTATTGGTTACGAGTTTGATCCCCTACCTCCTCCATTAGAGGACCATGGACCATGAAGCGGTGACCTTCATTTCTGAAAGAAATTGGTAACTGCTAGAGCAAAACTTTCTACTTGAACTTGATCTAGAACCAAAGCGAAGGTCACACTGTTTAATTCCAGTTTACCTATACAAGGTCACACTGTTTAACCCCAGTTTACCAATACAAGGTCACACTGTTTAACCCTAGTTTTCCAATACAAGGTCACACTGTTTAACCCCAGTTTTGCAATACAAGGTCACGTCTGGAAAGAGCTGCGCGTGTGGGAGATGATGTGTGTGAGTGTGTGTGTGTGTGTTAGAACTTTTCTATACGCTCCTAACAAATGATGACACCGAGCATTCTCTTTTGTCCAATTGAATTACTTCCACATTGTGTCTGATTCGTAGGTTTAAAAAACCCAAAGATAAACAAAACAAAAAAAACATGTGTATTTTATATTATTTTTGGGGGGAATGTTTTCAATACCAACTGTTTAGACATGAGCCAGACCTGCAAACAGTTTTCAATGAATGAAACTCTGATTGGGCTCAGACGTGGATCAGCGCGTGACATCTGAATACGTTTTATTTACAGCCATCAGACACCCTCCTTTCACGTATGTTTTCCCTCACACATACACACACACACACCAAAAAAAAGGTGTCTTCGTTGGATGAGTGCTGAAGGTATAAACATCTGGATCTATTCTTAATCAGAAGTTGCGCGGGGCTGCGTGTATGTGTCTGTGTTCGTGCGAGAGTTGAGTGTTATAATAATTTGTAAAATTTCTCCAAGTGGAACATCACAAGATTTGATTTGCGTTTTGACTTCACGGTTCGATCCCCTCGATTTAATCCACTGCTTGTATAGGTGCCCCCTTCCTGTCTCTGCCACCCCCGTATACTACACCCTAGGTACCGTTTCTCACCTCGTTAATGATGGCTACTTTCCATATCTGCAGGTATTCTTTCTTTCAACGAGGAGTCGATTTACGAGCCTGCCATTAGAGCCCGTCTCCCCCCTCCCTCCTCCCCCCCCCCCCAAAAAAAAAATTCTCCCTCCCCCGTGAATGTAGAAAGAAAGTACTAGAATGATAGTAACAAAAGGTTTGAACATATGCGCCTTTGAGAATAATATATCTTAAAGAAAAAAAATTAGGAGGGAAAAACAAAAACGTATTAGTGTTTACTAGGCTCTGCTAAATGGTCGCTTGTAGAATGAACCGTACGTCGCGAAGGGAAAGAAATATAATTTGGGGATATGCCCAAGATTTGGTTATTCGAACCCTTAGTGAAACTGGCTTAGCATCACGCTGACCAACAAAAAAGTTCGGGCTTTGACTCTTGAACGTACATTTTGTATTCTCTTGATTGGATGTACGGAGTTTATTTCCCAATTCACACAGTTTCAATTCACTTTCTGTGAAACGCTGGGCAAGCAAAACATATAGTCAACACTTTCATGCACCAACTATGAAGGGCATGTCCAAGAAAGTAGAAATTCGAAAAACAGACTTATGTGGCTCTTAAATAAACATAACGATTCTATTTTCTAGTCCAAAAAGTCATCCAAAAAAAAAAAAAAAAAAAAAGCGGGAGGGGGGGGGGGTCAAAATGCCTAATTAAAATGAACTCTACGCTTGACCCAGTTTTTACGTGTTGATGTATTGATTATAATAGTATTTATAATAAAATTCAAATAATAATAATAATAACTTTAGACACCATAAACAAAGAACATAAGGTAACATACATTGGTGTTTTGAATTGTAAAATTATTATAGCGAAAATATAAAGCCTAGGTGATACCTTCTGAACCATTGAGTGTCACGGCATTCAGCTACTGAATACTTAGAACTGTAGATGCAAGGTGTCCATTATAATAGACGTTGTACACAAAACAAAATAAAAACAAAAGTATGTCCTAATGAAGTAGTAATTGCTGCTACATTTATTTTAAATACCAAATTCAGGCAGTAAATATTGGTAGAAAATATTTTTTTTTAATACACAAATCTATTTCATGGGTCACGTAGTCATGTTCCAGCCTTTTAATTGGATCTAACATTTTTTTAAAAAGTTTCGAGCCTTTGTATTTTTACAAAGTAGAATGGTGGGTGTGCTTTTAAATGTAACGAAACAATTATAAAATTGCATAAGGTATTTTAAATACTCATATTAGAAAATGCCCAAATGGTTAAGGCGGAACTATTAAGCTTTAAAAATATCTTTTTTAGCGGCCCTCGAAAGGGGAAAAGACGCTATTAGCTTTGTGTGGAATGTCTGTCCGTCCGTCCCGGTTAGATCTCGTAAACTAGAAAAGATAATGAAAATCCGACATCATAATATTTTAGATCATTCAAAGTTCTGATGCAATGGCTACTTTTTTCTTTTCTGAAAGCGAAATATTTTATTTTTTAAATCACTTATGCAAGCAGTTTCTTTCATAAAATACACCACTTTTACAACTTTTCACTATTAATAGTAGCAAACACGGGAGGCTATTTAGAAGGGGAAACTCTCATCCACAATAGTTTTAACATATTTATGCAAATGATTTTAGATTTTTTTTGTCAAAAAAATTATTTTATTAAGTTTTTATTGCTAAGTTATCTAACTTCTGTCATACTAACTACTATATTCACAAAAAGGTTTTCTTTTTTTTTAAGAGAAAAATTCTATTTAGTATGCATTTAAGTTGGGAATAATTTAAAACAACAATAAATAAGTAGTTTTTCATATTATCTCGTGAACTACATCGAAAGGTAGAGAAGATCGTGCTCTTAACTTTTTTTTGACAGAAATGTTTCTTTTCTTCTTGAGGATTTGAAAAAGAGTTAGACAGTTTGCAAAACAATTAAATCAATTACATATTCATTATAAGACATCAGTTAGGCCATGTTCACATTTAACTTCACATTCACTTTCATCTATCCTTTAGTCTGCTGGAGCACCACACAAGATATGTCAACCTTCTTTTTCCATTCTTCTCTGTCATTTGTCTTTGGTAGAATTTCATTCTGATGTTCATTCTGAAAATATTGAAACCTGCCTTTTTACCTGCCTGGGTGGACCACTTCGGGGGCCGATATTGAGTTTGTGTTTCCACACAAACTGTCTTTGTAACCTTGTCAATCATAATTTTATAATGCATAATGACATTTTTTTCTTCTTTTCTTCTGCAAGAAGCACAAAAAAAATGTTTATTATGTAGTTGGTAATAATGATCATTGAATACAACGTCCTTGACATTGTTGATTTTTTTTTTCAAAAACTCCCCTAATCGACATTTTACTCTACTTTTATTTAGGTGCCAATCTATCGCCTTCACAATTTCCCATATCTCTTTATCTTCTATTTTTTATCCTTTATTTAATTTTTATTATTTTATTTTTACTTTTATTGCTTACAAACATAATGCAGGTTTTTAAAAAATGCAATGTCAACAAAGATCCGGTTTTCTTTCTTTAAGCAATTCAACCGAATAGGATTAGTTCCAAATACGTGTTGGGATTTAATGGCGCATAATATGAGAAAAACGTTGCAAAATGAATGGAGGATTTTCGGTAGAGATTTCAGCATACTTAGACAAAAATACACAATGTCAAGAACACCATATTGAGAGATTACAGTTGCCAACTAATAACAATTACTTTGTGCTAAAAGCAGAAGAGATAAGAAATTGTGGTACGCAATGCTAAAAAGTGGACAACAATTATTATACATTTTTGTTGTTCTTTACGTCAAGAAAATTTGGAGTCTTTATGAAAGTCGCTCTTTTTCGTTTCTGCTCTGAAACCAAGAAACCGGTTTTCTTTTTTTTTTTCCTGTATTATCAATACTACTATATTTTGGCGCTCATAGAATTGGCATGTAAAAAAAAATATTGTAATATAAAAGAAACTTTTTTTTAACTACAGAAAGAAAAAAAAAGAAATGAGATGGTCGCGTGGCAATCTTTAAATAAAAATAATATTTAATAAAAAATAATGCCATTAATAAAACAAATACCAAGTCGGACGAGTCTACTTTTGTAGGGTCGGGAAGTATGGAATTAAAGCACTTGGGATTAAAATAAAATGGTGTTTCAACTGTTTCAGTAACTCCATGATTTATTGAGGCTAGCCCCAAAAAAACAAAAAAACAACCAAAAAGAAAAACAAAAAAAAACGCGGGAGTGAAGCAGAAACAGCTTGATGGGAGCTAGAGGACCTGGTCACGTGACCAGCGCTATCGGAAGAGAGGGGAAGAGAAGATTAAACAGAATCACCCCTGAAGGCGAGTTAACTGTTGACAGCATCGTCCTAAAGCAGGTGTTGATTGCCGTCACGTGGCTCGTCTGAATGCTGCACGTCTTTTTGCAGCGCCACTGGCTTAGAGCTGCACTCGTGTTGCCAGGCCTGGCCCGACGATCCATGCAGGGAGCCGATTGGTCTGCTTTTGATCACGTGCTCGCAGATCCACACCACGTGATAATTGCTCGCTATTTTTTGTTTTTGTTTCGTAGATCTGGTACTCTACAACCCAAATGATTAAAACGTTATTTTTCTCAAATATTGTCCTATCAAATGTTTTTGTAAACGGAACTACCTAGTTATCGGGTTTTCGACATCTAAAAAGAGCGATTATATGATGATGATAAGATGTTGGTGGATCTGCCCTTCTTGAAGCTCAAAGGATTTCGGGCAGGTGAAGATTATGTCTATAATCAAGGTTCACTATTAATATTGTGTGGCCAGCACAATGACATTCTGTGTTCAATTTCTGCTACACATATCACCGTCTTACTTTTAGACCAAACAATTCTATCCATCTTGACTAATAAGGTTTAAAAGAAACAGCAACAGATCCACCAGTTCAACAGTCAATTATTCGATAATTCAACGTCCACCTCTTATCAACGTTGATTTGTTTTTCTTCTCTGTTCATCTCCTGCTGCAGTAAAGGCTCATGTTAATTTCGCCGCCCCAACACCTCTCCCCCAGGTGCATATGCTTGTATGTATATGTGTGTGTGTGTGTGTCCGAGTGTGTATCTCATTTTGTTTGTATTAATAAATTATAAACAACAACTACTGAGGATATTTTTTAAAAAAATTTTTAAAGATACAAAAACAAAATTGAAACCCAACAAAAGAAATTCAAACCTGCAAGTGACTTCACGTCTGCTCCAGTGACATTGACGTAAGAGACATTCAACGACCAGGACAGACACTGCTACAGACAATAACAGAGGCGTAGATTTTCGATTTCACTGTGGAGGGCCTTGCCTAGTTTATATTTATTCAATATTCGATTATTCAATATTTTAAAGCCCAGATTGCATGGTGTAAAGAGAATTAATAACTGCCTTGTCAATTAACATTAAAAAAAAATAATGATAAAAAAGTTTTGATTCATTTCAAAGTAAATAAAGTAAAGTATCAGCCCTTGCGATCTGTGGGGCTACATGACGCAAAGCTCATCTATTTCTATGGCCGACAGTTAACGAGAATGTCATGTGGCCAGCCCAATGACCAATCCATTAGCCCTTTCTTCTCCAACGTATGACATGTTTCCATTAGATTTGAGTGGACTCAAGGCTGTCCTTAAACTCGTAAGTTCAGATTTCCAGTTTTTGAGACCCTTGGATTCAAAAGCCAGGCGCTTAATCACTCGGCCACCACGCCTAATGTTCAATGTAAGGAAAAACTATATTTAAAAAAAAAAGTTAAACAACGGCCTTTGTGAACTATTTGACATGAACGACCTTGAGTAAACACAGAGGGCAGATTGTACGCCTTGAAGAGCGAGTTCACATTGAGTTACATTAGTGAAATCATTTCTGCATGACAATTAAACAGAAGCACAAAGTGTCCATTTTAGACTTATTCTACATTGTCGTCAGCTGTGACTATCACAGAAGTCTATTTAATGTACAAGTCTTGGTTAGCTTTATGACAAGCAACACATTGGAAAGGCTCTTTTTTTTGGGTGGGGGGGGGGACTTCTCCAACAAATGATCTGTAAGATAAATCCACTTAGAACATTTTAAAAAAACAACCTATTCACACGATCACTATCCATCAACATGTAAAAGAAAGGTTTGGAAAAAAAAACTCAGAGAAACGGAACAGATACAGTTTTGAAACATTAGACAAAATTATGATTCATCAGCTTTTTTAAATGGTTTAACATTGAGTGAGATATAATCTTCTTCAGCCAAGCGAAGGTCATCAAAAGCATTGCTGGACAATGACCAGCCCAGTAAGGAGCTCAACCAAGCGGGAAGAGTGAAGGGCTTTTGGGGAACACCCCTTTTTACAGATCATAAATCCCCTCTTAAAGATTAAGCGACGCCTTCCAGGTATCCAACAAATCTGCGATCATTCAAATCAAACGCTCTAAGAAAGGAAAAAAAAATAATCAAGGGACTTAAATCTAATGATCTTTGCTAATTTGTATCGTTTGCCCAGCTACGGGACTGTCTCAAGTTAAAAGACCTAGCTGGCCAAACGTGCCAGAGACTCCTTTCATTCAAACAGAGCTTATGGATTCTAGATAAAGTAGCCGAAATGCTTTGTCAACTTTATTATAATCTCTGTTTCTTCGTAAATTGTAATAAGAGTTGAGTTGACTCTTGGAATTCTAGGCCTATGGACGCTTGCCTTCATCTGCCTGTCTAAACAAATTTCTGTCTGGGAAAGATCCAAGCAGATGTAAATTATTACATTCCTATTACCGAGAACTCATATACTAAGGTGCTTGGAATAGAAGCGAGGCCAATGGCCGAGCACACCGGGGAAACTTCCCCATATTCCTTTTCTGTACCACATCAGCCGTGCAGGTGTCCGCCATAAAAACGCTCATTTGAGAAACGGTGTCATAATCGTGACTAGTTTGTTGGGTCTTTCTTCCATCCCTACCAGTGCAATGGATAAGGTCCTTAGGCACCCCAATCTAGTTATAGATCTAGTTCTAGTTCTAGATCTAGATTGTATGACTAATGGAAGGAAAGATATTAATTTTTATTTGCGAGGGGAAAAGTCTTAATTTGTGTTACCCATTCATTTCTAGCTCACTAGCGGAAATTAAATTGTGAATTAGGTCAAGAATTTATTATTTTTCGTGTTGCTACCCAGCTTTAATGGCTACCTGACATTAGTAGGGGAAAGTAAAGATTGTTGGTCGTTATGCTGGCCACATGACACCCTCGTTAACCGTGGGCCATAGAAACAGATGGCCTTTACATCATCACTAGTTCTGAAAGGGGAACTTTACTTAATGAATATATAAAAAAAATTGTAATTGAAAAATTAATGCTATTATTGTTATTATTATTCTTTTAGAGCCAAATGACTTTTAAAATTGTATTTCTTTCAACGATCAAAACAAGACTATGGCTTGAATATTCCTGATCCATTGGTGAATTCGATGGGGGCCGCCTCTGAGTTTGTGATATAACACAAACTCTCTTTGTAATCTTGTGGTTTGTCTGTTTTTTTAAAGTACCTCTATTTAAGTCGCATATTCATGGAAACTGGATCCTGGATCCAAATGGAACCTCGTGGGTTCTCAAAAAAATGCTCTAACTTTAACAATTTTCCTACAAATTTGACAGTTGATGTGTATCGTATACAAAAACAAACTTACTAACTCGTTGGTCCTACTGGAAAAGCTCTAGTTTGACCAAAGTATCAAAGTATAAAAAAATAATTTAAATTTGGCTTGAGGACTATCTTGAAAAGATTAATTTTCGCATTTTCCAGTTAACTCTTTCTCTTCGTAAATATTGTCCTTATTTCGATAGTATTATTCGTTTGGCTCATTGTAATTTTACTATCCTGTTACGATTAAACGTAAATAACTTTTTTCTTCGTTATCAGAAAATGTTATATTTGGTATTAATAGAATAGAATATTATAATATCTAGTAGATCTATACATTCACTTTACCAGATTTTTTTCCTCTAAAGGGGTGGAAGAAAATGGAATAGGTTTAAAAAAAATTCTTTCTTTGTATTTAAATCTATGTCATTTGTTATTATAAGTGTTGGCCTCATTCAGTCGTAGAACGACTATGTTTCATCTCGCAAAATATTACTATGGAGCCAATGGCGGACCCATGCCGGGGGGGGGGGGCGGTAGGGGCGATTCCCCCCTCTCGGCCGACCCCCCCCCCCTATGTTTAGTACAGAAATCACACCATTTGTAACAGAATTTATTACTTATGTAAATAATATATACTAATTGTTTATATTTCAACCTATTTTCAGATTATTTTGCCCCCCCCTCTATTATGTTGGTCGATTTAGTGAGGTGGGAGGGGGTGATGGCATCAATCCCTCCCCCCCCCCCCCCCATAAACTTTTGAGTGGGCGGGCGGTCCAATTTATTTGTAGAAATTACAGCTTGTTAACAGAATAAATTAAATATCTATATGATTAAAACTTGAAATTGATATGTTAACCAATCTTTATATATTTATATGTTGGCCGAATGGGATGGAGGGGGGGGGGGCAAATACATCTACTGCTCTTCCCAACTAAACCCTTTGAGGTGTGTGTGTGGGGGGGGGGGTCTTACTTTTATGGAGAAATCATAGTTTGTGAACAAAATTAGTTGAATTACTATATAATTTTTATATTATGTCGTTCCCCTTCTGGTATCTTGGCCGATTCGGTGGGTTGGGGGAAACGATTGCATCTACTGCCTTCCCTACTCTAGCCCTCTGAGTGGGGGGGGGCGGTCCTATTTGTACGGAGAAATCATAGTTTGTGATTGATTATCTATATAATATAAACTACATATTGATATTTGAACCCATTTGTATATTATGTAGCACCACACTCTAATCTCAAAAGTTATTATTAATAAATCGCCCTCCGCCCATGGGACAAACCAATACTTTTTCTTTTTGTACTTAAGTTGAGAAATTTAACAAAATTTAAAAATCTGTCATTGATATAATTTATGTATGCTATAAATTAAATTTTTATATCAGTTCGCCCCACTCCCTATTATGTTAATGCCAAATGCAATCAGAAGCAGACTTTTTAAAAAAGGAACAAAGATTAATCTTTTTCACTCTACCGCCCTCTCTGCTTTCCAGACAAATACATGACGTTTTAAAACAGAGTAGTCAAAATAAGTTTCATAGATATTTTAAGAAAGACTTTATTTTTGGATTATTATTATTATGATACCTACTTAAAAGCTTACGCCACAACACATGTTGGGCCAGATAATAATAAACATAAATCTAGATTCGGTTTAACAAAGCCGCCATCATGGAGCGTTGAGTAGGACGCAGCCATCTTCTACATTAAAAATTAAAATCGGCAACATGCCAACTTGTTAAAACCGTTATCCTAACAATATTATAATATTAATAAAAATACTTTTAGAAGACATAAAATAATAAAATATTTACAAATAGACAAACAATAGAAAAACAATATGGGGATCATTAAGGATGGCTAAAAGGGGGTGACGCTACCCAACTCTACGGAACTTCCGGTTCCATCAGAGGTAATCATGGCTAATTAACTAGCCAGTGATGCCACTACACTAATCAGTCTGCATCTAGACTATAGCAATAGATGTAGAAACAATTAATACAAATACGAACTAAAAAAAGTAAAAATAAAAACATTTTCCAACGTACAGGCGGTCCCAGCTGAAATTATACAACACACAATTAGCTTTATACAGGCACCACTGTCAGCACTGACCACTGGTCAAGACAGAAGAGAGCTTAACGTGGTTCCGGAGCTAGCTATAACTGGTCAGCGCGAACATATCTGAGAGCATGACGTCAAGCTAATTATCTAAAACTAAACTGGACTACCGATTTCCCTAATTTGTACCTAGCCGTACACAACAATAAAATCTAGCAAATTACTAAAGTCACGGACTACACAACATTATATACCAAATTAAACAGCATTAAAAAGAGAATCTTAAAATTTAAATCCTACAAAAATACAAAAAGGAAGATAAAAAGTTATTTCTATTCTAAACTCCTATGGGGGCTCTATACCGTTTACAGACCTGCACATAAACTGAAATTAAAAAATAACAACCAATCCAACGCTAATGCCAAAGACAAAAATAAGCAGGACTAACCAGGGACAAAAAAAAGGAAAGAACATCCACAGCTCTAAGGCTAGTTAACTATTTTAAAAACTACATTTCCTCTACGAGTAAAACACAAATAACAGAAAAAGACTAAAACTAGCAGAAAGTTATAAATAGCGGAAACTACAAAATTACTCAGCACTGAACTATATAAACTAAAGAGACACTAAATTACAAACATCATAGCCCTGGCCTACATAAATTACAAATTAAAATAAAGATAAAATTAGGTCAAAAATTAGATCTATGAGCGCCAGCTCACACTTAACTCAATGTAATGATTTTCTAGTCAAGTAAATGTGGGACTATAACTGACAATATATGCTTGAATCATAAAAATGCATAAATTAGAGTAGAATTTAATTGGTCCACTTAATTTCTCTTCCCACTTCCGAAATTTTTTGTTTAGCGCTTTGAATTATAGTTCTGTAACAAAACAAAGTTACAAACATGTCTATTGAAAAAAATGTACCACTTACAAATAAGCTTTTTTTTTTAAATATTATTTTTCGAATATTCTTTTTTTTTTTCGGTGGCGATCATCAAAGCCTTAATCTAAATATGTGGGGTATCTTATCTTTTCAAGGAACAAATCGGTTGTATTTGCAATGTAGTAAGGGCCTATAAATTTATATTAGAATATTTTTCTAGTAAAACATTATTCAAAAGGTCTTTTTTAATAGGATAAATAATGAACTGTAGATGTCAGAAGAATGCGTTTCTGCAGTGAAGAACGCAATAAAAGGCTTTGGCGTCGGGACTTCGAGAGAAAGACCTCAACATGAATGTTTTGTTGTTTGTTTTTTTTCGCCGAGAAACACTGCTTTGTTTTAATTTTCACACGCGCGCGCGCGCGCGCGCACACACACACACACACACACACACACACACACATATATATATATATATATATATATATATAAGCATTATGTGCGTTCGTTTATGCATAGGGTTAGGGTTTACTGGACGTTAGAGTTAGGGTTTACTGGACGTTAGGGTTAGGGTTTACTGGACGTTAGTGTTAGGGTTTACTGGACGTTAGGGTTAGGGTTTACTGGACGTTAGGGTTAGGGTTTACTGGACGTTAGGGTTAGGGTTTGATAAAAAGTCGCCCCCCCCCCCCAACTACAAAGTTCTGGATCCGCTAGTGGCGGATAGTGTTGGAGCCTTATTTTGGAGAGACACTCCCGTCCACATATATCGCAGGTCAAGGTGGCTTTCGCTTTGGTGGTAGAGGAGGCAGCCATTTTTTCGTATGGCACGCTTTTCTTCCAGACCTGAGGCCCATGTTTTTTCACTGTTCATAGATTTCTTTGTTATTAAGAGCAAAATATTCGCTCTATAATTGTATAAAGAAAGTATTGTCTCTTTTTTTTTCTTTTCCTAGTTTCTTTTTACCTAGCCTAGTTTCTTTTTACCTAGCCTAGTTTCTTTTTACCTAGCCTAGTTTCTTTTTACCTAGCCTAGTTTCTTTTGCCGTCACATGCAGTGTATCATTTTTTTTATTTAATTGATTTTCTGTACACAAGTTGATCAACAATTGTCTGTAACATATAAGATAAGATAAGTGACATTTATAACAAACGAATATTCTAATCTGATTGGAATAACATCATTAATAACATCACTAAACTTAGAGACACTTCAGGACAGAGGAATAAAAAGTAAAGTATGTATAATACATAAAACACTCATTTACAAATAGAAAAGCAAAGGTTAATGAATTACTCAGAAAGACACAAAGATAGAGGCACATTTCTTATTCCATACGCTTGAACAAATTCGTACAAGTGCTCCTTCTTCCCCTGTGTCATTATCAATGGAATGAGTTGTCTGAATTAGCCAAGAAAACCAACGACTTTGCAGAGTTTAAGTCATGGATTTACATGACTAGATTGACGCATGAAATGTGCAGGACGAAATTATCTTTTAAGGCAGTGAGTTTAATTTCTTTTGAGATTGAGATGAAAGAATGTTAAATCTGCAGGATCTGACTGCATCCCAGTTGAAGCACTAAAGGTAGACATTGTTACCAGTGGGAAGTTACTCCACCCTCTCTTCTGCAAGATATGGGAAAAAGAAGAAGTGCCACCAGAATGGAAGGAGGGCTTCCTCATCAAACTCCCAAAGAATGGCGATCTTACTTAATTCCTGCTCTAACTATCGAGGGATAACACTACTGTCCATTCCAGGGAAAGTGTTTAACCGCATTCTTCTAAACCGAATGAAAGATGCTGTAGATCCACATCTCCGTGACCAACAAGCCGGAGAAGACTAGGAGAAGGCTTTTGACAGCGTGGACAGACAGACTGGACTGGAGACTTTTGAGACACCATGTAGTGCCTGAAAAAATTACAAATATCATCAAGAAACCATACGAGGGGAAGACTTGCAGAATAGTGCATAGCAGACAAATGACAGAAGCATTTGAAGTCCAAACAGGAGTGAGACAAGGCTGTTAACTCTCTCCCTTCTTGTTTCTACTAGCCATAGATTGAGTCTTGAAGACAGCAACAGACCAGAACGGTATACAGTGGACACTGTGGAACAGCTAGATGACCTCGACTTTGCAGATGACTTGGCTCTTCTTTCTCACACACAGCAGCAGATGCAGGAAAAGTTAAACGTTGTTGCTGACAATTCTTTGAGAATGGGTCTTACCATAAACAGAGGGAACAGCAAGGTGTTCAAGATAAAGGCATCTAACAATACACCCATTACAGTCCAAGTTGAGGCGCTGGAAGAGGTGGAAAACTTCACCTCTCTCAGCAGTATCATAGACCACCATGGAGGAACAGATGCAGACGTCAGAACCCGCATTAGTAAAGCTTGAGCAGCCTTCCTTCAGCTGAAGAACACCTGGAGATCTAGGGAAATAAGCACCACCCCCAAGATTAGGCTCTATAGCACCATTGTTAAGCCGATACTGCTTAATGGAGCAGAGACCTGGAAAACCACCATCACCATCATGAAAAAATCCAGGTATTCATCAATATCTGCCTGAGGAAGATTCTTATGATCCGCTGGCCAGACAAGATCTCGAATGAGGAACTGTGGCAAAGAACTAAACAGCAGCCCATTGAAGTAGATATCCTTCAGAGACGCTGGAGATGATTAGGTCACACCCTTCGCAAGCCTGCATCCAACATAACAAGGCAAGCCCTAACCTGAAACCCCCAAGGAAAGAGGAAGAGGAGACGGCCCAGGAATACATGGCGCCGCGATCTAGAAGCAGATGCCAAGCCGATGGGCAAGACGTGGGGACAGTTAGACAGAACCGATATGCCTGGAGAAAGCTGGTTGGTGGCCTATGCCCCAGAAGGGACCACAGGCAGAGATGAGATGAGATTTTTAACAAACATATTTCGTTTTAATTCCTTTTGAATTGACTTTATTTGTTCACCTCATTTTCAATAGGTTGATATTTGGACAGTTATGTTTCCTCTTTAAGTACAGCGTTGTTGGCCAAACAGGAACACTCTGTTCTATTGTTCAGTATCTTTTTTACACTGCAAAAATTCCAAATTTAGTAGACTGCAGTAAGCGGGACATGGTTAGCAAACCTGAACTACTCCTGCCTATATATATTTTTTATGTTTCTTTTGGGCCTATATTATTACCGTCTTTGGCTTGTAGCACCCTATAGCTGGTAGACAACTAAACAGTTGTAGACGTCATATGTCTTAAGTAATAAAGCTTCAAATACCTTGGATTAACTTCTATGTGAACAGTACTGAATATAAATATATCTCCACCCACTTCCTAAACAAACATTGTTTCTCTCGCACTCCTCCCCCTCCCTCTCCGTTTACATAAAGATTTTATGAACTACCAAAGTGCTAACATAGTTTAACGCTAGCTAGCATTGAAGGTATTGTTTAACATAGAAATTTTACAAAATAGTCATTAGTTAACATGCATGACTAGATGCATGACGTGTAGGACGAAATCATCTTTTTTTACTTGACGTAACGTCTGTATAAGATAACATAAGATAAGGTAAGATAAGGTAAGATAAGATAAATTCAGATATTTACGACCTTACTTAAGCAACTGTTAGCACTATAATTTTGTCTTATGTATTTCAACTATTTCTCGAAGATGGATTTAGAGGGTCACGCTGAAGTGACGTATTGCATCCATTGAACAATACTCACCATTAAAACTTCTGGTATCAAGCATTTCTAGGACATTCACTTTTTTTTTTAAAGATATTTCGGAGGTTCTTTCATCATAATGCTAATTGTCATTATCATCATCGTCGTCGACATCATCGACATCATCATCATTATCATCAAAGTACATTTGATTGAGGGCTTGAGAAGTTTAAATCATTTCTTGCAAAAGCCCTGGACAGAAGCTCTGTTTAGTGCATGTATGCCACTTTACAGGTCAAGAAATGAACATTACCACTTTCCGGACATCTTGCAGGGCAACACGGAAAGGCAATGAGAGAGGTTTGAGCTTGAGACCATCGTAACCACAGTACGGATCGCAAACCATGCGCCAAGGACATAACTGACCCACGGCTTAGAACTATAGCGTGGAATGATTTAATGATCGCCCCTAACTGATCCAAGGCTATGTACTAACATTTAGTTGTCGCCCATAACTGACCCAACGCTTTGTACAAACATTTAGTTATCGCCCCTAACTTGCCCAAGGCTTAGAACTAATTCAAGAACAACTTCCTTCTCCCTTACTCCCTCCCTTTTCCCAGTATTCTTTTCTCTCCCCCCCCCCCCCCCCCCGATCCAGAGATTATGCCAAGTCGAAGATTTGAAGTGAGTTGGTGTCTAACACCGAGCGTCTCTTCGAGAGCATATACACTACTTTAGAACTAGTTATGACAATAAGGAGGTGGCTGCTCCTCCTGCCGGGCGCATTTCACCCACTTTACATTGTTCTCGGTTTGTGCCTGCCCTCGTATCCTTCTTCCTCTCGTCCGGGGGAGTACCGGCGCCCCATTGTTTCCGCGGTCGTCACCGGAATCAATATCTTACCCTTCGACACACGACCCGATCCTACCACGTGTTCTCTGTTAGCTTCAAAAGCTGGGAGGGGGGCTTTGGGGGGGGGGAGGAAAAATATCCCCCTGCTCCTCATTCATTTTTCTCTCCCTCCTTCTATTCTTTCACTTCCCTCCAGTATATGACAAAGTTTTGTGGTTAACGGCCCCTTACCTTTGTCTAGTAGGGAATTCATTGAAAGTTTCTTGTGGGGGTTGCTGGTTCAGGTAACTGAGCACACGACTCGCCCCCCGCCATACGTGGCGCATGCAATTCTTCTTCTTTCGTCACACCGTCACAGCGGCTGGCACGATCGACACTGTCACGTGACCTGGTTGAGGCATGGAAGCATTTCTCCACGACAAATTAAGAATTAAAAAAAAAAAAACTACGTCTCTACAGTCAACGACGTCTTGAGCATTGTTATGGTAATGGTCCAAAATAATTCCCTAATACCGATAACTGAGCGCAGGGAGCATAATCGGGATTTTATAAGACGTGTTGCCAGGGGAGCGTCGCCTATCTTGGCCAAAATATGGGGGAAATAAAAAAAAAAGAGTTTTCTTGGAAAAAATAAATATTTCAGCAGCCCGTACTATCGTTGCTAAAGAGATTGTTAATACAAAAATGTACAAAAATACAGTTTAAAAAAAAAAGTCAGATATGCAAATGAATTAACGCTATAGTAAAGGTTTTCGAGCTACACTCCAGGCAAGGACGTCATCTACCAATGGAGATTGTATAAAACACTGGACTATACATCCGAAAGTCGTAAACAGCATGTCTTTCATTTCTAGAGTGTTCTTGTAATCTGAAACGGTCGTAATTCGAAACATTTCTAGTCAGAAAAGGTTAACATTTGTAAAAAATTCTCTTTTAAGAAATAATGGAAAATAGAATGTGATTCTATAACCTGCCCATCGCAAAAAACTAGCTGGATAATTTTGAAAATATATTTTCATAGCGGATCTGTGTTTGAAGCACTGGCGGATAAAGGGGAGGGGAGCGGTAGTGACGGTCGCCCCCCCCCTCCCACTCGACCGACCCTCCCTCTTCCGGAAAGGGGGGGGGGGGTGGACGAATTTTAGTATAGAATTCGCACAATTTGTATACGACTTTATTACTTATATACTAATTATTTATATTTCAACCTATTTTTAGATTATTTTGCCCCCCCCCCCCCCTCTAGTATCTTAGACGATTCGGTGAAGTAAGGGGGGGGGGGGGGGGCGATAGCATCTACTGCTCTCCACACTCTAGCCCTCTGAGTAGGGTGACGGTCCTATTTTTATGGAGAAATCATAGTTTGTGAACAAAATTAGTTGAATATCTGTATAATATAAGCTACGTATTGATATGTGAACCCATTTGTATATTATGACGTACACACAATCTAATCTAAAATTTTATCATTAGTAAATATAAAATGAAAAAGGGTTGTACCAGGTGGGAGGGACGATACATGCAATCACCTTCCGCCCATAGGACAAACCAATACTTTTTGTTCATTTTGAATTATAGTTAAGAAAGGTTTTCTTTTATATTATTTGTCGAATATATTTTTTCGGCGGCGACCCTCAAAGCCTTAATCTAAACACGTGGGGTATCTTCAAATCGTTTTATTTGCAATGCAGTAAGGCCTATAAATTCATATTATAAAATTTTTAAAAGTAAAACAGTATTGAAAAGGTTATTTTTTAATACGACGAATAATGAACTGTAATTGTCAGGAGAATGCGTTTCTGCAGTGAAAAATGCAAGAAAACGCGTTTGGCGTCGGGGTTTAGCCCCGAACATCACTGATGAATAATGAGCTGTAAATATCAGGAGAATGCGTTTCTGCAGTTAAGAATGCAAGAAAACGCTTTTGGCAAACCCCAATGCGTAAACTTACATTCACTCCCCCCCCCCCCCCAGAACCCCCAAGCTATCAAGAGAAAGGGCTCAACATGACTGTTTATTTATTGTTTGCTTGTTTTTTCGCAGAAAGTTGAAAAACACTGCTTTTTTTAATTCTCATATATATATAGATATATATATATATGCTGTACGCACGTTTATGCACAGGGTTAGGGTTTACTGACCGTTTGGGTTATGGTTTTGAAAAAAAATCGCCTTCCTCCACTCCAAAGTTCTGGATCCACTAGTGGTTTGAAGACAAATGAGTTTGTACTTTTACAAGACAACACTTAGGCTGGACAAACAGAAAAAGACGAAAGCATATTGTAAGACATGACTCACTGTCAAAAGTCATCCTTCAAGGTACAGTGGAGGGAGCACGAAGAAAGGCTTGTCCAAAGAAAAGTTGACTAGATAGATAATGTAAAAAAAAATGGACCGGTCTCTCTCTTGATATTCTGCTAAGAACAGCTGCTGACCGGGAAAAGTGGAGACATTTGGTTATGAGAACTATCATAGCACTCCTACAGACGAAAGTGAATGGACATAAGTGATTATTTGTATCTAATGTATCATAATGGAATTTTCTTATATAGCTTTAGCATTCAAATATTTTACAAGAACAAAAACAACAAAATAAACAAGGTTACATGAATCGGCACCCGAAGAGGTCCACCTGGAGTCTTCACCAGGATTCGAACAGGACTTCCGGTTCCAAGTGCTTTACCCCTCAGCCACAGCATCTCCATATATTTATTTAGCGTACACTTATAATTTTTAAATAATAATTATTAACCTTATCAGTACATTCAAAATTAATAACATATTACATGTAATAAAGAGCAACTAAAAAAGATTTATTCATCCAACAAAATTAATAAATTGGCAACACGAAAAAAAATCACAGACATAATGTATTTTTATGTCTATGGCTACAAGTGTGTACAAATGACTTCCCCTCGCAAATAAAAATTAATATCTACATTGTCATTTATCATACAAACTGGACATAGATCTAAAGAGATCTAAATCCAGATTCAAATTCAAGATCTAAGTTTAGGTCTAGAATTAGATCTAAGTCTAGATCTAGAAACTAGAAATAGATCTAAGTCTAAATCTAGAGTTATATCTAAGTCTATATCTAGATATAGAATCTACTATATCTAGACTAGAACTCGTATGAATTTACACGTTTGATCTTATAATTGCTAGTCCTGAGCCAATGTCATGATCTTGAATAGTAGGCCTTTTGTTACCATGTATTGGTGTAGGCTACTATGCTGTTCGTATCCGATTCATTTCTTAATGTGATACTATTGTTTACATAATAAATAAATCTGCACCCCTAAGCTGTCAGAAGATAAGTTATTGCCTTTCTAATTAAAATTGTGTTCCAATTATCAATACATTTATAATATAAATATTATAAATATATCTAGATCTGGTCTCTATTTAGTCTTATTTAGACTGTGTAGGCACCTATAACGAGGATATGTCAAAACTGCGCGCTATAAAAGTAATTTGTTATTTTTGAAACTTATAACTAAAAAGAAGTTTGTATCAAAATTCTTTTTTAAAAACAACATTTGAATCGGTATTCTATTCAATGAGTTAGTTAGTAAATGGAAAATATATTTTATAATGCTCCATTGACAGTTTTACCATTGTGACCTTAGATGCAATTTTTTGTACCCATGCGCGAATCCATGAATGAAGCTTGAATTTTTAAGAAGAAGTCCATGACCTTTTTAAAAAAGTTACCTTTCCTGAAGTTTTTCATTGAAAAGTGGTGTAATTTTTTGAAAAATCTGCTTGCATATATAATTTAAAAAATTAGATGATTTACTTTCGGAAAAAAAAAGTAGCCGTTGCATCAGAAATTTGAATGATCTAAAATATCATGATGTTCGATTTTCATTTTCGCTTCTAGTTTCTGAGATCTAAACGGGACGAACGGACAGACGGACGGACAGACAGGCACACAAAACTAATAGCGTCTTTTCCCCTTTCGGGGGCCGCTAAAAACAACTGAACATTGTTTTAACTAGATCATGAAGTAAACCAATGAGATGTGTGACGTTCAAACTATGTGATGACGTACCAAGAGGAAAGGGTGACAATGTTGATGCGTCAAAGTCAAATAATCAATGGATAATCAATAGATAATCAATAGATAATCGATGGATAATCGATGATAATCAATGGATAATCAATGGATAATCAATGGATAATCAATGGATAATCAATGGATAATCAATGGATAATCAATGAATTTATTAGACGATAATGCTTCTGAGACCATTTATGTATTTATTTGCTTAAGATTTGATTTGTTTAAAAAAAAAACAACATTTCAATGCCAGAAACAATATAGATTATGTCAAGTATATATAGATTAGGTCATAGTCTGATAGTGTACGTTATGGGACTTAATTCAGATTGAAGATTATGTCCTAGCCCAGAGCTCTTGTTGAGTGGCATTGGATTGCAGTGTATAGCGTTTCAACTCGGGACTATCGGGACGACATTTTGAATCACATACACTATGACCAGGTAACCTCATCACGGCTAAGTAGCTAGCATCCAGTGGGCCAGAAAGTCATCCACACGACCAGGTAGCCATTTACACGACCAGGTAGCCATTAAAACAGATAGTGATTAACACAAACAGGTAGCTGGCCACTTGGCCATATAGCCATCAACACCACCAGGTAGCCAGCCATACACACTATCAGGTATCCATCCACCTGATCAGATAGCTATCCACACTACCTAAATTAATAGATTCTATTGCGATTTGCTCAAAGCTTATATCAATTCACTCTGCCTGTCTGTCTGGTAAAAAGTCTGTACATGTTATTTCTCCGACAAACAATCTCGGATCAAGCTGAAATTTTGTTCAATTATTTCTTTCACCTGACAACACAAGAGTCAATTTTAAAAACATTAACCTATTAGTAAATTAACTATTTATATTAATTATTATCTTGGTATCTCGAACAAGAGAAAGAAATTTTACCAGACAGAGGTGGTGGTATAAGCTGAATTAGTCCTCTTTTTAGGCCGCCGCTTTAAAGTAAGTTTGAAACAAACAATAGATAACTATACAATCTTTTCATACTCACCGTACTAGCAGAGTGGTTAGTATGTCGGCTTGAGAAGGTTTGAGTCACGTTTTGAATTCAGGTTTCCTCCAACCCCCTTTTTTTCTAGTAAATGCTTGAAAAAAACGATTAATGCAGCTAGATATCCCTTTCTTTCTCCCCGCCCCCCCCCCCTCCATTTTCCCAACTGATCCAGATAAGTAGTAGGATCATAGCGTTGTTATTGGTTTAGATCTGTTACCAATTTAATTACATGGCTGATCCAGACTAATACTAATTGATATACCATATAAGCTTTGTGATTTTTTATATTAAATTTTTTTTTCCCCAGTTTGTTATACTCTATGTACATGAAGAGTTTTGCTTTATTTCATTTTAAAAGAAATCTTTCTATCGACAAGCTTAAAGTAAGCTTGTGCATGTGTGAATGGAGGGGTGTACATTACAAAGCTGTCCTTTCCTAGAGTTTTGTTCATTTATGATTCGATACAAATACTGTAAAGGACTTTATTCGCAGTACCCTCCATAGATGTCATTGTATCTTCTAAACAATTTTATCTTCCCACTCAATCCCTTCGTAGGTGTGACACGTGTATCTTTAGAATAATTTAAGACACCTTTTTTTTTTTTTTTTTTCAAATAATCGCCTGGGGCGTCATGGTTCATTAGCGTCTGCATTTTGTGAAAACAAATTACGGTAGATTCGCCCGCCCGGAGAAGGGATGTTCTTACATGGATGGAAGGATATATGTGTGTGTGTGTGGGGTAGGTCATGCCGGTCATGGCCAGATGACCATGAACTGGGTTCCGACTTAACTTTTTAGCATGTATCGTAACTCCCACTGCCTTTTGAATCCCCCATTCAAGCGTTAATGCCCCAAATGTCGACAGGCCCATTAGCCTCATTGGTGAACGCGTGCTAGACAACGGCATGGGAGGCAAGCCGCATTCAAGGCCGGCAACCCAAAAGGATAATGTGTTTTGTATCAACTTATGTTGATAAATGACACTGATACAGGGTTTGGAAAGCGTGTGTTGGTTATTTGATGAAATTATATCTGTCATGCGACTGTCATGTGACTGGGTGAGTGGGGAGTCCTCCTTGCTTAGTATGTCTTGTTTCTTTTCAACAATGCGCGGGTGCTTGCTGAAGTAAAAAATGTAATGGGCAGAAGAGGCTGGACACGTGTTTACATTAGACCTGGTTCGTTTTGGCTACGTCATTGGAGAGTCAACATTAGATAAATGTCGTGAAAGTGCAATATTAGAGATTTGGACAACGTATGTTCCTCGATTCAAAATAAAGTCGTGATACTAAAAGATCATTGTTGCCAATTAAATAATAATAATTAGTTTGTAAAGAAGTTTAATTCAACAGTTCTAACAAGAAAAAATATTTAAAAAAAACAAAAAACATTTTAAATGTAATTGTGTCAATCAGTCTGGATCAGTCTTGTAATTTAATTTGTAACAGATCTAGACTAACAATAATAAACCTAAGCGATTAGAAATATTTTTACCAATTTTTTTTGTTTAGCGCAATGTCATGCTTTTAGCTTTCTCAATGCGACATGATCCTATCACTTATCTTCTAAACCAGTTTAGAAATGGGGATTGTAAGAAAGAAGGTGGGGGAGGTCTCTGCGAAGGTTATCATGAGAGCTATTTAAATGTATTTTAGTGAAAAAAAATTTACGACTTGAATTCGAACTCGAGGGCTCAAGCCTCCTTAAGCCAATACACTAACCACTGTGCCAGCGAAGTGCTTATGAAAATAGAAGGTTCATAGCTATCTATTATTAGTTTCAAACTTTTAAGCGACGATCTAAGTTTAATGGAGACTAATTAAACTTATAACACCATATCTGCAAAGTACAATTTCTTTTCTTTTTTCGATACGAAACAAAATAATTAATCACCAATTCTAAATTAACTAATTGTATAAATTTTTTTTTGATTCTCGTTTAGTCAGTTACAAGAAAGAATTGCGCACAATTTTAACTAGATCCGACATTGGGAGTGGGAGAAATAGCGTGTACAAAAATTGTACCAGACAGACAGAAAAAGACAAACAGAGTTGATATAAGCTTTCTAAAAAGTGCTCAAAATGTATCGTATTAGACAGATATATAGCTCTTCCTTCGTTGTCAAAGATGAGCACATTTCTCATTTCCTATGGACTCGAAGATGACTGTAAAGTCCAATCCTCGCTTTAAAAAGCCGGCCGCATACGTGGCTTGGGTAAGTTTGGTCAGTTAAAGATAGGCCATCTTCTTCTCTCAGCTTTTTGTTGGTTCGGAGCTCTATCGAATATATACCACTCACTCATGATCATCAAGAGATCTCTGGAACTGCAGAATCAATTAGTATGAATTTGTTTACATTGGCTCCTTTTACCATTTTAGGTGCTCACTAAAAAACGGTTTTGACAGATTCGCTATCTAACCGCTGAAATTCGCAAAAAAATCGCAATTTTTCTGTTAAAGTCTCTCCGTACTTAAAAAAAAAATTGCCGAGGTAGAATTTATTTTTTTCTTCAGCAGCATAAATACAAAGGTTGAATACATAGAACAATGCTTCCCTTTTTTCTCTAAATAAATGTTTGGTCAATAACTCGCGCCATTGTGTGGACACTTTTCCAAATCGAATCAAAACCTACTTGTCTTCTTTCTATCTTTACATCCCCCATCATTATGGACCATGATACATGATAACAATGTGTGCTAAACTAAAACCCTATTGGCCACTGGAATTCTAAAACAGAGGTACTCAAACTTTTTTTGACTCAGGGATTCCTCAATATAGTCTAAACATGCTCAAGGACCCTTATGTGAAAAAAACTGCATGAATGCTTAGTACATAAGTTACAAATGTAAAAAAACAAAACATTTTGGTATCAAGACTATTTATTGGCAGTATAACTTTTGTTTTCAAGACTATTTATTGACAGCATAACTTTTGTTTAAAGACTATTTATTGACAGTATAACTTTTGTTTAAAGACTATTTATTGACAGTATAACTTTAGTTTAAAGACTATTTACTGACAGTACAACTTTTGTTTAAAATAATGTCTATTGGCAGAATAACTTTTGTTTTCAAGACTATTTATTGACAGTATAACTTTTGTTTAAAGACTATTTATTGACAGTATAACTTTTGTTTAAAATAATGTCTATTGGCAGTATAACTTTTGTTTAAAGACTATTTATTGACAGTATAACTTTTGTTTAAAGACTATTTATTGACAGTATAACTTTAGTTTAAAGACTATTTACTGACAGTACAACTTTTGTTTAAAATAATGTCTATTGGCAGAATAACTTTTGTTTTCAAGACTATTTATTGACAGTATAACTTTTGTTTAAAGACTATTTATTGACAGTATAACTTTTGTTTAAAATAATGTCTATTGGCAGTATAACTTTTGTTTAAAGACTATTTATTGACAGTATAACTTTAGTTTAAAGACTATTTACTGACAGTACAACTTTTGTTTAAAATAATGTCTATTGGCAGTATAACTTTTGTTTTCAAGACTATTTATTGACAGTATAACTTTTGTTTAAAGACTATTTATTGACAGTATAACTTTTTTTTAAAATAAAATTTAAAAAAATTAATGACTGGAATGAGGTTTATGAGATTTAATAAGTGAATTTATGTCCGACTTAATGTTTGTAAGTAGCAACCGCAAAATTCAACGAGCACAAATTTCTAGTCGGTTTCTTGTATTTGCGATGAGGCTCATTACGTCACATGAATCCACACGTTGTACCAAACAAGAAGACGGTGAAGCAGACAACTTCTGTGCCCATAATGCTGGATAGGAATATGTAAGCAGAGTTTGTTGTCTCATTGGTCAGATAGACCTGAGTTTGTCTAAGTGCTAAAAGGTTCAACACTCAGTCGGGAGTGTCCAAGTGTTTAGGTCGTCATAGAATAGTAATAAGTATATTAAACAGTAGTGATCTGCGAGTTCATTGTTATTAAAACTTTCCTATCTGGTAAAATGATTTTCAGCGGAGAAGTTATTTTAATTGTATATAATATTCATCTATTTGCGGACCCTTTAATGTCATCTAGAGAACCCTTGGAGGTCTGCGAACCACAGCTTGAAAACTTCTGCACTAAAACAAATATGAAGAAAACACTAGAAGACTTATTTCTGCCTTTTTTTTACACACACCCCCCCCCCTCCCGCTTTTTAGCATATCTTTAACAAATAATCATCAGTCTTGGGTCACTTGCTGGCCGTGGTGGTTTGTGTCCAGAATTAACTTCTTTCTAGCAAATAAAAAAAACGTATTAATTATCTTTAAGTAACAGAACTAATAGCATAACCCTCACCCCCTTTTTTTTTAGCCCTCGAACCCAACTGGCACGTTGATTGTTTACCTGGCACCACCAACTCGTTGTTGTTGTTTTCATCATTACCAATAAATACAAAAGACGACAAACAAAAAATGACGACAATGACATTTGAGTCATTGTATATATTTAGATCATCTTTCCAATCGATACAGTGTCAGCCCCCTCCCCCCTACATCTGACCAGGCTTGCTTCTTTTAGTGTCCAGATGTTGCCAGTGACCTTTTTTTTTTTTTTACGTTGCTCTGAATCTGTGACGACGTGGCCATGTTGAGCTCACTCCATTGCCCGTGAGCAACAGCTGTAGGTCTTGAGTTTAAAACCAAGTGTTGCAGGCTGCTTTTGTCTGCACGTATGTGTGTGTGTGTGTGTGTGTGTGTTTGTTTGTTAGAACAATGATATTACACGTCACTGCGGGGCGAGAGTTTATTTGTTTTTTAAATTATTTGTTTATTTGTTATTTATTCAGAGGGCTGTCCAGTTGGGCGGAAGGGATGGAATTTGGTTGGGGTGTCCAGTATGGTAGTCTTGGAAAGTGATGCAAGAAGGGGTTTTGAGATGACCTCTCTACACCTCTCCATCCATCCAAAGATAGATAGATAGATAGATAGATAGATAGATAGATAGATAGATAGATAGATAGATAATACATAAAGATAGATAGATAGATAATACATAGAGAGATAAATAGATAGATAGATAGATAGATAGATAGATAGATAGATAGATGGATAGATGGATAGATAGATAGATAGATAGATAGATAGATAGATAGATAGATAGATAGATAGATAGATAGATAGATAGATAGATAGATAGATAGATAGATAGATAGATAATACTGTTATAAACCTGGTGGTGGCACAGATGGGGGTAGTGGTGTGAGTGTAGTCAGCCGACGCAAATCGCCCCAGGCCAGCGCTAGAAGAGCGGTCAACCGTGACGAGCTACGACGGTCAGCCGAGTCGAGTGTCAACAGGACGGTTCGGGAAGGATTGCCGTCGTGAACAGAGCTCAGGGCGTCACGAGAGTTGTAGTCATCTGGCCACCTAGAAACGTCGAGCGGCGTTCTGTCCGGTTCGAGAAGGCCAGTAGGGACCCTATATAAGAGCGGAGGTGTCGCAGTCAAGACGGTTCAGAAAATGGGCTCACGACAGAAGGTTCACTACAGCACAGTTCAACGGTGTGGTTTTGTACGGAGCATTACGACGGTTCAGTGCGGAGTACTGTCAAGTACAGTTGAGACGACTGGCGTCTTGATCTTGGTCTGCGATCGAGTCCGACACAACGAGCCTATTGTGTGAAGTCGGTCCTGAACTGTTGAACCCAGTGCAAGCCCGGAACGAGACGGAGAGGCCAGTGCAAGAGTTGATAAGGCGGTACGGTGTTATCGGAGAGATATTTGTACAGTGCACTTTTTGCCAATTGTACAGTACTGGCTGTTATTTATTCAACTATTAAAAAGTTACGATACTTTGGAGCCCTGAGTTGTCAAGTTCTTTAAGTTAGTGGTGTATGGTGCAGTTTGCAGAGAGCCTGGATAGTGAGATTCGAAACAATACATAGAGATAGATAGATAGATAGATAGATAGATAGATAGATAGATAGATAGATAGATAGATAGATAGATAGATAGATAGATAGATAGATAGATGGATGGATGGATGGATGGATGGATGGATGGATGGATGGATGGATGGATGGAAATATATAGATATAAAGAGACAAATAAGAGAGAGAGAGGCTTAGGAGTTTAAAGTCTATATTTTTTAAAGTTTCTACTAAACTATCCCTGACTGTCTAGAGTTAATTCTAGACTCTATACTATCATTAAAAAGGATTACCTAAAAAAAAAAAAAGCTTTTGACTCACTCCACACGACGACGATCAAGTGAGAGCACTATCTGATCATTGCCTAAGATATTTCGGTTACATCTATGTCAACAGTAAGAACCGATGTTGAGATGTTTGCCACATTATTCCCACGGAAGTCGTAAACAAATTAAAAGAAAGATCACAATGCAATTGTATGTGAGAAGAGAATTTACGACTCGTTTGATTTGCGAATCGGGAATATGGGAATTGTGATTTCTTTGAAAAATGGAGTTCTCGAGTTTTGTTTTGAGTGAAAAGCAAATTCATAGTCTTTAACTGCTTTTTTTTTTTTTAATATTGATTTAAAAGTCATATAACAAATAAGCAAATAAATATAGCCTTGAATCCCAGTCTGTATTTCTATGTCAAATTAATTTTCTCAATCAGAGGTGAAAAACAACAAAAAATATTTTTTTAAAGAATCTCTATAGAATCTAGTTTCGTACTTTGCATTTGTATATTTCAAAACATTCTTGGAGCTTTCAATTACATAGGACGATGCTCAATTTTGCCTCAAAATGTTCATATTCGTCGATGTATTTATTCATTTCCTTATGGAATACAAAGAAACATTTGAGTCGAGTGCAGGAACTCACGTTGAAGCCATTCAACGGAGAATGTCAAAAATATTTTCATTAATAAAAAGACATAATTTAAATTTAATATTAAAATGATTGAAAAAGTAGGAAAAATATTTTTAAAATGTCGAACCAGAGTTTTCACGGTTTGCCAATTATCGTTTTTTTTTCCCAAAGTGTGTCATACTTTAAACAAAATCCTTAGAGCCGTTTTGGAAATACAAGAGATGTTTCCAATCCAACTTTTTGAACCCGCGTGTATGTACATGGAGCAATTCTAAAACAGTGTGTGCTAATCCGACGAAACAAATTGTATGATTGTAAAATTACACATGACTGATAAGTCTTCTTGTTTTTAGTGAGACAGTCTGATTTGATGTGAGACAGGCCGATTTGATGCGAGACAGTTTGATTTGATGTGAGACAGGCCTATTCGATGTGCGAGGCCGATTTGATATGAGAGAGGCCGATTTGACGTGAGTGTTGCCGATTTGATGTGAGACAGGCTGGTTTGAAGGGAAACAGGTTGATTTGACGAGAGACGACTGATTTAAAGAGAACACATTACTTATAGATTCTCAACGTAAATCTCATATATTGAACTTTATGGAACATATCTAAGGCTCTCACCTGCCTTTGTTTAAAGTATGTGTAGTTAACTGATAACTGATATGGTACACATACGGGAGAGAAGCAGAGAGACCATAGAACTTTCTAGATCAGGAACCTTTTATTTATTGTTGGAATCTGTGACCATAATTAATTTTTGTTTTAAAAAGCATCAGATAGGAAGGGGGGAGAAGGCACGGTGGGGTATTTCCTCCCCCTCTCACTCTCTCTCACTCACACACACATACATTTCACTCCCCTCTCATTCATTATTTCCCAAAACTGAAGCGCGTAACAGGTCCAACCAATGGCGAGAGACCTATGACGTAAGCCATAGCAACAGCTCCGATCACTCGGTCGGCACAAACAATTCGGCTATCTGGAGTATTATTTTCACCGGTGGCTCTTTTTACCGTTAGCTCAGAGCTACAGCAGCTGTTGCTTTGCTGACATTTTTTTTTCAACCGGAATAGATTTCTGAAAAAAATAATTTTCTCCAGTTATTTATAAAGTCGACATCATTAACTGGTGTACGGTAGAGTTGTTGTTTTTTTTAAATTAACCCCCCTCTATGGTTAATATCACGTTAATATCAGGCACCCAAAAAGTTGATGGCTTCAGGTTTGAGTTGAATCTTGTTGAAAAAACAAACAAACAAGAAATCGTTAGATCTATTGGTGTGTGATTCTAGAACAGAGACACGGGTTGACTACCAATACAAGAAAAACGTAAAACATGCCTAATATTTTTAAAAATCCTATTTAAAAAAAACAACAACAAAGGAAAGATATCCACACTTACAACTATATCTCTAAATAATGTATTTCCCTTATTTGATGTCAAACAAAATAATTACCACCAATAATTAATTGACCTTTACATCATCTGCCCTATAAACCACAAGGTCTGAAAGGGGAACTTTACTTTTTTAAAATTAATTGACTAATTCATAATTCCTTCATTTTTTTTTAGGTACAATAAATTGTTGTTTAAAGTTTCAGCTTGATCCGAGAATGGAGGAATAAAGTGTCACATTATTTAAGAAGACGAAACTCTACATATTTAGCAGGACATGTTAATACTGATGGATTTATTTCCCTTGTCGGTATCAAGCAAAATAATTAATTTCGAGTAATTAATTGCCTAATTGTTTTATTTTTCAATTGATTCATGTTTATCTATGGCTCTATGCCAAGTCATTTGGTATAAGCTTGCAAAAAAAAAATATCCCTTGCTGCCAGACTAGCAGGTCAACCAACAAACAACAAATAAGCTAAATACAAAGAAATACTTTTTAAAAAAAGACCTTATATTAATGTGTATTAATTAGTTTCCATCAGTCATGTAATTAAATTGGTAATAGATCTAGACAAACAATAATAAATCTTTGCAAAATTTCAGCTTGATCCGAGATTGGGTGTAGGAGAAATAACGTGTACAAATTTTTTACCAGACAGACAAAATGAGTTGATGAAAGTTTTGTAATAAAAAGATACGGTCTGACTCATCATGGGAGTAACCATTAATCTTTAAAAAAAAAAACGCAATAAAATAAACATTTCAGACAAAGACAAAATGTGAAATCCGACTTTTGTGCCAACGTGCTGAGATAATCAAGAGAACAATTAAACGCTGTTTCTCAATAGCATGACAAGCATCTAGTTATCTCTCTTCTAGGTCCAGCTAATATCCTGTTTAGTAAACAATGGACTTATCTCTTCTTCCGCATTACTTGTTAAAGTGTAATTCTGCTAGGTTCCGGTTCAGAACCAGTGTTGAGTTTATTAGAAGGGTTTTTCATTTTCTGTTACTCTTTAAATAATGTTTTTGATCTGACTAGATGGAGACTTGTATGCATAGGCATAGCTAGGAGTTTTCCATCGTTTGGAAGCCTGGGGGCTTGATCTCTTTGGGGGCCCCTGCATTTTGCCCAATAATTATTTTTTATGTATAAAAAAAACACTCATTTGGGGGCCTTCCTCAAGTGGGGCGCGAGGTGATTTTTAAAGTCTCCCCCCTCCTCCCCCCCCCCCCCCCCCAGCTACGCCACTGCTTGGATGACTGACATTTTGAACAATTAACCTTGTGAATGTATTATAAAAGTTGTTCAAATTAATATTACTCTAAACAATAAAATTAAAAAAAAAATACTTTTTAAAAAAAGCTTATATTAAGAGTACTTGTATCAATAAGTTTGGATCAGCCATGTCATTACATTTGTAAGAGATCTAGATGTTCACCACTCTACTAGTTAAGAGACCTTATGAACGCCCAGGTTAATTATTGTTTCATGTGCCATGCACACATTACTTTGTTCTTACTTATAATAATTCTAGAAATGCTCACAATTAAAAACACCTCACACACAGTCTTTTGGTCCACGAGCTCTAATATCTATTACACTGAATAAATAAATTAAATAAAGTATATCTTTTATTTGGCGCTACTTTCATGCTTATAGCATGCTCAGAGCGCTATGGTCCAATCACATTTATGGATTAGTGAGTGGAGAGGGTATCTGGGAGAAGGTTTTTCCGTGCTGCCTTTAGGCGCTCAGTAAACGCAAATCTGTTGTCGAACCCCGAGCCCCCTTCATAGGTAGCTAAGCCAACCCAAGTTCAAGCGTACTTAGCCTCTCGACCACACGTCCCAATTGGACTAACCTTTCCACGCCCAACTCTCCGCCCTAAAAAATAGTCCTATCTACTGCTATTCTTCCGCTTTCCACTTCTTTACCGAAATATTTAAAGCCTCCCTGACGCTTTTTGGCCAGAACCTTTTTTTTTATTATTGCAATCTGCGCATCGAACGCTCAGATAATATTTTGGGCACCCCCCTCTCCCGCATTGTAACTCTCTCCTAACATGATTTTTTCCCACGAATTATAGTATCTGTGATAAAATCTGTGAAAGTATCTCTGATAGTGTCTGTGAAAGTATCTGTGAAAGTATCTGTGATAGTGTCTATGATAGTATGTGTGAAAATATATGTGATAGTGTCTGTGATAGTATCTGTGATAGTGTCTGTGATAGTATATGTGATAGTGTCTGTGATAGTATCTGTGATAGTATATGTGATAGTATATGTGATAGTGTCTGTGATGGTAACTGTGATAGTATATGTGATAGTATCTATGATAGATCTGTGATAGTGTCTGAGATAGTGTATAGGATAGTATCTGTGATAGTATCTGTGATAGTGTCTGTGATAGTATTTATGATAGCATCTGTGATTGTGTATGTGATGGTATCTGTGATATTGTCTGTGATAGTATATGTGATTGTGTCAGTGATAGTATCTGTGATAGTATCTGTGATAGTGTCTGTGATAGTATCAATGATAGATCTGTGATAGTGTATGTGATTGTGTCAGTGATAGTATCTGTGATAGTATCTGTGATAGTGTCTGTGATAGTATCAATGATAGATCTGTGATAGTGTATGTGATGTATAGTATCTGTGATAGTATCTGTGATAGTGTCTGTGATAGTGTCAGTGATAGTGTCTGTGATAGTATCTGTGATATTGTCTGTGATATTATCATAGTGTTTGTGGTAGTATATGTAATAGTGTCTGTGATAGTATCAGTGATAGTGTCTGTGATAGTGTCTGTGATAGTGTCTGTGATAATATATGTGATAGTGTTAGTGATAGTATCTGTGCTAGTATCTGTAACAGTATCTGTGATAGTATCTGTGATAGTATCTGTGATAATATCTGTGATAGTGTCTGTGATTGTGTCTGTGATAGTATCAGTGATAGTGTCTGTGATAGTGTCTGTGATTGTGTCTGTAATAGTATCTGTGATTGTGTCTGTAATAGTATCTGTGATAGCATAAGTGCTATTGTCTGTCATTGTGTCTGTGGTAGTATATGTGATAGCATCTGTGATAGTATTTTATACCCATGAAAATGAATTAAAGGGAAAAGTTCCTTCATTGAGAATTTGAATGAGAGATTGGCCCTGCACAAAACAAATAAATCGATTAGATAATCATTAAATGTCATAAGTTAGGCCAGGTTCACATTGAACTATATCTTCATAACTATCAGCTCATTGAGTGCCTATGAGTATTAACAATGTAATAATAATAACATTAATAAATTCTGTGGTATCAGGTCGTTAGTCGAACTAACACTACATCAGTACCGGCAACACTTTCGACACGAGCACGTCTCTTCTTTATGTATCGACGGAGATACGGAGTTGTCGTTGGTGATAGCTTGTAGTTCATAGTTTCTGACGGAGATACGGAGTTGTCGTTGTTGATAGCTTGTAGTTCATAGTTTCTGACGGAGATACGGAGTTGTAGTTGTTGATAGCTTGTAGTTCATAGTTTCTGACGGAGATACGGAGTTGTAGTTGGTGATAGCTTGTAGTTCATAGTTTCTGACGGAGATACCTAGTTGTAGTTGTTGATAGCTTGTAGTTCATAGTTTCTGACGGAGATACGGAGTTGTAGTTGTTGATAGCTTGTAGTTCATAGTTTCTGACGGAGATACGGAGTTGTAGTTGGTGATAGCTTGTAGTTCATAGTTTCTGACGGAGATACGGAGTTGGAGTTGGTGATAGCTTGTAGTTCATAGTTTCTGACGGAGATACGGAGTTGTAGTTGTTGATAGCTTGTAGTTCATAGTTTCTGACGGAGATACGGAGTTGTAGTTGTTGATAGTTTGTAGTTCATAGTTTCTGACGGAGATACGGAGTTGTAGTTGTTGATAGCTTGTAGTTCATAGTTTCTGACGGAGATACGGAGTTGTAGTTGTTGATAGCTTGTAGTTCATAGTTTCTGACGGAGATACGGAGTTGTAGTTGGTGATAGTTTGTAGTTCATAGTTTCTGACGGAGATACGGAGTTGTAGTTGTCGATAGCTTGTAGTTCATAGTTTCTGACGGAGATACGGAGTTGTAGTTGTTGATAGTTTGTAGTTCATAGTTTCTGACGGAGATACGGAGTTGTAGTTGTTGATAGCTTGTAGTTCATAGTTTCTGACGGAGATACGGAGTTGTAGTTGTTGATAGCTTGTAGTTCATAGTTTCTGACGGAGATACGGAGTTGTAGTTGGTGATAGTTTGTAGTTCATAGTTTCTGACGGAGATACGGAGTTGTAGTTGTTGATAGTTTGTAGTTCATAGTTTCTGACGGAGATACGGAGTTGTAGTTGGTGATAGCTTGCAGTTCATAGTTTCTGATATTCTAAAGCAAACAGCTGTTACCAAAGTCTATGATCGTAGCTATGACTGGTTTTGAGTCAAGAAACCCTGTACATGATTTGACTTTAAAACCACCCTCCAGATGTTTTTGAGTTTAAAACCCCCTTAAAATGGTTTTGACTTTAAAACCCCGTAACAGATTGTTTTGATGATAAAATTCCCCTTTCTCGATACAAAAATCTAAAGTTAACTAGTCACCAAATTCCATTGGCGTAGCATTAAGGCGTTGTGAGGTAACCCACGCCCTTTTTTTCCAAAAAAAAAAAGGAAAAGCAAAGCTACAATGACCATCTTTCACGAGCGTATCGAAAAGGGGTTTTGTGTTTACCTTCCTCCCCCCCCCCCCAAAAAAAAAGTAAACATAACTATTGTAACCAGATTCTACCAGTCACTGGGCTCCATTAATAAAGTGCAGTGAATAGCAGATTTCCTTTTTGACCTACACTTTTGAAATTGAATATAGAATAATGCACTGTAGATATCTCCGAATATTCCTTTTTTTTTAGTTTTCAATACTGTAAATAATACTTGGCTGGGCTCTGCCCCGTACCCCGAAGGGGCAGCTCACAGCGCTCCCCAGACTCCCTTGCTGGAAAGCGCTGAGTGTATACTGTCTGTCCACTAACTCCAACTAGAACCTATTCTAAGGCTAAAAAAAAATCGAAAAGATTGAGGGTCAGAATATAATAATGATTAGTTACTTGCGCACACACACACACACACACAAACACAAACACACACGCACACACACACATATATATATATGTATTTGGGGGGAGAAAAAATCCCTTACCCGAAACAAAATCCTGGCTACGCCGATGCACTAATACAAACCTTTTTTTTTTTTAATTTTAAAAATTATTTTGTCGGATTTAATAGCAGAGACGAATCACAAAGAAACACCCAGTGCACTAACGTGTATGGTGAGTCTGGGGGTTGGGTAGGGCTCCTTGTCTTCTTGTGTTTGATCCTTTTGGCACCTCGGCCTCAACGTCTCTGAAGATCATTGAAGATAAAACTTGCCCTGGATGAAGGAGGAGAGAAAAGTTGTTTTTTGTTTTTGTTAAGAGTTTGGGAGATGAAGAGGGACAAGAGAGAGAGGGGTGAGGGAGGTATTATCGATAATCATTTTTACGTGTGTTCGAACACAGGCAGATCAACAACAACAACAACACCTACAACAACAACAACAACACCTACAAGGTGCATGGCAGGTAAACAATAAAATGTTTTATTTACAGTATTACTTCAACGAAAAGAAGAAACAAACCCAAACCCAAACCTATTTGACAGCTCATCTTGGCTTGAAAAGAGCTAATCACCGCTAAGAGTTCTCCACGCACTCATGTACTAACAGATAGGCCTCCCCCCTCCCTCCAGCGTCGTGCCTGACAATAGATTGACGTGTTTGTTGGTGGGCTAAAATGATATGACCGAGTTATCAAATTTCAGGTGGCGGCCGCCTTCTGTGAATGGGAAGTGGTGGTGGGAGATTTTTTTTTTTATCAAGTTTGTTTGATTTCTAGGATCTCGCTTTCAAGACACAGCCCTCTTCAGAAGTAAACAATGGGGATCGGTTTATTCGATGGAGTTTCGTCTGGGGTACAGGCGGTGATGTCCGAGAGAGAAAGAAGGCTAATGTCGTAAGGCTAATGTCGTAATGTACGTAAACAGTCCTTTAGATTAAGTAAAAGAAGGTGCTTTAAGACAGTGCGTCACTGAGCTTGACAGTCGCGACATCGTCTGCTGCGTGTGATTCAGTTTGTGTGTCTCTATGAAGTGAGAGCAAGTTTCACAATCGGCAGTGAAAAGCTCCGCCATTGTTTTGTTTTCTCTATTTTATCTTTGATATAGAATGTGTTTTACTGGCATCAAATGTAATTATACATAGCAAACTTAATGTAGAAATAAGTAATTGTGTAATAGAAAGTGTAATTGTGTAATAAAGTTGTGTAATTGTCTAATGTAAGAGTTTTGTAATTGTGTAATAGAAATGTGTAATTGTGTAATAAACATGTGTAATTGTGTAATAGAATTGTGTAATAGAATTGTGTAATTATGTTAAAGAAATGTGTAATTGTGTAATAGCAATGTGTAATTGTGTAATAGCGATGTGTAATTGTGTAATAGCGATGTGTAATTACATAATAGAAATGTGTAATTGTGCAATAAAAATGTGTAATTGTGTAATAAAGTTATGTAATTATGTAATAGAATTGTGTAATTGTGTAATAGAATTGTGTAATTATGTAATAGAAATGTGATTGTGTAATTGAAATGTGTAATTGTGTAATAGAAATGTGTAATTGTGTAAGATAAATGTGTAATTTAAAAAAAAACTGAACATAATTCTTCCTTGTAAAATATTTGGAATGATCTAAAAATATTTCACAATAAAACTAAAAGTTAAAGTATCGCGATTCTTCTTAACAAATATTGATTATTAAGTTTAAAGAGAACTATAAATAAATATTTTTAAAAAATTAAAGAAAATGTTTATAAAAGTAAATTACCTCTTTCAGGACTTGCAATCTCTGGGGACAGATGGTCTCACATGTAAATTGTCGCAAGTGCTAATCAAACTCCTCAAACATCAAAGATACGTTTTTTTTTTCAAATTCCCCATTTTTATCTACAGGATAAGGTCAAGATTTATATCTGGTCGAAACGTCTAGTTCAAGTACAAGTTTTAATTTTTATCTAACATATATCTGGAAAAGAAAAAGTTCGTTCCAAAACACACACACACACACACACACAAGTTTTAATAATTGTCTAAAAGTGATTAGTTGTAACGTTTCCCTTTCAGACCTTGCTATCTATAGCGGTCACGAGGGTGTCATGTGGCCAGCACAACGACCAACCGCTTTTACTTTTCCCCAACTAGTGTCAGGCACCCATTAGAACTGGAGCTGACTGGACCCAGAGGCGCCCAAAAGTACCGAAATTAAAAAATTCCAGTCTCCACCAGGATTTGAACCCGGGACACCGGAATCCAAGCACTTTACCGCTCAGTTATCGTGCCTCCATAAAAGTGATTAGCCTACAAAAAGAAACGTGTTACGCGTATATCCATTAGCGAAAACACATGCATCTTTAATTTAAAAGAGAGAAGGGGGTGAATAAAGAGAGAGATAAAGAAAGAGGGCGAGATAGAGAAAGAAAGAATGAGGTCGAGAGAGCAAGCTCTAAGAGCAATAAAGTTAAAGGTGACACAAACAAGCAACAACGACATCCCACGCATATTTCGTGCGCTCTAGATCCTTCCATGTCATCTGCGTAAGGTGCTGGAAATCTGTGAAGGTATAAACCACTCAGTGAGAAGACTGCACCGTTTCTCATTAGTGAATATGAGGCTGGCTAGTCTCAGATTCAAGCACGTCTCTTGTTGATACAATGTTGTGAAAGTGTCATTAGATCTAGTCACTGGGGGGGAAATAGATTGGGTTTATTTCTTAACTCAAGCATAGCCAAGCTTGTTTTTTATGCACGAACATAAAAACATCACGTGTTTTTTTTTTTAAATACTTCCCCATTCAAGCTCTATTTCATCTTTTTTTTTTCAAAATATAAAAAGAAGTTTTATTGGTAGATCTAGATCTTCATCGTAGTTTATGCATTTTTAAACTATAAAGGTTTTCAAAAGTCTAAACACTTTGGCTCAAAAGTATTCTCAGTGGAGATTTCCATCGGAGAAATTAATGACCTAGTATGTTCTTTGTTTCATTTCTCATTTCCCTTTTAAAGAGATGTTTTGAAAGCAACAAAAGACAGTTATAAGCTAAAGAAAAAAAAAAAAGAGAAACCGATGGACAAAAAGTTGGAGCCTGAAGATAAAAAAAAAAAAATAATAATAACAAAACTTAAATTCTTTCTTTATATTATCCCTTGTAAGAGCATTGATTGGCTCTTAATAACTCATGAGTAGTAGATTTTTAAAAATTGAACTCTCTTTATCCAGACCATGTTGTCCCCAGCCCCTTCTTCCTTTGACCCTTTTTGAATATGAAGAAAAGGCATTGCTGCAGAGTATAGTAGTCTTATCTACACACTCAAATCATCATTCCTGGCTCTCTCTCTCTGGAACAAAAAAAAAGACTCTTGGTCTTTGGATGTTATTGAGCAATTATTTGTTTTATTTCTATACTAGACCTTTTCTCAAAGGGAGGGGAAATGGAAATACAAGTCGAGTGAAAAAATAGCAGCCTCATTAGAAACCGATGGCCGAAGTTTCGATGAGGGCCGAATAGCAACACGATTAGAGCCGAACTATTGGTAATTATTTAATTTTTAATTTTTTTTTTAAAGTGGAAATAAATCGTACTTGGCAGATATGGTAATGGTGGTATAAATTAAATTAGTCCCCCTCAGGGAACTTTAGACATGAGTGAACTAGTTTTTTTTATGCATTTAAAAAGGGATCACTGTAACATTAACACAGGCAACCCCTTCTCCCCCTTTCTTTCTTTTTCAGATAGTCTTGGCAAGTGTTTAGATCACAGGGCATTAAAAAAGCTAAAAGCATAAACAAAAATAATCGGTAAAATAATTGCTAATCGCACAAATTTATCATTCTTAATCTAGATCTATTAAAATGTAATCACATGACAGATCAAAACTAATTGATGCAATGACACTTAATATAAACTTATATATATATATATTATTCTCTACGTTTTCTTGTTTATATAATTTAAACACGCAAAATTTTTTCTCGCTATATTTTTTATTACTTTTTACCTGCCTTTAAAAACAAATCGATGTAGACCAAGGTCTATAACTGAGTTTATTAAATTTAAATTTAAAGAAACAGAACTTGAGAGTGCTCTCACCCTTGCACTAAACACTTTATTTTCTTAATTCATTACTTCAAGATCCACTGTCCTAATTTTTACCGCCCATGCGACCTAGATTTATTTAACCTGGTCGAAGTAAGAAGATTATTAGCATCTAAACATTAAGAATCTAAACCATTTACCTTTTAAAGCGATTCATAAGTATTCAGTTCTTTAAAAATAGAAAGGGGGCTTCTTTGGTTTGTAATATTAAATAGCTGAGACCTAAACATCTATCACTTGTAGGTGACTTTTTACAAAGCTTTTATTAACTCACTCTGTATGTCTGGGTGGAATCTTGCAGACGTTATTTCTCCAACTTCCCATTCTTGGATCGAGTCGAAACTTTGCACAATTATTCATTATCGATGACAACAAACTAATCAATAAAAAAATAATCAATTAGTCAATAAATTAGTCTTAATCAATTAATTTTGTACTATATAGAAAATTTACTGAGCCTTGTTTAGATAATTAGGTCGTTCACTACAAATTTCTAACAAACAATAGACTATAAAATCTTCTATTTTTATAAGTACTTGAATTGGCAAACATGTAGGCCTTCCATCGTAGAGGCTTGAGTGCGAATTCAGACAAGAAGTTTGGTTTTAATTGCTTTGAAAAAGATAGCATGGAAATCTTCTTCCACTGGTCCACTAAAGTAATTGGAATATAGTACACTGGACACATAAGAATGAAAGTTGCGCTAAAAAAAATTAATACGAATATTTCCAATCGTACAACTATTATTGTTAGTCTAGATCCATTAAAAAATTAATTACATGATTCACTTAAAATAATAGCTGTGATTTCACTCAAAAGTATCTTTTTTTTTTTTTTTTAAGTATTTTTTTTTTTTTACATTTTACGTGGGTTTTTTAAAAAATAAACAACCCGAAACCTGACAGAAAAGGGACATGACTATTCGTATGTGACTGGATACTCAATCTATAGATTTAAGCCTGGGTGCGTTATGATTGGCTCCTGTACAGATTAATCCGAATATATTCACACTAACTTGAACTCTAATCTTATAAGAAATATGAGCCTTATGTTACTTGTTAATCGCTTAGTGCGTATAAGGGATATGACCTATTAGATTAGAGGTAGATTATACGTATGAAGATTAATACATTATTTCAGTAAATGTGTTAGATTAATATAACACTGCAGAGTCTGTAAACATTTCTTTATTTGAAATCGCGGCGCTCAGATAGCCACTTTTATAAGAGAATATTTTACAATCTTTAATACGAGCCTTGGTGGCATCCATGCGGCCCAATTTGCCCGGCTTCGTTTTAACCAGTCAGCCCCTGAGCCTTTAACTTGCACATTAGGCACATTGTTTTATTTTGTCGTTTTCTTCACCGAATATCAACAATATTTCTGGTCTTCAACTTTGTGATTTTAACTCCTCTCCATTTCTTTTCTTTAACAAATTGTAAAATTTATTTTACTGAGGATTAGTTGAAATAAAAGCTTTCTTAGACATTTCTTAGACTAAGAACATTTCTTAGGCATTTCTTAGACATTTCTTAGACATTTCTTATACTAAGAACGTTTCTTAGACATTTCTAGATTAAGAACATTTCTTAGACATTTCTTAGATATTTCTTAGACATTTCTTACACATTTCGCTTCCATTAGAATTTAGAAGAAAAAGATTTCGGGCAATGTAATAATAATAATAATTATAATAATTATCTTTATTATCCTTGAGGAAACTTGTCTAACAATGTGTGCATTACACAAAAACAAAGCATTATAACGAGAGTAAATGAACTATACCACAGCTTCACTCAATCATAACATGTGACATCAGAATGTTGAAATTTATTCAATGATTTGATCTTAAGTCAAGTAAAGGAGTTCTTATGTGTTTTTTTCGATTCGTATCTTGTGATTTCTCTGTGATGATCGAGTATTAATGTCGTGACCTAAAGATTTTTATGTTAAAAATCCTTTTAGCTTTCTTAAGAATGTTTTTCTCGACTAGTTGTCCAAGTGGGTTTTGTTTGTTGTCAATGACATTACCAGCAGCATTTAAAATCTTAGGAAGTATTTTTTTTTCTTAGTTATAATGTTCAGATTTTCAATGAGGCATTGATACCTATACTACTGCAGATGTGAGCATGGTAAAATAAATGGCAAAGCTTTTTGCTCAAACTAAATAAAAGACATTTTCTTAGTAATCTTAATCTTTGTTGCAGTGGCGTAGCTAAGTGGAAGCCGCATGAGCGGGGCCTCCAAATGAGTGTTGTTGTTTTTTTACATTGAATATTACATATTACGCAAAATGCAGGAGCCCCAAAAGAGGCCAAGAACCTCGGGAATCAAATGACGGAAAATTACTAGCTAGCCCCCTGCTTTGTTGCCCCTTTTTAAGTGATATAATCTGTTTTTGTTGTGAAATGTATTGTATCGTCTAAGACAGTACCGAGGTTCTTAAACATTTGCACCTTTTCAAAGTTCTCTCAAAAATATCCCACTGATGGTTGGAGAATTTAATTTTTATATGATATTAACCCAGCTTTAAATGATACAAAAAATAGGGGCAAAGCTCACAATTTGATTCGAGGCTATTGAGTAAAAAAAATAATTACACCATTATTTTTTGTGCTAGCATTGACAAAGTTCTTGTCTTGTTCAGAATCCAATTTGTCCGTTCTTTGGTTTGACAATATTCTTTTCAAATCGATGCATACAAAAAATACAGTTTTGTTTCCTTTGAAAGGTCACTGAAACGAGCATCGAACCGCGCAGCAAAATGACATACCTGGGTGCACACCAAACAATCTGCATGACTTAATGTAGAACAAATCGACACAGCAGCTTCTCGAATGGATTGATCGGATGGACAACAACATAGTTCTTCACAATACAAGTCTCCTATCTAGGTCACAGCGCTTATACCCCTCGCCCACACGCACACCCACTCTAAATCCAGTAGCCCATTTGGTACCAATAATAGAATAGATTTAAATACAGCCACTACCCGCGTTATTTTATTTTCAAAAAAAAAAAAATAAGCCAATACAATACACCGGAAGTAATTTTTTAAAATTTAATCAGGACCCTCCCCCCCCCCCCCATCCCGGTGGTGGCCGAGATTTTTAATATACCCAACGACCAATGGTTTAAGCGAATAAGCATTCCAAGTTTCATCAAAATTTGTCAAACGGTAATCGTTTACAATGTTATATGTTTAAAATGTAAAATGTGTACAAGGTTGCATGTGTGTACAATGTTACATGTTAACAGCTTTACAGTGTTACATGCTAACAGCTTTACAGTGTTCCATGTTAACAGCTTTACAATGTTACATGTTAACAGCTTTACAATGTTACATGTTAACAGCTTTACAATGTTACATGTTAACAGCTTTACAATGTTACATGTTAACAGCTTTACAATGTTACATGTTAACAGCTTTACAGTGTTACATGTTAACAGCTTTACAGTGTTCCATGTTAACAGCTTTACAGTGTTACATGTTAACAGCTTTACAGTGTTACATGTTAACAGCTTTACAATGTTACATGTTAACAGCTTTACAATGTTACATGTTAACAGCTTTACAATGTTACATGTTAACAGCTTTACAATGTTACATGTTAACAGCTTTACAATGTTCGTTTTTGTTTTTTTAATTGCACAATATGTTTTTTTGTAGTAGATTTTTCTTGTGTTCTGCTTATTGAATATTTGATCCCATGTAGGCCGTTGTCCATGGAGACGGCTCTATAGTCCAGAGCTATAGTCCAGAGTTAGGGATACGGCTCTATAGTCCAGAACTATAATCCAGAATTAGGGATACGGCTCTATAGTCCAGAGTTAGGGATACGGCTCTATAGTCCAGAGCTATAGTACAGAGTTAGGGTTACGGCTCTATCGTCCAGAGCTATAGTCCAGAGTTAGGGATACGGCTCTATAGTCCAGAGCTAGGCTCTATAGGCCAGAGTGTTTGATCTAAAGGCCACTCTCTGTCAACTTCTGACAAATATTATTTAACGCCTAAGTCAGTTCTTCGCCACTAAAATGAGATGACTTATAATTAATTTCCTATTCGACCGCAAACATTAAAATAAAAAAAAACCCAATATAAATCGAGTACATTTTAAAAAGTTCAAGACACATATTCAGGATAACAGAGAAAGTTTTTGTTTTGGCACAGACTCCTTGACATCTCCAATGGGTCTGTTGTTTTGGATAGGCAATGCTTGAAAAAGAACAGGTTTTCATATTTTTTAGCACCACGAACATGGGGATGTCACTATCGTGCTTAATTTTTGTTTTTATTTGACAAATCATCCATTATAGTAGAAATAGTTAATTTAAAGATATAAGCGCACCTTGATGTTAAGGCAAGTATGCTCTATTGAGGAATTGAGAGATATATTTAGTTTTAGATCATAATTAAAAAAGGTTGACAAGAAAGGCTAGAAAAACACTTGACACATTTTTTTAGAGAAAGGAAGAGCATCACTACAGCATCGACTTTACTTAGAGTTTCTACGTTTGAGTTGGGTTTTCTACGTTTGAGTTGGGTTTTCTACATTTGAGTTGGGTTTTCTATCTTTGAGTTGGGTTTTCTGTTTGAGTTGGGTTTTCTACGTTTGAGTTGGGTTTTCTACGTTTGAGTTGGGTTTTCTACGTTAGAGTTTTATACATTTGACTTATCGACATAAGTTAGTTTTTTGTTTAATGATATTTTTAAAGAATTTATACTAAATATTAAACTATAACGTAATTAGTAATATTTTCAAAGCTTAACATTGTCTTTGAAGCGATCAAAATCTACGAAATTAATACTACAAATGTAACAATTCAACAACTATGACTGCATTAACAACAGACTGCATTTGAATGAGAATATGTTTAGACGCATAACAAATTTACACAGGGTGATACTTAGCGTCTACTTTGAGTTATAAAATATTTTTTTAACAAAGCATTTTTCAACTCACGTCTCTCTGTTTGTCTGGTACAAATTTTGAACACATTATTTCTCTCATTTCCCATTCAGATATCAATTTGAATCGAAACTTTGGACAATTATTTATTGATCCTAACAAAACACAAACTAATCAATAAATTAAGCAGTTAGTTTATTAATTAGTGGCAATCAATTTATTTATTTTGATATTAAAATAAATCTTATAGTATTGAGAAATGTGTTGTTGTGTGGACTTCTTCCCATTAAATTAGCCATGTTTTATTTTTTTTTTTATTTTTTAAAAGTACTCCACTTGTTCTTTTTGTTTTTATTGCGAGCAGATATGACTGTATTGTTTCGTCCAAACAATTGATTCATTTCACATTATTTCCCCCAAATGACATTGTGGCGAAGGCGGATGCGGCTCCCCAATTTTAGGCGCAGTAGCCAAGAGCTTACACCTTCGGTCCCTTTGTCACAGACGTCACCTGTTTTAATTGCCTGCTCACCTTGCTGAGAATGCATCGTTATCTAACCAAGCATGGACCCGTATGTTCTCGTGAGCAGGGGCCCCTGATGGTCGAAACAGTTAACACGGTGTCACTGGAAACTGAGCAACCGGAAAATAAAACCCACCAAAAAAAAAAACGTCAAAAAAAGAAAACACACACACACACACACACACAAACATATGTAAAGAGCAAGAGACTCCCTAAGCATTGACCTTCAGAGCTTTGTCAGTTTGTGCTGTAACCAGCAGGGATGTTCTTGTTGAGTTTTCAATGTATTGATCTGCGTGGACAAACAACAACCCACCCCATCTCCCCTTCGCCCTTACCACATAGTTAAAAAAAACAACAGCCTTTATTTAAAGAATTTACAAAAAAAAAACAAAAAAAACACAAGGCCAATGTTACGGATGCGGCCTAGATGTAAGGAGTATCAAAGCTAACACGGATGAGCGTCTTCCAGTTCAAACCTCACTTAGGAACGCCCACATCAGAAGATATTTGAAATACAATCTGTCCGTTTTTTTTTTTAAACTTCATCTTTTTAACTTAAGGCCATAAAGTAATATACAGGATTACACGGCTGGGGGTGGGGGGCTGTTGGCACGCAATGGCTGCCTAGAGGAGGGGCTTGTAAAAGTCTGAGAACAAAAGGAGTTCCTTTTCTTCCTTCGTGTTTCCAGCAAGCGGTTACTTCCAATATACTCAAACAGTGTTGCTCTTTGTTTGTGTAGTCCCCTCCAATATACTCAAACAGTGTTGCTCTTTGTTTGTGTAGTCCCCTCCAATATACTCAAACAGTGTTGCTCTTTGTTTGTGTAGTCCCCTCCAATATACTCAAACAGTGTTGCTCTTTGTTTGTGTAGTCCCCTCCAATATACTCAAACAGTGTTGCTCTTTGTTTGTGTAGTCCACTCCAATAAACTCAAACAGTGTTGCTCTTTGTTTGTGTAGTCCCCTCCAATATACTCAAACAGTGTTGCTCTTTGTTTGTGTAGTCCCCTCCAATATACTCAAACAGTGTTGCTCTTTGTTTGTGTAGTCCCCTCCAATATACTCAAACAGTGTTGCTCTTTGTTTGTGTAGTCCCCTCCAATATACTCAAACAGTGTTGCTCTTTGTTTGTGTAGTCCCCTCCAATATACTCAAACAGTGTTGCTCTTTGTTTGTGTAGTCCTCTCCAATATACTCAAACAGTGTTGCTCTTTGTTTGTGTAGTCCCCTCCAATATACTCAAACAGTGTTGCTCTTTGTTTGTGTAGTCCCCTCCAATATACTCAAACAGTGTTGCTCTTTGTTTGTGTAGTCCCCTCCAATATACTCAAACAGTGTTGCTCTTTGTTTGTGTAGTCCCCTCCAACATCTGTCTTTCATTAGAATTCTATTCAGTTTAACATTTCATTGTTCAATTTCCATTGTTTTTATTTTTGTTTTTTGTTTTTTTTTGTTTTTAGATTCAAATTTCGATTAAAAGTTTACAACGTTACATGTAGAAGTAACCAATGTTACAGGTAGAAGTAACCAATGTTACAGGTAGAAGCAAGCAATGTTACAGGTAGAAGCAAGCAATGTTACAGGTAGAAATAAATAATGTTACAGATAGAAGTAGGCAATGTTACAGGTAGAAATAAATAATGTTACAGATAGAAGTAGGCAATATTACAGGTAGACGTAAACAATGTTACAGGTAGAAATAAACAATGTTACATGTAGAAATAAACAATGTTACCTGTAGAAATAAACAATGTTACAGGTAGAAATAAACAATGTTACAGGTAGAAATAAACAATGTTACAGGTAGAAGCTTGTAATTAGCATATTTGATTTTTTAATGTCTTCGATCTGTCGTCACCAGGTGTTGTTACCGGTCGCTGACTTGTAACACCAAACTGGTGGTAAACAACAAACCGTTTTAGGCGTAATATATCTTAATTAATAAAACATCAAATAACTTGAATAACTTCCTTTTGTGAACTAAACAAAATAGTATTTTATATATAATATAAACAAAATCAAGTTAATATGAAATAAAATAAATGTACTTAACTTTAGTAATAATATTTTGTTAACACTATCAAACTCACTACAACAGCGGTTCTCAACCATGTTAAGCTCGACGACCCCCCCCCCCCCCCGCTCAGACACACAGAAATAGAAGAATAGACAAAACTATTCATTTTTTCGATGGTCTCTGGCGACCCCTGGCAAATCGTCAATCGACCCCCAAGGGGGTCGCGACCCATAGGTTGAGAACCCCTGCACTACAATAACGCAACCGTTCAGTCTCATGTTATGGAGTCGTCTGTCTTAACTATGACCAAGAGACGACAACGCCACCTATGTTGCATTACCCACAACCAATCGCTTCCCTCTTCCAGCCGTCACCATAGAAACACACACACACACACACTCCTGAATTCCCTATCCGCCGCCTTCCCGTGACGTCCTGCATGGGGTGTAGGCTAGGACGGAAAAGCTTTTACTTCTTAATTAAGGAACTTCATAAGGAACATGTCAAACTAGTACATAGTAACAATTTTACTGGCAAAATGTTACAAAGTATGAGTTTACAAGCGAATTCAAACGTTCATGTACAGGCTCACAGAGTCCTCACTAAATATGCAAGTCACTCACTAATTCAATAACCTCCTTTTTGATTCACTGACTCACCAATTTACTCACTAACCCGCTGACTACGGCAACAATTCAAACGTTTGGTATGGAAAAATGGTTTGAGTGCTGGGGCATGTCCCAAATAGCCCGCGGAGGTGCTTACACCGGACCTCCACCTCTGCCTAGGCATGAACAAGCTATTATCGCAAACACCAGGACGGGTCACTCTGCCCTTGGCTCATAAATTGCAGCGATCGTGTTCATTCGTAAACATAAACCCCGACTCAAGCTTTGGTTTTCCTCAAACCACGTAACTTGTTTTGAATACAAAGTTTTGAGAAGTCAAATGTGGTCTCACCTTCTGGCTAACGTAGTGATGTCCAAAATACGGCCCGCGGGCCAGATCCGGCCCACGACTTGCTTACATCCCCCCCCCCCCAAACGTCGGCACAAAATTTAGAAAATCCCCCCCCCCCCAAAAAAAATGTTCAAAATATATCTTTACCTACGTTAAGGCCCTGCTCTTTTTCTAATGGATTACTACCAAGGCATTTAAAATGTGTACGTTCATGAAATAGGACTATAGCATCTACTAGGAGAAGTGAACGGATCTTTACTTTTTTGTAGAACATGATATCATTGCTAGCCAACTTGTTTGTTCTTCTAAAGAAAGTCTGAGGCTGTTTTAAAAAAACAAGAACAACAAAATGTAAACATAAATGACGTCATCTATTTGAAGTGTAGAGAGAAAATTCAAATATTCGAATAATTCAATGTTAGTACTAGATCCTCGGGTTTGAACTAAAATAGTTTCAGGTCAATTTCATTAAGTTTTTGAATCTTTTCCATCATGGTTCCGCGACACTAGTGTTGGAAATTAAAATGGCTTGCAGATTGAATTAGGTTGGGCATCATTGTGCTAGTGTATCCGTTTAATGACATTCTGTAGCATGTATTATCTTACCAAATCAAAAGACTTTCATAGACTTCAAAACTTAGTACACAACTACACCTGCAAGTAACAATAAGACAATTAGTACAGCAGACGACGATTACAGCAGACAAGAGTGATATTGTAACGGAGTCAGTGCCTTTTTCTCTGAAGTTAGGAAGCAGTTAAAACTGACTTAAGGATTATATGTGTGTGTGTGTGTGGTTGGATATGTAGGTGTGTGTGTTTGATTGGATGTTAATGGCGGGTATGTATGTGCTCGCATGTTGTGGTTTGTAATCGGTTGTGTGGGTGTGGTTGGGTGTGGAATGTATGTGTCGCTTGAGTACGTGTTTGGATGTTTGTTAAAGGTAAGATGTATTTGTTTGGTAGGTTGTATGTGTTTTACAAGTGTGTGAGAGATTGGGTGCCGGGTAGGTTTAAATGTGTGGGTTTTTTTCTGGGTGTGTAATTGCCTTGGTGTGGTTGGTTGGTTTTTGTTCATGTGTTTGAGCGTGGGATTGTATGTGTGTGTGGTTGAGTGTGTGTGTATTAAGTGGTGCTAAAAGTCACAAGCTATTGAGACTAACCCCCAGACATAAGCACCTTGATCTAATTGCTGTTCTTTTGGAAGAGAAAGTGGCGGAGTCTCAAACACAAATCTGGAGAGTCTCGACAAAAGCCGCAGGCCATTGGACTGAAGAAGGTGAGCTTTGAAGCTTGAAAACACGGGCATGGGCTGCAGTGGTGAACAGAATTTTTACAACATTTAAATGTACTTCTAGAATCTTCAAAGGAATACAATCGAGAGAGAAACAGGAGAGAGAGCGAGAAGAGAGTGTGAAAGAGAGAGTTCTGGAAATACAGAATAAAAGAGAAAAAAAGCCTTCAATAAGAGAGTAAAAAAAAAAGGTGAAAGGGGGGGGGTGAGGGCCTAGCAAGGTCAGGTCATCTCGTCCTTCTACAATGCCAGATTAAAAAAGAAACTTGCGCGTCAAAAGGTATTTGAAAGAAGGTGAAGGTGACCCTAAGAACTGACAGACGAACAGTCAGCTAAAAGATTCTTTACAGTTTTCTTTCTTTCCATTTAATTTTTAAAAGCCACAAAAGGAAAACAAAAACACTTTTTTTTAAAAGGCAAGGTGTGTGCTGTCTACTGAGTCTTAGGAAAAGGTTTAATGGGGAAGAAAAACGTGTGGTTTTGTAACTTTTCAGCTAAACTTGTGTCATTGCAGCTGGTAGGCGAAACAAGAAATGGGGGGTAGAAAGGATTAGGTTTGAAGAGGAAGCGGGAAAGGGAAGGGGGTATTAACCTGACTGAAAATGTTCCAGGTATTAATTCTTTAACCGCAGGTCGAAGAGTTGTTGTTTTTTTTTTTAGGTCTACCCCCCCTGTCCTCCCCCGTTGAGTTGTTTGGGTGTATTGTTCTGTCTTGTTGGTTTTTGAGTTTGATAACAAAGACATTCAAACTGAAAAAGATTTTCACCTTTTTAAATGAAACGAAGTAAAAACGAAACAATGTTTTTTTTTAAATCAACTAAAGCAGGCACCAAAGATTTAGTGAAGTAGGGCCTACCATCTCAACTTTTTTTTATAAAGGGCCCGAAGCAGTAAGAGTACTTACTAGTTTTGTGTTCATCGTCTGTCCGTCTGTCATGTGTAAACTTGAAATACTAAAAGCGACTTTTAAAATACGATTTCACAATACTTCTTGGGAGGTTTGATCTAGAACAAAGATGATGCTATTATCTGCTATAGGTTCCTTTGGTGCATAGAAAGCACGACGTGAGGCGATATGGATTGAAATTTGTCACTTATGTATTATCTCGCCAATAAACAATAAAAGAGTCATAATGATTAATTGAAATTTAGACCTATATTTATTAAGTACATTATCTCATGCCTTGATGTCGAATGTCAAAATGCAGGGGCCCATAAAAAGGTCAAGCCCCCGGGCCCCTAAATCCTTAGCTACGCCACTGCTATAAGGTGTAGAAAGAAATATTATCTTGTTTATAAAGTATTGGGTTAAATGTTTTTCTTTGCTTTTTATGCGCTCGTATTTCATGCGGGGGGGTTGACTTTGTCCCCTCTCTACTTTACCAGACAATCGTACAGCTACGTTCTTTGAGCACTGGATTGAAGACATCCTAACTACTTCACGTCTGCCAGAAGGCAGGAAAATGAAGAACAGAAGTAGAGCAACGCTTGCTCTTCTCTTTTACCAAACCCGGAGACAAAAAGATCGCCGTGGCGGGTGCGGGTGATCAGGGCACAAACTTACACAAAAGACCGTGGTACGACTAACAATTAGTGACAGCAACACTAGGCCCTGCAAGCAAACACATTGAATCTGTTGAAACTCGTATTAAAAGGAGCACATCTTTAATCCTATTTAATTACAATCCACCCAGCCATTAGATAGGTCGTGTGAGTCGTCTGTACAAATTTTGAATGTCAGTGACAGAATAAAAAAAATTTTAAAAAAAGAAAGGATGCAATGGGAAAGACTAGACAATATGAACCTGAATGTCGAGCCGAAACCATCTCTTTTTTTTTTTTAACTATACAATAGTTTTTAAATATTGAAATTGGACTTGGAAAAGAAGTAAATTGAATTAATTTCTTTGGTCAACTCTAGTTACACACACCTGAGAGTCTTAATATGTCCCCCCCCATCCCATCCCATGTTACTTGCAGTACAGATTGTTGTTTTTATACGTGTGACACAGCTCTAAGCTAGGAATACACGCCATTATTTTAGTCAGCTCAACAGAAACAGAAAATATGAGGTTAGGGATCTCGAGTTGTTTGTATGTAGACTTTCAGAGTTCTACTTTTTTTCACTAATGACAACCTAAAGCCCTTCAAAATTGTATGCTAAACCTGAAAAAAAAAAAAAAGTTTTTTTCCGTAGATAGGCTACTCCATGATGGATAAAAAAAAATCTAAAAATAGATTAACTCGAATAAATAAAAAAAGGGTCTGTGACACAGACCTATATATATATTATATCTAGACTGGAAAAGCTGAAACAAATTCTTATCCGCGATCAAGTCACAGACCTATATAGATCTATAAAGATTGTTGTGTACGTAACTCTTTTTTAAGCTGTTAGGGAAGTCGCCCGCGAATCTAGGAAAATCGATCTTTTCTGTCTTAGAAAAGTAATGATCTTTAGTTTTCAAAGTTTAAAAATAATGCAATACCATTTTCTCGGATTTTAATTAGAATGGGATATTAATCACAGAACTATAGGCCTTTATTCACGTATATATATGAAATAAGTCATTTCTCGTTAGTTTCCATTGAGATAATGTTTCAATAATCCTAGATCAAAATAATTCACGTCTGTTGATTTTAACCATCTTATGTACATTGAAATAGATTGATTACCTAGATCGTTTTTAGATTATGCATCTATAAATCACAAAGCAATATTTATGACACGAGAGTGTTCTTATTTTCGATCTTCCACTACTAGATCTAGATTCTAGATCTAAACATTAAATTATATGTTACATAGGTTAGAGTTGAAAAAAACAAACACTTAACTTCTTACTAATTTACAAAACAACCCCTTTTTTTATTTTTCACATTTTTACTGTAGTATTAAGGGATCTCTAAGTCCAGCCTAGATAAAATATATGTAATTGATGAAAATTTCTATAAAAAAAAAATAACTCCCAAATTTGGGAGATTTTCATGACAAAACGAAACAATGTCAAAGACTCTATATTGAACTGTAATGTTATCAACTCCATAAGCAAAACCTTAGGCAGCACACGGAAGAGTTGAGACTAGTTGTTACTGAACTTCTAAACGTGCACACAATTATATATATAAGGTTGTAGAAGCATAGCTTATCCAGTGGCGTAGCAAGGTACCCGTGGGGCCGGGTTCAAGAATATGTTAGTGGGCCCCTCTCCCCCACTAAGATGAATGTAAAGTGAGACAAAACAATTGAGTAATGTGAATGTATCAGCACATTTACCAAAAGGCATTCCAATGCAAATAGTGTAGTTTTTTTTTAAATAAGTAATTAGTAACAATGTCATTACGTTTGATTCAGTTAGGACAAGTGATAGTGTCTTTGAGGTCAACGATTGTAGGCCTACAATTTATGAACAGAATTAAATGACTTAAAGATGTTTCAAGTAAATAAAGAAATGTTTTATGAGTTCTACATTCTACACATTTACATTCCTAACACTTCTAGGTGAAACGTTTTTAATCTTGATACAAAATAAAATCTAATTCTACTTTCATCATTTAACAGTAAATAGATCGCACTTTTTCTGGCCTTCTAAGTAGCCAAGTCAGTAACCAGTGTATCTGTTTCTAAATGTTTGGCTGTTTCTCGCTCAATGGAAAGAGCACAAAGTGAAGCCAACCTGCTCTGTGTCATAAATTCTTCAATAATTTTCGATCGATCGAAATTTTGATAGTAATACAGACAAAGTGAGAAATAAGATTCATGCTGTGACATTGTTTAGAAAACATGATAATGAAAAAAAAAAGCAACCAAATCTCATGTAGCTGTTTATAATAAAAGAAAAACATCAAAATCTCGTACACAGACTTGTATGTCGTTAAGAAAGGTTTCTTTAAAGGATTGCACATTTGACCAATATTATATGACAATATCATCTGGGTCAAATGCGACAAGAATAATGGTGACATCATACAACCCTTTTACGTTTGCACTTGAGATGAAACTGGGCATTAACGACTTAAATATGAAATCAGTCAAGTGATTGTGAAACAATGACAATAAAACTTCTTTTTGAGTCAGAAGATTAATAAGGAGTGCAGTATTCCCAGTGGCTACGCAGACCCAGCTGTGACCTACATATTTGGCCACATCCAGAGCAGACATAACCTTTGTCCGCCGGTGGATTTAGATTTTCTTTTCAACGTCTACGTGTCCTCAGCAGCGGATTTTTTTTTCTCAAATATGCATCCCGTGGCCTTTGTAAGTGACCTCCAGCTGTCTCGTTCTGAAGTCGCATGCACCCAGGTGCATTATTCATTACTTGGGGCTAATTTGATCAACTTTTGATATGTCTTGAGTGCCATGAAGGAGAAATATGGCGCGGATAGGACCTCTTATAGTACCGGTATTTTTATCAGAACTGCATCGCCCAACAGGTCTATCATTTCGTTTTGAATCTGTGGTGCTTAAATTCATAGCAATTTCAAAAAAGGATTATTGGGGGGGGGGGGGGGGGGGGGGGTTGTTTAAATATAATGGTATTAACTTTCTTTAAGAGCTATGAACCAAATAGGTAATAAGTATTCGTCAAAGTAGGACACTATTCTATGATCAATATAATCCTCTCTATCTTCTAGATCTTTGTTATAAATCTGCTCTCCATTTCGGTTTCGCCATTCATTATAGTGCCACAAGCGAGAAGCCTATGTAACATACTTTAATCTTTCTTGTTTGATTGTTTCAAGTTTAAAGTTAACTGTGTAAGTTAGTCAGGCTTCTAGACTAGAGGAAGATTAAGTACCTGATTGAACCACTAAAGAAAATTTATATTTATATATTTTACATACAGAAAATAAAAGAAACCGATTCAGCTTTTAAAAATTAAATAATTATCAGCTGTTTCGAAATATTAATTCGTGACCATCAGGACTATCCCTATGGACCTAATTGTTATTGTTACCCCTTTTCTTCCCTTATTTTTCTGTACAACAAATGTATACTCTGCAATCCAAACTCTCTCCACATCGACCCGTTAATACTAATACTATCAATGGTTTATCCTTACATTAAAGCACTCCGAGCCACTGGTACAAACACTCTAGCAACACGGTTAATGTTTTAAAATAAATATAAAGTTTTTCAGTTTTACAAAAGTCCAATTATTTTTTTCCTTTAGTGTCATCAATAAGTTATCACGAGGAACTCAACTGATCAAGAAGTATGGGCCCAAGTGCAACCAACCCCTTTGCGCCATTGTTTGAACGCCACAGACTGTGGGCAGCTAATGGTGGTGGGCCCGGGTTCATTGAACCCCTTCACGCCTTGGATGTTACGCCACTGAGCTTATATATACTTCACTTTTATAGCTACTATGGCACACCAAAAGCAAGTTATAAATATAGATTTTATGCCGTAGATGAGAATCTGAAGTTGGCATTGTAGAATATGAAAACTTCAAAAATTAAATATCATTAATTTTCTCAGAGTTAAGAGCGACTTTACAGGATCAGATTGTGTCCATTTTGTTTTTCAATTTTAAAAAACCTTGTAAGTCTAGATATATCAAATATCTCTAGCGGTCTATGCCCTGCCGTTTAGTGCACAAAAAAATATGTAGGACGTAATTATCTTTTCAATTGAAGTAACGTCTGTAATTTATAAGATAAAGTAATTACTAATTATCTTGAAAATTGTGTCCCCCTGTCAATGCTGTCAACTTCCATGAAGTACAAACTGTTATGCTTGACGTCATCCCGTAGTGTGACACTGATAAAAACGGTTTCCTAGACAACAAAGTGTCATTAAATAAAGGAAAAAAATATGTGAACGTGACCTTTGTTGGCTTGAATCGAGGCCACAAAATGTAGGCTACACGCGAATTTTAGTTTGGGCTACCACGAATGAGGCTGGCAGCATTCAAGTATCTCTGTTCAACTTGTGGAGAAAAAATGGGGGGGGGGGGAGAGCTTAAGAAATGAAAGCAAATAACGAATCGAAAGACTATTTTGAAATAACAAACAAAATATTTAAATGAAAAGAAATAAACAAGCGGCGTGCTAAAAAAAAAAAGTTGAATTCATAGTTGAAGCAGACAACTTTCAAAGCCCCAAGATTGAAGTCTAAAAATCGTCTAGTCTTTTCTTCCAACTCGCCTTTCTTGAATTGGCCACGACGCGCCCCCCACATTCTCGTATTCATATTTCAAGTATACAAACCATGCGTAGACAACCGCGGCACTGATCTGCAACATTAGATTCACGTGACATGGGTCATCGAAAAAGGTCAACTCTAGTTTGCACAACCTGCTTCAAATTTCAATCCTTTTCTAGTCGTGTCTGCCCTAAGGAAAACGTGAAAGGCTGAAAGAAGAGAAACAACAACCTGAGCCATTGTTGGTTAGCCAAACCAGATAATGAAAGATGTCTGCTGGCATGAAAAGTCTTGATTAAAGGTGAAGGCTGTTGAATTGTGCTAATAAAGACAGCGACCGGAGAGATTCACTTGAACGAAAGTGATAATTACATGTGCTTCACCAGCTTGTAGTGTGCTTCATGCAGTCCCAATTGTTTCATTCCTAAATTTAAAATTAAGATTGTCAGCGAAAGGAAAGGTAAAAACATAACAAACATTTTGCTAAAACCTAGTGCATTAAGGAAAGGTGCAATCTCTCCCTCGGGCAGCAATTACTAAGGGGTTGGTGCGTCATTTCACTGTATGAATATACTTTTTGTGGCTATGTTGTGTCTTTGCTGTTACGGACGAGTGCACGCGCATGTTAGGGTGTGTGTCTTTGTATTTGCGTAAATACACCACCCCATCCCCTCATTTCTTCGAGAAGAGAAAACTCTACAACCCAGGCACATTAATTGAAAACGAGGCAAACTAACTGAAAACGAGGCACACTAACTGAAGACGAGCCACACTAACTGAAGATGAGGCACACTAACTGAAGACGAGGCACACTAACTGAAGACGAGGCAAACTAACTGAAGATGAGGCTCACTAACTGAAGACGAGGCACACTACCTGAAGATGAACACGCTAACTGAAGATGAGGCTCACTAACTGAAGACGAGGCACACTACCTGAAGATGAGACACGCTAACTGAAGGCGAAACACAAACTGAAGGCGAGGCACACTAACTGAAAACGAGGCACACTAACTGAAGATGAGGCACACTAACTGAAGATGATGCACACTAACTGAAGATGAGGCACACTAACTGAAGATGAGGCCACACTAACTGAAAACGAGGCCACACTAACTGAAAACGAGGTCACACTAACTGAAAACGAGGTCACACTAACTGAAAACGAGGCCACACTAACTGAAGGCGAGGCACACTAATTGAAGTCGAGGCCACACTAGCTGAAAACGAGGTCACACTAACTGAAAAATAGGCCACAGTTCATATAAATATTATTTTGTAAACGTATTAAAAAGGTTTATCAATGGATTTTGCGTTGAGAACTCAAGTGATCTATTTATATATAAATAACTAGCAGTAAACACCGGCTACGTCAGTTGATTTGTTTCCATGTTATATTTATTTTGTTTTTATCCATTTTTCAATAAAAGCGGCCAGGAACCCCCGCCCACCCCCGCTCTTCCTCATAGTATTCTGGCCGGAGACACCAACCTTCTTTTTTTTTTTTACTTCTAATGAAACGGCCCGCGTTTAGGCGCTTCCCTACTATACTTTTGACCCGTATCTGTTACGTTGAATCGGAACTATTCACTTTAAAACTCCCCCTCCACCCACATACATACACCTACATTGAGCCCACGTATGGTAATGTTTAATGGGCAAATCGTGTGGTATGCGATCTAGACAAAAGTTTCGATGGTCACTGGATCGAATTCTGTCCGCTATCATACCCCGCCCTCTTTTAGGAAGTTCCGGCTAGGATGTAGTCATTTTAAATTCTGAACATTCGAAACATGTAGAAGAGTCAGTCAACTACTATCCGCAATGTGGTTCAAAAATATAATTATACTACAAATAGAAAACCTACATGTGCATTAGTGTTCAATATACTCCCCTTGCTTTTCAATGCATTTGGTCCATCGCTGCACAAGCTTCACAAGCTTCACGAAGCAGTCCTCAAAGAAAGTTTTTGGTTGAGCCTCGAGCCAGGAATGTATTGGTCTTTCAGTGCTTCACCCGAGGTAAATCAACGGCCCCTTCATGCCTTATTGAGTGGACCAGACAAGTAGGCTTAGAAGTCGGATTAGACACTCATTTCCAGGACTATACTGAGTCATTTTCTGAAACGTTTCAACAATATGGGCAGCAGTTTGTGGGAATCAGTATTTGAACCCCAAAAAAAAGAAGAATCACTGACCATGATTGGTACAAACTGAGATAGAAGCAGCTTTGATTAACAGCACGACAGCGACAATGGAACTTTTTAAAAGAAACTAACCCGTGTAGACTTAACAATAATTGATCCATGCATGCGTCATCAACACTTCACGACAGTAGGCCTACTACCAACCTAGAGAACATTAGGCCTATAACCACATTGCAAATATTAGTTGATTTGCTCTAGGAAAGCAACTTTAGGACATGTTGGACACATTAATCCTTCAAGGACTATCTATTCCTCTATCCAGCTAAACACAAAGGGGACGCTAGATACTAATGTAATAATAAAAATCCCCCCCCCCCCTAAAAAAAATCTATGACATTGACCTTTATGATAGGTACAAAAAAAAAAAGAAAGAAACCTTTTACAGATATATATATAGAGAGATCTTGATTAAGTGGTTCTCATATTTACTGCGAGAGAATTTGTTGGATTTTTAGTTTTAGATTTAGAAAACATATCAGTCTAGATCTAGTAGGCTTAAAAAATAGTGCATCAAAGACTTTATACAAATATTCAGCGATCTCGAACAAAAATAAAAGCAAATATCAATGGACCTCATTCACCAATCGTAAACAAACAACATTTAGCCACGTGATAATATTAATAAGACAATGTAAAAAGAAACGTATAACGTGACAGCCTTGATGGATGACGTCATTTGTATAGAAAAGATGGAGAATCACGTGGCTAAATGTTGTTTGTTCACGATTGGTGAATGAGGTCCATTTGGTTTATGAATTGCTTTTGTTGATGTCTCCATGGTAATATAAAAAAGGAGGAGGAAGCGTGTAGGATTAAAAAGTAAAATTTGGAACGAAAAAGAAGAACATAAAACCTCTGACAACAGACCATAGACATACATAAATATGGACTTCGAATAGGAAATAACTTCATGTAACTTGAAAACATGTATATCTATTGTATTCGGATTTCCGAATTCTGAAAAATTGCATGATCTTCAGTCATAGAGATTAAACAAAACTCATAGACATAAATAAAGTACACAAAATTGCAAGTCACAAATTTTCGTTTCTAAATACTCTTTTATCGGCCAGTCTCTATTTATTTATGTCTATGCAACAGACCTATATAGACTAAATCTATAGAACTGTGCCACAGACCTCGGTCTATGATAAAAGTATATTGGAACAGAACTACGAATTTTAAAAAAATCGTTTCGGGAAAAATTAACAGCTGCTAAGGAAACTGACATACAAAGACACAAGCAATTCGTAAGTTAAATTTTTTTTTTTGTTTGTTATGAAATCGAAAAAAAATGCAAAATAAAATATCACTCTCGGTACAGAGCGAATACAGACGCACTAAAACATAAGCAAACACTTCACGGCCGTCAGATCCTAGATAACACAGAGCATTGCAAAATAGCCTAGATCAAGCTCATGAATTGGTCAAAGTCATAGACTAAGTACAAACAAATTAGATTGTGTATGGTGTCAGACGCTCGTCATTCCTTTTCCTCCAAAAGAAAATGTCTTTCGTTTTTTTTTGCAAACTCAATGTCAATATCAACTTGGGGGGGGGGGGGGGGAAATGAGAAAGTGATTAAAGAATGCTACCCCTCCCACCCCACTCCTCTCTATTTTATCAGCTTCAGTAGCTAATTCTCTGTTGCGGGCAGCTTCGTCACCCCCCCCCCAACCCTGCACCCTCCGAACGCCCTCCCCAAATCGTGAGCCAAGCCTGGCTTAAGACGAAAAAAAAAAGGTCTCTTAGTAAATTGTACGGCTTCTTCCTTTTTTTTTTAAAGTAAAAAAAAAAGAAAACTCCTTTCTTTAGATTCACATTGTTTATCTTGAGCTGTACTACAGCTAACTGAGAGGCGAAGCCACACAAACTATTAAGGGGAGGCAAGAAACAGATTTCAAAGGCCATTCCCCGCCCCTCCTTTGGTCCAACTAAAGAATGCCGCTAAGGCCGATGTTTAAACGACTGAGACTGGGTTTAATAAAGTTTCAATCAATGGCCTGTGGAAACAGCTGTAAGAATCCGATTAAAGAGAAATTACGTTTTAACAATGAGCTTGTTTTCTGTAGTCATGCACTCAATGTCAGGACAGAAGACTCAAAAGTAAAGTAGCAATTATACATAAAACACTGAACCATAATCTTCAAATTCAAAAACGAAATTTAATTAAATACTCTGAAAGACACAAAGATGAAGGCACATTCCTAGATTCCATATGCTAGGACAAATGTGTACAAGTGCTATTAGAGCATGGAATGGGTTGCCTGAGCTAGCCAGGAAAACCAGTGAATTGGCAGAATTTAAGTCATTGGTTAATATGCATGACTAAATGCATGACGCGTAGGACGTAATCATCTTCTTTTTAGAAGTAACGTCTGTATTATATAAGATAAGATACATTCAAAGACGTTCTCAAAATATGGTCGCTAATATTTTAATGTAAGCACATGACCGGATGTCGTCTGCTGACATATTGCGATATAATTAGATTGCTTGGAAGTAATAATACGATACACAATACAATAAAATATATCGCATAACATAAATAATAGCAAAATTAGGGGTCTTCGAAAGTGAATAACTAAATTAGGGGTCTACAATAATGAATTATATTTAAACAGGTCGTGACCTTATTTTTCACATCCCATTAATGCAATTAACAATTAATTAAATACACGAATATTTGATTTGTACTTGAGTTAATCCTTTCAATATTTATCCTGCTATTCAAACAAAAAAAATGTTGAATTTAATTTCAATACTTATTCAAATAGCTTACTTTTGTATACATGTAAATAATTTTAAACAAAATTAACTCAGATTTTGCCATAGAGTATATTGGATTTTACAGCATCGATTATTTAAAATTGGGATTCATTCCTTCCTTGTAAAACAATCGGTTGCCAAAGTGCCTTTTTATGACGATATGAAACTAATTACGCTGGAGGTACATTTGAAACGATTCTACCATGATAAAAAGATAAAGATTTTAAAAACTTTCGAACACTCAAAGATAAAGTTCAAAATAGACCCACAAAATCTCTCTTCAACATCAAATAGAGATGATGGTGGCTTGGGAGTTTCTTACAAGACCTCTTTGCTTATAGCCTAATACGGAAAACATTATAAATAAAACATTGATTATACCAGCCGTTGAAGTAGTTTTAAAAACTGTTTCACACAAACCTACATCAGATATTATTAAAAGAATTTCTTTGAGCAACAGTTCCAGGGTACATCAGTGGTATGAGCTAAAGTTTCTTATGTAATTCTTGTCAAACGACACATACTGTCTGGTATCAACGGCGTCACAGGCTCTGACAGGGTGTAGCGCTGTGTGCTGCAAACTGCCTAAGAATCACCGGGTCCTTATTTTCCTGTGTTGACCCAAGAAACCTGTTTGGCTGTACCTGCAAGGCAGCAGAGTTTTGAATTCAGTTTTCTTTCTGCTAGGTGGGTAGCAAGCCAAAGCTAATGAGTCCCTCCTACTTTCTGGTTTAGGCGCCAGTTACTCGCCTTCGCCACTTCTCCAGAGAGTGAAAACAGTCTCGCGGATCCAACATAACAAATCACGAAATACTTAACGAAAACGTTGACAATGATTCTTAAGGCCAATATGCTCATGCATGTTTGAAGGACTACTTCATAGAACAACACATTTCTATAGGAAGCATACAATCAGTAGCAACAGATGATGAGCCTGGAAGAAAAAAAAACAAAAACAAAAAAAAAAAACATTTTCAGTGTTTTTGGTGATTTTAGTTATACTAATTATTTGTATTTTAATCGGTTTAAATTTTGGATTTTATCTCTCTAACTTATAATAAAGTTTTAAATTACTTTTTCACTCTTCGAGTCACTACAGTTAGAAATTAGTTTTAAAAAATGGAGTTGACTTTGCGAAAAATGCAAGACAAGTTAAGCAGGGGGTCTACCAAAAACCAAAAAACATGACAAGGGGTCTACGAGACAAAAAAGTTTGGGAACCACTGATAATAGTATCAAAAGAAAAATAATTAGTTAAATAAAGTGAACACAAAATATTTCAATATAAAATCAACGAAAACTTATCTAAAGGGAAAAACTCCAACCTTAGAACTATCTCTAAATAATGTAGAATTCATTTCCATTATTTGATCTCGAACAAAATAACCACCAATAATTTATTGACTAGTTGATTAATTTGCTAATTGACTCACGTTTTATTTGATACAATAAATAATTGTTTAAAGTATCAACCTGATCCGATAGTGCAGTGCTTCTCAAACTGTATTCCACGGACTCCCCAGAGGCAAGGCCGTAATTACGAACTGAGGGGCCCAATTTTAAGGATGCTTGCGGGGTTCCTCTTTTAAATTTTCTTACAGCAACAACTATAACTATCATGGGCGTAGCGGAGGTTGAATGTCGGAGTTTAGTAACTGATTTTTTGCTTCGATTTTGTTTTTTTTTAGGTGAGATTTTAATACTAAACCATCACTTGACCCAGCGCAGCCAAGGGGGTTTTGAGTTTAAAACCCTCTACCTGGTTGTTTTGCAGTTAAATCCCCCCTCTTCTAAATAAAACAAAAAAAAAATAATGCAAACAACAATCCTCATATTCCAAGAGCATAGATAAGTAAGATTTTGATTTTAAACTCCTTCCAAAATTAACGAAAACCCTCCTCTTCAATATAAGAATATCCATTCATCAGTCACCAGAATCTATGAGCGTAGCCAAGAGGGGTTTTTGTGTTTAAAACCCTCTGCAGCGGGGTTTCCAGCTAAAAAATACCCCTTCAATATAAAAAAAGCAAATGACACACACAAAACTCTATGAGCGTAGCCAAAGGGTTTTGAGCTCAAACCCCCTTTCAGCGGGGTTTGAAGCTAAAAAACACATCTTCAATATAACAAAACAGCAAATTACGCACTCAAAATGCTATGAGCGTAGCCAAAAGGGGTTTTGAGTTTAGACCCTCCCCCTCAGGGGGGTTTGAAGCCACAAAATTCCTCTTCAATATAGAAAAAGCAAATTACTCAAACGGGTTTGAGTTCCCCCCCCCCCCTTTCCCTTTTCAGTGGGATTTGATGCTTAAAAATACCTCTTCAATGTAAAAAAAAAAAAAAGCAAAATACACGCTAAAAAATCTATAAGCTTTTAGCCAAACCAAGGGCAGTTTGAGTTTATAACCACCTCCTCCAAAGGGCTTTTTTATTTTAGTTTTGAGTTTAAAATCCACTAAAAAGAGTTTTAGATGAAAACTCCTCTTTTCAATTTTATTTTTAAGCAAACTACAGTCACCAAATTCTAGGAGCGTAGCTAAGTGTGTTTTAAATTTAAAAAAAAACAACTCCACAGACTTTTTAGTTTAACCCCCCCCCCTCCCTACACGATAAACTCGGATAAACCGTCCGTTTTCGATATAAATCCTAAACAAACTATAGTCACCTAATTCCAAGAACGTAGCCAAGAGAGTTTACACATTTCTACCAGTAGCTTGGCTCCATTACTAAAGTGCAGTGAAAAGTCACCTGCCGAAATTGAAAAAGACTAAATGTGGCGCAACAAAGATGGTTAAGATGGATTTTAGGAGTCAGTTATAGAGATCGGGTCTCAATCAAGGAAATCCTATGCCGACCCCTAAGTAAGGTTGTGACAGCGTCGAATGAGGTTTTCGGGACATATTCTCCGACAAAATGAATTATGTATAATAAGAGTTGCGATGACATGGAGGCCATTACGAGGAAAGCGCAAACAGGGACAACTTGGCACCACACTTTAATGGAGGTCCTCATAGCAGTTGGGAAGAGGCTTCTGACATTGCCAGTGAAAGATTTTTGTGGAAACAGCTTGCTGCCAAAAGCGCTGAACGGCGCAGGAGGGTGTAAGTCAGTAAGAATAGCATATAAGTTTTTTGAAATAAAACTTTTTACTAGCAGGATAATGCACTGTAGATACCTCAGAATATGCATTTTGTTGGCTTTCAATACCGGAAATAGTGTTATATATATATATATATATATATATATATATATATATATATATATATATGTATGTATGTATGTATATATATATATGTATTACTCTGAAAATTATACAGAGTTGTTGATACTCCTTCGGCTGCATAAACCGTGGTTGAAGAGATTGCAATACTTTGACAACTTTGGTTAAAAATGTTTACTCTAAATTCTGTCTTGGAGTCTGAAATTGGTTCATGAGAAGATTCATTAATAATATACCTTTACCTTTACCTATCCCTTAGGCTGTTGGACCGTTGGGGCACCATGCAAGATTTGTCCACCATCTTTCTCCATTCCTCTGTCTTTTGCCTTAGTTAGAACCTCTTTCAATGGCAGGCCAGTCCATTCTTTTATGTTGTCCTCCCATCGCTTTCTCTGTCTACCTCTTCTTCTTTTTCCGGGTAATGTTCCCTGAAGGTAGGTCTTTGCGAGCCTCGAAGATCTTGTAATATGGCCATAGATTTTTAGCTTGCGTTTATTTTTACGATAGTTAGCAGGGCATCATGGTCTTTAAATGGGATACCTAGGTTCCTTCTGTAGCATCTCAATTCCATTGCTAGGATCCTCCTCTCTAGCTCTGCAGTCAGCGTCCAAGACTCACAAGCATATAAAAATGTGGCCATGATCAGGGACCGCATCAGTCTGATTTTGGTGCCGAGGGCTAAGCCTTTGTTTTTCCACATATTTTTAATTTTTGAAATGGCTGCTGTGGACTGTAGTTCAGGTTTCGTTCCCACATCTGAGACAATAGCTCCGAGGTATTTGAAGCTGCTAACACGAGTCAGCTTTTCACCTCCAATACTGATGCCCCTTTTAAAACCCTGTTGGCTATTGGTCATTATTTGGTGTTTTTTTCGGCATTCATTAGCATACCATATGCTGCGGAAGTATTGTCAATGCGCATCACCAGTCAGCTAGTTCTTCTTCTGTCCCTGCTAGGCCAACAATGTCATCTGCGAAGCGCAAGCTAGTATATTCTTCTTCCTCCAATGCTTACAGTGCCTTCATAGCCCTCGAAAGCATCTTCCATTATCCTTGAGGATAATGGAAGATGCTCATAAATAAACATTCTCTCGTTCTTGCGTCTGAGATTCTGTTGCAACGCAGGATCAACTTTAAATTCATTGACAAGCTCATTAGCATCAATAAAAGCAACCTCCAAGCCTATGTCTCGGAATGCTTTTAACCAATCACACAATTTTTTTAATGATGTCAGCCCTGCGGCAATATCCATAATGTTACTTTTAATTTCCTTGCTAGTAAAATTTAATTAAAACAGTAAAGAATACATCAAAGTTACAAGTATAACTGACCAGCATATAGGCTACGCTTCCATCGCAACTTAATAAAGAGTGAACGGATTCTATAAAAATGTATAGAAACGAATATGTCACTTGCACGAAATACGCTTAAATAGTGATGACATAGAAATTTGAACCTCTGTTTGTAAACAAACCAGTTCGCAATGCAGGTTCCATTTAAAGAAACTATAGAATATACTTACATAATTATGATAAAAACGAATAAAATTAACGTTTCACTATTTAAGCGTAGGCCATATTCTACGTTAGAAATATATTTATGGCGTCATCTAATGAAAGTTACATTAATCGCACGAGACACTAAATATATTTACCCTCCAAGTCCTACATCTTTATTAGCCTGTGACAAGAGCCATGACTGATAGTGATATGCTAAATGTAAATTACGGGGTCCCTGACTGGCGCGGGGCCCATTTTGGAGCAATCGGTCAGTCGGCATACGGCCAGCCCTCCCCACGAGTTCTCGAGACGACCGTAAGGGGGTCCGCAGAAAGATGAAAATTGTATACAATTAAAATAACTTCGCTAAAAACCAGTTTATCCGATGGGATAATTTGACTACTAATCAACTCGGCCAGCACTAGTGTTGAATCTATTTAGTACGTACTATTCTCTGCTGATCTAAACCAAAGTTTTGAAGACATGCTCTTACCGACTGGGTAACGAACCTTTTAGCACGTAGACCAACTCAGATCCCAATCACAAGTGAATCCATTCTAATATAGGAGAAGCTTAGTGAAATAACCATAAACGAGAAACTTAAAGCAATATCTGATCAAGGACACCGTAATTCACTATCCAAAATACAAATTTTATATCCAGTATTATGGGTACAGAAGTTGTTGACTGCTTTCGCCTCTTCTTATTTGCATAAACGTGGATTCCTTGCCCAGATGATCCTCATTACAAATAATGAAACCGACTAGAAAGACATTTGTGCTCTTTAATATTTGCGGTTGCTAATTACTAACATCAAGCCGGATATAAATACACTAAAAAAAAGTTATCAACCTAATCCAAGTAACAAATTTTAAAAAATATTATGTTAAAGAAAAGTTAAACTCTCGATAAACATTACGTGAACAAAATGTTTTGGTTTTTTAACCAATGTACTATGTGGCATAAATAAAGACTACATAAAGGGGTCCCAAAGTAAAAAAAAAAAAGATAATAATTGGGATAATGCAATGCGTGTGGAAGAAATAACGTGTAAAAGATTTCACCAATCCAGACAGACGGAGTGAGTTGATAGAAGCTTTGTAAGGACTGTTTCAGCCATCTTTTTTGCAAACAAAAATTGCAGAGTCAAGTTTTATTTAAATTTGATGAATGTATCACCATAAGTGTGAATGACGTACAATAACAAGCAATCGGTAGCTGTCTTTATTAAATACCCGGTATCACAAAGAATGCCAAAAATCACTCAGAACAGAGCACTAAAACATAAGCAAACACTGTTTGGTGTTCAGGTTCTAGATGACACAGAGCATAGCAAAATAGCCTAGATCAAGCTCATGAGCCAGCCAGGAAAACCAACTTGGCAGAATTTAAGTCCTTGGTTAACAAAAATACCATGAATGACTCGATGCACGGCGGCGTAATCATCTTTTTTTTTTTGTTGAAGTCATGTCTGTATTTTGTAAGATAAGAATTGGTCAAAGTCATTGACTAAGTACAAACAAATTAGTATGTGTGTGTATGGTGTCAGAAACCTTCTTCAAGAGGATACATGAAATGTACAAAAAGTTAATGATGGGGGAAGTTATTTGCACACCAGAAATTAGATTGTAAGGTTGTTGTTTTCTACACACAAGCACTCCGACCGTAATGTTTTCTTTACACATCATCATTGCAACATGAAGTCTACACAATTCAGAATATGATTCACTCTTACAAGTGTGAAGAGGTGAAAGTGTTCAGTGCTCACTGGATCAAGGTCTACTTACAGTAACACACTAATAGTTGATTCCTCGTTATGTTTCCCTTTCTATGGTAAAGCACTGCTATTCATGAAACACGCCAATGGGGTTTTCAGGTTATTGTTCATTTTCAAGACCTTGCTTGAAGTGTATAGCCACAAAAGCTATGAGGTATGGAGATTTCTTCAAATCACTTTCCTTTGAGCAGTCCAATGTTGGTCTACAACTTGGATGTGCTATTTAAAATTCTGTTATCTACATATTTATGTTTCAAATGTGTGAAACCAAAGTAAAGCTGTAATGCTATTATAAGCAGACAAACTAGTTTTCCATACTGTAAAAAAAACTTCTATTTGTGACTTCTAACAAGTTTTGTCTTATTTAATTTAAAAAAAAATTCTGATAATAGTTCATTTTGAAAATAATAATAATAATAAATAAATATATATATCATATGAAGTACAACTTTTTCTGATAGACTTCATAGTAAGGAATACTCTGTAGATCAAGTATAGGAATCGATCATTAAAAAGGCTATGACACTTGAGCTTCAGCAGCAGCAAGTGACCAAGACCAAAAGAAGATTGGTTGTAAACATTACAGCAAGAAAGAATTTGGGTTCTTGGTTTTTACAAATTGATGGGACCAGTAAACATCTTTTCAACATAGCCTGGCAAAGCACTAATATGACTGGCTAATGACCAGGGAGTGTGGATATTATTGGTTGTCATAGGCTCCCTCCCCCTAACTTTAGTGGTAGCCAATAGAAAAGCTCAAATATGAAATAGTGAAAATAATTTTAAAAGTTAAACTCCTTATGGTATTTAAAAAGAAAACACACAAAAACAAACAAACTAGGATTTTAAAAAATGCATTATGTTTAAAAATTGTATTTTCAATATTTAACATAAGAAAATAAATTAAACAGCATGTACTATGTATTATAATGTAACAATATTTACAGAAAATGTATGAACAGATAATGGTCTAAACAAATCAACAACTTTCATACCACCAACAACAGCAGTAGAGTTTAAGCACTACTGCAAGGGAAGTCATCCAAAATTTATTAGATGTTTCAAACGTATAATTGTTTATATTATTCCATAAATCAATCTTTTCAATGTTTAAAAAATTTTATATAAAAATTATGAAATACAGTCTTTCATATTCTATCTATAAATTCATAACTAGTTTACCTTTTTTAAATGCAAGAAATTTTTTAAATCCTCTTTAAATGCATTAGATATATAAAAATGAAATGTGGGGAATGTTTTAACCCATTATAACAACGATAATTGAGCTGTGTATTCGAAAGAGTAGACATTATGTTCTGCTACTCCACCTCCCTACCTATAATATGAATGACTACTTCAATTGATATTTCAGCCATTCTTATCTCATTTCTTTGGGATTTACTTTGTTTCAAACAGTACATTTCAATATCTCTAAGTTTTCCTCAACAACTGGAGTTGAGTTAAAGCCTGAAACATGTGAGCAACTGTTTCATGTCTTTGTAGCTTTCCCTTTGCCCTTGCCTATATAACTTGGTCTGTCAGCCTGCAGAGATGCTTCTGCACTGTACTGTTCTTTGATTTGATCCTCTCTTATATTCTTTATGACAGGTTCTTCAATATTAAAGGTTTTCACAATTTGCTGAAAGTATACAATCATTAGTTAGATTTTATAGAAGATTATAGTGCTTCATAAGACAAAAGGTCATCAACAACAAAAGGCCACCTCTATTTATGCAGTCTGCTATTCATTCTTCCATTTCTTCTGTCATTCCAACATTTACTACACTTTCATTTCCCATCTACCGCAACTTAGGAAAGAATGCTCTATCTGTAAGACAGATTTACATGTCATGAAGGACATAATAGTTACATATTGCACATGAAGGTCTCAGGAGATGTGTAAACAGAAAACTTAAATTCAAGTTTTTAAACAGAAGATTGGAAAATGAAAGAGAGCTAAGAAATGAAAAGTTTTTACTTTATTTCCTGTTTCTATATAAAAACCAATAAAAGAGGAAATAAGCCTATAATGAGGTCCATCAATTTATACGTTTCAAGCTTCGTGTTAAATACTTTTGTGAATCTATTATTCAAATTAAGTTATATGTGTGTCAATGGTATGTGTTCAATACTGTCATTATTTCTACATGTAGATTAAAACGCATTTCATAAAGAAGATTTATTTTTTTCGTCACATAAACAAATATCTCTAACTTACTTTGGTCATCATTTAATAACTTCTGAATTATTGGTAAGTATTAACCAGAAAAGATATGTGAAGTCATATACAGTAAAGCACTTGGCTTCTGAACTGAGAGGTCCTGGGTTCATATCCTGGTGAAGAATGGGATTTTTTATTTCAGGATCCTTGGGGTGCCTCTGAGCCCACCCAGTTCTAATGGGTACCTGATATTAATAGGGGAAAAGTAAAAATAAAGGCGGTTGGTCGTTGTGCTGGCCACATGCCACCCTTGTAAACCATGGGCCACAGAAACAGATGACCTTTACATCATCTACCCTACAGATTGTAAGGTCTGAAAGGGGAGCTTTTTTTTAAAAAAATATTAAACCAGGGTTCCCCCACCATTCTGAGATTAGGATTTCAGGAGATTTCCAGGAGTTTTCAGGAGAAAATATTTGATTTCAGGAGCATAAAAAACGTGATGCGAACTATATATTTAGTAATAAATATAAGAACCAACATATGTATAAAATTACATGTTTTTTTTTGTTTTTTTTTCAAATTAGCAAATTCAAAAGTAACTGATTGGTTATCTCGCTCTCTCTCTCTATATATATATATATTGCTTTCTTAGTCAGCATTAGGAATTAATAAAAATCTCTAAAAACAAATTGCAATGTATAACACACTATCAATATCAATTCAACTCAATCTATAGAGTTGAGAGTACTCAGAGGTAGAGTTTAGCTAGACATCTAAATCTATATTATCTAACTAAAATCTAAATTATGGTCACAATGGCTTAGTGGTTAAGCGCTCGGCTTTGGAATCTGGGGTCCTGGGTTTGTATCTAGGTGAAGACTGGGATTTTGAATTTTGAGACATAACACCCTGCATGTTAACCGTTGGCCATAGAAACAGATGACCATAACATCATCTGCCCCATAGATCGTAACATCTGATAAGGAAACTTTAGTTGTTGTTTTTTTTATTTTATAAATTGATTTAAATCTAATATCATTATCTATAAAATAAAATTTTATAACTCACTAAGTAACTAAATTTATGTTTAAGTCACAACTTACTATGTAACTAAGACGTATATATATAGATATAGTCAATATAGATATTATAGCTGTATAGCTAGCTAGTCACTGCTAGTGACACTGTAACAGTTACAGTCTTAAATTTAAAGACTAACTTGACTAAGTCTAAGACTGTACTTACTAGTTAACTAGATTAAAATCTAGATCTAGAGACACTAGATTAGTAGAGTACTGTCTTTGAAGTCTCAATAATGAGCATATATACATCTAACAATCTAAGTCTGGACATTCCACGACCAAGTCTAAATCTAACTCTTAACTTAAGACTTAAGTTTAAGTTAGACATTCTACTAGCCTAGGTCTAGTCATAATTTTAAATTAAAATTTAAATCAAGTCTTTCTAAATTTAGATATTAGATCTATATAAAATAGTCTACGCTATTCATGGTCTATAGTATAGAATAGTAGACGTAGTATAAGTCATAGAGACTGTCTATAGATATCATTATCTAGCAATTTCATTATAATTTTGGTAGTTTAATATCAAGTCTTTCTAAATTTAGATCTAGACTCTATATAAAATAGATCTAGCAATTTCATTTTAATTCCATCGGCATTTTTTTCAAATTGAATAACACCCAAAAAGAGAATTTTGTCTATTTTCAGGAGATTCTTATGACTTTTCAGGAGATTTTTAATAATTTCAGGAGATTTCCAGGAGCTCCTGAAAAATCAGGAGGCTGCACGAACCCTGTTAAACACAAACCTTTTGATGAGCTTGTATAATTGCATGTCACCACATTTTATTTTGAGACATACAGATTAATAGAGAAAAAAATCAACAACAAATAGTACAAGGGAAGGTCATCCAATTGTAAGATGGGCTACATAAGGTATAACTTAGGGCTCCCACTTTCTTGGAAAAAAAAAGTATCCTAATGTATGAATAATAATTATTATTACCCCTTCAATATATTTCTTAATTATAAATCAGTTGAACTCTAGGTATCCAGAGATCATATTCGGCACTGACATATAATATCTGGACTTATGAAAGGGCTCCATATCTCAAATAGTTAAAAAGCAAAAATATGACATTAAACTGACCTCCCATTCCAAGGGTGTAATGGAGACAATCAGCTGAGACTTGTGATTAGAAGGTTCATTTGCAGATTGTTTGTCCCTCTGAATGGGCTCTGAAGTATAAAAATTAAATAGTTTAATTATTAAAAAAATTTTAAAAAATGCAGAAATAGTAAAAGGGGTACACTAATTTTAAAATATCAAAATAATAGGCTTTCTTAAAGGACTAAGTAAAAACAAATACATTTCCCATTAAAACTAAAATATTTTTTTATGTAGTGCAATTTATTAAGACAGCATGGAAAAGGGATTATGAAAAAAGGTTTTAAATTTATAAAGAGAAGATATTTTAAATTTTAGTTCTAGCCTTGTACATCAACATATTTTTTTAAGTAAAATGCTGTAATGTGCTTTAATTTTTAAATTTCACATTAGATGACCTCTAAGCCTCTCTCCTCTGAACACTTCATTCTACACTCCTTAATTCAATGAACAATTTAGCAAGCCACTTTCCCAGTTCTACTACAAAATTCATTTAACATTACCAAACTTGCTCACCTATCACAGGTAAATCTTCTCCATCTAGAAATATTCTAGCATGACCATCCTGAAATATACAGAAATAAAACGCATTTAATATAAAAATACATTTAAATCAAATACACCAACAAAAATTAGGTTTTTAAATGAGTTCTTGTGTGTGCGGTTATCTGCAGTAAAGTGTTTACAAACTGCTGAGGCAAGAAAAAAAATCAAAACACTGGAAATTTTAAATAATCTTTTACACTGCTTCACTTTCAGTTTACCTGCCCTTGGAAAAATTAAAATTAATATATATATATATATCACTGAAATACATTAATAGCTAACTATAGCCACAGGAAAACAAAGAGTTCACTTACCCTTACAAGAAATGAGACATAGAACATATTTTCAACTGTCAGACCAAATGAAAATGGATTGGTGATGAATTCAAAATAGCACACAGGACTCTCTGTTCAATCATATAAAAGGGAAAAATCTTCACTGCTTAACATACTAACAAAAAAAATATACTTTTTACAATTCCTGAAATAACTTTCCCCTTTCAGACCTTGTGATCTATAGGGCAGATAATGTAAAGGTCATCTATTTCAATCACCAACAGATAACGAGGGTGTCATTTGACCAACATAACATCTCAAGTCAGGTACCTATTGAAGTTGGACCAACTCAGGGGTGTGCTAAAAATTTAAAAATTCAAAATCCCAGACTTCAGTAGGTTCAGAAGCCAAGCACTTTACCAATCAGCCACCATGTCCCGATTCCTGAAGTTTTAGATTTAGATTTGTTGGATTGAAATTTTAAAAATTAACATTTCTATTTAATCATAATTGAGTCTAAATTATTGTTCTAATGTACATAAATTAATATTACATTAAGTAACTATAATGTCTCCACTTTCTTTGACAATGCCCATAAAGGATTACGACATTGCCCATTGTTAAAAAGAAGGACTTCTCTAGAGGCTAGTTAGCCAAGACTAAGATATGAGGTTGTATACATCTCTGTTGGAAAAGGGCAAGGCAGTTGATCATTAGGAATATCATCAGTTGTGAGCAGCAATCTCCTAAGCAAGGTTACAAGCTCTACACTACAAAGAATCATCTTTTTATCTAGGTCCATGTGGTAAACCACAAGAGCCCTGCTTGTTTTCTGTTAGCCTATACACATCATTTTCATGAACATTTTCGACATAGTCACTTTTGAATATGGGAAGATTGCATAAATATCAAAATGGATCTGAAATTATCTGGCCTATCCTACTCCTTTCAATGGCAAGCATCAACACTGTTTTTGTCTGGAGTATGCTAATAGCTAACTAACTAGGCACTAATACTAAGTTAACATACATTTCCTTCACCTCACACACATCATTCCTTTCATTGAAACTTGTTAGGTCCTACAGAGTTGATTTCATAACAACTAGGTCTATGTAAGGAATTTGTCACATATTTAAAATTGCATTCCCAGTTATTACTTTCCCACATTTTGAAATAGTATTAATAGATATAATAAATTGCAGAAAGAGCATTGCTTTATAAGTTTTAGGGTTCTTTCATTCACAAATAAAACTATGAGACCTGGTCCAAACTTCCTGCCAGACAGTGAGTTCTGGCCAAGAACAACACACAGCCACATAAACAGATGTATGTAATGTCCCACCTATAATCTTTTCACAAACTTTACATTTTTTTTTTTTTAAAATCATTTTCTGTTGATAGTCTTTGAAAAAAAATTAAGGCTCTTTAATTCAAGAATAGTATTTCAAAATCTCTTACTACTAAACTGGTGAAAAATAATTTTTTACTTACTTTCATTTCGATCATACACCTTCCACAATGTATTTAAGAGGTGTTCAACCTGAACAGTAGTTAGCTCCCCTCTATCTGTCTCAGCAAAGGAAGACAACTGGCAAAAAAATTATGAGGAAAAATGATTTGATCTCAATGGAATACGTTCAATAACTATTAAAGGACCCATTGAGATAAGAAAAAAGTAAATTACCCCTTTCAGACATAGTGATCTATAGGGCAGATGAGGTAAAAGTCAACTGTTTCTATGACTGATGGTTAAAGGGTGTATCATGAGGTCAGCACTACAACCAACTGCTTTCACTAACAATAGTGAAGTATCCATTAGAGTAGGGTGAACTCAGTGGGATCATAAAACACCCGAAATCCAAAATCTCAGCTTTACAGAGATTTAAATCTGATCTAATGATAAATATCTATGTACTAGGTAAATACATATAAAATGTATTAAAAGCTAGCCCATTGAGGTAACAAAAAACATTAGTTATTAAGAAAAAAAAAAAAGCTGACAAATCTACTATGCTTGTTTCTACAGGTAATAGCCTAAATGCCTTCATCTACAAACAACTTATTCACTCTGATCTTTAGAGCTAAAAGCCTCCTGCTCTGCTATCAACTTCTGAAAAGATGATCAGTTTGTGGTATAATAAATAATTATATATTTAATAATAATTATAATTTTTTAAAAAGGAATTTTTTTTAGGCCATCAAATAAATTTTATGCTAAATGAACCAATATCTTTGGAAAAAAGAAAAACAAATATTATAGAGAACATATTCTAAATGTAAAATTCATGGCAACAGGCAAAAACATGGTAAGGAATCTCAATCTCAAAAACAGCTCTAACAAGTTTCCAAGAAATCTAACAGTCTATATCTTTGGGGAAAGAATTACTAGCTGATTTTCCACACTGGGAAAACCATTATAACTTTTTGGAAATATCTTCAAAAATTAAATTTATATTGAACTGACAAATCAACGGATATTTCTGCATATAGGTCCTATTCATTAAAGAGTTAATTAAATAAATAGACATTCAAGAAAATTTTGTGCACCATCTTCTAAGTCTGGATCTATAGAATTTTATATGCTCTGAGTGGATTTTTGCTTTCTCTTAACCATAACTTTTTTGTGGGGAGGGGGAATTGGGGCAGGGTAAAAAAAGTTCCATTTTGTTTTACACATCATTTAGTTATTAGGAGTAAAATAATTACTGTTATGAAAAGTGATCAGATTTTAAAAAAAAAATGATGTTACTAGTTAAAGGATCAAATCATTTCTGCTAAATATATTGATGATGCATTCAGAGATTTTAAATGAAAAACAAATTTTTACAGCAGAAAATGACAAAATCTTATTTTCCACATTTTTACCCAAAAAAGATAAAGTACCAAGCTTCATTTTAAACTTATCAAAAAGGTCAAAGACATTGGCCTGAAAAGTGAATTACTTGAGTGGGTCTGGAGGCTTTCTCAGTATTGTCTGTCTCCTTCTCTTTTTCTCTAGCTGCTCTACGAGACTGTTTTAATGTCACTTCACCTTTGTCAAAAGTACCACACCTGGCAAATAATATCAAAACTACATTTAACAGTATACATCATGAGCATTAAGGTAGAATCAGTAGATTATATTATTAAGTAAACTACTTTCTATCTTTCTGTAGTACTTTCTTTTCTTTTTTGAGTAAGAACTTAAATATCCTGAGAAGACTAGTTGTCGCGTAGTATAGACAAGTGTCTTTTTCTTTCTCCTGTTTTCTTTTTTTTATTTCCTCTAGTCGTAGTACTTGTACGGGGCGAGAGTGTCTTGTATTTTTTTGTTTTGAATTGTTTTGCTACGTCACAAAGTCCGGTGACATCTATTGGTCATTCTTTTGTCATGAGGCAGTTCACCCTCTTTGGTTGAAACGGACGGTGTGTTGGCTCGTAAAACGTTCTTTGTCTGTACTAGTTTCTCGGACTTATTATTCAGTAGGATTTTTGAGACCCCTGTTTAGGGTGAGTTATTCGTTTGTGATATCTATTTTTGTATGTTGTATGAGGTTGTCACTATTTCTATTTTTTAGTGTAGAAGTTGAGAGTATTGTTTATTTCGTTTATAGGGTGCCAGTGTTGGAGTTGTGGGCATCGCTGGCCGTCTGTTTTTTTCAGTGTCATTGTCAAATTGGCGATCATCTGAGGTCTAACTTTACTATTACCGAGGTTGGCAGTTTTTGTGATGCCAGTCGGTCAGAGTCTGGTGGACTATGTAACTAGGGTGACAAAAGCAAAGGTGCTTAAATTAATTAGTGAATAATATCTTTATATATACCTATTATATATATATATATATATATATCCAATATATATATTGTCTATTTTATCATCCTCATTGTACATACACATATATCAGTTTCACACAATTAAATTCATTTATTTTGTTGTTATTTAAACTATTCACCTAGTTGGTTACTGTATGTACGACTGTGTGTGAGTGATGTTCTTGTCAGGTTGAACCCCGGGACCTTAATAGTATACAGCTAGTTAACAACCCAAATAAATCCTAAACCTGACACTAGTCTATCTACTACTAACTGGCAGATGACCCAAACTAGTAGTTTGTATTTGTTAAAAAAAACTTTTTTTTTACATCTTTTTTATCAACTCTGTCTGTCTGTCTGTGTCAAAATGTATTTCTCCCACTTCTCATTTATTGTATTCCCATTCCCAAAACAATGTTCTTTTTTATCAGTCAGCTTCATTGATAATTATATAGATTTGCATGTTGTTCACACACACACATATATATTGTTATAACCCTGCCTTGCGCACCAACATCCAAGCTAGTGCAGAAGGTGCGCACTGTTAGAGAATAGACTAGGAAGGATGTTGACATTAGAATGAAGATTACAAGTTCTGCCCAAGTCCAGAGCTGATATGAAGAAACTGTGCTAAAGGCAGATGTTGTTTTGTGTGCTTGTGATATCCCTGTAAATAAACATTCTTGCCTTGTTAAGTTGCCTTCCCTGAAGTTATTACAATATATATGTGTGTTTTTGGCAATGTATGAAAAAATATGTTTAAATAATATAGCATAGATGTCTTACATATATCTAAGGACAGGTGTTTTTCTAAAGAAAGGAGTCACTGCTTTCCCTAGAGTTATCCAATTTTCATTTGAAAATCCAGTAGAAACTGATCCAGCAATTAACGTTTTCTGAATAAAAAAAATAATCAATCATAAATTTAATAAACCAGTTATAATGAAGACAGCATATCTCACGCTTTAATCAGAAAAGTCAGTAGTTGGAAGAAATTTCAATCTGCAGCTGAACATGTGTTTCAAATGTCTAACTAGTACAATTTTTGTGAAAATTTAATTTTTTAAGTCAGGAAATAATCAACTTAAAAAAAAATGTTTATAACACTGCATTACTTATATATAATGACAGCATGTGACCACTTTTAAAGATGCACCATGATTCAAGAGATAGATCTTCAAAATGGTCATTGGTCTAAAAGGTCTCTGATTGAGATCATTTATAGTACATTTTTTAATGTGAATGTAATGCCTATTACAGCAATGACTATACTCAATGAACACAAGTTTTAGTTCTTACCACTTTTTCACAAAAGTCTGCTGGATTGAATGTTAAGAAGTTTGTTTTTAAGGCTTGAGCTTTAGTTTTGCCTAAGTTTGATAAATTGACAAGGCTTGCAGAATCAAGAGCACCTTCTCTAGTCATCTGAACTGAAAGATAGAAACACATAATATAATATTATTTTTAGTGTTATTATTGATTCCTCTACCTACTTGGAAGAATCATTGTAAGAAAGCTTTAAGTTAAAAAAAAAATTCCAACCAACCATCTTTAAACATCTGGTCTACTTTGATCACTTTTTCTGTCAAAAGGTCATTTTCATTCGAAGGATTAATGAGCTCATTTCTCTGATCTGGGGTAGGAAAAAAGGCACTGAATGTCAAAAATAAAACATCAAAACATGTAATATTCTTCTTTTCTTTAAGGATTGTCTGTAAATTATAGTACTACGAATATCTGATTTATAAGTATATGATGTTCTGTCATTAAATAAACAGCACTACAACTATTTGATTGTTTTAGAAGTATCAGAGGTTTTGTCAAAAATAAAGACAGCAAGAGTAAGGAAATAGTATATAATGACTTTTAGTTAGAATAAAGTTAAACGTTTGATAAATAATACAAAATATATGTTTGGTAATGGTGAGTTAATTACTATACACTGTCAATTAATGACAGATTATAAAATCTATATATGTAATTTAATACTTAGAATCTACATTTTATATATTGTTACTAAATGAACTGGAGACAGTATTTAGCTGTTTTATTTGATTCAATAAAATTGTCAAGTTCTTGAGTTAGTCAGGTCATTTTGACCAGAATAAGAAGAGAGCCAGATATGGTTGTAGCAAATGGTGTCAGAAGCAGGATCTCTGATGGCTTCCATGAAATTGTATGACAAACTCTTCAATGGACCTCATTCACCAATCGTAAACAAACAACATTTAGCCACGTGATTCTTTATCTCTTCTATACAAATTATGATCTAATTTTCAATACACAATGGCTATCACGTGACAGTTTTTTTATGTTGTTTTATCAATATTACTACATGACTAAATGTTGTTTGTTTACGATTGGTGAATGAGGCCCATTGAAAGAACTGAAAAAAAGAGCTCTAACGATGAAGATTTAAATGCATCCGAGACATGGAATATCTAAAAGCAAGCCCTGATAGACCACAAAGAGGATTGGGACAACTGCCTTTTTGAAGTAGAACTGGACATAGGGAAGCTCTTGAATGCCATGCAAGAACAGATGGGTCATCTCAAATTAAGAAAGATCAATAGGATGAGATCAAGAAAGTGACACCTGCATAGTGCAACATGGATGGCTCCATCCAGCTTACAATCCAAGCTAACAGTGGCCACCATGCATTGACCCTCAACTGTACCTATAAACCACTGTACTTTGTCCGGGAAGGACAGATCTAAGAGGGAGTTGTTATAAATGAACTGCTGAAGTGGATAGGGGTAGTGGTGTGTATAACTGGCCAACACATGTGACACAAACCCACATATTGCAAGCTGTCAACTATGACCAGTAACTGCCATTCGGGAATAAATCGGTGTGAACTCTACTAATATGATAATGTAATTGTCTAGAAAGGACCTGGTGACAAGTTAGTGACACTTTTGTGATTGTCAAGATGGCCTTCTAGGTCTAGAGAGAGAGAGAGAGAGAGTTGAGACAGTCTGGTACCTTGAGTCAAGTGGAGTTCAAGACAAGAAAGAGAGTCTAATACAAGTTCAGCAGTACAATTCAGTACACTACAGCTGTTAGAAAAGATATTTTGTGTTGTCCATTGTACAGTATTAGGCTGCCAGTAAGACAATAAAGTATCACACTATTTGGAACCTGAGTTGTTCTTGAATCAAGTGAGTTGTGTCATGTTCACTACTGTTAGCAGAGAGAGCCAATTAGAGAATCATAGCAATGTAAATGTAATGAAATAATGCAGAACTAAGATCTAAAAGAAGTGTAGGTAAAACTACATTCAATGAATATCTACCTTGAAGTTCATCTTGAAATATCCTGTAATTTTCACGAATTTTTTTTCTTTCTTGTTCGTTTTGTGGATTTTGGATAGATCCAATAACTTCTTGGAATTCTTTAGGGTCAAGTAATCCTTTTGACAATTTTGTTACTTCCTTGTCATTACCAGCAGTTGCCATTGTCACTAAATTAACTAAATAAGGAAGTAGAATCTTATTCTTAGAATCTAGACTCTAGTTAGTAGTATAATTAATATTATAATTATATATCTAGATCTATAACTATGCTATATAACTATTAATATATATATAATATATATATAGATCTAGTATAAATAAGTAGATCTATATAATATAAATAATATAATTTAATTAATATATATTTAATAATTATTAATATAGTTAATAAAGTCTAGATGTATATAGATCTATCTTAATTTAAATAAATGTACATCTCTGATCTAGATTTCGCCTAGTACTCTAGATTCGAAATCTAGATCTATATATTATAATTATATAATCTAGACTCTAGTCTTTATACTATTTATAGACGTCTGTCACTGTGTATAGATCTATTCTCCTTTCGTTTTATCTTTTAAATGACTCCGTTTCCGCCTTTTTATTTTTCTACCCAGAATATAGTTAATAAAGTCTAGATGTATATAGATCTATCTTAAATTAATTTAAATAAATGTACATCTCTGATCTGATCCTAGATATAACTACGATATAGAATCAAATGCCTCAAAATTACCTACCTTATAAAAAAAATGTATGCCCACCATACTGTTAATTTGATCTAATTATTTTTTTTTTTAAAAGACATAGATCTATTTATTAATCTAGATCAGGGGTCGGCAACCTTTTTAGTCGGAATAGCCAAAAATTACAATTTACAAAATTTCAACGTTTTTAGAGAGCTATAATTTTGTTTTTTTTCCAAACAATAAATAGGCCTACTCGTATAAATAAAGTTTTGTGATTAAGAAAACAATGAATCTATTTATTCATAAGAAAATATAGCTATTTATCTTTCTATAAATAGTGTTTTTCACAACAAATTACATTATATATATCATGGGCGTAACTATGATTTAATTTCAGGAAGGGGGGGGGGGGGAATTCCCACACAAAACATTCATATGTGTGTGTATGTGTGTTCCGTGCATGTTTGTGTACATAATTAATCCTTTCATTCTTTCGGAAGACGTTTATTGTACCCTAGAATAGACTCTTCCTGGAGTTAGTGGGAAAATTGTAGACTCCCCGCCATTGCCTGCTAGGGGGTCTGGGGAAGCGCTGTGATCTCCCCACAGCGCTGGACAGAGCCCCGTCGCCAAGCACTATTTCCGGTATTAAAAGCGTACAAAATGCATATTCTGAGGTAACCACAGCGCATTATCCTGCTATTAAAAAGTTTTATTTTAAAAACCTTATGTACTATTCTTACTAACTTAGATCCTCCCGCGTCGTTCAGCGCAGCATTGGGCGGCAAGCTGCTTCCAGAAAATCTGTCACTGGCAATGTGTGAAGCCTCCTCCCACCTGCTCTGAGGACCTCCATGAAAGTGTAGCGCCAAGTTGTACTAGGATGTCCCTGTTTGAGCTTTTCTCGTAATGACTTCCATGTCATCGCAACTCTTATTATGAGCAATTCATTTTGTCGGAGAGCATGTTACGCAAACCTCATGTGACGCTCTGTCACAACCTTATTAATTAAGAGGTCGACTCCCATTTCGGCAAAGTATTTCCTTGATAGAGACCCGATCTCTATAACTGACTTAGCCATCTTTGATAAGCCACATTTAGACTTTTTTTCAATTTCGGCAGATGACACTGCACTTTATTAATGGAACCCAGCCAGTGGTACAGATTTGTAACCTCTATGGCTATGCTCTTGGAATTAGGTGACTATAGTTTGCTTTAGATTTTATATAAAAAAAAGTTAGTTTTACCGCCAAAATCATTTTTCGAGGGGGTGGGGGGGTTAAACTAAAAAATCTATGGAGTTTTTTTTTTTTAAATTCAAAACCCCATTAGCTACGGTCATATAATTTGGTGACTGAGTTTGCTTTAGAATAAAATTGAACCTCAAAACTCTCAGTATCGGGGTATTTAAACTTAAAACCATCAGGATGGGTTTTAAACTTTTTTAAAAAGCCCTCTGGATGAGACCCTATAAACATGCCCATTACGGCCCTGTATCAGTTTTAATTAGGGTTATCCCCCTTTGCCCTAATTGCAGCCCTAAATAGCCCAAATGGGCGCAGGTACCGTTTGCACATTAGGGACCAATACGGGCAACCCTAATCGTGCCAATATCGGCCCGGATACATTGGGGATTTCCAGAATCGCGCCATAATCAAGCCCATACTAGACCTAATGGTTTAGTAACTGAGATTTTCATTGGGGTTCAATTAGGGATAACCCTTATTGTGTCATTATCTGTCCGATGCTGGCTCTAATGGTTTAGTAACTGAAATATTTATTAGGGCTCAATTAGGTATTATTATGCAAATACTGTCTCCGATGTTTCAGTCATTAAATTTTATTATGGCTTAATTAGGGATAATCTTTAATGTTTTTCAATACTGTAGTTTAAAACAAATTCATTTGTGATTTTTTGTTTATAATGCCCTTTTTGTTCAGATGCAGCTCAATGGCTTAGTATGAGATTTTTAACCTTTTACGTAGGTCTACTTTCACACTGATGATTTAGATCTAGCAATAGTATTATTTGACATAATTGTTTGGAATTTATAATGAATAATTGAATCAGTCCATGGTCTCTATATACATCTAGCTATAATGTCAACATATTTATAAAGTAATGGACATGTTATATTACATTTTTGGGTTTGAACACTAGCAAACAATACAATTATTGGTAATGTACTATATAAGTAAGACTTGCATGCTCTGATCATTCATTCTTAAATCAAACTTACACAATTAACTTTTTAAAAATTTTTTTATTCATGGAATAATTAACCAACACAAAAGACAAATATAACAGTACAAACAAGATATCAAGACAGCATTTTCATTCAATTCTTAGCATTCCTTACAAGCTGACTTCAAGACTGGTGGCAATAATTCATACTTTGACTTCCATACAGCAGCTGGAACAAACAAACAAACAAAAAAGTATTATAGTCATGTAACAAAACTACCTTCAAGCTGTATTAATAATTTTAAAAAATCTAACAATTAAACATCAGAAGACCTTACATTTATCTATGTGGACATACTATTTAACAGTTATATTTCCAGCCCTTGATGATAAATGGTGCTAAAAAATTAGGTTGCTTCTAAAGCCTATTAAACAACACAAAAATTAATGGTATTTCAAAATTTGGAGTTCAATCTTCTCCTTAAATTAAATGTTATGAATTGGTGTCAGCAAATGTGGCACTGGTATTTGACTATGCTAAAAGTGCAATGGCAGACTAGATCTAGCTAGACTTCAATTAATTCAATATTATATTTTGTCCAATTTATTTATATTAACTTTATCAATGGCAATGGCAGACTAGATCTAGCTAGGCTTCAACTCATTCAATATTATATTTTGTCCAATTTATTTATATTAACTTTATCACAGGCTCTTACTATTACAACTATATTCTGTTGTAATTAGAGTTCGATGGTAATTTTAAAAATGAGTTGGCTGAAAAGTTATTCTAGAATTAAAATAAACAATGATCAAAGTGAAACTTAAAGAACCACAACCAGCATATTTCAAAATTAGGATAGCATTTCTTTATTTACATTTAATCAATTCCATCCCATTAACCATTTTCTTTCAGATTGCTGATCAGTAATCTAAAAGCTTATGAAAAGATGATGAAAAGCATCTTTACTGCATGCATAGGTTATTATTAACCTCAAAGATTAATGTCAACTTCCCCTAAAGAAAAATGTGGCGATGTGTAAAAAAAAAAATATTAAAAAATAAATAAAAACCTAAAAAATATTTAAAGAATGCAAACAAAAATAATATTACAATAGAGGCAAAACACAAAACAAGAAGGATTGTTGCTATATAATGACATTAGGTCAAAAACAATTCTATGTAGGCCCTATTTTCATTGTATAAATGTTCATTATTATTTTTTATGCAAATTAATAATGAACTTAAATCTCAGTGAAATGACAAAAAGCTGAAGATATTGCTCTCAACCATTGTTTCATAAGATTAACATTTATTTTACATTTTTTTAATTTAATTGATTTGATCTCATAAAAATTTTCATTTGGTTTGGGGGGGGGGGGGGGAGGTCACTGATCAGTAATTTATTCTTCGTACCTTTTTGAGCAGGCTCCCTCATGAAAAGATATTGAACCACGATAGGCTAGGCTAATGGATAATTGGTAAGTAAATTTTAAAAAAATATTTTATTTTCAAATACCCATATTAATTATTAAAAAATGTAAACAAAAACGTCCACCTATAGGATAATAGGGAAAATCATCGGTGACACACACACGCAATATTAATTGAACCATTAGCAAATTGGAAAAAAAAAAAAGAAGAAACATGAGATGATTTTTTTAAACTTTATTAAATAATTGCCAGAGAAAGACAGAACATAAACATTTTATTATTAACAAACTCGAGCTATAAAACACATAAAAATGAATAGAAATGCTATAGATTCTCGATATATTAAAATGTAGATATATGTTTTGATTAAATAAAATAGGTCTACACTTACTAATCCATACATATTTATTTATCAGAATTATATTTTTTAGTTGGCAGCAAACAAAAAAACTTCTTCCTCAATTTTATTTTTTGTTTTATTATTGCATCAGTAACGAAGTCCATCTGGCAAAAAGTGTCCGCCTGTTGCCGTGATAGCAACGGTAAATAAAGGATCCCAATGCGGAAATAACCTAAAACTAGTCTAGAGAGATCTAGAATCTAGATCTATCTCTAGATTCTTAGCATTCTAGATATCTATTCTAAGTCTAGACCTAATCAACTATCTTAGATATTCGTCCTCTGTACCTGATAGACTTAAGACTTTAGTCAGTTTAGTATATGCCATGGCTGTTGCCAGTGCTGGCATGAGTTGAAGAACATATGATGTCAAGAAGTACAGCTCATATAATAGATCTATTAAATTAATGAAAGTCTAGATTTACTAGACCTAGATCTATAGCTCTATAACTTGTAGTATAACTAATAACTAAACAGATTTAGTTCTAGAGCTAGCTAGCTCTAAATTGATCCACGTGTGTACGTTCTATATTGAAGACTGAATAATCCAGTTTGTGCCAAATATCGCGAGCTTAAAAGAAATAAAAGCTTCTTTTTCATTGGTCGAAAAAAATGTTAACATGTATAAAACTTTTTTTTTTTTTTAGATCTAAATCTAGAAAAAAAAACAACAACGAATATGTTCTCCTTTAGATTCTATGTGTGATTAAATATTACTAGATATAGATATATTTTTTTAGTGTGCACATTAAAAAATCAGACACACACACACATACACTATTTGATAACGAAAAGTCTGCATTGGGCCCATACAGGTAAAACTTCACTATTCCAGTTAGGGATTTCCCCAATAGAACCCTAATTGATTTTTTAAAAAATCTTAATATTACTTACAAAAAGGATTCAAAGCAAAATTTAGCTTTAAGACTATTAATACTAAATTTTAAAACATCATAATATTGTTTTTTATTTTATAATAAAGATTTCCTCATGTTGGTTCTGGCGTGATTGGGGAAATCCCACACCGGCACGAAAGCGGAAAGACGTTAACGGCCCAATAACTAAAAACCCACACCGATCCGTTAACGTTTTTATAGGGGCGAGTGTAAGTAGGGCAATCTACCCAATGAAACCGTATTACCCCACACCGCGCCAGAATGGTTACGATAGGATAGGGCTTTGTTTATAGGGGAGGGTTTAATCTAGAAACCCCCCTTGGCTTGGCTACGCTCATAGAATTTTGAGTGTTATATTTGTTTTTTTTTTATATTGAAGAGGTATTTTTTTTAGCTTCAAACGCCGCTGAAGGGGGGGGGGGGTTAAACTCAAAACCCCCCTATGGCTACGATCATAGAATTTTGAGTGTTTAATTTGCTTTTCTATATTGAAGAGATGGTTTTTAGCTATAAACGCTGGAAGGGTTTTTTTTTAAAACACAAAACCCCTCTTGGCTACGCTCATAGAATCTGGTGACTGATGTATGGATAGTCTTATATTGAAAAGGAGTTTTTATCGTAAATTCGGAAGGGGGGGGGGGGTGTTAAAATAATAATCATCCTTAGTTATGCTGTTGGAATTTGGGGATTGTCGTTTGCATTTTTTTGGGGTTTTGTTTTATAAATGAGGGGGAATTGACTGCAAACCCCCCTGGTAGCTCAATAGCCCCTTGGCTGTGCTGGGGCAATTGATGTTGTAGTACTAAAATCTCACCTAAAATAAGTAGAATGAAATAAAAAAAATCAGTCACTAAATTCTGATCCCACCCCCCCAAAAGCGTATTCTTGCATTCTTCACTGCATAAACACATTTTCCTGACATCTACAGCTCATTATTCATCCTATTAAAAAAGAAACTTTTGAAAAATGTTTTCCTTGAAAAATATTCTAACATGAATTTATAGGCCCTTACTACATTGGATGGCTGCCTGGTCGTGCCGTTTGCGCGCTGGACTGTCTTTTGGATTTATCGATGGTCCCGGGTTCAAACCCTGCCCGCTCCCATCCCCCGTCGGGAGGTTTGGACTAGGAAGTAAACTATCTTCAATTATGAAGGAACATCCGAAACATAAAACATTTTACAAACATTTTACATTGCAAATAAAACGATTTGAAGATACCCCACATATTTAGGATCGCCGCTGAAAAAAAAAAGTTCGAAAAATAATATTTATGAAAAAAAGCTCATTTGTAAGTGATACACTTTGTTCAATAGGCATGCTTGTAACTTTGTTTTGTTACAGAACTATAATTCAAAGCTCTAAAAAAAAAATTTGGAAGTGGGAGGAGAAATTAAGTGGACCAATTATAATATAGATTCTAAATTTTACAAAGCAAAGTCTTTCTTTAAAAACATATGATACATTCATGTGAAATTACATAAACTCTGTCGCCATATTTGGCGTTTTATGTTTTATGTTTTAAAACATCATGTTTTCGCCTGGAAAGAGGAGGGGCGGTAGAGTGAAAACGATTAATCCTCGCTCCTTTTTATAATTTTTTTGCTAATGATTGCATTTGACATTAAACAATAGGGGTGGGTCGACTCGATTAAAGAATTTAATTTATAGCATATATAAATATTATTAGTAACATTTTTTTAAATTTTGTAATTTCTTAATTAACTACAATACAAAAAGTATTGCTCTGTCCGATGGGAGGAAGACGATTGCATGAATCGCCCCTCCACCTGGTACAACCCTTTTTCATTTTATATTTTCTAATGATAAAATTTGAGATTAGATGAAATCCCCAACCATTACCCCACCGAATTGGCCAAGATACTAACAAAGGAGCGACACAATATACAAATTATATTTTAATTCAACTAATTTTGTTCACAAATTATCATGTTCCCATAAAGGTAAGCCCGCCTTCCCCAATCAAAGGGTTTAGGTGGGAAGGGCAGTTGAGGTTTTCGCCCCCCCCCCCCAATCGGCCAACAGGGGAACGACATAATATAAAGATCGGTTAAAACATCAATAACAAGTTTTAATCGTATAGATATTTAATTGATTCTGTTAGCAAGCTGTGATTTCTACAAATAAATTGCCCCCCCCCCCCACTCGAAAGTTTATGGAAGGGGGTGCGGGATTGATGCCTTTGCCACCTCCAGACCCCACCAAATTGGCCAATTTAACATCTTTAGAGGGGGGTGGGTGAAATAATCTAAAAATAGGTTGAAATATAAATAATTAGTAAAAAATATTATTAACATAAGTTATAAATTCTTATACAAATTGTGTGACTTCTATGTTAAAATTCATCGTCGTCCGATTGGAGGGGGGGGGGGCGATCACCACCTACCGCCCCCCTGGATCCACCAGTCGGTACGCCAGAAGGTCTACTTCGTCTTCCTTCAAGCCTTGGAAGTTCTTGTCTAGCCTGTTCAAGACACTCTTATATATGTCGCACCTCAACTGCCTGACCTGCCACTGCACCTGCCTCTGGCGCAGACTTCTCTTTAAGCCTTGCCAGTTTCAGTTCCTCTTGTCTCTTGGGCGACTAGAGCTCCCAGCATCTCTGTCTTTCCACATCTCGTGCTCCTCACGCTTGACCTGCTCCTCGCGTTCATGTTTAGCAGCCTCATCTGTCTTCGCCTCTTTTCTCAATCTCTCTTCCTCTGCCTTCGCCTCCTTCCTCAACCTCTCTTCCTCTGCCATCGCTTTTTTCCCTCAATCTCTCTTCACGCTCAAGTGTAGCCGTCTCTCGTTCAAACTCCCTCTTACGCTCAAACTCCTCTTTCTTACTAATCACTCATACTCATAATAGGGATATGCAATGAATAAAAGCTTGTACGTTTTATTGCAATTAAAAATATAGGACCTATTATTTAACAAATAATTTTGTTTCATTCGAGATCATTTTGTTGTTAACACTATCTAATCGATATTTTATATCTGTGATTTAATTCTAATCGTTTAATTTCAGGAACCGTAATTCGCTAGTCAATATAAATAAACGGTGACAGCACTATCGTGCAGCTGATAGGGCAAAGGTTACGAAAATGGCTACCCAAACAGATTGGATATGTGTTCTCTTATCTCGAGCTTCGTTATTATTATTTTTTGTAGATTCGGTATGTTTTTTTTTTATCATGTCTTTTCTGTTACATAGTAGCTGTCTTGTAGATGTAGTCTAGATTTCGGATTTTCAGTCAGAAGACATCTGACATGTTACATTACTGAAAAGTCCTTTAGACTTTTTTAGTCTTTTCTTTGTCTGTCACTAGATAGATGATAGATCTAGATCTAGCTAGCTAGCGGAAATTACCGAAAAATTAACAACAATTAGTAATTAGACTAGTTTTAATTTAGTTACACTAGTCACTAGTATGAATTAGAGTATTATTAGATTCTAGTACTGTATTTACAATTACAATTTATATTAACTGTAATTCTTATTTTTCTGGAGTGTAAAGTGTAAGTCTAAAGAGACTAAAACTACTAAGACTTAAGACTTTATAATATAGATCTAAATCTTATAACAGCTATTCAGAAGACTCAATAGTCCAGCTTTTATATTAGAAACAGGTTCAATGACTAATTAGGATTATCTGCCTGAAAATAAATCTATAAAAATAAAATGTTTGTCATTAGATCTAGTGATTGTAGATGATGCCAACCCAAAGCTTTCATTGCTAACTCAGCAAAGAATGGTCTGATAGAAGAAAATCTGAATTCTTTCAAAATGTTATAAATATTTCCAGTGTCTGGATACCTTGTAAAGAAATTGCCTAAAACAAAACTACTTTTATAGAATTAGATGTCACTTATCCAGCTTAGCAAACCATTAAATCTGGTTTAAGTCTAATTTCACTTGTAACCAAAATTCCCATTCTTTTGAATAAATTTTCTGTTGATGCTATTATAGATATTCTAGAAAAGTCTATGACAAAGACTAAAAGTGTAAATATTTTGACAAGTGTAGAAAATTTATATAACTTTATGCTGTGTTAACTTCAGGATTGCTGCATTTCATGTATGTTATGTGCTTGAATGATTTTTAGTCTTTCCCAAGTTTATTTCTTTATATTTAGGAAAATACACATTTGCCCCTCAAAATTCAAATTTCCAGGTCTGGGAATACACATTTCCATTTTGGCATGTAGGCATCTCTGGGGTGGATATGCTTGGACTATCAGATGGTTATCTCTGGATTATGACTGATGCACAACATGTGCTAGACTCGAGAAGGGTTGGATTTTAACCATAAGTTTTGAGTTTGTGAAGACAGGAAATAATGACATAATTACTAATTAGCCGTAAAGATTTTGGTTACCCCAAGTTATAGGAACATATGAACAATGTAAGGTGTAATTTGTTTTTGACCAGCTGAACTATGTAGTGGATGGTTATCAGGGATATCTTTTGAAGGCATTAGTCACAAGATTTAATCTAGCATCACAAATAAACTGTTAAATTCATGATGTTATTCACATTTTTACAGCTCTATTTCTTTCTTTTTTTTTTCTTTGTCCTAAAAATTCGCAGAGTTGTTTTTTTTAATTAAAAATTAAGAGCAACATTTCTTGACATACTAACTCTTTCTCTCCTAACTGACGATACCAGCGTTGATTCCATCAGAATGTGGTAAAAATTACGGAGAGAAAGTTAAAACATAGTTATGTACATGACTCTCCTTTCTAACCATGTTATTTGGGTGAATGCTTTACAGTCTTGGCTGAATGCATTTCTCCTGAAATCAAGTTCTTGCAGATTGGCCTCTATGGTCTTTAGTAGTGGCTATTTTCAAAATGGATGTTTAAATTTATTAATTTTATTGTAAATTTAAACAATTTGCTAAGTATGTTCAGTTAAAGTTATGATCATTTCTTGTATTTTTTCTTTTTGCAGGTTTATTCTTATTACTGTGATAATGACAAGTAAGTATTTGTTTAGCAATACCTTTGTATAGAATGTACTGTCTTCTTCTTTGAGTTTGTAAACTATTAGCAATCCTAATGAGAGTTCAGAGTTTTATCTTAATTTTATTAATATGTATTCATTGGTAAACTAATTGGATTTTTTATAATGATTCATAGCTAGATCAACTAAGAAATGTAAATTTCAGATTACAATAAAGAAAGTGTCTCTTGCACTTTACCTTTGAGAGCTTAACATTAGTACAATACATGTGTACATATATTCTAAATTGACAATCAAGTTACGCAGATAGTTTAAATAATATCTATTAATAAATGATGATCAACTTTAATTTATCAATGAATGACACAGTTTAAAAAAAATAAGGTACAAAGAAAAAGTCAAATAAAAAATGTAGCATAGGTATAGTATGCTATTTAGAAGTTTTGCATAATGTTCAGTATTAGGCTATTTACCGTATCTTATATTACCATCCAACCAAATGTGGCTTTGGCTGGTTATCAAAAAATGCAATCCAGTGCACCCCTAATATTTATATAACTGAAGAGCTGAAGAATCTTGTAAATCATATGTCCCTTCAAAAAATAAGATTTCACATCCTACACTTTGTACAGTCCTTTTTATATAGGACTGTGTGTGTGGGTTGCCGGAGGGGCCTTTGTAAAAAAAAAAGAGGGTGTAATAAGGATATTTTTTTTTTCTATATTAGCTATACCCAATGTATAAGGGGTGGCTATACATATGGAATTGATCTCAAGTTTAGATATTGAAATGATGATGAACCAAAGAAATTTCATTGTATGTATATACATATTGGGAAGACTAAATTGTGATAAAGGCTGTCTCTATGGGACTGTTACATTGGAGGAGGAAAAAGTAGAGAAGTTTGCATGAACCTGTGTTCTTGTTTTTTTCTTTCTTCTTCATTCTATATATATATATATATATATAATCTAATAATGCTAAGAACATAAAAAATGTATCATCTAGTATTTATATTATGCTTCTGTTAAGTATTGAAAAATCAAAACAGCAGTAATAACTGGTTAAATGCTATTTGTCAATAGGATCTACTTAATATGTTAAATTCATTTAAGCTGCATTTAACTAATTATGTGGTTCATTTAAATCTGACAGGTGTACAGAGGAAGAGTACTGCTGTGGGGACAATATGTGCTGTCCATCTTACAAAGTCTGGGATCTGTGGTATTTTTGGTAGGGAGACTTATTTTATAGTACATAGCCAGTCTATGAACCACTTAAACAATGATTCATAGTTAGGCATAATTTCAAATTGTTTTCCTTTGTCTCCAATGATCAAAGTCAATATTTTTAAAATTCATAAACCTTAAATGTTGCTGACTCCACAATCTTATGTCACTAATGAAAAGTTTGTTAAACATTTAATAGCTAGTATTCCAGTGGTCTGTGTAAAAGTAAACTAATTGGTCAAATAAACTATCTTTGATTTTGAAACCTATCTTACTTTTTGGTATTTGTGAATTACAGTCTATATAGTTATAAATAACTAAATATATACACAGTCTAAAGCAGCAGTTCTCAACCTTTTTCGCTCCGCGACCCCCTAGTGCAATTTTCCAGTAGGCGGCAACCCAAATTATAAAAAAAAAAATTCGTTCATAGCCTAGGTAAATGTGATTTACCTTGTGTTATAAAAATGTTACCAAAATGAAAATGTATACAGCTGATACCCATGATGTTAATTCCATTGTTAGAAACTGCTCATTGCGTGTTCTTTATTTAGTGTAAAATAAATGTATGCTTAAATTATAAATAAATGTATCGTTTATGACTTTACATTTCAATTGCGTTTTTACAATATTTATGTTGCAAACATTACTTGTAATGCAAGAAGTATCGCTAATCATGGAAAATGTACAATAAATTACATTGTTACAAAATTATTGTGGCAGTAATTTCAAACAAGCAAAATGTATTGCGATGGTTGAGCTTGTTTTTATTTCACTAGATTAGGAATTCACATTTTCTGCATCAAGTTTATTTCTGCATTTAGACTTGATGTCTAACAAGCAGAAAAAAAAACATTTTTCACAACGATATGCTGTTGGAAGAGGAAGTGGTGAAAAAATCTTAATTAGAACAGAATAGCTACAAATAACTGTTCAAGAATTGTTTAACTGACAATGAAGAGAAATCACATGTAGCTGCATTGCTATTGAAGTAATGCGTGCGGCGGTGTCTTCGTTGCTAATATATATTGATGAATCATACAGTGAATTACGATGATTTTGTATGGTGATTCATTTTGTACCAAACATGGAAATCCAGACTGAAACTTAGAGCACAATCTGTGAAGACACCACAAATATTTTTCCAAGAGGTCTTTTAAATATCAAAAATTTAACCAGCTTTGTCATTTTCAGTTATATTTTTATTTAGATGTTTTTAAAAGATGTTTGCATAGTAAACCAGTAATTGTGAATAATGTACATTATCTGTGGATGCATCATGCTGGATCAGTAGATGGTTAATATTGAGAAGAAGAAGACATCATTTCCTAAATTACCTCATTGATAAGATAAGAGGGCACGTCAACTATTCTCCTGTGAACAGTGTCATTAGATATGGATATGCACAAAATTTATTAATGAATTCAGCTCCAGTGATAACTCATGCTATGTACTTGGCCGCCGACAGTAACTCCTTAATGTTGGGGTGAGGTTTCATAGCTCTAGGAATTCTAAGAGCCATCAAATAGGAAGCTTCAAGGACTGCTATGTAAAGGGGTATTTCAATTCCTGCTAAAACTATTGAAGAAAAACATACTGCAAACAATGTCATTTGTTTTCTTTTCTTAACGTTCTTTCGTCCGTGTTCCATAATGAATTTATTTCCTTCATTAGCATTGACTATAATGGCATATTATTATTATGCATTAAAGTTTCTTCATGGCGTGCTTAGATTTTCATCATAGAAATGTTTGATCCCGCAATGGGTTAAGAATGCATTTGATGGACAGTAATTTCAATTATTGAAAAATGAATTCTACAACAACGAAGGTGTGGTCTGCAACATATAGTTACTAATGACAATTATTTAAAAAAGAAAAACAAAGAAACAATAAAAAAAAAAAAAAAAAGCATGACTACCATCAGACAATGTTACTTCATTTACTAAATGTGCCCTCTGTATCTCTGACAATTCTTATATTTTTCACCCCAGCTTTTATTTTATTTTATTGATGCTTGACGATCGTCTCATAATTTGTTGAATTTTAATGTAATCTGAATAATCTCCCTTTCATACAAAATAAGAATTATAAATGTATATTAACTATGGTACAAAAGCAGAAAAATAAATTACGAATAAAAATTGAAAAAAAAATAAAAATCAACTATTTTCCTATGGTCTTAGGCGACCCCTGGCAAATGGTCATTCGACCCCCGAAGGGGTCGCGACTCACAGGTTGAGAACCCCTGGTCTAAAGGAATTTTGTTGACATTTACCTTGGAGAACTGGTGAAAAGAAAGTAGGTCAAAAAAGGAGAATTGTTAATGTAGCTTTAACCTATTTTGATAGCAGTAAAACAGAATAAGAAATAGACCTCTATCTGTGCCATTTTACGTCTCGAGAGACGATCTTTTCCCTTTGCAACTTCTTGTGACTAAAGAGGTCAATCCTTAATACACAGGTTGGGCATATGTAATCACCAGGCGCAGTTGCATTTTCACCCTTCTTTCTGCTGCTATTGTGTATGGCATCTGCCATCTGAGACCCTTCCTTTATGCTCTCTCCATGTGGATCTATCCAGTGCCACTTTTTCCTAGCTGCTAGTGTCAATTTTGAAGAACTTCATATCGCGTTTGCATACACCTGTATACCAAAAGTGGGCAACCATTGGCTCTCCTACCTTCTGTTAGATTGCCATACAGAATAAGAAATAGACCTAATTATTTAATATTTGTGTAACAGCATATTTTAGTGTACCTGTTCTTAAAAATTTAATTTTGTAAATGTAATTGATGTAACCAAGATGCTCTGCATTTTGATTCAATCAAAACTTTAAAAAATGTTTTACATATACATAGCTAGAAATCAGCTTTGATAACTTGTATAGATTAATGAGCCTGGTCAGGTATGCTAAATAATTCACTTATGTAAACTTTCAGGTGTGGTGTGCTTTTCTTCATGTTCCTTCTGTCCCTGTGTGCCTGCCTCTGGAGAAATAGATTTTTGACAAACGGACCTGTCATCATAAGTAGTTACAGTTATACTCCCTTACAGGAAGTAGACTCAATAGTAAGTACACTGTTAGACACAGTTTGATTAGCAGCTAGAAAAGGTGGAAAAATATATCCAACTCATGATCACAACCAGCTTGGTGCATAAGTGGCAAGCTCTCTCCACAGAGATCAGTCATAGGTGACTTTCAGTCTTTTTCCCTGCTGGTGCTATAGGATATTAGGTCTTCTAAGAAGGTTTGATGCCATTTTTTATGTGGCCGACCTTGTTTTTTGCCCAAAGATCCCAAAATAAAAATTTCCAGTCTTCACCAGGATTAAAACCCAGGACCCCATTTTGGAAGCCAAATGCTATACTTCTCACCCACCATGCCTCCATTAGGATGTCTCTTAAATCTCAAATGACGTTCTGTCATCTTGTCACTCAGAGGATGAGTGCTTGTGTGGGAAAGGACTCATTTTTTTCAGCGTTTATGACTTCCATGTCACACTGACTTTTCTTCAGCTTCTTAATTCAACATTTGAGCTGCCTGGTCATGCGGTTTGCGCGCTGGACTGTTGTTCAGATTTATCGATGGTCCCGGGTTCAAACCCTGCCTGCTCCCATCCCCCTGTCATCCTGCGAGAGAATTGAACTAGGAAGTAAATTATCTTAAACTCGGAAGGAACATCCGAAACGTAGAACATTTACAAACATTTTAAATTTTTCATAAGTTTCTATGTTGATTTTGTTTTTATATAATGTCTTCTAAAGCTAATTTCACGCCATTGAAATTTACTCCCCAAAAAAAAAAGAGTTAAGATAGTTTTTACTAATGGAAGGAAGTATAATATTGTAATTTTTTTGACATGTCAGCTTTAAAAAACATATTGGGTCAAAATCGCAAATAAAATAAATTCGTTTTTTGGTAAATTTGAATGCTGCAGTTTTGATCATGACAATATCTTAGTTGTTCTAGACCCAAGGCAAGCAATAACAGGTTAAATTTTCCTATTGTTTTGTCCACCACAAGTGGGAGAATTAGTAATGAGAAAGTCAAGGCTTTTGTATATATGTATAGAGACAGTTTCACTGTTATAGATATACTAACTTATGAGCTTTTATTCCCTCACAGGGCTCACTGAGCAGATATCATCCCAGTAATCAGTTGTACACTGCACCTTTGGGAACACCTCCACCATACAACCAAATATCTGCTGGCAATGTCAAGAACTGTAGTCCTCTACCCACATATGCACAAGTAGTAGGAGTCAGCCACTGATACTAATTGTTGCCCATGTTTAATAGTTTTCTCTTCTGTTTCTCATATGATAGATAAATAAAGTGCTTGTAAACAGTCTACATTTGTAGCATTATTATATTTGTAAACTTTTAAATGACAACAAAGATAGTTAACTCTGGTCACAAAACACTGATACTAAAATTTCAACCTTTTTGTTGAAACAAAAAATGTTGATTGTGTAATTTTAATTTGGACGTTATATAAATTGTTATTTTTTCTTCCTTTTATGTTTGAAATTAATTTTTTTCTTGAAAGAGAAAAAAGCATCTAAAGTATATAATATTATAGCTTAAAATCTAAACAGTTTATTGATTAACTTTGTTATAAAGATTTTCAGCTTTTAGGAAATTTTTGAATTTTTTTGGTTTTCTTTTGTCATTTTCTGGTGGCTTTAAAGATTTATTTTGCTGAGATCATCACATCTAAAAATAAAAAAAAAAATGTCTTTGACAAATTTAGGTTGCATAAATATGCCTATAAATTATTTAAAAATCCTGGCCACTTTGTTTTTCTATTAATAAAAGCTCCATAACAGAGAGTTTACAAATTGGCCTGATTGCATTTCCATATTAGTTTTATTATTATTGATAGGCTGCTAAATGGGCTTTAATATTCATTTATAGCCATGGTTTGAACTTGAGTTTATTGTTAGTAAACTAGTCACACAATACTCTCAAAGCCTTATAATTATACTTTCCCTGCCCTATAAAACTGTCTTCATAGGCAAATGTAGAGTTTGAGAAATTATTCATGTTTCAGCACCTTATACAAAAATATCTTCTGAATGAGAAATTGTTTTATAATATATAAGAACTTGAGAAATAATCCATGTTTCAGTATCTTATACAATATGTTTGCAAAAGAGTTTCCAGCTCAGCAGCAAAAAATCTGGCTAGATGAAGAAATACAGGGATGTCATTTGGAGAGTAAAAAAAAAAGATTTAATAATATGCTAAACAGCTTGTTTATGCCTCACACTTTTCTCCATCAAAAACTGCAATGACGTCATTTTTCTTCTTGGCTATTAATTTCAATAGCTATTACTTACAGATGTATCATTTGATTTTCTTACAAAATTAATAACATTTTAAAATGTATACAATGATGCCTGCTGTTTGTCCTTGTGAAATTCATTTCAAAGCTTATTTATTTTCTTCTTGGCTATTAATTTCAATAGCTATTACTTACAAATGTATCATTTGATTTTCTTACAAAATTAATAACATTTTAAAATGTATACAATGATGCTTGCTGTTTGTCCTTGTGAAATTCATTTCGAAGCTTGTTTATTGTTATAGAAGCACATATCGATATTTGTTGTTATTTACATAGCCCAATATTACTAGTAACTATTATCTATTATTTCTATTCAAGTAATCCTAGATGGTAATCATTAGATGTACTACTGTATTGCTGGAAAAATTTCTTCTATTTCAGAATGTTTAATTGCTTGTTATCTATTGTTGATTCATTTCACTAAATTAATATAGTTAATGTTATAATTATAAAGCATTTAAGTTGTTTTTTTTGGTTTTTTTTTCAACCAGACTTTTTACATTTTATTTCTATTGCTATATTAATGTTTTATTTTTGGTTTTGTTTTTATGTTCATATTTCTGAAATATCAAAATTATAATCATTTTAAAATTATTTTTTTTTTAATTAAATAATTAATACTTTTGAAATTAAGATTTTAGTCCATTGATACAACTAATAATGTGAGTAAGCTAATTTAAAAAAGGGAATTGTATGTCCATTGTTTACTCTGGTGAAAAAATTTACCTTCAGATTATTAAAATGTATCAATCATGTATAATTTGCAGAGATTTTAATGAGAATAAATGATAAATTTTACATATCATAATTAGTAACTCCTGCATGAATAATAAAGAAATACTTTAGCATGTTTGAATCATATTAATATACATATATATAGATAGTGAGATATTTTAAGCATTGAATATCATTTGTTGTTTGTTTAAAAAGTTTTTTAAAAATATATGTTGAATAATCTTAACTGTATTCTCATTAAGTTTATGAAAATCTTCTAAATAGCCTCACTTTATTCCATTTGCATCTTACAACTTATTTCTTGTTTTGTTTGAATTACTAATGCTAATTGTTATAGAAATTGAATTATGCTACGACTACTTTTTCCATGACAAATTTTAAAAAATTATGCTTTTTACTTCTTACTCTGTCAAATCTCTATCATTCCAAATAACAGTGATACTTACAATTACATTGTTAAATTTGTGTACATCAGAATTGTTTCTTTTCTTTTCTATAGCTTGTTAGTTTTAGGGTAATCTGGATACAACATGGCTGTTGTTTTCTGCTGCTTTTTTTTTTTTTGAAATATTTTTATTGATGTGCCATGAAATAGATGTAGTGCAGATATGTATAAAACCAAACTCTCTGAATCTTTAAAAAAGGTGGGCAGACAGTGAGCTTAAAATTGTTCAAAGGTAATCTGGTGGCTTACTTTGCTTTTTGATGTTTTACGTTTCGGATATTCCTCCATAGTTGAAGATAATTTACTTCCTAGTCCAAACCTCTTGCAGATGACGGGGGATGACAGCTGGCAGGGCAAGAACCAGGGACCATCCGAACAACAGTCCAGCGCGAATATCACGACCAGGCAGTAGTTTTATAATTTAAAATATTTTGTCTTGTGCAGATGCTTAAATCTAAATTGTTTCATAAAATGTAATGTTAAAGAGAAAAATAAAAGGAAACTGTAAAATGCTTTTTTTTTTTTTTTTATGTCAATGTGATGATCAAAACCTGCAATAGCCTCTCTAAATTGCACTGCACAAATGTTGACTTGCTATATATTTGTGTTCACAATGTTTTGACTAACTTCATGATCACATTACTATATTTGAATACATGGTTTCTTTTTGCAATGCAAGATTTTATAAAGCATTTATAGAGTGATTTAATATTAGCACCAGAACAGCATTTGAGCTCATTTTTTTTCTTCCTTTTCTTAACTACATCTAATTGAAGTTTTTTAGCTTATGAATTCTTGGTTTATGAAAAAAAGGACTTAAATGGTTTGATGTTACACAATTTCAATAAAATTCAAGAGTGTACGCTGTTATGTAAAATTAAGCAAAGCTAATAGAAATATTTTCTCATTAAAATGGTTTTGACTATGCTTTTTTATGTCAGGACTCAATCACATTGAAAAATATTTTGTTACTATTGTAAATAATGTGATATAACTTTGAATGTATGTATACATTTAATGCATTTTGTTACCCCACTCCGTCCTTAAAAAAAAAGACTTTTGGTATTTGGAGGTAATTTAAAAACTTAAAAAGTATTCATTTTGTAAATAAATCTCTTTTTACAAGAACAGAAAAAAAATCTATCAGTAATTCTCAATTCTGGCATTCCAGGCTATTCTCTTAAAGTAATTGAATTTTTTTCTTTCAAAGAATTTATCCTTTCCCTTCTTTGTTTGTAAATTTGGATAATTTTTGGGTAGCGCGGCTGTATATTGGTTTGCTTTTGAGATTATTGCATTTGCGTTGTCATAATTGGTTTGAATTTATTTTTGTTTTTAAATAAGAATGCTAGAAGTAGATCTTCCTAGGTCCCACATTATATACTTAATATTACACATATCCTCTAACATTTGTTTTTCTCAATTTTTTTTTTACATGTGTTTTATTTTGCTAGAACAATTTCCTGAATGATACAATAAAATTAAAGTTTGTTATAGTGTCAGTATTTAAGTAATAGTTGTATATGTTGATTTTTCAAATATCTATAAACTGAAATTGATATGTAGTGGTGATAAATTGTTCTTTGTAGACACAAATTATATTATTCTAATTCTATTTCATACAGGTCTATTATTTATTAAATATATAACATGATTCTTTTTTTTTTTCCCCAGATCTTGTTTTGTATGACTGAAGTAATTTCTTAATCAGAAATTTATAACAGGATAAACGAAATGTTCTTTTCGTAATTTTTTATTTTGTTAAAAACTAAACATAGTTTGAGTTTTTGGCACGTCGTGCAAAAACTAAACATAAATAGTAAGAATAAGAAATAAATGAGATTAGCCACAGCATTAATATCAATATTAGTACAATTTTTTAAAAAAATGTTTAAATCTGTACAAAAGGCAAAACATCAGACTAACAATGTAAACAGGCATTCCAATGAAAATGCTTAAATAGAGAAATTAATACTTTTCACAGTTTGCAGAAGAGTATTGAGTGCATCTTCCATTTTCTGTCTCCTCTCTATAACCTGCAGTCTCATTGAGACCAGATCCTGTAGAAAAAGAAAATAAACAAGGTTACAAAGACAGTTTGTGTGGAAACACTGAAAATTAATCCCACCAAAGTGGTCCACCCAGGCAGGTTTCAATATTATTAGAAAGAAATTCTATCAAATGACAAAATAATGGAGAAAAAAGGTTAACAGATCTTGTGTGGTGCCCCAGAGGACCAAAGGATAGGTGAATGTGAAGTTAGATGTGAACCTGGCCTAACTGATGTCTTATAATGAATATCTAATTGTTTTGTAAAGGGCCAATCTCTTATTCCTCAAGAATAAAACATTTCTGTAAAAAAAAATTAACTTTTTTTTCTTTGGTTAGGTGTTCTATAGTAACAGCGGCTCTGTAGTTCACGCGATAATATGAAAAACTACTTATTAATTGTTTTAAATGTTATGTCTGACTTGCATACTAAATAGATTTAATATATATATTATCTCTAGAATTCTTAAGTATTTTAAGACAGTGCTCAATGTTTCAAAAGGAAGCACATAGTTAAAGGTGCACTCCTATTGAGCGTATCTATAAGACAATATATAAAAAGTATTCTTAAAATTGACTCCTTTTGGATGTGTTACAAGTGCTCTCTTTTTAGAATTATTAGTATTTACAATAGATTCTTATGGATCAAAATGAATACAAAATAAGATAACAGAGTTTTATGTTTTAACAGTAATGCTAAGAAAAAAACCTAAGAAACTTTTGCAGTAAATATTAAGAAAACAACTTGAATAGAAATCTAGCAATGTTACCAGTGATCAGATTATGGAGGTTACAGTAGTTGGTTCCATAATCCAGCACAGCATACCATGTCTCGGAGCGACTGTTGCCCTGGATAATGAAAAGCAAAAAATAAATCCCTACCTAAATATACTCCACCCAGCATGTATAGTATGGGTAGCCAGTTTACATTGATTATAAACCAATTATATTAGGCCAGAAAGAATGTGTGGCTATCTGCACACATACCTAGTGCCCAATGTTTCAGTCTGCGCAATGATCTCAACAAGAATCTACTAGTCATCTGACTTTGACCACCCACTGCCACTGCCCAAATCAACTACCATATAAATTGTGCTGCCACTAATGTCACTTGGCTGAGCATAACTTCATCTCATATACTGTTACTTCATATACTGTTACTCCCATGTCTACATGAATTACTACAAACTGCTATCCTGTTTTCCACTTTAGCACCCATAAATGCACCTCGAGAGTGTTGTCTTACTGTCGCACTAATACCAAAATACCTTAGTTCCTACGCTATAACCTTTAGTTTTTTTTTTTTTTTTTTTTTAAATAATGAAGTCTCCTAAAATTGTATGTTGTCAGACGTAAGTCATAATTTATAAACATTTCAGTATTTATTTTTGTTATTGAGATAAATAACCTTGTATTTCTTTCTTTCTCAGACACAATAGCCTTGACCTATTTTTTTATGCCTAGAAGTTTTTCACCAAATTTCTAATCATTAATAATGCTCTTAGATAACACATATGCCAATCTTAATTAGACAATTAAGAATAGTTAATTTTATTGAGCCATTAGATGGCTTGAATATTTGACTTTGTTGAGTTATCACAAATTACATTTTTTTTTTTTATATTTGCATTTGTATTATGTAACAAACTGCAACACTTACGTTGACCAAACAGCCATCAGCTGATTTAGGCTTGAACAGAAAGGTGAGATCATCAACATAGTTTTTGACTGGAGTAGTGTGAGTTGCCTTCAGAACTGAATTCTTAAAGCTAATAAACTAGTTTGGACAAATTAGAGCAATAATATTTCACTGTGATTTTATCAGTATATCTGACATACAAAAAAAAAAATTATGATGTATTCAATTAAAAAGCCTGATTAAAGATAAAATTCATTAAGATTTATACAGGTGAGAGTTGTTTTTTTTCCCAGTTAGTTTAAAAATTGGGCTAAATTTTTACTAAATGAAGAGGGAATTGATTCAGAAAATTTGATGAGCTCAAAAACTGTAATGAATTAATTCTAAATAAAAAAAAGATACAAAAAGAAATGTATTTTTAAAAGCAGACTCCTATTTGAATGCACTAAAAAGGGAAAATAAAGTGCATGAAATAATTATGTATGACATGAGAGTCATAAAACTTACTGTATATCTGCACTTCTCCCCAGTGCCACAGTTATCTCCCTTCCAAGCATCAATCTGATTGATTATTTTCTGGCTTGTTGTTTCGCACGACAACTCAAAATTCCTATAGATTTCAATACCAACAATTGAAAAAATTGTTACTCAATTAAAAAAAAAAGTCTTCTGTACAATATATATATTGTAGCAGTCACTATATAATAATTACATAGCAGTTGAGATTTGCCAGTTGTCAAGTACTTCTATAAACCAATAAATGTCACCACGTTATTTTGGATGGTCGTGGGTGAAATCGGGTTATTATTATAATGCTATATGTAGGCATTAGCTGGATGCATTTCTTTCACTTTAGGTTTAGTTGTATTTTTAAAAAAATATAAATATTATTATTGCTTAATTAACTAAAAAATGAAATTAAGGTAATGAGAACCTTGTGCCTCCTTCAGTCTGTCAATATTAGAAATGTCAAGCTTAAAATAAGTCAAAGTAAGGCGATGTTTTTTTGGCTACATCCAATCTATTTGAATTCTTGCTTACTCATTTAGTTTTTTAAGCATTTATTTTGTAAAATATTTTTTTTCATGCAATTCAATTTGAACATCAGTAACAGATGTTTAAAAATTGTCATTTATCTTTAAATTTGTTATTTAATTATACCCAGGAAGCGAATCATCATTTCTTTATAGAGCATTGTTAGGTGAATTGCATAGACATTGATGTCCTTAGGCAGTAATTCATTTGTCAACAAACAAGTTATGTGAGATTGTAAAACCTTTTAATATCTCAATGAAAAACTAAAGGATTTCCTTGCAGTCTGAGGTTTGTTTTTTCATTTGCATTAGATGCCTACTGTGTAGAACCAATCTTTTGCCAACTATTAAATCTTCCCATTTCTAAAAAAAATGTCAAAAATTGTATTCTTATCTTATCTTATATAATACAGACGTTACTTCAAAAAAGAAGATGATTATGTCGTACGCGTCATGCATTTAGTCATGCATATTAACCAATGACTTAAATTCTGCCAATTTAATTGAAGAGCTTAACAAAACGAGTAATACAACTCCCTTTCGAAATCCAGTTTACAATAAGAGTTTAACATTTTTTTCTTATTATTTGTTTCACATAACTGTTGAAAGATGTGCTTTTTTTTAGCATGGGTTTGAATTTTATTAATTTTTATAATTAGATTTAAATAGGACTGAAATTCTGGGTTAAAATTTAAACAAGATGTTGCCTGTGTATCACAACTCACAAGGTGAATAGTGGATAGATCTGGATTTTCTTTATCCTAAATTACTTATGAAGCCTTTGTAATGTGCACCACTGATGGTGCCCCATAGGTCGCAACAAGCTACATGACTTTTTGTGTCACACGCAAGTTTTTAACATTTTTATTTTAGTTTCAATCATTTTTCAAACATCATCATAAGACAAAAAAAAAGGCTAATATATGCAATTTTTGGAGGCCACTAAGACATATTCTGCTTTGTTTTTTTTATTACAGTTCAAATGGTAGAAAATTTTTAAACTGTTAAGGAATATTCTTAAATTAATTTTGGATATTGCTATATATGTGCGTAAAGCCAACTTGGTTCCATAACCTCATTTGAGAATGTTGTCAGTTAAGTAGAACACTGGATTATTTTTTTTCTTTTTAGGAAATACTTTTTTGACTGGGAGCAATTCAATAAAACTTAGGGAGGCATAGATGTGTGCATACAAGACAATTCTCCAAACGATTGACTTTGTCAACATTTTCATTGTTAAAAAAAAGGTTAAATTATCCTATTTGAATGTTAGCTTTTAAAAGTGTTTTATTTTAATTAACATTTACATATTAATATATTACATATATGTAAATAAAATAAACTATAATCTAAAAAGCGTATTACCTAGTTTGTTTATCAAAACAAACGTTTACACGTGCAAGAACTAAAGACAATAGAAGCCCTCTGATCACAGCAACAGAGTAAGAATTTAAACATAGAAATAGGGAATTCCCAGAACTCCATTTCTAACGTTTCTGTACTTAAATTAGAAGCAAACTAACTATAATTTGTTTATGTTTAGTTTGCTAGCATTAATTTGGAAGAAATTTTTTTTTTATTTTGTTTCAGTGCACCTCTAGTTTCTTCTTGTATATCTATGTCCCCTTTTAAACCTTTTTATGCCCAGCAGCGGCCCAGCGCCTCCCTTACCGCCCCCTATTCTACCCAGTGCCCCTACTGCTTCTTTTGCTCCAAGCCCTCCCAAATTCACGAAATTGCCCCAGTTGAAGACCGCTGATCTAGAATCTAGGGGAATAGATCTACTAGAATAACTAGATCATCTATAGAATCTTGTCATAGATCTTGATGACCACTGTCTAAATTCTAAATCTAGTAACAACACTAACAATATATCATAGTCATAGTAACATTAAAAAATACAATCTTTTGTATCTTGAGTCTAGATCTATATATAACAATATTAATATATTTTTTATATATATATAGATCTAGTCAATATAGAATATATAGAATCTAGATCTCAAATCAACATTGTGTCATTGTCATGATAGTGTAACATTAACTTAAATTTAACATAGTTAAGTTTACATAGGAGTCAATATGATATTTTTAGGTCATAGGAGTAGGCTAGTAATGTAATTGTACTAGTAGTAGTACTAGTAGGACATACTGTCACAGTCATACTAGTCATAGTCATAAGTCTGATAAGTCAATGATAAGTCATACTCATACTATAAACTATGTCATACTATTCATTATTTTTATTTATTATTATTAAATGTAAAAAAAAACAAAGAAATGATAATCGATTTTCGTAGGGAAAAGAAGGAAAATGATGTTTCTGTGGCTGGAAAGACTATTGAAATTGTGCAAACCTTTAAATACCATGGTACTATCCTAGACAACTAAATTTTTACTGCAAATACTGATTATATCAGCAAAAAAGGGCAGCAAAGATTTCGATTACTAAGAAAACTGTCCTCGTTTAATGTTAGCGAAAAGGCCTTGGCTATGTTTTATCAAGCTCATAGCTGCAATATTTTAAGTTTCAATATCACTGCCTGGTATAGCAATCTGAGCATTAAAAATAAAAATAAACTTTATAGAATCCTAAATACTGCTGGAAAAATCATTGGCAAAAAACAAACCCCATTTGGGCAGTTGTTTGATACAAACATCTATAAAAAAAGCTAACAAGATCCTCGAAATAAAGAATCACCCTTAGTGTCAGGATTTTACCATCACAAAAGAGATACAAGACACCGATAGCAAAGACATAGACACAAACACTCTTTGTTCCCCTGGCAATCAAATCATTAAATAAGAACAACCTGGTATAAACTTTGTCACATGTAAATTATAAGTGAGTCTGGTGTGAATGTACACTTTGGTTTCTTATAGTTATAATGTTTTTTGTTTGGTGTAATGCAGAAATTGTAAGACAAATTTCCATACGCCTCATACGGACAATAAAGATTATTATTATATTATTAAAGCATACCAATCGACGTTGCAAGAAGCATGCAAAGGATAACATAAACAGCTATGGAACACCTGGGTAATCGTAAAGAAAAACAAAAACACGTTTTTAATCATGTTGCAACTGCTCGTTCAAATGCTAGATCTAAATGTGAAATATGATGATTGCAGAGTTTATATAATCGCTGAAAATTGTTTACTGTCATTTTATCACAAAGTTAAACTTAAACTTGTAAATGTTACCAACATAAAATGTTATTAAATGTGCTAAAAATATTTTTAAAAGCTGATATAAAGATCACGGATTCTGGATTATCAAATAGTAAATTCCTAACAGTTTTTGACCAGAGAAACCTGTTTTATAACTAAATCTATAGTCCTATAATAGGCCTATTTAGTCACGATATGAAGAATATATAAATCGGATCTGCCTCTCTCCCTAATCTAATACATATATATGGCTTTTTTGTAAAAAAATAAATAAATAGATGCCGGTTCTCAGTGATGGATTTATTGCCTAACATTTAACTACTTATATAAATTAATAATAAACGTTGAAATCCAAGCAAAGTAATATTTTTCCCAACACATTGAAAAAGGTGGCGGTACGCCGTACTGGAGCGTACAGTCACTAGTTAGTGCTTTTTTTGTGTGTGTAACTGTACGCACCAGTACGACGTACTGCTGGCACCATTTTTCAATGTGGGGAAAATTATTACTTTCTTGGATTTTATTATTAATTTATTAGTTTAAAGTTAGGCAATCCATCTATTTACCTTTTAACCTTTTTGTTTTGTTACAAAAAATCATATAGGTGTGTATAATATGTATGTAGCCTATGTATATGTGTGTTATACAAAGCTATGTAGATCTAATACTAAAACATCTAAATTAGAAATGCTGTGTTAATAAAGTTTCAACCTTGACACCCATTGGAGCAACGTAGCATTGATTCAAAATGGCGGAAAAACAATCAGTTATTGGATCTGGACGTGTTATTCATTCAAAATACGAAGGTTCACACAAAAAATTAATATGCGTTAGCTTATGTGCATTGGTTGGAGCTCTGAATTTCGGAATCAGCATCGGTTACAGTTCGCCCTCAATTCCCAGTATGATCAAAAGAGGCGTACTAAGTAAGGACGAAGGCAGTTGGTTCGGGTCTCTGCTCACCATTGGTGCACTTCTCGGTGGACCCCTCGGAGGATGGTTAATCGAAAAGATCGGCAGAAAATTGTCGCTTACAGTTTTGTCAGTTCCATTCTCTGCTGGTTATTTCATTATAGCGTCTGCCTCTGAGAGCTATCAATGTTATTTTGGACGTTTTCTGACCGGAGTGGGAAGTGGAATGGTGACAGTCTGTGTGCCTATTTACATAGCAGAAATATCGACCACCTCAATGAGAGGAATTCTCGGATCTTGTGTCCAGTTGATGATTACAGTAGGCATTGCTACTTCCTATATTCTTGGAATGTTTTTTGAATGGCGGTGGATGGCAAATTTATGCATCATACCTTCTATAGTTGGTGGATTTGTGACATTTTTTATCCCTGAAACTCCGCGTTGGCTACTAATAAAAAATCGCAAAACAGATGCTCTTGCTTCATTGCAGGCTTTGCGAGATCTACACACAAATGTTATTGAAGAATGCAGGGAAATGGAAGATGGCTCTGACCCTGAAGAAATAGTATCATTGAGTGAAATAATTAAGAAGCGTGAATTCTTCTATCCAATGATGGTGGTTGTGTTCATCATGATCTTTCAACAAACATCAGGCATTAATGCTGTCATGTACTTCACTGTCTCTATATTTGAGTCTGCAGTTGGGGATTTTGCATACACAGCAACAGTTATTGTTGGAATTGTTCAGATACTTGCAACACTTGCAGCAGTTTATTTAATGGACAGAGCAGGACGACGCAAACTTCTTCAACTGGGTGGCCTTATAATGGCCTTCACCCTTTTCTGTTTTGGGTTATACTACACACTTACATCTGCCGGGTTGATAAGCAATGCATTTTTGAAAACTTGGTTGCCTGTGCTTTGCCTCACATTTTTTATCATTGGGTTTTCCTTAGGCTGGGGCCCCATTCCTTCCCTCATTATGTCTGAAATCATTCCAACTCGATGCAAAGGGATTGCAGGATCAGTAGCTGTTGTTGCATCATGGGGATCAGCTTTTATTGTAACAAGTCAGTTCTCATATATGCAAGAACTTTTGGGCATCTCTGGTGTTTTTTACCTCTATAGCACTTGTTGTTTAATTAGTATTTGGTTTGTGTTTAAGTATGTCCCTGAAACTAAAGGGAAATCACTTGAAGACATAGAATTACATTTTGTTGGGAAGTCATTGATTTCAGTCTAATTGGTTATTTATCAGTTTGTTACTATATGGTGTGCTATTTCATTGCTTTTAACATCTGTTGTGTATATAGTAAATTGTATTTTCATGTTCAAAAAAATGATCATGCTCCTAGATTGGGTAATTTGAATGCCTTTGGTTCAAATTTTGAGTATAAATTATATCTATTTTTTTGTCAATAAATGAGGACTTCAATTTCACTCAAATGTTACTTAGACATGGTGTGTCATTGTGTTGGATATGGCAGACATCTTTATTTGTTTATGATTTTAGTCTCCTTGTGAAACCTACTTCGATTGGCACTTAAATGTGGACCAATATTCTCATTGAAAACTTAGTAGGCTATTTTTTTAAAATAAAAATTAAGTCTTATTCGGTTATGTCTGTGTTAATATTTAAAAATAATTATTGTATTGAATACAATGTTTTGTTAAATTTCATTTCACTGAATATCGTTTACAAATGAATTTTTAAAATATCATTAAAAAAAAGAGTTTGAAGTGCTCCTTTAAGATTTATGTCATGTGGCCATTTTTATTTTGCAATTGTATAGTCCACATATTTTATGTGGTTGTTAAAATTATTTATTTTGAACTAAACATTATGGCTGAAAACATTTTTTTATTGTGATATTGGTATATAAAATACAATGCTGCTGTAAAACTTAATAAACAAACATAACTGAACTTTCATGACATTTTTAGTGTTAAACATGAATTTTATATCAGACACAACACATTTATTAAATCTTTTCTAAATCTATAATTTATATATATATATATATATGTCATTTTTTTTTTACATAGAATAAGACTCCCAATATGAAAAAAAAATTTTGTTAATTCAATGTTTTTTCCTAACATATTTTTAAAAAGTAGCTTTATGTTAAGTAGCTTTATTGAAAATTATAAACTATTCCAATAATAAATTAAATGATTTATAACTTACTTACTTAGACTTAGGTCCTCCCGCACCGTTCGGCGCATTGGGCGGCAAGCTGTCTCCATAAAGATCTGTCACTGGCAATGTCTGAGGCCTCCTCCCACCTGGTGTCCACTGTTTTGAGGTCCTCCATGAAGGTGTGTCGCCAAGTAATACGAGGGCGTCCCTGTTTGCGCTTTCCTTGTTTTGGCTTCCATGTTATCGCAACTCTTGGTGTGCGTAATTCATTTTGACGTAGAACATGTCCCACAAACCTCATGCGACGCTCAGTCACAACCTCACCAAGTGTTCGACTCCCAGTTCGGCATAGGATTTCCTTGTTTGAGACCCGATCTGTGTAACTGACTCCCAAAATCCGTCTCAGCCATCTCTGTTGAGCCACATTTAGTCTTTTCTCAATTTTGACAGATGACTTCCACGTCTCACATGCATATGTAGCAGTTGGAATGACGATTGTGTTGAGAAGGTGTATTTTTGTCTCGAGTCCAATGGCTTGGCTAGTCCAAATAGGCTGCAGCCTTTGGAAAATGCTCCCTGCCTTTCCTACTCTGCACTCTACATCATGGTAAGCATCTCCATCATTTGTTAAGATGCTGCCAAGGTACGTGAACTTGTCCAGCTCTTCAAGCTTTGACTCGCCAAGTCTGACGGGGACACCCTTTGCCTTATATCCCACTCGCATAATTTTAGTCTTATCCAAGTTTATGCGGAGGCCAATTTTGGGTGCCTCTCTGTCATTTCTTGAATGCATTTATTTGTAGCCCCGAGTAGTGCAACATCATCAGCAAAGTCCAAGTCCGTCAATCGGAGCTGTTCATGCCATGGAATACCAAAGGCAGTCTGGTTCATTGCTCTCCTCATTATGTAGTCGATGGCTAGGAGGAAAAGGAGGGGAGATAAGATGCACCCCTGTCTCACACCTGTCTCGATTGTAAAAAACTCTGTTGTTCCCTCTTCTGTTTTAATGCAGCAACTAGATTGACTGTAAAGGTGTCGTAGGATCTGGACGAATTTTTCTGGGATACCGTATTCTCTAACTATTTTCCATAGTGATTCAATCGATTTATAACAGCTTTTAATATTTAATGAAATCATCAAACTACAATTTATATGTTTGTCTTTATATACTTTTCTTAAATAGACAATGATAAGTATTGAAGTTGAGGCAGGAAATCCTACCTATAGATATAAAAATCAAATTGTAAGAAAAATTATTTTTTTTTGTAGATATCTAGAAAAATATATTCTTTACTTTATCTGTTATAGCCTAGGCTAGTAGTAATAAGTTATCATCTATAATTAATTGAATTCTAGATTTGTTAAAATCTCATTAAATAATAAATAAAAAATATAGTTCAGTTGCTATATACACATTACATGTATATTTTTTGAGTGTGTAAAACTTTTTGCCACTATTCATATTATATCATGATGTGAGTGATACAGTAGTAAAGCATTAGATGTAGGGAAAGATGAAATACTTGATTGACTCTAGTCTTATAGTATCTATTAGGGTACATAAATCGTTAAATATCTTGAGATTCCTTATTGTTGAAGTCAGTTATTAGTACTTTGTATGTTATAAAATTACATAATGTTCTAGATCTGGATCATGCATATATATTTTTCTATATTGAAACTTTGTTTTGAATAGCATCGACTTTTTTTTTGATGTGAGTATTGAAGTTGATGCTTTTATTTTCTCATATTATTGAAATTGTTTTTTTCAAATAAATTTAATGCATGCTAAAGGATTATTGATGAAGATTACATTTTGGGAATTTTTAAAAAATTATTACTTAGTGGGCTGACTATTTCATATTTATTAGGTACATAGCTCAATAAGTTGACATTTATGTAGTAACCAACTCCATTTTGAATTTTCCTTGTTGCTACTATATGTTTAAGTAGAATAGAATCTTTATGTTAAAGTTTTAATAATGATGAGTCAAATTGCTCCTTGCTTTTGATGACAAAATGAAGATTGCAGATTTGTTTTGATTTGCCATTGAAGACTCAACTGTGATTTAGTTAATTTTTCACAAATGCCATTACATATAAACCATTGCTTTGTTATGGGGAAAGGGGTTTGATGATTTTGAGGTCTTCTTTGAGGCTCCCCTAAAGAACTGTGATTCAATATTTGACTTCACTAAAAAATTTGAAGTTAATCAATTACCCAAGTAATGCCTGATGTACATGAAAGGTTTTTGTTTTTTTGAATCCGTTTAACTTATAAACACTACACCAAAAAAAAAAAAAAACAAGAATAGTTTACTGAAAAATCTCTCCAGTTAATTCTTTCGATAAATAGTATGATATTTTGTTGTTGTCAGAAATGTTGACCTAGGGTACATGTTAAACAATATTAAAATTAATATACATTTCATGATGCCTTTTATTTTAGGGATATAAAGAATCTAATTTCAGGTGTAACTTTACTTTGCTTACACCTATAGATATGCTTTTTTATTATGTTTAATGTAAATCTCTTTTAATATGATATTACAAACCATCCCTTAGTAATTGATGATATTGCTTTACATTGGGATAATGTAACCTTACAAAAGTTTTTTTTTTCTAATTGTTTGTTAATGTACAAGTACTAAGTGTATATTTTTAAACTTAGATAATTTAGGGGCAAAAGTTTTAGCATTTCATCTTTTGGGCTACATACATGTATGCAGAAATGAAGTTTTCAACGTGACATGCTCAAACAATTTATTTTAAACCTGATTAATTATTTAAGACCCATATATAATATACATTCTTAACTTAATTGTGGACCATTTCAGATGACAGATGACTGCCTCTAGCAGCCATGTAATGTGTATAAACAAATAATTTGGAATGTTACATGTTTAGGTTATTGAAAATTAAGGCCTTCTTGTGGCATGGTGTAATTGTGTATATTTTTTTGTAATTATAGGTTTTTATTAAAACAAAAAATAAATGTAATCACAGTAGAGGTTCTAAAAATATTTTAAACAATCCTAAATACTGGTCGTGCTTACAGTTTTGCCTAAAATATTTGGTTTTGTTATTGCAGTTTCAGTATTGGTATTTTTTTTCACTTAAATATTTTTTTCAGATGAGTTTTTATTTGTATTGGTATATAACAACAACACAAATATTTTTATATTGTTAATGTTGATTTTAAAATATGGAAAATATTTTAATAAAATATAAAGTGGGATAAAAATCTTCTTCATTTTTTATTACATAGGTACAATATTAGTCAATTTATAATTTAAAAAATATATACATAAAAAAAATATATGCAAAACTTTCTGCAATCTTGGTAATTTCAATAATATTATAGACCAAAATATAAAATCCATTTTTATTTCTCAAAATACTTGCTTTTTCTTTGTAATCTTGAGTTACAAAAAAATGAGGGAAAAAAAAAACCCTTCTTTAAAAGTATTATAATACTATAATTATTTCAGGTTTTTTAAATTTACGTTCAACTAAAGGTATTGAGCTTGAACATTATCTTTTTTTATCAGGTTTTTTAAATTTACGTTCAACTAAAGGTATTGAGCTTGAACATTATCTTTTTTTATCAGGTTTTTTAAATTTACGTTCAACTAAAGGTATTGAGCTTGAACATTATCTTTTTTTATCTTAGGAAGAGCTTCCATTTATGTTATAATTTTACAAAGTTATTTCTTCTTTGGTATAGGCACTGAAAACTCCTTCACAATTGGAGGCTCTGATACATCAACTGTGAGATCCACCTTGTACATAACAGTGGGTATACCTGTTCCGCCACCACGTAAACCATGAAGAAATGTTTGTGGTTTAGAGACATTACTGTAATTGTCTTGATTGGTTTGTGTATCTTGTTCTCTGTGGAAGTAAGATATGTGGGTAGTGGTGTTGAAAGTATTAAAACAGATATTTCTTTACTTACAAATGGCTAACTAGATAAATATACTAAATCAGATCTACTTACTTAGGCAGGTAAACTTGTGTTTCATTGTCTCTTCTCATATTGCTTCCATTGGTCTGCATAGCATGTGTTACTTTTGTCCTTAGATTGGCCTAAAAATGGAGATAAGTATATTTATAAATGCACACATATTATTCTATATCTAAGTTACATGTATGAACAATTTATTTTACACCTTTCTAATTAGTTATTTTAAAAGTAATGTATAATACAAAATTGTAAAATTAAAAGTAATGATACTCTAATGATCGAACTGAAAGTGTTTTAATAATCAAAACATTTATGTAAATGAATAATTACAATCTAATCACTTATGTGTAGTAAAGAAATATCTATTTTTAATACTTTTAACACCACTGACCCACCCACACTGGGTGATGAAGTGACACATAATACACTTTGTTCAATCTCTAGAAAGTAACTAATAAAAGCACAGCAACATTATTTTATCTTAGTACTTTAAGACATCTGTGATTTGCTTAGTAAATAAAACTACCAGAAAGTTTTTTTCTCCAAATAAAGGCATTGCTATTAATACTTTTTTTTTTTTTTAATATAGCTAGAAATCTGATGCAAAACAATGTCACTATTTGCCATTACCAGCTTGATAGCTTTTCTCCTCAGCTCCCATTCATTCCATGCATAAGTTTTGACAATATTAGATTCAAGAATGTGAGTGTCTGTTTGTGACCCACTGTCACACTTTGTTATAGGTTTCTCTATCATTTTGCCAGCATCTCGATTCTAGAATAAAAAAGAAGCCATACATTTTTTTTGTCTTATTAAAAATGAAAAATGTACATGAAGATGTAATTATGTGTTTACTGAAAAAGAATTCCACAATAACTCGATTTGGATTCTACCATAACATTAAACATTTGTTCAGGTATCAGCAAATAAATTCAACAATGGAAACAATGATATTATGTTTATACAGACATAAAACAGTTATAATCCTTTAAGAGTCATTATGATTAGGCTACATTTAAGCCTACACTGTTTTTAATACTTTTGAATGACTTTTCTCACCCTCAGTTCCAATATTTATAAGTTCACAAAATTAACACAAAATAGGCTTAAGCCAAAAAAAACAACAAGGTTACAAAAGACAGTTTGTGTGGAAACACAAACTCAGAATCGGCCCCTGAAGTGGTCCATCCAGGCAGGCTTCAATATTTTCAGAAAGAACATCCGAATGAAATTATATCAAAGACAAATGAGAGATAAGAATCGAGAAAGAAGGTTAACAGATCTTGTGTAGTGTCCCAACGGTCCAGCAGATCAAAGGATAGGTGAAAGTGAATGTAAGTTAGATGTGAATCTGGCCTAACTAGTTCCCCTTTCAGACCTTGTGGTCTTGTGATGATATAATGTTCATCTGTTTTTGTGGCCTATGGTAAACGAGGGTGTCATGTAGCCAGCACAACGACCAACCGCCTTTAATTTTCCCCAACTAATGTCAGGTACCCTTAAAAGCTGAGTGGACTCAAAGATTTCAAAGTTAAAAATCCCAGTCTTCACACCCGGGATCCCCAGTTCAGAAGCCAAGCACTTAACCGCTCAGCCACCGCGCCTCCCCTGGTCTACCTAATGTCTTCTAATTAGTCCAATTTTTTGAATAGGCTGAATCTCTTATTCGAATCCTCAAAGTATGCAATATTAAAACTGTGCAGGAAAATGAAGCTTATAACATTACTATTCGTTTTAACTTAGGTCTAACTTATAATGCATACTAATTAGCTTTTTCTCTTTAAAAAAATACTTGCATAACTGATTTTAAAAATTAGATTTTTCGCTTTCGGAAAAAAAAAAGTAGCCGTTGCATCAGAACTTTGAATGGTCTAAAATATTATGTCAGATTTTAATATCTTTTCTAGTTTACGAGATCTAAACGGGACAGACGGACAGATATTTCACACAAAACTAATAGCGTCTTTTCCCCTTTCGGGGGCCACTAAAAAGACAAGCAATTAGTGTTAGCCTGTTTGTGTTAATTATCTTTTTTTATGCTTAAGCCTATTTTGTGTTATTTTTTTGTGTTTATTGTCTTTTTTGTTTTGTAGCTGATAAATGCCTTGTGGCCCAAACATCCTTTGTTTTACTTGGTCCCGCAGGGTCACTTATTTGCATGCTTATTGAATTTTCTATACAGTCGTTCACCCCTGCAGCAGTCTTTGAATTGATGTGAAGGTTGACATATATCTAAAAGGTTAGGTTTTATGGTCTATTAACGTGCACATCTCCCCCTCTTTTTATTAATTCATGCATCAACAATAAAAGGCTCTGAGGGTTCAAAATGGAACTGGAGTAAAAACTACTTACTTCAAACTATCAACTTTATGATACCTTATTAGAGCTAGATATTTAAAAGAAATTTTTTTTAGCTTGAAATCTAATGATTCATACTTGTGAGTAAGGTGTAATGGTAGAAAACTGAGTATGAAGTTCTAGGAGTTGAATAAGTTCTGGACTTTTTTTGGCTGCCTCTGCAACTAGCGCAATAAAGCTGAAAAGTAACAACAAAGTATACATATATACTAATAAAAATTTATATAATGACAATTTTCTGTTTTTTACTTTTTTAAAAATATCTAAAATAATGAAATAAAGTTTGCTATTGAATTTATTGTATAGGTAATGTTCAGATTCATATACTCATTTGATTGAACATCATGTTATTTATGATTTATGAGCTTATTTTGTCTAAATAAGTTACATACAAAATATTTTCATAATCAATATCAAACAAGAAACAAAAGAAAGGGAAAACTAGCTGGGAGAAAAATCTTAAAATTAATACTTGGAAAGGTCAGAAAAATGAAAAGTTTTATTCCATAAGTTATTGTTGGCCTCCTTCAGCTGTATAATGACAATGGTTTATCTTGTAAAACGCTTTTTCATGTAACTGTAGAGCCCTATATTGGAGAGGCTTTCCTGTCCACAGTCAACATTCGCTTTGGTGGTAGAGGAACAAGCCGTTATTTGGTTGGCATACTTTTCTTCTAGAGCTGAGGCAAATGTTTTTTGGCTGTCCATAGATTTCTTTATCACCATCTCTAACCACATAGTGTGGTCTAGGGCTATGTCTTACATTGATGTCCAATGCTTTGAAGTCCCTTTTGATCACATCCACATATTAGAGATGATGACTTTCAGGATACTTTCATCCTTCTTCAGCCAATACAGGCGGCATTATCTGAGGATAGTAAAGATGCTGGGAAGGCTCATTTGAGCAAGTATATCAGTGTTTCCAAGTGACTTTATGGATCCTCCAGAGGCATTGCAAGTTGAATGAATTTAATTTATACTCCTTGCTTCCCTATGTGTTTTTAATCTTACCTTCTAAGGACAAGTTATCTTGAAATGTGGAGCCCTAGAAGCAGAATTATGGATGGCATCTGACTTGGTTTGATCAATAAAAATGGTGGGTGGTGTTGTAGCAGGTAGCCCCATCACATTTCTTTTCTTACTAATAGTTAGTCCATACTTTTTGCAGACCTAAGAGAAGCAGGACATTGGGGACTAAAGTTTCTCCTGCACATGCATCGCCACTGCTGAAGAGCATAGCTCTTAAAAGGTTGGTTCTGATTTTTGTTTTGGCCATCGTTCTGGCAATATTCAAAAGTTATCCATCAAATCTGGAATGGGGGTAGATGCCTTTGTTAGATTTGTCAAACATGTAGTGGATGAGCAGTGAGTATTCAGAGAAAAGTTGGAGCCATAAGAATAAAGGTTTTTAAATTTAACATCATTTAATGCAAATATAACAATTTCCATTTATTTAGAGAGTTCTTGAGATTATATTACATTAAAACAACATTCACATAAACCTCTTGTCTAAATGAGACACAACCTTTAAAAAATGAAATGTAATTAAATAACTAAATACAAAGAAAATTCAAACGATGAACTAGAAAATAATATTATTGAAATAACTGTTGATAAATAAGTGTTTTTTAGATTAAAAAAAAATAATTTTTTTAAAGCTTACTCTTGGGGACATTCAGCAAATTTGTAGGCAGCGTCTTTGGATGAAAAGGCATAATAGTGCTCTCTGAATCTCATGATTCCTATTTCAGGATTGCCAGGCACCAGGAGCCTATCACAAGCCCCAAGTGTGTATGCACAATATCCCTATAAAATTTAATGGATTAGCTAAAATACACAATAAATTTTTATATAGTAGCTATACAGAATACATTAGATATACTTTAAAAATCTTTTTTTTTTAGCTATTACAAAACTTACCCTGTACTGAAGCTGTAGTCTTGAGAAATTTTTAGTAGTATCTGGGAATAGCCACTCCCATTTTTCAGCTTTATAATCTGTTGGATTCACACGCTGGTCATTTGTCTAAAAGTTGATATTTGGTCCAATTATCAAACTGTACATTATTGTATTTAAATTTTCTATGCAGAACAATAAAGTATAAAAATGAAAAAAAAACACCGGAAAGTAACCCTATAAGATATTTGTGCATTAACAGACTTAATAATGAATATAAACAGGAAAAAAGGCAGGTTTTAATATTTTCAGAAGAATATCGGTATTAAATTCTATCAGAGGTGGTCCACCCAGGCAGGTAAAAAGGCAGGTTTAAATATTTTCAGAAAGAATCATAATGAAATTCTATCAAAGGCAAATGATAGAGAAAAATGGAGAAAGAAGGTTGACAGATCCTGTGTGGTGCCCAAAAGGTCCAGCAGACCAAAGGATAGGTGAAAATGAATGTGAAAAGAGATGTGAACCTGGCCTAACTGATGTCTTATAATGAGCATCTAATTGTTATGTAAAGGGTCAATCTCTTATTCAAAGCCTCAAGATAAAGTTACTGCAGTTCAAACCCAAAAACAATAATTGCACATAACATCAGATCAAAACCGAGTAAATATTACCTCCTGAATTCTTTGTTCATCTGTTTTCACAACAAGTCCTTCAAGATAAGGTTTAATGAGCTCATCACTAAGCTGTTCTTTATGCCCCTGTAGCAAGATAATAAGGAATTGGTGTAAAATTTGTATTCATTTTTCTAAATCAAAGAATAAGATGAACATCATCTGAATGGCATACCTAAGAGATACATTATCTGTATCTTGTACAAGTATGAACTGTATATCCATGTTTACTATAATGTAATGATGACATATAGATATAAAGTCTGCAGTCTGTCCAAGTTATATCTATACCATTATATTCATATAAAAAATAAACTGTAGACCTGCAGCCTACCCTTGTGAAAGGTTCCAAGCTAGCTAAAATGTTACTCAAGACACTAAGTAAGACCATTTCATCTTGAAACCCACTCCATAGTTGAGCCAGGTGTATGAACTGTGGCTGGAAAAATAAAACCACAACATTATTAGCATAAATGATAAGCCTACAACAAAAACAAAGTAATCATTTTTTTTCTTTATAAAATTAAAATGGGGAAAACATTTTAATAATCATTAGAAAAATGATTTGATATGTACTGAATAAAATACTTCTATATGAAAAACTGATGCTCAGTAACTTTCATTTTTAAGCATCTATCTTTTAAGATAAATTTAATTTGTCACAAGTAAAGTACCATATCTCTGTGTTAAAAAGAATATATTTCTGCTGACCTAGAAGCCTTATTTTAAAATTTTCCTTACATAAACTTGAGCTGTGGGTACAGCTGTTTTTGACTGTACTGTAGCCTGCAACTGTTCCATTCTGGTTCCTAATTGATTTTCCAAAAGTTCAACTTGGTGAGCACAGTTAATAATGTCACTCTGAAAACATCATTCATTAGATGAAAAATACATATTGAGATCACCACAAGGAGGTAAAAATGTTTTTTTACATTAAAGGTAAGATTCGTAGAAGACAGTGAATGTTGGGAAGACTAAAAAATATGCAGTCACCTAAATGCAACCAATATAATTCATTGATAATGAAAATGATATTTAAAGCCTTTTATCATTTAGCTGAAACAAGGAATCAAGGAATGGTGGCAAAAAATGTAAAATCTTCAGTATTATAATAAGAAATTAGTGTATATTTTAAATGCATAGATCATGAGTTTTGTAAAATATTTACCAAAATAATTCTTAGGAATGTTTCATGTTGCCTAGAATTTATTAGAGCTTCTTTTAACAACTGTATGGATGGTCCTTCCTTGATTTGCCTCTTGTGCATTTCCTCTATTAGAGTAGTGTATTTGTAAGCACACAAAAGTGTACTTTGTATTTCTTCATCTACACTTTGTGTTGTAGCAGGGATAGCTTCATTCAAGATAGCAGGCACTGAAAAGTTCACATGGGCAAAAAATGATACTCAAAACATTGATGCTACATTTTAATTTATGGGCATCCATTACATAAAAAAATATCACAACATCATGTTGGTGTAATGTATTAACAATGTTTCCTTCTTCCTAACACAGTTTGTTATTGATTTGACATTAAAATTCACATTTTTATCATTCCATCTTCATTCATTTTTAAATAATTAAAGAAAAGACAAAAATTAAAGGTACATGTAAATTTTTTTTCCTTCAAACTTACAGTCATCAATTCCTTCTCCTCCTTTACCACATTCTTTGTTAAAAAGTCGAATTCCTGTGACAATCAGAGTCAACTCTGCAAGCTGTCTTTCTTTTTCACGTTTGGTCAATGTCATAAATGTTCCAAGTTCCGTTTGAGGAAACACAGACTGTAATGCAGCTTTTGAAATGAAACAAAAATATGACCCAAAAAAAAAATAATTTTAAAATAATCAAATCTAAGCAAAATTTAATTTTTTAAATTATAGACTCCATAAATATGTCAGATTTTAGTTTATTCTAATAAGTATTTCACAGCCTTCATGAATAAATGCTAGATAACCTGCAGTCTTTGTTTATTATACAAAATGCATTCAAACATTAGCAATGCTAACCTGTAGCTTCACGAACAACTGCAAGGTCTGTTGGGCTGCCCAGCCCAGATCTCAGAAGAACAGCTGAAACAATTTTTCTGTACAAACTTTCCAATTCTTCACGAGTGCGTGCTCTGCTACTTGTTATTTCTTGAATGACAGGCAGAAGTCTAGTTTCCAAAACACGTCTGTGCTCATCCAAGAAATCAGCTTTCAAAATAAAGGTTTTAAAATTATTATTATAATTTTTTTTAGAAAGGGAATAATATGATGATAATACAATTATTAAAAGTTAATGCATGTCTAGATTTACTTGTGAAAATATGAAGTAATGATAAATTTTAGATTTAATATAAGTTAAAAAAAATAATTAATATAAACCATTTAGTTAATGTTAATGATGTGGGTTAAATGTTATAAAAAAAGATGATTTATATGAATAATATTTTTTTTTTATTTTGCTGCTGTTTTGTTTTTACTAAATGTAGAAAATATACATCATTTTGAGAATTAAAGAAATTAAGTTCAACAATATTTAAAAAAAAATTGTCTATTAATTATGTTTTAAAACATATGGAGAGAGCAAAAACAATTATTCAAATTTTCTATGCTCAATGCATAGTTGAGAAATCTTCAAAATATACAAACATTGCATAATCTTACATTGTGTTCACATCCCACAATTTTCCCAAATAGTGGTTCTTAAGAACAAAAAAAAACTAGTTTGCCAATTATTTTCACATCCAAAGTAGAAAAGGTCATACAATACTCAAATAATACTTTTTTTAGCAACACTCAGATAAAGACCTGGATAGTAATAAATCTCTTATTAGTGGTAAATACTAACCTCTGGTTGTGTAGTTCATATCAAAATACACTTGCATTTTAATAGTGTCAAGGCCTGGGGATCGAGCATCCATAAGCCTGTCCACACATAACTGAGATTTTAAGTTGCAAAATTTTAAAATCTATGCATTTGGAAGTTTTAGTCTTACATATAATATTCTTAAGAGTTATGTAAATTAATTTTGTACTGAGGTTACACATAGGATATGTAAAAGAAATTTTCTAAGGCAATATGTTAAACTTATTTACCTTAATTAGTTTTTGAACATCATCTTTAGTTAATGTTCGATCCACATTAAATTCATTGGCTGGATCTAATACTACAGCTTTTACCTAAATATAAATTGTTGCAATATAAATTAATAGATCTTATTTTATTTTAACAAACTCAAAAGTTTTCTTTGCATTGCTGTTGTAACAAATAATAGTGCTTTTAAAAATTACCAAAAAAACAACAAAAAAAAACAACTTTGGCATACCATAAATGCTACAAGTGTTTCCGAGACTGCTTGACCTTTGCTTGCACATTCCTGAGCTATTTCTCTAATGATATTCTTTATTACACTTTCTGCCTGAGCTCTCGACATATTGATGGTTTGATGTGATGATAAGCTTTTAAAAAAATAGGTAAATGGTTTAACAAATTTTCAGTTAATTTAATTTGTCTCTTTCTCCCAGTCTCTTACATTAGCCAGAATATAATATCAATAAATTTTATATCAAATTTTGAAATATTATTTTTTTATTTTTATATTTTTACAAATTCAAAACTGTTGCTATTTCATATTTTAAGAATAAATGCTACAATGATTAGGAAATAGATAGGAATATATTATGAAATTGATTGACATGTTTCATTTTAAATGTCTAAAATGATTTGATATTTTTAGACAATATGAAACACACATCAGTAAGGCACTATATAAACCCATTAATTGAATAGTTAATTATAAGAGAGTTATAGTTTTTGATGCACTGTAAAGTTCCCCTTTCAGACCTTGTGATCTATAGGGCAGATGATGTAAAGGTCATCTGTTTCTGTGGCCCACTGTTAATGAGGCTGCCCTTACTTTTTCCCAACTAATGTCAGGTAACCATAAGAGCTGGGCGGACTCAGAGGTGCCCAAAGATCCTGAAATTCAAAATCCTAGTCTTCACCAGCATTCAAAATTGGGGCCCCAAGTTCAGAAGCCAAGCGCTTTGTGCTCAGCCACCACACCACCTTTAATGCACTGGTAACAATAAAAATGGCAATAGAGAGTTACTTAAAGCCTTGCCATGTGGAGTGGAAGGTCATTTAATATTATGCATCCTAATTAATTAGTACATGTTTCATTTCCCTACGTGTGATTTAAAAAAGGTTAGGATTGCCAGCTTCTTTTTCATACCAATGTTATGAATGTTCGTTGGCTATCTTGAGGAGAAATTCTAAATAAATTAATTTTGTACTGAGATTAAACATAAGATATGTAAACTAAAAAAACTAAAGAAATGATTATTGACTTTAGGAAAAACAAGACCATATTGCAGAAATTCAGATAAACAATCAAACTATAGAACAAGTACAAGAATATAAATATCTAGGATCAACCATCAACAACAAACTGAAATGGAATGAACACTGTCAAAACCTCTAAACAAAAATTCACCATAAACTCTTCTATCTCAGAAAGCTAAAAAAAAATATAACATCAACAAAACAATTATTAAACTTTTCTTTACAGCAACCATCAGCAGTCTAATTAACTTTGCCATCACCTGCCATCACTGGCACAAAGACTTAGACTAAATAGACTAATTAAAAAAGCATCGCATATCACTCGAATACAGCTACCATCTCTTGAAAAGCTTTTTCATGAAAGATGCCTTTCCAAAACACTCTCGATTCTTAAGGACAGCCTGTACCCATTAAACCACTGTTACATAAGATCTGAACGAAGTGGTCGTCTCCTTTTCATTAGGAGTAAAACAGAAAGATTTTAAAGCTCCGTTATTCCACTTTCGGTCAGAGTGTTACAAGATCGGCTGTCATCATCAAGAAGTACATATAAGTCAAATTCATAAAGTTCTGGTTGTGATTGTGTATGTGTTTTGAGTGTGAATGTTGTTCGAATTTTTCATCTATACTGTTATTGTGCAGTAGTTACGCTGCATGATGTTGTCAATTGTAGTCAAACTGAATTTCCATTTGATTGGATCAATAAAATTATCTTATCTTATCTTGCATCCAATATTTATAGGTCTACGTATAGACATAACCTTAAAGGTTTTTTTAATGATAAATTTGAGTTGAGAAATTTTACATAACTGGAAATGGTTTAATTTATAAATTAGCATACTTAGCATTTTCTGTTCTAAATTGCCTCAGCTTATCAATAAAAATAAAAGGCAAATAAATTTCATTGTTTCACATTCGAGATAAAGTGAAAACTGCAATCACAAAACTAAAGTTATGACATAAAAGAGTTGGTAATGGTAGACTCCGTTTCCCTATCTTCATGAGCTTATAACAAGTTAGGCTACTAAAATTGATGTTGATACTCTAAAATGCATAGCACAGCATTTGAAGAAATTGTACACATTTTTAGAAAAACTATTTCCCTGATTTAAACAAAAAAATATTGAATGGATATCAGATCCACATCAGAAGGTTTGTGACTTTGTGACTTGGTCTCATGGGGAAAAAAGAGCAATTGTAACTTGATGAAATATGCTTCAATTTGCTATTTCTACAAGTATGAGTTATGACTATTATGAGTATTCATTACTATTATTTATAATAATAATAATTATTATTATTATTACATTAATTACAATAAAACTATTAGTTTATTATTAGATCTAGATCTATATAACTTAGCATATTATAATATAAAATTAATAATATTTTTTTAATAGATCTACTAGAATAGATGAGTAGATTAATAGATTCTAATTTTAGTCTACACTAGATAGTAGAGTTAGTAGAAAGTAGAAGTAGATCTAGATTATTTCTAGATTCTACTTCTAGATCTATTATTTATTTATTAGTATTATTATTATTAATAAATAATTATTAATTAACTATACTATTATAATTATTCTATTCTAATGACTAATCTTATTAAATTATAATGAAAATCTAGATTTTATATCTAGCTCTGCAAGCCTTTAATTAAATAAATTACAGATGGTAGTGATTTAAAAATGTATTACATGTGGATCAATGTACAAATTCAATTTGTTGAGTTCAACATTTCGAGTCTATTTAAAAGAGATATAAATAATAGATATTTAAGATATACTATAGTTCTATGTTCTCCATAATTATTTTCCTTAACAACGGATGCGTGCGCAGAAAAGGAAGTAAAAAGTAGGTCACATTGGATTATGGCAGCTCACAGCCTCAAAACAACAACTATTGAGGTCTAGACTGAACGATTTCTCAATAAGTTGTTTAATAAATGAAGCAAATTTTAGAATTAAAATGAAGATTTGGAAAAAAACTGACAGTCGTGCTAAATTAGGCGTTGGTATGTAATCAATAAAAGCTGAAACTAGAATGTATAAACATCTAGTCTACGACCCTTTCTTAGCAGCGGTATTCAATTTCTATTCATTTTCATCAGTTCAAAAACAAGGAAGTAAACTTACTCAGTTACTGTCTTACATTACCTTCTTCAAGAAGATGTTGATCTAGATCTATAGATCTAGACCTACTATCTAGATGTAGATCTATATATCTATTACCTGATAGCCTGATATAATTATCTGTATTATAAGTGATTTAGAGATCCTAGAAATTAGAAGTCTAGACTAGACCTACTACGACTATTTCACTAGTATAACTATTACAGTATTAGTCTCTCTATGTACAAGACACTAGACTCTCTATCTCTTAGAGTCTAGATCTAGTGTCCTAGACTAAACTAGAGAGTAGAAATCATAGTATCATACTTAGATCTAGTAAGTAGACTGTACTGTACTAAATAGTATCTTATCTTATATAATACAGACGTTACTTCAAAAAAGAAGATGATTACGTCCTACGCGTCATGCATTTAGTCATGCATATTAACCAATGACTTAAATTCTGCCAAGTCACTGGTTTTTCTGGCTAGCTCAGGCAACCCATTCCATGCTCTAATAGCACTAGGGAAGAAAGAGTATTTGTACAAATTTCTCCTAGCATATGGGACGAGGAATGTGCCTTTATTTTTGTGTATAGATTATCATAGAATGGATCTATAATATATAGTGAATAGTGTCTTGTTCTTGAAGATAATTTTTTAGACTAATTTCTAGAACTAGTCTCTAGAGACTCTTGCTCTAATCAGTAGTTTTAAAAAAGTAGCAGATTCTATATTCTTGACCCTGATGACTCACTGATAATCACTTCTTCTTGGTTCTCATTGTTATGTTGGAGTGTTCATATGACTAGACCAATACATGAGATAAACTGCGCAGTGATTTCCAAATCAGGGAGCTCTCCATATAGTTTTCTTTCTATTGGGGTGATTTGGGGCCAATGTCTTATACAGGCCTCTTGGTAAAGAGAGCAGTTTTGGAGGACGTGGTCGGCATTTTCTGGTGATACTCCACATGGGCAGATTTCACTGGTTCCAATTTTGAGCTTCCGGTGCATGTGTTGTCGCATTCTGTTGTGTCCGGTCCTGAGTCGAAAGATTAGACGTTGGTCTTGTCGGGATAGCGTCATCTTTCTTGTGATTTGGATGGGAGCTCGTCCATTTCTCATTTATTTTATCTACAATTAATTTCTTCATTTCTTCTGGATAGAGTGCAGAGTTTACTTGTGAGTTTGTTCTCCCACTCTAAGCGAGTGTGTCAGCCTTCTCATTTCCTGCTAGTTGTATATGAGCTGGTATCCATTGAATAACAGTTTTTTTGCTGTTGTTGTTGAGCTTTGTAAGTGCTGTTCTGAGGTTTTTAATATAAGAGGAATCAGAGTTTTGCAAGCTTTGGAGGGTTGTTTTCGCGTCTGTTTGAAAGACAATATGACTGTGAGGGGAACTTGGATGATTTCTGCTCTGTGACTGTCAGAGAGCTCTCCAGTTGCAATGGATTTTTCTAGTTTTTCTCCATCTGGCCATTCGATAAGTATTTAGCTCCTCCATTTGTGGTGGCTTTATGGGATGAACCATCCGTGTAAACTCTGATCCACTGATTGCTAGGGTCATTGGTATGTAGAAAACAGTTCACTATTTCCTTGAGCTCTGTTGGTCTGTAATTAGATTTTCTTTTTATGTTTTCAATATGGTCCCTTATAGTAGAAAGAGGGCTTTCGTCCCAAGGTGGAGATTCATTATAGTGTATCAAGGATTCCAGAGTAATTTTTTCAAGTTGCTGTTTCTTTTTTAGGTTAGAGAATCCTGTATGAAATTGGTCCTTTTGAGTTGGTTTTTTTTTTTGCCAGTTTTGTGGATTTTTGTTCTCAGTGGGTGCCTCTCCAAGGATTCCAATTTAGTGAATTGGGAAAGGATTTTTATTTCTCTTCTTTCATCCAGAGAGATCAGGGCAGCGGTTTCCTCCATAGCTCTTATGGGTGTTGTTTTGATTGCTCCTGTTATTATTCTTAGACCAGTATTTTGAACCTTGTCTTTTTTTCTTAGGTTGGTTTGGGCTGCTGAGCCCCATGCTGTGGCACCATATTCTAGTACAGGTCTTACATAACTGGTATAGGTCTTTTTCAGGATGTTGTGATTAGCTCCCCAATCTGTGCCAGCTAATTATTTCAAGAGGGATAGTCTCTGGATGCCTTTACTCTGTGTTTTATCTATTTGGCTTTTCCAGGTTAGTCTCGGGTCATAGGTGACTCCAAGATATGTAGGGCTGTCATTTTTTTCTAAAGCTTCCTTATCTAATGTTAATTTTATTGTTTGTTGTTTTGTTGAGAGTGAGAATATGGTATATGTTGTCTTTTTTGTGTTGATGGACATGCCCCAGTCTTTGGACCAATTATTGAGTTTATCAAGAGCATCTTGTAATCGAAATTTTGATGTTCTGACATATTCTTCTGTGCTAATTAAGACAAGGTCATCTGCATACATGCTGCTTTTTAACTTTTCTTGGTAGGTTTTGATTTAGATCGTTTATGAATATTAGGAAAAGTGTTGGGGATAGGACTCCTCCTTGTGGGACGCCATTTTTTATACCCACTGTGTGGCTTCTTTGTCCTTGCATGCAAACTAAGACTTTTCTATTATTAAGGTATTCCTTTATCCAGTTGTACATTCTGTGGGACATGTGATGCTTGATTAGCTTGAGCAAGAGACCTTGTTCCCAGACTTTGTCAAATGCTTTTTCTAAGTCAACCCACACAATTGTTGTTGGTTTCTTTCTTGAAAGCCGTCTTCTATTTCTTGTGTAAAGAAGGCAATTTGATCTTCTGTTGATCTGCCTTTTCTAAAGCCAGCCTGGGCTTCGGTGAGTAGGTTATTTGACTCAAGGATCCATGTCAGCCTTCTATTTATCACTCTTTTCATCAGTTCGCAAGTACAGCTAGTGAGGCTGATGGGACGGTAGCTATCCAGTTTATTTCTTGGTTTGCCGTGCTTTAGTCTAGGGATCATAATGGCTTTTTTCCAGATGTTTGGAATTCTGCCAGATTTCCAGCTAGCATTGAATATTTGTAGCAGTTTTCTTTTGGCTTGAGGACCCAAGTGAAGAAGCATGTCATTTGATATTTTGTCTGGGCCCGGGGCTTGTTTTGGTTTGAGGACTTTTAGGGATTCATCTAGTTCCTTCATTTTAAGATTAGTGGTCATTCCCAAGGAGTAAGCTGGATTGTTTTCTTTAATTTTATCTTGGATTTCTGAGTTTACATCTTTATTTCTACTTTCATTAATTTGTATTTTTTCCTACGCTTTGGAAAAATTTAATAAATTCATTTGCTGCTTCTTGGCCTTTCAGGGGTTTGTTGTCCTTTTCTATTACTATAGGAGTTGTTCTGTTTTCTTCCTGGTTGAGACATTTGGCTATATGCCAGAGTTTGTGGCCATCTCTATCTACGTTTAGTTGTTCTGTTTTTTCATGCCAACTTTTCCTCATGGCGGAAAGGTAATTTTTCCTGAAAACTGCGTTAGTTGCTTTTAGATTTATGTTATTTTCTATACAAGGGTTATTTTCTACTGTATTTCTTGGGTTCAATGGTGGCATTGTGGAGTTGTTGAAGGTGATCAGACCAGTTGGGGATATAATCTTTTCTTGCTCCTCTAGGAATTGATTCCTTAGCTGCTAGGAGGATTGCTTTAGAGAAAGCTGAGGATGACTTATTAACCTGATTTGATTTGCAGTTTATTGAAGTTGTGTATAGGTGTGTGAGCTTTGAGAATAGGTGCCAGTTGGCTTTTTTGTAGTTCCATCTGGGGATGGTGGAGTTTTCTGATATTTTGAAGGAGGTATCGATACTGATCAATATGGGTCTGTGGTCACTGGTGGCTAGCTGGTCTGCAACTTCTCTGGTGCACTTTTTGGATAAGTTGTCAGTTGCAAAGGCTGGAGTGGTTAATGTTAACCAGGCTCTTGAGAAAAAGGTTGGTTTATCCTCAGGTTTACTAAGCAAGATAAGTCTGTTCTCTGCTTGCCATTCTTCAATTTCTTCTCCCCTGGCATTTAGGTCTGGGTATCCCCAGCTCTGAGAGTGACTATTCATATCTCCTAAGATTAGACAGTCTTCTTGGTCAGGTATTTGTATGTGGTCAATCTCTATTCCCTTGTCTGGTGGGAAGTAGCAGTTAAATAGATTAATATTTCCATCTGGGAGAATTAGCTTAGGTCCCATTATTACTGATTCTGAGGAGTTGGGCATAGTTATGTCTGTGGTAGGGATGTCATTTTTAATGAGGGTGAGGATTCCTCCTTTGGATCTGATTTCTCTATCTTGTCTGATGCAGGTGTAGCCTCTAATGGAGAAACGAAGATTACTGTTCAAATGAGTTTCTTGGATGCAAGCTACATCAATTTCTTTCTCATGCAGAAATATTTTGGAGCTTCTTTTTTCTTTTGGATGCCCTCTGCGTTCCATTGTAAGATTTTTAGATTTTTGGTCTTGGAGTGCTGGCCAGTAGTATTTACTTTCTTGTCCCTGCTCCTGGCTCCACAGGCAGAGATAGAAGAACCACCAGCTCGCTTGTGTGGGCTCCTGCGAGGCGGAGAGCCCAGCCCCCTACCTACGCGGCGGGATTCCACAGGCAGGACGCCACATCTATTAGAATCGTTACTGAACTCCAACATAGATGAGGTTGCGTTTCAATGTGTTATGCGCCAGGAGGCCCATTGACTCTGACTTCATCCTGCTTTTCTTTCTGGGTGTGCTCCCATAGCCTTTGATCATCCAAGATCATCTGCAAGGCAGCAGGTGTTTATTTTCGGAGTTTTCTCTCCTAGATGAAATGCTATCCGTAGCTAACAGGTTTCATCTACCCGGGTTTAGAGTTAGAGCGCCCTATACCCTCTTTTTGCAATCATTTCCCTGGATATCTGAGATGTTTTTAGTAAATATTCTAACCACTGGAATACTTCACCTCATCCTCCATGACTGCAAACCAGTTGGTCCGCGGCTAACCCTTATATCTTAGGGTCTTTCCCCTATCCGCCACCTGGGGATGCACTTGGTAGAAGGTGGTAGCTCCCCCAAGGGAAATCTCCTGAAATCCTGATCTCAGAATGGTGGGGGAACTCTGAAACATTCATTGGTGAAGCAACCCTAGGGCAAAGGGGCTCATTGTGCTTGGACCCATGACTAATACAGGCCCATAGAGCTTTGAAAAAAAAAAACTCAACAAAACATGCACAGCATATAGGATGACTCAATTTTGGTTTTTGTCACATTAATGTTAGAGTTTCTAAGATGGGAGCACCATCATATTCTTGAACTCAAGCCTATGGGTATCTTTTGCCCCACTCATCCCGTATTTTTCTTTTCATCATCATGTTCACATCCAAAAACATTTGTAAGAAACATCTTCCTTAGATATATTGTGGTGCTGAAGTGTATAATAAATTCTAGTATGTATGATGGAAATCTAGGTCTACATCTTCAATTTTATATAGATCTACTCAGAGTATAAGGATAACCAATTCTAGGAGAAAAAAACAAACATTTTTATCCCTGCCCAAAAAATAAATAAAATGCTGCATGTCCGCCTGATTTTAACAACCTGGTCAGATGTAGGCCTAGTATAGTTTACTATAATGTTTACAAATTACCTCATATAGAAACCCAGTAAAAATATGACCGTTTTGGATGCCCAGAAAAATTATATAAAAAACATCTAGTACTAAGTTATTGAAATGAAATAAAAAGAACATATTCATTGTCTGTAAATAAATACATGTATTAGTATAGAAAAAATTGTCAAAACCTTTGGAGTTTCTCTTTAAGGAGGACAGAAACTCATCTAAATCACATTCACAACAGAGAGCTCTAATTAAACAATGAGAATAATCATTGACAAACTTTGTTAGCAAAGATAAAAAACTAAATATATCTATTGCTAGCATTATCCACTAGCTATGGTCATTGATTTGGTCCCAGGCTATATATTTTTTGTTTCCATGGACCCCCCCCCCTCCCTTTTTTTTTCCTGCATACTCTTGACCTGTCAATTTGATATCACTTTCTGTCTCCCTCCCAGGACTCCCCCTTTCACCCCCCCCCTTTTTTTTTAAAACTTGAATATTCAATTTTACCCAGATTTATTTTTGTACACTGGCTGGCACTCTTAGATGCATAAATAGACCAAATAATAAAACAAACAATGACACTTCATAAAAGCCAATTACCCGAACACTTAAGAAGTGTGTTTTTAGGTTGTAAATCATGGATGGGATCCATAGCTGTGTGGCATAAATCACTTGGTTATCTATCAAGCAGTCTTGAGTTTGAATCCTGACTTCAGCTGACTTGTGCTTTCTGAGTGCCTAAAAGCAGCATGGAAACCATCTCCCATACAATCCCTCTTTTCACATGTCCACCAAAGCGGTTAAACCAAAAAGCACTGATCCTGCTATAGCATGAAAGATATACAAAAGTAATTTTAAAAAGAGGCTGTTTCTTTCAGAATGTTTCATGGGCATTTGATAGTAAACATACAAAGAACAGCAAACAAGTGTGTGTGTAAGTGGAGAGCATTAAAATTGTGTCAAAGGAGCTAAGCAAAGATGTTTTATTCTTAAGATCTTCTTCGTATGTGGCAACAATCTGTGAAGGGAGGAGAGCTTTATAATGTTGACTAAAAGATTGGAGGTGGCTAAAAAAGGGTTCTGATAAGAATACTGTTGTTATTGCGGGCTGTTCTATTGTATTCCAGTCAAAATAAACAACATACATACTAATGTTTTTTAACATAGTGAAGCACAGGTATAGGCTTCAACTGACAGGCAAAAAAGAGACTTAGTTTTTACAAGAAGCTCATATAAGTTCTTTGTTGTTCCATGTTTCAAGTAAAGTGTAATAGTAGTGGTATTCATTTTGTTGTTGGCATTGTTAAGACTAAATTATCAATAACAGTTTTAAAGCTATTTTTATACTATTCCAAAGGGTGTTTTATATATTGCTCTGCTAGGAATGAGTGTTGAAATTTTATATTTTATTATTAAGTAAACTTTTAGATTGCATATATTCCATAGAAAGATATTTCTCTAAGGTTTCTTAATAATGAGTGATTTTTTTTATTCCTCTCTTTCAGCAGTCTTTAGTAATGAAATCAAAGAAAATGTTAAATAATGATTTTACTTTACTAATGGACTGACTTAATCCTGTGCACTCCCAGGGGAGCATAGGGCCGCAACCACACCTCTCCACCGAACTCGGTTCTGAGCAGCTTTCTTCATCTGCTCACATGTCATTCCAGTACCCTCAGCTTCACTGATGACTGACCTCTTCCAGGTTTGCTTGGGTCTGCCTACTTTCCTCTTTCCTTGTGGGTTCCAGTCAAGTGCCTGCCTTGCAACATTGGTAGCTGGTTTTCGCAGGGTGTGTCCTATCCAGCTCCATTTTCGTTTTGTGATGTCTTGGGCTATGGGCTTTTGTCTAGTTCTCTCCCACAAATCGATAGTAGTTATCTTTTCTGGCCACCTAATTCCTAATATCCGGCGTAAGCATCTGTTAACAAAGGTCTGGAGATTTTCCATATTTGTTTTAGTGACTCTCCAAGTTTCTGAACCGTATAGAAGGACAGACTTAATGTTTGTATTATAGATTCGTATCTTGTTGTGTAGAAATAATGCCTTAGAGCGTCAGATAGTTTGAAGAGTTGAAAAGGCAAACCTAGCTTTATTGATCCGAATTAGTATATCATCATCAGCTCCGCTGTCTTTACCAACTCTACTTCTCAGATATGTGAAGTGGTCCGTATCAAGGATATTCTCTCCCTGTAGCATGATTGGGTTCTCTTGTCTATTGTTGATCCTCATAGTGGAAGGCATACAAAAATATTAATGATGGCCTTTGGTCCATTTCTTGCTTGTGTGGTATTTCAAGACTGGCATTGTGATGGTCATGAGTTCAAACACTGTTCATCAGCATCCCCTGCTGACCTGGTGTCAGTTTGTGCTAGAGCCTAATGGTCTTAATTTCTGTAGAAACCTCTGAAACTTGAATTAGAATACTATGGCCATTTGAAATAGTTTTTTTTTTTATTAGCTGCCTTTTTTTTTTTAAATAGGGCTTTTAATTTGTAAACCTAAAATGATTTATTAAGCACTAAAAAAAAATATTATTGAAAAGAATCTATGAATTTTTGTTTTTAAAAACATAGCAGAAAGAGTAGTGACAGTTTGCTTAGGTGGTAGATGTAGAAAGAAATTTATAAACAAATGAATTTTGAGAGAAGTAGTTCTACCATGTCTGATAGGCACTTAGAGATGCTATTTTTAGACTAGGTCAACCTATATATATATATATATATATATTATAAATGTGTAAATATATATATATATATATATATATATATATATATATATATATATATATTCTATATTCCTCTTCCTCCTTGGTAAAAAACTATAAGTGGTTTCAGTACTGTATGTGTATCCAATGTTACTTCTTGGTGTGACTTTCTTTGTGTTGGCTGTCTAGTATAATGTGGGACAACTTTCCCCTCACTTTTTCAGCCCTACCCCTTATTCTAAAAATAGGTTTTAATGACTTTCAAGAGGACTAAAAATAGACTGATGTTAAAATGATGTACCAACACAATTAGTAACTGGCTTTTTATTTTTCAATTAAAACTTTCAAGTTGAAAAACAAAAGCATAAAAAATGGAAACAATTTAAAGAAAAAAGAAAAAAAGCTACTAGCAGTCTAGATTTTTTTTCACATGCTTGTATACTCGAATATTCATGACTTTTTTATGTGTTTGAGAAACGACCCAGAGGAGCTAATCAGAGGAGCTACAAAATTAATTATATTTTTCAGCTATATATAATTTTCATGATGATGGGGAACACAGACTTGCTTTGGATATTGGGGACACTGTGCAAATTCTGGAAGAGACTGATGGTGAGTTTTTTGTTTTTTTTTCTGGAATGTAGTGTAAAATGTAATCTTTTTCATTGCTACTATTTACTTATTGCTTTGAGCTGTTTAAAACATTAATAGATTTACTCTCACTTTACATATATAACATCTTATATTTATGCTTTATTTAGATTGGTTTAGAGGGTTCGCCATTAAAAACAAGACGAAGAAAGGAATATTTCCTCGAAATTATATTTTTTTAAAAGAGGCTTCTGTATTCGTTAGTGGGTAAGTTTTTTTTTGTTTTTTTTAAATTTCATTTAGTGAACTTTTTAAGTTTGTTTTAGCTAACAATCAACTAATTTGACGAAATATAGATGTTTAACATGATTGTTTTCAAAGGGCTCAGGAGACTGTAACTAGCAAAGAACACCCTCTTGTGATAGAGTTGACAAATGTTTTGAGGGAATGGCATGCCATATGGAAGCAAATGTTTGTGGTCAGTTGTAATAGTTTTAACCTTTAATAACAATACATGGATTAATAACATTGGGCATGATGGATTTGCTTTGAATTTTTATTGTTCTGGGTTAGAATTTTTATCAAACATTTTTCGCTTAATACTTGGATGCTCTAAAGTCCAATTATCTCAAACTGCTACCAATCATCAGTTAAATGATCTCTATTGAGACAGCTGATAATTGCGCCAGCTGACACAAATTAATGAAATGTAATTGTTCTTCTTTAGACCATTGCCTTCTTGATCAGTTTAATGCTGGGGACAAAGAGGCCAGTCTTTTTTAGAAGAATTAAGGTCCCTTAGCTTGATTAATTGATAAGTTTTGTCCAATATTTTCCTTTGGTAGAGTTAATTTTCAGAAGCCTATTCTCAAAAGCTTTATTTATTTAAAAAAATTTCTAGCATAGAAGAGGGTATGATTTGGACTAAAAAGCCATAGTGACTATTAAATATAGTTTTTTTATTGTTACTTTTACTTGCATTTGTATCAAATATATTTGGTTTAATGTGGTAAACAAAACACTTCTATTAATCTAATTAAAAGCAAAAACTCAATCATTTTTAACATAATTTGATCTTTCTGTGTCACAGGAGCGCAACGAACAGTTGGATCATGTCCAAGAAATGATAATGGATTTGGTGGATTGGAGAAACAAAATATTGGCAAGAATTTTTACTGTGGTAAGTAACTTTATGGAATATTATTACCATTTTATCTTAAATGTTTTATAATAAACAAAAACTAAGGTTTTAGCACCAACAAAACTTTGACTATTTTTAATCTGCAGGATGAACTGAGAGAAGTCCAACAGAAAGTGACATCACTTATAGACCAAGGCAATGCATTACTGAAGTTGGACCTAGTGGTTCGGGATGATCAGGGAAACATTTTAAATCCAGAACAGTCTAGCATCATTGAAATTTATAGGAGGGTATGCCTTGCACATTTTTTGTGAACATTTCTTTTACTGTATTTCTAACATTTTAAGACTAAAGCTTTCAAACTGGGTCTTTTTCATTTATATTCTTTTGATTTTAAAATGCTTGTGAATGCCATACAAATAAACAACCAAACAATGCTGATTTGTATTATGCATATTAAACCATTTAATGCATTAAACTTTGGGTCAAAATATTTTTTTGTGAAGATTTCTTTGTCCCCTAAAATGTTGCAAGAAAATGGATTATTTTCATAATTTAATTTGATTTAACTCATAAAGTTAAAAGTTTTGAATTTTGTTCATGGTGGACTAATTAATATCAAGTTTTGTTTTTCAAATTTCAGCATGTTGAGGCAGCTGAGCGTATACATAAAGAAACAGTAAGTAGAAAGTGAACTTCTAAAAAGTTTTAGAAAGTTTAAAGTATTAATACAAAGTTTAAGTTCAGGAAGTTCAAAGTATTGATACAAAGTTTAAGTTCAGAAAGTTTAAAGTATTAATACAAAGTTTTAGTTTAGAAAGTTTAAAATATAGATACAAAGTTTTAGTTTTAAAAGTTTAAAGTATTGATACAGATTAACAACTTATTAAAAAAAAAAGTTAAATTAAAGGTATAAAAAAGAGGAGTGTAATTATATTTAAAAACGTGTGTAATTAAAATTTTTGTTATGTTTTTGATGTACACTTTTAACCCTCAGAACAAAAGGGACAGTGATATAGAGACACGTCCAAATTGGCCCTCGTCTTTCAACCTCTTTGTTATGCTTAGAAATTTTGTGTGTAAAATTGGTGAAGACTCAGACATCATGATGAATCTCTTTGATGCTAAAGAAGAAAAGTTTATCAGGTCAGTGCTCACATAAACAGAGAGCAGATTAATATGTAATAAATAGGTCACTGCTAGTTTTAAACATGTAGTTGATATTTATATATGTGTAAAGGATATTGATTTTTTACACTCTAATTGAAGTTTGATATCTTATAGATCCAGGTCTTGTATGTTAAAATTTTAAAATGATCATATCTTTGTAAATGAACATGTTTGATATACTTTGTAAATGAACATGTTTGATATACTTTGTAAATGAACATGTTTGATTTATTTAAGTTATAATCATTTAACTTTGTTAGATTGTTACTATAAGTTTATATTATTCTAATTTATGTATTATTCTTACATTATTATTCTTACATCAAAAAAACTATTATTCTGAATAATTTATAATTTCCTTATGTCCAACAGTGAAAACTATTTAGTAAAATGGGGCAAGCAAGGTGTACCAAAAGATTTAGATATGATAAATAACTTCAGAGTGGTATTCACAGTAAGTTCTTTGTTTTTTTTTAGTGCTTGATAAAAGAAAAGTCACTAAATAGTGTTGCACACAACATGTTCTTTCACAAAAGGTGTTGTTTATTATTTCTTTATTCAATGCAGTGTTCTCTTATTAAGCATATCTTATTTCTTATTTTTCTTTTAAAAATATTTTTCTAGGACCTTGGCAGCAAAGACAGAATGCGTGACAAGGTTTTTCTTGTTTTTCAAGTAGTCAGAATAGGTATGTCCATCAGTCACCATTAAGTTTTACTATCCAGATATTAGATTGTCTTTGTTGGTGTTGATATTTTTATTTTTGTAGGTCAGATATGAAAACTTATGTTTATCTCAACGCAATTGTTTTTGCAGGAGTTATGGATCCCAAATATGTTGACAACAAAAAACAGACTCAGGGAGTTAGGAGACCTTTTGGAGTGGCTGGTAAGTTGAGCAATATTATTGACTATCAAACATAAGAGAATTAGCAGCACTGCACTGGTATTGTAATGGAAAAGATCAGGCTAACTCCTTAGACTTCATTTAATGTATTGGGTCAGTTAGAAATTTTGGTGTGGTGTTGGATCAAAGTAATAAGTGTGCTCTATTTGAACTTAATGTGATCCATTTTTAATAGAAATAAAACTACTCTTTTTAGTTTAAACAGTAAGATTGGTAGAGACCTTGCAATCTTTAAAAGACAAGTGATTTATAAGTTCATCTGTTTCTAGGATACCATTGAGTCCATCCAACTTAACGAGTATTTGACATACACATTGTGTTGGCCACATGAAACCCTCATTAACTATTGGACTAGGAATTAGATTGGTAGTGAAGTCATATTTTTATCTCACAATTTGTTATTTGTAAATAAAACCTATTTCAACTTGATCCAATACACAAAGCAAAGTTTACTATAAGGCTTGCCTATCTTAATTTTATTTTTTTCTTTATCGATCACATAAATATTGTACATCACATATTGGTACAATAAATTTTGTATCCTTTTTTTTTTGTAGCCATGGATATATCTAATTTTATGCAAGGAACAAAGGTCAGCCCTGAAGACAGTCAATATTTTGTACCATTTCAGCAGTAAGTCTAATGTATACATTTTAATGTCTAATTTCCAGATAATAATAGTTATATTAGTTTAAGCTAAATTGTTCAGAATAAAACCTGTTCTGCACTTATGTCTTTTACACTAGAGTACAACATGACTATAAATAAAATGCCATAGCTTAGCTACTGAATGTTTTTGTAAACACAAAATCTTTCATGGCTATTTTTTATTTAATTTTTCTGTTGTGCTGTTTCTTACTACTCCTTACATGACTTGTTTGGGCTACAAGGAAGTTTAAAATTTTGATTTTCTTTCTGACTGAATAGCCTGTTGAATTTGTATTTAGTTCCTGGTGTTTAATCTTTGATTGATTTTTCTTTCCTAACAGCTGCAATGATGATTGTATGTTCAATATTATTAAAAAAGTGATAACAGCTAAAGATATAAATCACAGAGGTCAAGGCTTTTGGGTATCACTGAAAGTTTTACATGGTGATATGAAACAGGTGCTGAATATTTATGTATATAGTTTAAAAAACTACTATGTCTATCCACTTATTAATTTTTTCATGGCAGTGTTCACTGTAGCTCCAGACATCTAGTCCATCTTACCCTTGTAGGTGTAAAACTTTTACATAAATCTTGAGTAAAGCTTGAAAACTTCCTTTTTAAACAAAAAAACAACAACTTTTATTCACAAAAATTTGAACCTTTTAATTTCAATATTTCAAAATAGTATTATGTAGAAACACACACACAAAAATAACTAGATGTTGAACAAGTTAGACAGTTTGCTTATACTCCAATAGCTTCTGCTTCACCATACAAAGGGCAAAGTAATTGTAAATATATACATATTTACAACAGATTTTTATTAAATTACATACATTTTTACTATTTGTAGGTGTAAAACTTTTACATAGTTTAAAAAACTACTATGTCTATCCACTTATTAATTTTTTCATGGCAGTGTTCACTGTAGCTCCAGACATCTAGTCCATCTATTATTCTTCTTCCTCGTTCTCATTTTTATGTTGGAGTGTTCAGATTACTAGATGAACTGTGCAGTGGTTTCCAAATCAGGGAGTTCTCCATATAGTTTTCTTTCTATTGGGGTGTTTTGGGGCCAGTGTTTGGTACGGGTGTCATGGTAAAGAGTACAGTTTTGAAGTTTTGAGCTATGAATATTTTTAATAACATAGCTGTATAACATTTAGCTCTTGAGCTATAACGGGGAAGTAACTCTTGAAGGATTATGGTCAGGACATGGCCTAAATTGTGCCAAAGTGCTAAAATATCAAATATCATAAACAGACGCTTTCTACTGTTCACCTCCCTCTCTTTTATCCCCTTACCTGCATCAATCCTATCACAAGTTTCACTTGACACATGCACGCACTCCATAACATTTTTTTTTCTTTGGACAAAGTCAAACCTCAAAATAAAAGTTAAAAAGTATTTGTTCATGTCATCATAAAATAGTATTAGGAAGCAGCAATGTTTTATAATCCAAAAGGCTTTTCTGTTAGAATAGTTGAAACATAAGCTACATATTTACATTATGTAACATACAAAAATACTTTCTGTTGTATTTGTTTTTGAAATGTATTTTCTATTATTTTGGCTGCTAGGTGAAGGAAAACTATCCACATCTTGTCCAACCTGGGACTGCTATAGCCAGGAAAATGGGTTTTCCTGATGTTATAATGCCTGGTATGTAGAGCTTTTTTATATTAAATGAGGACTTAAGAAAATAGTAAACAAACATTTTTAACATCACTGTCACTAATACATGTGTAACAAGTAATTCTTTTTAAGAGCAATATGAAAAACAGTCACCCTGTCTTATTTTAACTTTGTCAAAACTACATACAATAATTTTGTATTGAGAAATATTTCCAACACAATATATAAAAAAAAATAAAAAATTTGGCGATATTTTAGTTGCGATATATTATATATTTGGGTGATACAAAATTGTGGACTTTGTGCTCCATCTTAAATTTTTTTTGGGTTTTGAAAAGGGTCATTCCCTTAGTGATGTAATTTCATCAATGTACTGATAGTCTATATATAGGAGCTGCATTGAAAATATCTTCTAGCTCATTTGAATTTCAATTCAGAGATGCAGTCATAAAAAAATAACCTTTTTATTCCTGCCAACAATTACTTATAGAATTGTTGGGCATGTTATCAAATTTGAATTAGGCTGTATGTGTTTTATAAAATACCCCTTGTGGTCTCATCTAAGAAAGAACATGGATTTTGAATAGGGTTATAGTGAGACATAAAAAAAAATATAAACAGAGAATTCTGACTGACTGGAATTTTGCTGACATTGTCCCCACAATACAATTAGCCCAAGTAAAATAATCTTATTTTTACTGTTTTTTTTTAAAAGTAGAAATATTAGGTACTAGTTTTATGCTTCACTGAAAAGAAGCAAGAACTGTTTTGATTAGACTTTATCATGTCTTTCAAATAAGTACAAGTGTAGCTCTTTCTCAAGCTTTTGCTTGTTTTGCAAAGATATTAAGTGCTTATTATTTTCACTATGCAATTCTCTCATACTTTTTTGTGTATATGAACCATTTCACTCAAACCTGGGATTTTGTTTTGTGTAAAGATGAGGGTAAGGTTACTTATTTTGATTCAGTATGGAAACAAAAGGTTGCTTTAGTTGTGGCTTTTTCTGTTGAATATTTTTGTTTTTCTTGGCTCACGCAATCTCAGACACATTTTGTTGTTCTTCTTTTGTTGAGCCATTCTTTGAGATTTGTTTTGCTTGTTCATTTGTGTTTGTTTTATTGTGTTTGGTCTAAATGTTAAAATTTACAAGAAGGTTTACATTAGTATACATTTAAAGATGTCTTTTAAAATATATATTTTTAAAATGTTTCTAAAAAAAATGTCATTTGAGTTTTTGTATCCATTCATATAAAATGAGTAAGTTTCAAAATACTGTTCAAGACTGTTGTTCAGGTTCTTATACTGGGTAGCGGTAGAATTGCAGAGAGTCCTTGTCCTGATAATGGACTTGTTTAAGAAAATTTTATTCCACCCAAACTTAAGACTAAGACTGCTTTATTGATCCTTACGGAAATTTGTTGTGATTACAAGGACTCTTTTCTCATATAAAGACAACACAACAGAAAAATACACATAAATACAACAGACAACATAAAGAGTTCATTCAGCGACTACACACAGGTATCTTGGTGCATTTCATATTCCCTGATCAATGAGTGGCAGTGCTAGAGTCTGGCAGAGTGAAGTATGAAAGAGTTTTTGTACCGCTCCTTTCTTGTTTTGATCGACAGCAGTTGCCCACTTCGCGACGACCTGACGTAGTTCTGATGGAGCGGGTGGCCATTGCCTTCCAAGATTTTTTCGATTTTTCTTAGGCACTTTTGTTAAAAAAGTTCCTTTAAATGTGGTAATGTTGTGAGTGTAATTTTTGATACTTTTTTAATGATGTTTTCTAGACGTCGCAACAGTTTAGATGAGGCGTTGCCTTGCCAACAAGTTATTCCATATGTTAGCAGATTTTGTATAGTCGCACCGTAAAAAGTGAATAGTGATTAAAGACAGTTGATCTTGTGGTCACATCCCCTTCAAAATCACTTCATTACATAGTAATTTCACTTACTCTATAGGTCTGTGTCTTCAATTGATGCTTTTTTTTTTATTTAGGCTGCTTGAATTTAAGTTAGTAGAGCTACATCATAAAAGGATGGCTAGACCAATTTTTTTTATAATTAAGCACTGTCTTTCAAAATTCTTAATATCTTTAAGTAAAAATAATTTTGCACTATTTTAAACTACCTTTTTGTTTCTTTTCTTTTTTAATTAAAGTTTTTTTTTTTTTAAATGACAGTGTTTTATGTACAGAAAACACACATTTGTTTCATTCCTTATTTAATAGTTTTATGTGCTGGAAAGTAAAGCTTATTCACACAAGTTTTGAAAGAGTTCTGCTCAAAGTGTCCTTTTTCTTTGTATTTGTTTTTACTTTAATACAGATTTTTTTTACGCTATTATTTAGACCCTCATTGATTCTTTTATTTCTACCTTTAGATTGTTTGAATGCCTTGACTAAACCAATCATTATTTATTGAAACAAATCATCAAAAATGTTCACTGTTTGTATATAATTTCAAATATTTCTATGTAACTGTATATAGTCTCACATTACAAGATATTTGTTTCTAAATTTTAAATATTTTAAGAAGCAATTTTGAGAACATTTAAAAATATTTAAATCCATTTCTGAACCAAAAAAGATTGAGGCCTGATTTAACAAATATATGTAATTATATTTTTGTTTTTGTTTTCCTGAGTATGATATAATATTTTTTAAAGGGGATGTCAGAAATGATATCTATCTGACTGTTATGAATGGTGAATTCACAAAAGGACCAACTAAGTCCACTGATAAAAATGTGGAAGTGACAATGACAGTGTGTGATGGACGCGGAGATGTCATGCAGGTAAATGCTATTTAATTTTGTGAGTTATCTAACTAGCAGTAATCTTCCCTGATTATTGTTGTCCTTAATGATAACATCAACTACAAAATGTGATTTTTTTTAAAAATGAATATGCATATGTAATTTTTTCATGTCATGTATGTATATGTTAGTGACATAAAAAAACAACAACTTGTTTTAAACTAAGTTCATAGATTGAGGACATATAGTCTCTTTGTTGTATTTAATGGACAATGCCTGTAATCAATAAATAATGTAATTTTCCTATGAAGGTTGAATAGTGTTTTTTGGAAATCTGCTAAGCTGAGTCTACTTGAAGCAGTGCTCTGCTGTGTATTCATTCAATATTTTGGGGCATAGATATGTTAAATTGTTAAAATTTCTTCATACAATTTAGTATGTACATAAAAAAAAACGTATTTTAATTATGTATCACATGGTAATTTTTAAATAAGCTTAACTTGATAAAATAAAACATCAACCAAAATAAAATGTTTGAAAAAAAAGTAATAGATAACAAGAAACACTATCTGAACAGATATAGCTAACAAGAAACACTATCTGAATAGATATAGCTAACAAGAAACATTATCTGAATAGATATAGCTAACAAGAAACACTATCTGAACAGATATAGCTCACAAGAAACACTGTCTGATAGATATAGCTAACAAGAAACATTATCTGAATAGCTATAGCTAACAAGAAACACTATCTGAATAGATATAGCTAACAAGAAACACTATCTGAATAGATATAGCTAACAAGAAACACTATCTGAATAGATATAGCTAACAAGAAACACTATCTGAACAGATATAGCTCACAAGAAACACTGTCTGATAGATATAGCTAACAAGAAACACTATCTGAATAGATATAGCTAACAAGAAACACTATCTGAATAGCTATAGCTAACAAGAAACACTATCTGAATAGATATAGCTAACAAGAAACACTATCTGAATAGCTATATCTAACAAGAAACACTATCTGAACAGATATAGCTAACAAGAAACACTATCTGAATAGCTATAGCTAATAAGAAACACTGTCTGAATAGATATAGCTAACAAGAAACACTATCTGAATAGATATAGCTAACAAGAAACACCATCTGAATAGATATAGCTAACAAGAAACACTATCTGAATAGATATAGCTAACAAGAAACACTATCTGAATAGATATAGCTAACAAGAAACATTATCTGAATAGATATAGCTAACAAGAAACATTATCTGAATAGATATAGCTAACAAGAAACATTATCTGAATAGATATAGCTAACAAGAAACACTATCTGAATAGATATAGCTAACAAGAAACACTATCTGAACAGATATAGCTCACAAGAAACACTGTCTGATAGATATAGCTAACAAGAAACATTATCTGAATAGCTATAGCTAACAAGAAACACTATCTGAATAGCTATAGCTAACAAGAAACACTATCTGAATAGATATAGCTAACAAGAAACATTATCTGAACAGATATAGCTAACAAGAAACACTATCTGAACAGATATAGCTAACAAGAAACACTGTCTGAATAGATATAGCTAACAAGAAATTCCGTCTGAATAGATATAGCTAACAAGAAACACCGTCTGAATAGATATAGCTAACAAGAAACACTGTCTGAATAGATAGAGCTAATAAGAAACACTATCTGAATAGATATAGCTAACAAGAAACACTATCTGAATAGATATAGCTAACAAGAAACACTATCTAAATAGATATAGCTAACAATGTACACTATCTGAATAGATATAGCTAACAAGAAACACTATCTGAATAGATATAGCTAACAAGAAACACTATCTGAATAGATATAGCTAACAAGAAACACTGTCTGAATAGATATAGCTAACAAGAAACACTATCTGAATAGATATAGCTAACAAGAAACATTATCTGAATAGATATAGCTAACAAGAAACACTGTCTGAATAGATATAGCTAACAAGAAACACTATCTGAATAGATATAGCTAACAAGAAACACCATCTGAATAGATATAGCTAACAAGAAACACTATCTGAATAGATATAGCTAACAAGAAACATTATCTGAATAGATATAGCTAACAAGAAACATTATCTGAATAGATATAGCTAACAAGAAACACTATCTGAATAGATATAGCTAACAAGAAACACTATCTGAATAGATATAGCTAACAAGAAACACTATCTGAATAGATATAGCTAACAAGAAACACTATCTGAATAGATATAGCTAACAAGAAACACTATCTGAATAGATATAGCTAACAAGAAACACTATCTGAATAGATATAGCTAACAAGAAACACTATCTGAATAGATATAGCTAACAAGAAACACTATCTGAACAGATATAGCTAACAAGAAACACTATCTGAACAGATATAGCTAACAAGAAACACTGTCTGAATAGATATAGCTAACAAGAAACACTATCTGAATAGTGTTCAGGCCTCCGCGCGGTGGTGATGCTTGTAGATATATCTAGTGTAGATCTACGTCTGGCTGGAGGTACTATCGAACTCAAAACTACTTCAGTAACACCGGCGAAAAGCCGAAACAATCAAAATAGGTAGTCGACGCTGATGCTGTTTACAAATACATTTAATAACTAAGAAGGGAATCGTCCGATGTCAGCTATGTCCGTACATTCGTATCTCTATTCTACTGCTCTACACAAAGCATCCTCTTTCTAGCGTCACTAAGAGCGTTCTTCTTTTTTAAAGATCTGTTACGTCATTTGTCGCTAAGTAAAACTTTCCCCTTATTCCCGAAACAAATAACTAATTCCTAATCATGTCATAACAACTCCTCCCCCTCCCGCTAAAAAAAATTGCCAGTCAATTTTTTATCTACTGTCTTAGTCTTACATTGTGCAAGGGCCAAAATGTAGGGAAACATAAAAGACAACACAACTTGAGTCTTGATTTCGGTTCCAACTTCTTCATCATTGTCCCAAACTCAAGTTGATCTGAACACTTATTTCCCTCAAATGTCACAACGTGATACTGTCCAATGTGATGTGCCATAGGTGACCGCAGGCATAGGTGTCCAGCTATACTTTATCACATCACGTTCCAGAGGTTACACCACTTTCCCTCACACGTCAGGACAGACATTTTACCTAATATGACAAATTATCATTTATCAATAATCGTTCTCCCACTATACACCTAACGTTCGTTCGGGCATTTACAAGTGTATTTTATTTCCTCTCTCCACTTACTTGTCCCAGCGCGACCTAACTCTTTACTGATGTATGATCATGATCCACAACAAGAAATAACTTATAAAACTTACTTTCCCTTGGTATCAATACCTCGTCGCCTTATAAATGCCCTATCTATTCATACCTCCATACATACAATTCATACATATTAATATTCATACATAATAAATAACTAACATGAGTCAATCTAATACTAACTAATACTACAACAATATAATAACTGCCTAGCTATGACTACTAGGTAAGTCAATTAATTAAGAATAAACACTTCAAATATCAAACCAATCAACTTATTTACACACTACGGTTGTATAGTGTTATGTTTCACAGGCTATCTACACGACCCATACATTTGTTCTCTCCAACTGGAGTTAACATCTCTTCTTACACCACTATAGCCCGCTTGCGGCCTTCTACCTTGGTATGCCTTGCGATTACCGCTACCACAGTCATCGGATATAGCCCTGTGACTCCTATCCGAACTCGCAATCTTGTGTTCAGACTGTTCTGCCCTACTCCAACAGTCTTTAGCGATGTGCCCCTGTTTATGGCAGTTAAAACAAATTCTGTCCTTTCTAGGTTTGTTTCGCCTCCTGTTGCCATATCTGCTTTTCCAACTTCTAACCTGTTTATCAGAAGCGGCTCTGACACCTGTTACATTTCCAAGTAAAACATCTCTAGATAACCTCGGCATGGCTACCCCTTCACAATACCCTGTATACAATGGAGATCGAAGGAACACTTTGCATGCTTCGAACCTCTTAACTGCACCGTCTGCCAATCTGACTGATTTGGTATAGCCTAAATAATCATTGGACTTAACTAATCCCCCTCTAACCGCGAGTGTACTGCTAGCTGTGTCCCGGATCACCTTTATCTGCTTATTATTTATCATGCCCGGATATAATTTAAACCTATCTTCCCCACAATCAACGTAGTTAATTTCTTCATCTGGTTCACTATCCCTACTATCACGATCCCTGTCTTGGATGCTCCTTACAAAATTAACCCTATCTGGTGGCCGATTATCCCTCTCTTGTCTACGGTTTCCTTGATTACCTCTCCTATCACTAGTGCCACTATTATCCTGTGTATTCATATTGCCAGCTCTATTCCCCCTATGTTTCTTACACTGGTATGCCATGTGTCCCTTTTCCTGACAGTTAAAACATGTACCCTCCCTAAGGTTTCTATCACCCGCTTTAGGTCTATCTATTCTCCTATGATAACTTTCCCTGCCATTGTTTTCATTTTCCCAGGATCTATCCTTTATGCCATCATAACTATCCCGACTATTGTTCCCACGTTCCCTGGACCTACCATTTCTCCTACCATAGGTGTCCCTATCACTAACATCATTCCTTCTACAATACTCCCTATCATTGCTATCATTTCCCTTTACATAATTTACCAGGTCAATAACTTTTCTGTGGTCTCTAACTGAAAGTGGGTTGTTTGGGTACGCATTCTTAAAGATCCTCATAATTTCTACCAAGTCTTCAATTATCTTAGGGTTTCTTTCTTTTATAAAAGACTGTAGCTGAGGGTCGCACTTATTGATGAAATTGTCAATCAGAATAAAGTTCCTCAACCCCTCGTAGGTGTTCTCCACATTCTCGAATCCGAGCCATTTAGTGAAGAAGTCCTTCTCTGCGTTGATAGTTGTTTGTGGATCAACTTGGCTGGATGGAGTGTTTTCGTAATACTTCTTTCGGAATGTTGCCGCGTTGTGCCCGTATGCGTTTAGCAGTTCCTTCTTTAGCACCTGATAGCTGTTTTGCATCGAGTGGTCGTGGTTCTGGCAAATCGTGAGGGCTTTCCCATGTACGAAATCCAACAAGATTTCGGACCACTCCCTCTCTTGGACATTAAACTTTGCTAGTTTAATTTCAAAGCGTTTCAGATAGTCGCCGATGTCGTCCTTGTCTTCCGCAAAAGGTTGTATTTTCTTTTTCATCCATGCGGCGCTACAATGGCTTTCTATATTGGCGCTATTGTTGCTGTTCCCTTCAATGGGCACACTTACACCAGCCTCTATCCTCATCTGCTCAACTTGAATTCTCACTTTTCTGTCCGCTTCTTCTTTCTTCTCCCTCTCGATGCGTTCCGCGTCTCTGACTTTTTCCCGTTCTACACGGTCTGCCTCTTCTTTTTCTTTTTCTCTGGTTCTTTCAGTTTCTCTGACTCGTTCCCGCTCTCTGCGATCTACTTCTTCTTTTTCCTTTTCTCTGCCTCTAGCTTTCTCTCTCTCCAAGCGTTCTGCTTCCCTAATTCTCTCCTTCTCCAAACGCTCTGCTTCCGCCGCCACCATCTGCTGCACATAGGCAGTTAGTTCTTTGCCTCGCAGTTCTAATTCTGTCTTGGCTTCCTGAATTAGCTTTTTTCTAAATTCTTCTAGGTCGTAACCTGAAGTAGTTGCCATATTCCTTATTTGTTACTTTATCCTACTTTATGGTACCTCTTATACCGACAAACAAAACCCTTGGCGTCTAACTACCAACGTAGACCAATAACCACTTCTACACTTTCTCAAGATACATTTAGTATCCTTGGTACAAGTGTGTAGGCCACACTTTGACCCGACTGAATACGATGTGCGACACACGCACCCTCAACCGACACCGTGTTACTCAACACGAGTGGCCGGTAAATAGACCAACCTGTCTATTTACAAATACTAAAATTACAAATGGGCAATCAGGCTTCACCTCGATTGTTCCCCAGATCTAGTCTAGATTACGCTAGATCTTAGTTACTTCTTACCTGCTTTCACAGCCAGGAGTGTATATAACTTACAACTTATACAAATAAACTATGAAAATAAACTTAAATACGATGAACACCAAACTATAGATCTAGTTCTAATGAATGAGACTTTCGTCTGACAGTAAGACTTAAGACGGGAGTATTGCAAACAATTAATACGTGACGTTACTAAAAATGCTTAACTAAATGATTCACACTCACATACAGGACGCATTAACAGCTAAACATATATATGGACCTCTTGCTAGATTACACCTAATTTTAAGGATATCCCCAATCCACCACGATTTAACCTGGTAGTGATAATCTAGCGAGTGGTCACTTCCCTACAGACTCTAATTATTCTAAGGAGAAAGTAGTTAAATAACACTTGACTTATCTGTCTAAGAAGCGGCGATAACTCCACAGTCAGTCTCGGGTCCACTCTTCCTACGCTAATGTCTGTCCCGGCGGCAAGGCTCACGGCGATGTCTTCCCTAGCGGTGAGACAAGAACAACGAACGTTTCGGCTCTCCAATGTCCTTCGGTACTGGTCTGCAATGGCTCCGGTTCTTCGGTGGTACGGCGTCTGGTTCTGGTGTTCACGGTGATCTGTCGTCTGGCTCCGGTTCGTCAGTGGCGTAAAGTCTGGTTCCGGCTGCTGGTTCCGACGCAGGTACGGTGGTTCCAGGTGGTCGTCTGTCCAAAGTGAACCTGGAACGGTCCAACTATTGACACAGCGACAAAGTCAAAGTCCAGTGCTAAACTACCGGCTATCTGGCTATCTAACGTGTAGCACAGAATTCAGCCGAGCTGTAGATCAAATTAGCACTACTGTACTTAAGTGCCGTAGGCAGTAAGATGTCTCCTACGTCAAAAGTTCTTTGGCGTGACCCCAACGGTCGATCTTGGCCTTGCAGAAGGTGACCTTCACGTTCGTTCTCACTATGCCGGGCAGGCGATATCTCTTCAGTACGGAATCGACAGGACGGTTTTCTTCCCTCCACAAACTGTAGCCTTCTCGATACAAGCTTCAATACGATGCCACAAGTATGGGCATTTACAAATCACAACTGTAGATCTAGATCTATATTTCGTTACCTCCTAGTTCTACGAGTCCAGGATCTCACTGGCTTTCCTTCGCCGACGTGGCTGTATAATCAGGGTCTAGCTGCAGACTAGGCCGATGACGTTAACTTCTGCCTCCTCCTAACAGAGGGCTTCTATTCTTCTTGATGTTGCTGCCAGTAATCTCCGAGTCGGGGGTCGCCACGTTGTTCAGGCCTCCGCGCGGTGGTGATGCTTGTAGATATATCTAGTGTAGATCTACGTCTGGCTGGAGGTACTATCGAACTCAAAACTACTTCAGTAACACCGGCGAAAAGCCGAAACAATCAAAATAGGTAGTCGACGCTGATGCTGTTTACAAATACATTTAATAACTAAGAAGGGAATCGTCCGATGTCAGCTATGTCCGTACATTCGTATCTCTATTCTACTGCTCTACACAAAGCATCCTCTTTCTAGCGTCACTAAGAGCGTTCTTCTTTTTTAAAGATCTGTTACGTCATTTGTCGCTAAGTAAAACTTTCCCCTTATTCCCGAAACAAATAACTAATTCCTAATCATGTCATAACAATAGATATAGCTAACAAGAAACACTATCTGAATAGATATAGCTAACAAGAAACACTATCTGAACAGATATAGCTAACAAGAAACACTGTCTGAACAGATATAGCTAACAAGAAACACTGTCTGAATAGATATAGCTAACAAGAAACACTATCTGAACAGATATAGCTAACAAGAAACACTATCTGAACAGATATAGCTAACAAGAAACACTATCTGAACAGATATAGCTAACAAGAAACACTATCTGAATAGATATAGCTAACAAGAAACACTATCTGAATAGATATAGCTAACAAGAAACACTATCTGAATAGATATAGCTAACAAGAAACACTATCTGAACAGATATTGAATTATTTTAAACATAACCAATGTTCACTTTGTGTAGAATGTCATAAGCCACGGCTGTATAGAAATGATGATGTCAGAGTTCAGATCTATGGTGTACTACCATCAGGACAAACCCAAATGGTTTGAAACTATCAAGGTGAGAGCAATATTTTCTAGACACATATTTTTTATGGTCTCTAAAGTTACTTTGTTGCAGTATGTTGTTTCTATCTGCTGATATTTCTGACAATCTTAAATGTTTAGAACTTTAGTTCTAGAAATAAACTTGTCTCTACTGGATTTGTTTTATTAGGTGGCCATATCTACAGATGTTGAGTTTAGTGGATTACATTTAAAGTTTCTATTCAGACACAAATCTTCCACAGAAGGTAAAACACATTGATGGTTGAAATAAATAGCTGAAAAAAATATTCATATAGTTACCTCCCTTTTTTTTTCATACTCAATAAGATGTCTAAACGGAAGCTGAGTTTGAAACTAAAGACTAAATCTAAAAAATATTTAAAAAATCCAGTTTAATTTCAAAGTAGCCTTAAATTTGTATTTTAATATTATTCAACTTATTTTTTTTTCACATACAGCCAAAGATCGTTCAGAGAAACCTTTTGCTATGTCTTTTGTCCGTTTGCTTAATGATAATGGCACAACATTAGAAGATCAAATACATGAGCTTTTAGTGTACAAGGTGAGAATTTCAAATTTTGTTCAGACTCACTGACCATCATTTTTATTGTTAAAAAAAAAATAATTGTTTATGCATTTTTAAATTATGTTTCAAATAGTTCTTGATTTAAATGCTGATTCTTTATGAGGATTTAAAAAATGAATGTGAATACATTTTTCTTTCAGATTGAGACAAAAAAATATGATGATGCAGCTTTGTATTTAAAATTACCTTGCAGCAGACAGGAATTGGAGTCTTTTCCAGCTGCTTCAAATCACAAGCAATCAGGGGGCCTTGCTCTCAGCCACAGGGACTCATTTTTTGTTTATTCCTATGTTTGCTCAACCAAGCTAACTCACAATGGTAACCTTGACCTTTCATTTTAGTTGGCTTCATATCAAAGCAAATTTTTCACTTAGTAAATTTTGCTTTGCTGTTTATTTAAAAATTAAAAGTTTAATCTTGTTTATATTTCCAGTTGATCTTTTGGGTTTGCTGAAATGGCATGAAGTTTTAAATGACACTAAAGCTTTGAAAACTTACTTAGAACACCTGATGAAGGAGGAGGGAGAGGAAATAGTTAAGGTAATGTCCCCTGATAGGTGTCACTGTCTGTAGTGTTTTATCCTGAAACTAGATTTTTTTTTTATTAAAACAAATCAATTTTGATATTTTTTGTTTGTATTTTTAAGTTTCTTCAAGATTTATTGGATTCCTTGTTCAACATTCTCATGCAACATACCAACAATGAATTATGTGACAATTTGGTTTTTGATGCATTGGTAAGTGGATTTTTTTTTTGTTGTCTTTTCTGCTAAACAATAAATTTTTTGTCTTTAACCATACCAAGTAAACCAAGTTCCATGCTCAATAAAAACATAAAAGTTTCTTTTTAGCACTATTATTTTACTTTTTTTTTTTTATTTCAAAAATATTTTTGCTCAGGTATATATAATAGGTTTGATATCAGATCGCAAGTACAGCCAGTTCCGTCCAGTACTTGATGCTTATATCACCTCTACTTTTAGCTTTGCTATGGCCTACAAGTATGTATAAATGTTTTTTTCTTTTTTTTTCCACTCACCAATTTGTTTATAATCTTAATAATAAATATGTTAGTTAAGCACTATGTCTTGATATTAAGAAATGTATTTCTCAATGTTTAGCAAGCTGATGGTAATACTGAAAGATTATGTTGACAAAGCCAATGATAAAACTCCACAAAGTGAAAATTCATTGCTGCCTGCAGTCAAGTCTCTGGAATACATTTTTAAATTTATTATCCGATCACGGCAGCTATTTTCTTTGTAAGTACAGTTAAGATCCTACTGTCAACCTGTCTGTTGGACTTTCACTTTGTTTATAAAACACTTAGATAAGAATCACCTTTGATCACTAGATAGACTCTGTGCTGATATCTCTATTTAGGCTCAATGAGGGACGAGGTAAGCAGCAGTTTGAAATTTCTCTACGCCAGTTGATCACCGCAATCAATAACATGATGATATATAAGACAGACAACACACTACTAGTACAGGTACAAGCATCAATGTTTTAAAATTGTTCCAGTTGTTTCTGTTTGTTCTTTTAACTGTCATTGTTAATAAAAAGTTGCTGATCTCTATTTCAGGGCGCAGCCTTAAAGTACATGAGCTGTGTGATTGGGGATGTTATAACAGTCTTTGATAAAATTGAACTCAGGTAATTACTGTGCATCTGTTAATAGAAATCATTTCTAAATACTATGGAGTGTAATAAATAAGCAATTTGTTGCTTTAAAATAGTTATGAGAGCCTGACCTCTGATATGTAATAAACCAGTATGAGACTAGACTGTTTTCTTGAAAGGCTATATTAGACCTTTAAGAAAAAACAACAAGATAGTCGTAGAGCTACTGTATACTATTGTGTTGATTTGTTATAGAAATTTTTAATTCAAATATTTTTCATTTCAATAAATTACACCAAGTAACCTTATAACTTATCCATAAGTGTCAAAGATATTATTATTTTGTCAAATTTGAAACAGTTTTTCCCCATTCCCCAAGCCTTTAAACATTTTTAAAGAAGTATATATAATAAGTACTTATATTTGTGCCCTGTGATTCTAACTGAGCTACTACTTGTGACATGTATTTCAAATATTTACTTTCTGCCTTCTAGCCATCTACTTGTTCAGTTTATCAACAATGTGCCTTTAGAAAGATTGACCAAACAGAAGATGAAGTGCATTGACCAGATCATCTTGTCAGATTTGTTCATTGAGCCTGGTAATTGTTCACATTTTTATAATAAGACAATGTAATTGTTCACATTTGTTGCCCATGTATTTGTTAATACAACTGTGTGGCTCATGTATTTGTTTAATTACCTATTATTACCTTTTGACAGTAATTAAAAAAAAACAAAACATGACAGTGTGAGAGACTATAACAATGAAACAAGGAAAACTTACTCATTCCTCCAAGCCAAAGTCTTTGTTTACTTATTTCATTTCAATATGTAAAGTAAGATTGAAGGCCAATAAAATAGGCATCACCAATTCATGTCAACACAGCTTAGACATATTAAGCTGTAGGAAACTGTTCTGCTGCCTTTATTCTTCCCAGCAAGTGTCTTTTTCTTTTATAATTGTTAAAGGCCTTATAACTATTACGATTCAAGGCCAATATTTTCAGTTTGATGACCAAGCATCTTATCACTTGGCCAGCATTTCTAATAGTATATAATGAACATTCATACTTACCACATGTACATTTATGTTCCACTTAACCTGTGAATGTGTTTAAACAGCTTGCCGTCAAGTACTTCTACCTTCCTTCCTGCAACACACTCATTCCTTGATGGAGCACAATGATGAGATGGAGGAGTGTATCTCAATACTTAGTCATATTATGGATAGACTCTGGTCCTATGAAGTAAGGATTGGGTGTAGTCTAGTGAAATCTTGCTATGAAAATATGAAACTGACATGTTTGAGTATTAAAAATAAATACAAAGTCCTATAGATTTTTATGTGGATATGCAGCAGACTGGAGGCGCAGTAACTGAGTGGTAAAGTGCTTGGGTTCCAAACGGGGGGGGGGGGGGGGGGGGGGGTAGTCCCACTTTGAATCCTTGTGAAGACTGGGATTTTTAATTTTGGGATCATTGACATTGGTTGGGGAAAAGTAAAGGTCATTATGCTAGCCACTTGACACCCTTGTTAACCATGGGCCACTGCAGGATCTGAAAGGGGAACTTAATTTACTTTATGTAGCTGACTGGTAAAACATTTGAATGCCAAACCTAGAATATTTAGTTCACACCTTGGTGGATGATGGGCCTGTTGTAAATTTTTTTTTAGATTTTAAGACCTTACTGAGACCACACAACTCCAATCTGATTTTTTATGGTCAAAATTAAAAAAAAGGCTTTCTCTCATTATGGCACAACACTTTCATTAACTGCCACCCACAGGAAGAGTGGACTTTGTAGATTTAAATATTTTATTATGTTTTTGTTTCAATAATATACATAATTAATAATAACAAATCCTACAATGCGTATGCTTCATTGGCATCAATATCTGTTGGGAATTTTCTATATTTCTTTTTAATAATACTTAACGAATCCAGAGTAATGAAAAATATAAATTTGTTAACTTTCTGCTTGTTTTGTAGGGATCAAGGGATGTAGACACATCAATTATGGTTGAAAAAATTCTCAGAACAGTAATTCAGGCAGTCATTGGCATGGACCAGTCTTCAAAACATACAGTAAGTTTTATTTCTTTTATTATCATTACTTTCTTTCCATGATAACAACATTGACAGCAAGATTTGGTTTTCTTCTTTTATGAACATGTTTCTGTTATTAGAACTACAAAACATTCACGTGCTACAGGTTTAGTCTGTCTTGTATTTGAATCTATTTCACTCCTTTAGTTTTTGCTGTGTTACAATCATAGAAACTAAAATTCTTCAGTTACAATTTTTTCTTGGGGTGCTGGATTCTATTTAATTATTCATTAGACCTTTTCGTGGGGAAAAAAGTTAATTTTCTTATTGGGTATTTGGACTAGCAGCTTGGTTTATTTCAAAAAATCTGGTGCCATTGCTAAGAAATACTTTGTTTTTTTTTCCTTTTCACATTATATAGAGGTAACATAACAATAAACTTGAGGTTTTCTGAAGAGATAAATGAATAACTATCATATCATTGTTTCTATCATGCTTCAATTGATCTATCACATTTTTACAAACAGCAAACCATCCAAAGCAAAAGTCGTAGGCTGGAGGTAAACTAAATGCCATGCCCTTGTTTGTGACATTGTTTTAGCACTATGTGCACTTTCCCCCCTCTTTATGCTTGCACCAGCTGATCTTATCAAAGCTGAAATTTTAAGATCTTAATTGTTTTCTTTAATCTTGAAAATTGGTGAACTTAATGTATGTATAAGTTCATATTATAAAATATTCTTAATAGTAATTGATTCTTTTATACCTATAGTCAACTAAACAAAGGAGTAACATTTATTTACTAGATTAAAGTATATACAAAATGAAAGCTGATCTTGTAAATGGCTGGTATACATTGCGTTGAATGAGGCAATTATTTAATTTTTATTTGTACCAGAGCTCTGTAGTCTAGATGCTTGCATCCACCATTACTTCTGTTATCATCTCACTAGTACATTGTGGCACTTGGCATTAAGTCCTTATTATTTTCTTGGTTATTTGGGGCAGCGCTTGGCATGTTTGCTTGTTTTCCTTATTGCCTAAGGATTGTTTGTACATGTACACAAGGATATGTAGTTCACTAGTCAGGGAGTTGTCATGCAGAGCAACAATGCAACACAACAATGCAGTATTTAACCAAGGTGTTATAATATTCTAGTATATTTACCATATATCACATCATCACATTTTCATAGGTATGTTTCTGACAAACTCAACCGATCAGCAAAATATATTATTATATAGTAATTTGTATGAGATGGTACATTGTTAAAAGTTTTTCATTAACTATACAAAATGTTTCACTCTGACTCCTACTCTATACAAAGGACAAGAAATATCTAAAGGTTTGCTTTTATCTTATGTCTACAGTTAACTTGTATTTTTGGGGGTTTCAATAGTTGTAATCTGTAATCTTTCTAAACATTGCTCAAAATATATTTATAATACTTTATGTAATTTCTACCATTAATGGTGATTTGGTTCAAGGCAAGATTGGTCATATGGACAGGTCTCCACTAGGAATGAAACATGACCATACTTACTTTTTGAAATTATTTGATAGATCTGAAAAAAAAACTCTTTTTTAAAATCTGTGTATACTTTAGTTAAAATACTTGGGTTATTTCATAGTTAGAACTTTCTTATAATAATGGTGATTAGAAAACTGTTTATCAGAACTTTGTTATAATATAGTGGTCATGACCTTTATTAAATTAGTAAACTGTTCATCAGAATTTTGTGACACTATAGTAGTCATGACTTTTATTAGATTAGAAAACTAGGACAGAAATCATTTGTTCAGATAAATGGAGTTGTTTTGAGAGGTCAGAAGTTTCAAGGTCAGATCTTAAGTTGTGACAATTAAATCATTCCACTGTTTTTAAGCTAGAACTTAGAATAAAATAATTTTGTACTCTTAAAACATATTAGCCTATCATTTCAAAGTATGCAATTAGAAAGCATTGTTGTCATACTTATTTTTACTAAATATAATCAAAATGTGATTTTGAAGGGTAAAAATATGTTTGAAAAAATTAAAAAATTCTTGAAATAAGGTGGCTTTAAACTTGACCAAAAATGTCATTTAAAAAAATGACCATTTGGTTTAAGAACTAAATTTTTCTCTAAAACATGTACAATAGTAGAGCTATTAGTTTGCTAAAATTCATATTTATTTTGTGATGAAATTATAATTGTAAAAATTAAAATATTTGCAAAAATCAAAACATCCTTGTTCAATTCTGTGATATTGCCAGGTTTTTCTTCCAAAGTGAACACAAAGACTTAAGTGACTTTCTATTCATTGCATTAGCTGATATCTGGCCCCTTAATCAAATAAGTGATACTTAACAATTGTAGGAAAAATACTTGGGCTGATAACACTGAATAGAAATACAAGAATCTTGTCATTTAAATATAAACTTTTGAAAGCTGTGTTCATTTGGACATTCAGTGTTAGAAATAATTAAAAATTGAAAATAATTCAACATAATTAAGCCAAAAGAGAAACACAAACCATTTGTATTGCTAGTTTCATCATATTTCTCTATTAGTAGACTCTTTTTTGGGTGGGTGGTATGTTATTAATAAAACTAATACTTTATGCATATTCAGTGTTCTTTTCAACTTTTTACTATTGCATTACAAGCATTTAGCCTACTATTATGTGATTTTTGTTATTCTTCTTCATATTTTGCATGCCAATATGTTCAAATTTATATTTAAGATGAAGATGTTTTTTAAAATTCTGTTCGCTTTATTTTTTGGCCTCTATCCCCCCCTCTCCCCCCCCCCCCCCCCCCGCCCCAAAAAAGTGCATTCTAACTTACTTGATTAACACTGACTGCTAAAAGATGCAATTCATTGGGGGGGGGGGGGGGGTTTACATTAAAACTAAAGGCAGAAGTGTCAATATGTTATAATGATAGGAAGAAGATATTAGAATATTGCTATATCCATCTGCTTAGTATCTCTACAAAATTGTGTTAACCCTTCAGACAAGTCCTTTACACTTATATAAAAGATCTTGATCTAGATAAGCATGTTACACTCACATGGCATGTGTTCTAACATACATTATATTAATACACTGGTGAACCATTTCCTAAGGCTTCAGTCTAGAGTATTGATAATTAGTTCTTTAGTTTTCTAAAGTAATTAAGACAGCAAAAGAATGTTTGATTCTTCATTAGTTATGTTTTTTCTGGCTAATATTTCAACCTAACATGAAGCATGATGTGGAATTTAAACAAAAAATATTTACTGTTAACAAATGTAGAGTATTGAGTAAACTTTTAAAACCAGTAAATGTGTGTTGATTGTGCATCATTGGTGTTATTTGTTGCCTTGGTCTTGCAGCAATTCTTTGGTCATCAACCCCCACCAAGTGTTTCCATTTCATTTGAAACAATAAATGTAAGTATAGCAGCTAAACAACAGGTTTAGTTTTCTTCTAACACACGCCAGCTTTTTCTCCAAATACAGTCAAAACATCACATTATAATCATTCTACAAATAAAATGGCAAACTACTCCCTTACCTCATCACTCAGTGCTCCTAAAGCAAAATAAAATTTGAGCCCCTGGCTCCCCTCTCTTACAAAAAGCACCTCCTCCCCATATCTTTACATTTTTTTTTTGTTGTAAATTACAAACCCAAACCTGAAACAAAAATGTGAATCTTCAAGAATCTGCATGTTTTCAGTCCTGCCTTAAACAAAGAATTCTGTTGTTTTTTTTTTATGTGCATGTTTTGGGTGTGACCCTGTATTCTCTCTTAGAGTTCTTTCTTCCTCTGTTTAAAAGGTTTAGTTGTAGAGGTGCTTTTGGGTGATGTTTGCAACATATTTAGTCTTATCCCTTTTAATGGTCTTTTCTTAGAATTTTTTTTTTTTTTGCTGTTGTACTTGCACCTTGTAATTTAAGTTGTGAACAGTTCATCAAACATTTTCCATGGTTTTGAATGCTCAGTTTGATTTCATCATCTCCATTTTTTAGTGTTGGTAAGAGCATTTCCTCCCAATTTAGGCTTAAAATAATTAAAAGGAATACTTGCAAATGATTAATAGCTGAAATTATTACAGCTCCAAGAATCCACTATTACTTCCCTCTATGTCCCTATATTCCAAATGCTTGTAAACCACTTTTCTAAACCTAGTTCTAAATGCCCAATGCTGATGATTATTGTCTTATAAGTTCTGAATGTAATTCCTAAGCCCTAATACTTGTAATTGATTTCCTAAGTAATTGATTTCCTAAGCTTAATCTATATTGTTAAAAAAAAACAACATTAACAGTAATGCGTTCGTTACCCACACTAAATATGGAAATTGTTTTGATAACAATTGTGATATTTTTTGTGCTACATCAAAAAAGAATCTAGTTAAATAAAATAGAGTTATATAGTCTTAAACTTTGTCAGATTTATGAAAAATATTTATAAATTATTTTTTTCCTTAGAGGAATGATGTTATCAAACTTTAATTAAAAAAACATTGCTATGAGTCAAAAGCATCTTTCTAGTTCTCCATTGGTGTCAGTTTTAACTTGTCTGCTTTTTAAACCAGTGTGTAACAACTTGACTAATCATGCATTGCCTAAATTTATTCCTTTGCATTTATTCCATAGGTGTTGACATTTAAAAGAGAATGTAGCCTATAAACTCATAATGTGTATTTCACTTTCTCTAGGGAAATTGTGTTTGTGTGATGATCAGCTTGCTGCGTCAGATGACTGATAGTCATTATAGAGCTTACATCAAAAGCTTCCCAACCCACTTTGACCTCATGGACTTTTTGATGGAAATCTTGTGCGTGTTTCGTGATCTGGTCCACAGGAATGTATACCCACAGGACTGGCTAGAAATGATCATGGTTCAGAACAGGTGAGATGATAAGTGTAGAAAACAAAAGATTCTTAGTATGTTTATAGGCCAAGTAAACAAATAGAAAATCCATTTTTGTTGGGTTTACATTAGTTATGTGGCCAGTGCAAAAAACTTTTTTTATATTGCTTATATATCGCATCCTTCATGCTTACAGCATCTTCAGTGTTTTATGGTCCAATCTCTTTTGTGGACCAGTGGGGAGAGGGGATATCTGGGAGAAGGTTATTGTGCTACCTTTAGGCGCTAAGCAAACAGTCAGGATCCGAACTTGAATCTTCTTGTTAGTTAACTAAACCATACCCAAGCAATTTCTGCCTCATCAAGATTTGTTAGGGCTTGTCACAATCATGCAGACACTAGCCATATGAGGAAGACTAAAACTGCTTTATGGATCCTTATGGAAATTAGTTGTGATTACAAAGAGAACACTACATTGAAACTGTTGACTATGAAGACTACTACTAGAACCTATGTTCTGTGCTACTTAGGGAAAAAAAACTAGTTCGTTATGTCACAGCTGGTGATGTCACAAGGACTCAAATGAATAGAAAGTTCTTGTCATGCTATAATGTGCTTTAGATTTTACTAGTGCTCTGTATTTAAAAAAAGAGGCTCATTTTGTGGACTCAAGAAGGCTTTCTATTTTAGATTGAAATTCTTATCTCCACTGAGGCTAGAATCTATGATGTTTGGCTCAACAGTAGTAAAGTTCATCAGCACTGAGCCCCCACATTCTTATAATAATTAAGTTGCTGTGCAATGTGATATTATTTTCAATCACAAGAAAAAAACAATACAATTTTTTCCTCAGTGTAATTTTACGAGCATTGAGAATATTTGCAGCCACTATACATGAATACTTTTCATCTCCATTTGAGCAACAGGTAATAATTAATTAAAATGATAGTATATTTTTAAAGTTGTTTAAATCAAAAGAACATTTAATTATTTGAATAATTTTTTTTTTGAGGAAGTTGCTATATTTTTATTTATTTATTTATTTTTTTAATTTTTATATTTTAGCTATGGAACAATTTCTTTCATTGTGCTATTGCTTTCTTGACACAAGACAGTTTGCAGTTAGATAACTTTTCAGCTTCCAAGCGAAACAAAATTATATCCAGGTAAAACATGTGAAAAGAGTCAAAACATTAGCTTATCGTGGTTAGCATTATCTTCTAAGCACATCTGTTGTCTCTCAAGATAAAAATTAGCCATATATACCTAAACTTAATCTACTGTTTTGCTATTTTCTTTTTTGAATGAAAATTTTTTTTTTTTTTTTGTTTGGTCATTCAGCATAAAATATCTTTGCCTTGATGCCTCTAATTCATCTAGAATGCATTTTCTACATTTCTAGACCTTAAAGCTAACTTACCTTTGCTTTTCTTTGTCCAGTGGAACAGACCCAAAAGTGCACACTTTCCCAGAATAGCTATCTATAAAATATATACAACACACTTATTCAGCTGTGGTTTTGAATATAGAATTACTAGCTTTTATATTATTTTGTATTGTTTATTTTCAATTTTGTACACCATAATCAAAGAAAATAGAATAGAAAATAAAAACATAATAATAATAAAATTTGGATTAGATGTACAACAAATTTGGATTGAAACATGAAAAAAAATTGAAGAATCAAACCATGTGTGCAATTAAGAGCATCAAAGAATATTTAAGTTCTTAGTTACTCATATAAGTAGAATGAGTCATTGAGAAAGCATTTTGGCTAGATATAGATAATGACCGAGGTAATTGGCTACAATCTTTTTTTGGCTAGATATAGATAATGACTGAGCTAATTGGAGGCAATCTTATAGTAACAAGCTTATGCCACTTTTATGACATCAACATACAGAGGTTTTTGTTTTTTGTTGTTTCTAACAGATCAGTTTCAACATACTGAAGTACCTTAAATTAGTTTATCAGATTTTGTTCACATGTTGGTCTTAATAAGTGAAGGAATCTATTTACCACCGCCAAATTACATTAGTGGGGCTCATTAAATATTTACCTATCTTTATATATATATATATATATATATAATACTGTAACAGTACTTATGATTTTGAAAATGTACCTCCCTTTTTTAGCTGCTTTTTTTATTTATTGATAAAAATGTTTACAGGTACAAAGATATGAGAAGAGAAACTGGTTTTGAAATTCGTGCAATGTGGTTCAAATTAGGCAAGTGACTTTGATTTATATGTTAAAATATCTATATCTATGTAAACAATACAAAAAAATGTAAAACTTGTATTTGAATATACACAAATGAAAACAAAAATTCATCATACGATATTTGTTTCTTTAGGTCCCAATAAAATCAAGTTTATTCCTCAACTCGTGGGACCAATTCTTGAGATGACCCTTATACCTGAAGTTGGTGAGTCTAATTCTGAATCTCTATCTAGTAATGGTTCCTGTATGCAGATTGCGTTCTTTTCACTTATCTTGTTTTTCAGAACTAAGGAAAGCAACTATTCCAATTTTTTTTGACATGATGAATCATGAGTTTGTACAGCCCATTCCTAATTCAAATGCTATTCAAGAAAATTTCAATGAGGTGACACTCTCTTTCTGTTACATTTATATTACATTTTAAGGCTGAAAAATAATATTTTGTATCAGCCATTGCTAATGTATTATTAAACTATAACCAAATTGTTGATCTCTCAGTTCATGTTTGTTGTGTCCATGTTTCCTTCAGTTTGAGAATGAAATCATCACCAAGCTTGACACCTTAATAGAGGGTGGACGTGGAGATGAACAGTACAAGGATCTTTTTACTGAGATGTAAGTCAGTCTTTCAACTATCAATGCAGTCTAAGACTGGTACACTTCTTGCTTTCTCTGGGATGTGGCAACTTTGATCTAGTGACTGACAAGTAATTCAAAGCTTTGAGCTTGAAAACTTTGGTGTTGGAATTAAAGTCCACCTGTCTTAGTACAATAATTGTCTGTCTTATTTTATCTTATAAATTACAGACATTTCCTTCTAAGAAAAAGATTAATATATTCTACTTTATAGATGTGTAGCTCAATTTTTTTTGTCAGAAGTAACAAAACTCATTGGATTTGGTAAATAGATTCATACGAGTCATCTATGCCATTGGCGTTTTTAATATTAGCGCTGGACAATTTTTTTGATATTCTTGGACTTATACTCTGTGCTTGTATTTGCAAACTAAAAAATATATTAATGTGTGGTTTGTATGATTTCCTTGTTTAGCATGTACCACCTGTGTGAGAACAATCAAATACTGTATGATCAAGGTTGTGCCTTCGTTGGTATGATTCATGATTTACTTGAGAGGCTGTTAGTGTATCGCACAATCATACAGGATGAGGTCAGGGAGCACAGAATGAGTTGTATAGTCAATCTGCTGGTAAGTTTCTCACATAGTTACCTTAACAATATTATCACTTACAGTTTTGGGGGAAAAAAACAACAACACAAATTCTTATTAGTTTTTTGTAATGATTTAAATAGTACTAACACATTGGTTTTCCAGGCTGATTTACAAAATATGTTCCATGCTTGAGAGACTTGATAAAAAAAGTGTTCTTTAATGTGTTTATCCTAGCCTACAGAACTAGAAGTGTATTTTTACCATTGTGCATTTTAAGTATTTTATGATGCATTACTATATTTGGAAGTTTGTATGGTGAAGTGGTAATTGTTACTTTTTTATCTTCTGACTTGGAGCATCTTTAAATTTAAAACTCTATTCTCTAATTAAACTTTATGTGCTTGTGAGAATCCTTAGTTTTAGGAAACTGTCCTCATTCTGTTATTTCAACTTCTGAGACAAACCCCCTCTTCTTCCCCAACAGTAAAACAACTGGTTAGTTTTTTTGTTGAGATCCTTACTCTAAACCAGCATTGACGAGTTTTATTTATTAGGATGTTCTTGCATTTCTTCAATATTTAAGGTCTATCTTCTGAAATAATTTTGTTTTTGTCTTGTTCCCCAGGACTTCTACCATGAAATCAACAGACAAGAAATGTACATTCGCTACCTCCATAAACTGTGTGACCTTCATCTTGGCTGTGATAACTTCACAGAGGCAGCCTACACACTTCTGCTTTATACCCGGCTGCTTCAGGTAGTTTCCCTTTAATTTATATATGGCAAATAGTACAAGAAGATACTTATTTTTGTAAGAAAAAACTTTAGCCATGAGGCACCCCTCTGGGTAATTTATATTGTTTGGTAAAAGTTTGAAATACACTTCTTTGTATATTTATTAAAAATATTATTTACCTGTTTCAATCAGCTCATAACTTCTCATTTTGTTTACATTCAGTGGTCAGATGAAGCACTGGCCCCAATGCTGCAGAATAACAAGTTCCCAGATGCCATGACCAACAGAGAATTAAAGGAGAAACTTTACTATGAAACCATTTCATACTTTGACAAGGGCAAGGTAGAGCATGTACTTACTTTAGCCATGAAACCATTTCATACTTTGACAAGGGCAAGGTAGAGCACGTAGTACTTACTTTAGTTATGAAACCATTTCATACTTTGACAAGGGCAAGGTAGAGCATGTAGTACTTACTTAAGCCATGACAAATCAGTAGATACAATTTGTTCAAATTCTATTTAAATTTATTTTTTAATTTCATTTAGCAAATCTTTTTGAACATGAGATTAAATCTGTTTTGGATTTGTTCTTGATTTTTATTTTGGAATGAAATGGTTTAATTTGGCACATCATAGTTTTATAGTTCATGATTTTAAGTAAGGATGTATAAAGTTGTATTATAGTTCAAGTAAAACTCGTATCATAGTTCATGTAAGGTGGTATCATAGTTGCATCTATTAGTGTAATTATATACCTAGAGGTTATACTGAAAAACCTAGGAAATATAAGTAGGAACTAATATACCACTGGACGAAAGTGCCAGCTCACCTTAAATATTGATTGATTGATCTTAATAACCTATTTCTAGCTATAGTTCATATGGGAACTCTTAGTAAAAATTAAGTGAAACGGGGACTCTTATTGATGATACATCTCATTGACTATTTTTATCTTTACCTGCTACTAGGTAACTTTAATAGATCACATTTGTTCATAACATGGGTGCTCTTTAGACACAACCCCATTGTTATGTAACTTTCATGTAAGGTTGTCTCATAGTTCATGTAAGGTTGTATAATCTAAACACTTGATTAAATCTTTGTCTTGAAATTTAAGAGATTAAAATTGCCTTGGGAAAAAATGTTTCAGATCTGTGGGGACACAGTTATCAATGATTTGTATTAACTTGTTTATTTTGTAGACTTTTTTGTGACTAACTTTGTGTTTACTTTCAGATGTGGGAGAAAGGGATAGAATTGTGTGAAGAGCTTTGTCTGTTGTACAGGGATGAGCTGTTTGATTATGTCAGTCTAGGCAAAATACTGGTGAGTTGAGTAGGAAAAAAAAAATGTTTACTGGTAGGAAGATTTTATTTGAAATACAATGAGTTGTCAACATACGAACATTGAACACATCATACATATTTATCAATGACCATGGTAAACACATCTTATGAGTGTGAAGTAATATGATTCAGTAAGACTCATGTTTTTTTTATCCTCTGTGTCCTCTAGAGAAGACAGGCTGAGCTCTACGACTGCATCATGAGACAGATTAGACCTGAACCTGAATACTTCAGAGTTGGTTACTTTGGACTTGGGTTTCCTTCCTTCATACAAGTGAGTTGCTCTTTCTTCTCTTAGACTTGTTCAGAAAAAAAACTTGTTTTACTCATCATTCCCTGGAGCTTATTAGGAATTAGCAATAGTTCAAGGTGGGCTAAACAAATTGTTACTAGACTATTTTTGGTTGCTCAAAAAATTTTCATTAATCTATCAATTGAGACTTTTGAGTATTGTATTCCATAAAAGAGTTGAATAAATGAAAGATTGAACTTTTGATTTCAGAACAAAGTGTTCATATACAGAGGCAAAGAATATGAAAGACTGGCAGATTTTAATGCAAGGATGCAGAATTTGTTTCCCAATGCTGAGGTAAGAACTAAACAGTTCTAGGAATATAGGAAAGCGTGGTCGAGAGGCCAAGTGCGCTTGAACTTGGCTTGGCTTCCTAGAAGGGGGCTCGAGGTTTGACACCTGACTCAAGCAGAGTTGTGTTTACTGAGCACCTAAAGGCAGTAGGGAAAACCAACTCCTAGATACCCCCTCCCCTCCACTGGTCCACAAAAGAGATTGGACCAAAAGCGCTCTGAGCATGCTATAAGCATGAAAGTAGCGCTATATGAAAGCTATAATAATATAGTTCTTGATTAGTTCTTTTGTTTTTAGTACATTTTTTCTTTTCTTTTTTTTTCTAACAGTTGATGAAAACATTAGACACACCTGATTCAGAGATTTTAGAATCATCAAAGCAATGTATCCTTTGTAATCAAACAACTAGGCTGTGTCATTCATGATCAGGCTGCATCATTCACAAATAGGCTGTATCATTCACAATCAGGCTGTATCATTCACAAATAGGGTGTATCATTATCGATCATTGTGTATCATTAACGATCAGGCTGTATCATTCACAAAATAGGCTGCAAGGCCAATATGCTCCATTAAAAAACTTCATGAATAACTGGCTGGACCAGACCAATTGATCACTGACTTTGTACTTATCTATCCCCCTCCCCTTTTTTTTTTTTCTTTTTCCCATGCTTAATGAGAGAACAGAGAAGACTTAAGGGGTATATCCTTAACCAAAGTTTAGACTTACAAATCAATGCTGTGACCCCTGTCATGAACCTGAAAGAGCGTCTCCAGAATCGCAACATAAGTGAACAAATACTGAAATACTATCGGGTAAATGAAGTGCAGCAATTCACATTTACAAGGAGGAAGGAAGAAGGCTCAAGTGACGTCACGGTTGGTCACCTTTTAGCTTCTTTAATTTTTTTTGTTTGTTTTCTGACTAAAGTAGGTTCTGTTTTTTGTTTTTAATGTAATCTTTTGTTCATTTTTCTTTGATGGAATAGCTCATTATTTACAAAACTTATATCAACTCACTCTGTCTGTCCGTCAGTATGGTAAAAAGTATGCATTATTTCTCTCACACCCAATCTCGGATTTAGCTGAAATTTTGCACAACTATTTATTTTACATGACAACACAAGAATCAATTTAAAAAAAATGAACCAATTAGTTAATTAACTATTGGTAATTTGTTTTGTATCTTGAACAAGGGAAAGAAATTGTACTTGACAGGTGTGGTGGTATAAGTTGAATTATTACTCTTGAGGACTCAAGCCATGAGTGAACTTTTTTTCATATATTTAAAAAACAATCATGTAAACATTGACCAAGATAGCCCCTTCTTTCCTCTCCCTTTCCCAACTGGTCCAGACAAGTGATAGGATCATAGCGCACTAAGAAAGCTAAAAAAAAAAACAACAATTGGTAAAAATAGTTCTAATCATACAGATCTATTAAGCCTAGGTCTACACCTATAATAAACAAACGACTGATCCAAACTAATTGATACAATGCTTTGTTTTTTTATAAAGTTTTTTATAAATGTTTTTTTGTTATTTAGTGAACTTAGAATTGCAAGAGATCTTTGTCAAAGCTAGATATTTGAACTGATTTTATTATTTTGATAGAATGTGATAAAATTTATATATTCTAATTACTGTAAATTAAGACCATACTGTATAAAAGTCGAATCTGACATCTTTATTTATCATAAATGTACAAACTTCATGCGCCTCACTTTCTAAACTATATACAATATATTTCATTTCTAGAACATGTGGCTGGAGCGTACGTTCATTAAGACATCCTATCCTCTTCCTGGGATTGTAGGATGGTTCCCGGTGATTGATATAGAAACTGTAAGAAATTACTTTTCTCTATTGTCCCTTAATTTAGGCCATTTTTTGTTGGGATGTTATTAGGTTTTGTGATTTCACCTGACTCTTGATTCTTGCTTTTTAAGTTGTTGTTTTTTTGTCCCTGGCCAATAGTTTTTTAATTTGAAACATATTTTTGTTAATTAAACATATTGTTGTAAACCTGCATAGCACAGACACTTATAGTGCACAAAAGCGCACTTTTTGATCACTTAATATGGACGGAATATTTACTAGAGAAAAAGACTTGATTTCTTTCTAAGTGGAAAGAAGAATATAACATCTTGGTATAGAACTTGGGTCAATCCACCTAGAATAATGAAAGGCACATTGCTGCAGATGATTCGGAAAGGTGAGAAGGAGTGTAGGTTCTCTTTGTGGGTTGTCTGGTCAAGAAGTTGTAATGAGGTTTGAGAAACACACAGTCTGTGAACTTTATAGGAAAGTGAAGACAGGTGGCAAGGATGAACCCTGCACACAAGAGCTAGAAGACCTGATAACCATGACTGACATTTTATTTTTGTGATCATTTCACAATTTTATCACCTGTTATGGGCATCATTCCTCTTCACCTTGATCCCTGGTTGTTACCTACTTACATTTGTTACAATATTATTCAGTCTAAAAAAAGTTTGTTTTTTTCATAAGAATTAATGGCAATGAATATTAGAACATTTAAGACTTGTCTTTTAATTTGTTTATTACAAGCACCATTGTTTTGTGTTTTGTTTCTCTTGCGTTTGATCAGGTGCTAGTGAGTCCCATTGAGAATGCTATTGAGACTATAGAGGAGAAGAACAAACAGCTGATTATGTTAATAGAGCAACATCGGATGGACTCCACTCTTCGAGTTGACCCGCTTGGCATGCAGTTAAATGGTGTGGTGGATCCAGCGGTCAATGGAGGGATTGCAAGCTACAAGGTAAAATTTTGATTTGGCTTAACACAATTGAAAACAGAATGGCGCCACAAGCTATTGGACCTAAGAGCTGTGTGACCTAGGACTTTTGACAATATTTCCTTAAACGTTTGCTAGTTCACAACAGGTTAAAATGTCTTAGACTTTAATCTGGAACATTATTACATCAATTTAGATGAAAACTTGTTCAGAACATTTGATTTAAGCTGTTGTAAAGCACAAACCCTGACATTTTTTAACAAACAAAAATAATATTGGAAGAAATATTTCCCCATAATATATATATATATAAAATTATTGCAGAAATGTTTTCCTTTTACAGTGTAAATGTAAATTTATCTTTGTGGTATTAAAACCATCTAGCCATATTTTACCTATGTATACATGTAAGTTACTTTGATTGAAGGTAAACAGAAATAATCAGAGTAATGAACAGGATGATCAAAGTAATGCTGGTGTTTTTTTAATTCTCAGGAATTTTATATTGGTGACTTTGATCGTTCATTACAAGATAGGTTGAAAGAAGTAACCATTGAACAGGTAAATTATTTTTTATAAATTATATATTTGTATATACAGTGATTTATATATATATATATATATATATTGTGTAAAATTTTTGTAAACATAACATTGCAATGTGATAACCATTTCAAGTGGAACTAATCTCTGTTTGTTTGAAATGTTAGATAACAATTTTAAGGGATGGATTGATGGTGCACAAGACCAAAGCTCCAGACTCTCTCCAGCCATTTCATACACACATGGAACAGAGGTTTAGCCAGATGTGTAATCTGATTGAAAAGGAATATGGCATCAAAGTAAAAAAAAATCATTTTTAAATCATTAAAATAATGGTTACATATAGAAAAAGTGAAATTTTTTTATATAGGCCAATATCAGTGAATGTTTCTGTTCATTGCTACACTTTCTGTTTTAAATATTAGCCAATGACTTTTATTTTATTTTTATGGATTTCAATGCTATGTCTAAATCTTAAGCAAAGAGAGATGAGAACTCTCAATAGTTTTAGTTATAGACAACAAAAAAGAGCTACTAAAAAAAGTTGAATATAGTCTTGCTTCTTTTCTCTATAAAGACGTGAGCTCTCTATAGAGACTCTTGTCCAAAACTGATGGCAACTTCCTATCTTATTGTACCAGATATGTGCAATGAAACACTGCATCCTATCCTTATCAAAATAGGAGTTTATATGCTATAGATTTATATGTATAGATTTAGACTACTATAAATACTAGCATGAAACCTGTATTCCTATAGGTTGCTGACAAAGGTTTTCTAAGTGCTACCTTACGACGGAATCAGTCTCTTCCCAGCACATCGTCCAACCGTATGAGTGACCTCTCTGTTAGTAGCCTGAATGTCAACAATGAGTAAGTCAGCTGTCTTGTCTTTGGTTCACAATTCTGTTTCAGACTGGTAGACCTGCTACAAGCATTGAGCAGTTTAAAGTCATGTGAACATAACATTCACACCTGCTTGTTTTAGAGTTGGCTAATAGTATATGTTTGTTATTTCACGTGAATGTCATAAGGGGAGTGCCTCCAATTTACTTACATCAACCATTTTTCTCCACTGGGAGGGTGTTTTGCACTTAAAGGTGGTTTTATTATGATAAGAGGCCTTATGCCAACACTTTCAATTAATTGTTTAAATACGATTAAATAGATGTAGTAATTATTTGTAGTCTCAGCACTAGAAGCAAAAGATTTATTGTCATTAATTTAAGGATAACAACAAACCTATTATATTTATCAATTTTAAAAAAAACTAGTTTAGTGACACTTGTAATAAAAGCTTAAAAGTAAGTTTGTATAAATAGGCCATGGTCCAAAAATTTAATCATCCATACATCTAATTATAGTTAAAAAGAAAACAAAGATATATATATACTTTTATATTAGTTTTGTTTTGTTTTTAATAGAGATCTAAAAATAATGTAGAGATTGTTAAAATGCTATCAAAGCAGTGGTTTAACACTGATTATACTAAAACCAGAAGTTAGTGCAGCTTATAGGAAATGTACAGTTTGCTTTCTCTGCAAATAACAGAAATAAAGTTTATAGTCTAAGGAGTGATAGAAGTACTCAATGGAAGGAAAATAGTGATCATAATCTTGATTAGAGGAGATTTGTTTTACAGTTATAGATTACACTTCACAATACATTAAAATAAGAAACAAATAGCACACCTAATATACATTCATACCACAGTTTCTTTTTAAATTACATGTGAAGTCTAAATCAGAAATTTGGGTTTATTAAATGATTTCATTGCCAAGAAAAAAAAGAGCTCTTGGGTCTGTTTTGTAAACTAGTCTATAAATCAGATAATAAAAAAAAAAAGAAAGCTTACTTGTCACATTATATCATACATTTGAAATAAACAAAAATGCAAAATCAAATTTAAAAATAGTCACAGTAGCACCCAGACAAGCCTTTGGGGAAACATTTTTTTGCCCAGCTTCCAACATACCATTTTATTTATACTGGTCATGAAATTCAATACAACTAGGTTTAGCTCTCTTTAAAGTGTATTTTATCATTAACATAAACTCAAACACTGAGGAGGATTATTTGATGGGAGCAGCCAAATGAATTCAGACCATGTCTTCATACCAATTCCATCACTCACTTGGGCTCATGCATGTCTGACTTTCTATGTAAAATGTACTAGTCATTGTTGAAACACATACACATACCTGTGACTATACACCTGTAGTAGATGCATATCAATGTTTATCTACATTTCTAGCAAACAATCCAGCATGTTGCATGAGACTTTGTAATTTAACTGACAGATATAAGTAATACTGCACACTTAGAGTCTGACTTTGATTAGAACATTTTTCCTTATAAATGTACGCTCTTGTTCATTTGTGTTCTCTGCTCAACATAATAGATTTGTATCTTAGCTTGGAGTGAAACTTAAACAGTGAATGTTACAGGAATTGTTGAATCTGTTTGGAGAAAGTTGATTTTCATTAGAGAATGTTAACATTTTATTTTTTTCATGGAAAATAAATAAAAAAAAGACTTTTGAAAAGATCATTGTAGAAGCTGAAACCGTGCAGTGAAATTCTCAAAGATTATTTGTCTTATTGACTTTGGTCAGACCTTGACCTTGGTCAAAGAAAACAGGAAGTTAAATTGTTTGGATTGTTATAGTAAAAAGGGGTTGGGCACAGTGGCTCAATGCTTTACTTTCACATTGAAAGATCTCAAGGTCCCTTACGGACACATTGAGACTTGATTTGAAACTGGAAATCTAAATCAGACATTTAATTAACCTGTTTCCAGTTAGCATTTAGTATTGACACTGTTTCACTCACATCAGTCAGGATTAAAGGCTGTTAATATTTCAGTGAAAGTTGACATCTGCTTAATGAATGCAAACATGTTCAACTTTCCTTGTAACATTTTCTCAATGGAAAACACCGAGCTGTAAAACTAGTTGTTCTTTTCTTATTAATAGATTTTCAGATATTTGTATCATATTTTCAATGTTTTAAGTAAATTAAAAACTCACATAATAATTAAGTCCATCCACTCAATTCTGCAGCTGGATAAAATATAGAGCCCAGAGGTAACTATTGCTGGACACATTGGATTTTTTTTTCCCTATGGGTTTCATGGTTGTTGTTTAAAGATTATTTTTTGAAAATTTTTTATTTTAATTTTTTTTTTTTATTTAATCACTAGCAGTTTTAATGGCTGTCACATGCACTGTCACATTCTTGGAATAAGTTTTTGATTGGCTGTTGAATGTAGCTCAGCAACATATTATTTTTTCTTCACTCCAATGTGGCCACCAGACTCATTTAAAAAGCTGGCAAGGTGTTAACTTTGGCTGAACATAAAACTATGTTAACATTCTTTTACTCCAATTTTTTATATTTTTTTTTTACTATGGCGATAAAATAAACTTAAGGCTAAGTATAAAAACCTAAATAATTTCCAATGTCTTGTTGCAATAAAAATCTCACTACCCAAAAGTCTTATTTTGTTTCTCCACTAAATTAATCTCCCTGCACATTAGCTAACCCATTGGTGACATTGAAGGAAATCATTTTTAAGACTGCAGTTCAACAAAACCAAACTAAATGAAATCCATCTATCCATCCATCCCAGTGGCGCTACAGCCCATGGAGGGCTCTGGCCTGCTTTAACACATCCTTCCATTCAGATCTCTCCTGGGCCTTTCGTCTCCATGCCCTAACCCCAAGCTGCTTCAGATCTGCTTCCACATCATCTATCCATCGCATTTGGGGTCTGCCTTTGGGTCGCCTGCCTTTTGGTTTTTGCCTGATTTTCGCTCCTCTGTTGTCTGACATTCTTTCAAGGTGACCTGCCCAACGTAGTCTGTTCTTTTTTATTTCGTTCACTATTGGTGGGTCTTCATGCAATTGATATATCTCATGGTTAGTACGTGTCCTCCACCCTGTTTCATCCTGTATGGCACCATAGATTTTTCTAAGAATTTTTCTTTCCCAAGTGTTAAGTAAATTTTCAGATGTCTTTGTCAGTGTCCAGGTCTCACTTCCATACATTGCTGGTCTTATTATGGTTTTGTATATTATTTTCTTGGTTTTCCTTGAAATCGTTTTGCTCTTAAGTAAATGGTGAGTGCTATAAAATGCCCTGTTGCCTCCTGCTATTCTTTCCTTTATTTCTGTTAGTAGGTCATTTTTGAAATTAATAGTACTTCCTAGATATTTGAAAGTTTGGACGTTTTCAAATTCGTGGTCTTTGATTTTGATATTTTGTCCCTCTGTTTGATTGTCTCTTGTCATTTTGATGTACTTGGTTTTACTGTCATTGACCTCAAGTCCTGCTGGTCGAGATGCTTCTTCTAGTTGTATGAAGGCTCTAGCGATGTCAGAGGTTTCTTTACCCAATAAGGCAATGTCATCAGCATAAGCAAGGTATTGTAGAGGTTGGCTGTATATCGTCCCTGTTGGTTGTGGACCCGTGTTTTCTCTCCTGAAGTAGTTAGTAATAGTTCCCCTTGTGTTTCTGTGTATATTTCTTATAACTCTCTCCAGTGTTAAATTGAAAAGCATGCAGGAAAGTGCGTCTCCTTGTTTTAATCCTCGTTTAATCCTAAATTCCCGTGAGTGTTCTCCTTGTATTATGACCTTGCTTTTTGAGTTGTTTAATGTCATATGTATAAGTCTTGTCAGCTTGTTGGGTATTCCAAAATCCTGTAGAGTGTCAAATAGGTATTTCTTTCTGATACTGTCATAAGCCATTTTATAGTCTATAAAGAGTTGGTGGATTGGTATGTTGTATTCTAGGCATTTTTCTAGTATACATCTTAGTGTGAAGATGTGGTCGGTTGTGGATGCATTCCTCTTATGTCTCCCTCTTTTGCTAGTTCCTCAATTTGAGTAATCTTGGACTTTTTCCATTCCTGTTTTTTCTTTCTTACAACTTTTGTGGCCCTTCTTCTTGCTTCATTGTATTGCTGTCTAGTGTTCCTGGTTTCTCTTCTTGCTTCATTGTATTGCTGTCTAGTGTTCCTGGTTTCTCTTCTTGCTTCATTGTATTGCTGTCTAGTGTTCCTGGTTTCTCTTCTTGCTTCATTGTATTGCTGTCTAGTGTTCCTGGTTTCTCTTCTTGCTTCATTGTATTGCTGTCTAGTGTTCCTGGTTTCTCTTCTTGCTTCATTGTATTGCTGTCTAGTGTTCCTGGTTTCTCTTCTTGCTTCATTGTATTGCTGTCTAGTGTTCCTGGTTTCTCTTCTTGCTTCATTGTATTGCTGTCTAGTGTTCCTGGTTTCTCTTCCTGCTTCATTGTATTGCTGTCTAGTGTTCCTGGTTTCTCTTCTTGCTTCATTGTATTGCTGTCTAGTGTTCCTGGTTTCTCTTCCTGCTTCATTGTATTGCTGTCTAGTGTTCCTGGTTTCTCTTCCTGCTTCATTGTATTGCTGTCTAGTGTTCCTGGTTTCTCTTCTTGCTTCATTGTATTGCTGTCTAGTGTTCCTGGTTTCTCTTCCTGCTTCATTGTATTGCTGTCTAGTGTTCCTGGTTTCTCTTCCTGCTTCATTGTATTGCTGTCTAGTGTTCCTGGTTTCTCTTCCTGCTTCATTGTATTGCTGTCTAGTGTTCCTGGTTTCTCTTCCTGCTTCATTGTATTGCTGTCTAGTGTTCCTGGTTTCTCTTCTTGCTTCATTGTATTGCTGTCTAGTGTTCCTGGTTTCTCTTCCTGCTTCATTGTATTGCTGTCTAGTGTTCCTGGTTTCTCTTCTTGCTTCATTGTATTGCTGTCTAGTGTTCCTGGTTTCTCTTCTTGCTTCATTGTATTGCTGTCTAGTGTTCCTGGTTTCTCTTCTTGCTTCATTGTATTGCTGTCTAGTGTTCCTGGTTTCTCTTCTTGCTTCATTGTATTGCTGTCTAGTGTTCCTGGTTTCTCTTCTTGCTTCATTGTATTGCTGTCTAGTGTTCCTGGTTTCTCTTCTTGCTTCATTGTATTGCTGTCTAGTGTTCCTGGTTTCTCTTCCTGCTTCATTGTATTGCTGTCTAGTGTTCCTGGTTTCTCTTTTGTTTCATTGTATTGCTGTCTAGTGTTCCTGGTTTCTCTTCCTGCTTCATTGTATTGCTGTCTAGTGTTCCTGGTTTCTCTTCCTGCTTCATTGTATTGCTGTCTAGTGTTCCTGGTTTCTCTTCTTGCTTCATTGTATTGCTGTCTAGTGTTCCTGGTTTCTCTTCCTGCTTCATTGTATTGCTGTCTAGTGTTCCTGGTTTCTCTTCCTGCTTCATTGTATTGCTGTCTAGTGTTCCTGGTTTCTCTTCCTGCTTCATTGTATTGCTGTCTAGTGTTCCTGGTTTCTCTTCCTGCTTCATTGTATTGCTGTCTAGTGTTCCTGGTTTCTCTTCTTGCTTCATTGTATTGCTGTCTATTGTTCCTGGTTTCTCTTCCTGCTTCATTGTATTGCTGTCTAGTGTTCCTGGTTTCTCTTCCTGCTTCATTGTATTGCTGTCTAGTGTTCCTGGTTTCTCTTCTTGCTTCATTGTATTGCTGTCTAGTGTTCCTGGTTTCTCTTCCTGCTTCATTGTATTGCTGTCTAGTGTTCCTGGTTTCTCTTCCTGCTTCATTGTATTGCTGTCTAGTGTTCCTGGTTTCTCTTCCTGCTTCATTGTATTGCTGTCTAGTGTTCCTGGTTTCTCTTCCTGCTTCATTGTATTGCTGTCTAGTGTTCCTGGTTTCTCTTCTGCTTCATTGTATTGCTGTCTAGTGTTCCTGGTTTCTCTTCTGCTTCATTGTATTGCTGTCTAGTGTTCCTGGTTTCTCTTCCTGCTTCATTGTATTGCTGCCTAGTGTTCCTGGTTTCTCTTCTTGCTTCATTGTATTGCTGTCTAGTGTTCCTGGTTTCTCTTCTTGCTTCATTGTATTGCTGTCTAGTGTTCCTGGTTTCTCTTCTTGCTTCATTGTATTGCTGTCTAGTGTTCCTGGTTTCTCTTCTTGCTTCATTGTATTGCTGTCTAGTGTTCCTGGTTTCTCTTCTTGCTTCATTGTATTGCTGTCTAGTGTTCCTGGTTTCTCTTCTTGCTTCATTGTATTGCTGTCTAGTGTTCCTGGTTTCTCTTCTTGCTTCATTGTATTGCTGTCTAGTGTTCCTGGTTTCTCTTCTTGCTTCATTGTATTGCTGTCTAGTGTTCCTGGTTTCTCTTCTTGCTTCATTGTATTGCTGTCTAGTGTTCCTGGTTTCTCTTCTTGCTTCATTGTATTGCTGTCTTGTGTACCTGGTTTCTCTTCTTGCTTCATTGTATTGCTGTCTTGTGTTTCTGGTTTCTCTTCTTGCTTCATTGTATTGCTGTCTAGTGTTCCTGGTTTCTCTTCTTGCTTCATTGTATTGCTGTCTAGTGTTCCTGGTTTCTCTTCTTGCTTCATTGTATTGCTGTCTAGTGTTCCTGGTTTCTCTTCTTGCTTCATTGTATTGCTGTCTAGTGTTCCTGGTTTCTGTCTGTAGCAGTGTTCTTCTCTTCTATAGTCTGTCTGCCCTCATACCCCCCCCCCCTATTGTCTCGTTCTTTGGTTTCAATCCAACGACCTCTTCTGCTGTTCTTTTGATAGCATGCTTTATTATTTCCCAATGCTCATTTATGTTATTTTTGCTGTCCTTTTCTAATGTTGTCAGTTGCGTTTGGAGTGCCATTCTATAAGTTTCTGCAACAAGTGGATCCTTTGTGAGTTTTTGACTATCATATTGCTGTGCTCTCTTTCTTTGGTAATTGTGTATGGTACTTATTCTTTGTCTAAGTTTAGCTTTTACTAGTAGGTGGTCTGAGTCAGCATTAGCTCCTCTGAAACGTCTTACATCTAGTATGTCTGATCCATGTCTCTTATCTATAAGTATATGATCTTTTTGATTCTGGGTGTTGCCATCAGGTGAAATCCAGGTAACCTTGTGAATATTCTTATGTTGGAATTTTGTGCTGCTGATAGACATTCTTTTTCCTGATGCAAAATCCACTAATCTTATGCGATTATTGTTGGTCTCTTCATGTAAGCTTTCTTTCCCAATTGTTGGTCTGAATGCTGGTTCCTTTCCAATTTTTGCATTGAAATCTCCTAGGACTATTTTGATGTCATGCTTTGGTGCTTCATCATAAATTCTTTCCAGTCCATCATAGAAGGCTTCTTTTGTGTTATCATCTGCATCTTCAGTAGGAGCATGAACATTGATAAATGATAATGTTGAAGAATTTTCCTTTCAAACGTAAAGAGCGGAGTCTATCACTTACAGGTTTAAATCCAATGACATTACCTACCATTTCTTTTTTAACAGCAAAACCTGTACCTAAGTTGTTAGTGCTTCCACCACTATAAAATATAGTAAACTCCTTGGTTCTGAGAATGTCCGAGTCTTTCCACCTGATTTCCTGTAGGGCTTCAAGGCGTATCCTATATTTCTTTAACACTTCAGTAAGTTGGGCTAGCGCACCTGCTCTATAAAGGCTTAGCACGTTCCATGTCGCAAAACAAAAATCATGTCCTTTTCCAGGCCTAGGTCGTTTTCCGATGAGATCTGTCCGGGTTTTCTTGTGTGTATTAGCTTTCGTAACAGTATTTTTTATATGACAGAGTTGTTAGCCCTGTGCATAACCATCTGGGGGGCTGCCCCTTTCAGCTCTCTGGATAGCTGCCTTTATTTTCGGGTAAGGTGCCCTAGCCTTTGTGGATCCCTCCCTTCCTGCAAGGCAGCAGGTTTGATTTTGGTCCACCCTGGGTATTTTATTTCCCCGGTACCCACCATATCTGGAGGGCATTCCCCTATCCGCCACCTGGGGAGGCGCTTGATGGGAGATCAAAAACTCCACACGAGAAACTAAATGAAATGGCATGGTAAATAGTCATGCCCTTTTTCAGCCTACGGGCCATATACATTTATGTCAAGGGTAGGATGACCGCATAAACTCTGGTCCACTAGAAATGATCCTCTGTGACTTCATTATGGACTGTACGTAGATGATTTGAAGGGCCAGATAACATCCCATCATTGGCCCAATATGCAGTAGTCTGGGTATCACTGTACTAGGACATAAAATAACAACCAATGTACATTCATTCAACGTGTGTATGTTATGAGATAAGAGAACAAACTCAAACATTCCTAAGGTCTATATATGCATGTTTGTTTTTATATACAAGAATTTCATTGTCTTTTACATGTTGTGGGATCAATGTGTGGTAGCAGTCTTGTGTTTCTTTAGGTGTGTGGTAGCAGTCACTGTGGTTCTTTAGTTGTGTGGTAGCAGTCCCTGTGTTTCTTTAGTTGTGTGGTAGGAGTCCCTGTATTTCTTTAGTTGTGTGGTAGCAGTCCCTGTGTTTCTTTAGCTGTGTGGCAGCAGTCCATGTGTTTTTTTAGTTGTGTGGTAGCAGTCCATGTGTTTCTTTAGTTGTGTGGTAGCAGTCCATGTGTTTCTTTAGTTGTGTGGTAGCAGTCCATGTGTTTTTTAGTTGTGTGGTAACAGTCCATGTGTTTCTTTAGTTGTGTGGTAGCAGTCCATGTGTTTTTTTAGTTGTGTGGTAGCAGTCCATGTGTTTCTTTAGTTGTGTGGTAGCAGTCCATGTGTTTCTTTAGTTGTGTGGTAGCAGTCCATGTGTTTCTTTAGTTGTGTGGTAGCAGTCCCTGTGTTTCTTTAGATGTGTGGCAGCAGTCCATGTGTTTATTTTATTTAGTTGTGTGGTAGCAGTCCATGTGTTTTTTTAGTTGTGTGGTAGCAGTCCATGTGTTTCTTTAGTTGTGTGGTAGCAGTCCATGTGTTTCTTTAGTTGTGTGGTAGCAGTCCATGTGTTTTTTTAGTTGTGTGGTAGCAGTCACTGGGTTTCTCCTATGTTTTGTTTTTCTTCCTCTACCTTGTGTTATTTATTTTGTATTTGATAACATTTTAGTTTATCCTTTTTTTCAGAAGTAAAATTATTTTTTAAATATCTAAACCTAACATTCATTAACATATAGTTTTGTTGTTTGTTATTGTCAATTTAGTTACATTCTGGTGCCCATTCAACTTTCTTGCTTTGAGCTTCTGCCATCACTTAAAAGCTGCTGCTAAGCCAAATACAGAAGTATTTGGTAATTAATTTGTCTGCTCTTCATCTGCTAAATAAGAATGAGTATAGTGCCATGATCAAATGTTATATTTGTAACATACAATGTCTGGTCTCTTGGCAGTTTTGATACTTTTCACATTTTGTTTCTGACATAAGCCTCATTTGAAACATTCAATGATCTAAACAAATTGAGGGTACATTTTTTGGGGTTAGTGTAACCCTGGAGACTTATATCTAAATCTGGTTCTTGCATATTCTTGTTCTCCAAGTTATTTTATTTGGTTAGTTTTTGTTGTATTTATTGCAATGTTTGTTTCAGTAGATTTCTTTTTTAAGCCTGAGATTTTCAATAGTTCTATTTCAGCTAATGAATCTTTCTCTAGTCTTTTTCATCCTGATTTAAGTGGTTTAAAACTATCCTGCTCTAGTTAGCACAATTTTCATTTCCTGACTACTAAAAGTGAATTCAGGGCACAAAGGTCATTACAGCACAATGGCACATTTTTCCAGCTATAGACTAATATTTTTTTTCATTGTAAAGTAATCTTTTGTCACTGCACTTCTGTCACATAAAGGAATCAATTGAACCCTTTTTATCTTTAGTTGAACCTGTCTTTATAGTCCATCTGTTGTCTCCTTACATATTTTGTGCCATGTTCATTGAAAAAAAAAATACTGGTAAAAAGTAAATGGATTCATCTAGTTGCTTATCACTAGCAAAACCATTTTTTTATAAGATTAAACAATTTTAGGAGGAAAAAAAAAAGGCTATATTTGAATATTGTAAAGGTTTCAGTCTAGAAAGACACAGCTAAATTGAAAACAATGTACACAAAAGTTCATCTTTAGTTTGAATCACTATTTTGATCAGCTTTGATTGCTGCATAACTGCTCTGGGATTCTTAGTTCACAATCATTACACTACACATGAATAGAAACAAACAATAAATTATAAAAAAAAAATTTTAATAACATTTTCATCTTCTTCTTGACCAGTTTTCTTTGTTGACTTTAATGATAGAGCATTATTCCATGGGAGTATCAGATTTCTATTTTCTTGATTCACTTCCTTGTTTTCATTACACCTTAACAATTTGTTTTTAACGTCAATCACTAATGCCCAACCTGTCTGGAAACCATGTAAATTTCTAAAATGTGTGTCATTTGCCACATCACCATAATAACCCTCCTCCCCCCACTATGTTTAGTTGACCTCCATGGCTTTATTATGCATTCTTGGTAGAAGTTTCAGTGTGCCTGATAGCACCTTATTACTGATTGGATATGTTCAACCAGACATTGGTTTGGCATTATTGATGTAAACGTTCATTTACATTTTGATAGTCCACGAATCTATATAGAAATCTGCTAATCCAGGAATTAAAGGGTTATTTGTGGCTTTCAAAGGAATTATAAATCACTTTTTCAAAGACACAACTAAAATTCAGGTTTAATGCAAATATTTGTCAGAAATTAAAGCAAAGGACTTTTTTCTTTGAACTCATGGCTAGAAAGGTTTCATCTAAAAGTAAACTTCAAAAACTTTTTACCTAATTGTCAGATGCTAGATGTGTTTTCACCATTTTCAAAATTCAAATAAATTGTTTTTGTCTTCTTTATGATGCAGTGGACTATGATCACATTTTATTAATTATGTGAATGAATTTTTTTGGCATGCAAATTTGCACAAATAAATAAATATTTTTTGAAGCTACCTTCCATCAAAATTATTTCAAAATTTCACTTCAGTGCATGTATCTTTTATGTTCTGTTTAATTGTTTTAGATATCTGTTTATTTCATTTGTATTATATATTGTAATGACAATATATATTACTGTATATATATCTATATAAATCTCTGTTGTACTATGATTTACAAATACGAGATTATTAAAGCTTATATACTACATGTGAATATCTTGATATAAATTTGTTTAATGACAGTCTATTCTATTCTCTAGGACCCTGACTGCAAACTTGAACACTACCCGCAACCCAACCACACGCTCACAGTCTGTGTGGGTCAAGGATAAGACCAACTCTGTGGCAAGCGCCCCCAAGGCCAGCCCGTCATCAAAGGTCAGCCTGAGCACCACGCTAAAGAAGCGTGTGTCGCAAGTCACTGAGCAGTTTACTGACTCTTCTCACCGTAACTCTGTAGACTCCCCTATTGAGCTTAGTGAACAGGCATGTGTAGTGTGTGTGTTGTCTGCTGTCATGATTTCTTAAGGCCTTTAGTTTACTAGCCCAGAGCTGTCCAGAGACAATCCAGCCCTTCTCTTTGATAATTGTGATTAGTGAGATTTATGATCAAGTAAAATGTGCAAGTAAGGGTTTGGGTTAGGGTTTGTTTGTTAGAAAATGGGAATAGAAACAAACAAAATATTTCAATAACTGCATAGCTAACTAATTTCTTGCAAACCTTTCTCATTCTAATAGAGAAAGCTATCCCATAATAGATTAAAATTTAGACTAAGTTACTATGGTGCCTTCTTTATTTTAAATAATTTCTATAACTAATTTTAAAAATTAATTTCTTCAGCTCAAAATACAAATTTCTCTATCAATATACTTAACTACCACCTGCTAATGGTTAATTATACCACATACTAATTTGTAATTCATGTTTTTTCTTAAAACCTGAGAAATTAAAGACATTTCTAAAATTGTACTTTGAATAGACTTTGCCTTCTTTTGAATTTCGGAAGAAAAAAACCCACCTATTTAAGTATATTTTAGTTTATGATTCCACATGAGATCCAATGCTGAGTAATATATTTATTTCTGTTACTAAGAAAGTAAACTATGAACAGCTGCAACATACTTCTAAAATGGTAACAGCTTGTAAACCAATGGCCTTTTAGTGATCATACTTTTTGTTTTCATACATCAGAAACAATACAAGAAATTGAAAATGTCCATACTGTCCATATGTTGAATACTTGAAGTGTAACACCTTATAGTGGCTTTCTTGGATTGTTTCTGATCAATTAACATTTTATTTATTAAAGAAGCATATAAGCATGTTTAAGTAGACTCACCATTTCATTATGTTTGATCAAATTCATTTTTGTTTTATTTTTTCGCACAATCTTGTTCATTTAATTTCACAAATATGAATAAATGTTTAAAAAAAAAAATCAAATCAAAAGCTGAATAGTCTAGACCAGTGTTTACAGATAATAGGATAGTCCCTATTGGGCTGGTCTCCAAGGAAATCTTTAGGACATGTTTGGCAACATTTATCTAATTGTTTTTATCATTTAAAAAATACCAAATGGATGTCTTTTTAAAAATTAATTAAAGTTTGATTTCAAATATTTTATCTCTCATTGGCATTTCCATCTTAGCTAATTTATTTAATATAAAACTTCTGTATAAATGCTTACAATAATATTCTTTCATCTTTTGATAAACACTGACCTAGATGTTGTCAATTTGGTAATCCTGTTGAAGTATATTTGAATGATAGTTTTATAAATTCAATCAAATTCTTTTTTGTATTAATCCAAACCAAACGAGGTTTGAACAGGATATTATGCACAGCACACCTTAAATTTTTTTTTTTTTTTTTTAAACCTGAAATTTTTATTAAAGTTCAATGTTTTTATCTTGAATGTTATTTCAGTTTTGTTTGATGGTGTAATGCTTTACCCCCATGTACTAGCACTTGGTCTGATTTCATATTCTGTTACTGTAGCATTGAAATATGCTTTGTGGTTAGTTAGAGCTTTCACTGAAGTCAAAATGAACTCATTTCACAGAATTAGCAGACGCAAAAAAATATCTTCAAAAAAAAAGAAATAAAAGTCAAACTTATTCATGTTAATGTTCTTATTGCTGAAAAAAAAACAGATTAACTTAAACTGAAGTATGAATATAAAGGAAACAATATTTCTATTGTTCTCAACAAATGTACTGTTGCTGTGTACTCATCCATAATATTAATACTAATTAACAATTGTATCCTTTCCTTGTAAATTTTCATTAACTATTTCATCTACTGACAAACTTTTTTTTTCATTTTTGTTTGTTTTTTTAAACAAAAGGTTCTACATTTTTGTCTCTGTAATTTAACATGTTTTAAGACTACTAATGTTCAGTTGGACAGAGATTGAGATTGCTCAACTTTTAGAATTTGGAAAATAACTAAAAGCTACATTTTAATTTGAAATAAAATTTTTAAAAAAAAATTGCTAATGAAACATTTTTTTAGCCAAAATTTGTAAACCTATGGTTTAGGAAGACTGATAATATTTAATATATTTTTAGATAATTTGTAATAAGTTTCACTTACATTCAAAAATACATCTGTATGTTTAAGTCTTGTCCAAATAAACGGTTTAATATCTACTATTGTATGTTGTTTGTAGCTGACACCAAAACGACCTCTCAGACCAGAAACTGAAAGGCGACCCAGTCGACCTCCCAGTGCTCAGTTAAGCAACAGTCATGCTCACTCTGGAAGTACTAACAGTTTGTCATCCACACACTCCAGACTCTCTGGTGGTAGGTATCATTACATTTTTAAAAAATCTTTCGAATGTTGTTTGCTTCAAAGCACAAACAAATTAAAGCTTTTGACATAAATGAGATTACTAGATCAGTGCTTCTTATGTAGTACTTTGTATATCAGCACTGTCATAGTTCACACTGATTAAACGTTCTCTCAGTCTGTTAGACTGAAGAATTTTCTTAAAGTAAACAGTTTTTTTTAACAGTTAATTTTTATCCGCCACGTTGTAATACACTCTCAATATGTCACTCAAAGATATTAAAAACAACATGGAAAATTACATATTTAGCTGATATTAAACACCACATGGACTATTACATATTTAGATGATATAAAACACCTCATGGCACATTAATATTTAGCTGATATTAAACACCACATGAAACATTACTTATTTAAATGATATTAAAATCAATACATATGTGGTTTTAAAATTGGGTGATAAAATTATTATTGTCTGTAGCCTTTCTCTTCTCTTACTCATGACAGAAGATTTATTTTTATAGATAGCATTACATTTGTACCAAATAAATAATAGTCTAACTTAGAGATTTCTAAATGTGAATTTGAAGAAGTAACCAGAGTTGAAATATTGGCCAGAATTGCTCTGTCCACAGCAGCACTTGTGAAACTAGTTGGAAAGACAAACCATAGCTTTTGACATAAAAGCCAGACTCATGCTCTCCTTAGCCATAGTAACTTTCTTGTATGCTTGTGAATCAGATAGAATCCTAGCCATGGATTTGAGATGCTACAGAAGTAGGTATCACATACAAAGACTGATTTATAAATGAGGAAAACCAAAACAGGATTACAGTGGGGATCAAGCCCCATTGTGACATTCAGACCATTGTCAAAAAATGTGTATCCAAGGGCCATATTATGCAATCCACAGGCTTTTTAAAGACCTCTCTGTTGGGAATAGTACCAGGAAAAACAAGATGAAGTAGACAAGCTATTGAAAGACATGATCATAGAATGTCAGACTCTAATCCTGGCAATAACAAAGAGGAACTGAGAGAAATGGTCAACTGTCCAAAAGGTTAAGGGAAAGGTGAAGAGTTTTGTAGACATTGTTTTCTTTTGTTTTCTTAAAGCTAATGTCACAACAACTTTGTGCACTTGTTCACCTCCACTGTTCACCTATCAGTGTTGATCCATAGGTTCAAAAACATTTTTATATCTATACAGATCCAGGGGATCTTGTTGCTGCTGTCAATGCATACGCTGTGACCACTATGCAGGAACCTGCCAACGATGTGCCACCCCCCCTGCCAGAGAAGCAGTCAGCTAGTGACTACTTGAACCAGGCAGGAGAGATAGTGCGTAGACCTTCCTCCATCAGCCAGCATAGCAACAGTAGACACAAGGTGAGCATTTTCAGCAAAATTTTCAACAAATCTAAACAAGAGGACTTCTAATTGTTTCATGACAGCCAAACTAGTGCCAGAGATAGGATTGAAGATTGGTGTGGACTTGAGAGTAATATATGCTCAGATGTACAGATTTTTTTTTTAAATGCATAAATCTTTGACATTTTCTAACACAGAACCAATTTATATAACAAGTTCAATACATGTTTTTAGAGTTGCATTTGTTTTTAAATGTATGTGTATGACAATCACTATTTCTAGTTTGCAGATCTTATTTCTGTTTTTTTCCATTTTTGACATACTGGCCCACTTAGTTCAAATAGATGGCATAATTATCAGAAAAACAATTTGTATTCAGGTGGAGTTTAGTTAAATAGAAGAAAAAGACTGATTCCGGAATGGCTGACAGCTTAAATAATTACTCTAAAAGATTTTAATAATATATGAGTCTATTTCAATCTTTAGTTCTTATAAATAAATGCTTCTAAAAATGTACTTTAAAAATATTTTAATGCTAATTTGAATTGCAAAAATGTTTGCTAGAAGAGTATTTTCTTGAGAGACAGTTAATGCTTCAAGGTTTTTTAAAAAATATTTTGACAATATATTGTTTTTGTATTGGCAGCCCCCACCGCCTCCCCCTCCAGTATTAGAGGTCTCTGAAGACACACCACCGCCAGTGCCTCCTAAGCCAACACAGCACTGAACACTATTACTCAGCTTGGACAGGAACACTTGAAGCATGATCCACTTCAGCACCCATAGCATGTTCTCTTAGACTCAAGCACTATACATTCTGCACACTGTGACTATTTATTTAAATCTGTGTAATGGTCACTGCATGAGATCTAATAAATTCTGTGAAATCTTGTTATGTCCATTCTGACTGGCTCAAATCTCATTTTATCCCTTAAAAGAAATCAATTCTCTGCACTTCATTGTAGAGGAAGATTTCCATTTATTGAATATTCATATAATCAAGTTTGACATAGCTGGCTTTGATAATATTGGCATGCAGAATGTCAAATAGCATGTGATCATATAATAAAAGTTCACAATTGTAATTGAATTCAGATTGAATCTAGTATTTATTTATTGTTGAATGTAGTATAGGCTGTACATGGAGATGTATTGATTATAATTTGGTAGTGAACTTGGGTCCAATGAATTGTGAACAAAAAATATAAGTTGAATTTTGGTCTTATGATCTATGGGCAGCAACACGTCATAATTAAGTGACCTTTTTTTGTGTATTCACTTGCCTCCCTTGGATTTTAGGAACTACCAGCTTCATTTGTTGTTGCTTCTCTTTTATTATTTAATGTCAATAATGGAAAGACATTGGGTAATACATAGTACTATGTTATAATTGGTTTGTCTTGATCATAAGTCTTGTCAGCTGAGACATGTTTCTCATCTTTATTTAAAAGCCCTCTATTGACCCACATTGCCCTCAAAACAACACCATGAGCTCTCTTCTTCAATGTAGCATAATATTGATGAAACAGCAAATTTATTTGTTATTATCAAATACCAGGGAACCTTAAAAACACATCCTCTGACAATAAGTTGTGTTTCTACTTCTTACAAAACCACTACTTAAGAAGTTTGAAGAATAGATAATACAGATATGTTCAACCAAAGAATTTTCATATAAAGTCACTTAGTTTAAAAGTACAGTGCTGTAGTTTGTTCTCAGACTAGAGACAGTTGTTTTCTTGAGTCAAGTTCATTCAAAGTGTTCACATGTTTTAACTTTAATATATTTATATAGAATTGAGCAAACCATTGTACAGATTGAGTCATTGCATCACTTGTTTGCATGTCTTAGCCGAATGCATTACCATTGTCTAGTCCACTTTCTAATGACTTGTAGATACTTGCATGGATTTCGATTTATTTTTTTGGTTTTGAATGTACAGAATGTGGTCATGTAAACAACAATGTTTTGATATTAAATATTGATTTCAATTTATTGTGTGCATTTATTTCTTAGACTGATGGGAAACAGATGTGCACAGGTAGAATGCACTTTACAAAACATTCATTTTGTGTGCTTTATTCTTTTACTATATTGGAATTTAAGCTAAGCAATATTTCACGACATGGCCTTAATTGTGCCGATGTGCCCAAAATCACAAATCAAATCATTTTTTTACACCATTGGTAAAATAACCCTTTCATTCCTAAACTCATGAAGAATTTATCAATTTTATAAACTGGTTTTAAAATTCAAAAATATCTTTACCATTGTCTATTTCCTTATATTTTGTTCGATGTATTACAGTGCATGTTGTTTTTTTTGTTTTTTACACATTAAAATGTTGAGTTTCATTGGAGTTTGTTTTTATACTAGAACAAGAACATGTATATAATGCTATAAAGAAACTGATACAGAAAGCCAACAATCTCATTAAGTGGTGTAGTCATTTTGTTATATTTTTAATTGTCTATTCCATCTATATTTTGTGTACATTATATAGCAACTTTGTTAATGACAATTAAACAATGTAAAACAAAAGCTTTCACTGGCCTTGTTTCTCTTGTCTTAATGTTCTTTTCAATGATACAAGAAAAAAAAAATGTTCACTCTGAGGCTACTATGTGTAGAGTGAAGTGAATATCACTAAGCTAACTTGAAACAATTTAAAATCAAGATTTAATTCTGGTTTTCAACAATTGGCAAATAGATGTTCACTGTTGACTCACAGAACATTCAATGGACAACCCTAGAAGAAATGATAAATATACTATGAAATGTAATAGTCCTTACTATCATCCAGTGCAATATTTAGTAAGCCAACACAGAATGGAACTTATGATGGACATGCAAAGAAATACAAAGGCAATATATATTTCTCTCTAAGAACTAAATAAATTCTGGAGTACATTAGAAATCTTATTTAAAAGGAGAAAAAAAAATAAAGACTAGGTGCATTGTGTGATAACTTCCCTTGTATATAAATACTAAAGGTTTTGATCAGTGTCAATAATTGTAATACTATACTAACACAGCCAATACCGAGGCACTGACATACAACTAATGCACTTAAAAACTTGAACAAACACTTTAAGTTTCTAATTAAACCACTAAAAAACAAAACTGTATAAATCATTGCACAGTACTAAAATGTGTAGCCGGGTAGACTTATTGTCAGAACAAGAATGTGTTTCTCATCTCTGAATGTGATTAAATAGCTTTCCTCCTTGTATTATTATGCTCTAGGATTGAATACATACACGAGGAAACAAAATAAATACAACAAGCCAAGCATCAAGACTAATAACTAGACATGCCACCTTTACAAATCAATCAATAATAAATAAATGGTGAAAATAAAATAATACACAGGCACCAGAATCTGCAGTTTAGAGCCTAGAATGAGTTCTTGGCTTATGCAAAATCAAATAATAAACCATTTGATATCTAATGCTGAAATCTACAAATTTTGTTTATTCAGAGAAGATTAAAATTATGACAATCTTTTCAGATATTTCAGAACAAAAAAAAAAAGGAATCTACTGTGCATTTAGTTGACTAATTGGACCTCTGACAAAATTATCACAACACACACAGACAGAAGTGTGTTGATTTCAATAACATAGCTTACTTTGAACTTTTAGAGTTAAAAAAAAAAAGTATTTGTATAAAGAAATAACAGTTGACTTAGCTTTTCAATACAGTAAATGCCTTGCTACATTCCATGTAAAATAACAACAACACAACCTCTATACATGTGGATATGGTGAAAACAAGCAGGTTTTCCTAAAATAAATAATTACACAACCCAAAGTTTAAAAATAGAAAATATGCAGAGCTTGTACTATCAATTCAAAACATTTTAAACCTAGACAAACTTTTAAACCTAGAATGTATATAAAATAATTTAAATATACTAAATGAAAAAAAACATATATATAAAAGTTACATTGGATTACAGAAAATATTTCTGAGACATCTGAATTTTTTCTTTTCTTGCGAAGAACTAACCTCTTATGAAAGACTTTTGCTCATTAAAAAAATTTGTTTTAAAATATATAAATTGTTTACAAATTATCAAACTATCTTAAAATGGTATAAATAATATAAAAATAGAATGAAAATGTCACACCCATAAAACTGTCAGAGCTCTACCATACGTTTCACAGCTAGATAAAACAGATGACACTTAGGATGAAACGCTGATCATAGGCTAGTGACTATGTACAATTAAGAAGGCATTGAAGTTTGTTAAAAAGTCTGTACAAGATACAAAAACAGAAAGCACCAATTCAAAAACAGCCACAAAGTTGTTCAATAAAGAATACCTAGCCGAATAAAAACTTATTAATAAAAACGTAATTCCCCCACCCCAACTAGTCTGAAACGTTCAATATTAAGATTCAGCCCACTTTGCATATATTCTTAAATATACAAAAACATATCCTTGTACATTTTTATTGTCTCCCTATGTAGTTTGAAAGCTTATCAGCAGATGTGTATTAGAGCGCTACTTAAAAGACTATTAATATAAATGAAGCTTGCGTTTCATATCATTGCGCTTCCACTCTGCCATCTTGTAAAAGTTCTCACGAGGCATTTTGAACAAATTCTCAAACTCTTGGTTGGAAAGGTGAATCTGAGAAGATATTTATTTTGTATGTTTATGTAAATTTATTTATGACTATAATTTACAAATACAAAAACAAACCTAATTTAAAAACTCTGAAAGACAATAAGATAAAGGCACATTTCTTATTCCATAGGCTAGGACAAATTGGTACAAGTGCTCCTTCTTCCCTAGAACGCATGGAAAGGTAACTTAAATCAGCAAGTTTAAGTCTCTAATTAAAACAATTAACTAGATTAACACATGAATATGAGTAGGATTATAAGATTGAATTGTAAGATAAGATACAGTGATGGGAACAGACTTTAAACAAATTTTAAGAAATTTTGTAAATTTTTTTATTGAAAATTTTTTATTTAATGTTGTATTACATAATAATTAAACTGCATAAGCTTTACAGCACACATGGACACAAAATGCATGCAAGGCACTATTGTTTGTATATGTAGATGAGAGGAGAAAGCTTTTTGCAAATGCTTTATATCTAGGTACTGGCAGTCTGAGCATTCTATAATAGATAACTGCTATCTTATCTAGAATATATCTATCTAGACTGATTCAAACCACTCTAGTCACTAGTCTACACCAAGATCTAGACTTATAAGACAATACGGTAACATGAGATTTTTTTAATAATAGAACTTTAACTGTGTCAAAAGACTTGATGTGTGCATGTTAAAAACAAATAAAAAATCTTAATTCGCATTCTCCGAAAATGGAAAAATAATAAAATCAGATTTTTATTTTTTTTTAAATGTCGGGAAATTTTCTGATTTTTTTTTTTGCTAGAAAAATGGATCAGAAGAAATTTTTGGAATTCCGAAAATTTTCTGAAAATTCCCCTCACTGAAGATAATACAACTAAGCTACATTAAAAAAAAAAATTATAATAACTACCTCCAGCTGATTGGTATCCACATCTTTAGGTAAGTCAAAATTTGTAATCTTTAGCTTCTCATAGGGATACATCTGAAATATTCAATATATCATTCTAGAAATACAGTCTAGCTGGAATATTTCAGACTTAGGCTAATCTTAAAAAAAAAAATTTAAAAAAAAGACAGAAATGCTATGATGTGACTCACAGTGGGTTCTATCTCAGTGTGCCAAGTATTCTTCTGTAACTGTAACAAGGAGATGTTTGGCCCATCATAACCAGTGTAAGAGGAATCATGTCTCTGAAGCAAACAATTCAACTTGTGGCATTAAATGGTCCAAAGCAATTAATACTCATGATACATAGAAAAGTTTTGTTTTTTTTAAATGTATTCACATTGCATAACAAATACAATGATTTTTAAAGAATAAGGTGAAAATAATGAATTATTTTATTAGGGACAATATTTTAGTATTTACCTTTTTAATTTGTTAGAATTTTTTTTTAGTTTCGAACTACATGATTTCACGTTTTCATAATATAACTATCAAATTAAAACCTTTCAAATAATGTAAGCTAATTTAAAATAATTCTGGGGAAATATTTGTAAAACAAAACTAACATAATTGGCAACATCAAACTAAGTTTGCCAACATCAACACAGACAGCAATGTACTTACTCTGGAGCTTGTGTCTCCAGTCAGTGTAGATGAAGAGGTGTCTGTAATAATATTTTAGCAGGATTATAATGTCTGTATATTCAGTTTATAATTATCCTAATTATCTTCTTTTTTGAAATAACGACTGTAATATATAAGATAAGACAAGATTGACACATGAATTGGGTAGGTCGTAATTATCTTCTTTTTTGAATTAACATCTGTAGTATATAAGATAAAATATAAGCTAAACAACTTATGCTAGTGAGACTGTTCTAGAAAGATGTTCATACAGAAAGCATATCCCACTTCTAAATGACAAGATACTAAAAGTGGCCTAAGACCAAACATTCACTTTCAAAACAAAAAAATTCAAAACAAAAAAGTCTCTTACTCCAAAAATATTTCTTTATAACAAAGTCAAGATAGTTAATATACTATTTGAAATTTCACTTTAACTTTGTCCAATTTCAACAGAGCATTTGAATTGTACCAGTATTTATGATATTCAATAGGTTTCAATAATACTGAGTAGTTGGATTTAGAGACTAAATATTGCGTGACCATTTAATTATTTGGATTTTGAGACTAAAATTTAAGTGACCATTTAACTATTTGGATTTTGAGACTAAAAATTGAGTGACCCTTTAATTATTTAGATTTTGAGACTAAATATTGCAAGACCATTTAATTATTTGGATTTTGAGACTAAAAATTGAGTGACCATTTAATTATTTGGATTTTGAGACTAAATATTGCGTGACCATTTAATTATTTGGATTTTGTGACTAAATATTGTGTCAAAATTTAAATTTGGTCACCAAACATTGCATGAATTCTTACGTGTTGATCTTTCTCTTCCATCAGATTCCCCAAAGTCAAAATATCTCTGTAAGATTAAACAAAAATTCTTAGAAAGAAATCAACATGTATACAGTTAGGGCAGGGAATGAATATTTTCTTATTTAAGTAATTTAATACAGACCTCACACTACCCAATACCAAAAGGAGTTTATAACTTAGTTTATTGAATGTTGCTAACATGTTTCATTCTCAAATAATGAATGAGTACTTACAAAGTCAACCCTTGCTCCATAGGCACCAGCTAATGGTAATGTTGCAGCTCGCGGTGTCATATACGAAGGGCCATAACCAGGTTTGGGTGCTGCAAATACACACATTTTTTTTATCAATTAGTACAAGGCTCTCAATAAATGAACAGACTGCTGAAAAAATGACAATGTTTTTTTACTTTTTAATACATGCACGGTTGAAAAAATGACAATCTGTTTTTTTTACTTTTTAATACATTCACAGGAAATATGTTTCTTAATACTATGAATGTTTCTATTAAAAAAAAAGTTAATCATAGTTTGTGCATCTTTTTTAAACATTAAGACTAATAGGATAATAGGAGAAAGCTTAGTATTACAAAAATACCAGCCAATAATTGGACACAGATGTAAGGACACTTTAAAAAAATTCTTTGGTGTTATAATTATTATCTTTGATAAGTTCAGAAAAATAAAGCACAAATTCAATATTAAAAAAAAAAAGAAAGAAACACAACTAGCCAACATCTTCAAGTCCAAATTTTACAAGTAAATACAAATAAAATACTAACAAGTGAAATATAATATAGACAAAATGAAAAAATTCAACAATTTTGTATCTATCTGAAAAGATTACCAGTTTGAATCAAATACAAACTTGTATGCAGTAAACACTCAATTAATAGTCATATTACTGAGAGGCTTTTTCCTGGAAGGTAATAATGTGTAACTCATAGAGGCACCTCAGTTAAATATTTTGTCCACATGCCAATTCAATGAAGTAAAGCAACATTTCCTTTTCATTGAGAGAAGCAAACAGAACTTCTCTTTCCCTGACCCGATCAATAGCATAGTACACTTGGTTTACAAATCTTGTATCAAGTCACTCTGTCTGTCTGTCAGTCTGGTAAAAGGTTTGTATACATTATTTCTGACACACCCAATCTTGGATCAGTTGAAAGTTTGGACAATTATTTCTTTTACCTGACAAGATAAGAATCAATAAAAAAAATATTACAATTAGTTAATTAACTATTGGTCAAACAAAGGAAAGAAATAGTACTTGACTGATAAGGTAGTTAAAGTTGAATTAGTCCCCTTTATTCTTTTGAAAGAAAAGTTTGAAGCTAACAATAAATAACTATAAAACCTATTTTCATACGCACCTCACTTCCCTTATTTCAAAGTTAACACAGATGAAGAAGAGTATACTAGTTCCTGTGACCAACTAAATGGCAGGGAGTGGACACACGACATACCCAAATGCCATTAAGAAAATTTGTACACAATTTTAGTAAAACCAATGCTAATAAATGCACAATATAAAATGGAAGAACTTACTTGGTAAGTTAGCCAAAGTTGATGCAGATCTATAGGTTCTAATATCACTATCATCCCAGGCATAGCGAGGACGATCCAGAAATCGAGAGGGTGCTGGTAATAGAGAGAGAACATTTGTTGTGTGGTCGCAATAGTTCCATTTTCTAATATTATCTTTAAATGATAGCCCACAGAGTATATTAGTTATTTTGTTGTTTTTTTTACAATAAAGAAAAAAAGTTTATTGTGTTAAGTTTAAATGCAAAACTTTTGTTCCTGAAATAAAATCAAACTAATTTCAATGTTTAGCTTATGAAAAAAAAAACTTAAACATTGTTCATTTTGCTCTTGTTTTTTTCAAAAGCAACTGCTATGACAAAATATTTTTTAATATCTTTTGACATACACATACACTTTTTTCTTTTCATTAATTAAAAAAAAAATCCCTTAAAAAAATAACACTTTATCTTTTTTTTTTCTCAGTTTATGAATAACTTCACATTTTCAATTTAATAAACTGTAGAATGAGAATCAAGCAATACTCACAAGCAAACATTGGAGATTGATATCTTGTCCGGTACCTAGGTTCAAACTTAGCACTTGGGGCTCTAGAGGCCTTCCAGGGGTCAAGAGGCATGTGGGGCTTTGCTTTAAGCTTATCCAACTCCTTGTAGATAACTCTGCCAATGCCACTTTCATCCTTAATTTTAGAGATCTCCTCCAGTTCACGTTTGATCTTGGGATCTTCCTGCACTTCTTCCTCTTCATCGTCATCATCTTTTTCACCTCGACTCCGTCTGCGCTGCCGCACTGTTACGTGAAGAGAAGATCAGAGTATAATAATAGAATGACATTCCACTTAATTATCTATCCATGTCCAAGTTTTGTTTTTCAAAATTCAATACATCTAGCGCCAATAAACAGAATATAATTGGTAATTTTAAAAAAAAAGAAAAAAAGTGAGATTCAGTACAATCAAAAGCTTGCCAAAGAAATTTGGCTATATCTATATAGCTTGACACAACTATAAAGAAGTTCAGAAAATATTGAGGAAAAATGTTTTTATCCTTGAGAGAGATGGGGATGTAGGGAGAAAGTGGATGAAGATTAAAATTAAAAAAAAAAAATACCCACCCCATCTTCAAGACAAACTAAGCACATACTAATACATTGATGCAATAAAAACAGTATTGAATAGCAGCATTAACATACATATTTCTGGCAATATGGCCGCTGGTGATGCAGGTGCCGGCCAATCATCTCTCTCTATTTTATCTACTTCATTCGGAAGTTTAGGCTTGGCACTAGGAAACATGCTCATACGAATAGGCTCCTGGGCTTTCAGGTCAGCGGGGGAGGAACTGCGCCGCACTTTGACAATCCTCTTTTGTCCTGATGCTGTTTGTAAAATGTTGAAAATGAATTGAAATGTTTAAGATTTATTTAGCGTTACTAAAAATTGAAATGTCAAATGAAATAAGTGAGTTCAAATTCTAGATCATCAACTGAGCTTACCAAGTGCTGACATTCCTGAAGCTAAAGAACAAAAAGAAAAAAAAAAGATGTTTGTTTTTGTCTACAAAATGATAATCACAAAATCATGAATTAGTTTAGAATTATGTTTTGTTAGAAGGAAATCTAAAAAATATTAATCTATAAAATAGTTAAACTTTATAAAAAAAATACTTTAAAATACTGAATTTCATTTGTTGGTCTAATGATAATAATAATATAAATAACAACTATTTTCTTATTTCTGTAATAAAAAAACAATCCAGCTTATTCAAGAAACTTAATAAAATGTTTTCATACAGATCCTTGAATGAAACATTTTTCTTAGTGAAATACAATGCACAAATAACCTCAGAAAATAAAGTAATAATAATTCAATCCACATAGAATATCTTGAAAGTTTTTATATCTAAAAAAAACCTACACATATCACATAATGGTAACATTGACAAAAGTTTTTCTTTTTTAATCTTTACTGAGCTCCTTCTAGTTGTTTGTTTCAAATCTAAAAGGCATATTGTGTCATATTGTGTCATGTTGGTTATAATAAAAATAGAAATGTAATAAACATGCACAATATGTTCTAGATCTAATAACAAAATAACAGTGGACAAGCATGTCTTTCAATTTGTCTACTGCTGACAGACACTGAAACAAGCATTTAGAAGAGTGTCACACACTGCACTGCTACATTCAACATGCTTTCATGTTGTGGATTTGTTTATGTTTGACCAGCTTTAACAAGTCACATTTTCCTGTATGTTAATAAGCTGGCATTCAGCAGCTTTCTCTATGACAAGTCAGTGGCAAGTATTGTGTTTGCTTGTAGATTTGTTCATTTCCTTTAGGCCACTTCCTGAGACTAGCTTCTGGCCTCCAAACTCAATTGTAACCTCAGTGTATTGGTTTCTAGCCCAAGGAGTCACAGGACAGAGAAATGAGAGAAAACTTTCAAGAACTTAGGAGATATAGGAAGCAGAATGCCTTCTTTAACTGAGAAGAGCAATGTAACAGAATGCCTTCAGGATGTTATTTGTCTAAGTCTATGTCTTTGTATTACAAACATGCTTTAACTTGTACAGTGATTAACAAGTAAAGTACTGTTCCATTACAGCAATGTTTCCCAAACTGTGTTCCGCAGAACCCTAGTGTTCTGCAAAGGCCTGAATAGGTGTTTTATGAGCTGCTTGAATAATTAACTAGTAGGCCAACATGTGAATTAATCTCTCTAAAAAAAATAAGCAAATTGTTTCGCTTAATACTCAGAATGTGTGAAGTGTTCCATCAAGGAAACATTTGGGAAGCACTGTCTTACAGTAATGGGATGTGGTGGTCTGACAAGTGAAAAAATTCTTTAAGTTGTACAATAAGTTAGTGGCAAGACAAGAACAAAATTAAATTTGAAGCTAAATCAAAGTCTGCACTTACTTTTTTTCTTGAGAAAATCTGGAGGTTCCTTGGAGTATGTGAAATTTGCTGTAAAAGATTTATACACAAAAACTAAATCTAAATGATACAAATATTAAATAACTTTTCAGTCAGATCAACATGTTCTTGTAATCATGCATAATACTATAGTTTTACATTATTTTCTAGATAAACACATTACTGTAGACAGAAAATATAGTGTAGATAACCACATTATATAAGCACAATACGGTAGAAAGAAACATTACTATAAACATAGATTGCCAAAAATAAAGAAAGACATGATACTATAGATGAGCAAGACAGTAAACAGACAATGAAATTTTGATAGAATTAATATTGTAGATAGATAAATGCCCTGGGTAGACATCACAGTATGCAAAGAAGACTTACGTGGCCTGTGAAAGTGGGAACCACTCGGTGCTGGTTTCTCTTTCTCCTTCACTGTAATTGGGGCGCCTTTAACGAAAACTGCTTTTCCTTTTCCTAAATAACTTGTGTTATAGAAACGTCCGAAATTGGGCCCAGATCTCCTTGAATCCAAAGAGTCCTAAATAGGTGATGAAAGAAAAGAAAAAAATATAAACTCTGAATTAAAAGGTCGATAATGAATTGCTTTCTAAACTCTTACTTTTGTAGGTCTGTGATGGGGTAATGATAGCTTAAATACCAAACTTGATTTATTATTTTATAGTGTGAACTCCAGCAACAGACTTCAGAGCATTCTTACAAAGATTTCCTTAATAACAAGAACTAGACCAGTTTTTTCATTTTAAATTTTGTTCTAAAATGCTAACAGCTTCTAACAGAACAATTGCTATTTTAATCTACTGAAAAGAAATACAAATAAAAAAAAAAGAAAGAAAAAGGTTTCACACACAAAATATATTTCTATACACATGAAATAATCATATTATTTTAAATAGATTTATGGAAGGACTTCATCACAAAATGCGTTCTGATTTTAAAGAAATAAAACAACTTTTTTAAAAATATATTTTGAAAAAAAAATTAAAAAAAATCAACTTCCATAGCTATTAAATGTTGTTGGTTTTTTTTTGGCAAAAGAATGTCCAGAGCAAGTCAATTTTTCAGCACTAATTAGCTCCTGTTAGCAAGAAATAAAGAAATGATTTAAATACTTTACCAGACTGTTTATAGTAAAAGAAATTACTACAATTTTCACACAAAAATCAGTTTTAAATGGTTTAAAAAATTAGAAATATATAAATATGTGTTCAGTCATTTCAGTTAACCTATACTGTAAACATAAAAGACCAAATAAATCTGTACTTCTAGAAAGATAAAACAATCCCAGGCTACTGGCCACCATCTTGATTTGGCTCTGAGACCTGGGAGGCTCTTTGTTAAACATCTGTGCTGAGTTGGACACATATCTCATATGGGAAATGACAATATTTCAAAGGTAATACTTTTAGGCATTACTACAGTAGGTAGGTAAAGACCTAATGGGGCATCAATTCGCCATCACTGGCAGCAAATGCCTTCAGAAAGAGACAGTTGAAGGCCAAACATTTAAGATCAAAAGAAAAGCTAACTTCCCTTTCAAAGAGAGGTACAGATAGCCAAAAGAGAACTTAAATACACTCCAGGCTGACCATTCCTTTGAGTTCGGTATGCAGGTTGAAACTGGGTTTGTATAGTCATGTGAAATACCTCTTTCCATTATTTTCCAACTTATTGTGACTGTCATCCAACAAATATCTACAAGTGTTTGATGATTTGAAAACTTTAGTTCCAATATAGTTTTTAGATAACTGATTATTTATTTCTAAAAGGGAGTATCTAGATAGATAATACTGTGATAGGTGAATTTTTTAAAGTGAATATTTAAATATTAGAGTCACAAGAAATAATAAAACTAAATATTACAAGGGAGCTCTAGATCAGGGGTTCTCAACCTATGGGTTGTGACCTCCTTGGGGGTCAATTGACGATTTGCCAGGGGTCTTCTAAGACCATCAAAACTATGGATTGTTACTGTCTACTCTTCTAGTGCTGTATCAGTGTGTCGGGGGGGGGGGGGGGGGTCACCGCAGAGTGGGGGATTGTAAAAAGGGTCGCCAAGCATAAAAGGTTGAGAACCGCTGCTCTAGATGTAAATATTGATTAAAAAAAAAATACAAATCAAGATGTTGAGACGAATTGTACTCTAAGGAAAATGTAACATTCATTCTACATGTCTAATTGGGATTCAAACAAAACAATCCACTGGCTAATGTCAACTACAAAATTACAAGTGCTTAAATAAAAAGAAAAATAAATATATATAAAAAAAAGACAACAGCAGTTGATGGCAGGGTCTGACCAACCTGTTTACTGCTGTTTGAAGACCAGGGGAAGCACATGCCTGTCAGAGAATGCATTAAGCACTGTGGTGGGGGGGGGGGGGGGGGGGGGGAGAGAGAGAGAAGAGTTGAAATTCTCTTTAAACAATGTAGTAGTCTAAGGTTAAGTCATTGAGATATCAAGGTCAGTGATAATAACACAGGATTTAATTATAAATAGAACAATGTAAAGACTCAAATAACAAATATAACCACTTGATAAAAGCACAACTGTGAAAAATTTTCTATCAATGGAAAGAATTTCTAATAAGTTGAAATATTTTAGTTTATATATGAACTTTTAACAAGAAAATTACTAACATATTTGTTTTTAATAATGTTATGGTTTTGTACAACTTAACACACAAAGAATTAAAATCTACAAACAAAAACACACACACACACACAAAACACACTTCAGTTGAAATCTAAAAAGCTGTATTGTCCCACACAAAAAATGCATTCCACAAAGAAAATGAAACCATACTTAGCATACCTGTCATAACAAAAAAAAATTATCAACCATAGTCATTTCTACTTGACATATAACAAGTAGCAGTGATAAAAATATGTCCAGACTATTAATACATTAGAATTAAGTATAACATACAGTAACAAGTTGAACAGAGCACACTAAAATAATAAACCAATTTTTATGTTTTCTAAAGCCCTTACATTTTATTTTTTCTATCAAATCATACAACAAAATTAAAAATTAAACTTGCTGAAAATTATACAATTTAATCCAATGCACAGACTCACGTAGACACATGCAATAGACCAAACATACTAAAATTGTTTTAATTTACAAATACACTTGAATTGTTTTAATTTAGAAACATACTAAAACTTCAATAGTAAAATACAAGCTTGATTCTGTAATGAATCACTCACTAAATGTGATACTGACAAACATTATGTTTCATCTGGCTTGTTTTACACTTTCTGGAAATTCAGAGAGTTACTAATACAACTGATATGATTTGAATCTGATCTACAAACATTTCAACTTGTACAAACAATGCAATTAAGATGAAATGGATGTTTAATAAATGGAACTTTGATTTAAACAGAAATTTTCAATAAAATTGATGTCCACGATTAAAATATACTAGGGGGATTTACTTTAAACTAATGTATATTTTTTGCCAATCTGTTTGGCGTATCTAGAATTTTTTTTGAAAAATCAGTTGGTGATATTTCTAGTATATATATATATATATATATTGCTTTAATCTATTTATCTAGAATTAGTATAAATATACATGTGCTAAAGATCTTACCGCTTGATTCCGTCTGTAGCTACTAGTTGTAGAGGAAGAGATGAGAGAACCAGAAGGACTTTGGAGCTACATCAAAGCAAAGACCGCCATGCATCGCACAAGTAAAAAAAAAAAAAGCCAAGGAATAAAATAAAGAAAAACAAAACAAAAGCCATAAATTGTTTAGAATTTCAAAATAATTCAGAAATAAAATTTGAATTCCAACATAAAAACATAAAAAAAAGGTTATGCATTTAAAAAAAAAAGAACAAAAAATTTTCAAAGCAAAATCAAATGAAAATTTGTCAAGCTTCAAAAATCTGGTGTAAGAAGAATGCTTTAGTAAAACTTGGTATATGAGCTGTCAATATAATGACATACTGATTTTCACAATTTACAACAAACATATTGCTTTAGCTAAAAAAAAATTCTTCAGCTTACAATTTTAGTAATAAAAAAAAACAACTAATGTGCTGTTATTTTTTTTAAAGAATTTTTTTTTAACAAAAAGTCCTCAATAAATCATTTTTTAAATGCTTGTGAGATCATAAATACAACTCTAATAATTTTCTGGTAAACTTCTTTATTTATTTTTGAATTCACTAAAGCTTAATACAGTAAGAAGAACAAATATTAACATTTGCAAGCCAGGCATATAATGAATGCAGATATCAAATCTAAAGTAAATTTATTTTTGTGTTTCTTTGTTTTTTTCCAAATTAACATAAAATAAAATTAAAAAAAAAAAAAACTACTTATTTTAGTGAATAGTTGAACATTGTCATTTAAGTAATTCAGATCAACAACATAAGATAGATTCTACATGATTAAAGACATTCATTTCTAAACTAAAAGCAGCGGTGAACTTTTCAGAATACAATTGTTCATGTATCAACATGTTGCAAAATTTAAACCATTAAGTGGTTGCTGCTGTTATTTGTGTTATAGTAAAAAATTAGTTGTTTCTTATTAGGCAACACAGCAAAATGAAAACTGTGAAATCTATCTATGTGTTGTCTGGATTAGTAGGCTTCTTTTAGCATAACATAAATTATTGTTTCACTAAAGCAATTAATGTTTTTAATATTCCATACAAATGATTTTCAACTAAATGTGCACATTTAGAACTTATGAAGGTTTTTTTTTTTAAACAAATTAAAGTCAGAGGAAAGTAATTATAAATATCCACCTGTTGGTCATTAGGTGAGAAGGCTTCATCATCACTTTGATCTGTGCCTGAATCAGGACCTGAAAACACAAATATGTGTCATTCATTACAGATTTCCTTTTACATTGGTTCTTATGGGCAACATCTACTTGAATGTGGCATGGGCAACATCTACTTGAATGTGGCATAGGCAACATTTACTTCAATGTGGTATGGGCAACATCTACTTGAATGTGGCATGGGTAACATCTACTTGAATGTGGCATGGGCAACATCTACTTGAATGTGGTATGGGCAACATTTACTTCGATGTGATATGGGCAACATCTACATCTACTTGAATGTGGTATAAGCATCATTTACTTCAAATGTGGTATGGAATGTGATATGGGCAACATGTACATAAATGGCATGGGTGACATTTACTTGAATGTGACAAGGGCAATACATACCTTGTTTGCAAGGGCAAAATATACTTTGTGTTGCATGGGTAACACACACTTCACTTAAACTTGAATGTGACATGGGAAACATGTACTTAATGGCATGGGTAACATAAAATTGTATGTGGCATACTTTTATTTAGAAAGTGTTAGGTATTAAGGTTTACCAATCATGTTGGCTGATGCATATTTCTATACATAGGTCTTTAGAGTATTATAAATTTCAATTGTACACAATAACAAAGCAAGTCAAATCATGTCCTCCACACAATAAGATTAACATCCATTCATCAAGTCATCTCTTTCCTTATTGCCAATATCCCAAGTGACTGGAACTATGTTTCATTCATTGCACATGGCCATCTCCAGTCTTTATGCTTACCACTAATGAAATGAGCACTCCACCTTCCCTCCCCCACCAGGTGAGTTGTAAGGTGCATGGCTCCTCTCCTCAACCCCTACTACCAGCCTTAAGAACAGCTGCAGTATTGACAAGCTGTCAATATATTTGAAACAGACACACCTTGGCCCACCCCCACTTGACACACTGATCTACCAGTGAACAACTAGTTTAATGAAGTTTAACAACACAGAAACCTACATTAAGGAACAGTTCATGTAGTGAAGACATAACAATACTGTCTCTTAAAGAACTGGTCAACCTTAGGAAAAAGGAAAATTAAGTTCTTGTACATCCCAGTTAGGCACAGTGAAGTAAGGTCCATGTGCATCAAAGTTAGGCACAGTAAAGTAAGGTTTATGTGCATTCCAGTGAGGAATGAAAAAGTTAGGTTCATGTGCATCCCCGTTAGGCATAATATAATAAAGTTAGGTTTATGACTTATAGGCATCCCATTTAGGCACAGTGAAGTTAGGTTCTATTTGCATTCCAAATCTAAACCTATTGACTTTTACAAGACAATAAAAAAAAAAAGAATCATTTCTAATATGCGATAATAATATTTTAAGCAAGCAAATCAACAAATAATTTAAATATTAATAAATAGAATTGTTGGCATTGCACAAATTTAATAACAAACAATTCTACAATGTAGTTGGTTTATTCCTACTCAGTGGTAATGAAAGTAAGGACATATCCTCCTTGTTGAACCTAACCCTTTATTATGCCTAACAAGCATTGGACTAAAGTGAGCAAATGTAAGCTTTGTTGTTTACTGCAATGGCATATTAATCATCAGTTGAATTCAATCCTTTATATTTTAACACACAAACTCACTGATAAATGATGTATGGTCATGTATTGGGGTATTGATGCAAATGATGTTCAGTTGTTGGATAAATTTAGCAGCTTAAAATCATTTGCAGAAAGAAAGAAAGAATTTTGAGAGAGTCTCCATTATGAACAGTGGTGTTCCTATATTCAAGACTGTTCATGTCAGATGTACCACTCAGAGCTCAGTGGTGTTCCTATATTAAAGACTGTTTGTGTCAGATGTACCACTCAGAGCTCAGTGGTGTTCCTATATTCAAGACTGTTCATGTCAGATGTACCACTCAGAGCTCCTTCAACTCACAATTACAGCACAGTTGTCCATTGAGAAAAATAGAATTTACATTGAGACTGATTGATACTTCCAATTTGTACAGACTAGGATTGACAGACATGTTTCATCCATTCAATTGTAAGCATAGTTTTCAAAGTTTATTTTTCCTTTTTTAAAAAATTCCTTTGTAAGATTGTCTTGCTTTCTGCCCTCTTTGAAGGTGACCTTAAGTAAAGTACTAGAGACATAACAGCTAGAATACACAAACTCTTAAAGAATACAGACATTTTAATGTAAGAATGGGCTAGTAGAATTCTGTTTAATTAATGCAAGTGTCAAATATCTGATTTTTGCATTCTAGGATAGCTTATCAAGTTTATTTCTTCAAACAAAATTAATTAAATATTAGTACTAGTGTAAGTCTGCCAATGGAATAGGACTTAAGTGATTCATAGCAATGCAGTGGAAGAGTGGGAACATGTGCTGTCCACCCAAGTATTTCATGGCACTTGGAACAAATGATTATTGGTAAGACCACTGCCTGAATGAAGTCTAGTCCAAGTAGAGTTTGTGAAAAAAAAAGAGAATGGGAAATGGAACGAGAAAGATACAGAGATTGTGAGTGGAAGAGAAATGAGAGATAGAATGGATAGATAGATAGAATAGATAGAGAGATAGATAGATAGAATAGATAGATAGATAGAGAGATAGAATAGATAGAGAGAATAGATAGAGAGATAGAATAGATAGAGAGATAGAATGGATAGAGAGATAGAATAGATAGAGAGATAGAATAGATAGAGAGATAGAATGGATAGATAGATAGAATAGATAGAGAGATAGAATAGATAGATAGATAGAATAGATAGATAGATAGAATGGATAGATAGATAGAATAGATAGATAGAATGGATAGAGAGATAGAATGGATAGAGAGATAGAATGGATAGATAGATAGAATAGATAGATAGAATAGATAGAGAGATAGAATAGATAGATAGATAGAATAGATAGATAGATAGAATAGATAGAGAGATAGAATAGATAGAGAGATAGAATAGATAGATAGATAGAATAGATAGATAGATAGAATAGATAGATAGATAGAATAGATAGAGAGATAGAATAGATAGATAGATAGAATGGATAGAGAGATAGAATGGATAGAGAGATAGAATAGATAGAGAGATAGAATGGATAGAGAGATAGAATGGATAGAGAGATAGAATGGATAGAGAGATAGAATTGATAGAGAGATAGAATGGATAGAGAGATAGAGTGGAAGAGAAATGAGAGATAGAATGGATAGATAGATAGAATAGATAGAGAGATAGAATAGATAGAGAGATAGAATGGATAGAGAGATAGAATGGATAGAGAGATAGAGTGGAAGAGAAATGAGAGATAGAATGGATAGAAAGATAGAATAGATAGAGAGATAGAGTGGAAGAGAAATGAGAGATAGAATGGATAGATAGATAGAATAGATAGAGAGATAGAGTGGAAGAGAAATGAGAGATAGAATGGATAGAAAGATAGAATAGATAGAGAGATAGAGTGGAAGAAAAAGTACTTCTATCAGATCTTGCAGTGTATAGGACAGATGATGTAAAGGTCATCTGTTTCTTTGGCTAATGATTAAGGAGTGTGTCATGTGACCAGTCAGATGACTAACTGATCTTACTTTCCCTAACTAATGTCAGGTACACAATAGAGTTGAGTGGACTCAGAGCTACCCTCAAAATCCGTAAATAAAAATTCCCAGTCTTGACAAAGATTCAAACCCAGGACACTTCGGTTTAGAAGACAAGCAGTTTACTTCTCGGCCACCACAGCCTCTTGAAAGAAAAAGAGGAGAGAAAAGTAGAAAGAGAGAAAAGGAATGGAGAAAATATGAGAAGTGAAGGAATGAAGAAGAGAGAAAGAGAGATAGAGAGAGAGAGAGAGAAAGAGAGAGAGAGAGAGAAAAAGAGAGTTCATGTGTGTGGGGTGAAGCTGTAGGATAACAAGTGAAATCTGACAACAGTCTCATCCAACTAGAATGAAATCATCTCAGTCTGTCGCCTCCTAGCTCGTGTGTAACATTTTGAAAATGTCAGACAACTGAAACAAGTCTCCAGATAAGCTGACCCTGACTCAAAGGCCAGCTACAAACGTGCACTCACTCACTACTCCCTCCCCCCTCAAGTCCTCCTAAGTTCATTTACCAGTTGAAGTAGTTTAACTGAATCCTGCACCAAAAGATAAACACATACACACTCAGCGGGAGGGGCGGTGGTCTTCTCATTGCGCACGTGGAGTTGTTTTGCATTTTAGTTGGACCTTAACTATTAAGTAGCCAAAACTGAACTAAAGGATTCATTGTGTCCTTGCTTACTCTGTAACAGTGAGCACCTAATACAAAAGAGGTCTCAGTGGCTCACATAGAGGGCTTGTCAGTGGCTCACATAGAGGGCTTTTCTCTACTGCTAAAATATAGATCTACTATAGCAAGACTTACTGGTCTCAGGACACTCACAAGTGACATTGCTTCTTGTGATATTAGAGATGAAAGGCATATGTACTGTTGTATGTGCTTGTCATGTAGATCGAGTGTACTACTGAGCTGAGCGCAAGTAGGTCTAGTACATGTACAGATAGATCTAGCGAGATTTGAGAATTAACAACGCTCGATTGGTAGATGCCCGCGAGAGGGGCGGGATCAAAGTGGACCACTACCACAGTTATTAAAAATAAAGGAATTTCCAGGGACTTTCCCGGATCTCAAACAGCGGGAGTCGAAAACCGGGTAATAATGAGAGCACTGAGACTTAGCTAACCTTGTCAAATTAGTGGCAGATATTGTTTTGTTTAAGATCATGAAACCTACTGTCTACAGGTGGCGAGACAGACGTGTAAGAGATCAGTAGCGACATAACTAAATGTATGCTGTGAGAACAAAAAAATAAATAACTTTTGCTAGACACCAGTTAAAAATACCAAACTTTTTTCGACCGTATTATTCCTCCCCCCCCCCTTTTGCAAGGAAAAACAAACAAACAAACAAACAAACAGCCCATGGCCATGGGCAAAAGGTGGAGAGCAAAGAGAATGACCAGAGATCTAAATATTGCGTCTTCATATTTCCTCCCAATATTAATACTTTGGGACAGTATTTGTCAAGCTTTTACTTATGGCAACCCCTTGTAGCGATTGAATCTTTTGTTATTGATGTAGCGATTGAATTTAGCGTTATTGATTGAAGCTTTTATTTATGACAAACCCTTGTAGCGATTGAATCTTTTGTTATTGATGTAGCGATCGAATCTAGCGTAATGGATTGAAGCTTTTACTTATGACAACCCCATGTAGCGATTGAATCTAGCGTTAATGATGTAGCGAATGAATAAAAAAATCTAAAACCATTTGCATAAATGTATTAAAAATATGGCAAAATGAATATTTCCCCTACTAAAGAGACTCCAGTGTTACTATTAATAGTGAATGGTTGTAAAAGTGGTGTATTTTTATTAAAAAAAAACTGCTTGCATAAGGGATTTAAAAAAATAGATTATTAGAAAAAAAAGTAGCCGTTGCATGGACTAAAGGACTAAAATATTATGATATCGGATTTTCCCTATCTTTTCTAGTTTACGATATCTAAACGGGACGGACGGACAGACAGACATTTCACACAAAACTTATAGCGTCTTTTCCCCTTTCGGGGGCCGCTAAAAACGTGGAGATTCGGGGCTAAGTGTAGATATAGAAACATGTTTATTGATTGCAAATGGGTAAATGGAGAATTAGACGTAACAATGCCAAGAGGTCAAGTCTGGAGAAGAGGAAATTGAAGAATGTGGAAATGAACTCGCTACTACAGCTCATAACCTTTCAGTGGGCTTTTGAATGTTAGATAATAACAAGCATGTCACCAGATAAACTCATTTTAAATAGCACACAAGTCATTGGCACAAATGGGCCAGTCAACTAGATGTCCAGGAATTATGCTGCGGGAGGGGAGAGCATAGGGCGGCGGCAGTGGCAGATCTTGGAAAATAGATGGGCCAAAACTACACATTTCTTTTTAAGGTATCTGTGTATACGTAAAGTAAAAGCCAAAAATTTCTTAAAAGCAATTTTTAAAAAGAGATGCAATCCGATTATCGACATGTATCACATGCTTAAATAGTTTCTACAACACTAACTGTTTGATTAAAGACAGTGTTTGTCCCCCTTACTTTATTCTATAAATAGCATTATACCCAGCGTTCCATTTGACAAGAAGGTGCTAGTATGTCTCTTTAACATTTCTACGCTTCCAACTCATGGATACCCTATTTAAGTGAGTTATCAAAGCACTTTGTTCTTTCAATTTGATATGCGGTAGATCAGTGGTTCCCAAACTTGTCTCGTAGACCCCTTGGAAGTCTTCGTAGACCCCTGGGGTGTCTATATAGACCACTTTGGGAATCACTGCGGTAGATACTTAAAAAAAAAAGAGGGGGGGGGGGGTGGATTTAAATTTCAGATTTTATTACTGCAATAATTCAAGAAATGTTTAAACTTGGATACAAGAGCAATACTATATCAAGAATTGAAAGGTCTAGTACCGAGTCAAACAGAAATGACATTATAAACCATACCCGTTGGCCAAAGAAACCCATGACCTTAACATCATCTGCCTTATAGACCGAATGGTCTGAAAAAAAAAAGAAGGGGGTAACTTTACTGTATTGTAAACTATAAAACACACACTGCATACATAAACTTCTTTTGCCCATTATTATACACGTTATTTCTCCCACACCCAATCTCGGATTAAGCTGAAATGTTGAACAATTATTTTTTTACCTGACAACACAATAATCAATTAACAAATTAACCAATTAGTTAATTATTTTTTGGTAATTAAATATTTTGTTTAGCATCTTGAACAAGGGAAAGAAATTGTACTTGACATGTGGTGGTATTAGTTGAATTAACCCCATTGAGGAAACATGAGCTCTGAGGGAACATTTTTTTATGTATGGAAAAAACAACGATCATGTAAACATTCACAAAGCTACTCATTTCTTCCCTCCCCCTTTCCCAACTGGTCCAGACACGTGATAAGAACATAGCGCATTGACAAAGCTAAAAGCTAAACAAAAACAATTGGAAAAAAATATTTCTAATCGCAGAATTATTATGTCTAGGTCAATGGTGCACATAATTACAGACAGTCCCAAAACTACCTGGTCTACTAATGCGTTTAAGTTCGTGAACTGTAACAAACTCTAGCAGACACCTGGCAACTGTATCAAGATACAACTTGGTTCATTTTCTACTGCAAGTTATCATTCTAGCGATGTAGAACAATGTATGTCTTATCACGATGATAAGGCTAAATGTAGGGCACATTGCTTCTCACACATTCAGCCTCCACTAGCTCAGTGACATGGTGCCCCAGCAGACGCTTTCAATAGTTGGGGAAGGGGGATTTCTACTTAACTTCAACTGCCACTTCTAGTCTGAATCTTCCAACCCCTATTTGTCATATATTTATTACAATGCAAGGCTTTGTTCAAAGTTTCATGACCATAATCTTAAGTGTTCGCGTTTCTTGTTCTGTGTTGAATGCCTCTGTGCTATTTCTATCTAGATTTTGGCTTGCTGTTTTCTGAAGCTTGTATTCGGAGTTTACATGTCTTTATAACATGAATGCCAAAGGACTAAATGAAGTAGAGGCACCAGGAGTTGGCTCACAGCTCCCAATAGACGAACGTGGGAGCACAGAGCACTACTGAGACGATGGTTGAGGGGCAGAAGTTGTGGATGTTAAGATGATGGTCTCAGTTCAAATCTTTACGGTTACATTTTTCTTGTTTCTAAATTCAATGACGCATCTATGTCAAAGACGAACGAGCAACGCGCTTGTCAGACAAGACTAAACTGTTGGCAGTGAAGAGACTTTCCTGTCTTTGCTTTGTTATCCTGAAGGAGGGGGAGATCATTCAACTTTGAAAGTGTAAGAAACGATCTGGCAATAAGTTCAGCACCAGTCTACACCCTTTTTTTTTGTACACTAAAATGCAGTGAAGCCTCTACACTTTCATTACACTAAAATGAAGTAACATCAAGTCCTGTTCAAAGGGGAGAGACCCTGCTGGCCTAATGTTACATAAGCCAACTGAACGCAATTCACTATTTTTGCTTTTCAACCCAAGATCTAACACCACATAGCTTAACACTCAAAGACCTAAACCAATTCAATAAGCCCAGCTATGATTAATAGCTACCTATATTCTGAGAATAAGGTTAAAACCTCTTTTTTTGTTAACACATTAACCAAAGTCACATGTTATTCGACTCATATAACACCCGCAAGATAAAAATACATATAGCGTCCAATTATCGTTCACCGGAAAGCAGTGCATTGTTTGTCAACTTGATATAGCAGACATGAGTCACTGCAGGCAACTACAACTTCGCTTAACGCTGTTAGCTTTAATCCCTAGCGGTGGTAGCTTTTTTTTCTCCCCTTTTAGGTCAAGTCCTGATACATATTTATAAGATGACATCAACTGATAGAGACACAAATATCGTGACGTCAATAGCTAGTAACAAGGTCAAGGGAAAACAAAAGCCGAGGATTATCGGAGTATATTAAAGGGTTAAAAGACGGCGATTTATTTTGTTCAGACCAAATGTTGAAGCAGATTGAGAAAAGAAAGTTTTAAACTCATTTTTTTGTTTGTTAGTAACATTTATGGTCTATGTTGTACAGCAGCTCTCGGACGCAGTGGTTCCCCCCCCCCCCCCCCCCAAATGTATGTATGACTTTCTAGAAGTGACGCAGCATGCGCGTGACATGACACAGATTGGCTTCTATCGGTTTGTTCTACACAGTGGAACCATCAGAACACACCCTGAGGACCAACCTCGGCAGGTGGATTCATTAAGATAAAATGTGATATAGATATATTTAATAGGTGAAACCAGGGCTTTATGAATAAGAAAGAGTTCTTCAGATGATGTCCAGACATGATGTTAATGATGTTAGAAGATAGAATTTGTCATCGATTTTAAAAAACATGCTATGGGAGAATTTGTTACAAAGCTTCTACCAACTCACTCTGCCTGACACAATGTTTGTACACGTTATTTCTCCCACACCGAGTCTCGGATCAATTTGACATTTTGCGCAATTATTTCTTATACCCGACATAACAAGAATTAATTTTAAAAAATATATTGGCCAATTAGTTAATTAACTATTGATAATTAATTATTTTGCTTGGTATCGAACAAGGGAAAGAACTTTCACACGACAGATGTGGTGGCGTAAGTTGAATTAGTCGCCTTTAAACTTTGTGTAGAGAAGTAGGTCGTGGCTTAAATTGAAACTAACAATACACAACTATAAAACTTTTATTTTTATAAGCACTTCGCTGGCATAGTGGTAAGTGTAATTGAACTTGAGGAGGCTTAAGCCCTCGAGTTCGAATTCAAATCCTTCTACCTTTTTTTTAAATATAAATTATATTTAAAAAGCTATCTCGGTAACCTTCACAATGATACCTGATCTCACCTCCCCCCCCCCCACCCTTTTTTTCCTTCCCAACTGGTCCAGGCAACTGATAGGATCATAGCGCATTGAGAAAGCTATAAGCATAAGATTGCGCTAAACAAAACAATTAGTACAAATATTTCTAATCGCACAGAACTATTATTGTTAGTCTAGATCTATTACAAATTAAATTACAAGACTGATCCATATTAATTGACTTAATTACACTTAATATAAGCTTTTTTGTTTGCAAGTATTTAAAAAAAATAATTTCTTAATAACCGAACGCGCATATAGGGCATACATAAATGATTTCAAGAGGTCCATGGCTTGACTTAAGCAGGACAACACAATAAATTGCCATCACTGACCATGAGTGTTTAAGAAAAGTTTCAAATGAAGTCACCTATGACCACTGCATAAAAGTGTATCTCAGAGAGTGGCACATACACACGGAAGATAAAATGGACCCACTAAGAAAACGCTTTTTCTAATTCACCAACAAACCAATCACAATCTTTATTCTACCTATTTTAAAATCGCATTTAAATTAACAATGTAAAACTTGTCAACGGATTATGTCTTAATGGAATCGTAATCGATTCTCAATGTTCTGACTCGTGATCAAGTCTTTGTACCTTCAACATTTTGTTGGTTTGAAGTTAGAAAAACAAGGCAAGTGATTTATGTTTTGAGACAATTAATTGGATTGCCTTCTAGGTCTGCAGTGTTGACACGTCGTGTGGTGGTTATCTGCATCTTTACCCAATGGAAACATATCAACACGATGCTACCAGTAGCACTTGTTGGGAGGGGGGAGATGAAGATTTCAAGTGCAAGGTATCTTTAACGTTATAGATCTAGTTGTTGTTAGTAGCTGTTATCTGTGGGTATTGTTGTAGTCCCAATCAACAGATACGCATGCGAATCATTCACTTATCGCAACATTTGTTTGAATTAATTTGGTCCATGACAGAATAGGATACGCACTACATGAACATACAAACCACAGTACAGTTACACGTTGCCGTGTAGACTTGACGAGACCAATTTGTATGGATCTATCATAGAAAAGAAAGAGAACAAACAAGCTGATGGTTCGGTTTACTTCACCCGGAATCAATCCACTTCTATATCTACATGTGCTAGTGAATGGTTGGCAGGCATTACAAAGACATTCAAAGTTTAAGCCTTTTGCATAGACATCAACATAAGTTCAGGTCTACATTTTACTTTCATATCAACACGCCCACAATAGCAAAGAGAGACGAGACCACGTGATGGGTCTCAGACAAACGTATACACGTGACATTATTTCTGACAAGTTTTATCATTACGCTGCAACATTTTGTCAAGCCTTGAAAATGAAGACTGCCGCCAATATCCGTTTCAATACATAAATACCAAAACTTTGCTTCATTTGTCGAATTAAGTTTTTTTTTAAAAAGAAGTTTCAAAGAAATGGTAAAAAAAAATGTTCCCAGCTAATAAATATCAAATACACATTCACTATTCCGGGTGACAAGGATACCGTAGGTACAAAAAGTCAATGACAACAAGAAATGGAAGGAAGTAGCCATGAATGTTAATCTTTTGATAACTTTAATCAGGTCAAGTCGGAGGAGCAAGACTGATTTTTTCAGAAGCGCCAACAGAGATTAAGTATCCACAGAACATATGTTAAAGATAATTAGTAGTCAACTATATAGTTCTATTTACTGCTGACAGATGTCAAGGTGGAGTTAGTCTCAAGATATCGAGAACATTAGTGGAGCGGCTAATCTGTCCTAGTCCTACTTGGTCTGTCAGCGGGGACTGAACATAGCCACAAATTTGTTATCTACATACTTTTCATCACAGCAATGAATAAAATAGCAATGAGCAAAACAAATAAACACCGCACCATAGTGGTACAGGCTGCTATTACAGATTGTCGGCGAGCAAGGAAATAACTCTGTACCACCAGTTAACAGACTAGGTGCTAGATCTTGGGACATTGATTTGAATAAGAGTTCTAACTAGAGGAAGGGGTTCTGTAAACTAAGTAGAGGGATTGGGGACGTTAGAAACTTATGTTTTCAGGGAACGTACAGACAGGGCCGGATTTAAGTATGTGGAGGCCCCGGGGCTTTAATTATGAATGAAAATACTTTCATCTAACAGAACGCTATATTTTAGAAGAAGAACATAGAGTTCTTGTAAAGTTAGTCTGTATTTCCTTTTTTTAAATATTTAATATGGATATTTTAGTTTTAAAAAGTGTATATTTTTTTAGTTTGTGAAGGGTTAAGCCCTTGTCGTAAATCCAGAGCTGTATTTATTTAATCCGAGCATACTAGAAGCGTACACATCTTAATTACATTTTTGCCAGCTGTAAAATAATTAAAAAGAAAGAAAAAGAAAAAACTTCAAAAGTTTCTGACCCGTCGAAATTCAGATATTTTTATCTCTTTTGTGGAGGCCCCTTTCTTGTGGATCCCCCGGGGGCCTGCCCTCCTTTAAATCCGGCCCTGTGGACAGGAGTACGCATAGATAGTGAATCGCAGGTATGTGCATATGTTGGTATTAGAAAATCTGTATGAGAGAGAAAAATAAAACTCTTACAGATTATCCTCACACTTAGTGTCGAGTTGGACGGTCCTTTCTTCATCCCTCAGCCTTTAAGTAAGTAATCTTGAGGCTATTAGTTCAGGACATTGTCCTATAGCAAGCACCAAACTTTCCAATGTATCGAGCAACCCATTTCGATCATTCAGCTCCTCATTGAACCACGTTAGTCCAAACTGCTGGCCTAGGCAAGGAAACACGGCGCACACACTAAAACTAAGGCAATAAATTATGCAAACATTTCCGTGGGACAAATCAACAAGTCCAGCATCAAGCGATAGAGTTCACACGGTCACACGACTGGTACATTAGCATCATTCCGAATAATCCACTCTGTGGTATACTGATGTGCAGGATGTACACTAGAGATAACATCAGACAATAAGACTGTTGCTGAATATAGACCTGACACACAGCAATGAAATAGAAAGGGCTTTAAAACTATACTAGGACTGCACTAGTGACACACTATTTTTATACTTGGACTAAATGAGACCCGAAAATAAAAAAAAAAAGGGGGGGGGGTGCGGTCACACAAGATTAGGAATGTCGATTCGTGGAGCTACTGTTTCTATAATTCTGTGTATTTTGTGTGTACGTGTGTGTGTAGAAGAGAAAGGGTTGACTGAGGACAGGTACTTTGTTATACAAGGCCACAGCAAAATTTCATTCGCGTCTAAGTGCGTGTGAGTGAGTGCGTGTGTGTTCTCAGACTGTCTGAACAGTTCAAACAAAAGTTAGCGACACAAACACGGCTCCGTAATGTCAGAAATGTCGATGGACAACAGCCCTCTATCTAAAAATAGAACTCCTAAGAATTGGGCATCCTTCAATGGCACACTTGAGAATAAAACACAAAGGCGAGAACACCAACGAAGCAGCAGACTTTCCTGAAGAAACCAAGTCCTAGTAGGAAGTCTTTCTCAAGGCATAGTCACGCAATTCTCAACCCAATCCTGTTTACCATCTCAGATTACACATGACGTGTCAGTTCTTGGGTAATTAAATAGCCGGTCACACATGGCTACCTTCAACGTCTTGGGCCTGTTGGACTTTATTTTTTTTTTTGTTTCTGAACATAATCTTTTTTTTTTTTTGCTATACTGTTCTTCCAAGCTTACATCAAGCTCAATTCAACCCTTCATGCCCCCAACCCTTTATTTACTCAGTGAGACAGATGGACCCCGTATAAAACAAGATCGATATCTTTAAGTTGAGGCAGGTTTTTTTTTTCTTTTAATATTATTTCTTTTCCTGTCACATAAAGCTGATCCAATGCGAATTATAAATATTCAGTAAATCAGTTAAACAATTTCACAATCAAATAGAGTAGAGTGCTTAAAAAGAATCGACACTTGATAGTTAGGCCATCTTTAAGTATTGTTCTGGGATATGTCTAATCAATTACATTACGTTACACCATGCACGGTATTCATTTTTTTTTATTTTAATGATGTAAAGGCTTTATGCCTTTATGATATGTACACTTTAAAGAGTATTAGAGCAGTGGATTCTTGTCTGTATTCTCAGATAAACAATGCATGCAAGTGCACTATTGTACTTTCTGTATTTCGCTTTTTAATCCCCATATCTCGGCACTTAGTGCCCCCTTTGGTCCCCATGAGGCTGAGTCTTAGGGACTCTAGTAGACTAACTAAAGTCAGCAAGGATTTTTGATGCGAAAAAAAAAAAAAACGTTGGGTATTATTGAAGCAAAATGTACATTGCTATCTATACATATCATTATACTGTGAGAGTGGCACACTATTTGCAGTAATGTAAGAGAGTCATGACAGTTACACTTTGACTAATAGAGAATAGCTAGAAAGAAATGCAGACATACTGAAAGATGACTTTTTGTTGTTGACAAATGTTCACAAACCCAACACAAACATTGATCTAACCCAATGTCACAATAAAAGTGTATTGTCACATGTACCAAGACGGAGAATAATGACCGGTTAATTCAACACAAAGACATAGGTTGAAGGATAGACAGACCTAGAACAAGCTGGACAAGTTATCGTTGAGCCGACATGAGAGATCAAACAGCCCATGTGATAGACCAATTAGTTAAACAAGATTCCACCAATCAATATCTATCATTTTAGTACTCACTCAGAGGTGGACTCCTAAGTTGTCCATTGGCTGCAGGTGTGGACGTGGCCTGCGGTTTATGCTGCGTGATTGAGACATCGTGGTTCTCATGAATGACCAACGGGGTCAAAGGCTCCAAATCTCTCTCCATTTTCAAAGAAGTCTGCTGCTTGGAGATGATGACGTCTTCCTCTACAACGGGCCTATGCTGAGATTTTGATAAAGATTGTCCAGACTGGCTCTCGTACAAATTTTCTTGGTCGTCCTTAGGATCCGTGCCTAGGCCGGATGTATCGCCTGTAGTGAGGGCTGAGGATTCTAGGCCCGATGCCACTTCTCCTTTTTTAGCAGACGAGCCTTTGGGTGATCGTTTTGGTGACGGGGAATCTCGGCTGCCATCCGCTCCACCAGAAGTGTCTCTGGAGTGTTTACCGGGCTTTGTTCCTAAAGGGCAAGAAATAAACAAAGTATCAACAAGTGGACTGACACGTTGAAACTAAGTGATTAACACTGGACATAGAAAAACATCAAGCTGAAGACAGGACACGAAATTCACAATGTTAAAGACAATATTAAATTAAAACACACACATAATAAATAAGTAAATAAACAAAAGTACAACAAGTAGTTCTTAGCCTACGAGATAGATCAATCAACAACATCAACACATTCATGTAAAACTGCCAACTTCAATAAATAAATTATCAAAGACATGCCTTTGAATAATGTGCTAAGTAAATAAGTAATAGAAATCAAAGCTGTGTCAATTACAAAGAACCTAATCTTGATTTATTTTTAAAAGTAGTTTTTGTTTCGAATCCTGAATAAGTCAGCTGATTATCAGCTTCTATGTGATCCTTAACACACTCAGAAGAAACAATCCTATAGATCGGAACAATCAGACATCCTGGCAGAGTTTGAGAAGACCAAAAAACTCTCAGATGTGTGTGAACTCAAGAAGGTTCATAGACTAGCAAGAGTGACAGGGATAACAAAACAATATCTCACAAGATCAGCCGGAGGATGACAAAGATCCCAATGAGCTGTTCATGTGAAGCCTTGGCTCAAGCTCTGAGAGACAATGTCTGGGACACACACAGTGCTCACACCGGTTCAGATCGATAGCACAGAGATCAATAGTCCATTCCGGACGAGAGGCATGGAGAGAGAGAGAGGTTGGGGCACACACAGGGCCTCTACACAACTGGCAGCCGCTGGGTATTGATTGAAAACAAAAATCCAATGCTCCGAGGGGAAAAAAAGAGGAGGGGGGGGGGGGGGTCAAAACAAACATCATCCAAGTAAGTCCTTCAATTTGTCTCATGTCAGAAGGACTATTAACATCTGATTTTTCTTATGATAAAAACCAATGAAGATAGACACAGGTTCAACATAAAGCATGAAAACAAGGTGCAGCTTAAGTCATTTATTGGTCTACAACTGTCAAATTTTTTTGCTTGTATTTTTAAAGGGGGACTTATGTCTTTTTGGTATATTCTGGATCATTATGCTTGAACCAAACACCTGAAAACATTGTTTTACATGACTTTCCATTATGTAAACTGCCTCCCATTCTTCATCCAGTTAAAAAGTAATGCTTAAAAAAATATTTTTTATAAACATACATAATTAAAGGAATATTTTCAGAACTGCTCTTGCATAGGAATAGATTGACATTCATTTAATGTAGTCTACATTCATTTCAATTAAGTAGAATCTACCAGTTCTAAGGCCTGTTCCTTTCAGCAACAGAAAGACAAAATATATTTCCAAATTAGTTTATTCAGCTCACAACATGGTAAACCTATTTTATAGAATTTTACATAATCTTTCTTAATAACTTCACACTTCAATGTGTAAAAGTGAATAAATGTCCAATCAAGTTCAAAAACCAAATAAATAGAAAAGAAAAATATACATAGAACGAATTAGAACAGTACCTATATAATCTTAAAATGGTAATCTTTAAAAAAAAAAAAAAAATATCAACAGAATATTTTTAATCTATTTTATTGAAGATGAAATTTAAATGTTCATATGCATTTTTGAAATTTATGTTAAAATGTTGACATTCTATTACAGCTGTGGTATTTGAAGTCTGATAAAACAATTTGAGTATTTAATAATTTATTTTACCTCAAACATTTAAAAACAATACCAGCTTTATGTAGGTAAAAATATGAGTGCACAGTACAATACACTATATCAACCTACCTAGAATACAATGAACCAATTTACGTTGAAAATATGTGACAAGACCAACACAACATGAACTATTTTTTTAAAGGAGTTTGCTTAAAGAAAAATAATCACAAGGAGCAATTTTGTTTGTAAAAGCAGCAAGCATGTAGGGAATTTATTCTATCATTTAACATTTCTTTACACTAGTTAAAGACTCTGTAGAGATGATCAAATCAAAATTTAGCTAGATTTTTGAATAACTGAAACAAAACATAATTTAATAATTTGGTGAAAGGACTTTTAAGTGCTCATAATATATCACACATTTATCAAATAGATTTTTACTGTGTACTCAAAACACTTTTTTTTCTCTATTTAAATTTATACGATGTGTGAAAACTTAATTTTGAGTGAAAACTTAATTTTTACCATGCTAGTTTTTTTTTTATTCCATTTTGAATTTGCACCAGTGACTTTATCAAACATGAAACAAATAATAAGAACAAATAAATATTTGCACAAAAGAAGAATAAAATTAAAATAGCAATTTAGTTTAGCTTTTTTTTTTTTAATGCTAGTCATGAATGAAGAGGAAGATTTAGAACTTTTGAGTTTTAAGGAAAGAATTTAAGAATCACAAAAGAACACATTTCTTTATTTCTTTCTTTTTATCATTTCTGTATCAATTCACACTTTTTATCGCCCCCCCCCCCCCCCGGCCATTTTACTACTGACCAATGACATGCCACTGGTCTAAATAGTAATTTGATATCTTTAGATTTACTGCTGTAATTTCATATTTACTCATATTTTCTTAAAAGAAAACATACAGATGCCATGCCAAACATTGTTAAACAACTATAAAAACACTGAAAAGTCAACACACCATTTATGAGGGCAAGTGATAGAACCTGTCGCATGGAAGAGTAATAATGATCCAATGATTTTAAACAGAGAGGAGAAACAGAAAATATAACAATGTTAGAAATGTTAAAACAAAAATATTATACCTACAATCAAAATACATTATATTTCCATAGTTCATTATAGGATTTAAGAAATCTAAAATGTGTACATTAAATATATATACATGAATCTAACATGTCCATTATATCATATCAAAATAAAATATAAAAAGAAAAAGCTGGCATTTAAATATTGTTAACTTACACTAGATTTACAAAGTAATCTTATAAAGTAAGGGGTTTTTTTCTTCGAAGTAGGCCTATTCCCACATATTATATCAAGTTATATCAGTTTTATTAATATTGTACTAGTATTTCATAATTAAATGAACTAATCTGAACCTCCTTTTTATGAAATTTTTTATAAAAGTACAAGACTTCTTTTTTTTTTTTTTTGTAAATCCTTGTTACATTGTGAGATAGGTAAGAAGATATCTATATTTATGAATGTTTTTTTTTAATACATTGCCCTTTATAATTAGTATTTAAATAATAATTATAATAATAGTTTAGCTTTTTTTTTACCCCGAAGATTAATGAGGAGTACAATATTGCAAATACCTATGCAGCCTCAGCTGCAACCTACATATTATATATTTTTTGCTACAACCAGTAGAAACATAACCATTGTCGTTATGGTGGTTGATCTAAATTATCTTTTTGTGCAGTAATGAATTAGTTCGTAAATATAAAAAAATTATGCAATAAATAATGAAGGAAATGGAGACTAAAGAACGTATAGGTAAAATTGAAAATATGGAGTAATGTAAAAATGATAAAAGTACAAGCAGCAGCAAAAAAAAGCTGATATATGTAGTTCTATAGTTCTAATAACCCAAATCCAAAAAAGCTGTCAATTACTAGTTTGAAGTTTTGATAAAATATAAAATCACTACATCTTAGCCCAAACTGCAAGACAACAGGGATGGAAGCAAGAAGGGTTTGAACTCGAGACTATAACCTGACAGTCCAAAGAGCAAACCAAAAGATCTGCCAGCAGGACAGAGAAACCCTGTTCTAAAAAATAATTTAAAACTTGGAGTTCCAAAAGTTGTTTTTTCTTTAAATTTATAGAAGGTTATCAATTTTTTTTATATACAGGAATCCTTTATGACAAATCATTCAATGAAAAGGATAGTTAGTTAAGCAAAAGACCATCATACAGCATTATTATAGATTTTAATCATGTCTTAAAGCAGTAATAGTGGTAAATCTTCACATGAATATGTTGCTGTCCTTTGCTCAAATATAAAGTTACTTCTAATGTTGCTCATTTAACTCTCTCTCTCTATATATATATATATATATATGATTATAATAGAATAGACAGCATGACAATATAATTATAAGCTTAAAGAATGTATATATATATATATATATAGAGAGAGAGAGAGAGAGACTAATATGATAAATATGATATTTATATATATATATATTAATTATTCGCTGAGTTGTGTAGAATATATTTATATATCAAACTAAGCTCAAAGTTAAATATATTTAAGAAATTAATAAATATTGAAATATATCTGTGATATGTGTTGTAGTACAGTAGTATAGTGATTAGCATTTTACCTTTAATATAAAACTAAGTTCTCACAGAACTTGCAATGCTGTTTGATAAGATATATTAATTTGTTTTTAATAAAGATATATAAAACCAAAAAACTGACAAAAAAAAATTAATATAAAAATAAGCCTATTTGTTGACAAAATTTTACCATTTTCCTCTGATTATAAACAAGTTCTGATATTGACAATCATAGTCTTACAATGTTAAACAAAGATTTATTAAAACACTGAAGAATCAATGTGACACACCATTTATGAGGGCAAGTCATAGAACCTGTTGCATGGAAGAGTACTAGTAATCCATTTTTCTCTTAAAATATCTGATAATGACAATTGTGGTCTTACATTGTTTAAGTTGTGAATTTCATGTGATTTAGGTGTGAGCTTGTATCTAAAGTCCATTTACCCTTGAAAACTTGAAGCATCATTAGCATATTTGTTACTAACAACCTAATGTTAAATGAAGGCCTAATATATCATTAAAAAAATATTATATAATTAGATCTAGATGTATATAGATTAATCTAGAAGTCTATGTAGTCTACTTTTATTGGTATGTTTGTTTGTCTCAATTAGTCATAGAATGACTAGATGATTCAACTTCATCTTGTGTTTATATAGACCTACTAGCCAGATATTACCCCTGCCCATGTGTCTTAACTTAGTATTGCTGATATAGTCACTGATATAGTGCATTAGAAACAATCAAAGAACATAATAATGTTATAAGTAAAGCGGATGCATGAATATAAAAATATTATGAACGGAGCTAAAAATAGCTAATCGACCTAAATAAATTTTTAAAATGAAAACATCCCTGGCTTGTGTATAGATCTATATTTAGAAGCACACGAGATCAAGAATATAGAGTTGCACTCATGGCTAACGAATGAGTTAGAGTTAGGCCTAGGCATCGGATGTGCAACTGTAGAGTCTTTGCTCTGCGCATGCGTGACCTTTCCCTCTAATCTCTTGTAAACATGTCTATTTGGATTCTAAAGTATGTATGTCATTATCACCATCATCATCATCAATCCTTTGGGTTCCTCATGGAACATAGGGCCTCGACAAAAACACGCCACTCTCCACGGTCTCTTGCTAGTGTTTTGATGGTTTCCCAGCTCTTCCCGTTCCTCTCGGCTTCTTCTAGTACACTGCATCGCCATGTTTTTTTTGGTCTTCCTCTGCGTCTTGTTCCCTGGGGGTTCCACTCTAAGGCCTGCCTAGTTCTGTTGCTGGTATCTTTTTTAAGGGTGTGACCAATCCATCACTTCCTCTAAGATCTGCACTTCTATATTTTTATGTCCACTCATCTCCCACAGTTTGGTGTTTTCTACGTTGTCGTACCAGTGTATTTTTAGGATATTTCTCAGACATCTGTTGATAAAGGTCTGAATTTTTTTTTATGTTTCAGAACCATACAGTAGGACCGCCTTTACATTAGAGTTAAAGATTCTTAGTTTAGTCTTGTTTGAGATGTGAGAAGATTTCCAGGTTGGTTTTAGCTGTGTAAATGTCTGGGGCGCTAGATTTATACGGCGTTTAATGTCTTCATCTGTTCCACCTGATATACTGACTACACTCTCAAGGTATCTAAAATTTTCTACTTGGTCTATTGTCTGAGAATCCAGTATGTATGTCAGGACGTCTAAATTCGCAGATATAAAGAACGAATTTATGTAAAAATGCTTTTGAAAGACAAATTTGAAGGTTAATATAAAATTAATAGGCTATATTTTGTATTTTCGTGTGTAAAAGTAAAAAACTATCTGTGCAAAGTGTAGTTTTGAAAAATTTATCTAGATCTAGATCCTTTCGATCTAAACATGGTAAACATGGCCTAAATCCATGAAATAATAACACATTTCATAGAGTTGGGCAACTTTTATTAAGCGTCTTAAGTTTGTTTTAGGGCTACTATATACATATGTCAGGGCTCCAGTTAGTACCCAAGGAACATTTATGCTAAGTTTCATAAAGATTGGTGAAACGGTTTTGATTTCTATGCGGGACATACGTACATATGCCTTACTTTCTACTTTATAGTATCTAGATATATAATATATAGGTAAACCTATATATATATACCTATACATAAGATAATATATATATACTCTAACAGTCAATTATTTACTAATAGTTAGATCTAGATAGCACTTTAGATATAATAGTATAATCTAGAATATAAATCCCAGTCTAACACTAACAGATCTCCTAGACTAGATCTAGCTAGATTCTATCTATCTAAGACAGTCAACTTAGACACATAACTCATAGAACAATCTATCTTACTTAGAATCTAATCTAGCTCTAGACTAGGGTATTAAATCTAGATAACTAGACTCTAGTATTAGTTAACATAACATGATACGCAGATTCTGGTTTCCTAATTTTCAGATTGATTTTCTGCCATTTCTGATTCAAGTGATCCTCATGACTCATGAAATTGGATTAATCTTATTATTCTTAATTCTTATAAAATATCACTATGGATCATCTTATGGAAATGAGATGAATGCCTGGGCATTAGCTGTGGTTGGAACAATGTTGCCCACACATCAGTTCCCCACTCTCCATGTAGCTGATGTATCCAAAGAAACGGCAGTGCCGATTCAGTTTGGGGTCAGCGGCGTCGCAGGTTCTACCAGAGTGTATATATACATATAGATAATAATAATAAAAATCTTTATAATCGATAAGGAAATTTTTTTTTTACAATTTGTGCATTACACCAAACAAACTTAGTTCTATAGAAAACCAAAATATACATTTACACCTGACTCACTCACAATTTACATGCGAAAAGTTTATAATATATATATATATATTAAATCAGATCTATAGTTTCTATTTAATAATTTGATTGCCAGGGGAAAAAAAGAGTTTTTGTGTCTGTTTGTCTTTGCTGTATATGTGTCTTGTATCTTATTTGTGATGGTAAAATCACAAAATCCTGACCCAAAGTGAAAGGGTGATTTTTTACTTTCTTCTTTTTTATTAATGATTGTCTCAACAGCTGCCCAAATGGGATTTGTTGGTTTTTTTTGCCAATGACTTTACCAGCAGCATTTAGGATTCTATGAAGTTTATTTTTATTTTTAATGTTTAGATTGCCATACCAGGCAGTGTTATTAAAATTTAAAATAGTGCAGAGATGTGAGCAAGATAAAACATAGCCAAGGGGCCTTTTTTGCTAACATTAAACAAGGACATCTTTCTATATAAATAATATTGTAATTTTTGCTGTCCTTTTTTGCTGATCAATATAATCAGTATTTGCAGTAAAATTAATTAATTTATTGTCTAAGATAGTACCAAGGTATTTAAAAGTTTGCACTATTTCAAAAGATCTCTCCAGCTACAGAAACAATATATTTTATATAAATCTATAAATTCTATATAGATTATAGGTCTATAATATTAATAGATCTAATAACTAATATCTAGAAAATCTACTATACTATAGTGACATAGTCTTCTAGATAGTCTTCTCTATAGTTATAGACAGTCAGTATATAAGTATTACACAGACTTATAACTATTTAACTATAGTATAATAGACATCTAGAAATATCCTTTTCATCCTTCTTTTCCCTTTACTAGAAGTAGAAGTAACTAGATCTAGATCTACTTCTATTCTAATCTATCTATAGATCTAGTCTTATTAAAGGGAAACTCCGATGGTTTTGACAATTTTTGATATAATATGTGTTTTTATTTATAGATAATGAATATATTATTCTTTTTTTTTATTTGCAAGAATAACTTAAAGTAGTAATTGATGTTTTTGTGACATAATTTTTCTGCGCATCCAAAACAGTCAGATTTTCACTGAATTTCTGTGTGACGTCACGAGGGTGCACTCAAATCCTATAATTGAATTCTTTGGCCTGGAAATCCAATGTATTGTTGGTACTGCACCTGGTATTAGCTTCATTTTTTTTTCAGATCCCATTTTCACAGCAATGAAGTTGCTGAAACAGCTTCTCTCAAAATGGTTTGAGCATAAATAGGAATTAGCTAATGCCTTTGTAAAATATTTGCTCTTCAGACGAATAAATTTTTCCCATTTTCCCTTTCAAACTTCATCTCTTGGAAACAAATGAAAAGAGACGCTAATTTCTGTGTCAGCATACTTGCTGATTTTATCTTTGTGATTGGAACTACTGCAACAAGCTGAAGAACAGTATTTCATTTTCTTCAAGTAGAAATAGAGATCTAGAATATTATTTATAAACAAAGTGGAGACTACATCTAGCTGTGAAGCGTAACAATAAATGCGATCTGATAGGTCTAGATCTAGAGAGTTTATCGGTTATATAGGTCTAGATCTAAATTTAGGCAGCACCCTTGTGACGTCATGTTTTTAAAAACTAAAAACATCCCCCAGAACCCCGCTTTTTTTTAAAGAATTTTCTGTCTAATTTATTAAATATAAAATTTTCTGAGCATTGAAATAAAAAATGATATAATGTTTACTATTACAACTTTTTACGCAGAATTTAAATAAGTCAATAACTAAAATTTGAAAAACTATCGGAGTTTCCCTTTTAAAGTTTTATAATCTATAGATAGATTTAGGAGTCTAGATTCTATATAGAGTCTAGTATATAATTATAGATCTATATATAATTTATTAACATATAGAAATATAGATCTAGTATAAATTATAAAATATAGATCTAGATTATATCATGATTATTATATTTATACTAATATAGATCTAGATTCTAGATCTACGTTATTATTTATTGAGTCGTTACTTACCCATCTTTACAATCTTCAATCTTGATCAAGTTGATGATGATCTCTTGAATTAATCCAGATTATTATTATTAGTTTAGATCTGACTAAATCTATTCTAGATTATAACTTAAAAACAATATAACTCTAGTCTAGACTACTGACACTTACTGACAGTCACAGTACTGTCTACTGACTATACTATAACTATTACTAGATCTTGATCTATATTAGATCTAGTAATGAGTATGGTGTCTAGCCGGGAGTCTAGGACTAGATCAGTAGCTTATAGAAAATATAGATCTAGAATTAGAATACAAAATATTCTAATAATCTTCAATAGAAATCTAGAATAAAAGTGTAGGTCTATGTAATAGAGTCTAGATTCTAGCCTAGGTATAGATCAATCTTATAGATCTAGATCTAGACTTAGATCTACTAAACAGCAAGATGCTTATTGGTCTTGAAAGGGAGAAAAATTACAGGTCGACTCTTCACAAGTTGCGGTTGTAAGCGAGTTGTAAGCGATAGCCTATCTGTTGCCGTAAATAGTGAAGAGCTCACCAGGCGTTCTGGAAACAAAACAACAAAATACACTTAGATCTAGAGTCTAGCATCAGAATTTACATTGATATATTAAGATCTAGTGTTAAAAGAATCTAGATTTTTATATCTAGAACGGAAAAACGTTGTAATATAGATCTAAATCTAGACTCTAATATAGACTGTCTAGATTCAGCAAACCTAGACATAGGAACAATTTCTGCAAAGGGGAAAAACCTACAAAATAAAAAATAAGGAAAAAAAAAAGAGCAATTTGCAGTTATCATTCTTTTAAGAGTAATATTTGACTAATGACGGTCATGTGTATATTATGTTATTGTGTGTCCCGGCGTCTTTCTGTGATTGGTAGATCTATATACTTTTAGTATTTTCTTTAAAAAATATATCATTGAATCGATTTAAAAAAAAATAAATTTATTAGGCCTATACAAACTTCTTATTAATTATAACTACTGTACGACTGTACACTCCTACGTTGAGGTTAAAACCCCAAATCAATTATTAAAAAAAAAAAAGCATAGCACAAGTCACTAAATTGCACAAGAATAGCTAAACAAGGGTTTTGACTTTACCCCCCCCCCCCCCCCCCACCTTTTTTTTTTTACATAAAAAAAAAACTGAAGGATAAGTAGACCTAGTCACCAAATTCTACAATCGTGGCCAAGAGGGACTAAATCAAAATAAAAGCAAAAAAATATTGCTTAAGAATACTTTTCTAAAAAGCTTATAATATTAAACATAGTTGTATCCTTTAGTTTGGATCAGTCATGTAATAGATTTGTAAAAGATGTAGACTAATAATAATAAATCTGCCAATTGTTTTTGTTTAGCGTTAGACCAATTCCATGCCTTTAGCTTTCTAAATACGCAATGATCATATGTCTGGACCAGTTGGGAAAGGAAGAAAGACAGGGGTATCTGTAAATATTGCCGTGATCGCTTTTTAAATGCACTTGTAGAAAAAAAAAAGTGTATGGATAAAAGCGACTTGAATTCCAACTCGAGGGCTCTAGCCTCCTCATTCCAACACACTAACTACTGTGCCAGGTAATTGCTTATGAAAATAGAGGGTTTTAAAAGTTATCTATTGCTAGTTTCAACTTTGAAGCTCTCTCTCTACAAAGTATAAAGAGGTCTAATTCAACCAGCACATATGTCAAGTGCAATTTCTTTTCCTTGTTATAAACCAAAATAAATAGTTTTATTAGCAAAAGATAACTAATTGTTTGTTTGTTTTTGCATTGATTCTTCTTTTGATAAGTAAAAGAAATAATTGTGCAAAATTTCAGCTCGATCAGAGCTTGGGTATGGGAGAAATAACGTGTACTAACTTTTTATCAGACAGAGTGAGTGACGTGTGCAAAGGGTGTGTATGCGAAGGGAACAAAGGACATGCCCTGGCTACGTTTTCATCTGTAGTCTATATTGTTATTGTTATAGAAGTATTTCTGAGGTGGACAGTGTAGTCAAAATGAATTTCTATTTGTACCATTTACATTATTTTGTCTTAAATCGTCAAATAATTTGTTCATCCTATCAAACCATGCCGTATTGTGTCCCAATACCGTATTATGTCCCAATACCATCCCAATAGCATATTGTGTCCCAATACCATATTATGGCACAACCCCTTGCAGAGTTCTTTTTTATTTTAAATTAAATGAAAGTAAACCTACACAATCATTAGGATAAGTTGTTTTTTTTATTGATATTTTTTTACTCAATTTTATCAAAGCTCTTCTCTTAACATGTTTGATTGAGTCAGTCATCACTTTTTAGTCACCAGACAATTGATTGAAAAACAAAACAAAAAAATATACTTTCGTTATTGGCTTACTCACCATGAAGTACCTGGCTGAGAGATCAAAGCATCCCCCCCCCCCCCCAACACACTGACTATTTAAACAACTTGAAAAGCCTTCATTCTTCCAAAGTACAAGATTTGAAGTCTTAAGACTACCTGGCAGCTAATGGCTTCCGAAAAGGACAACTGAAGAACTCTTACAAAGACTGAAGGTCACAAGGCCTCAAGTCCATTTATTTTCTTTTATGTCAACATAATAAGCTGAAAGCTAACTTACATTAAATCTACAAAAAGTTTTCATAACAAATTTTAAAATGTTTTCACCACTGTGAATTTTAAATTAGAATAAATGAAATTCAACGCAAATTAAAACTTTTTATAACATTTTTTTTGAAGAGTGTTATATTTGTACAGAAAGATGTTTCTTGTTTATACATCACTGACAGTGCTGCTGCTCTGCAAAAGTTCCTTTTTATCTTGAACGCTTGTTTTTGATATATCAATCAAACAGGCGGCTTTTCGTTTGGCCTTTCCACAGCTTGGTCTTCTTCTGAAAAATATATCTATGTACGACTGGAGCCCCATATCATCGCCAACCTGCTCGACTTCTGCCGACTTCTGGACATCCAAGGTGCACCGCGATCGTTTCGAGCCCCGGAGTTGCTTGACAGGAAGCGTACTGCATATGGCCACCAGCCATTTGTGTAGAGTTTCTTGCGTGGTGAAGTCAAGCCAGCAGATGTTGCCATTGTAGTAAGAATCTTCCGGTATGGCCAAGATGGAGTTCCAGAGACCATGGGAGACATCGGGGACATCGGGGCGGTTCATGATGTTCTGGAGGTCATTTCCGAATACAATTTCTTTGTAAATGCGTTTCTATAGGAAAAAAACAACAACACAAAAATCAAGTCACGTGATAATGCATATAAAGTCACGTGATATTCAAAGTTGTTTTTTTTAATCTTTGAAATCAAAAGCAAAGTTTTATTTTCTTACGATTGTATCTGTACTCAGTGTAATCCTGTTAAAAATATAGGCCTAATGTCGAAATTATTTAAACAAGCAAAATATTTAAAATACTTGTAAAAAAAAGCTTAAGGGAAAGAACTACAATATTTACAGCAATATATCTCAATATTGTAAGATTTATTTCTCATTTTCTACATCGAACAAATTGACTTAATTACCACTAATTAATTGGTTCTGTTTCTGATTTATTCATGTTTTGTTAGGAACAATGAATAGTTATGTAAAATCACAAAAGTTACAGATACTTAAGGACAGAAAGTCAAATATCACCAATACATATAATACCTAACCATAACTGAAGATGTATGTGCATACAAATACACATTCTAATAAAATACTCTGAAAAAATAAAAAAATAAAGGCACATTTCTTATTCTATATGTTAGGGCAAATTCGAACAAGTTGCTCCTTCTTACTTAATGTCATTAGAGCATGAAACGGGTTGCCTGAATCAGCCAAGAAAACCGACGACTTAAAAGAATTTAATTATGTAATTAAAACAAGCATGACTATATGATGAACACGTGGGTACTCGGAGGACGTACAAGAAAAGTCGTCGCCAAAAACCAAGAAAAACATAAAAAGTACTTTTTAAAAAAAGACAATATACCACATATCCTTTATGCATCATAAAGACTAGTATAGAGTGATTGTTTCGCTCTTAATAACTAATAAATGTTAGATTTAAAAAAAAAAAAAAGGAACATTTTTTTACCCCGACGCCCAATCCTACCCTGCCCGGGCGAGAAAAAATTCTGATTAAGCGAATCTATAAATCTACTACACTTTATAATATTCTAATGACAGGCCTTTAGATGTAGACCTAGAAGACGGTGCGGAAAATGTTTCTGAACATTAATTTATTAAACTTTTGAATAATGTAATGCCTTCATGCGGAAATACCAAAGTCCTTTCAAGATAAAAATGTTCTCGTTCTCTAGCTAAATTGAAATTTATTTAGCTGTTGTTTTTTTTTACATTTTAAATTATAAAGGCCAAACTCGAGTTTTCTTAGTGTGGCCAACGAGTAATTCTTTTTCCAACGATGTACAGAAACACATTTCTAAGAAAATTGTTAGAGCCTTTTTTGAGATCTGTGTCCAGGTTTTGCCCACCCAGAAGTTTCCACGAAGCTAAGAGTTGAATAGAGGTATTGTAAAAATGTGTCGCGAAATGAACTCTTCGTTTTTTAATTAGTAATAATGCTGTTTAGTCCGACCTACATATTTTGCCATATCCAGCACAGACATAACCGTTGCCCACCGGTGGTCGAATTAGGTCGTCTACATTTACGATGGCAAGACAGCACCACAGATATTGATGTTCTCGCAAAGTCCGGTATGGACAGTATAGAGAGCTGCTTATAGGTCGACATCTACGCTGGGCAGGGCACGTATCTCGTATGGCGGACGACCATGTGCCAAAGGTAACCTCTTTTGGTGAGTTGAAAGGTGTAACAGAGGTTTACCCCGGAAACGCTTTAAGGACCATCTTAAGCGCCAACTTGTTTTATCTGACATAGAAGAGAGCATCTGGCAGCAGGTTGCTTCCGAACGAGACAGCTGGACGTTTCTTACAAAGAACGCGAGATACACATTCGAGATCAAACTAAACTCCACTGTCGAGGATAGAAGCTATGCAATTAAGTTGCCAGAAATGGTAACAACGAAACAAAGACTTAACACTATTATATGGTAGTTAAAAATAAAAATAAATAAATTATGGCTTTTATATAGCGGTACTTTCATGCTTATAGCATGCTCAGAGCGCTTTGGTCCAATCTCAGTTGTGGACCAGCGGGGGGCAGGGGGTATCTAGGAGAAGGTTTTTCCGTGCAGCTCAGTAAGCACAACTCTGCCCGAGTCGGGTGTCGAACCCCGAGCCCCCTTCAAGTTGAAGCGCACTTAGCCTCTCGACCACGCTTCTAAACATTGATGTATTTAGTTTAAACAAATAAGACTTATATAGCTACGCATTCAAAGCTTAGATATTTTCAAATTTTCAATTGATTGATTAATAAAACAAACTAACCTACATACATAAAAAAAAATAGGAAATACAATCTTGCTTTAAATCTTATATGTGTATACACTGGAAAGGCTCGATATAAATAGATCCAGTACACAATAAAAGATCACTGGTAATATTATCCTTTCTAGATTATATTGAGCAAATGATAATTCATACATCTTTACTTATGGGTATCAACCCAAGTCAATAATGCACAAATGTGCAAATTACTGGATTTTGTCATAGAACCAATTGAGCAAAAAAATCTACAACTAGATTAGTACTGGATCTATCTAACCATAAGTAGTAGCCAACATTTGATCTCATCCTGTTAACCATTTTCCTTACAAGAATCATCCTTGATATTAATTCCGAGCTGCCGTTTAACCCAGCGTAGATTTTCAAAGTAGAGTCAGAGAACAGTTTTAAGTGGCATTCTTTCCAGACGCCATTATCGTTTCTGGATCCGACTGGGCAGCTGAGACACATGGGGCCGCATCGAACCCACCTGGAGATTGATGGCTTCTGGTAAAGCTTGCACGGCCCAACCGCTACTGGGAATGTCTTCACTCTTGATCGAGTAATTTTCACGCTAGTACTTTCAGGCCAGCGGTGTCCCACATCCCCCATGACCAACAGTTCACACGAAGATGGAGACGTGTGCTTCCTGCGCTTACCTACAACGTATCGTACGATACATTTTGATAAGACAAATTTTTTTTTTCTGTTCAACTTAAAGTCATCATTCGGTAAATCAGTAGAAGTCTTCTTTGGTGTTGTGCACAACATTATTGGGAATTTCTGGTACATAAGCGAATTGATCGAAATCTATTTTATCCAATAGAGAGAATATTGTAGATAGAGTTGTAAAAAACACATGAAGAGTAAAGCCTCACTTTTTGTAAGTCCAAGGGAGCACAAATGTCAACATTAGAGAAAACAGACTGACAAACAGACAGACAGAAAGACAGATAGATAGATAGATACATAGATAGATACATAGATTGATTGATTTGATTATATTAGAGTGGATAAGAGTACGGCGGTGTGGTAATGAGTGGTTAAAGCTAGGCTTCCAAACCTGGGATCCTGGGTTCGAATCTCGGTGAAGACTGGGATATTGAGCTTCGGATTTTTAGGGAGCCCCTGAATCTACCAGACTCTTAAAGGTACCTGACTTTAGTTGGGGAAAAATAAAGGTTCTAGGGTAGGTCGTTGTGCTGGCCACATGATACCATGCTCGTTAACTGTTGATCAAAGAAACAGATGACCTTACCATCATCTGCTGACCGCATGGTCTGAATGGAATTTTTTTTTTCTACTTTTTAGACAAAAATCTAAATTACGTTAGATAGATCGATAGGTAGATTGATAGGCCTAATGTTTTAAGCGATTTTCGGATACTTCTATTTTTCATAATTAAATTAGCGCTTATTTGTGCTCTTAAGCCGTGCTTTTTTTTTTTTCAAAGACCTTTCCAAACTTGTGAATATTTTAAGGACAGTTTGATTCGTATCCATAACGCATACTTTTTCTGTGTGAGTGTAATTAGATGTGTGAGAACGACCGACTAGTAGGGGCCGCTAATGTGTTGCACTTCACGTATTATCTTTCTTCTTCGAAATTTCTATTTTACCTTTTGATGCTATTAGTTGGGCCTGGTAATCCTACTGAGTTGTTTATATTTTCCTGGTAACTTGAAAGAGACGGTCCAAAATGTGTCAAATGTATCATGAGAAGGACACAGATTGAGAAGAGACACGTAAAATCCAACAACGTAGTGCCAGTGTTCACTGCTAGAAGAAGTAGAGGGTATAGATCTATTCATTAGGTATAAATCTTAGAACAATACTTTTAGGTATAGAACATACATTGACAAGACGACATATTTTCCTTGTAGAAAATAAACCATGAAGGAACGCATTGGAGAAATATTTATGATACTATATAGAGTATATATAGCTGGATTAATCATCTTCTTTTTGAAGTAACGTCTGTATTATATAAGATAAGGATTGTATCGTAACAGTAGGGCTACTCTGGAATCTATAGATCGCAAGGGTTGAAATGGGGTACTTTACTTTTTACTCTGGAGACAACAAAAATATAGATTAATAAAGAATAAAGAATGGCAAGATTAAATGAATTTGAATGAGTTGTACGTCAAACCCAAGAACTAGTTTACTGAAGAAAAAAAACGTAGATACTTTTTGTTTTAGTACAAAGACGTAAGCCCAATTTTGTTTAGTTAAAGGCGTAAGCTCAATTTTGTTTGTCTCGTGCAATGATTCAAAATGTGCTCAGGACGTCTGTCAAATTTAACAGGGGGGGGGGGAGGGGACAGGAGGAAAGGGGCGAGAAAATGTCAAGTGCCGGTGAGATGAGTTAGACACCAGGGGGACTGGCTGGTCAATATGGGGTGGCCAAATTTAACCTTGGGACTGAATATGTATTAAAAAAAAAAGGTGGGGGGGGGGGGGGGGGGGGGGGAGGCGAGCTGTGAACTCCAAAAATAAAACACCATTATTGCGCTTCTTTTTTTTTGTTGTTAAAAGTGTTGAGAGGCAGACCAGTGTGCTACTGTGTAGTTTGTTTTTTTCAAATAGAATCTGTGTTAATGTAATACCAAAGCTGTGTGGTCTTTTTGGACAGCTGGGAGTATTGTCAAACATTATGTCATGGATTATAGATTTTTGGCCAATCTTGTATCTGATACCAGTCATTGTATGTCTTTTCTATGGATTCAGAACGTAAGAACTAAGTATGACATAAACTTAAATTTTGTACATAGACCCATACGAGGATTCATTCTTTTGAAACAAAACATAGCAAGTTTCTAAAGTGTTTTTTGTTGAAGCCCCGCAGACATTCTAGGTGTTCGATATTAGCTGAAAAAAAAAAAGATTCACTACATGGAATTATAACTTATACGCATAGAAAAACTATAAAAAGCTTCTTGGTCTATCGGGTGTACATAATGAACGAAGGGATGATGAGCTATCTTTTTTTAAGGGTCTCTAGCAAGTGCAGTGTTTAACATGACTATGCAAACCCAGTTGCGACCAGCATATTCTTCCGCATCTCGTGCAGATAAAGTCGTTGTCCTCCAGCGGTCTATTTTTCTTTCCGTCTTCTGCTCCTGGCTTTCCTTTGGGCAGTGGCGTAGCTGGAAGGGGGAGAGGGGTCCAAATTAGAAAGTCCCCCTGGGCTCCTACTTACCCTAACCACCAAATGGATGTTCTAATTTTTTTTTCGCATTAAATATTAAATATCACGCTACTGCCATGTAATCTAGCTATTCACGTGGAGTAAAAAAAACTAAACTTTAATTGTAAAATTATTTTTATCCTAGGAAGAAAGGATCCAAAATACCCAGAAACACAGTTTATCTTCATCAAGTAGGCAGGGGACCTTGGGTTCCAAGTCTCTCCCCATTTGCTCTAAAACTTGAGACATTTTTACGGATGCACAAAATACCATACATGGTAAGTAGACTTACACGTTGAGATGGGTTTTATTCACTACATAAGCATCGTATTTGGAGATTGTGATTGTATGATTGATGCTCTAAGATTTGTGAAGCTACATTGTCCTTCTAGTCTACAGCCGTACAAAAACAAGAGGCTTGCCATTAAACTTTCATTTGATGTATCCACAAATGTTATGTCACCAAAAACATGCGACTACCTGGTCATGTGGTATGCTCCTTGGACTGTCGATTTCGATAGAGTTCGTACCCTGCCCACTGTCGGGAAACCTCAACCTGTAGGATGTTCTGGCTAGGTCGTAATCATCTTAATTTCTGAAGAAACTCCTGAAACTTAAAAAAAAAAATGAAATGAAAAGTAGAGGCTAGACGGTTGTTGTTTACGCTGTAAAAATTGAGCCATTTACAGGCAACATGCAGTAAGCCTACATGTCAAAGTTTTAAACATTCAAAGCAAAGACCTCCAATCTGATGTAGAACTCCAGAATTTATGTAATGTCAATACCTGGGGTATCTATTGCTACCAAATTCATTCAACGATCAGGTTTGGTGGATAACTTGAGTGTCAGCCTTAGTATCAGTTGCAGTTATATTTCCATTTAACATAAATCCATGGCAAATGCTAAACTTTTCATATTTTGGCTGTATATTTCTGTTCACAGAATGATCACTCCGGGACTATGTCCAAAAAAGGTAAAACACCTTGGATAACATATAATGGTAAGGACATAGCAGACTCTCAGATGTGCATAGAGTATCTGAAAGACAAGCGAAACCTTCAGGTAGATGATCATCTGTCTAGAGAAGAGAAAGCTGTGGCCCGAGCCATTCGTTGTCTTACGGAAGAAAATCTTTACTGGTAACAACAAATGATCACAAACTCATTTACTAAATGTGTAACTCTATATCATCAGTGACGGCCTTAGCAGCTTACCATCATCTAGTGTTCTACCTTTAACCTTTACTTTTGTCGTAAATTGTGCTTAATACATTATGCAGGTACCACTGTTTCTCTTAATTATGCTCAAATAGTAGGTCTCCTTGTTCTTATATCTATTTAATGGGCCGAAACAACTTGCACCGTAAAATCAAGTAGTAAGATAACACTAGTTTCTGCTAAGCCCTTTGTAGTTGGCAAATTTAGTAAACTAACAATGTCAAGAAAGTCGTGGTAAATGAAAAACAAATGTTTTAGTTTTCAGCAATAAAACAATTTAAAAAAAAAATATTAGTAAAACAGCTAGAATGACCCATGACGTCGGGAAAACAAATGTGGTTTAAACGTCGCATTCTTGAAAATGAAATTATTTTCTTTATAAATAGTATTTTAAAATACGTATATATATATTGACAGTTTTTATTCTGAAAACTTTAATTTTAGAATTGACTTTTATCTGTATCATTAATTTCAATGTACCATCCTTCAATAAATTAGAAAATAAAAAGCAAATCCTATTCAAGATATTATACTGAAATGTAAGAAATTAAAACAATCTCTTTCAGGTTCTGATTAATTTCTATCTTTACAGGACTATGTGCTATGAAACATTTGTGAAGAATCCAAAAAGTCTTGACCTACTTCTCAAGGATATTTTCAGTCGACCTAAAATATTTGTATTCAAGAACCTGGTAGGAAGACTTGTGAAAAAGGAACTTCATGGTCACGGAATCGGACGTCACTCGGACACTGAGATTTGGAGCATTGGAAAGGGAGACCTAACGGCTCTCTCTGAATTTTTAGGTTGGTTAATTTAGATATTGAAGCGAGCATTTAAGCAACTTTATTTGAAATACGTGGGGCTAAGTGAAATACACGAAAGCTTAAAATATTCTTGTTAGTTATACAATGCAAGAAATGTTTTGCAATCGATCTATTTGTTCATTAATCTATGACACAAATGTCAAATTCACGTCATTTTTAGCGGCCCCCGTAAGGGGAAAAAGCCGCTATTAGGTTTATGCAAAATGTCCGTCTGTCACACTCAGATCTCGAAAACTAGAAGAGATATGAAAAATATTATTTCATCATTAAATCCGGCTTGAAAAGTTTAGGTGCAACGGCTACTTTTGGTTTTTCTAAAAGCAAACCGTTTAATTAATAAAATTAATTATGCAAGCGATTTTTTAAAAAAAATACACCCAATTCTAAAACAATTACGTAAATGTAAGGGAGGCAATATTACAATATGCTAACAAAGGACAACTTATATGTATTTTCAGTATCACTAAGTCAAATATATTTATAAAATGTACAGGAAATGTTTACAACAAATATAAATAATACTTAAAAATGTTTTTTTCTGGTTAACTAGCTGCTAAAATGAAAAAACATTTCTTTTTGTTTATAAAGGCTAATAATGCACTTTGTATGTAAATATCATGCACATTTTTTTTAATGGACTTTTTAAGCAGCGACTTTCGTGCAGTAGCGTAACGTCGCAGCATGATCAGGTGCCAAACCAATTCCTTAAACTTTAAAAAAAAAACAGATTTTATTTATTTTTTGTTTAGTGCCCCCATCCGAATAAAAGAAGCTTATTTTTGTGCGTTTTGTCTGTTGGTCGGTCTGTCCGTCACGATTAGATTAACAAATAACACTTGAGGCTATTGTAAATCTGATTTAACCTTTAATTTTTTATTCAGAAGTATTGCAATAGTTTAAAGTATCTATGATAGATTGTTCCGGTTGTTTTGTGAAAAAAAAAATCAATGCCAATGAATATTTGTTTGCTCTTCTAAGTTATGGTAGATTTTATTTCCATGCTTAAACCGTGCAAGAAACACATGATCTTTAATATATTGTTCCGGGTTTTTAATGTAAATAGCATATAAATGCTAAATAAAAATATCTATACTGATTTATATTTCATTAACTATAAAGTTGTTCCTGATATTGTTTTATAAAAAACAAATTTATGTCAAATAATAATTTTTTTTTCAAAAATATCGACAGTAGGTTATTTAGGATTTTAAAATAAGAAAGTAATTTACTAGAAACGATTATTGAAAATCAATTTTTAGACTTATTTTGCAGTTAATTTTCTTGCCGAAACATAATAAAAGTTGTTTAATCGGTAAAGAATGTTCCGGATTTTGTTTCGAAAAAGAAATCGACCTACATTACCTTAATTTTCTTACAAATCGTCGCCAAAAATGATCCGAATTTTATATGAAAAATCTAATAACGCTAATAAAGGTTTAAAATCCCTCTTCTAATAAATAAAACAAATAATTTTCTCACTTACGAAAATTGGTTGTTCCGGATTTTTTATGAAAAATAGTTTAACTCTATTTATGTAAAATCGCACTTCTCTCTTACACTACATTTAACTTTCTATCTAAAACGTTAAAAAATCTAATTATCGTTAATATGCTCTGATTTTTAAGGAAAACAACTTCCTAACACCAAAGTATGGTTTGATAAAATCTCCATAAGGGTATGGTACATCTAATTTTCATAACAGACCATCCCAGAAATTTAATTAACGGCATTTGATTAATCTGGAATTATTTTTTCTCACTATAAATATATAAACATCCGGAACAATCTATAATAGAAACTTAGGGAAATTAATTTTAATCTGATTTTCAATAGCTTTGTCTTTTTTTTCTCGCTATTAACATAACGGACAGACAAACTGGCAGACAAAATAAAAAAAAGCGTCTTTAATTCTTTTATATATATATACAAGTCTAACTAGCCCATCAAATGAAATGCTAAAAGAACAAACTCGGTGCACCAATGTCTATGAACCCTCGAGAAGCTGCTCGTATAAAATACATTTTTTAGTCTAACTTGGACGTGTGACGTAATGGAATCTTTTTCCTTTGACGTCATATGGAGTTAATTCTTTAAATGAAATGCTAAAAGATCTCACTCGGTGCACCAATGTCTATGAACCCTCAACAAGCTGCTCGTATAGATATGTTTTAGTCTAACTAGGCCGTGTGACGTAGTGGATTTTTTTCCTTTGACGTCATATGGAATAAATTCTTTAAATGCTAAAACAACTCGGTATAGTAATGTTTATTAAACCTTATAATGTCACTCGCATTTTAAAAAAGACATAATAGATTTAGATCTAATCTAGATTTTTTACACTAGATCTAGATTTTTTTTTACACTAGAGCTAGATTTTTTCACTAGATCTAGATTTTTTCACTAGATCTAGATTTTTTTTCTTACACTAGAGCTAGATTTTTAAAACTAGATTTAGATTTAAGTTCTAATTAAAATCATTATAGAATTTAGATCTAGAATTTCTTGGTCTAGTTTAGAATGTTTGTTGTTTTACATGTTTCAGATGTTCCCTCAGAGTTGTAGTCCAAACCTCCCGTAGGACGACGGGGGATGGGAGCGGGCAGGGTTTGAACCTGGGACCATCGATGAATCCAAACGACAGTCCAGCGCGCGAACCACACTACCAGACAGCCATGATTTAGACTAGATCAAGATCTATAATTTTAATTTCTAGGCTTAAAGTGCAGATTTTTTTCTAAAGTCTAGATTGTCAATAATTGTAAAATACTAAAACTAATCTACTATTTTAATATTTAGATTTTGCAATTAGTCTATTGATTATCTAGTGTTTTTATATATAAATGTTATCTAAATTACATCTATATTATCCCAAATTTATATTTTAGATCTAGTAGATATAGATATTGAGAGTGCTAAATTAGTAGTTTAATTTAGGTAGATCTACATCCTCATTCTAGTTCCATTTAGGCCTAAATGAAAATGCTCAATACCAAAAGATTATCTAAAATCGCTCTTCTGACATATTGTACATATCCGGTAGTTGTCATTCCGTAATGTGTAGGTATATTATCAATTGTAGGCTATTAGTTTGTAACCAGTTTGTCATTAGATTAAGAGCAATGCCTGGTCGTGCGGTTAGCGCGCAGAACTGATTATCTCGATTTCATACCCTGCTCGATGCCATCCTCAGTCGAGCAGCGAATATGCGGATCCGACAGTGATCCGTCTCCCACGCAGGCCGCCTCTGAGTTTGTAATCTTGTTTTTCATGTAAAAGTAATTGTAAAAATCATTAAACAACTCTAAAGGGTTACTCGTATTTAAATCCCAATTACCTCAGCAAAGTTTGAGATATTCTTGACCTAATTAAAATATACAGCGTAGCCGGTGGTTAAATTTGTGCAGGAAGTTATGGTTTGAAAGTAGGATATAAGACTCTATAAAATCTCGTAGATATAAATATAGTTTAAATTTACATGATCAAATCGCTTTAAATAATTACAGGTGACAAAAACTACATGTTTGGAGACAATGCCTCTGATATAGACTGTACGGTTTTTGGCATGCTTTCCATGGCTGTCTGGCAGATGAAGGGCTCTAGACACGAAGCCTATATTCACCGTAAGTACAGGCTGTTTCTATAGAAAGACATTCAATGTAAACGTGTCAGAGTTAATCTAAAAACCATATCAAAACATTTTTACCTTGTTTTACCTTATAGTATCTCTGTGTTCTTGTAAATTGCCCAAACCTACAATTTGTCAATCATATTTTTATTAGATAAGTGATGCATCTAATATTATTTGGGCTATTATTTTATAAAAATGCTAAAGTGCTTGTATTCCTTACATGGGAATTAAGATTTCGCCTTATGATGACTAGATTTTTAAAGCAAGATTTGAGAATGTTCCGTTGTCCCCTAGACCCTGGTCAAAACAGCTCTTATGGCTGTCTTACATTTCTTGGGGAATTTTTTATTGAGACAATCTCGTAAAATTATGGCCGCAGAAATGTGTTGTTTACCTCATCTGCTTGTTTACCTTTTAAATTTACTATCAGGTGAAATAATTTCCCGTTTTAAAAATGAAACAGACACCTTAAGACTGGAGGTAGTTTGTAACGATATTTTTTTTTTAGTTTTAATTTAAAGGTATTTTAAAGTACTAGAGAAAAGTCTTATTTGATGAATACAAATTTTTTTCTCACTTTAGTTGTTTCAGTATTTTAATTCAATGTTCACATGAAACAGTTGTCAGCTACGCATTCTGAAAAAGTCATTAATGAACACAGGACATTAGGCTGTAACACCATTACAAATAAAAATAACAAGCATAAAAATATTACATCAGAAAGAAATCTGTTAAAATGAAAATTTTCATTCATCACAGAAAACCTTCCAAACCTAGTTGCTTATTGTGAGCGCATGAAAGAATCGTTTTGGCGAGACTGGTCTCAGAGATGCCGAGGCGCTGGCTATGTACAGGATGACTTGAAGATGTACAGTTTCTGAACTGACAGGACAAAAGGGATGAAGATTTTGAAAAGTTACACATCATTTATATATTTGTTTAGGAAATGTTATATCATGGAAATAAAGAACTGTTTTGCACATATAATATCTTATAGAACTTTTACCAAAAATATGGGTGAAATTAAACAAAGCACACATACATAGTCGGGCATAAAGACCTCCCACATTTTGAATGAATCTACCAAAATAACTATACTATCTAGAACAAAAATGCATGTTTGTGTAAAGTAAATAAAAAAACATTGTTGTTTTAATGGATTAAAAAATGTTTTCCGGTTTAGTACAGATGCATTTTGACTATTTTGACTGAGTGCAATGCGTCGTCATCATATATAGGCTGTTTTCATTATATGCTTCAACAAAGCCACAATTCAATTTATGATGGGCTGTGAAAAAGGAGGAAATATTGTTATAAAAATTTAAAATGGTAGAGCCTAGCCTACCAAATGGAACATGTCCACTGCCAGTACTGCCCATATGGTGCCCACTCCAAATGCGGGGAGATTTTTATGCCCCACCCTGTACAAATCAATAAATTTATATAGAAACCAACTACAAACCAATCACTGTAACAATGGTTCAATAGTCGTCATAGATAATGAAGTTCTAAATGTCCTCGTCTCTAGCCATAGATACATTCAAAACAAAATTGATCAATACATGGCCAGTATGGAGCCTACACTTTCACACAAATACAAGGAGTTTCTTTGGATACGAAAATACAAAATTTAAAATTTAAAAACATTACGTTAATATTGTTCGAACACTAAAAGTACGAACGGGTACAATACGTTCTGAGACAATGGAGAAATCCCATTTACCGCTAGAATGAACATGCTGTAATGGTACTATGTTAAAATGTTGCTACAATGTCCTCCACCTTTTTTTTTTTTTGCTTAATGATCTCTTTTAGCCCATATTAAAACACTTCATTAAAAATAGGCAGATTATTGATTTCGCTTACAAAAAAACTGAAAAAGGAATAAGAAAACTTAAAACCAAAACAACAAACAATATCAAGGGTAGTTGTATCAGTTTGGAGCAGTCATGTCATTACATTTGTAATAGATATAGATTAACACTAATAAATTTGTGCGATTACAAATATTTGTAGCAATTGTTTTTGTTTAGCGAAATTTCATGCTTTTAGCTTTCTAAATGAGCTATGATCCTATCCCTTGTCTGGAACAGTTGGAAAGGGGGATGGAGAAGGAAGGGGTGGTATCTGTGTGAATATTATCGTGATCACCTCGAACTCGAGGGCTAAAATATCTTCAAGCTAATAGACTAACCACTATGCCAGGGAAGTGCTTAAGAAAATTGAAACTTTTATAGTTATCCTTTGTTAGTTTCAAACTTTTCTCTCTACAAACTATAAAGGGAACTAATTCAGCTTATACCAGCACAACAGTCAAGTACAATTTCTTTCTTTCTTCGAGATACCAAACAAAGTAATTAATTACCAATAAACTTTTTTTATTATTATTATTGATTCTTAGTTTTGTCAGGCAAAAGAAACAATTGTGCAAAATTTGAGCTTGATCCGAGATTGGGTATGTGAGAAATAACATGCACACAATTTTTACTTGACAGTGAGTTGATATAAGCTTTATAAAAATGGTATAGGTTCAACCCTTACACAATCTGATAGCCATAAATGCGGTTATATTTTTTCTAACCATATTTTCAATTTTGAATACAAATTAATTCGCATTCTCAAATATTTATAAATATATATATATAATACAAAACGAGAAAAGTTCAATTCTTCCAAGATATACATAAAGAGTTGATTCCTTCCACACAGACAAAGAGTTAATATCAAGCAAAGATCACAGGTAAATAAAAAAGAAACAGTCCTAGAGCGTACCAGAGTCCTCAATATCACAAAATGAACATGAATTTAAAATCTGCATTGACAATCTCTTGGTGCTTGTTAAATTCGGACATACGCACAATAAGGTAATACTTCAAAAAAAAAAAGTTGATCTCCCTTACCTCAAATCAAAGTTCACGTGACTCAAACATTTGCACAGTTTAAATTTAAAACGATTCATCGCATCCTCACCATACTATGTTTATGAAGATGCCGAGTGCGCCCTCGTTCGGGAAAGTGTCTAAGAGGTCAAGTGACTCCAAACAACGCACTTAAAAATCACAAATTAAAAAAAAAGATGGAATGGAATGGAAAAGTTCTAACTCTTGGTCTCTGCATCATTTAGACATAACTTACACAAGACGGGAATACAAGTAAATCCACAAGATACATTATAATATTGTAAGTTCTGAACAATGTCCTATGAGCAATGCGTTTTTGATATTAAGTTTTGTTGATCTTCAGGCGAAGAATAGTCTCACAACCTTGCAATATTTCCATCACTAGTTGATTTGATCACAACCTCTACAGTGGCTTTGGATTTGGCAGCTTGCAAAGTCCCATAACCGAATGGGACCGAGTCTTGAGTGAAGGGTTCTCTCCCTGCCGTAGGGCTGTTGATGCAGTTTGAAGGGTCGCTCTGGTCCTCGTTCGGGGCGAGCGCGAGATGGCCCAGTTTGGGCGGGAAAAGAGTGTGAGCAGTGTTGATTTGGCTGTGCTTCTCTGCAAGGGTGTTGCTGTGGTGCTTGAGCAGGGGCGCTCGGGCTTGAGTCATGGGCGTGTTGTGTCGAGAGGAGCAGGGGGTTTTGAGATCCGTGTCCCCAGTGTCGACAGAAAGACAGTCATCAGGCAAGTCACTGATAGGAGGAGAGCCAAGTTTAACTGACTGCACCAGGCGCTACAAATCATGAAAAACAAAACACTTTAGTAGTATGTTGGAAAAAGTTGCAAGGTGGCTGAGTGGTAAAGCCATTGGCTTTCTAACCGCGGGGTTTCGGGTTTGCACCCCCATGAAGTCTGGGATTTTGAATTTCGTAAGCCCCCTCCCCTTTCCAGAGTCTGTTCAACTCTAATGCGTAATTACAAAAGTAAAAGGAAAACCGTTGTGCTAGCAACATGACACACCCCGTTAAGTTTGCCATACAATGTGAAGACCTTTCTATGTTGGAAAGACTACTTAACTTTAAGTAAACATTTTACTTTATTTCTAAAATTCAAGATCATGCTTTAGAATTGTAACATTCTATGAAGGCCAGTATTTCCTTAGAGTCCATTAACTCAACTATGACATGTTTGTTGACTAGCGATTCTATAGATCTACTACCATTACACACAGGCTACGCCCATTGATTTGTTCCATTGATGTCTAGTGTGTATTAGGGCCCAAACATCCCCACCTATTCGTTTTTGTATGGGTTATTTTTTTACATTTTTTCAATATACGGGCAACATTTTAACGACCCCCTAGAGTAGCTTTTAGCCCATGAATTAGTGTATCTGTTACAACTCTCAAAAAAGACTTGTGAACCTACTTCCTTCAGGGACCCAGACATTGTAAAGATGGTGTGTACAGCCCCGAGCAAGACACCCAGCAAGCAAGGAGACACACTGATGCACCAACCCAAGTTCTCTGCCCATCTTTGTTCATAGCTCACAACTGATTCAGGGTACACAAAGACAATGAAGTTGTAGATCAGAAAGCACTGTGGAAGACAAGTAAAATATGCACAAATCCTTAAAAAAACAAAAACAAAGCTTGTCTTAGGGGAAGAACTCCGAACTTACAAATATATCACTCAAGAATGTAAAAGCTATTTCCCTTCTCGATATCAAACAAAATAAATAATTGCCAATAATTAATTGACCAATTAGTTGTTTTTTTTAACCGACTCATGTTTTGTTAGGTACAATAAAAAAATTGTTTAAAGTTTCAACTTGGTCCGAGCATGCGCGTGAGAGAAATAACGTGTACAATTATTAAAGGAGATAAAACCCAACATATTTAACCATATCTATGAATGCTAAAGGATTAATTTCCCTTCTTGGCATCAAACAAAATAATTAATAACCAGTAATCATTTGAATAATGGTTAATTATTTTTTTTTTTATTGATTAATGCATTTCTTGCGCTAATGAAGTCGTGAGTGTCGAAGTATCTTGAGGCAAGGAAAGTGGCCAGCATGAAAGAACGCAGAGCCAACAAAAAGCTGAAAACAAAAGCAGGCCTATCTGCAGTAGACCCAATTTACCCATGCCGTGTGTGTGGCTGGCTTTTCAAAGCGAGGATTGGATTTAAAAGTCATCTTCGAGTTCATAGGAAATGAGAAATGTGCTCATCTTCAACCACGAAGGAAGATGCATACAAGCCAAGGAATATAAACAGTAAATTAATTTTTAAATTCAACATTAAATCAAAACTTGAAAGAAATAGTAAATGCCTTACCGCTGCCACCAGTGACGCGGCACCATACCATATCCCCATGAAGATTCGGTCAATTGGCATTCGTAGTGTTTCCTGACGAACTAGGACCAAAACAAAATCACATCAAATGTTCAAAAACAAAACCAGATCGAAGACAGAAGAACAAAAAAAATAATCTTTATGTTCAGAAAAATGAATTAATAAATATAACATTGTTGTCTCATTGAGACTTAAAGTCAGAGTACTTACTGAAGCCAATAATAAAAGGTACCATACTGAAGATGACCATAGCAAACAGAAGGCGGTCAACATAGAAGCAGACGATCTGGTATAAATATAGACCACACTGTAAACAGAAGAACAAACACATTACTTAAGACCGACAGTTTTGTTTGGATTTTAGTTGAAAAGCAATATGGCGAAATAAAACCAAGAATAACAATGCGAGCAGTCTAGACAAGAGGGATGCGCTGGACTGTCTACATGATGTGCACTGGTCCCAACCTCAGTTGCCCTAGACTTATGTTGTCCTGTAGGATGTTTGAACCTGGGCTTAATCATTGTATTTCTTAAAAAGGATGTCTCAAATTAATGACATAAATGTTCTAACAGGATTCCTTCACTCGATGAAAGAAAATTGCTTTCATGTTTCATATTGAATAGCAAGAATTCAGTTTCAATTCTGTGTGTATCTATAATTTCAATTGCGGTCTACAGAAATAAAGACTTGACTAAATTAAGTTAGTTATCTCCATTGAAAATTACAGAGACAATGACTTGACCTAATTAAATTAGTTACTGAAGTTTGATTATACGAAATACGTGAGTTGACTTAATTAAATATTAATATTATTTGTCGCTAAAATGGTTAGAATTGGTTCAATAAAAAATGCTACCATACTTGAGACAAATACGGAGACGTGAGCAGGAACGAAACAAAACAGAAAGCAGCAAGCAGGATTGGAGTTTTCTTGAAAAACGCCATCACAACTTTTGGAAGACTTGGCCAGACATTTTCCCAGATCATCAAAATATGAAGACTCTGAAAAAAAAAGATTTATTAATATTAGAAGGAAGCTTGATTGACTATTTAGAGAGGTCCAAAAGAAGACCCTGGCTTCAAGCTTTTACGTTCATGAAAATATTCAAGCACTGCAACTGCGCGAAGGACGCAGCTTAAGGTGAGACTCGCAGATTAAGTCTCATTAATTACTAGAGTAGAAAACTCGGTCTCATGTCGACGGAATGGCTCCCGAGTCTATGAAAATGGCGGGAATGGGACTAAAGAAGAAATACAGCACAGTTCTTAGATGTATTGTTTTCTTGAGTATACAACAGAGATTAGCCAGATACTCTTAAACATTGAAAACGTACCTACGTTATGAAAGCATCAATTTCTCTTCAATGAATATAGGTGCAGTAACTGCAGTTTACAAGAGCTATGTAATGACTAGTAGCACTTGACAATTTTGTTGATTCACCAAGAAGTGGAGAAGGAACAGAAAGTTCATTACTGGCCCACCATGTTGTTCAAAATCAGAAGAGCTGTTTCCACAGCCTTGAAGTTGGTTAGATTGGTTAGGAGCCTGAACGTTTATTTCCCAGGTCATCGAGTGCCGTGTAGAAACTTAGAGCCTGATTCCTAATCCCCAGTAAGCAGTAACAATTTTTAGATACAATTTATACGAAGTTAACGAACGTTGCGACAGAAATCTATGATATAGGTTATTTATACAATAGAAAAATATCAGTATGAGTAAAGGTTGGAAAAAGGTGACTGGGTACACTGGCGGATCCAGGGGGGAGGGGCGATCGCCCCTCCAATCGGCCGACCCCCCCCCCCTCCGGTATAGAATTAGTATAGAATTAAACACAATTTGTATACGAATTTATTACTTATGTTAATAATATATACTAAGTATTTATATTTCAACTTTTTTAAAAAGATTATTTCGCCCCCCGTCCTCTAGTATGTTGGCTGATTTGGTGGGGTCGGGAGGGGGGGATGGCATCAATCCGCCCCCCTTCCATAAACTTTCGAGTGGGGGGGGGGCGGTCCAATTTATTTATGGAAATCAAAGCTTGCTAACAATATCAATTAAATATCTATATGATTAAAACTTGTTATTGGTGTTTTAACTAATATTTATATTATGTCGTTCACCTGTGAGCCGATTTGGGGGGTGGGTGGCGAATACTTCTACTGCCCTTCCCACCTAAACCCTTTGAGTGGGTGGGGGGCGTTCCTACTTTTATGGGGAAATCATAGTTTGTGAGCAAAATTAGTTGAATTAAAATATAATTTTTATATTATGTCGCTCCCTTTCTGGTATCTTGGCCGATTCTGTGGGGTAGGTGGGGGGGGGGAATTGCATGTACTGCCCTCCCCACTCTAGCCCTCTGAGTGGGTGGGGCGGTCCTATTTTTATGGAGAAATCATAGTTTGTGAACAAAATAAGTTGAATATCTATATAATATAAGCTACATATGATATGTGAACCCATTGTACATTATGTCGCACCACACTCTAATATCACATTTTATCATTAGTAAATATAAAATGAAAAAGGGTTGTACCAGGTGGGAGGGAATATTCATGCAATCGCCTTCCGCCCATCGGACAAAACAATACTTTTTTGTTTGTTTATAGTTAAGATATCACATTTTTTAAAAATCTGTCACTAATATTATTTATATATGCTATAAATTAAATTCTTATATCGAGTCGCCCCATCCCTATTATTTAATGCCAAATGCAATCTTTAGTAAATATTATAAAAAGGAGCGAGGATTAATCGTTTTCACTCTACCGCCCCTCTTTTTCCAGACGAAAACACGATGTTTCAAAAACAGAAAAGTTAAATATGGCGACAGAGTTTATGTAATTTCATCATTTTTTTTATCATAATTTTTTAACGAAAGACTTTGCTTTTGGAAAATTTAGAATTCATACCAAATTTCTCAGTAGAAGAGTAACGATTGAGATGAGTTTTGAACCCAAATATTCTTTTCCAATCCGCATATTTACAACGTTTACTCAATCTGCAATTTTTCTAGTTAAATTTGGGACCATGGCTCACAATTTAAGCTTCAATCCTAAAAATGCAAAAAAATTAGAGTAGAATCTAATTGGCTCACTTTATTTCTCCTCCCACTTCAGAAATTTTTTATTAGAGCTTTAGATTATAGTTCTGCAACAAAATAAAGTTACAAACATGCCTATTGAAATAAATGTATAACTTACAAATGGGGTATCTTCTGATCGTTTTATTTGCAATGCAGTAAAGGCCTATAAATTCATCTTGCAATATTTTTCAAGTAAAACAATTTTCATAAGTTCCTTTTTAATAGGATGAATAATGAGCTGTAGATGTCATGGAAATGCGTTTCTGTAGTGAAGAATGCAAGAAAACGCTTTTGGCATCGGGGCTTCGCCCCAAACTCCACTAATGAATAATGAGATGTAGATATCCGGAGAATGCGTTTCTGCAGTGAAGAATGTAAGAAATCGCTTTTGGCGTCGGGGCCCCACTGATTACTAATGAGCTGAAGTTATCAGGAGAATGCGTTTCTGCAGTGAAGAATGCAAGAAAACGCTTTTGGCGTCGGGGCTTTGCTACGAACCCCAATGAGGAGGCTTACAGTGCTCCCCCAGAACCCCAAGTATCAAGAGAAAGGCCTCAGCATGACTGTTTATATATATATATATGCTGTACGCAAATTTATGCATAGGGTTAGGGTTAACTGGGCGTTAGGGTTTGGAAAAAAATCGCCCCCCCCCCCCCACTCCGAAGTTCTGGATCCGCTAATGACTGGGGAAATAATATTTTGATTCAGAACTCATCTCAATTGTTACTTTTATACTGAAAAATTTGGTATGAATTCTAAATTTTCCAAAATAAAGTCTTTCTTAAAATAATTATGATAAATCATGTGCAATTAAATAAACTGTGTCACCATATTTGACTATTCTGTTTTAAAACGTCATGTTTTCGTCTGGAGTGAAAACGATTAATCCTCGCTCCTTTTTATAATTTCTGCTAATTTGGCATTTGACATTAAATAAGAGTGGGGCGACTCGATATAAGAATTTAATTTATAGCATGTATAAATAATTTTAGTGACAATTTTTTTTTAGTTTTGTAATTTCTTAACTATAATACAAAAAGAAAAAGTATTGGTTTGTCCGATGGGCGGAGGGCTATTGCATGTATCGCCCCTCCGACCTGATACAACCCTTTTTCATTGTATATTTACTAATGATAAAATTTGCGATTAGAATGTGTCCACAACATAATATAGAAATGGGTTCAAATATCAAAATATCAATATTATTATTATTATTATAGCTTTTATATAGCGCTACTTTCATGCTTATAGCATGCTCAGAGCGCTTTTGGTCCAATCTCATTTGTGGACCGGTGGGGGGGGGGGGGGGATGGGGTATCTAGGAGTTAGTTTAGTTAGTGCCTTTAGGCGCTCAGTGTCGAACCTCGAGCCCCCTTCTAGGTAGCCAAGCCAAGCCAAGTTCAAGCGCACTTAGCCTCTCGACCACGCTTCCCACCAATATGTAGCTTATATTATATAGATATTCGGCTAATTTTTTCACAAACTATATATTCGCCATAAAAATAGGACCCCCCCCCCCTTTCAGAGGGCTAGAATGGGGAGGGCAGTAGGAGCAGTTACCTCCCCCCTCCCACCTCACCGAATCGCACAAGATACCTGAAGGGTAGCGACATAATATACAAATTATATAGTAATTCAACTAATTTTGTTTACAAACTATGATTTCTCGATAAAAAAGGACCCCCCCCCCCCCCACACACACTCAAAGGGTTTAGGTGGGAAGAGCAGTAGATATATTCGCCCCCCCCCCCCCCCCCCAATAGACTAACAGGGAAACGACATAATATAAGGATCGGTTAAAATATCAATAACAAGTTTTAGTCATATAGATATTTAATTGATTCTGTTAACAAGCTGTGATTTCTACAAAAAAATTAGACCGCCCCCTCACTCGAAAGTTTATGGGAGGTGGGGCGGTATTGATGCCATCGCCACCTCCCCACCCTACCAAATCAGCTAACATACTAGAGGGGTGGAGGGCGAAATAATCTAAAAATAGGTTGAAATATAAATAATTAGTATATATTATTAGCATAAATAATAAATTATAATAAATAATAAATTCGTATATACAAATTGTGTGATTTCTTTTACTAAAATTCGTCCATCCACACCCTTCGAGGGTCGGCCGAATGGGTGGTCGATCGCTCTACCGCCTCCTCCCCCCCCCCCCCCCCCCCCACTCTTGAATACGCCAGTGTATAGGTAGTGTTTTCATGCCCATTCAAAAAATGTCTAACATTCCACTACCTTGCATTGTGCTGCCAAAGTAAGTTAATAGCATCTAAAATCTGTTTAGTACTGTTTTATTCTTAGTACCTAATTTTCTAGAATTAAAAAAAACAAACAAAAAAATAAAGTAGAAATAAATAAATAAGTATATGGAGTCGGTAAAAAAACAGAACAAACTAAGAGTTGGGGGATTTTGGTATTGATGATTTTTATTTTAGTTACTTCCCTTTTCTCAAGACTTGAAAGACAAAAGCTACACGAGTTATTTGCCCTTCTACTCCACAATGTCTCAGTACTCACCAAATGTTGAATGTTGAGCAAGATGTATGTGGCGTATAGTAAGAACAGCATGAAGGGCGAGAGGGCGTACTTGTGAAATGTGTGAGGTATGGATACAAACAGATAGCTCAGACCTATCAAAAAGAGACAAAAACAACCAGAAAATAGATAGTAAATAATATCATTTAAATATATCAGCTTTATCTCGACGTACAATCTCTCACATTGTTCCTTCACATATAATAATCATATTTACATGTAGCTGGACTTGCGTTTGCAGACTTATTTCTACCTTGTGGTTACAACCTTTTAGATCACATGACCGAACAGCTGGTTACATAAATCAACATGAATAGTCTGTCTGATATATTTAGCCTTTACCTGTCCAATTGGTGTGTACTTCGGACGGTTTCGAGAACTCTACCACACACGGTGTCGCCACTGCATAGAGGACGATGAAATACTAAAACAACTGTTTATGAATGTCGCGTTTTTTTGTTTTCTTGCATGAAGGACGATCGAGACAAGGAAATGAGAGAGAGAGAGAGAGAGAGAGAGAGATAACTGGTCCATGTGCGGCAATGGGTCTGTCTTTGTATGTGGATTGGGCGACCTTAAAACTCACCGCCCTCTTTCTTTGCTGTAAGGGAGAAATCTCAGCATGATCGTGTACTAATGGAGTTTCTGATACGATATACACTCAAAGAACACGACAATGCCGTGCAAACGTAACAAGAATTATGTGACAATTTGTATATCCAAGCGACCAAAATGACATTACAGAAGGAACAGTTAAGACGTTCAGTTCATAAATTAAGAATATAAATTATTATACAGCTGCTGTATCAGAAGTCTGAAAGAAAATAGAACTAAAAAGATTTAAACTGAAATAATTTGTTTAAATCACAATGTGGACATGTAAAAGTGACTGAGTTTGATGACACATGAAATATGAAATGTTTTCAGACCTTTTTGTAATTACATCCGAAATAAACCTTTTTGTCCGACTTGATAACATTGAATGAAGATTATTTGTTGAGAATTATGAAAGGGAACAAATTGTTGTAAATGACAAGGAAGACTCTACTAGTTCCATGTCTTCCTATCTATTATATTTTCTATCCTTTTCTAACCATCTCTGTCCTTAGATCCTCTTAACACCCCTCTTCCCACTCCAACAATCAACCATCTGATTCACCTGAAGCCCCTGCCCATCTTTTCAATTTTTAAAAAAATACAAACATTTCTATGAAATAAAATAGCATTGGAGTGATTTCAAAATTCTCATTTCTATCATTCAAAACAAAAATATTTTATTTCAATGGACGCACTTTGAAAAGTACGATCTTTTTGAAGTAATTTCTGTATTTTATAAGATAAGAAGATCTAGTTCCCAGCGATATCAAAATGTGTTGATTCCTACATTACTGGTATTTAAAAAAAAAAAATTTCAATAGATGCACGTTGTAAAGTACGATCTAGTTCACAGCAGTACAAAATGTGTTGATTTCTACATTACTGGAATATAAAACTAATATTTCTAAGACTGTACCTGGCTTGACTCCTACTTCAGAACTTAAGATGCCTCGAGGATATCTTGGATCAATGAAGGGCATAATCATGATCAGAATGATGACTGGTGAGAAGATGTAGCAGGCGGTCAAAATAGCCCAGGTCCTGAAGTAACAGCACGACATGTTTCAATGTTATATATCATAGAAAAATTCTAGTTTAAAGTTATGTAACGAAACATATTATAATGTTGTATAACAAAAATATATTGGAATCCTTTTTGAATGTATATATTAAGTTAAAAAAAAAGTAAAATTCCCCTTTCAGACCTTGTAGTCTATTTATAGGGCAGATGAATGTATGTAACACCATTATATTAAAACCTTGTATAACAACCCAACAACATTGTTATATTAGAATCTTATATGACTATCATATTAGACAGCTATGCAATCGTATGTAACGTGATAGTATGAAGTCATGAAGGCAAAGTTTTATTCGACTTAATGTTATTTAGTTAAATTGTAGTAACTAATAGTCACGAATTTGCTAATAAAAAGAAATGATTTGTGTTACATGTTTCTGTAGGGCAGATGTGTTAATGTCCACGTCCTTGTTAATGTCCATGTCAATGTCATTGTAAAGATTCATGCCCATTTCAATGTCCTTGTTAATGTCCATGTCAATGTCATTTGTAAAGATTCATGCCCATTTCAATGCCCTTGTTAATGTCCATGTCAATAAGGGATGCACCGGATAGTAGCTCCAGGTTCGGCCGGTTATCCGGCCAATTTCACTATCCGGGTTACTTTGCGGTAAATCGCAATAAGGAGGCTGAACAATAGAACATACCTATACGAGTGACCTTTTGCCACACAAACCATGAGTAAATTACTATATTTCATAGCCCAGTAAGCCAGTAACTAATTTTGATGTAGATGAAAACAGAAGGCAAAGATTTGTGTATATTATTATATCATGTATTATATAGACATTGAACAGGGCTATATTTAAATTCATCATCCTACTACTTATTGTTTAGTCCTTGACACTGAATTTACTGAGAGATATTTACTATTTTAAAGCCAGAATGGATAAATGCAACATGCTAAGACAGTATACTGATTACTTTACACTGTACAAAATATACATTACTGTTTCATTACTTGTCCTAACGTGTTAACTTCGAGTCGTACTACCTCTTAGTGTGTCTTGATTTCATAATGATATATTTAATAATTTGGGAGTGTTAAGTAACTTCTCTTATTACTGTTATTATTGCTCTGTGTATTTAGCCACTATGTATCAGGTCCTAGGTGCTAGGACAGGGAGCGGCCTATAAAACACGATTCTGATGACCCGTGGATGGCCTGAAATACATGAATGCATACATCTACCAACAATACAACCCAGTCTGCACTATACCTTCAAGAGCTTAAAAATTAGTTCAATATACAGGTATATATAGTACATTGACAAACAAGCTACACAAACTAGTTTGTAGTATCTTTTAATAAATGCCTCATCAACTTTAATTCATCAATCAAAAGGTGAAAAAAAGTAAAATAAAAATATTACATGGTATGCAATTAAGAGGTACAAAATTAGGTATGGTATCCAGCTCCGGCCGGAAGTCTTATTTTACTATCCGACGATAACCTTCTCCGGTCGAATATTAAAAAAAATGCTATGAGTGCATCCCTAATGTCATTGTCCTTGTTAATACCCATTTCAATATTCTTGTTGATAATCATGGCAATGTTATTGTTCTTTTTAATGTCCATGACAATGTTGCGTTTATTAAATGTCAATGTCCTAATTTTAGTTTAAGTCAATGTCCTAATTTTAGTTTAAGTCAATGACAATATCTTAGTTAATCTCCACTGACTATTTCACTGGTCTTGTTAAATTTGTGGGTCATCACAGCCAATCTATTTATTGAGTGTAGGCATACAGATCTCACCATAGAACTGCGGGTCCCAAATGGATCTACATTCTTTCTTCCTCTTTCTTTTCTCTTTTTTTTTCTTTCATTCCTGCCTTCCCAATCTCTCAAGTTTTTATCTATAAGCTTTTATATTTTACAGGCATATCGGCCATATCACCTATACATTATAATTCTAAAATAATTGGCTATATTTTCTCATCTTGCGCCACTTATCTCCAAGAGCTTGTTTTATATAAGAAATAATGTTAAAAAAAAAATATAATTTATTAAAAAAGGAAATAAAAAAATCAAACAAAAAATCTCCAAAGGCGTTGGATTAAAAAAAAATTTCTTTCACACATTGACAGGTTATTTCAAGCTTTGCAAATTCAGGGGAAATAACTAGGGCTTTCAAGGGAACAATAATTGATGGCAACGAAAATTGAGTACGGCACATGCGATAAGAAAGTTTTGAAAAATGTTCTGCCTTTGTTTTCAAAATCCAAAAGTTTACAGCTTGGCTTCAGATATCATAAAATATTCTCGTTTACGTTGATTATAATTTAAAAAAAAGGATATTGGAACCTTTTTTTTTTAATTCAGCGTTTCATTTTTTTATTTTGTACTTTAGTAAGCAAGGACACCGGTATCGGAGATTCCTCTACAATATATATATATATATATATATATATATATAATCATAGCAAGGAGGGACACGATTCACTTTTATAGGTCTGTTGCTTGTTGTTGGATTGAATCATTCGAAATAACATTTTGTGCCTGTCGTAATAACCTTAGAGGTGCTATACGCTACAATCATTCTCACAGACGTAAAGGAAATGATTATCATAATGACTGGTTTTTTTTTTTATCTTTTATTATGTTCAGATTGTTGAAATCCTTATAACATTTATTTTGTTTGATTGTTGAAAGTTTGATCATTTTCTCCCTATCAAAGTTAGTGTTTGTTACACAAAAATAAAGATCAGAGAAGAGACCACAGGAATAAAGATCAGAGAATAGATCACAGAAATAAAGATCAGAGAATAGATCACAGAAATAAAGATCAGAGAATAGATCACAGAAATAAAGATCAAAGAATAGATCACAGAAATAAAGATCAGAGAATAGATCACAGAAATAAAGATCAGAGAATAGATCACAGAAATAAAGATCAGAGAATAGATCACAGAAATAAAGATCAGAGAATAGATCACAGAAATAAAGATCAGAGAATAGATCACAGAAATAAAGATCAGAGAATTTAGGATTATCAACTACTAAGCATTATCCGAAATCATGCACCAACAAAAAAAATTAGAATTATTTTTCAAAACAATGATTTAAAATCCGCAACATTTATGAAATGTATTTTTGATATTTAGCACGGATTGCTTCGCTGATTTCGCCCATGCTAGGACGCATTCGTATGAGTGCTCATTTTTTCTCTGGTGTTATTAGAGTTTGGTTGCCTGAATCAGCCAGGAAAACCAACAATTTAGAAACGCGTAAGTCTATAATTAACATGCACTACATTAACACATGGATAAGCATAGAACGTAATAGTCTTTGATATTTTTAAGGGACGTCTGTAATTTTAAAGAAAATTATAAAATGAGATTTCTAGCTGTCTCTTTTTGAAGCCACTTGCAGTCTGGTGCTTTCCTTTAAAGCCGTGGTATACATAAAAAGGAAAATCTCCTGCCGAAGCTCAGTCGGCGATAAGAGAGCTTCAACCACTGCAGACAATGATTATATCTGCTGTGCGTGTGGCAAACTATATAGATCACAGCTTGAATGCGAAGCCATCTGAAATACTGCACTTATCTTTAATTTTCGGACTCAAAGACAAGCCTTATTGTTATACAAACGAGTTGGTGTATAACACTTTATTTATTGTAACCCTAACTCTAACCCTAACCCTAATTGTATTCTTTTACTTGCAATTCTTTATTTTGTTTTCCAAAGCTTATTAACTCAGACTGTGTGTGTGTGGGACTCTCTTGCACCTTATTGCTCCCACTTCCCATTCTTGGATCAACTTTGCACAATTATTTAATGTCAATGACAACTCAAGAAGCAATCAAAAAACAACAACGAACCGACTAGTTAATGATGTTAATCCCTAAGTAGTAATTAATTAGTTTCATTCTATATAGTATATGTAAAATGTTTTGTTTGTTTTTTCGGATGTTCCTTCAGAGTTGAAGATAATTTACTTCCTAGTCCAAACCTCCCGCAGGACGACGGGGGATGGGAGCGGGCATGGTTTGAACCCTGGACCATCGATAGATTCAAACGACAGTCCAGCGCGCAAACCGCACGACCAGGCAGCCATCCATTACTAAGTTAAGGGGAGATGATCCTAATGTAGAGAATTATCAATATTGCTGCAAGTGTATATATATATATATATATATATATATATATATGTCAGATAAAAATGTTGACCTAAGTTCCAAAATTGGAGTTCTGAAAGAAAATTATAAGAATATATTTCTTTCTCTTTTTGAACTAGAGCAGAGATTCAATAAAGTCTCGGAGATGATCACGTGACTGGGCGAGAACGTCAAGATGAGAATTGTAAAAACAAAAATGAATGCCGTTTTGTAAGAAAACAATGAACGTTTCTTGAGATGACGAGTGCTCAGTGTAATAGGGATCAGATGTCCAGTTGAACGTACAAGATACCAATGTTACTTTCAGACTTCAATAATTATAATGAGACTTTGAAAATAGAACAAATGTTTTCGTGTCCTGTGTGTAATCAAACTCGGCTTGTTTTTCAGTAAAGCATCGAGAGACAAAAAGCACACACACACAAAATCCTATATTTAAAAGCTTGTTTTTAAATGAACTAAGATATGGTGATGTGACTCCATTGTGTGCCATTGTACATTGATGCAATACGACTTCAATCTTCCCTATATTAATTGGAGACAATTAATATCGGCGGTAGGTGTCCCCAAAAAAGGCATAAGATCAGAGAAAAAAAAATTATTAGCGGTTCACCGAAAGGAAACCGCAATTTCTTTTAAGGTCAATCTGTCATATTATTTCAGTAAAATTGATTACATTACCATTGTTGTATATAACACAGAGGATTAATGTAAATGATGTAGTGGACTTCTTGACTTAAATTTATGAGACATTTCAAGCTTTAGTATATTGGGTTGCTTTGCTGACGTTTACATGAAACTATGTCGTAAGTGTCCTATCCTTCTATCATATAAATGATTATTTTGAGTGATATTTACAATATTTTTTCAGAATATTGAAAATGTATGTACATAAAATATGCTCTTAATTAAAAAAGGAGAGACTACTCTTTCGAACTCTCAATAATTAATTGTGTACCGATTTCAAATAAGCAGGAAAAAATCGAAGCTAACAGTATATTTTGATAAAATTTTTAGCAGCAACACCAAAAGGAGAGGCTGGTATTAGTTTTGTGTGGTCTGTTTGTCCTTCTGTCCGCCCATGCTTCTGTCGTGTGAAGTAATCAAACACTATAATGGACATTGTTAATGCTTTTAATGATATTTTGTGAGCTTTTTAAGTTTATATTTTAAGGTTACTTTTCATCTGAAGGTTTAAAACTTTTGCATATTTATAAAATTAACTATCTAAGCTTATTTTTTTTTCGTGTCTTAAAACTAACCATTTTTAGAATAATACCTTCAAGATCAATTTTCTTTTACAATTAATAGCAAGCGCTGTTAACAGTTTTATTAAGAAAGTGCATTCATGTCTCTGGATTAGCACAATTTCTCTCACCGAGTGACACTTTTCTTATTACAGGCAATATGCGTCCCCAGGAATGGAAGAGTTCCTGCCCAGAGTCCAAGACCATAAACATGAAGATCCACAGCATCCAACCAAAACTGAAAGAACAAATAAACACAAACTTTAAAAGCAAAACTGTGAACCAAATAAGTCTTTGAAAAACTGATCATTGAATACTTAGAGTATATGAGACTGTATGTATCAGTGTTACAAATAGGTCTTTGAAAAACTGACCATTGAATACTAAGAGTGTATGAAACTGAATGTATCAGTGTTACAAATAGGTATTTGAAAAACTGATCATTGAATACTTAGAGTGTATGAGACTGCATATATCAGTGTTACAAATAGGTCAGTACTTAGAGTGTATGAAACTGTATGTATCAGTTTTACAAATAGGTCTTTGAAAAACTAATCATTGAATGCTTAGAGTGTATGAAACTGTATGTGTCAGTGTTACAAATAGGTCTTTGAAAAACTGACCATTCAGTTCTTAGAGTGTATGAGACTGTATGTATCAGTGTTACAAATAGGTCTTTGAAAAACTGATCATTGAATACTTTGAGTGTATGAGACTGTATGTATCAGTGTTACAAATAGGTCTTTGAAAAACTGATCATTGAATACTTTGAGTGTATGAGACTGTATGTATCAGTGTTACAAATAGGTCTTTGAAAAACTGATCATTGAATACTAAAACTGTATGTATCAGTGCAAACAGAAATGATGTCAAAACTAAGTACATTTACTTTGGTACTTTTGTCCTATGCACTTCCTTGCTCTACGATATTGCATACGATTCGAGCAGCATAAGAACAGAGTTGTGCTAAAGTAAGACAGAGGTTCCTTCCGCCCCTTACCTTGATTAAGAAAAAAACAACAACACAGCCACACAAAATAAAAGAGAAGCATAAGGTCTTGAGTTAGAGCATAGTTCGTTCCGCCTGCAATAACACGAAAGGGATCATCGCTCTGGAAGGAGACCAATCGTCTTTAGTAGCCGTGAACTCTGACCTGTGACGTGGCAACCAGCTATTGGTCTCCACTCAATCACCTGTGTCACGCCTGTCCAGCAAGGGGAGAAAAAGCAGAGGTGCTATGTGTTGATGACAGGACAGAAAGGTGTGAAAAAACAGTAGAATGGTCGTTTTTGTCGAGTGGAATGATCGTTCTTGTGGAGTGGAATGGTCGTTCTTGTGGAGTGGAATGGTCGTTCATGTGGAGTGGAATGGTCGTTCATGTGGAGTGGAAGACATTCCTGAGAGGGAAACAACCACAACCACAGAGCAACACGGATCTGTAAACTTGTGGCAGCAGTTATAGAGGCGGCACCAGTGAATGGTGAACAAAGAACTTCAGACCAACCCAACTTCTTCGTTGAGATGCCTGCCTTTTAGATGTTCTGCCGCCCCCCCCCCCCCCCCCCCACAAATTGCAAGGTCTGGAAGGGGAGTTTTACTTTATGCAAAATTCATTAAGGATTTAACAACTTCTCTAGTTATATCACAAGACATTGTTCTCCTAGTATCTTAGAAGGCACCTTACACAGGTGGCACAACTTAGGTTGAGTTATTCTGACAAGTCTCCAGACTAACGCTAGGTCACTGAATCTGCAGAGGAAACTTTTTTTTTTCCAATCGAAGTGACTTTGTGTTTCGAATGTACGGACATCTAGTTAGACCGAGCCAGAAGCAAGACTCCAGACTAACGCTAGGTCACTGAATCTGCAGATGAAACTTTTTTTTTCCAATCGAAGTGACTTTGTGTTTCGAATATACGGACATCTAGTTAGACCGAGCCAGAAGCAAGACTCCAGACTAACGCTAGGTCACTGAATCTGCAGAGGAAACTTTTTTTTTTCCAATCGAAGTGACTTTGTGTTTCGAATGTACGGACATCTATTTAGACCGAGCCAGAAGCAAGACTCCAGACTAACGCTAGGTCACTGAATCTGCAGAGGAAACTTTTTTTTTTCCAATCGAAGTGACTTTGTGTTTCGAATGTACGGACATCTAGTTAGACCGAGCCAGAAGCAAGACTCCAGACTAACGCTAGGTCACTGAATCTGCAGATGAAACTTTTTTTTTCCAATCGAAGTGACTTTGTGTTTCGAATATACGGACATCTAGTTAGACCGAGCCAGAAGCAAGACTCCAGACTAACGCTAGGTCACTGAATCTGCAGAGGAAACTTTTTTTTTCCAATCGAAGTGACTTTGTGTTTCGAATGTACGGACATCTAGTTAGACCGAGCCAGAAGCAAGTCTCCAGACTAACGCTAGGTCACTGAATCTGCAGAGGAAACTTTTTTTTTTCCAATCGAAGTGACTTTGTGTTTCGAATGTACGGACATCTAGTTAGACCGAGCCAGAATCAAGACTCCAGTATAGCCATTGTAATGACTCAATAGTAAGAAGCGTAGAAGTTGGGTTTAATTGGGTTTTACCATAGTGACGCGACAGTACGTAAAAAAGTGAGAACGGAAATAAGTTAGAAAAGATTAACAGACGAGAGACGAACAGAAGACCGCTTGTAGCAAATAGAGACGACGTAGACTGTGGGAGTATTTTCTAGAATAAACTGTTGTTGATTTAAAATGATGTATTAGTTCGTTCTATACTGTTTTGTTACGTTGGTTATTATTAACGAGCTCGCGAATAACATCTCATATAACCAGAGTAATCAACATCATCTACACTCAAATAGATCTAACAACCAACACAACAGAATGAAGAAGTTTAAAAAGTTACCTCTGAAAAGCTCATAAAATAACCGACAGTACTCTGTGATTCCGGAACACTGGATTTTTTCAAGTCCGTGAAAAGGAATCTTTTGAGCGAGATCTGGTGGTCGGGTACAGCGGCGTAGCCATAGATGGTGATTATTAAAATGAGTACTGCAGTAACTGGCGCTAGGATAATCATCACCTGTGCAAGAGAAATATAACAAATAATTAAACACTTGGTAAAGTATTACAAACTCAGAATCAGTTTCATCTAAGATGGTGTTATGGTGTGTGTGTGTGTGTGTTTCTATGGTGACGGTGGGAAGATGTTAGCGATTGGTTGTAAATGATGAAATATAGGGTGGCATTCTCGTCTCTGGATCTTAGGAGAGACGACTCCGAACGTGGGACTGAAAGGTTGTATTTTTGTAGAGAGTTAGATTTTGAAAATATTATTACTCAAGTCTTGTACAATTATTTCGTCTCATATCATTTGATTTTGTCTATAGTATAATTCATAAAAGCTATATTTAGTATGGTTCACAAAGAAGTTATTCAAGTTATTTTAAGTTTTACTAGTTAAGACACACTACACCTAAAGTGGTTTAGTTGTCTACCAGCAGTTTGGTGCTACAAGTCAACCACCCGCAACCACACATGGATAAAAAAAACAACAACACACACACACAAAAACAACAACAAAAACAAAAAAAAGCATTTCTGTTTCATAAACACTTTCTCAATCCATTAAATATTGCTGGAAATTTTGGTTGGCTGGAGATCACAAGTTCATTTTAAGTTCTTGTTATCAACCCAGCGTAGATTAAAATGATAGATGAACTGTAAGGATGCATTAAGAGCTTCTAAATTTCCTTACCCAAGAAATGGACATGCTCATGAAGGCTTATTAAGAAAAGTACGATTCGTTGCTGACAATTATCTGCAATTGTTTCATCAAGGGATTTCAGACTGCTATTATCAGTTTCGGATAAAAAATCATAACATTTCAGAGGCGGCAGCCTTTTGTTTCTGAAAATTGAATCTCTAGAGCGTTTATTGACATCGATTGAAAATACTTGAACAAGGTAGATATCATTCCCAACTTGATCCAGGAATGGGTGAAGGAGAACTAACGGGTAATTATTTTTTTTGTTTGATATCGAATAAGTGAACTAACTTTTTTATTTTATTCATAAGTGTGTAGTTCTTCCCCTTATATTCAAATTGTTGAAAAGTATTTTGCTTGTTTAGCTTCAGAGGAACTGATCAGGCTAGGCAGCCTAGATAGCCCATAGATAACTCTGTTATGCACTGTGGGCAGAAGATTCAACGGGCTGAATATCTTCGTACCGCCAAGACACACAGTAGTTTGGACATCGGTGATCTAAGGAAAAGGGACGCTGTCGTCCATACATCTTTTCTTGTGTCTTGCAGAGACCTTTTGTTTTATGAGGCCTCAGCACTGACCTGCGACGTGGCAACCTGTGGGCAGTGAAAACTCATAGCTCGTTGCCACGTCCTACAGACATGCGACGTGCTACAAGCTATTCGTCCCCACTCCCCACTAGTTGTGACGAATCAGGTCCGTGTTGAGGTCTTCTGTAACGATGGTCTCGGTCGTACTCACTTTTCTGCACGTGATACTTCTCCCTGCTATCATGTTTATAAAGGTCGCTTGACATAAGGCCTCGTGCAAGGTTTACCTTTTTTAGGCAACGTATCACCTTTGTTGAAAATTTTTTTTTGTAAATGCACGTGAATCGCGTGTATGTTTTTTTTCTCTATGTAATGTTTGGCTTTCTTGTCATCCATTCCTCTGACTACAAGCATGAGTTAGGCTGATAGACTTGTCCCGATAATTGTGTTTATAGTCAAGATAATAATTCGCCAGTCATCTAGCCTAGTTTTCTTGCCCTCTTTCTGGAGTTTTCTGATGTGCCAGTAAGGCGTTTGATTGCTACGAGACTAGAGAGTGGGTGATAGAGTTAGAGAGGGAGATGAGGAGTGGGAGGGAGAAAGAGAGATAGAGAGTAGAGAAATTCCAGAACTGTATGCAGACAGTCCAGGTCTATTCCCGTTCCAACAATCCGTATATAATTGTATTGACGGCTGAAGTGAGGGTGATTGGGCAGCTTCGTTGAGACCCCTCTCTGTCTGCAAGCCTCCCAGGGACTAACGACGGGGCAATTAGGATGCTTGAGACCGTCTTGAAATCTAATATCTTGAGCTATCAGTGCCATTCACACAGCATCAGAATTATGCTTCGCTTCATATTCGTTTTCCATTGTTTGAAATTGACAGACTTTTACTAAGTTAAAAAGTAAAAAGAAAAAAAGTTTTAAAAAGTCAAGGGTCACGTGATTTCAAAGCTTGTCCCAAGGATTACAATAGGAGAAGCGGCAAAAAAAGTTTGAGTGCAGATATAATTGTATTTTAAAACTTGTGTAAAGATGTTTTAGATGTTTAAATATCAAGTGTATTTGAAAGATGGATGCGCGCGCATAAACACGCACACGCACGAACACAAACACAGGCAAAAAGTTCGTTATGTTTATGAACTTAATGGTTTGAATGATAAAAGTGGGGGGGGGGGGGGGGGGGAGAGAAAAATCAATCCTAGTCACGTTCAGACCTGATCTGATGGCATGAGCTTCTAAAAATATATATATTTGCACTTAACAAATAACATTTATTAACTGCTGTCTTAACCATAATAGTGTAGATTTCATAGTTTTTCGAGCTGCCTGCTGGGAGTGTGGTTTGAACTTCGGCCTATAATCACTATAAACCCGAGTTCGAACGAGACCAGTCGTCACAGAAGACCTGAACACTGACTTACAACGTAACAACCTGTGGGCAGGGGAGACCAATGACTCGTTACAACGTTACAAGTCTGTACGACGTGGCAAGGAGCTATTGGTCTAAACTGCCCACAGGATGTGACGTTATTGGTCAGTGTTGAGGTCTTCTAAAACGAATGGTCTTGGTTTGAAAGCCTGTCTGGTGCCATCACTAGGCGAGTCTTCAATTCTAAAGTAACGTACGAAATTAAAAAATCAAGGAACAGAAAAAAGAATAATTAAAAAAAACAAAAAAAGCCCATAAAAGGGAAGTAACCGATAAGTACTGCCATATATCTAACCGCCAAGTACTGCCATATATCTCAAAATTACGGGATTTATCTCCATTTCTGCTAGATAAAACAAAGTTAATTATTTATTATTAGATGATTAACTAATTGGTTAATTTTTGGACTGATTGGTGTATTGTTATCAACTATGAATAATAATGCAAAATTTCATTTTGATCCAAGAATGAGAAGTGGGAGAAAAAACGTGTCAAAACGTAATAAGGAGAATTAATTCAGTCCCGGTCTACTCACTGTCCTGTTTTCATCTGCACTGCCTTACACACACTGTGTCTCTGGTCCACGCAGGCTTATGATCAGATGACCATAACCCGGGTCCTATTCACGTGTAAAGTTCATGCCAGTACTGTCCCTTGCCCTTTGATAGAACGCTAAACTGTATTACTGGCCTGTGTCACTTATGTCAGCTGATCACACACAGTTAACCCAATTGCGTCGCGAATAGGGCTACAATACATATATATATATATATATTTTCACATCTCTCATTAAGTAGAATTTATTCCTCTTTTTTTAAAAAATCAAACAAAATAATTAATCACCAACAATCAATTAATTAATTGTTCAATTTTTTTTTTTTTAATTTATGTCTTGTCAGTTTATATAAATAATTGTGCAAAGTTTTAACTTGATCAGAGAATAGGAAATGGGAGAAAAACATGTTCAAACATTTTACCAGACAGACAGAAAGAGAAACACAATCGAATAAACTATTCCATTCATTTTGAAGATTACGATGACAAATGAAAAATCTTTCATCAGAATGACAATAAAAAAAAATAATTACGAAAATGTGCGATGTTTCTATTTGTTCTAGAAAGACAAAAACTTCAATGAGCTCTATTATTGATGGATTTCGGGAGGGGGGGGGGGGAAGTCAAATAAATTGAAAAAAGATTTCTGGAAAGAAACATGTGAATGGTAGAAGTATCAACTTTCGAAAAGAAAGCACCAAAAAATTGTTGTACTTACTGTAAAAAATACACATGGTGTTTTTTTTTAGGGATGCACAGGAAAATAGCTTTGGCTCCGGTCTAATATCCGGTCATTTTTCACCATCCGGTCATATTTGGTACCGTCCGAATATCACCGCAGGATAATTGGCCGGATAGTAAATAGTACACATTAGCACCTACATTTCTAATTTCTATTAATATGTACACAGTGGACGTGGTTCGATTAATGTTTGTTATGGAATATATGAACGTTTATATTTAAAACAAAATAATGGCAATGGTAGAGTGGTAGAGATGAACCGCCCAGCCCCTTTTATTTGTTTAAAGATTGACAGGTGACCAGTCAGTACGGACGTAATGTTAGCATGTTGACACTATCTAGAGGTCACACCTGAGGAAACTGAGTTTTCTTACGTGGAAGTAAATCTTAATAAGGGGGCTGGTCTTTAAGCCACACCTCTACACGGGTAACTGGATCATGAGTTTGCGTAATCTTAATTACGGGCTCGACTACAAGCCACACCTCTACACGAGTGCCAAGTTTGCGTTCTTGCAGAGATATCTAAACTAGAGGCTGGACTATAGAATACACACCTACATGAGTGACCTTTTCCCAACACAAACCACGAGTATATTACTATATTTCATGCTTGACTAACCATGTTATTTTCTTGACTAAAGACCTACCAAATAACAAACACTATTGCGTATGCACAAGGAAAAAATAAATCCCGAGTATGGTCCTCACCATTATCGTCTCTACAAATTACACTCGACCTACATGAGTACGTGTAATCTATCTGACCAGGGGATCAGTCCGACACACCAGTCTATTTACTTTGTGGGTAGGGGAGGATGTGGATTTTTTTTTAATTTCCTAGAGTTGATTTTCCTCATTCTCTGAGAGCTAAAGAGCTGTAGACCTATAGACCTACACATCTCAATACTAAGCCTTACAGGCTACAATGTAATCTATGCTTAGGCACCATTTTTAGGTTGAAGCTATAAATAGGTGTACTTCATATTCCCACTGTAAATAAAAAAAATCGTTTGCCGATAATGAAGTAATCTAAACCACTAAATATTGACCTACGACGCTTCAGATTCTAACTATAAACTCTCAGTCACTAGACGTCAGGAGCAGAAGAGGTCCGTGGCCTTTAAAACAAAAGCATGATGACCAGCTCTAATGGTATAAAATACATGAACACATACATCCACCCACTATACAGTACCATCCATTTCCATTGTTCGATACCAAACAAATAATTAATTAGCAATAATTAATTAACTAATTGATTCTTTTTATTGTTTCATGTTTTGTTAGATAGAAGATATTATTGTGTAAAGTTTCAACTTTAACTGAGAATGGATATGTACGAAAGTTGTACCAGACGGATAGAAAAACAGACAGACAGACAGAGTGATTTGATATAAGATTTTTAAAAATTGTGAAGACATAGAATTCTAAAATACATTCATTGCGAAAGACTTGGCATTGTAAAGAATGTATCACTGAGGAAACTTGGCATTGTAAGTATGTATCATTGAGAAAGACTTAAGAATGTAAAGCGTGTATCATTGAGAAAGACTTAAGAATGTAAAGCATGTATCACTGAGAAAGACTTAAGAATGTAAAGCATGTATCATTGAGAAAGACTTAATGTAAAGCATGTATCATTGAGAAAGACTTAATGTAAAGCATGTATCATTGAGAAAGACTTAAGAATGTAAAGCATGTATCATTGAGAAAGACTTAATGTAAAGCATGTATCACTGAGAAAGACTTAAGAATGTAAAGCATGTATCACTGAGAAAGACTTAAGAATGTAAAGCATGTATCACTGAGAAAGACTTAAGAATGTAAAGCATGTATCATTGAGAAAAACTTAAGAATGTAAAGCATGTATCACTGAGAAAGACTTAATGTAAAGCATGTATCACTGAGAAAAACTTAAGAATGTAAAGCATGTATCATTGAGAAAGACTTAAGAATGTAAAGCGTGTATTATTGAGAAATATTTAATGTAAAGCATGTATCACTGAGAAAGACTTAAGAATGTAAAGCATGTATCATTGAGAAAGACTTAATGTAAAGCATGTATCACTGAGAAAGACTTAAGAATGTAAAGCATGTATCATTGAGAAAGACTTAAGAATGTAAAGCATGTATCATTGAGAAAGACTTAATGTAAAGCATGTATCATTGAGAAAGACTTAAGAATGTAAAGCATGTATCACTGAGAAAGACTTCAGGCATTTTAAAGCCCGTAGCACAGTGAAAGACTTAACATTGTAAAACATATACCAGGATGGCTAATTAATCGAGAGGTATACATTTGGAACTGTCTCAATAATCCCGACTTGGAGTCCGATTTCATCTTCTTTTGAGCTAGGGTGTAATAATGTTCCATTCTGTAGGAAAATCCTAAGTATTAAATTAAACAAGAACAACATACAATAATGCGAAGAAATATTTGTATTTGGGTTTGCTTATCAAAGTAAGGAGTCTATTTTACTAGCCGATTGACTAGGTCTACTAGCTAACCTTATACATTTTCATGTAGTAATGAAGATTCGATGCGAATAAACATATAGGGACTCATGTAATCGATCCCACCCTTCATGCCATCCAAAACAAACAATCTATGGTTCAACTTTGTTTCTGTTTGGCCTGTCTAAACTGGGATGTTCACTTGAGAGGGCGATTTCAATGATCAATAGTCGCATCCTGGGACCGGTGTTACTATGGTTACTTTCAAGGGAAGATGACCAAGTGTGACGTTGTCAGTCATGTGGAACTCCTCGGAAATTACATTTTACTTTGCGCGCAAACACGTCGGCTTTCAGCACACTGAAAGGTAACTATATTTCAGGGTCCGGCAGAGGCTTATTGCTCTCTGCTTACTTCCCAGCGTATGGCATGTACCCATTAGAGTAGGGTGGACTCAGGAGCGTCCTAAAATCCCGAAACGAAAAATCCCATTCCGGGATTCAAACCCAAGACCTCTCGGTTTGAAAGCCAAGCACCTAACCACTCAGCTACCAATCTCACGAAGTGTTTCGTTATTTACTTTCGATTTGAAGATTGCTGTATCTCAGTAGGACGGCGTGTAAGTTAAAGGGATTCCTGGCGGGCAGGGTTCCAGTCCGAGACCATGGAAATGTAGTCCAGAGCGCATATCACACGACCAGGCAGCTTCACTTCTGCCTGTGTTGATCATTGCTTTAATTTGTGTGATTTTATTATATTATATGCAGTGCTTTTTTGTGTAAAAACTTCAATGAGGTGCCGGTACTGAGTGATGGCTTGTGCCTAACCTTTTCACGACGAAATAAATCCATAATAAACGTTAAGATACAAGAAAACTAATACTTTTCCCCCACATTGAAAAAGGTGCCGGTACACCGTTCCGGTGCGTACTGTCACAAAAAAAGCACTGATTATATGTATAGCTACTATTTTACTGTTTGATTATTTATCACGAAGTGTCTCTCAGTGTAACACTTTGACCAATGCATGTATATGTGAGTGTATGTGTTTGTGTGATGCGTTAAATAAACGTGTGTCGTAGAACAAGTTTAAAACACCGACTCTCTTTGTGTGTTGTTTCTCTTGCATGCATCTGGCGAAGACATAATGGTCGATACATTTTCATTCACTTATTCTCTGAGGACGAGGGACACACACATCTTCCTATGTCGATTTTACAATTATTCCTCCACCTTTTCTTCTAGCAAGCACAGAGCAAACGTGCAATATTTGTAGTTTTGTAGAACATTAAAAGTCTTGGTCAAAATGTTGCGGAAAATGTAACATCTTACTGCTAATGGGCTAGTAACGGAGTTCCTTTAAACCATTGTTTCCCAAACGTTTTCTTTAGCGGAACACTTCGAACCTTTAGTGGAACACTTCGAACTATTAGCGGAACACTTTGAACTTTTAGCGGAACACTTTGAACATTTAGTGAAACACTTCGAACAGTTAGCGAAACACTTCGAACTTTTAGCGGAACACTTTGAACATTTAGTGAAACACTTCGAACAGTTAGCGAAACACTTCGAACATTTAGCGGAACACTTCGAACCTAATTAAATTATATTCTAAATTTAGCTTTATTTATCCTTTTCAAATATATATATAACTAGGAATATAATAAAATTCATACAAAACATATGAACCAAAATATGGTTGATGAACTTGATGACATTGTGTACATGAAGATCAAAACCTTTTTGATATCAGACACGATATTGGTAAGATGAATTCTAAAATCTGGTGTGGCCTCAAATCTGTTTGTAGAATTTGACTTTGTTGCAACATAATAAGAAAATACTAATTTACTTACTTAGATCCACCCGCGTCGTTCGGCGCATTGGGAGGCAAGTTGCATACACCACGAAATCTGTCACTGGCAATGTCTGAAGCCTCTTCCCACCCGGTGTCCAATGCTCTGAGGTTCTCCGTGAAAGTGTGGCACCAAGCTATGCAAGAACGTCCCTGTTTGCGCTTTTTTCGTAATTGCCTTCATGTCATTGCAACTCTTGGTATGCGTAATTCATTTTGTCGGAGAACATGTCCCGTAAACCTCATGCGACGCTCTGTCACAACCTTACTAAGTGGTCGACTCCCACTTCACTCCCACCCAGAAATAAGTTGTCAGGAACGGAAGTAAAATAACTTATTGACATTGTTTTGAAATATTGTGACGAGAAATCATTTTTAGTTGATTTTGGTATTTTTATTTCAATATAGAGTTTGAATCTAGATCAGCTCATAGTTCTAAGTGATGTTGTTCTAATCTTTTTTTCTTTACCGAGAAGAACTAATACAATCGCAGATAATATTATTTTCTGCATTTACATTACAATTAACTCACGTGTCAACCTATTCTTGAATAGTTCGTGGAACACTCATTCAGGCCTCGCGAACACTGGGGTTACGTGGAACAGTTTAAGAAACACTGATTTAAGTAAATGTGTTGCTATAAGCTACACATAGTCTTAAATACGGCTTTAACAAAATTGCTTACAGTATAGCATGGTCAGTGCGCTATGGTTCAATCTCTATTGTGGACCAGTTGGGGGGGGGGGGAGGTATCTGGGAGCAGGTTCTAGTGTAGTTTGATCTGGCGTAATCTTTTTTTTTGTGTTCTGGTGTCGTGTGATCTGGACGTGTTCATTATTGGTGCTATTATATGGTGTATTTTGATTTCGTGGTCTTTTGTGATTTATAATATATGTTTTGAATTCTAATGTAGAATATCTTACTTTACCTATAGTTTGAACATTTTGAATATTATGTTTGTATAGTCACTTTACATACATGTTAGATGTTTTATACAATCTACTGCTGAAATTCGAAAAAAAACCCACATTCAAATTCATTCTTTAAAAGTATAATTCACTATTTAAAATATCACGGAATTCCTAATAATATTTTTAAAGAGTTTGGTTATCACACAAACTCATGCGGCCCCCGATTGGACCGCCTAATAAAATATAAGCACTATATTTTTGTTCTACAAATATCTTTTTTTGTGTAAGCCATCATTAATTTTGTTTTGTTTTGACAAAGTTTGATAATGTATAGCTCCTAGCTTTTATTAACGTTATATCTGCCTAGGTGAAAAACTATAGATATACTCTTTGTTTAGAACTCTTTGACCCAGGCGTTTTCCCTTCTAGTTATTAAACAGCCAACAAATAATATTTTCAATTTTTGATCATCATTCCCACAATATTGTATTCCCGAGACAGTGTTTGGTGAGCAAAATGTTATTGAATTATTAATTAGCTTATTATTAATCAATAATTTATAATCATTCTCGTTTGTTTGATTTGATCTAACCATTAATATTTTAGGCATGATATTAACAAAGGAGTAATATGTTCAGATAACATTGACATTTTTGTCTCGTTAGTTTAATATAGCTGTGTAAGGGTACGTGTAAAGTGTAAGTGTAAGTGTAAAGTGTAAGTGTAAGGTGTAAGTGTAAAGTGTAAGTGTAAAAGAATTGGTTGAAAAAATTTTAATCATTGTCACAATTTATTAGCTTTATACTATATGGAGATTTTCATAAAATGTTTAATAATAAGCAAACTTTTTTTTGGAATATTAGGCGGGGAATACGGTGGTATAAATTATACACTTTTAAAACCAAGTGATAAGGTATTTTTGTTTGCATTTTTAAAAGTACTATAGACTAAAACAAAAAGTCTAAATGGAAACGAAGTACATATTACCTTTAGTATGAATATCTCCAACAAAGATGGACAATATAAATACAGTTGAGAGCTGTTGTATTGAAATATTTCAAAAAGCCTAAGCTTAAACATTGATGATAACTATTTATAAACGCTCCCTTTAAAGTGCTACTATGTCTGTTCCATTTATGTCAATGGTTTCTTTTTATGTCCTCTCTTTGATGGTAGAATAGTAAAATTCAAAATCTTCTAGTGTAAAAAATGGTTAAGTAGAAAGCCAATCGTACTAAAGTCTTGATAAGAATTCTCCAAATGCTCACCATCATTTCCTAAACTGGAAGAAGTTTACGATATTTAGATTTATATAGTAGACATTTTGTATTTTTGTTTAATGCAAATATGTTTCAAAATACAAATAAATCCAGTCAGCTGTTGGGTAATTAGATATTTGCTAATATAATAAATTTTAGAAAGAAATTAACCTCTATGCGTTGTCGTGAATTTAATATGCGTCATCTATTTAGTTTTCATTTTTTATCGTGAGAGATATGTCATTAAGGTGGACCTGCGAAATCAGATTTCAAATTCACAATTAATCAGTCATTAGTCCAAAGACCTGGACAACTCCAATCAATTTATCGCTCTCTATCGATTTCAAAACGAATTTCTGATAGATCAGCAGCAGGTATCCAGACCTTAGTATTACTGTTTACAATTCGTGGGGTCGCGGGTCGAGACAAAAAGGGACACTCGTCACCTCAGTGTCAATTCTTGAGGGCGTCAGAAAAAAAAATCGTTAAATGTCATTCTTTCCGAAAAGTTTGGACTGTACCACGTGACTCACTTCTCCGTCCCCACGGTCTCCAGTGGTCAAGTGAAGAGGAGATATTTCGGATTTGCTTTCTTGGACGCTGTCCTCCTGGTCGGTTGACCGTAGACAACATTGCTCGATCTTATTCAGTTTCTTTCGAGTGTTGTTGGCCCTCGTGTACGTGGGTTGAAGTGGGAGATGGTGGCGAGGGTGGTGAGGGAGGAGAGGGACATGGTGGTGGTGGTAACGAGATGTGGATGAGACCAGATTGAACCATATTGATCACACAGATCGACGACATTCACCAGTACCGACTGATAAATGAACATTTGATGAAGCCGAGATGAACAGGAACACCCAAACATAATATATATGATCATTGCAAACAATTTTTTTGCATTAGTTTAAACAAAGAAGTCATAATACTGTGATATGTTATCAATGAACACAATAAAAGTATATAATCAATAACATATTTATCGCAGAAATTAATAGGTCATTTAAAGAAAAAATCTATTTCCATTACAAATATATTGTTTTCTAGTAAAAAGAAATTAAGACTTGACTTTAGAATTTTGTGAATGGAATGAAAATAATGCAATATGTATACAAGGAACCCGCTAATGTTAGTCAGTATACGCATATAAAAACTACAGCTAATGCCTTTTCACTATAAAGAAAAGTATTTTCATTAAATGTTTCCAATAATGACCTTCCATCCAACTTAAAAAAAAAATTGGTGTAAATTCCACACAAAAAAAATAAATTGTACTCCTTAAAGAAATCTTGGATGAAATACATAGTGCTGTCTTTTCTATAGTTTTACAACAAGCATATGTCTGAACAGTGAGTCACATTAGGGTTCGAGTGCCATACTAGCCAATATTTTGTTTCTTTATTTTTCAATGACACACCCAGTTTCGTTTATTACATTTATTTAAAACTTGTTTGGTGTCTTCGTCAATGTCAAGTCCTTGGTTTTAGTTTCATATTTGTTACCTCAGGTCCTAATAGGAAGCATTGAATATAATTGTAAGGTTGCAAAATTAAACGACCAATAGATGACGTTGCCTAAACATTGTGTTTCCTGTCAAATGTCATTAGAAGCAGGGGAACAGAAATGTTATTTAAATAGAAAGAATCTGTAACAAAAATAAAAATGTTCCGCGCGTACCTTGCTCATCATCTTATTGTACTCGTCATTTTATTTTCTGTTTTATTAGCTGAATATATTGAAATAAATGTTATTTTTTTGGACGCACAAAATTGTCCCCCTTCCAAATACCCTTTTTGTTTAAAAACTATAGTGGGACCTAAATTTTCTTTTACTTTTGATGGTGACTAAGCTTAAAAGGGAGTCCGATATAACTAAGAAATTGCCATTAAAATATTATTGAAGACATTATTATCAGCAACATCTTATTATGTTTGAGAGAATTTGTCAAGAATTAAGCATTGCACATAACAAAAACATGTTGTTTCTTTCGGCTAATACCCATAGGATCCTTAGGATCCTTAAAACTTATCATTAGCTCCTTGGTACTAATTATCGGGATATGTTTAAGCGTAACTTACCTTTGCAAAACCTCGAGAACCTTTTAAAATGACGAGATACACAAGAATCCACACTGTCAGAGCACACAGCACCAGGTACCAGACTAAAGGACCCCAGCTGCCAATGTGGGGGGCGCGTTGCAGAAAGTCATTGCTAAAAAAGAAAAATTTCTTAACGTTGGATATTGGTTCAACTAGTACAGACATTAGAGAAATAAACAAAAAAGAATTAGCTAAATGATAGTACAACCTCTAACCCTAACCAAAGTTGTTTTTTTAAGCCACTGTCTTGCATTTGATTGAATTAGACAGTACATTTAGTTTCCTCATGAAAACACTCAATGAACATCAGTAGTTTGGGAGGGCAACCTATTTTCCTTAGGAGTTTGAAAAGGCCACTTCTGCTGACCATGTCAAAGGCTTTATTCAGATCAACAAAAACTATGTACAGGGGTCTTTCTTTCAATCTCTCTGAATTTCTTCTGCAGTAGTCGAAGAGCAGGGTGCCAAGACACCCGCTCTGTTATCAGCAGCAGACGCTTTGGCTGGCTTGGCCACGTTCGTAGAATGCCAGTAGGTCGACTTCCACAGGACATCCTGTATGGCGATCTAATAGAAGGCAGAAGAGCCGCTAGTCGCCCACTTTTACGTTATACGGATGTATGCAAACGCGACATGAAGCTCTTCGAAATCGACACTAGCAGCTGGGAAGAGGTGGCACTGGATAGATCCACATGGAGAGAGAGCATAAAGGAAGGATCACGGATTGCAGATGCCATACACAACAGAAGCAGAAAAAAGGGTCAAAATGCAACGGCACCTTGGTGATTATATATGCCCAACCTGCGATCGCAGCTGTGTATCAAGGACTGGCCTCTTTAGTCACACAAGAAGTTGCAAAGGGAAAAGATCGTCTCTCGAGACGTAAAATGCCACAGAGTCTTGCAATTTATTACTATAGTACAATTGACATTTGTCTATTGGAAAGATGTTTGGATTGTAAATGTTATTGATGGTATGAATCCTTTTCACTACATAATTGTAAGTTAGGGAATTTGCATCCAAATGTATGTAACTATTAAGGTTGAGGTATAAGTGAATAAGCAAACTAAAGAAGAGTGAAGGCAAGTTACTGAGTCAAATAATAAGCCTAAAAATGAATTTTGTACTTTTAATAGTATGTAAATTATGTCGGCCTACACAATATAGATCTCATATTTGCTATTTTGATAACTTTAATTACTGTTTAGAAACCGAGACTTTTGTGATATTAGTTATAGGCCTTTGTATTTTCAAAAAGGATACGCTGATATTAATAAAACTCAAGGATGTTGTTTGGGTCGAAATGAGAGTTTTAATTAGAAGTTGAAAACATTGTTTAGCTGGTCACTATATTTTTTTTTCTAACTCAGTAAACAATAAACATAATAATAAAACTCATGGTCGGCTCTAGTGGTACATTCAATGTAACAACCTTTATTTTACAAACTAAAGTTTACGTTTTCGATGCTCTAACAAACTGTAACTTTTTAAAAAAAATTTTACTTTTTATACATTTATTTAATAATTTAAAACGTTATATATATATATATATATATATATATATATATATATATATATATATATATATATATATATATATATATATATATATGTTTATTGATTTAATGCCTATGCGTTTATACATTTCCAAGAAAGCTAAATAACAACAAACTTGACAGCAGTTCCACGAATATAAGACCTGGTCCCATAGCCTTCAATCATTGACTACCAAAAGGCAATGGTCAGACATCATGTCACATGGTAACCTACTTACACAACACATGACAGTTTTAAGGTGGATGTATATTACCCAAGAAAACTGTTTTATTATTACATGCTCTAAATTGCAGTATTAATCACCTATCCAACCATGACATGGCGAATAGGAAAGGCAGGGAGCATTTTCCAAAGACTGCGGCATATTTGTACAAGTCAAGCTATTGGACCCGAGACAAAAACCACCCACTTAACATAATTGTCATCCCAACAGCAACGTATGCATGCAAGACATAAAAGTCTTCGGAAAAATTAAGAAAAGACAAAATATGGCTCAACAAAAGACGGATTTTAGGAGTCAGTTACAGAGATTGTGTCTCAGATAAAGAAATACTTTGCAAAACTGGGACTCGACCACTAAATTAGGTTTGCGAGACATGTCCTTCGACAGAATGAATGACGCATATCAAGAGATGCAGTGATATGAAGACCAATACGAGGAAAGCACAAACAGAACGTCCTCGTATAATTTTACGCCACACTTTCATGGAGGACTTCAGAGCTGTGGACACCAGGTGCCAGTGAAAGATTTTGTGGAGCATACCAACGGAGGGGTCGAACGGCGCGGGAGGATCGAAGTCTAAGTATGTTTTAAAAATTGTGTAAATCTATGAAAAAAAGTGAATCATTGGAAAAGCCAAAAGGATGACTTTTAGAACACCAAAAGTAAACGTTTCTCTTACATTCTAAAGTGTAATGGCATAGCGATTTTAGTTAGATCCTAACGTGACAGACAACTTGGCGGAAAGACAGTCAAGACAACACAAACAAATAGTGTGGTGAAAGTAAGAGAGAGAGAGAGAGAGAGAAAGGGAGGGAGGAAAAAGAAAATGACAGACAGAAAGACATCCTTATTACTAAAATAAACATGAAAGCACACACACCTACACACACAAGCATTTAGTTCCTTCTGTTATTCTCTGCCGCGTCACTGTCACGTGATCAATATTTTGATTCAACGTATCCAGCAATCAGTGAAAGTTGAAATCAACTTTTCATTTTGTATTTGTCTTCAAATTTCATTTTCTTTTATTTTCTTAGTTTGACATTTCTAAACAGTCAATCAACATTTCTCAAGTTATAAAATTTGCTAATTTCAAAATACATTTTGTTTTAGATTTATTTTTTTCTTTTTGACCAGCCAGAGCATAAAAAAGATTTACTACTTGGCAATTCCTTGACCCAGGTTACATTTAGTTTCAAATTGGAATATATATATAACTGCACTCATCATTGATTTATGGAATCGAAGGCATTGCCATTATGTAGAAATACATTTTAGTTGATAACTTGATGTATAGGGTCTTTTTATTTTCCATACAAACAATAATTAGACAAAATTTGTATCATGAAAACTTGTTTATCTCTACGTTTTATTCTGAAGTAATTCTGAATTCTTCTTAATCCATAAAAATACTAGTTTTTCAATTTGTTAAATGATTATATGTAATCAGTAAGCTCGACTTTGTATTATACGCCGCTCTTAATCAGTACTATGAAAAGCGTACTTTACATACTTTTTTTTTACAGGCTTGCTGCCTGCTCGTGCGCTGGACTATCGTTCGGACGTATCGATGGTCTCTGGTTCAAACCCTAACCACTAGGACTAGGAAGTAAATTACCTTCAACTCTAAAGAAACATATGAAATATGTAAAACATTTTACAAACATTTTTACATACATTGTAATTAGTAGATCTACTTCCAATGCATTTTAATTAATCAACTCAGTACCTTGAAAGTGTAAAAAGTAATCAGTACTTTGAGTTCATTTTACTTAATCACACTAGTTTGGATGTAATGTGAGCTTTGATTTTAAAACACTTTCAATACTTTATGCCATACACAGTAGGAACTGTAGAACCGTCTACTGTCGTCCAGCTTACTCACTAAAAGATAAGGGTTTAAACAGAGAAACGCAGGCAGGGAACCAGAGCAGAGTGTCCAACATCTAAACAAACATCAGTACTCCTGGCAAGATGAAGGAAAACCTTTCCATCTGAGCCGAGCCATTGTTTGTCTCTGGTCTGAAGACGTGACATATTAGACTGGTTCAATAGACTGGTTCAACAGACTGGACAGATGAGCGCTAAATTACAACTCCCTGTGTTTTTAAAGGTGGTAGTAATGTCTGACTGTGTATGTAAAAACATGTGTCTATTCTGTGTCGACTTTGAATGTAAAAGCATGTGTCTATTCTATGTCTAACTATGTGTATAAAAACATGTCTATTCTGTGTCGGACTTTGAATGTAAAAACATGTGTCTATTCTATGTCTAACTGTGTGTATAAAAACATGTCTATTCTGTGTCGGACTTTGAATGTAAAAACATGTGTCTATTCAACGTCTTGCATAACTAGTTTTATTTTGCTTTTAGAAAACAGAAAGTAACTTTGCAAGCTACAACGCATGGTGAAATAAGATTTTTCATTTCTCTTCTAGTTTTTTGAGATTTGAATGTAACTGACGGACCGACGGACAGTTTGCACAAATATCATAACGGCTTTTACCCTTACGGGACCGCTAAAAGACATTATTTGTAAAGATAACCTTAACCCATTAAACCACTATTACATAACATCTGAACATTGGTCTGAAAGCTGTCACAAAGTCTGCATTCATGAAGAATAATTACAACCAAAAGTGAACATTTATTGGAACAGTAAAGCTTTGTTCAGAAACTCAATGAGCATCAAACGTTGCTATTACATTTACAAATGCCAAAACATAATGCCTAGGAAAAAAACAAAAATAAATAAAATGATTAAAATTAAAGTTTTCAGATTGACATTTTATTTTTAATTTTGGTTTTAAGAAAAAAAAAGCCACACAATTTATTTTTTTTTAAACACAATGTTCATGTGCAACTCAGGCTTGGGACATTTCAACACTTCAGTGATGTTATCAATTCAGGCGCAACAAGGGATCGAGTGTCAGGGTTGGCGTTGAAAGGGGGAGGAATATTGTTCGTTTTACAACTGAGACGTGACATCTGCTTGCGCGGAGCATTAATTAAAGACAGGAGATTGGCAAGGAAGAGCAGACGTGGGCTGAAGATGAAATCTGAAGCGAGGCACACGACCATTAACTCCAGCGATAAATGGACAATCGGTGAAAGTTGCTGCATTTCGTTAAAGCATGGCCAAAATCTGATGGCTAAATTAGGACCACTAAAATATTACTGCCAAAGTCGAACGACAACTGTCTGACGGCCAAAGTCGAACGAAAATTGTCTGACGGCCAAAGTCTGACGGCCAAAGTCTGATGGCCAAAGTCTGACGGCCAAAGTCTAACGGCCAACTATTTACTGGTACTAGTATTGAAATAATCGCTATTACTATTTACTGATTAGCTGTTTGTAACTAACTATTTATACCGGTTTACCTTACACAACTATTGTAAATTATATTATATTTGCCATTCTAATCTTAGAAGACTGTCTGAATTTGCTCAGATAATACAACACTAAACATTGCTCTCTTAACGTGTATCGGATATAAACGACAAGGGAAGGGAAAAAAACTAATTATAAGATTGATTAAAATTTGTCTTCAAACAATATCTCTAAATTGTAATGATGGTCATAGAGCAAATAGTAGATGGTTAAAATACAAACTTAATGTTTCCAAAGGACTCAATCACGAAAAGCCTGCAAAGTACACGCACTTTTGAGGAATGGAAGACTTCGGCATCCCAAGGAGGGCCAGCAAACAAATGGAAAACGAGCGCAAAGTGGACAACGGAAACCATCCAAAGACGTACCCCCTTCCCCCCCCAAAAAAAAGGCCTTGAGAGCTTTCAACATACTTTGCCTCTTGAGAGACTGGAACATTGTGGAGCGAAAATCCCCGAAGGCAACAAACAGCCAAGGCAGAAGTAGAGAGTCGTAACAGAAAGTTACCCCAAACTCTAGTTACAATGGCATGCCCAGTAAGCAGTCAATAGCACTTCTGACCAATTTATGTCCCACTAGCTAGATGCACACAAAAGCATAGCCAATCCTTTAACCCTCTGGATTGAATCCGAAGGTAGAACTATATATATTGTTATAAACCTGATGGTGAGACAGATGGGGGTAGTGCTGTGTTTAAGGCAAGCACTAGACGAGCGGTCAACCGTAACGAGTGACAGCACACGCCAGTTCAGCAAGGACCTGTGTTGTAAATATTACGCACGCATGTCACGGCGATCAAGCGAGTGGTCAAGCGTCGTTCCATCGGTTCTAGAAGGACTGTAGGAACCCTATATAAGAGCGAGTGTATTAAGAGTCAAAACTTCACGATACCTCGCAATGTGACCAGTACGAGGCGAAGTCAGAACAAGCACGGTGTGTGAAGTCAGTTCGGAGTAAGGCTATGTTCTTGTGTAGTCAGTGTTAATGTTGCGAATTGGGATGTATTTGAAATTAAACTGTTACTGATACTTTGGAGCCCTGATAAATGAGGTTCTTTAATTTGCTGGTGTCGTGTGGTGCAGTTTCAAGAGAGCCTGGATAGTAGAGAATCGTTACAAAATATTACAGATCTTACTGCGTCCCGTGTTTGAAGTACAGATAAAAATTGAACCGAGGCCAGTCGTTATAGATGGCCTGAACACTGATTAGCAACGTCACAATCTGCGGGCAGTTTTGACCAATAGCTCCTTGCCACGTCGTACGGCAACGAGCTATTGGACTAAACTGCCCACAGGTTGTGACGTTGCAGATCAATGTTCAGGCCTACTACAACGATTGGTCTCGATTGAACCCATTTTTTTAAAGTTCGGATTCGGTTCGATTTAAGTTTGGCTTCGGATTGATAACGACTGTCTTAAGTTTGGCTTCGGATTGATCACAATTGTCTTAAGTTTGGGTTTAGGTTCGGTTCGATTTTATGAAATTATGCAATTGCAAAACCAAGTAATAAGGTTCAATGCAATTAAAAAGAGACAACTTGTTCTTGAAAGTTTACATAAATAATGATAAAACACAAATAATTAGCAAGGCACTGGCTATACTTCAAACATTCCAATGACAAATGGCTGCAGTCAAAGTAATAATAATAATAATTTTATTTATAAAGCGCTGTTAACAAACAAAATGTAGGCTCAAGGCGCTGTAACAACATTACAAACAAAAACGCGAGAGCTAAAATGACAGTTAATCTAAAAAAGTTTTTAACAGATAGGTCTTAATTTTCTTCTTAAAAGTGGTGTAGCATGTTGTCTGTCTGAGATCAATGGGGAGTGAGTTCCAAACCTTTGGTCCGTGAACTGAAAATGCCCGCAGACCGTAGCTTTTGAGGGAGAAACGTGGCACTACTAAAAGCGTTGAGTCCATTGAGCGCAGGGCTCTCTGGGGGACATATGGAGTAATCAGTTCGCTAAGGTACAAGGGCATCTCGTTGTTATATATACACTGATGACAAAGTGTGGCAACCTTGTAATCGATTCTCGCTTTCACGGGAAGCCAATGGAGCGTGCGCAAGAGCGTAGTAGCAGAATCTTGTCTAGTTTTTTTAAGGACTATTCGAGCGGCGTTGTTCTGTATACGTTGCAGCTTGGCTATTTTGTCATCAGGTATACCTGCTAGCACGGCGTTGCAGTAGTCAAGGCGGGAGAGTATGAATGCCATAGCTAGCGTTTTTGTTGACTCCGTTGTTAAATATGGTCGGATCTGGTCTTATTGTTACATACTTGGCTAGACTATCTCTGTACAGTATTGCTAGACCCCCTCCGCTGCCTGTTTTTCGAGGGAGACTCTTTTAAAATAAAGCCTGGTGGCGTTAGCTCAGTGGTTCTTGGCTCATCACCAGCTTCTTTAAACCATGTCTCACTAAGGAAAACGATGTCGTAGCTATCATCAGTGATGGTGTCTGCAAGCTCAAGAGCTTTGTTACTGCATGACTGGGCGTTTAGGTGCATTATTTTAAGCAGACTGGAGGATATAGTCACCAGAGGCGTAGCACATTTTGAAGACACCGGAGGAGTAATATCACGAATTATAGGTTTTTAATGGGGACATCTGACCTCTGTTGTGTGAGGAGCAATTGGGGTGGGGTGGTTAATAAAACAGTTTAGTAGGGAAATGACAGGGGTAGGGGTGGGGTTAACAACACAGTTAAGAGTCCTGAAAACTGTGTGACATGTATCTGTTGAGTTGAATTGCGATGGGTTATACCATAGGTGAATAAGACGCCCAGTCCTAGACCCACGAACTGTCGGCAGTTTACGCCCGATGCCAAGTCGACGAAAATTTCGGAAAACCTCGCTATCTAGTCGTGATTTGAGTAACACAAATGTGCGTCCTATGCGACGTAGTAGATTAGCGTCCATGACTCCATTACGGCGATTTGACACACTAGGACTGATGACACACAGGTTTGCGCTGCAAATGCCATGTAGTGGCCCTGGTTCACGGTTTTACCAAGCACATCAATCCCTCGGACTATGAGTATCACTCTGTCACTGTTTATATTGCTGCTTGTTAAACTAAAGGATAGTAAATGAATACAAAAACTAATTAAATTTAATTAACGTGACTTCAATCTATCGAACTAAATACACCAATCTATAGACGAAATCTACACTAATCTAATGGTTTAAGAAAGATCACTTAGCTCTAGAAAATGGCAACACAAAAATCCTCCCAAAACGAGAGACGAAAAAACACGACTGCTGCCTGCTGGCGCAACAATACAATAAGTAGACAAAATATCGAGGCAGTAAATGTGATGACTAATAATCTGACGTAGGACACATAATGGTAACTTAAGTAAAAAATAGATTATTAAACAATCAGGGTTGTATGTTGTATTTGAACAATAGCATATCGTATGTTAGGAGTTTAGCCTCGCCTTGCAATCGCTAATTGTCAAAGTGGAAGTACCCTTTCATTGGCAGTACTTGCGGCAGGAATAGCTAACAATTATTTAGAAATCGATGCCATCATTCATTGTGAGATTATTTTAAAATCAAATCAAGTATTTTTCAAGTTTGTGTCTCGAGCTATTACTATTAGCAGTAGATTGCCAGATAATCATATTATTCAGGGTTGACTATACTCTTTTTTTTGTGGAAAGAATATATTGATTCAAATGACTACATTCCCCAAAACTCAATATGTACACTATTTGAGTGCTTTAATACTAACTGGTTTGTTAACGAAGACCTAATTTTTAATTCACTATACTACGCAACTCTCAATAAACAAATTTGCGATCTTCTGCTTTCACAATAATATTAATATTAAAGTAATAATAAAATAGATTTTTAAAATGTCAGGGCACAATAACGGTTGAAAGTTGGTCGAATGATATATAATTTGTTTTTCACCCAAGCTGGAGAGAAGAGTTACCTTTATGTCATGAATACTGTCATTTTCTGAAACCTCGATCTTACACATTGACCGAAAACGAATTTTTAGGTGAAAAGCTTGCTATTTAAATTTCAAATAAATCCACATTCCTTAAATGCGATTAGACACCATCATCTTTGAATTACATCGTTAGTAATGTCTACTGACTTTATTTTGTAATTAAAGTACAGGAAGTGTGAAATGTATTTTAGGCATGTGCAGCTTGCAAAATTTGCAAAATTGCAAAGTTCGATTCTGTTCAGTTACAGTAAAAACAGTTCGTTCGGTTTGGCTCGCACTGAGCAGCTTCAAAGTTCGTGTTTGGATCAGTCTTAAGTTTGGTTCTTGTTCGGCTCGTGTTCGGTTCGTTTTCCATTTCTAGTTGTAACCACTGCCGTTTTGCAGCCGTTTTCGGATTGGGCGTAATACTGTTTATTTCTGATGGAGCATCCGAAATGTATAAGTTAAGTCATAAATAAAACTCCATCTCTGGTGGAACTGTACAAGTTAAGTCATAAAAAAAACTCCATCTCTGGTGGAATTGTACAAGTTAAGTCATAAATAAAACTCCAGCTCTGGTGGAACTGTACAAGTTAAGCTGTACAAGTTAATTTGTTTTAGAAACTGTGCAAGTTAAGTCATAAATAAAACTTCCCTGTAGTTTAGTTTGTCCTTTCAATTTAATTCATAATACAAGAACGTTCAGAATATTGGGAAATGTAAATGACTCTGTGATTATTTAAAAACAAAATATAAATGTGTGTCCATTATATACAAGGAACCACTGAACCCTTAAATCAACGTCATCCCCCCCTCCTCTCCCTCTTTCTTCCACAGCCACATCCACAGTGAAACTCTCAATCAATGTCTCCATCAACCACAGGTGCTCCTGCAAGTGCTCAATGTCAATAGCAGCAACAATGTATCTCTGGCATCTTAAATCAATGGCCGTGTCGATAACTGTGCCCTGCGCTAATTATCTTGACACACTCAACTACGGGATCAGATTTCCTCTCCTTCGCAACTTTCTGTGAGGTCTCTGTGGCGGACATCTTGCCTGCCGTTGACAGGTTCATAAACCCACGATATTTATAGATTTGTCCGATACAATCCACACACACACATACTGTCATACGTACACACACACATTTACACGTACACACTCCCACCTAGAAACAAATTGCAGCCTCCTTGCTGTTGACCGCACACGAAGCCTTGCATTAAAATCAACTTGATCAAACTGTGTTCCCATTGAAGTCATCAACTTTCAACGTGCCTCATTTTCAATATGAGGTTGGGAGTGCACAACACACACACACACAAAGCTTTAGTGAAAAAAAAAAGTTAATAATAATAATCATTAAAAAAGTCAGTCAGACATTTTGGTGTTCAGTTAGGTAGCCACAGCGTTTCGTTTTCTGTTTTACAAAAAATAGCGGCTGCACTGCACATAGTTTGAAAGCATGGCGTATTACTTTATTGCTAAACAAAATTGTGGAATATTAATATTGGAACAAACGATTGCGTATAAGCAACAAGGTTACAGCCACTAAATATTACAGCAAAAAGGACATCAATGTCTTTTCAAAATTTTTTCCCCAAATATTATATAATGAGATGCCTGTTATAAGGGCGGATTTAGAACATTCAATGAAGGGGGTTGGGGGCATAGTCCCTCCCCTCCCCTTCCCCCAGTGGCGTAGCTAGGGCGTGGGAAGGAAGGGGGAGAATTTGACCCCCCCCAACGAGTTTTTTTTTTTACATAAAATATTAAATATAACGCAAAATGCAGGGGCCCTCAAATGATGGAAAGTTCATAGCTACGCCCCTGCCTTCACCGCGATCTGGCAGTGACCTGTTAAGTATAGTTTATACTCAGACACTATGCTATCAGAAAACGTGTGGCAATAAAACTGAACTCTTGTACTTACATGAAATAACTATCTTCTGGCGTTGTTTTGATGTTGTCAAAGATGGTTATTTTCGCTTCACTGAAAGGCATTATAAAATAGAAAATTAAGTGAATATCAAATATCAAATTTGACATTGTCTATGAAACTATTGCAACAGTTAATGATATTATTTAATTAATGGCAAACACTGTTGTGCTGAAAAAACAATAGAGTGGCATCATTTGTTTGTCAGCAGAATAAATATTTTTGATCACATTATGTTCTGATGTTATGTTCGAACTAGCCGGGTGTAACCCAAGGCCCGCGGGCCTTGGTTTGTGTATCACTGATCTAGTGCATAGGATTTAGATCTATGTCAAGCATGGCGAGATGTTCAATGAACACTCTTTAACTAGACACCAAAATGAAAGTTGAATATGAAAATGGGGTTTACCCGTTAGTCGCTAATGAAAAATACTGTGAAAAATTTATAACATTTTCAATCCACAATAGAGGTAAATTAAGGAAATTTGTTTTAGGATCATCAGCTTGTGGTAGGGCTATTTTACATATCTTAGGTTCACCGCTAGTATCTTAGGAACATTTCAACCCAAAATTGGTGAACTGGTTTTGATTTCTATTCAGGACATATTTACAAACATACACTTTACAATTTGATTTATATATTAGAAATATTGGTTTGCACCATAAGGCACTACTTTATTTTATAATAACACTATTTTATATTCTAATAGCACTTTGTGTACAGAACACTAATTTTTGTGTGTGTTCTATTTGCACCAAATGTAGAGAAATTAATTGAAAGAAAAGAAATGTTGACATATTTTTAAAATTAATTCTGAACACGCAATTAAATAATACATTTTTAGCGGCCCTCATAAGGGGAAAAAGCCGCTATTAGGTTTGTGCAAAATGTCCGTCTGTCCGTCTGTCACACTCAGATCTCGAAAACTAGAAGAGATATGAAAAACATTATTTCATCATTAAATGCGGCTTGAAAAGTTTAGGTGCAACGGCTACTTTTGGTTTTCTAAAAGCAAAACGTTTAATTTATACAATTAATTATGCAAGCGATTTTTTTTATAAAAATACACCAATTCTAAAACAATAACGTAAATGTAAGGGAGGCAATGTTACAATATGCTAACAAAGATAGACAATTTTTGCTTATTTTCAGTATCACTAAGTCAAATATTTTTTATAAAATGTACTAGAAATGTTTACAACAAATATAAATATTAATTAAAGGTGTTTTTTCTGGTCAACTAGCTGCTAAAATTAAAAGAAAACATTTATGTTTGTTTATAAAGGCTAAGAATGCACTTTGTATGTAAATATCACGCACATTTTTTAAAATGGACTTTTTATGCAGCGACTTTCGTGTAGTAGCGTAAAGCCCAGCCTCGAGATGATGCAAAACTAAATTCTTAAGCATTTTTAAAAAATCAGATGTTATTTATTTGTTGTTTAGTGCCCTCATCTGAATAAAAAAGGTTTATTTTTGTGCGTTTTGTCTGTCGGTAGGTCTGTCCGTCACGATTAGATAAAAAAAACCAATAACTCTAAAAGCTATTGAAAATCTGATTTACCATTTAATGTTCCTCCCGTAACATCTCAATAGTTTTAAGTATCTGAAATTGATTGTTCTGGATTTTTTTCGTGCAATACTAATCAACGCCAACAAATGTTTGTTTGCTCTTCTAACTTATATTACATTCAATTTCCATGCTTAAACGTTGTAAAAACACATTATCAATAATATGTTGTTCCGTTTTTAATGTAAATAGCATATTAATGCTAAATCAAAAATCTTTATACTGACTTTTATTTCATTAAGTGTAAAAATGTTCCGGATGTTGTTTTATAAAAAATGAATTATGTCAAATGATTGTTTGAAATCGCATAATTGACTAATATTACACGTATATTATTTGACAATGCGTCACTATAATTTGATTATCGATATCAAATTATCCGTATTTTCTTCTTAAACAATTTTTAAAAATATCGACAATAGGTTGCTCAGGGCTTTAAAAAAAATAATTTACTAGAATTGATTACTGAAAATCACTTTTTAGACATTTAATTTTCTTGCTGAAACATAACACAAAACTTTAGTAATCGATAAAGAATGTTCCGGATTTTGTTTTGAAAAGAAATCGACTTACATTACTTACATTTTTGTACAAATCGTCGCCAGAAATGTCCGAATTTATTTAAAAATCTACTAACGCCAAATAACTGTTTAAACTCCCTCTTCTAATTAATAAACAAATAATCTTCTCATTTACGAAAAAAATGTTATTTCGGATTTTTACGAAAAATATTTTAACTCATTCTCTCTTACAGTACAATTAATGTTCTACCTAAAACATAAAAAAATCTAATTATCGTTAATATTATGCTCCGATTTTTAAGGAAAACAACAACCAAACACCAAAATATGGTATGAATATCTCTCCACAAGGCTGTAGTTCTTCTAATTTTAATACGAGACCATCAAACAAATTTAATTAACGGTATTACATTTATCTGGAATTCTCTTTTTCTTTTACTATTTATACAAACATCCGGAACAATCTATTATATAAACTTAAATCAATTGTGTTCATACCTAAAATTATTGCGATGTTTTGAAACGTAAAATAAAGGTTAATCAATTTTAATAGCTTTTAGTTGTTTTTGTTTTTTAATATTAAGATGACGGACAGACCGACTGACAGACAAAACGCAAACACAATGCGGCTTTGATCCTCTTTAAATAAATTCTATTAGAACTCAGTGCACCAATGTCTATGAACCCTCGTTAAATATTTCGTGTAAATAAAGACATTTTTTTATGGTACCGGTACTAGCCTATTGTGAGGTAATGGAATTTTTTTTCTTTGACGTCATATGAATGTGTGACGATACGAAACTTACATGCAAAAGTTCATTTGAGTTTTTCCCAGCAAATCGTGGGAAACTTTTATTTTTAACTTAAAACAATTATTTTCCTGTCCACCCATAACTAAATTCTTATAGAATTTATCTCCCCTCGCACTGTTTCTCATGGGACGAATCTCGACGTAAAACATTAACTAGCCTCTCTAGGGCTAACTTTTAATTTCTGACCGCTGGACAGGTGACCAGCACACAATGGTCGCGGCACCAGCGCTACTTGCAGCGGCTTAATAACTTTTCACACCTATTTCCCCCCTCCCCCCCCCTCCCCGCAGAATACGCATCGCTCAAAGAACAGCGTTGCACTCGGACTGGACAAATGCATATTCGCCTTAGTCCCTACTCTCACGGTACAGGCCATAAATCGGACATGACGCCTGACATGTCCAGTACATAGATACATGTGAGAAAATCACCTAGCTTTCTTCCCCACCCGTTAAACAAAATGCCCAACTATATATAGAGAGAGACCCAAGCATTCCAAGTTAGACCCGCTAGAATTCATTCAGTCTCCCCTGTTAGGAAGTTTATTTGTGAGGTTTCATTTGGCCTGGTTGCTACCCCTGGTTGCCACACACACGATTGCTACACCCGATTGCTCCAACTACCAGATCTCCATAGAAAGCTGTAACCGGAGCAGACCACACCAGATACCCCCCCCCCCCAGTTACATACCTGTTAGCGAGAAGGCATTGTCTACTGTCCTTGGCCTTAAAGTATTGCCCAGTGTCCACAGCGTCTTATACTGCCCAGTATCATCTGCCCAGTACCAGGCCCAAACGGTCCACTGCCCAATAGCTAGTGCCTAATGCCGACTGATTAGAGCAACCTTCGCCGCAGAAGATTAACTGGTGTTGAGTTAGTACGGCTCTCTACGAGTTAGAGATCACAGCTGAGAGATCACTCCACTACAACTTAGTCAGCAGCACCAACCCTCTCTACTGCTAAACAGGCAGCCGTCTCACCATAGAGCCAGCTTGCCTACAGCATAGAGACTATCCCGAGCCGACGTCCTAAGACAGAGCCGGATGAATCATCCTTCTGAGTGCCAGTCCTACGACCGCCAGAAGACGACCCACGGGCTAGCAGCTAAGAAAATAAGTAGCCAGACCTAGGAACACTCTTCTCTTCCAACCACTCACCAATCCATGATGAGCAGTTCTGTTAGATAGTAGCACCTTCATTTCATTTCTTAATTATAATTATATTCGATCATTTATCTTTTGTAAACTTTCATTTATTAAATTAATTTATTTATAAACTTATAATATTGGTCTGTTCTTACTGTTAGTTGCGGTGTGCCTGTACAAAATCTTATATGTGAGCGGGATAAAATTAATAAAATCTCCCCTAGACTTAACTAAACAAGCACAAGCGAGCTGTGAACTCCAAAAATAAAACACCATTATTGCGCTTCTTTTTTTTTGTTGTTAAAAGTGTTGAGAGGCAGACCAGTGTGCTACTGTGTAGTTTGTTTTTTTCAAATAGAATCTGTGTTAATGTAATACCAAAGCTGTGTGGTCTTTTTGGACAGCTGGGAGTATTGTCAAACATTATGTCATGGATTATAGATTTTTGGCCAATCTTGTATCTGATACCAGTCATTGTATGTCTTTTCTATGGATTCAGAACGTAAGAACTAAGTATGACATAAACTTAAATTTTGTACATAGACCCATACGAGGATTCATTCTTTTGAAACAAAACATAGCAAGTTTCTAAAGTGTTTTTTGTTGAAGCCCCGCAGACATTCTAGGTGTTCGATATTAGCTGAAAAAAAAAAAGATTCACTACATGGAATTATAACTTATACGCATAGAAAAACTATAAAAAGCTTCTTGGTCTATCGGGTGTACATAATGAACGAAGGGATGATGAGCTATCTTTTTTTAAGGGTCTCTAGCAAGTGCAGTGTTTAACATGACTATGCAAACCCAGTTGCGACCAGCATATTCTTCCGCATCTCGTGCAGATAAAGTCGTTGTCCTCCAGCGGTCTATTTTTCTTTCCGTCTTCTGCTCCTGGCTTTCCTTTGGGCAGTGGCGTAGCTGGAAGGGGGAGAGGGGTCCAAATTAGAAAGTCCCCCTGGGCTCCTACTTACCCTAACCACCAAATGGATGTTCTAATTTTTTTTTCGCATTAAATATTAAATATCACGCTACTGCCATGTAATCTAGCTATTCACGTGGAGTAAAAAAAACTAAACTTTAATTGTAAAATTATTTTTATCCTAGGAAGAAAGGATCCAAAATACCCAGAAACACAGTTTATCTTCATCAAGTAGGCAGGGGACCTTGGGTTCCAAGTCTCTCCCCATTTGCTCTAAAACTTGAGACATTTTTACGGATGCACAAAATACCATACATGGTAAGTAGACTTACACGTTGAGATGGGTTTTATTCACTACATAAGCATCGTATTTGGAGATTGTGATTGTATGATTGATGCTCTAAGATTTGTGAAGCTACATTGTCCTTCTAGTCTACAGCCGTACAAAAACAAGAGGCTTGCCATTAAACTTTCATTTGATGTATCCACAAATGTTATGTCACCAAAAACATGCGACTACCTGGTCATGTGGTATGCTCCTTGGACTGTCGATTTCGATAGAGTTCGTACCCTGCCCACTGTCGGGAAACCTCAACCTGTAGGATGTTCTGGCTAGGTCGTAATCATCTTAATTTCTGAAGAAACTCCTGAAACTTAAAAAAAAAAATGAAATGAAAAGTAGAGGCTAGACGGTTGTTGTTTACGCTGTAAAAATTGAGCCATTTACAGGCAACATGCAGTAAGCCTACATGTCAAAGTTTTAAACATTCAAAGCAAAGACCTCCAATCTGATGTAGAACTCCAGAATTTATGTAATGTCAATACCTGGGGTATCTATTGCTACCAAATTCATTCAACGATCAGGTTTGGTGGATAACTTGAGTGTCAGCCTTAGTATCAGTTGCAGTTATATTTCCATTTAACATAAATCCATGGCAAATGCTAAACTTTTCATATTTTGGCTGTATATTTCTGTTCACAGAATGATCACTCCGGGACTATGTCCAAAAAAGGTAAAACACCTTGGATAACATATAATGGTAAGGACATAGCAGACTCTCAGATGTGCATAGAGTATCTGAAAGACAAGCGAAACCTTCAGGTAGATGATCATCTGTCTAGAGAAGAGAAAGCTGTGGCCCGAGCCATTCGTTGTCTTACGGAAGAAAATCTTTACTGGTAACAACAAATGATCACAAACTCATTTACTAAATGTGTAACTCTATATCATCAGTGACGGCCTTAGCAGCTTACCATCATCTAGTGTTCTACCTTTAACCTTTACTTTTGTCGTAAATTGTGCTTAATACATTATGCAGGTACCACTGTTTCTCTTAATTATGCTCAAATAGTAGGTCTCCTTGTTCTTATATCTATTTAATGGGCCGAAACAACTTGCACCGTAAAATCAAGTAGTAAGATAACACTAGTTTCTGCTAAGCCCTTTGTAGTTGGCAAATTTAGTAAACTAACAATGTCAAGAAAGTCGTGGTAAATGAAAAACAAATGTTTTAGTTTTCAGCAATAAAACAATTTAAAAAAAAAATATTAGTAAAACAGCTAGAATGACCCATGACGTCGGGAAAACAAATGTGGTTTAAACGTCGCATTCTTGAAAATGAAATTATTTTCTTTATAAATAGTATTTTAAAATACGTATATATATATTGACAGTTTTTATTCTGAAAACTTTAATTTTAGAATTGACTTTTATCTGTATCATTAATTTCAATGTACCATCCTTCAATAAATTAGAAAATAAAAAGCAAATCCTATTCAAGATATTATACTGAAATGTAAGAAATTAAAACAATCTCTTTCAGGTTCTGATTAATTTCTATCTTTACAGGACTATGTGCTATGAAACATTTGTGAAGAATCCAAAAAGTCTTGACCTACTTCTCAAGGATATTTTCAGTCGACCTAAAATATTTGTATTCAAGAACCTGGTAGGAAGACTTGTGAAAAAGGAACTTCATGGTCACGGAATCGGACGTCACTCGGACACTGAGATTTGGAGCATTGGAAAGGGAGACCTAACGGCTCTCTCTGAATTTTTAGGTTGGTTAATTTAGATATTGAAGCGAGCATTTAAGCAACTTTATTTGAAATACGTGGGGCTAAGTGAAATACACGAAAGCTTAAAATATTCTTGTTAGTTATACAATGCAAGAAATGTTTTGCAATCGATCTATTTGTTCATTAATCTATGACACAAATGTCAAATTCACGTCATTTTTAGCGGCCCCCGTAAGGGGAAAAAGCCGCTATTAGGTTTATGCAAAATGTCCGTCTGTCACACTCAGATCTCGAAAACTAGAAGAGATATGAAAAATATTATTTCATCATTAAATCCGGCTTGAAAAGTTTAGGTGCAACGGCTACTTTTGGTTTTTCTAAAAGCAAACCGTTTAATTAATAAAATTAATTATGCAAGCGATTTTTTAAAAAAAATACACCCAATTCTAAAACAATTACGTAAATGTAAGGGAGGCAATATTACAATATGCTAACAAAGGACAACTTATATGTATTTTCAGTATCACTAAGTCAAATATATTTATAAAATGTACAGGAAATGTTTACAACAAATATAAATAATACTTAAAAATGTTTTTTTCTGGTTAACTAGCTGCTAAAATGAAAAAACATTTCTTTTTGTTTATAAAGGCTAATAATGCACTTTGTATGTAAATATCATGCACATTTTTTTTAATGGACTTTTTAAGCAGCGACTTTCGTGCAGTAGCGTAACGTCGCAGCATGATCAGGTGCCAAACCAATTCCTTAAACTTTAAAAAAAAAACAGATTTTATTTATTTTTTGTTTAGTGCCCCCATCCGAATAAAAGAAGCTTATTTTTGTGCGTTTTGTCTGTTGGTCGGTCTGTCCGTCACGATTAGATTAACAAATAACACTTGAGGCTATTGTAAATCTGATTTAACCTTTAATTTTTTATTCAGAAGTATTGCAATAGTTTAAAGTATCTATGATAGATTGTTCCGGTTGTTTTGTGAAAAAAAAAATCAATGCCAATGAATATTTGTTTGCTCTTCTAAGTTATGGTAGATTTTATTTCCATGCTTAAACCGTGCAAGAAACACATGATCTTTAATATATTGTTCCGGGTTTTTAATGTAAATAGCATATAAATGCTAAATAAAAATATCTATACTGATTTATATTTCATTAACTATAAAGTTGTTCCTGATATTGTTTTATAAAAAACAAATTTATGTCAAATAATAATTTTTTTTTCAAAAATATCGACAGTAGGTTATTTAGGATTTTAAAATAAGAAAGTAATTTACTAGAAACGATTATTGAAAATCAATTTTTAGACTTATTTTGCAGTTAATTTTCTTGCCGAAACATAATAAAAGTTGTTTAATCGGTAAAGAATGTTCCGGATTTTGTTTCGAAAAAGAAATCGACCTACATTACCTTAATTTTCTTACAAATCGTCGCCAAAAATGATCCGAATTTTATATGAAAAATCTAATAACGCTAATAAAGGTTTAAAATCCCTCTTCTAATAAATAAAACAAATAATTTTCTCACTTACGAAAATTGGTTGTTCCGGATTTTTTATGAAAAATAGTTTAACTCTATTTATGTAAAATCGCACTTCTCTCTTACACTACATTTAACTTTCTATCTAAAACGTTAAAAAATCTAATTATCGTTAATATGCTCTGATTTTTAAGGAAAACAACTTCCTAACACCAAAGTATGGTTTGATAAAATCTCCATAAGGGTATGGTACATCTAATTTTCATAACAGACCATCCCAGAAATTTAATTAACGGCATTTGATTAATCTGGAATTATTTTTTCTCACTATAAATATATAAACATCCGGAACAATCTATAATAGAAACTTAGGGAAATTAATTTTAATCTGATTTTCAATAGCTTTGTCTTTTTTTTCTCGCTATTAACATAACGGACAGACAAACTGGCAGACAAAATAAAAAAAAGCGTCTTTAATTCTTTTATATATATATACAAGTCTAACTAGCCCATCAAATGAAATGCTAAAAGAACAAACTCGGTGCACCAATGTCTATGAACCCTCGAGAAGCTGCTCGTATAAAATACATTTTTTAGTCTAACTTGGACGTGTGACGTAATGGAATCTTTTTCCTTTGACGTCATATGGAGTTAATTCTTTAAATGAAATGCTAAAAGATCTCACTCGGTGCACCAATGTCTATGAACCCTCAACAAGCTGCTCGTATAGATATGTTTTAGTCTAACTAGGCCGTGTGACGTAGTGGATTTTTTTCCTTTGACGTCATATGGAATAAATTCTTTAAATGCTAAAACAACTCGGTATAGTAATGTTTATTAAACCTTATAATGTCACTCGCATTTTAAAAAAGACATAATAGATTTAGATCTAATCTAGATTTTTTACACTAGATCTAGATTTTTTTTTACACTAGAGCTAGATTTTTTCACTAGATCTAGATTTTTTCACTAGATCTAGATTTTTTTTCTTACACTAGAGCTAGATTTTTAAAACTAGATTTAGATTTAAGTTCTAATTAAAATCATTATAGAATTTAGATCTAGAATTTCTTGGTCTAGTTTAGAATGTTTGTTGTTTTACATGTTTCAGATGTTCCCTCAGAGTTGTAGTCCAAACCTCCCGTAGGACGACGGGGGATGGGAGCGGGCAGGGTTTGAACCTGGGACCATCGATGAATCCAAACGACAGTCCAGCGCGCGAACCACACTACCAGACAGCCATGATTTAGACTAGATCAAGATCTATAATTTTAATTTCTAGGCTTAAAGTGCAGATTTTTTTCTAAAGTCTAGATTGTCAATAATTGTAAAATACTAAAACTAATCTACTATTTTAATATTTAGATTTTGCAATTAGTCTATTGATTATCTAGTGTTTTTATATATAAATGTTATCTAAATTACATCTATATTATCCCAAATTTATATTTTAGATCTAGTAGATATAGATATTGAGAGTGCTAAATTAGTAGTTTAATTTAGGTAGATCTACATCCTCATTCTAGTTCCATTTAGGCCTAAATGAAAATGCTCAATACCAAAAGATTATCTAAAATCGCTCTTCTGACATATTGTACATATCCGGTAGTTGTCATTCCGTAATGTGTAGGTATATTATCAATTGTAGGCTATTAGTTTGTAACCAGTTTGTCATTAGATTAAGAGCAATGCCTGGTCGTGCGGTTAGCGCGCAGAACTGATTATCTCGATTTCATACCCTGCTCGATGCCATCCTCAGTCGAGCAGCGAATATGCGGATCCGACAGTGATCCGTCTCCCACGCAGGCCGCCTCTGAGTTTGTAATCTTGTTTTTCATGTAAAAGTAATTGTAAAAATCATTAAACAACTCTAAAGGGTTACTCGTATTTAAATCCCAATTACCTCAGCAAAGTTTGAGATATTCTTGACCTAATTAAAATATACAGCGTAGCCGGTGGTTAAATTTGTGCAGGAAGTTATGGTTTGAAAGTAGGATATAAGACTCTATAAAATCTCGTAGATATAAATATAGTTTAAATTTACATGATCAAATCGCTTTAAATAATTACAGGTGACAAAAACTACATGTTTGGAGACAATGCCTCTGATATAGACTGTACGGTTTTTGGCATGCTTTCCATGGCTGTCTGGCAGATGAAGGGCTCTAGACACGAAGCCTATATTCACCGTAAGTACAGGCTGTTTCTATAGAAAGACATTCAATGTAAACGTGTCAGAGTTAATCTAAAAACCATATCAAAACATTTTTACCTTGTTTTACCTTATAGTATCTCTGTGTTCTTGTAAATTGCCCAAACCTACAATTTGTCAATCATATTTTTATTAGATAAGTGATGCATCTAATATTATTTGGGCTATTATTTTATAAAAATGCTAAAGTGCTTGTATTCCTTACATGGGAATTAAGATTTCGCCTTATGATGACTAGATTTTTAAAGCAAGATTTGAGAATGTTCCGTTGTCCCCTAGACCCTGGTCAAAACAGCTCTTATGGCTGTCTTACATTTCTTGGGGAATTTTTTATTGAGACAATCTCGTAAAATTATGGCCGCAGAAATGTGTTGTTTACCTCATCTGCTTGTTTACCTTTTAAATTTACTATCAGGTGAAATAATTTCCCGTTTTAAAAATGAAACAGACACCTTAAGACTGGAGGTAGTTTGTAACGATATTTTTTTTTTAGTTTTAATTTAAAGGTATTTTAAAGTACTAGAGAAAAGTCTTATTTGATGAATACAAATTTTTTTCTCACTTTAGTTGTTTCAGTATTTTAATTCAATGTTCACATGAAACAGTTGTCAGCTACGCATTCTGAAAAAGTCATTAATGAACACAGGACATTAGGCTGTAACACCATTACAAATAAAAATAACAAGCATAAAAATATTACATCAGAAAGAAATCTGTTAAAATGAAAATTTTCATTCATCACAGAAAACCTTCCAAACCTAGTTGCTTATTGTGAGCGCATGAAAGAATCGTTTTGGCGAGACTGGTCTCAGAGATGCCGAGGCGCTGGCTATGTACAGGATGACTTGAAGATGTACAGTTTCTGAACTGACAGGACAAAAGGGATGAAGATTTTGAAAAGTTACACATCATTTATATATTTGTTTAGGAAATGTTATATCATGGAAATAAAGAACTGTTTTGCACATATAATATCTTATAGAACTTTTACCAAAAATATGGGTGAAATTAAACAAAGCACACATACATAGTCGGGCATAAAGACCTCCCACATTTTGAATGAATCTACCAAAATAACTATACTATCTAGAACAAAAATGCATGTTTGTGTAAAGTAAATAAAAAAACATTGTTGTTTTAATGGATTAAAAAATGTTTTCCGGTTTAGTACAGATGCATTTTGACTATTTTGACTGAGTGCAATGCGTCGTCATCATATATAGGCTGTTTTCATTATATGCTTCAACAAAGCCACAATTCAATTTATGATGGGCTGTGAAAAAGGAGGAAATATTGTTATAAAAATTTAAAATGGTAGAGCCTAGCCTACCAAATGGAACATGTCCACTGCCAGTACTGCCCATATGGTGCCCACTCCAAATGCGGGGAGATTTTTATGCCCCACCCTGTACAAATCAATAAATTTATATAGAAACCAACTACAAACCAATCACTGTAACAATGGTTCAATAGTCGTCATAGATAATGAAGTTCTAAATGTCCTCGTCTCTAGCCATAGATACATTCAAAACAAAATTGATCAATACATGGCCAGTATGGAGCCTACACTTTCACACAAATACAAGGAGTTTCTTTGGATACGAAAATACAAAATTTAAAATTTAAAAACATTACGTTAATATTGTTCGAACACTAAAAGTACGAACGGGTACAATACGTTCTGAGACAATGGAGAAATCCCATTTACCGCTAGAATGAACATGCTGTAATGGTACTATGTTAAAATGTTGCTACAATGTCCTCCACCTTTTTTTTTTTTTGCTTAATGATCTCTTTTAGCCCATATTAAAACACTTCATTAAAAATAGGCAGATTATTGATTTCGCTTACAAAAAAACTGAAAAAGGAATAAGAAAACTTAAAACCAAAACAACAAACAATATCAAGGGTAGTTGTATCAGTTTGGAGCAGTCATGTCATTACATTTGTAATAGATATAGATTAACACTAATAAATTTGTGCGATTACAAATATTTGTAGCAATTGTTTTTGTTTAGCGAAATTTCATGCTTTTAGCTTTCTAAATGAGCTATGATCCTATCCCTTGTCTGGAACAGTTGGAAAGGGGGATGGAGAAGGAAGGGGTGGTATCTGTGTGAATATTATCGTGATCACCTCGAACTCGAGGGCTAAAATATCTTCAAGCTAATAGACTAACCACTATGCCAGGGAAGTGCTTAAGAAAATTGAAACTTTTATAGTTATCCTTTGTTAGTTTCAAACTTTTCTCTCTACAAACTATAAAGGGAACTAATTCAGCTTATACCAGCACAACAGTCAAGTACAATTTCTTTCTTTCTTCGAGATACCAAACAAAGTAATTAATTACCAATAAACTTTTTTTATTATTATTATTGATTCTTAGTTTTGTCAGGCAAAAGAAACAATTGTGCAAAATTTGAGCTTGATCCGAGATTGGGTATGTGAGAAATAACATGCACACAATTTTTACTTGACAGTGAGTTGATATAAGCTTTATAAAAATGGTATAGGTTCAACCCTTACACAATCTGATAGCCATAAATGCGGTTATATTTTTTCTAACCATATTTTCAATTTTGAATACAAATTAATTCGCATTCTCAAATATTTATAAATATATATATATAATACAAAACGAGAAAAGTTCAATTCTTCCAAGATATACATAAAGAGTTGATTCCTTCCACACAGACAAAGAGTTAATATCAAGCAAAGATCACAGGTAAATAAAAAAGAAACAGTCCTAGAGCGTACCAGAGTCCTCAATATCACAAAATGAACATGAATTTAAAATCTGCATTGACAATCTCTTGGTGCTTGTTAAATTCGGACATACGCACAATAAGGTAATACTTCAAAAAAAAAAAGTTGATCTCCCTTACCTCAAATCAAAGTTCACGTGACTCAAACATTTGCACAGTTTAAATTTAAAACGATTCATCGCATCCTCACCATACTATGTTTATGAAGATGCCGAGTGCGCCCTCGTTCGGGAAAGTGTCTAAGAGGTCAAGTGACTCCAAACAACGCACTTAAAAATCACAAATTAAAAAAAAAGATGGAATGGAATGGAAAAGTTCTAACTCTTGGTCTCTGCATCATTTAGACATAACTTACACAAGACGGGAATACAAGTAAATCCACAAGATACATTATAATATTGTAAGTTCTGAACAATGTCCTATGAGCAATGCGTTTTTGATATTAAGTTTTGTTGATCTTCAGGCGAAGAATAGTCTCACAACCTTGCAATATTTCCATCACTAGTTGATTTGATCACAACCTCTACAGTGGCTTTGGATTTGGCAGCTTGCAAAGTCCCATAACCGAATGGGACCGAGTCTTGAGTGAAGGGTTCTCTCCCTGCCGTAGGGCTGTTGATGCAGTTTGAAGGGTCGCTCTGGTCCTCGTTCGGGGCGAGCGCGAGATGGCCCAGTTTGGGCGGGAAAAGAGTGTGAGCAGTGTTGATTTGGCTGTGCTTCTCTGCAAGGGTGTTGCTGTGGTGCTTGAGCAGGGGCGCTCGGGCTTGAGTCATGGGCGTGTTGTGTCGAGAGGAGCAGGGGGTTTTGAGATCCGTGTCCCCAGTGTCGACAGAAAGACAGTCATCAGGCAAGTCACTGATAGGAGGAGAGCCAAGTTTAACTGACTGCACCAGGCGCTACAAATCATGAAAAACAAAACACTTTAGTAGTATGTTGGAAAAAGTTGCAAGGTGGCTGAGTGGTAAAGCCATTGGCTTTCTAACCGCGGGGTTTCGGGTTTGCACCCCCATGAAGTCTGGGATTTTGAATTTCGTAAGCCCCCTCCCCTTTCCAGAGTCTGTTCAACTCTAATGCGTAATTACAAAAGTAAAAGGAAAACCGTTGTGCTAGCAACATGACACACCCCGTTAAGTTTGCCATACAATGTGAAGACCTTTCTATGTTGGAAAGACTACTTAACTTTAAGTAAACATTTTACTTTATTTCTAAAATTCAAGATCATGCTTTAGAATTGTAACATTCTATGAAGGCCAGTATTTCCTTAGAGTCCATTAACTCAACTATGACATGTTTGTTGACTAGCGATTCTATAGATCTACTACCATTACACACAGGCTACGCCCATTGATTTGTTCCATTGATGTCTAGTGTGTATTAGGGCCCAAACATCCCCACCTATTCGTTTTTGTATGGGTTATTTTTTTACATTTTTTCAATATACGGGCAACATTTTAACGACCCCCTAGAGTAGCTTTTAGCCCATGAATTAGTGTATCTGTTACAACTCTCAAAAAAGACTTGTGAACCTACTTCCTTCAGGGACCCAGACATTGTAAAGATGGTGTGTACAGCCCCGAGCAAGACACCCAGCAAGCAAGGAGACACACTGATGCACCAACCCAAGTTCTCTGCCCATCTTTGTTCATAGCTCACAACTGATTCAGGGTACACAAAGACAATGAAGTTGTAGATCAGAAAGCACTGTGGAAGACAAGTAAAATATGCACAAATCCTTAAAAAAACAAAAACAAAGCTTGTCTTAGGGGAAGAACTCCGAACTTACAAATATATCACTCAAGAATGTAAAAGCTATTTCCCTTCTCGATATCAAACAAAATAAATAATTGCCAATAATTAATTGACCAATTAGTTGTTTTTTTTAACCGACTCATGTTTTGTTAGGTACAATAAAAAAATTGTTTAAAGTTTCAACTTGGTCCGAGCATGCGCGTGAGAGAAATAACGTGTACAATTATTAAAGGAGATAAAACCCAACATATTTAACCATATCTATGAATGCTAAAGGATTAATTTCCCTTCTTGGCATCAAACAAAATAATTAATAACCAGTAATCATTTGAATAATGGTTAATTATTTTTTTTTTTATTGATTAATGCATTTCTTGCGCTAATGAAGTCGTGAGTGTCGAAGTATCTTGAGGCAAGGAAAGTGGCCAGCATGAAAGAACGCAGAGCCAACAAAAAGCTGAAAACAAAAGCAGGCCTATCTGCAGTAGACCCAATTTACCCATGCCGTGTGTGTGGCTGGCTTTTCAAAGCGAGGATTGGATTTAAAAGTCATCTTCGAGTTCATAGGAAATGAGAAATGTGCTCATCTTCAACCACGAAGGAAGATGCATACAAGCCAAGGAATATAAACAGTAAATTAATTTTTAAATTCAACATTAAATCAAAACTTGAAAGAAATAGTAAATGCCTTACCGCTGCCACCAGTGACGCGGCACCATACCATATCCCCATGAAGATTCGGTCAATTGGCATTCGTAGTGTTTCCTGACGAACTAGGACCAAAACAAAATCACATCAAATGTTCAAAAACAAAACCAGATCGAAGACAGAAGAACAAAAAAAATAATCTTTATGTTCAGAAAAATGAATTAATAAATATAACATTGTTGTCTCATTGAGACTTAAAGTCAGAGTACTTACTGAAGCCAATAATAAAAGGTACCATACTGAAGATGACCATAGCAAACAGAAGGCGGTCAACATAGAAGCAGACGATCTGGTATAAATATAGACCACACTGTAAACAGAAGAACAAACACATTACTTAAGACCGACAGTTTTGTTTGGATTTTAGTTGAAAAGCAATATGGCGAAATAAAACCAAGAATAACAATGCGAGCAGTCTAGACAAGAGGGATGCGCTGGACTGTCTACATGATGTGCACTGGTCCCAACCTCAGTTGCCCTAGACTTATGTTGTCCTGTAGGATGTTTGAACCTGGGCTTAATCATTGTATTTCTTAAAAAGGATGTCTCAAATTAATGACATAAATGTTCTAACAGGATTCCTTCACTCGATGAAAGAAAATTGCTTTCATGTTTCATATTGAATAGCAAGAATTCAGTTTCAATTCTGTGTGTATCTATAATTTCAATTGCGGTCTACAGAAATAAAGACTTGACTAAATTAAGTTAGTTATCTCCATTGAAAATTACAGAGACAATGACTTGACCTAATTAAATTAGTTACTGAAGTTTGATTATACGAAATACGTGAGTTGACTTAATTAAATATTAATATTATTTGTCGCTAAAATGGTTAGAATTGGTTCAATAAAAAATGCTACCATACTTGAGACAAATACGGAGACGTGAGCAGGAACGAAACAAAACAGAAAGCAGCAAGCAGGATTGGAGTTTTCTTGAAAAACGCCATCACAACTTTTGGAAGACTTGGCCAGACATTTTCCCAGATCATCAAAATATGAAGACTCTGAAAAAAAAAGATTTATTAATATTAGAAGGAAGCTTGATTGACTATTTAGAGAGGTCCAAAAGAAGACCCTGGCTTCAAGCTTTTACGTTCATGAAAATATTCAAGCACTGCAACTGCGCGAAGGACGCAGCTTAAGGTGAGACTCGCAGATTAAGTCTCATTAATTACTAGAGTAGAAAACTCGGTCTCATGTCGACGGAATGGCTCCCGAGTCTATGAAAATGGCGGGAATGGGACTAAAGAAGAAATACAGCACAGTTCTTAGATGTATTGTTTTCTTGAGTATACAACAGAGATTAGCCAGATACTCTTAAACATTGAAAACGTACCTACGTTATGAAAGCATCAATTTCTCTTCAATGAATATAGGTGCAGTAACTGCAGTTTACAAGAGCTATGTAATGACTAGTAGCACTTGACAATTTTGTTGATTCACCAAGAAGTGGAGAAGGAACAGAAAGTTCATTACTGGCCCACCATGTTGTTCAAAATCAGAAGAGCTGTTTCCACAGCCTTGAAGTTGGTTAGATTGGTTAGGAGCCTGAACGTTTATTTCCCAGGTCATCGAGTGCCGTGTAGAAACTTAGAGCCTGATTCCTAATCCCCAGTAAGCAGTAACAATTTTTAGATACAATTTATACGAAGTTAACGAACGTTGCGACAGAAATCTATGATATAGGTTATTTATACAATAGAAAAATATCAGTATGAGTAAAGGTTGGAAAAAGGTGACTGGGTACACTGGCGGATCCAGGGGGGAGGGGCGATCGCCCCTCCAATCGGCCGACCCCCCCCCCCTCCGGTATAGAATTAGTATAGAATTAAACACAATTTGTATACGAATTTATTACTTATGTTAATAATATATACTAAGTATTTATATTTCAACTTTTTTAAAAAGATTATTTCGCCCCCCGTCCTCTAGTATGTTGGCTGATTTGGTGGGGTCGGGAGGGGGGGATGGCATCAATCCGCCCCCCTTCCATAAACTTTCGAGTGGGGGGGGGGCGGTCCAATTTATTTATGGAAATCAAAGCTTGCTAACAATATCAATTAAATATCTATATGATTAAAACTTGTTATTGGTGTTTTAACTAATATTTATATTATGTCGTTCACCTGTGAGCCGATTTGGGGGGTGGGTGGCGAATACTTCTACTGCCCTTCCCACCTAAACCCTTTGAGTGGGTGGGGGGCGTTCCTACTTTTATGGGGAAATCATAGTTTGTGAGCAAAATTAGTTGAATTAAAATATAATTTTTATATTATGTCGCTCCCTTTCTGGTATCTTGGCCGATTCTGTGGGGTAGGTGGGGGGGGGGAATTGCATGTACTGCCCTCCCCACTCTAGCCCTCTGAGTGGGTGGGGCGGTCCTATTTTTATGGAGAAATCATAGTTTGTGAACAAAATAAGTTGAATATCTATATAATATAAGCTACATATGATATGTGAACCCATTGTACATTATGTCGCACCACACTCTAATATCACATTTTATCATTAGTAAATATAAAATGAAAAAGGGTTGTACCAGGTGGGAGGGAATATTCATGCAATCGCCTTCCGCCCATCGGACAAAACAATACTTTTTTGTTTGTTTATAGTTAAGATATCACATTTTTTAAAAATCTGTCACTAATATTATTTATATATGCTATAAATTAAATTCTTATATCGAGTCGCCCCATCCCTATTATTTAATGCCAAATGCAATCTTTAGTAAATATTATAAAAAGGAGCGAGGATTAATCGTTTTCACTCTACCGCCCCTCTTTTTCCAGACGAAAACACGATGTTTCAAAAACAGAAAAGTTAAATATGGCGACAGAGTTTATGTAATTTCATCATTTTTTTTATCATAATTTTTTAACGAAAGACTTTGCTTTTGGAAAATTTAGAATTCATACCAAATTTCTCAGTAGAAGAGTAACGATTGAGATGAGTTTTGAACCCAAATATTCTTTTCCAATCCGCATATTTACAACGTTTACTCAATCTGCAATTTTTCTAGTTAAATTTGGGACCATGGCTCACAATTTAAGCTTCAATCCTAAAAATGCAAAAAAATTAGAGTAGAATCTAATTGGCTCACTTTATTTCTCCTCCCACTTCAGAAATTTTTTATTAGAGCTTTAGATTATAGTTCTGCAACAAAATAAAGTTACAAACATGCCTATTGAAATAAATGTATAACTTACAAATGGGGTATCTTCTGATCGTTTTATTTGCAATGCAGTAAAGGCCTATAAATTCATCTTGCAATATTTTTCAAGTAAAACAATTTTCATAAGTTCCTTTTTAATAGGATGAATAATGAGCTGTAGATGTCATGGAAATGCGTTTCTGTAGTGAAGAATGCAAGAAAACGCTTTTGGCATCGGGGCTTCGCCCCAAACTCCACTAATGAATAATGAGATGTAGATATCCGGAGAATGCGTTTCTGCAGTGAAGAATGTAAGAAATCGCTTTTGGCGTCGGGGCCCCACTGATTACTAATGAGCTGAAGTTATCAGGAGAATGCGTTTCTGCAGTGAAGAATGCAAGAAAACGCTTTTGGCGTCGGGGCTTTGCTACGAACCCCAATGAGGAGGCTTACAGTGCTCCCCCAGAACCCCAAGTATCAAGAGAAAGGCCTCAGCATGACTGTTTATATATATATATATGCTGTACGCAAATTTATGCATAGGGTTAGGGTTAACTGGGCGTTAGGGTTTGGAAAAAAATCGCCCCCCCCCCCCCACTCCGAAGTTCTGGATCCGCTAATGACTGGGGAAATAATATTTTGATTCAGAACTCATCTCAATTGTTACTTTTATACTGAAAAATTTGGTATGAATTCTAAATTTTCCAAAATAAAGTCTTTCTTAAAATAATTATGATAAATCATGTGCAATTAAATAAACTGTGTCACCATATTTGACTATTCTGTTTTAAAACGTCATGTTTTCGTCTGGAGTGAAAACGATTAATCCTCGCTCCTTTTTATAATTTCTGCTAATTTGGCATTTGACATTAAATAAGAGTGGGGCGACTCGATATAAGAATTTAATTTATAGCATGTATAAATAATTTTAGTGACAATTTTTTTTTAGTTTTGTAATTTCTTAACTATAATACAAAAAGAAAAAGTATTGGTTTGTCCGATGGGCGGAGGGCTATTGCATGTATCGCCCCTCCGACCTGATACAACCCTTTTTCATTGTATATTTACTAATGATAAAATTTGCGATTAGAATGTGTCCACAACATAATATAGAAATGGGTTCAAATATCAAAATATCAATATTATTATTATTATTATAGCTTTTATATAGCGCTACTTTCATGCTTATAGCATGCTCAGAGCGCTTTTGGTCCAATCTCATTTGTGGACCGGTGGGGGGGGGGGGGGGATGGGGTATCTAGGAGTTAGTTTAGTTAGTGCCTTTAGGCGCTCAGTGTCGAACCTCGAGCCCCCTTCTAGGTAGCCAAGCCAAGCCAAGTTCAAGCGCACTTAGCCTCTCGACCACGCTTCCCACCAATATGTAGCTTATATTATATAGATATTCGGCTAATTTTTTCACAAACTATATATTCGCCATAAAAATAGGACCCCCCCCCCCTTTCAGAGGGCTAGAATGGGGAGGGCAGTAGGAGCAGTTACCTCCCCCCTCCCACCTCACCGAATCGCACAAGATACCTGAAGGGTAGCGACATAATATACAAATTATATAGTAATTCAACTAATTTTGTTTACAAACTATGATTTCTCGATAAAAAAGGACCCCCCCCCCCCCCACACACACTCAAAGGGTTTAGGTGGGAAGAGCAGTAGATATATTCGCCCCCCCCCCCCCCCCCCAATAGACTAACAGGGAAACGACATAATATAAGGATCGGTTAAAATATCAATAACAAGTTTTAGTCATATAGATATTTAATTGATTCTGTTAACAAGCTGTGATTTCTACAAAAAAATTAGACCGCCCCCTCACTCGAAAGTTTATGGGAGGTGGGGCGGTATTGATGCCATCGCCACCTCCCCACCCTACCAAATCAGCTAACATACTAGAGGGGTGGAGGGCGAAATAATCTAAAAATAGGTTGAAATATAAATAATTAGTATATATTATTAGCATAAATAATAAATTATAATAAATAATAAATTCGTATATACAAATTGTGTGATTTCTTTTACTAAAATTCGTCCATCCACACCCTTCGAGGGTCGGCCGAATGGGTGGTCGATCGCTCTACCGCCTCCTCCCCCCCCCCCCCCCCCCCCACTCTTGAATACGCCAGTGTATAGGTAGTGTTTTCATGCCCATTCAAAAAATGTCTAACATTCCACTACCTTGCATTGTGCTGCCAAAGTAAGTTAATAGCATCTAAAATCTGTTTAGTACTGTTTTATTCTTAGTACCTAATTTTCTAGAATTAAAAAAAACAAACAAAAAAATAAAGTAGAAATAAATAAATAAGTATATGGAGTCGGTAAAAAAACAGAACAAACTAAGAGTTGGGGGATTTTGGTATTGATGATTTTTATTTTAGTTACTTCCCTTTTCTCAAGACTTGAAAGACAAAAGCTACACGAGTTATTTGCCCTTCTACTCCACAATGTCTCAGTACTCACCAAATGTTGAATGTTGAGCAAGATGTATGTGGCGTATAGTAAGAACAGCATGAAGGGCGAGAGGGCGTACTTGTGAAATGTGTGAGGTATGGATACAAACAGATAGCTCAGACCTATCAAAAAGAGACAAAAACAACCAGAAAATAGATAGTAAATAATATCATTTAAATATATCAGCTTTATCTCGACGTACAATCTCTCACATTGTTCCTTCACATATAATAATCATATTTACATGTAGCTGGACTTGCGTTTGCAGACTTATTTCTACCTTGTGGTTACAACCTTTTAGATCACATGACCGAACAGCTGGTTACATAAATCAACATGAATAGTCTGTCTGATATATTTAGCCTTTACCTGTCCAATTGGTGTGTACTTCGGACGGTTTCGAGAACTCTACCACACACGGTGTCGCCACTGCATAGAGGACGATGAAATACTAAAACAACTGTTTATGAATGTCGCGTTTTTTTGTTTTCTTGCATGAAGGACGATCGAGACAAGGAAATGAGAGAGAGAGAGAGAGAGAGAGAGAGATAACTGGTCCATGTGCGGCAATGGGTCTGTCTTTGTATGTGGATTGGGCGACCTTAAAACTCACCGCCCTCTTTCTTTGCTGTAAGGGAGAAATCTCAGCATGATCGTGTACTAATGGAGTTTCTGATACGATATACACTCAAAGAACACGACAATGCCGTGCAAACGTAACAAGAATTATGTGACAATTTGTATATCCAAGCGACCAAAATGACATTACAGAAGGAACAGTTAAGACGTTCAGTTCATAAATTAAGAATATAAATTATTATACAGCTGCTGTATCAGAAGTCTGAAAGAAAATAGAACTAAAAAGATTTAAACTGAAATAATTTGTTTAAATCACAATGTGGACATGTAAAAGTGACTGAGTTTGATGACACATGAAATATGAAATGTTTTCAGACCTTTTTGTAATTACATCCGAAATAAACCTTTTTGTCCGACTTGATAACATTGAATGAAGATTATTTGTTGAGAATTATGAAAGGGAACAAATTGTTGTAAATGACAAGGAAGACTCTACTAGTTCCATGTCTTCCTATCTATTATATTTTCTATCCTTTTCTAACCATCTCTGTCCTTAGATCCTCTTAACACCCCTCTTCCCACTCCAACAATCAACCATCTGATTCACCTGAAGCCCCTGCCCATCTTTTCAATTTTTAAAAAAATACAAACATTTCTATGAAATAAAATAGCATTGGAGTGATTTCAAAATTCTCATTTCTATCATTCAAAACAAAAATATTTTATTTCAATGGACGCACTTTGAAAAGTACGATCTTTTTGAAGTAATTTCTGTATTTTATAAGATAAGAAGATCTAGTTCCCAGCGATATCAAAATGTGTTGATTCCTACATTACTGGTATTTAAAAAAAAAAAATTTCAATAGATGCACGTTGTAAAGTACGATCTAGTTCACAGCAGTACAAAATGTGTTGATTTCTACATTACTGGAATATAAAACTAATATTTCTAAGACTGTACCTGGCTTGACTCCTACTTCAGAACTTAAGATGCCTCGAGGATATCTTGGATCAATGAAGGGCATAATCATGATCAGAATGATGACTGGTGAGAAGATGTAGCAGGCGGTCAAAATAGCCCAGGTCCTGAAGTAACAGCACGACATGTTTCAATGTTATATATCATAGAAAAATTCTAGTTTAAAGTTATGTAACGAAACATATTATAATGTTGTATAACAAAAATATATTGGAATCCTTTTTGAATGTATATATTAAGTTAAAAAAAAAGTAAAATTCCCCTTTCAGACCTTGTAGTCTATTTATAGGGCAGATGAATGTATGTAACACCATTATATTAAAACCTTGTATAACAACCCAACAACATTGTTATATTAGAATCTTATATGACTATCATATTAGACAGCTATGCAATCGTATGTAACGTGATAGTATGAAGTCATGAAGGCAAAGTTTTATTCGACTTAATGTTATTTAGTTAAATTGTAGTAACTAATAGTCACGAATTTGCTAATAAAAAGAAATGATTTGTGTTACATGTTTCTGTAGGGCAGATGTGTTAATGTCCACGTCCTTGTTAATGTCCATGTCAATGTCATTGTAAAGATTCATGCCCATTTCAATGTCCTTGTTAATGTCCATGTCAATGTCATTTGTAAAGATTCATGCCCATTTCAATGCCCTTGTTAATGTCCATGTCAATAAGGGATGCACCGGATAGTAGCTCCAGGTTCGGCCGGTTATCCGGCCAATTTCACTATCCGGGTTACTTTGCGGTAAATCGCAATAAGGAGGCTGAACAATAGAACATACCTATACGAGTGACCTTTTGCCACACAAACCATGAGTAAATTACTATATTTCATAGCCCAGTAAGCCAGTAACTAATTTTGATGTAGATGAAAACAGAAGGCAAAGATTTGTGTATATTATTATATCATGTATTATATAGACATTGAACAGGGCTATATTTAAATTCATCATCCTACTACTTATTGTTTAGTCCTTGACACTGAATTTACTGAGAGATATTTACTATTTTAAAGCCAGAATGGATAAATGCAACATGCTAAGACAGTATACTGATTACTTTACACTGTACAAAATATACATTACTGTTTCATTACTTGTCCTAACGTGTTAACTTCGAGTCGTACTACCTCTTAGTGTGTCTTGATTTCATAATGATATATTTAATAATTTGGGAGTGTTAAGTAACTTCTCTTATTACTGTTATTATTGCTCTGTGTATTTAGCCACTATGTATCAGGTCCTAGGTGCTAGGACAGGGAGCGGCCTATAAAACACGATTCTGATGACCCGTGGATGGCCTGAAATACATGAATGCATACATCTACCAACAATACAACCCAGTCTGCACTATACCTTCAAGAGCTTAAAAATTAGTTCAATATACAGGTATATATAGTACATTGACAAACAAGCTACACAAACTAGTTTGTAGTATCTTTTAATAAATGCCTCATCAACTTTAATTCATCAATCAAAAGGTGAAAAAAAGTAAAATAAAAATATTACATGGTATGCAATTAAGAGGTACAAAATTAGGTATGGTATCCAGCTCCGGCCGGAAGTCTTATTTTACTATCCGACGATAACCTTCTCCGGTCGAATATTAAAAAAAATGCTATGAGTGCATCCCTAATGTCATTGTCCTTGTTAATACCCATTTCAATATTCTTGTTGATAATCATGGCAATGTTATTGTTCTTTTTAATGTCCATGACAATGTTGCGTTTATTAAATGTCAATGTCCTAATTTTAGTTTAAGTCAATGTCCTAATTTTAGTTTAAGTCAATGACAATATCTTAGTTAATCTCCACTGACTATTTCACTGGTCTTGTTAAATTTGTGGGTCATCACAGCCAATCTATTTATTGAGTGTAGGCATACAGATCTCACCATAGAACTGCGGGTCCCAAATGGATCTACATTCTTTCTTCCTCTTTCTTTTCTCTTTTTTTTTCTTTCATTCCTGCCTTCCCAATCTCTCAAGTTTTTATCTATAAGCTTTTATATTTTACAGGCATATCGGCCATATCACCTATACATTATAATTCTAAAATAATTGGCTATATTTTCTCATCTTGCGCCACTTATCTCCAAGAGCTTGTTTTATATAAGAAATAATGTTAAAAAAAAAATATAATTTATTAAAAAAGGAAATAAAAAAATCAAACAAAAAATCTCCAAAGGCGTTGGATTAAAAAAAAATTTCTTTCACACATTGACAGGTTATTTCAAGCTTTGCAAATTCAGGGGAAATAACTAGGGCTTTCAAGGGAACAATAATTGATGGCAACGAAAATTGAGTACGGCACATGCGATAAGAAAGTTTTGAAAAATGTTCTGCCTTTGTTTTCAAAATCCAAAAGTTTACAGCTTGGCTTCAGATATCATAAAATATTCTCGTTTACGTTGATTATAATTTAAAAAAAAGGATATTGGAACCTTTTTTTTTTAATTCAGCGTTTCATTTTTTTATTTTGTACTTTAGTAAGCAAGGACACCGGTATCGGAGATTCCTCTACAATATATATATATATATATATATATATATATAATCATAGCAAGGAGGGACACGATTCACTTTTATAGGTCTGTTGCTTGTTGTTGGATTGAATCATTCGAAATAACATTTTGTGCCTGTCGTAATAACCTTAGAGGTGCTATACGCTACAATCATTCTCACAGACGTAAAGGAAATGATTATCATAATGACTGGTTTTTTTTTTTATCTTTTATTATGTTCAGATTGTTGAAATCCTTATAACATTTATTTTGTTTGATTGTTGAAAGTTTGATCATTTTCTCCCTATCAAAGTTAGTGTTTGTTACACAAAAATAAAGATCAGAGAAGAGACCACAGGAATAAAGATCAGAGAATAGATCACAGAAATAAAGATCAGAGAATAGATCACAGAAATAAAGATCAGAGAATAGATCACAGAAATAAAGATCAAAGAATAGATCACAGAAATAAAGATCAGAGAATAGATCACAGAAATAAAGATCAGAGAATAGATCACAGAAATAAAGATCAGAGAATAGATCACAGAAATAAAGATCAGAGAATAGATCACAGAAATAAAGATCAGAGAATAGATCACAGAAATAAAGATCAGAGAATTTAGGATTATCAACTACTAAGCATTATCCGAAATCATGCACCAACAAAAAAAATTAGAATTATTTTTCAAAACAATGATTTAAAATCCGCAACATTTATGAAATGTATTTTTGATATTTAGCACGGATTGCTTCGCTGATTTCGCCCATGCTAGGACGCATTCGTATGAGTGCTCATTTTTTCTCTGGTGTTATTAGAGTTTGGTTGCCTGAATCAGCCAGGAAAACCAACAATTTAGAAACGCGTAAGTCTATAATTAACATGCACTACATTAACACATGGATAAGCATAGAACGTAATAGTCTTTGATATTTTTAAGGGACGTCTGTAATTTTAAAGAAAATTATAAAATGAGATTTCTAGCTGTCTCTTTTTGAAGCCACTTGCAGTCTGGTGCTTTCCTTTAAAGCCGTGGTATACATAAAAAGGAAAATCTCCTGCCGAAGCTCAGTCGGCGATAAGAGAGCTTCAACCACTGCAGACAATGATTATATCTGCTGTGCGTGTGGCAAACTATATAGATCACAGCTTGAATGCGAAGCCATCTGAAATACTGCACTTATCTTTAATTTTCGGACTCAAAGACAAGCCTTATTGTTATACAAACGAGTTGGTGTATAACACTTTATTTATTGTAACCCTAACTCTAACCCTAACCCTAATTGTATTCTTTTACTTGCAATTCTTTATTTTGTTTTCCAAAGCTTATTAACTCAGACTGTGTGTGTGTGGGACTCTCTTGCACCTTATTGCTCCCACTTCCCATTCTTGGATCAACTTTGCACAATTATTTAATGTCAATGACAACTCAAGAAGCAATCAAAAAACAACAACGAACCGACTAGTTAATGATGTTAATCCCTAAGTAGTAATTAATTAGTTTCATTCTATATAGTATATGTAAAATGTTTTGTTTGTTTTTTCGGATGTTCCTTCAGAGTTGAAGATAATTTACTTCCTAGTCCAAACCTCCCGCAGGACGACGGGGGATGGGAGCGGGCATGGTTTGAACCCTGGACCATCGATAGATTCAAACGACAGTCCAGCGCGCAAACCGCACGACCAGGCAGCCATCCATTACTAAGTTAAGGGGAGATGATCCTAATGTAGAGAATTATCAATATTGCTGCAAGTGTATATATATATATATATATATATATATATATATGTCAGATAAAAATGTTGACCTAAGTTCCAAAATTGGAGTTCTGAAAGAAAATTATAAGAATATATTTCTTTCTCTTTTTGAACTAGAGCAGAGATTCAATAAAGTCTCGGAGATGATCACGTGACTGGGCGAGAACGTCAAGATGAGAATTGTAAAAACAAAAATGAATGCCGTTTTGTAAGAAAACAATGAACGTTTCTTGAGATGACGAGTGCTCAGTGTAATAGGGATCAGATGTCCAGTTGAACGTACAAGATACCAATGTTACTTTCAGACTTCAATAATTATAATGAGACTTTGAAAATAGAACAAATGTTTTCGTGTCCTGTGTGTAATCAAACTCGGCTTGTTTTTCAGTAAAGCATCGAGAGACAAAAAGCACACACACACAAAATCCTATATTTAAAAGCTTGTTTTTAAATGAACTAAGATATGGTGATGTGACTCCATTGTGTGCCATTGTACATTGATGCAATACGACTTCAATCTTCCCTATATTAATTGGAGACAATTAATATCGGCGGTAGGTGTCCCCAAAAAAGGCATAAGATCAGAGAAAAAAAAATTATTAGCGGTTCACCGAAAGGAAACCGCAATTTCTTTTAAGGTCAATCTGTCATATTATTTCAGTAAAATTGATTACATTACCATTGTTGTATATAACACAGAGGATTAATGTAAATGATGTAGTGGACTTCTTGACTTAAATTTATGAGACATTTCAAGCTTTAGTATATTGGGTTGCTTTGCTGACGTTTACATGAAACTATGTCGTAAGTGTCCTATCCTTCTATCATATAAATGATTATTTTGAGTGATATTTACAATATTTTTTCAGAATATTGAAAATGTATGTACATAAAATATGCTCTTAATTAAAAAAGGAGAGACTACTCTTTCGAACTCTCAATAATTAATTGTGTACCGATTTCAAATAAGCAGGAAAAAATCGAAGCTAACAGTATATTTTGATAAAATTTTTAGCAGCAACACCAAAAGGAGAGGCTGGTATTAGTTTTGTGTGGTCTGTTTGTCCTTCTGTCCGCCCATGCTTCTGTCGTGTGAAGTAATCAAACACTATAATGGACATTGTTAATGCTTTTAATGATATTTTGTGAGCTTTTTAAGTTTATATTTTAAGGTTACTTTTCATCTGAAGGTTTAAAACTTTTGCATATTTATAAAATTAACTATCTAAGCTTATTTTTTTTTCGTGTCTTAAAACTAACCATTTTTAGAATAATACCTTCAAGATCAATTTTCTTTTACAATTAATAGCAAGCGCTGTTAACAGTTTTATTAAGAAAGTGCATTCATGTCTCTGGATTAGCACAATTTCTCTCACCGAGTGACACTTTTCTTATTACAGGCAATATGCGTCCCCAGGAATGGAAGAGTTCCTGCCCAGAGTCCAAGACCATAAACATGAAGATCCACAGCATCCAACCAAAACTGAAAGAACAAATAAACACAAACTTTAAAAGCAAAACTGTGAACCAAATAAGTCTTTGAAAAACTGATCATTGAATACTTAGAGTATATGAGACTGTATGTATCAGTGTTACAAATAGGTCTTTGAAAAACTGACCATTGAATACTAAGAGTGTATGAAACTGAATGTATCAGTGTTACAAATAGGTATTTGAAAAACTGATCATTGAATACTTAGAGTGTATGAGACTGCATATATCAGTGTTACAAATAGGTCAGTACTTAGAGTGTATGAAACTGTATGTATCAGTTTTACAAATAGGTCTTTGAAAAACTAATCATTGAATGCTTAGAGTGTATGAAACTGTATGTGTCAGTGTTACAAATAGGTCTTTGAAAAACTGACCATTCAGTTCTTAGAGTGTATGAGACTGTATGTATCAGTGTTACAAATAGGTCTTTGAAAAACTGATCATTGAATACTTTGAGTGTATGAGACTGTATGTATCAGTGTTACAAATAGGTCTTTGAAAAACTGATCATTGAATACTTTGAGTGTATGAGACTGTATGTATCAGTGTTACAAATAGGTCTTTGAAAAACTGATCATTGAATACTAAAACTGTATGTATCAGTGCAAACAGAAATGATGTCAAAACTAAGTACATTTACTTTGGTACTTTTGTCCTATGCACTTCCTTGCTCTACGATATTGCATACGATTCGAGCAGCATAAGAACAGAGTTGTGCTAAAGTAAGACAGAGGTTCCTTCCGCCCCTTACCTTGATTAAGAAAAAAACAACAACACAGCCACACAAAATAAAAGAGAAGCATAAGGTCTTGAGTTAGAGCATAGTTCGTTCCGCCTGCAATAACACGAAAGGGATCATCGCTCTGGAAGGAGACCAATCGTCTTTAGTAGCCGTGAACTCTGACCTGTGACGTGGCAACCAGCTATTGGTCTCCACTCAATCACCTGTGTCACGCCTGTCCAGCAAGGGGAGAAAAAGCAGAGGTGCTATGTGTTGATGACAGGACAGAAAGGTGTGAAAAAACAGTAGAATGGTCGTTTTTGTCGAGTGGAATGATCGTTCTTGTGGAGTGGAATGGTCGTTCTTGTGGAGTGGAATGGTCGTTCATGTGGAGTGGAATGGTCGTTCATGTGGAGTGGAAGACATTCCTGAGAGGGAAACAACCACAACCACAGAGCAACACGGATCTGTAAACTTGTGGCAGCAGTTATAGAGGCGGCACCAGTGAATGGTGAACAAAGAACTTCAGACCAACCCAACTTCTTCGTTGAGATGCCTGCCTTTTAGATGTTCTGCCGCCCCCCCCCCCCCCCCCCCACAAATTGCAAGGTCTGGAAGGGGAGTTTTACTTTATGCAAAATTCATTAAGGATTTAACAACTTCTCTAGTTATATCACAAGACATTGTTCTCCTAGTATCTTAGAAGGCACCTTACACAGGTGGCACAACTTAGGTTGAGTTATTCTGACAAGTCTCCAGACTAACGCTAGGTCACTGAATCTGCAGAGGAAACTTTTTTTTTTCCAATCGAAGTGACTTTGTGTTTCGAATGTACGGACATCTAGTTAGACCGAGCCAGAAGCAAGACTCCAGACTAACGCTAGGTCACTGAATCTGCAGATGAAACTTTTTTTTTCCAATCGAAGTGACTTTGTGTTTCGAATATACGGACATCTAGTTAGACCGAGCCAGAAGCAAGACTCCAGACTAACGCTAGGTCACTGAATCTGCAGAGGAAACTTTTTTTTTTCCAATCGAAGTGACTTTGTGTTTCGAATGTACGGACATCTATTTAGACCGAGCCAGAAGCAAGACTCCAGACTAACGCTAGGTCACTGAATCTGCAGAGGAAACTTTTTTTTTTCCAATCGAAGTGACTTTGTGTTTCGAATGTACGGACATCTAGTTAGACCGAGCCAGAAGCAAGACTCCAGACTAACGCTAGGTCACTGAATCTGCAGATGAAACTTTTTTTTTCCAATCGAAGTGACTTTGTGTTTCGAATATACGGACATCTAGTTAGACCGAGCCAGAAGCAAGACTCCAGACTAACGCTAGGTCACTGAATCTGCAGAGGAAACTTTTTTTTTCCAATCGAAGTGACTTTGTGTTTCGAATGTACGGACATCTAGTTAGACCGAGCCAGAAGCAAGTCTCCAGACTAACGCTAGGTCACTGAATCTGCAGAGGAAACTTTTTTTTTTCCAATCGAAGTGACTTTGTGTTTCGAATGTACGGACATCTAGTTAGACCGAGCCAGAATCAAGACTCCAGTATAGCCATTGTAATGACTCAATAGTAAGAAGCGTAGAAGTTGGGTTTAATTGGGTTTTACCATAGTGACGCGACAGTACGTAAAAAAGTGAGAACGGAAATAAGTTAGAAAAGATTAACAGACGAGAGACGAACAGAAGACCGCTTGTAGCAAATAGAGACGACGTAGACTGTGGGAGTATTTTCTAGAATAAACTGTTGTTGATTTAAAATGATGTATTAGTTCGTTCTATACTGTTTTGTTACGTTGGTTATTATTAACGAGCTCGCGAATAACATCTCATATAACCAGAGTAATCAACATCATCTACACTCAAATAGATCTAACAACCAACACAACAGAATGAAGAAGTTTAAAAAGTTACCTCTGAAAAGCTCATAAAATAACCGACAGTACTCTGTGATTCCGGAACACTGGATTTTTTCAAGTCCGTGAAAAGGAATCTTTTGAGCGAGATCTGGTGGTCGGGTACAGCGGCGTAGCCATAGATGGTGATTATTAAAATGAGTACTGCAGTAACTGGCGCTAGGATAATCATCACCTGTGCAAGAGAAATATAACAAATAATTAAACACTTGGTAAAGTATTACAAACTCAGAATCAGTTTCATCTAAGATGGTGTTATGGTGTGTGTGTGTGTGTGTTTCTATGGTGACGGTGGGAAGATGTTAGCGATTGGTTGTAAATGATGAAATATAGGGTGGCATTCTCGTCTCTGGATCTTAGGAGAGACGACTCCGAACGTGGGACTGAAAGGTTGTATTTTTGTAGAGAGTTAGATTTTGAAAATATTATTACTCAAGTCTTGTACAATTATTTCGTCTCATATCATTTGATTTTGTCTATAGTATAATTCATAAAAGCTATATTTAGTATGGTTCACAAAGAAGTTATTCAAGTTATTTTAAGTTTTACTAGTTAAGACACACTACACCTAAAGTGGTTTAGTTGTCTACCAGCAGTTTGGTGCTACAAGTCAACCACCCGCAACCACACATGGATAAAAAAAACAACAACACACACACACAAAAACAACAACAAAAACAAAAAAAAGCATTTCTGTTTCATAAACACTTTCTCAATCCATTAAATATTGCTGGAAATTTTGGTTGGCTGGAGATCACAAGTTCATTTTAAGTTCTTGTTATCAACCCAGCGTAGATTAAAATGATAGATGAACTGTAAGGATGCATTAAGAGCTTCTAAATTTCCTTACCCAAGAAATGGACATGCTCATGAAGGCTTATTAAGAAAAGTACGATTCGTTGCTGACAATTATCTGCAATTGTTTCATCAAGGGATTTCAGACTGCTATTATCAGTTTCGGATAAAAAATCATAACATTTCAGAGGCGGCAGCCTTTTGTTTCTGAAAATTGAATCTCTAGAGCGTTTATTGACATCGATTGAAAATACTTGAACAAGGTAGATATCATTCCCAACTTGATCCAGGAATGGGTGAAGGAGAACTAACGGGTAATTATTTTTTTTGTTTGATATCGAATAAGTGAACTAACTTTTTTATTTTATTCATAAGTGTGTAGTTCTTCCCCTTATATTCAAATTGTTGAAAAGTATTTTGCTTGTTTAGCTTCAGAGGAACTGATCAGGCTAGGCAGCCTAGATAGCCCATAGATAACTCTGTTATGCACTGTGGGCAGAAGATTCAACGGGCTGAATATCTTCGTACCGCCAAGACACACAGTAGTTTGGACATCGGTGATCTAAGGAAAAGGGACGCTGTCGTCCATACATCTTTTCTTGTGTCTTGCAGAGACCTTTTGTTTTATGAGGCCTCAGCACTGACCTGCGACGTGGCAACCTGTGGGCAGTGAAAACTCATAGCTCGTTGCCACGTCCTACAGACATGCGACGTGCTACAAGCTATTCGTCCCCACTCCCCACTAGTTGTGACGAATCAGGTCCGTGTTGAGGTCTTCTGTAACGATGGTCTCGGTCGTACTCACTTTTCTGCACGTGATACTTCTCCCTGCTATCATGTTTATAAAGGTCGCTTGACATAAGGCCTCGTGCAAGGTTTACCTTTTTTAGGCAACGTATCACCTTTGTTGAAAATTTTTTTTTGTAAATGCACGTGAATCGCGTGTATGTTTTTTTTCTCTATGTAATGTTTGGCTTTCTTGTCATCCATTCCTCTGACTACAAGCATGAGTTAGGCTGATAGACTTGTCCCGATAATTGTGTTTATAGTCAAGATAATAATTCGCCAGTCATCTAGCCTAGTTTTCTTGCCCTCTTTCTGGAGTTTTCTGATGTGCCAGTAAGGCGTTTGATTGCTACGAGACTAGAGAGTGGGTGATAGAGTTAGAGAGGGAGATGAGGAGTGGGAGGGAGAAAGAGAGATAGAGAGTAGAGAAATTCCAGAACTGTATGCAGACAGTCCAGGTCTATTCCCGTTCCAACAATCCGTATATAATTGTATTGACGGCTGAAGTGAGGGTGATTGGGCAGCTTCGTTGAGACCCCTCTCTGTCTGCAAGCCTCCCAGGGACTAACGACGGGGCAATTAGGATGCTTGAGACCGTCTTGAAATCTAATATCTTGAGCTATCAGTGCCATTCACACAGCATCAGAATTATGCTTCGCTTCATATTCGTTTTCCATTGTTTGAAATTGACAGACTTTTACTAAGTTAAAAAGTAAAAAGAAAAAAAGTTTTAAAAAGTCAAGGGTCACGTGATTTCAAAGCTTGTCCCAAGGATTACAATAGGAGAAGCGGCAAAAAAAGTTTGAGTGCAGATATAATTGTATTTTAAAACTTGTGTAAAGATGTTTTAGATGTTTAAATATCAAGTGTATTTGAAAGATGGATGCGCGCGCATAAACACGCACACGCACGAACACAAACACAGGCAAAAAGTTCGTTATGTTTATGAACTTAATGGTTTGAATGATAAAAGTGGGGGGGGGGGGGGGGGGAGAGAAAAATCAATCCTAGTCACGTTCAGACCTGATCTGATGGCATGAGCTTCTAAAAATATATATATTTGCACTTAACAAATAACATTTATTAACTGCTGTCTTAACCATAATAGTGTAGATTTCATAGTTTTTCGAGCTGCCTGCTGGGAGTGTGGTTTGAACTTCGGCCTATAATCACTATAAACCCGAGTTCGAACGAGACCAGTCGTCACAGAAGACCTGAACACTGACTTACAACGTAACAACCTGTGGGCAGGGGAGACCAATGACTCGTTACAACGTTACAAGTCTGTACGACGTGGCAAGGAGCTATTGGTCTAAACTGCCCACAGGATGTGACGTTATTGGTCAGTGTTGAGGTCTTCTAAAACGAATGGTCTTGGTTTGAAAGCCTGTCTGGTGCCATCACTAGGCGAGTCTTCAATTCTAAAGTAACGTACGAAATTAAAAAATCAAGGAACAGAAAAAAGAATAATTAAAAAAAACAAAAAAAGCCCATAAAAGGGAAGTAACCGATAAGTACTGCCATATATCTAACCGCCAAGTACTGCCATATATCTCAAAATTACGGGATTTATCTCCATTTCTGCTAGATAAAACAAAGTTAATTATTTATTATTAGATGATTAACTAATTGGTTAATTTTTGGACTGATTGGTGTATTGTTATCAACTATGAATAATAATGCAAAATTTCATTTTGATCCAAGAATGAGAAGTGGGAGAAAAAACGTGTCAAAACGTAATAAGGAGAATTAATTCAGTCCCGGTCTACTCACTGTCCTGTTTTCATCTGCACTGCCTTACACACACTGTGTCTCTGGTCCACGCAGGCTTATGATCAGATGACCATAACCCGGGTCCTATTCACGTGTAAAGTTCATGCCAGTACTGTCCCTTGCCCTTTGATAGAACGCTAAACTGTATTACTGGCCTGTGTCACTTATGTCAGCTGATCACACACAGTTAACCCAATTGCGTCGCGAATAGGGCTACAATACATATATATATATATATATTTTCACATCTCTCATTAAGTAGAATTTATTCCTCTTTTTTTAAAAAATCAAACAAAATAATTAATCACCAACAATCAATTAATTAATTGTTCAATTTTTTTTTTTTTAATTTATGTCTTGTCAGTTTATATAAATAATTGTGCAAAGTTTTAACTTGATCAGAGAATAGGAAATGGGAGAAAAACATGTTCAAACATTTTACCAGACAGACAGAAAGAGAAACACAATCGAATAAACTATTCCATTCATTTTGAAGATTACGATGACAAATGAAAAATCTTTCATCAGAATGACAATAAAAAAAAATAATTACGAAAATGTGCGATGTTTCTATTTGTTCTAGAAAGACAAAAACTTCAATGAGCTCTATTATTGATGGATTTCGGGAGGGGGGGGGGGGAAGTCAAATAAATTGAAAAAAGATTTCTGGAAAGAAACATGTGAATGGTAGAAGTATCAACTTTCGAAAAGAAAGCACCAAAAAATTGTTGTACTTACTGTAAAAAATACACATGGTGTTTTTTTTTAGGGATGCACAGGAAAATAGCTTTGGCTCCGGTCTAATATCCGGTCATTTTTCACCATCCGGTCATATTTGGTACCGTCCGAATATCACCGCAGGATAATTGGCCGGATAGTAAATAGTACACATTAGCACCTACATTTCTAATTTCTATTAATATGTACACAGTGGACGTGGTTCGATTAATGTTTGTTATGGAATATATGAACGTTTATATTTAAAACAAAATAATGGCAATGGTAGAGTGGTAGAGATGAACCGCCCAGCCCCTTTTATTTGTTTAAAGATTGACAGGTGACCAGTCAGTACGGACGTAATGTTAGCATGTTGACACTATCTAGAGGTCACACCTGAGGAAACTGAGTTTTCTTACGTGGAAGTAAATCTTAATAAGGGGGCTGGTCTTTAAGCCACACCTCTACACGGGTAACTGGATCATGAGTTTGCGTAATCTTAATTACGGGCTCGACTACAAGCCACACCTCTACACGAGTGCCAAGTTTGCGTTCTTGCAGAGATATCTAAACTAGAGGCTGGACTATAGAATACACACCTACATGAGTGACCTTTTCCCAACACAAACCACGAGTATATTACTATATTTCATGCTTGACTAACCATGTTATTTTCTTGACTAAAGACCTACCAAATAACAAACACTATTGCGTATGCACAAGGAAAAAATAAATCCCGAGTATGGTCCTCACCATTATCGTCTCTACAAATTACACTCGACCTACATGAGTACGTGTAATCTATCTGACCAGGGGATCAGTCCGACACACCAGTCTATTTACTTTGTGGGTAGGGGAGGATGTGGATTTTTTTTTAATTTCCTAGAGTTGATTTTCCTCATTCTCTGAGAGCTAAAGAGCTGTAGACCTATAGACCTACACATCTCAATACTAAGCCTTACAGGCTACAATGTAATCTATGCTTAGGCACCATTTTTAGGTTGAAGCTATAAATAGGTGTACTTCATATTCCCACTGTAAATAAAAAAAATCGTTTGCCGATAATGAAGTAATCTAAACCACTAAATATTGACCTACGACGCTTCAGATTCTAACTATAAACTCTCAGTCACTAGACGTCAGGAGCAGAAGAGGTCCGTGGCCTTTAAAACAAAAGCATGATGACCAGCTCTAATGGTATAAAATACATGAACACATACATCCACCCACTATACAGTACCATCCATTTCCATTGTTCGATACCAAACAAATAATTAATTAGCAATAATTAATTAACTAATTGATTCTTTTTATTGTTTCATGTTTTGTTAGATAGAAGATATTATTGTGTAAAGTTTCAACTTTAACTGAGAATGGATATGTACGAAAGTTGTACCAGACGGATAGAAAAACAGACAGACAGACAGAGTGATTTGATATAAGATTTTTAAAAATTGTGAAGACATAGAATTCTAAAATACATTCATTGCGAAAGACTTGGCATTGTAAAGAATGTATCACTGAGGAAACTTGGCATTGTAAGTATGTATCATTGAGAAAGACTTAAGAATGTAAAGCGTGTATCATTGAGAAAGACTTAAGAATGTAAAGCATGTATCACTGAGAAAGACTTAAGAATGTAAAGCATGTATCATTGAGAAAGACTTAATGTAAAGCATGTATCATTGAGAAAGACTTAATGTAAAGCATGTATCATTGAGAAAGACTTAAGAATGTAAAGCATGTATCATTGAGAAAGACTTAATGTAAAGCATGTATCACTGAGAAAGACTTAAGAATGTAAAGCATGTATCACTGAGAAAGACTTAAGAATGTAAAGCATGTATCACTGAGAAAGACTTAAGAATGTAAAGCATGTATCATTGAGAAAAACTTAAGAATGTAAAGCATGTATCACTGAGAAAGACTTAATGTAAAGCATGTATCACTGAGAAAAACTTAAGAATGTAAAGCATGTATCATTGAGAAAGACTTAAGAATGTAAAGCGTGTATTATTGAGAAATATTTAATGTAAAGCATGTATCACTGAGAAAGACTTAAGAATGTAAAGCATGTATCATTGAGAAAGACTTAAGAATGTAAAGCATGTATCATTGAGAAAGACTTAATGTAAAGCATGTATCACTGAGAAAGACTTAAGAATGTAAAGCATGCATCATTGAGAAAGACTTAAGAATGTAAAGCATGTATCATTGAGAAAGACTTAATGTAAAGCATGTATCATTGAGAAAGACTTAAGAATGTAAAGCATGTATCATTGAGAAAGACTTAAGAATGTAAAGCATGTATCACTGAGAAAGACTTCAGGCATTTTAAAGCCCGTAGCACAGTGAAAGACTTAACATTGTAAAACATATACCAGGATGGCTAATTAATCGAGAGGTATACATTTGGAACTGTCTCAATAATCCCGACTTGGAGTCCGATTTCATCTTCTTTTGAGCTAGGGTGTAATAATGTTCCATTCTGTAGGAAAATCCTAAGTATTAAATTAAACAAGAACAACATACAATAATGCGAAGAAATATTTGTATTTGGGTTTGCTTATCAAAGTAAGGAGTCTATTTTACTAGCCGATTGACTAGGTCTACTAGCTAACCTTATACATTTTCATGTAGTAATGAAGATTCGATGCGAATAAACATATAGGGACTCATGTAATCGATCCCACCCTTCATGCCATCCAAAACAAACAATCTATGGTTCAACTTTGTTTCTGTTTGGCCTGTCTAAACTGGGATGTTCACTTGAGAGGGCGATTTCAATGATCAATAGTCGCATCCTGGGACCGGTGTTACTATGGTTACTTTCAAGGGAAGATGACCAAGTGTGACGTTGTCAGTCATGTGGAACTCCTCGGAAATTACATTTTACTTTGCGCGCAAACACGTCGGCTTTCAGCACACTGAAAGGTAACTATATTTCAGGGTCCGGCAGAGGCTTATTGCTCTCTGCTTACTTCCCAGCGTATGGCATGTACCCATTAGAGTAGGGTGGACTCAGGAGCGTCCTAAAATCCCGAAACGAAAAATCCCATTCCGGGATTCAAACCCAAGACCTCTCGGTTTGAAAGCCAAGCACCTAACCACTCAGCTACCAATCTCACGAAGTGTTTCGTTATTTACTTTCGATTTGAAGATTGCTGTATCTCAGTAGGACGGCGTGTAAGTTAAAGGGATTCCTGGCGGGCAGGGTTCCAGTCCGAGACCATGGAAATGTAGTCCAGAGCGCATATCACACGACCAGGCAGCTTCACTTCTGCCTGTGTTGATCATTGCTTTAATTTGTGTGATTTTATTATATTATATGGAGTGCTTTTTTGTGTAAAAACTTCAATGAGGTGCCGGTACTGAGTGATGGCTTGTGCCTAACCTTTTCACGACGAAATAAATCCATAATAAACGTTAAGATACAAGAAAACTAATACTTTTCCCCCACATTGAAAAAGGTGCCGGTACACCGTTCCGGTGCGTACTGTCACAAAAAAAGCACTGATTATATGTATAGCTACTATTTTACTGTTTGATTATTTATCACGAAGTGTCTCTCAGTGTAACACTTTGACCAATGCATGTATATGTGAGTGTATGTGTTTGTGTGATGCGTTAAATAAACGTGTGTCGTAGAACAAGTTTAAAACACCGACTCTCTTTGTGTGTTGTTTCTCTTGCATGCATCTGGCGAAGACATAATGGTCGATACATTTTCATTCACTTATTCTCTGAGGACGAGGGACACACACATCTTCCTATGTCGATTTTACAATTATTCCTCCACCTTTTCTTCTAGCAAGCACAGAGCAAACGTGCAATATTTGTAGTTTTGTAGAACATTAAAAGTCTTGGTCAAAATGTTGCGGAAAATGTAACATCTTACTGCTAATGGGCTAGTAACGGAGTTCCTTTAAACCATTGTTTCCCAAACGTTTTCTTTAGCGGAACACTTCGAACCTTTAGTGGAACACTTCGAACTATTAGCGGAACACTTTGAACTTTTAGCGGAACACTTTGAACATTTAGTGAAACACTTCGAACAGTTAGCGAAACACTTCGAACTTTTAGCGGAACACTTTGAACATTTAGTGAAACACTTCGAACAGTTAGCGAAACACTTCGAACATTTAGCGGAACACTTCGAACCTAATTAAATTATATTCTAAATTTAGCTTTATTTATCCTTTTCAAATATATATATAACTAGGAATATAATAAAATTCATACAAAACATATGAACCAAAATATGGTTGATGAACTTGATGACATTGTGTACATGAAGATCAAAACCTTTTTGATATCAGACACGATATTGGTAAGATGAATTCTAAAATCTGGTGTGGCCTCAAATCTGTTTGTAGAATTTGACTTTGTTGCAACATAATAAGAAAATACTAATTTACTTACTTAGATCCACCCGCGTCGTTCGGCGCATTGGGAGGCAAGTTGCATACACCACGAAATCTGTCACTGGCAATGTCTGAAGCCTCTTCCCACCCGGTGTCCAATGCTCTGAGGTTCTCCGTGAAAGTGTGGCACCAAGCTATGCAAGAACGTCCCTGTTTGCGCTTTTTTCGTAATTGCCTTCATGTCATTGCAACTCTTGGTATGCGTAATTCATTTTGTCGGAGAACATGTCCCGTAAACCTCATGCGACGCTCTGTCACAACCTTACTAAGTGGTCGACTCCCACTTCACTCCCACCCAGAAATAAGTTGTCAGGAACGGAAGTAAAATAACTTATTGACATTGTTTTGAAATATTGTGACGAGAAATCATTTTTAGTTGATTTTGGTATTTTTATTTCAATATAGAGTTTGAATCTAGATCAGCTCATAGTTCTAAGTGATGTTGTTCTAATCTTTTTTTCTTTACCGAGAAGAACTAATACAATCGCAGATAATATTATTTTCTGCATTTACATTACAATTAACTCACGTGTCAACCTATTCTTGAATAGTTCGTGGAACACTCATTCAGGCCTCGCGAACACTGGGGTTACGTGGAACAGTTTAAGAAACACTGATTTAAGTAAATGTGTTGCTATAAGCTACACATAGTCTTAAATACGGCTTTAACAAAATTGCTTACAGTATAGCATGGTCAGTGCGCTATGGTTCAATCTCTATTGTGGACCAGTTGGGGGGGGGGGGAGGTATCTGGGAGCAGGTTCTAGTGTAGTTTGATCTGGCGTAATCTTTTTTTTTGTGTTCTGGTGTCGTGTGATCTGGACGTGTTCATTATTGGTGCTATTATATGGTGTATTTTGATTTCGTGGTCTTTTGTGATTTATAATATATGTTTTGAATTCTAATGTAGAATATCTTACTTTACCTATAGTTTGAACATTTTGAATATTATGTTTGTATAGTCACTTTACATACATGTTAGATGTTTTATACAATCTACTGCTGAAATTCGAAAAAAAACCCACATTCAAATTCATTCTTTAAAAGTATAATTCACTATTTAAAATATCACGGAATTCCTAATAATATTTTTAAAGAGTTTGGTTATCACACAAACTCATGCGGCCCCCGATTGGACCGCCTAATAAAATATAAGCACTATATTTTTGTTCTACAAATATCTTTTTTTGTGTAAGCCATCATTAATTTTGTTTTGTTTTGACAAAGTTTGATAATGTATAGCTCCTAGCTTTTATTAACGTTATATCTGCCTAGGTGAAAAACTATAGATATACTCTTTGTTTAGAACTCTTTGACCCAGGCGTTTTCCCTTCTAGTTATTAAACAGCCAACAAATAATATTTTCAATTTTTGATCATCATTCCCACAATATTGTATTCCCGAGACAGTGTTTGGTGAGCAAAATGTTATTGAATTATTAATTAGCTTATTATTAATCAATAATTTATAATCATTCTCGTTTGTTTGATTTGATCTAACCATTAATATTTTAGGCATGATATTAACAAAGGAGTAATATGTTCAGATAACATTGACATTTTTGTCTCGTTAGTTTAATATAGCTGTGTAAGGGTACGTGTAAAGTGTAAGTGTAAGTGTAAAGTGTAAGTGTAAGGTGTAAGTGTAAAGTGTAAGTGTAAAAGAATTGGTTGAAAAAATTTTAATCATTGTCACAATTTATTAGCTTTATACTATATGGAGATTTTCATAAAATGTTTAATAATAAGCAAACTTTTTTTTGGAATATTAGGCGGGGAATACGGTGGTATAAATTATACACTTTTAAAACCAAGTGATAAGGTATTTTTGTTTGCATTTTTAAAAGTACTATAGACTAAAACAAAAAGTCTAAATGGAAACGAAGTACATATTACCTTTAGTATGAATATCTCCAACAAAGATGGACAATATAAATACAGTTGAGAGCTGTTGTATTGAAATATTTCAAAAAGCCTAAGCTTAAACATTGATGATAACTATTTATAAACGCTCCCTTTAAAGTGCTACTATGTCTGTTCCATTTATGTCAATGGTTTCTTTTTATGTCCTCTCTTTGATGGTAGAATAGTAAAATTCAAAATCTTCTAGTGTAAAAAATGGTTAAGTAGAAAGCCAATCGTACTAAAGTCTTGATAAGAATTCTCCAAATGCTCACCATCATTTCCTAAACTGGAAGAAGTTTACGATATTTAGATTTATATAGTAGACATTTTGTATTTTTGTTTAATGCAAATATGTTTCAAAATACAAATAAATCCAGTCAGCTGTTGGGTAATTAGATATTTGCTAATATAATAAATTTTAGAAAGAAATTAACCTCTATGCGTTGTCGTGAATTTAATATGCGTCATCTATTTAGTTTTCATTTTTTATCGTGAGAGATATGTCATTAAGGTGGACCTGCGAAATCAGATTTCAAATTCACAATTAATCAGTCATTAGTCCAAAGACCTGGACAACTCCAATCAATTTATCGCTCTCTATCGATTTCAAAACGAATTTCTGATAGATCAGCAGCAGGTATCCAGACCTTAGTATTACTGTTTACAATTCGTGGGGTCGCGGGTCGAGACAAAAAGGGACACTCGTCACCTCAGTGTCAATTCTTGAGGGCGTCAGAAAAAAAAATCGTTAAATGTCATTCTTTCCGAAAAGTTTGGACTGTACCACGTGACTCACTTCTCCGTCCCCACGGTCTCCAGTGGTCAAGTGAAGAGGAGATATTTCGGATTTGCTTTCTTGGACGCTGTCCTCCTGGTCGGTTGACCGTAGACAACATTGCTCGATCTTATTCAGTTTCTTTCGAGTGTTGTTGGCCCTCGTGTACGTGGGTTGAAGTGGGAGATGGTGGCGAGGGTGGTGAGGGAGGAGAGGGACATGGTGGTGGTGGTAACGAGATGTGGATGAGACCAGATTGAACCATATTGATCACACAGATCGACGACATTCACCAGTACCGACTGATAAATGAACATTTGATGAAGCCGAGATGAACAGGAACACCCAAACATAATATATATGATCATTGCAAACAATTTTTTTGCATTAGTTTAAACAAAGAAGTCATAATACTGTGATATGTTATCAATGAACACAATAAAAGTATATAATCAATAACATATTTATCGCAGAAATTAATAGGTCATTTAAAGAAAAAATCTATTTCCATTACAAATATATTGTTTTCTAGTAAAAAGAAATTAAGACTTGACTTTAGAATTTTGTGAATGGAATGAAAATAATGCAATATGTATACAAGGAACCCGCTAATGTTAGTCAGTATACGCATATAAAAACTACAGCTAATGCCTTTTCACTATAAAGAAAAGTATTTTCATTAAATGTTTCCAATAATGACCTTCCATCCAACTTAAAAAAAAAATTGGTGTAAATTCCACACAAAAAAAATAAATTGTACTCCTTAAAGAAATCTTGGATGAAATACATAGTGCTGTCTTTTCTATAGTTTTACAACAAGCATATGTCTGAACAGTGAGTCACATTAGGGTTCGAGTGCCATACTAGCCAATATTTTGTTTCTTTATTTTTCAATGACACACCCAGTTTCGTTTATTACATTTATTTAAAACTTGTTTGGTGTCTTCGTCAATGTCAAGTCCTTGGTTTTAGTTTCATATTTGTTACCTCAGGTCCTAATAGGAAGCATTGAATATAATTGTAAGGTTGCAAAATTAAACGACCAATAGATGACGTTGCCTAAACATTGTGTTTCCTGTCAAATGTCATTAGAAGCAGGGGAACAGAAATGTTATTTAAATAGAAAGAATCTGTAACAAAAATAAAAATGTTCCGCGCGTACCTTGCTCATCATCTTATTGTACTCGTCATTTTATTTTCTGTTTTATTAGCTGAATATATTGAAATAAATGTTATTTTTTTGGACGCACAAAATTGTCCCCCTTCCAAATACCCTTTTTGTTTAAAAACTATAGTGGGACCTAAATTTTCTTTTACTTTTGATGGTGACTAAGCTTAAAAGGGAGTCCGATATAACTAAGAAATTGCCATTAAAATATTATTGAAGACATTATTATCAGCAACATCTTATTATGTTTGAGAGAATTTGTCAAGAATTAAGCATTGCACATAACAAAAACATGTTGTTTCTTTCGGCTAATACCCATAGGATCCTTAGGATCCTTAAAACTTATCATTAGCTCCTTGGTACTAATTATCGGGATATGTTTAAGCGTAACTTACCTTTGCAAAACCTCGAGAACCTTTTAAAATGACGAGATACACAAGAATCCACACTGTCAGAGCACACAGCACCAGGTACCAGACTAAAGGACCCCAGCTGCCAATGTGGGGGGCGCGTTGCAGAAAGTCATTGCTAAAAAAGAAAAATTTCTTAACGTTGGATATTGGTTCAACTAGTACAGACATTAGAGAAATAAACAAAAAAGAATTAGCTAAATGATAGTACAACCTCTAACCCTAACCAAAGTTGTTTTTTTAAGCCACTGTCTTGCATTTGATTGAATTAGACAGTACATTTAGTTTCCTCATGAAAACACTCAATGAACATCAGTAGTTTGGGAGGGCAACCTATTTTCCTTAGGAGTTTGAAAAGGCCACTTCTGCTGACCATGTCAAAGGCTTTATTCAGATCAACAAAAACTATGTACAGGGGTCTTTCTTTCAATCTCTCTGAATTTCTTCTGCAGTAGTCGAAGAGCAGGGTGCCAAGACACCCGCTCTGTTATCAGCAGCAGACGCTTTGGCTGGCTTGGCCACGTTCGTAGAATGCCAGTAGGTCGACTTCCACAGGACATCCTGTATGGCGATCTAATAGAAGGCAGAAGAGCCGCTAGTCGCCCACTTTTACGTTATACGGATGTATGCAAACGCGACATGAAGCTCTTCGAAATCGACACTAGCAGCTGGGAAGAGGTGGCACTGGATAGATCCACATGGAGAGAGAGCATAAAGGAAGGATCACGGATTGCAGATGCCATACACAACAGAAGCAGAAAAAAGGGTCAAAATGCAACGGCACCTTGGTGATTATATATGCCCAACCTGCGATCGCAGCTGTGTATCAAGGACTGGCCTCTTTAGTCACACAAGAAGTTGCAAAGGGAAAAGATCGTCTCTCGAGACGTAAAATGCCACAGAGTCTTGCAATTTATTACTATAGTACAATTGACATTTGTCTATTGGAAAGATGTTTGGATTGTAAATGTTATTGATGGTATGAATCCTTTTCACTACATAATTGTAAGTTAGGGAATTTGCATCCAAATGTATGTAACTATTAAGGTTGAGGTATAAGTGAATAAGCAAACTAAAGAAGAGTGAAGGCAAGTTACTGAGTCAAATAATAAGCCTAAAAATGAATTTTGTACTTTTAATAGTATGTAAATTATGTCGGCCTACACAATATAGATCTCATATTTGCTATTTTGATAACTTTAATTACTGTTTAGAAACCGAGACTTTTGTGATATTAGTTATAGGCCTTTGTATTTTCAAAAAGGATACGCTGATATTAATAAAACTCAAGGATGTTGTTTGGGTCGAAATGAGAGTTTTAATTAGAAGTTGAAAACATTGTTTAGCTGGTCACTATATTTTTTTTTCTAACTCAGTAAACAATAAACATAATAATAAAACTCATGGTCGGCTCTAGTGGTACATTCAATGTAACAACCTTTATTTTACAAACTAAAGTTTACGTTTTCGATGCTCTAACAAACTGTAACTTTTTAAAAAAAATTTTACTTTTTATACATTTATTTAATAATTTAAAACGTTATATATATATATATATATATATATATATATATATATATATATATATATATATATATATATATATATATATATATATATGTTTATTGATTTAATGCCTATGCGTTTATACATTTCCAAGAAAGCTAAATAACAACAAACTTGACAGCAGTTCCACGAATATAAGACCTGGTCCCATAGCCTTCAATCATTGACTACCAAAAGGCAATGGTCAGACATCATGTCACATGGTAACCTACTTACACAACACATGACAGTTTTAAGGTGGATGTATATTACCCAAGAAAACTGTTTTATTATTACATGCTCTAAATTGCAGTATTAATCACCTATCCAACCATGACATGGCGAATAGGAAAGGCAGGGAGCATTTTCCAAAGACTGCGGCATATTTGTACAAGTCAAGCTATTGGACCCGAGACAAAAACCACCCACTTAACATAATTGTCATCCCAACAGCAACGTATGCATGCAAGACATAAAAGTCTTCGGAAAAATTAAGAAAAGACAAAATATGGCTCAACAAAAGACGGATTTTAGGAGTCAGTTACAGAGATTGTGTCTCAGATAAAGAAATACTTTGCAAAACTGGGACTCGACCACTAAATTAGGTTTGCGAGACATGTCCTTCGACAGAATGAATGACGCATATCAAGAGATGCAGTGATATGAAGACCAATACGAGGAAAGCACAAACAGAACGTCCTCGTATAATTTTACGCCACACTTTCATGGAGGACTTCAGAGCTGTGGACACCAGGTGCCAGTGAAAGATTTTGTGGAGCATACCAACGGAGGGGTCGAACGGCGCGGGAGGATCGAAGTCTAAGTATGTTTTAAAAATTGTGTAAATCTATGAAAAAAAGTGAATCATTGGAAAAGCCAAAAGGATGACTTTTAGAACACCAAAAGTAAACGTTTCTCTTACATTCTAAAGTGTAATGGCATAGCGATTTTAGTTAGATCCTAACGTGACAGACAACTTGGCGGAAAGACAGTCAAGACAACACAAACAAATAGTGTGGTGAAAGTAAGAGAGAGAGAGAGAGAGAGAAAGGGAGGGAGGAAAAAGAAAATGACAGACAGAAAGACATCCTTATTACTAAAATAAACATGAAAGCACACACACCTACACACACAAGCATTTAGTTCCTTCTGTTATTCTCTGCCGCGTCACTGTCACGTGATCAATATTTTGATTCAACGTATCCAGCAATCAGTGAAAGTTGAAATCAACTTTTCATTTTGTATTTGTCTTCAAATTTCATTTTCTTTTATTTTCTTAGTTTGACATTTCTAAACAGTCAATCAACATTTCTCAAGTTATAAAATTTGCTAATTTCAAAATACATTTTGTTTTAGATTTATTTTTTTCTTTTTGACCAGCCAGAGCATAAAAAAGATTTACTACTTGGCAATTCCTTGACCCAGGTTACATTTAGTTTCAAATTGGAATATATATATAACTGCACTCATCATTGATTTATGGAATCGAAGGCATTGCCATTATGTAGAAATACATTTTAGTTGATAACTTGATGTATAGGGTCTTTTTATTTTCCATACAAACAATAATTAGACAAAATTTGTATCATGAAAACTTGTTTATCTCTACGTTTTATTCTGAAGTAATTCTGAATTCTTCTTAATCCATAAAAATACTAGTTTTTCAATTTGTTAAATGATTATATGTAATCAGTAAGCTCGACTTTGTATTATACGCCGCTCTTAATCAGTACTATGAAAAGCGTACTTTACATACTTTTTTTTTACAGGCTTGCTGCCTGCTCGTGCGCTGGACTATCGTTCGGACGTATCGATGGTCTCTGGTTCAAACCCTAACCACTAGGACTAGGAAGTAAATTACCTTCAACTCTAAAGAAACATATGAAATATGTAAAACATTTTACAAACATTTTTACATACATTGTAATTAGTAGATCTACTTCCAATGCATTTTAATTAATCAACTCAGTACCTTGAAAGTGTAAAAAGTAATCAGTACTTTGAGTTCATTTTACTTAATCACACTAGTTTGGATGTAATGTGAGCTTTGATTTTAAAACACTTTCAATACTTTATGCCATACACAGTAGGAACTGTAGAACCGTCTACTGTCGTCCAGCTTACTCACTAAAAGATAAGGGTTTAAACAGAGAAACGCAGGCAGGGAACCAGAGCAGAGTGTCCAACATCTAAACAAACATCAGTACTCCTGGCAAGATGAAGGAAAACCTTTCCATCTGAGCCGAGCCATTGTTTGTCTCTGGTCTGAAGACGTGACATATTAGACTGGTTCAATAGACTGGTTCAACAGACTGGACAGATGAGCGCTAAATTACAACTCCCTGTGTTTTTAAAGGTGGTAGTAATGTCTGACTGTGTATGTAAAAACATGTGTCTATTCTGTGTCGACTTTGAATGTAAAAGCATGTGTCTATTCTATGTCTAACTATGTGTATAAAAACATGTCTATTCTGTGTCGGACTTTGAATGTAAAAACATGTGTCTATTCTATGTCTAACTGTGTGTATAAAAACATGTCTATTCTGTGTCGGACTTTGAATGTAAAAACATGTGTCTATTCAACGTCTTGCATAACTAGTTTTATTTTGCTTTTAGAAAACAGAAAGTAACTTTGCAAGCTACAACGCATGGTGAAATAAGATTTTTCATTTCTCTTCTAGTTTTTTGAGATTTGAATGTAACTGACGGACCGACGGACAGTTTGCACAAATATCATAACGGCTTTTACCCTTACGGGACCGCTAAAAGACATTATTTGTAAAGATAACCTTAACCCATTAAACCACTATTACATAACATCTGAACATTGGTCTGAAAGCTGTCACAAAGTCTGCATTCATGAAGAATAATTACAACCAAAAGTGAACATTTATTGGAACAGTAAAGCTTTGTTCAGAAACTCAATGAGCATCAAACGTTGCTATTACATTTACAAATGCCAAAACATAATGCCTAGGAAAAAAACAAAAATAAATAAAATGATTAAAATTAAAGTTTTCAGATTGACATTTTATTTTTAATTTTGGTTTTAAGAAAAAAAAAGCCACACAATTTATTTTTTTTTAAACACAATGTTCATGTGCAACTCAGGCTTGGGACATTTCAACACTTCAGTGATGTTATCAATTCAGGCGCAACAAGGGATCGAGTGTCAGGGTTGGCGTTGAAAGGGGGAGGAATATTGTTCGTTTTACAACTGAGACGTGACATCTGCTTGCGCGGAGCATTAATTAAAGACAGGAGATTGGCAAGGAAGAGCAGACGTGGGCTGAAGATGAAATCTGAAGCGAGGCACACGACCATTAACTCCAGCGATAAATGGACAATCGGTGAAAGTTGCTGCATTTCGTTAAAGCATGGCCAAAATCTGATGGCTAAATTAGGACCACTAAAATATTACTGCCAAAGTCGAACGACAACTGTCTGACGGCCAAAGTCGAACGAAAATTGTCTGACGGCCAAAGTCTGACGGCCAAAGTCTGATGGCCAAAGTCTGACGGCCAAAGTCTAACGGCCAACTATTTACTGGTACTAGTATTGAAATAATCGCTATTACTATTTACTGATTAGCTGTTTGTAACTAACTATTTATACCGGTTTACCTTACACAACTATTGTAAATTATATTATATTTGCCATTCTAATCTTAGAAGACTGTCTGAATTTGCTCAGATAATACAACACTAAACATTGCTCTCTTAACGTGTATCGGATATAAACGACAAGGGAAGGGAAAAAAACTAATTATAAGATTGATTAAAATTTGTCTTCAAACAATATCTCTAAATTGTAATGATGGTCATAGAGCAAATAGTAGATGGTTAAAATACAAACTTAATGTTTCCAAAGGACTCAATCACGAAAAGCCTGCAAAGTACACGCACTTTTGAGGAATGGAAGACTTCGGCATCCCAAGGAGGGCCAGCAAACAAATGGAAAACGAGCGCAAAGTGGACAACGGAAACCATCCAAAGACGTACCCCCTTCCCCCCCAAAAAAAAAGGCCTTGAGAGCTTTCAACATACTTTGCCTCTTGAGAGACTGGAACATTGTGGAGCGAAAATCCCCGAAGGCAACAAACAGCCAAGGCAGAAGTAGAGAGTCGTAACAGAAAGTTACCCCAAACTCTAGTTACAATGGCATGCCCAGTAAGCAGTCAATAGCACTTCTGACCAATTTATGTCCCACTAGCTAGATGCACACAAAAGCATAGCCAATCCTTTAACCCTCTGGATTGAATCCGAAGGTAGAACTATATATATTGTTATAAACCTGATGGTGAGACAGATGGGGGTAGTGCTGTGTTTAAGGCAAGCACTAGACGAGCGGTCAACCGTAACGAGTGACAGCACACGCCAGTTCAGCAAGGACCTGTGTTGTAAATATTACGCACGCATGTCACGGCGATCAAGCGAGTGGTCAAGCGTCGTTCCATCGGTTCTAGAAGGACTGTAGGAACCCTATATAAGAGCGAGTGTATTAAGAGTCAAAACTTCACGATACCTCGCAATGTGACCAGTACGAGGCGAAGTCAGAACAAGCACGGTGTGTGAAGTCAGTTCGGAGTAAGGCTATGTTCTTGTGTAGTCAGTGTTAATGTTGCGAATTGGGATGTATTTGAAATTAAACTGTTACTGATACTTTGGAGCCCTGATAAATGAGGTTCTTTAATTTGCTGGTGTCGTGTGGTGCAGTTTCAAGAGAGCCTGGATAGTAGAGAATCGTTACAAAATATTACAGATCTTACTGCGTCCCGTGTTTGAAGTACAGATAAAAATTGAACCGAGGCCAGTCGTTATAGATGGCCTGAACACTGATTAGCAACGTCACAATCTGCGGGCAGTTTTGACCAATAGCTCCTTGCCACGTCGTACGGCAACGAGCTATTGGACTAAACTGCCCACAGGTTGTGACGTTGCAGATCAATGTTCAGGCCTACTACAACGATTGGTCTCGATTGAACCCATTTTTTTAAAGTTCGGATTCGGTTCGATTTAAGTTTGGCTTCGGATTGATAACGACTGTCTTAAGTTTGGCTTCGGATTGATCACAATTGTCTTAAGTTTGGGTTTAGGTTCGGTTCGATTTTATGAAATTATGCAATTGCAAAACCAAGTAATAAGGTTCAATGCAATTAAAAAGAGACAACTTGTTCTTGAAAGTTTACATAAATAATGATAAAACACAAATAATTAGCAAGGCACTGGCTATACTTCAAACATTCCAATGACAAATGGCTGCAGTCAAAGTAATAATAATAATAATTTTATTTATAAAGCGCTGTTAACAAACAAAATGTAGGCTCAAGGCGCTGTAACAACATTACAAACAAAAACGCGAGAGCTAAAATGACAGTTAATCTAAAAAAGTTTTTAACAGATAGGTCTTAATTTTCTTCTTAAAAGTGGTGTAGCATGTTGTCTGTCTGAGATCAATGGGGAGTGAGTTCCAAACCTTTGGTCCGTGAACTGAAAATGCCCGCAGACCGTAGCTTTTGAGGGAGAAACGTGGCACTACTAAAAGCGTTGAGTCCATTGAGCGCAGGGCTCTCTGGGGGACATATGGAGTAATCAGTTCGCTAAGGTACAAGGGCATCTCGTTGTTATATATACACTGATGACAAAGTGTGGCAACCTTGTAATCGATTCTCGCTTTCACGGGAAGCCAATGGAGCGTGCGCAAGAGCGTAGTAGCAGAATCTTGTCTAGTTTTTTTAAGGACTATTCGAGCGGCGTTGTTCTGTATACGTTGCAGCTTGGCTATTTTGTCATCAGGTATACCTGCTAGCACGGCGTTGCAGTAGTCAAGGCGGGAGAGTATGAATGCCATAGCTAGCGTTTTTGTTGACTCCGTTGTTAAATATGGTCGGATCTGGTCTTATTGTTACATACTTGGCTAGACTATCTCTGTACAGTATTGCTAGACCCCCTCCGCTGCCTGTTTTTCGAGGGAGACTCTTTTAAAATAAAGCCTGGTGGCGTTAGCTCAGTGGTTCTTGGCTCATCACCAGCTTCTTTAAACCATGTCTCACTAAGGAAAACGATGTCGTAGCTATCATCAGTGATGGTGTCTGCAAGCTCAAGAGCTTTGTTACTGCATGACTGGGCGTTTAGGTGCATTATTTTAAGCAGACTGGAGGATATAGTCACCAGAGGCGTAGCACATTTTGAAGACACCGGAGGAGTAATATCACGAATTATAGGTTTTTAATGGGGACATCTGACCTCTGTTGTGTGAGGAGCAATTGGGGTGGGGTGGTTAATAAAACAGTTTAGTAGGGAAATGACAGGGGTAGGGGTGGGGTTAACAACACAGTTAAGAGTCCTGAAAACTGTGTGACATGTATCTGTTGAGTTGAATTGCGATGGGTTATACCATAGGTGAATAAGACGCCCAGTCCTAGACCCACGAACTGTCGGCAGTTTACGCCCGATGCCAAGTCGACGAAAATTTCGGAAAACCTCGCTATCTAGTCGTGATTTGAGTAACACAAATGTGCGTCCTATGCGACGTAGTAGATTAGCGTCCATGACTCCATTACGGCGATTTGACACACTAGGACTGATGACACACAGGTTTGCGCTGCAAATGCCATGTAGTGGCCCTGGTTCACGGTTTTACCAAGCACATCAATCCCTCGGACTATGAGTATCACTCTGTCACTGTTTATATTGCTGCTTGTTAAACTAAAGGATAGTAAATGAATACAAAAACTAATTAAATTTAATTAACGTGACTTCAATCTATCGAACTAAATACACCAATCTATAGACGAAATCTACACTAATCTAATGGTTTAAGAAAGATCACTTAGCTCTAGAAAATGGCAACACAAAAATCCTCCCAAAACGAGAGACGAAAAAACACGACTGCTGCCTGCTGGCGCAACAATACAATAAGTAGACAAAATATCGAGGCAGTAAATGTGATGACTAATAATCTGACGTAGGACACATAATGGTAACTTAAGTAAAAAATAGATTATTAAACAATCAGGGTTGTATGTTGTATTTGAACAATAGCATATCGTATGTTAGGAGTTTAGCCTCGCCTTGCAATCGCTAATTGTCAAAGTGGAAGTACCCTTTCATTGGCAGTACTTGCGGCAGGAATAGCTAACAATTATTTAGAAATCGATGCCATCATTCATTGTGAGATTATTTTAAAATCAAATCAAGTATTTTTCAAGTTTGTGTCTCGAGCTATTACTATTAGCAGTAGATTGCCAGATAATCATATTATTCAGGGTTGACTATACTCTTTTTTTTGTGGAAAGAATATATTGATTCAAATGACTACATTCCCCAAAACTCAATATGTACACTATTTGAGTGCTTTAATACTAACTGGTTTGTTAACGAAGACCTAATTTTTAATTCACTATACTACGCAACTCTCAATAAACAAATTTGCGATCTTCTGCTTTCACAATAATATTAATATTAAAGTAATAATAAAATAGATTTTTAAAATGTCAGGGCACAATAACGGTTGAAAGTTGGTCGAATGATATATAATTTGTTTTTCACCCAAGCTGGAGAGAAGAGTTACCTTTATGTCATGAATACTGTCATTTTCTGAAACCTCGATCTTACACATTGACCGAAAACGAATTTTTAGGTGAAAAGCTTGCTATTTAAATTTCAAATAAATCCACATTCCTTAAATGCGATTAGACACCATCATCTTTGAATTACATCGTTAGTAATGTCTACTGACTTTATTTTGTAATTAAAGTACAGGAAGTGTGAAATGTATTTTAGGCATGTGCAGCTTGCAAAATTTGCAAAATTGCAAAGTTCGATTCTGTTCAGTTACAGTAAAAACAGTTCGTTCGGTTTGGCTCGCACTGAGCAGCTTCAAAGTTCGTGTTTGGATCAGTCTTAAGTTTGGTTCTTGTTCGGCTCGTGTTCGGTTCGTTTTCCATTTCTAGTTGTAACCACTGCCGTTTTGCAGCCGTTTTCGGATTGGGCGTAATACTGTTTATTTCTGATGGAGCATCCGAAATGTATAAGTTAAGTCATAAATAAAACTCCATCTCTGGTGGAACTGTACAAGTTAAGTCATAAAAAAAACTCCATCTCTGGTGGAATTGTACAAGTTAAGTCATAAATAAAACTCCAGCTCTGGTGGAACTGTACAAGTTAAGCTGTACAAGTTAATTTGTTTTAGAAACTGTGCAAGTTAAGTCATAAATAAAACTTCCCTGTAGTTTAGTTTGTCCTTTCAATTTAATTCATAATACAAGAACGTTCAGAATATTGGGAAATGTAAATGACTCTGTGATTATTTAAAAACAAAATATAAATGTGTGTCCATTATATACAAGGAACCACTGAACCCTTAAATCAACGTCATCCCCCCCTCCTCTCCCTCTTTCTTCCACAGCCACATCCACAGTGAAACTCTCAATCAATGTCTCCATCAACCACAGGTGCTCCTGCAAGTGCTCAATGTCAATAGCAGCAACAATGTATCTCTGGCATCTTAAATCAATGGCCGTGTCGATAACTGTGCCCTGCGCTAATTATCTTGACACACTCAACTACGGGATCAGATTTCCTCTCCTTCGCAACTTTCTGTGAGGTCTCTGTGGCGGACATCTTGCCTGCCGTTGACAGGTTCATAAACCCACGATATTTATAGATTTGTCCGATACAATCCACACACACACATACTGTCATACGTACACACACACATTTACACGTACACACTCCCACCTAGAAACAAATTGCAGCCTCCTTGCTGTTGACCGCACACGAAGCCTTGCATTAAAATCAACTTGATCAAACTGTGTTCCCATTGAAGTCATCAACTTTCAACGTGCCTCATTTTCAATATGAGGTTGGGAGTGCACAACACACACACACACAAAGCTTTAGTGAAAAAAAAAAGTTAATAATAATAATCATTAAAAAAGTCAGTCAGACATTTTGGTGTTCAGTTAGGTAGCCACAGCGTTTCGTTTTCTGTTTTACAAAAAATAGCGGCTGCACTGCACATAGTTTGAAAGCATGGCGTATTACTTTATTGCTAAACAAAATTGTGGAATATTAATATTGGAACAAACGATTGCGTATAAGCAACAAGGTTACAGCCACTAAATATTACAGCAAAAAGGACATCAATGTCTTTTCAAAATTTTTTCCCCAAATATTATATAATGAGATGCCTGTTATAAGGGCGGATTTAGAACATTCAATGAAGGGGGTTGGGGGCATAGTCCCTCCCCTCCCCTTCCCCCAGTGGCGTAGCTAGGGCGTGGGAAGGAAGGGGGAGAATTTGACCCCCCCCAACGAGTTTTTTTTTTTACATAAAATATTAAATATAACGCAAAATGCAGGGGCCCTCAAATGATGGAAAGTTCATAGCTACGCCCCTGCCTTCACCGCGATCTGGCAGTGACCTGTTAAGTATAGTTTATACTCAGACACTATGCTATCAGAAAACGTGTGGCAATAAAACTGAACTCTTGTACTTACATGAAATAACTATCTTCTGGCGTTGTTTTGATGTTGTCAAAGATGGTTATTTTCGCTTCACTGAAAGGCATTATAAAATAGAAAATTAAGTGAATATCAAATATCAAATTTGACATTGTCTATGAAACTATTGCAACAGTTAATGATATTATTTAATTAATGGCAAACACTGTTGTGCTGAAAAAACAATAGAGTGGCATCATTTGTTTGTCAGCAGAATAAATATTTTTGATCACATTATGTTCTGATGTTATGTTCGAACTAGCCGGGTGTAACCCAAGGCCCGCGGGCCTTGGTTTGTGTATCACTGATCTAGTGCATAGGATTTAGATCTATGTCAAGCATGGCGAGATGTTCAATGAACACTCTTTAACTAGACACCAAAATGAAAGTTGAATATGAAAATGGGGTTTACCCGTTAGTCGCTAATGAAAAATACTGTGAAAAATTTATAACATTTTCAATCCACAATAGAGGTAAATTAAGGAAATTTGTTTTAGGATCATCAGCTTGTGGTAGGGCTATTTTACATATCTTAGGTTCACCGCTAGTATCTTAGGAACATTTCAACCCAAAATTGGTGAACTGGTTTTGATTTCTATTCAGGACATATTTACAAACATACACTTTACAATTTGATTTATATATTAGAAATATTGGTTTGCACCATAAGGCACTACTTTATTTTATAATAACACTATTTTATATTCTAATAGCACTTTGTGTACAGAACACTAATTTTTGTGTGTGTTCTATTTGCACCAAATGTAGAGAAATTAATTGAAAGAAAAGAAATGTTGACATATTTTTAAAATTAATTCTGAACACGCAATTAAATAATACATTTTTAGCGGCCCTCATAAGGGGAAAAAGCCGCTATTAGGTTTGTGCAAAATGTCCGTCTGTCCGTCTGTCACACTCAGATCTCGAAAACTAGAAGAGATATGAAAAACATTATTTCATCATTAAATGCGGCTTGAAAAGTTTAGGTGCAACGGCTACTTTTGGTTTTCTAAAAGCAAAACGTTTAATTTATACAATTAATTATGCAAGCGATTTTTTTTATAAAAATACACCAATTCTAAAACAATAACGTAAATGTAAGGGAGGCAATGTTACAATATGCTAACAAAGATAGACAATTTTTGCTTATTTTCAGTATCACTAAGTCAAATATTTTTTATAAAATGTACTAGAAATGTTTACAACAAATATAAATATTAATTAAAGGTGTTTTTTCTGGTCAACTAGCTGCTAAAATTAAAAGAAAACATTTATGTTTGTTTATAAAGGCTAAGAATGCACTTTGTATGTAAATATCACGCACATTTTTTAAAATGGACTTTTTATGCAGCGACTTTCGTGTAGTAGCGTAAAGCCCAGCCTCGAGATGATGCAAAACTAAATTCTTAAGCATTTTTAAAAAATCAGATGTTATTTATTTGTTGTTTAGTGCCCTCATCTGAATAAAAAAGGTTTATTTTTGTGCGTTTTGTCTGTCGGTAGGTCTGTCCGTCACGATTAGATAAAAAAAAACAATAACTCTAAAAGCTATTGAAAATCTGATTTACCATTTAATGTTCCTCCCGTAACATCTCAATAGTTTTAAGTATCTGAAATTGATTGTTCTGGATTTTTTTCGTGCAATACTAATCAACGCCAACAAATGTTTGTTTGCTCTTCTAACTTATATTACATTCAATTTCCATGCTTAAACGTTGTAAAAACACATTATCAATAATATGTTGTTCCGTTTTTAATGTAAATAGCATATTAATGCTAAATCAAAAATCTTTATACTGACTTTTATTTCATTAAGTGTAAAAATGTTCCGGATGTTGTTTTATAAAAAATGAATTATGTCAAATGATTGTTTGAAATCGCATAATTGACTAATATTACACGTATATTATTTGACAATGCGTCACTATAATTTGATTATCGATATCAAATTATCCGTATTTTCTTCTTAAACAATTTTTAAAAATATCGACAATAGGTTGCTCAGGGCTTTAAAAAAAATAATTTACTAGAATTGATTACTGAAAATCACTTTTTAGACATTTAATTTTCTTGCTGAAACATAACACAAAACTTTAGTAATCGATAAAGAATGTTCCGGATTTTGTTTTGAAAAGAAATCGACTTACATTACTTACATTTTTGTACAAATCGTCGCCAGAAATGTCCGAATTTATTTAAAAATCTACTAACGCCAAATAACTGTTTAAACTCCCTCTTCTAATTAATAAACAAATAATCTTCTCATTTACGAAAAAAATGTTATTTCGGATTTTTACGAAAAATATTTTAACTCATTCTCTCTTACAGTACAATTAATGTTCTACCTAAAACATAAAAAAATCTAATTATCGTTAATATTATGCTCCGATTTTTAAGGAAAACAACAACCAAACACCAAAATATGGTATGAATATCTCTCCACAAGGCTGTAGTTCTTCTAATTTTAATACGAGACCATCAAACAAATTTAATTAACGGTATTACATTTATCTGGAATTCTCTTTTTCTTTTACTATTTATACAAACATCCGGAACAATCTATTATATAAACTTAAATCAATTGTGTTCATACCTAAAATTATTGCGATGTTTTGAAACGTAAAATAAAGGTTAATCAATTTTAATAGCTTTTAGTTGTTTTTGTTTTTTAATATTAAGATGACGGACAGACCGACTGACAGACAAAACGCAAACACAATGCGGCTTTGATCCTCTTTAAATAAATTCTATTAGAACTCAGTGCACCAATGTCTATGAACCCTCGTTAAATATTTCGTGTAAATAAAGACATTTTTTTATGGTACCGGTACTAGCCTATTGTGAGGTAATGGAATTTTTTTTCTTTGACGTCATATGAATGTGTGACGATACGAAACTTACATGCAAAAGTTCATTTGAGTTTTTCCCAGCAAATCGTGGGAAACTTTTATTTTTAACTTAAAACAATTATTTTCCTGTCCACCCATAACTAAATTCTTATAGAATTTATCTCCCCTCGCACTGTTTCTCATGGGACGAATCTCGACGTAAAACATTAACTAGCCTCTCTAGGGCTAACTTTTAATTTCTGACCGCTGGACAGGTGACCAGCACACAATGGTCGCGGCACCAGCGCTACTTGCAGCGGCTTAATAACTTTTCACACCTATTTCCCCCCTCCCCCCCCCTCCCCGCAGAATACGCATCGCTCAAAGAACAGCGTTGCACTCGGACTGGACAAATGCATATTCGCCTTAGTCCCTACTCTCACGGTACAGGCCATAAATCGGACATGACGCCTGACATGTCCAGTACATAGATACATGTGAGAAAATCACCTAGCTTTCTTCCCCACCCGTTAAACAAAATGCCCAACTATATATAGAGAGAGACCCAAGCATTCCAAGTTAGACCCGCTAGAATTCATTCAGTCTCCCCTGTTAGGAAGTTTATTTGTGAGGTTTCATTTGGCCTGGTTGCTACCCCTGGTTGCCACACACACGATTGCTACACCCGATTGCTCCAACTACCAGATCTCCATAGAAAGCTGTAACCGGAGCAGACCACACCAGATACCCCCCCCCCCCCCCCCCCAGTTACATACCTGTTAGCGAGAAGGCATTGTCTACTGTCCTTGGCCTTAAAGTATTGCCCAGTGTCCACAGCGTCTTATACTGCCCAGTATCATCTGCCCAGTACCAGGCCCAAACGGTCCACTGCCCAATAGCTAGTGCCTAATGCCGACTGATTAGAGCAACCTTCGCCGCAGAAGATTAACTGGTGTTGAGTTAGTACGGCTCTCTACGAGTTAGAGATCACAGCTGAGAGATCACTCCACTACAACTTAGTCAGCAGCACCAACCCTCTCTACTGCTAAACAGGCAGCCGTCTCACCATAGAGCCAGCTTGCCTACAGCATAGAGACTATCCCGAGCCGACGTCCTAAGACAGAGCCGGATGAATCATCCTTCTGAGTGCCAGTCCTACGACCGCCAGAAGACGACCCACGGGCTAGCAGCTAAGAAAATAAGTAGCCAGACCTAGGAACACTCTTCTCTTCCAACCACTCACCAATCCATGATGAGCAGTTCTGTTAGATAGTAGCACCTTCATTTCATTTCTTAATTATAATTATATTCGATCATTTATCTTTTGTAAACTTTCATTTATTAAATTAATTTATTTATAAACTTATAATATTGGTCTGTTCTTACTGTTAGTTGCGGTGTGCCTGTACAAAATCTTATATGTGAGCGGGATAAAATTAATAAAATCTCCCCTAGACTTAACTAAACAAGCACAATTCACTAATTAAACATCTCGTCACAGAATAGACTCTTTAAATGTAATGCTAAAAGAACGCACTCGGTGCACCAATGTCTATTAACCCTCGAAAAATTGCTCGTATTAATGAAAACATATTTTAGTCTAACTAAGCCGTGTGACGTAGTGTTTTTTTTTCCTTTAACGTCACATGGAATGAATTCTTTAAATGAAATGCTTAAAGAACGCACTCGGTGCATCAATGTCTATGAACACTCGATAAATGGCTCGTATTGATGAAGGCAATTTTTAGTCTAGCTAGGCCGTGTGACGTAGTGTTTTTTTTCCCTTTGGCGTTATATGGAATTAATTCTTCAAATGAAATGCTAATAGAACTCGGTATAGTAATGTTTATTAAGCCTCGTTATGTGACGCATTTAAAAAAGGAATGATATCTTGATTTAGATCTAATCTAGATTTTTTAAACTAGATCTAGATTTTTATTACAGTATGTCTAGATCTGGATTTATATTCTAATAAAAATTATTTTAGAGTCTAGATCTAGAATTTCTAGATCTAGTTTAGACTAATATAGACTAGATTAAGATGTAGAATTTCAATTTCTAGACTTAAAGTGTAGATTTTGATTTCCAAACGTTTTGATCAATATTGCAATGTTATAATATACTAAAACTAACACACTATTTTTAAATTTAATGTTGCATTCAGTCTATTGATAGATTATCTAGGATATTGTTTTTACACAAATCTTATCCAAATTACAGCTACATTATTCCAAGCTGATATTTTAGATCTAGATCTAGTAGATATAGATCTTAAGAGTGCTTAATCAGAAGTTTAATTTAGGTAGATCTACATCCTCATTCTAGTTCCATTAAAAAAAAAATGCCGATATCTCTGTTGATAGGCCTAATTGTGCTGAGACATCGAAGTAATAGCACGATATACCTGTTCTTTTCTTTTTTTGTTTTTTAATTACAAACCTCCAGTAGGACGAAGGGGGAAGGGGGGGGGGGGGAGCATGCAGGGTTTGAACCAGGGACCATCGATAAATCCGAACGACAGTCCAGTACGCAGACTGAACGACCAGGCAGTGTTCACACCTTGTTTGTTGCCATTCTCCATTCCATCGTCCAGCGCGAAGTTAATTATTTTAAACTTAGAAGTGAACACCCGAAACATGTAAAACAAAAACAAACAACATTTCTTACAACGTCAAATGAATCTTTGAAACATTTTGACTTTAAATCATCAACATTAAATAACCTCTTGAATATTCTTTGCGAATAGGCAGATCCGACAGGGATCCGACTTTGACCGGGGCCGCCTCTGAGTTTGTGTAACACAAACTCGCTTTGTAATCTTGTATATTAGTGTGTCCGCGTGAGTGTGTTATTTGCAAAGAGTGGGAGCTTGAATATTTTTTGTTCAGTTAAAGTATATTACCCTTATCTTTTCTTTCTAGAACAAGGAATAGGTTGTTATAACTGTTCACATCATTGTTTTTCAACTTGAGAATTGGAATATCGATTTTTATCTCCCAATTGAAAAATAAACAAGAAAAGGGAGTCACCCTTTTTAGTCAAGTTTTTCGAAAAAAAAAAAGAGACGGTGTGTCTGAGAATGTTTACTAAAGTGTGTCTGAGGATGTTTACGAAGGTTTGTCTGAGGATGTTTTCGAAGGTTTGTCTGAGGATGTTTTCAAAGGTTTGTCTAAGGATGTTTACGAAGGTTTGTCTGAGGATGTTTACGAAGGTTTGTCTGAGGATGTTTATGAAGGTTTGTCTAAGGATGTTTACGAAGGTTTGTCTGAGGATGTTTACGAAGGTTTGTCTGAGGATGTTTATGAAGGTTTGTCTAAGGATGTTTGGGAAGGTGTGTTTGTGGATGTGCATGCAGTAGAGCATACGATGTGTGCATGTAACAATAAAAACAAAGATGTGTTGATGGTTATGAATGAATGCTTGTCCGTCATTGTTCACGCATGTGTGTTCTTTGCGTGAAAGAATATAAACGTAGGCGTGCCTGTGGTTGTGTGCTAAAATGTGTTTGCGCATATTTACGTGAGTGTATCTATGAATGTGTACGTAGGCGTGTCAGTGGGTGCTCGACCCAATAAGCCCACTCCCCAATTATTTCAAGCAGCCAATCAGCACTCCGGTGATAAGATTTGCTCTATATCTTTTCCTGTTTCCTGTCCATTGATTTTTGTTCTGTTTTTTGTTTCACTTCCTCTCTAAAGAGTTCCATAGAAACAATATGAAGCTGTAGGTTGAAACAAATTTACAAAGAGGAAATCTCTAAATCTATTATTGGTGAGGACATTCCGGAAGTCCAGATTAACTCCTGTATCCGTTTCGTTGATTGAAAGAGTTTTGTTCCAATGTGTTTCTGTAGCAGACCTACTCACAAAGTTCTAGTAGCGCAGACGATGTTAGCAGCGTATTTATTTGCTCGTCTGTAGTCATTGGCTCAAAAGTTGCGCTATATAAAAGCTAATTTTAAAAAAAAGCACGTGTTCTAGCTTATTTCAACGAATATGTTTTTCCCACGTTTTAACATTTTACGACTATTTGCAGCAGATATATTTGGTCATTTGCAATTATTTTGAGACATATGTATATACATAGCTATGTTCAATACGATGTTTTTTTCCCTTGTGATTACACTTATTCTCAGTATTCGTGTCTTGTATCCATTTTTTAAGGCCAACCAATTTTTCGTGTTTAAAAAACTAGATTTATGTCATTAAGATAATTTTACAAAAACTGATGAAGCCTTTTTTTCACGGTGAAGAAATATTAACCATTCAAAAAGAAAAAAGAAAGTTACAGTACTCACTGAGATGACATGTTGACTTCCTGCTGTAACGCCCATGGAAAGGGCCGCATGCAGGATGCGAACATGTAGTACACCCCATAGCTAATCTCCAGCGCATGGGTGATGGACCGGAAGTACGTCATGATCAGCAGAGCTGCGGCGAAACCTGGGATAGATTATACATTCATTATTATATCCCAACAGTTTGTTTAACTTGGGTTTAGGTATATTAAATGACACGATTGCAGACGTAGGCTTTCATGAAAACAGATTAGTGTCACGTGATTTGGAATGGACCTCATTCACCAATCGTAAACAAACAACATTTAGCCACGTGGTGCTTTATCTCTTCTATATAATTTACGATCTCATGTTTAATTCATGATGGTTGTCACGTGTCACGTGACAGTTTTTTTTCCATTGTTTTATAAATACGATCACGTGACTAAATGTTGTTTATTTACGATTGGTGAATGAGGTCCATTCAATTTTCTAAGTAGCCAAATCTTCACGAGAGCTTTTTTCTTGGCCTACAAAGTTTCAGACAACCATTAGATCTTAGCGGGCCTAAGTAGCTCTCTACCATATGGAATCTTTCAGTCTTGTCGCCCAGTGACGGTACTTAAATAAACACCATGCACAACAGGAATCACACAATTTTGGAAGGTTAGATACTTTATGATTTAATTTTTGTGGAGAGTTGTATAATAAAATATCATCATTTCTGCAGTTTGGCCTTTCTCGCGACCATCGATCGTTTAGCTAAAAGCCTCAAAGGTCAAGCTCGCAGTGAATACTAATGATATTTCTTTAATCGTATTTACACAAAAAATGTAGGAATTAATATTTGAAGTAATTCATTTGAGGATTTTAAACTTTTACATGTATCATGAATATTATTGTCTGAATGTGACAAGGACCGTGACCAAATCCTTTCCCCTTAAAAAAATGGTCAAATTAAATAATTAATACGGTGGACATAATTTCATAATTGTGCTCTTTCTAAAAATTGCAAGCCAAAACAAAAATGTAAAAAAAAAAAAAGAATCAATAAGCTTTAAAAAAGCAACGAAACAAAGTTATTTTAATCTACAGCTGCATAACAAATGTAACTGAAATACTTATGTGATCTTTTTGGAAATCAAGTTTAGATATGATAAATTGCGTACACTTTTTAGCAGTGCAGAAACGAATTGTCTAAGCTTCCCTTTAAAGCACTCAGTTATTTTAACACAGAGGATGAATATTACACTTTCACTCTAGAACGTAAAAAACTTTAAACAAAAAAACAAACGTAACGAACTAGATGCAAGAGACTGGATACGAAGATCATCTGCATAGCATTGGGATATTGTTAATATTAGAGCTTAAGTCTTTTTTTTATTTAGTTGGCTAAAATGTCGTTCAATGAAGCGTCCTTAACAATGTTTAGTTTATCATGAAAATCTTCAAAATTGTCTACAACAAAAATCTGTAACTCACAGACCTATATATATATATTATATCTAGACTGGACGCGCCGCTCTTTTAACACTACACAGAAACTTTAAAAGTTCAAAAAGCTGAAACAAGGTGTTGTTTTGTACAGTAGCTAGAAGAAGTAAAGTTGTTGTTTTTTTCCCAGCCAACCTATTGTACTAATGATCATTATAATATTTAGTCCGAGTAATCGAACAATGTAAAAAAGAACACACTCGTTTCAAAATGAATATTTTAAAATTTTTAGATCCAGAATCTAGATCTAGGTAATCAATCTATATAACTGTACAATCTAAAATCATAAGATGATTAAATAAACAGGCTTGAAATATTTAGATCTAGGATTGTCAAAACATTATCACAATGTAGGCCTAAGCTATAAGCAAAAAGCTTTATGTCATAGATTTGTGTGAATATAATAGTTCAGTGTCCATACTATTTAAAATCCGCATTATTTCTAATCTTTGAAAACTAAAGATCATAACTTTTCTAAGAGAGAAAAGATCGATTTTCGAAAATTCAGAGGAAATTCCGTTACAGCCTGAAAAGAGTTACATACATAACGATCGGATACAAAATTGCATTTTTTTCCAGTTTAGGTAATATATATATATACATGTATATACATATATATATATATATAAGTCTGTGGTATAACTTAAAATAAATGAAGAACAAGAGCATAGAAAGTTTGCTCACCTTTGTAAAGAGGTAATATTTGTGAGAAAATACCCACTATTCCTCTCTTGTACAGCGCCCCTAGCTTCAGTTGGACGTAACACAGTGGGGTACAGATCAGCACCAGTAGAACGTAATAACTGATAGCAAATAATCCTGTCAAAGTGAAACAAAGTACATGTCATCAATTCTCTGTACATTTTGAACTGACAAACAAACAAGAAAATAAATTTTGAAAAAATTTTTGAAAACAAAATGACGACACTGCCTTTGTACAACTTATAGAGCAATTATTTGCCCTTCATATTCAATTAATGTTAGATTAAGAAAAAAAAAAGGATCATTTTAACCCCGCCACATATCCCCTCCCCCTCCCAGAAAAAAAATCCCTGGATAAGCAAATGTATACAAGAACATAAATCCTTGATTAAACTCTTGAATCAATAGTGCCTACGTACAGAAATACCATAAGACGTATAGCCTGTTGTAGATTAACTTTTTCCTGCTCTCAAAACTAAATTTAAATTTTTGTTTTTATACTTTGAACAATATAACTGTCAAACTAGAGTTCTCCCATTGTGGCCAACAAAACCTAGCCCCTACAATCCCCTGCCGTCCTGCAGGTTTGTGCTAGGTGTAATAATCTCTTTTTGATGGAACGTCCAAACCTTAGAATTGATAAATCATGTCCACAATTCATGATTAGTTGGTGTCCAATTATTTCCAAATACTTGATCGGTTCTTAGTAAGAAGCATACAATTAAAAATCTACATTGCAACCAAAGTGCATTGCTTCCTAAACCCTACATAACTTCAATAACTGAACAACACATTTCGGCTTTAAACCAGCATTTCTCATCTTGTTGGGCGCGACGTGCGGATATTGGGGACGCAAGGGGCTCTTTTTTTCAAGGAACAAAATATATATTGTATATGTTTATTAGGCTTTAGCTACATCCATATTTGAATATTGATCAAGAAAAAAACGAAGTTTAAATGTTTAAAAAATTTTAATAATTAATTTTGAGATGATATTTCTTGTTGGAAGAAGAATAACTTTCATATTATTATTTTTTTTTTTGCGACAGTCGTCTGCAACAAGATCAACTTAAAATGTTCTTTTGAGAAAGATATATTTCGTTTCCCCTGACGCAATTCCCCCTTCTTTTCACTTCATAAAGGTCGAATTTCTGCCTAATTTTGTTCCGTCTTTTTTCAGTAAACAAATCAGGCGGACAAAAGACACTTTGCTGAACAAAACAGGCCAGAAACAAGACACTTTGTTGAACAAAACAGGCCAAAACAAATCAATTTGCCGAACAAAACAGACCTGAAACAAGACACTTTGCTCAACAAAACAGGCTGTAAACAAGACAATTTGCTAAACAAAACAGACCGGAAACAAGACACTTTGCTGAACAAAACAGGCTGTAAACAAGACAATTTGCTAAACAAAACAGACCGGAAACAAGACACTTTGCTGAACAAAACAGGCTGTAAACAAGACACTGTGCTCAACAAAACAGACTGGAAACAAGACACTTTGCTGAACAAAACAGGCCAAAACAAGAAAATTTGCCGAACAAAACAGACCGGAAACAAGACACTTTGCTGAACAAAACAGGCCAAAACAAGAAAATTTGCCGAACAAAACAGACCGGAAACAAGACACTTTGCTCAACAAAACAGGCTGTAAACAAGACACTTTGCTGAACAAAACAGGCCGGAAACAAGACAATTTGCTAAACAAAACAGACCGGAAACATGATACTTTGCTCAACAAAACAGGCCGGAAACAAGACACTTTGCTGAACAAAACAGGCCGGAAACAAAACATTTTGATGAAAACAAGGATGATCTCATGAAAATCAAACTCATTACCGATGTGACTGCCCAATTTCTAAGACTATGACTATAGCAGCTTTTCTGAAACTGTGGGGCGGGTTTCTCTATGCGTTGCGACATCATGCCAAGGGGGAGAGTAGAGTCTGGTCAGTTTATTTCTACAGGGGTAATAAAGTGTTATAGATCATAGTAATAGATTATAGTCATAGATCCATGTTTCAATATTTACTAAGCCGAATGGAAGTATTACAAATGTTAAAGAAATATATTTTCATCTTCTAAGCACTACTTTTATAGTGTTTCCCTTTTTTCGCGAGAGCTGTCTTCATTACAAATGAATCAAAATCTTTTTGATTAAGACATTTTACAACGTCTCCGAAACCGCGATCCTTCTTGACTTGCGGCGGAATAGTTGAATTTCTCCGACGGTCGTTTATTGTTATATGTACCTCATCGCATGATATATCTAGAATATCTGATCAAAGTGAGATCTCTAGTCGTCAGCTAGGACTAGTATGTATTTATAATTGTCACTTAAAGTAAAATAAAAGTCTTTCTAGCTCTGTATTGTCAAATTACAAAAACTTTTTCAATTCTATAGTTTGCCACCTTTTCATCTTGAGGGCCTGTAGAACACTGCTAGGAAAGAGAAATATAAGACGGCTTGCAGCCTTTTAGTCTCGTTCAGCCCCGGGCGACATTAATTAAAGGAGGCATTTAAAAATTAAAATCTACATTTCTGTGCGTTAAGTCTGATGAGTGGGTGGGAGCATTTGTAGAGTCTTGCCCCGTGGCGGTTTAAAATACCAAGGGAAATAACACAGCACAGACGCAGAATCAATTATCGCTCATTTTACTTTAACAAGAGACATTTCAATACTATTTTTCTTTTATTGATTCATGCTCATGCAGTGCAAATAGTAGGCCTACTAAAATATTTTAAATGTAATAAGTTTAATAAGCAAGTCAAAAAACTGCATTGAAATTTTCAGAGCTTAAAAACTTTTTTTTCGTGGCCAGTCATAATAATGGCAATGTCTTCGGTTCCGAAGATTCTCAACTAGTTCAGTGTTTCACATGACTACACAAACCTATATGCCACCTGCATATTTCCCCGCATGTCGTACAGACAAAGCCTTTGTCCGCTGGCTTTCTTTCCGTCTTCTGCGCATGTCTTCATTAATGGCTTTTCTTTGTGCGCCTATCTTCAATAATGGGTTTTCTTTGAGTCTCAAATGTTTGTTCCGCAGCCTTTGTGAGTGCTCTCCAACTGTCTCCTTTAGACAGTGTCGACAGTGTCCTGCCGCCACCACTTTCCTCTATACCAGTTAGGACAAAATGGCACCTGAGTTGATCTTTATGACGCTTACGTGGGGCACCTCGGTTACGCCGTCCTCCTTTAAGCTGGCCAATCATGGAATACATTATGTATTTATATATTGAAAGGTTAACGTATAATGTGACTTTCTCACGTCACGAACTCATATTTAGACATTTCTGCACGTTATGTATTGTTACGTATTTCTGAATCTTCTGGCTAAATGTATTAGTAGGTACACAAATAAAAACACTGCAAAGAACTTGACGACTCAACTTTCAGTTTCATATAACTTTAAAGACTATTAACTCTAACAATTCGTCCCTGTAACATGTAGCGTAGAAGATTGTACAATATCTGTCAGTTTACAGTTAGCTATACTTCGTCGCAATTCATCTCTTCACTTCGTAGCAATTCATCTCTTCTCAACTTGCATCGAGCCGTATTCCACAGAACAGACCAACGACACACTTCCCAGTGTCGCTCCAGGTCTCCCAAAGCTGAACCAAGTCGTACTCAAGTCTACCGAATCAGAGCCGCACACGTCTTACATCGACTGTATCGGCTCAAGTCCACTGTAGTTCGCTGTATAGACTTTAACGACAGTAGTCCACTCCAGTTAACTCTACCCTAGTTAACTTGCATCGAGTCGTACAAATTTCTCTTCCACTAGAGCCGCACACGTCTTACATCGTCTGTATCGACTGTAACGGCGCACTCACGACTCCATACGACTGACTTTCACATTAACTCTCTGGCTTATATAGAGTCCCTAATCGCTCCTCCAAAAAATGCACAAACACTGCTAGTCTCACCTGGAACAACAAGTGAGGAAACGTCACATCCTGTCTTTGTTTTTACATGTAGATTCCAGAGAACACCTGCTGCAGTGTCATCAAGCCGGGGTCACACGTACTGACCTCTATCTGTCACTGTTCATTAGTAACTGCACCCTTCTTAGATCTTTTTGTCCCCTGGAACAACACGTGAGGACACGTCACATCCTGTCTTTGTTTATACGCGTAGATTCCAGAGAACACTCGCTGCTGTGTCATCTCGCCGGGGTCATACGTTGACCTCTACCTATCACTGTTCATTTGTAACACTGCCCCCTTCTTAGATCTGTTCGTCCCGAACAGATTCTACTTCACCACGATACTGATGAAATCGATCGACGATCAAGTAGGAAGCTTTGCTGGTTGCCCCTTCTCAGAGATGTTCTTTCAATCTGGCCGTTGTCCATCTTCTTTCCATAGAAGAATGAGAGCCAAATCCTCATTGTTCAGCAGGTCCTCACAAATGTTTTCATCAATCTTGGTATGGAAACATCGACCTTCAGATGACGACATTGGGCACTCTTGTCGAGAAAATTCATCAGCATTCTAACGAGTTCGTGCTTCACTGGCTGAGTTTCACATTTCCAAGCATCCTTTTACAGAGCTTCTTCAGAGATAAAGGTTCATCACAGTACAGCAATTCTTTTAAACAACAGCAACTGACTTTGGGTTTGTACGATGCCTGTTGGGTTGACCTTGTCGTACAGTTTTATTTGTACAGTTCTACCTTAGATGGTTACTCACTTCACAGTTCTGGCATCTTACACTAGTTCTGTCCTTCTTGCTTCTGACTTGATTATCGTTCTTCTAAAACCTCTGTTATACTTCATCAACCTATTCTCATGAGGAATGTTCTTAGATTATTTTTTAGTGGCTTCACACTTTCAACTGATTCGTTAGGCTTTCTTCTTTGGTTTATGGTCCCGGACAGAATCTTTCTAAAAACATGGGCTGTGGAGTTTCATTAGTGCAGGTGGTGGTTTATCAGTGGGAGAATTGGTGGGCTTGTTTTCTAAAAACATGGGCTATGGAGTTTCCTAAATGCAGGTGGGGGTCTATCAGTGGCAGAAGGGGTGGCTTGGTATCTTGATCTTGTTGGAGCCATCCACGTTGCACTCTGCATGTGTCGCTTTCTCCGCCTCCTCCATTTGATGTTTCTTTGGTTGCGTTGATGTTGTTGTCGTTGGCTTCCTTTCTTGTCGATCAATGCTGATGGCAGCCACTTAGCACATAGGAAGGCATAGCATTTCATAGCTGTAGTCATCAAGACTGTTGATCTAACAAGTTGCTTCAGCATTATTCTTCGATGGGTGCTTTGCGAATGAGCTGCAAGTCCACTTGAAGGCAAGGTGTCAAACACGTCATCACCTTCATCCGAGTCTGGAGGACTCGACTGACGGGCAGGTTGATAACATTCAACGTGCAAAGGTCCATCAACTTCAGCATAAGTTTCTATTGTAATTCCTTGACTATCACCAGGGCTTCTCGCGCTGATATTGACAGCTGGACAAGCATCTGTTAAGTTCAGACCTTGCTGGTGTAGTTTTTGGCATTCACAGTATTCTTGCAAAGCTACGTACGTACAGTTTTTGTCAAACGCATTGTTGCAGTAATCAAGTTTCGAGTTCCTCACTGGCAGATAGACAGAAGTCTTTAAGGCCCACAGCAACAGGCATGGACGCAGACTCAACGTTGTCTTGATCTGTTTGGCTGGTTGAGGTGCACACAACAGAGGCTCATCGAAGTGGCTTTTACTAAAGAAAGGCACGGACGTCAACAAGACAACCTAAGTTGACCCATCGAGGACCGGACAACAGCTTTGTCTTTATTAAATGTGTCGAAATAGGCAGGTCGAAACATGTTTGTATATATTTATATATATTTAGCTAATCACAAAACATGCACTGTGTTGGGTACATTTTTAAAAACTAAAAATAACAGTCCACAAATTAACAAATATTCTGGTAACTTCACAAACACAAGGTCACTAAAAAAAATCAATATTTAAGAGAGATAGAAAATTTTCAATAGCTGCACCATCGTAAACACGTTCGGTTCTTGCTAAGATACTCACGCTTTACAAGTTATAAACCGTTGTCTTTCTAAGTTACTCAGGTATTGTAAGTTACAAACCGTTGTCTTGGTAAGTTACTCAGGTATTGTAAGTTACAAACCGTTGTCTAGCTATTTCACTCGGGTATTGTAAGTTACAAACAGTTGTCTTTCTAAGTTACTCAAGTATTGTAAGCAGGGCCGCCGCGAGGATTGTGGCCGCCTGCGTGTAAAATTAAAAAATGCCGCCCCCCCCCCTTTTTTTTTTCTACAAAAAAAAATGAATTACGACTGAGCTGGACACTGTACCAAAAGCCTCAATGTAATTTAAATCCATGTTCGTAGATTATTCTTTTTTTCCCCTTTCATATTCGCACCGTTGTCATGCCCTCTCGATGTTTTATTTCCAATTTTAACTTTGCATTGTTTTCTATTACGACGTTATAAAGTCCTTCTCCAGTTGTACCAGCAATTGAGCAAAACCCCAGAAAATGTTCATGTATTGCAACATGACACATATAAGAAAAAGAGGCAATAATAGTAGGCCTAGTGATTTGTTCGGTAATAGACATATCTGGTGTACAATCTAATGTTTTGTGAAAGTATTTATGTGTTTATACAATTTAAGGATTTTATTTTCTATTTCATTCAAATTTCGAAATTGCCTTTATTAATTGATACAAATACCCTTTTTGTGTGTGTGTGTCAAATAAACTATTTGTGAATCCTTTCAAAGCGAGACATTGCCGATAATAAGGCTGCTTTTCAAAATCATGCATTCTTTAATGCGTTGCATCTATTGTTTGTTTTTTTAAGAGCATTTAAAAAAAATTATGTATTATATTTGTGTCTTTTCAGAATTGATAAGACCCTAATCATTTACTACTTTTGTACCTGTAATGTCACCTTTATTTAATTTATTCTTGTAAAAAACCGATATGGAGTATTTTCTGCAGAATAAATTGACTCGAAATACCAAAGCCATTGACGGTGAAACTTTTTCAACGTTCAGTAAATTTGATTATGATAATTATCTTACTTAAGATATTTTCACTTGTGAACATTGGTAATATTCAGACGCGGATTAATAACTACAATCAAAATAAAACATTTTTTCGCCGCCGCCCCCCTCCTTTTTGTTGTAAGTCGGTCGGTTGTTGCACCAAACAGCTAGTAGCCTACAACTTAGTGTAGATCTACATCATCTATGATGACCCAAGAATATTCTATTGTACCAATATCATGTTTTTTTAACTAGAAGAGATATGAAAAATATTATTTCATCATTAAATCCGGCTTGAAAAGTTTAGGTGCAACGGCTACTTTTGGTTTTCTAAAAGCAAACCGTTTAATTAATAAAATTAATTATGCAAGCGATTTTTTCAAAAAAATACACCAATTCTAAAACAATTACGTAAATGTAAGGGAGGCAATGTTACAATATGCTAACAAAGAAGGACAACTTATATGTATTTTCAGTATCACTAAGTCAAATATATTTATAAAATGTACAGGAAATGTTTACAACAAATATAAATAATAGTTAAAGATGTTTTTTATGGTCAACAAGCTGTTAAAGTAAAAAGAAAACATTTCTGTTTGTTTATAAAGGCTAAGAATGCTTTTTGTATGTAAATATCACGCACATTTTTTTTTAAATAGACTTCTTATGCAGCGACTTTCGTGCAGTAGCGTAACGTCGCAACGTGCCGCAGTGCTAAACCAATTCCTTAAACTTAAAAAAAAAAACAGATTTTATTTATTTTTTGTTTAGTGCCCCCATCTGAATAAAAGAAGATTATTTTTGTGCGTTTTGTCTGTTGGTCGGTCTGTCCATCACGATTAGATATACAAATAACACTAGAGGCTCTTCTAACTTTTAGATTTTATTTCCATACTTAAACATTGCAAGAAACACATGAATAAGTCCAAACGACAGTCCAGCGCGAAAACCGCACTACCAGACAGCCATGATTTAGACTAGATCAAGATCTATAATTTTTATTTCTAGGCTTAAAGTGTAGATTTTTATTTCTAAAGTCTAGATTGTCAATATGTCAATATTGCAATGTTATAAAATACTAAAACTAATCTACTATTTTAATATTTCATATTGCAATTAGTCTATCAATTTATTTTCTAGTGTTTTCTTTTATATAAATCTTATCTAAATTACATCTACATTATCCTAAATATATATTTTATATCTAGATCTAGTAGATATAGTTATTGAGAGTGCTAAATTAGTAGTTTAATTTAGGTAGATCTACATGCTCATTCTAGTTTCATTTAAATGAAAATGCTCAATACCAAAAGATTATCTGAAATCGCTCTTCTGACATATTGTACATATGCGGTAGTTGTCATTCCGTAATGTGTAGGTATATTATCAATAGTAGGCTATTAGTTTGTAACCAGTTTGTCATTAGATTAAGAGCAATGCCTGGTCGTGCGGGTAGCGCGCAGGACATATTATCTCTACGGTCTCGGTATCATACCTTGCTCGATGCCATTTTCTGTCGACCAGCGAATAATCGGATCCGACAGGGATCCGTCTCCCACGGGGGCCGCATCTGAGTTTGTGTGGTAACACAAACTCTCTTTGTATTCTTGTTTTAAATAGTTTTAAAAGGATAATGAAATAGTTAACATTTATATAAAATTTCAAAATATTTGATTAATTTTTTATGAAACTAAAAATTTAAAAAAAGAAAGATAACTTTGGAATAATGAAGCGGTCGCCTACGTGCGATGCACACATTGCACAATAGGTAGCGGCGGCCCTGATTGTAAGTTACAAACAGTTGTCTTGTCAAGGTACTCAGGTATTGTAAGTTACAAACCGTTGTCTTGCTAAGAAACTCAGGTATGGTAAGTTACAAACCGTTTTCGAGCTAAGTAACTCAGGTTTTCTTCAAAGAATTATAAATTGAAGGAGAAGAGGCATCATTTTGTTTCGGCTCCTACGACAATAAAATGAAAACGACCCATTGTCCAGGCATAAAATGTAGCATACTTTCCCAGGCATGAAAGTTAACGCGAGCTGTCCAAGCGATCAATTTATTCCACCCAGGAGTTATTTCTCATCAGCTGCACAGCACTGGTGCTGCATTGTCGTGAAACCTAATCAGTCTCCTGTGAAATCAACGGCAGATTACGACAATGCAACTCTTCTGCTACACTGGCCCCCAGAATTCTTAATTAGATCTCAATAAAGCCTCCTGGTAGAAATGTAGGGAGAAAGTGTCCAGATAAAGCGCAGACCCAGCAGACAGTCTGCTTGGTGCACTGGGAGTCTCAGAAAGCAAAACAAATCGCATGAAAACGTGTTTGTTTTCATTTAAGGAGCACCAAAAAGAAACAACAACACACACACACAAGCAGAGAGGCTACCACACACGCCAAAGATATTTTATATCTGAAGACACGGGTTCTCACAGTTGTGTAAGGTTGGTATTATGGATTGCTTTATCTATCTATCTATCTATCTATCTATCTATCTATCTATCTATCTATCTATCTATCTATCTATCTATCTGTCCATCTATTCATCTATCTCAATTGTGTCAAAACATCTTTATTAGCCCGCCCTTCCCTCTCTGTCTCTCTTTGGATCTATTTACTGAAATATATTTTTCAACCTACCAACATTTTTTGTTATCACGTATTCTTTCTTCGACATATTCTCAAACCTTCCGTTCATTGTTCTGGCGACAGCACTTTACAAGATGAATGTAGGAATTGATTTTCTAAGACTGCTTTCTTTAAGACTAAAAGGATTCAACCACTACATTATAAAGTGTATCATCTCTGGAGGTTATTTTTGTTTCACATTTTCATTCTCATGATGTTTCTCTGTAACTTAATACACACACATTGATAATGGCGAAGAATGTGATTTGAAATAAAGACGAAAATACACTTTCGACAAACCAATACGTAACTTTGCTATACAAACATACAAACGCTTATATCTTACTCTTTCTCTGTCTATCTGTCTCTCTCTGTATATTTATATAATTTTACTAATGAAAAGATTCACAAAAAATATCATTTGATAACGGTCAAACTAAGGTTTTCCCCTTGTGGCCAAAGAGCTAGTAATTCTTATCTCAGCTATATACATCAGTTGTCAAATTTCTAGAAAATAGTTATAGCCGTTTTTGAGATCCGTGTCCAGGTTTCAGCCTCAACCTTCCATGAAGTTGTGACTTGAATAGAGGTATTGTAAAAAAAAAAATCAATAAAAAATTCAACAATTCATTGCAACATTAAGTGAATGTGATTGCCTAAAACATTTTGTTTTCATTTGACTTTGACTGATGACAGAACTCATGTATCTCTTTTTAAACAGACTACACCTCTCTCACGTAATCTTTTACACTCTCTCTATTTCTCCCTCACTTTCACTCTCTCTCTCTCCTTCACTCCTTCACTCTATATTTCTTTCTCACTTTCTTTCACCCTCTCTCTCTTACTCTATTTCTTTCTTTCTATCTATCTATCTCTCACTCTATTTTTTTCTTTCTCTCTCACTCTCTTTCTCTCTCTCACTCTATTTTTTTCTTTATTTCTCTCTCTCTCACTCTTTCTCTCTCTCTCTCTCTTTTACACTCACCAACACACACTTTAGCCAGTGGTTTGTCTCAAAGAGACAATGACCTAACCCATTAAGTCCCCGTGATGAGAACAAACACTGTCTAGAAAATGTTCCTGATGATATCAAGATGACACTATTTTAGTCATTTCTTCTCTAGTTATTCTTTTAATAATTAATTTTCATTTCTGCTTTCTAGAAGGAAAAAAATGCCTCGAAGACATTCCATCTCAAGAGGATTCTGGAATATTGTTGTGGGTGTCTGTTTTTATTTGACTTTTTCAATCGGCTGGCTCACCATGGCAACGAGACGGTCAGGAATCGTGGGTAAATGCCTAGGGCTACATGTTTGAATTTTAGCTGAATGAATTATTAATAGATTATTATGTATGAATAAATAGTTAACTTAGATATGAATAATTAGTTTATTTCTAAAGGAATAATTAGTAGATTAATATATGTATCAAATGGATCAATTAATAAGTATCACTTGCTAGTACATACTACACTGTCTCTCCACGGCTAGTCCTATGCAGCGCTTCTTCATGGTGACACGTGAAAACTGAGGCTGTGAAGCCTTTGGCTAATCTGCGTCGGTGAACGGACGCGCCCTGTTGCCCATAAGCCAAGGCCCTAAGCAGCCTAAGCTAAAGGTTAAAAGCAGCATTGCTATGTGTGTGTCGCTATAATGAATATGGCTAAGGGAGTAAAGTAAACTGAATACCCCCATTTTTGGATTTCTGAGGGGGCAGTGGTCAGACTACGGCTCAGTGGCGACTCCTGGGTAGCCAACTAGATCTCAGATGTCGAAGGTTCCATCCACTTGGGTTTATCGTTGTTTTTGTTTTGTTCTATTATAAAAGGTAACTTGCTGTTTGAATAGTTGACACATTGGTCAACAGGCCTCATTGACTTAAATCTAGTATACTCTCTTGTTTTAGAACAACTTTAAAATACTAAGATGACCGCTATTATCTAAGGAACTTTTATGTCAAATTTCATTAAGATTGGTCAAACGATTTTGTTTTCTACAAAAAACATACATACATACATACATACATACATACATACATACATACATACATACATACATACATACATACATACATACATACATACATACATACATACACACATACATACATACATACATACATACATAAATACATACATACATATATTCTCCTTACATTCTACCTTATATATTAGATAATCACAGGATCAATGTAAAACTAAGTCTAAGACTGCATTATTAATCCTTTCCTATGATATGTCGTGATTACTTACAAGAACTCTCTTCTTCAATTAAAAACAACAAATGTCCCTTTAAGTCTGCGGTCAGTGGCAGGCAGCACATAGACTCTATGTTGAAGACGAAGGGCATTGTTAGCAAAAGATGAGTGGAAGGGAAGTAGGTCAAATTTAACATTTACAGTAAATATAGGCGAATAGGCAGAGGCGTATACGAAGAAAGCAAGTCAATATTTTCGTCAGGTTCTATTGCACCCACATTTTCCAAAAGTCTAAAAAATTAAAAGTCCAAGTTGTTTACCTCGTGGTTGCACTAGCGTGGTTGAAGTAGCGTGGTAGCACTGACCTGATAGCACTAGCCTGGTTATTGCAGACGTCTTTCAACTTGAAGAGCGCGATGGAGTTATTTCCAGTTTAATATCTTATTCCGTTGGTCACGTTGTTTCTGTCGTTTGTTTTCTATTTCGCTCCAATTCAAGACTAATTAAGTGACTAATTAGATCTGCTAGCATGCGAGTGAATGTTAGACTGACTTGAGTTAGTTGATGTCACGCTCATGATACGTGGATTGCCTTTCTTTAATTACCTACTAACTTAAGCTCTTGAGAACCACGGATCAGATAATCGTGATAAAGCAGGGAGTGGTGGGGATGGTGGAGCAGATTATGGAGTTGGTGATGACGAAGTAGAGTATGGCAGAGGTGGGGATGGTGGAGCAAATTTTGCTAGATTTGGGGATGGTGGAGTAGATCATGGTAAAATTGTGGTAGAGTTGACGATGGTGAAGCCGTGTAGTGTGGTGCAGATTATTGTAGAGTTGCTGATGGTAGAAAAGATTATGGCAGGTTTTGAAACGATGAAGTAGATTAGTATGGTAGAGTTGGGAGTGGTTGAGGTTATAGTATAGTTAGGGATGGTGGAGCAGACTAGGGTAAAGGGTGGGGGTGATAAAGCAGATTATGCCAGATTTAGGATGGTGAAACAGAGTATGGTAGATTTCAGGATGGTAAAGCAGTGGAGGGTGATGGAGGTCATGGTGAATTTGGGGATGGGGGAACAGAAATTAAGATAGAGTGTGGTATTTTGGAAAAGAGTATGGTGGAGAAGAGTATGGTGGAGCATGGGTTGGTGGAGAAGAGTATGGTGGAGCATGGGAAGGGTGGATCATGGGAATGGTGGAGAAGAGTATAGTGGAGCATGGGTTTCCTGGAGAAGAAAACGGTGGAGTATAAGATAGTGAAGAAGAGTATGGTGAAGCGTTGGAATGGTGAAGAAGAGTATGGTGGAGCATGGGAATGGTGGATCATGGGGTGGTTAAGAAGAGTATGGTGGAGAAGAGTATGGTGGAGCATGGGAATGGAAAAGAAGAGTATGGTGGAGTCTGAAATGGTGGAGAAGGGTATGGTGGAGCATGTGATGGTGGAGAAGAGTATGTTGGAGCATGGGAATGGTGGAGAAGAGTATGGTGGAGCATGGGGTGGTGGAGAAGAGTATGATGGAGCATGGGAATGGTGGAGCATGGGATGGTGGAGAAGAGTATGAGGGAGCATGGAAATGGTGGAGCATGGGAATGGTGGAGAAGAGTATGGTGGAGCATGGGGTGGTGGAGAAGAGTAAAATGGAGCATGTGGGGGTGGAGAAGCTTATGATGGAGCATGGGAATGGTGGAGCATGGGAATGGTGGAGAAGAGTATGGTGGAGCATGGGGTGGTGGAGAAGAGTATGATGGAGCATGGGGTGGTGGAGAAGAGTATGATGGAGCATGGGGTGGTGGAGAAGAGTATGATGAAGCATGGGAATGGTGAAGCATGGGAATCGTGGAGAAGAGTATGGTGGAGCATGGGGTGGTGGAGAAGAGTTTGATGGAGCATGGGGTGGTGAACCAGGGTAGATGATATAAATGAAGAAAATGGTGAATTATAGAAATAAATACATATTTTCCCCAGAATTCCATGAGCTAGTTAAGACGAAATCTCTGCACCCGACAAAAATATGTCTGCATCAAACACCAGACAAGTTCGTGTGGTTATAAATAGGCCTACATCCAACACAAGACATATCCGTGTCCTTTGATTTCATTTCGATAAAGGATAAAAAAAAATAATAAAATTTAGAAACTCAGTTGTGATCTTTTATAAGGAAAAAAATAATAAACAAGATTATGTATTTTTTTCCCCAAAAGGGAAAATAATGACATGCATCCCATAAAATGTCGCATGAGCTCACATGTATAACGCTTCAACGTTTGATAGTGGCACGCGGGCATATGCGTCTACAGATTTCATTCTATGGACAAAGGTTAGCGTGAAACTTAAACCCAAGTTGTTGTTTTTTTAAACCAAGAAGAAAACAGAGACGTCTCCACAATATTCTCTCTAGTCCTACATCGCGATGCCCTGAACAGCTGATTAAATATGTATGCTGAGGCGATAGAAATGGATGAGAACATGGCCATGAGCAGAATGTCGGGGTAGATATACAGTTGTTTTTTTAAAAACATGATTTAGTTCAGACCTAATGATGATAATGGATCTCTTGAATTTCACTAACCTTTAGACCCCCCCCCCCCCCCACAAAAAAAAGTCATGTGTTTCCTTTGCAATGTTTTATCAGGGGCTAATCTGGTGGGAGGGGGGGGGGGGTAATTGGATGGGCTCCTCTTCTTGTACTCTTCTATTCAACAATCCTTACTTCCAACTATCCTTGTATCCAACTATCCTTGTACTCAACTATCCTTGAATCAAACTACCGAACTATCCTTGTATTAAATTAGCCAACTAATCTTGTATTCATCTATTCAAATATCCATGTACCTACTATCCTTAAATCCATATATCCTTAAATCCATATATCCTTATATCCAACTATCGTTATATCCAACTATCGTTATATCAAACTATCGAACTATCCTCGTATTCAGCTATCCTTGTAACCAACAATCGAACTATATTGGTATCCAACTTATCTTGTATCCATCTATTCAACTATCACTGTATTCAACTATCTTTATTTCCAACTATCCATATATCCAATTATCCTTGTATCAAAATATCCATATATCCAACTATCCTTGTATCCATCTAACTATCCAACTATCCTTGTATCCAACTATCTAATTTTATCCTTGTTTCCAACTATTCAAAACCTTTTTTTAAAATTCTGCCCAAATTTTTTCGGCGACGGAGCCACAGAAATATGCAATGTTACAAACCGAATCACCGCAAAAATATGGAGTTTACGCTGAGTGAAACTCTGCGGCTTCCTTGTGCCCTGGGGGCTGGACAGCATGACGTCATGAACAAAACAATTTGAGATCATAGATACTATAGGACAAAAGAATCCAACATGACTACTTCATCTATTTTAAAGTGATGTTTTCAAATGTACAACACATCTGAAGATTATTAACATCATTGCTTGCAAACATCTGAGGATTATCAAGCTCTTTACATGTAGACTTATGAAGTTTTGTGGTGATACTCAATAATGACAAAGAAACGTAAACAAGAAAAATAAAAAAAAAATACTTTTTAAAAGAACAAAGCTTATCAATGAGTTTAAATTAGTCATGTATCTATATGCATCATTGACCTAGACATAATAAATCTGATTAGACATATTTTTACCAATTTTTTTTTAGCTTTTAGCTGCCTTTTTAATGTTTATGATCCTATCACTTTGTCTGGACAAGTTGTGAAAGGGTGAGGGAAGAAAGGGGGTATCTTTGTGAATGTTTACATGATCTTTTTTTTTAATGCATAAAAAGGTTTACTCAGGGCTCTAGAGACTAATGCAGCTTATAGCACAATATGTGTCAAGTACTATTTCTTTGCCATGTTCAAGATACCAAACAAAATAATTAATTACTAATAGTTAATTAACTAATTGTTTAATTTTAGTTTTATTTATTCTTGTGTTGTCAGGTAAAAGAAACAATTGTGCGAAATTTCAGCTTAATCCAAGATAGGGTGTGGGAAAAATAACGTGTAGAAACTTTTACCAGACAGACAGAGTGAGCTAATATAGACTTTATAAAATGAGAATACAACACCATCAGAATGGAATAATTAATAACGAAGAATTGTTGGGGAATTAAAGGTAAGATCCGTTGAGGGAAAAAAAAAACTTCAACACGCAAGCAGCAATCCAAGGACCACGTACATCTGGATAGCGATTGGTAGTGTTGGCTTACTCATTATTCAGTCAACTTTTGTTCATCATTCAGTAAAACCTGCCTCAATAGCTCAACTTTCTGCTCATCATTCAGTCAACCTGCCTCAATAGCTCAACTTCTGCTTATACTTCAGTCAACCTGCCTCAATAGCTCAACTTCTGCTCATCATTCAGTCAACCTGCCTCAATAGCTCAACTTTCTTCTTATCATTCAGTCAACCAGCCTCAATAGCTTAACTTTCTGCTCATCATTCAGTCAACCAGCCTCAATAGCTCAACTTCTGCTCATCATTCAGTCAACCTGCCTCAATAGCTCAACTTCTGTTCATCATTCAGTCAACCAGTCTCTATTGCTTGCTTACATATCTCCTGTTCATCATTCAGTCAACCAGTCTCTATTGCTCACGTTCGATATTAAACGGAACTGACCTAATAAATGTCATCCCCTTGACCACAGTATCAATCATGTATGGCATGGCATGCCCCTGGGGAGATGTGTGAGAGCCGCGAGGGCCACTCCTCTCAAGTGCTCGCTGTATATGCCCTAAGTGTTCCTTAGTGTACCTTTTTTTTTTTCTTACCCACGTTTAGCTCGATGAATAAAACACGCGAAAATAAAAGAGGTCATGGGATCGAGTAGACCTTTTAGATTTAGGAATCGCATTACGCAGATGGTGATTGATGGGTGGGCGAGGCTAGTGTCTGTCCAGTAGGGAAAATGTTGTAGCAAAGGTAAGGTCGGTGACGTAGTTCTCTAGACATAGAGATAAGGTCAGTGACGTAGTACTCTAGACATAGAAATAAGGTCAGTGACGTAGTACTCTAGACATAGAGATAAGGTCAGTGACGTAGTACTCTGGACATAGAGATAAGGCCAGTGACGTAGCACTCTAGACATAGAGATAAGGTCAGTGACGTAGTACTCTAGACATAGAGATAAGGCCAGTGACGTAGTTCTCTAGACATAGAGATAAGGCCAGTGACGTAGCACTCTGGACATAGAGATAAGGCCAGTGACGTAGTACTCTAGACATACAGATAAGGTCAGTGACGTAGCACTCTAGACATAGAGATAAGGTCAGTGACGTAGTACTCTAGACATAGAGATAAGGTCAGTGACGTAGTACTCTAGACATGGAGACAAGGTCTGTGACGTAGTACTCTAGACATGGAGATAAGGTCAGTGACGTAGTACTCTAGACATGGAGATAATGTCAGTGACGTAGTACTCTAGACATAGAAATAAGGTCAGTGACGTAGTACTCTAGACATAGAGATAATTCCAGTGACGTAGTACTCTAGACATGGAGACAAGGTCTGTGACGTAGTACTCTAGACATAGAAATAATGCAAGTGACGTAGTACTCTAGACAGAGATAATGCAAGTGACGTAGTACTCTAGACATAGAGATAATTCCAGTGACGCAGTACTCTAGACATGGAGATAAGGTAGGTGACGTAGTGCTCTAAACATAGAAATAATGCCAGTGACGTAGTACTCTAGACATAGAGATAATGCCATTGACGTAGTGCTCTAAACATAGAGATAAGGTCAGTCACATAAATTATATTTTAAAAAAAATAAGGTCAGTGATATAGCAAGAATAACAATAATGTAATGTGAATTAAAGTTTTGTAGTTGAAAGGTATTAACGCATTTTTTATCGTTCAAAACAAACTAGTGCTGACCATTCCCGCCTAAAGTTTTGGTTTTTCTGCATTTGCCACTATTTACTAGGCTTTTATTAAATGTTCCACAGACAAATCTTGGTACTTAGAACTGTATCTTATTAAGCTGTTCAAGTGATGTCCTAAAGCCATAGATTTGCTATACTGTAGTCAACCCGTGATCGGACAGCTCCAGAATATGGTAATCGCAGCATGTCTGCTCGAGCTCCCCACATCGAGGTTGCCAGCTTCCGAACAATTCAAAGTTTCCCCCAGGCCTCTCACTTGATACTCTCCGGCCCGGGAGCACTTATGAGTTGGTATTGCCTTATGGCAGCATTAAGCTCGCCTATCGTTCCCTCATCACTTTTGGTCTGTGGTTCATTTCGGTCTCTTTTTTCATCCGCCTTTGTAATGGCCTTGGAGACTGTAGACGTCTTGGCAGCCTTTTAGGAAAACGTAAGGGCATTGTTTAAATAGACTAGCTTGTCACTACTTAAGTATGCATTTGTCCGTTTTCAGGATTCTACAATTATCTTTATCATGCAATGTACGAATGTATTCATAAAAAAAATATCAACATTTTTAATGACCAAAGAAAATAAAGAAATACCCCAAATAATTAATAGAGACCTAAGATAGACATAAAAAAACGTATAAAAAACCTGGACTGGATTTAAAATCTAGAAGGCCCTAAGCTATTAGAAATTTAGGGCCCCTTGTAAGGACATTTTTCCTTTGCTAGTTCTTCAAAATGATGGAAATTATCCCTGCAATGTTTGGGGGCCCTAGCAAGCGGGGACCATAAGCTTTAGCTAATGTAGCCTATAGGTAAATTGAGAACTGTTTAAAAGAGCTTCATATATTTTTTTCTCCTTCATGTTATCTAACTTTGAAATAACACGATCTGACATCACACTGAGAAATTTGTCATCCGCAAGGGAGACAAGTGGGTCACGGATCGGTCCCTTTTCTAAATGAGGAGATAATTTAAAATTTAGACGAAGAAAATTATTTCGGCAATTACCAAAGAGAAAAAAATTCACAGCTTCATCATCAGAGAGATTTTTTTTTTTTGTTAATCTCTCAAATAAATACATGATTATAAATAAAACTACGCGCAAGGGAGAAAACTAGATTAACGAGACAAGGGAGAGTAGAAAGGGGGGAAATACGTCTTGATGACATCATCAATAAATGTCGTTAGAGGTACAGGGGGGGGGGGGGAAGAGAAAACTTAATGGAGAAGTTGGGGTGGGCGGGGTGTAAAAGAATATGGAAGAAAATACTGTATGGGGAGAAAATAAGATTAATAGTTTAATGAAACAGATAAACATGATCTTATCTAAAAATAGACTAGGAGTTCTTTCAAAAACATGATTAACTACATCTGGTTCATTTTTTAAAAAGCTACTACAAATAACACACTAGTGTTCATGGGTGATTTAAATCGTAGATCTTATAAAATATAGAGACATAGGAAATAGTCTCTTCTCTAGTCAAGAACTCTTTATTACAGTACACGACTCAATGTGAGAGATCTACTGAATGTGAGAAAAAACAAGGTTACAAAGACAGTTTGTGTGGAAACACAAACTCAAAATCGGCCCCCAAAGTGGTCCACCTAGAGTATTCACCAAGATTCGAACACGAGACTTCCGGTTCCAAGTGCTTAACCTCTCAGCCACAGCATATTTATATTTATTTAGCGTACACTTATATTTTTAAAAAAAATTATTATTAACCTTATCCATACATTCAAAATTAATAACATGTTACATGTAATAAAGAGAAACTAAAAAAGATTTATTTTTCTAACAACATTAGATAAATTAGGCAACAAGAAAAAAAAATTCTTGACCTACTTTAAGCTACAATTGTGTACAAGACTTTCCCCTCGCAAGTAAAAATTAATATCTCAATTGTCATTTGTCATACAAACTAGACATAGATCTAACTAGATCTAGACCCGACCCCTACTAGGGGAGCTTACAGCGCTCCCCCAGACCGCCTAGCTGTCAAGAGAAAGGCCTCAAAAAGACTTTTTTAGTGTGCTTTTTTTTCGCCGAAGGTCGAGAAACACTGCTTTTTTTAAACATTCTAATATATATATATATTAGGGCTCTATTTAGTCTTATTTAGACTGTCAAGTGTAGGCCCCTATAATGAGTATATGTCAAAACTGCGCGCTATTAAAGTAGTTTGTTATTTTTTAAACTTACATCATAAACGAAGTTTGTATCAAAATTCTTTTTTTTTAAAAACATTTGAGTCAGTATTATATTCAATGAATTAAATAATAATTTGAAAATATATTTTATAATGATCCATTGATACGTTTATCATTGTGACCTTATATGTAATTTTTGTGTACCAATGCGCAAATCTATGAATTAAGCTTGAGTTATTAATGAAGAAGTCCATGGTCTTTTAAAAAAATGTACCTCCCCTGAAGTTTTTCATTGAAAAGTGATGTAGTTTTTTTTAAAAATCTGTTTGCATAGATAATTTTTAAAATTAGATGGTTCACTTTCGGAAAAGAAAAAGTAGCCGTTGGATCAGAACTTTGAATGATCTAAAACATCATGATGTCCTATTTTCATTTTCTCTTCTAGTTTCTGAGATCTAAACGGGACGGAGGGACAGACCGACGGACGGACAGACAGGCCACACAAAACTAATAGCGTCTTTTCACCTCTAGGGGACCGATACAAAATCTTTTGTACCTTAAAACAACCGGAACAAAATAAGAGACCCATCGCCCGAATTATCGAACTAGTTCAAAAGATCTTCAACAGATATAGAAACACTATTCGATACCTTACTCCTAACAGATTTAATTCGGATAATGGCTATTCCCAAATACACACACGCACGCCAAAACATCGAACCCACTTAAAAGACATAATTCAAATACAGGCACAAAACACACATGCCTCATCAGTAATATGATTTATTGAAGAAACACTGTTTCCTTCCCGTCCCCCCTCTTCACTGAACTAAAACTGAAGTACTGTGTACTCGGTCTTCTCTAGTACACACACTTTTGTCTATGTGCACTCAAACTTGTCTAGAACTATGTACAAGGTACTCATGCTTGTCTAGTACCATGTACTCACACTTGTTTCAATGTACTCACATTGTCACTATGTACTTACACTTGTTTCCATGTACTCACACTTGTCTAGTACTATGTACTTACACTTGTCTTATGTTGTAAAATGTTTTACATGTTTCGGATGTTCCTTCAAAGTTGAAGATAATTACTTCCTAGTCCAAACCTCCCGCAGGACGAAGGGATGGGAGCGGGCAGGGTTTGAACCCTGGACCATCGATAAATCTGAACGACAGTCCAGCGCGCAAACCGCACGACCAGGCAGCCATTCACTTATGACTCACACTTGTCTAGTACTATGTACTTACACTTGTCTTATGACTCTCACTTGTCTCTATGTACTCACACTTGTCTAGTACTATATTATGATATTATCTATATACTCACACTTGCCTTGTACTGTGTACTCACTGAAGAGCCAGCTGGTAGAATAGGAAGAAGTCATTTATTTCTTGTACTCAAGACCTATCAATAATTCAACTCTCTCTCCTCCCATCTCTAACCCATCTCTCTCTCTCCCATCTCTCTCTCTCTGTCTCGCACTCTCTTTGTCCTTTGATGATTACAGCAGGGTCGTTTTAAAGTACAGGTGTCCAGGGTCGCGTTGTTTTCAAGGGAGGCCCGCGAGCGCCAATTTTCTTACCCAGCAAGCTTCTGAGTGACGGGTGTTTCGTGGCCGTATATTTTCTTTTCAATCTTTCGGTGATCTTCATAGCTTAGAGTCGATTGATTGATTAAAGTATATCATAGTCACTTAATAGAACTATAGGCGGACCACGCACTGACATAAAAAATATTTTTAGAGATTCTTTCTAAGAACTGCTGACCAGTATACTGTGACCTAATCACCCTCATGACTGCTTTGAAAGGTTATTTTCTAACCTATGCTTTTAAAAAAACTTTATCCTTTTTATCCATTAAAAAAAACACAACAAAGTTTATCTAAGGGGAAGAACTCCGCACATATAACTATATCACTCAATAATGTAGAAGCTATTTCCTTTTTTCGATATCAAACTAAATAATTAATAACCAATAATTAACTGATTAGTTTGTTGAATTTTCAAAATTGATTTATGTTTTGTTAGGTACAATAAAAAATTGTTTAAAGTATCAACTTGATTCGAGAATGTGTGTGGGAGAAATAACGTGTAAAATTGTTTAATGTGACAAAACCCGACTTATTTAACGATATCTCTGAACTCTGAAGGATTAATTTCCTTCGTAGGTATCAAACAAAATAATTAATAACCAGTAATTAATTAACCGATTGGTTATTTTCTTTTTTATTTATTTGTATATTCTCTACGCCAAGGAATAATTGTGCAGTTTCTAATTGATTCGAGAATGGGTGTAGAAGAAATAACGTGTACAAACGTTTTACCAGACAGACAGACAGAGTGAGTTGATACAAGTTTTGTACAAATGTATCTAGTTACCCTCTACACTGAACTAAACATTCATTATATTAAATAATCACCCCTTTCAGATCTTGCAATCAGATGTCGCAAAGCTAATCTGTTTCTATGGTCGAAGTTAATGTGGTTAGCACAACCAACTGCCTTTATTTTCCCAACGTATGTCAGGTACCCATTAAAGTTGGGTGAACTCAGGGACGTCCTGAGTATCATGATGATCTAAATACTAGTCTTCACTAGGATTCGGACTTGATACCCCTTGGTTTGGAAACGCTTTCCCACTCGGCCACCACTGTAAGTACCTTTATTCGTCAAGAGAAATGCCTGAACAAAAGCAATTACTGTTTCATAAAAACCCTCAATTAGTATCACTTTTTACTGTTTATTTGACACTTTTTACTGTTTAGTTGACACTATCACACCTATAGTTGACACTTCTTACTGTTTAGTTGACACTTTTTAATGTTTAGTTGACACTTCTTATTGTCTAGTTGACATAACGAATGACGTCTGACTGAAAACTAAAGTTGTTGTTTTTTTATTGAGTTGTTTTTTTCTTAGTAACTTAGTGACATCAAACTTTTTAACTAATCAAATCTGATGGACTTTTTATTGGACCTTTTGATTGACCGTTTTCTGGACTTTACTGGATTGTTTAATTAACTCTTTCTTGGGCTCTTTGGCGGACTCTTTTATTAACTATTTGCTGACCGTTTGACCTTTTGTGGGACTGTTTGATTGTTTGATTGACTGTTTGTATGACTGAACGAAGCCAAGGTGTTCATTTTCTTAAAGCGACATACAAATACACTAGTAGATAGCAGGTTGTGTTATGTCTACAAAGAGAGAAAGAGAGAGAGAGAGACATACAGACAGAGAGTCAGAGAGACAAGAGATGCCCAGGTTATTGTAGGCTAACATTGTGTATAAGCTAAATAATCGATCTAATAATGATGCAAAGCAACAACCAGCAACTCGTGTGTGAGTACAAAGCACTCATGTCTGAACAAATGTGTTGTGGCCATACACATCCTGGCACTGAGTCATTCCCCCCCCCCCCCACCAACATTACCCTCACATCGATTTTTATCTTCTCCCTGCATTCATCATAGACGCCTCGCTGTAACCACTTGTACCGAGCCACTGGAACTTAATGGGGGCGCCAGGACAGGGGACATTCCTCCCTAAACTTATGGGCGACATAGTCCCACACCCATTCCACCAATCTGGTCACCTTATCAAATCAGAGAAAACAAATGAAACTGGAGATAAATGAAGTAACGCATGTTTGCAAGTGGTTCAGCAGCCGGCTCATGGAAGTCCCGAGTAGTGCATTAGTCAGGCTCTACTCGTTCTTTCTGTTGTAACCGTAGTGCTGAATAGGGGGAGATTGGGGGGGGGGGGGGGGTAGAAATAAAAATGGTATTGAGAACTAATAGATTGACTGACTTGACTTATTCTGTGGGACTAATAAATTGACTTACTCTGTGGGGGGGATGAGGGTGTGATGGATGAGTGGTCACGTGCTTGACTTCCGATAAAGTGGTCTTGTGTTCGAATCCCTCTTAACACTGGAATTGTTTTATTTTACAATCTCAAGGACGTCCCCAAGTCCTCCAAACTAATATGGGTTCCCCGTTGTGACACGTTACCCGTTGGATGGCGCAGGTAAAGTAGTAAAGTGCTCCAGACTGTGGGGACTGGTATTTTGTATTTCATGATTTTGAAGCCCCTGGGTCAAATGGGTATCTGACATTAGTTGGGGAAAAGTAAAAGCGTTTAGTCGTTAGCCAAATGACACCTTTGTGGGCCACAGAAACAGATGATCTAGATCGCAAATTTTAAAAAGGGGAACTTTACTTTATGGAAATAGAAACAGGCGAGCTGTCTGCCTCATAGATCGCAAGGCCTGAAAGAGTCACTTTCATGGTAATTATCACAGGACGCAAATTACGGTAGCGAAACGTAGCGAAACACTGCCAGATTCTTGTACCTTGCAGCAAGAGACGAAATCTCAGTAGTGGACCTTAGTGCATGGAAGCTTACATTTAATAGTGGGAAAATAAAGGGGGGGGCTTTTGTTGGACCCGTTTCATACATGCAACTTTGGATTTTCTGAAGGTTATCTTATTCGGCTGTCTATTTCAGGGAACTCTTATAAGACCACGAGATGTATAATTAAAAATTTGTTTACAAAATGTGTGTGCTAAGGTAGCCCTCTGAATGCTTTGTAAATACTTTGCGCACCACTATATTCACGCACTAAGTGCGCACCATTCGCAGAAGAGCCAAAAAAAAAAAAAAAAGCAAACATTTTCTCCCAAAAGGTAGAAAGAGAAAGGGACGCCTCTTCGTTCCGCAGTTCTTAACTAGCTGTTCAATTGAACAGTGAATATCACCATTTCGGGAAGTCGCATCGTTGGAGAAGAAAACGTGTGTGTGTGTGTGTAACTGAAGTGTAGCAGTGTGTGACAATACTGGGTGGTCACGTGGTCACGGCGAGGCTGCTCAGCTGGAGACAATTGACAAGAACTGCTCAACTTGCAGATAACTGTGTGGCGGAATTGAACCCAAGATTGGAAGATTGATGTGTATTTGTTTCTTAATTTCATCCCCATGACAATTGAGTCAATAAATATTCACATTCTTATTGATCCTATCTTTGCCTTGCATATCTCTAGATGTGTACACACATTACGAGGACAGCATTAGATGTGTGCACACATTACGAGGACAGCATTAGATGTGTACACACATTACGAGGACAGCATTAGATGTGTACACACATTACGAGGACAGCATTAGATGTGTACACACATTACGAGGACAGCATTAGATGTGTACACACATTACGAGGACAGCTTCATTGTTTGTGTCATTCAGATTACTTTGAATTCATAATACAAAAAAAAATATTTTTTGATGCTTTTTAGTGAGCCCTTATTTATAATGCGCGTGCTTAACGAGCTGTAAGATTAATACACCGCCGATAAGATGGAAGCATGGTCTGCATCATCGTCTTGAACTGTTGCATTATATTCTTCGCAATGAAATTTAAAAAAAAACGCAAACCTGAAATCTCGTGAGCAATTTTAATATATGTTCAAACAATGTTATTACCATCAAGGAATAGAAAAAAAGGTTACTTTAAAAAAAAACAGAGCTTATCTAAAGGATCCGAGAATGGGAAGTGGGAGAAAAAACGTGAAAAAGTAATAAGGGGATTAAATCCATATATACATCCACATTTCTCATTAAGTAGCTTTCTATTATTTCGATTTCCAACAAAATAATTAATCAACAATGATTAACTGACTAATTTATTTTGTTGGTTTATTCCTGTCTTGTCAGGTACAGTGATTAATTGTGTGCACACACACACAGAGTGTCAACCTGAGATCTGAGATTGGGAAACGGGAGAAACAACATGTTCAAACTTTTTACCAGACAGACACACATACAGACACACACAGACAGACACACAGACAGACACACAGACAGACACACAGACAGACAGAGTGAGCTGATATAAGCTTTGCACATATACATAAAAAAAGAAAGGTTAAATTGCAGATTTTCACACCAATGGTAAATCTTTTACTGGTCTGTATTGCGGTCACCAGGGCTGTGGCAATAATATAACAAAGAACATATAAAGTAACATGGAAAATGAAGAAAAAGCGGTATGACGAAATATCAATAATTCCGCATTCTATACACCGGATACACACAAAAAAATCTTATTTATGGATTTGCATCAGTGTATGAAATCTCCTATGGTGATAATTTAATTTAATATTTTAAAAAGTGTTATCCTCTAAATGGTTTAATTAGGATAACAATGGTTTATGGAGATCATTTTTGTAAAGCCATTAATTATCTTTGGTTATTGAAATGACGCATTTCAACTGTAGGAAATATAATTATTCTTTATGTTAATGAATTATTTTTCTAGCGGCGTACAAACGGTAAAAAGCAGCTATTAGATTTATGTTGTCTGTCTGTCCGTTTTTCTGTTACTTTTATATCATAAAATACAAGATTACAAAGACAGTTTGTGGGTAAACACAAACTCAAAATCGGCCCCCGAAGGGATCCACCCTGGCAGGTAAAAAGGTAGATTTCAAAAATTTCAGAAAAATATCAGAATGAAATTCTATCAAAAGCAAATGACAGAGAAGAATGGAGAAAGAAGGTTGACAGATCTTGTGTGGTTCCCCATGGGTTCAGCAGACCAAGAAATAGGTCAAAGTGAAAGTGTGGTTAGATATGAACATGACCAACTGGTGTCTTTAAATTATCATTTAATTGTTTTGTAAAGAGTCGATCTCTTATTCAAAACTCAAGAAAAAAAAACTTTCCAGGAAGAAAAAATCCTTTATTTAGGTGTACGGAGCACTGATGCCTATTTGCCGTTTACGGTATAATATGAAAAACTACTTATTAATTGTTGTTTTAAATTATGTTCCACTTATATGCATACTAAATAGTTTTTTTTTTCTTTTAAAAAAAGTAAACTTTTTTTGGAAATGTAGTAGTTAGTATGACAGAACTTACTTAACTTAGCAATACTATTGTAAAAAAATATTTTTTTTTCGAAAAAAAATCTAAAACCGTTTGCATAAATAGATTTTTCACTTTCAGAAAAGAAAAAAGCAGCCGTTGCATCAGAACTTTGAATGGTCTAAAATACTATGATGTCGGATTTTCACTATCTTTTCTAGTTTACGAGATCTAAACGGGACGGACGTACCAGACAAACCACAAAGCTAATAGCGTCTTTTCCCCTTTTGGGGGCCGCTAATAAAAGCGCTAATAAAAATCCGTTTTCACTACCCTTAGCTGCTAAAACTAAGTTCTACAGTTACTTTTCATCTTATGAAAACGATCACTTTTGTTCTTAGAATTAAGTATCAAACATTTTGTTCCTACAAAAATACTTGTTTAAAAACAAGACCCTGTAGAGGATTCACCAATGGTCTAGCTTGCGCCCTTTAAATACCGTTGACTTAAAGGAAAGATTTTACCCAGATGCCAGGAAAGAGAGATTGGCTCTCCACTGACCTTTCCGTCCAGGGGTCTCACATCAGCTAGATTATAGACGATCCTCTAATCACATTCGTCTATTGTGAGACACGTCTTGAAACACATCTGGGTTCCTCCATCCTGGCAAAGCCGGAGGCGGAGCACATGAGAGACTCCACAGTCTTCTTATACTGTATCGCCACAAAAAAAGTAGTTGCCGCAGCATAATCTCCCTCCCCATTTTATATACTTTATACTTGTTTAATTAATCTATTCGCTCCACCGCATTGAGGGGAAATCGTTAGTTATATTTTTCATATAGGAATAGAAAGATCCCAACAATACGTTACAGAACTATCTATAGAAGTTTTACATGTTTATGCTTTGGTTTTCGTAAGCATGTCAGGGTCTTCTCATTTACTGAAATCGTTAAATTTTGTTTTAAAAGACTTACGTATGTATACTGTATGCATATCTAGAAACATTTTTTAAAGACACGATCTTACAGGCACTTTGTGTTATTTAATAGCAATTTGACCAATACATTTATGCATATTGTGTTTTGTCTATCTCTTTATCTTCACTTTGACTTATCCCTTAGTCTGTTGGACCGTTGGGTCACGTTGCTCTCTAGTCCTCTCTCTGTCGTTTTTTTTTGTCTTTCCTAGAAATTCTCTCAACGACAGGCCTGTCCATTCTTTAACGTTGTCTTCCCATCGCTTTTTCTTATCCCTTATACTAAATGCTTTACACATTAGGCCTACGTGTAAAAAAACATACAAACAAGCAACCATACATACATTTTACATACACTCTTACAGACAGAAAGAAAAAAGAGAAAATATTGATAAATAAGTAAAATAAACAGACATAAAGGTACGTTTAAGGGAACACACACGCAGACAAATAAACATGCAAATATTTTAAATGTCAAATAAATGTGCGGATGGTCTTATGCACGAACGCAGCAACTTAAATGCAACAACAACAAAAAAGACCTCATCATTATAGTTTATTGCATGTTTAAATTGTTGGAAAAAATACTTTCTTCCAAGTGAACTGTAATAATCCAATGAAAACATCAGGCAATTAACAATATTTATATCTGACATTTTCTATCCTTTAACAATTAGAGAAAAAAAAAAATTAAAATAAAAAACCATGCAACGACTGAAAAATGGTAAGAAAATTTCAACCTTTTCAAAAATCTGCTTTTCCATTTTTTTTGTCAGCCAAAGAAAATGATGGGTAAAAAATGAGTGAAACATAGATCTAGCAATAGCCTCTTCTCCTCTCCCCTATTTCCGATTTTTTCCCCCCTCTCTCTAGCTGTGTCACGTGACGAGATTAACTGGAAGATAGAACCTATTGACGTGACAGATTAGTGTTGAGGAATCACATGACAACAGGCGATGGAGGAAACACTAGAAGGAATTCTGGGACACGCCAACTTTTGCAGGCTTCCGCATGTTGGGTTGGACATTTGGGTCGTGGGGGTGTTGATGTCCAGTTGACTTTATCACATTAGGTAGGCCTGTAATTAGTTGGAGAGATAGGAGCTGTCATGGCATATTAGTTTGTGTGTTTGATTGTTGACAACACCAGAGAGTATTAATTGGAATAATGAATGAGAGGTTTGGTTGGTTTTATTATTTCCTTCTCTTTGCACTGTCTTTCGATTTTTTTTCTTTCTCTCTTTTATTATGTTCCTAGCCATCCATCCTACACCCTTTTAACTCTTTCTCTCATTCTCTCTCCCCCTATTTAATTCTCTCTCTCCCTTTTATCTTTCTCTCTATATACATCTCTCTGTACATCTCTCGTTGTATCCTGTCTCCTCTTTCTCTCTTCTTCTCTGACTCTTTCTCAATCTCCTTTCTCAGTCTTTCCTTTCCTCTTTCTCTTCTCTTTCTTTCTCTATCTTTGTCTTTCTCTCATTCTTTCTCTCCTCCTCTTACACTTTCTCTCTCTCTTTTCAATATTAAATATCTATTTTAAATAAATGGGATCAAAATGAAAGAAAATTTGTACAGACTTTAAAAAATAAAACCAAACAAAACAAGGTTACAATGACAGTTTGTGTGGAAACACTAATCAAAATAGGCCCCCGAAGTGGTCCACCCAGAGTCTTCAACAGGATTGGAACACGGGACTTCCGGTCCGAAAGTGCTTTACCCCTCGGCCACAGCATCTCCATATATTCATTTAGCGTACACTTTTTTTTAAATATTAATTATTAACCTTATCCATGCATTCAAAGTTAAAACAATTAAAATCTAAATCTAGATTCGAGATCTAAGTCTAGGTCTAGAACTAGATCTAAGTCTAAATCTAGAAATAGATCTAAGTCTAGATCTAGAGTTAGATCTAAGTCTATATCTAGATCTAGATCTTGAACTAGATATAAAATATTGATATAGAATCTACTTTATCTAGAGTAGAACTCGTATGAATTTACACGTTTAATCTTAAAATTACTAGACCTACGCCAATGTTATGATTATGAATAGCAAGCCTTTTGCTACCGGTTAATGGTTCGTATCCGATTCATTTCTTAATGTGATACTTTTGTTTACATAATAAATAAGTCTGCACTTCTTAGCTGTCAGAAGGTAAGCTATTGCCTTAATAATTCAAATTTTGTTCAAATTATCAATACATTTATAATATATATATATATTATAAATATATCTAGATCTGGGCTCTATTTTGCCCTATTTAGACTGTCAAGTGTAAGCCCCTATTATGTGGATATTTCAAAACTGCACGTTATAAAAGTAGTCCATTATTTTTGAAACTTATAAAGTGGTGTAATTTGTTGAAAAATCTGCTTGCATATATAATTTTAAAAAATTAGATGGTTCACTTTCGGAAAAGAAAAAAGTAGCTGTTGCATCAGAACTTTGAATGAATGTCCGATATTCATTTTCTCTTCTAGTTTCTGAGATCTAAACGGGACGAATGGACAGATAGACCACACAAAACTAATAGCGTCTTTTACCCTTTCGGGGAAAAGTGGGCGTTGGGGGACACAGGAAAAATAGACATAAACATACTTCAGTTCTGAAAGATTACAAAAAAAAAAAACATTTTATTCATTGGAATAAATTGTATTAAAAAAAAAAAATCAAAGCAATAAATTTTTTGCTTTTCATTTGGCATAATTCTCAACCTACAAATCTAACCTTTACCTGGAAAACTTTAAAAAGTGGACATATTGGAGATTTTTATACATGTTCAAATTCTATAAATAGCAAGCTTTTTTGGTGTATCCGGCGTAAACAAATAAAGGCAGTGTTGATATGTATTTCAAAAATGATACGGTTGTGGAACTACACATTTTAGCACTGCAGTATCACATTTTTAAATCTCTTCTGTTTGCACATTTCTATTGAGTTGGCAATTTTGAAGTTCAGTTTAACGTCCTTGACATTGTTTATTACAACGGATGACTATTTTTTTTTCTCAAATTTATAGCCAAATTTAAATTTATTTCTTTGTATTACTTTACAAAATTATAACGGTCGAAACTCTTACCCGTGTGACCAACGAGCTAGTAATTCTGTTCTCAGCGATATACATCAACTATAATAATTTTTAGGAAAATATTTAGAGCCGTTTTTGAGATCAGCGGCAAGGTTGCACCCTTTACCCACCCTCCATGAAGTTCTGACCTAAATAAAGGTATTGCTGAAAAATGTTTCTTTGTTTAAATTTTACTTTTTCATTTTGGTCAAGTTATGAAATTCCTTACCGAGTGAAGTCTAAAACGGTGTCGATTAAAGTGCTAGTAGCAACAGGCGATTTATGTCCTTTGAGGTTCATGGCTATCTACAGTCCAGATTTACATTACGAGAGCTTTTAAAAATACCAGACTAAATATATTAACGAAACTAGTGAAAAAATGATAGAAAACGAGTTTTAAAAATCGTTGTGCGACAATTTCTGCCGGCACAAAATGTGGTGAGAAATGGAAATAAGGAAATTAGGAACGTGGCAAGAGAAACGAAAAACTGAAGACACGACATGCTCAGACGAATGGAACCCAGCAGACGATAGTTCAGAGAGGGAGGGGAGGAGGATGGGGGGAGGTTCTCTTTGACGGAAGTCCCGTGGGGTGGTCGCTTGACATATCTGGAAAGTGGATCTGTCATAGCAAAGTCCTGGGCTTCCATCACGGAGAAGGCACTAAGATGGATGGAAAGATAAAGGCCTTGGTTTAGTTCAGGCTATCGTGCACTACCGACCCTACCACACACACTAATAAAACGTCCCCTCGACACACACACACACACACACAAACACGGATCAACACGCATACACGCACCTGATTATGAAGACAATGAGATGGGCTTTGATTAATGAAAGAATAAACGAGACGTTTAATTTTCAGAGTAGAAGAAACATGCACACAGGCACACACAAGTAGGCCTACATACATAGCTTCACACACACATTCGCGTACACACACACAGACGTACGAACATTTGCACTCGCATCTTGACATTTAAGGGAATCGAAGAATTATATGATTAGTTGTCCTGGCAAATAGAAGCTAGTGGTTTCACGAGACAGAGATATTGAAGACCAAGGGATTAGCATCTCTCCCCCAACCGCACAACGCATACGAAATACAGACTGCATTATAAAAGAAGAGGAACAAAACTTAACGTATTCCATAATTTAATGTATTCCATAATTTAATGTATTCCATAATTTAATGTATTCCATAATTTAATGTATTCCATAATTTAATGTATTCCATAAACGAGAGTGAAAAAAACAACAACCCTAACAAACACAACAACAAAACAAGGATCTAGGTAGGAGGACAATGCTCAGTGCACGATAAGGCGGGATAGAATGGGACAGGAAGAAGAATGTGAAGGTCGTTGGAGGTTGACAGTTGGGGGGGGGGGGGGGGGAAGGGTGAGGGAAGAAATGAATGAATTAAAGAAACCGGATATGAACTGGTCGCTTGTAGCCTTGTCCCCGAGTAAAGAAGGAGGCCGCTGAAGGATTCACGAATCAATCAATTTGTTCGCTAATCGATATGCCTATTTCATTGGCCCGTTCAATATATTGAGGCAAGTTTCATTTCTCATGATGCTGGTGACCGCATGCTTTCACTCCATAGCGTTAAAAATAAGAACCAGTTCAAGCCTACATTGATTTTATTTGGACCATTTGGTTGATGGAATGTAGCAAAAAAAAAGTGAATTTGAAGAATTAAAAAATAATTTCAAGTTCAATTTTATGTACTAACTCTACATTTATGACTATCAATTGAGAACACTCACATATAAAGCATGTGAAGGTAGTATTTGGTTTGGTTGTAGTGGAGAACCGGTCATTTTTTTAAATTTTGTTTGCTCATTTTTTTTCAGACTGAGGCTCTTCATTGCTTTTTTTTTTTGGTCACAATCTCTCCTCAGATAGTGCTAGTATAAACTATGTCTTTCAGTTAACACCGATGCATATTGTTTTAAGGTCCCATTGCTCGGGAAATGCATTTCAGCCTTAACGTGGCGTTCTGGTGAAAACAGATGTGATAGAAAAAAGCCTCAACAAAAATGTCACTATCCACACACCGTTACTCAAGGGGCGAGCACATGCACGGCTGATGTTGATAAGGATAGGGAATATGGGGGAGTTTCCTCGTTATGCTCGGCCTTTGGCATCACTTATTAACCGAACGTTATGAGATACGAGCCATCGGTAATAGGGATGTAAAAATTTACACCTGCTTGGATTTTCTCCAGACAGAAATTTGTTTAGACTGCAGATGAAGGCAAGCTTTCATGGGCCTAGAGTTCCAAGAGTCCTTGACTCAACACTTAGGACAAGCTTCCATGGGCCTAGAGTTCCAAGAGTCCTTGACTCAACTCTTTAGACAATAAGAAAGAAGAAGGTCCCATTTGATTCCATCTACGTATCTATATGCAGGTCCGGTGGCTGAGTGGTAAAGCACATAGCTTCCGAAACGAAGAATTCAGGGGGTTCTGATCCTTGTGATGACTGGGATTTTTTTAATTTCGGGATCTTTAGGGTGCTTTTGAGTCCACGCAGCTTTAATGGATACCTGACATTAGTTGGGGAAAAGTAATAAAGGCCTTTGGTATCGTTGTACTGGCTACATGACACCCTCGTTAACCGTGGGTTTGATTGATATAAAGGGGTGCTTTTACGTATCATTATTATAATCAAGGTATGTGTGTTACACGAATTAAAACGTTTGTTTGTCCCTTGAAAAAGTTTAAACCAATGATGACCAGCCTTATTTGGCCTTAAGGCCATTTTAATTTCCGAAATGTCGCGGGCCACATTGCCAAAAAGATTTTTTAAAAGGAAATAAACAATTAACCGATTTTACTAGAAACCCGCGACTCTAGTACATACAAAAAATAATGACAAGTTTATTCGAAACCAACTTCTTATCATCAAACTACATAAATGACACAGCAAATTGGAACATCCTTTGTGATGGTTGAAATTCTTTAAAGAGGTCCTCGCCAGTGGGGGTCTAATGCATGTTCATAAAAGCTACTAACTTCTCTATGATTTCAGAATTGCTGTTTGTGCCGCGAATAAATGCTAAGGGTTTGATCAGTATCAGATACGTTGTGGACTCGATAGCGACAGTAGAAAACATTTCAAAATCTGCAGCCCTGTCTCTTAGATTCACTTAGAAAACACTTTTATTTTATGCATTTGCAGTCTGAAAATGACTTCCTTTCTCTACTGATCATATGAGCTATTAGCTAGTCTTCAAGCAGACTTATTTTCTGTCTCTTTTTGGTAAAATATTATCATCCATTCGCCTGATCTGTTTTTGAGTTATGTTCATTAAAAAGAGCCACATTTTCTGTATAAAACAAGGTTAGAAAAGACAGTTTGTGTGGAAACACAAACTCAAAATCGGATCTCGAATTGGTCCACCTAGGCAGGCTTCAATATTTTCAGAAAGAACATCCAAATGAAATTATATCAAAGACAAATGAGAGATAAGAATGGAGAAAGAAGGTTAACAGATCTTGTGTAGTGCCCCAAAGGTCCCGCAGATCAAAGGAAAGGTGAAAGTGAATGTAAAGTTAGATGTTAGACCTGGCCTAACCAGTTCCCCTTTTAAACCTTGTGGTCTATAGGGCAGATGATGTAAAGTTCATCTGTTTTTGTGGCCTACGGTTAACCAGGGTGTCATGTAGCCAGCACAACGACCAACCGCCTTAACTTTTCCCCAACTAATGACAGGTACCCATTAGAGCTGAGTAGACTCAGAGGCGCCCTAAGATTCCAAAGTTGAAAATCCCAGTCCTCACCAGGATTCGAACCCGGGACCCCCGGTTCGGAAGCCAAGCGCTTTACCGCTCAACCACCGCGCCTCCCCTGGCCTAACTGATGTGCTATAATTAATCTTATTGTTTTGAAAAGGCTAAATCTCTTATTCTTTTTTTTTTTTTTTTGGTCAAGAAATTTCAATTCATTTAATATCCACTAATTTGTAGACATTTAAAAAAAAATATGAGTGGTCAAGGAATTACAATTCATTTAATATCTACTAATTTGACAACGCTAAGGTTGTCAATTGTAGTCAAACTGAATGTAAGTTATCTTATCTTGTAGACATTTTCAAAAAAATTAAACGAAGCAAAAAGAACTCTGTAGTGTAATTGTATCCAATTAGTTTATGTTTCCTTTCAAGCACTTGGCATTTGTCGTTGTCACTTTAGGGCTAAAGGGGACATAATGTATTGAACTTGGTGGTAGGACGAAGAGGAAAAAGTGACGGATTTCATCCTAAGCCTCCATTCTGTCTCGTCAAATAGTATTTTAGACATATAATAATATTTAATTTTACACAACAGAACAACATCTTTTCTATGAAGTAATACAGAGAAAAAGGACTTCCTTGATAAGTAGACTCAGTATTATTGCTTTAACAGTAACAATCTTCAACATAAATGAGTTCATTAACAAAGCTGCACAGCAACATTAACAATCTTTCAGGAAATTGACTTTGAAGCAATGCTATGTTCCCAGGTAATAGCATGTAATTAGGCAAGGCAAGCTAATATAGGGTTTTATACAGCTGCCCTGTATGCCTTATGTATTTAAAAAAGACTGATCAGGGAACAGGTTAATCCCTCTCACGACAATTTTTTAAAGGTCTCCTTGAGATGTAAGAGGGCTACTCTAGCATCATCAAGGTGGCCCTTGGGTCTGTTAGAGTCATTCTGGGATAGTTAACCAAGCAAAGATACTGCTGTATCACAATTGTTCAGGGTTCTGTTAGGGTCATGTGTAAATTATTTCAGGATAGGGGTGTCGATTAAGGATTTTTTTTCTCTCATTACGAGGGGTTTAAAAGAAAAAAAATAGTTAATTTGTCTTAAAATATTACATTATTCATAAAAGATTCTTGACATTCAATTGTCTGCCCTTGTCTATATTCTTTAGGGTTATTGGTTTAGGTTATTTTTGTTTCTAGTCTCTTCGCAGGCTCCATTTAGTTGCGTCTTGTTTTCTTGTTCCTTTGTTTCCCAGTATGTCTAGGATGAGGCTGCCGCTAAGATATAGACATTGTCATAGTGTTCTTGTTACGTTTCCACGGGCTTGCCGTGTTCCGTAAGTGTATTACAGACACAGTTGATGTTGACTTGTGACATGCTCTCCGATCATCATGTGATCAAAGAGGACGTAACCGCGAGGGAGAAATAATTCTTCAAAAGTGTTGACTTCCCTTTAAAAGACAGTTCTTTAGTAGTTTTCCATAGATAAATAAAGTTCAATTTGATTCCTATTCCGCATCTCTCAGCCCAAACTCTCTTTAACATACACACTCTCACACACTCGCATAACCACTTAAACTAATTGACATAATACCAATAGAGTAACTTTACAGATTGATTACAGTATTTAGATTTTTATCTCTGAGGTCTGACAATTTAGTCAAGGACAATAAATTATACAATAATTACAATTTCTATCTAAACAGTATAGTTATCAATTCTATGTTCAATTATTTTTCTAAATATTAACTCTAGATTATAAGGATTTAAAGATACATTGTTATTAACAACTTTAATTCTACTGTGCCACACAAGACTTCTGTATTCACTCACTATTATTAGATTAAATTTATGAATCATCTTACTTTTGATTTTAGGCAATTTATTTAAAACAATAGCTAGGTTAAGATTAACATTGGTGTTACAGTTTGCTTCTAGTAGGTCTTTCATAGTGCATCTAACATTATCAAATATTTTACATTTTAAAAAACATATGGCTTTCATTGTTACCATTATCTGTGTGACATAAAACACATGTGTGTACATTTCTTTTCTTACTTCCTACAGGGGTCATCCCGAAGATTAGTCTGTATGTTATTTCTCTGGCTTTGGGTGTAATGTGTTTGCTGTGTAGATTTATAAACGTGTCTCTGAAATCTATTACGCCTAACTCTCTACTCCATTTGATCCTATTGAATAATCTTTCTTGTAACTGTTTCTTAAGTGTTGTAAGTCTTTTAATTTACTTTGTATTAGATGTTCATTGCCGGGGAGTATTCTTGATATGGATCTCTAAAATGGATGTGTGTGTGTACCAAAGTTGTGTGGGGTGTCATTTTTTATTGGAATTATTTTATTTAACCTTAAGCCGTAGTAGTATATTGTTAATGGCAAATTGTTTGGGTTCTTGGCTACTTGTCCTATGTATTTAAATCTAAGTGTTTGTATTTTGGTTCTGATGTCCTGTAAATTTATCCCCCCATCCTCTTTGTTTTGTATAAGTGTTGTGTGTTTAATGTTTCTGATAGTGCTTTTAAATATAAAATTCCTAATGATTGTGTTTATGCTTGGTATAAAAGTTGGGGGAGGTTCTGTGATGTTTGCTAAATAAACTATCTTAGGGATGACCAGGTTGTTTACTAGTATTGCTCTACCAAATATAGTAGTTGCTGCATAATGAAATCTTTTAAGTGTGTTTTTGGTTTTCTTTAAAATATTTTCCCACTGTTGTGTGTGGTAATATGTTGGGTTGCTTGTCCACGTGATGCCGCATATTTTAATTTCCTTCTCTATTTTAAGGTTAAAGGGGATGTTTGAGGGGATTTCCCACCTGCCCAATCCCATAATACAAGATTTATTTATGTTGATTTTTGACCCGCTTGCCCTCCCAAATTGAATAAACTTATCTATGATTGCGGCTATGTCTTTTTCTGAGGAGGGAAAAAGGGTGGTGTCATCAGCGTATGCTTTAACTTTAACTACGGGCGTGGGGCCTGGGATTCTTATCCCCGTGATTCCACTATCTAGCCTGATGGTTTCTAAAAGAGGTTCTAGGCAAAGGGTGTATAAAAAGGGAGAAAGGAGACACCTTTGTCTAACAGATCTTCTAATAGGGATACTGCCACTAAGGGTTTGGTTTATTATGAGTTTGCTTGTGGCATCAGTGTAAACTAGCTTTATGTATTTCTTCATTCTTCCATCTGTCTTCGTCTTGTCTAGTATTTTGAAAAGGTAGTCATGGTCTATTCTGTCAATAGCTTTTTCCTGGTCAATAGAAAAGAGGGCTGCTTTCAAGTCTTTGTCTTTACAGTAATATATAATGTCTCTTAAAAAATAGTTAAGTTAGTCGATGTTTTTGTCTGGGTTGCTACAGTATTGGTCCTGCCCTATTAAGTGTGGTATGAGGGGTTTTAGTCTTAGAAAAATCATTTTCGTCAGGAGTTTGTAGTCGGTGTTTAGAAGTGAGATCGGTCGAAAGTCGCTAGGTGAGGTGTTGTTTTCTTGTTGTTTTTTTGGTAGAAGTGTGATGTATGCTAAGTTAAAATCTCTAGGTAACTGTTCTGTCACTAACATGTCGCTGTATAGATTTAATAGTAGGGGTCCTATTTGGGGAAAAAAGGCTTTGTAAAATTCAAACGTCAGACCGTCTGGGCCAGGGGATTTGTTGTTTTGTGTTGTATCTAAAGCAGCCCTCAGTTCGTCTAGCGTCTGTCTCTATCTGTTCTGTCATTGGTATTTCTTTGCAGTTCTGTAAAAATACTTTTTGTGCGTTGTCGTCCGTCTGTTCCTTGTCATACAAATTAGTAAAGTGTTTCGTAAATGTGTCTGTTATTTTGTCCATGTCGTGTATAGTTTCTCCTTTACTATCAACAGTGTTGTCAATAGTTCTGTCAATTTGAATGTTTTGTTCTGCTGATAAAAAAAGTTTGTTAGGCCCTTCGGTTTTTTTTTTTACTTTTGCACCTCAATTCCGCTCCTTTGTATTGATAGTTAAATAGTTCTTCTAGTTGTATTAGTATATGTGTTTTGGCTGCTTCGTCTTCTTCGTGTGTTAGTAAATTTTTAAGTCTTTCCTCTTCTTTTTTCCTTTTTGAGTTGACTAGTGTGGCCAGTATTTGGCTTTGCTGCTTAATGGAGCTTTTAATTAGCGTCCATATTTGTGTGACTTTGAAATGGGGTGTGTTTGAGTCATGTATTATATTTTTGAGGAGGTTTGCGATTGTTTTTAAATAGAGCGGGTCATTTAGGAGGTCGTTGTTAAGTTTCCAGATCGGTGTTTTTTCTTTTTTAGTTTTGGGTTCAGCAGTTCCACTAAGACTCCTTTGTGGTCTGTATATTGTAACGTCTCTACGAGATGTGTTACACTTTTTGTTTCGCACGCCCTTGGCACATCCACTCTATCTATCCTTGTTTCTATTTGGTGTGCTTTGTCCCTGAACGTGGTGACCCGGCCCGTGACCTCTACTTCTCTATAGGCATCTACTAACCGGAAAGCCTTGATGACTCCCCCCAAATAGTCATGCGTTTTAATTGTTACATGAGGAGCAGGACCCTCTGTGTTTGTGTTTTGCTTGTCTAATTGGGAATCAATGTAATTTAAATCACCCCCTACTATCAAATTTTCACCTGCGTACGGAGTGTGTAGAATGTCACTTAGCATTCCAAAAACTCCTGTTTCTCTTTTTTTTGAGCGGGTGCATAAATGTTGACTAACGTGTGTGTGTGTTTTTGTGAGCTTGTCCTTATTATTACTATCCTCCCGCTATTGTCTTGATATGAGTGTGTGATTGAAAACCTATTGGATGTTTGTAAAATGGCTGTCCCTCGTGGCTTTCTACCTAAACTAAAATAACCCTCCCGGAGGCCCATAAGAGAGACTGCTTTTTTGGCCTTGTACTCTAACTGTGTGTTGGTCTCTTGCAGAAAGATAAAATCTGGCTTATATTTCCTTGTGAGGTGTGCTATGTATGTGTGTTTATTGTTAAGCCCTCTGATGTTGAGTGTCAAAATTTTGATGTCAGCCATGAGTGTGTGAGATTGGTTTGCGTGTTTGTTATTCTATTGTGTGTGTATGCATTTTATCTTTAAGAGTTGCTTTGTTGTTTATGTGTTTGAATGTGTGTTAGGGTCCTCGCCCTCATCTATGACTAGCACTGACGCGGAGTCTGGAAAGTTCAGCTCGAGCTTGAACTGTTCTTCCTCTCTTTTCTCCTCCTCTACCCGGGGATCCTCGTTTAGATCCTCTGATGAGGAAGAGAGAGAGAGGGCCCTCTTTCTTGTCATTTTGGTTGGGGTGGTGAGTGCTGAACTTGCCCCTCCGGATGTTTTAATTTTTTTACTTTGCTTAGATTTGTTTTCAGGGCTGTTAGGTGGGGGGAGACCACTTGGAGTAGCTCCCATAGCTTCTATTTGTTTTTTTCCCCCTCCTTTGCTGCTTTCAACCATTGTGAAGCCATCTTTTTTTAGCTGTTGATCAATCTCGGATTGCTTTTTCTCTCCCTCACCTTTAAGGGCCATGGCATAGGAGATTTTCCCTCCTACCACCTTTGCACCTTCTGTGGGGTTTTGGTCCCGTCTGGGGTTCGCCCTATTTGGACACTGTTTTGACCAGTGCTGATCCTGTCCGCAATGCCAGCACTGTTGTCTACATCCCGGGATGGTCACAAGGACCTTGTAGGTCCTCGGATCGTCCTCGTATCGTAACTGAATATAATGGGGGAGTTCAGTCTGTTTGCGGATTTTTATCCAAGCCGCCCACTTATCTGAGTTGCCTAGCTAGATTGGCTCTATCTTGAAGCCTTCTTCTGCAAAGTCTCCAAAGATTTCTCCTAACTTTGATTTGTTTATGGTTGGTGCTACCCAGTGAAGGGTAACCCTGATTTTTTCGTCTTCTAAGGTACAGACATCTACCTTGAAGTCCTTATCATTCCCGAATGATTTCCCTAGTATACGGGTTCTCACTCGGCGGATGTTGGGACCAGGAACCAGACAAAGGGGTTCTCGAAGCGATAGAGAGAACTCACTTCTTCCGGTGTTAGTTTCAGGCACTCTATTAGCCCCTTGGCCTGACAGCTTTAGAAGCAAGGTACCTGGAGCGTGGACAGGTCCACCATCCAGGTCCTTTTTTTCAATAAAAAATGTCTTAACTGACATTTTTACAAGGGTTTATCACAAGTACAGGGCCTAAATAGACGATAACTACACTACAAACTACTTTACTACACAACCTTCGCGCAGTCCACTCTAAACAGTAACACACAAAAATCCACAGAATCACAAAAAAAAACCCACAGAAACACAAGTAATCCACAGATTAAATCCTCAAGTGTTAGCTACTTAATCAATATCTTATTCGAATCCTTATATGTATAAATATTTTTCGCAAAAAAAAAATTCAGGAAAAATGAAGTTTATAAGATTACTATTTGTTTAAAATTAGGTCTAACTTATAATGCATACTAATTAGCTTTTTCTCTTTAAAAAACTGCTTGCATAACTGATTTTAAAAATGAGATTTTTCGCTTTCAGGAAAAAAAGTAGCCGTTGCAACAGAACTTTGAATGGTCTAAAATATTGTGATGTCGGATTTTCAATATCTTTTGTAGTTTACGAGATCTAAACGGGACGGACGGACAGACGGACAGACATTTCGCACAAAACTAATAGCGTCTTTTCCCCTTTCGTGGGCCGCTAACAAACGTGTCTTTTGATCAGAACCACGATCCATCAAATAATGTAGAGAAAGATTTTTCCAACTTTTTTTTTTGGTGGGGAAGTGATTTTCTACACTTTGTACCAATGTTTCGTAAGCCGGATGTAACCACGTCGCGGGCCACATTTTGCCTGCAGGCCGTTTTTTTTTTTGTGCATCACTGGTTTAGGGCATGCTTACTATTTTTTCTTGGTTTGACCAGTTGTGACTTAAGACTTATTTTAACATACTGGGTTACTTATGATATTTGTCAGAAGATCGAACAAAATCCAGATTCAGTATGCGTTAAATATCTCCTATCTACGATAAAAATTGATACAGTCTGTGTTTCATTGTCTAACAGTCTGTCTATGCTAGTCTCACTTTCTACATAAATCTGTCTGGCCCGGTCTGATCTGAAAATGGAAACTAACCAGGGAGCCAAATGTCACGATCTGTTGTCGGCCAGACCGATTGATCACTGTTTGAGGTGTCCACATCCTCACGGCAGAGGTACATCTGGACATCTAGCATCATTATATATTATCATACATCATCATAAACTAGTAAACGTGTAATTAAGAATCATCACACATCATTATATCACACACACTCGGATTTTGGATTATCACAGCATCGCATAATGTTTAAAAATCTAATTAATCAAAATTTTCTAGAACACATTTTTATTCGAAATGGTATACACCATTTTTGTTTTGATAGAATATTGAATTAAAATTTGACATACAATTTTTGTAGAATCACAGGCATCACACTTAATGAACATCATTTTGTAGAATGCTAGGTGTAGCTGATAACAGCTAATATACTTCTCTAGGATGCAGTGCTGGGTTCACTTCACTGTAGCTATAGCTTAGGGCACTAGTCTGAGGACCCCCAAATATGTTTTGATGAAAATTAAAAGGAATAAATTTCCACATGTTGGTTCACAACGGGCCCCATATCTCAAATAGCTTAGGGCTTTATCAAGTCTAAATGCTGTTCTGCTAGGATCTGTTGAGAACAATTGTTTTTGTTTATTTATATTGCATACTTAGGACGAGTCTGATGTCCAACTCGTGGAATCAAATCTTAGGCGGGTCGGTAGGCCGACGTGTTTGCCACTGAACTGTTCAAGTACTTATAAAAAAAGAAGGTTTAATAGTTGATGGTTTAAAATGTTTAGCGACGACATAATTCTCTAAACAATGATTACCCTTAGCTTAGGACATTTTCCATATAGTATGAGTATGATGACAGGAATGAATCAAGTGTGTCTGTGTGTGTATAATGACAGGAAAGAATCAAGTGTGTCTGTGTGTGTAGGATGACAAGAATGAATCAAGTGTGTCTGTGTGTGTAGGATGACAAGAATGAATCAAGTGTGTGTGTAGGATGACAAGAATGAATCAAGTGTCTCTGTGTGTAGGATGACAAGAATGAATCAAGTGTGTCTGTGTGTGTAGGATGACAAGAATGAATCAAGTGTGTGTGTAGGATGACAAGAATGAATCAAGTGTGTCTGTGTGTGTAGGATGACAAGAATGAATCAAGTGTGTGTGTGTGTAGGATGACAAGAATGAATCAAGTGTGTGTGTAGGATGACAAGAATGAATCAAGTGTCTGTGTAGAATGACAAGAATGAATCAAGTGTGTCTGTGTGTGTAGGATGACAAGAATGAATCAAGTGTGTCTGTGTGTGAAGGATGACAAGAATGAATCAAGTGTGTGTGTAGGATGACAAGAATGAATCAAGTGTGTGTGTAGGATGACAAGAATGAATCAAATGTCTGTGTGTGTAGGATGACAAGAATGAATCAAGTGTGTGTGTAGGATGACAAGAATGAATCAAATGTCTGTGTGTGTAGGATGACAAGAATGAATCAAGTGTGTCTGTGTGTGTAGGATGACAAGAATGAATCAAGTGTGTGTGTAGGATGACAAGAATGAATCAAATGTCTGTGTGTGTAGGATGACAAGAATGAATCAAGTGTCTGTGTAGGATGACAAGAATGAATCAAGTGTGTCTGTGTGTGTAGGATGACAAGAATGAATCAAGTGTGTGTGTAGGATGACAAGAATGAATCAAGTGTGTATGTATGATGACAGGAATGAATCAAGTGTGTGTGTATGATGACAGGAATGAATCAAGTGTGTATGTGTGTGTGATGACAGGAATGAATCAAGTGTGTATGTGTGTGTGATGACAGGAATGAATCAAGTGTGTGTGTGTTTGATGACAGGAACGCCTAGCAATGTTATCTTTGTCCTTCAACTTAATAATAAATTCCTATAACGCTGGAGCGCAGTGACGTCATAATGCAGTTTAATAATAAATCAGAAACAAGATATCCAATATGATGTCAGGGCCAGATATAATTTTGCGCCACGCGTAAAATGTGTTAGACGCCTCTCCCCCCCCCCCCCTCCCCGCCCCCACATATCTGCCATTCAATTAGCTCCTGCACGCCAGAAACTGAAACATCATCAGGTCACGCTCTCATTACGAAGTTAAAAAAAATAAGAAGAGAAAAAAAAATGGACACATTTAATTGGGGCCATGACTCAGCCCTAACGATGGAAGAACATAGTCCTCTACATCAATTTGTAAGCATTGGTGGGGGGGGGGGGGTCCAGACACGAGCTACCGGCGTAGTGTAAACATTGATCCAACTTCTCTACACTTGTACTCGCACGCACATTACTATAGACAGTCCCACTCACGCTCAGATCAAAGCAATTAGATCTTCATGCATGCACTGGAATTCCCACGAAGTCTTTCCAAGGGCGAGTAAACACACATTTCCCCATCACTCATTCCCCATCCATTTTATTTTGTCCAAAGACAAGCATCGATCATAAGAACGATTCAAAGACAAGACTTCTGCCACTATCCAAGAAAAGATCATCGATCACAAGGGGCTAGTCCTCTCCAGTGGTTGCTTCCCTCTAGGGGGGTTCAAAAAAAAGAGACGACAGTATAATTTAACAGGACGACGTCTGCGTAGAACGGTGAGAAGTCCAATTTAAATTTGACCAATGAAATGGAAGTTTTATTTTCTACCCTTCCTCGTATCGTCTGCTGGTGAATGAGTTTAATTTCAGCCAAAAGTTTGAATAAATCTACTTTTTGGTTACGCAATGATACGTCAGCAGACGACGAACGTGATACCTTAAGAAAATCTAGTTTAAAAAAAATACAAGGTTATCAGAATACCCCACGTGTGTATTATTAATCAGTCATGCGACATATGAAACGCATGCTATAGATACACGCCGCTTACTGGGTATTAAATAATCCATTAGCGACTTGCTATCGATGCAACGCATATTGATTGCGACGTCGTTCCTGCTTCGCGGCCTGTTCAGGAAGTTTCTTTGGTGCAATGAATTTAAAACTCATTTTAGTGTACAGGCATATATAGGCGTACAAGTGGTGTAAACATTGTTTCGAATGAAATACTTTCATTTGTATTTTAAACCTTAGTGATAAGAATTTTTTTTACAAAGCATATATCTCAACTCACTCTGTTTGTCTATCTGGTAAAAAGTGTGTACAGTTATTTCTCCCACACCTATTCTCGTGTCAAGCTGAAACTTCGCACAATTATTCATTGACATAGACAAGACGTGAATCAATTTAAAAAGTAACCTATTAGACAATTAATTACTGGTAATTAATTATTTTGTTAAATAGCAAAAAGGGAAACTAATACTTCAGTATTCGCATATATGGTTAAATTTGTTGGGTTTAGTCCCCTTAAATAATTGTTAACGCTATTTCTCCCTCACGCATTCTCCGATCAAGTTGATACTTTAAAGTTTAAAAAATATTTATTGTACCTAACAAAGCATGAATCAATAAACAAAATACTAAATTAGTCAATTAATTATAGGTAATTAATTATTTTGCTTGATATCGAATAAGGGAAATAGCTTGTACATTATTGTTAGATATAGTTTTAAGGACGGAGTTCTTCTTTAGATAAGCTTTGTTTTTTTTAAAGGATTTTATATTTTGCTTTGTTTTTACTTCATGATATCCAAGATATCGAGGTCCATTGTTAGTACCCTTTTGGTTACTAAGGCAATAGGTTGTAATTCTATTTCAACAAAGCTTATATTAACTTTGTCTGTCTGTCTGTCTGTCTGGTACAAGTTTTTTACACGTTATTTCTCTCACACCCATCTATACTAATAAAAGGCAAAGCCCTGACTCACTGACTCACTGACTCATCACTAATTCTGCAACTTCCCGTGTAGGTACAAGGGTGAAATTTGGCAGGCGCATTCCCTACAGCTTACTTACAAAAGTGCAGCAGGTTTCGTTTCCCAATCGTACGCGTAACGGTCGTAACGGTCGACAACGTCCGCCATGTTGAACTTTCGTATCTCTCGGTACGAAGCTGGTCGTTACATCAGCAGCTCTGAAGCAGCGTGGCGCATTTTCTGCTTTCCCATTCACGAACGCTACCCTCCGGTCGTTCATCTTGCAGTGCATCTCGAGAACGGACAGAGAATTTATTTCACAGAGGGCAATGTTGCAGAAAAAGTACACAATCCACCACAGACGACTCTGTTAGCCTTCTTTGATCTTTGCAACCATGATGACTTTGCAAAGGAGCTTTATTATCACGAAGTTCCATCTTATTATGTGTGGACAAGAAACATGTTTCGTCGGAGGAAGCAGGGGAAGGCTGTGCCAGGACATTCGGGGGTGAAGAAAGATAATGTGCTTGGAAGGGTCTACACTGTGCACCCGAACAACTCTGAATGTTACCACCTTCGATTGCTGCTCTACAAAATCATAGGTCCCACCTCTTTCGAATCTCTCAGAACAGTTGACGGTGTTGTCCATCCAACCTACAAGTCGGCCTGCAGGGCACTTGGTTTGTTACAGGACGATGTCAACTGGGACGAGACTCTCCAGCTGCTCTGTCTCGCTCACCTCAAAAGATCCGTGAACTGTTCGCTGTAATGCTGGTCTTCTGCCAAATGGAGAACCCCTTAAATCTCTGGGAAAAACATAGAGACAGCATGGCAGAAGATGTTAGGAGACAGACTGAAAGAGATCATGGAGGAACAGAAGTGCAACAGTGGTTGCCTATGATCTACAACAAGTGTCTTCAGTTGCTTGAGAACTACGTCATTGCTATCGGAGGTCTCTCTGTCGATCATTACGGGCTGCCTTCACCTTCGAGAGAACTGGCAGAGGTTACGTCGAATCCCGAGTACTTGAGGGAAACCTCTTACAACACCTCGGAGTTGGCCAATGTAGTCTCAAACAACGAGCCTTTGCTGAATGGTGACCAAAAGAGAGTTTACGAGCAAGTCATGAGGAGCGTTGTCTCGGGCACTGGCACGGTGTTTTTTCTTGATGCTCCAGGAGGAACTGGCAAGACATTCCTCATAAACCTTCTGCTTGCGAAAGTCCGAGCGGAAGGTGACATTGCTGTAGCTGTGGCTTCTTCTGGCATTGCAGCAACTCTTCTTCAGGGTGGGAGAACTGCTCATTCAGCTTTCAAGCTACCTCTCAACCTCAGCCACACCACTGATTCGCCCTCCACGTGCAACATATCAAAGCAGAGCAACATGGCTGAAGTGCTAAGACAGTGCAAGCTGATTGTCTGGGATGAGTCCACCATGGCACACAGAGGGGGTGTCGAGGCTTTGGACAGGACCCTCCAAGACATCCGAAACACCACCACACGTATGGGAGGCTTGACAGTGTTGCTGGCTGGAGACTTTCGGCAAACCCTACCAGTCGTGCCCAGAGGAACACGCGCCGACGAAGTGAAAGCCTGTCTGAAGTCTTCGTACCTGTGGCGTCAAATCACTGTCGTCACTTTAAGAATAAACATGAGGGTTCATCTGAATGGCGACACAAGAGCCGGAGAGTTCTCTGATCTTCTGATGAGTATTGGTGATGGCAGCTTCAGTCAAGAAAATTCTAAAATAGCAATTCCCTCAAATCTCTGTCTCCTGGTGAAGACCTTGCAAAACCTTCGTTACAATGTTTATCCCAATCTAAGAACTCTCCAGCATATAGACGTGTCATGGTTGAGGGAGAGAGCTATCCTAACACCACGAAACGACATGACCACGGCCATAAACCACGTTTTACTCCAAGAACTCCCCTCACAATCTAAAACATACCAGTCTGTGGATTCAGTTGTGGAAATGGAAGACGCGGTGCACTATCCGGTAGAGTTTCTCAACTCTCTGAATCCTCCAGGCACTCCTGAGCATCGTCTCATTTTGAAGGTTGGGGCACCGATAATGTTGCTGAGGAACTTGCAGCCACCTAAACTGTGCAACGGCACCAGACTTCAAGTCACGTCTCTGCAGAAGAACCTCATTGAGGCAACTATTTTCACTGGCAGTGGCTCAGGAGAGACAGTTTTGATTCCTCGCATCCCCGTCATCCCCTCTGACCTCCCATTTCAATTCAAACGCCTCCAATTCCCAGTAAGGCTCTGCTTCGCCATGACAATCAACAAGTCTCAGGGACAGACACTACAAAAGGTTGGCATTGACTTGAGACAGGACTGCTTCTCACATGGGCAACTGTACGTCGCATGCTCAAGAGTAAGCTCGGCGCAGGGATTGGTCATACTGCAGCCGGAGGGCCGAACTGACAACGTGGTGTACAAAGAGATCCTCAACAAATAACTGTGTATTGGTACATGTATGTTTCTTCTCTATTTCAAAAGGTTTACTTTTCTTCTTAGTAATGAAATATTTAAGGCAGTACATATGACACATTATTTTTACTTATCGGACTAACATTGCAAAAAGCCACACAAAAACTGCGTTGTTCCGGTTATTCCAAAAATACATGCGCTACATTCCCTGCGGTAACACTCCTGGCACAAATGAGAATGTTTTGTTGTTACATGTAGGCCTATTAATTAAAGCAAATTTGAAATGTTAATGAAATAATCCTCCCGCTGCAAAGCGCGGGTATTTTGCTAGTTCTCAGATAAAGTTGAAACTTTACACAATTATTTGTTGCTTCTAACAAAACATGAATCTATAAAACATTAACCAATTAATTAATGAACTTTTGGTAATCAATTATTTTGTTCGGTATCGAAATAGGGAAATAAATGCTACTTATTGAGAGATGTGGATGTATATATATTGAGTTATTTTCCGTATCAGTTTTATACACATTATACTCCAACTTCCCATTCTCTGGTCAAGTTGAAATTGTGCATAATCATTCATAGTCGATGATAAAACTGAATTACTCAAAGAATTAACAAATTAGTTAATCCATTAGTGGTAATTAATTATTTGTTTTATATAGAAAAATGGAACTTATTCCTGCAGTAATGAGATATATAGCAGTGATTTGGCGGTTCTAATTCCTAGATAAGCTATGTTTTTTTAAAAAAGATTTGTTATATTATGGACGCTTGGCTGTGCAGTTGTATGCATTTACAAATAGCTGGTGAGAGCTGTTACAGCCGGAAAATTTTTTTACCAAGTGGTTAATGAATCAGGTGCCTGTAGAGTGTAGACGTTTCTTTCAGCGCTCTCACTTTTCGTTTGCTTTTCAATTCTCTTCACGTCTGCTATCCAATGCGAACACTGCAGCGCCTAGTTGTCGTTCGTTGCATTTTCGCTAAGATTCAGAGTCTAAATTGAAATCTCTTTCAGAGCTTTGAGAGTATCTTAGGTTTGTTGTCTTTCCGGGTACCCAGTAGATTGAAATGGATTTAGGAACCGTCCAAAAAATCCTTAAATTCAAATTTCCCGCCTTCACGAGATTCGAAAACGAGACCCTTCGATTGGGAAGTCAAGCGCTTTAACATTTAGCTACCACGCCTGGAAGTAATTCCAGAATTTTTTTTTCCCATCTCAAACTAAAATTTCGTTCCGAAAAATTGCACCACTGGAATGAAAGGAAGTCAGGAATACAACTAAAAAAGTGGGTGGGGGGTAGGGCTGATTGGGAGAATTGCAAGACGTTGTTCGTGTTCAATTGTATTTGAGCTGTAAATGAAGTCCAGCCAAAGACTGTCACGTACAGTGCAAATAGTCACGTGTCTGTAAAGAAATATCTCCGTTGAGAGCATTATGCGTATTGATAGCAACACTCTTGTTTTTTATTTTCCTATTTTCAGTTTACAGTATTGATAGCCACACTTTTGGTTGATTTTTTTCCCAAGTTTTCTGTTGGCTATGTTTAACTCTAGATTTTTGGAATATTTTGTCTGTCACGTAATAAAAAGTAGTAGATCTAAAGCAGTGGCATCCTAATCAGAGTAGTATTCTGGGTTTACGTTGGAGATATTTAAATCTAGATCTATGGTGGGTTTTTTTACCTTATGAAAAAAAATCGACTTGTGCTTATCACAATCTCAGTCATTCTTAAAGCAGAATCATTACCGTGGGGTTCTCAACCGCCCTCTTAAGAAAACAAAACTATTGTTTTTGTTTTGTTTGTCTGAAGCCTGTACGTCCATTTAGAGCTAGAAAACTATAGTGCTACTGAAAATCTTTTTTTAGCGGCCCCCGAAAGGGAAAAAGACGCTATTAGTTTTGTGTGGTCTGTCTGTCCGTTCGTCCGCCCGAGCTCTTTTTTTTGCGAGGGGAAAGTCTTGTCACAAGTCTGTCAAGTCATTTCTAGCTAGCTCACTACCTAAAGTAGGTCATGAATTATTTTTTTCGTGTTGCCAATTTATCTAATTTTGCAAGAAAAATAAATCTTTTTTACTTTCACTTTATTACATGTAACATGTTAATTATTTTGAATGTATGGATTTAAGGTAAATAATTATTTAAAAAAATATAAGTGTACGCTAAACGAATAAATGGAGATGCTGTGGCTGAGGGGTAAAGCACTTGGAACCGGAAGTCCCGTGTTCGAATCCTGGTGAAGACTCTAGGTGGACCACTTCGGGGGCCGATTTTGAGTTTGTGTTTAAAAAAAAAACTGTCTTTGTAACGTTGTTTTTACCATTTTGCTCAAAATATGTACACCGACTTCATTTGGACTATTTAAAGCGATTCTTTTTTCTTGTTATATTAAATATGGAAATAGTTTTTACAGACACATAAACGATTCTTTAAACTACATTCTGAAGCTTTCTATGGATATTTTTAACTGTTTATAGGTCGATATGTCACTACAAAATATAATTAAATTTTGTAATTGTCAAGTAACAAAAAAACGTGACAGGAACATTAAAACAACAAATCAAGTTGGTTTCCAAAAACTTATTTTGCCAGAACATTGTAACATTTTTTTAAGACAAGCTAAACAACATCTTACGAGGTCAAAGGGAATTATAATTTAAATCATTAAGAAGAATATCCCATAACCCAGGATTAGTTCATGTGTATATATTGCAAACGGTAAGTCTTGACGTTTTAAGCTTTATGTTGAGTTCATTTCTATACATTTGTTCCAGAAGTACATTTTGTATTGTTTCGTTTTTAATAAATATGAATGTATCGGCTTCGGGTAAATCCATTTTCGCAAAACTAATTTTATTTCCTTAGCGAAAGAGAAAAAAAAATTGAAAGGATCATTAGCTAAGTTTAAAATACATCTAAATCCAATCCACTATATTAGTAAACACAAACTTAGACCCGCAGGCCGCGGGCAATGTCAGGCTAGTATATATATATATATATATATATATATATATATATATATATATATATATATATATATATATATATATATATATATATATATATATATATTGTTTACAATACTTTTATATGCCATTCAGCTTTTCTTGTATGGTTACATGGAGAGTTCACTTGTCTTGTAATGTTACTCAGTTAAAAAACAAAAGAATTGCATTTAATTACACTTGTCCTGTTCGTGATTATTTCTCATTTATGGTCAATGTTCTGGAAGTCAGGAGGAAAAAAAAAAACAAATGGGAAAAACCGGAAACGGTCGTGGCTAATGGACCTGATGCTGTAATCTGACGTCTCTGGGCGATGTTATCAGTGTGATAACAAAAATGCGTTGGTTACCTGCCCTTGTCACAGACACCAATAGACAATACGGTTTTTGCTTTGAATTATGGACGATGTAACACACACCGACACACACACACACACATAGATAAACATATTAAGGGCCTGTGTTTATAGTTCTTCTTGAATTATTAGTTATGTTACACAAATTCTAATATCATTGGTCTGTCTATTGGGCTGTACAGTTAAGTTACGAGCTTTTGTTCACCGACAATTCTGTTAAACAGAAACACGCCTAGTCTTTAACTATAGAACTCAAAATTAAAATTAAGCGTTTCAAATGTTAGGCTCAACCGACCAACCGCAATGAAGCATTAAAGAGGCGTATTTCAAAGAATGGTTGGGCCTGTCATTGAAAGAGATTCTAAGTCAAAAGACAGAGATGAATGGAGAAAGAGGTTCGACGGATCTTGTGTTGTGCCCCAACGGTCCAATAAACTAAGGGATAGGTGAAGGTGAAGTGAGTGCTAGCATTAAAAATATGTAGTTTTTAAAACTATATATTTAAGCTAATCGTAGTGTAAAATTGTATAAATAAATAAAAAATATTTAAAATGTTTGTTCGTGTGTTGGTGAAGTGGTTAGTGTAAACATTATAAAATTCAATTTGCAAACTAATAAAAATAAAATTTGAACTTGACGACAGTGGCGTCACTGAAGGAGGGGGTGCGGACCACATAGATTGAAACGAACCCTAGTGGTGACACCTCTGCATGTCGGTCTTAATTTTCATCTCGCTGAATGTAGAGACTCGTGTTGTAAGTCTGAGCTTGAGAAGAAGCTAACTCTTCACATGAGAAATATTCAAAAGTGGAACCACTCTTTTCAAACTAGAAAGAATCATCTAAAAAATTGATTGATTATAAATAACCTCGGTACGGCAATTTACTCAGAATTACTTCTCCTTCCCAAGACAAAAATTATCTAGCAAGCTAGTTTACCTAATACGTGACCACAGACATCTGTCGATCTTTCTTATATTCTCTTTTGATAATGCCATTATCTAAACACGAGTAATAAAATTGACCATACGTTTGACTAGGACGAGTAGGGGACCCAGTAATGATTCAAGTACATCAAGCTAGGTGAATCATTGATCGCGGCGTGGCGGTAAGTTTCCTTCGGGTCCACTCTTTTAAGACACTGCATTTAGATTAGCAAGAGCCCAGGACTTTAATGAGATGTCTGGGAAGAGAGAAGGAGGGAGAAGCTCGCTGTGATTAAGTGGACTTTGGACCTCACATAGTCACACACGTCTACACAGACACAGTATTCAACTCAAACACATACGTGCAAGCACAAACATACAAACACACACACACACACATTGCAGTTCCGCGACAAGGTAGCATTAACTTTTGAAAAGGCTTTCTTCTAATACTATTTCGTAGTAGTTCAATTCAGTTGGTGCATTCTCTGCAGCTGTGTTGATAAGCCCAGTGCCTTTTTTAAGACTAGACTTGAAAAGACCCTAAGCTATTTGAGATATGGGGCACTTTAAAAATCCAGATATTATATGTCTTTGCTAAATATTTCATGGGGGCCCTAAGCTATAGCTTATATTGTCTATATGTCATTGCTAAATATTTCTTTGGGGCCTTAAGCTATAGCTTGTGTTACAGTCAATATAATATGCAAATTTTACAAACCATAAAGAAAAGTGCAAAAAATAAATGCAAATTGAAAAACCATGGACGTCGGAGCTCTCGGCACCCAGGACACGCAATGGACTTCATTCACAAATCGTAAACAAACGACATTTAGCCACGTGGTTCTTTATCTCTTCTAACCAAAATACGCAATCCATAAATGATGTCACATGATACGTTTTTTCATTGCTTAATCAATATTATCACGTGGCTAAAAGTTGTTTGTTTATGATTGGTGAATGAGGTCCATTCAAGAGAAAGACATGTTGCTATTTTGATATCCGATTAGTTATAACCTTCACTGTCATACTTTGCGCCAGAGTTGAATTCAGACTTCATTAATCCAAAGACCTATTGGCTTACTCTGTTGTAAGATTGATCAGTCTTTTGAGGATCCTCTGGGGGCAACACTTTTAGATTCTGTGTAGATGAGACGTTCTTGAAGAAAAAGCTGTAAGTATCGATTTTGAACAATAAGCTAAGGCAGGCTAGTAACGTCTGCTAGATACGTTTTACATAATAATGTATTTTTCTTATGCAAAGACATCTCAACCCAATCAAAACCTTCTGCTGGAAACATTTTCTTGATTAAAGTGAATGCGCTGCTATATGGAACAATCCGGTTTCGCATTTTTTAAAAAATATTTTATAGTTTGATGTAGCTCTAAGAACAAGCAACGGGGCATATAATGGTTAAATGAGAAAGAGATTGAAAGAGAGAAAGAGAGAGAGGGATAAAGAAAGAGAGAGAGAACAAGAAAAGGAGTGAAAGAAATATTTTTTTCAGATGATATGCTGATGAAGAGAAGAAATTCGATGCAATAGAAAGATCTGGTAAAATGGGTAAGGAACTATAGAGAAAGAAAACGACAAGAAAGAGAGAGAAAAAGACAGGCAGTGAAAGAAATATTTTGATAATCATATGCTGATGAAGAGAAAAACTTTAATGCAAAAAAAAAAAAAAAATCTAGTAAAATGGGATAGCAAAGATAGAGAAAGAAAAAGTCAAGAAAGAGAGAGACAGAAAGAGAAAGCCAGGGGGGAGAGTAAAAGAGAAAGTGGAGAAAGAGAAACGTTAAATACATGCTAAGGAACGCAAAGAAGGTATGCAACAAAGTAACAGACATAGAATTAGAGAGAGAGAGAAATTAATTTTAAAAAAAACACACTAATTAACCAAAGAAATGTATAAAATATCAAGCAAAAGAAATGGAGAAAGAGAGAGTGTGAGAGAAAGAGAGAGGGAGATAGAGAGGGAGAGATTGTGTTTGTGTGTGGAAGAAACACGTAGTAACACAATGTCTGTCGTTGAACAAAAGATAACGTAAACACACATTCTGTTGGGACTATCTTTTGATGTTGGCATCAAAGGGAGGAAATACATGTAGAGAAACAGCCAATCGATCTGTTGGGGAGGGTGATATGTTGACTGACCTTATGTCCGATGTGCTGTCAATAAGCAGGGTTCACGAGGGACATGTCATCTACATAGAACACAACAAAGACCCGACAAGTTTTACGAGACGCTAGTCATACATCTAATACATTCCTCTCATACATTCATCTAAAACAGTGTTTCCCAGACTTTTTCTTGAACGGGACACATCGTATATTCTGAGCATTTAGTAGAACACATGCTTATTTTTTAAGGAGATTAATTCACGTTTTGGACTAAAAGTTCAATTTCCCAGTAGTTTGTGAAGCACATATTCAGACCTCGCGGAACACTAGGGTCCCGCAGAACAAAGTTTGGGAAACACTGATCTAATACATTACCATGTCATAAAATTATCAAGATCTAGAATCTATGGCTTTCATTTCTTTTATTTACAATCTTGTGTCATTTAAAAATATCGAAACATGACGAAACAAATATTGTTACAGTGTATCTTTTATATCTTTGATTCAATTTTTATAGAATCTTTAACATCGAGTTTCATTTTATCTAACACCCCCCCCCCCCACCTACACACACACACTTTAAACAAAGAAGATAAATGACAGACTATCAATTCTTTTTCACGCCAGACTTGGCGTGTTCGGGTTAACAACATACAAATGTTTTAGAATTTCTACAAATGCGAATCAATATTTAAAGATTTTAGTTCATATACCTATAGCTAAATCTACGAAATGAATTTATCTCTAGTGAGTACAAACTAATAATTATCGACCTTCTAGTTTATCATCAGGAAAGTAATTTGTTTGTTTTCCTAATCTATCAGGAACTATGAAAATTACATTAGTAGGCCTTCTATTAGAGGAATATCAAGACTGAAAGCTCAAATGTTATTTAATCTTAATCAGGCCAATAGTAGAATTTGCATCCTTTGTTTGGGATCCCTCAAGAAAATATTAAGAAACTGGAACAGACACAAAATAGAGCAGTGAGATTCGTAACAAACGAATATTCACATTTGGCCAGATTAAGACCTTTAGTAAAATCACTAAATTTAGAAAGCCTACAGCATAGAAGACTTAAAAGTAGCAATTACACATAAAACACTGAACCATAATCTTCAAATGCTAAAAAAAATTATAAAATACTCAGAAAGACACAAAGATAAAGGCACATTCATCGTCCCATATGATAGGACAAATTTGTACAAATGCTCCTTCTGCATGGAATGGGTGACCTGATCCAGCCAGGAAAACCGATGACTTGGCAGAATTTAAGTCATTGGTTAACAATTAACATGCATGACTAGATGCATGATGCGTAGGACGTGATCATCTTCTTTTTTGGAAGTAACGTCTGTATTATATAAGATAAGATATTGTTGGTATGTTTCGACTACCGAAGTAAATATTAATCTTCTGTAACAATAGTTTGAAAAGACAATTAGAGTTTATGCATTAATAATAATTCTTGTTTTCGAGTCCGAAGATTAGTGAGGTATTAGCAGTATTTCCCGTGGCTACGCAGCCCCAACTGCGACATACATACTTTGCCACCACCAGCGCAGGCATAACCATTGTCCGCCAGTGGTCGATTGAGATTTTCTTTTCGCCGTCAACGTCTGTCCTCAGCATATTCAAATATTTCAGTGCAATTTTTTTTTAAATTAAATCTTGTCAAAATATTCTTGATATTGCTACTATTCTACTTATCAACATTTTGAAAGGGAGATCAGCCAGAATAAAACAAATTGTGAAATGTTAGTTTTCAAGAGCTGCTGAAGCAAGTTGTCTACCCATGGGAAATGAGAGTTGTGAACTGCTGACTAAGACAATGACATCATTAGCAGTCAAGACAGTCAGTGAAAAACATCACAGTGTCACTTCAACACGTGATCAAAGGTGGCACAGTGTGTCGCCATCACTAGCATAATGTTCCCATGTCTGGAACAGCTGGGCGCCTTGTTTTGTTTTGTACTTAGGCGCCATTATAGATTTAAAGGCACTACTTATAGCTAGAGTTTGGTAGTAGATATAGGAACTTATTTGGTGGTCATTAAGAAATAGTCAAAGATATATTTCAAAATCTCTTAGTTGTAAATGAATAAGAACTACCCCCCCCCCCAACTGGAATACAGAATTGGGTTCATGTTCAATAAATTGTACTATATAGATATTTGGTCATAATGATATATCTGTTCTATTCAGATATATTGCTCGGTGTTCAACTGTTTAAAATATAGACAAGAAAACCTGAATAAGGTATAAATTACAATTGTGCTTCTTAACCATTGTGTTATGGTTGTGTTTCCTATTTAACATTTTCTTTCTCAGTATACACTTTTTTAAATATACACTTTCTCAGTATACACTTTTTTAAATATACACTTTCTCAGTATACACGTTTTAAGTATAAACTTTCTCTGTGTACACTTTCTATGTAAAAACTTTCTCAGTATACATTTTCTTAGTATAAACTTTCTCTATAAACAGGATGTTTGTAATACAGTATCAGGATGTATATAACCTTCCAAGGACCTTCCTACTGGGAACAGTACCAGAGAAAAGAAGAAGCATTGAGGTAGAAAGCGGTGGGAAGACAACATCAACCAATGGACATGCTACTAGCCATTGAAAGAGATTCTAGTCAAGACAAAAGACAGGAAGGAAAAAAAGAAGGTTGCTAGATGCTAGAGCCCTAACAGTACAACAGACTAAAGGATTAGGTGAAGACAGAACGTAGTAACTCTAATTAGTGTGAACTCTATGCAACAAAAACTGTTTTAGTGTTAGACCGTATTGACTGTTAAATAGAAATGCTAAAACTTATCCCACTGATTTAAGATTGTGGTTACAAAGGTAAAGTATTTCAAAGGGCCAGACCACGTGGCTCTAAATATCAAACCATTTACCGTAATTCTATGTGAGCGCTGATCTGTTGAACGGATATCTCTCCAGCCCTGCCATTATGCGCGTCCCTAGAAGAGTCTGAAAATATTGACAGAAACGGTGTGATGTTATTGAAGCCCTTCTCGTATTTGACACTGAGAGTTGGATCTGTGTTTATTACGGTGTTGTTGTCATTCTCTTGGTGTTGCTGTTTATGACTGTGTTGCTATTTATCATAATGTTGCTTTTGGTAATCAATGTTGTTTACAATGGTATCGCTCTGTTTATAAGGCTGTTGCTGCGTTTATAAGAGCGTTTTTCAATGTATCGAGGTCTTTTTACGCTTATCATAGTGCTCCTAAGCTCTGTATCTCTTACTCTTCTGAAAACGCATTCTTTTATCTTAAAATCAAAATGGGGGAGAAATTCTATTTTCATACAATTATTGTCGATTGAACAAGAAAGAAAAGCAACGTTTCTTTTTAAAAAAAGCTTATATCAACTCACTCTGTCTGTCTTGTCTGGTAAAAAGTTTGTACACATTATTTCTCCCACACCCAATCGCGGATCAAGCTGAAATTTTGCAAACGTATTTCTTGTACCTGACAAAACAAGAATCAATTTAATCAATTAGTTAATTAACTATAGTTTATTAATTATTTTGTTTGCTAACTCGAACAAGGGAAAGAAATTGTACTTGACTAAAGTGGTGGTGCAAGCTGAATTAGTCTCCTTTAAATAGATATATATATTGTAAGACAAGGCCAAAAAAAGTAAATAAAGTGTTTTCCTTTATTATGCTATGTTAAAATAACCCTCAACTTATACCATTTTTAAAAAAGGCAGCCATTATTTTTTCTTAATTTAAACAACAGTAAATCCTTTCATTTGTCCTCGTGTAAATAAAATCATAGTTCACTAATGCAACTATTTAAATGAAGACGTGGTCTAGTTTAATTCGAAATGATTCTTGAGCTCTAATCTAGCAGTCTTCACAGTCTTCCGATCTGGGGTCTAAAGAATGTCTGCTTTTTGTCAAGAATCTATTTATTCTCAATCTTCCAGCTGTCTGGAAAGTCCTATATTAATGTTATTTGTGCGCGCGCGTGTGTGTGTGTGCTTCGGTATTCAGTCGCCTGCTTATTGTCCAGTGTCTTTTAAGCTCAACTCCGCGATAAAGCATTTTTATTTTTAGCTGAACGGCTTCTACTAGCTATTATTATAGCTGGCATAATACGAGGGTAACTATAGTTAATAATAGTTTACATAGGGGAGAAATAACAATATTTTTTAACATTGGTTTACAAATGTGCTTTATCTATAGATCTGGTTCTCATTGTTATACTGATGTCTGGCTGTAATAGATGAGAAATGTCGTAATGCCTACACTCGGGCCTAAGGCACAGGACAGCAAAGTTTATACTAAATATAGCGATAAATTAATTGACATAAGAATCATTTATTGTTTAGATTTGTAGAATCATTTTTTTTGGTGCTATTTTAGTGCTGTTGTTGAATTTCATGTGTTTTATAATACATGTCTAATTAACAATGAATCTACTTCACATACACACAAAGAAGTTGTTTTTTTTTTGGGGGGGGGGGGGGGGGGGGGGGGGGGCAGAGAGTTGCAATAAAAATTTGTAATGCAACGGAACCTACTTTCAAATGGAGCAGTACGACTGACTGCTTGACAGAGACTGCTTGAAATAATGCACTAAACTGCCCATGAATTACTTTTCTTTTCAATTTCAGTATTGAAGGGAGTCAATTGCACTAGAGACTGGAGGGCATGGACGTAGCAATGGTGGTTTTGGGGGTTCAACCCCCCCCCCCCCCCCCCCCCGCGAAATTAATTTAGTGACTGATTTTTTTATTTGATTTTGTTTATTTTAAGTGAGATTTTAATACTAAAGCATCACTTGCCCCAGCGCAGCCAAGGGGGTTTTGAGTTTAAAACCCCTACCATGGGGGGTTTTGCAGTTAAATCCCCCTCTTCTATAAAACAAAACAAAACAAAATGATGCAAACGACAATCCCCAAATTCCAAGAGCATAGCTAAGGTTTTAAAACCCCCTACGAAATTTACGATAAAACCCCCTCTTTAATATAAAAAAAGCAAATTACACATTCAAAATTCTATGAGAGTAGCCAAAGAGGTTTTGAGTTAAAACCCCCCTTCAACGGGGTTTGGAGCTAAAAATACCTCTTCAATATGAACAAAGCAAATTAAACACTCAAAAATCTTTTGAGCGTAACCAAAGGGGTTTTAAGTTTAAACCCCCCTTCAGCTGGGTTTGAAGCTAAAAAATACCTATTGTAAAAAAAAAAAAGCAAATTACACACTCAAAATGCTATGAGCATAGCCAAAGAGGGTTTTGAGATAACCCCTTCCCCTTCAACGGGATTTGAAGCTAAAAAATACCTCTTCTAAAAAAAAAGCAAATTACACACTAAAATTTTTTGAGCTTAGCCAAGCCAAAGAGAAGTTTTTAGTTTAAACCCCCTCCTCCAGATGGCTTTTTAAAAAGTTTAAAACCACTCCAGATGTTTTTGAGTTTTCCCCTATAGAGAGTTTTGATGTGGGGGGGGGGTGGAGAAAAAAATCCACCCCAACCCCCCACCCCAAAAAAAAATCTGGCTACTCCCATGCTGGAGGGCAAAGTCATTTTGTAGTTTTATATTCGCTCATATAACAAGGTCTTCGGGCATAGCAAAAGCCTTCTTTCAGGGAACAGTATCAGAAAAGAGAAAGCGATGAGAAGACGACATCAAAGAATGGAAGGGTCTGCCATTGAAAGAGGCTCAATCCAATGCAGAACACAGAGACGAATGGAGAAAGACGGTCGACAACTCTTGTGTGGTGCCCCAATGGTACAGCAGACTATGAGATAGGGGAAGGTGTTGTATTAGTCCTAATGAAACTGTATGACTATATGAATGACATCAAACAAGATCCATAGGAGAGAATCAAAGATACTCTCAAGTATATTTTTTTATCTCATTTTAATAACTAGATTAAATCGTCTTTATATGGACTGTCTTACGATCCATTGGAATATCTTAGTGGAATAATCACAATTGTGTATTTTCTATATAAATCAAATAGAGTTTGATATCTCCAAACTCAATTAGATGAAATGAATATTTGAACTATGAACAAATAATTTACATCAAACATAAACTACTTGTAAAAATTGCATCAAGGTAGCTTGACAGTCAATTAGCTATCAATATGAAACAATGAACTGTGAAAAAAAAACAATAATCGATATCTACTGACCAATGACTAGGCTAATCGATGTCCAACTACCCCAATATCTTGCCTCGTTTCCTTTTTGTAATCCTCTTAAGATCTTTCTATATGACTATGTCAAGGCTTTTCCCGAGGCTTATACCTGACCAACTGATACCCAACTTGACCTGGCTTAACACTCAGTAGCCGTGATGTGCAAGTTGAACTTGACCTTCCGAAACTCTTTTGTTTTAAAAAATAATAAATATGCGTATTACATGCACATATAAAGAAATATATAAAACAAGATCACTCTGGTTCGTAATTTGCCGAAAAGTAAAGCGTTTTTGTCCTACAAAGGACTAGCAGGGGTCGCCTTCGAGTTTCTTTTATTATCTTGTTTTTTTTCCTTCTAATCTTAGTGAATGAGAGCTATATAAATTAAGTAAGGCTTAGAGATACATATAATATATGCAGCACTCAGTTCTTGGAAATAAAAATGCAAAACTTCGACAAGTAACACATTCTTTGATTTCCCCAGAACACGAGCAAGTATGGCGCTCAGATATAAACACACATACGCAGAAGAGAAACCAGAAACATAGATTCATGAAGACATATCGATAATAAGCCAGAGTCGGGAGCCTTGCTCAGCGCTAGCCCCGGGCGAAGCCTTTTGAGATTTATTTTCTGCCGTCTAAAGCAACTCGCTCAAAGCAGGCTCTGTCCTGTGCAGGCGATTGAGAACGTCTTTAGTTGGCAGTGCAAATAAAAGGCTAATGGATTACGCGGTTAATGGGTGCGCGCGCTCGTGAACAGTTTTCAAAAGAACCTCCATCCACTTGTAAGATATTTCTCTTCCGAGTCGTCTGAGAAAAACAGCACAAGGGGAGAGAAAAGAGGGAAACATAAAGGGAAAAAAATCACATCTATAATGTATTAGATCTAGATCTTGGAGTTTATCAAACAGATTGATCAGTTTAATAATTAACTTTCCCGATCTGGTTTCGCTAGAGAGTCTGACCTATTAAGATTTTTTTCCAGAGGTTAATTGATGCTATTTCTATTGCAGGAATGGTTTTTAAAAAAAGTTGTTTACTTTATATTCTATTAATGTATTTATTTTGTCATAGATCATAGCAGTCTAAACTTACAACCGTACTTTCAGTGGAAGGATGCCTTTTGCATAATATACTATATAGGCCTATTTAAAATACTAAAATGCTGATAGCAAGCCCATTGGCAATTTAAAAAAGACAACACTTAACTATTCGAGAAAAACTATCTTGAGAAGCAAAAAAAAAAAAAAAAAAAAACCCCAGAGAAATTAGACAGAAACAGTTCAACAATTACATCCAATTCAACTTTTCACCACAGGTCCCATATGTAGGGGCATTATGTCGGAGTGAAACGTGTATGGACGTTTATTTTGTTGAGTGAGGGTTTTTGTTTTCATGTTTAATGCACACATCGTAACAACAAAGCCCTCAAGGATATAGTACAGATTTGTTTCCCTTAATTATTATTGCATAAATGGGCCATTTAGTTGTGTTTTTTTTCTTTAATATTGCCTTTTATTTTTCGAAATTTTAGGACGTCTTGAGAGGTCACGTGGTGGGGACTCTTAAAGAAAATTGTTTAAGCTCGACTATACAGTTAAGTAAAAATTTGAAACTAACAATAGATAATTATAAAATCTATTTTCATAAGCACTTCCCTGGCACAGTGGTTAGTGTGTTGGCTTGAAGAGGCTGAAGCGGCTTTAGCCCTCGAGCTCGAATTCAGGTCTTTCACCTTTAAACGCATTTAAAGAAAGCAACTTTTGGAAATTTAACTACAAGAACTTAGTAACAAAACACAGCATTTGTTTGAAAACAAAGTTTGCATTTTTCATTTTCAAAACCAGAGTGTTCACGTCTAGGAACCATTGCAGCACGCAGTTACAGTAGAGCTTTCTGTTTTTAAAATCTAAGCCTGATAGACGGACAGACAGATGACACAAAATAAAAGGGGCTTTTTCGTATTTCGTCAGGCCGTTTAGTTGACGGTAGTGTGCATTTGAAAGGACTCTTTGTTGCTTTGACCTTACTCAGCTTCTGGTACTATGAAGTCTTTACCTCTGGAAGGCCATGTACACTTATATGCTAATTTAGCACCAGAGAGAGAGAGAGAGAGAGAAATAATAAGAAAGAGAGAGAGGTAATAAGAGAGAGAAAGAGTGGGAGAGAGAGAGAGAGGTAATAAGAGAGAGAGAAAAAGGATGGAAAAGAACAAGGGGAAGAAGTATCTATCTATCTCTAATCTCAACCAATTCTCTTACCTGAATGCTTATATACGTAGAAAGGTAGTGAAGTAAAGCCGCTGTATCCGATGCTGGTAAATGCGCAAATTGCACCTAGCTGTAGCAAGCTCCATTTGGAAGGGCAGGGGTTCAAATCCACAGAATCTGACATGTTTATATTGTAGAATATTTATCCAATGCGTTCAGCCAATGATTTTAAGTACACTTGCACTTAAATTGAAGTCACTATAACAAACTATTCTGATCAATGGATGGCACATCAAATTTTACATTGAGAATCCAAAACTTTTGAATAACTTTTTTTTCCTTTTTTTTCCCCCTGTATAATTGTCCTAAACCAAAAATAATGAAATTAGGATAAGATGTGTTTTGTAATAATTGTAGGCCTAAGTATAGTCATTAAATGATTTCGATAACTTTTCAATTGTGTCACTAGACTATGCACCATGGGTACGACTAATTGCTTGGAGTTAAAAAAAAAAAAAGAATAAAAAAAAAAAAGCTTGTCTTCCCAGTGCCAACTTGCAAACGTCGTTAGGTGAACGATGGCGGGTCTGCGAGTTAATGAAAGCCTACACAATGACTGACCTGATCATTAGTTCCTATTACCGTCTGGAGTGGGAGATCTGGGTGAAATGTGTGACGCCAATCTTGGGAGACTCACACCAACACTCGGAGACGAAACAAAATAATGCTCACGCCAGTGGCGGGTCTTTGGACGCGAAGAGAGGGAGCAGCTCCACTAGTGGGTAAGGGTGAGGAGCGGGATCGAAGTGGCCGTACTCACTTTCAACCCCGTCTCCTCCCTCACTCGGATCTTCTGCCTCTCTCTCCTCCATTCTCTCTCTGTAAGGGCGGCCCGGGCGGGGCGTCATATTGTTGTTTTTTTTTTCGTTTTTTTTCTTTAATGGTTTCTTTCAAGTGGTGATAATTTGTTTTATTAATTTTCTGTTTTTCTTGCTTTCAAGCGATTGATCCATGTTTTCTTTATATCGGGGAGCCAGTGTCTGTTTCCTCTCCACATTTTTGTCTGTTTTTTTTTGGTCCATCTATTTCATCCATCTTTTTGTCTCTTTCTCTTTTCTTTAATCCATCTGTATTCATTATATCTTTTAAATATTTTCTTTTCTGCCTGTCTCTCCATCTCTCTCTCTCTCTGTTAGCTTCTCTGGCCAATAACCATCAAACTAAACATCTATCTGCTCAGATTTTGCTTTTTAATTTTCTGAATCTTGTCTCTCTTTGTCTGATATGTATAAAATATATTTACCAAAAGTTATGTGCATGAAACTTAGCGAGGGTTGATCGTGAAAGATGATGGATGTTTATTTACTGGTGATATGAAGCCACATCTTGCCTACCACATTTTGCCTGGAATGTTTGCTGTCGCTGCCTCTATCAGCCCAACAGCCCAACCACAATGTCACAGTCCGTGTCGGTCTCTATTTTCTCTGATTGTTCCAAGAACTGTTGCTTTTCCACACCACCAAAAGTGTCTACCACTTGCAGGAACGATTTTCCCACTGTTTCTCGGACACCTTCCTATCCAGACAAACATCCCACAGAGCAACTGAAATATTCCTCAGCTTGCTGCCCTTGTCTACTGGTGAGGATCCCTGGTGTAACTGTAGCGGGGTGAGTCAAGTTCTAGCCCAAAAACATAATGGTATTCCTTAGGGCGGAAATCAACTGTCTATTCCTTCTCATCTTAACAGTGCGTGCATAGCCAGTGATGAATCGTGCCTTGTTGCGCACCATAAGCGCATGTGCAAAACATATACATTACGTAATAATTAGTAAAATTCTTTGTAAGTCTCAATCTACTTGACAGTTCTGTCTACTTATACTCCGTTGTCACCAACATGTTCAATATGCCTTGGACTAGACTCAACTCATTGTAACCCCCCCCCCCCCCCCCAACAGAAGCTTTCTGACGCTGATTATACTCACCACTCTCGTTACGCTCATTCGGTAAAACGTTTATGTTCCTAATGGCCTCTACAATATTCACACCCTATTAATAGTTACTTCAACATTTGTGACAGCGATGTGACTAGTTCAGTTAAGGTACCCTCCTGGTCTCAATGTGGCTCGTTGTGGAACTATCCTTACGATAAGATTCGCCAACATCAGAATGAAAAGTGACTTTCAGTGGGCTTTTACAAACCGAATACATTGCACATAGTGTGGACGAAAGAAAACCTGCTAAGCCGAGCCATCTTCTACAGCGTTCATAGCACGCTGTAGTGGAGGCCTTAATACGATTATATCAGAGGCGGCCTTGGGGTGGCGATTTGGGCACCTTGGGAAGGGGCGTTAAAACGAGAATTATTTGTCACCGTCAGCCCATCGTAAAAATATTCATGGCCTTGATATCACACTCACCCAGAGCCCCGCACACTGCTAAGGCCGCCTCTGGTTATATAATGCTACAGCAGTGATGTCCAGACTACGTCCCGCGGGTTATATGCGACCCGTGACGCGGTGCTATCTGTCCCTCTAATCTTATGCATACAGTGCAGACTGAAACTTCAGAGGCTCGGTTCTGTTTGACTCGACATTTTTTTATAGTAATGCGATCTGGGCATGTGTTCTGGATATTTATTTGACGGCAGACAGAAAAAAGTAGTGCACCACTGTGATAGAGTATATGAATACGAAGGTCTCCTTGGTGGGGCTCGGTCTCCCGCCTCGACCCTGCAAGGGGGAATCGAATGTGACTCAAGGAATTCAAGAAGCTAATTTTATAAGGAGCACCAAAAAAAGGCTGGCAAACTTGTTTTTCTGTCTCTAGTGAAAGAAGAGTTAAAACAATAAGTTTAACATAAAACGGAATGCTGAACAATCGTCTGAAGCCTGTTTACAATATCAATGTCCAGGCCAAATACAATGTACGATGTAGCTATACATCGTAGATTTGTCTCGCAGCTGACTTTTGGCCTACTTATCATGCCTTTCTTAAGTCTAAGATATTAACATGCTATAAACTATCGGTACGACGATAAAGTGTCTTTACTTAAGATGCGTACTTTGGCTGGAGTTGCTCTAACATTCAGAGTTTGTTGTAATTGAGTTACAATGTACATCAAGTTAAGTGTTTGCAAGATAATGTTAACAAATATTGGTTTAGAACATGGTATCAGTACTTTACAATAGAGCCTTGTTGTTAAAGGCCGTTGACTTATAGCACCAAACTACTGGTAAATAGCTAAACCGCTGTAGTTGTATTTCAACTTGTAAAACTTTAAATAACTGGAATGGCTTCTTTATGAAAAGGACCAGATATAACGTATCTTACACTGTAGACAAATTCTACTTGAGATAGAATGAAATAAATGTAGTACACTTTAGAAGAAATAAAAATTGTATTTTGAACAAAATCTAACTCAAACACGTCCTTACGCTCTTGACATCTTGGACTCGTCTTAAATACTTAACACGGCTTACGAAAGCGCCGCTTATCTTGCATCATTCTGCAAACTATCATTAATTTAATGTTCTCTCTCTCTCTTTCCTTCCATATCACACACACTCCATAAAAGTCCTACTGAGAAAACATTTAAAACACTAACTAAAATGGTTTTGTGTTAAATTATCTAAGGTGTCAAATTTACAGAGTATGTGATTTTAACTTTTACTCTGAAAGTGTTGAATTGGTGCAGTCTTCAGTAAAGCGTTTAGCCTGCCCGATTTCTCGATGACTTTAACACGCTATGAGTCTAGCTGAGCTTGTAAGAAAGGTTCGTTGCCAGCTGTATGGAACTAGGGGAAAGGGAAGAGCATAACCAAATTCATCAATCTTGAAATATTTAGCAATCATCAAAAAACATAATTAGGGCTCATTTTTACAAAGCTTATATCAAGTCTGTCTGGACTATTTTACACGTTTTCTCTACCACTTCCAATTTATCATATTTTTAGTGTGCGTGCTAAAATTTGTATTTTTTAAAAGCCTTTTAATAAGTCAATGTAGGATGATTATAGGTGCTTCAAAATATGCATACATAATTTTGAAATTAAAGTTTTAGTTTTCAAGAAAACTTAAAGCATTTATTTTGGGCCAATAATTGTAATGATTAAATTGTATTTTCAAATGTCATTTTAGTTTTCTGAGGGAAAAGGCCGACCGACAGACAGACAGCGCAAAGCAATAATATAAGAGGTTTTATTTGAAGGCAGCTAAATTGCTCCATTTGTTTAAAAAAAAACAAAAAAACTACAATATACTAGTGCAAGAGTAGCCAATCAATCCTTTATTTATATTTAAGGTAATCATTTGTGCTGAATGATTTCAGTGGCACCTACTAGATGAGATGAAGAACAAGTAGGCCTTTACCTTAGATAAAATGCTTATGACATTTAAAATATGTCATGAAACCTTTATGGAACATGTTAATTTTAACTAAGATTTTTTTTTACCAGAAACGTGATAAGGAACAGATACTTCAAAGATAAAATATATTGGCAGAGTCATAAAACACATCGTTGCACTGCTATGACAAAATATACCATGTGATAATAAGACAGAAAATGCATACATCTCAAATTATATATGATAATAATAATAAGAGAATGGTACCGTTATGTCCCATTTTTACAAAGTTTATATCAACTCTGTCTGGTAAAAAGTTTGTACACGTTATTTCCCCAACACCCAGTCTCCGATCAAGTTGAAATTTTGCACAATTATTTCTTTTACCTGACAACACAAGAATCAATAGAAAAAAATTAACCAATTAGTTAATAAACTATTGGTAATTAATTATTTTGTGTTGGTATCTCGAACAAGGGAAACAAATTGTACTTGACTGAAGTGGTGGTATATGCTGAATTAGTCCCCTTAATAGGTCGCCGCTCTAAATTAAAAAAAAAAAAACAACAATATATAACTATACAATCTTCCTTAATAATACTAGTCGTACCTTACAAGCAGAGTGGTTAGCACGTCAGCCCGATGAGGCGTGAGCCACGAGTTCGAATTCAGGTCGTTCCCAATCTTTCTTATTCTTTTGTTTGTTAATGCTTTATTTTAAAAAAAACAATGACGGTGAAATCCACCCAGGTATCTTTCTCATTTTCCAAAATGGTTCAGAGAAGTGATAAGATATTATTAAGAAAGCTAAAAGCATGAAATAGTGCTCAACAAAAAACGAATGGTAAAAATACTATTAATAGCACATGTTTAGTGTTGTTGGTCTAGAGCTATAACAAATTTAATTACATGACTGGTCCAAACTAATTAATACATTTACATTTGGGTTTTTCGAAATACAAGTAGGTTATAATTTTTTTGTTATTGTTGATTGTTTATTTTGTTTCAGCGGTTAGACCAACCAAATAATGACCTCTCTTACTAACGCTTTACTTTGTGTTTTAGTTCGCAAATATGTTGCTTCAAATATTTCTTTCTTTAATAAAGGTGACAAAGGTTAAACATTTCTACCCACCCCACAATGCCAAGCCCCTCCTCGCCCCCTTTTTTTGTGCCATAACTGTAGAAAAAAAAAAAAGCTTGGATAACGGCGGCCTACTTATTAATACTTGGACATATAGGCCTTACTTACTTCTGCAAAACTACTTCACATGTAGATAAAGATACTTTGGTACCTGTTTTGATACAAGCTTTGGTTATTACATATTTCAATGAATCTATAAATAAACATTTCAGATATAGTCTACACATTGTTTCTACTTTATTCCTGGTTAGTTCTACGACACAGACATCATCAACCATGGTAAGGTGATTTGTTCTGTAGATATCTTTTGACTTAAAAGTAGAAATAACTTACACTTAGTGGATAGTGGATGGCTCCCTGGACGTGCGGTTTGCGCGCTGGACTGTCGTTCGGACTTATCGATTGTCCCGGGTTCAAACCCTGCCCGCTCCCATCCCCCCTCGTCCTGCGGGAGTTTTGGCTAGGAAGTAAATTATCTTTAACTCTGAAGGAACATCCGAAACATGTAAAACATTTTACAAACATTTTATAGACATTACAATTATGTTCCAAGTCCGTTATGTCATGTACAAAACAAGCAATGTAGATAAACACATGAAATTTTTGGGATTTTCAAGTAAGACTTGGTGAAATTATTTAAGATGCTCAAGCCTTATCAATGGTCTTCAAAAAATCACTTGCCAAAAACTTATGCCTACGTAAGAGCCGAGGAATACAAGATTTTACACGTCAGTTCTAGTACATCTATAAAGCAAAACTACTAGGGCCTTCAATGTAGGCTACATCCACAATTTCATTTGTGTTTCATTCATTAGTTAGTAAGAGCAAAGTGATCGCTCTTACAAAGACGTCATCAGCTTTCTAAAGGAATAATTGTCTTTATTACTTGTTTCTTATACAATTGTTTACACACACAAAAAAGGAAGATTGCCACAAAAGCCGATATATACTGATACAAGACTCCGAGAAGCAATTAGGCGGAGCTTTACCAAGGTCATCTGGCTAGGTCGTCAATGCGAACGTGCTAGACTCGAGACGAAGTCTATATGTAATAGAATGTAATATATATATGTAATAGAATGTAACGGTGCAGTGAAGTTAAGGTTTCAGACAAAACCTGTGATACATTGAATTGAACATGCAGAACAAAAGTATGCCCTGAATTCCTGCAGGACATCAAGTCATGTGTATACATGTTATCCTCGGCTAACAGTTTATAATGCTGATATCGATGTCCCTCTCGGGACAAGGGCGAACCGTCTAAGATGGCCGTCTCGTTCTGGGCTCGTTATTCAGCGAGTAGTGAAATGTTTCGTCCCCTGTCCCTGCTACAACTTGACATCGTCATTCTTCTTTACACAATGCTTGGCACCACACTATAACACTTTCTTACACAATGCTTGATGTCACACTATAGCACTTTCTAACACAATACTTGGCAGCACACCATAACACTTTCTTAAATAATACAGAACATCACATTGTAATTCTTTCTTACACACTACTTGGCACTACAACACAATTCTTTCTTACATAATACTAGCGCCGCATTGTAACTCTTTCTTAAACACTATTGGACACCACCAACTATTTCACACACAAACTCAGCAACGCAAATAAAAATAATGTGAAAGGGGATTATTTCTAAAGTCAGATATCATACTAGATCAGGGGTTCTCAACCTGTGGTTCGCGACCCGCTTGGGGGGTCGATTGACGATTTGCCAGGGGTCACATAAGACCATCGAAAATATGGATTGTTTTTGTCTATTCTTCTTTTGCTGTGTGTGTGGGGGTGGGGGGTCGCGGCCGAGTGGGGGATTCTAAAAAGGGGTCGCCGAGCTTAAAAGGTTGGGAACTGCTGTACTAGATCAACTGGATTTGTATTTGCATTTAAACCTATTGGTTGGTTGATTCATTAGTAAAAAAATATTTGAGCAAATGTACTCTTTGTCTAAAGTTTGATTTCAAAATACATCAATGTATGCCAAGTAGTTTAGTGTTGTGGCCCTGAAAGATAAAATCAGTAAAAAGTTTCAAGGGAAAAAAAAACAGAAAACAAACCTCTAACACAAAAAAAATGTCTCGTGACTGCAAACTGAAAACGTGAAAAATAAGTTATTTTATTTACGAATATTCACATTAGTGTACATCATTTCAACAGTTATCAATCTACTTTAAAATTAATTTACACTTAGTCAACAGATGTATATATATATATACACCTAGATTTGTTCATTGCTCTAAAGAAAAGAAAATGAAAAACTGACCAGCATCCTCACAGTGACAAGTAAAGATATTTGTACAGACATAAAAAGTTGTCAATAATATTCATGTTATCAATAAATGTTCAAAGCTAAAATAAATTACAAATAAAAAAAAAATAATAATCTACATTTTAAATGAACACAACTAGAAGATGAAAGAAGAAAAAAAAATGTTTTACCCTTTTAGAATAAATTACTTTTATAACTATAGCTAAAGAATACACTAATGGAAAATAATTACAGTGTGACTAACTTTTAGATTAGTTTTAGCATTTAAAAAACATGAACATTTTGATTTAAACAACATGTACATCTCTTTATAGTATATGTAAATCATTATATTTGGAGGTCTTTCAACTATAACCCCTGATTTTTATTTTCACAATTCTTCAATGTGTTTGATTTTAATGAAATCCCAGGTATATTTTTATTATCAACAACATGGCAAGATGTTAAGATCAGTCCTAACTATAAGTAAATAGCCTATCCATAGACTTATATATTGAGCCTATCATATTAAATATAGATATAAAATTCAATGCCTTCTCTAACATAAGTTGTAATATCAAAATAAGAATTTCGTCCAGTTTTTCCAAATCTTATCCTTGGAGAAACTAAGAACTTCTCATGTTTGTAAATGCACATGAACTCATTTCTCTTTTTTTTCCCCCACATCTTTTTTCTTTTAAACACAATGACTATTTTAGAAAATAGTGACTAGGGAATGATCCTCAGGATTGAGATAGTAGTAGAAATAACTTAAGATCTTCTGGGCTCTTCCTAGGCAAAGTGAAAATATTTTATCATATGAACTATAGATGAAGGTTCAAAACAAAAGAGTGTGTGTATAGAGAAAGGCTTTGAGGGAGTCAAGGAAATGTACCTCAGGGATACAAATGATGAGTCAGGACAGACGTGAGTGTGTTTGTTTAGCATGGGGAGGGCACTTAATTGTGGGGAAAACAATAGGATGCCCCATACAGAACTTCTGCTGGAGCAGTTAAGTCAAGAAATTGCATCCCTACAGAGAACTACAGTTTATAAATCAAAGAAAGAGAATCGTGGGTTGGAGGCATTATATTTGTGCATTGTTCTGTTGTAGATGCACAAAAAAAAAATGGCTTTGGTAAAATTAAAACTTCAAAGCCATCACTCATAAAAACATTTAATTCTAAACTTGTTTCAGCTAGTCCATGAATGTGTGTGGGAAAACAAAAAGAGTCTTAACCAAGCCATTACTTTTCTTTTTTTAGCTGAGCATTCTGGGACACTGATTAATCATAATAAAAACTTTATAAGTTTTGAAGTTAATATTTTTAAAAAAGCACCAAAAAAAAACAACAACCACACATTAAAAGAATAAGTAATACTAATTGAGTCTTATCTTTTAAATAAATATATGAGATGTCGATATAAATTCTTAATAAATAATAATTATATAAATATCAAACCAAATTGTATCTATATCACAGTGACAAGAACTGAACAGAAATATTTTACAAAGAGTAAAAATATTTTGTAAAGTTTTGCATTAATTTTTAAAATACATAATTAAAAAAAAAATGGAATGTTCGCTTGTCAAATATCACAACTCAACAAAGAACTAAAAAAAAAAAATGAATTTAATGTTATGCAATATGCTAGTACTCTGCCATAAGTTATTTCTCTTCATGAAAATTAAAACAATCCCTGAGTCACATATAAATATATTTCTGTTTTATTGCAGTAAACATATTTTACTACTGCTCTTCTTGGATGGTGCCTTCTGTCGTGGAGAAGAGGTCAAAGTGTCAACAGCATTTCTTGGAGTTTTTGGCGATGGCAGGTTTGAGGAGATAGAGCTATCATCCCCTTGATTCCTTACTGATCGAGGGGTTGGCAAATTGGAAGATGTTGAGCTATCATCACCTAAATTTCTTGCAGATCTAGGAGTAAATCTGCTAGACTGCTGCTCTGCTAAAACTAGACTAAGTTGATATTGAAGTTCCCCTACCACTCTTTGGTGTTCTTGAAGTAAGCTGTTTTGTGTTTCTATGTCCAGTCTTAGTTTCTCCAACTCATTTACAAGTGATTTTTCCCTTTCGGAGGCTATTTTTTCAGCTTCCTGTTTCAAGAGTGCCTGATTGATGTTTCTTTCATTTTCTAACATTTTGACTCTTGCATCTGCCTCTTTTTTCTCTTGCTTCACTCTTTCTAGTTCAAAAATGAGGGATTCTTCTCTGCGTTTGACAGTTACATCAGAGAGGAAACCATGGGATGTACCAGTCTTTTGTCGAAAACCTGCATGTTGGCTTTTTACCTTTCCTTTTGAAGGTTTTTTATGAATAGGTTGTCCAGACAAAGGAGCTAGCTTTGAATTAGTGATTAATTTAGGAGGAAGGTTGGAGTCCTTGCCTTTCTTTTGTACAGTATACAACTCACTAGAACTACTGTCTGTACACGTGTCAATGATTTGAGCACCATGGCTGCTTTCAGAGCTGCACAATGAATAGGTCAGCTTGTTGTGCTGAGCCACAGATGATTTAGGTGAGAAGCAAAAGCCCCCCTCGGAAGATGGTAAATTAATCTGAATGCTGCACATTGATGAGTCAATGCCACTTGTTCTCAGCTCCTCTTCAGATTGAGCACTTGTATCATCTGCTTCATTGCCATCGGTCACATCTGTCACACTTTGCGCCAACTCCATTTTCAACCATACTGGAATGTCATTACATGTATCCATTTCTGAAGTTTCTGAAGAGCAGGAATTATTTTCACTCCCACCCTCCACTTTGTGATTAAATTTGGCAGAAGAGCCAAAAGAGTAACCAGACTTCCTGCGGACATTACGTTTTTTAAATGTTCTCCTTCGTGGCGGAGGTGCGGTAGTTTCAATTTGAATGAACAAGTTATTTAGATGACAAAATATATTTCCTAACAACATTTTTTCTTCATTTACTTGCTTTAATTTAATGAGCTCCATTGGTTTTAGTATAATCACACTATCCTCTTTAGACATGTCCTTCACTAAATCTTTGAAATAGTCTTGGCTGCTTGCACTCAAAGAACGCTGCTGAAGACTACCACTGGCAGGTGCTATTTCATTCAATGAGTTATTAAGACTATTTTCATTAGTTTCTCTTGAAGCAATGCCACTGACCAGTCTCCTCTTGTTGTCTTCCTTGCCATCAGCTTGGCTTCCATTAGAGCTACTTAATTGTGAAGTGACCTGTTCAACTTTCATACACTCCCTTTGGAGGGCATTGTTGAGGCAAGGACTACTTTCATTACAGCTTGAATGACTCGTAGTGTCCTCACTGCTGCAATTGTATCTGAGTCCCCAATAGAAAAGCTCATGATCTTTAGTGCTGGCCACAGTGTAGTGATCCCCGCATTGGACCCTATTTACGATTTTGCCTTTTAAGGCTTTCACTTCCACTAGCGTGTTGGATACCTTGACATTTAAAGCACCCAGCTGACCTTCAGAGTTTTTCCCAAATGTAATCACATGGCCAGGCTCTACTATAACTGCAGTATGATATGTGCCCATGGATACTGATAAGACTTTGTGGCGAGTAAGGGCCCTCACCAGTACTGGCACCTTAGTGCCATCCACTTCTGTTTTAGTGAATATGTTTTTCATGGCCATGAGAAAGCCTTGCCTGTTGTTAAGTCCTAGTTTGTTGTTTTCATTATTCCCACATGCAAATACACCCCCTACATCTGAAATAAGCATGGTGCCATCCACACCACATTGTACATCATCAAACACAACATGCTCCATCAAAAGTATTGCTGAGGGAGAGCACTGGCTATCTGTTGTGCCCAGCCCAAGCTGACCTGATGAACCTTCACCCCAAGACAAAACTGACCCATTCTGGCCAATCACTACAACATGTTTAGGTCCACAGGCTATTGCTTTCACATCCACTGTCAGCAAAGATTCAATGAGTTTAGGTTTTAATGTACTGCTCCAATCCCCATGACCCAAGCAGCCAGCACTGCCATCTCCACTGGTCAGTACTAAGCCATTGTCACTGCCAAAGACACTGAAGCCAGATCCACAGCAACACAGAACTATAGACTTGCCTTTAAGGCATTCCACAGGGGTGGGGCTGTGCCTGTCTTTAGTATCACTAAGTCCTAGCTGACCATGGCTACCACACCCCCAAGAAAAAACTTGCCTCTCTGTGGTGGTGACAATGAAATGATTCAGCCCCACAGCCATATGCTTGATCTTCATACGAGGAGGAAGGTCATTAATACATGACAAAATAGCAGTTGATGATTCTAGGTAGTAGAGAACAGATCGAATTTTGTTCTTGTTACTTACATTACTTACAGTTGCTTCATCCTGATCTGATTTTGTATTGTCTTTATTCATAAGCTTTGGCAAAATATTGTACATGATGGCCTGGGCTTCTGGTCGCTCATCTGGATTTTTCTTAAGCATGGCCAAAACTAGTTCTTTAAACTCTTCACTGTAATTTCCTTTAAGGGGAGCAAACTGCCCTTTCATTATTTTGTTCACAACTGCAGGTAAATTGGTTCCGTCAAATGTCTTTTGTTGGCAAGCCATCTCATAGAGTATACAGCCCAAAGCCCAAATATCTGACTTGTAATTGTATTGCTTTCCCTCACACATCTCAGGGCTTATGTAGTATGGAGTTCCTAAAACTGTCAATGCCCCAATGTTTGCAGACCCCATCATTTTGGAAATGCCAAAGTCCCCAATTTTTATGATCCCTTCTTTAGTTAGAAAAATATTATCTGTTTTGAGATCCCTGTGCAGAATATTATGAGAATGAATGTACTGCAAGGCAGCCACCATTTGCTGAAACATAGCCAGTATAAGTTGCTCCTCCAGGGGACGTTCTTGTCTGGCCAGATACTGAGCTAGTGTACCATTGTCAGCGTACTCCATCTCAATCATCAGAACACCATCTTCCTCAAAACTGTCATAATAACTAATGATGTTAGGATGGTCCAACATAGCAAGAACATTCACCTCATTCAAAGCCATTTGTCTTTCTGATGCTGTCAAGTCATGCATGTTAATCTCTTTTAAAATCACTAATGATTCATCATCTTTTTTCTTGTATAATACAGCAGCGCCATATGAGCCTTTACCCACAGTTCTAATTTTTTCAAATCCAGCTAGTGTTTGTTGATGTCTGCCACTCCAATTTCGTACCTTCTCCAACTGAAAATATAATTCTCCAATGCTATCTTTATGACTGTACTTCTCTCCTTTTCTTGGATCTACACTTATTCCAGATAAATCTCGCCATATACCCACCTTGACTCCTGTTAGATTTTGTAGTTCTGTGATTAACTGTGGTGCATTCTCAATACTTTGTAAGCTGTACCAGCTAAAGAAATCTATTCTGCTTCCTGGATCTGAAACTTGGAGATAGTTTTTTGATAAAAGAGTGAAAAATTCTTGTAAAGCTTTGTTTATGTTTCCATCTTTATGGATCAACACTTCCTCTCTTGTTAGCAATTGAAGAGAAGAGCCGGAGCAACTCAGAAGGAAAGCAAGACTCTGAAGCCTTTTGCCATTGGCAATTAGTGATATCTGAGCTTCAATATCTTCAAGGCAAAGGGAATCACAGTTATATTGCAGCAAGGATACTCCGGGCTGCACAGCATGTTTGATTGATGAAACATTTCTGACTTTGCTGGAGATAATAATTAACCTGTTGGTGATGCCATCTTCAGATTTGTACAGTCGAGTACCAAATGTGTCAGAATCTCTAGAGTTCTCTGGATGAAAAACATCATTGCTGCTGGCACTGTCATGGTTGTGATGTCTATGACTGTCAGAAGAGTTGATTCGTTGATATGTAGGAGGGCATGATGATGTCAATGACAGGGAATGAGAATGATTGCGTTGGTGACCTGAATGTCTCCCATCTACATTTTTTCCAGCATGGCTTTTTTTGTCAATACTATCATTTTGAACATCATGAACAGACTTGTTTACACTCATTGGTAGATAAATTAATACTTTTGTTTTTTTGCTCACTTATGTTTTATATCACATTATGAACATTTCTTGAAAATGTCTTTGTTGAATATCACCTCTGAAAGATAAGATTGAGAATAAAAAATTATAAATTGATTATTCAACTTGTGAAAAAGTACAGAAATAAGATTTTTTTTTAAATCAAAGAAAATGTATGCTGTTAATCTATTTAAACATTAAGACATTCATTATCATCATCATCTTTCCTTTGCGTTCCTCATGGAACATAGGGCCTCGCTAAAAACAGGCCACTCTCCATGGTCTCTTGTTAGTTTTTTAATGGCTTACCAGTTCTTTCCTGTCCTCTGGCTTCATATAGTATAGGTACCAGTACTCAGTGATGGATTGCCTAACTTTTAACTAGTCCGAATAAATAAATAATAAACATCAAAATACAATAAAAGTAATAACTTTTCCCTCACATTGAAAAAGGTGCCATACCAGTGCATACCATCAATGCCTATAGTAAAAATATAATAGGATCCTTCTAATACTTATATAGCAACTCAATTCCACATCCAGCGAAGACATAACCACTCATTGTCCGCCGGTGGTCAATTCAATAATGTTTATATCATTATAATTAAATAAATATAAAACAAAAAAATATTTTTAAAAACCTTAAAAAAGAAATTAAAATTTGTAGTCTAATTAAAATTTAATAAAATACTCAAGAGACACAAAGATATATATATGCTAGGACAAATTTGTACAAATGCTCCTTCTTCCCTAGTGCTATCAGAGCATGGAATGGGTTGCCTGAGCTAGCCAGGAAATCCAGTGACTTGGCAGAATTTAAGTCATTGGTTAATATGCATGACTGAATGCATGAGGCATAGGACATAAAATGATAATCATTTTCTTTTTTGAAGTAACGTCTGTATTATATTAATTATTATTAGAACTATATATATTAGATCTAATTTAATTATATTATAATAATTATACTTATAGTTATAGATTAATTATAGATTATTATAATTATATCTAGATCTATCATAAATGATAATCTGTCTTTAATGTCTTTATGTTAACTATGACTATGTTGTATTTAAGTAATTTAGTCAAGATAATATAATTAATATATTCTTTTTTATGGGTTATCATTATAATTATTGTATAGATCTAGATTCTAGATCTGGAATCTAGATATCTGTATCAAAATCTACTGTAAGTGTAAACCCTACTGTAATCTACCTGCCAATAAACTCCGTTTAGCTATTCATTCATAATGTTCTGGAGGCATCCATAGTGTTTACAAGAGTAATTAGGAATTGTCTAATGCCACACAAAAAAATAAATCTTAATCTAGGTATCTATGTAAAAACAATGTGTCTATAATTTAATTAACTGGTAATAATTTGCATACTTTATTATGATATTTAATTAGTTTTATTGTATTTTTAAAGTCATACTCTATAGTTTTACCAAATTAAAAGCACGGCTAAACATTGTATTAATACTCGTAAAGGGGGACAATTCTAATTAAAAGCAGTCCATTCTTCGAAAATGTGTACGAATAGAGTATTTCTAAGGCTTAACGTATTGATCTTAAAGCAACACTCAAACTTCAAGCTATCGCTTGTCTGGCAGCATAATTCAAGATTTTTCAGCATGTCAGCCTTACAGGTACATTACATAAATCTATATTTAATATTATTGTAATGGTAATATTTGCTTATTGTACTGTTGAGGTCAAAGTCAGGCAGTCAAGGATATATAATCTAGACTTCTAGATCTAGTTGTTCTAGTGAAATCTAGTGTATTTCAATTTGTAGATCTAAATTAATTTCTAGATCCATTTCTATCTTCTAGTAACTGTAATGCATTGTCATTGATTCTCATTGAGATTCTCTTCTGTTGTAATACTCTTATACTATATTTTCTATATATATTAGATCTAGATATTAAGGTAGTAGAATCTAGCGACTAGTGTGAGTAGCAGACTAGATTTCACTAGATACATAAACTAGATGCCATTTTGCTGACAAAGTTATAAATAAAGCTGAATGGTCTAAAATCTAGTATCAGTGGTGTCACTAAGGGGGTCGGTGTCACCCGGTGCGGTCACTCCCCTCCCAACAACAGTCTCCAAATATTTCCCAAATATTGTTACGAGAATGTAAAATCAGTAACTATTCTAATTTAAATGTGATTGATTATGACATTTATCCATGGTTAGTACATAAAATATATATTAAAATGTGAGTTAATTAAATAAGAAACAGACTTAGCATCAATTTAGACTTTAAAGACTTAACACATTACGGGAACTGATGAACATTGTGCTAACCTTATTCATCTAAAACATATTTTAGAATCAAGACCAAAAAAAATGTTCGCCGTCCCCTTAATCATTTATTGGTCAAACTGTTTTTCAGTGTTTCTGTACTTCTGAAACTCAATATCTTTGGTTTTTGGTTGCATTATTTCTCCTAGTCAGAAATCACAGGTTAAAAGAATAAGTTCTAAGAAGAGGTGGATAGGCTGAATCTAAAGTGGGAAAAACATTGGAGTCCAAAGAACAGTGTTTCTCAAACTTTTATAGAGATCTTTGTTTTTTCACTAGACAATTTTTTTATCGCACCCCCTTAGTATGTTGGGCACCTAAAAGGGGGAGCTGCTGATGGCTCACACAATGGGTTTCAGAAGCCTTTTAAGAAAGGTTATGAAAAAGGAAAGATACTTTTGGACAAAATTAATTTTTTCGCCATTTCAGAGTGCGCTACTTTGCTTTGATATAACTTGTATAACTTTTTTATTTATTATTGGAAAATAATAAATTTGATATAGAATTAAAGAGAAATGGATGCTCTTTCCATTTCATATGTTTTCTAGTTTGCATATCATGTTGTTTTTGTAATTTTGGGTTTTGAATATAAAAATGAAAAACTCACCGACATTGAAAATATCCATCCAAGTGCATGTTTAAAGAAATTTATTGTTCAAATTGAATCCAAATAGCTTATTTTCTCATTTTTATCCATTTGTTTACAGAACAACATAGAAGAAACAGCAATAGATGCAAAAAATAATAAACAGGAACTAATAATCCAATGTCACTACTTTAACGACAAAGCCCATAAAAAAAGCAACACTCTTGGAACAAAACACTTTTACCCTAAAACTAGTCCAACTGTACAGCATATATTTATTTATAGTATTTTCTTCTAAAGTTCTTCATGTACTTAGTACATAAATATTCTTTCTAGTTGTGAAATTCATGGAAGCAGTCAATATGAATGTGTGGGTTCGACTCCCATCCAGCGCAAACATAAATCGTTCTCCCTGACCTACAGTGTTTACATACTCTGTCTTTCTTTATAGTTATAGGTCTCCATTCTCTGAAAATGGATCTTATTCTAGCAGGGGTGTTTAATTTAATCCTATGGTCAGCATAGCTATATATTTTGCTGACAAGACTATCAACAATGTGATTGTCAATGAAAAAAAACAACATTCCAGCTCAGTAGATGCAGTGCTGACTAAGTCTAGGTTGACAACCCAATTTCGTGATGGAACAAATCTGAAATTGATCTGTTTCAGTGCCTAGATGATAGATCTAGAGATCTACCTCTATCTGATTAGATTTAGATCTAGATGATGTAGAGACAGCTAAACTAGTTCTAGATCTACATTGAACATTAGCTGGGGGGGTGGAGCTGCTTCATCAGCTGATCAACTTCATCATTACTAGACCTAGCCCTAGGTCTAGATCTATAAATTAATTTACTAGATCTAGATCTATATAATAATAATTAGATTTATCAAATCACCATCAGATAAAACAAAATCACTGTCATCTGAATTATTATACTTCTTTATCAAAGAAATATTTAGATCTACAAAGTTTATATGGCCTTGGTTGAAGCTCCATGTTAAAAAAACACGCACACAGAAAAAATAAATATAATCTCTTTACAAACTTGGTACAAAATAAAAACATATTAAATGAAGGAAATTCTGGATGTTTAGCAAAGGGAAACTATTCCAGATAAAAAAATAAGCAATAAAAAAACAAGAATTGGAGAAATAGAAACGAAAAAATAAAATTTGAAATAACCAATGCCCACAGCGTTGTCCGACTTTTCCCCCCTTTTTTAAAATCAACGTCCTGTGCGTTGTTGCGGAGCCAAAGAGTTAAAGACATATTATATTATAATGACATTTTTATTTTGTGCTGTTAACTTTAGAGGAAGGGGGAGGGGGGCAATTCAGTTGTTGACTTCAAGACTGTTTTTGTTTTGGATTGTTTTAATTTTTGAGATATATTTTTTGGATGAAATGTAACTCATAATAAAACAGTGCGGTTTTTGTTCCTAGTCCAGGACAGTTGGATTTAGGTATATTTATAGAGTTGAAGTATAGACTGTAATTATTTCTGTATAGTTATTATTCAGTCTATAGGATATTGAGCTGTAATATTTTAATTGATACTGGAAATTTCATTTGCCAGAACTGTACCTGTATTATATTAAAGCATATATATGTAATAAACAAGTTATAAATATGTCCCTTAATTGGCATTCTTAATCTTCATTCTGTCATTACGATATTATATTGTCCCGGACTTCGTAACATTTAGTAATCAGCATTGAAATACACATACACATTTTAGAGAAGAAATGTACCTTGACAGGCTTCCCCCCTCCTTTAAGCGAAAATATATAGAGGAATCGCCGTAAGCTTCGTCAGGCATTTTCCTGCGTTCTGGGCTTCATAATATTTTTTTTCTGGCGTCTACCGCGCTTTTTTTCTCGTAGTATGCAGAACCTATGTCAAAAAAAGGTTAAAATATAATAGGCAAGGACGTTTCGATAATAAGTGTTTTCTTGCAATCAGAGCGCACTATTCATTCAAGCTAGAAAAAAAGTAAAAGTCGAGATAAGTCTATTAAAGAAGGAGTCAAGATTGGCCAATATTGTTAATACTATTATGCGAGGGATATTCAAATTACACATAGTGCACACACTTCTGTAGTGGGCATAATTGTCTTAAGATCATTTTCTTGTTAATCATTTAGTTTTTGTCACACAAAAGTCATTAAAGTAATGACATTCAACAGTTATAAGAATTTCTGGCCTAAGGAAGACATTTGACTGGATTAATATTAAGATGATGATAAACAACTACAACGAAAATACAACTTTTAAATTTTACCCTTGAAAAATAATTTAAAAGGCCTAGCCCCCTCCACATTTGTCATACCCTCACAGTTTGAGAAATACTGCAGTATAAAATGTCAATAGTACGATTGTAAGTCAGTCGAGAGAGATTTATCAGTTCTGCAATAAAAAGGTAGAAGACATTAGAATCTCTTTGTTAAAGACGCATTGAAAAGTCTTATTTTAAAACAAACAACAAACACTTAATCGATCTTGTAAGTAAATGGGAAAAGGTTGTAGTTGTAAAAAAAAAATAAAATTTCTTTAATTTTGGCAATAATGCTCTTTTTACTTGATTAGTAATAAAATTTGAAAGAATTACAATGCAAGAAAGACCACCTTTGCGTCCGCATTATTAACACTTAGCTTTTTGGACATTCACCCCCGCACCTGCCAGTGAAGCCACTGATGTATATCCAGATCCCACCTAATACACTACACCAATCTCAGTTTGCATTCATCTCAAGACTAATACTGCAAGCAACTGTAATTGCTACATCCATGATGCATTAGTCCACATCACAAATTCTCTTCATTCAATCATGTCCATATAGATATATTTTCATATAAATTTGATTTTGTAATTGCTACATTATTAACATCCACATCACAAGTACATAGTCATTTGAGACATCACTCAAATTGTATTGTTACGTATTTCTGAATCTTCTGGCTAAATGTACTAGTAGGCACACACTTGACGACTAAACTTTCAGCTTCATATAACTTTATTGACTATTAACTCTAACAATTTGTTACTGTAACATGTAGCCTAGAAGACTGTACAATATCTGTCAGTTTACAGTTAGCTATACTTCGTTGCAATACATCTCTTCACTTCGTTGCAATTCATCTCTTCTCAACTTGCACCGAGCCGTATTCCACAGAACAGACCAACGACACACTTCCCAGTGTCGCTCCAGGTCTCCCAAAGCTGAACCAAGTCGTACTCAAGTCTACCGAATCGGAGCCGCACACGTCTTACATCGACTGTAACGGCTCAAGTCCACTGTAGTTCGCTGTATAGACTTTAACGACAGTAGTCCACTCCAGTTAATTCTACCCTAGTTAACTTGCATCGAGTCGTAGACATCTCTCTTCTACTGTCTCGCACAGTAGACAACAGTACCGACGACTCACTCACGACTGACTTTCACACTAACTCTCTGGCTTATATAGAGTCCCTAAATACTCCTCCAAAGTTGCACAAACACTGCTAGTATCTTCTGGAATAACACGTGAGGAAACGTCACAACCTGTCTTTGTTTATACATGTAGATTCCAGAAAACATCAGCTGCAGTGTCATCTTGCCAGGGTCACAAGTTGTGACCTCTATCTGTCACTGGACATTGCTAGTACCTTCTGGAATAACACGTAAGGACACGTCACATCCTGTCTCTGTTTATACATGTACATTCCAGAGAACACTCGCTGCTGTGTTATCTCGTCGGGGTCACACGTTAACCTCTTCCTGTCACTGGTCATTTGTAACAGTATCTTTTTAAATGTATTCTGGACATTTAGCTGACAATGCAATGTGTGTTGAGAAAGTTTTGAAACCAAGACATTTTATTTGCAGTGTTAAATAAAACAGACAAGAGGGGATGGGAAGGTCTTTAATTTGAGTAACAATCAGTTAAAAGATCATGTGTGATACAAACACTTAAACTGAGAAGAAATGAGTGTGGAGGATATATATATATATCCAAGTCACTACCTAGATAACCTACAAGGTCTAGGCATGGCACATACTAAAAAATGAAGCAGAGATGGGAGAAAGAAATAAGGTTCAAAGTGTGACAATTAATTAAAATAACTGATGTTTAGGTTTCAGAACTATTTATCTATATCGATCAATCTATCTCTCTGTTTGTCTGTCTCTCTCTATATATACATGTATATATTTTGTATTTATATTATTTATTTATTTATATATAATATATATATATATATATAAATATTTTACATATTTTTTTTTTAGAGCAAAGGACTTGTTCTTGGTGTTTATGAACCAAAAGAGAAAGATGGTAAATTCATCCTTACTCCAACAGCACAAGCATTCAACCAGACATCTGGAGGGCAGTTGGAATCTATTCTCAAAATGTAACATTGCTGATGTTTACCTTATACCTCTTTGTTTTTATGTAACACAGTCATTATTCAATCTCTTTATTAGGAATATTTTAGTTTTGTCATTGGGTTTCAGTTTTGATGAATGAAACCAAGGCTTTACTCTTATCTAAAATGTTTGAGTCAAGCCCACTGCTTAAGGTTATTTCATCTGTTTTCCAAGTAACATTTCTGTGTAGGTCCTCTTTTTCTTGGCAAAAGATTTCTTCTAGGAGACTTTACTTTGAAAATGAGCAAAGGCTGGTATGTTCTTGTTATAGAAAGCTTTACAAATAATATAGAATTTAAGGAAGCTGTTAGACCCTGAGATGTACATTTAAAAAAAACAAACAAAAATTATTGGTAGACAAAAAAAACAACTTAATCTTTAGTTAGTTAGTGAATAAAATTATAATTTAACCTGCAAAGCATTTTTGGAAAACCTGGACCCGTTATTATAAAACAGAAATTCCACATTATTGCAATATTTGCACAAATGTGAAAAAAAAAGGTCATAATGTAGAGTAATTATGAAGTTAACACTGTGACTATGATTATATAAGTTTGTTTAAAAACTCTCTTGAACTCAGTTTTTAGATGTTTTTTTTTGAAACTTGATAAAGGTATACTTGAAACTTAATATTCTTAAATCTTTTTTTGTCATCCATTGCTTTGTTATTCATATTGAATACATAATAATAATCATAATAATGTAATTTTAACTGACTACTTCCATAATAAAAACAAATCTATGTACTTTTACAGTGCAGGCAAAAAGCTGAAAACAGGTAAAAGTCGTTTGCTTTATGGTATTGGTGAGGCATACTCCACTATAGCTGTAGCTAATCTTGGAAAGCAAGATGCTGGCTATGATGCAGACGAGCAAGTGTACCAGGGCAAGGAGAATGTCAGAACAGCTGTCGCTAGTAAGTCTTTCTCTCACGAGTATTTTTTTTTTCAACTTTTAGGGCATTTATACAGGAAATCAGGAAGTAATGTAATACATTTTACATCTTCTAGTTTAGGTTCAATGGATAGTCTTTAAAAAAAAATGTTTTTTTTTTGGGGGGGGGGGGGGGGGGGGTGATAAACTGATTTTTTTTATATTTACCTTGCCAATCGTTTTTTTACCCAACACTTTTCAATTTGTACTGAGTTTTTAAACATGAAGACTCATAGTTACCAAGAGAAACCAACAGTTCTAAAAATAGAAAGATTTAAAGTAAAAGCATAGAAGTAATATCACTAAAATATAAAGAAACAAATTTTAACAGAACACTGAAATATTCAAAGTTAAAATTATTTTGTATTGCTTTGACAACCACAAGAACAATTTCTTTCTTACAATGGTTAGCCTGATAGCACTATGGAAATATCTAATTAAAGCAACCAGATTAACACATGGATGTGTATAGGATGTAACAATTTTCTTAGGACTTCTGTAAATAAAAAACTTTTTTTTTTTAGATGTAAAATTATTTTCAAAAATAAATAAACCAGGTGTGAAGAACTTGAGACATATAACTTCTTGAAAAACTCTATAGAAGTTAAATATTTTCCAAATCACAGGTGCTGTTGTTAGTCTAAGAGATTCAGGGGAAACCCAGGTGGACATCGAACCATGTGGGGATGCAGAAGGTTTGTTTTTTGTTTGTTTCCAGAAAGCAATGAGTTTTTTAATTATTGTTCAGATATGTTTTTCTTAGGTGCTTAGTACAAATAAACCATTAAATGTGCACTTGAAATGTTTCCTTTTATATTCTCTTGTAAATAGCTGCTGCTGAAGGCACATTTTTATCATTGTACTCTTTTGATGATCTGAGACAAGAGGAAAAAAGGAAGCCATCAGTGGATGTGAATCTTGTTACACTTGGTTTGTCAGAGGAAGTCATGTAATACATTTTACATTGTCTAGATTAGCTGAAATGAATACTCTTTAAAAAAAAATATTTTTTTATGGGGTGATAATACTATGATTTTTTTAAGATAAATTCCTTGCCAATTTTCTTTTAGCCAACACTTTTTAATTTAAACAGCTTTGTGACACTGTAACTGTAAGAATGATTTTAAGATCCTAAGAATGCTTTATTTTACAGAGCAAGTACAAAGACTAGTTGGAGCAAAGGGCAGACTCTGGCCAGTGCTCAAAATTTAGCTAGAAGACTGAAAGAGAATCCAGCTAACTTGATGACTCCCACTATATTTTGCGAAGAGGTGAAGAAAAACTTTGAAGGCCTCCCAAATGTAGAAGTCATTGTCAGGTGAGTTTAACAGCTTGATATTTGCCTATAACAAAACTATAAATTGTTCTTACATATTCATCTTCAAGTATCATTAATTTCACTAGAGACAAGGAATGGGCAGAGGCTCAGAAGATGGGTTCATTCCTCTCTGTGTCAAGGGGCAGCGAGGAGCCACCAAAGTTCCTTGAAATCCACTACAGTGGTGGTAATCCTGCTGATTCTCCAGTTGTCTTTGTTGGCAAGGGAGTCACTTTTGACAGGTTGTTACTGCTTATATTCTTTGATTATTCTGATATGTAGACTCAATTTCTTTAAAGTGTTTTTTAAAATACACTTTAACTTTTGTCACACCAGTGGTGGTATTTCAATCAAGCCATCTGGTGACATGGATAAAATGAGAGCTGACATGGGTGGTGCTGCTTGTGTCATCAGCAGCATCTTGGCTGCTGTTAAACTGGGTTTACCATTAAATATTAAAGGTAACGTTTGATAGTAATCGTTGTATAGTTTTAATATTGCTTTTGATTGTGTATAAAATAATGGAAAAAGAAGTTAAAAATTAATTTCTATTTTTTTCTTGCGCAAATCCATAGCACATATATACAAATATATTAACTACTTGATATTGTCAAAGAAAATCTCAAGCAAACATGCAGCCATGAGATAAAAGTTTGTGTGTGTATTTTTGATAGGGTTCACACCTTTAACTGAAAATATGCCCAGTGGTAAAGCAACAAAACCTGGTGATGTGGTGGTGGCCAGGAATGGTAAAACCATTATGGTAAGTCCTTTATTTTTTAATTAACTAAATTGTGTTTTTCTTGGTACGGTATGCCTAAATGTTAACTTTTTTTCTTATAGATTTTTGCTAGATGTTTAGTTTTTATTAAAAGAATGATAACTTAAAAGACTCACAAAAATAAGTGTTTTCTTCCCATTTTACAGATAGAATTTATTTAGAAGTTGTTTGCTAATTATAATGTTTGTCTTTTTGCTGAAACAAATATCAGTCAAGCACTAGCAAAAGAAATCCCTATTTGTGTTGATTTAGTATGCACTATCCCATTGTTAGTCGTAAATATATTCTGTAGAAAGCATAATAGAACACAGTTTATGTAGTTGCCATTCTTATTCATATTTCAAATATGTTTAGGTGAACAACACTGATGCAGAAGGAAGATTGATTTTGGCCGATGCACTTTGTTATGCTGAAACATTCAATCCAAGACTTATCCTGGACATTGCCACTTTAACAGGTTTTTGTTCTATTTTCATACTCTTGTTTTTTGTTTTGATACAAAATTAGGATGATTTCAGTATATTTTAGGCTTTTTGTTTTTCAGGTGCTGTTGTCATAGCATTAGGAGGTGTGGTATCTGCAGCCTACACCAAATCAGATCACCTTTGGGAAACACTCCATAATGTAAGTTCAATAAATAACTTGTGCTCACTTTGAAATAAAATGGTCTGGGCTTGTTAGCTCTGCAGCTTTGTTCACATTACACACTGCTCTAGATTTTTAAAAACAAATTAAAGAAGGATAAAGGAATTTTAAAATATAACAGTATAACAATTTTATGTGCATTACTAGATTAAATTCAGTGTTCTGTTGATGTAATAGAGTTTAACTATAATAACTTGTTTTATAAGTTTAGTTTTTGGTCATTAATTTAGAAAATAAAAATATGTGTCACTACTGTTGTTTTTTTTTTAAGTAAAATAAATATTAGATATAAGAAATATAAAATTTTAAAACAATTCCAACTTTATGTTCAAATCCAATTAGATGGGTTATGATTGGATCTGATCTGAGTGTCGTTGAAAAAAAAATGCCCAGTTTGGGGATTGAACCTTTGGCATACAGGTTTTTAACATGCCACTGTATAAATTTCCTGACATTTTCCAAAATTTCCAGACTTTGAACCAACTTTTTCCTATTACCCACCTTCCATCCACTCAAGTAGAGTGTAAGCTATTAGTAGTTGAAAACAAGAATCATCAGCTCTTAGACTTCTAGTCTAGGCTTATGCTGTAAAGTGTATTTGGGAGTAAGCCCTTTCATTTCTAGAAGTCTTCTTTCCAATATTCACTTTTGATGCCTATGCTTTCTGATAACATAACGCTAAAGAACCCTTTGCAAAGTCAGGCTCACATCACCTTTCAACAGTCATAATTCTTGTCCTGTAAAGAATTAGCTTTGTAAGAGATGTCACATATTTTTGTCATTGTTTTAAAACTGTACAGTTTTGGACTCACTCTCCTATGTGTTGCAGGCAGGGAAGGTGACAGGAGATCGTATGTGGAGAATGCCTTTGTTAAAGTATTACACTGGTCTGGTCACTGAAGGTGTCATTGCAGATGTCAACAATATCAGCAAAAAGGCAAGAGAAGCTGGTAGCTGTACAGCTGCTGCATTTCTCAAGGTATAAACAATTTTTGTTAGCATCTGAGAAACATTTAAACAATTGTTTCTAGTTCTAAAAAAAACATGTTAAGTGTCTGTGTATATGTGTGTATTATATGAAAAATAAAGAAAACTGTGATCTTTAAATAAAGGTCAGAGACAAGCAGTGTAGCAGTATTTTTGTATGGGCCAATACCCAAAACACTTTATCTATTTTGTCTTTCTTTTTATTCTTAAAATAGGAGTTTGTGAGCACAGACAACTGGATTCATGTAGACATGGCTGGTGTGATGCACAATTCAGATGAAGTTCCATATTTAGGCTCAGGAATGTCTGGTAAGGGATAAAACTGTTAGCAGTTGGCTTTTGGAACAAGATTTATGACACATTCTTTATCCAAATGGAACATGAAATTTATGGAGATTCCCAGTTTCAAATATTAAAACTAAAAAACAATTTTCCTGGTTAGTTTGTAAGGGGATGAAATTATGTCCTTAGGGTTACTTCTACTTTTAGAAAATCTTATCAATAGAAGGTGCAAAAAAAAAAAAAATGAAGTTATTAAACATATGAAATATATTTGATATAGTTGATAAAAAGTAATACATTAGTGTCACAATAGTTTAATTAGGTCATATCTTGGTCTAGGACTTTTACAATTTAGTATCTGAGATTTTAGAAGAAATATATTTTAAGCTTTGTTTATTACATGTCTGATACTTATTGTACTCCATTAAAATGTATTGATTTTTCAATTCACCAGGACGACCAACTAGAACGTTGTTCCAATTCTTGGAAAGCCTAAGCAAGCAGCAGGCTTGAGTCTTGTTCTTCTAGGAAGTTCATTGTGAAAGAATTTTATGTTGAGCCATTTGGAATAGTTTAATGTAGTTGTGATAGTCATCTGAGAATGTAGTCATAGCTAGTGTCCCAGATTTGCCTTTCATGCCATGTCAACTGTTATATTCAAGATTTTATGGTATACAAAGTTTGTTAACTGTTGTTTTATGTATGTAATCACCAGTGTATTCAGCCTGCACATGCTTACAATGAATGTATAGCCTACTCACCACTGTTACATGCACTTATTTGTTGTTGTTTATGATAAAACAAATAAATGATAAAAGGTGACAAATGTGTTGGTATTTTCTTTTAGTTTCTTCAACAATGAAAAGAAAGAAACTTCTTCATGGCTGAAGGTGAAACTATAAAGTTTTATTATTGAATTGTTCACTGTGCATTGTAATATTAACTGCAAACAAAACAGCCATGTGATAAGCTCAACATTTAAAAGTTCCCTTTTCAGACCTTGAGATCCATAGGGCAAGTGATATTAGGATCGTTTGTTTCTCTGGCCAATGGTTAACAAGCTCAACATTACTTTCACTATAAGCTCTGATATCCTATGTTTGTATGGCTGTAATAAGTTTTCATAGTTCAATGAGATCTAATTATTAAATTAAGGACAACCTGCCAGTAACATTTTGACACAGGGAATATTTCATTTTCAACTTGGTTAAATTGTATGTATGTGTGGACCTACATTTATAATTTGGGACCTTTTAGTATGGGAAAAAAATGTTCCTCAGTTTAAGAAAAACTTTATATGTATATATGTGGTGGGTTTGGCACAGAACAAACTAAATGACATGACGAAGGCAACTCGTAGTACGATTCCAAACTATTTATTATACATTTAAAATAAAGACCTGCCTAAGGCTAATATAATTACGAATGAACATAAACTAAACATAATTAATAGGCCTGAATACTAGATCTAACGAAAAACAAAAAGAAAATCTTATGGTGTGAACCAATCATCTCTTTTACAAACACGAGAGATATGGACACACCAACAAACATTATAAAAATAAATGACAACATAGTTCTCTAAAAATAAATCAACTAGTTGTTCTACATAACACTAACATATATATACATTGAAGAGTTTCGCTCTTTCCTTTCCTTACAAAAACTATAATTAAATATAACAAATCTATACACTCACAAATATACTGTTTCTTAAAAGCCAGTATCTAAACACTTAATGTAAAAATACATTTACAAGATGGACAGTGAACATTCTATATAGAATACTAAATAAAATTACAATCTAATATAAATAAGTAAAATGTGATTACCTGCAGCCATACGTAAACACATGGTGTAGAACCAGGCACAAAAGGGAGTGGAGACGACGTAGGTCCAGTAACATACGGACACTACAGTGACAAGAGATGCCGGTAGAATGGACAGTGCCCACGTTGTTCTGCCTTTACGCGGACACAAGGGGGAAGGGTCAAGTGGATATCTGGGTGGCCTAAAAAAAGTATTCACTCCACTACATATATATAAATCTAAATTAAAAAACTTTGTGGAAAACATTTCAACTGCAACATTTGAGAATCGAGACGGATGTCACGTGACCTTTACAGTCCTTTGCATAGATAAACATGATTTATAGTTTTATTTCAAGAAATTGCAGAAAAGTCTTTGGGTTACGGAATGTAAAGTTGACATTTAAAATTTAAACAAAGACTCAACATTGTCAAAATAAATAAATATAGTCCTATATGTGATTGTTAAGACTAGTTGACCATCTTTTTAAAATGAAGGTGGAAAAGAACGCATGGCACGACACTGTTCCTCGACTCAACTTGAGATAGTCTAAGGCAGGGGTCTCAAACTCATATCAGCATGTGGGCCGCAGTGGGAAGTAACAACCAGTCAGCGGGCCGTACCACGAAAAGAGAATGTTTTTTCATTAAATTTTACGAACACTACTGTCACTGCAGTTAAATGCTAAAATAAAGTTTTTATAATTATTAATTACATTTAGTGTAGTTTATTACATGCACAGGCAGTTTAGATTACTAAAATAAGTTGACGTTTAAAAAAAAAAGCAGAAACTGTAGTTCCCCCCACCCAAAAAAAAAACAACAACAAAAAAAAACTATAATTAATAGGCCAACTGCAGTTAGCTCGTCACCCATGTTTCTGTCCACTCAGCTGAGAGCGTTTGGCAGAGACCAGACTATCGACGTTAAGCCTAAAGTCGCATGTAGTGGCAAGCCGCAAGGATGCTCATCAGTCAGTCTTAATGCTGTTTTGTTGATCTTCATTCTGGAGAAAAACTGTTCACAAACCTAAGTACTCCCAAACATCTCTAGAATTCTAGCAGCTGCGCAGAATAAGTTTGGAAACTTCTCTCTAGGAAGAAACTGGTAGAAATCTGGAACGCCATATCAGCATATTTTTGCTTCAGAACAGTGTCACACTGCAGGTCCAGTAGTTCCATCTGAATTTCTTCTGGAACGTTTTTCACTTCAACTGCGAACGGAGTGGCCTGGCAACTAGGAAAAACTGTGGTTCGAGAGCAGTGAATTGCTGAAAGTAGTATTCAAAATCTTCCAGTAGTCTGGATAGGATGTCTACGTAGTCTTTCAGGCGCTGTGGTTCAACCGTAATGCTGTGTAGAAAAGACAAATGAGCAAGGTTTCCATCTGCCAGCTGAGTGGCCCACAAAGTCAGCATCTTGCATCTGAATGATTTGATGCGGTCACGGTAATCAGCTGCTTTGTGCCCTGTAGTTGTGAATTGAGTGCATTGAGATGTTGCGTGATATCAGTAAGAAAAGCAAGATCCGACAAAACATTGGGTCACTGAGCTGAGGTATGTCTCCGTCTTTCATTGCCATGAACAATGCTATTTCCCGTCTGAGTTCAATAAATCTCTGCAGCACATTTCCACTACTCAACCATCTGACTTCCGTATGATACAGCAACTCTCCGTATTCCGTTTCTTAATCAGCTAGAACTGGCACAAATTGTCTGTGGTTGAGACCCCGTGCACGTATGAAGTTCCCCGTCTTCACGACAACATCCATCACGTTCTTCATTTGTAGACTTTTGCCACAGAGTGCTTCTTGGTGTATGGCTGCAAATGGTCCCGCCAAGCTGAGCTGATTCAGTTTCTCTACTATTAATCCAACAACACCAACCTTCTCTGAACACATTGCTGGTGCACCGTCCGTTGCCACTGAAACAAGTTTTTTTCACGGTAGCCCCCACCTGTCAATACAAGCTTAAATTTCTTGAAACACGTCGCGTCCAGTCGTCGTTCCTTTCATGGCTAGTAAGTCCAAAAGCTCTTCAACAATGTTCAAGTTTTCGTCGACCCCACGAATGAATACGGCACAGTATGCGGTGTCTGTTACGCCAGTAGACTCGTCCAGTGCAATGGAATATGCTACAAAGTCTTTTGCAGCGGAAATCAGTTGCTGTTGAACATTTGTCGCTGACTCGCTAGCGGCCAGTGGTTAGAATCAGGCCACCGTTCACCCAGCTTCTGCTGAAAGCCTAAGCGGTCGGTGGGCGACAGTGACACATCCTTTACTGATTTGTGGAGTTGTAAATCATTTCACGGCTTATATGTGGTCATTGTAAATTTTATCTATTTTTTTTTATTTGCGGAAGTGGCCGCGGGCCACACAAAATAGTTTCGCGGGCCACTTATGGCCCGCGGGCCACGTGTTTGAGACCCCTGGTCTAGGGGCAAAGAGAAAGTAATAAGGCCTACCATTCGAGCTTTTAGCATAGCTTTCTCGTAGACATCTTTATGTGCTGTGTTATGTTTGAACTTTTAGCATAGCTTTCTCGAAGACATCTTTATGTGCTGTGTTCAGTAGACTTAACTGGAAATGCAGATACAATATCAGTTGACAAAGAATCCCGTTTTACAAAGCAATACGCTAGTATAGTAGTCTATTATAAACGTACTAAAGCATCAATACCAATGCAATTTAAAACCCTAGTAATAACCTTCCAAAACTCTGAATAAATCAGCAGATTTTACAATTTTATTAGAAGGAGAAAAACCAGACGTATGCCTAGTTGCTGGATCGGGGACATTCTATACTTATAGACTTAAGTACTGTTCGTAGGTTGATCGTCTACTAGCCAAATTTTGTAAGCGAATCGAACATCTATAATTTGAGAGCGTCAAAAAGGTTATGTGCATTATCCCCCCACCCCCTTCTTCTTCACAAGCACAGACAACACAAATCTCACTAAATGCACTAAGTCTGTCTTGATGCTTTGCAGCATAAACCATTGTCCTATATGCATGGGCGACCGCAGGGGGTGGTGCACGTGCGCTAATCTGAATTCTGATTTACCAAATTCTAGACAATTTGTACACCTTCATATCCATTAATTTCTTTTAAGTAGCAACTGTAGTGCTTCCACTGAAGTAGGCTACAGTTGTAAGGAAAAGTTATTGTATTAGACAAATACTACTACTACTACTGTTAATAATAATCTTTATTATCCATAAAGAAATTTGTCTTACAATGTGTGCAATACACCAAACAAAAACTACCTTAGGTTTATCCGCAATTGATGCGGATCATGTACGTGCACCCTATCTTTCCCTTTCTGAATTCTAAGTAGCCAAATTTTAGACAATCTTTAGCACCTTCAAATCAATTAACTTCTTGAAAGTATCATCTTAACCAGATGTTCTCCAATTGAAGTACAATTGCAAGGATAAGCTGTTATTGCACTAAACTAGAATAGGCTAACTAGGAGTTGTTTGGTCTTCTTCCTTATACAATGCAAGAGCTGGAACTTGAAGAAGACTATCAGCATTGTGCCCAATAAGCGTTCATCCCCAGTGTGTCTGTTGCGACAAGAAGCAATTCATCAGTAAAGTTATAGACAGTTTCGGCAGCCACAGTCGACGTTGTAGTTTTTGTTTGATCGACCGCAGGGAGGCACGGATAAACTTAACAACGTGTACACATGTTCATTATTTATTTATTTTTTAAAAATAAATTTCATGAAACAAGTTTTTACAGTGCACTTAATATCGCATAAGGATGGGGGCACTAAATCATCACTTTTCTTTAATAATCTGCGTAACCAGAAAGTTAAAGCTACGATTGTAAGCCATAGGGCGCAATTGTACCTTCCTGCAAAAAATCCTGCCTGCGCCCATGCCTATGTGAGTCTTATAGATACAGACATCTAGGTATTATATGTACGTGCTATTATATATTCACGTTATTCTCTGTTCTGCATGTGAGTTTGTGATTTTCATTTCTTCAGGATACATTGTAATATGCCTGCAATCCACATAGGCCTATTCTTGTGTATGGCCTGTAAACAATGTGAGTTTGTAATAAGAAAATATCATACGCTATGCCTGTACTATGGGGTTATCGTTTATGGATCAAGTGCACTCAGACTAGGGTCTATCAGCGCATAAATCGCGCTACAGTGACATATCGAAGTCTATAAACTTCAAGTATGCTATCTTTCTTTATCTTGTGATTGTATAGCTACTTGGCCAAGACAGGTATGATATATACTCTTTCCTCAGCAACATTTTATTTAGACCTAGATATAATACATACAATAATAACTTTAAATTATTGTTTAAAACTGTAGGCTAGTTAGTTATCGGTTTAGGCCAATTTAATTAAAATCCATATTTCTTTTAGGCTAAGCTAATTACCTATTCTTATTTAATATAAGACTATTTCAGCTAACAAGATGTATAGCTTACTGAATGGACGCAAAAAACCAGGTTGATAAGTCAATTCACAAAATATAGACCTTCAAGTAGAAAGCATAAACTTGGAGAAATGTACCAAGAGGCTTATTAATTATTATTAAGGCGGTTGCAAATGGTTGTAGCTTACTGTTGGTGTTATTTCGATTTTTTAAAAGTCATTTTAAAATCACTTTTCTTTCACGTTATCTCTGCAATATATAAGTTCCTATAAATCCTATTTGTAAGCTTTGATCAGTTTTAAATTAGACTATACTTAGTTTTAATTGTAGGCTACTATGTGGATGTGCCTTTATTTTACAAAAGATGTTTTCAAATTCTTTCCATTTGGAATTAATATAAGTTCTTACTTGCGAGTCTGTTTTTGAATAATTTACCTATAGTTTAAATTTAAAAATAAATAAATAGCAACCCAAGATGCTTGGTGTTTGGAGTCAATGTACAATATTAGGCAATTTTATCTAACCATTTTCAAAACTGTTTCCAGATGTATCGATCTATTGTAACTGCAGCTGATGTTCCAGGAATAATTTGCAAAGTATACAATCTCAATGTTAAAGTTGTTCAAGAACTGACTAGTTATGATGACCACAATTTCTATGTCCAAGATGTCTCTGTGGTATCTGACAATAACACCCATGGATATGTCTTGAAAATTCTTAACTCTTTAGATTCCCAGAATCCAGATATCATTGGTCAGTATTTATTTCATAGTTGTTTTTTTTTTTTTTTTTTCTTAACACTATTTAGTATGCACACGTCCACATAGCTCCTTTGACTTTAGAGAGATTATAAGATACCAGGATGAGACTATAATTATCATCACTTATGTAATACCAGTATATCTGCTGTGTTGTGAGGGGTCAGAATTGTAAACATAAGTACAAATGACTAACAAAGAACCAGGGTACCATTATTATTTCTAAAAAAAAGAAACAAAAATATCATTCAATTATATTTAATCATCATCATCAAACTCCATTTGAGTGAGGGCTTGAGAAGTTCAAATCCTCTCTTGCAAAAGCCTAGACAGAAACCCTGCTGTATTGCATAGAGCATACATGTCACATACAGGTTGAGAATTTGTGGTTTCCCAGACTGATCAAGTGTGGGGCAGTCAAAAAGAATATGAGACACAGTCTCCTCTTCTTCCCTGTATAGAATTATACCATAATTTACATTACTAAAATATTTGTTCATTACTTCAGAATTGCAAACTCAAATAATGTTACACATGAAGAATGCTGGATACCCTACACCTGGAGTTATACCATGCAAAGATGGTCAGATTTTAAAACTTATGTCATTACCAGCAAGGAAAAACCAAGGTAAATATACATATACTTCTTTCATCAGTTTGTATTTAAAAATAAAAAAATAATTAGGATGAAAGAAGTAGCTCTTGATTTGGATAATCTATAATGCAACTAAAACAAAATTAATTATTATATTAAACGTGATAAAAAGGATATGACTGTTGAACTATTTGTTTTCCAGATGGTAAAGAGAGCACATCCAACTTTATTGTACGTTTGTTTACTTTTCTTCCTGGGCTTCCTTTAGATCATGTCAAGCTTACACTTAACATCTGCTACCAAATTGGTTGGTTTGCAGGAAGAATGGAATTAGTCTTGAAGGTAGTAGAAGTTTAGGGTTGAGGTTGGGATTAGAAGTAGACTAAGACTGGCTAACATGACACTGTATTGGTACCAACATTAATGCTTTAAATATGTCAGATGACTGCATGTTCATGTGGAATGCACTCTGGACTGTCTTCACTAGTTCAAATCCTGCCTGCTGCCATCCTGTAGGAGGCTTAGCTGGGCTAGAACATAATCTTCATTTCTGAAGGAGTGTCCAAAACATTTATAACAAAACATATAAAGAATTTGAAGCTAGGTACTTAGTGTAATAACAAGTTATTTTCAATCAAGTCTGAACAAAAAACAACTTTTCGCCAACTTTTATATTTTATAAAAGTAGAGCTTCAAAAATGTGTCTTGATATTCATTTGGCTCGATAGAATGAATAAATAAATAAAAATAAATAAGAAATGAAGAAAATGATAGAGAGTAGAATAAATGCAAAATTGACCAGCTCTCAATCCAATGTCAAGAAAAATGATGCCTATTGTAAGCTAAATGACCAATTTCACCCCAGAACCAAACACAACAAAATGAGACAACATATGTTCTGGTAACTAAAAGCTGGGACTGTGAAACTTGCCCTTGTGGAGCATCACCAGAAAATGCTGACCATGTCTTTCAAAGCTGCATAGTCTATCCAGAGGCCAAAACAAGACACTATCCCCAAAACCCTCCTATAGAAGAAAAACTTCATGGAAAATAGCCTGATCTGGAAATTATTACAAAAATTCTTTAATTTTTTTTTTTTTTTTTAAATAATACTTCATAAGATTCTAGTTTCTATAATTTGATTTATTTATAAAACAATAAAAATCTGTAAATATATTAGTATAATTAGGTGCTAACAATCATTGTTTACTTCAGGATTTTTGTCTTGTAGACAAGCCGCAAGTGGGCAAAATGAAGAGAAAATGGAACATGTCAGAGATTCCAAATTTACGAAGTAAAGTTCATTCAGTAACAAATTCAGAGATGAAAAGTGTGGTCATGGAAGTTATTAAACAATTTGAGACTCAAATTTTAACTTGTCAACATATGTTTTCTAAAGGTAAATGTATTTAGTGTAGGCTACTAATCCTCAGCTAGATCTATAATGATTTTGTTAGATGTAAGAGAAGCACATTTATTAAAATGCATAATTATTATACTTCTAAAGTTGTTAGCCTTTGCAATATAAATGTATTTCATTTCTTAAAAAGTATTTTTTTCCCCAAATTAATACAATGAGATTGCATATTTACTGGTTTTGTTTAATACTGTAGCTCGTTTTTATGAAATTCTCTTGTGGTCAGGTTTCATTATTAATTTTTAAGCTATCTGTATGTCTTAAAGATTGAAGAAAATATGAGCATCAAAAAAATTCTTTTGCTGTGAGGGTTGCAGTGCTGAATCATTACATTATAGTAGATGAATATAATATATATATATATATACACACATTAATTTTATAAAACATTTCAATAGTTATCAAGAAGTGTTGTGAGTAGTGGTAGTTTGAATCACAAAAATAACTCCTGGCTGAAAGGATTTTTTTTAAATTTTCAAAACAATGAGCAAAACAAAAACTTTGAAGGGAAAACAAAAACTTAGGGAGGAATACTGGGGGTTTATTTGCATTGATTCATGGAAATAACTCTTGAATCATTCAGCCTACATTCATTTTACAAATATTACTAATTTCAAATTATGTATTTCAGGTTTAATTCATGGTGATTTTAACGAGTGTAATATATTAGTCAGTGATAACAGTCATTTTCCCATAGAGGAACAATACAGCTCACCTGCAAATTGCTTTACTTCAATGGCTACCAAGTGTCGAGATGAAGGCAAAGGCTATAATATTTCTGGAATCATAGACTTTGGCGATACTACATATTCTCTTTACATTTTTGAAATAGCCATAGCCATGACTTATGTGATGTTAAACCAGCACAACCTATCCCCAACTGCAGCAGCTGGCCATGTCCTAGCAGGTTACTTGTCACATATAACATTATCCCAGATAGAGCTACAACATCTGAGGCTGTGTATCTGTGCTCGGCTGGTACAATCCATTGTGATGGGTTACTTTACTTTCTCTGAAGATCCCAGTAATGGGTATATACTAACTCATGCTTCCAGAGCTTGGCCTTTATTAAATACACTGTGGCAGATGTCTGATTCCACACTACTGCAACTACTAAATGTTCCAAATCACTTATTAAGTTAAAGCAATTAACATTTAATATTGTGAAATGCAATCTTGAATTAAATATAATTTTGTAAAAAAAAATATTTTAAAAATTGTTTTTCAATTTAAATTTGATTTTTGTAATATCCAAAGCTATTACATAACTAATATGTGAACAAAGATTGATCTTGAGCTTATAGGTTTATAGTCTTATATTGTTTTCTTACAATAGTTTTTCATATTATTTAAATTACATCCATTCTATTTCAATGCTTTTTGCATGCCCTGCCATATCATCAAAGCAATTCAAATGTAAGCATGCACACTAATTAATAAATTAAAACACTTCTTTAATTATAACACTAAGAAACTAATTAACATAACCAGTACTTTTAAATCTGGATCTAAATTCCCATTAATAGTAAACACTGCCTCAAGCTTAAATACTTTTAATTATTCCATACATATGTTATATTCCATTAGCAGGTTGTTTCCACAATTTATCAACATTGAAATCCTCCCCTTACAAATGGTTACATAGGTTACCCACTCTTCAGTGAAAATTAGTTTTCTACCACAAATGTATTTATAACACAACCAATTAAGCAGCTTCCTCAGTTAATTTAAAAAAATGATTTACTCCCTGATATTAATAATAAAGTATTATCCTAGGCCCAGGTCAAACTTAAACAATGGAAGCAAAGTTTACAGGCTGATTAAAATCTGAAGTTATTATTTTTAAAGAAAGAAACAAAAGGAAAGAATACCATATAATTAATTGTGAAACAACTTTTAATTTTCAAATAACATTTGCAATTTTCTTTACATATTTCTTTTATTGCAAATATTAAAAGTTTTCATAATTATGACAACAAATGCAAGCAAATGTAAACAAGAATATGTATATATTCAAGAAAAAGCCTATTACTAGATTTCTTTTTTTTTCAGTGACACATTTCTCAAATATTTTGTTTCTCAGAAAAATACTTTTAAAAAAAAAGAGTAGAAAACTGATCCTCAATAAAATTGAATACTAGAAAAAAAAAAATGAACAAATTGAATTCATATACAATGCATGTAAATGTAAAGTAATTTACATGTATAATTATGTACACAAATCTGAAATGTCTAAAATGTGTAAGACATTAGAAAGAAGATGTAATAAAATATGATACAATTTAATTGTTATAAAAAAAAGTTTACTAAAACAAATCATTAAAAATCATATATATGATTTTTTTTTTAAACAAAATAAGTGCTCATTTGAATATTTTTCATTTGTATCACAAAAACATATGATACATTTTTTGTTTTTATTACAAAACATTTGAACTTGTTTTTAATAAGGTTCTTTTTTTTTTTTAAACACTGTTCCAAAAAGCTATTGATTAAACTCAAATTGTTAGCATTAGGGCCTATAATAGTTTATTTTAGAATAGCCACTTTATAACATAATACACATGATACGAGGCTATCAAAAGTCATCGATGGTCTGATCTACGTGAATACCTCTTTCTGCCATGGCTTTCTTCTTACGTTCTTGCTCTGCCTCTCTTTCCAACTGCTGTTCTCTCTGTAGTTCCAATATGGTGTCAATGTTGACTTGTTCCAAAGGAAGATTGTGTTCATTCTCAAGATCCTGTTAAAACAAAAATACAATTCACAAAGAAAAAAAAAATTTATACTTTAAGGTTCAAGCATGTTGATATGTAGAGCAAAAATGCACCCAAAACCGAATCTTTGAGAAATACTGTTTTATTTAGTTTTGAGAGTTGTAGCTGCAAGTTTTAGCACTAACTTAAACAATGAACTATGAAAATGACTGATAACTACTGACTTCAATAACTAATGACCCCAATATTTTGCTTCATTTTCTTTTTATAGTCTCCAAAAAGATTTTTCTAGATGCTAACACTATCTTGACCCTTTTTTATTTAAACTTTCTTTGGAATATTTTATTCCCACTGACCATTACCAGCGCATTTGTGAACAAGACATAATCCAGATCTTCCAGACCAACATCTACCCCTAATTGATCCTGATTAACATGGTTGCTAGACGAGATGTGCAGTTGAGCGTGACAATAATTCTCTTAATTGATAGATGCCTTGTTTGTGCAAAGTTTGACGGTTTTCTTTGAATGAATTTTAGAACTGGACTTAGATTTAGTTTTAGTCAGTTGAAGAGTTAATGAGTCAATGATACAGATTTCTTCAATATTAATTTACTTATGATTCAGGGCAATATTTAATTAACTCAATTCTCCATCAAACTTAGACAAAACAATTTCTTTTTTTTTTTTTTAAAATGCTACTTTTTTGGAAAAAAAGGAAAATGTTCCAAACATGCCTAAAACAAAAATTTATTATTCAAGTACCAATGAAGCTATATTAACATATTTGGTATCAAAGTAAAGGTAAATGAATGGAAAATGTAAACATCTTTCTATTTAAATATAAGATACAAATTATAATCTAAATAATATGACCCTCAAAAAAAAAAAAATGGATGCCAGCTTTAGAAATTCTGGGACCTAAATATAGATTTTGATCTTTGCATTACTGTTGAAACATCATATTAGACTATTGAGATCTTTTTCAAAAAGAAATGTGATGTCATAGAAGTATAAATAAAACAATAATAAAGCTTCTTCAGTAGTAAACATTGTGGGTGTGTCTTGGACAAGCATAGCCATGATGTTGTAGATTTTTACAGATAATACAAAAAAAAAAAAAGAAAATGGGCAAAAAATGCCCACAGTGGATGATTATTTGATGTAGATCTACCATTTCCTTTCTTTTTATTTATCATAAGCTTAGGTCTAGAGATATATCTAGATCTAGAGTCTAAATTTAGAGATAAAAGCTTAGATCTAGTCAATCTCGATCTACACTCTACACCTAGCCTACTTACAATAATAGATTTAGATCTAAATACTAACAATATAGATATAAATACGCTAAATTTAGACTTACCTAGATCTGATCTCTCAATCTAGATCAAATTCTTCATTATTACTATTTATTTGTGATCAATTTTAGAATAATTATAAAGTTTCTTCAGTAGTAAAGATTGTGGGTGTGTCTTGGACTAGCGTAGTCATGGCGACGTTTTTTTTTACATCGTAAGAAAGTAAAAATAAATGTCTAAATAAAGCCAAAAGCTTCTAATTTCTATGTCAATAAAGGATGAAGAACACTTTTATAAAGTAAAAATAGTTCCACTGTTGTTATTTAAAAATTTTTATTTAAAAATGCAACGAAACAAAGGTAGGGTATGAACGTCTATGGGATAGACGCTCCGCACTCATTGAGTTAACTTTCAAGTAGAGCACCAAGATGTTTCATGTTTACTTTCATTGACATTTTGTTCCTTCAATATATACTTTTTATGTAGGAGTCAAATTTTTCATGGAACAGAAAAATGAGTCCTATTTTGTATCTAGTATTTTTAAAAAGGGTTTGAGGTTACATGTTTGTTAAAAGCACTAAAATAATTTAAATTATTAATATCATCTAGTTCAATACAATCTACACAAATTTTAGCTTAATCTGACAAAAAAAGCATGCTTAGTTAGCTAAACAACCTTTTTTTGTTAACACTGGTAGATTTGTTAAAATTGTATAGCACTAAAGAAAACACACTTACTACTTCACCAAGTAACACAACATTTTCTCCACGAACAATAAAGATGCCCCGAGGAATATCTCCATACTTTTTGCCAACATGAATCCTTTCAATAGTACGGTGCAGAACTAAATTTGCTTAAAACAAATTTGTAAACATTTTAGAATTGCATGCACTATTTGAGAGTATTGCTAAACAAATTAAAATGTCCAAACACCATTTCAGCTATGCAAACACAGAGAGAATTTTCAACAAAATATTGTACCATTGTATTGTGTCACGTATTACGAATTGAATTCTAATTTTTAAATGGCTTGCCTAGGGGAACGTGACAAGAGAAAAAGGTAGTTGTGTCACTTATCTTAAGTCTGAATTTAATCAAAGACTTACAATGAATAACAAAAAAAAATGACACAAGAAATCGGAAGGTAAAATATCAACTTAATGTTTAATATAATATAACTCAAATAGTACTTTTAAATGAATCACATAAAGCAAAAAAAAAAAAAACATTTACTCAATACAGAATTGATGGGTTGACCAAAACCCTTTTACAAAAATGGCATGTAAAAATATTACAATACAATAGTTTGAAAATATAATTACAAATACAAGCAAGGCCTTGAAAAAAGAAAAATCTTAACTTACACGATCAATTGGTATACCACGCACGGGTCACGCAATGTCTCCGCTATTCTGTCTCACGGCTGTCTCCGTATGTCTGTCTGTCAACGTTACACGGGCGGTCTTTATATAATATACCGCGCGTCGATATCAAGACAAATCTAGTAATTTCTAGAACAGAATAAGTCATCAACACCCAGATCTAGAACGCTCTTCAAAGAGACAGAAGAAAAAAAAAAACCACCCTCCTTTCAACCAGAGGTACACACATAGGTCAAGGACCGGTCACTGTCTGTGTGGCTTGACTCACCGCGAAAAATAAAATTAAAAAAAACTTATTACACAAGGGGGCAGACAACCTACAGGTCAAGAAAAAAAATAGTATCTAGGCATTGTTACCTAGATACGTAACACCTCCCTCCTAAAAATAAAAAGTTTACATTTCCACGAAATGGAAATCTTTTTAGAATAATTACAAAAATGATATTTACATTACAGAATGTATTTATCATGATATATATAAAAAAAATATACATCAAAATACTTTTTACAATCTAGATAAGGCATCGGCGATAACATTTTCGCTGCCTTTTATGTGTTTAAGATCTAGGTTGTACTCTTGTAAAAATAAACTCCACCTGAGAAGTCGTTGGTTCTTGCCAGACATTTTGTGGATAAATGTAAGGGGATTGTGGTCAGTAAATACAACCAGTGGCCATCTGGACCCACTGATATAAAAATCAAAGTGTTGTATAGAAAGAATCAACCCAAGACATTCTTTTTCCACAGTAGAATAATTTCTTTGATGTCTATTAAATTTCTTGGAAAAGAAACAAATAGGGTGCTCTACTTGGAAATTATCTTCTTGGTAAAGGACTGACCCAACACCTGTGTCACTGGCATCAATAGCTAACCTAAAAGGTTTTCCGAAGTCAGGAGCCATCAAAATGGGGAAGCTAGATAATATCTGCTTAATTTGGTTAAAGGCTTTCTGACATTCATCCGTCCAAGTAAATCGGACGTTCTTTCTCAGGAGGTTTGTTAAAGGACTGGCAATGACAGAAAAATTTTCGCAAAACTTTCTATAATATCCAGACATTCCCAAAAATCTTCGGAGTTGTTTCCGATCAGCAGGAATAGGGAAAGCTTGGATAGCTTCTACTTTGGCCATTACAGGTTTCACCTGGCCTTGTCCTACAATATGGCCTAAGTATTGGATGGAAGCCTGGCAAAAATCACTCTTACTCAGGTTTACAGTAATTTTTGCATGTAAAAGTTTAGTAAAAAGACAATGCAGTTGTTTACAATGGCTAGAAAAATCTTGGCTAAAAATTACTACATCGTCTATGTATGCGTGGCAATTCTCCATGTCAGCAAGCAGGGCATTTATCATTCTCTGGAAAGTGGCAGGAGCATCCTTCATGCCAAATGGCATCACTTTGTATTGGTACAGACCATCAGGGGTGACAAAGGCGGAGATTTCCTTTGCCCCTATCAGTCAGGGGAACCTGCCAATAACCTGAAAGTAGGTCTATTTTGGTGATGTACTTAGCTTCACCAATACGATCTATGAGATCGTCTATCCTAGGGATAGGAAACGAATCGGTCTTTGTTACAGCATTTACCTTACGGTAGTCTGTACAAAAACGATAAGTCTTGTCCTGTTTAGGTATCAAGACACATGGGGAGCTCCAGCTACTGGAACTTGGTTCAATGAGGTCATTTTCAAGCATATACTTGATTTCTGACCTAAGTATGGCAAGTTTTTCAGGGTTAACCCTGTAAAGATGCTGCTTGACTGGAGTAGCCTCGCCAACATCTACATCATGCATTATAACATTAGTCTGTTTTGGTACATCAGAAAAAATGTCATTAAATTCATTAATGAGTTTCATGATAACTGGCCTTTCTGTCGAAGACAGATGAGACAGTTTTACATCCAAATTCTGTAATACAAAAGAATTAAGTATTTTGTATTGTCCAAATTTCTCCTTTACAATATCATCATCAATAGGAGAAACATGGCTATTTGAACAACTTTTGACTGTATTTAAAACACAATTACTCTTCTCTGAGTGATCTGGCCGAGATACATAAGGCTTCAGCATGTTTATATGACATAGCTGAGTCTTTTTCCTACGGTCAGGAGTTTTGATTGTGTAATTGAGGTCACTAATTTTGGTCTCAATTTCATAGGGACCAAAATATCTGGCTTGCAAGGGTTGACCTGGTATGGGCAAAAATACAAGCACCTTATCCCCGGGAGAAAATTCTCTAACACGGGCCTTTCTATCATACCAGCGTTTCATGCTGGATTGGGTGTTTTGTAAGTTATTTTTGGCCAGAACACAAGCATCATAAAGTCTAGTTTTAAACTTAATTACATAGTCTAAAAGTCCTTCAGTGGCTGTTGGTGACAACAAAGTCTCTTTTATACATTTCAAGGGACCGCGCACCGAATGGCCAAAGACTAAGTCAAAAGGGCTGAATCCCAACGATTCCTGGACGGATTCACGGGTTGCAAACAGCAGCATGTGGATTCCTTCTTCCCAGTCTTTTTCGTGCTCAAAGCAATAGGTTCGGATCATGTTCTTGAGAGTCTGATGGAATCGCTCAAGAGCGCCTTGCGACTCGGCATGATACGCACTCGACATGCAGTGTTTGATGCCCAACTGAGTCATGACTTGCTTGAAAAGATTGGCCGTGAAATTCGTTCCTTGGTCCGATTGGATGGACTTTGGTAGACCAAATAGAGTAAAGAACTTGATTAAGGCCTTCACAATGTTTGATGCTTTTATGTTCCTTAGAGGAATAGCCTCAGGAAAACGAGTTGAAGCACACATAATGGTCAACAGGTATTGGTTGCCAGCTTTTGTCCTTGGGAGAGGACCAACACAGTCAATAAGTACTCTGCTGAAAGGTTCTTCAAAGGCTGGAATCGGCTTCAGAGGAGCAACAGGGATCTTTTGATTTGGCTTGCCAACCATCTGACAGGCATGACAGGATCGGCAGTACTGGATGACATCTTTCTTCAAACGTGGCCAGAAGAAGTGTGACATAATCTTGTGGTATGTCTTTTGGATGCCGAGATGACCTGACATTGGTGTGTCATGAGCCAGATTCATGATGTACGCTCGGTATCTTTCTGGTAACACGATTTGATGGCATATTCTCCATTCTTCTTTGTTGGATGCGTCTGGAGGTTTCCATTTCCTGAAGAGCATATCATCTTGGATGTAGTAGCACGTTGATGCTAGCTCTGCCTCTTGTGATGTCATTGCGGTTTCTCGGAGTTTGGCGAGCTCTGGATCTTTCTTTTGGTCCTCAATCAACTGTTTTCGAGTTGATGCCGGCTTTTCAGAATTTGGCGTTGGTTCTTCTTCAAGAGAAGCAAAGAATGTGGTGCTCAAGTCCACATCATTGTGGTTACTGTTGGCTTTGATAACGTTCTCTTCTTGAGATGCTTTCAACCTCATTGCCCTTGTTACTGCACACGCTGGATATAACTCTAGGTCTTCCTCGGGTGTGGCAGATAAGTCTGGTTTTTGAGTGACGATGGGTTCGGCTATCACCTTTCCACCTGCTAAGTCATTGCCTAACAGCAACGAGATGCCTTCCAATGGTAATGTTGGTCGGACACCTACAACAACCGGTCCAGTAATGAGATTTGACTTTATGTCGATTAGATGTAGAGGCACATCTATACATCCAAGCTCTACGCCTCGTAACAGGATGCTCTTACCAGTCGATGATGATTTTGACAAGGGCAAGATACCCTCTAAAAGTAGCGATTGTGAGGCACCTGTGTCTCTCAAAATGGTGATAGGTCGTAGACTTGTAGAATCACCGGGTAGTGATACGAATCCTTCCGAAATGAAAGGCTTAAAATCCTCTAATAAAACATCAATTTTGGTTGATGCAGACTGGACTTGGGTCGAACTCTCGCTGGAGTCATTGACATCTCTAGGAGACGCAGTGGAGAAACTCTTTCTTGAGTCAGTAGAACATCTTTTGGATGTATTTGGAGAACTCTTGATGGAGTCATTGGAACATCGGGGTGATGTCTTATGGGAACTCTTGATAGTGTCATGGGAACATCGGGATGATGTATTATGGGAACTCTGGATAGAGTCATGGGAACATCGGGATGATGTATTATGGGAACTCTGGATAGAGTCATTGGAACATCGGGGTGATGTATTATGGGAACTCTGGATAGAGTCATTGGAACATCGGGGTGATGTATTATGGGAACTCTGGATAGAGTCATTGGAACATCGGGGTGATGTACTAGGTAAACTCTTGTTTGAGTCATTGGAACATCGGCTTGATGTATTTGAAAAACTCTTGTTTGAGTCATTGGAACATCGGCTTGATGTATTTGAAAAACTCTTGTTTGAGTCATTGGAACATCGGCTTGATGTATTTGAAAAACTCTTGTTTGAGTCATAGGAACATCGGCTTGATGTATTTGAAAAACTCTTGTTTGAGTCATTGGAACATCGTGGAGACATTTTCGGAGAGTCTTGTACAGTCAATACATTTGAAACAGGTGGTGTCGAGGTATTCTTGATATGACTTGATGATGAGGGAGTAAACCTCGACGACCACTGTACTGTGCAAGCGCTGACTTTTGAAGGAGCTTTTTCGTTTCTCTTCCTCAATTTCCAGCAATCGTCAATTTTATGGCCTTCTCGTTTGCAGTAGGAACAAGTAGCTTTACTTGTAGTAGGTTTTCTGTCATTTGTACTGCTGTTCTTGATGGAGTTGTTAGCAATGGACTCAGGCTGTTTGACTTGTTTTGGCTTGACATCCGTCGTATACTTGGCAAATTGATGTGATATTATATAATCGTCTGCCAACACTGCAGCCTTGTACACATCTTCCTCGCCACGATCAGCTATATGCGTACGGACGTCCAGCCGCACACAACTCTTGAACTCTTCCATCAGCATTAGGTTCTTGAATTTTGCAAAGTCGGTGCCGATTTCCCTGGAAGTGAGCCATTTCTCAAAGCGTCGCTCCTTTTCCCGCAGGAATTCTACATGGGTTTGGCCATCCGATTTGCGACAATCCCTGAACTGCTTTCGGTAAGCTTCCGGAACAAGTTCATATGCCTTAAGAATTAAGGCCTTAACAACATTATAATCTTTTTGTTGTTCAATGGTCAAAGAACAAAATACCTCTGCAGCTCTACCAGTCAAAACTGTTTGCAGCAAAATGGGCCACAAAGTTTCAGGTACATTAAAATTTTTCACAGCAAGTTCAAATTGTGGAAAATAATTGTCAATTGTGGCTTCATTAAAGCGTGGAATTATTTTCAAAAATTTTGTTGCTTCAGCAGTATGACTGGCAGGGGAAGAATCTGGTCTTACATTAGCAGCTAACTCTAATTTTTTAAACTCTATTTCCATTTGTTTTAATTTTATCTGAAGTTCTAAATCTGATTTACCCTCATCGGGTTTAAGGGTTTCTAAAAGGTCTTCAGAAAACACTTCCTCGTCTACATAATGGATTACAATGTTATCTCTAATTTCTTGTTTATGGGCATTTGATTTTATTTTTAACCCTAAATGTTTAGAAATAAGGACCAGTTCCTTCCTAGTAAAAGCATCAAGCTCTTTCACAGAGGGATTTGCAAGAAAAACCTGAATATCCATGGCTAACTAACAACTATTACAAGCAAAAAAAAATGTATACAATGTAAATATACAGTACAAAATCAGTACAACAAAAAAACCTTAAGAGAGTTTGGTCAATACTATTGATACTTTACTTCCGACTCTTTGACACAAAAAAAATTTTTGTTAAAGTCAACTTCGCCTTTACAAAATTACTCAAGTAAGACGAAAATAGGTTCAGAAAAATATCCCGGACGGGCCCCCAAACTTCTTTTGTCACGTATTACGAATTGAATTCTAATTTTTAAATGGCTTGCCTAGGGGAACGTGACAAGAGAAAAAGGTAGTTGTGTCACTTATCTTAAGTCTGAATTTAATCAAAGACTTACAATGAATAACAAAAAAAAATGACACAAGAAATCGGAAGGTAAAATATCAACTTAATGTTTAATATAATATAACTCAAATAGTACTTTTAAATGAATCACATAAAGCAAAAAAAAAAAAAAAACATTTACTCAATACAGAATTGATGGGTTGACCAAAACCCTTTTACAAAAATGGCATGTAAAAATATTACAATACAATAGTTTGAAAATATAATTACAAATACAAGCAAGGCCTTGAAAAAAGAAAAATCTTAACTTACACGATCAATTGGTATACCACGCACGGGTCACGCAATGTCTCCGCTATTCTGTCTCACGGCTGTCTCCGTATGTCTGTCTGTCAACGTTACACGGGCGGTCTTTATATAATATACCGCGCGTCGATATCAAGACAAATCTAGTAATTTCTAGAACAGAATAAGTCATCAACACCCAGATCTAGAACGCTCTTCAAAGAGACAGAAGAAAAAAAAAAACCACCCTCCTTTCAACCAGAGGTACACACATAGGTCAAGGACCGGTCACTGTCTGTGTGGCTTGACTCACCGCGAAAAATAAAATTAAAAAAAACTTATTACACAAGGGGGCAGACAACCTACAGGTCAAGAAAAAAAATAGTATCTAGGCATTGTTACCTAGATACGTAACAATTGTAACAATCATTTAATTCTTTTTAAAATTATTTTGATTTAAAAAATGTCAAGACAAAGTAAGTCAAACATAAGAAGAAAAGAAAAAAAAACAATATTAAAACTTGAAGTTGACTGAAGTAAGTATCTAATAGATTTGTTACAAAACAGAATAATACCTTTATATGAGGTATTAGCTAAATGTACATTTGAAATAACTTTACTTACCAAACTGGTCAATAGTTCTTAAATAACCAATGAGCGTTCGCCCATCTCTTAGAACCACTAATAATTTTTCTGAAACAAAGTAAAAAGCAATCTATTAAAAAGTTTATGTTAAAATTTTTTTAACAAGTTTCTTTTGGAGACCTAAAAATCAAAATGTCTACAGTAAATGTTATAGACCAATCAATAGATAATCTGTCTTCATTATGTCCAATAGATCCATGAGCACAGGACTTGGGAATGCCCTAAAACTCAACACTCACATTCCAATTAAAAATAATTCAAAATCTAATTCATGACACTCTCTCTACGATGGTCATAAAAATACTCTTTTAAATGAGAATCTACACAAATTCGATAGGTTAGATTAGTATGAATTTTATTAATTTATATGAAATTTTTTCAAATGTGTTAAACTGCATTAAAAGGACCATTCTTCTGATGAACAGCTGCCAAGATATACCTTATGTAGAGCTTGAATTGAAAGCTAGCTATCTGTAGTTTTCTTTTTTTATACTTAGTTTAAAACTTTTAAAAAAATCCTATTTCTTTGAAAATTCTATACAGGTTTGTTTTTCACTTGTTAGAACTCCCAAATGAGTAAGGACACGAAGGACTACTAGAGGCCTCTTCAAAACTTGAGCTGTATGGAATAGTGCTTCCTCTCATTATACTCTCCTGGTAGGTGTGCTGTAACCAAGTCCCTCCCCAGCCAGCAGCTGTTCTTAGCAGGATATCAAGAGAGAGGCAAATTCATTATTTTACATAGTCCAGACAGCTTTTCTTTGGATGACCCTTTCTTTATGCTCCTTTCACTGTACCTTGAAGTATGACTTACACGTCTTACAATATGACCAAACCAGCTCAGTTTTTGTCTCTTCACAGTATTGAGGAGTTCTTCAAAGTGTTGACTATTAACAGTACTTTACTCTCAAAGGCTTGAATTCTTCTTTCAGCTTCAGCATTCAGTGTCCAACTTTTACAACCATACAGGAGTAATGTAATGTTTGATTACATCTTCTGTTTAGGGAAAGGTTCTACACTGTGCTACTATGAATTGCTCTGACATGTTTAACCTTCACTAAGGTCAATCTTGTTGATTATATTTCAGATATTTCTTTGGAAAGGAAGATTATTATGTCCATGCGCAAACCTCCTGCAGAACAGCGGGCAGGGTTTGAACCAGGGGCTATCAAGACCATAATCCAAAGCACATATAGATACCACATGACAAGACAGTCTTGAGATAGTATGCGGCCTTATATATAAAAATACCTAATCTTATTCTAGCCTTAAAATTTTATTTTAAAACACTCTATAAATATATATATATGGTATAAATATAATTTATCATGTTCAGGCGGAGGTAACAACTACTTAGAACTTCCAACTAACCAACTGATTACATGCGAAAGGCCAACATGAAATGAGACAAACAAATATGTTAATGATTCATGAAGAGGATCCATCTATAAGTCCAAAAACTTCTCGATTATCAAATTTCCGAGTCTTGATTGCCTTAAAAAACGCAAATTTATGAACTGTTTGTATTTCATATCTAACTATAGTTTCTTTTTATTATTACGATGTTATTGTTGCTATATAAAACCCACACACAAAATAAACAAAAATGAATCCCAACTTGTATTGTAACCTATATATCCTAACAACAGATATTTAGAGCTAGACCTAGAATCTATAAAAAAAAAGGGAACAATAACAAACTTACTATCAATTTCTTCAACCAAGCTTGCAGTGCCTGGTAAATAATTCATTGTGTTTCAACTGTTTCCAATGAAACTCAAGTCAGCTGAATCAGTGAATGTCTGGGTGTGGAATAAAAACCAAGCCAAAACATAAATCTGGTATAGTGATATTCTGAGTCAAAGAATCAATCTGACTTACAACAGCAGGTCAAAGTATATGAGTAGATCATCTATATAGATAAGTATGACTAGAAAAAAAAAAGGTTCTAATTAATAGTTTCTAGATTCAGTCAAGATGATGATGTTATAATTTAAGTAAGATATTAAAAAATTATTTTTGAGACTAGATTTATAACTATAGATACTACATCTAAACAGATTCAAGAATAGTTGAGTAGTCAAAATAGAATTTTAAATTAAGAATATTAACTTTGAAAATTAGAATTAAGAATATATATAAATATATATTAATATTATTTGACTCTATTTATAGTTAATTTTTGTGACTTTTAAAAAACAACTTGAGTCTAAAGTAGAGACATCTCAGTCTATATTTAATTTTGTAAAATCTAAATTCTATATTGCTAGTGTACTCAGTAAACTTAATACACTGCCTCTATACTCTATAGTAATCGGGCTATAGTGCTCTAGGCCTACTCTAGACTATAAATTAAGATCTAGAGTCTAGAACCCTGTCCCTAGCCACCTAGATTGTAATTGCCCTAGACATATTTTTATAGAAGATGTACATATATAATAATATAAATATTTAATTATTATTATAATTAATATAATAACTTAGTATTAGTTTATTAGATATAGATCTACATTTATATATATATATAAATTATAATATATAAATAAAAAACTATAGAGATCTAGAATAAGGGTCTAATACTCTAATATTAGTCTTTAGAAGTCTAGTGACTAGTATCTATAATCATATAATTATAATAATCTAGACAAATTAGATCTATATCTAATATTAAATGTCTGATACTCAACTGAGTAATAGATAATCTATATTATTCTATAGAATTTCTAAAGAATATATATAATATATAATTTAATAATGAATACATAATAAAATGTACTAATGATACGTCAGTAATGTCTAATGTCTAAGTAAACTAAGTGTATAGTATACTAGGCTCTATACTATTATCTAATTCTAAGAATTTACATCTCTGTAAGTTAAAGTTTAACTCAAATAAGTGTATGGTTAACTTATAGGCCTAAATACTTATAGTTAACGGTTAAGTACAATGCCTGTGACTATAGTTACAATAGTACCTAGATCTAGTTCTAATCTATTATTTGTATACATCTATATAATATATATAGGATAGAATCATAGATCTAAGGTATACCAGATCTATATTCTAATAGTAGTAATACACCAGCTCAACTGATCATGATTCTAGATCATAGAGTTAGAGATGTAGTGTGTAGTCAATGTAATTGTAAATATGTAGTAATCATTAGTTTATGTCTAGATATTAAAGATATCTAGGTCTAGATATTTAAGATATCTAATTCAGTAATTGAATTAAATCATAGATCTAATTCTAAATACGAGGTTGGTCATTCATAAACCTATAATTAGGACATCAGTAAGTCAAAAATCTTTGCTTATCTAGACAAGTAGATACAGAGTTGCATACGAGATCTAGATGTCTATAGTATTACGTAGATCTAGATCTTCTATAGTACAATTGGTGTCTATAAGTCTAGATTCTAGATTAAATTGTTTTAGTGTCGGCTAATCAGTTCAGTTAGTGGAACTCTTATGAAATAGAAACCTCAAAATTGCAAACTAGTGTTAGGAAAAATCATTAGAGATCATCCACTTATTGGGTGTAAAAAGAAACAAATATAAGTATTAGGGTTTCACTTAAAAAGTCACAAAATACATAGACGTTTTAGAAAAAACAGAATATTGTCAACTTATCTCATTGTTGGAAAAGTAGTAGTAGCAATTGTTCTCTATTAATGTAAACAAGATTGAGAATACCTCACGAAAATATTGTAATGTCAATAGGGCTACTTAACGAAAAAAAAAAGTAAATAACAAAAACATGTGTGAGGAAAGAGGATGGGGGGGGGGGAAGAGAAGGAGTAAACAAGAATATGGACTTTATACGAAAAGAACTTTTTCTATGATAAATATATATTATGGTCCCAAGCTAGAATTATGCCCACCATCATTCTTACATATGCTGCAAAGCCTGCAAGAGATTTCTCAGATATATCTTCAGATTCTAATTTGCTTTAAAAAAACAATTATCTTTGGAAGAATTCATTGTTTTATATCTTCAATGTCTTTTTGGACTTAATTTGTTTCATTCTAATTGAAATACAGCACATCAATGAAAAACAACACAGACCAGTAATCTAAAAGAAAATATCCTAAGGGAATTTTCGATACCTATTGTATATGTATCATGATACTAGTATTTATTAAGATGACCAAGAAATTGGTTTAGAATAACTATAAATATGTCACATTATATAATTATATATACTGGTATAGGCCTATATAATTTTAAAATAAGTGTGTGATTATCCAGTCTATAAGTTATAGCCTTTGTTTAACATTTTTGGGCACATTTAGGCCATGTCTTGCCCTTCAATTTTCCAAGCATTCTTTTCCTCTATTCAGTAAATACAAACAGGATATTAAAAGCTATACAAGTTAAGTATTGCAATCAGCTTATTAACAGTTAAAATATCATATTAAAATTTCTAGTTTTAGTTTACAAAGTAATAATAAAAATCTTTTGTAAAAGAAATAAGAAACACCATTATAATATAAAACAACAATTTTATTGTAAATCACAATTTTGCATTGATACAAAAGTATCTATTATGGTAACTATAGCCTACCGAGTCTGAGGTAGACCAATTACCAGTATATTACATTTTTCGTTAAGGGTACAATTTACATTAAAAAAAAAGAGAAAAAAGCAATAATTTCATTAACTGAAAACCACTGATAAAAAAGTATTGGCCTTTTTAAAGTCAAAAAAATTAAACAGAAAATTGCTTTTTAATTTAAAAATCTAGAATAGAATAATTATTATAATACCCTAATTTTAAAAAATTAACAAAAAATACTTAAAAAAAAAAAAGCTTATATTAAGCGTAATTGTAACAATTAGTTTGGATCAGTCAAGTAATTAAATTTAATAGATCTAGACTAACAATAAAAAAGCATTTATAATAATTGAAACAATGGTGGAACAACCTGAATTCGAACACAAGGCTCACACCTTCTTGTTTTCTCAAGCCAAAACTGTAAACACTCTGCTAGTAGAGAGCTTATGAACATGGAAATTTGTATAGTTATCTAATGTTTCCATAGTCTCATCCTGTTTTTCAGGTTAGTGTATATTAAGACTCAGATGACAACCTATAAAGGGGACTAATTCAACTTATACCACTACTTCAGTAAATTACAATATCTTTCCCTTGTTCAAGATATCAAACAAAATAATTTATTCTTTTCTTAATTTATTATTTTTAAATTGATTCTTGTATTGTCAGATAAAAGAAATAATTGTGCAAAATTTCAGCTTGATCAGAGCTATAACATGTACAAACTTTTTAATAGATTGAGTGAGTTGATATAAGCTAAGTAAAAAAGAATATTTCTTTTTCTTGTCCAGGAATTTTATCCACAATAATTGAGAGATTTCAAGCTGCTCTATTTACTTTCTTCACAGCTAATTATTTTAATTGCATACTTATCTAAGTGTTAATCTAGTTGGGCATGTAAATTAGTGACTTAAACTTTGCTAAGTCATTGATTTTCTTGGTTGATTCATACAGCCTGTTCCAAACTCTATTGGCAGTATGGGAAAAGGCAAACTAGTACAAGCTTATCTTGGCATATATGAGATAAGAAATCTGCCTTTGTGATTCTATCTTAAAAATGCCTCTCATTCAATAATGATATATTTGAATAGCGCGTACACCCCAATGAATTAGCAGTCATCTCATTAACCACCTACTACCACCCAACAGATCTCTATCTGAACCATCAAAAGAAAGATTATTAAGTTGTTAACCAGAATTTAATTTAAAGAGTCTCCAATAATTTTTCTGATTTGAGTTATTGATGTTTAAATTCTGCATAAAAAGTTGTAATAGTAAACATTATTCCATTTTTTATCTAGAAGCTTAGAAACTAGTCTACTATGGTGTGTAAGCAACATTTCTGATGTTACATAGAAGCCAACTGAAAATCTGATTATTTTGGATGCACAGAAAAATATAAATTTTTAAGTTATTTAAAAAAAAATAAAATACAAAAGAATATATATTCCTTATCTGCAAATCGAAACACATATAAAAAATTGTCATAACCATCAGAATTTTCCTTTAACCAACTAATCAAATTTAGATTATAAGTAAGATTACACATGAGAAAATGTAATGCTTTTGAAATCAAAATGTGACAGATGGACAGACTACACAAAACTATTATTGCCTTAAAAGTGGTAAAAAGCTATATCAGGTCTGAACTATTGACTGCATTGTCATGATTCAAAAGATCGTGTAGCTGTGACATATTGCCCTCATCTGTATCAGAGTAGAAGCAAGAGACTGATAAGGAATGCATTTGACCTGGTGAATTGTGCTGGGGTAGGTCAAGGTCATCATGACTACCTGATGATAAAAGAGAATTACTGATAGCAGATGGATCTGGCTCATTATCATGAACATCTGACAGAAGATTGGTAATAGGGCCATAGGAAAGGTGATCAGAAACTGAGTTGTCACTAGACGGCTGCTGCATCAATGACAAGTAAAATGAGGTTTTGTCAACTTCTTGTTGAAAGAGATCCCCTTCTTCATGACTTTCCGTTTGCACTAGAGAGGGATCAGAATTATGTGCATTAGTATGAAGAAATGAAGCATCATTCAAGAAGGACAACTGAGTTATATAATGAGAGGAATCCATTACAGGTATAGTTAGAAGATCAGGTTGTAATGTAGCTATGGAGTGTACCACTTTTGCGTTTTGATTTGAAGAAAAGTTCAACAAATTTATGTTAGTAGTTTGAGGTTCATTTTTGGCTCTACTTTTAAGAATGTCTTTAATGTAAACTTTTTTAGAGCCTGGCTGTTTAGGGCCTCTTATTCTAGGTTTAAAATTGTTAAGGCCCACTTCTGTTTCAGTTAAATTTTCTTCTATGATAAAATCCTTAGGATTTATTATAGGCTCTTTAAAATCTTTCTTATGATTTTTAACATGAGCACGCATGTTGTCTCCCCTAGTGCTTCGTTTACCACAAATTTTACAAATAAAATTTTTGCTGGGTTCATGAATAGTAGATATATGCTTAGAGAGTCCACCTTTATCCAGGAAAGTGCTCTCACACATTGTGCATGTGAAAGTGAGTTGTTTCTTGTGGCGAGCCATGTGAGCATTGCAACAGTTTTTGGTTCGAAAAGTTTTGTTGCAAGTAGGGCATGCAAAGGATTGTCCTTCTTTGTGTGTTAACTTGTGAGTGTAGAGTGAAGCTTTAGACTTAAACCCCTTGCCACACTGCGAACAAAGATATGGTCTGGCTTTGCTATGAATGTTTATGTGTGCTGTAAGTGTGCTCTTAAAATGAAAAGTTTTTCCACAAAGTTCACAAATGAACTGTCGCTTCTCTTTGCCATGTTGTTTCACGTGAACATTTCTGGACTGCTCAGATTGGTAGGCTTTCCCACAAACATCACAATGGTACTTTTTGATGTTTTCATGGGAAAGGCAGTGAGCTTTCAGTGATTGATTAGAGGTGAAGCTTTTACCACATTGATCACATGTGTGAAGCTTGTGCCCTGTATGTTTTAGCAGATGAGTCTTTAGGCTGCAACTATAAGCAAATGTTTTCCCACAAATATGGCACACCTTTTTACCAACCTTATGGGTGGCATCAACGTGAACTTTTAAGTGATTGGAAGTGAGATAGGTTTTATGACACACTTGACAACTGAAGGGGCGCTGACCTTGATGTCGCAACACATGCAGCTTACAGCTATGATAGAAGTTGAATGAGGCATTGCACTGATGACAACAATACTGTTTCTTAAGGGCATGAAGTCCACGCTTGTGATGGTAAAGGGAATCTTTGGACTTTAATGTTTTACCGCACTCATCGCACTGAAAACCACAACTGTGTTGACACAAATGATTTTCATATAGACCTCTATTACTATATGTTACTGTGCACAATGTGCATTGATATACTAACTTTTGTGATTTTGATTCTTTTCTGCCACTTCCAGTTTTCTGATTTTTTAGGGGATGGTATATGTCAGTCAAGTTTTGTTTTCCTCTTTGGCAATTCATTTCTTTAACTGTTGTATCATTTGCAGGCACAGATAGTTGAGAATGATTTGATTCATTAATAACCAGCTTTTGATGTCTCTTGCTGTCCAATTTTCCTTTCTTCTTTGGTTTGCTAGAATTCCTTTCTTGTTTATCTAAATTTTTATTGATAATTGTTTCATCGCTGTGGAGATCTGATTCAGCATGAATTAATTCATGTCTTCTATTTCTGGAGTTTTTATATTTATTTGGGGAGTGAGGGATGGAATTATTTTCAGTGATTTTCTTCTCAATAACTCCTGTCATCATCTCTAAGCTTGTTAGTGCTTTCTGGAGGTCTGTAAAAATGTAGCATATAAAATATGTTATTTTTATTTTTAAAAAGTTTTTTTTTTTTTTCAATTTATAGTTTTATTTTATCAATACCTGAAAGAAATGAAATATAGAATTTTCCAAATTTGATTAAAGCAGAGCTGATAATTATATTGAAAAAGATGATTGAAGATTTTTAAAGGCATTTCTATTTATCTTTGTTCAATGATGTATATCTACATTACTAATATTCACATATTTGAATAACAGAGAGAGAGAGAGAGCAGTAATTAAAAAAAAAATTATATAAATAAAATAAAACAATTACCAATTTTCAAACGTTCATAACTGTGTTAAAAACATTTCAAAAATAAATAATTTTCTGTATTAATAATAATCTAATACTCTTACCAGATGGTGCTTTAAATTCTTTAGCTGTTTTTCCATCTTTGTATGCTGTACTTTTATTTTCCTCTATATTTGATTGCAAAATTTTGGTTAATATGGAAACAAGTTCACAGTGACTAAACTTGTGTAGGTCACTAACACTGAGATTCAGTTTCTTGACAACAGCAAAACACTCATCTGATTTCAACTCTTTATCTATAATTATCTCTGGCTGATCAGTTCTGCCTAATTCAACAACTCTTTTCTCATTACTTTCAGGGCAAGACTGACATTCTTTATCTACACCAACTTCTGCAACAACCTGATTACTCTGAGCTATGTCAATGGAATTAACATGAGTGATTGTTTTGTTTAAAAAAGAATCTGCTAATGAGTCATTTGCATTGGAAAAGTTACTTTGTGATTCAATACCATCTGGTTCTTGTGATGCTCCAAAGAATTCAAATTTCTGACAAGAATCCTGTTCATTGGAAAAAAAATCTTGAGTTTTATTTATAGAAAGACTAGAGCTTAAGTCTGAAAGGAGTTCAGATTCTTCACAAAGTTCTTGAGATTTATTTACTCCAATCTCCTCATTTTGCTCATAGGGGGCTGCATTAGCTTGCAACATTAGAACTATGTGGTTGACAGCATATTTGCTTGCCAACTGTGATGAACCATTTTGATCGTCATTATCTGGCCTGCTATTTGTTGGTATTAAAAGGTTGAATTCATTCATTCCATATGAAGAAAAAGAAGGAATTTCACTGGCAGTGTTCATTCTTTTCATGAAATCACTCTCTTGTTTGTTACTGTATGCTACTGATGAAGAAGGTGATGGTAAGAACATAACATGCACTTCGGGGGATTCACCAATAAAGAATATAAGCTGACCCTTTAAAGGGATGCTTATGCTTTGCAGTTGAGTTTTAAATTCTGCAACAAGATGGCTAAATGATGTCCTCCAATCCATTATTTCTAACAATATGTCATTCTTTCAAAAGAGAAGATAATTACGTTCTACCGTGCCTTTTAAAAGTCATTGGATTTCCTGGTTGATTTATGCAACCCATTCCATAATTTAATCGCATTTGGATGAAGGAGCACTAGTACATACTTGACCCAGTATATGGAATAAAAAATGTGCCTTTAAATTATCTTTGTGTCTTTCTGAGTATCTGTTCCTAATCTTGAATAAATAAAGAAACAAAAAAACATGAGCAAGACTTTTAACTAGAATATTTATAAATCTTATTGCTACAATAATAACTTTTCATCAATAGACTACCCATTACCAAAAGAGACAAAAAGAATCTAACTATACATCAATAAAATATATATCTAATACAAATGGTGTAAATCTAGATCTAGATTTAAAAAGAAGTGTAAAAAAAACAACATATAATATAAGTTAATAAAACTAACATCTAAACATAATTGTTTTCAAAGAAATTAAAGGCACTCTAGAAAAATAAATAAGTTTGAAACAGATCAATGATCTTGATCAATGCTGTTTATTAAAAAATATCTAGTAAAGGTTAACTAGTTCTAGTTATATTAGATTTATAATCTAGTCCTAAAGCCTAGAATCTATATATTCTTTTATCGTATATTATAAAACTAAGACGTTACTTCAAAATAAGAAGATGATTACGTCATACGCATGTCTCTCTAATAGGTCAATCTAGTCATGCATGTTAATCAATGACTTTAACCCTGCCAATGCTCCAATAGTTAGTAATAGCACTTGGGAAGAATATCTAGATCTACTACTCTGGCTCTTACAACAAAGTGACTCTATTCTCTGTATATTCTAGTGATCTAGATAGTTCTAGATAGACTAGAATTGACAAGATTATTAATGATGATGGCCTAGATTCTAGATCTACTCTAGAGATTAGTAGATTATATTATACTATTAATTATATTAGATATATTCAATAATTATGAACAGATCTTTCTTATCTTAATACAGATCTAACTAGAATCAAGATTGTCTAGACTTGTACTTGCGACTATTCAAATTCAAAGTAACGTAGGTAGCCATTCGTCTAGTCAAGATAGTCAACTATAGTAATACTATCTATAGTGAATAGGTCTCAGTCGACTCAGTCTGTAGACTGAGACTATTGTGACATTATAATTATAGATTGTAGATTCTATAGTCTACAAACTCTATCTTGTAAGAGTAAGTAATTAAATACTATACTAGAATTAGACTAGATTACTAGACTCTAGATCTTATCTTGTTATCTTATTATATAATTATTATAATACAGACGCTGAGACGTTACTTCAAAAAAGATTTTGTAACTATAGATGATATTATAATCCAATGATAGGTACTCTACTGACCTATAAACTGCTAGACTAGCTGCTATAATAGTTTTGAAACAGCATGGCTAGACTTCCAAACCCATGGTGTTAGTTGATTGTTGTTTTTAACATTTGCTCCATTTTTTAAAAACTCTTGTGATAATCTTAAAGGAGGATTCCTAAGCTTTCGAATGATACCACATTGTCAACAAATGAAAATCGTGTTTATTTAGAAAATTTACAGTAAAGTCATATGTAAGAATGATTTTACATTTACTATCATTTGTAAGCAAGCTTGGTATTTTTTTAATTGTATTTAGACCTAGATTTATGCTTAAAGTTTATTATTTCATTATCTTTTTAATGAAATTTTGACCTCCAAAATTAAAAAAAAATTACCCTAACATGCTGTTATCAGTTATAAATGATGCCAAATTAGGCAATTTTTTAAAATGGGCAAGTGGAAAAATTATAACTACCATAACAATCTATGACTATAGTATTAAAATCAATATTTCTATTATATTTTTTTCTATACTTAGGTACACAAAATATAAAAGAAATCAGCTTATTAAGGCAAGTTTGGGCTCATCCTGATCATGTTAAATGAAGTCACTCTATGATGTAGTGACGTAGTGCCAGACATTAGCAATTCTCATTGATAATATGAAGTATTTATAAATGATTAATGCATTGTTTAATGGCTTATCTTTGATCAACCTAGTGGAGAGAATGCTATCAAGGTATTATTTTACATTATATTTATAAATATTTTAAAGCTGAGTTAGGAAGTTTCTACCAAACGGCAATCTAGAAAAAGAATCGAAGTCAATTTACAAACAATTGGATTAGACTGTGAATGAATGTTAGCTGCATGTGAGATGAAACATTCAAATTAAGAATCATACAATGGGGTAGCTGTGTTCCAAATTTAAAGCTTGTAACTATCTATTATGGTTATAAAGTTATGATGAGATTTTACGATCACATTTTTTTTTACATTTTCTATAATAGCTGATTTTTCTACACATAAAACGGCATAACTTTGCTCCTATATAGAGAGTAGTTTATATGCTATTCGGACACCTATAGGCCAAAATTTCAAAGTTTGACTTTGACAGCACATTATTTGACAATGGCTCAACATGGAAAAGAAAATGAAGTGTATCAAAATCTTCTTTACTTTAAGAAGAATAAGGATGACTACTTATATTTGTACCACTAACCTATATTTGTTATTATTTTAAGGTCAAAAAGGCCATGTGTTTTCATTTCATTCAGAAAAATTTGACCCACATTATTTGATTCCGGACACCATAATTTCAGACAGTCTCTATATTTAGGCATCAATAAACTCAGATTTTAATTCTCTATTAACATTAACTAAATTTTAAGATCCCCAGGCATAGCCAGTCACATAAAATCATTAAGATGTTTTCAAATTATGCATACATACGAACACAAAAATAAAAACATGAGCACACTTATTCTACCAAAATTAGGTCACTGGGATAGTGACTTCTACAGACTTTTAGCCTTATTTTATGTTTGCATGATTAGATGTGTGTTGATTGTTTGTAAGTGTTTTTTTTTTTTTATTAATTTAATTAATTTCTAATACAGATAATCTTTTGTAGTATAGTACAGGTTAAGATAGCCAATCTTGCCTAAATAGCTGAATCCTCTATATTCTCTCTTCTATTAGATATAAATCGAGATCATCTAGTAGTTCTAGATCTAGATTCTAGGCATTTAACTTCATTCAATGCAACAAGCTCACTCCACACATGCCCATTTATTCTCTATAATAAACAACAACAAAAAACAAATATAATATAAGATAATTAACATTGATGTCCAAAACTGGCTGAAATAAATTTTGGTAAGAAAATCGTAATTTAATTTAAACACCCTATTAATTTTTTAAAATGAAATTAAACAATTTGGCTTATGAATCAAATAAATAAGCTCCAAAAACAGAATAAATAATGCCGGGCTCATCAAGAGGAAAGTCATCCGGGTATCATTTAGGAAAAAACAACATGGTAGACATTTGAAATTCTTTTTTCTTAAATAAATTGATAGATAAATGGAAGGGAATTGGGTTATCTTGGAAAATGGACAAGCACATTATACAGCGCGCTAGTTTCATATTAAATATCAAAATAAAGAAATAATGACCACAAAAACAGCGAGTTTTTTAATTCATATAATGTCCGGATTAAATTTAAACTAGAACATAGAAAGATAAATTTGGCATCGTTGTAGACCTCTCAGCAAGCTCTACATAACTAGCTAGTTTCTGGGTTTTTTTTTTTTTCCAAAATACCTGAATCTTAGACTTAAGTTTAAGAGTGTAGTGTACTGTAGTCAGTGTATATCTAAATAGACTAGATCTATAATCTAAATTGTAGATGATGCAATAGGTTATAGTCCAGATCTAGATCCTGAGTCTAGAACTAAAAGATTTATAATTATCTAGATCTAGAAGTCAAGATCTAGATAACCGATGTCTGTCAATATCTTTATAATCTTTTCGTATTGATAGATCTATATTCTATAACTAAGAGACTGTAAGCAGTGAGTAGCAGTCTATTTTGCAATAATAGTTCACAGACCTATATATTTATAAAATATATTTAATATATAGTTCAGTTTTTAGATGAGCATCCATTTATGACGTTCACAAAGATCTGGGTGCTAGAAGTTAATAAAATGTGTATTTGCAAAGTAACGGAAGGAAGGGATAAGCCCTATTCGGGCATCCATATTAGAAAAACAGGGGTGGGGAGAGCGGGGCGGGGGACGAAACGCTAACAATTTGTGCAATATGTGCATTGCACGCAGGCGGTCAAATGTTATCGATGACCAAAACGTTATTCAGGAGGCGCGATTGGTGAGCGGTAAAGCTCTTCGCCTCCCAACCAGTTGTCCCGCCGACTAGTAGGCTACTGCGCAGACTGTGATGTTGGTCTCCAGGTTCCGTGCAGGAAAGAGAGACAGGGACAGACAGGCAGAGAAAGTCCATCCTAGCCAAGTGTTAATGTCTCATTTACTATAATCTAGTTCTGGAATAACATAGGTTAAAGACAACACTTTATAATATTATTATTACTTTTTTTTATAGTCCCTACTGTCGTATGAAACGTAGGCTAACAAGATATATTAATAAACATTAACTTACTTCTATTTAATTATTTTTAATGTTGGTGGTTAACGCCTAGTTCTATTTTAATATATCAATTTCAAATACAAATTTATGTCCGTAGTGGGAGATAAAAAGTGACATAATTATTTATTGTGTTTCTTTACTATATCGCCATATCTGATATTAGCTTTATACGTTATTTTTGTCGAAGTAATAAGTATCAATCTAGCCATCAAGAGCTGCTTTCAATTTCTTGACAGAAAACACTAACTCACTTTTGCACTCTTGTAGGTTAGACTTTCAAATCGATAACAAAAAACAAACTTTGAATGAATGGTTTTGAGGTCATACGATGAGAATGAGTGGGCATTGGCATCCTATTGGTTTCAAAATCAACCATAGCAAGAAACAAACAAAAAAACAAACAAACTTTGGATGGATGGTTTTGAGGTCATACGATGAGAATGAGTGGGCATTGGCATCGTATTGGTTTCAAAATCAACCACCGCAAGAAAAGAAAAAACAAACAAACAAACTTTGAGTTGATGGTTTTAAAGTGATACGATGAGTATGAGTGGGCATTGGCATCGTATTGGTTTCAAAATCATCCACCTCTGGAATCCGCTGTTGGAATAATTTAAATCGGTACACTCTGAACCTCCAAGAAAACATTTAACATATTGCTGTAACTCAGCCAACAGCGAATACAAAGAACCTTAACGAAAGGGATATATCAAAACACCAGTTTAATAATAGAACAATAGTAATGGAAGTAATAGGTAAGCATGTAGTTTAAATATTGGACTATCAGTGTTTCGTTATATTTCAATTTAAGTGACTGCCAGAGACGGTAGATCTATACTGCCTAACGACTGCCTGCTACACAAGTAAATATCGGTATTACACTAGTAGCAGTGGCGTAGCAAGGTACCGTGGGCCCGTATTCAAGAACATCTTGGTGCCCCCCCCCCCCACTCCATCTAATAAGACAAATTTAGTGCTTGAAAAAAAATGAGTAATTTAAATGTAAAGACATTCCATTGTAAAGATCGTACCATTTTTTAAAAATAAGTTATTATGTCATAACGTTTGATTCAGTTAGGACTGCTTATAAGTAAAAGTGTCTTAAATGTTAATGTTTTTTCATCTTCTTAAAAGAATTAAACGACTTAAAACTGTTTCAGATGAACAAACAAATGTTCTACATAATTTCTAATGTGGGCCCAAACTGGCTTTTAGTCATGGGCCCAAGCGTAATGAACTCCATCGCGCCATGGTAGCTAGGCGACAGCTGAGGGCCCCATTGGTCGTGGGCTCGGGTTCATTGAATTCCTTCACGCAGTGGATGCTACGCCACTGTCCCTACTGTCGTATGAAACGTAGGCTAACATGATATATTAATAAACATTAACTTACTTCTATTTAATTATTTTTAATGTTGGTGGTTAACGCCTAGTTCTATTTTAATATATCAATTTCAAATACAAATTTGTGTCCGTAGTGGGAGATAAAAAGTGACAATTATTTATTGTGTTTCTTTACTATATCGTCATATCTGATATTAGCTTTATACGTTATTTTTGTCGAAGTAATAAGTATCAATCTAGCCATCAAGAGCTGCTTTCAATTTCTTGACAGAAAACACTAACTCACTTTTGCACTCTTGTAGGTTAGACTTTCAAATCGATAACAAAAAAAAAACTTTGAATGAATGGTTTTGAGGTCATTTGATGAGAATGAGTGAACATTGGCATCCTAGTGGTTTCAAAATAAACAAAAGCAAGAAACAAACAAACAAACAAAAAAAAACAAACTTTGGATAGATGGTTTTGAGGTCATACGATGAGAATGAGTGGGCATTGGCATCTTATTGGTTTTAAAATCAACCACCGCAAGAAAAGAAAAAAAAATCAAACTTTGAGTGGATGGTTTTGAGGTCATACGATGAGAATGAGTGGGCATTGGCATCGTATTGGTATCAAAATCAACCACCGGGAGAAAAGAAAAAACAAACAAACAAACTTTGAGTTGATGGTTTTAAAGTGATACGATGAGTATGAGTGGGCATTGGCATCGTATTGGTTTCAAAATCATCCACCTCTGGAATCCGCTGTTGGAGTAATTTAAATCGGTACACTCTGAACCTCCAAGAAAACATTTAACATATTGCTGTAACTCAGCCAACAGCGAATACAAAGAACCTTAACGAAAGGGATATATCAAAACACCAGTTTAATAATAGAACAATAGTAATGGAAGTAATAGGTAAGCATGTAGTTTAAATATTGGACTATCAGTGTTTCGTTATATTTCAATTTAAGTGACTGCCAGAGACGGTAGATCTATACTGCCTAACGACTGCCTGCTACACAAGTAAATATCGGTATTACACTAGTAGCAGTGGCGTAGCAAGGTACCGTGGGCCCGTATTCAAGAACATCTTGGTGCCCCCCCCCCTCCCCACTCCAGCTAATAAGGCAAATTTAGTGCTTGAAAAAAAATGAGTAATTTAAATGTAAAGACATTCCATTGTAAAGATCGTACCATTTTTTTAAAATAAGTTATTATGTCATAACGTTTGATTCAGTTAGGACTGCATATAAGTAAAAGTGTCTTAAATGTTAATGTTTTTTCATCTTCTTAAAAGAATTAAACGACTTAAAACTGTTTCAGATGAACAAACAAATGTTCTACATAATTTCTAATGTGGGCCCAAACTGGCCATTAGTCATGGGCCCAAGCGTAATGAACTCCATCGCGCCATGGTAGCTAGGCGACAGCTGAGGGCCCCATTGGTCGTGGGCTCGGGTTCATTGAATTCCTTCACGCAGTGGATGCTACGCCACTGTCCCTACTGTCGTATGAAACGTAGGCTAACATGATATATTAATAAACATTAACTTACTTCTATTTAATTATTTTTAATGTTGGTGGTTAACGCCTAGTTCTATTTTAATATATCAATTTCAAATACAAATTTGTGTCCGTAGTGGGAGATAAAAAGTGACATAATTATTTATTGTGTTTCTTTACTATATCGTCATATCTGATATTAGCTTTATACGTTATTTTTGTCGAAGTAATAAGTATCAATCTAGCCATCAAGAGCTGCTTTCAATTTCTTGACAGAAAAAACTAACTCACTTTTGCACTCTTGTAGGTTAGACTTTCAAATCGATAACAAAAAACAAACTTTGAATGAATGGTTTTGAAGTCATACGATGAGAATGAGTGGGCATTGGCATCGTATTGGTTTCAAAATCAACCATAGCAAGAAACAAACAAACAAACAAAAAAAAAACAAAAAAAACTTTGGATGGATGGTTTTGAGGTCATACGATGAGAATGAGTGGGCATTGGCATCTTATTGGTTTTAAAATCAACCATAGCAAGAAACAAATAAACAAACAAAAAAAAAAAAAAACAAACTTTGGATGGATGGTTTTGAGATCATACGATGAGAATGAGTGGGCATTGGCATCTTATTGGTTTTAAAATCAACCACCGCAAGAAAAAAAAAAAAAATCAAACTTTGAGTGGATGGTTTTGAGGTCATACGATGAGAATGAGTGGGCATTGGCATCGTATTGGTATCAAAATCAACCACCGGGAGAAAAGAAAAAACAAACAAACAAACTTTGAGTTGATGGTTTTAAAGTGATACGATGAGTATGAGTGGGCATTGGCATCGTATTGGTTTCAAAATCATCCACCTCTGGAATCCGCTGTTGGAGTAATTTAAATCGGTACACTCTGAACCTCCAAGAAAACATTTAACATATTGCTGTAACTCAGCCAACAGCGAATACAAAGAACCTTAACGAAAGGGATATATCAAAACACCAGTTTAATAATAGAACAATAGTAATGGAAGTAATAGGTAAGCATGTAGTTTAAATATTGGACTATCAGTGTTTCGTTATATTTCAATTTAAGTGACTGCCAGAGACGGTAGATCTATACTGCCTAACGACTGCCTGCTACACAAGTAAATATCGGTATTACACTAGTAGCAGTGGCGTAGCAAGGTACCGTGGGCCCGTATTCAAGAACATCTTGATGCCCCCCCCCCTCCCCACTCCAGCTAATAAGACAAATTTAGTGCTTGAAAAAAAATGAGTAATTTAAATGTAAAGACATTCCATTGTAAAGATCGTACCATTTTTTTAAAAATAAGTTATTATGTCATAACGTTTGATTCAGTTAGGACTGCTTATAAGTAAAAGTGTCTTAAATGTTAATGTTTTTTCATCTTCTTAAAAGAATTAAACGACTTAAAACTGTTTCAGATGAACAAACAAATGTTCTACATAATTTCTAATGTGGGCCCAAACTGGCCATTAGTCATGGGCCCAAGCGTAATGAACTCCATCGCGCTATGGTAGCTAGGCGACAGCTGAGGGCCCCATTGGTCGTGGTCTCGGGTTCATTGAATTCCTTCACGCAGTGGATGCTACGCCACTGTCCCTACTGTCGTATGAAACGTAGGCTTACATGATATATTAATAAACATTAACTTACTTCTATTTAATTATTTTTAATGTTGGTGGTTAACGCCTAGTTCTATTTTAATATATCAATTTCAAATACAAATTTGTGTCCGTAATGGGAGATAAAAAGTGACAATTATTTATTGTGTTTCTTTACTATATCGTCATATCTGATATTAGCTTTATACGTTATTTTTGTCGAAGTAATAAGTATCAATCTAGCCATCAAGAGCTGCTTTCAATTTCTTGACAGAAAACACTAACTCACTTTTGCACTCTTGTAGGTTAGACTTTCAAATCAATAACAAAAAACAAACTTTGAATGAATGGTTTTGAAGTCATACGATGAGAATGAGTGGGCATTGGCATCGTATTGGTTTCAAAATCAACCATAGCAAGAAACAAACAAACAAACAAACAAAAAAAAAAAAAAACTTTGGATGGATGGTTTTGAGATCATACGATGAGAATGAGTGGGCATTGGCATCTTATTGGTTTTAAAATCAACCACCGCAAGAAAAGAAAAAAAAATCAAACTTTGAGTGGATGGTTTTGAGGTCATACGATGAGAATGAGTGGGCATTGGCATCGTATTGGTATCAAAATCAACCACCGGGAGAAAAGAAAAAACAAACAAACAAACTTTGAGTTGATGGTTTTAAAGTGATACGATGAGTATGAGTGGGCATTGGCATCGTATTGGTTTCAAAATCATCCACCTCTGGAATCCGCTGTTGGAGTAATTTAAATCGGTACACTCTGAACCTCCAAGAAAACATTTAACATATTGCTGTAACTCAGCCAACAGCGAATACAAAGAACCTTAACGAAAGGGATATATCAAAACACCAGTTTAATAATAGAACAATAGTAATGGAAGTAATAGGTAAGCATGTAGTTTAAATATTGGACTATCAGTGTTTCGTTATATTTCAATTTAAGTGACTGCCAGAGACGGTAGATCTATACTGCCTAACGACTGCCTGCTACACAAGTAAATATCGGTATTACACTAGTAGCAGTGGCGTAGCAAGGTACCGTGGGCCCGTATTCAAGAACATCTTGATGCCCCCCCCCCCTCCCCACTCCAGCTAATAAGACAAATTTAGTGCTTGAAAAAAAATGAGTAATTTAAATGTAAAGACATTCCATTGTAAAGATCGTACCATTTTTTTAAAATAAGTTATTATGTCATAACGTTTGATTCAGTTAGGACTGCTTATAAGTAAAAGTGTCTTAAATGTTAATGTTTTTTCATCTTCTTAAAAGAATTAAACGACTTAAAACTGTTTCAGGTGAACAAACAAATGTTCTACATAATTTCTAATGTGGGCCCAAACTGGCCATTAGTCATGGGCCCAAGCGTAATGAACTCCATCGCGCCATGGTAGCTAGGCGACAGCTGAGGGCCCCATTGGTCGTGGGCTCGGGTTCATTGAATTCCTTCACGCAGTGGATGCTACGCCACTGTCCCTACTGTCGTATGAAACGTAGGCTTACATGATATATTAATAAACATTAACTTACTTCTATTTAATTATTTTTAATGTTGGTGGTTAACGCCTAGTTCTATTTTAATATATCAATTTCAAATACAAATTTGTGTCCGTAATGGGAGATAAAAAGTGACAATTATTTATTGTGTTTCTTTACTATATCGTCATATCTGATATTAGCTTTATACGTTATTTTTGTCGAAGTAATAAGTATCAATCTAGCCATCAAGAGCTGCTTTCAATTTCTTGACAGAAAACACTAACTCACTTTTGCACTCTTGTAGGTTAGACTTTCAAATCAATAACAAAAAACAAACTTTGAATGAATGGTTTTGAAGTCATACGATGAGAATGAGTGGGCATTGGCATCGTATTGGTTTCAAAATCAACCATAGCAAGAAACAAACAAACAAACAAAAAAAAAAACAAACAAACTTTAGATGGATGGTTTTGAGGTCATATGATGAGAATGAGTGGGCATTGGCATCTTATTGGTTTTAAAATCAACCACCGCAAGAAAAGAAAAAAAAATCAAACTTTGAGTGGATGGTTTTGAGGTCATACGATGAGAATGAGTGGGCATTGGCATCGTATTGGTATCAAAATCAACCACCGGGAGAAAAGAAAAAACAAACAAACAAACTTTGAGTTGATGGTTTTAAAGTGATACGATGAGTATGAGTGGGCATTGGCATCGTATTGGTTTCAAAATCATCCACCTCTGGAATCCGCTGTTGGAGTAATTTAAATCGGTATACTCTGAACCTCCAAGAAAACATTTAACATATTGCTGTAACTCAGCCAACAACGAATACAAAGAACCTTAACGAAAGGGATATATCAAAATACCAATTTAATAATAGAACAATAGTAATGGAAGTAATAGGTAAGCATGTAGTTTAAATATTGGACTATCAGTGTTTCGTTATATTTCAATTTAAGTGACTGCCAGAGACGGTAGATCTATACTGCCTAACGACTGCCTGCTACACAAGTAAATATCGGTATTACACTAGTAGCAGTGGCGTAGCAAGGTACCGTGGGCCCGTATTCAAGAACATCTTGATGCCCCCCCCCTCCCCACTCCAGCTAATAAGACAAATTTAGTGCTTGAAAAAAAATGAGTAATTTAAATGTAAAGACATTCCATTGTAAAGATCGTACCATTTTTTTAAAATAAGTTATTATGTCATAACGTTTGATTCAGTTAGGACTGCTTATAAGTAAAAGTGTCTTAAATGTTAATGTTTTTTCATCTTCTTAAAAGAATTAAACGACTTAAAACTGTTTCAGATGAACAAACAAATGTTCTACATAATTTCTAATGTGGGCCCAAACTGGCCATTAGTCATGGGCCCAAGCGTAATGAACTCCATCGCGCCATGGTAGCTAGGCGACAGCTGAGGGCCCCATTGGTCGTGGGCTCGGGTTCATTGAATTCCTTCACGCAGTGGATGCTACGCCACTGTCCCTACTGTCGTATGAAACGTAGGCTTACATGATATATTAATAAACATTAACTTACTTCTATTTAATTATTTTTAATGTTGGTGGTTAACGCCTAGTTCTATTTTAATATATCAATTTCAAATACAAATTTGTGTCCGTAATGGGAGATAAAAAGTGACATAATTATTTATTGTGTTTCTTTACTATATCGCCATATCTGATATTAGCTTTATACGTTATTTTTGTCGAAGTAATAAGTATCAATCTAGCCATCAAGAGCTGCTTTCAATTTCTTGACAGAAAACACTAACTCACTTTTGCAATCTAGTAGGTTAGACTTTCAAATCAATAACAAAAAACAAACTTTGAATGAATGGTTTTGAAGTCATACGATGAGAATGAGTGGGCATTGGCATCGTATTGGTTTCAAAATCAACCATAGCAAGAAACAAACAAACAAACAAAAAAAAACAAAAAACTTTGGATGGATGGTTTTGAGGTCATACGATGAGAATGAGTGGGCATTGGCATCGTATTGGTTTCAAAATTAACCACCGGGAGAAAAGAAAAAACAAACAAACAAACTTTGAGTTGATGGTTTTAAAGTGATACGATGAGTATGAGTGGGCATTGGCATCGTATTGGTTTCAAAATCATCCACCTCTGGAATCCGCTGTTGGAGTAAATTAAATCGGTACACTCTGAACCTCCAAGAAAACATTTAACATATTGCTGTAACTCAGCCAACAGCGAATACAAAGAACCTTAACGAAAGGGATATATCAAAACACCAGTTTAATAATAGAACAATAGTAATGGAAGTAATAGGTAAGCATGTAGTTTAAATATTGGACTATCAGTGTTTCGTTATATTTCAATTTAAGTGACTGCCAGAGACGGTAGATCTATACTGCCTAACGACTGCCTGCTACACAAGTAAATATCGGTATTGCACTAGTAGCAGTGGCGTAGCAAGGTACCGTGGGCCCGTATTCAAGAACATCTTGGTGCCCCCCCCTCCCCACTCCAGCTAATAAGACAAATTTAGTGCTTGAAAAAAAATGAGTAATTTAAATGTAAAGACATTCCATTGTAAAGATCGTACCATTTTTTAAAAATAAGTTATTATGTCATAACGTTTGATTCAGTTAGGACTGCTTATAAGTAAAAGTGTCTTAAATGTTAATGTTTTTTCATCTTCTTAAAAGAATTAAACGACTTAAAACTGTTTCAGATGAACAAACAAATGTTCTACATAATTTCTAATGTGGGCCCAAACTGGCCATTAGTCATGGGCCCAAGCGTAATGAACTCCATCGCGCCATGGTAGCTAGGCGACAGCTGAGGGCCCCATTGGTCGTGGGCTCGGGTTCATTGAATTCCTTCACGCAGTGGATGCTACGCCACTGTCCCTACTGTCGTATGAAACGTAGGCTAACATGATATATTAATAAACATTAACTTACTTCTATTTAATTATTTTTAATGTTGGTGGTTAACGCCTAGTTCTATTTTAATATATCAATTTCAAATACAAATTTGTGTCCGTAGTGGGAGATAAAAAGTGACATAATTATTTATTGTGTTTCTTTACTATATCGTCATATCTGATATTAGCTTTATACGTTATTTTTGTCGAAGTAATAAGTATCAATCTAGCCATCAAGAGCTGCTTTCAATTTCTTGACAGAAAAAACTAACTCACTTTTGCACTCTTGTAGGTTAGACTTTCAAATCGATAACAAAAAACAAACTTTGAATGAATGGTTTTGAAGTCATACGATGAGAATGAGTGGGCATTGGCATCGTATTGGTTTCAAAATCAACCATAGCAAGAAACAAACAAACTAACAAAAAAAAAAAAAAAAAAAACTTTGGATGGATGGTTTTGAGGTCATACGATGAGAATGAGTGGGCATTGGCATCGTATTGGTATCAAAATAAACCACCGGGAGAAAAGAAAAAACAAACAAACAAACTTTGAGTTGATGGTTTTAAAGTGATACGATGAGTATGAGTGGGCATTGGCATCGTATTGGTTTCAAAATCATCCACCTCTGGAATCCGCTGTTGGAGTAATTTAAATCGGTACACTCTGAACCTCCAAGAAAACATTTAACATATTGCTGTAACTCAGCCAACAGCGAATACAAAGAACCTTAACGAAAGGGATATATCAAAACACCAGTTTAATAATAGAACAATAGTAATGGAAGTAATAGGTAAGCATGTAGTTTAAATATTGGACTATCAGTGTTTCGTTATATTTCAATTTAAGTGACTGCCAGAGACGGTAGATCTATACTGCCTAACGACTGCCTGCTACACAAGTAAATATCGGTATTACACTAGTAGCAGTGGCGTAGCAAGGTACCGTGGGCCCGTATTCAAGAACATCTTGGTGCCCCCCCCTCCCCACTCCAGCTAATAAGACAAATTTAGTGCTTGAAAAAAAATGAGTAATTTAAATGTAAAGACATTCCATTGTAAAGATCGTACCATTTTTTTAAAATAAGTTATTATGTCATAACGTTTGATTCAGTTAGGACTGCATATAAGTAAAAGTGTCTTAAATGTTAATGTTTTTTCATCTTCTTAAAAGAATTAAACGACTTAAAACTGTTTCAGATGAACAAACAAATGTTCTACATAATTTCTAATGTGGGCCCAAACTGGCCATTAGTCATGGGCCCAAGCGTAATGAACTCCATCGCGCCATGGTAGCTAGGCGACAGCTGAGGGCCCCATTGGTCGTGGGCTCGGGTTCATTGAATTCCTTCACGCAGTGGATGCTACGCCACTGTCCCTACTGTCGTATGAAACGTAGGCTAACATGATATATTAATAAACATTAACTTACTTCTATTTAATTATTTTTAATGTTGGTGGTTAACGCCTAGTTCTATTTTAATATATCAATTTCAAATACAAATTTGTGTCCGTAGTGGGAGATAAAAAGTGACATAATTATTTATTGTGTTTCTTTACTATATCGTCTTATCTGATATTAGCTTTATACGTTATTTTTGTCGAAGTAATAAGTATCAATCTAGCCATCAAGAGCTGCTTTCAATTTCTTGACAGAAAAAACTAACTCAATTTTGCACTCTTGTAGGTTAGACTTTCAAATCGATAACAAAAAACAAACTTTGAATGAATGGTTTTGAAGTCATACGATGAGAATGAGTGGGCATTGGCATCGTATTGGTTTCAAAATCAACCATAGCAAGAAACAAACAAACAAACAAAAAAAAAACAAAAAAAACTTTGGATGGATGGTTTTGAGGTCATACGATGAGAATGAGTGGGCATTGGCATCGTATTGGTATCAAAATCAACCACCGGGAGAAAAGAAAAAACAAACAAACAAACTTTGAGTTGATGGTTTTAAAGTGATACGATGAGTATGAGTGGGCATTGGCATCGTATTGGTTTCAAAATCATCCACCTCTGGAATCCGCTGTTGGAGTAATTTAAATCGGTACACTCTGAACCTCCAAGAAAACATTTAACATATTGCTGTAACTCAGCCAACAGCGAATACAAAGAACCTTAACGAAAGGGATATATCAAAACACCAATTTAATAATAGAACAATAGTAATGGAAGTAATAGGTAAGCATGTAGTTTAAATATTGGACTATCAGTGTTTCGTTATATTTCAATTTAAGTGACTGCCAGAGACGGTAGATCTATACTGCCTAACGACTGCCTGCTACACAAGTAAATATCGGTATTACACTAGTAGCAGTGGCGTAGCAAGGTACCGTGGGCCCGTATTCAAGAACATCTTGGTGCCCCCCCCTCCCCACTCCAGCTAATAAGACAAATTTAGTGCTTGAAAAAAAATGAGTAATTTAAATGTAAAGACATTCCATTGTAAAGATCGTACCATTTTTTTAAAATAAGTTATTATGTCATAACGTTTGATTCAGTTAGGACTGCATATAAGTAAAAGTGTCTTAAATGTTAATGTTTTTTCATCTTCTTAAAAGAATTAAACGACTTAAAACTGTTTCAGATGAACAAACAAATGTTCTACATAATTTCTAATGTAGGCCCAAACTGGCCATTAGTCATGGGCCCAAGCGTAATGAACTCCATCGCGCCATGGTAGCTAGGCGACAGCTGAGGGCCCCATTGGTCGTGGGCTCGGGTTCATTGAATTCCTTCACGCAGTGGATGCTACGCCACTGTCCCTACTGTCGTATGAAACGTAGGCTTACATGATATATTAATAAACATTAACTTACTTCTATTTAATTATTTTTAATGTTGGTGGTTAACGCCTAGTTCTATTTTAATATATCAATTTCAAATACAAATTTGTGTCAGTAATGGGAGATAAAAAGTGACATAATTATTTATTGTGTTTCTTTACTATATCGCCATATCTGATATTAGCTTCATACGTTATTTTTGTCGAAGTAATAAGTATCAATCTAGCCATCAAGAGCTGCTTTCAATTTCTTGACAGAAAACACTAACTCACTTTTGCACTCTTGTAGGTTAGACTTTCAAATCGATAACAAAAAACAAACTTTGAATGAATGGTTTTGAAGTCATACGATGAGAATGAGTGGGCATTGGCATCGTATTGGTTTCAAAATCAACCATAGCAAGAAACAAACAAACAAACAAAAAAAAACAAAAAAACTTTGGATGGATGGTTTTGAGGTCATACGATGAGAATGAGTGGGCATTGGCATCTTATTGGTTTTAAAATCAACCACCGCAAGAAAAGAAAAAAAAATCAAACTTTGAGTGGATGGTTTTGAGGTCATACGATGAGAATGAGTGGGCATTGGCATCGTATTGGTTTCAAAATTAACCACCGCAAGAAAAGAAAAAACAAACAAACAAACTTTGAGTTGATGGTTTTAAAGTGATACGATGAGTATGAGTGGGCATTGGCATCGTATTGGTTTCAAAATCATCCACCTCTGGAATCCGCTGTTGGAGTAATTTAAATCGGTACACTCTGAACTTCCAAGAAAACATTTAACATATTGCTGTAACTCAGCCAACAGCGAATACAAAGAACCTTAACGAAAGGGATATATCAAAACACCAGTTTAATAATAGAACAATAGTAATGGAAGTAATAGGTAAGCATGTAGTTTAAATATTGGACTATCAGTGTTTCGTTATATTTCAATTTAAGTGACTGCCAGAGACGGTAGATCTATACTGCCTAACGACTGCCTGCTACACAAGTAAATATCGGTATTACACTAGTAGCAGTGGCGTAGCAAGGTACCGTGGGCCCGTATTCAAGAACATCTTGGTGCCCCCCCCTCCCCACTCCAGCTAATAAGACAAATTTAGTGCTTGAAAAAAAATGAGTAATTTAAATGTAAAGACATTCCATTGTAAAGATCGTACCATTTTTTTAAAATAAGTTATTATGTCATAACGTTTGATTCAGTTAGGACTGCATATAAGTAAAAGTGTCTTAAATGTTAATGTTTTTTCATCTTCTTAAAAGAATTAAACGACTTAAAACTGTTTCAGATGAACAAACAAATGTTCTACATAATTTCTAATGTGGGCCCAAACTGGCCATTAGTCATGGGCCCAAGCGTAATGAACTCCATCGCGCCATGGTAGCTAGGCGACAGCTGAGGGCCCCATTGGTCGTGGGCTCGGGTTCATTGAATTCCTTCACGCAGTGGATGCTACGCCACTGTCCCTACTGTCGTATGAAACGTAGGCTTACATGATATATTAATAAACATTAACTTACTTCTATTTAATTATTTTTAATGTTGGTGGTTAACGCCTAGTTCTATTTTAATATATCAATTTCAAATACAAATTTGTGTCAGTAATGGGAGATAAAAAGTGACATAATTATTTATTGTGTTTCTTTACTATATCGCCATATCTGATATTAGCTTCATACGTTATTTTTGTCGAAGTAATAAGTATCAATCTAGCCATCAAGAGCTGCTTTCAATTTCTTGACAGAAAACACTAACTCACTTTTGCACTCTTGTAGGTTAGACTTTCAAATCGATAACAAAAAACAAACTTTGAATGAATGGTTTTGAAGTCATACGATGAGAATGAGTGGGCATTGGCATCGTATTGGTTTCAAAATCAACCATAGCAAGAAACAAACAAACAAACAAAAAAAAACAAAAAAACTTTGGATGGATGGTTTTGAGGTCATACGATGAGAATGAGTGGGCATTGGCATCTTATTGGTTTTAAAATCAACCACCGCAAGAAAAGAAAAAAAAATCAAACTTTGAGTGGATGGTTTTGAGGTCATACGATGAGAATGAGTGGGCATTGGCATCGTATTGGTTTCAAAATTAACCACCGCAAGAAAAGAAAAAACAAACAAACAAACTTTGAGTTGATGGTTTTAAAGTGATACGATGAGTATGAGTGGGCATTGGCATCGTATTGGTTTCAAAATCATCCACCTCTGGAATCCGCTGTTGGAGTAATTTAAATCGGTACACTCTGAACTTCCAAGAAAACATTTAACATATTGCTGTAACTCAGCCAACAGCGAATACAAAGAACCTTAACGAAAGGGATATATCAAAACACCAGTTTAATAATAGAACAATAGTAATGGAAGTAATAGGTAAGCATGTAGTTTAAATATTGGACTATCAGTGTTTCGTTATATTTCAATTTAAGTGACTGCCAGAGACGGTAGATCTATACTGCCTAACGACTGCCTGCTACACAAGTAAATATCGGTATTACACTAGTAGCAGTGGCGTAGCAAGGTACCGTGGGCCCGTATTCAAGAACATCTTGGTGCCCCCCCCTCCCCACTCCAGCTAATAAGACAAATTTAGTGCTTGAAAAAAAATGAGTAATTTAAATGTAAAGACATTCCATTGTAAAGATCGTACCATTTTTTTAAAATAAGTTATTATGTCATAACGTTTGATTCAGTTAGGACTGCATATAAGTAAAAGTGTCTTAAATGTTAATGTTTTTTCATCTTCTTAAAAGAATTAAACGACTTAAAACTGTTTCAGATGAACAAACAAATGTTCTACATAATTTCTAATGTGGGCCCAAACTGGCCATTAGTCATGGGCCCAAGCGTAATGAACTCCATCGCGCCATGGTAGCTAGGCGACAGCTGAGGGCCCCATTGGTCGTGGGCTCGGGTTCATTGAATTCCTTCACGCAGTGGATGCTACGCCACTGTCCCTACTGTCGTATGAAACGTAGGCTTACATGATATATTAATAAACATTAACTTACTTCTATTTAATTATTTTTAATGTTGGTGGTTAACGCCTAGTTCTATTTTAATATATCAATTTCAAATACAAATTTGTGTCAGTAATGGGAGATAAAAAGTGACATAATTATTTATTGTGTTTCTTTACTATATCGCCATATCTGATATTAGCTTCATACGTTATTTTTGTCGAAGTAATAAGTATCAATCTAGCCATCAAGAGCTGCTTTCAATTTCTTGACAGAAAACACTAACTCACTTTTGCACTCTTGTAGGTTAGACTTTCAAATCGATAACAAAAAACAAACTTTGAATGAATGGTTTTGAAGTCATACGATGAGAATGAGTGGGCATTGGCATCGTATTGGTTTCAAAATCAACCATAGCAAGAAACAAACAAACAAACAAAAAAAAACAAAAAAACTTTGGATGGATGGTTTTGAGGTCATACGATGAGAATGAGTGGGCATTGGCATCTTATTGGTTTTAAAATCAACCACCGCAAGAAAAGAAAAAAAAATCAAACTTTGAGTGGATGGTTTTGAGGTCATACGATGAGAATGAGTGGGCATTGGCATCGTATTGGTTTCAAAATTAACCACCGCAAGAAAAGAAAAAACAAACAAACAAACTTTGAGTTGATGGTTTTAAAGTGATACGATGAGTATGAGTGGGCATTGGCATCGTATTGGTTTCAAAATCATCCACCTCTGGAATCCGCTGTTGGAGTAATTTAAATCGGTACACTCTGAACTTCCAAGAAAACATTTAACATATTGCTGTAACTCAGCCAACAGCGAATACAAAGAACCTTAACGAAAGGGATATATCAAAACACCAGTTTAATAATAGAACAATAGTAATGGAAGTAATAGGTAAGCATGTAGTTTAAATATTGGACTATCAGTGTTTCGTTATATTTCAATTTAAGTGACTGCCAGAGACGGTAGATCTATACTGCCTAATGACTGCCTGCTACACAAGTAAATATCGGTATTACACTAGTAGCAGTGGCGTAGCAAGGTACCGTGGGCCCGTATTCAAGAACATCTTGGTGCCCCCCCCCCTCCCCACTCCAGCTAATAAGACAAATTTAGTGCTTGAAAAAAAATGAGTAATTTAAATGTAAAGACATTCCATTGTAAAGATCGTACCATTTTTTAAAAATAAGTTATTATGTCATAACGTTTGATTCAGTTAGGACTGCATATAAGTAAAAGTGTCTTAAATGTTAATGTTTTTTCATCTTCTTAAAAGAATTAAACGACTTAAAACTGTTTCAGATGAACAAACAAATGTTCTACATAATTTCTAATGTGGGCCCAAACTGGCCATTAGTCATGGGCCCAAGCGTAATGAACTCCATCGCGCCATGGTAGCTAGGCGACAGCTGAGGGCCCCATTGGTCGTGGGCTCGGGTTCATTGAATTCCTTCACGCAGTGGATGCTACGCCACTGTCCCTACTGTCGTATGAAACGTAGGCTTACATGATATATTAATAAACATTAACTTACTTCTATTTAATTATTTTTAATGTTGGTGGTTAACGCCTAGTTCTATTTTAATATATCAATTTCAAATACAAATTTGTGTCCGTAGTGGGAGATAAAAAGTGACATAATTATTTATTGTGTTTCTTTACTATATCGTCATATCTGATATTAGCTTTATACGTTATTTTTGTCGAAGTAATAAGTATCAATCTAGCCATCAAGAGCTGCTTTCAATTTCTTGACAGAAAACACTAACTCACTTTTGCACTCTTGTAGGTTAGACTTTCAAATCGATAACAAACAAAAGACAAACTTTGAATGAATGGTTTTGAAGTCATACGATGAGAATGAGTGGGCATTGGCATCGTATTGGTTTCAAAATCAACCATAGCAAGAAACAAACAAACAAACAAAAAAAAACAACAACATTGGATGGATGGTTTTGAGGTCATACGATGAGAATGAGTGGGCATTGGCATCCTATTGGTTTCAAAATAAACAATAGCAAGAAACAAACAAACAAACTTTGAGTGGATGGTTTTAAGGTGATACGATGAGAATGAGTGGGCATTGGCATCGTATTGGTATCAAAATCAACCACCGGGAGAAAAGAAAAAACAAACAAACTTTGAGTTGATGGTTTTAAAGTGATACGATGAGTATGAGTGGGCATTGGCATCGTATTGGTTTCAAAATCATCCACCTCTTGAATCCGCTGTTGGAGTAATTTAAATCGGTACACTCTGAACCTCCAAGAAAACATTTAACATATTGCTGTAACTCAGCCAACAGCGAATACAATAAACCTTAACGAAAGGGATATATCAAAACACCAATTTAATAATAGAACAATAGTAATGGAAGTAATTGGTAAGCATGTAGTTTAAATATTGGACTATCAGTGTTTCGTTATATTTCAATTTAAGTGACTGCCAGAGACGGTAGATCTATACTGCCTAACGACTGCCTGCTACACAAGTAAATATCGGTATTACACTAGTAGCAGTGGCGTAGCAAGGTACCGTGGGCCCGTATTCAAGAACATCTTGATGCCCCCCCCCTCCCCACTCCAGCTAATAAGACAAATTTAGTGCTTGAAAAAAAATGAGTAATTTAAATGTAAAGACATTCCATTGTAAAGATCGTACCATTTTTTTAAAATAAGTTATTATGTCATAACGTTTGATTCAGTTAGGACTGCTTATAAGTAAAAGTGTCTTAAATGTTAATGTTTTTTCATCTTCTTAAAAGAATTAAACGACTTAAAACTGTTTCAGATGAACAAACAAATGTTCTACATAATTTCTAATGTGGGCCCAAACTGGCCATTAGTCATGGGCCCAAGCGTAATGAACTCCATCGCGCCATGGTAGCTAGGCGACAGCTGAGGGCCCCATTGGTCGTGGGCTCGGGTTCATTGAATTCCTTCACGCAGTGGATGCTACGCCACTGTCCCTACTGTCGTATGAAACGTAGGCTTACATGATATATTAATAAACATTAACTTACTTCTATTTAATTATTTTTAATGTTGGTGGTTAACGCCTAGTTCTATTTTAATATATCAATTTCAAATACAAATTTGTGTCAGTAATGGGAGATAAAAAGTGACATAATTATTTATTGTGTTTCTTTACTATATCGCCATATCTGATATTAGCTTTATACGTTATTTTTGTCGAAGTAATAAGTATCAATCTAGCCATCAAGAGCTGCTTTCAATTTCTTGACAGAAAACACTAACTCACTTTTGCACTCTTGTAGGTTAGACTTTCAAATCGATAACATAAAACAAACTTTGAATGAATGGTTTTGAAGTCATACGATGAGAATGAGTGGGCATTGGCATCGTATTGGTTTCAAAATCAACCATAGCAAGAAACAAACAAACAAACAAAAAAAAAAAAAAACTTTGGATGGATGGTTTTGAGGTCATACGTAGAGAATGAGTGGGCATTGGCATCTTATTGGTTTTAAAATCAACCACCGCAAGAAAAGAAAAAACAAACAAACAAACTTTGAGTTGATGGTTTTAAAGTGATACGATGAGTATGAGTGGGCATTGGCATCGTATTGGTTTCAAAATTAACCACCGCAAGAAAAGAAAAAACAAACAAACAAACTTTGAGTTGATGGTTTTAAAGTGATACGATGAGTATGAGTGGGCATTGGCATCGTATTGGTTTCAAAATCATCCACCTCTGGAATCCGCTGTTGGAGTAATTTAAATCGGTACACTCTGAACCTCCAAGAAAACATTTAACATATTGCTGTAACTCAGCCAACAGCGAATACAAAGAACCTTAATGAAAGGGATATATCAAAACACCAGTTTAATAATAGAACAATAGTAATGGAAGTAATAGGTAAGCATGTAGTTTAAATATTGGACTATCAGTGTTTCGTTATATTTCAATTTAAGTGACTGCCAGAGACGGTAGATCTATACTGCCTAACGACTGCCTGCTACACAAGTAAATATCGGTATTACACTAGTAGCAGTGGCGTAGCAAGGTACCGTGGGCCCGTATTCAAGAACATCTTGGTGCCCCCCCCCTCCCCACTCCAGCTAATAAGACAAATTTAGTGCTTGAAAAAAAATGAGTAATTTAAATGTAAAGACATTCCATTGTAAAGATCGTACCATTTTTTAAAAATAAGTTATTATGTCATAACGTTTGATTCAGTTAGGACTGCATATAAGTAAAAGTGTCTTAAATGTTAATGTTTTTTCATCTTCTTAAAAGAATTAAACGACTTAAAACTGTTTCAGATGAACAAACAAATGTTCTACATAATTTCTAATGTGGGCCCAAACTGGCCATTAGTCATGGGCCCAAGCGTAATGAACTCCATCGCGCCATGGTAGCTAGGCGACAGCTGAGGGCCCCATTGGTCGTGGGCTCGGGTTCATTGAATTCCTTCACGCAGTGGATGCTACGCCACTGTCCCTACTGTCGTATGAAACGTAGGCTTACATGATATATTAATAAACATTAACTTACTTCTATTTAATTATTTTTAATGTTGGTGGTTAACGCCTAGTTCTATTTTAATATATCAATTTCAAATACAAATTTGTGTCAGTAATGGGAGATAAAAAGTGACATAATTATTTATTGTGTTTCTTTACTATATCGCCATATCTGATATTAGCTTTATACGTTATTTTTGTCGAAGTAATAAGTATCAATCTAGCCATCAAGAGCTGCTTTCAATTTCTTGACAGAAAACACTAACTCACTTTTGCACTCTTGTAGGTTAGACTTTCAAATCGATAACAAAAAACAAACTTTGAATGAATGGTTTTGAAGTCATACGATGAGAATGAGTGGGCATTGGCATCGTATTGGTTTCAAAATCAACCATAGCAAGAAACAAACAAACAAACAAAAAAAACAAAAAAAACTTTGGATGGATGGTTTTGAGGTCATACGATGAGAATGAGTGGGCATTGGCATCTTATTGGTTTTAAAATCAACCACCGCAAGAAAAGAAAAAACAAACAAACAAACTTTGAGTTGATGGTTTTAAAGTGATACGATGAGTATGAGTGGGCATTGGCATCGTATTGGTTTCAAAATCATCCACCTCTGGAATCCGCTGTTGGAGTAATTTAAATCGGTACACTCTGAACCTCCAAGAAAACATTTAACATATTGCTGTAACTCAGCCAACAGCGAATACAAAGAACCTTAATGAAAGGGATATATCAAAACACCAGTTTAATAATAGAACAATAGTAATGGAAGTAATAGGTAAGCATGTAGTTTAAATATTGGACTATCAGTGTTTCGTTATATTTCAATTTAAGTGACTGCCAGAGACGGTAGATCTATACTGCCTAACGACTGCCTGCTACACAAGTAAATATCGGTATTACACTAGTAGCAGTGGCGTAGCAAGGTACCGTGGGCCCGTATTCAAGAACATCTTGGTGCCCCCCCCCCCCTCCCCACTCCAGCTAATAAGACAAATTTAGTGCTTGAAAAAAAATGAGTAATTTAAATGTAAAGACATTCCATTGTAAAGATCGTACCATTTTTTTAAAAATAAGTTATTATGTCATAACGTTTGATTCAGTTAGGACTGCTTATAAGTAAAAGTGTCTTAAATGTTAATGTTTTTTCATCTTCTTAAAAGAATTAAACGACTTAAAACTGTTTCAGATGAACAAACAAATGTTCTACATAATTTCTAATGTGGGCCCAAACTGGCCATTAGTCATGGGCCCAAGCGTAATGAACTCCATCGCGCCATGGTAGCTAGGCGACAGCTGAGGGCCCCATTGGTCGTGGGCTCGGGTTCATTGAATTCCTTCACGCAGTGGATGCTACGCCACTGTCCCTACTGTCGTATGAAACGTAGGCTTACATGATATATTAATAAACATTAACTTACTTCTATTTAATTATTTTTAATGTTGGTGGTTAACGCCTAGTTCTATTTTAATATATCAATTTCAAATACAAATTTGTGTCAGTAATGGGAGATAAAAAGTGACATAATTATTTATTGTGTTTCTTTACTATATCGCCATATCTGATATTAGCTTTATACGTTATTTTTGTCGAAGTAATAAGTATCAATCTAGCCATCAAGAGCTGCTTTCAATTTCTTGACAGAAAACACTAACTCACTTTTGCACTCTTGTAGGTTAGACTTTCAAATCGATAACAAAAAACAAACTTTGAATGAATGGTTTTGAAGTCATACGATGAGAATGAGTGGGCATTGGCATCGTATTGGTTTCAAAATCAACCATAGCAAGAAACAAACAAACAAACAAAAAAAACAAAAAAAACTTTGGATGGATGGTTTTGAGGTCATACGATGAGAATGAGTGGGCATTGGCATCTTATTGGTTTTAAAATCAACCACCGCAAGAAAAGAAAAAAAAAATCAAACTTTGAGTGGATGGTTTTGAGGTCATACGATGAGAATGAGTGGGCATTGGCATCGTATTGGTTTCAAAATTAACCACCGCAAGAAAAGAAAAAACAAACAAACAAACTTTGAGTTGATGGTTTTAAAGTGATACGATGGGTATGAGTGGGCATTGGCATCGTATTGGTTTCAAAATCATCCACCTCTGGAATCCGCTGTTGGAGTAAATTAAATCGGTACACTCTGAACCTCCAAGAAAACATTTAACATATTGCTGTAACTCAGCCAACAGCGAATACAAAGAACCTTAACGAAAGGGATATATCAAAACACCAGTTTAATAATAGAACAATAGTAATGGAAGTAATAGGTAAGCATGTAGTTTAAATATTGGACTATCAGTGTTTCGTTATATTTCAATTTAAGTGACTGCCAGAGACGGTAGATCTATACTGCCTAACGACTGCCTGCTACACAAGTAAATATCGGTATTACACTAGTAGCAGTGGCGTAGCAAGGTACCGTGGGCCCGTATTCAAGAACATCTTGATGCCCCCCCCCTCCCCACTCCAGCTAATAAGACAAATTTAGTGCTTGAAAAAAAATGAGTAATTTAAATGTAAAGACATTCCATTGTAAAGATCGTACCATTTTTTAAAAATAAGTTATTATGTCATAACGTTTGATTCAGTTAGGACTGCTTATAAGTAAAAGTGTCTTAAATGTTAATGTTTTTTCATCTTCTTAAAAGAATTAAACGACTTAAAACTGTTTCAGGTGAACAAACAAATGTTCTACATAATTTCTAATGTGGGCCCAAACTGGCCATTAGTCATGGGCCCAAGCGTAATGAACTCCATCGCGCCATGGTAGCTAGGCGACAGCTGAGGGCCCCATTGGTCGTGGGCTCGGGTTCATTGAATTCCTTCACGCAGTGGATTCTACGCCACTGTCCCTACTGTCGTATGAAACGTAGGCTTACATGATATATTAATAAACATTAACTTACTTCTATTTAATTATTTTTAATGTTGGTGGTTAACGCCTAGTTCTATTTTAATATATCAATTTCAAATACTAATTTGTGTCAGTAATGGGAGATAAAAAGTGACATAATTATTTATTGTGTTTCTTTACTATATCGCCATATCTGATATTAGCTTTATACGTTATTTTTGTCGAAGTAATAAGTATCAATCTAGCCATCAAGAGCTGCTTTCAATTTCTTGACAGAAAACACTAACTCACTTTTGCACTCTTGTAGGTTAGACTTTCAAATCGATAACAAAAAACAAACTTTGAATGAATGGTTTTGAAGTCATACGATGAGAATGAGTGGGCATTGGCATCCTATTGGTTTCAAAATAAACAATAGCAAGAAACAAACAAACAAACTTTGGATGGATGGTTTTAAGGTCATACGATGAGAATGAGTGGGCATTGGCATCGTATTGGTATCAAAATCAACCACCGGGAGATAAGAAAAAACAAACAAACAAACTTTGAGTTGATGGTTTTAAAGTGATACGATGAGTATGAGTGGGCATTGGCATCGTATTGGTTTCAAAATCATCCACCTCTGGAATCCGCTGTTGGAATAATCTAAATCGGTACACTCTGAACCTCCAAGAAAACATTTAACATATTGCTGTAACTCAGCCAACAGCGAATACAAAGAACCTTAACGAAAGGGATATATCAAAACACCAGTTTAATAATAGAACAATAGTAATGGAAGTAATAGGTAAGCATGTAGTTTAAATATTGGACTATCAGTGTTTCGTTATATTTCAATTTAAGTGACTGCCAGAGACGGTAGATCTATACTGCCTAACGACTGCCTGCTACACAAGTAAATATCGGTATTACACTAGTAGCAGTGGCGTAGCAAGGTACCGTGGGCCCGTATTCAAGAACATCTTGATGCCCCCCCCCTCCCCACTCCAGCTAATAAGACAAATTTAGTGCTTGAAAAAAAATGAGTAATTTAAATGTAAAGACATTCCATTGTAAAGATCGTACCATTTTTTAAAAATAAGTTATTATGTCATAACGTTTGATTCAGTTAGGACTGCTTATAAGTAAAAGTGTCTTAAATGTTAATGTTTTTTCATCTTCTTAAAAGAATTAAACGACTTAAAACTGTTTCAGATGAACAAACAAATGTTCTACATAATTTCTAATGTGGGCCCAAACTGGCTTTTAGTCATGGGCCCAAGCGTAATGAACTCCATCGCGCCATGGTAGCTAGGCGACAGCTGAGGGCCCCATTGGTCGTGGGCTCGGGTTCATTGAATTCCTTCACGCAGTGGATGCTACGCCACTGTCCCTACTGTCGTATGAAACGTAGGCTTACATGATATATTAATAAACATTAACTTACTTCTATTTAATTATTTTTAATGTTGGTGGTTAACGCCTAGTTCTATTTTAATATATCAATTTCAAATACAAATTTGTGTCAGTAATGGGAGATAAAAAGTGACATAATTATTTATTGTGTTTCTTTACTATATCGCCATATCTGATATTAGCTTTATACGTTATTTTTGTCGAAGTAATAAGTATCAATCTAGCCATCAAGAGCTGCTTTCAATTTCTTGACAGAAAACACTAACTCACTTTTGCACTCTTGTAGGTTAGACTTTCAAATCGATAACAAAAAACAAACTTTGAATGAATGGTTTTGAAGTCATACGATGAGAATGAGTGGGCATTGGCATCGTATTGGTTTCAAAATCAACCATAGCAAGAAACAAACAAACAAACAAAAAAAACAAAAAAAACTTTGGATGGATGGTTTTGAGGTCATACGTAGAGAATGAGTGGGCATTGGCATCTTATTGGTTTTAAAATCAACCACCGCAAGAAAAGAAAAAAAAATCAAACTTTGAGTGGATGGTTTTGAGGTCATACGATGAGAATGAGTTGGCATTGGCATCGTATTGGTTTCAAAATTTACTACCGCAAGAAAAGAAAAAACAAACAAACAAACTTTGAGTTGATGGTTTTAAAGTGATACGATGAGTATGAGTGGGCATTGGCATCGTATTGGTTTCAAAATCATCCACCTCTGGAATACGCTGTTGGAGTAATTTAAATCGGTACACTCTGAACCTCCAAGAAAACATTTAACATATTGCTGTAACTCAGCCAACAGCAAATACAAAGAACCTTAACGAAAGGGATATATCAAAACACCAGTTTAATAATAAAACAATAGTAATGGAAGTAATAGGTAAGAATGTAGTTTAAATATTGGACTATCAGTGTTTCGTTATATTTCAATTTAAGTGACTGCCAGAGACGGTAGATCTATACTGCCTAACGACTGCCTGCTACACAAGTAAATATCGGTATTACACTAGTAGCAGTGGCGTAGCAAGGTACCGTGGGCCCGTATTCAAGAACATCTTGGTGCCCCCCCCCCCCACTCCAGCTAATAAGACAAATTTAGTGCTTGAAAAAAATGAGTAATTTAAATGTAAAGACATTCCATTGTAAAGATCGTACCATTTTTTAAAAATAAGTTATTATGTCATAACGTTTGATTCAGTTAGGACTGCATATAAGTAAAAGTGTCTTAAATGTTAATGTTTTTTCATCTTCTTAAAAGAATTAAACGACTTAAAACTGTTTCAGATGAACAAACAAATGTTCTACATAATTTCTAATGTGGGCCCAAACTGGCCATTAGTCATGGGCCCAAGCGTAACGAACTCCATCGCGCCATGGTAGCTAGGCGACAGCTGAGGGCCCCATTGGTCGTGGGCTCGGGTTCATTGAATTCCTTAACGCAGTGGATGCTACGCCACTGTCCCTACTGTCGTATGAAACGTAGGCTAACATGATATATTAATAAACATTAACTTACTTCTATTTAATTATTTTTAATGTTGGTGGTTAACGCCTAGTTCTATTTTAATATATCAATTTCAAATACAAATTTGTGTCAGTAATGGGAGATAAAAAGTAACATAATTTTTTATTGTGTTTCTTTACTATATCGCCATATCTGATATTAGCTTTATACGTTATTTTTGTCGAAGTAATAAGTATCAATCTAGCCATCAAGAGCTGCTTTCAATTTCTTGACAGAAAACACTAACTCACTTTTGCACTCTTGTAGGTTAGACTTTCCAATCGATAAAAAAAAAAAAACTTTGAATGAATGGTTTTGAGGTCATTTGATGAGAATAAGTGGGCATTGGCATCCTATTGGTTTCAAAATAAACAATAGCAAGAAACAAACAAACAAAAAAACAAACTTTGGATGGATGGTTTTGAGGTCATATGATGAGAATGAGTGGGCATTGGCATCTTATTGGTTTTAAAATCAACCACCGCAAGAAAAGAAAAAAAAATCAAACTTTGAGTGGATGGTTTTGAGGTCATACGATGAGAATGAGTGGGCATTGGCATCGTATTGGTATCAAAATCAACCACCGCGAGAAAAGAAAAAACAAACAAACAAACTTTGAGTTGATGGTTTTAAAGTGATACGATGAGTATGAGTGGGCATTGGCATCGTATTGGTTTCAAAATCATCCACCTCTGGAATCCGCTGTTGGAATAATCTAAATCGGTACACTCTGAACCTCCAAGAAAACATTTAACATATTGCTGTAACTCAGCCAACAGCGAATACAAAGAACCTTAACGAAAGGGATATATCAAAACACCAGTTTAATAATAGAACAATAGTAATGGAAGTAATAGGTAAGCATGTAGTTTAAATATTGGACTGTCAGTGTTTCGTTATATTTCAATTTAAGTGACTGCCAGAGACGGTAGATCTATACTGCCTAACGACTGCCTGCTACACAAGTAAATATCGGTATTACACTAGTAGCAGTGGCGTAGCAAGGTACCGTGGGCCCGTATTCAAGAACATCTTAGTGCCCCCCCCCCCACACCAGCTGATAAGACAAATTTAGTGCTTAAAAGTCCTTAAAGTACAATTTCTTTCCCTTGTTCGATACCAAACAAAATAATTAGTTAGCAATAGTTAATAACGTAATTGATTAATGTATAATTTATTTGAAGTTCAAGTTTTGTCAGGTAAAAGAAATAATTGAGCAAAATTTCTTTTTGGTCAGAGATTGGGTGTTGGAGATATAATGTGTAAAAACGTGAGGAGATGGGGGGTGACTTTCCCGATCCTTCCCCGCTACGCCCATGCAAAATATAGTTTTGTTTTATTGTTGTTTTTGCGTTAACTTAAGTTCTCTGAAATTCATTTAATAATTATGTCTAGTTTACTAGTTGAATTCTGCCCCCTGGTTGATCAGTTCCAAGAAGTGTCGAGTTACGGAACGTATCATGAGGACTGCACAATATTTTTATTCATAAGTCAAGATGCCAAAACTCTTTAATAAACCGTTATTCTGAACTCATTAATAACCCGTTCATATTATGCTTAGATGGGTATAGTAATTGCGTGCTCCCATTCTCGATAGTTTACGAATTCTTTTCGAATCTTGGCTATATGCTAAAGAGTTTTAAAATTGTCTTCATTTTGAATTCACTAACAAACTTGGCCGAGTTTACGTCATTCATCAACGTGCATGACAAGATTGACTTAGGACGTAAGGCGTTATCATCTCTTTTTGGAAGTAACGTCTGTATTTTATAAGGTACGATAAGATCTTAAAAGTAGATTGTTGAGAAAATATTATTGATAGTCATTTGATTGATGTCATATTTTGCCTATATCCTTTCATCAACTTGAGAAATAATAAAAATATAAACAAAATTTTCTAAAAAATATTTTATTGATATAAAATAATCGGACATTTGACATTTATTTACAAACACATCGGTGTACAGCACAGATTACAATAGTTGATCTGAAGGTTGTTTTTTTTAGCTAACTGCAGTACCAAGTTCAATACAATACATAAAATAGATTTAAAACTTATATCTTAGCATAGTAATGTGACAGTGATATCATTTAGATCTATTATAGTTTACTAAACTATGTTTCATATGACAAACTAGGCTATATTTGCAGGTAAACGATTGTGTCTAAATTATTAAGACATGCAATCTTATTGTTAAAATGTATCAAATATACATGAAATATAATATTGTTAAAAAATTAACAAACATAACTAAACTCAGAGGCCGCTTCAGAAATACACAGGACCCCGTAGTACCGATTTAGCAATTGCTAAGGTTGGATTAATTTCGCTAAAAAAAATTAGTGTCTTAATTGTTGGTAGCCTTTGCTATTAAGAATCTGTTTAAAACAGTAAAACAATATAAAGATGGGTGTGTGCACAGTGGAAGAGTGGTTAAGTGCCTGGCTTTTGAAACTGGGGTCATGGGTTCGAATCTCGCTGAAGACTAGGTTTTTGAAAATCATGATTTTTTTTTGTTGGGAGTCCAGCCAACTCTAATTTATACCTGACTTTAGTTGGGGAATGTAAAGACGGTTGGTCGTTGTGCTGGTCACAAGACACCCTGCTCGTTAACCATTGGCCAAAGAAACAGATGACCTAAACATCATTTGCCCGCGAGGTCTGAAAGGGGAAACTTTACTTAATATAATATAATAATGATGTTGGACTTTGGCGTAAAAATTTGCTTACTAATGTTTTGTTTTTTTAAAAAGTAAAGAATAAATGCGCCTTACTAACAAAAGAATTTCTCTCTGAACGTAATTTTTAGTTCCCAATTTTTAAAAAATACCATCCATTTGGGTTGACAAAGTCTTTATAAGGACGATCTCAGGACAAGCGATTCGAGAGTAGGCTTTATGGCGACCACCCGGTATTCCATCCTTTAAACACCACAAATGAGTAAGCTGCCTGTTTTTAGCCATTTATTAATTTCAATTTTTTAGGCGTATGCGAAATTTTGAAAACGTATTATTTGTATATCTGTACTTTACTTGCTTGACCAAACTTGGCAAATTTATTTGGAATGCTAAGCACAGAGACTGACACAGGCTAAACGCGTCTACCTTTGATGTAGGCACATTACATATATGAATTGATGCTTCTAGTGTTGTCAGTAACCTTAACTTACCACATACTATATACGAAAGTAAAAATAATATCATGTCAACAATTTAAATGGTTATAAAAAATAATACTGTAGCTGTCATAGCTATGAAAGAGTTTTGTTAGAAAATAAAAAAGATGCACACATTTACAAAAAGACTGATATCTTACATTATATTATTATAAAAAACATATATTTGAGCGATGCTAAAGTAGAATTATAGAGAGTTAGTTGCGTGCAGCATAAAGTATACAGCAAACTTTTTATATACTTTAGATTTTTTCCCCCCTCCCCCCCCCCCAGCTTATGGCACTTGCTTCCCATTGTGAGAGCTCGAAAACTTGTGGATTTAATTGTCAGATCATCCAGTGCCTGGACAGCAGCGGCTGGCACTAGAGGCGGTTCAATACAATAGCACAAGTGCCAGAAACACCGCCGGGGAGAGGAATAAATTGAGGCGGTGAACAGAGCATGAGGCGCTGTCCAGCTGTCTGTACAGCCTGCTGTAGATGTTGACGTGACGTAGCATGCTGATAGTGTTGACAGAGATGGGAGGCAGCTCGTTGTGTTTCAACATCAGGCCAGCTGGAAAAGATATAGAGGGGAAAAAAAGTGCATTTTGATTCATTTTTGTGAACTAACAGTGAACAAACCATTTATATACATATATAATTCTCTTTATTGCTCAAGAGTTTGGACACTAAGTAATGGAAAGATCACTCTTTTATTTCTGCAAGTCGGACGGACTAGAAATACCCCACGTAATTTTAGAGGTAAAAAAAAAGGGGGGGGGGGGAGAACAAGTAGTATACACCCGTCACTAAATAGCAGGGCCTGACTTAACCATTGTGACAAAGAAGTCATGGAAAGAGAACAACTAATCTACTCTGTATTCACCCGTCACTAGATAGCAGGGCCGGACTTAACTATTTTGGGGCCCAGTGCGAAACGGATTTCGCGGGGCCCAGTTTGGGTAGGGATACGGATAATAAGTGAAAATTAAGAGTTTGTTTTAGAAAATATATTCGCCTTTGCATTTTATTCATTCTTTACTACGCACAGAATTACTACACGAGCCTTGCTTGTAGCGAAGTCATACAGTATATCATAAGAATTCTGTTTCCTACATAGATCACACTCAATAGCAAGAATTACCAAATGTTTCAATCTATCTACGAGAATTGTTGACCTCAAGTAATTCTTCATTAGTTTGAGGCGCGAGAAGCTTCTTTCACCAGATTCCACAATTATGTGATAATGCCTTTTTTTTTATTGTGCGTAGTATTGACGTTTTCCATATTGAATGACACTCCAAAATGACAATTTTTGTCTCTATATTTCTGGAGTTTGTATGAGTTTTCAAAAGATTTTAAGAATTTCCGGAGATTTCCAGGACTTTTTCATATATTTTGCAATTTCAAGAGATTTCCAGGAGCTCATGGTAAATCAGGAGGCTGCGGAAATCTGTTATAAGTTATAAAATGGTTTAATTTAATAATTTACACCTAGAGTTAGCGCGGGTCTTATGAAAGTGCTTGGCCCACTGCGGTCTACCTCAAGAATTATAACATTTAGGGCAGAAGAATTACAAATTTCAAAGGATTTGCTAAGACAAATTTGTACCAATACTTCTTCTTCCCTAGTGCTATTAGAGCTTGGTATGGGTTGCCTGAGTCAGCCATGAAAACTAAGGACTTGGAAAAGTTAAAATCATTGATTAACTTGCATGACTAGATTGACCCAGGGGCACGTAAGGGGCGTAATCATCTTCTTTTTTTAAGTAACGTGTGTAATTTATAAGATAATAAGATAAGATTCGGACTGAAAAAAATATCGCATGGCCACTGAACCACGGCCCATTTATGGGATTTTAGTCGACTCTTCATTTTAAATATTACAGTTCACCTAGCATCACTTCAAGAACTTGACCGTCAACACATTCTTCCAAGACCATTCTTTATTGGAGACCTTAACGTCACAATCCCAGACCTGTGACGTGGCAACGAGCTATTGGTCTTAACTGCCCACAGTTGTGACATTGCAGGTCAGTGTTCAGGCCTTCTATAACGAATGGACTCGCTTCTTTCCACCCGCTGATAAAGATCGAATCTAGAAGTCATTGGTACTTCAGGAATCTTACAAATATGATATATGTCTAGCATGACTGCATATCAAATTGTCACTTGAAGGCACACTATAGTGAACATAAATATAGAATATATTTTGACTCCATAGATCCTCTTGAAGTAGTATCAAGTTTCTATTTACACCTTGCGGGGCAGATTATATTAATGCGCATCTCTTTCTATAGCCCTCGGTCGGCACAACGACTTTATTTTCACCGATTAATTTCATGGTACTTTTAGCCTCTTATAACAATATAGAACGTTTTCGTTGCACCCAGGCGCAAACCATAGGCGTAGTAAGGTTGCGCTGCGCCTCCAACAAAAGTCGAGTTGGCTATGTACATTTACAAAAACACATTTCAATATAAGCTATTCCATTTTAAAAGTAATAAAAGTGAAGTCCCATTTCAGAACTTGTGATCTATATGGCAGATGATTTTAAGATCATCTGTTTCTTTGGCCAATGGTTAAAGAGCAGGGTGTTATGTGAGCAGCACAACAACCTACCGCCTTTACTTTCCTTAAGGTCATTGAGTGAAATTCTAATACTTTCTCTAAATCAAAATTATATTGTGCTACAAAAGGAAGAGCTTAACAAAATGGATTTTAAGTGCTAACAATTATCATATACTTTTTAAATTCCTTAGCTCTTCAGCACTTCTTTTATTCTGTACACCGGATACACACAAAAAAGCTGGCTATTTATAGTTTTTCGGCCTTAAAAAATATCTCATAAAATGTTAGTTTAAAAAAAATAATTTAGCAATTTTATTGACAGGAATAAATATAATTTAACTGTATTAAGTAAATTATAAATCGCAATCCTTATTATTTTCGTACCAAACAGATGCAGTGTTTTTATGTGTTTACTGACGTTCGCAACATTTTAGTTGTTAGTGTATTAACAGCAAATGAAAAACATGTAAATATAGACTACATTTAATTACAATCTTACTTCTGTCCAACTCTCCTTTGGCGTAAAATTGATACCAATTATTTGTCAAGTCTAAAGTTGTGTCTGAGTCTGTGCCTTTTTTCTGTTCAATAGAACAACTTATTATAGGATCTAGGATACATTTATAGTAGGCCTATTTCAACATTTTTCCCTGTTAGCATATGCACGTTTAAGTATGAATTAATACTAAAGTAAATATGAATAGATACTGAACTAAATCATGTTTACAGAACTGTACGTATTTAAGTAGAAAAACTACAAAGAATTTACATTTAAACAACTGACGATATGAAACACATTAATTACAAGGTTACAAAAACAGTTTTTGTGAAAACACAAACTCAAAATCGGCACCGAAGTGGTCCACCCAGACAGGAAAAAAAGTCAGGTTTCAATATTTTCAGAAGAATATAATGAAATTCTATCAAAGGCAAATGACAGAGAAGAATGTAATGGAGAAAGAAGGTTGACAGATCCTGTGTGGTGCCCCAAAAGTCCAGCAGACCAAGGGATAGGTGAAAGTGAAGTTAGATGTGAGCCTGGCCTAATTGATGTATTTTAATGAGTATCTAATTGTTTTGTAAAGGGTCAGTCTCTTATTCAAAGCCTGGAGATTATAAAATTTCCGTAAAAAAAAAATCTTCTAGTTTTGTGTCTCATAGACGGACTGTGTGGCTGCAGTTCAGGCAATAATATGAAAAAATACTTATTAATTTTTGTTTTAAATTATGCCTAACTTATTTGCATAGTAAATAGATTTTTTCTCTTTAAAAAAAAGTTAACATTTTTATTGTAAATGTAGTATTTAGTATGACAGAACTTAATAACATAGCAATACAAATGCATAAAACAAATTTTTTGACAAAAAATCTAAAACTATTTGCATAAATATTTTTTAAAAAATGGTAAATAGTCATCTCCCTTACTAAAAAGCCTCCAGTGTTTGTTACTATTAATAGTGAATAACTGTAAAAATGGTGTATTTTTATGAAAAAACTGCTTGCAAAATTGATTTAAAAAATTACATTTTTCGCTTTCAAAAAAAAAAAAAAGTAGCCGTTGCATCAGAACATTGAATGATCTAAAATATCCTGATGTCTGATTTTCATTTTCTCTTCTAGTTTCTGAGATCTAAACGGGACGGACGGATGGACGGACAGACAGGCCACACAAAACTAATAGCGTCTTTTCCTCTTTCGGGAGCCGCTAAAAAAAGGAGACTATTATTCAATAGTTCGCTCATAAAAATATGCCAAACAATACATTAATGAATTACCACATTTTAATAAACTAAACAGTGTGAGTGAATGAGAGAGAGAGAGAGAGAGAGAGAATAGATAGATAGAATGAGTGATAGAAAGAAAGATCCCGAGACAAAGAAAAAGTAAAATTGTCAAATGTATTGTTTCGATTCATTAAAAAATAAAACAGAACAAAAGCTTTCTTCTGGTATAAGTTAAATATTCTTAGTAAAGTGTAAAATAAAATATTAACTTGGGTGAAGAGTAGATAATCAGTTAAGGTTTTCCTAAATGCTCAGTGATGAGAATGATTCAGAGAAAAAATTATCATTATAACAAATTAGCATAAATCAAATGTGAAGTTTGTCATTACTTACCGACAGAGAGGACGTCATCTTACAATAGATGTAACCGTCTGTGGAGTTCTGAGCAACTAGAGTGTACATATTTTCTTTCACTTTTGGTCTGGAGTGGGCCAGATTGATCCACATGGTGACAGACTCCAGCTCCTTGTCGCCTACAGATTTCCTCTTGCAGGCTATGACCCCATCACCGCCCTGAAAGCATACCATTTCATGTGACAATGAAAACAGTGAAAAACTTGTGCATGACAAAAAAATAATTATTATACTGTATTTCAGATGTCAAATTATTATTTGATTATATTTATATATAGATTGCGGAACCAGTAAGTTTCGGGCAGGAGGAGCTCGTTAGCCTTGGTTGGCTACCCATCTAGGAGAAGGAAAACTCTGAATCCAAACCTCCGCTGCCTTGCGGCTATACCTAAACATGGGAAAGGCTTCGGGAGACAACCCTCAAAAAAAAACTCAGGAGCTGGTGACTCTTAGGCAGATTGTTGCACACTGTGGTACAGCCTGGCAGAGCCTGCGGCGCTACTGACCCCAAACTGTATCGGATATTTCGTTCATTTGGTCACATCAGCGGAGAGGGGGGGGGGGAACTGCTGTGTGGGAGACATAGTTCCGACCATAGACAATGCCCAGGCTAACCAAGTCACGACTTAAGGAGGCCGCCGCCGACGATTCGATTATAAAATATAACCAAACAGCTTTAACTATTTAATGCAGGAAAAAAACAAAGAGAGAGAACAGTGATTTCTGCAGACCATTTTATCATCTGATGAAAGTCCCAGAGCCAGCCAGCCAGTTGCTTTGCCGCTGATCTCAAGCTCTAGAAATGTCAAATTTTTGATGCTGTATGTGAGAAGATAATCACATTGGAGATGGCTGCAGTTATCATTTCCGAATCTGAAACACACATACACAAAAGCTTAACATATATTCTTGTAATGCCCCCCCCCCCAAAAAAAAAAACAACAACACAAAACCGAACGCAAACATTGATAGTTATTTACGAGATTCGTGTGGATTTTCCCTAGCGGTAGCTATTTTCCCTTATGAAATAAAGAAATCAATCTGTCGCCACAATAATTGGAATATGCACACACAAAAATTGATTGGGTGTTGGAGATTTATTTTTTTACATATTATAATTGCACCCGATGATCGCGCAGATAAGCGTAACTAAGTAGTTTAAACATTGAAACAATATCTGTGTCTAGAGATTTATATGGAGGTGCAGTCTATGAAGTCAGCTTTTTAAAACACAATAAGCACAATTTAATGATCTAACAAAAGGTAGGCTACTCCTTTCAGAACTTGAGATTTTAGGGATGCAGGTGACGTAAAGAGATGGTTACGATAATGTCTTATGACCATTACAACGACCAACCACAACTACTTCTCCAACTATGTGACCAGTACAACGACCAACCACAACTACTTCTCCAACTCTGTGACCAGTACAACGACCAACCACAACTACTTCTCCAACTCTGTGACCAGTACAACGACCAACCACAACTACTTCTCCAACTATGTGACCATTACAACGACCAACCACAACTACTTCTCCAACTATGTGACCATTACAACGACCAACCACAACTACATCTCCAACTCTGTGACCAGTACAACGACCAACCACAACTACTTCTCCAACTATGTGACCAGTACAACGACCAACCACAACTACTTCTCCAACTATGTGACCAGTACAACGACCAACCACAACTACATCTCCAACTCTGTGACCAGTACAACGACCAACCACAACTACTTCTCCAACTATGTGACCAGTACAACGACCAACCACAACTACTTCTCCAACTATGTGACCAGTACAACGACCAACCACAACTACTTCTCCAACTCTGTGACCAGTACAACGACCAACCACAACTACTTCTCCAACTCTGTGACCATTACAACGACCAACCACAACTACATCTCCAACTATGTGACCATTACAACGACCAAACACAACTACTTCTCCAACTATGTGACCATTACAACGACCAACCACAACTACATCTCCAACTCTGTGACCAGTACAACGACCAACCACAACTACTTCTCCAACTATGTGACAATTACAACGACCAACCACAACTACATCTCCAACTCTGTGACCAGTACAACGACCAACCACAACTACATCTCTAACTATGTGACCATTACAACGACCAACCACAACTACTTCTCCAACTATGTGACCATTACAACGACCAACCACAACTACTTCTCCAACTCTGTGACCAGTACAACGACCAACCACAACTACTTCTCCAACTATGTGACCATTACAACGACCAACCACAACTACTTCTCCAACTATGTGACCATTACAACGACCAACCACAACTGCATCTCCAACTCTGTCAAAACCGTCCTGAAAATGTCCAATTTCAGTCTTCACCGGGATTCAAACTCAAGCGGTTCGGAAGGCGAGCGCTTCACAACTCAGCTAACACACTAACTAAAACACAATCTATTTATTGCACGTAAATTAAAGCTGAAACCTACCGTGCACTACTACGAGTACCGAGTACTACACTCTAGAAAACTGAATGTATTAAAGACTCTCTGGAAAGTTTAAGAAGTCATACAGACCTGTTCATAACATTTAGGAGATTATCACTTGAAGTTTTCAACAATCAGAGAATAGATGGGACAAACATTTCCAGAAACCATTGGATCAACCAGAAGTCTTTAACTACAAAGAAAATGACAATCATCTTGAATCTTCCAATCAAATGTGAAATTCCAAAATGAAAAAAAAGACCCTTCATTCGAAATAAATAAAAGAAAGTCTGATGATTTGCTGTGGCCTTGACCCCAATTTTGTTGAGAATACAGAAAGGTAAGGACATGCAAGAATATTAGAAATTCAACTCACAACGCTATCCTATTAATATAATCTTAGTAACTGTATCAAATTACTTCGTATCTGATCCACTAACAGGAGGCGCAGGAACTTTAATATTGGGAGCTTAGGGCGTCCCCGAGTCCATAAAGCTATAATGGGTACCTGACAATAGTTGGGCAAAAGTGAAAACGTTTGGTCGTTGTGTTGGCAACAGACACCCTCGTTAACCGTGGGCCACAGAAACAGATAACCTTTACATCATCAGCCCTATAGATCGCAAGGTATGAAAGGGGAACTTAACAGGAGATACTTCGTGTTAAATAAGAGTGAAAGATTTTTTCAAAAATTAATTGATTAATCAGGATTTATACAGAACAGATATTGTATAGTTTGAATAACAACCCTTTACATAAAAAGGGACACATGCAGATAAATTGTAAATTTTAAAAAAATCAGAATGGATATTATACATTTTGCTATTTGCATATTGAGAAGTTTTGGTAAAAAATTTAAGAGAACTCAACATGTTACAAACAAGAGGTGTGATTCAAGTAGCTCATGGCCATGTAAACATAAGACTGTGATAGTATTTGAAAGAAACAGTTAACCATTGGCTTAAATATATTGTCTTTGGAAGTAACTAAAGGCTTAATTATATTGTCTTTGGAAGTAACTAAAGGTTGAATTATATTATCTTTTGAAATAACCAAAGGAACTGAGTTCTTTTAGTATTTCATATAAAGATGTATGACATATATATCAGGATAAATTCCACACTTTTGTGCGTTTTGTCTGTCAGTTCGTCTGTCCGTCATGTTTATATCGAACAAAAGAAGACTAAAAGCTATTGAAATCTGGTTAACCTTTAATTTTCCTTCGAAAACATAGAAATGGTTTTAAGTATCTATTATAGATTGTTCTGGGAGTTTATATCTATCTCTCTCTCTCTCTCTCTCTCTCTATATATATATATATATATATATATAGAGAGAGAGAGAGAGAGAGAAAGAGAGAGAGAGAGAGAGAGAATCTCAGATAAATCAAATACCGTTAATTAAATTTTTGGGGTGATCTAGTATATAAAAATTTTATCTACCATAGCCTTGTTGAGAGATTTTCATACCATACTTTGGTGTTAGGAAGTTGTTTTCCTTAAAAATCCAGAACATAATATTAAGATAAAATTAGATTTTGTAACGTTTAAGCTAGAAAATTAAATGTAGTGTAAGATAGAAGTGCGATTTTAAATAAATAGAGTTAAAATGTTTTTCATAAAAAATCCGGAACAGACAATTTTTGTAAATGAGAATAAGATTATTTGTTTTATTTTTTAGAAAAGGATTTCAAACAGTTTTTTGCCGTTAGTAGATTTTTATAATAAAATTCGGATCACTTTGGCGATGATTTGTAAGATTATTAATGTTATGTAGGTCGATTTCTTTTTCAAAACAAAATTCCGGAACATTCTTTACCGATAAAATTTTTTTGCTATGTTTCAGCAAGACAATAAAATGTAAAATAAGTCTAACAAACCTAAGAGTAGCTTTTCCCCTTACGGGAGCCCTAAAAAGTCATTTTCAATAATCGTTTCTAGTAAATTACTTTCTTATTTTAAAATCCTTAACAAACTATTGTCGATATTTTTGAAAAAAAAAGTCATTTCACAAACATTTGTTCTAAGTTGAAAATACGGAACGAGTTGATATGGATAATTAAACTATAGTGACGTATTGTCAAAGAATATAAGTGTAATGTTAGTCAACGATGTGATTTCAAATAATCTTTTGACATAATTTATTTTTATATAACAACTTCTGGAACAACTTTATAGTTATTAAAATATAGGTCAGTATAGAGATTTTCATTTAACATTTATATGCTATTTACATTAAAAAACCGGAACAACATATGATTGATCAGGTGTTTTCAACGTTTAAGCAATGAAATTAAGTATAATATAAATTAGAAGAACAAACAGACACTCGTTGACATTGATTTGTTTTCCCAAACCATCCAGAACAATCTATTATAGATACTTAAAATTATCGAGATGTTTCGGAAGGAACATTAAAGGTTAAATCAGATTTTCAATTGCTTTTAGTGTTGTTGTTTTTCTTAAATCTAAACGTGACGGACAGACTGACCCACAGACAAAACGTACAAAAATAAGCGGCTTTTATCCTGAAGGGGCACTAAACAAAAAATAAATAAAATCTGATTACTTAACATTTTTATGGAATTAGTTTAGCACCATATCGTGCCGCGTCGTTACGCTACTGCACGAATGTGCATAAAAAGTCCATTTTAAAAAATGTGCGTGATATTTACATACAAATTGCATTCTAAGCCTTTATAAACAAACATGAATGTTTTCTTTTAATTTTAGCAGCTAGTTGACCAGAAAAAAATATCTGTAACTAAAATTTTATATTTGTTGTGTACATTTCTTGTTAACATATTATTGTGTCTGTATGCCAAGTGAAATATTCAACACTTACATCTCCTCTAACCAACACACTAACCACTGTAACAGAGAATTAATAAGGAATGAATTATTATTTTTTTTTATCTCAAACAAGTGAAAGAAAGTATACATCATTGATGTGGTGGTATATGTTGAATTATATAGTCTCCTTTATAATTTGTAGAGAGAATTATTTTTATGAAAAAATCGCTTGCATAATTAATTTTATAAGGAGCAAATAAAAAAAACTTTTGTTTTCAAACAAGTTCGCAAGAAAATGTTTTAGGCGTCACGCGATAACAATCAATAACTCAGTGGTCAGATCTAGTCTCAGAAAAACAAGTCAACAAATCTAATTCAAACTGTGAAGTGTTGATCCATTTTGAGCAGCATTTTATACAACACTCTTGCTTTATAAAATGTATCTGTAGCATAGCAAGCTGCTATAGTGTATTTATGCCAATGCTCTTTAAGTGTTGAATATTTCATTGGAATAGCCAAGCAGGGTTGCTACAAAGCTTATATCAACTCACTCTGTCTGTGTGGTAAAAAGTTTGTTTACGTTATTTCTCCCACACCCTCTGATCAAGTTGAAATTTCGCACAATTATTTCTTTTATCTGAGAAAACAAAATTCAATTAAAAAAATAATTTAAAAATTAGAAAACCAATTAGTTTATACATCATCCTCCTCACCTGTCGCTTGACTTTCACCATGGTGGTGCTGTAACAGTTCGAGTAACCGAATTCCTTTACTTTCTCCTGTCAGCATCTGTTATTAGTAGGATATCAAGTCCATTATTTTATATTGTTCACCAGCTTTTCTTCGAGCTCCCTCTACTGTACCTTGAAGGATGACTTTGGACACAGTCATGTCTTACAATATGACCAAACCAGCGCCACTTTTCTCTCTTCAAAGTATTGAGAATTCTTCCTTTTTGCCAGTCAGAGTGTTGACTTGTCTAATTACAAACTTACTTGTCTGCTGCTGATGTCCAGCATTTTTCTGTAGCCTTTACTCTCAAAAGCTTGGATTCTTCTTTAAGCCTCAGCGTTCATTGTCCAACTTTCAAAACCATATAATAGTTAGGAGACCAGTAGCGTAGAATACAGCTTTAATTTTACTTAGAAGCTGATCATAATCTTACAGATTTTCCAGAGTTTGTTCATGGCAGTGAATTCCGAGTTGTTGTTTTTTAAATTTAATCTCATTTATTGATCCTCCATCTTTTGCTATGTTTGACCTTAGGTATTTAAATAAAGTCTATATAATCTGCAAATTTGTGATTGGAAATAGACCTCCCGTTTATTTCCATGTCCGGATTAAATCCTTCTCGAGTTTCCATCATAATATGCCCCACAAATGTGTTCAAAAGAGCTGGAAAGAGAATACATCCTTGCCGCACTCCTATTGTTGTTCAAAAGTATTAAGCTTTTTGCATTTGGGTATAGGGCTTTGATAAATATTGAGTATCAATTAGGAATGAATTATTATTATTTTTTTTATCTCAAACAAGTGAAAGAAATTATACTTAATTGATGTGGCGGCATATGTTGAATTAGTCCCCTTTATACTTTGTAGAGAGAATTAGGTCGCCGCTTTAAAGTTTGAAGCTATCAATAGATAACTATAAAACCTTCCATTTTCATAAGCACATCGCTGGTACAGTGGTTAGTGTGTTGGTTAGAGGAGACGTAAGTGTTGAATATTTCATTTGGCATACAGATACAATAAACTTAACAAAAACAAAAGCCTGAGCCATGTGTGGTACAACAAGGGTTAACGGCAGCTATTGGAGGTACTGAAAATCCAAACCAAATTACCAGCTGTTGGACACTTATTTTAGTTTACTTAGGAACGCACTATAGTAGACTGACTGTGAACGCACATTTTATAGTAACAGGGGTTAGAGATTAGTGTAGACTGTAGACTTTTAGATCAGTTATTGCTAGGCTCTTAAAGGGATAGCATCGTTGTAGTGACGGACTCGACTTTGGTCCATTCTGCAGTAAAGATTGCAATTATATTTTCATCTCGAGTTACTGTGCATTGATCGTGTTCGTTACTTTTCATTCTTTGGCACGTGATGCTCATGTTCGGACTCGCATCTGTGATACACCTTACAAGGTACTCACGCATCAAGTATTATCAAATATAACTTATATACTTACATCCGTTACACAACACACACTGTTGTGAGCATTCTAACATGTTTGGTTCTTACCTGACACAGCTTTGATCTTTGCCACACACTTTCTCAGCATGAGCCGAAGACACATCTGGAAATAGTAGATCTTGTGAATAATTAGATATCAAAATGTACAAGCGTAAAAAAACTACACATAAATTACAATGCCATTATACTGTTGAAATAAAGCTAGAGCCACACTCCTGCTCTTTATAAACTTGAGATTTACACTAATGGTGGAGAAAACTATAAATAGCTAGCTATTTGGCGTATTAAAGGTGCGGTGGTTGAGTAGGTTCGAGTCTTGGTGAAGACTGGGATTTAGAATTTTCTGATTTTTTTTGGGCGCCCCTGAGACCACCATGAGTTTAGCTGGGGGAAAGTCAAGGCGGTTGGTCGTTGTGCTGGCCACATGACACGTTGCCCAAAGAAACAGATGTCCTTAACATCATCTGCCCTATAGATCGCAAGGTCTGAAAGGGGAACTTTACTTTTATATTATTTGGCGTATCCGGTGTACAAAATGAAGTATTGATCACCTATGTTTTTGTGTAGAGGTATGTGATTATTTATTTTTCGCACCACTTGGCGCTGCAGAAACAAATTCCATTTGTAGCTTTTTTTTTTTTCGTTGGCAAAATAAAAGTAAAACTTAGCGCCTTGACATTGTTTAGCTTATCACGAAAATCTCCATCATCAAAACTGATCAGATAAATAAGAGATAAGATAAGATAATTTTTTTATTGATCCAATCAAATAGAAATTCAGTTTCACTACAACTGAAAACCTCGGCGTTTTAACAAACCCTATCTATCAATGTATTCATAATGTAATCCAGTCGTTCACCTATAACATACAAATTAAAACCAAGTAATGTGGTAAAGACAAAGTAACTTTTAATGAATGGAGAATAGACGTTCAAACTGAAGAGTCCAAGAGAATGTAACCCTAAAACTACAGGCCTAGCGCTTGCCACCATTTAGAACGATATAATAGGAGGAGGAACATACACCGGTACCCACAATGAGGAGGAACATACACCGGTACCCACAATGAGGAGGAACATACACCGGTACCCACAATGAAGAGGAACATACACCGGAACCCGCAACCTGGAAGCTAGATACTCTGGCGTAATCGAAGAAAGAAAAAGGCCTCAGCAATTATACATAGGAATTACATCATAGCACGAGACTTCTTTAGGTGCCAGCAAAAGTATTCAAGCGAGAGAGGAGAAATATCAGAAAAAGATCTTGAATAGATGGTATCGCAAAGAGGAGGTGAATCTTAAGTCTTGAATAGATGGTATCGCAAAGAGGAGGTGAATCTTAAGTCTTGAATAGATGGTATCGCAAAGAGGAGGTGAATCTTAAGTCTTGAATAGATGGTATCGCAAAGAGGAGGTGAATCTTAAGTCTTGAATAGATGGTATCGCAAAGAGGAGGTGAATCTTAAGTTCAAGGCAATAGAGGATATGTGTGAGAAATTAGACTGAACAACTTATTTGAAGAAGAAACACTTTAAAGTTCTGTTACTGAAATATGAAACAAGCAATATGAGAGAGAGGGGGAGAGAGAGGGGGGAGAGAGAGGGGGGAGAGAGAGAGGGGAGAGAGAGGGGGGAGAGAGAGGGGAGAGAGAGAGGGGAGAGGGATGGAGAGTGGGGAGAGAGAGAGAGGGTGGAGAAAAAGGGAATGAGAGGGGAGAGAAAGGGGGAAGAGATAGAAAGGAAGAGAGAAAGAGAGGAAGAAAGAGAGGGAGAGAGAGAGGGAAGGGGAGAGAGAGAGGGAAGGGGAGAGAGAGAGGGAAGGGGAGAGAGAGAGGGAGGGAGAGAGAAAGGGAAATAGAGAGGGAAGGGATAGAGAGGGAAAGAGAGAGAAGAAGAGAGAGAGAGAATAGAAGGAGATAGATAGACGGAAAGGGGGGATTTTCTTCAAAACGTGACAAAACGTATTTTAAAAAAAATTATTCCACGCCCGCCTCCCCTCCCCCCCCTCCCGAAAAAAAAAAGTTGTATCGACCGTGCCCTGAAGTCACTTCTGCTCTGTTTTTATCTAATTCCCCTCTCTCCTCCCTTCCCACTTTTTCTCATTGTCTCTTGTTTCTTAGTGTAAGTCAATTTTGTTTGACTTTTGTCTTGCGCTGTTCTTGAATTAATTCACGTTCTTGACTTAGGAATGGTCTGGAGGGTCTTTGTTAGCGATTAGATCTGGACTACATTGAAATGAAATTTTGTAATAGCAGTGTGGGCTTAATGTAGTCTGTAGGCTATGTAGTGTGGGTTTAACCGAGACCAGTAGTTATAGAGGGCCTCAACACTGACCTGCAACATCACAACCCATGGGCAGTTTAGACCAATAGCTACTATATCTATCTTATATAATACAGACGTTACTTTAAAAAAGAAGATGATTACGTAATACGCGTCATGCATTTATTCATGCATATTAACCAATGACTTAAATTCTGCCCAAGTCACTGGTTTTCCTGACTAGCTCAGTCAATCCGCAAGTAACCACTGATTGACTGATTAATCAAGAGATTTTTTTAAACTGTCGTACGGAATCACATGACATATCGTACAAAGGTTAATTTTCCTTCCTAGACGGTTTTGACAGATTCGCAACCTGACCACCGCAATACCCTAAACACCGCAGGCTTTCCATCAAACTTTTCTATTTTATTTTAGGTATTTCCCCAGTATGCCGCAGTCTATATATAAAGCATGAAAAGAAATAGCACAAATTTCGTATTTTTAATGTACTTTTTTTTCCTTTTCCATAAGATTAGTTATTTTTAATATACCTTACGTCATTTCCGCTTCCTTTTAAACGTCGTCTAGATTTTAAAATAAACAACAATAATCCTATAAGCATTAAAAAAATAGATCTAGAATTTTATGATTAATTAAGGGATGCAAAAAAAAAGGTGTGTGGTGAAGGGTCGATCATTCGGAGGAGGCTTAAACAGTTAAGAGTTGTCTTTGTAAGTAAAAAAAGGCCTAAAATTATGAAAGCGGGTGTTTGTGTGTGTGTGTGTGTGTAAGAAGGTTACGGTCGAAAAAGCAAACAGATTGTTTATTAAATATTGAGAAGACGAATAAATAGCAGGGTGATAAAATTAACAAAATTTGAGAGAGAGAGACAGAGAGAGACAGAGAGAGAGAGACAGAGAGAGACAGAGAGAGAGAGAGAGAGAGAGAGAATGAGAAGAAAAGATAATGATCTCTCCGAATTCTGAGAAAATAACACAGTTAAAAAATCTTCGTCACCAGTTGAAATTTTATTCTAAAATATTAATGTCTCTATCAAAGTATCATTTTTTAAATCATTTTTTTCTCAATTTTCATCTCCTACTGACCTGAATATTCTTTGCTTTCTGCTCTCTCTCTCTCTCTCTCGTTTTGTTTTCTCTCTCTTTCTTTCCCTTACTTTGCCCATGTATTCATCTCTTTTTGTTTCTTGTTTTTCTTGAGCAAATAACAGTATTTAGATAAAGAAGTGATAGTTTAGTATCTTTTTATAATCTTATATTTTGTCGTGTTTTCCCCCCATGCTGTTTAAACTAGTAAGGATTAAATTTTCTTGGCATGTCTTCCTAATCCTAATGACATATAAATTTAGGATGTCTGCCTGGCCGTGTGATATGCGATTCGGATTGGTCCCGAGTTTGAACCCATAACTTGGTAATTCCCTTGCCGACCTGCAGGAGGTTGTATCTAAGTGTTGAAGAAATAGTGATGATGTTGGCTTGTTAGATCTACTTTACAATATATTCATTTAGCTTAGACTTGCTAAACAAACACTCAAATATTGAAAATCACCACACACCAATCGCTTAGATTGTTGGAGCGTTGGGGCACCACATAAAATCCGTTAACCTTCTTTCTCCATTCCTCTGTGTTTTTTTTGCCTTCAATTAAATCAATGACAGCCCTGTCTATTCTTTTATATTGTCTTGTCATCGCTTTCTCTGCCTCTTCTTCGTTTTCCTGGTACTGTTCCCTGAAGGAAGGTCTTTATGAGCCATAAAGACCTAGTGATATGGCCACAGAGTTTTAGTTTGCGTTTTTGGAAAGTAATTATTAGGTCATTGTGGGGGTCCAATCGCTGAACTAATCCTGTCTCTAATCTCTTCGTATGTGATGCGATCTTTGTATGTAATATCTAGGATAGTTCTGTAGTGTCTCAATTCTATTGCTAGGATATCCCTCACTAGTTATGCAGTCAGCGTCCAACATCGAAAATATAGTTTTAAATAATTGCTTAACAAAGAAATCCTCTAAATCTTAATAGAATAAGAGTAGGCTATAGGTAATGATAACACATTTCCAATTTGGATCACTCAATCTTGGTCTTAGTCTGACTTAAATAAATAGGTACACAATAAAATGAGATGATCGTATTCGTCTAATACATTTTCTTATAAACTATCTATTGATTAAAAATAATAGTAAAATGGTTAAGAAAGAAAATAGATAACTTATATAGGTATTATGTAAGAACCAGGCGTTTCAATGCAAAAAAAAACAACGTATAGCTAAAACATTAAAATCTTGTCAGACACATAAATCTAAATAAATATTTCATTCCCCCCCCCCCCCCCCTAGTCTGACAAGTAACAGGTGCCCTTAACAAATACGTGCAATGAAAGGGAGAGAAACGCACAAAGGAAATGTGTATATTTCACCATTCACTTTTCTTTTCAAAGGAAATCTAACGTTTCGATTCAAAATTCAGTTTTCTCGTACAGCAGAGGCTGGCTCTCGTCACCTTTGACATTTGTATTATTTGATTTCGCCAACACCGGCTCCCGCAGTCTCTTTTTAATATCATAGTCTGAGGCTCAGAGGGTCGGCTGGGACATGACATCAAAAGTAATCAGGACATCAAACGTTCGTGAAGATGTAATGGGAGGGGGGGGGGGCGAGTTTTTTTTAACTTTCGTTTTGTTTAGAATTGCAGGCCTATCGCGTTAAGCAATGTCCTTGTTAGTCATTGTTTAATTGCATGTATAGCATGTCTTGTTTGGTTATTGTTTGTGTGTATAGTATTTCCTGTTTAGTTACTGTTTAATTGTGTGTATAGTATGTCCAGTTTAGTTACTCTTTAATTGAGTATATAGCATGTCCATAGACATAAATAAATATAGACTGGCCGAAGGAAGTAACTTCATGTAACGTGAAAACATGTATATCTATTGTATTCGGATTTCCGAATTATGAAAAATTGCATGATCTTCATTCTTAGAGATTAAACAAAACTACACTGCCTCCTTATTTACAATATATATAGGTGTGTGGTGAAATAGATATGAATACTTAACTTTTATACTGCTCATAAATGCTGTATAATAAAGTACTCAAAATTGCAAATCACAAATTTTCGTTTCATAAAACTCTTTAATCGGCTAGTCTATATTTATTTATGCCTATGAGCATGTCCTGTTTAGTTATTGTTTAATTGTGTGTATAGCATGTCCTGTTTGGTAATTGTTTTTTTTTTGTGTGTAAAGCATGTTCTATTTGGTTATTGTTTATTTTTGAGTAAAGCATGCCCTGTTTGGTTATTGTATGTATATTGCTTAAAGCATGTCCTATAATCTTAATAAGTTATTGTATATCATCATCTAAAGGATGTCATGTTATATCATCGTAGGCTGTTGTGTAAAGCATGCCCTGTTTGATTATTGTATGTCCTGTTATCTTAATAAATTATTGTTTATTATTATCTAAAGGATGTCCTGTTATCTTATCGTATTCTATTCTGTAAAGCATGCCATGTTGGGTTACTCAATATATCTGTGTAAAAAAATAAGGGAGTCGCACGGTCTGTATGTGCGCATGTGTTTGTCATGTCTTTTTAAATACAAATATACATTTGACCATAGTGTTATATTTGACATACACACAGGTAAACAAGAATTAAGCGTGCTATACAAAAAGATTTGCGATTAGCGTGAGGCTCTTCCAAGGCGTAAGGCATTAAACGTTTGCTTCTGCAAACAGCCCTATATCGTCGGCTACTTCTGCAAACAGCCCTATATCGTCGGCTACTTCTGCAAACAGCCCTATATCGTCGGCTATGATACATAACAAATAGAGACATTGCCGATGTGCTACGTTTTTTAATAGAGTTATCCCTCTTTTCAATAAGTAGATCGCTGAAGTAAGGCCACCTGAATGACAATTCATTTCGCTATTTCGACAGTGCTCGTTAGCAAATGCTGACCTACTTCGGTAACATTCGAGATATGAAGATGTGGCTCTATAGGACCCCCCCCCCCCCTTAATATGTATGTGCCTGAGTCGCATATACCTCTAGGTTTGAATCGAGATGTAAACAAGAAAAACATAGAAGATAACTTAAAAAACAAAACAACAACAAAGCATTTATTGAGTACAATTGAACATCAAATAGTTTGGATCAGTTATGTAATTAAATTTGTAATTGATCTAGAATAACAATAATAAATGTGAGCGATAAGACATATTTTTACCCATTGTTTTTGTTTAGCTTATTTTTATGCTTTTTGCTTTCTAAATGCCCTATGATTCTATTCTTGTCTGAACCAGTTGGGAAAGGGGAGGTGAGAAAGAAAGGAGTAGTTTATAAAAAGTTGTACGACTTGAATTGGAACCAGACGGCTCAAGCCTTCTCAAGCCAATACACTACATTCTACACAAAGTAAAAAGGGGACTAATTCAACTCATACCACCACATCTATTAAGTACAATATCTTTCCCTTGTTAGATAAAAAAAATAATTAATTACCAATGGTTCATTGATTAATTGGTTAATTTTCAAATTTGATTCTTGTTTTGTCAGGTGCAAGAAATAATTGGGCAAGATTTTAACTTTATCCTAAGTTGGGTGTGGGAAAAATAACGTGTACAAACTTTTTACCAGACAGACAGAGTTGATATAAGCTTTGTAACCAGGACATTTTAAAAATAGGGATTTAACTTGAGCTAAGATGTGTCTGCAGATTGCCCAAAGGCGGAAACCTTCTCCAAGACACCCCATCTGCTTGTTTTTCTTACACAACAAATCTATTTCTCTTTGTATTGTATTATACATCACAAATTCACCACTTTAAGTAGGCAGGCTCCGATTTCTGATGAAAAAAAAAGAATTCCATCCTGGAACAAAACTGGCATTGTCTTTGCATGAAAAAAAATTTTAAATAGCTTGCTCTTAGTTTCATCGTACTCAGAGCTGTAACTTGATACATGGCAATTTATCATAAAGCCAGAATACATCGCTGACCGACAAGCTAATGGACAATAAATATCTTCCATGTTTGTAAATTTCAGAACGCCTGCATGAACATCCTCCTTGACTGGTTTTATTATTGATTGAGATCGTTAGGAGGAGGGCCAGGAGCTTAATTGTGGTGTTATGGTGTGTGTGTGGGGGGGGGCGTTTTTCCCAAGATACTAAATACTCTTTTCTTTTCTTTCCTGTAGTTTTCTTTTTACAAAGCATATATCAACTCTTTCTGTCTGGTAAAAAGTGTGTTCACGTTATTTCTCCCACACCCATTCTCGGATCAAGCTGAAACTTCGCACAATTATTCATTGTAAAAGACCAGACATGAATCAATAAAAAAGTAACCAACTAGACAATTAATTACGGGTAATTTATTATTTTATATAATATCAACAAGGGAAACTAATACTTCAGTATTCGCAGATATGGCCAAATTTGTTGCGTTTAGTCCTCTTAAATAATTGTTAACGCTATTTCTCCTCTACACATTCTCCGATCAAGTTGATACTTTACAAAATTATTTATTGTACATAACGAAATATGAATAAAGAAACAAAAATATTCAATTAGTCAATTATTTATTGGTAATAAATTATTTTGTTTAATATCAAATAAGGGGAATAACTTTAACATTATTGACAGATTTAAGGACGGAGTTCTTCCCCTTTAGATACATTTTTTTTTTAAAAGGATTTTTTATATTTTTACTTGTTTTCTTTTGTTTTTCTTTTGTTATTTTTTAGCGTTGCCCGAAAGGGGAAAAGACGCTATTAGTTTTGTATGGCATGTCTGTCCGTCCGTCCCGTTTAGATCTCAGAAACTAGAAGAGAAAATGAAACTCGGACATCATGATATTTAAGATCATTCAAAGTTCTGATGAAACGGCTACTTTTTTCTTTTCCGAAAATGAATCGTATAATTTTTAAAATCATATAGGCAAGCAGATTTTCAAAAAATTACACCACTTTTCAATGAAAGACTTCAAGGGAGGTAACATTTTTTTAAAAGGTCATGGACTTTTTCATTAATAACTCAAGCTTCATTCATAGATTTGCGCATTATGGTTCAAAAAATTTGCATCTCAGGTCACAATGGTAAAAGTGTCAATGGATCATTATAAAATATATTTTCCATTTATTAACTAACTCATTGAATAGAATGCTGATTCAAATGTTGTTTTTAAAAAAGAATTTTGATACGAACTTCGTTTTAGTTATAAGTTTAAAAGACTTTTATAGCGCGCAGTTGTGACATATCCACATTATAGGGGCCTAAATAAGACTAAATAGAGCCCAGATCTAGATATATTTATAATAAATGTATGAATAATTTGAACAAAATTTTCATTATTAAAGCAATAACTTATCTTCTGACAGCTTAAGACTGCAGATTTATTTATTATGTGAACAATTGTATCACATTAAGAAATGAATCAGATACGAACTGCATAGTTTAGTACACCATTAGTAATGGCATTGCCCGGTAACAAAAGACCTACTATTCATGATAATAACATTGGCCTAGTTATAGTAATTTTAAGATTAAACGTGTAAATTCATACGAGTTCTAGTCTAGATATAGTAGATTCTATATCAAGATTCTAGATCTAGTTCTAGATCTAGAATTAGATCTACACTGACAAATGACAATGGAGATATTAATTTTTATTTTTCGAAGGGAATGTCTGGTCCAAGTAGACCTACTCCAAGTCTTTCAAGTCATTTCTAGCTAGCTCACTACCTAACTAAAATAGGTCAAGAATTTTTTTTTTCGTGTTTCCAATTTATCTAATTTTGTAAGAAGAATAAATCTTTCTGGCGGCCCCCGAAAGGGGAAAAGACGCTATTAGTTTTGTGCGAAATGTCTGTCCGTCTGTCCCGTTTAGATTTCGTAAACTAGAAATGATATTGAAAATCCGACATCACAATATTTAAGACCATTCAAAGTTCTGATGCAATGGCTACTTTTTTTTCCTGAAAGTGAAAAATCTAATTAAAAATCAGTTATGCAAGCAATTTTTTAAAGAGAAAAAGCTAATTAGTATGCATTATAAGTTAGACCTAATTTAAAACGAATAGTAATCTTATAAACTTCATTTTCTGTAACTATTATTAATAGCGTCTCCATTTAAATTAAAAAAAAAATTTTTTTTTGAGGTTTCGAATAAGAGATTGAACATTATCAAAACAATTACATTATTTATAAGACTTCAGTTACACCAGGAGAGGCGCGGTAAAGCGCTTAACTTCCGAACCGAGGGTTCCGGGTTCGAATCCTGGTGAAGACTGGGATTTTCAACTTCGGAATCCTTGGGCGCCTCTGAGTCTACCCAGCTCTAATGGGTACCTGACATTAGTTGGGGAAAAGTAAAGGCGGTTGGTCGTTGTGCTGGCTACATGACACCCTCTTTAACCGTAGGCCACAAAAACAGATGAACTTTACATCATTTGCCCTATAGACCACAAGGTCTGAAATGGGAACTAGTTAAGCCAGGTTCACATCTAACTTTGCATTCACTTGCACCTATCATATGATCTGCTGCACCGTTGAGGCACTACACAAGATCTGTCAGCCTTCTTTCTCCATTCTTATCTCTCATTTGTCTTTGATATAATTTCATTTGGATGTTCTTTCTGAAAATATTGAAGCCTGCCTGGGTGGACCACTTCGGGGGCCGATTTTAAGATTGTTCCCACACAAACTGTCTTTGTAGCCTTGCTATTTCTAAAGTCTAGATTGTCAATATGTCAATATTGCAATGTTATAAAATACTAAAACTAATCTACTATTTTAAAATTTAATATTGCAATTAGTCTATTAATTGATTATCTATTGTTTTTTTTTAAATATAAATCTTACCTAATTTACATCTACATTATCCCAAATATATATTTTAGATCTAGATCTAGTAGATATAGATACTAAGAGTGCTAAATTAGAAGTTTAATTTAGGTAGATCTACATCCTCATTCTAGTTCCATTTAAATGAAAATACTCAATACCAAAAGATTATCTAAAATCGCTCTTCTGACATATTGTGCATATGCGTTAGTTGTCATTCCGTAATGTGTAGGTATATTATCAATAGTAGGCTATTAGTTTGTAACCAGTTTGTCATTAGATTAAGAGCAATGCCTGGTCGTGCGGTTAGCGCACAGGACTGATTATCTCTACGGTTTCGGTTTCATACCCTGCTCGATGCCATCCCCGTCGACCAGCGAATATGCGGATCCGACAGGGATCCGTTCTCTCACGGGTGCCCCCTCTGAGTTTGTGTGGCAACACAAACTCTCTTTGTAATCTTTTTTAGCTTTTCTTTATTACATACAACATGTTATTAATTTTGAATGTATGGATAAATTTAATTTTTATTATTTTAAAAGATATAAGTGTACGCTAAAGGAATATATGGAGATGCTGTGGCTGAGGGGTGAAGCACTTGGAACCAGAAATCTCGTGTTCGAATCCTGGTGAAGATTCTAGGTGGACCACTTCGGGAGCCGATTTTGAGTTTGTGTTTTCACACAAACTGTTCTTGTAACCTTGTTTTATTATAAACATTTGATTTGAGTTTATTTAGAATGAACTTTTACTGGGCCCACATGACCATTAGATTCGATTTTTAAAATGCATTTTAAAATAGGCCTACCTTTATTCATGTCAGAACTTCATGGAACCTGGACGGTGGAGGTTGGAACCTGGACACGAATCTCAAAACACGGCTCTAACAATTTTCCTAGGAATTCAACAGTTAATGTACGTGACAGTACATCGCTGAGAAAAGAAATACTAGCACGTTGGCTGCACGGTTTGTTGACTCTATTTTGACCGTCATAATTTTTCAATGTAAAAAAACAACAAAAAGAAATAAATTTAAATTTGGCTCTAGGGATACAGTCTAGGGATACAGTCTAGGGATACAGTCACAGCCCTACTGTACCGATAACTGACTTGGTTATTACATTTAAAATTGCTTTTCAATTTATTAATAGATTCTCTAAGCTTTGCTTATATCTTTACGTAAATCTATTGTTACATGAAGATTTTAGATATAGAAGTAGATCTTGGCTCAATGGGTAACGTCGTTGGTATATCGATGTGGCTGTGTCAAGCACGAGTTTGATACCCGGCAAGAGATTTTTAAAAATTATTGTTCTTGTCAATTTTGACAAATTAAATTGTATAATAAAGGTTTGGTATAGTTAAACAATTTAGAAATGTTTTTCTTGTTTTTTTTTTTTTTTGATCATGTCTATGACAAGTCTGGACTTGAAGTATAAGCAAAGGTGAGTTTTAGCTTTGTTTTTGCCAGGTATATAAAAGATAAACATAATACTTGAATAACTGTGTTGGCGCTTTACACTTCTGTGATGTTTGTGTCAATCGTTTTCTATCTTTATGTCTGTCTGTCTCTGTTCTTCTAGTATTTGTTCTCTCTCAGTTTCTCTATTTCTTGTCTTTTTCCATTAGTACTTCTCTCTCTCTCTCTCTCTCTTTTTCTCTGCCAGTCTGACCAAGACTCCATTTGACCCTCTCTTTGAACAATTGCCTACAGAGCGTGTTTGCATGATTTCTCCGAATTCGGTAACAAAACTCACAATGCTTAATAACTCATAATCCCTGGAGAAAAATTATGACAAAAGGGGGGGGGTGTGAGGGGTTGTCAAGGTTTACATTGAACATATTGAGCCCAGGGTTGAAACAAGGAATAATACTCTGGGGTCTTCAAATCGAATTTAGTGTTGGTTCTATGAACATATGACTTTGGACTCGCCGGTCGTTGAGTGCGCGTGTGAATGTGTGTATGATAATGTGTGTGGGTATGTGAATGTGTGTGTGTCTGCCAATGTGTCTGTGAAGGGTGTGTATGTGAATACCCTGGGGAATGGGTGTAGAGATAGAGGACAATGCGTTCAAATGACAACACGAAATGTTCCCCATGGAATTCTATTAACAATGCATAAAGTTAAAACATGTTCAACTTTTCCGAAATGTATTTAGATTATGCATAATGTAATTGAGATTCACACAAATTACAACATTGAATACATAATTATAACATTGTAAACAAGGATTGAAACATTCATTAAATGAAACGTTCATTATATGTTGCAAGCCGGATATTTTGACGCAGCCTTTTTGGCGCAGTGGTTGGTTCGGCGCAGCCTTTTAGGAATCGGAAATTTGACACATTATATATGTTCATTTTATTACGACTTTGCAAAATATACTTTGTATATGTGTTTGTATTTAAAAGTATTTTTTTAATGTCAATCTCCTGGTGTCGGGTAGGAATCTGACTTTTAGGGGGGCGAGGTGGCTGAGTGTCTTTCGAAACGAGAGATCTCCGGCGAAGACAGTGATTTTAAACTTTGGAAATTTTTAGGGCCCTTATGTGTCCCCCCAAATCTAATGGGTACCTGACATAAGCTGAAGAAGCACCGGCGGTTGATCCTTGTGCTGGTAACCGTCGGCCATATAAATAGAGGAATTTTACATCATTAAATCGTAAGATCTGAAAGGGTTGCCTTTTTTATCAAAACCTTTTGTAAAACTTTATCTGTGTGTGTGTGGGGGGGGGGGGGGGGGTGAATGTGGGCGAGGAGATGAAATGATGAAAAGTAAATGTTTATTTAAAAAACAAAAAAAAAACTTTTAAAACACATTTTAATCGGAACTTTTTGCGCTAAAACATCTGCGCCTTAACGATTGCAACTTTCATTTCATGAGTGAAACATTCCAAACATGATTATAACTCTATTCGTAATTACAAGATTCATTACAACATTTAATAAAACATTACCTTATTATTGATCTAATCACAATAACACACACACACATAGACATATCTACACACTTACGAGAAGATTGTGGATGAGATCGTCTCTCCCTCGCCAACTCGGCGGACTGGTGTCGCATTGAAGCTAGGTCTCCAAAACATGCTGCAGTTGATCGGAAAGCTTTGTATTAGAGCTACGACATTTTCAGTTTTAAAAGACCAACAAAAATACGAGCCTAGTGTTGACTAATACAAATGAAAACTTTTTTTTTTTCGTTGAAAAGGCATAATATTTGATGTATATGAAAACATTGAAATAAAGACAGATCTGATATGAAAACAATGAAAGTAATTTAGATTTGATATAAACAAGGAAATAAACCTAGATCTGATATGAAAAAAAGAAATAAACATAGATCTGATATGAAAAAAATGAAATAAACCTAGATCTAACATGAAAACAATGAAATAAACCTAGATCTGATATGAAAACAATTAAATAAACCTAGATCTGTTATGAAAACAATGAAATGAAATAAACCTAGATAAGATATGAAAACAATGAAATAAACCTAGATATGATATGAAAACAATTAAATAAACCTAGATTTTTAATGTTTCTTTTTTTTTTTCTTTCTTACACAAGTCAATGGGGATATATGTAGTATATTTATGCTGTGATTAAACGCACAGTTAGTATTCTTTATACCTCCAAGTCAGTAATATCGTTATACAGGCCACTGTGACAAGTCAAAAGCTTGCTGTCAGAGTCACTCAAATTTATCACAGCATTAATTTTAATTAATCATTATTGATTTAATTTATTTTAGTTATTTTCCCGTCCTATCCCCACTTTCTTCACCCGCCCCACCTTTACCTCTTCGAGCTAGACTTGGTCCGCCACCTTGGCGTCCTTTCATTTATCTTCCCTTGACCGGGTAAAGATAAACACAAGTGTCTTTGATCTCACCCGTAGGATGTCTGACAGCCGCAGTGGACATCACCTTGGGTGGAATGCGAGTCAATCTTTATTTCTCCCCCCCCCCCTCTCCCACGTCTCTCTTTGATCAAAGAGATTACTAGGGTCAACACGCCTCGTGACCTTTCCAAGGTGCGACTCTTGTCGGACTTCACCCACGTGTAAGACAATTCTTAGCCTAGGACATTCCCTGTTTCCGCCCACATTTTTCAGGCCTGTATATAAGGTAAATTAAATCAAGCCAGACCCTTTCATTTTCTCAATCGAGCTGAGCTATCGAGTATGGGACTGCTTCATTTAGTCTTTCTCTTAGAGCAATACCTGGTGGTAAGCCGAACTTAATCACAAGTTCCATCTTAATTACTTTGTGTGCATATTTCTCACTGGATACTTTTATGTGTTTTATTATTTCATTTATATTTAATTAGTGCATTGTGTATTTCTCACTGTCGTAATTAGAAAACATAAACATGTCCTATGTATTTATTTATGTATTGCATTAATCTATTAGTGCTACGTTGCTCAATTGATAGTTGATGCAACCATGTATATATTTGTACATCTTATTTTATTTCCTTTATCTCGGCTGACCGCCTTGATAATTTTACTATCGCACTAATACTGTGCTTGGAAAAGATATGTGAATTGTCTACCCTTTAGTCATTCTACTTTGACGAGAGTTGCGCCCCTTATACGGACACCATCTCCATTCAAGCGCGCTCCATTGTTCTCGACGGTCGTATGTAAATAAACCTCATGGTCGCTGACCACCGCCCATTTCCCCACCCTTTTTTCTCTTCCAACTTGTGTTGTTTATTTGAGATTATTATTTCCCTTTAATGTACATTTTTATATTGCTACTATCTGCCATCTATTTTCTAAATCCCATCTGTCATCATCTCCCCCTTGTGCTCTAAAGCAATTTCACCAACCTGACGAATGCACCTCAGTCGAGGGCATCGATAAGATGCTTGAGAGACACGTCCTAACTTGTCTTTATTTATCCACAGCCTCCCTCAGGTGTCTGCCTATGTGCTTAGTGCTATTCAGCACTGCACTTGCCTACTGAGATCTACCCAACTATTTATTTGAATTACCTGCCTATTTATTTGGTATTGTCTGCCTAGTCAATTGCCTATTTGATATTGAGTATCATCTCCTGCCTACGTGGATCTACTCAACTCTACTACTTGGCGCTATCGGATCTATTTGCCCCCCTATTCGACAGCCCACCTGTCAACTTATTAGGTGCGACGTCCCTATAGACCCAGATCTGTGCGAGACGTTATAGCTACGCCAAACCCTCTGCAACTCACTGGACTTATCCTGTCAACTACGCTGCCCACGGCAGATCAGCTCTGCCTGCAGCAACCTTGTGCCCACAGTAGCCGGCCACACGCCCTACTGTGCCAACTACAGATATCAGAACTTTGGATTGAGACTTCACATGAACTGTATCACCGGCGTCCCTCTACCCGCTAGAGCACCACAAGTGCAAGAGTGATGATCAAAATTAGTATCAATTAGAGATAGATGAAAACCCTCCCCCTTTTTATTCTTTTATGTAAATATTTTTGTTAATAAATATTCTTTATTTTTAACTTTGTATCTTTCTTTCATTGCCTGTTTCGTTGCGTGCCTGCTCCCGATTTATATGCTGACGGGTTGGTGTGTGATAACTGCAAAAATAATCATCCCCTAGACATTAAACGCGCCAAACACACGTCACATTCCCCAACCTGTCACAGACACTTCTTCTGATTGTGCAATCGTGTTCAATGATTTTCCTGACTAATTTAGATACCCCATTCAAAGTTCTTGTTTGAGTTTTTCCCAGCATAAGGGATTAGAAATAACAAGTAACTTTTACATCTTCTCCTAAGTCTTTGATTATCATTTCAACATCTTTCTATATCTCTAAATTATCTTGCAATATTTTAAAAAGTAATACACATTCTCTTTTCAGTCATGAAGAAACATGGATTAGTCAGGAGTTATATAGGATTTTCCTAAACCCTACTAGTATCAAAGTATAGTAAACCTTGATACTAAATATAAGCCTACAGTAGTACAATGAACTTTAATTTTCTCCTATCCTTTATTTTCATAGTAAATTTCTCACTACTCACTAATAATGCTAATACTACTACTAAAAACAACAATAACAAATACAATAACAATAATAATAACAAAAAGAACAATATTACAAAAACAATAATAATGATTTCCCTCATTAATGATTCACCAGTACGGACTACAGCCTTTTTCATCTGCTTGGAATATCCTAATCCAAGGGAAAGACTCGATCTAAGAGGCAATTAACACACGGTTTGCTGAAACGAACTGGCTTTCGGTTAGACTAACCAAGGACTAACATTGTCAAGTAGAGCATTTTTCAGTGCGAGGTCTTCAATGACTTGTACATAGTGGGCCTGGCTTGAATGCACAATAAATAGACAGTTTTATCAGTTTCAAACAAGTTGATACAAGAATGTGTTTAGGTCTAAGACTTGAGACAGTTCGTTGTAATAGTGAACCACTATTCACAGTACTAGTAAACCACTATTCACAGTACTAGTAGACCACGATTCACAGTACTAGTAGAGGACTATTCACAGTACTAGTAGAACACGATTTACAGTACTAGTAGAACACGATTCACAGTACTAGTAATCCACTATTCATTGTACTAGTAGGGGACTATTCACAGTACTAGTAGAGCACGATTCACAGTACTAGAAATCCACGATTTACAGTACTAGTAGGGGACTATTCACAGTACTAGTAATCCACGATTCACAGTACTAGTAGAGGACTATTCACATTACTAGTAGACCACGATTTACAGTACTAGTAGAGGACTATTCACAGTACTAGTAGAACACAATTTACAGTACTAGTAGAGGACTATTCACAGTACTAGTAGAACACGGTTCACAGTACTAGAAATCCACGATTCACAGTACTAATAGAGCACGATTTACAGTATTAGTAGAGGACTATTCACAGTACTAGTAATCCACGATTCACAGTACTAGTAGAGGACTATTTACAGTACTAGTAATCCACGATTCACAGTACTAGTAGAGGACTATTCACAGTACTAATAGAGCACGATTTACAGTATTAGTAGAGGACTATTCACAGTACTAGTAATCCACGATTCACAGCACTAGTAGAGGACTATTCACAGTACTAGTAATCCACGATTCACATTACTAGTAGATGACTATTCACAGTACTAGTAATCCATGATTCATTGTACTAGTAGACCACTATTCACAGTACTAGTAGAGCACGATTTTAAATACTAGAAGAGCAGGATTCACAGTGCAAGAAGAGCAGGATTCATAGCACTAGTAAGGCACAGTTCACTGTACTAGTTCAGCACGCTTCAACGTACTGGTAGAGTACATGTCAAAGTACTAATTAATCACATTTCAAAGTGCTAATAGATCACATTTCAAAGTGCTAGTAGGTCACATTTTAAAGTACTAGTAGATCACGTTGCAAAGTACTAATAGGTCACATTTCAAAGTGCTAATAGATCACGTTTCAAAGTTCTAATAGATCACATTTCAAAGTGCTAATGTCACATCTCAAAGTGCTAGTAGATCACATTTCAAAGTACTAGTAGATCACATTCCAGGAAGACAATCTGGCTGTTTGGCGTGCTTAAGTCTTTTATTAACGTGATCGATGCTAGCTCTAGGGCTCCTCTTTCTGCTCTGTGGCAGTCGAAGAGTTCACCACTTGCAACTGATCAATCACAGATGAATCCAATAGCAGCTCAAACCAGGAACTTAAGGCCAATGTGTTAATAAGTATACCACAAATTCTGGTTACAAAACGTATCCAAATTTATATCTTGCAGTTTGTGTCATTGTAAAGAAGTTTTGACTGTCTTCCCATCTTCTTATTTGGTACAACGTGGATTCATTGCCCTAATGAACCTCATCAAAAATAAAAGAAACCGACTCACAGTTTGTGCTCGTTGAGCCAGACATACATACACTCAATAAATCTCATCAGCCTCAGTCAAGTCATTATTTTCTTTAAATTGTTATTTTAAACAAAAAGTTATGATCTCAATAAACACTCTTTCGACAAAATGTGGTTCTTGTTTTGACACGTTACATATCATATGAATTTGTGTAGCTTTTTCATTTAGGGGTCAGTGCCAAGTCTTGACTATATAAAGGGATCCCCGGTAAAATAGAAGTTCTGGCTTAGATAATCAATTTTAGCATTTGAAGAATCATACATAGCTGCATCATTCTGCTTTTAATCTCAGCCTTTCAAAGACCATCTGCTCCTGTAACTTTCGGTCTTTTTTTTTCAGAAATTGAGATTCATGTGTTCTAGTTGAAACCTACACGACAACAGAGTTTCAGCTCTGAACAGTCATAACACCATACATCCTAATGTTAAAGTTTCTAAATCGTAAAGCTAGGTGTCAAATAATTTAAGTTGAAAAGTTACAATTAGACAGTTAGTATAGAGACGCACCATAGTTGATGGACTTTGAACGCTACATTTTGTGACGCCATGGATTAGTGGGTTCTAGTTTATTTATGTTATTATTAGTCAGTTGGTTTTAGGAATTCAGGGTGACAACATCTTATTTCGGACAGAGACTCGACTATGGCCTTTATGCATTAAACTTTATTCAAGTATCTACCGGTCTCTAGTTAGTCCTTACATCTTGTTTATGTGTAGTTTATCTTATAAGGAACTCAAACATCTTCTGAGTAATCTGTCGAATTCAGACAGCCATTTTACATCTACAAGATCACGACTATCACACCATGCTACCGATGATCTAAGTTTCTATTGAAAAGGATAAGACCGCTAATGTACTTAGCCAAAATAAATTTTATAAAGCCAATAAAAAAGAATAAGAATCGTGCATGTTTTGGTTGATTCGTAAGACTCACCTAATTGTTCGTGTACAGTGGACCATTTAGTTGTGTTATTGTCGGTCAAGTATTGATACATCCAAGACAGTCTGGAAATAAATCCTTGTTTAGAAACTTGAAAATAAAGATACAAGAAAAAGGTGAGTCTAGAAAATAAGTAAATAAGAGAATTTACATACACGTCACATCATGTAAAATACACGTCCCAACATGTAAATTACACGTAACATCATGTAATATACACGTCACATCATTTAGTTTTGAAAACAAAAGTCTTCCTTTAACTGAGAATAAAAGTCTATTTCACATTTAAATTACAATTCATTGTACACTATCTGCAATGGACATCTATTAACCAGCGCTTTACGAATTAGTTCTGTACACTTCTCGGTGACGTCACATGACCTTGAAAAGCCGTGACTGAAAGTGGGCTTAAGGAGTTTTTAAAAATCTTTCCAAGGAAATTGTCCGCCAGAGAATAATAGATCAAAGTATACAGCACATTTCAACAATAATGCAAACTAGTGAGAAAGGGAAGCAATACTCTTTAATTAAAGAGCCTTTGTCCTCTTGCGGTCTATTTACTTTTCGTTCACTGCACCTGTTTTCAACAAGTGTTCAGAGATCAAATACATTATTTAAAATACGCGTACATTTATTTTTGTCACAAAAGAATTGAAGATAAAACATAAATAGTCGTCTCTTGGTGTCATTCTAAAATATTCATGTGTCCATCACGATGGCTTTTTTTTTTTTTTTTGCGGCCCCCCGAAAGAGGAAATATATATTAATTTTGTGTGGCCTGTCCGTTCGTTCAGTTAAAAAGAATACAGAAAAGTTATGAAAAATCCAATTGCATGGTATTTTTCAGCTTGCAAAATTCTGGTACAACGGTTACTTTTTATCTGTGTATAAATAAGTGACTCTTTTTGTGTTCTCTAAAATTGTTCAATTTTAAAAGTTATTTAGTACTAATATTAATATAGGAAAATTAGTTGTATATATGTACCAAACATATAAGTCTTTGTTATATGCTAAAGTAAATTATAAAAAAATTAATAATAATAATAATGCGTTCTATGCTGTTCGAGCTACTCGACGGAAAACTTTTTGGCGCAGCCGTTTTTTGACGCGGGACATTTTGGCGCTGAACGCTTTAGCCACATTCTATATGTTAAAAAACAAAAACATCAAAAATACTTTAAAACAAAAAGCTTATACGAAGTGTCATTGTACCAATTAGTTTTGTATCAGTCTTGTCATTAAATGTGTCATAGATTTAGACTCACAAAAATAAATCTGTGCAATTAGAACTATTTGTACCAATTGTTTTTGTTTAGCTCTATTTCATGCTTTGAGATTTCTTAATACGCATGGATCCTAGTCACACTTGGTCTGGACCCAGTAGGGGAAATGGGGGGGGGGGGGGAGGGGGAGAAAGAAAGTGAGCAACTGGAAATTTGGTTTCTTTAATTATTCTTTCCTCGTACACGTCACATCATGTCCAATGGCTTTCCTATTTCCCATTTGAAACAGATTCCTTTTTCACCACTTTTCTTATTCAAAAACATTATAATGAACGATTCGGAAATTCTACTACAAAATGACCTCCGAAAGAATGACAAGCTTGTAAACTGGTGTTGAAACTAAAAACGTTAAATCTTGGATAAAAAAAAAACAAAATAACTACACTTTGTAAGTCGACAAGTAATTGATAATTAATGAAATTCACGAAAAAAAAATTCCCGCTGGGAGTCTATTATGATCACGCGCCATTGTTAAATTGCAAACATAAAAATAACACTTGAAAGTTTCTCTGTTTTATCACAAAAACACTTTTTCAAAACTTTCCTAACAAACTCTAACACATATTCTGAAAAAAAAACAAAAAAACATCCAGAGTTTCAGCATTCATGTCTTCTCTGAGCTGTGAAAGGCTTTTTCCGACATTTGTTTTCGTGGTTCTTAGCCGAAGAATGGCACCCCCAAAGAAAGCAAAGAGAAAAAAAAAAGAAGGCTGTTACTAATAAGGTCATTACAAAAGAATGTACTATTCATATTCACAAGAGACTGTACGGAATAGGTTTTAAACAGAGGGCTCCTCGTGCCACTAAAGTAATCAGAAAGTTTGCTGAACAAATGATGGGCACTCCTGATATTAGAATCGACATTCGCTTGAACAAGCACATCTGGTCCCAAGGCATGTTCCACATAGACTTAGAGTGAGACTTGCCAGTAAGAGGAACGAAGATAAAGGCTCTAACTCTACTCACAGATTGTACACCTTGGTGACACATGTCCCATGCGGTGATTTCAAAGGAAAACAAACACTGAATGTTGATAATGAATACAATTCTTGTGATTCTTTAAAAAATAAAGATTTTCTAGTTCAACTAAACAATATGAAAGACGCTAAATTTAACTTCCATGCGTGGCAGCTGAGCTTTGTTTGAATTCTACTTAGTTACCGCTAGTCTTGTTTTGTTTTTTGAAATAAATTATAAGTCGTTGAGTAAAAGTCTCAAGCTCTCCTCCGTATTGACAATTAGTTTGAGTACAAACGGAAAAGCTTTGAAGATTTGATTCTGCAGAGCTAACAAGTGTGTGCGCGCCCGCACACACACACACACAAACATATTTTAAAATAGCATAGCTTATCAATACTTCCTTTATTTTGTACACGGGATACACCAATAGGCTGGCTATTTTTAGTGGGTTTTTTTTGTTGTTGCCATTTATGAAAATCTCCACTACTGTTGAATACTCTTTCGTGTGTAGTAACTCCAAACAGCTAGTCCAACTCAACTGTTGTAGGCGTATCAATCTCTAAATACAGAGCTTAAAATCTTATTATTTTTTGTACACCGGATACATTAAAAAACACCACTCATACACGTCTTTCAACTTCAATGTAGGTGAATACAGAAACAGACGTGAAACAATGATAATGTTAAATGAAATACACGTCCCTCTAAAATAGTCACGTCTTTCTGTCACGTCTCTCGCTCGTCACTCCGACACTTTCAATCCCCTATTCATAACCTCATCTACGACAAACTTCCTCGTGATTACATCAGAATCCATTCAGTTTATACCATCACATTCGCTATCTAGCTGGTTTCATGATAACACCAGAATACAAAAATAAGCACGCACACTCTATAACGTATACAATGTGTCAATAATTAATAAAATAATTGGTTCTATCTTTTAAATCAGATACAAAGACAAAGGTGTTTAGGAGGAAAGTTCGCGTGTGTTGGATTAGTTAGGGCAGTGTTTCCCAAACTGTGTCCCGCGGAATGCAAGTTTTCAGCGAGGCCTGAATAGGTGTTTCGCGAACTACTGAAATAATTAACTAGTAGGACACCTTGTGAATTAATCTCTCTGAAAAAAATAAGCAAAGTGTTCCGCTAATACTCAGAATGTGCGAGGTGTTCCGTTAATGGAAAAGTTTGGGAAACACTGGATTAGGGAATTGAGTATGACCGCCTACTAGACGAGAACCTTTGACCTCTGAACCACAAGAGTGATACGTTTCTAGAATCTAGTTTAGTACTGAAACTTACTTTAGTTTAAAGATGGTATCTGAAGGCTGCTCCGCACTGACCAGAGTGACCTTAACTCGTTTCATTGGCTGCTGAATGAGTAGGGTGCTGTGAGGTCTAAAGCAAGAGATGGTCTTTTCGTTAGCAGCGGCACCACGTTCAAAATATCCAGGGGCGTCGACATACACGAGTACTTTTGAAACATTCGGACAAGCTGACATGGTAGCTGGTGATATAGAAAGAAGGAAGTAATTGTTAGGGCTAGTGGTTTTGAAGAGCTTGCATATTGTATTTTAATTTATTTTTAAATGGCCTCCACATTTCAGAAACTGAATTCAACCTTAAGCTTAAGAATGTTTTTTTAAGTACCAGATGTTCATTTCATACACACATCGATGTAACAAACAGCATTGATATGACTTTACATCAGTGTAACGACCAGATTTGACATCAATGTAATGACCAGATTTGATATGACTTTAAATCGATGTAACAACCAACATTGACATGACTTTATATCAATGTAACAATCAGATTTGATATGACTTTACATTGATGTAACAACCAGCATTGACACGATTTTACTTCAATATAACGAAAGAGAGAAAGAGAAAGTCTGAGAAACTCCTTCAGAAATACTTATTTACTTGCTAATCAAACTATTTGCGGCACGCCAGGGAATGAAAGCGCTTGGGTTCGAACCATCGTAACAATATTTGGAAGAACAGACGTGTAACTAGATATCTATTCTTTGCTATCATTTATTAATCTAGTCATTCCCTTTATTATTCTAGTCACTCATGGAATGGTTTTAATAGACTAAACATCCGTTTATTTTAAAGGAATATATTCAAAACAAAATGTGCGTGCCTCTTTGAGCTCATTGTCTGTCGATATTATTAAGTCGGTGTGTTTTTTATTAAATCCGAACTGCAGTCTTTTTGTTTTCCTATACATAAATTAAATAAAGAAATTTTTTTTTACATTTCTTAGTTTCTTTTCTATGGCTAAAGAGTTCTCTTGAAGAATCTCGCTCACATATCGCCAAGCTAATCTCTCTGATTCACTTCTAAGGCTTTTAGACTTTCGAGGATTAAAATCTTTCATATTGATAAAGCTGCTCCTAAAACCTTTTTAATCTTACTTAACATTTTTACAAAGTAGACTTTTGGTCCACTCCCATGGGATTCTCCAGACGTTTTAGATTTAGAGATGAAGACATCAATAGTAGTTTTTTTTTTCTCTTGATGTTGTTGGTTACTTAAGAGCACACAAAGTGATACGCGTTGCAAGCAATGTGAAACACATACTCCAAATGTGAAACACCAAATACGAGCTAAATTAGTTTTTAAAGTGCCGCTAGACTTTTAAGACAAAATCAAAATATTAATTTTATACAGGTCATTAATCTTCGTCCCTGTACAATAATGATGGGTGTCAAAGGGTTAATATATCAATCAATCAAAATGAAGTTATGATTAAGAACTTAATGAGTGTACTGAGGAAATAATGCCCAAATAATACTATGTATAAGATTCGGTGGACTAGTTGAAATGCCAGCAGTAAAACATCTCAAGGTTCCAAATCAAGTACTAAGACATCGCAGAGCTCCAATTCGAGCAGTAAAACATCTCAGGGTTCCAAATCAAGTACTAAGATATCGCAGAGCTCCAATTCGAGCAGTAAAACATCTCAGGGTTCCAAATTAAGTACTAAGACATCGCAGAGCTCCAATTCGAGCTGTAAAACATCTCAGGGTTCCAAATCAAGTACTAAGACATCGCAGAGCTCTAATTCGAGCTGTAAAACATCGCAGGGCTCCAATGCAAGGACAACGATGGGACACATTTCTTATTGTATACTATAGAACAAATTCGTACAAATGCTCCTTTTTCCCAGGTGCCATTAGAGAATGGAATGGGTTGCCTGAATCAGCCATGAAAACCAACGACTTTAAGTCATTAATTAACATGCGTTGGGCGTAATTATCTTCTTATTTTGAAATACATGTAATGTCTGTAATATACAAGATAAGATAAGAAATCGCAGGGCTTAATGGCAAGCACTAAGACATAGCAGGATTGCAATGCAAGCACTAAGGCATACCAGGGTTCTAATGCAAGCACTTAGGCATACCAGGGTTCCAAAGCAAGCACTAAGGCATACCAGGGTTCCAATGCAAGCACTAAGGCATACCAGGGTTCCAATGCAAGCACTAAGACATACCAGGGTTCCAATGCAAGCACTTTGGCATACCAGGGTTCCAATGCAAGCACTAAGGCATACCAGGGTTCCAATGCAAGCACTAAGGCATACCAGGGTTCCAATGCAAGCACTAAGGCATACCAGGGTTCCAATGCAAGCACTAAGGCATACCAGGGTTCCAATGCAAACACTAAGGCATACCAGGGTTCCAATACAAGCACTTAGGCATATCAGGGTTCCAATGCAAGCACTAAGGCATACCAGGGTTCCAATGCAAGCACTAAGGCATACCAGGGTTCCAATACAAGCACTTAGGCATATCAGGGTTCCAATGCAAGCACTAAGACATACCAGGGTTCCAATGCAAGCACTTTGGCATACCAGGGTTCCAATGCAAGCACTAAGGCATACCAGGGTACCAATGCAAGCACTAAGGCATACCAGGGTTCCAATGCAAGCACTAAGGCATACCAGGGTTCCAATACAATCACTTAGGCATATCAGGGTTCCAATGCAAGCACTAAGGCATACCAGGGTTCCAATACAATCACTTAGGCATATCAGGGTTCCAATGCAAGCACTAAGGCATACCAGGGTTCCAATACAAGCACTTAGGCATATCAGGGTTCCAATACAAGCACTAAGGCATACCAGGGTTCCAATGCAAGCACTAAAGCATATCAGGGTTCCAATACAAGCACTAAGGCATACCAGGGTTCCAATGCAAGCACTAAGGCATATCAGGGTTCCAATACAAGCACTAAGGCAAACCAGGGTTGCAACGCAAGCATCACACGGTTTGTTTCAACTTGAAACACAATTCAGAAGACAGATATAGCACAATGCGCATGATCACCCGGAGGACACTGTGTAAGAAAGGCTTTCAGACGACGTAACTTTGCATATGTTTTATGTGACAAAGCTAAGAGAACTGCGCGAAACTCAGAACTTTGCAGAATGCTGCCCAATGCAACGCTGCTGATAACATAACAACTATAAGCCTACATGAAGTATTCCGCTTCAAGAAATATAAAATGAAGGACGTAGACACTTAGTAGACACTAGTAGAGACTTAGTATTTCCTAAAGAGAACACGAGATAATATTACTACTACGAAAAACTCGCCTAAATAAATAGTATGAATAGGTACGGCAGTACAAATCAGTAGACTACTTGCTACTAAAACAAACTTTCTACTTTGTAGTATTTCTAAATTGGCTTTTAATATTTCGGGTACTTATTATTTTATAATATATGTTAAGTTTTAAAATTTCATAAACAACCTTATTTTAAAAAAAAAGGATATTTTATATTCTGAAAAGTAATCTTCCAAAACAGAATGAAATATGTGCTTTATACTATCGAAGTATTTACGTAATGTATCCAGAAGTGAAATCATTACTGAGTATCACTTGAAGTGCGAAATGAATCGAAGTTATCTAACCCAGATCATTGCCTGTATAGATGGTTAGTTGATTGAAAACAGACTGTCAAATTACAGGTCAAAGTTCAGATGTTTGGATGTGGGTATTTGAGTAACAATAACAAGCTCTTCTTGGTGGCGAGTTCAATAGAGGGAAAGTTTAAATAGCGGGACATAATCCAGTTATGAAAGTAAACTATAGTCATAAGACTTTTTTTCAGATTTTTACAAAGAAATGTTTGATTTTGTTCAATGTTTAACAGCTCTCACGACAATGACATATTTGGTGGTACGACATTTCTGATTTTACTTTTACATTACAGATGGAACTTGAAAGAGAAGATAATTTCTAGATTTCATATTAAATAAGTGTTTTTATTTTAACAGTACCATTCATTTGGACAAAGAAGAAACGCTGTGTGGCATAAAGTGGTTCCCAAACGTTTGCACCACGTTACCCTCTCTAACACGTTTCACCGTTCATAGTGCACACACACACAGCACCGAATTCAACATCAGTTTAGACATATGTAACAATAACTGTGTTGAAACGTGAATTAATCAATAAACGCAGCTGTACTATTTAAAGATAAATAATGCAAATAGATTATAGAGATATTTCTTTTCTTTACTATACAAGACTTGGTCTGTAGAGATATTTTTCTTCTTTACTATACAAGACTTGGTCTGTAGAGATCTATTTCTTCTTTACTATACAAGATGAGGTCTTTACTATAGAAGACGCGATCTTTATACAATAAAAAATAATAAGATATAGCTTTTAGTTGTTATAACCTCGACTATTATAATTTGTAAATCACTGAGATATCTTGGTCTGCTGGTTAAGCTCATCTTTTCTTCAAGGGCCAATGAAATTTTTTGAAATGACATGTGCCAGGTTATATATATATAAATACCGAAGCAGGACGTTTTGGCGACGCCGTTTTGTCGCGAAGGTCGTTTTGTCACCGCCGTTTTGGTGCAAGGGAGGTTTTGGCGCGAAATACATTATGTACGTTTATTGTATTATTTCTTTAGAAAGAATTTTGCATATCTATGATTTACATGAGTGTTTGTGTTAAGACATATTTTTCACGTACAGAAGAAGAAATATTTGTGTCCGCTATTTTTAGTATTTAAGTTTGTTTTTTAATTATTGTTAAATCTCTCACATTACACAACATCAGGCTGCCATCCATACTGCATGCATGAAATAGTCACAATTATGAAGTTATTGGGAGTGGGGGCGGGGAGGTGAATATATATTTTGTTTGTCTCGGTATAAAATGGTGAAAAAAAAACTGTTTGTTATACATTTTTAAGCACATTTTAAAGCGAAAAACATTGATAGATTTCGTACATTATATATGTTATTTGAGTAATTATTTTTATATGTGCTCCTAAAACCTATTTTTATGTAAGCTATAACAAGTCCATTAATCAATGTGACTTATCATTTACTACATGTAAATGTGTGTTTGTGTATCACATCATTTTCTTGTGCGCAGAAGAGAGGGGGCGGGATAGGTGTCACAGGTAATGACCAGTCCCAAGGAGATGATCGCCAGACGCATGACGCCAACGACCAGTGCTCTGTGCTGGTCTTGTCTTCATTTGTTTAACTATACCTGCGTCAATGCGAGATGTGTCACCCTATTCACTCCTACCGAATTTCTCAAAATATATCTTTTCAAAGTATCTTAGTGTCATGAATTTGTTTCTATCTTTTGTTGCCCCTAGTGTTTGTTTACATTGGTGGATTCACGCTAAAGTTTGTACTGACCACATTCCGAGTCTTGATCTTTACTATGTGGGGAGTTATTGTCGTCATTCAGCGTAATAGAGCTTTAGATGTTAACATGGTTTTTGTTATATGAAATGTCAAATAAAAAAAAATGTCTTTTGGAAAGAAATCGAAAAATGTCATCCAGTGCGATTAGCAGAACTCACATATAGCATGTCATTACCATTCAGGAATCTGAGTTATTATAGGCCTATATTCATGAAATAAGCAAAACCTTTATAATTATAAAAAATAAAACAATTCGCTGGATGGTGTTAGAATTCCCACTATACATACAATATTATGGTAGAGGGAAATAAATACGCTATAAATACGTTATAAAAGTTACGTGCTTATTAAATTATCGTCAAATTATATCTCGCGTCAAAACATCCCCAGCGCAAAAACGTCTCGCGCCAAAACGGCGTCGCCAAAACGTCACGTACCGATATATATAGATATCACAATATCACGTCATGAGGAGCGATCGAGAGCTAGTTCTAAAACATCAAATTAATACTTGTACCGAGATGTCAGGTCTTTGTGAATACTATAACCTCTGTTTCTTTGTCTATCGGTTAACGAGGGTGTCATGTGACCACTAGAACGACCAAACGCCTTTACTTTCCTTAGCTAATGTCATGTTCCCATTAGAGCTGTGTGGACTTAGAGGCGACCTAAAAATTCTCAAATTCAAAATCCGAGATTCTTACTCGGAGGCCCCGGTTCGGGAGTCTAGCGCTATACCACTCAGCCACCGCGATCCATAAATATGGTCAAGTATTAACGTCTGACATTCCCAGAATCCAACCCAGTGTGTAGGAATGAACCCAGAGTAATATCTACCCTTTATATTTGAGAACAGTATACTTGATCTATAAAGAGATCGAATTCGTGGAGGCGGCTAGTTTGCAATGTACACTTGACGTTTGATATTTCTTTACCTTTAATCCTGCTGCCCATACTCTCAGTGGTGACCTGAACCTTAGAGCCGGGATCACGACACTTGGTCATCGGCTGCGCAGCACGTTCCTGATCAGACGTAATGCATTGATTCTCCGCCATTGATCTCAGGCCAGCTCCTTGCTTCAGCTGATGTACTTTGTCACAAAGACTCCAGCGATTGCCATGGGAGCTAACTCTCACAAATATGATTATCTCCAGCAGAGTAACGGCCACCAGCGGGTAGATAACTTGGATATTCATGCTGAAAAAAGAAAATATATTTAAACAAAATACGTCATTGGACTAGTCACTCGGCAATAGTACACCTAAGGCAATCAAGGTCAACAAATTCCAAGGTTATTTATATATGTACTTTAGATTAAATACCTTTCAGAAAGATAAATCTACAATTTTTAATTCAGTATTTTGTAGATAATGCTTCAAAATGTTGAACTTAATATGAATGAAAACATTTTATATGTTTTAAAACAATATTAGTAAAAAAAAAAGAAGGTATATTTAATGCTAATACTATATTTGACCTTAAAAATTATAAATTTAGTAATATTTATTTAAATTAAAGATAGATGAGTTCTATTCCAACAGTTATCTACCTTTGAAGGAATGACCTTTATGTTTTTTATTTTTGAAGTACAACTCTATAGAGAACTCTACAGGTGTTTTAATAAGAAAACTTTGCATTTTATTTGATAATAAATCTTTTTTTTTAGTGAATTGTCCAAATGGTATAATATTACTAAAATGTGTTTTAAATTAATCATTATAAAAATCTTTAAAGAAAAAACAAATGTTTCCTGAATTTATTGTAATAAAATTTAGCTTTTGAAATGTAGAACATTTTTATTGTAAACCGATATTACTTTTTAATACCTTATATACATATATATATATATACATATGTGTGTATGTATTTATATGTATATATATATATATATATATATATATATATATTATATATATATATATATATATGTATATAATGTCTTATGTGTAGCATTGACCACGATATAAAATTTGTTTGCATGACCTAAGACTTGAACAAATTTGAAATGCAGCTCATTAAATTCATGAATTTATATCATAAATATGAAAGACTGCAGCATTTGAAGCATGTTCCGCAGTCCGGAAGGCAGCTTGCACAGTATATTTAGAATTTTGGGACCCTTAGGGCACCCCGAGTCCACCCAACTCTAACGGGCTACGGGCATATGCTTTAGTTGGGGGAAAGTAAAGGTGGTTGGTCATTGTGCTGCTCGTTAATCACTGGTCAAAGAAACAAATGACCCTAACACCATCTGCTCTATAGATCGCAAGGACCGTAGGGGAATTTTACTGTACTCACAAGATCAAAAACTACCGTGACTGTCTGCATCTTAGAGCTGACTACACGCACACAGTATAACATTTAAGTTCCACTTGTTTGACGGTCATTGAATACACTTACGTTCTGTAAAAACTAATGCTGTCAAGATTATCTCATAATTTTAGCAAACTCTATGTATTTCGATCTAAGCCTATGCCCTTGTCGTCTTATGGCGTTGAGTTCATTCATTAATGCTGTCATCATAATGTTGGTGAATCTCTAGCGCTTTGCGAGAAAACATTCATAATTTTACTACATTTTATTCCACAGGATTCCAGCGCTAGTTGCCTTTTATCTGACTTATTTTCTGCTCCTTCTTTTTTCGATTCCTTTGCATTTTGCTTCCAATCAACACATTTCTACACTGTTCAAGATAATAATTGTGATTTATGAAGGACATCTTAGCGGGGCTAACTCGAGATCATGTGACAACTCCACCAAACCAAGAACAATTTGTATGGGACTCTGGAGCATGTCATTTACAGAACTGGAAACGCTGTTCGTCTCCTTTTACCTTCGAATATATTCCACACACTAACGTCGATCTCTAAGAGAAATAATGGCCTTAAGTATGTTGTTTATCGTTTAGAGTGTATAAGGAATTGGCGTCTACTAAAAGCATTGTATTCGGACAAATGGTTTTTACGACAATGCTTTAGATTAGTATTAGAGATTGAGATTTTTTTTTTAATCACGCCTCTCAAATTGTTACTTTTAAAGAGAAAATTATAAAATCTTAAAACAATTTGCTGGCATTCATGCGGCCCTTCGGTGGCCCTAATGCCCGATTGGGTAAAAGACCACCGGGTATTATCCCTAATGCCCATATAGCCAGTCCGCCCCCGGTGTCAATATGCAGTTTTATCAAGTTGCGCTAATCCATTTCGGCTTAAAAATGGTCAATGTCTATCAATAAATACAGTGTCATAGACTAAACAAATAAGGAGTAGGAGGTGTTTAGCTCTCCCTTTAAAGGTAGCCCTTGTCAGTGTCTTTTATGCTAGTAGGCTAAACTCAAATCTGAGCTTTGTACTTTTGAACTTTGTAAATCGAAATTAGTTACTGGCTTACTGGGCTATGACGTATGGTAATATACTCGTAGAGTGGTTATTGTAGAAAAAGGTCACTCGTTTAGGTTTGTGCTCTTTATTAATTGAGATTTGTCTCCAAGTAATCAAACTCGGTAGCTGTGTAGAGGTGTTGCATGTTGTCCACTCCCTAATTCAGAATTATCTCCAGTCAAGCTTACTCATTACCCGGTTACTCGTGTAGAGGTGTGGCTTGAAGTTCAACTCTCTAGTTGAGATTTTTTTCGCAAGTAAACAAATTCAGTTCCCTCATAAGGTGTGACCTCTAGACAGTGTAAGCATTACGTTCATCCTATCTGACTCAATGTGGTCATCTGTCTATCTATGAGCTCAATGGGATGAACTAAACAAATAAAGGGGGTGGAAGTTATTCATCTTTACCTCTGGACAGCTAGACAGACGTCTGGTCAGCGTGACGTAGATAAGGAATATAATATAACTAACCCACTAAAAGGTCGGGATAAACAAATTTTTAAAAATGTGCCAGCCATTGCTGCTATGTGTTTAATGTGCATTTATAATGATACATTTCATTTCTATTTGTCGTTGTCCTGAAAGCTGTTTGGTGCATATTCATATATTTGAAAAACATTAAAAAAAATATATATAAACGTTGATACATTCTATAACAGACATTAATGGAACCACATTTACTTTATACATTTAACGTTTTACTATCCGGCCAACTATCCTGCAGAGATACTCTGCCGGAGCACAAAAATGGCCGGATTTCGGCCAGAACCTAAGCCGGAGCTACTATCTAGTGCACCCAGTGAGCCATGCGTTCAAGAATATGATGGTGGCCACCTTTCACGTAGGTTAAATGTGAGTAAAAGAAAAATGAGTCTAACTGTATATAAAATAATGAAAAAACAAGTAATACACACACACATAAATCATTTAAAAAACTTAAGCGAAGTGTAATTGTATCGATTCGTTTGGATCAGTCATGTACATAAATTTGTAATAGATCTAGACCAACAACAATAAATTTGTGTGATTAGACATTTTTAAAAAATATTGTTTTTGTTTAGCGCTATTTCATGCTTTTAGCTTTCTTTCTACGCTCTGATCCTTTTACTTATCTGGATCAGTTGGGGAAAGGGAGGGAGACAAAGATGGATATCTGAGGGGGGGGGGCGAAATGTTACCGTATTCGATTTATAAAAGAATTCGCAAAAAAAAAAAAAAGGGGTGGGGGGAAGCGGAACAAACTGAATTCGAGTTCATGGCTCACGACTCCTCAAGCCGAAAAAACTGACCACTCTGTTAGTGATTTGCCTATGACTACAGGTTGTGCGAGACCTATAGAGGGGACTAATTCAGCTTATGTAAACACTTCAGTTAAGTACAATATCTTTCTCAAAAACAAAAAAAAAATGATTACTGATAGTTAATAAACTAATTGATTTATTTCTTTGATTGATCCTTAGGTTTTCAAGTAATAGAAATATTGTGCAGACTTTTTGCTTGATCCGAGGGTGTCGTAGAAATAAGAGAAATAACGTGTACAGAGTAAGTTGATATAAGTTATAAAAAAATATATAAATGTACTTTTTTCAGTCTTGCATCTAAAAACTTATCTGTTTCTATGACAGTTAAAGAGGGTGTCATGTGGCCAGCACAACGATCAACATATGTCAGGTATCTATTAGAGTTGGATTGACTGAGGCGTCCTAAAATATCTCAAAAATTCAAAACCCTGGTTTTCACCTGAATTTAATCTTTCGACTAGGAAGCCAAGCACTTTACCACACCGCCTCAATATCAATGCATTTACAAAAAGGTATTGCAATCCACGTACTACCATTGACTAGTGCATCGACACTTAATTCAGTCATTTTTTTTTTCGTTTTTGTTTTCTTTCAAAGCTCTTGGGGTGCCCTAATTGAGCCCCTGAGTGCCATGGTTGCTACGCTACTGTTCACGCTTTGCATCATACACATTCAAAAAATGTCTGTGTGGACTACGGAGGCTGCTTGCATGTAAATATTAAGCTGCATTCAAGAGCCCAACTAGCCGCTGATAAACGTGAAATGCCTTTTCACGCGTTTTCATAGAAATAATCTCCATGTGTGCAGAGCCGGATTATAACGTCAGTTCTGACAGTGGGACAGCACTGAGCCTCATTTAAAAAAAAGGGGGGGGGGGTAAGCTCCACAAACGAAACAATGTTAAGACTTCTAAAAATATAGTTACTAAATTAATGGCAATGTCTTCGATTCCGAAAACAAAGGAAAGTGCAGAAGCATGGACATACCTTTAACAAGTATAGCCAGAGAGCTACATTATAGCTGTATGCTTTTATGCTTCCTATCCGATACATCAAAAAGCTAGCTATTTAAATTTTTTGACCGTAGATGAAAATCTTTAATAAAGAAAATATAAACGGTCACCATTTATGGGACCATTGTCTAACTCTGTAACACCATTGTTAGGCCAATACTATTTGAATAAAACAGAGACCCGGAGAACCACCGTCACGGGCATGAAATCAAATCAAGGTATTCAATACCTGCATCAGAAAGATTCTTATGATCCGCTGGCCAGACAATATCACTAAAGAGGAAATGTGGCATTGAACAGACCAGCAGCTCTTTGAAGAAAATATCATCAGAGAGTTTTAAGCCAGCATCCGTCATGACAAGACAAGCACTCACCTGGAACCTTCAAGGAGAGAGGAAGAGGGGATGGCCCAGAAATACATGACGCCAAGATTTGGAAGCAGATGCAAAGCAGATGGGCAAGACTCGGAACAATTAGAGACACTAGCCTAGAACTGAGACGTCTGAAAGATGATGGTTGTTGCCCTAGGCCCCAAACACAACCAATGGCAGAGATTTCTGATGATTTTGCATCATTTTGAGTATTAACGAAGGTGAAACTAAAATCGACTGTAAAATAGCGCTTTCAGACCTAGTTGTGATCTATACATATATAGCTCCTCCATCGTGGTCGAAAATGAGCACATTTCTCATATATTCTATGAACTGGAAGATGAATGTCAAGTCCAATCCTCTCTTTAAAAAGCCGACCGCCTTCGTGGCGTGGGTAGGTGATCTGTGATCATACAGATGAGTCGAACAGCTTAATCGGCACCCAAAAGTAACATAGACTAAACACGCTAAATACCTAAGTGTTATAATACATGGAAAAACTGTCACGAAATCTTCATATTGATGAAACTATAATAAAAAAAATCAAACAAAGCATTAGGGTTTATTACATACCAGCGAGTTTTCATAACACATTGTCAATGTTTTTTTGCTTTAAAAAAAGTTTAAATTATTCTATTTGAATGTTAGCTTTAACGTTTTTCTTATTTAAAATTATCAATATATTAACATATGTTGATAAAATAAACTTAAATCTAAAAGGCGTTTTACCTAGTTTGTTTATCAAATCATGAACGTTTATGTGCCAAGATCTAAGAACACACTAGATACCATTTTGGAGAGAAGACTCAAAAGTAAAGTAGCAATTATACATAAAACACTGAACCATAGTCTTCAAATACAAAATACAAAATCTAATAAAATACTCAGAAAGACACAGGGATAAAGGCACATTCCTCGTTCCATATGCTAGGACACATTTGTTCAAATGCTTCTTCTTCCCTAGTGCTATTAGAGCATGGAATGATTAGCCTGAGCCAGCCAGGAAAACCAGTGACTTGGCAGAATTTAAGTCATTGGTTAACATGCATGACTACATGCGGACTACATTAATAATAAGTAATTTTCCCCCATTTTATACGATAATTATAACAGCACATAAGATAAACATGTTAATGGATCCGCGTCCAGAGTGTACAATACGGTCGAGCAGTCAACATTATCGAAGTATTGTAAATAGATCACGATCATTGACTACGTTCATTGGTCTATACCCGTTTTAGTGGCCAATAGAGGAGCTTATGTGAGTTCAGAGGACGTTACAGTGGCAATAGAGGAGATTATGTGAGTTCAGAGGACGTTACAGTGGCCAATAGAGGAGCTTATGTGAGTTCAGAGGACGTTACAGTGGCCAATAGAGGAGCTTATGTGAGTTCAGAGGACGTTTGGCCAATAGAAGAGCTTATGAGTTCAGAGGACGGAAACGTTTTTAATTTACATGACCAAAAAAATAAACAAACGAAGACCTCCAATTTTTGAACAACACATTCGTTAGAAATTACAGAAAGTTTACGATCATTTGGATGTCCACTTGAATGTCCATTCTTTCTTGTAGCAGATACGTCCTCCTCCATCCAAAAGTTGCTTAAAGCTCTCACCTCACGAACGAAGACTTTATACTCGGAATTAGTTTGAAAGTCAGTCAGAAAACAGTTCTGAAACACTCTCTTGAGAATAACACAGGTGATTGTTTTGAAGTTCCTGTATTGTAGGCCAGCTGAACTTATACTCCAATATAAACCAATAGTACAAAGCATGAACTCATTAATTCTATACTGGCGATAATTACCCCCCCCCCCCCCCACCGTACACATATTTATCTAATGGTAATTCAGTCTTTCGGGGAGGGGTTCGGCAGAATGGGGGTGGGGATGGCGATCGCACCTACCCCACCTGGATCCGCCAGTGTCTTCAGTAAGCTTCGGGCAGGAGGGGCTGGCTACCCACCTAGGAGATGGAAAACTCTGAATTCAAACCTCTGTTGCCTTGCAGCAACGCCCAATCATGGGAAAGTCTTCGGGAGTCAACCCTGAGAAAAAATCAGGAGCTGGCGACCCTAAGGCAGTTTGCAGAACCCAGTGCTACACCCTGGCAGAACCTGCGACGCCGCTGACCCCAAACTATATCGGCACTGCCGTTCCTTTGAATATATCATTTGCGTGGAGTGGGCGGGGGAATTGGTGTGTGGGTAACATCGTTCAGACCACAGGTAATGCCCAGGCATTCATCTCATTTCCAAGAGATGATACATACTTGCGTTACGACTGAAGGAGGCCATAGCAATAGTGGTGGTAAACGCAGAAGACATATTAATCAGTTCATCATTCTAAGAGTGTAAAAGTGAAATTTTAAGAACATAGGCTCTATGTACACCAACGTAATGACGGTCTCGGAGAGAGTAGCTTTACTAAAATTATTATTACTATAAAAATGGTTACTGTCTATTTCAATTAACTTAGTTGAAATCCTCCTTTAACCTAATATGGTTTGTCTTCGAGTTTGAAGTGCTGTATTTCATTTGGCTAAACTAATATGCACTTTGGAAGTGATGATTTATAAGTGAATTTAGTGTAATGTACTATCTTATCGGTGTTGATAATTAGATGTAAAGTATGACAATGCCCTAATAGTGATAATGTGCAATTAAAAGAAAAAGCAACAATAACCAAATTTGTAGTTGTTTGGGGTGTGTATGCGTGCTTGTATTGGTTGGCGAATCCTGATGTAACTTTTAAGTACTGACCCTGCGGAGTGGATACAAGAGATTAACACTGGATCAAAGAGGGTAAAGTTGTCTGAGTTTTATTGAAGATTTGTGTGACAGTTATACTCCCAAGGGATTAGTTGGACTGGAGCTACAACCCGTTGGTATATTTCAGGCCTCATAGTAGCACTCCCGTGAAAACGTCCGTTAAGGAAGACGGGTAGGTTAAATGGGATAGAACACTGTGGGCTTTCACAGCACGTTTCAGACGACAAGCACTTTACGTGGAAAGGGTGAAAGAAGTCGCAGGCAAAGTAAGAAATAGCGAAATTTTTTTTTTGCTTGAAAACGCCAGGCAATATATACTTTATTTTTTTACGAGTTAAAAATTAGAAAAAATGTAAAAAAAAAAAAAAAAAAAAGATATATTCTTAATTTTATTAATAATAATAATAATACTCGTTCGTTTCTAACTTAATAATAATAGTAATAATCAAAACAATAATAATAATGATAATACTTGTAATATCAAATTAATTAATAATAATTAATAGTAATAATGAAAATAATATTAATAATAAAAATAATAGCAATTATATAAATAATAATAATAATACATAAAAATAGTAATAATAATCAATTGGAATAAAATCCTTTAATTTGACGACAACGTTTCTGTTTTATTGTAATGTAGGTCTTCAGACTTCTCAGCTCCTCTCACACACACGATCAGATAGTTTATCATTTCGTACCTAAACACATTTCGATCTAACAGGAACCTAAGAGACACTTTAGGACTTTACCTTACTGCAGTGTTGAAATCTCAGTGGACAGTTGAAGTCGTCATGAGGTTAACCTGGCTGTCGTAGGGCTGATTCTTCATTACAGAGCTGACCGGCACCTTCCTGTCAGGAACCAACGTTTAGTTTTCAACTTCATCAAGGAAGAAGCGAGAGTGAGAGATGGGAAGAAAGTGGGAAGAACACTGCCGGAATAAATATTATTATGGGATGTAGGAGCACTCACTTTTCAGCGAAAACCAGAGTCTTATTTGCAAGAGTCGGGGGCTTACAGATCGATGGCGTATGGAGTGAGGGAGGAGGGGGGTATCTCGCCATGAGCATTTGGTACCAGAGGACATTAGGGAATAGGTAGAGACGGAGTAAACAAAAGAGGGAAGGGAGGGGTGGGGAGATGAACAAACATGCAATGATAGAAGGACATATTGGGAAGAAACAAGGACAAAAAAAGAGAGAGAGAGAGAGAGAGATTTGGAAAGAAGTCAAAAGGAAAGACGAGAGATTTTAAAAAAATGAAAAAATTAATAAAAAACTGCTAAAAATAGACATTTAGGAAAAAAAAACGAAACAAAAAAATATCAAAAGTTCTGGGGATAGCAAGCAGGACAAGTAGGACAACAAGAATGAGATAAAACGTACAAATAAATAGGACAAGAAACTAGAGGACAAGTAACAATAACGGACTAACATACTTTGATCCCGAATGTTGAAAGAAATACACACTACAATAACAAATGGTGGAAACAGGACAAATAAAAACCGGGAGCATATGTAGGATGACATTTTACGAGAAAAATGAAAAGAACCAGAAAGAATGGCAAGCAACGGGAAGAATGACGAGAAACGGGAAGAATGACGAGAAACGGGAAGAATGGCAAGAAACGGAAAGAATGACGAGAAACGGGAAGAATGACGAGAAACGGGAAGAATGACGAGAAAAGTGAAGTGACAAAGTGCAGCAAAATAACAAGAAACACAATGAAGAAGACCAAGCTTAAGAAAACAGCACCATTTTGTCAACCCAGACACAAAGAAACACAAGGAGAGAGAGAGAGAGAGAGAGAGAGAGAGAGAGAGAGAGAGAGAGAGATACATTTGGGGCTAGTGAAGGTAAAAAGAAAGACAACACCATGGACTTTGTAAAAATGCCATGTGTCAGTTCTTTTTTGATGTAAGAGCATCGCGACGTGGAGATGTGAGAGAAACTGAAAATAATTCAAATTATTTACGTGGTGAAGGAAGGGTGTAAGACAGTGTGAATAAAAAAGGGAGGGAACGAGTTCCAATGAGGAACATAGTAAAAACGTTTTTTTTTTTATTTAACCGTGTCTCTACATCAACTAGGGGAGGAGGAAAACGACATTAATAATTCATTTCCCCTGAACAGGAAGTGAAAGCAGTGACGAAATATAAGAGGTTCATTAAATAGTGAAGAAATATAAGAGGCTCATTAAGTAGTGAAGAAAGATAAGAGGCTCATTAAGTAGTGAAGAAAGATAAGAGGCTCATTAAGTAGTGAAGAAAGATAAGAGGCTCATTAAGTAGTGAAGAAAGATAAGAGGCTCATTAAGTAGTGAAGTAAGATAATAGGTTCATTAAGTAGTGAAGAAAGATAAGAGGCTCATTAAGTAGTGAAGAAAGATAAGAGGCTCATTAAGTAGTGAAGAAATATAACAGGCTCATTAAGTAGTGAAGTAAGATAAGAGGCTCATTAAGTAGTGAAGAAAGATAAGAGGCTCATTAAGTAGTGAAGAAAGATAAGAGGCTCATTAAGTAGTGAAGAAAGATAAGAGGCTCATTAAGTAGTGAAGAAAGATAAGAGGCTCATTAAGTAGTGAAGAAAGATAAGAGGCTCATTAAGTAGTGAAGAAAGATAAGAGGCTCATTAAGTAGTGAAGAAATATAACAGGCTCATTAAGTAGTGAAGTAAGATAAGAGGCTCATTAAGTAGTGAAGTAAGATAAGAGGCTCATTAAGTAGTGAAGTAAGATAAGAGGCTCATTAAGTAGTGAAGAAAGATAAGAGGCTCATTAAGTAGTGAAGAAAGATAAGAGGCTCATTAAGTAGTGAAGAAAGATAAGAGGCTCATTAAGTAGTGAAGAAATATAACAGGCTCATTAAGTAGTGAAGAAAGATAAGAGGCTCATTAAGTAGTGAAGAAATATAACAGGCTCATTAAGTAGTGAAGTAAGATAAGAGGCTCATTAAGTAGTGAAGAAAGATAAGAGGCTCATTAAGTAGTGAAGAAAGATAAGAGGCTCATTAAGTAGTGAAGAAAGATAAGAGGCTCATTAAGTAGTGAAGAAAGATAAGAGGCTCATTAAGTAGTGAAGAAATATAACAGGCTCATTAAGTAGTGAAGTAAGATAAGAGGCTCATTAAGTAGTGAAGTAAGATAAGAGGCTCATTAAGTAGTGAAGTAAGATAAGATATGCTTAGTGCATTTTATTAAATCATTTGACAGAGAGTAGGAATCTACCCACAAATCTTGCACAAGGCCTCCACTAGTTAAAATCCGGTACTGATGTGAACACAGAGAAATACTCATTTATCGTGCTGTTTGGTAACGTGTGCAGAGGATCATGGTGGAAGTCACTTTTGGAATCGGGAAGGGTTTGGGGCATTGTTTTCCAAACTTTTTCCTAAAGGGAACACTTCGCACATTTTGAGTATTTAGCGGAAAACTTTGTTTATTTTGTTAGAGAGATTAATTCGCTTGGTGGTCTACTAGTTAATTATTCCAGTAGTTCGTGTAACCCCTAGTCAGGCCCGCGCGACACTAGGGTTCCGCTGGACAAAGTTTGGGAAACACTGGTGTATGCAAATGTCGTTTTATACAATAATGATCTATTCTCGTGCAGAGTCGTTCCATTAAAGATTCAATGACTTCGCAAATAATTTTATTTTTATGGTTTTGAGAAGACATAAGACGGAAGCCCTGGGACTTACGAGAACATTGTATCAGACACGTCCCTCCGTCCCTAGAGATCTCTAGCAATGATTACAGCACTCCTCTGCATGACTTTGGATATAGAAGTGTATCTGTCGGTAAACACTTGCCTCGGCTTCAGTGTAGACTTGTCAGAGTGGAGAATGTAGACCCATCGCTGGATTTCATTGTTTACTATCTAGCGCTTGTAATGATTATGAAAGAATACATTTTAAAAAGTCTATCTATAAGTAAATATATCTAACACAATCAGTCAGCTAAAGTAGACAACTACAGAATATTTAATTGTATGAATTATGAAAGGTCGCCAACATACTTATAGCAGGCTTACACTGAAGCTTACATTGAGGCAAAAGTATAGTAGGCCTTGTGAGTCCTATGAAGCTCTATTTAAGTAGGCATACATTGAGTTTTTATTTCAACAGCCCTACACTGAGACTATATTTTGGTTGGCCTAAAAGTGGCTACATTATAGCAGACTCCTTGGGTGCTAGGTAATTATAAGTCTTGATTAAGTCTATAATATAGCTGGCTAACCCTAGAAATGTATCTTATATTGCATCCCAACTACACTCTAGTTGTTATTCTAGGGTTGTTATGCAACATTATGGACTGTTAATTAGTAGAAAATTTGGATGTTCAATATTGTATAAGTACTATTTTTTTTAATAAGTTTTGTTTTCTTTATGATTATAATTTAACACAAGACAAACAAGTTAACATATAACACTGTTGAGCAGTCAAGGTTATCGATAAAAATAGTTCATGATCATTTACACTGTTCATTGGAATATACCGCCGCTGTTCATCAATTATAAATTAATCTTCGTAAATATGGGAGCATTAGCGAGTAGTCAGAACGATAACAGTTTTGAATGTCTATCACAAGGAACCAAGATGTCTTATTTCTGAACACACGTAAATAGGAAACGATTCACCGTTCTTGGTTCATAGATGTATTTGAAATTATTTGGTTACTATCAAAGCCAAAAGCTCGGCGCCACACTCAAAGAGTTCTACAAGACGAAATTATTTTTAAAGTTTATGTAATGTCTGCCAGTTGAGCTTTGCTTTAAGCATATCCCAGGTATTAGCTAAAAATTGTTTCATAAAATGTCATCCTGTTGTTGTCTGGCCATGTGATTGAAGCTTGTGTTCAAATCTTACAAGCAGACGTGAGTTAAGGCATATAATAAATATAAGCCTTAAGCAAACCAATACGATTAGTTTGCTCTGGCGATAATGTTTCCCCCTTGAAATCCCGGACAACCAATCTCTACCAGACGACACAGAGATCCAGTAGGTTTGGTATATTCACGATGGATATAGATTGTAAAGAAAAGGAAAACGTATCCGTTAGTGGCAACTAAATTATCATGATACATAGTCTCAATGCGTTTAAACAGAATATTGGTAATTCATTTCTCGCACAAAATCACTGTTAGAATAACATTGACTGAATATACAATTTTAACAAGGGAAGATTATATAACAAACAATAGAAACAAAGAATTATTTTTAAAAACAAAGCTCATCTAAGGGAAGAGACCGCTAATTACTGCCACGCATCCAAAATTAAGGGGTTAATCTCCATTTCTGCAATATAAAACAAAATTAATTATTTGTACTAAATGATTAACTAATTGTTGTGGGGTTTTTTTGTTGATTCGTGTATTGTTATCGACTATGAAGAATTAAACAAAATTTCAACTTTATCCGAGAATTGGGAAAAAAAATTATAATAAATAAATAAATTTCTCAACATAGTAAGGGGACTAAATGCATATTAATATATCTCCACATCTCTCATTAAGTAGCATTTATGCCCCTTATTTCGAAATGAAACAAAATAATTTGCTTTCCGCAATTCTTTTTTTCTATTTTAATTAATACATGTCTTATCATGTTTAAAGTGTAACTGTGCAAAGCTTTAACACTTTAACTAAGAGAATAGGATATGGGAGTAAAAAAAACATGTTCAAGCTTTTAACAAAATAGACGGACGGACAGACAAACAGAGTGAGTTGAAGATTGTAAAATTTTTTTTATTAAAATAGTAGCTATCATTACACTGTTATGTCAATAGAACATTTATAGATTTTTTTTTTTAAAGGAAACCTCAGAATTTGCGCTATTCAATTTTAGCTTTATCATCATAGGAATCCTTGGGCCTTAGGCCTCTTTTTTTGGTCTTTATGTGCCTCTTTTATGGGCCATCTTGCCTCTTTTGTGGGCTTTTTTTTTATTATATGTTTTTATTTGTAAGTTGTCATAATTCACACGTATTAAATCATAAACAATTGAAAAGTGATTAACATAAAAATATAATCATAGTAATAGAAATATTATTTAATATCGAACCCACTAGAGACAGAAAAATAATAAAAGTATCCTCTGCTTCTAGTTTATGTAATAAATACAATTTTTCTATACTGTCTATTCACAATATTAATTTTTGTAATTTAACTGGTAGATATATATCGTAATATTATGAAAGAAAAAGCAATTACTCAAAAACAAATATAAATCTGCATTACAGTTCACTTTTTTCACGTTGTTTACAAATTATTATTATTATTAACAAGCTTACAAACACAAAAAACACAAACACAAACTCAAAATCGGCCCCGAAGTGGTCCACCCAGGCAGGCTTCAATATTTTCAGAACGAACATCCGAATGAAATTCTGTGGCATTTTACGTCTCGAGAGTCGATCTTTTCCCTTTGCAACTTCTTGTGTGACTAAAGAGGCCAATCCTTGATACACAGCTGCGATCGGAGGTTGGGCATATATAATCACCAGGCGCCATTGCATTTTCACCCTTCTTTCTGCTTCTGTTGTGTATGATATCTGCAATCTGTGACCCTTCCTTTATGCTCTCTCTCCATGTGGATCTGTCCAGAGCCACCTCTTCCCAGTTGCCAGTGTCGATTTTGAAGAGCTTCATGTCGCGTTGACATACATCGTATGACGTAAAAGTGGGCGACCAGCGGCTCTCCGAATGAAATTATATCAAAGACAAATGAGAGACAAGAATGGAGAAAGAAGGTTAACAGATTTTGTGTAGTGCCCTCAGATCAAAGGATAGGTGAAAGTGAATGTAAAGTTAGATGTGAACCTGGCCTAACTAGTTCCCCTTTCAGACCTTGTGATCTATAGGGCAGATGATGTAAAGTTCATCTGTTTTTGTGGCCTACGGTTAACGAGGGTGTCATGTAGCCAGCACAACGACCAACCGCCTTTACTTTTCCCCAACTAATGTCAGGTATCCATTAGAGCTGAGTGGACTCAGAGGCACCCAAAGGATTCGAACCCGGGACCCCCGGTTCGGAAGCCAAGCGGTTTACCGCTCAGCCACCGCGCCTCCCATGGCCTAACTGATGCCTTATAAATGATCTAATGGTTTTGAAAAAGCTCAATCTCTTTACGATTCAATTAATATACACTAATTTGTAGACATTTAAAAAATTAAAAATAAAACATGAGTGGTCAAGAAATTACAATTCATTTAATATCCACTAATTTGTAGACATTTAAAAAATAAATAAAAATAAAACATGAGTGGTCAAGAAATTACAATTCATTTAATATCTACTAATTTGACAACGCTAAGGTTTTCAATTGTAGTCAAACTGAATGTAAGCTATCTTATCTTGTAGACATTTTCAAAAAAATTAAACGAAGCAAAAAGAACTCTGTAGTGTAATTGTATCCAATTAGTTTATGTTTCCTTTCAAGCACTTGGCATTTGTCGTTGTCACTTTATGGCTAAAGGGGACATAATGTATTGAACTTGGTGGTAGTACGAAGAGGAAAAAGTGACGGATTTCATCCTAAGCCTCCATTCTGTCTCGTCAAATAGTATTTTAGACATATAATAATATTTAATTTTACACAACAGAACAACATCTTTTCTATGAAGTAATACAGAGAAAAAGAACTTCCTTGATAAGTAGACTCAGTATTATTGCTTTAACAGTAACAATCTTCAACATAAATGAGTTCATTAACAAAACTGCACAGCAACATCAACTATCTTTCAGGAAATTGACTTTTAAGCAATGCTATGTTCCCAGGTAATAGCAAGTAATTTGGCAAGGCAAGCTAATATAGGGTTTTATACAGCTGCCCTGTATGCCTTATGTATTTAAAAAAGACTGATCAGGTACAGGTTAATCCCTCTCACGACAATTTTTTAAAGGTCTCCTTGAGATGTAAGAGGCCTACTCTGGCATCATCAAGGTGGCCCTTGGGTCTGTTAGAGTCATTCTGGGATAGTTAACCAAGCAAAGGTACTGCTAAATCACAATTGTTCAGGGTTCTGTTAGGGTCATGTGTAAATTATTTCAGGATAGGGGTGTCGATTAAGGATTCTTTTTTCTCTCATTACGAGGGGTTTAAAAGAAAAAAAAAAGTTAATTTGTCTTAAAATATTACATTATTCATAAAAGATTCTTGACATTCAATTGTCTGCCCTTGTCTATATTCTTAAGGGTTATTGGTTTTGGTTATTTTTGTTTCTAGTCTCTTCGCAGGCTCCATTCAGTTGCGTCTTGTTTTCTTGTTCCTTTGTTTCCCAGTATATCTAGGATGAGGCTGCCGCTAAGATATAGACATTGTCATAGTGTTCTTGTTACGTTTCCACGGGCTTGCCGTGTTCTGTGAGTGTAGTACATACACAGTTGATGTTGACTTGTGGCATGCTCTCCGATCATGTGATCAAAGAGGACGTAACCACGAGGTAGAAATAATTCTTCAAAAGTGTTGACTTCCCTTTAAAAGACAGTTCTTTAGTAGTTTTCCATAGATAAATAAAGTTCAATGTGATTCCTATCCCGCATCTCTCAGCCCAAACTCTCTGTAACCCAGGTTCATACACACTCTCACACACTCGCATAACCACTTAAACTAATTGACATAATACCAATAGAGTAACTTTACAGATTGATTACAGTATTTAGATTTTTATCTCTGAGGTCTGACAATTTAGTCAAGGACAATAAATTATACAATAATTACAATTTCTATCTAACCAGTATTATTATCAATTCTATGTTCAATTATTTTTCTAAATATTAACTCTAGATTATAAGGATTTAAAGATACATTGTTATTAACAACTTTAATTCTACTGCGCCATACAAGACTTCTGTGTTCACTCACTATTATTAGATTAAATTTATGAATCATATTACTTTTGATTTTAGGCAATTTATTTAAAACAATAGCTAGGTTAAGATTAACATTGGTGTTACAGTTTGCCTCTAGTAGGTCTTTCATAGTGCATATAACATTATCAAATATTTTACATTTTAAAAACATATGTCTTTGATTGTTACCATTATCTGTATGACATATAACACATGTGTGTACATTTCTTTTCTTACTTCCTACAGGGGTCATCCCGAAGATTAGTCTGTATGTTATTTCTCTGGCTTTGGGTGTAATGTGTTTGCTGTGTAGATTTATAAAAGTGTCTCTGAAATCTATTACGCCTAACTCTCTACTCCATTTGATCCTATTGAATAATCTTTCTTGTAACTGTTTCTTAAGTGTTGTAAGTCTTTTAATTTACTTTGTATTAGATGTTCATTGCCGGGGAGTATTCTTGATATGGATCTGTAAAATGGATGTGTGTTTGTACCAAAGTGGTGTGGGGTGTCATTTTTTATTGGAATTATTTTATTTAGCCTTAAGCCATAGTAGTACATTGTTAATGGAAAATTGTTTGGGTTCTTGGCTACTTGTCCTATGTATTTTAATCTAAGTGCTTGTATTTTGGTTCTGATGTCCTGTAAGTTTATCCCCCCATCCTTTTTGTTTTATATAAGTGTTGTGTGTTTAATGTTTCTGATAGTGCTTTTAAATATAAAATTCCTAATGATTGTGTTTTTGCTTGGTATAAAAGTTGGTGGAGGTTCTGTGATGTTTGCTAAATAAACTATCTTCGGGATGACCAGGTTGTTTACTAGTATTGCTCTACCAAATATAGTAGTTGCTGCATAATGAAATCTTTTAAGTGTGTTTTTGATTTTCTTTAAAATATTTTCCCACTGTTGTGTGTGGTAATATGTTGGGTTGCTTGTCCACGTGATGCCGCATATTTTAATTTCCTTCTCTATTTTAAGGTTAAAGGGGATGTTTGAGGGGATTTCCCACCTGCCCAATCCCATAATACAAGATTTATTTATGTTGATTTTTGACCCGCTTGCCCTCCCAAATTGAATAAACTTATCTATGATTGCGGCTATGTCTTTTTCTGAGGAGAAACAAAAAAGGGTGGTGTCATCAGCGTATGCTTTAGGTTTAACTACGGGCGTGGGGCCTGAGATTCTTATCCCCGTGATTCCACTATCTAGCCTGGTGGTTTCTAAAGGGGTTCTAGACAAATGGTGTATAAAAAGGGAGAAAGGGGACACCCTTGTCTAACAGATCTTCTAATGGGGATACTGCCACTAAGGGTTTGGTTTATTATGAGTTTGCTTGTGGCATCAGTGTAAACTAGCTTTATGTATTTCTTCATTCTTCCATCTGTCTTCGTCTTGTCTAGTATTTTGAAAAGGTAGTCATGGTCTATTCTGTCAAAGGCTTTTTCCTGGTCAATAGAAAAAAAGGCTGCTTTCAAGTCTTTGTCTTTACAGTAATATATAATGTCTCTTAAAAAATGGTTAAGTTCGTCGATGGTTTTGTCTGGGTTGCTACAGTATTGGTCCTGTCCTATTAAGTGTGGTATGAGGGGTTTTAGTCTTAGAAAAATCATTTTCGTCAGGAGTTTGTAGTTGGTGTTTAGAAGTGAGATCGGTCGAAAGTCGTTAGGTGAGGTGTTGTTTTCTTGTTTTTTTGGTAGAAGTGTGATGTATGCTAAGTTGAAATCTCTAGGTAACTGTTCTGTCACTAACATGTCGCTGTATATATTTAATAGTAGGGGTCCTATTTGGGGAAAAAAGGCTTTGTAAAATTCAAACGTCAGACCGTCTGGGCCAGGGGATTTGTTGTTTTGTGTTGTTTTGTGTTGTATCTAAAGCAGCCCTCAGTTCGTCTAGCGTAAAGGGAGCGTCTGTCTCTATCTGTTCTGTCACTGGTATTTCTTTGCAGTTCTGTAAAAATACTTTTTGTGCGTTGTCGTCCGTCTGTTCCTTGTCATACAAATTAGTAAAGTGTTTCGTAAATGTGTCTGTTATTTTGTCCATGTCGTGTATAGTTTCTCCTTTACTATCAACAATGTTGTCAATAGTTCTGTCAATTTGAATGTTTTGTTCTGCTGATAAAAAATGTTTGTTAGGCCCTTCGGTTATTTTTTTACTTTTGCACCTCAATTCCGCTCCTTTGTATTGATAGTTAAATATTTCTTCTAGTTGTGTTAGTATATGTGTTTTGGCTGCTTCGTCTTCTTCGTGTGTTAGTAAATTTTTAAGTCTTTCCTCTTTTTTTTTCCTTTTTGAGTTGACTAGTGTGGCAAGTATTTGGCTTTGCATCTTAATGGAGCTTTTAATTAGCGTCCATATTTGTGTGACTTTGAAATGGGGTGTGTTAGAGTCATGTATTATATTTTTGAGGAGGTTTGCGATTGTTCTCTATAGGCATCTACTAACCGGAATGCCTTGATAACTCCCCCCAATCAGTCATGCGTTTTAATTGTTACATGAGGAGCAGGACCCTCTGTGTTTGTGATTTACCAAATTGCATTAGTTCAGGAACAAAAGTCTACTACGTTTTTTTGAGCGGGTGCATAAATGTTGACTAACGTGAATGTGTGTTTTTGTGAGCTTGTCCTAATCATTACTATCCTCCCGCTATTGTCTTGATATGAGTGTGTGATTGAAAACCTATTGGATGTTTGTAAAATGGCTGTCCCTCGTGGCTTTTTACCTAAACTAAAATAACCCTCCCGGAGGCCCATAAGAGAGACTGCTTTTTTGGCCTTGTACTCTAACTGTGTGTTGGTCTCTTGCAGAAAGATAAAATCTGACTTGTATTTCCTTGTGAGGTGTGCTATGTATGTGTGTTTATTGTTAAGCCCTCTGATGTTGAGTGTCAAAATTTTGATGTCTGCCATGAGAGTGTGAGATTGGTTTGCGTGTTTGTTATTCTATTGTGTGTGTATGCATTTTATCTTTAAGAGTTGCTTTGTTGTTTATGTGTTTGAATGTGTGTTGGGGTCCTTGCCCTCATCTATGACTAGCACTGACGGGGAGTCTGGAAAGTTCAGCTCGAGCTTGAACTGTTCTTCCTCTCTTTTCTCCTCCTCTACTCGGGGATCCTCGTTTAGATCCTCTGATGAGGAAGAGAGAGAGGGCCCTCTTTCTTGTTATTTTGGTTGGGGTGGTGAGTGCTGAACTTGCCCCTCCGGATGTTTTAATTTTTTTACTTTGCTTAGATTTGTTTTCAGGGCTGTTAGGTGGGGGGAGACCACTTGGAGTAGCTCCCATAGCTTCTATTTGTTTTTTCCCCCTCCTTTGCTGCTTTCAACCATTGTGAACCCATCTTTTTTTAGCTGTTGATCAATCTCGGATTGCTTTTTCTCTCCCTCACCTTTAAGGGCCATGGCATAGGAGATTTTCCCTCCTACCTCCTTTGCACCTTCTGTGGGGTTTTGGTCCCGTCTGGGGTTCGCCCTATTTGGACACTGGTTTGACCAGTGCTGATCCTGTCCGCAATGCCAGCACTGTTGTCTACGTCCCGGGATGGTCACGAGGACCTTGTAGGTCCTCGGATCGTCCTCGTATCGTAACTGAATATAATGGGGGAGTTCAGTCTGTTTGCGGATTTTTATCCAAGCCGCCCACTTATCTGAGTTGCCTAGCTTGATTGGCTCTATCTTGGAGCCTTCTTCTGCAAAGGCTCCAAATAGTTCTCCTATCTTTGATTTGTTTATGGTTGGTGCTACCCAGTGAAGGGTAACCCTGATTTTTTCGTCTTCTAAGGTACAGACATCTACCTTGAAGTCCTTATTATTCCCGAATGATTTCCCTAGTATACGGGTTCTCACTCGGGCGGATGCTGGGACCAGGAACCAGACAAAGGGGTTCTCGAAGCGATAGAGAGAACTCACTTCTTCCGGTGTTAGTTTCAGGCACTCTATTAGGCTCGCCATAGTGGCCTTAACAGCCCCTTGGCCTGACAGCTTTAGAAGCAAGGTACCTGGGGCGTGGACAAGTCCACAATGCAGGTCCTTTTTTTCAATAAAAAATGTCTTAACTGACATTATTACAAGGGTTTATCACAAGTACAGAGACAGAAAAGAGACGATAACTACACAGTACTTTACTACACAATCCTCGCGCCGTCTACTCTAAACAGTAACACACAAAATCCACAGAATCACAAAAAAACCACAGAAACACAAGTAATCCACATAATAAATCCTCAAGTGTTAGCTACTTAATCAATCTCGTATTCGAATCCTCAAGAAGATGATATGTGCAGATTTGATGTAATACATTTAAGACTATGAAGTTTACAAGATTACTATTCGTTTTAAATTAAGTCTAAATTATGATGAATACTAATTAGCTTTTTCTCTTTAAAAAAACTGCTTGCATAACTGATTTAAAAATTAGATTTTTCGCTTTCAGAACAAAAAAAGTAGCTGTTGCATCAGAACTTTGAATGGTCTAAAATATTGTGATGTCGGATTTTCAATATCTTTTCTAGTTTACGAGATCTAAACGGGACGGACGGACAGACATTTCGCACAAAACTAATAGCGTCTTTTCCCCTTTCGGGGCCGCTAAAAATGGTAACACGTTAGAATTTTATGGAGTGCTATAGTGACACTTGAAGGGTTACCATCCTTTAATAGATCTCGTACTTCTGTAATAAGATTTAGGTGAATTTGTTATTTTGCTCGGGCAAAAAAAAAATAGAATTTAAGAAGCACAAAAATACACTGATTTAATCAAAACAGAAAAACATTTGAAAGATAATACCTCATTTAAACAAATTATAGAGCGATTGTTTTTTTCTCTTAATAACTAACAAATGTTAGATTAAAAAACATTTTTACGAGTTACTTATTCTTTTCTCAGCGATATACATCGAGTGTTGCATGTTTAGGAAAATCGTTAGAGCCGTTTTCTTTTAGATCAGTGTTCACCCACCCACCCAGGGTTTTGGTTTCTGAAGTTCCCACAACGTTATAAATTGAATTGAGGTATTGCCACAAGGTAATAATGTGAAACATTTAAATTCTTATAGTAAACACATTTTTCCCTTTTCAAGAGCCAGTTTAGGCCACAATTGGTCGTGGGCCCGAGCACAATGAACCCCTTCGCGCCATGATTGCCACGCCCCTGATTGCGTATGCCACATTGAATATACTATATAATAGTATGTGTGCAACTGAAAGTAGTTCCAGTTTTGAGGTTTTAAGTCCTTAGATCATTGTTTCCCAAACTGTGTTCCGCGGAACCCTAATGTTCCGCGGGGCCTGAATAGGTGTTCCACAAACTACTGGAATAATTAAGTTGGCCACCGCGTGAATTAACTCAGAATGTGCGAAGTGTTCCGTTAAGGAAAAAGTTTGGGAAACACTGCCTTAGATTATACCTAGGCGATAATACGCCTACAAACCTATAAATTCAAACATTTTAAATTTACTTTTATCTTTACTTGACGGCAATGAGGGCTTATTTTACGGTTATGATGATAGTAGGTCTATATGGAGGCATTATTATATTAGGCTTATATTACTATAATTCATATATATATATTAGCGAACCTATATGAAAGCTATATAATAGCATGTGTTTATAGTGCTATTACAAAACCTGATAAGACGATATATAATTTCGAATCATAAAAAAAAAAAACTGTCTACTCTTACTCTTGTTTCCACACAACTGACTAGAAGTCTTTTCGATTAGTTTTACTTTTTATAACGAGTACGGAAATGTCAAACATAAGAATAAAATTACGTTGAACAAACAAAGCCCTCCTCCCCTCCTTTTTTTTTCTTTCCATAGAAAAATTATGGCCGATGGAAAAACGATGCTATTTATAGCTCGACTTGAATAAAGTAGGTAGGCTCCCCTGAGAGCCCCAAACCATTTTAACTAAATTCTTCCAGTTCACACTATTTCACTTGTACACATGAGTTGCCTTCCCTTTAGTTGGTAGAAAAGGCCGCCAGGAGAGATTTGTGCCTTTTTGTTATTATAACAACCAAAAAAAATATATATAAAAAAATCCAGAGTCCAGAGAATTATTTATTCATATGTTTTGCTGCGATTTCTTTTTACTCTCTCCTTTTTACTCTCTCCTTTTTACTCTCTCCTTTTTACTCTCTCCTTTTTACTCTCTTCTTTTTACTCTCTCCTTTTTACTCTCTCCTTTTTACTCTCTCCTTTTTACTCTCTCCTTTTTACTCTCTCCTTTTTACTCTCTCCTTTTTACTCTCTCCTTTTTACTCTCTCCTTTTTACTCTCTCCTTTTTACTCTCTCCTTTTTACTCTCTCCTTTTTACTCTCTTCTTTTTACTCTCTCCTTTTTACTCTCTCCTTTTTACTCTCTCCTTTTTACTCTCTCCTTTTTACTCTCTCCTTTTTACTCTCTCCTTTTTACTCTCTCCTTTTTACTCTCTCCTTTTTACTCTCTCCTTTTTACTCTTGATCTGTCAATCCTTTTCTTTCCTTCACTAGAAAAAAACAAAACACAAAAAACAACAACTCTAAAATTGTATTCATAAAAAGTAGATTTTTTTCTGACTTCATAAATAATAATAATAATCTATATTGTCCGTATGGAAATTTGTCTTACAATTTGTGTCTTCGTGTCCCTGGTGAATCCGTTCCCAGAATGCTGCTGAATCATTCATACCCTTTGTCTCTGCTTTATGCACGGTCACATTTAGTGACTTCAGACATGTTGTTGTACATTTCATTATTGATAGAGGTCGAGACATTCTTCCTTGATCCATTGATGTTTTTTTGTTCACTTTTTCGACATAGTGCTTTCTTCGATTCTCTTCTTTTCTTTGTTTCTATTCTTTGGTATGCTTGTGAATTAAGAGAGAAGCCACTTTCATCTTATAACATAACACATGACAAAACAAGATTTATTTTTAAGAACTATGGTAATGGCGTAATAGTTAGACAAATATAGATTCTACGTGATGTGGATCGATAGAGCGCATTCATTTACCGTTGAAATATTACTACCTTGTATAGGTCAGAAAGTTAGTCCCATTTCATTGTGTAATGTAATCTCGCAGAGTTACGATAAAGACGACAGATCATGGTGCTGGCCACAGATTGTCCTCGCATGTTGATGTCAAGTTTATTGAGATTACGAGAATACTTTATGAAGTTAAACAACTTTGATATTTCTAAGCTTACTACTGCTGGGTGGCTGCCCGGTCACGTGGTATGCGTTTCAGACTGTCCGCCCGATGGTCTGGAGCTACAATACACAGCCTTAGTGAACAGTCATCCCCTTTTTAATAGTCGGTCGTTGGATTGTAACCCCATAGTAGATCGTTCAACTAAACAGTTATAGGCTATTATATTTTAGAACTTTAAGTAATTTCAACAAACTTCTTTTGGGAATAAAAACTCGATTTAACTTTTATTATCAAATGTTAAGATTCAACTTAAAATAAGATTTAATCTAATACTAACGAATCGGACTCAGTACATAAACAAGTCCTTACGTCTCCTACGTCCCTGTGTCGTCTCTCATTCAACTCTCACCCACGTGACTTCCTTCCAGAAATTATGACATAACAGCTCATGGTTTCATCATTCTACATCACCAAAAAAAAAATAATAATAATAACACTCCTTTTTCTTGTCGTAACCTTGGAAACATGCATATACACTCCGTAAACCCCCCCCCCCCCCGCCCCCATCTAGATTGTTAAGTCTGATGACAAAAAAAAATATCAAGTCATCATGTAGTTATCAGTACAGTTACACAATGACTTTCCAGTGCATGTACCAAATAATAGTGTCCTTTTTCATTCAGGACTTAATAGGCTACAACGCCTACAAGTAATACTAAAAAGACAAATAATGCCTGTGGGTCTTTTTGAAAGTAATAGACAACTATCTTTCAATAGCTCCCGTGTGACCCTGTTAGTCACTGGCCCGAGCGCAATGAACCCTTTCGGGATATGGTTGCCATGCCACTGTACTGGGCGACATTTTCATGCTCACCAATAGTGAACATTGGTTTATTTTAGGGAAGAGCGATTCGACTACTGTTTTATCTTATCTGGTTAAAGTAAAGTCGGTTGGTCGTTGAAGTGGCTTCACATCACTCTCGTTAATCTACAGCTAGAGATCCGCTTCATTTTCCCTACCAACGCTACGTCTTGAGTGGCAAGTATTATTGCTAGAGCTGGAATGCTCCTATGTCAGCTCTTAAGTGAATGTATGGCTGCAGATCGATTATCTGGTTACATGTATCCAGAGGTCAATGTTAAGCGATAGATCACTTTTCCCCAGACGTAAAAAATTGCCCTGCACTCCCCTAATTGAGAAATAGCAGCCTGTTGTGGATTTACTATAGTCATTTGTTAATATTTTGGAGTGCTATTAAAGTAATAGCATTCTAGATAAATAAATCTGTTCTTATGGGATATTAAAACTTGAAATTGCTTTTCGAAACGGCATTCTTTAAATACGCTGTTGATAATGTATGTATTAAAAAAATTACGTTTGTATATGGATGTAGTACTCAGAGATGAGGCTTTTAAATAATTATAAAATACTTCTATTGAAACAATACGATGGTATCAAAATATAAATTTACTTTAAAAAATAAATGCAATCAAAGCACATATTTAAGACACTCATTAAAAGTATACAAAAACAGACAGTTCTATATATCAGAGCACTAATTCATAAATAATTATAAAAAAAAAACGCTTTTAAAAATCAATCCTTATTCTTGAAGATATTTTTAAACATTAAAAAATTTATTGTAAATAATAATTATGATATATATATTAACGAAGATTAAGGATGAGTGCAGGGTTTCACATGTCTACGCCACCCAGTTTTGACCTGCATATTTCTACGCATCTCATGCAGACAAAGCCGTTGTCCGCCGGTGGTCAATTTAAGTTTTTTTTTCAGCGATTTCAATGCCAAACCGGGAAGTTTCATTGTCACTAGGGCAGATTGCATCGATGATCGAATTATCTACTTATATCTAAATTTTCACTTGTGCAACTCGGAAAAACCTATGCGGCGGCAGTGGGCCGGGCACTTTCATAGGCCCCGCGCTTATTGCAGGTGTAAATTCTTAAATTAAACCATTATAAATGGAAACCTCCTGAAATTGCAAAATATAAAGTTCTACAAAACTCATGAAATTATTAAAATCTCCAGAAAACTCTAAAAATCTGAAATAGACAAAATTGTCATTCTATTTGGAAAAACACTAATCCCAGGCATTGTCAGCTTTCATTTAATAACAATGTAACAAAAGGGCGAATTTTAACCTAAACCGGAAGTTCCAATACTTTATTTACTTTAATAGTTTACTTAGTAAAGAATGAATAAGATATTAAAAAGGAATTTATTTTCTATTACAAAATCTACATTTTCTCTTATTATTCTCATCCCTACCAGACTGGGGCCCACGCAATACGTTTCGCTTAAGGCCCCGAAATTGTTATGGCCGGCTTTGACGTCACGTGTTTATGAATAGTTCTGATCTTGTCTAGATCTACGCAAAGTATTTGTCCTAGTCAATGATTCTACGCGATGAAGCTGTTGTAAGGAATTATATTTGAGGTCGAAGAGCGGACTAGGATCCATAATTTAGGTCGGAATCGAGTATCGGAGATGGAAACTCCAAAGTATAACCTACAGCCATCTGCTATCTACAGCCGTCTCAGACTAGTTTCCCACGGTGGTTGGTATCTGGCCTAAAGAGTGGTTTTGGTCTGCGCAATCCATATTCCACTATAAATATACCTAGTGCAGGCTGGATGACTTGCAGTGTATCACATATGGCGAATCGTCCCCGAGTAAAAAAGCGGCTACCTCTCAAAATTGCATGTTGGAATATCCGCACAATGCAGGACAATGAAGTGACTACAGAACATCACATGGCCGGCTGTCCTGGGGAGACATGGTATTGGTAATTGCAACGACAACGTCAGACTATTGCTGGAACTCCGAATTAAAACTCGTGGTTACCAAGACCGTTTTCCAGCCAGAAAAATAAAACAAAACCAAAACGCTTCAAGACAACATGGAGACATACACCCAACCACCCATCTATTTGACTATATACAAGTGAAGCAATGCGATGTTGGTGAAGTTATGCGTTCCAGGGTTACGCCAAGCAGACAAGGAAGCATATTTAACATAAGGCGCCTGCTTTCCAGTACAAAAAAAAAGTTGATTGCTACTGAGCTGCTCTATGCGAAAGAGTGCGCACTTCTTGCACACACGAACAGGGGGTTCAACTTGCTGTCCGTGAATTTGCTGAGGCTGCTGCTTCGTTTGGTCTGTCCATTAACCTAAAAACAAAAACGGAGGTTATGCTTCAGAAGTCCCCAACGGAAACTAATCCAGATCCACAAATCAATGTGAATGGCCATCTCCTTAATGTCGTTGACCACTTGACCTACCTGAAAGAAATAGACAACCGTCTTGCAAAGGCTAACGCCGCTTTTGGTCGCCTCAGACTGAGATGGCGGAATAGGTCTCTTTACCTGACAACAAAAATCAATGTTATTAAAGCAGTGGTTCTTACATCAATTTAGTAAGACTCTGAAACCTGGGTGCTCTATCGAAGGCAATTAAGGCTCATCGAACGCTTCCATCAAAGGTACCTTCGCTTCATGATGGGCATATGCTGGTATAACTATGTTCTGGTAGAGGCGGTGTGGACAGAATAGAAGCACTAATTACCTTTTGACAACTGCGCTGTGTCGGACATTTATCCCTCACGGGAGACGACCGCATGCCAAAGGCGTTCTTCTTTGCCGAGCTTAAAGGAGGACGGCATAACAGAGGTGCCTCCGTAAAGGCTAGAAAGATCAACTCAGGCCCATTTCCCCTCACTGGTATAGAGGAAAGTAGTTGGCAGCAGATGTCCTCTGAAAGAGACAGTTGGAGAGCTCTCACAAAGGCTGCGGGACGAGACTAAAAAATGCCACTATTGAAGACATGCACAGAAGACTGAAAGAAAACTTAAATAGACGTCCAGCGGAAAAAATATGCAGGTCACAACTGGGTCTGCATAGTCAAGTCAAAAACTGCACTCATCCTTAATCTTTGGAATCGAAGATATTGTCATTCTATTGATATTGAGAAAACACATACACACTTAAATAACTAATAAACGTTTATATTAATTTAGGGGTGTCGGGTGGGCAATCGCTCAGGCCCCGCAATATAGATAATCCTATCACTCTATTATCTCTAAATTATAAACACACAAACACAAAACTCAATCGACTTATCTGATTAATAAAAACACAAAACTCAATGGACTTACTTGATTAATAAACACACACACAAAACTCAATGGGCTTATCTGATTAATAAATACACCAAATAATCCTAAAGTCTCCTGAGAATGGTCTGACAACAGTTAGTAGTACAAGTGACAATCCAATGACCCCAGAGAACTCGTTGAAGCATCGCTAGTAGCAGTCCAAGAAAATAGAACTCTAATCAAGCAAGCAATAGTTGTTTTTTTATTTATTTTCTACCTTATCATATAACAGATAGATAGATGGATGGATGGATGGATGGAAAGATAGATAGATAGATAGATAGATGGATTGATGGATGGAAAGATAGATAGATAGATGGATTGATGGATGGATGGATGGATGGATGGATGGATGGAAAGATAGATAGATAGATAGATGGATGGATGGATGGAAAGATAGATAGATAGATAGATAGATAGATTGATGGATGGACGGAAAGATAGATAGATAGATGGATGAATGGATGGAAAGATAGATAGATAGATAGATGGATGGATGGATGGATGGAAGGAAGGATTGAAAGATAGATAGATAGATAGATGGATGGATGGAAAGATAGATAGATAGATAGATGGATGGATGGATGGAAAGATAGATAGATAGATAGATAGATAGATGGATGGATGGATGGATAGATAGATAGATAGATAGATAGATAGATAGATAGATAGATAGATAGATAGATAGATAGATAGATAGATGGATGGATGGATGGAAAGATAGATAGATAGATAGATTGATGGATGGATGGATGGAAAGATAGATAGATAGATAAATAGATAGATAGATAAGTAGATAGATAGATAGATAGATGGATTGATGGATGGATGGAAGGAAGGATGGAAAGATAGATAGATAGATAGATGGATGGATGGAAAGATAGATAGATAGATGGATGAATGGATGGAAAGATAGATAGATAGATAGATAGATAGTATGGTAAAGTGTTTAGAAAAAAAAATTGGGTTAATGAGGCTATACATAAAAATGGATCAGAAAGACATCATACATCAGGAAATAGTTTCTCAAAGCAACAAGTGGACCAGCAAATGAATTCGATCCGCTGCTCACATTTCCATATTCTAAAGAATTGCAACATCCAAGGGGCAATCTATATGTTTGGCGGTGTAAGGCTATCATATAGAAATCTGTATAGGTTAGGAGGCTATAAGTGTATGTGTTTAAGAAACTAACATATGAACCTGAAGAATGTCAAAATATTCAGATTTAAATATCAACATAGCACTTGTTTAACTCCAGATTGTCACGTGGTCTTCCTATGTTCTGTATTGAGACAGGAAGAATCCGAAAACACAGCTAGATTCCTGGACCCTGACTTCAACAGACTGTTTCAGTATGGAGCCCATGTGGGTGGGAGCTTATATATGGCAGCTAGTCAATTAAGCATTTTAAAATATACTGATTTATCTTTTTTTTTTTAAAAGAGTTTATTCTAAATAGATGTCCCTTTTTTATATAAAGAAATTTAAAAATCTTAATGTTAATTAGGTATATATTTGTGTGAATTAACATAATATTTGTTAAATTGATCGCGATCTAACAGAAGGCAGGAGAGCCGCTGGTCGACCACTTTTACGTTATACGGATGAATGCAAACAAGACATTAAGCTCTTCAAAATCTACACTAGCAGCTGGGAATATGTGGCACTGGTTAGATCCACATGGAGAGCGAGCATAAAGGAAGGGTCCCGGATTGCAGATGCCATACACAACAGTAGTAGAAAGAAGGGTGAAAATGCAACAGAGCCTGGTGATTACATGTGACCGCAGCTGTGCATCAAGGATTGGCCTCTTTAGTCACACTAGAAGTTGCAAAGGGAAAAGATCGTCTCCCGAGACGTAAAATACCACAGAGATGTTAAATTGAATACAACAAACAATCTGACATGAATAACAATTATAACCACAACAAAGCAATGTGCATTTTTACAGACCGTCATAATTGTCAGTGTATTCTCTGAACTAATCATCAGACTTCAAACGAAAACAGAATTGGGGAAAATGTTAAATGAAAAAAACAAATCCACGGAAATTCCAACGCACTGTGATTCTTACAAAGAAAATGTATATGCGAGAAGAAGAAATGTGTGTTTAGTTGGATGTTGATTTAAAAAATAAAATGGAGTTGGAATACAGTTTATAACATAAGGTGGCTAAAAGAAAAACGTGTTATATTGTAATTAAAGTCAAGCATTAGCATGAAAATATGTTGAAGATTAATATCAAATTTAACAATTTTTAAAATTAGTTCTAAAAAATATATTTTTAAAAAATTAGATTAAAGGAATATGGAGAGGAACATTCAAACATTCTCGAATTTGATCATTAATGAGATTCGAAGAATGGAGAACGTTAAGTTTACGTCGCCTGGGAAAAAAAGAGTATACCTTATTAGTAGATCTCCGATTCAAGTCTGAGCTCTGATAGTTTAATTAATCGTGAATTGTATTTACGGTGTGTGAGTTATGTTTCTCCTGCGAGCTACAATCAAATAGAATACTTGGAAACAAAGAGATTAACAAAAACTTGGTTTGAAACTAGCAGAATAATATTGTTGTTTTTTTTAAGAAGTCTGAGCTAGAAATGTAGAAATGATGCGATCGATATTTGTAGTTAAGAGTACTCTCCCATGTGTTGCAATACAGAAGACAGAGGTCAGTTTATTGCCATCACCATTATGGACAACTCCCAGAGGACCGATTATGTTTCATGGCAATTAGGGAACTTTTCTCTCTCCCTTTTTTCACTTATCAGTTAAGCCAGAGGTCCATGGCGTCAATAGTTAAGTGAATTCCCTTCCAAACAGAGGCTCAGCGACTTGCAACGTGTAAAGGCCAATTGTTCGGAGCGAGCTATGCAAGATCAGTCAAATCTAAGACTTCTGGACCTAGTCTTTTACAAATCATCCAGCTTGATAAATCTCTAATACCGGTATAATTTAAAATCGAAGCATCACTATCAAATAGAAAATAATTTAAATAATTTACAAATGTATGAAAATGTCTATATTTCGCTGAATTCTTTCCCTGTACAAAATATCTCCTCAATCTCAGTCTCTGTTTACAACAGTGACACAGTTTCTATTAAGAATAGTCAAAGCAATATTCAGATCATAGGAGTTTAACCTTAGACGAAGTAAAGGACTAATGTATGCATGCCATTTAGATATAGTAGACTAGGTACACTTTTATTCTAAGGATAATTAACATTTGAAAAAATAGAAACTAAAATAGTTTTCCGTGCAAATCTTTTAATGGGCCTACCCTTTGTTTATAATATTCCTTTTTTTTTTTGTTTTCTAAAGCCAAAATTATTCATATTTAAGTTATATTAGGTTATGTAGTTATAAAAAAGACAATTTCTCCATAAATCAATCAATATCCTCGATATCTTTGGTTATCCGCCCTTGCGTACATTACTGTGTAGCGTATTGATGATTGATTAATATACTTAATGCTTGGTTATTATCAATGGATCACAATCCAATATCTGTCACATTCTCTGAACGCTATAGCTCTATATCAATCTAGTCAAATGTTCGTTCAGTATAACGCTAAGGAACTTAGTGACACAGCAAAATTAAAGTGAAACAATTTTTTTTTATGTCAGAATAGAGAAAAGCCACATTTTACCAATCAAAGTGAAAACATTTAATTACTCAAATGGAAACGAAAGTAACCATCCGTTATTAAACACAAGAGGGCTAAGGATCAATGGCTTCTCGTTCATTATTTAATCCAGAACTTTATATGTACACCAGCAGTTCTGTTCTTGGTGGTGATTTCTATGTTGGTGGTTTTTTTTTTGCTTGTTAATGGAAATTGCAGCTGTGAATGTTGACCGCTGTCTATAGGGACAGATCCATCTCAATGTTAATGACAAGTGTTGCAAAAATTGGAAGTGCTGGATATTTAATGACATCTGTGTTTCAACAGCATTCTCCCACTTCATGTGTTTCACACTCTATAGAACATATGTTTTTTTTTTGTGTAAGGTTGTTGATCACGTGTTTATTAAGTGATTGTATTAAAATGTCTATCAGAAACTGGGGGAAGGGACAATCGCTTCATTGAAATGTTGAATGAACACCAATAGACTGAATGTTTAGTGTATGAACACAAAGACTGAATGTTTAGTGAATGAACACCAATAGACTGAATGTTTAGTGTATGAACACCAATAGACTGAATGTTTAGTGTATGAACACCAATAGACTGAATGTTTAGTGTATGAACACCAATAGACTGAATGTTTAGTGTATGAACACCAATAGACTGAATGTTTAGTGTATGAACACCAATAGACTGAATGTTTAGTGTATGAACACCAATAGACTGAATGTTTAGTGTATGAACACCAATAGACTGAATGTTTAGTGTATGAACACCAATAGACTGAATGTTTAGTGTATGAACACCAATAGACTGAATGTTTAGTGTATGAACACCAATAGACTGAATGTTTAGTGTATGAACACCAATAGACTGAATGTTTAGTGTATGAACACCAATAGACTGAATGTTTAGTGTATGAACACCAATAGACTGAATGTTTAGTGTATGAACACCAATAGACTGAATGTTTAGTGTATGAGCACCAATAGACTGAATGTTTAGTGTATGAACACCAATAGACTGAATGTTTAGTGTATGAACACCAATAGACTGAATGTTTAGTGTATGAACACCAATAGACTGAATGTTTAGTGTATGAACACCAATAGACTGAATGTTTAGTGTATGAACACCAATAGACTGAATGTTTAGTGTATGAGCACCAATAGACTGAATGTTTAGTGTATGAACACCAATAGACTGAATGTTTAGTGTATGAACACCAATAGACTGAATGTTTAGTGTATGAACACCAATAGACTGAATGTTTTGTTACATTCTTGTGCACCCTATTAAGCAAAATAGAAAAAAACGATTTTAGAACGTGCATTAAACAAAAGAGAGACCCCGGTTTGCAGCCACCACAGGCGAAGTGTCACGTAACATAAAGCAGTTAGTGCACTAAGTATATGTTTGGATTGTTGACAAGTTTATTTAAAACGACGACAGTTGTTTTTCCCCTAAGCTTCAAAAATGGTTTGGACGTTGCTAGAAGGAGGCAAGAGGTAGTATTTAAAGACTTGCAGATTCAGTTTGGAGAGAGAGCTGCGACTAGAGTCAAAGAATTTAAATTGAATTGTATTGTACATTTATGTAGTGTGTGTATTATTAAAGTGATTCCAAGTTCCAGATAAAAAGTTTTGTATTTATTTAAAAAAAAGGTTTCAATTTTGAGTATGTACAGTCTGGCATCACTTTGAGAATTCTGAAATAGTTAAATTGGAAGAGTTACACAAAATTAGAACATTGGAAACACATTGTCTTATCAACCCAATCTCATTGTACTATCAACAAAGATATGTCATCTGGCACTCATATTTATTGTCACATAGAGTTATAATCTCTATTTATTGTGTTCAAAATTAAGGAGTTTTATAAATATATATTTCTTCTACTTGTGAAACAAACTGACCAACATTTCGCCCTTAAAAAAATGCACATGAAATATAAATTATATGGTTTTATTTTATAATCCACAGAAGTTTATTTGTCAATTCACATTAATTAGAGGATCATTTATATTAGTTTAATTTGATAAAAGCTGTGAAATTATAGATTAAAATATTATACAATTTTAAGTAATCTAATTAAAAACATGACACTATCTTTCATTATCGTAGAATATTTTAATTGAAACAATATGTACAAAATAAATTTGTCACAAATAAACATTAATTCAAGAAGTTGTTCCCAAAACAGTGCTATAAGTCATCCTTTGTTTTGTTCAATTTTTCTTTGTAAATGATTTCAAATTGATATCTACAGTTTGCAGAGAAAGCTCAAAGTAACATGGCAGATGTCAATGAAAAAAAAAAGAAAACTACAGAAGAAAATTGATGATATTTGGTGACCTTAATATGCAAACAAATTATTTTGAGCTATCCATGTGTAACTGTACTGTCTGGTAGATAAATTTTGAAAGTTGTATTTAATTGACTATAAAATATATTTAATTATCCTCACATTTTTAAGTGAACTTCAAAAAAAAGATAGCAATTTCCTTATCCTCATAACAAATGAGCTACTTAGATAACAATAGCAAAGTAGAACAACAAAAAACACCATGTCATGAAAACTCCCCCATTGTATAAACAGGTCATGCATTCATCTGAATATTTATGCTTTTCAATTATATATATAATTATTGCATTTTGTATACCTACTTAAGCCAAAGCCAAAGTGATACATAGAACAAATCATCTTTAAAGAGAATTTAAAAAATAATTTTAATAAATGCTTATGTTCAAACTCTAGAATCAAAACATGTGATAATTTCCCAAAGATCATATCAGTGCTGCTGATGTAGATGATATGAATTTGACAGGTATGGATGGTCAACCTGTACAGTTACAAATACAATACAATACAAAAATCCTGCAGTGAAACCTATGTGAAGTATTAGTATAGAAAGATAAAGCTTGTTATCTAGACTCCAGAAAAAAACAACAACTTTTAAATCACTTAAAACATAAAAACATATTTATAGTGTCCTTTCAATTGTATCCAAATTTTTACTAAATAGGATAAATTTCTAAGTAAGCATCAAATGCCTTAATGTGAACTTCATTTCAAAATAACAAAATGGAAACTGCACATAGAAGAGAAAGTATAATAGCGTATGTAATACAAATTGACATTAAAAGTAAAAATAAAACGCAGTAATGAAAAGGCAACAGTGCTGAACAACAAATCAAGAAAAAAAAAATCATCCAGAATGCCAGTCATACATTGCACTGTTTAAAAAAATTTAATTGTGTTATGACATAAAAGACTTAAATAATAAAATAAACATAAGATATGTATAAATATACAGCCACATGGCATTTCATCAGTTTTCATTACTAAGTACAATATTTTATCTGTAGTTATCTGGCAGAAGTAAATGTTAAAACACCTTAAACTGTTCAAGAGCATCTTTGACAAAAAAAAAAATCTATAAAAAACAAACGAGCCAAAAAAAAAAATGACTGTAGTCTTCATGAGTTTAATAAATCATTTAATAAAACAAATTGGGTGTTCAATGACTGAATATAATTCTATGGTTGTATAAAGTTAGGCAAAGGCACCATTCTTTTGTAGTAAAGCAAATTATCAGAGAGAAGGAGTTTGCTTTGGACAATACAAACATAATTCTAATTAATGATTATCACTTTGGTATTAGAATCATCTAGCTAAATGTATATTACAAGTGTTCATGAAAAATGCAACAAAATAAATAAATAAAAGTTCATATTTTAAATCAAAAACATGTCTTTATTATTTAGGAAAAGTTCCTTTTAAGGAATTCTGAGCAATTTTTTTTTCTTTTTTTAGTTTAAAAAAAATATAAGTTGGGAAAAAAAATCTTTCTTTTTTTGCATGTATATTTTATGTCAACCTAAAACACCATTGATAAAGCCCAAAGTATGTTTAACATTGATCATAAGGATACAGCATCAATCAAATTCTGGTATGTCTTCATATGAGTAGCCATCATATCCTTTATAAGCATAGTAAGCAATACGGACATGATAGACTCCAGGGATGAACATTAAGGATCCCAGCAACAGTAAAGGCCATGTGCGATCAGAATACTGGGAAAGAAAAATAAGGGCATTATTAGTAAATATAAAGTTTACAAATGGCAAATACTGTAAATAATCAAAATCATTAACATAATCTTTATAAAGGCATGGTAGCTGATTGTAAAGTGTGTGGCTTTTGATCCGAGGGGTCGAATCCTTGAAAAAACTAGGTTCTTAAAATTCAGGATTTTTAAGGATGCCCTTAGTCCAACCAACTCTAATGGGTACCGTTTATAAGTAAGGTGAAGCCACATGATAATCTCTTTAATCATATATCATTGATAGGCTTTATATGAAATGCAATGATTGAAAAATGAACTTTACAATTTGTTTCTCACTATTATAATTTATTTTTGTTCAGTTTCTAATTTTTGATAAGACGTAAGTTCACATTGCAAAAAGGGCAAAATTACAGTTTCTTGATATTAAACCTAATGTAGAAATCCTTTACGGTACACAGCATCCTTTACAGAATCTAGACTGATTCAAATAGTAAAGATATGAAATTAAAGAACAAGTAAAGCTTATTTGAGCTAACTGCACATCTCTATACAATTATTGTACACCATTCATGACAAGTTTAAAGGATTTTTTTAAATCATCAAAATCAGACGAAATACAAGATTTAAAGTGCCTGAAAATGTATAAAACTGAATTCATTGCTTACTATTTATTTGTATGCATTAAAGATGTCTAAAGGAAAATCATCCTTTTTATTTGTAAAAAAAAAATTATTATGAATTACCTGTGCATTTATGTATCCTGTTAACATCAAAGATCCCACAATAATAAGAACACTACCCACAACAAACAGGCCAGTTGCTAGTAAAATCGCTCTGTATGGTACTTTAGGGGGTGGTTTTTCAAACTAGTTTTAATAAAAGAAAATATAAAAAAATAGAGAGTACATTTAAACTGACTAAAAAAAAAAACAACAAAAATTTTGAAATAGTATTTTCAAGCACACTTACTTACTTACTTAGGACTTAGGTCCTCGCGCGCCGTTCGGCGCATTGGGCGGCAAGCTGTCTCCATAAAGATCTGTCACTAGCAATGTCTGAAGCCTCCTTCCACCTGGTGTCCACTGTTCTGAGGTCCTCCATGAAAGTGTGTCGCCAAGTAATACGAGGGCGTCCCTGTTTGCGCTTTCCTTGTTTTGGCTTCCATTTATCGCCACTATTGGTGTGCGTAATCCATTTTGACGTAGAACATGTCCCGCAAACCTCATGCGACGCTCAGTCACAACCTTACCAAGTGTTCGACTCCCAGTTCGGCATAGGATTTCCTTGTTTGAGACCCGATCTGTGTAACTGACTCCCAAAATCCGTCTCAGCCATCTCTGTTGAGCCACATTTAGTCTTTTCTCAATTTTGACAGATGACTTCCACGTCTCACATGCATATGTAGCAGTTGGAATGACGATTGTGTTGAGAAGGTGTATTTTTGTCTCGAGTCCAATGGCTTGGTTAGTCCAAATAGGCTGCAGCCTTTGGAAAATGCTCCCTGCCTTTCCTATTCGGCACTCTACATCATGGTAAGCATCTCCATCATTTGTTATGATGCTGCCAAGGTACGTGAACTTGTCCAGCTCTTCAAGCTTTGCCAAGTCTGACGGGGACACCCTTTGCCTTATATCCCACTCGCATAATTTTAGTCTTATCCAAGTTTATGCGGAGGCCAATTTTTGGTGCCTCTCTGTCTAGGCTCTCCGTCATTTCTTGAATGCATTTATTTGTAGCCCCGAGTAGTGCAACATCATCAGCAAAGTCCAAGTCCGTCAATCGGAGCTGTTCATGTCATGGAATACCAAAGGCAGTCTGGTTCATTGCTCTCCTCATTATGTAGTTGATGGCTAGGAGGAAAAGGAAGGGAAATAAGATGCACCCCTGTCTCACACCTGTCTCGATTGTAAAAAAATATGTTGTTCCCTCTTCTGTTTTAATGCAGCAACTAGATTGACTGTAAAGGTGCCGTAGGATCTGGACGAATTTTTCTGGGATACCGTATTCTCTAACAATTTTGCATAGTGATTCTCGGTGGACACTATCAAACGCTTTTTTGAAGTTCACGAAACTGATCGTTAGCTGTTGTTGGTACTCAAGAATTTGTTCTATGATATTTCGTAGAACAAAAATTTGCTCTGTACATGATCTGCCTCTTCTTTCAAGCTCACAGACAGGTGAATTAAATATTATATCAAAATTAGATGGCAAAATAACTTTAATGCAATGTTTCAAATCAAATGTTATCTACAGGAACTAAATATCAAGTTCTCAGAGTATTTTGCACTATGGCACTAAGGCAAAGGGTGTCCCCGTCAGACTTGGCAAAGCTTGAAGAGCTGGACAAGTTCACGTACCTTGGCAGCATCATAACAAATGATGGAGATGCTTACCATAATGTAGAGTGCCGAGTTCAAAATGTTAGAGTTTTGAAAATCTATTTTTTTTTTTTTGAGAGTAAAAAAGACATTTTTTGTAAGTGTCTTCTAACAGTTATTACTCTGTAAGGCCACAAGTAAAAGTTCAAAAAGTTCATAAAATATGTTTTGTATACGTTAGTAGTTTTTATGGAAATAGTCTAAATATGTAGCCTAATCTTTTGCTTTAATACATTTATTTGCTACCCTTAAGAATGAAGTTGTTATATTCATCCATAAAACATACAGCTTTTAAAATTCTTTTGATTGAAGCTGTTGTTGTTTTTTTTTGTTGCTATAGATATTTTAATGCAACTTTTGAATTGATTAATATGAAGCTTTGTGGGATAAAACTACAATACAGATAACACGGGAAATGAAAATGTTTGACATTACAGATTTCTTAGATGTTATTTATATTATTGTAAAAAACTTAAGTCATGAAAAAAGAAAGATAAATAGATCAGGTACCTGAATGTCTACAAATCCATCTCCGGCTACTGTGTTGTGGAGCCTCTTATACTTGGAAGAGATTTTGTCTACCAGTTTTCGAGGCATTATCAATATCTTGTTATCCGCCACTTTAGTATTGCAAATTTCTACATTAAATCTTCATATCTCTGACTCACAAGTGAAAACTGCAGAGCTGGTGAAGTATATAATAAATGATAAAGAATGTCTATATTTAGAGGTATTACTTTATGTCTTTATGTCCTAGATGTAGCACATATATATGCCATATATATATATGTAATGGAATAAAAAATGAGCATTTCTTTTTGAGAGCTTCTGAGTTTTTGTTGCTTACGTTGTAAGTGTTTTTGTAAATTTTTGTTTACTGTTTTATATTTTAATTATTACTAAGTCTTCTAAATGAGGTTTACTTTTTAGACTTTCATGAAGTGTCTCAAGTTTAGCAAATTAACTAGTCTAGAAACTATGGGTTCTTTATAATTCGTATGTTTTCTTGAGAAGAGGGATCCCAAACAGAGGATGCATTTAATATATATATATTTCTAATAGTAATAGTAATAAGGTAACTAGAATAGATCTAAAAGGTTAAATAGCATTCTAGATCTAGTTATAGATTTTGTTCGTCTATGATTTAATTGTTTAAAAGTAAAACCTAGCCAAGATTAACCATGTATCATAGTGTAAATGTATGAATAATGAGGGCTATGTATTTTTGGTAATCTGTCGTACTTTTTGTTTAATACAATAAATAGATCTAAAAATAGTAATTTCAACAATTTTGAACAATAACAATCATTTACAATCACAATGTCAATGACACAGTGTAGTCATTGTAGACGTCGTACTAGATCTAGATAATATAGATCTTGAGTAGACATATATATTATATACTCATTTTTTCTCTATTTCATAGTCATAGATCAGCAATTCATCATGATGATCTATAACTCTACATTATATTATATGGTGATTATGGATGGCCAGTAGCTGTGGTCGGAACAATGTCATTCACACAATGTGGACACATCAGTTCCCCCCCCCCTCCACAAAGCTGATGTATCCAAAAGAATGGCAAATGCTGCCAGTTGGGGTCAGCGGCATTGCAGGCTTTAGTACAGGAAACTGCAAACTGCCTAGGCGTAATCTGCTCCTGATTTTTCCTTAGGTTTGACTCCCGATGCCTTTCCCATGAAAGGGTATAATAAATTCTATACTTGTAGCCGCTATGAATATAGTGAGTATACTATATAGTCTATATATAGATTCTATATCTATCACTATCTGTTTTACATTAGTGTTATTATTACTAATTTACTATCATGATAATCTACTTAATTTTAAATTTAGAGTAGTGTGTAGGCTGTAGACCAGCACGGCAGCAGTGAGTGAGCAGAGCCCAGCCCAGAGTTTTGAATAGAGTTTTTCTTCTCCTAGATCTAGTATTATAGTATATATATCACCTTTACGACAGATGTCCACTTATCAAAAAGATGTATAGTCTATATATAGATTCGATTTTTTATATCTATGACAATGAGATGTTAGATCTAAAGTCTAGAGCTGAGTCTAACTTTGTTTCGGATCGGAAATAAACAGTCCATTTGTCAATACAGGCTTAACTATTTTCCCTACATTGAAGAGTCCTGACAGCTCTCTCACTGAACTAGATCTAGATTTTTTTTTAAAACTAAAAAAAAAAAAACAAAAAAAAAAACAGATTTATATATAATATATATATATATATATATATATATATATATATATATATATAGTAGCTAGTAAATAAAAAGTGAAGCTAGGTGCTGAAGCAATGAATGATACTTACAAAATTATTACATATGTAATTTATATATAATATAAAAAACAGCATTAGGGAAAAATATTTCACACAAATGTCTATTCCCTTTCAGAAATTACGATCTATGGGCAGATGATGTCAATGTCATCTGTTTTCATGGCCAACGGTTAACGAATAGGGTAGGGTGTCATTTGGCAAGCAAAAACGGCCAACCGCCTTTACTTTCCCCAACTAAAGTCGAGTACCCATTAGAGTTGGTGGAATCAGGGGTGCCCTTAAAATCCCTAATCCTTAAAATCCCGAATTTCAAAATCCCAGGATCCCGAGATTTGAACCCAGGATCTCAGGTTCGGACGTGCTTATAGGCCTATGTATTACCCATTTAGCCACCATAAAGGGACAAAATTTTAAGGATTCAACAAAGTGATTTGAATATAAAGAAATATGACACTACACTAACCAGTGCACAAATTTGTGGCCTAACCCTTCGATACGAGTCAACTTAAATCCGCATAGTAGCAACGCAGTGCTAATCGAACTGACCTCTTCTCTAGGTTTTGGAGATGTCCAAAGGAAAAAAAACAACATCTTTCAGATCCAAGACTTTTGGCATGATATATGGCCACCCCAGAAGTCAATGGTCACATGCTCTGCCTAGCTCCGTCCCACCTCGCCACGCTTGTCTTCACCAACAATTTTAACAGAGCTAACACAGACATTAGATTAACAATGGCTCTAACTGTATATCTCTCACGATGACAAGCGGACAACATAAATATATTACATATAGAAACTTCAGTGAGTAGGTAGCAATTAATCCGTAACCGTAAAAATACTAATTTGTAGCTTCGTGCTGAAACAATTAATGATGCAGACATATTGTACATGTATAAAAATAGCAATAAAGTTTTAATGAGAGTAAATAGTTAATTATATATAACGGAGTGAGAAATGCCTTGTCATTTAACATGGTCTAGACTAGAGGTTAGTTCGCTTAGCATTGCGTTCCTACTAGGCGAAGTTGTCGTATCTGAGGGTCACTGGTTCGTTCCCTGGCCAGTGCACTCAAGACAAATAGTTATAGTAGACCTGACCGCAGATCTGTGATGAGGCGAATAACTATTGGTCTTGACTGACCACTCGTTTCCACGTCACAGTCTGCAGTTAAACCTACAATTACGATTGGTCTCGGAGTGGTCCCTCATTTAAAAATCTAAAAAAATTGCTTTATCATGCATGGTTTTTCATGGTTTCACATTTGAAGACGCTTGAAATGACAACATAGGCCTACATCTAAAATGTAAAAAAGAAGTATGTGTGCTCAAAACACATTTGTTCAACATATACTTACATTTATCCAACATATACTTACATTTGTTCAACACACACTTATATGTGTTAAACACATACTTACATTTGTTCAACATATACTTACATTTGTCCAACATACACTATAGACATGATATCTTCTCTACGACTACTACAGGAGAAATTCAGAGAGAGAGAGACAGACCCCTTTACATCGTTTTTGTTGATCTGACTAAAGCTTTTGACATGGTCACCAGAAGTGTCCTTTTCAAAATCCTAAGGAAAATAGGTTGCCCTCCCAAACTACTGAAGTTCATTGAGTGCTTTCATGAGGAAACTAAATATACTGTCAGATTCAATGGAGCCCAATCAGCACCTTTTGAGGTTTGCAGAGGTGTCAAGCAGGGATGTGTGCTCGCACCTACTCTGTTTGGCATATTCTTCTCGGTCTACTGCATTATGAGTACAACGACATAAACGAAGGTATGTTTCTCCATGCAAGATCCTCTGGAAAACTATTTAATGTATCAAGGCTGCGGGCAAAAACCAAGGTTAGGAAGTTACTCATCAGGGAACTCCTGTATGCTGATTATGCAGCTATTGTGGCTGATTCTGATATTCAGCTACAGTCCCTAGTTGACAAACTATCTGCTGCTTGCCAGAAGTTCGGCTTAAACATTAGTCAAAGGAAGACTAAGATTCTTGTCCAAATCACAAACACTGCACCTCAAGAAAGCATTAATGGCCAACCACTAGAAATTGTTGATCACTTTTATTACCTTTGGCTCCATCATATCCAACAACACTCTACTGGATAAAGACATAAACAACAGGATAGCCAAGGCAATGGCCACCATGTCACGGCTGCAGAAAAGAGTCTGGGACAACATATTGCTGACTAACAGTACTAAAGCCCTAGTCTATAGGACCTGTGTGTTGAGCACCTTGCTGTACGGAAGTGAAAGATGGTCAACCTACTCATGGCAGGAAAAAAAGCTGAATGTCTTCCATCTTCGATGCCTTAGACGGATCTTTCAAATAAGGTGGCAAGATAAGATAACCAATGAGGAAGTGCTTCGAAGAGCAGGGTGCCAGGACATCCGCTCTGTTATCAGCACCAGACGCCTTGGCTGGCTTGGCCACGTTTGTAGAATGCCAGTAGGTCGACTTCCACAGGACATTCTGTATGGCGATCTAATAGAAGGCAGGAGAGCCGCTGGTCGCCCACTTTTACGTTATACGGATGTATGCAAACGCGACATGAAGCTCTTCAAAATCGACATTAGCAGCTGGGAAGAGGTGGCACTGGATAGATTCACATGGAGAGAGAGCATAAAGGAAGGGTCACAGATTGCAGATGTCATACACAATAGAAGCAGAAAGCAGGGTGAAAATGCAATGGCGCCTGGTGATTACAATTGCTCAACCTGCGATCGCAGCTGTGTATCAAGGATTGGCCTCTTTAGTCACACAAGAAGTTGCAAAGGGAAAAGATCATCTCTCGAGACGTAAAATGACACACAGAATTACATTTGTTCAACACATACTTACATTTGTTCAACACATACTTACATTTGTTCAACACATACTTACATTTGTTCAACACATACTTACATTTGTTCAACACATACTTACATTTGTTCAACACGTACTTACATTTGTTCAACACATACTTACATTTGTTCAACACATACTTACATTTGTTCAACACACAATTAAATTTGTTCAACACACACTTAAATTTGTTCAACACACACTTAAATTTGTTCAACACACACTTAAATTTGTTCAACACACACTTAAATTTGTTCAACACATACTTACATTTGTTCAACACACACTTAAATTTGTTCAACACATTTGAAACTATACGCCGTTTAGAAAACGCATGCTGATATTTAAGTTTGTTTTTTTTCTTGGGGGAAAGGGGAGAACAAGTGAATGTCTACACACACACACAAAAGAATATCATTATTTTAAATTATTATTAGAAGAAATTAAATTAGCTATTTGCCCAAATATTTAATTTTCTACGAAATGTTCGCCAGTCTTATGCCATTTAATATTAGGTGTTGGTCCTGAAGGTGCTTTATATAAAATAATTTCTATTAGCTCTGACACCACTAAGACGTTCAGTATTAGGATCTCACTTTACTTCTTAGCATTATCAGTATTCAGACAGTATCTACAGATTCTATCCTGAGCCTTCCTTATATTAGAAGAAACATCTTGGCAAAATCTGGGAGTTATTTTCGTTTTCTTAATTAACACAATGTGGATAGTCACAGAAGCATTGTCAAATCCGGCAGACGACTAGGGCCTCCAACTGGGTGGGAGCCTCGCAAAGGAAAAAAAAAGAAAGAAGAAAAAATATTGCAAAACTTGGATCAGATTTCAAAAGTCAGAAGAGCACTATGACTTTGTCTACTTTTTAACTCTGTGTCTCTACTATTGAAATTTTAGGAAAATGGTATATTTCCGTTATTTGTCGATTTAGACACAGGCAGGTTTTTATTCAATTTTTAAGCTATTTTATTTTTCGCTTTTTTTTTTTTTTAAATTTCATTCGGGGCAACCAAATTCACTTCGCATAGGCTTCTAATGATTTAAGGTCGTGCCTGGTCACAGCTCTGAGAGTAAGTGCTTATAATGAAAAGCATTTGTGATATTATTTAACATTATATCATCTGCAATATTTCGGTATTATTTTTATGATAATCCTTTTAGATCTAAAAAGGAATGGAGTTTGTTTTTCTGCCGGTCTGTTGGTGCCATCTAACCGGGACTGGTAAATAAAGATTTTGCTGCCTATATAGCAGAATGTTTAATTGAATATTGACATTCTGTAAACTCTTTAGATGTGTTAAAGTAAGTAGGTCATAGCTAGGTCTGCGTAGCGGCGTTGTCACGTGAAATACTGCATTGTACCTTAATCTTTGAACTCACGACAACTATACACATTTGATTTAAGTCTATCTATAGTTAAAAACAATAGGATACCCTGAACAATGAAGGTGTTTATTTTGTTTTTGTCCCCCCTCCCCCCCCCCCCCACATAAAAATAAAATGTGTACATAGAATAATTCGACTCTACATCGACTTGTTTCTTGGCTAAACAAACACAATTTATCGACCATGAGGCAGATGTGTAAAAGACTGCAAGTGAATAGATCGATGGTAGGAGAGGAAAACACTTGTTGCAATGAGCATTAGTTTGTAAGCCTGAGTGGATCATCTTTCCTTCATCATTTCCTACACCATGCGATTGTCTTCACTTTCTTTGTGTTTACCTGCACGTCTTTCTGTATCTGAACTGTATCTGAACTGTATCTGTATCTTAACGAGGAGAAGACACAGACGACAAATTACTGACAGGTAAATAAAAGTTATTAGTTCTTTAGTTTTTCTGTTATGTGTTTCTTTTTGGACATGTAATAATGTAGTCTAATTATTAACGAGAAAAGCGAACTCAAATGTTGAAAATTAGTTTTATGAATATTGTACATAATACAGTGATTAGTTGTAGGCTTAGCAGCCTACTTAAGTAAAGATGAAATATTTAATAAGATAAACTTCTTCAACAATTATTTTCTTTTCTTGTTTTGTTTTGTTTGTTTGTTTTTTAATATATAAAAAACAACAACACATTTTGCTTGTTTTGTTGTATAAATGTCTAAAACAATTCAGTACACCGAGTCACAACTTGCAGAAGTGTTCGAAATACAACTGATTTTTCGACGCTAAGTTTCGACATTATATGATAAGATGAAAGTCTGGGCATCAGTTATGGCCGTAAAGATGTCGCCCATATGACAGTTATCCACGCAGCAGATGTAGGGTTCGGCATAGAATTTACAGTTAATTAAACCGCAAAGAAGTGGCATAATTGGTATTCATCATTCAAGACTTTTCTGTAAACAATATCGCTATTTAAGCTATGAATACATTTTATTTTAATCTGCGGTGTTTCTAACAGTAATAGTAAAAACATATAAAGAAGCAGAATCAGATAGATAGACAGACAGGCAGGTAGGCAGACAGACAGACATATATCTAGATACTTAAATAGATAGATAGATAGATAGATAGATAGATAGATAGATAGATAGATAGATAGATAGATAGATAGATAGATACATAGATAGATAGACAGAAAGACAGATATCTAGATAGATTGATATATATATATATATATATATATATATATATATATATATCAGGCAACTCAACACAGTTTAACAGGAAATAAAGACAGGTGTTTATTCACTGGGACAAACACATAACATCCTTCACTAGTGCGCTAGTGCGCACCTCAAGCACTGTTGCAAGGCAGGGTTACAACACTACCCCCACCTTACTCTTTTCGGCCCGAAAAGATACATATTCACGTTGATCAGTGCAGGTGGAGGTCGGTCAGTGGGAGTCACAGATTGCATGGAGCGTACACCCCACAAAGTGATCCACACTGCTCTCTGCAGGTGCCGTTTTCTCTTTCTCCAGTTGACCAAGTTTCTCTCGACACGATGTTGCAAACGTGGCCTCTCCATCCTGATGGTTGTCACTGGCGTCAGCCACCTGACATATAGAGTGGTAGTGACAGCTCTTATTGTTGTTAATGCAGTTGATTCAGAACTGCGCTTCATCAGGCCCTTTCTAATGATGACTAGTGAAAGAGCTGTAGACCCACACAAAGCCAGCCTCAGCCGTCTCATGGAGAATTTTCTGTAAGGCACCTTTACAACGTTGAAGGTGCAAAAGTTCATCAGCTGCAGGGTTCTTCTGACCACCTTCAGGGCCTCTCTTACTTGTGAAAACAGAAGTATCAAAGTCCACTGGTTTCAGACCCTGTTGATGGGTTTCTTGACATTTGCATTCCCTTCGTGAAGCACAGCACGTACAGTTCTTGTTTACCGCCTGAATGCAGCAATCCAAATTCAAGTTCCCCTCGTAGGCACTGGCAGATCGACAGGGGTCCTTAAGGTCCAAAGTGACAGGCTCTAACGCAGGCTTAAAGTTGTCCTGCTCTGTCCGGGTCATTGTGGCACTCAAAGCTGGTACAGCAAAAGTTTCAGTCGCGTAACAGACTTCTTCTATTGCTTTGACTGTCTCTTTCTGTTCACCTGTGTGCTTCTTGTTAAGATTGACGCATTCTTTGTAACTATCATTACAGCCACAGTCCTGAATGAGTAACGGTTCATTATTGTTGAATGATGTTGGACTCCTCTCTCTTAAAGGATTGATCTGGGCTTGCACGTTACGTATCAGTTTGTCCATAGAATGGTTCATCGATCCTGGAAGGTACAAAGTTTACGTAACCGGTTCTGCATGGTGTTCAGCCCCTCACCAATATCTGGTTCTACCTCAAACAGGTAGGTCTCGGGATCCTCCCCTTCATCAACCAGGTTTTGTCGAAGACTAGCTCTCATCTCTTTGACACAGAAGATCCTCAGCTCCCTGGCTCGGAGCTCCTCTTTTAACTGTTTACAGATAAGTTCATCTAGCTTCCTAAGCGTTGTCATTCTTTCCTTAGGTTGAGCTTCCCAAATCCCACTTCGACACCAATCGTTGTCACTCTTGGGTAGGCACTCAACGTAAAGGCAGGCAACTCAACACAGTTTAACAGGAAATAAAGACAGGTTATTATTCACAAGGACAAACACATAACATCCTTCAGCTTCCTCGGAGTCTTGCTACTAATTTACCAGTCCTTTAGACTGCAACCCGAATGTGGACCAACGACAGCCTTCCCCGCTTCGCTCCAGGTCCCTTCTACAACCTTCAGGCAGCACAAAAGTTGGCCTCTTAGTTTCCCAAACATTCAGACTCTTCACAATCCCTGATGCACTATTATTCTCTCTCTTCTAGTGTCTTCCTGTTTACGTTCACTAGTGCGATAGTGAAAACCTCAAGCACTGGTGCAAGGCAGGGTTACAACAATATCTATATATATATAGATAGATAGACAGAAAGAAAGAAAGACAGATATCTAGATAGATAGATTGACATATATTCGTAAATATTTATATATATATATATATATATATATATATATATATATATATAGATAGATAGAGAGAGAGAGAGAGAGAGAGAGAGAGAGAGATTTTTCTTCAAACTAATTATTATTTAAGAAGAATGTGCTATTATTGTGTCTTAATTCTAGTTGAATACATATCAGCACTATGGTGCTTGTCAGAAATAAACTGAATATTTTTCCATATATTTCCAAGCTTTCAACAGTAATGGTCAGACTGCGTAATCTACAGTTCTGTTTAGGTGTAACTGTTGGGATTAGTGCGACTTTCACTGTACTTGTAATGAGGTGGAGCTGGACGTCGATACCTGACACCGGCCAGGAGTCACATTTGAAAAGAGCTACTTCTAATGTGAGTCGTGTGACAATGAGATATCTTGCACATATGATAGTAATGAATAATGATGAATAGACCTTGTACATATGATACTAATGATGAATAAAACTTACTTTCTTATTTCTCGCAGCCTTTCAGCTAGTTTCAAAAAAATATTCAAAATAATCCAATAGATACTATCCAAAATATCTCATATTTGTCATACTCTAAAACAAGGTTACAAAGACAGTTTGTGTGGAAACACAAATTCAAAATAGGCCCCCAAAGTTGTCCACCCTGGCAGGTAAAAAGGCAGGTTTCAATATTTTCAGAAAGAACATCCTCCCACCTGGTGTCCACTGTTCTGAGGTCCTCCATGAAGGTGTGTCGCCAATTAATACGAGGGCGTCCCTGTTTGCGCTTTCCTTGTTTTGGCTTCCATGTTATCGCCACTATTGGTGTGCGTAATTCATTTTGACGTAGAACATGTCCCGCAAACCTCATGCGACGCTCAGTCACAACCTTACCAAGTGTTCGACTCCCAGTTCGGCATAGGATTTCCTTGTTTGAGACCCGATCTGTGTAACTGACTCCCAAAATCCGTCTCAGCCCTCTCTGTTGAGCCACATTTAGTCTTTTCTCAATTTTGACAGATGACTTCCACGTCTCACATGCATATGTAGCAGTTGGAATGACGATTGTGTTAAGAAGGTGTATTTTTGTCTCGAGTCCAATGGCTTGGCTAGTCCAAATAGGCTGCAGCCTTTGGAAAATGCTCCCTGCCTTTCCTATTCGGCACTCTACATCATGGTAAGCATCTCCATCATTTGTTATGATGCTGCCAAGGTACGTGAACTTGTCCAGCTCTTCAAGCTTTGCCAAGTCTGACGGGGACACCCTTTGCCTTATATCCCACTCGCATAATTTCAGTCTTATCCAAGTTTATGCGGAGGCCAATTTTGGGTGCCTCTCTGTCTAGGCTCTCCGTCATTTCTTGAATGCATTTATTTGTAGCCCCGAGTAGTGCAACATCATCAGCAAAGTCCAAGTCCGTCAATCGGAGCTGTTCATGTCATGGAATACTAAAGGCAGTCTGGTTCATTGCTCTCCTCATTATGTAGTTGATGGCTAGGAGGAAAAGGAAGGGAAATAAGATGCACCCCTGTCTCACACCTGTCTCGATTGTAAAAAAATACGTTGTTCCCTCTTCTGTTTTAATGCAGCAACTAGATTGACTGTAAAGGTGTCGTAGGATCTGGACGAATTTTTCTGGGATACCGTATTCTCTAACAATTTTGCATAGTGATTCTCGGTGGACACTATCAAACGCTTTTTTGAAGTCCACGAAACTGATCGTTAGCCGTTGTTGGTTCTCAAGACTTTGTTCTATGATATTTCGTAGAACGAAAATCTGCTCTGTACATGATCTGCCTCTTCGGAAACCTGCTTGTTCTTCTCTGAGCCTTTCATCTACAGACTGTTGGTTGTGATGACGCATGATTTTTTTTTTTTGGGGGGGTGGGAAAGAATGGTGCGTCTTTAAAATGTTCAACATTCATAAGTTATTAATAGCAAAATAATCGCTGATAAGAAAAAAAAAAGTATTTGATTTTGACATTATACTCTATAAGTCACACTTGTCATTAATCTTCGGATTCGAAGACAAGACTTATTGTAAGTTGTATAAAGAAGGTATTTGTATTTTTTAAAAAGTATTTATATAAATTTTGTATGGTTTTATCGTAATTGTTGTTACATTTCTACTTCCAGAACTCTTGTCCTTGTTCAAGTGTAACAGGTTAGCAAAAATACAGTTTTATATCCACACATTCTATTACATTGTAATTTAGCAAACAACGAACAAATCGATTTCTTTAACGATTTACTACCTAATTGCCCACACTGGGAACACCGTTATAATTTTTCGAAATATTACCTTCTAAAATTAAATTAGGTCTATACGATCTTTATCTTGAACATACATCGCGGCTATTCCCCCTGTCTTCACTAAAGAGTTAAATAAATAAATCTCAAGATTTCAAGCAAGAAGAATAGCCAGGGTGAAAGAGCGCCAAACCAACTAAAAGCTGACAGAAGAAGCAGGCCTATCTGCAACTGACCAAACCTGCCCATGCCACTTATGCGGCCGGCTTTTTAAAGCAAGGATTGGACTAAACAGTCATCTTCGTATTAATAGGAAATGAGAAATGTACTGGAGGGATCATGTCTCCAATCACTTTTGAAATTGGCAAAAATTCACAGCCTCTATGCTCTCCTGATACAGAGAATACTACGCTGACTCGGACATGTCTACCGCATGCCTGATGGTAGAATCCCGAAAGATTTTTATGTGCTGAGATTGTGGAAGAATTCAGACCCATGGGCCGCCCAAGACTAACCTACATAGTGTACAAAGATGTCTGCATGCGAGATAAGAAAACTACAGGCATCAGTGAAAGTATGTGGGAGGAAATAGCCCAAGACCGGACATCATGGAGACTGTCTGCTTGTACGTCCCTCGCTGACAGCAAAAGAAAGGAAGCGGCCTTAGTCAGGAGAAAGAAAAAGAACACTGCCTTATGATAGCTAAAGAAAAGAAGCGGCCTTAGACAGTAGAAAGAAAAAGAACACTGCCTTATGATAGCAAAAGAAAGGAAGCGGCCTTAGAGAAGAGAAAGAAAAAAAAACACTGCCTTATCATAGCAAAAGAAAAGAAGCGGCTTTAAACAAGAGAAAGAAAAAGAACACTGCCTTATGATAGCAAAAGAAAAGAAGCGGCCTTAGACAGGAGAAGGAAAAATAACACTCCTTATGATAGCAAAAGAAAGAAAGCGGCCTTAGACAGGAGAAAGAAAAAGAACACTTTTTTATGATAGCAAAAGAAAAGAAGCGGCTTTTGTCAAAAGATGGAAAAATAACACGGCCTTATGATAGCAAAAGAAAGGAATCGGCCTTAGTCAAGAGAATGAAAAAGAACACTGCCTTATGATAGCAAAAGAATAGAAGCGGCTTTTGTCAAAAGATGGAAAAATAACACTGCCTTATGATAGCAAAAGAAAGGAATCGGCCTTAGTCAAGAGAATGAAAAAGAACACTGCCTTATGATAGCAAAAGAATAGAAGCGGCCTTAGTCAAGAGAAAGAAAAAGAACACTACCTTATGATAGCAAAAGAAAGGAAGCGGCTTCTGTCAAAAGAAAGAAAAAGAACACTGCCTTATGATAGCAAAAGTAAAGAAGCGGCCTTAGACAGGAGAAAGAAAAAGAACACTGCCTTATGATAGCAAAAGAAAGGAAGCGGCTTTTGTCAAAAGAAAGAAAAAAAACACTGCCTTATGATAGCAAAAGAAAAGAAGCGGCCTTGGAGAGGAGAAAGAAAAAGAACACTGCCTTATGATAGCAAAAGAAAAGAAGTGGCCTTAGAAAGGAGAAAGAAAAAGAACACTGCCTTATGATACCAATGAAAAGAAGCGCCTTAGTCAAAAGAAAGAAAAAAGACACTGCCTTATGATAGCAAAAGAAAGGAAGCGCCTTGATTAAAAGAAAGAAAAAGAACACTCCTTATGATAGCAAAAGAAAAGAAGCGGCCTTAGACAGGAGAAAGAAAAAGAACACTCCTTATGATAGCAAAAGAAAAGAAGCGGCCATAGACAGGAGAAAGAAAAAGAACACTGCCTTATGATAGCAAAAGAAAGGAAGCGGCTTTTGTCAAAAGAAAGAAAAAAAACACTGCCTTATGATAGGAAAAGAAAAGAAGCGGCCTTGGAGAGGAGAAAGAAAAAAAACACTGCCTTATGATAGCAAAAGAAAAGAAGTGGCCTTAAACAGGAGAAAGAAAAAGAACACTGCCTTATGATAGCAAAAGAAAGGAAGCGGCTTTTGTCAAGAGAAAGAAAAAGAACACTGCTTTATGATAGCAAAAAAAAAGAAGCGGCCTTAGACAGGAGAAAGAAAAAGAACACTGTCTTATGTTAGCAAAAGAAAAGAAGCGGCCTTAGACAGGAGAAAGAAAAAGAACACTACCTTACGATAGCAAAAGTAAGGAAGCGGCTTTGGTCAAAAGATGGAAAAATAACACTGCCTTATGATAGCAAAAGAAAAGAAGCGGCTTTAAACAAGAGAAAGAAAAAGAACACTGCCTTATGATAGCAAAAGAAAAGAAGTGGCCTTAGACAGGAGAAAGAAAAAGAACACTGCCTTATGATAGCTAAAGAAAAGAAGCGGCCTTATACAGGAGAAAGAAAAAGAACACTGCCTTATGATAGCAAAAGAAAGGAAGCGGCCTTAGAGAAGAGAAAGAAAAAAAAAACACTGCCTTATCATAGCAAAAGAAAAGAAGTGGCCTTAGTCAAGAGAAAGAAAAAGAACACTGCAATATGATAGCAAAAGAAAAGAAGCGGCCTTAGACAGGAGAAGGAAAAATAACACTCCTTATGATAGCAAAAGAAAGAAAGCGGCCTTAGTCAAGAGAAAGAAAAAGAACACTGCCTTATGATAGCAAAAGTAAGGAAGCGGCTTTTGTCAAAAGATGGAAAAATAACACTGCCTTATGATAGCAAAAGAAAGGAATCGGCCTTAGTCAAGAGAATGAAAAAGAACACTGCCTTATGATAGCAAAAGAATAGAAGCGGCCTTAGTCAAGAGAAAGAAAAAGAACACTACCTTATGATAGCAAAAGAAAGGAAGCGGCCTTAGACAGGAGAAAGAAAAAGAACACTGCCTTATGATAGCAAAAGAAAGGAAGCGGCTTTTGTCAAAAGAAAGAAAAAAAACACTGCCTTATGATAGCAAAAGAAAAGAAGCGGCCTTGGAGAGGAGAAAGAAAAAGAACACTGCCTTATGATAGCAAAAGAAAAGAAGTGGCCTTAGAAAGGAGAAAGAAAAAGAACACTGCCTTATGATACCAATGAAAAGAAGCGCCTTAGTCAAAAGAAAGAAAAAAGACACTGCCTTATGATAGCAAAAGAAAGGAAGCGCCTTGATTAAAAGAAAGAAAAAGAACACTCCTTATGATAGCAAAAGAAAAGAAGCGGCCTTAGACAGGAGAAAGAAAAAGAACACTCCTTATGATAGCAAAAGAAAAGAAGCGGCCTTAGACAGGAGAAAGAAAAAGAACACTGCCTTATGATAGCAAAAGAAAAGAAGCGGCCTTAGACAGGAGAAAGAAAAAGAACATTCCCTCTGATAGCAAAAGAAAAGAAGCGGCCTTAGTCAAGAGAAAGAAAAAGAACACTGCCTTATGATAGCAAAAGAAAGGAAGCTGCTTTTGTCAAGAGAAAGAAAAAGAACACCGCCTTATGATAGCAAAAGAAAAGAAGCGGCCTTAGACAAGAGAAAGAAAAAGAACACTGAACTATCAGCTAGCCCCAAAACAGATGCATACACATGCATGAACTGTGACAAACTCTGCCGTTCCGAAATTGGCTTGAGTAGATATCATCTGATTACTCCATGTCTCAAGACGAAACCAAAGCCTTTGACTCACCTTTGCGCATCCATTGTCTCCTAAGACAGAATAAGCCATATTTACTATAATGTCCCGCACATGAGAAAAAACATAATGTCATTTTAGTGAGGGCTGATGAGTGGCTTTTTTTTTTAAAGATAATCTTTTTCTTCTAATTATTATTTTCATATTATGAAGTCATATTGCTCAATAAGTCTTTTTTTTTTTTGTAAACTAATTGGCGAAAAGGGATGCCAGAGAAAAGTTAACATGTTATCGGAAATGTAGTTATTTTTTCCTATCAGCCTATGAAGTGTGTAACTTTCACTTGCTACTATCAGCTTATGAAGTGTTGTAACTTTCTCTTGCCTGTCAGTCTACAACAGTACCGAAGTTGTGCAAAATAACATAAAGTTTTGGATATTCAAACACTAAAACACCTCAAACATATCACTGTATTTCATTACTTAGAAATTTAAGGTCTAAATCTTTATAGTAAGATAAAACAGTAATGTATCTCGATCTAGATGATTATAATATCGCTCAAGAACTTATTCAGAAAGTACGAATAGTTTGCTGGATAATGACTTCTCCTAAAAATTTACAAAGGTGAGTAGATCAAGCTTAATGAATAAAAGAAATGGCTGAAGTAACTTTATACACAGGGCCAGATTTAATTATGAGGAAGCTACGGGGCAGACTATTCTTGGAGGTCCCTACATGTAATCGAAAGGTGTAATAAAGATCCACTTATGAATCTAAAGCATTGCATCTTTTAGAGGAAAGAGAGTTTTTGTAAAATTATTATCATTTTCCTTTTTAAAGAGAAATATTCAACATGTATATTTTAGTTTCAAAAAGTGTATATTTTTGAGTTTGTGGAGGTAAATCCAGAGCTGCGTTTGCATATTCTAACCATGCTACAAGCGGACATTTCCTAATCACGACAATGTTGCCAGCAGACGTAAGATTTAAAGTGTTAGCTATAAAACTGCAAAAAACGTTAAAGTTTCTGAGCTGTCGAAATTCGAAAATATTTTTTCTCTTTTGTGGATGTCCCCTTTCTTGTGGAGGCCTCTTGTGAATACAAGTATTATGTTCTTTGAGGCAGTAGTTATTACAGTGTAATAGCGGTGATAGTAAAACAATACGCTCGGTTGTAAAAATCAGCTTTATAGTTAGGTTCTAGGTTTATTTGTGTAAATAGTTGACCATGGAACTTGGTGAAATTCGCCCTGCAGTTTGTGGTCACACTTCAAAATGTTAACAACGACTTATAGTTAGTTATTGTTTTTCACTAGATAAATAAAACAAAATAATTTTAACTATTAATGAACTTATCAATTAAACTTATGAATTAAAACCTTATCACAAATTGGTAGCATTGTCAAATAAGATGTAATCAGTAGTTTGTTTTAAATCAATTAATCAAAAGTTCGTTCAACGATCAATGAAGTTTTCAAAAAATAATTTTAACCAAATTTGTTTTTAATTATTAATCAAAACTATATTCGGAAAAAAATGACATATTGTTGTCTAAATTGTTTTGAATGTTTACATCCAGCCGAGCTATTCATGTGAAAAATACTTGGACCAAACGCTGTAACGTCGGGCTCTTCATGAGTTCTGTCCAAAACGCCAGTTTCCCAACCATTGGCCTCAACGTGAGCGAGGGTAGGTCTCATCTGACAGCCAAGACAATGAAGGTATGATTTTTTCACAACTCTTAGCAAGACAATGGAGGTATAAATACTAATTGAGAGCTAAACAAATAAAGGTTTAGGTACTTTAAAGACACTGAAATTAGTGTTTATACAATTAAGACTTAAAGACGTTGTCGAGAGGCTAAGTACCTTGAACTTGGCTTGGCCAAGGGGGGCTCAAGTTTCCACACCTGACTCGGGCAGAGTTATAGGCAGCACAGAAAACCTTCTTCAAGATACCCACTAGTCCACAAATGAGGTTGGACAATAGCGTCCTGAGCATGCTATAAACATGAAAGTAGCGCTATTTAAAATCTATAATTATTATGGTTAAAAATAAAGAGAATGTTTATATCCCATCAAATTACAAAAAAACTATGTAGATAAATCATTTTATGTACTTTAAAGACACTTAAGTAAATGTTAATACGATTAAGACTTAAGAGTGATACTAAAGACAATACAGAGAAAGAGAATTTTTAAATCCCATCAAAAACTAACAATGTCTAAAAAAATGTGCAGATCACACAAAGTTAAAAAGAAACGTGTCTATATAGTTAAGTGTTTCAAGCGTACTATACAGCACTGTTTAGACATTGACAAGTGATAATCATAGGAAAAATGTGATGTTGCAACGGTAATATATTTGTATAAAATAGATCAGTACTGAGTGTCTCTTTTTATCTTCCTTTGTTCTGTAATTCGTGCTCTTATATTGAGATACAAAATAATATTGTTATATAAATCATACTTGTAACAAACATAGGTTAGTGCTTAAGTTATTTTGCTTTCAATTACGACTTACAATTATTGCTTTCTCTCATAATAATACTATCCTAGTTTAAAGACACAATAGTCTGTTCAACTTTTTAATCCAATTTTTATGGGGGAGGGGAAGGTAAATGGCTAAAACCTGCTCAGCTTTAAGCGTGGAGTTTAAGGGTTGAGCTGAGTTCTTCTAGTCCATCCGGTCATCATAACCTTCTCCGGCGTTTAACAATTTCATTTAAGTTTTCGTTTAAAAGTCCATAAAGGGTTTGTTTCGATTGACCGAATCGATCATTTTATTGAGCGCACACATTTCCAGCTCGACAGTCTGAAAAATGAAAAAAAAAAAAAAAAAGCCAATCTATAAATATCAGATCATGCTACTGATATGATCTCTGCGCGGTTTCTTAATGCTTCCTCATTAAAAGGGAAACTGCCAACCTGTTAGGTCTAACACCTAACTTCCGGTTTAAATTGTGCACGGAATCAATATCTGACAATTAAAGATTCATCAATGTCTGGCCATTGAAGTTCTCAATAAAATCTCGCCACGTCGTATCAATAGATCGACTTTCAGTATTAATTTTATACAATGTTAAGAAAAAGAAGTTATATCTATCTTAAACTTATACATGGTTATTTTTTTTAGGTTAGTTGTATTTTTGTCTATAGTTAAACTAAAGATATTTTATTGCCGAATTTATCAAAAATTTTTAATAAGTCTAGAATTACAAAAGAAGCAGATCGAAAGAAACTGTCCACAAGTAGAGATGTACCAACATAATGTTAAAATTATATTTTCATTTTCATCCCTCTCCAAGGTACCAATGCCATCAATACACTCTAGTGCAGTGATGCCCGACCTAATTCGACCTGCGGGCCATTTTTATTTCCGACACTCGTGTCGTGGGCCGTATGAACGAAAAGTTACAAAACGAAATGAAACTGACCTGAAACTATTGGATTAGAAGCCCGTGGCTATTGTACAATTAGTAATGGAACATTTCACGTTCATCTTTTTGTATACGAGCAAGTAAATGGCTTCATTTCTCTTCTTAAAAAATGAACAACATTGTAGCTAGTAGCTACACCTTCAACTCATTTTCTTGTTTCTTTTTGGCAAATATTACCATTGACCCTCCAATCTCGAGGCGTTTTTTTTTTTATTCGCTGTTCAAATCAAGAATGCGTCATATTTGTTTGCCGTTTATATGTAGATTTTTTTTTTAAGAACTGGTTTGATCATATTGTTAGACAAGACTATTAGTCAAAATCATCATTCAATATACAGAAGTAAAAAAATTACAAAGAAAGCTAGATGAAAATCTTGGAGCAATAAGTCTGCCTTTCTCTTCATTTTAAGCTAAGAATATATATTTATTCAGACATTTTTATTTTCTAGGTTATCGTAGTGTGGATTGAAATTCTTTTTTTACACACAATAAAAAAAAAAACCAAAAGAAAAACAATTATTTAAGAAAATAGGCCAATGAGACTTTGAATCATTTTAACAAACAAATTATATATTATTTATCTAATTAAAACACAATAATAAAATGTTTAAACTTGTACTTTTTCAATAAAAAACAATTTTTTATTGTATATCTTCTTTATAAAATTTTGAAGAAATTAAACATTCAATTAGCACAATAATAATACATTTCGACTGTACCACTATTCTTCACTATCTAGTTCACGTAGACAGGAAAAAATAAATTACAAAACAAACACTAAAATCAATAAAAAGGTATATTTAAAATAACAGTTGAAAGGCCATTCGTAGTTAAAATTATTTTGTTTATATGTATTTAAACATTTTTGGTTAATGAGAAATTTAATTACGTACACTCATCAACTATTAGGTTCATCTAACTTTAAACTTATTTTAAATAGACTTATCGAAAATATCCAAAGAAGTTTGTCAAAAATGCATTTTTGTCCTTGTCAGTGGCGTAGAAAAATATATATATTATATATTGTTATAAACCTGGTGGTGGCACAGATGGGGGTAGTGGTGTGAGTGTAGTCAGCCGACGCAAATCGCCCCAGACCAGCGCTAGACGAGCGGTCAACCGTGACGAGTTACGACGGTCAGCCGAGTTGAGTGTCAACAGGAAGGTTCGAGTAGGATCGGCGTCGTGAACAGAGCTCAGGAGCGTCACGAGGGATGTAGTCATATGACCACCCAGAATTGTCGAGCGACGTTCTGCCCGGTTCTAGAAGGCCAGCAGGGACCCTATATAAAGAATGGAGGTGTCGCATTCAAGACGGTTCACGACAGAAGGTTCACGACAGGGCTCAGAACACGGTCGACTACAGCACAGTTCAACGGTGTGGTTCTGTACGGAGCATTACGACGGTTCAGTGCGGAGTACTGTCAAGTACAGTTGAGACGACTGGCGTCTTGATCTTGGTCTGTGATCGAGTCCGACACAACGAGCCTAGTGTGTGAAGTCAGTCTTGAACTGTTGAACCCAGTGCAAGCCCGGAACGAGACGGAGAGGCCCGTGCAAGAGTTAATACGGCGGTACGGTGTTATCGGAGAGATATTTGTACAGTGTACTTGTGCCAATTGTACAGTATTGGCTGTTATTTATTCAACTATTAAAGTGTTACGTTACTTTGGAGCCCTGAGTTGTCAAGTTCTTTAAGCTGGTGGTGTATGGTGCAGTTTGCAGAGAGCCTGGATAGTGAGATTCGTAACAATATTCTACAGTTACGCTAGGCAGATATGCACATACCCTGCATTAGGAACGACCTTGCGCAAGGGTAATCACTTTGGCAAACTGAAAGTTGATAGGCGTAACAAGGCTTACTCCCGAAAACGTTTGAAGTCCCGCTTAGGCGCCATCTTGCTTAAACTTACATAGAAGAGAAACATAGATGCAGGCAGCTTACAAACAAGGCAGTTGGAGATTTTTTAAAAATTAACCTCGCCCTATTAATTAGTAGAAGCATCCATCCTGATATTTTAACATATTACACTTACAAATTTTGAAATCTGTGGAGAGTACCAAATAGCAATGCAGACAAGCTTTAGTGTTACCAATGTTAGCAAACTTAAAATAGCGAATGCTAGAAAGGTCCGCACATCTTTTCTTTTTTTTTAACAGGCGTTCAAATACCTTTATGACAATCATTTAGATGACGCTGATTGGTTTCTTAAAGCAGATGACGACACTTACGTCATCATGGAGAATCTGCGATACCTGCTTTCAGAGGAGAACCCAAAAGAGGCCATCTACTTCGGGGCACGCTTTAAAGCCTATGTTAAGCAGGGCTACACCAGCGGAGGAGGTGGATATGTCATCAGCAAGGAGGCCCTCAGACGCATCGGTTCTGAGGGTTTCCTTGACAAGAGAGTATGTACAGTGGACGGTGGCCCAGAGGATGTTCAGATCGGTTTGTGTTTGCAAAATTTGGGAGTTCGGCTCAAGTCAAGTTTGGACGTCAGGGGCAGAACACGATTTCACTGCTTCAAACCGGAGGATGTCGTGACAGCAAAGTTTCCCAAATGGTATTATAACTTCGACTTTGATCACGGAAAGGGGGTGAGTTCAAGAAATCTTAAATAAAATGACAGAATCTGCATTTCAACCACACACAGTCACACTGTCTGCCTCCCAACCACACACAGTCAATGCCTTCCAACCACACACAGTCACAATGTCTGCCTTCCAACCACACACAGTCAATGCCTTCCAGCCACACATAGTCACACTGTCTGCATTCCAACCACTCACAGTCACATTGTCTGCATTGCAACTCCACACTGTCTGCCTTCCAACCACACACAGACACACTGTCTGCCTTCCAACCACATACAGTCACACTGTCTGCCTTTCAACCACAGACAGTCACACTGTCTGCATTCCAACCACATACAGTCACACTGTCTGCCTTCCAACCACATACAGTCACACTGTCTGCCTTCCAACCAAACACATACACACTGTCTGCCTTCCAACCACACACAGTCACACTGTATGCCTGAAAAACCACACAGTCACACTGTCTGCATTCCAACCACACACATACACACTGTCAGCCTTCCAACCACACACAGTCACATTGTCTGCCTTCCAACCACACACAGACACACTGTCTGCATTCCAACCACACACAGTCAATGCCTTCCAACCACACACAGTCACACTGTCTGCCTTCCAACCACACACAGTCAATGCCTTCCAACCACACATAGTCACACTGTCTGCATTCCAACCACTCACAGTCACATTGTCTGCATTGCAACTCCACACTGTCTGCCTTCCAACCACACACAGACACACTGTCTGCCTTCCAACCACATACAGTCACACTGTCTGCCTTTCAACCACAGACAGTCACACTGTCTGCATTCCAACCACATACAGTCACACTGTCTGCCTTCCAACCACACACATATACACTGTCAGCCTTCCAACCACACACAGTCACACTGTCTGCCTTACAACCACACACAGTCACACTGTCTGCCTTCCAATCACACACAGTCACACTGTCTGCTTTCCAACCACACACAGTCACATTGTCTGCCTTCCAACCACACACAGTCACACTGTCTGCCTTCCAACCACACACAGTCACACTGTCTGCCTTACAACCACACACAGTCACATTGTCTGCCTTCCAATCACACACAGTCACACTGTCTGCTTTCCAACCACACACAGTCACATTGTCTGCCTTCCAACCACACATAGTCACACTGTCTGCATTCCAACCACTCACAGTCACATTGTCTGCATTGCAACTCCACACTGTCTGCCTTCCAACCACACACAGACACACTGTCTACCTTCCAACCACATACAGTCACACTGTCTGCCTTCTAACCACACAGACACACTGTCTGCATTCCAACCACACACAGTCACACTGTCTGCCTTACAACCACACACAGTCACATTGTCTGCCTTCCAATCACACACAGTCACACTGTCTGCTTTCCAACCACACACAGTCACATTGTCTGCCTTCCAACCACACACAGTCACACTGTCTGCCTTCCAACCACACACAGTCATACTGTCTGCCTTCTAACCACACACAACCACACTGTCTGCCTTCCAACCACACAGAGACTCACGTTCTGTCATCCAACCACACAATGAATTACTGTTTACCATTATATCACATGATAGTGTGCTGTTTATTTATTAACTTTTTAAACTGTGATTTATGATATTGTAATTGTATGCCTCCTACGTCTACGACATCTATGCTAAGACAGAATCGAAACCAATTCTTTTATACTATTTTTTTCTACGTATATAGATATGTTGTAAGCGATACATAGGATACGTTTAACCGTTTAGAGTTAAGCTTCTGACATTAGGAACATTTTTAAAAAAGCAGAATATGGTGTTTAAAAAAAATACAAGTTTCTCATGATGGAGGTGAAAGTTTTGAATGTACTTCAAGTACTTAATTTCTTTTTTAAAGGTGTTAAATGATCAAAGATAAAAGTTCTAGGCAAAATGTGTACAAATACTCTCTCCCTGAGTCAGCCAGAATTACCATGCATGAGTAGATTGACCTAGGGACATGGGTAGGACGTAATCATTTTCTTTTTTTATATTCTTCTGCTGTGGTATATAAGCTAAGTTAAGATAGACAAAATAGATTCTATTCAATACATTTTGCACATCTTTATTTCTGGTTCTTACAACGTTTAACCTCAAGTAGTTATACTGTTTAACCTCATGTAGTTCTACTGTTTAACCTCGTGTAGTTCTACTGTTTAGCCTCATGTAGTTATACTGTTTAACCTCGTGTAGTTCTACTGTTTAACCTCATGTAGTTATACTGTTTAACCTCGTGTAGTACTACTGTTTAACCTCATGTAGTTCTACTGTTTAACCTCGTGTAGTTCTACTGTTTAACCTCTTGTAGTTCTACTGTTTAACCTCGTGTAGTGCTACTGTTTAACCTCATGTAGTTATACTGTTTAACCTCGTGTAGTACTACTGTTTAACCTCATGTAGTTCTACTGTTTAACCTCGTGTAGTTCTACTGTTTAACCTCTTGTAGTTCTACTGTTTAACCTCGTGTAGTGCTACTGTTTAACCTCATGGAGTTATACTGTTTAACCTCGTGTAGTGCTACTGTTTAACCTCATGGAGTTCTACTGTTTAACCTCGTGTAGTTTTACTGTTTAACCTCATGTAGTTCTACTGTGTCTTCTTTCAGGGGATGGACAACATCAGCGACTACGCCATCAGTTTCCACTACGTAAAAGGGGACACGATGTACGCCCTTGAATACTACATCTACCACTTACGTCCTTATGGTATCCCGAATAGAGCACAGAATTTAAATGTTCAAACATAGTGTAGAGTTCAATGTCAAATGTCTGTCGTGAACTATTCGATGTAGATTTGAACAAAGTCTTGGTAGCAATAATAAACTATTTCTTTTTTTTTTTTTTACTTTTGTTTACTTTTGTTTTTTTGATGTACAAAATGTGAAGATAATACACATCAAACAAAATAAATAAATGCTGGTTTAATAATAAATTAAAGAAACTTTGCAAACAGAAAGAAAAAAAAAATATAAAAATGTAAAGAAACTAATGCAGAAAGAGCCCATAAAAATAAATTATACACCTAACAAAAGTGAAGATGACTTATATTTTCGCATTAGCTTTCTCAGCCCCTAGAGACAAAGACATATTAATGAATTTAAACATGTAGAAAACATGAGTGATATAAATGTACAAGAAAAAGGGATATGATATGATATCTTCATGATATGCATTTATTTATCTTATTATTTCTTATTCACATTATCCACATTACATACACTAGTGACGATTTTCTGTATTTAGACTTGATAATGAACAGACTGTTATGCAAATAATGTATTAGTGCAAACTGAAGAAGGTGCAACACAGACAAATTGGGACATGACTGTAAACACTTGATCCAGATATAGTGTTATTGTTCGCTGCATCTTTATTTATGAGTTCAATAAATTATTTCTGTTTCCTAAACATCTTCAATTTTGACTTTCATTGGATTTCTGGTAGGTGCAAATGGGATGTTATGTAATTTGGAAAGTTTGATGAAATTTTGTCTGCAAAGCATTAGCAAATGGCACCACTGATAATTCGACTTATATAACATCGCTACGATTGACATACAAACTAATGGGCCAAGCTGAGAAAACTGGTGAATGTCTTACGAGAGTGTCCAAAAGCTGCGTGGAGACAACTGAAGGGTCATTTGAGCTCCATGGAAGCTATGAGACACTACGTTTAACAACAGAGTTTCTTACCAGCACTATGGGAGGCCCACAACAGAGTTTCTTACCAGAGCACTATGGGAGGCCCACAACAGAGTTTCTTACCAGAGCACTACGAGAGGCCCATGCTTTTTTGCCCTACTACCATTAGAAGTTCATCCAAGGTTCATGTTGTCCAATACGTTATGCATTTCTATACAAAGTTTACGTATTAAAATTCAAATTTATGGATGCGCTGTTCAACCTTTTTCAAAACATACACATTTTGGTTCACATATTATAGATTTAACACCTTTGTATATCATGTACAAAGCATGATATGACCTTTTAGGTGGCGAACATTAAACTTCACTTATATCTTATTAATTATTGAGGATCAATAATGACTCTTCACCTTACGTACGACATACCAAAACTTTACAACACGACCAAGCGTTATGCATTAAGCGCATTTACTTAAAATGTTGAATTTTGTTCTGCTGCGACAATCAAAATGTTTGAAATTAATTCTGATTCTGCTGTCTGCTACATCTATCATCGAATAACAATAAAAATAGTAAATTCCGTTTTTTAAAAAAACATGTATTTGTCAAGTTTTACATTTTCGATTAGGCCATACTTTGAATGGTCTTAAACGACCCCTGACAAATTGTCCATCGACCCCAAGGGGGTCGCGATCCACAGGTTGAGAACCCCTGGTTTATGGCTTATTTAAGACAGCTAGGGGTAACGAGGTAATAAAAAAGATTTAATACAAAGATCAACTGCTACTCATTGAGATATTATATAAATTATAGATCAATTCTGTATATTTAGTTGCCAACAGTGTAGCGTACTTGACATTGTCGTGAAAATCTCCAATAAACGTTTGCTAGTATTAAATAAATTCTTATTCAAGAAAGTTCATGTCGTCTTGTTTTGATACTGCTAAACTATTATGATGTTAAAAAGTTAATGTTTATAAGAACGATATACAGTTTCAAACTAAAGGTATAACTTCGTATTCCCAAAGAGATCAATTTCATCGATTACATTCAGCAGCTCTACAATAAAAATAAATTTTGAATCGATATGATATTGATTGTTGACATGTGCCAATATCCGATGGAATCGCTTCATTTTGGTTATTTTGGCAGTGGCGTAGCAACCATGGTGCGAAGGGTTCAATGAACCTAATAGGGTCCCACAATGGCATCTTTAAAAAATCTTAAACAAAATTTGTTGACTGTAAGAATTGCAATTTATCAAATTCTTATACAATTTTACTTAGCATTCATTATGACAATTATAACAGAAATACGAAACAACAATGAAAATCTTAATAGTAAGATGAGACAACCTTACACTTAATTAAGCGACCATCGCCATTGGAGTCATTCAGTTGACTCGAGTAACAGAGAGAATTTCTTACCAGTGATAGATTTGTTTGAAGAACTTCTTAAACAACAGCAAAAGACAAAAATAACACATCGCCCCCAAAATAACTATAGAGCATGAAACTGTTACAAAAAAACAACAAAAGAAAACAAAGATCCAATTCCCATTATGTATAATAATAAACTTTATTTAAGACATTTTAAAAAATATCAGATTTACTCAAGTTTCTACAATTGGCTCTTGATCTCCATTGACAGAATGCCAAAATAAATAGCGTTTTTTTTCTGGTAATACAATGTATATGGAGACTTGGTTAAACTAATAGACCTACACCTAGGCAATGAAAAAACAGCTGTTGTTTTGAACTAAACTGCAAACCCCTTGCAATAACGATCAAAAGTGGACAGAGCAATTGTCTTTGGGCATAACTTGCGCAAAAGGTTTAAGCAAAAACCACAACTTAAGCTTGATCTTGGTCATCGGTACATTTGCTCTAGGCAAATCAAAATGGGCTTTTCTGCAATTCCATAGAGCGAGAATAATAAAATAAGTAATATGAGAAATTACTTCATCAACATATAGTATAGTCAACTAATGTATGCGTAATGCCAATCAAGACAAGAACAGAGAGTACAAAAACTCGTTCATATCTTACTCGGTCAGACTATATCAACGCCAGCCGTTGGTCAGGAAACATGAAAAGGATAGAGATGCATGTGTGTAATTGCTGAATGATCTCTTTATGTTGTGTCTGTTCTATTTATGTGTATGTTCTGTTGTGTTGTCTTTGTATGAGAAAAGAGTCCTTGTAATCACAACAAATTTCCATATGAATCAATAAAGCAGTCTTAGTCTTAGTCTTAATCTTATATAGTGACTACTGAAGTAGCTCAATCATAGAATGTTGTTTCACACATGATTCACACTAGAGTTTTCAATACAAGATTTAACTGATTTAACAAAAACAACAATTATATTAATCATTAAATATCTCAAACATTATCAATGCATTCACGCTGTTTCTTATTTTACCAGTGACATTTAGTTAGCAGAGCAGCCATCTTCAAAGCTGCAATAAGCTGATACAAAATTAAATAAAAAGTTTTAATATTCACAAATAGGTTGATTTGACTTGCTGTTAACGATAAAAACAGCAAATAACTTAGAAAAAAAGATACCCTTGTTTTTGACTTTGATGCTCAGTAGTTCAGTAGTTCAGAAAAACGCAGTTTTAGAATAAAGATTTACTACCACCAATAGGGCCTACAACAGAGATTTGATCTCAACTGATTTACAATAGTTTGACACAGAGCTATATTTTGTCAATGTTTAACAGTTTTCACATGTGTTTTTGAAATGTAAATATACGTCATTAGAAAATATAGGCTAAAACTTGTGTTTGTTAATACGATAGTTACTTTTAAGTATTGAATGTCATGACACCATCGCTTCTAAAAGGTATTACTTGAATAGGAAAATTTTTTATCAAGTTTAGTTAACTAATGTATGCGTCATGATAAGATTCCTTTGTGGCATATTCAATCCGAAAGAGGGGTCTCCACTATCATGTTTTTGAACTCAGACCCACGACTACCTTGCTACGCCACTGAAGTTGGGTGCAGATATCTTACACATGTATATATGTATGTATGTATATGTGTGTGTGTGTGTACGTGCGTGTGTGTGTTTTAAAAACTGGTGTAGTCTGTCCTTGATTAAAAACAAATTTCTTGACTCTTAGGTGCATAACTAAATTATTAATTTGTATAGTGGATTTTGTATACTTTATAGTAGTATACATGAATATGGGCTTAATACTACACACTAGTCTAGTATAGTAGTTTTAGTGTGTTGTTTGCAACTTAACAGTAGTAGGTGTGTTTTATGTGCCACACAAGTGTTTGTAACAGAAAAAAAAAAGAATTTTCTCCAGAGAGAATTTGACTATACACGACTCATAAGTGCGAGCAGGAATACTTATAATTTTGTTGTTACAGACAATTCTTACCCATAGAATTTCTATTGAAAATGTATTTATACTTATGTCAAGATTCTAAATCTACATTTGTGTAGCTTGACTTCGAATGACGTCAATAAGGCTAAGTCAATTTTAGAGTATCAGAAATTTAGCGATAAGCAAAATGTCAATATTGCTCGAAGACTGAATTAAACAAAAGAGTTACTTAGACTAAACACCGACAAGAACTTAAAATCGACACGAACAAAGGCTAACTTTGGCAAAATGCTGTCTTAGACAAAGGCAGTCAGGTCAGCATGCGATAGGAAGTAATAAAAAAAAAAGTAAATTTCTGGCATTCGATAAAATGTGATTTTGTTTTGGACGTCTCGCTGTCATTTTTGCACCTTCTTTTGAAGAAACTGTCAGACGAAGCCAATAGAAGAATAATGAGCTTAACAAATGTTGCGAATCAATGTTTCTAAGTTTTCTAAATATTTTAACACAAAATTAAATCCCATTTGTTTATTACGATACTTAACTGACAAGTTTGTTTATTGTAAAAGCTTTTTTTAAAAGGGAAAATAGAATATTGAGCTGTTGTTACAGGAAATTGTTTTTCAGTTATTTATGGGAAGGGAGTAATTTTTAGTTCCAACAGAACAAAATGGTTGATTTCTACGCATGGGTATTGACTGGAGAAAAATGGTCATAAACAAGCCTAATGCACTCTTATGATGTTGGGTTTCCCTTTCCATCATGAAAACAGACCAACACTTAGAGCTCTTTCCAATAGATGACGTCTAGAGACAGATTTATGAATACATTATCGACCTTCCTGGTTATTCTGTATTATTAATGTTTTGCCTGTCTTTTAATTTTTGAACTGTTGTTTGTTTGTTTTGTGTGAAGTTTTACGGCCATTATGTCTTTTTATTAAGAGTTACTTCCATCATTTGAACTGTTTCTGATTTCTTTAATCCGTCTTGAAGGACTTGTCAATTTTCTTGGGTTTTTCTCATCAAGTTAATACAGGTTTTTGTTTCAGTCTAATAAAATGTTTTTTCCCTCATTCTTCTTTTTTTAAATCCCATATATAAGTAAGCAATGTATGTGTATTTATCTTGAAAACTAAATATATGTTGTTTTGTTTTGTTGTTTTTTGTTGTTGTTTTTGCAGCTTTTACTCTAACACAATTACTTTACACTTTCCCACTCCTAAAGAAACCTCACATTTTACAATTGTTTAACCGCAACTGTCACATTTCAATTACAGTGTTGGTACCATCGCACATTTCATACTTTCATTACAGCTGTCACATTTTTTACCAAAGCTACCACATTTTCACAACTACCACAATTTTTCCACAGCAACCAAAATTTCAAAACAGCTGTCATATTTTTGCATTGCTATCACATTGATAGCGGCTACCACTTTTTCACTACAGCTGTGACATTTTTGCAAGAGTATCACACTTTCACCACAGTTTTCACACTTTCACCACAGCAATCACACTTTCACCACAGGGAAATTGTAAATCAATAAAAAAAATTGTTTACAGCCGATAGATTAAATGGGAAGGCAAAGCAGAACTAATCAATAGTTCTGGCGGGAAGTAGACACGAGTGAGATTGTGAGTTCATTACGACAAACACAATTTTGTTTGTAATTATGAAAGGACTATATTCATTATCTCTCGGTAAGTTAACTATGTCGTCAAAGAAACTATTTGTTTCTTCTTAGACTTCTGGCTCTTTAAGTTACCAGTGCTCGTTGTTTTTTTTTGTTTTATTCATTTATTCGACTAGCTTTTACAAATATTTGTATCCAATTTTGTTTTTTCTATCAGAGTGTTTCATCAGTGTGCTACCCATTTAAATCTGAATCGTAAAGTAGTTTCAAAAGTCACAATTATTATTATTATGCATATTATTATTGGGAACAGTCTAGAGTCCACCCACAATGTATAATGCTACAGTCTTCTTTAATTCTTTAATAAAAAAAATAGAGCGTTATTCTAAAATACATTTTCTTCTGTCGTATCCATTTTGTACTGTAATAAAAGACTAATTTATTTATCCTTTTATCTATAAATAGATAGATTGTTAGATAGATAGATAGATAGATAGATAGATAGATAGATAGATAGATAGATAGATAGATAGATAGATAGATAGATTTTTAGCTCTTATATTGTTTAACAATAATAATTCGTAATATTTATATTTTAGAACTGAGATATCTTCAAAGCGTTCAGTTAATCATTTGTATATTTTCCCTGCTTCTTTTTAATAGTCTAAGCGTCCCATTCCCATTCCACTCCGCCATCTTGACTCCTTGAGATTCAATGAATTCATTAAACTTTCTATTGACAGGCCTGGTGTACCTACCTTTGATTAGTCCTGTAACTTCCACTCTGTGGAGTGCAGACTATAACACAGACACATGCACGTGCCCATGCAGCGCTGCCAGATACAACTTGTCTGCGGGAGCTGCCATCACTGAGCAGGAAGCCAAAGAGAAAGCGGCGGAGCTGGAGAAACAACTGACCGTCGACAAGAAGGCCACCTCCTTTCTGAGCAGAACCAAACACAGTCAGCCTGACCCTCGCACAACGGCCACTTCCATCGGGGCGGTGGGGAGCATTATAATCAGCCTCGTGTTCATAGTTCTGTGTGTATCTGACATAACATCTTGTATGAAAAAGGGCAAAGTCCAACCACGCAAGAAAAGGCCGAAGAAAAGCGTCGTACAAGCTGGTGTTGTTGATGAGAGCCACCAGGATGAAGAGAATATAAGAATTATCACGGATGTCTCACTGTACAGATCCTTGCCGGATATATTCCAAACCAGAACACCACACTCATCAGCAGACGATATTCACACATTCTCTGTAGCCAAACTTTTACACGCAGTAAATAAATCAGTTTTTCACTTTCAAGGATCAACCTTCAACACAGATGATGTTCAAGCGAGTAGCTTTCCGCCTTTGTCTGAGCCATTACTGTCTGGTTCAAGAAAATCCGGACTGTTTTTTCGAGGACCTTTTCATCGACAAGCGCAGTCAGAAATCTTTCGTCTTCAAGACTGTCTGCAGCAAGACTTCAGACATGATAGTACCGCGGATATTTTTGGTGTAAATGGAATACAAGCACCTTATCAGTCAATCAGTTTAGACAAAAGTTCATGAACAATCATTGCTATAGCGTTTGTTTAATCGCATTGTTCTTAATCATGCACAAATGTTCAGCTCTGAGTCAAAGGAGACGCATAATTATAGAAGCTTACATCTATCTACTTGTATACTAAAATATTTTTAAAGAAAACATTAATATAGGTGAAGCAAATGTACATGTTTTACCTTTATTTAGACAATTTAGTATTTGAGTTATCCGAATTCTGTTCAATATTACTTCGTAGTATTATAATTTTTGTAGGCTCTGTGTTAGTCTGTTCCTATGTCTGTCTCTCTCTCATTTTTGATATCATTTATTGCTAATACTCGCATATACTTTAAGGTTTCTTTACGTTGTGCGTTTAGAAATAAATGAAAAAAAAAGAATTTTTAATCAAAGTAAATTATTTGTTGTTTCTTTTATTCTTTAGCCATGTATGTTAATACATAAGGTTTGATCAATACAATTCAAGACATCAAGAATATAGAGCAGATTCGTGTGAGGTCAAAACATTGATCATGTAAAATATGACAACAAATAGGACAATGATAAACAAAAAAATGGACGATAAACTCTCATTGACAATGCCAAGCTTACTTTGGAGTTGGGGGAACTAGAAGGGATTCAGAAAAAAAAGGAGCTAGTTTTCTCAAAGTTGTCACTTGTCTTGTAGTTGATTGTCCCTTACCAAATGTGTGATTGACATTAGAGTTGGGACTAGGTTTATTGAAACTCTAGTTCAATGGAAGAATTACTTGCCGGCCTAAAATGAAAGAAATCTTTTTATATTTTTATATTATCTTTTTCTTTATCATAAGACACTTGTGCTAGAGGCGAGGCTGAATGCGGAGCACACTGGGAAGATCCTTTTATATTCCTTCTCTGTACTACAACGGTTTCTTGAGATGCGTTGTGTGGTTTATGTCAAGGCAGTTGGGGGCGCGCATCCATTTCATCCAATGCAATGAACTTGTTTACATTTGCCTGAGTTGCCACCTATCTATCCTTCATGTTGTTTTAGTTGTCGGAGGTCATTTTGTAAAGTTCTGCCATCAGAATCGGATTTGACCGTAGTTGTTTTAACGGAGAAGGAATTATAACCCTTGTTGTCAGTAGATGTTTCAACAAAAACCGTTTAAGTAATATGTCGATATCCCATTTGACGCCATTCGTTTAGCCTGTGTACGGTAAGGGTCATGAAACACACTGCCTATATATTTAGTATTACCGTGTCCACCCACCAGGCCACCACTGAAGCCAGTCAATTAAGATATAGTCATTAGGGAAAAAAAGACAATCAGATAAAAGCGAAAGATAATTTTTTATCATACACACATATTTGTTTTTCACGAATTAATGTTGAGACTGAGTTTGACATAGTGGTGCAGGCATGACACTTTGTCACTAGCCTGTCTCTGTAGCTTGATTGAGTGAAGTGCTTAGACTGAGGTGACAGGCTCGTAATTCTTGCTAGATCTGTTGTGGTGCTCTTGTAAGGGTAAGTGCTGCTTTCTTTTATAGTTTGCTGGTTTGCTTAGATCTCAAGCATTTATTTAAGTAGTTCAGATGTCTGCTCTATTCCATTTTTTTTTATAATTTTATTTTGAAAAATTAATCCATAAAAAAAATTACTGTTTAAAATAAATGCGAAGAAATTTTTATACAGTATTATTTGTTTTAGGAATTTTTCGCCCATTTATCCTATCTCTATTTTTTCATTTTTTTATTTTTTTTGGGGTTTCATTGATACCTCTAAACTTTGCCTCCCAACTCCACCCGCCCGCACACGTTTTTTTATGGGGTCTCTCGAAGTCTTTTTCTCCAGAGATATTAAAATGAATACAGAGTGTGTGTGCCCTAGAAGAATAACCTAAATTTCCATCTAATTTTATTTAAGAAACTGTGATAGCAACCATAAATTAAAAATCCGGTAATTTTTTTAAATTTTTTTTTTGAAAATGGAAAATAAAATGGTGACATATTTTGGACTTCATTACCCCAGGGGCCTAAAGATGGCCCCCACGTCATGGTTTATATTCAGGATAAATAGTTACACACTAATTAGTGGGTGTTGGAGAAAGTTATCACCCTTGATCTACTCTGCCCTAAATACGCCTCCATTAGATAGGTTCCTCTTGAATCTCTTTATCACAAAACTTTGTATTTCTTTTATCTCTTAATGTGTGCGTCTAGATCTTTACTTTTGTAATGTGTGAATGGTAGTGTATGTTGTGGAGATAACAAGTGTGTGTATGTGTGTATGTGTGTTGTAGAGATAACAATATGTGTGTTGATATCATCAAAAAATATTTAGACATAGCTTTTTAAAATAAGTAAAGTTGATAGATGTTTTTAATCTTTTATTTTTTTTTTTAAAGTCTTATTCCGTTCGAGGAATTAATCAATGGAACATGTCATGAACCAACAGCTAGATAAAATTACTAATAAATTTATGGATTTGAACTTTGGCTTCTCAAGACAAGCGCGGCTAAAAGTATTAAACGAGTTATTAAATTTGATTCCTTCGCTTTTTGGATGGAGATTCAGTTTAACTTAAAATTCTTTCACTTCAAGTGTTTGGCTCATAGCGATTGGTGGTAGGAAACATACATGAAATCTCATGAAACATAGTTGCAAATTGACTGGGAAAACTTGTAGTGGAGGATCCAAGCAGGATAGGCCACTCACATTTCGCACGACTCAGGCCCTTGCAGCGGGAAGACGAGGAAATCGTGTCTCAATTTTTTCTTCGAATGCTCCCAAATGGTGATCTTTATCTCGACAGGTCTTGCAAACCACAAGGTCTTGACCTGTCTGGTACCATACGTGCATTCTGCCCAACAGTAGAGGGTCTAGGGTTTGTTTTTTTTTTGCAAGAGAGGATTTGAGCTTCGCAATCTTTCACTCAAATGGAGCTTGATGATGATGATGACGATTGACCACACTAAGATGTCAACATGAAACGTTTGTTCACGTGGCTAAAATACTAGCAAGGACTTAGGTACGACTCAGTCTCTATGCTGATGATGCTAAGAATGTTGTCACAGTTAAAGATCAATATAATTAAAGTATATGTAGGCCTACTTGACTTACACCCTGCACGGCCTTTCTTCGCATTGGGCGATCTGTCTTTCCTCACCTGGTGTCCACTTCTCCTCCATGAAGGCGTGGCCCCATGTTATACGTAGTTGTAGCGTATACAATTAAAATCTAAGTTATTTAAGCAAATGTTGTTACAATATATGTAATGAATGCATTAGCAATCTAGTACTTAAACATTTAAGAGATTAATTAGTAGATTCTAAAAGAGTATTTTTTTCATTTTGCTTGCTTCCTTTTTTTCACTCGTTTGCCACACAAGTAATACAAAGAGGAAACTCTCATTGCTAAGTAATTAAAAGTAACTAACATTATTGATAAACTTCAAGTCTTTATATAGATAGTACAACTACTTTTTTTATAACAAATTAATTATTCAAACAAAAACAACCAGACTAATAAACAATGGTATCTACAACTCCATTCAGTCCAGACAGTCAATATGTCATAAATACCCTCCACATTAAAAATCACTTCGGTCTGACAGTATACACATGCTTGCCTTTTGGTCTGTAATCATTACAAAACAAGCTTACTCTCTAAGCATTCCAGAGAGTGACTTAGTTTTTAAAACAAAATTACACTTATTATCAATTTTTAATATATTTTTAGTGGTATTTCTTTGATACCAAAACATAAAGTTTGCATGTCTACTTCTACATTGATACATTTTGTTATTCTACACTCTACAGGGTATTTCATCTTTCTCTATTTCAAAACCTGAATCTACAGCGCATTGATCTAAAAAACAATTTTTAGCGGCCCCCGTAAGGGGAAAAAGCCGCTATTAGGTTTGTGCAAAATGTCCGTCTGTCCGTCTGTCACACTCAGATCTCGAAAACTAGAAGAGAAATGAAAAATATTATTTCATCATTAAATGCGGCTTAAAAAGTTTAGGTGCAACGGCTACTTTTGGTTTTCTAAAAGCAAACCGTTTAGTTTATAAAATTAATTATGCGAGAGATTTTTTCATAAAAATACACCAATTCTAAAACAATTACGTAAATGTAAGGGAGGCAATGTTACAATATGCTAACAAAGACGGACGACATATATGTATTTTCCATATCACTAAGTCTAATATATCTATAATATGTACAAGAAATGTTTACAACTAATATAAATAATAGTTAAAGGTGTTTTTTTTTCAGGTCAACTAGCTGCTAAAATTAAAAGAAAACATTTCTCTTTGTTTATAAAGGCTTTTAATGCACTTTGTATGTAAATATCACGCACATTTTTTTTAATGGACTTTTTATGCAGCGACTTTCGTGCAGTAGCGTAACGTCGCAACATGTCATGGTGCTAAACTAATTTCTTAAACTTTTTTTAAAAATCAGATTTTATTTATTTTTTGTTTAGTGCCCCCATCAGAATTTTAAAAAAGGTCTATTTTGTGCGTTTTTTCTGTCGGTAGGTCTGTCCGTCACGCTTAGATAAAAAAAAAAACAACTCTAAGCTATTGAAAATCTGATTTACCCTTTAATGTTCCTCCCGTAACATCTCAATAGTTTTAAGTATCTAAAATTGATTGTTCCGGGTTTTTGTGCAAAAGGCGATTTTTAGTCTAGCTAGGCCGTGTGATATAGTGGGTTTTTTAAAATCTGATTTACCCTTTAATGTTCCTCCCGTAACATCTCAATAGTTTTAAGTATCTAAAATTGATTGTTCCGGATTTTTGTGCAAAAGGCGATTTTTAGTCTAGCTAGGCCGTGTGACATAGTGTTTTTTTTTCTTTGACGTCATATGGAATTAATTCTTTAAATGAAATGATAAAAGAACGCACTCGGTACACCGATGTCTATGAACACTCGATAAATGGCTCGTATTTATGAAGGCGATTTTTAGTCTAGCTAGGCCGTGTAACGTAGTGGGTTTTTTTCCCCTTGACATCATATGGAATTAATGCTTCAAATGAAATGCTAAAAGTACTCAGTATATTAATGTTTATTAAGCCTCGTTATGTGACTCGCGTTTAAAAAAGGAATGATATCTTGATCTAGATCTAATCTAGATTTTTTAAACCAGATCTAGATTTTTATTACACTATATTTAGATCTGGATTTATATTCTAATTAAAATTATTTTAGAGTCTAGATCTAGATCTAGTTTGGACTAATATAGACTAGATTAAGATGTAGAATTTCAATTTAGACTTATAGTGTAGAATTTGATTTCCAAACGTTTTGATCAATATTGCTATGTTATAATATACTAAAACTAATCTACTATTTTTAAATTCAATGTTGCATTCAGTCTATAGATAGATAATCTATGATATTTTTTTACATAAATCTTATCTAAATTACAGCTTCTTTATTCCAAGTTCCTATTTTAGATCTAGATCTAGTAGATATAGATCTTAAGAGTGCTTATTAGAAGTTTAATTTAGGTAGATCTACATCCTCATTCTAGTTCCAATTTAATAAAAAATGCCGATATCTCTGTTGATGGGCCTAACTGTGCTGAGACATTGAGGTACAAGCACGATATATCTGTTCTTTTCTTTTTTTGTTTTTTAATTACAAATCAATGCTGAAAGATTATCTAAAATCGCTCGTCTGACATTGGCTTATTGTACATATCCGATTGACGTTATGCCGTAATGTGTAATATATCTCTTTATCAATAATAGGCTATTAGTTTATTATTAAGTTAAGAGCAATGCCTGGTCGTGCTGTTAGCGTGCTGAACTAATTATCTCTACGGTCCCGGGTTGTTTGTTTGTTTGTTTTACATGTTTCGGATGTTCCTTCAGAGTTGAAGATAGTTTACTTCCTAGTCCAAACCTCCCGTAGGACGACGGGGTGGAAGCATGCAGGGTTTGAACCAGGAACCATCGATTAATCCGAAAGACAGTCCAGCACGCAAACTAAACAACCAGGCAGGGTTCATACCCTGCTTGTTGCCATCCTCCATCGTCCGAAACATGTAAAACAAAAAAAAACATTTTTTTTACAACGGCGAATGAATCTTTGAAACATTATTACTTTTGACCATCAAAATTAAATCACCTCTTGAATATTCCTTGCGAATAGGCAGATCCGCCAGGGATCCAACTCTGACGGGGGCCGCCTCTGAATTTGTGTGATAACACAAACTCTCTTTGTAATCTTAATTTTTTTTTTTTTTAATATATACTTTTAAATATTATACTCTTTTTCATGACCAGATGATCATGGTATTAGATTTATTTCCAAACCACAGGCCAGAAAATAGGCTAAAATAGCAATAGATAGTAAGTTAACTGGGGGCAAAAATAAAGTTAGGTCATGTAAGAAAAACATACAAGTGGGAACGATCTCATGCAAAAAGAGAATAATATCTGTGTTACTATGAATGTGATCTCTACTGGCTATACAATCAATACATTCTTAGTATCACCCGTAGGGGAGATAATTATCAAATTAAAACTTTGTATAATGAAATGGAAATTGTCAGAGTTACTGTTAGAAGTCAAACACCGCGACTTTAGTCTACTATATCAATTATGTAATAATGTTATATCTAGTCGTCGTATCACGCCTTTGTAGTCTTACTAAATAAATAATTGTATACTTTACAAACTATGTTTAATAAAAAAAAATGCGTTGATTGATAACACAAGGCAACACAATTTTTGTGTCTCTGAAATAACTATGATTTCCTGTTAGCTTATACATCCAAATGATCAAAAATAGTATTTGTTTTCCCAAAAGTTTGGGTTTGTGGTCAGGACATTGATAGTTCAGATCACGTATTGGATAGCATTATACAACGTTTAAAATACATGTAAGACTTATAATACACTTATGATGTGTGACAAAGTCTTCACAAACATGGTCCATACAGATGAATAAAAGTCAAAAATTGCATGTTCTTTTAGACTGACGATTATAGACTAAATCACTATCACGGACTAGGCCCCAGATATAGTCCCCCATCATATTTTCGGTATACTGTCCTTGGTATTGACGTTCAAATTCCTTCAGGTCTTGTCAGGTCTCCTTGTTCCTCTGAGTATGCTCCCATATTCTCCTTGAAATTACGCAGATGAGCATCTAGGATGTGAACCTTTAGCGACATTCTGCATCCCATAGAATGATAGTTTCTCACAAGTGTCTCCACCAGCTCCACATAATTCTCGGCCTTATGATTTCCAAGGAATCCCTGAACAACTGCGATGAAGCTGCCCCAAACTGCCTTCTGGATGTCTGTGAGACTGTTAAGAAATTGCTGAGACTCCATTATTTTCTTTATTTGTGGTCCCACAAAGATCCCAGCTTTCACTTTGGCCTCTGACAACTTGGGGAAGAATTCTTCTAGGTATTTCACAGCTGCCGACTCTTTACCCAGAGCTGTAACAAACTGCTTCTTGAGCCCCAGCTTGATGTGAACTTTCTTAGGATCCACTAGAGGCTCCCACTTGACATTGCTACTCCCAATGGTAAAGTTAGTCTGTTCTGGCCAATCCCGACGATGGTAGTATTGCTTGGTGTCTCTGCTATCCCAATGACAAAGATAGCATGGAAACTTGGTGAAACCACCCTGAAGACCCAATAAGAATGCAACCATCTTAAAATCACCAATTACCTCCCAACCATACTGTTCATAGTTTAGAGCCTGCAGAAGCTGTATGAAGCTATTGTACTCCTCCTTAAGTTGTGCTGAGTGAGCCACTGGGATAGAAGGTAGCTGATTGCCATTGTGGAGAAAAACAGCTTTCAGGCTGCGGGAAGAACTATCGATGAAGAGACCCCAATCCTGTGGGTTGCAGGGTATCTCTATTGCATCGGACCTTTCACATCATGGCAGTAGCAAAGGTTATCATGAAGGGTGAAAAAGACTGAAAATCTTTGATGACGTTTTCTCTGACATGTAACTTGAACACTCTCATCTAACAGGTTCCACTGTTTCAGTCGGGATGTCAGAAGCTCAGCTTTAGCTTTGGTGAGACCAAGATCTCTCACTAAATCATTGAGGTCATCTTGGTTAGGAAAGTGAGGTATTCCTTCATCATCCGCTTGAAAAACATCAACATCCTCAGCATCACTGTCTTCCGAGGGCAGTGTGTTCTGCAGTGGTTTGGGAATGGGAAGATCAGGGGAATGTGGAACTGGGGCGATCGAAGATGGGATATCAGGATAGAGCACAGCAGCTGCATTTTTGCCAGATCGACGCTTTGATGGATCTACCATGCAAAAACAGCAGTTTTTCAGATGATCTGTAGGCTCTCGCCAAATTCTTGGTATCGCAAACTTCATGCTTCTCTTCTCCCCCCTGAACCAACCTTCTAAAGTCTTCTTGCAGCAGTCACAACTAACATGTGGAGCCCAAGATTTATCTAGATCTCCAACTGGCATGCCAAAGTAAGATTTATATGCTTCCTTCAGTGTTGCTGATGTTGTCAAAGAATGTTTCTTCGCACGTTTCTTTATGAATTCGCCGCAAACATAACAGAAGGCATCTGCTGGATAGGTGCAACCTCTAGAGGCCATATTTTACATAAAGACAATGAAGTCACTGATTTCAATCAACAATCAATATTCACAATGATTTTATCTGAAAAATCTAAAAAAAATTCAGACATATATTTAAAGGTACAAAATCAATTCATACATGTAAATGCATATACACTGCAAAACAGAAAATGTTAGACAGCAGTGACAAAACCAAAGTTTTGCCTGAATAAATGAATTATAATGGGTGTTCTGGACCTAAGAAACAAGAAAAGAACAATTTCTTGTAGGGAACAAGAAAAAAAAAATTTTTTGTTGCCTTGTGTAATGTGACTTTGTCAACCCCCAAATCTAACATTTAAAACTGAAAACTGAATACATTCTGAGATACACGTGTCGGCCTACATGCAAAGAGACTAAATTGCGAGTTGAGTAATTTTGTAGAAATTACAGCTATAAATGTTTGAAAAATATGTACTCTGACACATATATATCAATAAATTAACACACTAGAGCATACGACACGAGAAGTTAGAGAAAATACGATGACGTATTCAGTTTACAAAAAAAAAAATGTTTTGATATCAAACAAAATAATTAATTATCTATAATACTTTGACTATTCTTTTTATTGATTCATGTTTCCCAAGGTACAATAAACAATTGGTTAAAGTTTCATCTTGATCCAAGAATGCGTGCGGAAGATATGACGTGTACAATTATCTAAGGACCAAAACCCGACATATTTAGCAATATCTGTGAATACTGAAGGATTAATTTCGATTGCTGGTATTAAACAAAATAGATAATTGCTAGTATTTAATTAACTAATTAAAAAAAAATTGATTCACGTTTTGTTAGGTGCAAGAAATAATTGTGCAAAGTTTCAACTTGATCTGTGCATGGGTGTTCAAACTTTGTACAAGACAGACAGACAGAGTGAGTTGATATAAGCTTTATAAAACAGAAAGCTCATTACACTAAAAACATTTGTTATAAAGCACAACTCATGACGCTGGTTTTATAATTTTAAAATTTCAAGACCAAATTGAATATAGAGACTATTATTTCTAGACATAGGTCAGATGACAAACAGGAGAGACCGCCCAAGGCCAGGCGCCTGAGGCGGTCCTCTAGATATGGAGATTCTTTAGTTAACATCAGACCATGATGCGTAAGCTCAATACGCTATCGACTGAAGTACTAGCATGGTGAATATATTTGCAGACAATTTTCCTAAACAAGGCCTTTTTACTTAATAGTGTTGAAGCCTGTCAGGCAACTATACCGATTCCCTTAAAAGCTATTGGTATGATATTTTGAGTTACAGTTTGGGTTGGGCGACGCATATGACATTGTCCCAGTGTCCCGCGTAGACTTCTGTTAAGACAGCCCATGTAAAGGTCTTTTCAATGTCTGCATAGCAAAGTGAGACCTAATTTTCGCCTATTTTTTCAGCCTCATAGTTATTGTTTATCATTGAGAGAGAGATAACTCTGTTTTAAACTTAATATTCCAATTCAAACTTTCTTTGGGCGTTCATTTAATCTTTTTTTCTTCAATAGAGCTGTCATGCTGCCCACTGTTCTGTTCAGCCTGGCCCTAGTGTCCTGCACAGTTGGTCAAGCTCAAGTACCAACACTACCTCCGGTATGTCAAGAATACAGCAGCGCCAGTAAGTATTCCAGAGGGCCGGCACCACATGGGCCGGTGGGTCCGCCATTTAATTGCTGTCTTTAAACGCAGTAAGATTCGTAAACGATTGTATAGTCTCTTATTACATTGGGAACGGCTCGTTGTTACTGGTCCTCGCCTTTTATAAAAGAACTTTAACAGAGCATACAGTGTACAAATAGCCTAATACGGCCAACTAAACCGTGCTTCTGGTAAACCTCACACAAAGTGAGTAACACAAACATTGATTTTTAGTATTGTAGAACAGGCCCAACTCCTGGTCTTCACGTGTGGCTTTGAGTCCAGCGGAACTGTTTTCACTAACAGTAGAACTGAAGAGGTGGCGAAGGCGAGAAACTGGCAATAAACTGGCGCTTAACCAGTAAACTTCGGGCAGGAGGGGCTCGTTAGCCATGGCTACCCACATAGGAGAAAGAAAGTTCTGAATTCAAATCTCTGCTGCCTTGCAGCTATACCCAATCATTAGAAAGATTTCAGGAGTCAACCCTCACATCGTTTCGACCACAGCCAATCATAATTCCTAGGCATTTATCTTATTTCCACTTCTATGAGATAATATATAGTCCCTTTACTACTGAAGGAGGCCATATCTAACGAATAATGCCCATCATATTCCAAGTGATTTGTGGACTGAATAGTAAATTAATTTGACACAGTCCAGCCCTGTAAATATTTGTTATTAATTACTTTCTGTTCATCAAAACAAAGCTATGACTTAATTGTCGATATTAAAACTTTGTGCGGCATCTTAGTATTTTGTTCTTCTTGTCTTTCTCCTCAGCCAATACACCGCCGCTGTTGAAACTGAGCAATGACTTTACAGTCGACGTTGAGACAGTCAGCGTGGAAACCGGTCGAGTGACCAACATGATTATGTACTACAGCCAGTCCCAGAACATGATCAGGTTGAACATCTATGATGCCGGACAGAAGAATGATCTGTACTTTTATTTCGCTGACAATGAAATATTATCTTTTGACTACACAGTAGGCAGAGGTAGACTTGCTAGATTTGTATTTTATGACTAATAATGGCACATGGGCGTAGCCAGGATTTTTTTCGGGGGGTGGGGGAAGGGGGTTGTAGGAGATTTTTTTTAAAACAAACTCAAAACACCTTGAACTACGCTCATAGAATTATGGTGATTGTAATTTGCTTTAGAATAATATTGAAGAGGGGGTTTTAAACCTTAAAACTCTCTGTAAGGAGGGGATTTTAAACCAAAACCATCTGGAGGAGGTTTTAAACTTAAAGCCCTCTGGCAATGTCTTCAATTCCGAAGATTAAGGATGAGTTACAAAATAGTTGTTTTTTTCTATACATAAACTGTCTTTTTTTTTTCTAGGAAAATCGTTAGAACTGTGTTCAGGTTTAAGGTTTTGCCCATGAAGAATTTGAAAGCTGATAAGAGGAATTGTAAAACTAACATTTTTCATGAAACCCCACAATTGTTACAATACTCTGTTAAGACTCTACAACTGTTACAATTCTCTCTTAAAACTTTACAATTGATACAATACTCTATTAAAATTCCCCAGGAACCTGTACAGTCCTCTCTGATCTAAAGAACCAGCCAGACACTTTCATTGTTGGAGGTATCAAAGACGGAAAGAATGCCCAAGTACCAATGACAGTCTTACATTTGACTGGTCAATCAGGATTCGGGTATATTTTATCTATAGATGTATACTTACATGATACATACATACATATATATCAATGTAATGGTTGGCCTTTTCCCCATTTCAATTTTATTTCTACTAATTGTGCTTTTTATCACCGTCCTATTTCAACATTGATTAGCTTCTTCTGTTTGATACATGTCTTGAGCAAATAAAATTCTAAATTATTCCTCCTGACGAGTAGCCTCGGCATCATTAGTATATCAACAGACAGGGCGGTCATATCTAACAAGCTTTGCTTCAAGCCCATAACCGAGTGTCTTCTTTAGAGCGTTTTCTTTTTGGCGCCCCTGACGAAAAGCTCTCTTCTTGAATCCTTAAAACCATACAACCTCAATATGTGTTAACATTGAGACATTTTATGCAATAAGTGTACATGCAATGTATCTATGTAAGTATTGCTTTCAATCTGTCCCCTTAGTCGCAATTGATTATCATTCATTCGAATGTCTATCGCCTTGAAGTCCAAGTCAGTAAAGTCACGTGATAAATGAGAAGTTTTAAAAAAGAAGGACGAGTTTTTCCAGTTCCGTTGTTACTTCCCCCATAATTGTATGTAGTGTGTATGTCCGTCTGTCACCATTGAATCTTAAAGAATACTTTAAAAAAAGCAAAGCTTCTATTAAGCGCAATTCTATCAATTAGTCTGGATAAATCATGTAATTAAATTTGATCTAAATCTAGACTAACAATTATGAATCTCTTTGTTTACAAATATTTTATCTATTGTTTTTGTTTAGCGCAATTTGGTGCTTTTAGCTTTCTCAAAGAGCTATGATCATTTCATTTTTCTGGACAAGTTTGGGAAAAAATGGGGGGGGGGGGGGGGGGGCGGGCAGTTGGAAGGGGGTATCTGCGTGAATGTTACCGTGATCGCTTTGAAAATGCATTTTATAAAAAAAAAAGTACGATTTGAATTCGAACTCCAAGGCTCAAACCTCCTCAAGTCAATGCCAGCTTTGCCAGCTAGGTGCTTCTGAAAATAGAAGGTTTTAATTTATCTATTGTCAGTAGTTTCCAACGACCTATTTCTTTACACAAAGTATAAAGGGGATTCGTTCAACTTTTATCGCCGCATCAGTCAAATACAATTTCTTTCAAATTTACGAGTTTGTCAATATAAATAATGCATTCCTAGCCAACTGAGAAAAATGTTGCTAGACGCGCTCTTTTAAAATCCTTCTACCAAGTTTAATTTCGTTCCTGTGATCTCTTCAAGTTTTCCGAAAAGATGAAAAGTGATTCCTGTAAAATTAAGAGGCCGCATGATTTCTCTATAAGTCAAATTCGTCGTGAGGATGTTTGAATTACAATTAGGTCCCTTTGCAGATGGCGTGGCGTATTTCTATAGCCGCATCTGGTGGTAGCACTTCCATATGTCCGCTTTTGTTTTGAAAATGTAAACATATGCTAAAGTAATCTTTACTCATGGATTTTGACGAGTTCAAGTGCCACCACTGTTAATGTTGATAGAAATTGCATTAATGATAATAATATGATACAAAATATTTAATAATAATGGAAACATTCGGTATATATTGTACTAGTCGACCGGCGGCGTAGCATACGCCGCTATTTTTCAGGGCCGACCTTAGGCCACTGCAACCTATGCGACTGCAGTGGGCCCCTCACTTCTATAGGACCCGCGCTAAGTTTAGGTGTATAAATTATTAAATTAAATCATTTATAAAATATAACATATTTCCCGCGGCTTCCTGTCGACTTAACAGGAGGTCCTGGAAATATCCTGAAATTGCAAAATATACGAAAAAGTCCTGGAAATATCCGGAAATTATTAAAAATCTTTTGAAAACTTTGAAACTGTTGAGGGAGGAAGAGAATTATGTATATTATAGATTCTCAAAATACAATCAGGAGTTTTCTTTTTTTTTTTAACTTTAAATAGATCTCTTATTAGCACATCTACCTTTCTTACATTAAACTTTTCTTTTCAGTAGCTAGTTATCTCTCTTAGATTGACATTCCTTGTTAATGTTTTACAGTTATTTTAAGTGTTCCCTTGTGTTTGACAGAACCAATGACATAGTACTCAGTCAACAAAGTACCGGCACTGCCAGAGGGATGGACACTATTACCTTTAACTCCTGCCAGAAATGGCAGTTTGGAGGCCAGAGTGCAGTCCTAAACGTGACTCACCATTTTTCATGTGAGTTTTAAAGACAAGGTCGATGTACAGTTTCTTTAGATGGAGAGAGAGAGAAAAAATCACACACACACACACATATACACACACACACACATACACACACACATACACACACACACATACACACACACACATACACACACACACATACACACACACATACACACACACACATACACACACACACACATACACACACACACATACACACACACATACACACACACACATACACACACACACATACACACACACACACACTATATGAAATAAATAAAAGAAAGACAAAACGAATGAAGCACGTGACCTGCTAAAACTAAAGGATTGAAGAGATTGAAGAGATTGAAGAGATTGAAGAGTTTATGTTAAACTTTTTAAACTCTAAATTTTATATTTATATTTTCACTTTTTATATGTCCTCTTTAGCTGCTGTCATTAGAAATAGAATGATCAAGACTTGTCTCACTCGTTTCCTTGCAAAAATCTTTGATTTGATTTGATTCAATCGAGGGTTTAAATGATATCGATCTCAATGTGGGACAGTGTGGGTAGCATAGATCTAGACAAAAAGACTCTTGTTTAATTGCTTTGGTATAGCGCATCTTTTATGTTATAGAATATGCTCAGTGCGCTATGCTTCAATCTCTTTTGTGTGTCTGGTGGGAGGGGAGGTTCTGGGAGAAAGTTTCTGTGCTTTACTCAGAAAACCCAACTCAGCTTCTGGGATTGGGGTAATTTTTGTGTTTCACCTAATCAGTCTGTACAACTATGTGTCACCTAAAAGTTTTATGTAACACAAAAATGTCTCTATTTCTCCCTCAACCACAATGATCGTAGACAAAACCTGGCAACGCCCTGACACTGGCTCAGTTCCCATCATGATTGAGATCGTCGGTTCTGCCCTGCTCCACAAGGACGTCACCACCATACACCATTACTACAACTTCTTCAACTGGAAAGAATCAGTAGAGCCTTTTGTATTCGAGGTAAAAAGATACGTCTAGATACAATTAGAGTGTCTTGCATTCTGGACGCCATAAATGTATTCTCCTGGCGTCTTCAATGCACTATGTCTTGTATTAAGAAGAGCGTACAACAAATCGTTCTAAAAAAATGGAACGGGACAACACTGAAATGAGACATTCAAGGTAGCATAGCATGTACGTTTGTAATCGTAGAGATCGTTAAAGAATCATCATCGTGCTCAAGACATGGCTGAGAGGGTCTGTTTTGTTCACGCAAGAGACCTCCACAGACAAAGAAGAAAGTTTTAGCGCAATTTTTTTAAAGCCATTTTGCCACCACCGTTTTGTTGCGGTAGTCGTTTTTGTGTTTGACATTGCGTCATACATGACTATAGTTTGTGTGTGTGTGTCTGTGTCTAAATGTATTGTTTATGTGAAGAACAAGGGTTATCTTTGTCCTTTAGATTTTGGATTTAAATTTGTTTTGTTATTTTTGTTTCGTGACTAAACATCATAAAGTTGAGTGAGTTTTAATATTACCCGAAAAAGAAAGAAAAACAATGATATAAAAATCGATGCAATTCTTTCACTAAAGAAATGGTTAATTTCACCTACAACTAAACATAAACTTTAAAAACAAAAGACAATTGTAAAATATACGTCATTATGTACCTTCCAACAACCTATCCTGTACATTATAGACCAACGGAAGGTGTGGGTGAGCGACTGTCAATAACGAGATCTTCAATATCAGAGTTTGCGATATGTATTTACAAAGTAGTCCAATCCTTTCTTACAATTTTTATAGATGTGGGGAAGGGGGGGGGGGCTCCCAGAGCTATATTTTTGTGTATTCTATTTTTTATAGGCTAGTGCCAAATTTATTATTTGTACTTCCGCTTTTGTGTAGGTTAGGGTGGGGTGTATAAAAAGTGATGTACTACATGCAGTCTTAAAAACAGTTCAGTGTACAGTTGACCAGTGGTCAGTATAGTATGTCTGTGTGACAGCCGAAGATCTTTGTGGTCTGTCGTGTAATTATTTTATAATTCTGTACCTGGGACGGCCTGCTATTATTACTGCTGAATGTAACTGCTGATTATAACTGCTATTACTCTGCTGTAACTCTTGCTGTAGATCTAGAATCTAGCGTTTTTTTGTTTTTGTAGTGTAGCCTTAGTGGCTTAGTAAACTTAGTTATAAGTTATAGTCTGATTCTGTTCTTAGGGAATGCTAATAGTAAGGTACTAAGACTAAGGTGATCTTGTTTTGGTTATAGTTATGGGTTGGTTGTAGTAGTAGAATTTTGTAGATCTAGACTAGTTTATTGCAGTGTGTTTGTGTAGATCTAGGTCTAGTGTGGTAGTTGTAGTTCTCTTTATAAGTTAGAAAGTTGTTTTGATCAGTTTGTGTTAGATAGTTGGTTTGGTTAGTTTGTTGGTGTTTGTAGTGGCGTAGATTTAGAGGGTTTTAATTAGTTGTAGTGGTTAGTGTATATATTATATTATTGATTTATTATTTTGTATGTTAATAAAGTTTCATTTATGTTTATTTATTCTAAACTAAAGTTTCGTTATCTTGCTTTCATTTAGTTTAGGTTAGTATGTCTGGTTACTTAGGCGACTCTAGCCCACCCAGTAGCGCTAACATCTGCCTACTGTTGGTAAATTTTAATGTTGAGCAGCAGATAATAGGTATCTCTCACTCAGCGCCTCCTGACCTGCTCACAATAAAATTTGGTGTTTTTACTATTATCGTCTGAACTGCTTGCGCCAAAATGGCTCGCTCCAAAATGGCCAACGCGAAAATGGTTGAGCCAAAACGTCACTTACCATGCAGTAAAAAGAGACAATAAGAAAGACAAGAGCACAGGGAGAAATGCAAGGGAAAAGAAGCTTTAAAATGTTACCATAGAGCGTTTGGAGTTAATCTCGATGCAGACGTCTGTTATAAAATCAATTTGAAAAGTCCAACTTAGAAAATGATATGACTTTACTTTAATTATTTTGTATGTGTGTGTTTACATATATAACAATGCCATTGTTACTTGAGTAACAAAGAAATGTGGATCTTTAAATACAACAGAAGTTTTTTTGTTTTGTCCTATAAAAAATGATTCATTCACTTCTCCTTTGTCATTACCTTGCGCCCCTACCCTCCCCTTCCCCAATTAGTTTTAGTGAGGAGCTCGTCTGCTGATTTTCATTTCACATAAGGCTTAAGGTAGATACATATATTTCATCTTTACTCCACCAGATACTTTTTGGTTCGCATTCCCACTCTACCCAATAATTATACATATCATCTCTTGACCCAGACGCCGTCAGGAATCATTTGCCAAGGTCGTGCAGGCGACAGACCATTTCCCGCGTCTCCTAGCTACATCAAGTTTGCTGGTGAGGTTATAGACCGTAACCAAGGTTACGTGCGCTACGTGGAGGTGAGTTATTAAGTATTTTTTTTTTTCATGTTAACACAAAATCTGAATCTCGAAAAACCAAATCCACAGAAATGTTGATGCTAAACATTATACCTGCTATTTTTATTAACGTACGTAAGGACACACATGATTATGATAGCTAAATCATATCGTACACTTTAGCACAAATAAAACGCTTTCCAATAGAGAAATCATACTATATATAACAGATAAAACGCTTGCCAATAGAGAAATCATGCATTTTAGCACTTAGGAATCAAATTGAACAGCAATGCACAAACTAATGTCACATTCGTTCTGTAACGTGATTCTTCTTCCCCCCCCCCCCCACCTAGGGCCGGTCTTAGCAAGTGCGGGGCCCTATGCGAAACGGATTGCGTGGGGGCCCGGCCTGGGTAGGGATAAGAATAATAAGTGAAAAATAAGATTTTGAAATTGGAAAAGACATTTGTCTTTATAGTTTATCATTCTAAGTACAAAATCATGATCATATTTTGAAAACATTGCATGTAGTGAAGTCATACAGTAGAGCATCAAATTTCTTTTTCTGCATAGATCACGCTCAATAGCGATAATCGCCAAATTGTTCAATCTATCTTCGCGAATCGTTGACCTCAAGTAATTCTTGATTAGTTTGGGTGTGAAAAGCTTCTTTCAAACCAGATGCTACAGATTTGGGAAAGCTGTGTATCTTTCATTAGTGGACAGATAAACTAAAATTTCTACCGACATTTGGATGTGACTACCTTAAAGAGATGACAATTTAGTCTATTTTTCAGGAAACTTTTATGAGTTTTTATGAGATTTCAATAATTTCAGAAGAGTTCCGGGAGCTTCTGGGAAATAAGGAGGCCTCGGGAACCCCGTTATAAGTTATAATGGTTTAATTTAATAATTTACACCTCGGATAAGCGCACGGTCTATGAAAGTGAGGGGCTCACTGCGGTCGCATAGGTTGCAGTGGTTAAGACCGGCCCAGCCCCCACCCCCCTTTGAAAATCCACAGAGCCTAAGTTACTTTAGATATTTTTGAGGTGATGCATTCAAGAGTCGGAAAGTTATATGACCCATAGGCAGAAAAGGAGTGAACATCACTGACCTATAGAAATCCTAGCCTAGTACAAGTCAAGCCTGTGACTTGACAAAAGAGTACCTTCGTTTTGTTAAACATAAATGAACAATATTGAATAATCTTTTAGCTGGTAAAAATAATTTATTATTAGCCATTAGCTGATTTTTTTTCAAAAAGAGAATTAAGTTTATGAAGATTTATTTTCATTTGATTATCTATTTCTTGTGTATTTTAAAAAATATTTTGAACTGCTGTATGTGACACAATGTCTACTTCACATGATGGGTCATGTAACCACGCGAAATGCTGCGCATCTTATCCCTGGGACTCAAGGACATAATTCATTATTAAATTGTTAAAATATGTAGATAAATGAAAAAATTATGGAAATTCTTTCTTAATTTCTCATAAAAAGACACGTGTTGTACAATATAGCCCTTTTAATAAGGAGATAAATTAAATATAGGCTACTTATGTTTGCAAGACTAGATTAAATTCAAGCGCTAAACTGTAAAAAGTAGTTCAATGTTGAAAAGCAGTTCCATGTTGAAATGTAATTCCATGTTGATGTGGTAGTTCCATATTGATGGGGTAGTTCCATGTTGATGTGGTAGTTTCATGTTGATGTGGTAGTTCCCTGTTGATGTGGTAGTTCCCTGTTGATGTGGTAGTTCTGTGTTGATGTGGTAATTCCGTGTTGATGTAGTAGTTCCGTGTTGATGTGGTAGTCTGCTTTATCTTCAGGAACTCTATGACTCCGATGATGACGTAGTTGTCATGAGGATGCAAGGTATGCAAGACATTGGTACAACTGGCGGAATGAACCACTTCACTTATATCAGAGACTATGACTCGGGTAGGTGATTAATCATGGGGAATTCACAATTGAAAAATATTGCATTTGCGAATGATCTCTCTTTCTCTCTCTCTCTCTACTTCTCTTTCTGTATCTCTCTCCACTCTCTGTCTAGCATTCTGTCTTGCTCTGTCTTTTAGGACTCTCTCCCTCTGTCTGTCTTTTTCTTTCTCTTTGCCCTTAATACTAACCTGAATGTAAACAGCCTAATCAACAATAAAGCCTTCAAGTTAAAATAAATGTATACATTTAAAGTTATACAAACATCATAAGTTTAAACAAGGGCAAGTGAAAGTACAATTTTCAGGCTTAGGTATATTCTTCTACCTTGTAATTGTCCTAAGAATTAAATCTAACAGCACTTTACGAACTCTAGTCCCACGGAAGCTCTTCTCCATTTGCTTGTCTGAACAACCTTCTGTCTGTGGAAGGATCCTAGCAGATGTATTTTTTTACATCCCTATTACCAATGGCTAATATCTCAAGATACTCGGGTTAGAAGCGAGGTCGAAGGCCGAGAACACCGGGGTAATTCACCCATATTCATTCACTGCATACCACATCAGCCGTTAGGATTTTCGCCATAAAAGCGACCCTTTGAAGAAAGATGTGTGGATAGTGAAATGTTTGTTGGGGGATTTCTTACATCCCCGTAGCATTGAACTCGGTCTTTAGGCACCACAACCACAATGTTTCCTCTAAAGACTTTTTCCACCCGAGCGCCACGAAGAGGCTGAGAGGTATTGCCCGGGATATTATATTTTAATAAAAATGCAGATTTTCCTATGAGTCACACTGACATTTATTAAAAATCTTTAATTAGGTCATTCTCTATTTATACTATTTATTTTAACATTATATAATTCTAAATTGTATTAACACGCCGTATGCAGGCCTCTCATACAGGATTGACAATCAAATGCAGTACTGTACAGTATTGAACATCACAGACGACGTTACATTACCTTTCGACTTCATCACATCGAATGGTAAAGTCAAAATTCTGACACCAAATCAATTCTTTTACAACGACGGCACAAAGTACAACTATCTCGGAACAGTAAGTTTCTGCTCCTTTACATTACTAATTTGGAAAAATAAATAGTTTCAAAACACGAGGTTGTTTTCTTTTTTTTTATTTTATTTTTTAGCATATTTAATTTATTTGGTTTACTGTGTTTTCTCATATTCCATCTTGTTATTACCTCCCCATCTGTATAGAGGAATGTCCGAGGCATGACAGCAGATGTTTGGGTCGCCAAGACAACATTACTTACTGCCCCTGATCAGGAAGCTGTCATTGAATGGTACTTTGCCCCGGTTAGTAAATCTTATTTTCTATTTCTAAAAAAAAAAATATGATCTAAATAAAATACATTCCTTAAAAAAAAAGGTAGAAAATTATTACAGCTTTTAATTTTTTTTTATTTGAAAGTGATTGATTAAATAATCACGTCCAGTATTCCACTGTCCAAATTTGTTCAGAGATTATTTGATCAACATGAGCAAAAGACTAGATGAAAGACAAAGGTCTAGCTTATGTGCATATATTGTAACTAGATGTCATTCTTTATGTGTCTTGTAACTAGATATGTCTCTATATATGTGTTTTGTAACTAGAGATTTCTTTATATATGTGTCTTGTAACTAGAGATGTCTCTATCTATGTGTTTAATGAATGATGTAATAAAAAAAGGATGGAGTGGGGCTGAAATAAAATATCTTATCTAGAAATGTATTATTTTTAAAAATGTTTTATTATTTTAAATGTTTATTATTTTTAATGTTTTATTATTCTTTGTCTATTACTATTTGAAAAAGGACTTACATTCTTGTTCAATCTGGTTTTGTATTTCCAGCCTGATGTGAAATCTTGGAACGATGGAAACGAGTATTATAAAAATGGCCACTTCCGGATACCTGTGAGGTTCAGGGCGTGGCTTTCCAACGTACGTTTTCTGACTCATTGACTGTGTTCGTTACTTGACTCGATTAAATATTTTGTAGTGTTGTAATAATTATTGTATCTTTTATATTCTCTGAGCGCTATGGTCCAATCTCATTCGTGAGGGGAGGGGGTATCAGGAGCAGGATTTTCGTGCTGCCTTTGGGCGCTCAGTAAACACAGCTCTGCCCAAGTCGGGTGTCGAACCTCGAACCCCCCTGTTTCTGTAAAATACAACTTCTGATCACCGGAATCAAAATCAATTTACGATATTTCATCTAGAACTAGAATCAAGAAGAAACTTCGAATTTTTCCACTTCGGCAATTTCCAGAAGAAGGGTGTCAGAAAAATAAAAGACAACATTAATGCGTAAATTCTGATACTAGACTTTGCCGTTTAATAAGAACTTTGGATATATTCATTGTAACACTCCCAATATAGGAAGCGAATGAGACAACAGTTAACTTATTTTTCCTGAAGATGATGAAATACAGGGGCGTCCTAAAAATTCAAAAGTTCAAAACCTCATTCTTACCCGAGTTTCAAAATTATGTCCACTCGGTTAGGAAATCAAACGGAATTACAATGGAGATGTCTGTGCACAAATATATAAGCATCAGTGGCGTCACTAGGGGAGTGCGGAGGGTGCGGTCCGCACCGTGTGACACCCGTTAGGGGGGTGACACCCAAATAAAAAAATAAAATGCACTTTGTGAATAACTGAAAATTTAAAAAAATAAACGACAGTAGCTACATATATTGGAACATGCTATTCACAATTAGTAAATAGATGTATCTACTTTTTTTTTCATTTCGACTAAACATATTTAATTGTTTAATGACATTCTATCAAAAGGTTTAAAATGCTATAGCATACTTAATATATCAAGGAAATTGTGAAACCTTACATTCAGAGGCTTATCAGCTGCATGTATGTATATGAACACTGCTTTGATTAAAATAAAATGTTTCAATCGAATCTATTGAATTTGTAATCCGTAATATCAGAATGTCAACCAATAGTCATTGTTTAACAAATGACGATAGTCTTCAGACATAAAATGTTATTGAAATCTCACATATACTTAATATACATTTTGTAGAATTAAAAAGTGGCCATTGAGATTTCTGAAGATAATGATGTTACCGGTATTTAATTTTTCTGTAAAAGAAGCTGTAGCCAAGATGGAGGAATTGCTACTATGTGTCAGTCGAATGCTATACTTAAATATTGTAGGGGATGTTTTTCTTGTCTAGTGCCACGGTTGGTTCTGATGCTTCCAAATGGGGACGATTTAGTCACTTAATAGCAAAATACTCAATTTTTTTTTATGTCGACTATTTTCAACTAATTGTACTGAAATGAAATAGAAATGTGTAACTTAATTTAATGTGTAGTTGAAATTAAGTCTGAAATTGAAATATCTAAAGACGTTGGAAATTGGAAAACAAGGACATCCGGCTACAAATACAATTGACAAGGAAGTCGTGGCTAGGATTGATGTAAAGAAGAGAAACAATGGAAGGTCTGTTTCTATAAATGCAGATGATGGAAATGCCATGTAGTTAAAACCCATAGCTAAAAGTACATTTGTAAGAAAACGGGTTCAGAGCCCGATTCACTACAGTCCGGTCGACTACAGAACAGTTCAGCGGTGTGGTTCTGTACGGAGCATTACGACGGTTCAATGCGGAGTACTGTCAAGTACAGTTGAGACGACTGGCGTCTTGATCTTGGTCTGTGATCGAGTCCGACACAACGAGCCAGTGTGTGAAGTCAGTCCTGAACTGTTGAACCCAGTGCAAGCCCGGAACGAGACGGAGAGGCCAGTGCAAGAGTTGATACGGCAGTACGGTGTTATCGGAGAGATATTTGTACAGTGTACGTGTTGCCAATTGTACAGTATTGACTGTTATTTATTCAACTATTTAAGTGGAGCCCTGAGTTGTCAAGCTCTTTAAGTTGGTGGTGTATGGTGCAGTTTGCAGAGAGCCTGGATAGTGAGATTCGTAACAATATGAAAATGCAGATTCAATGTCTGGAACCATGGAGGAGTACAGGAAATTTATTAAGAACCAACAGAATAGCTATTTAACAGATGTGCTGTATATAAAATTCCCTCAATCTATGTGGTGAAAATTCTTTTTCAGAAATTAGCTTTTTGCATTTTTTGATACGATGGAAATATTTTTTTTGTTCTGAAACTATTGCCACTTGAGGCACAGCTTTTATTTTAACTATCTTTACTTTTTGTATTGGGTGGTGGGGGTGGGGGAGATGTACAAGAAGGCGAAAGATACACACAAGAGTTGAGGCCTATCTTGAAACTATTAACAAAGGCATATTATTATAATATTATTATATTATAAAAAAGGGCTCCCGAAATTAAAAGAAGCCAATGTGTGTGATTCAGAAAAAATAAATAAATTAAAAACAAGAAAAAAATGTCAGGCGAGCCATTCCCAAGATGTCGGACTCACTATTGAAGAAGAGAAAAAGAGGTTTATTCTTATGTGTATTGATCGTTTTTTAACTCTGAGCTTCAACTCCTACTGAAATCATTGATGTAGCAGATGATGATTTTTCAAAAGGCGACATTCAAACAGAAATACCATGACTGAGAACGGATCTAAAAGTAACAAAAGTTATTCTTGAAGAAAATAAAAGTTGACATTGCATGGTTCATTTGCAACTAAAACCTTAAAAAATATCTCTAAATCATTTAGCAAAACTTTTAACGGTTTCTTGCCATCTGCTTATCTTTGGCGTCTTACTTTTTACACATGACTACGTAAACCAAGTGAACTGTAGACAATTTGTAATAAACAACTAAATTTTAAAATCTAATAGACACTCATTTTATAGGGTTTTTTTGCTGAACAATCAAATAGCGTAGGTAATTATAAACAATATGTATTACAGCACAACAAACCAACGGAAAAAAAAGAATCGGGGGGTTAGTGTGGGGGGGGGGGGGGTGACATCCACCCTAGTGACGCCACTGATAAGGATGTTAACGATTGTGCTATTAAAGTTTAGAATACGTTTCTGTAGCATAATTGCTAGACTGGGGGAATAGAAGGTCAGGAGAACCAATGAAATCTAGAGTCCTGTGTTCTCAAAGTGATGATGTTTTATTTCATTGATTGTTGCCCTTGTCTCCAGAACACCGAGAGTATGGACATGAACATTTATCACGTAGACTATACCAATATTATGTACGGTGCCATCAACGTCAGGAACTGCTACCCTGACAAAAACAGTAACTATTTCCAGATCATCATCGACGGTAAGGATGGTTTATGTTTTTTTTTTCACAGTGAGAGAGAGAGAGTGTGTGTGTAAGAGAGAGAGAGAGAGAATGATAGCGAGTGTGTAAGAGAGTGACAGAGAGAGAGAAAGAGTGTGTAAGAGAGAAAGAGAGAGTGTGTTTGTGTGTGTAAGAGAGAGAAGGTGAGAAAGAGTGTGTAGGAGAGAGAGAGAGAAAGTGAAAGAGACGGTTGTTGTTTGGTGAAGATGTTCATGCCTCAGAATAACTATTCTGCTTTTTTTCTTTAGCCAGGTCAGTAAACTGTTAATTGTATTTTAGTTATTGGTGAAATTTCTATTAACCTTTTTTTTCACCCCAATTTATTTAAACAAGGGAATTAACCAGAAAATATTCTTGGTCAAAATAGACGCTATGTCCATGAATCCAACATGATTTCTTTGATTTCTCAGAAAAATACAAATTATTAAATAACTAATTAACTAAATCCTAGGAAAAACGCCTACGTTTTAAAGATATCTAAAATTTTTGTGAGTTATCGAGCGAGAAAATTCTCTTTCTATTTTTGTCACTTAATATTCGACATTCTTCTTGAATTTTACTGCGAGCAACCACGAAGTGCAAATGTAGAAACACGAAAACACAATACTTAAACCATTTTGTCACTAAAATCTTGCAGACCCCTCACTTATATCTCACCAAGCTCTCACTAATATTTCACTAAACTCACTAACCTGTTACTACTATCTCGATAACATTTCACTAATCTTCCTCCAATATCGTACTTACATTTCTTTCTTCATTACTGCCACAGGTGCCAAAGAAAGTGTGATGCAAACGAACTTGGACATGTTCAAATGGAATGCAGTCGTTTCTCTGTCCAAAGCTGCTGGAGTCAGAATGATTCGTATTGCAGATCTTCAGGTATACGTTCAATCCAGGCATATATATATATATATATATATATATATATATATATATATATATATAAGCACAAAACTATATAGTATTATAGGCTCCCTATAATCTGGCCCCCCAGTGATACATATACAAATGACAGGTACACGCCTGCATGGGAGTGACGAATATCTACAAATGTCTAACTGGAAGAAGAGAATGTTTTTATTTTGAAAAAAAAAACAAAGTGATATATTGACATAGTCGACACGACACACACTGACTGATCAAGTCACTTTGTGGCTAATAACTTAATCTAATCTTATAAATTACATTCGTACCTTCGAAAGATAAGATAATTACACCCTGCATCCAGGAATTTATCTAGTCGTGCTTGTTAATTAGATACTTAAATTATGTGTTTGTATTTGTAAGTTGAGATCCATTGTTATCTGTATTATTGCTCCTTTACTTTTTAGTCTTCTTTAATGTATTTCCATGATGTGGAGTGATGCTATTGAGGATTAACTTTCCCTAACTAGAAAATTAAGCAACATGTTTTTACTACAGACTTTTCTTGCATACTTTTACTTGATCTACAAACTATTAAAATGATCCAGAACAGATTTACTATGAGCAAAATGACGCCATCCTGGAATTTGAGCATCATATTTAGGTTTACTATGAATTTTATCTTTACTATGAACAGGTTTACTATGAGCAAAATGACGCCATCCTGGAATTTGAGCTCTTGGATGCTCCACCATATTCAGGCGATTCGTCCGTTCAGCTTCCTCCCCCAATTGATTTGGATACCGCCGCTTATAACCTTGAGAACACCATTGCTAACGGAACGTTAATGATCAACGTCTATGACCCTAACACAAATCAAATCAGCAAGGTAAAAACTGTTTACTCGTGGTTCTCACTGCAGACACCACATGTATACTTATTTAGTTTAGATTGACTCAGTTCTGAAAATTGTTATGGGCTATATAGTTGCTAATAGCAATGCACTACATGAATTCAAAACTTGATAATCAAATCCATCTTATAAAAGCACTGCCAATCTTTGATTCAAAGACATGACATTGTGCTGTCAACACAAGAGATATACAAGTAAACATAATTAAATATACTGAACTTACATATTATCTTTTTAGAAAAACTCAATAAGCAAAATTTTTTTAATACTCTTTTAAAACAAAGCTCATATAGAGTGAAGGTAGACTACCGTTCAATCGCAGCTATAAGTTGTAAGGTTTATCTCCACTTTGCCAAATAAAAAAAAAACACATAATTATCATTAAATGATTACTTAATTGGTTAGTCTTTGGTTGATTCGTGTGTTGTCATGAATGAATAATAAATAAATAGTTGTGCAGAAGTTTAATTGGACCCGAGAACGGTAAGTGGAGGAAAAAAATTGTACAAGAATCCACCCAGACAGATAGAGAGACGGAGTGAGTAAATAGAGGCTTTATAATAAAACGTCAGTGGTAAGTTGGTAATACACAATAGCACAGTCCAGAACGGGTCAAGAACAACAAGCTATATGAATGTATGAATACAAATGCAAACAAGATTAGAACTACAAACACGAATACAAGCACATGGAACAAGCAGTTCTTGACATTTTCACTCTAGTCATTTAATGGACGATTTGTCCACATCTCTGCGTTTCACAGCGTGTAGCCGTTTTCTTGAAACAAAAATGTTTGGGTTTAATGTATTGTGTAATGATCTCTGTCACTTTATTGTCAACAGCCTCTTCCAGTGAGAAAAACAGCTAAGATCGTACCCAGCACTGGAAATTCAAATTCAAATTCTGACAGTGGCTATTCTCCAGGTAAGCATATTCCCTGAATGTTATTTCACTGTAATTATTATTTAATCACATTAGTTGTTTAGTATCATTCAACGGAAATAAAATATAGCCTATGTTAATAACCATTATCTAAAATAATAATAATGGTATGTGCGATTTGTTTTTGAGAGAATTAATTAATTATATGTACATTTTTGTTTATTTTCAAAGCGTCAATTAGTATTTCATTAGTATTTAACAAAAAATATAAGTTAATGTTAGTAATATTTTTAAAAAATACATAATTTAGCGAGGGGCAGTTAATAAATATTCCATTGCATAAAAAAAAAAAACAAGCAAACTATTTTTGTTAAAACTTAAACAAGGAAGTGAAGGAAGAGTATTGCTGCAAAATCTCTCAATATTGCAAGGATTATCTCCCCTTTATATAAAAAAAAAACAAATTCAATTAATACCAATAATGGAATAAATTATTTGTTAATTTTTTCTTTCAGTCGTATTTGTCATCGACGATAGATAATTGTGTAAAGTTTGAACTTAATGCATGAATAAGAAGGGGGAACAATAACGTAAAAAAACAACAACAAATACCCCCAGACAGAGTCAGGAAAATGAAGGTTTGCAAAAGAAAAATACACCCAGGGTCAGGAAATAGAAGGTTTGCAAACAAAAAATACCCCCAGACAGAGTCAGGAAATAGAAGATTTGCAAAAGAAAAATACCCCCAGGGTCAGGAAATAGAAGGTTTGCAAAAGAAAAATACCCCCAGTGTCAGGTAATAGAAGTTTTGCAAACAAAAAATACCCCCAGACAGAGTAAGGAAAAAGAAGGTTTGCAAACAAAAAATACCCCCAGACAGAGTCAGGAAAAAGAAGGTTTGCAAACAAAAAAATACCCCCAGACAGAGTCAGGAAATAGAAGGTTTTCAAACAAAAATATACACCCAGTCAGGAAATAGAAGGTTTGCGAACAAAATACTCCCAGGCAGAGTCAGGAAATATAAGGTTTGCAAACAAAAAATACCCCCAGACAAAGTCAGTAAAAAGACTGTTTGCAAACAAAAAATACCCCCAGACAGAGTCAAGAAACGAAAGGTTTGCAAACAAAAAAATTACCCCCAGACAGAGTCAGGAAATAGAAGGTTTGCAAACAAAAAATACCCCCAGACAGAGTCAGGAAATAGAAGATTTGCAAAAGAAAAATACACCCAGGGTCAGGAAATAGAAGGTTTGCAAACGAAAAATACCCCCAGACAGAGTCAGGAAATAGAAGGTTTGCAAAAGAAAAATACCCCCAGTGTCAGGAAATAGAAGTTTTGCAAACAAAAAATACCCCCAGACAGAGTAAGGAAAAAGAAGGTTTGCAAACAAAAAATACCCCCAGACAGAGTCAGGAAAAAGAAGGTTTGCAAACAAAAAAATACCCCCAGACAGAGTCAGTAAATAGAAGGTTTTCAAACAAAAATATACCCCTAGTCAGGAAATAGAAGGTTTGCGAACAAAATACTCCCAGGCAGAGTCAGGAAATAGAAGGTTTGCAAACAAAAAATACCCCCAGACAAAGTCAGTAAAAAGACTGTTTGCAACAAAAAATACCCCCAGACAGAGTCAAGAAACGGAAGGTTTGCAAACAAAAAAATTACCCCTAGACAGAGTCAGGAAATAAAAGGTTTGAAAACAAAAATACCCCCAGACAGAGTCAAGAAACGAAAGGTTTGCAAACAAAAAAATTACCCCCAGACAGAGTCAGGAAATAGAAGGTTTGCAAACAAAAAATACCCCCAGGGTCAGGAAATAGAAGGTTTGCAAACAAAAAATACCCCCAGACAGAGTCAGTAAAAAGACTGTTTGCAAACAAAAAATATCACCAGAGTCAGGTAGCAGAGGGTTCGCAAACAAAATATACCCCCACACAGAGTCAGGAATAAGAAGGTTTGCAAACAAAAAAATACCCAGAGAAAAAGTCAGGAAATAGAAGGTTTGCAAACAAAAAATACCCAGAGAAAAAGTCAGGAAATAGAAGGTTTGCAAACAAAAAATACCCACAGACAGAGTCAGGAAATAGAAGGTTTGCAAACAAAAAATACCACCAGAGTCAGGTAGTAGAGGGTTTGCAAACAAAATATACCCCCACACAGAATCATGAATAAGAAGGTTTGCAAAAGAAAAATACCCCCAGACAGAGTCAAGTAATATAAGGTTTGAAAACAAAAAATACCCCCAGGCAGAGTCAGAAAAAAAAAGGTTTGCAAACAAAAAATACACCCAGACAGAGTCAGGTAATAGAAGATTTGCAAAAGAAAAATACACCCAGGGTCAGGAAATAGAAGGTTTGCAAACGAAAAATACCCCCAGACAGAGTCAGGAAATAGAAGGTTTGCAAGAAAAAAATACCTCCAGACAGAGTCAGGAAAAAGAAGGTTTGCAAAAGAAAAATACACCCAGGGTCAGGAAATAGAAGGTTTGCAAACAAAAAATACCCCCAGAGTCAGGAAATAGAAGGTTTGCAAACAAAAAATACCCCCAGACAGAGTCAGGAAATAGAAGATTTGAAAAAGAAAAATACCCCCAGTGTCAGGAAATAGAAGGTTTGCAAACAAAAAAATACCCCCAGACAGAGTCAGGAAATAGAAGGCTTGCAAACAAAAAAATACCCCCAGACAGTGTCAGGAAATAGAAGGTTTGCAGACAAAAAAATACCCCCAGAAAGAGTCAGGAAATAGAAGGTTTGCAAACAAAAAAATACCCCCAGACAGAGTCAGGAAATAGAAGGTTTGCAAACAAAAAAATACCCCCAGACAGAGTCAGGAAATGGAAGGTTTGCAAACAAAAATTACCCCCAGGCAGAGTCAGGAAATAGAAGGTTTGCAAACAAAAAAATACCCCCAGACAGAGTCAGGAAATAGAATGTTTGCAAACAAAAAATACCCCCAGACAGAGTCAGGAAATAGAAGGTTTGCAAACAAAAATTACCCCCAGGCAGAGTCAGGAAATAGAAGGTTTGCAAACAAAAAAATACCCCCAGACAGAGTCAGGAAATAGAAGGTTTGCAAACAAAAAAATACCCCCAGACAGAGTCAGGAAATAGAAGGTTTGCAAACAAAAAAATACCCCCAGACAGAGTCAGGAAATAGAATGTTTGCAAACAAAAAATACCCCCAGACAGAGTCAGGAAATGGAAGGTTTGCAAACAAAAATTACCCCCAGGCAGAGTCAGGAAATAGAAGGTTTGCAAACAAAAAAATACCCCCAGACAGAGTCAGGAAATAGAAGGTTTGCAAACAAAAAAATACCCCCAGACAGAGTCAGGAAATAGAAGGTTTGCAAACAAAAAAATACCCCCAGACAGAGTCAGGAAATAGAAGGTTTGCAAACAAAAATATACCCCCAGACAGAGTCAGGAAATAGAAGGTTTGCAAACAAAAAAATACCCCCAGACAGAGTCAGGAAATAGAAGGTTTGCAAACAAAAAATACCGTCAGACAGAGTCAGGAAATGGAAGGTTTGCAAACAAAAATTACCCCCAGGCAGAGTCAGGAAATAGAAGGTTTGCAAACAAAAAAATACCCCCAGACAGAGTCAGGAAATAGAAGGTTTGCAAACAAAAAAATACCCCCAGACAGAGTCAGGAAATAGAAGGTTTGCAAACAAAAAAATACCCCCAGACAGAGTCAGGAAATAGAAGGTTTGCAAACAAAAATATACCCCCAGACAGAGTCAGGAAATAGAAGGTTTGCAAACAAAAAAATACCCCCAGACAGAGTCAGGAAATAGAAGGTTTGCAAACAAAAATATACCCCCAGACAGAGTCAGGAAATAGAAGGTTTGCAAACAAAAATATACCCCCAGACAGAGTCAGGAAATAGAAGGTTTGCAAACAAAAAAATACCCCCAGACAGAGTCAGGAAATAGAAGGTTTGCAAACAAAAAATCTTCGAATTTTAAAAAGAAAAAAAAAATACACAGCTGTCTGTATAACTTCTTTTATTTTTTGTTTCAATACGTGATTTTGTGTTTTGGGGGGGGGGGGGGGGAGGGGGGTATGGAACAAGATCTAGGGGCTAGATGTTAAATAATGGTCTTATTGATTTGAAAGTAGAGATTCCGTATCGTTGGCTCTGTTGGAATGCCTTGCTCTTACCTATTGTTTTTACTTAAACTTATCAACTTAATGTAAAACTAAAATTAATGGTATTATTTCTGTGTTCTTCAGGCTCAATGGCAGGCCTTGGTATAGCCATGGTTATCATAGGTGGCGCTGGAGGTGGCATTGGAGCATACTTCTTAATCAAATAAACGAACTGTGTTTTTCAATTCCTTCCATTACTTCAAGATTTGTACGAATCGCAGCATTTCGCTTTGAGGTTTTCACCCTCGGAGTTCCTTCTTCTTTTTGTTCTGTTTGAATTCTTCAAACCGGATTTACATGTATTTCATGCCTTTGGCTGCGGATAAATATAATTTAGTACCAATATAGCCCTTTGATTTACATTCATTTCAAATATAGTTAGCACATTCAGGAATATCCTACAATAACTTATACATTTCATTTATTTATGGCATTTTATGAGGTTGTGAAAGGCAAAATTACTTCTTTTTTTTTGTCATTTGTGATGTCAAACTATTTAGTTCATTTAAATAGACATTGTTATCTCAAGATAATAATGCATGGCATCAAATGACAACATAGAATATATTCTCATGTTCTTATTTTACTAACATTAAGTCCATTGATAAAACAAACTGCATCACCAGTGTGTCTACTTTACATGTATAGTGTTTCCATGACTGTATGGGATGTATTAAGTGTTGTGATGGTTGCCTGCAGAATGAAATAAAAACTAAATTTACACTATGCTTGTTTTCTTGCATAAATCTGTAGAGTGTAGACAATCTCAGTAAGATATAGATTTAGACAGGATAGGGCTCTACGCTATTTAATATATGGGACCCCTTGCAATTAACATTAGGCAATTTTTCATTTCTTCTTTCTTCGGAATGATATAAAATGTCTTTGGAACCAATTTTTGTGGGCCCTCAAGCAAGTCTGGGACCCTATGCTAATGCTTGGTTCCCTAAAGATAAACCCAGCACAGCTATTGCATCAGAAAACAAAGTTGTTTGTTTTTGTTAATGTATTTGTGAACAATCTAAAGCTGAATTAATTAAAAAGCGAGACAAAAAAAATCACTCATAGTTGCTTTGCGTTGCGCATGCAAAACAGCCCTTAGTTAATTCTATAAAGACTCAATGTAAGACTAATCAAAAGAATGTAATAAATCTATCATTTCGGTTTTGAAATCCTGGTTTTACAAGAACTTGTGCAGAAGTTAACTGGATACAAGGTGCAGTTTCAGACTCTATTTGGAGATTTTTATAAATGGCGGATAACTATAAATAATAAATTTTTTTTGTTGTATCCGGTGTACAGAGTACAGAAAGTAATGATCATCAATGTATTTTTAAAAGTTTATTCACTTTTTAGCACTGTGTAGAATGACATGTTTAAATATCTTTCACTTGTACATATAGCGATGTTCTTTCGAACGCCTGCATGGACAGTATAGAGGGAACTCTTATGGTTCGACAGTTACACTGGGCAGGGAACGTTTCCCGTATTGGGGACGAACGTATGCCACGTATGTCTTTTTAGCGGCCCCCGAAAGGGGAAAAGACGCTATTAGTTTTGTGTGAAATGTCTGTCCGTCCGTCCCGTTTAGATCTCGTAAACTAGACAAGATATTGAAAATCGGACATCACAATATTTTCGACCATTCAAAGTTCTGATGCAACGGTTACTTTTTTTTTCTGAAAACGAAAAATCTCATTTTTAAAATCAGTTATGCAAGTATTTTTTTAAAGAGAAAAATTAGTATGCATTATAAGTTAGACCTAATTTAAAACAAATAGTAATCTTATAAACTTTATTTTCCTAAGCTTTTTTTTTTTAAACAATGAAATATATTTATTTTTGAGCATTCGAATAAGAGATTGATTAAGTAGCTAACACTTGAGGATTTATTCTGTGGATTACTTGTGTTTCTGTGGTTTTTTTTGTGATTCTGTGGATTTTTGTGTGTTACTGTTTAGAGTAGACGGCGCGAGGGTTTGTAGTGTAGTTATCGTCTCTTTTCTGTCTCTACTTGTGATAAACCCTTGTAAAAATGTCAGTTAAGACATTTTTTATTGAAAAAAATGACCTGGATGGTGGACTTGTCCACGCCCCAGGTACCGTGCTTCTAAAGCTGTCAGGCCAAGGGGCTGTTAAGGCCACTATGGCGAGCCTAATAGAGTGCCTTAAACTAACACCAGACGAAGTGAGTTCTCTCTATCGCTTCGAGAACCCCTTTGTCTGGTTCCTGTTCCCAACATCCGCCCGAGTGAGAACCCGTATACTAGGGAAATCATTCGGAAATGATAAGGACTTCAGGGTAGATGTCTGTGCCTTGGAAGACGAGAAAATCAGGGTTGCCCTTCACTGGGTAGCACCAACCATAAACAAATCAAAGATAGGAGAAATCTTTGGAGCCTTTGCAGAAGAAGGCTCCAAGATAGAGCCAATCAAGCTAGGCAACTCAGATAAGTGGGCGGCTTGGATAAAAATCCGCAAACAGACTGAACTCCCCCATTATATTCAGTTACGATACGAGGACGATCCGAGGACCTATAAGGTCCTCGTGACCATCCCGGGACGTAGACAACAGTGCTGGCATTGCGGACAGGATCAGCACTGGTCAAACCAGTGTCCAAATAGGGCGAACCCCAGACGGGACCAAAACCCCACAGAAGGTGCAAAGGTGGTAGGAGGGAAAATCTCCTATGCCATGGCCCTTAAAGGTGAGGGAGAGAAAAAGCAATCCGAGATTGATCAACAGCTAAAAAAAGATGGGTTCACGATGGTTGAAAGCAGCAAAGGAGGGGGAAAAAAACAAATAGAAGCTATGGGAGCTACTCCAAACAGCCCTGAAAACAAATCTAAGCAAAGTAAAAAAATTAAAATATCCGGAGGGGCAAGTTCAGCACCCACCACCCCAACCAAAATAACAAGAAAGAGGGCCCTCTCTCTCTCTTCCTCATCAGAGGATCTAAACGAGGATCCCCGAGTAGAGGAGGAGAAAAGAGAGGAAGAACAGTTCAAGCTCGAGCTAAACTTTCCAGACTCCCCGTCAGTGCTAGTCATAGATGAGGGCGAGGACCCTAACACACATTCAAACACATAAACAACAAAGCAACTCTTAAAGATAAAATGCATACACACACAATAGAATAACAAACACGCAAACCAATCTCACACACTCATGGCTGACATCAAAATTTTGACACTCAACATCAGAGGGCTTAACAATAAACACACATACATAGCACACCTCACAAGGAAATACAAGCCAGATTTTATCTTTCTGCAAGAGACCAACACACAGTTAGAGTACAAGGCCAAAAAAGCAGTCTCTCTTATGGGCCTCCGGGGGGGGGTATTTTAGTTTAGGTAGAAAGCCACGAGGGACAGCCATTTTACAAACATCCAATAGGTTTTCAATCACACACTCATATCAAGACAATAGCGGGGGGGATAGTAATAATTAGGACAAGCTCACAAAAACACACATACACATTAGTCAACATTTATGCACCCGCTCAAAAAAAAAAGAGAAACACGAGTTTTTGGAATGCTAAGTGACATTCTACACACTCTGTACGCAGGTGAAAATTTGATTATAGGGGGTGATTTAAATTACATTGATTCCCAATTAGACAAGCAAAACACAAACACAGAGGGTCCTACTCCTCATGTAACAATTAAAACGCATGACTATTTGGGGGGAGTCATCAAGGCTTTCCGGTTAGTAGATGCCTATAGAGAAGTAGAGGTCACGGGCCGGGTCACCACGTTCAGGGACAAAGCACACCAAATAGAAACACGGATAGATAGAGTGTATGTGCCAAGGGCGTGCAAAACAAAAAGTGTAACACATCTCGTAGAGACGTTACAATATACAGACCACAAAGGAGTCTTAGTGGAACTGCTGAACCCAAAACTAAAAAACAAAAAACACCGATCTGGAAACTTAACAACGACCTCCTAAATGACCCGCTCTATTTAAAAACAATCGCAAACCTCCTCAAAAATATAATACATGACTCAAACACACCCCATTTTAAAGTCACACAAATATGGACGCTAATTAAAAGCTCCATTAAGCAGCAAAGCCAAATACTGGCCACACTAGTCAACTCAAAAAGGAAAAAAGAAGAGGAAAGACTTAAAAATTTACTCACACACGAAGAAGACGAAGCAGCCAAAACACATATACTAACACAACTAGAAGAAATATTTAACTATCAATACAAAGGAGCGGAATTGAGGTGCAAAAGTAAAAAAATAACCGAAGGGCCTAACAAACTTTTTTTAGCAGCAGAACAAAACATTCAAATTGACAGAACTATTGACAACATTGTTGATAGTAAAGGAGAAAAAATACACGACCTGGACAAAATAACAGACACATTTACGAAACACTTTACTAATTTGTATGACAAGGAACAGACGGACGACAACGTACAAAACGTATTTTTACAGAACTGCAAAGAAATACCAATGACAGAACAGATAGAGACAGACGCTCCCTTTACGCTAGACGAACTGAGGGCTGCTTTAGATACAACACAAAACAACAAATCCCCTGGCCCAGACGGTCTGACGTTTGAATTTTACAAAGCCTTTTTTCCCCAAATAGGACCCCTACTATTAAATATATACAGCGACATGTTAGTGACAGAACAGTTACCTAGAGATTTTAACTTAGCATACATCACACTTCTACCAAAAAAACAACAAGAAAACAACACCTCACCTAGCGACTTTCGACCGATCTCACTTCTAAACACCGACTACAAACTCCTGACGAAAATGATTTTTCTAAGACTAAAACCCCTCATACCACACTTAATAGGGCAGGACCAATACTGTAGCAACCCAGACAAAAACATCGACGAACTTAACCATTTTTTAAGAGACATTATATATTACTGTAAAGACAAAGACTTGAAAGCAGCCCTCTTTTCTATTGACCAGGAAAAAGCCTTTGACAGAATAGATCATGACTACCTTTTCAAAATACTAGACAAGACGAAGACAGATGGAAGAATGAAGAAATACATAAAGCTAGTTTACACTGATGCCACAAGCAAACTCATAATAAACCAAACCCTTAGTGGCAGTATCCCTAGTAGAAGATCTGTTAGACAAGGGTGTCCCCTTTCTCCCTTTTTATACACCCTTTGCCTAGAACCCCTTTTAGAAACCATCAGGCTAGATAGTGGAATCACGGGGATAAGAATCCCAGGCCCCACGCCCGTAGTTAAAGTGAAAGCATACGCTGATGACACCACCCTTTTTCCCTCCTCAGAAAAAGACATAGCCGCAATCATAGATAAGTTTATTCAATTTGGGAGGGCAAGCGGGTCAAAAATCAACATAAATAAATCTTGAATTATGGGATTGGGCAGGTGGGAAATCCCCTCAAACATCCCCTTTAACCTTAAAATAGAGAAGGAAATTAAAATATGCGGCATCACGTGAACAAGCAACCCAACATGTTACCACACACAGCAGTGGGAAAATATTTTAAAGAAAACCAAAAACACACTTAAAAGATTTCACTATGCAGCAACTACTATATTTGGTAGAGCAATACTAGTAAACAACCTGGTCATCCCGAAGATAGTTTATTTAGCAAACATCACAGAACCTCCACCAACTTTTATACCAAGCATAAACACAATCATTAGGAATTTTATATTTAAAAGCACTATCAGAAACATTAAACACACAACACTTATACAAAACAAAGAGGATGGGGGGATAAACTTACAGGACATCAGAACCAAAATACAAGCACTTAGATTAAAATACATAGGACAAGTAGCCAAGAACCCAAAAAATTTTCCATTAACAATATACTACTACGGCTTAAGGTTAAATAAAATAATTCCAATAAAAAATGACACCCCACACCACTTTGGTACAAACACACATCCATTTTACAGATCCATATCAAGAATACTACCCGGCAATGAACATCTAATACACAGTAAATTAAAAGACACATATACAACACTTAAGAAACAGTTACAAGAAAGATTATTCAATAGGATCAAATGGTGTAGAGAGTTAGGTGTAATAGATTTCAGAGACACTTTTATAAATCTACACAGCAAACACATTACACCCAAAGCCAGAGAAATAACATACAGACTAATCTTCGGGATGACCCCTGTAGGAAGGAAGAAAAGAAATGTACACACATGTGTTTTATGTCACACAGATAATGGTAACAATGAAAGCCATATGTTTTTAAAATGTAAAATATTTGATAATGTTAGATGCACTATGAAAGACCTACGAGAGGCAAACTGTAACACCAACGTTAATCTTAACCTAGCTATTGTTTTAAATAAATTGCCTAAAATCAAAAGTAAGATGATTCATAAATTTAATCTAATAATAGTGAGTGAACACAGAAGTCTTGTATGGCGCAGTAGAATTAAAGTTGTTAATAACAATGTATCTTTAAATCCTTATAATCTAGAGTTAATATTTAGAAAAATAATTGAACATAGAATTGATAACTATACTGGTTAGATAGAAATTGCAATTATTGTATAATTTATTGTCATTGACTAAATTGTCAGACCTCAGATATAAAAATCTAAATACTGTAATCAATCTGTAAAGCTACTCTATTGGTATTATGTCAATTAGTTTAAGTAGTTATGCGAGTGTGTGAGAGTGTGTATGTACCTGGGTTAAAGAGAGTTTGGGCTGAGAGATGCGGGATAGGAATCAAATTGAACTTTATTTATCTATGGAAAACTACTAAAGAACTGTCTTTTAAAGGGAAGTCAACACTTTTGAAGAATTATTTCTCCCTCGTGGTTACGTCCTCTTTGATCACATGATCGGAGAGCATGTCACAAGTCAACATCAAGAGTGTATGTACTACACTCACAGAACACGGCAAGCCCGTGGAAACGTAACAAGAACACTATGACAATGTCTATATCTTAGCGGCAGCCTCATCCTAGACATACTGGGAAACAAAGGAACAAGAAAACAAGACGCAACTGAATGGAGCCTTGTTGATGTCTAAGGGCTGAGCCGAAGGCTCTTCGAGCCCTAAGTTTGAAAAAAAACCTGCTTGGACGCCAAACAGTAAAAAAAACAAACCTGTGTGAACACACAGTTCTGTTTGGGAGAGACCCTAGACAATGCCTATGTAAAGCTTGCTGTTGACCGATGCATTTGGCCCCCAACGCGTGGGCTAGACACGGCCGAAGGCCGAGAATTCACCGGGATCTTCTGCCATTTTCCTTCAATGTACCAAGCTAACTGTGCAGGACCCGCCATTTATGTAACGGTCCCTTTGAGGAACAGCGCATGGATTGGTGACAGGTCTGTGGGGACTTTATTACAACCCCGCCCGTGCAATGGGTGGACTCTCGTCTACCCGTGGGCATCCCCACGGGAGTCCTGTGTTGTTACCCATTTAGCCTAGCCACTTCCTCTAATGGCCATTTCCACGCGAGCGCCAGGATTTGTCAGGACAACGTGCTGGCGACTGAATGGAGCCTGCGAAGAGACTAGAAACAAAAATAACCAAAACCAATAATCCTAAAGAATATAGACAAGGGCAGACAATAGAAAGTCAAGAATCTTTTATGAATAATGTAATATTTTAAGACAAATTAACTATTTTTTATTTATTTTTTATTTATTTTTAAACCCCTCGTAATGAGAGGAAAAAAGAATCTTGAATCGACACCCCTATCCTGAAATAATTTACACATGACCCTCCAAACAGAACCCTGAACAATTGTGATACAGCAGTACCTTTGCTTGGTTAACCATCCCAGAATGACTCTAGAATGTTATTTAACCTTGGTTAGGCCAATAATAGAATACGCATCCTCCGTTTGGGACTCCTCAACTCAAGAAAACATTAAGAAACTGGAACAGACACAAAATAGAGCAGTGAGATTCATAACAAATGAATATTCATATTTGACTAGAGTAGCACTTGTAGTAAAATCACTAAATTTAGAAAGCCTTCAGGACAGAAGACTCAAAAGTAAAGTAGCAATTATACATAAAACACTGAACCATAATCTTCAAATACAAAAACAAAATTTAATAAAATACTCTGAAAGACACAAAGATAAAGGCATATTCCTCGTCCCATATGCTAGGACAAATTTGTACAAATACTCCTTCTTCCCTAGTGTTATTAGAGCATGGAATGGGTTGCCTGAGCTGGCCAGGAAAACCAGTGACTTGGCAGAATTTAAGTCATTGGTTAATATGCATGACTAAATGCATGACGCGTAGGACGTAATCATCTTCTTTTTTGAAGTAACGTCTGTATTATATAAGATAAGAAGATAACAGACCCACGGGCCACCTTGATGATGCTAGAGTAGCCCTCTTACATCTTAAGGAGACCTTTAAAAAATTGTCGTGAGAGGGATTAACCTGTTCCCTGATCAGTCTTTTTTTAAATACATAAGGCATACAGGGCAGCTGTATAAAACCCTATATTAGCTTGCCTTGCCTAATTACTTGCTATTACCTGGGAACATAGCATTGCTTCAAAGTCAATTTCCTGAAAGATTGTTGATGTTGCTGTGCAGCTTTGTTAATGAACTCATTTATGTTGAAGATTGTTAAAGCAATAATACTGAGTCTACTTATCAAGGAAGTCCTTTTTCTCTGTATTACTTCATAGAAAAGATGTTGTTCTGTTGTGTAAAATTAAATATTATTATACGTCTAAAATACTATTTGACGAGACAGAATGGAGGCTTAGGATGAAATCCGTCACTTTTTCCTCTTCGTCCTACCACCAAGTTCAATACATTATGTCCCCTTTAGCCCTAAAGTGACAACGACAAATGCCAAGTGCTTGAAAGGAAACATAAACTAATTGGATACAATTACACTACAGAGTTCCTTTTTGCTTCGTTTAATTTTTTTGAAAATGTCTACAAGATAAGATAGCTTACATTCAGTTTGACTACAATTGAAAACCTTAGCGTTGTCAAATTAGTAGATATTAAATGAATTGTAATTTCTTAACCCATCATGTTTTTTTTATGTTTTGTTGTTTTTTTTAAATGTCTACAAATTAGTGGATATTAAATGAATTGTAATTTCTTGACCACTCATATTTTATATATATTTTATATTTTACATGACACCCTCGTTAACCGTAGGCCACAAAAACAGATGAACTTTACATCATCTGCCCTATAGACCACAAGGTCTGAAATGGGAACTAGTTAGGCCAGGTTCACATCTAACTTTACATTCGCTTTCACCTATCCTTTGATCTGCTGTACCGTTGGGGCACTACACAAAATCTGTCAGCCTTCTTTCTCGATTCTTATCTCTCATTTGTCTTTGATATAATTTCATTTGGATGTTCTTTCTGAAAATATTGAAGCCTGCCTGGGTGGACCACTTCGGGGGCCGATTTTGAGTTTGTGTTTCCACACAAACTGTCTTTTGTAACCTTGTTTTTTTTTTTTGGTAAGCTGAAAGGTGGTCGACTGCTTTAAAGACCAGCTTAGGCTTCAACTTGCTTTCACTGACATTGAAGAGAGCACCTGGTTGCATGCAGCTTAAGATACATATTTGAGACCGAAAGAAAATCCGCTGCCGAGGACAGACGTAGACGGCGAAAAGAAAATGGTTATGCCTGCGCTGGATGTGTAGGTCACAGCTGGGGCTGCGCAGAATAGGGTTAAGGATATACTGCAATTACCTTGAAATTGCCTTAAATATGTGAAAAAAATGTTAGGAAAAAAAAACGTAAAAGTTTGCGACACGTTGAAACTCGGAAATATTTTAATCTCTTTTGTGGAGGCCCCTCTCTTGTGGATTTTCTGGGACTGTAGCCCAGTCTCCCAGATTGTTCTCGCTTTAATATGGCCCTACTATCTCCCTATCTATCTAGCAAAAATCTAAGAAAAGTACACAGTTGTATCTCATTGGACTGAAAGACAAACGCTGTATTCGCTGATGTAGAACCACGCTAGCATGGAGAGAAAAATAAATAGTTTCAAACAAATGATAAAATCAAGCCTCATCCACCTGCATTCTGACCACTCACTAGGACCATGGAACACTGGCACACACAGTCCTTTACACACAGGCACAAACAATATCAAAGAGGAAGCTATTATTACACTTTCTTTTAATCATGTCCTGAAAAACAAAAATACTGAACACATGAAAAAGTAATTTTAAAATAGATTTACACGATTTTACACGAATACAACTTAACTCATTTAAGCTTGGCAAAAACGCACACACACACTGTAACACAACCAAAAAACATCGTAAGCAACATTTATAAAGACAGAATGCATTACGTCAACTTGTCAAATCAAACATAGCATGTGACCCAAAACAATTCATGACTATTTAGAACTAAAAGAACCAAGCTATGTATTACCCAGCAGAGGCCCAGCCAACACGAGAGTATTTACAGGAGATATGTCAATAATATACACTGCTTGTGCTCATTCTCAGCATTTCTATATAAGAATTAATTTGATCCATGGAACAAATGTGTTAGAACTTCAACTTAAGCCACTCAGTATTTCACACAAAGTGGACATATTATAGTCATAGCAGGCTCCATTATCTTGTACATTGAGGTCAGAGGAAAGTCTGACAACATTCCTTTACCGAATTCTATGCGACAGTACAAAGTAAACATAAATTGCAGTTTCTAAAATGCTTAACGGATAAAAAGGTAAAAGCTATTACAAGTAATTGGGGTAAAATAAAAAGGATATGGACTCATGTATATTTGTACAATATGTCAACAACTTCCCCAACCTAAAGCTTAAAATAAATATCTGCCTGCTCAATAAAAAAAAAATCATGTAATTTGAAACAAAACAAATAAAACTGTAAAAGACTAAAAACAATATAAAGATCTTATAAATCTATTTTTTTAATTCTAAAATGTACAAGGAAAAAATGTAATTAATTTCAAGACAGTGTATTCTTCATAAAATACTAATATTTGAAGCTCAATTTATAGAATAAATTTTTCTGTAAATTTGATCCTCTTATTGGTTTGTTGGAACTTCTATTAACATTGCACTTCTCTCTATTCCCACCCCCCCCCACCCGCAAAAAGAATTATCTTAAACAAAGTAAATCAATCTGCAAAGTAAATCAATCTAGTCACGTTTCATATTACTCAAAGTAGATTCCAGTCCAGGTTTATTTTCTAGATGTGATTTGGTTGAAACTTTGTTGACATCTTAAAGTTTGAGACAGTACAGCCTTAAATAAAACAGAAATTTACATTATCAATACAAACACATAGGCCCATATCAAAATAACTATCAGTAAAATGTTTGTCAAAAGCAATGTCATTAACAAGTTATCACAATAATGGCTCCAACTTCTTTATAAACTGGACCATTTAGTTACAAACAATTATCTTGTTCATAAAAATAAAGCATTGTAAAGAAGTATTCTAATCAAAAGATGTTAGAAATTGTTCAACTATATCTTGTTCTAGTACTAAAAGAGTCAAAGAATAAAGTAAATATGGCTGAAAAAAGAAAATGCTGAACAAGTGCAATGTCTTTATCACACACAAATTGTTTGTAAAAATGTTTTGTAAAATGTTGTATGTTTCAGATGTTCCTTCAGAGTTGAAGATAGTTTACTTCCTAGTCCAAACCTCTTACCGTACAACGGGCAGAGTTTAAACCCAAGACCATCAATAAATCCAAACGACAGTCCAGCACACAAACCGCACAACCAGGCAGCCATTCATTTTGTTTGCATACAGATCTGTAAACAGATCTACCCTATCATCCAGTGCTGGATTTATCATAGTCAACACAAGCTACAGTTTAGGTTGAGGGCACCCAAAAATTGTTAAAGCAATAATTTCAATCATTTTAAAGAATGAGCAAAAGAAACATTGCTATACAAAGGGCCCCATATCTCTAATAGCATAGGTCTAAATCCAATCCTTCTTTCAGTTTGTTGCCAGTAAAATGTATATCATATTTTTATGTAAAGTCATACTATGAAATTCAATTACTGATATGATTCTTTTTAAAGAAATTCTCACTAATGTGACATCAATTGTTGAAACTTCCATGAACCTTTTTGCAAACTTCAATAATAGTACATTACAGTAAAATGGCTTTAAATTAAAATTTACAAGACAAAAATGGCGTAGGGCAACTTTTAAAGAAAGAAAAAAAAAGACAAGCAATATAACAGTTACGATGGAGTGTAAATTTACTTAAAAATACAACTCATAGGGCAAAGAAATTAGTATTGCATGAAATATAACTATAAAATTCCTTCGTTTATGGGAATGTCAGTATGAAATTTAAAAATTTAGGGCAATCTAATTTCTTTCATGTTATATTTTGTTTAATGTAGTCAAAAAACAAAATGAATTGAAAACCAAAGTTTACAATAAGTTTAACATTATTCAATACTCATCAAATTCTTCTCGAAATGCCAAATGTAATAATATTTTAATTTTTCGAATTAGCAATTAAATACCTAAAAAGAAATGTATGTTTATTTAATTAAAAAATGCATTCCTTTTTTAAAATAACAATGGAATACAATTTAAAAAAGGCAGTTTCTCATTTTATACAGAGAAAGTTAAAATGATCAACACAGATATCATATAACCAATAAAAACAAGTCAATAACATAAATATTTCACTTTAATGCTAGAAAAGGTCATGTCATTTAAAATGTACTTTCTTTGTGTTTTGAATAGCCTAAAAATGTTCAACTTTGGAAGAATTCATTATGTCATATCATGACAAAATAATTTTTTTATTAACTGAATAAATGATATATCAAATTATAAAAATATCTATTTATTGGTATATTTTTTGTATTCTAAATGTTTTTAAAGATGACACATTAGAAAATATTTTATAGCAAAATATTGTTATTGATTCAATTTGAATTTTATGTTTATATCCATTAACCATTTTTAAATATAATTCTTGTAATTGATTTTATTTTCTTATAAAAAGAAGTTGGTAGCTTAGGCTCTGGAACATTTTTTTTCTATAACTACTGTAGACACACATCAGTCTTTCACTAGTATATACCACTAACATGTTGATAAGCAAAGGACAGACAAAAGTATGTTTCAAAGTTAAAATGTGTATTAACTTTAATCTAAATACTTTATGTTATATATATACATATATATACATATATGTATGTGTATATATATATATATAAATATATATATATAATCTTAATTGCCCAAATGTCATGTTTTTCTTTTAAAGTAAAAAATAGTTTTCGCATCCAAAGAAATGGGTTTTATGTTATTATTCAACTAACATAAATTTACTTTATACAACTTTGGTAATCTATTGGTATTTATTGTAAAAACAAAAATGTTTCAAAATTACGCAGATGAAACAATAAGAATAACTACTTTTTTAAAGAATAAAACTAAAAACTTTTTAATCTCTTTAATATTAAAAAAGTTATTTTATTTTATACCCTAGTCTTAAATAATGTTTTTTTTTAATAATTTACAAATTTGCCACCTAATAATATGCTTCTAAATAAAAAGATTTTGTAGATATCTTTTTTTAACAAATAAATTATGTGATATCATTATACTGTGTTAGCTTTCAAAGAGATTATTCAAATTTAAATACAATCTAGTTCTTTTCAAAGTCTTACTACTTAGATATATTGTTCAAATAGTATGTTGAATATACTCCTTCAGTGAATGAAATGTCAGGATTCAATCATAATTCCTAAGCACTGTCCTTAAGTGAATTGATTATCAGGATTTAATGATTCTTTAGCACTATTCTTGAGTAAATCAAATATCTTGATTTAATGATTCCTTATTGTCTTTTAATGCCACTTCTTCATCTTTTTCCTTTTCAGCTGACCAAGACTGCAGTTCTCCAGAGGCAAAGATAACAAAAAATATGGCACCAAAAAAATAGATAGCAGCAGCAATGTAGAACACTATCTGCCATTCTAGTCGCGTCTGCCTCTGAAAAATAAAATAAAACACTAATGGTCAACAAAAGCTTTTTTTTTTGTATTTATGATTTATTTAATAGGCTATTTTGATGAATATATAAGTTTAAAATAATGGTTTATTTGGTTTATGATGGAGATTTTTTCTTACACTGAACTATGCAAATCAAAATCTCAATAGAAAATGACACTCCTAAATGACTTAGGATAAAGACTATGTAACAAGGTGAAATGGTGACAGCATAAGGCATGACCTATAGCATATTGCTAACAGCTGAAGTTTTCAACAAGTTTTACTGTTACACCTCTCTGCCATTTTAGTAACATTTACTATAATAAGTCAGGAATTCACAAATACTAAATAGATTGTAGGCTACTTTCTCTATTGAGTAGATTCCAGAAACATGTTGCTAGGACAAATAAAGGGAGATATGGCATATAGTATTAAAACTTATTTTCCTAGGAGTTCAACTAATAATTAATTCGTTGGTTTAAAATAATGAGACTCCAAACAGTTCACTTATAAGTCTTAATAATAAGTATGTAGTTTAACTTATTTGTAAATTTCATGTTTTTTTTTTAATTTTGTTAATTAAAAAAAACATTCTTCAAGAAAATCTAAAGTATATTAGTTACACAAATACTTTCTCTTTTATAATGTCATTAAATTAAATAAGTCATTTAGCTATAAGAAATTTAAAAAAAAAACTTAAATTTTAAAATCTTTTGTTGGCATTTCAACAATAAATACAAGATTACAAAGACAGTTTGTGTGGAAACACAAACTCAAAATCGGCTCCTGAAGTGGTCCACCCAGGCAGGCTTCAATATTTTCAGAAAGAACATCCAAATGAAATTATATCAAAGACAAATGAGAGATAAGAATGGAGAAAGAAGGTTGACAGATCTTGTGTAGTGCCCCAACGGTACAGCAGATCAAAGGATAGGTGCAAGGGAATGCAAAGTTAGATGTGAACCTGGCCTAACTAGTTCCCATTTCAGACCTTGTGGTCTATAGGGCAGATGATGTAAAGTTCATCTGTTTTTGTGGCCTACGGTTAACGAGGGTGTCATGTAGCCAGCACAACGACCAACCGCCTTTACTTTTCCCCAACTAATATCAGGTACCCATAGGAGCTGGGTGGACTCAGAGGCGCCTAAGGATTCCAAAGTTGAAAATCCCAGTCTTCACCAGGATTTGAACCCGGAGCCCTCGATTTGGAAGCCAAGCGCTTTACCGCTCAGCTACCGCGCCTCTCCAGGCCTAAATGAAGTCTTATAATTGATGTAATTGTTTTGAAAAGGCTCAATTGCTTCATGCATTTTATAAAAAAATTTTACGAAAATGAAGTTTTCAAGATTACTATTCGTTTTAATTTAGGTCTAACTTATAATGCATACTAATTAGCTTTTTCTCTTTAAAAAACTGCTTGCATAACTGATTTTAAAAATTAGATTTCGCTTTCAGAAAAAAAAAAGTAGCCATTACATCAGCACTTTGAATGGTCTAAAATATTGTGATGTCGGATTTTCAATATCTTTTCTAATTTACGAGATCTAAACAGGACAGGCGGACAGACATTTCGCACAAAACCAATAGCGTCTTTTCCCCTTTCGGGGGCGGCTAAAAATTAAAATTTTCATTGTAAGTGAAAGCAAAAATAGTAATCCAACCATCATAACCATGCTTTGCTTAAAGTGTTAATAGATTTTTAAGAAAAGTTAAAATTTTGCCAGGGCAAACGGAGAGAGATCTTCTGTGTCTGATGTAAGCTTGTCTTTTTCTGAAACCAATGTATGCTTTCATGAGTGGTAATGGATATATGCACTGTACTACCTATAAAATGTTTCATATGGTATGCCTTTCAAATAGCCTCTGACAACCAGCCCATATTCTGACCTTCACGCGTAGCAGATATTGAGTCTGGCAGAAATGTTTTAACTAACAGGAAAAGTGGCAAAGGCAAGTAACTTGCACCTAAACCAGTAACCTTGGCAGGAAGCCATTGTTAAATATGGCTGGTTACCCACCTAGAAGAAAAAAAACTCTGCTGACTGACTCCATGCTGTATGGCACTTGCCATCCCTTTGGATATATCAGCTGCATAAAGAGGGGGGAATTGATGTTTGGGCAACATTGTTTCAACCACAGCTAATGCCCAGGTATTTCCATAAGACGATCCATTGTCGCTTCACATACAAAAAAAATACTTTCATGACTGATTACTGTTAAGTTGATTCAGTGCAAGTTTTAAATTTATAATAAGATTTTTCTTTAAACAAGTCTTTAAAAGATTGTTCTTTAAGCATCTGTATAACTCTTCTATAACCAAAATTTGATTGTGTATTTTACCTCTTCTGTTATAACCCCAACAATGACTGGAGATATAAACCCAGTCACTGCAGCCAAAGAGTTGCTGATTCCAAACAAAATGCCAGCAAAAGCTGGCGCAATGTCCACATGGTTGACCAAAAACCCACTGTACTGAATGCCAGTCAAAGAAACAGCAAAGACCAGAAGTCCTACTGCTACAGCTGGCTGTGAACAATCCACATAGCCCAGTGCAATTAGCATCACAGCAGGGGCTATTTTACCTGGTCAAAAAAAAACAGTGTAGGCATGAACAATAAAAATATGAACTCACCAAAGCATAAAGTAAAGCTGCAGGGAATTAAAGTATTACAATAAAAATGCAAAATAATTATTCAGAAAGAGAACTTGTCAAAACTTTTTTTAAAATTTTGTTTCATTAGGTAAAGAAAGGTAAAGGTACCCCTCTTAGACCTTGAAATCTATGGGGGCAGATGATATGATGCTGATCCATTTCTCTTGCTGATGGTTAACCAGGGTGTCATGTGGTGAGCACAGCAACCAACAGCCTTTCTTTCCCAGCAGAGGTGAGGTACCCGTTAGGATTTTTTAAGGACAAGTCCTAAAAATCTTTAATCAAAATCCCAGTTTTCATCAAGGTTTGAACCCAAGATCTCTTGTTTAAGAAGCCAATCATTTATCCACTCAATCAGGCACCTCATTATGTCTCAATGCATGACTTAACTTTTTTATAATTGTTATATTACCACAAAAGAATCTATTTTTCTTATAATTTAAAGCTTACATATAATTTTACATCAATTAATATTAGAAAAGATTTTAGTTGTCATGACTAGTCCTGACTTACCCACAGCAGTAAATACTTTTCTTGTTATTCCAGTTGATAAGAGTTCCTTCTTTCTGATCAAATCAGCTATCCAGCCACCAATGTTGATCACTAGCCAAAACATGATGTAGGGTAGGGCAGATACTAGTCCATTCTGATAGTCATGAAACAAGAGATTTATGCAACGTCACTCTTCAAAGTTCATTCAAATCTTCCCCAACTTCATAAACATTCAGAGTGTACCACTTCCTAACAACACACTCATACAGACAAAAAACATTTGCTTCTAGAAATAATATCAAACATCATAACTTTGTTTAAAGTATGTTGAAATATTGGTAAGTTATGTGTATGCTCCCCAGTATGTAATTATATTATGTTAGCTCATGTCAGCTGCACATACAGACATTTGCTTACAGACAGTTACATCAATTTGTGAACTTTATTGATGACCTTGCAATCTATAAGGCAGACAATGTAGAGATCATCTGTTTCTATGACCGATGGCTAAACATGGCGTAATGTAGCTAGCACAATCACCAACCAACTTTACTTTTCCCAAGTAATGTCAATTACCCATCAGAGTTGATTTGGCTCAGGTGTGTGTGAAAATGAAAATCCCAGATCTCAGTGAAATTGAAACCAGAGACTCATCGGTTTGAATGCCAAGTTCATTACCATTCTGCCACCTCACCACACCCCCTACATGTTTGTATATGTATTAGTATAGGCTCTCAGCTGGAATGCTACTAATCCTCTATGTTCTTAGGACTATCATTATAAAGGGCCTGAGTTTGGGCCCTGCTTCCATTACCCTGCCAATCTGTAGTAGGTTCGGACAAGGACATAATAATCTTCATGTCAGATGGATTGTCAGAGAGTCATAAAACAAAACAAAAAACAAGTAATTTTAGCTACACATACAAAAAACAACAACACAGCAAAACATTTGCTTACAGAAGTTATATCAAATTTCAAAACTTCATTAATGTATGTTGGTATGTTGGTCAGTAATGTATAGGCTCCCCAGTCTGATGTAATGTTTGCCACCACAATAGCCCATACTGGCATTGAAGTAAATATCCTCAGCCATGGTACTCTCAGTGTCTGTAAAAGAAAAAGAAAACTAAAATGAGCATACTAACAGCAGAAATTACTCATTCATAGTCTTCTTTAAGCATTAAGTCTGTTCAAAATTCAGACACATTCAAACTAGAAGAATAGATCTCACTTGATCATGCATAGAAAAAAGATGGTTGACAAAATTTGTTACTCGGTAGCCTCACTGAGTGTTGAGCTTGCACCCTATGAACTTTGATCAAAGGGAAGGATTTTACTCAGAGTCCAGGAATAAGAGATGGCTCTTCACCTATCTCTTTGTTTGGAGAATCTCCATCAACTTGATGATCATTTAATAACATCCGTTATCCTGAGACACGACATCTGAGTTCCTTCTTCCTGGTCAGGCCAGAGGAAGAATCCATTAGGGGTTCCTCATGATCCTATAATGCACTGCCACTATTCATGAGAGGGCCATCACCACCCATATCCCTATAAAGAAGGGGATGGTGGATGGGAAGGTTAGTGGAGCCTTTCTTTCATCCTCTCCTCGCACAATGCTTGTTCACTAGATTGTGCTTCGAAAGCCCAATGGAAACAGTGTTCTATCCCAGTTAGCCTATCTATTTCCCGTAACGGACGTTTCTATAGAGGTGCCACATTGAGGCCTGGATATATTCTCCTGGTTGCTTGGTAGCAGATTCTATTGCCTTGTGCTAATGTTTATATTTGGATGTTTCTGTGAGAAAGTACTTAAAAGGATGTGATTTAATAAATGGGTAGTCTTCAATGTCTACTTTTATCAACACGAAGTCTCTGTTAATTAATTGTTATGTTTAATTTTCTACAGTTATTTATTTATTCTCTGCGAAAACAGAACATGCCTATTAAAATATCATAAGCTTTAGGGAGATATTGTTTCACAAGGCTTATGATTTTTTTTTAGTCAAACTTATATATTTTACTTGTTTAATGAGTATCTTTGCTTTTTTAATTCCTTACCTTACCTTACCTATCCCTTAGTCTGTTGGACCGTTGGGGCACCAGGCAAGACTTGTCGACCATCTTTCTCCATTCCTCCCTTTTTTTTTTTGCCTTGTTTAGAACCTCTCTCAATGGCAGGCCCGTCTATTCTTTAATGTTGTCCTCCCTCGCTTTTTCTGTCTGCTTCTTCTTCTTTTCCTGGGACTGTTCCCTGAAGGAAGGTCTTTGCGAGCCCCGTAGATCTTGTAATGTGGCCATAGGTTTTAAGCTTTCGTCTTTTTACAATAGTTAGCAGGTCGTCATGGGCTCCGATCGCTGCAGTAACCCTGTCTCTGATTTCTTGGTTTGTGATGCGGTCTTTGAATGTGATGCCTAGGATCCTTCTGTAGCATCTCAATTCCATTGCTAGGATCCTCCTCTCTAGCTCTGCACTCAACGTCCATGACTCGCAAGCATATAAAAATGTGGCCATGACCAGGGAGCGCATCAGTCAGATTTTGGTGCCGAGGGCTTTTTTAATTGGTGTAAATATTCATATAAATTCTTTCCCTTACACTATGTGGTGGTGTTTTCTTTCTAGTACCCTTAACGTAGTGTTACTTAAAATAAGTTTTTCCTGATCTATTCTCCTCAGAATATGGAGAACTTATACAATTAGCAGTGGTGTAGGTTCTTAAATTTGTTTCTTTTTAATAGAATAATTAGCTTTAGCCACATTTATGAAAATCATCCACCTAGATCTATATATATTTAATTATAACAAAAGAAAGGATGTTAGAATTGACTGACCCCTGAATTAGAAACTTTGCTGTCTTTGAGAGATGAAATGATATAGTCTCGCTCTATCTTGGAGATTCTCTTGTGCTTGCTTGGATCATCACTGACTAGCACTATCCATGCAATGCTCCAAATAAAACAAGCAATACCTGGTAAATGTTCAAGAAACATCTAAGTGACAAGGGAAACTATAGTAGCAGCTAATGTGGGAAGAGAATAGTTTCACTTATATTCTTTACATATTTACAGACTGGAGAAAGTGAGAGAGAAAGGGTAAGAGAGAGAAAAAAGAGAGGGAAGAAGAAATAAAAAAAAAACCACTACGATAATCTAACAGAAAAAAAAGGATATTTATCAGTAAAGAATCAAATACCTGTCACATAGAAGATAGAAGGCCATCCTTCAGCGAATCCATATTTACACAACATTCCAGAGAGAGGGAAAGTCAGCACTATACCAACTTGAGCACCTAGAGAGAGAGAGAGACTTGTTTGTTAGTTTGCTGATAGCTAGAGTGTAAAATGTTGTCACAATAATGTTGTTTGTTTTTTCCACTAGTTAAAAAGTGACACAACAGCAAAGTGAAAAAGTACTAGAAGATTAAGAAGAGTCAGCTCATTTTTTGTGACTTTGAAAAACAAAGTTAATGGTAACTTAAAATTTTAAATTGTTGAAAATATTCCTCATATTTTCTCTCCCTGGTTTTAAAAAATTACATTTTTTAAAATAGCTTTTATATAGCGTAATTTTCATGCATATTGCTTGCTCAGAGTGCTATGTTCCAATCTTATTTGTGGACCAGTGGGGAAGGGTATCTGGGAAAAGGCGCTCAGTAAACACAACTCTGCTTGAGTCCTAGAAATTTGCCAGTTGATGTATAGCTTTGGGTAAAAAAAAATACTAACTGATCACAAAGGGAAAAGTCTGGTTTGACCGTTTTAATTTTTCAAAATATATAATGATCTTAAAATTAAATTTGGTCTGGAGCTCTAGACAATGTATATCTTGAACACACATACGTCAGCAGGGCATTCCCGTGTGTATTAATTAAAGAATACTGGCTTGGCCACGTTTGTAGAATGCCAGTAGGTCGACTTCCATGGGACATTTTGTATGGCGATCTAATTGAAGGCAGGAGAGCCGCTGGTCGCCCACTTTTACGTTATACGGATGTATGCAAACGCGACATGAAGCTCTTCAAAATCGACACTTGCAACTGGGAAGAGGTGGCACTGGATAGATCCACATGGAGAGAGAGCTTAAAGGAAGGGTCAAGGATTGCAGATGTCAAACACAACAGAAGCAGAAAGAAGGATGAAAATGCAACAGCGCCTGGTGATTACAAATGCCCAACCTGCGATCGCAGCTATGTATCAAGGATTGGCCTCTTTAGTCACACAAGAAGTTGCAAAGGGAAAAGACCGTCTCTCGAGACGTAAAATGCCACAGACTGACAATAAATAAATAGACCATGAATAGACCATAGACTTACATATTATATCTAGACTGAAAACCAGAAACAAGTTCTTATCCGCAATTGATCGATTCACAGACCTATATAGATAGATTTTTATGTACATTACTCTTTTTCAAGCTCTAAGGGAAGTCGCCCCAATCAATGTTTTCTAAAGTAATGAACTTTAGTTTTGAAAGTTTAGAAATAATACAAAATCATTTTTTGGATTTTCTTTAGAATGGGCTATTGATCACAGAACTATATACCCAATTAATATATGAAACAAAGCCATTTCCTATTAGTTTCCATTAAGATAATATTTCAAAAATTCTAGATCGAAATAATTCATGTCTGTTGATTTTAATCACCTTATGTACATTTAAATAGATTGATTACCTAGATCTTTATAGATTAAGTATCTAAAAATTGCAAAATAATAATTATGAGACGAGAGTGTCCTTATTTTTGATGTTCAATTACTAAATCTAGATCTAAAAATTAAATTATATGTTATTGTTACATAGGTTAGGGTTGAAAAAACAACTTTACTTCTAATAACTACTTTACAAAATAACGCCTTGTGTCAACTTTTTTTAAAAACTTTCACGACGTTTTTTGTAGTTTTAAAAGATCTCCATGTCCAGTCTAGATACAATATATTTAACTCTATAGAATAGACGTTCAGGAAAATTGTGCGCACAGTCTTGTAAGTCTGGATGTATTGGCCTATCATCAAACTAGAATCCTCCATAAGCCTACCATCTCTAAATCCAGTATTATGAAAATATTATAGTCTAAACTACTGTCTTTTAACTTACTGTTGCCATGCTGGACCTGCATCACTAAACTAGAATTTTATATTGATGGCCGATTACAAGTGCCGATAACAATTTGGGATCAGCAGCGTCGCAAGCTCTGCCATGGGTGTAGCACTGTGTGCTGCAAACTGCCTAAGAGTCGCCAGCTCCTGATTTACTCCTGAAACCTTTCCAATGTTTGGGTATGTATGACGTCACCAGCTTACATTTTATATATTATAAAAGTTATCAGCATTTATCTAACTAATTTACCCTCCCCCTTTCTATTGTCAAAAGTTCTGTCATTTGATTAATCGCATGCCTTTACTTTATTTAAGCTTCATCAGAATTAACGCAACTACCTGCCAAATGTTATCTCCTACAAACCCCAGACACTCAGTGGTGCCTAACTTGGCCACCCCTCAAACTCATAATTTGAGAATTGGACTCCTTCCACCTCTCTTTACCTCGGATCTAGCAAATTTAGACACTGGAAATTTAGGCACAGGTAATTTCGGCACCCAGAAATTAGGGCACCCGAATTAACTACTATTATATAAAAATAAATAAATAATATTTTTAGTTTAATTTTCTGGTGTCTAAATTTAGGGACAAGGAATAATTGTTCACTGTTTCGAATTGATCCGAGAATGGGAAGTGGGAGAACCAACCTGTTCAAAATTTGTACCAGACGGACAAAGTGAATTGATTAAAGCTTTATTAAATTTTAGTATGATAAAATTTGTATTGATTCAAAATTACAAAGGATATGTCTAGCTACATTTTTTAAAAAGACAAGTTTTCAAATCTCTACAGTTGAGCGCAGCTAAGTTCTAACCAGGTCCTTTCTCAGAGAAAACACACATTGGCTTCTGTTTCTCTAGTGTCTGTTCTCTTCTTTGTAAAGGTTAAGGTTAATGCACATTATTATATAATCTACAAATCCCTTTCTTCCTGACATCGCATGTCGTAAACACTGTCACCAATGACTGAGTGCGGGACGTTGGCTGGGCCAGACGGGATTATCGCCCGGGCCTTTTATTTCACACTATTCACCTTGCATTTCTCACGTTAGTGGTCGACATTTCACAACACACACACTTACACATACACACACCCACAAAGACAGATCAGTTTTTTTTCGCAGGCCTTTCAACAATACAATGGGTTAAAAAAAAAAAAACGACATGGCCCTACCTTCAATTTATACTCGTCATTTCATAATACAGGCAGCAGACAGACCTGCCAACCAAAAGTCACAAAAAGAACACCTGCATATTAATTTGAACATGTCTTATCCCAGAAAATGGACGCTCTGACCAACATAAAAATAAACGTACAGAAGCATGCTATGTTTGATTTTTATTTATGAACTTTTCATTTTCAACTAAACTAAACATATTTTGTGAGGACCACCATGAACTAGCCATATTCCGTGAGGACCAACATGAATGACATATTCTGTTAGGACCACCATGAACTAGACATATTTTGCGAGTTCAAACATGAACTAGTTATATTCTGCGAGGAGGTCAAATGTGAAGAAGACAATCTGCGAGGTCAAACATGAAATAGACATATTTCTGCGAAGTCAGACATGAACTAGACATATATTATGAAGGACTAACATGAAATACACATATTCTGTTAGGACCAACATGAACTGCACATATTCTGGTAGGTCAAACATGATCGAGACATATACTGCAAGGTCAAACATGAACACAGCTTTAAAAATCAACGTGACAGTGAAGTTCATAGAAACAATAACTATTCTGTTTAGTCAATGCTGCACAAACTCACTATTCTGTTTAGTCAATACTACACAAACTCACTATTCAGTTTAGTCAATACTACACAAACTCACTATTCAGTTTAGTCAATACTACACAAACTCATATTCAGTTTAGATTATCTTTAAATAAAAAAAAAATCTCTTTGAAACTCTATGTATTGTTTATGCTTAAATTCATTTAATCAAATACGTGTAATGATTTTATTGCTGGGTCTATCTTTAAAAAAAACAACAATCAAGAACGCATAACCCCTTTTAAGATAAACCCATTCAAATATATGAACAATACAAATCACTGGGCAAAATCGCAACACATGAATAGAGAGAAAAAAAAGGAAAAATATGAAAGATAAAATGAACAGGATTTACAACAGCAGCCAATTCCTTTTCTTACTCCCATAATGCAGCATCCCTTATCAAAGTGGTCGGGAGAGATTGTTGCTCTTAACCTTAATCTCGTCGCTCTTCTCCAAAGTTTTTATAAGAAGTTGAGCCTCCCTAAGCCTCACTCAAGGCCTCAAAACATAGAATTAGATAATATTAGATACAATTGTTTGGGAAAAACAACAACGTAGATAGCAGATCTTCTAATACGTCTCGCCTTGTGACGCAAGACAAAAACATAATAGGCCTACATCCCAGTGACTTTTGTGGATTTATAAGTTGTGCATTATATCTTCCATGCGGCCATGTAACAATAACGCATGTAACATTCCGAGGTGTTGGAGACAAGAAGAGAACAGAATAAAACAGCAATAAAAGTCACATTAAGTCGTTTAAATACAGACCGCATTTTAAACTTGAAAAATAGAAACGTTTGATACCTTGACATATTTCATCTAACAATAGAACTGAACATATATATAGCCTAACATAGTAAATATAATGGCTTGCATGCAATTATATCTTATATCTTATTACAGGTACACATAAAGCTCAGTTCTCATTACTGACTTAACTTTTATGTGGGGACATATGTCTGCATTATGATCTGTCAGATGAGCCCCTTTTTGTAGCTAGAGCTGAATGGTGCTCAATAACAACATATTATTTATAAAATAGGTAAATGAGCAACACCATTGTGTAGGCCAGTGAGAATGAAATCTTAGACATTTTATTCGTTGCTTATTTCCAACTGATTACCTCTATACTCAATGGAGATTTTCACGATAAACTAAACAATGGTTTGCTATTTGTAGGTTTTACGCCATGTCTGAAATGCTCCACTACCAATACATAAGCAATCGAGTCATTTAATAAAAACCAAGTGCAATTCAGAAGGCCTACTGTTGCTACAACAACTGAATATACCTGTAGTGCTTGGAAACAAATCAATATGCCTCGGATTTACATAATGTCAGTGTGAAGTGTCTAATGACTTAATGAGTGTACACAGTACACACTTACGCAAACAGCATTGCGTACTCACCAGCATAGGTAAATGTTATAAGCTTAGTCCGTTCCAGTGGTGGCGCCCACCTCCCCCATATGGTATGCATGGCTGGAAATGTCATGCCCTGTAATATTAGCATCAATATTCTAATAAAATGATCTAATGACATTTGATAAATGTAGGTTTAAAAAAACTAAAACATATGCGATGCAAAACCATAACGATTTCGAACCATTCTAAGGTTATACATGTAACCATCTTACAAACTAACAGAAACAAAACCAAACTGAAACAGGAATGGAAAACTATTAATTCAAATAAATCTAATTTGGGACTTAAGTTTAGATTGATTTATTCAGCTCATTTCTTTACATAACAGCTCAACATAGGTAGTCATAGCAACACATTGAATGCTTTTTAGCAGCGGTACCCAAACTATGTTGGCAAAGGCGCAAGAAATATTTTCCTCACGCCTGTCACCTGTAGCATCTCGGGAAAAAAAATCGTCCCAATGTATGAAACCGAGTCTTTTTGACTTCTATGGACAGAAGCATCGAGGAGCCCAATAGCAATACATTATGAGTTGGATATGGCCTGCGGGCCGTAGTTTGGACATCACTGCTTCATACAATGGAATAAACTAATTGTTGCAGATTATCTTTCTTGTGTTTGAAGTCTTGTAATCTGCCGTGCTAAGTAGGCTTCAAAGATAGCACAAACTTTTTACATTTGGATGGATAGATGAATATAAGTAAATGGAGGCTTGGCTGAATGGCAAAGCACTTGGCTTCCGAACCGTGGTGTCCCAGGACTTTAAGTCCACCCAGCGCTGACATTAGTTAAGGAAGGTAACGGCTGTTGGTCGTTGTGCTGGCCACGTGACACACTAGCGTCGACCTTTGCATCATCTGCCACATAGATCGCAATAGCTGATAGGGGAACTTTACTTTTTTCTACTACATGTATATGTATTAAATAAATACTTACCGTAGCCACACCGAGTACCACACGAACCACTATAAGAGCAATGTAGCTGAAGTTGGACATCAGTGGGGTCAGGACAGTCGCCACAGAGGACACCAGCATGGTGACAGCGTACACCCACTTGCCGCCGAACTTGGTAGCTATCCATCCTGCCGGCACTTGACCAATCAGATAGCCCCAAAAGAACGAACCGAGAATGGTTCCCTGGGTGGTTTTATCCCAATCAAGATAGCCGCCCTGTTTCAGATGGAAGTTTGACATTTTTAAAGCTGTTATTCAAATTCTAAAAGTTAATGGTATTGATCAGAGCAAGGCCGGACTTAGGCCACTGCAACCAATGCGTTCACAGTGGGCCCCGAACTTTCATAGGCCCCGCTCTAACTCTAGGTGTAACTTATTAAATTAAAACATTATAACATGTATAATAGCTAGTTTTCCACGGCTTCCTGATTTTCCAGAGGCTCCTGGAAATCTCCTGTAATTGCAAAATATACTAAAAAGTCATGAAAATCTCCTGAAATAAAAAATCAAACTCATAAATCTACTGAAAAACAGACAAAAGTGTCATTTTTGGGAGCTAATTTTACGCGCGATAAAAAAAAAACGTCATTGTCAGCTTTCATTTGATATAAATTTATTGTAAAGACGAAAGTATTTTCTAATACAAAATCTTAAATTTTACATTATGCTTATCCCTCCCTACCCAGACTGGGCCCTGCACAATCCGTTTCGCATAGGGCCCCGCAATTGCTAGGACCGGCCATGGATCAGTCACTGAGACATGCAAGTAAATCAATAACTGCACTCCAGAAATGTTCTATAACGCGAACATTGACTTGAACCTGGTGTTATGGAATGTATATCACGTGCGAGTTTATGGTGCAACCTTGAGGAAAGAAGAGCGGATGTTTTCAGTTGTGTACGCTGAAGAGGTGGTCTGTCATAATTCAAGTTAATAAAAAAAAATGGTGTAAAAGTTGTTGAAGGGGAGAAAAGCAAGAAGCATTTGACAGAAAAGATGTGTACTTTTAGTGAGTTCTATTTTGTTTACATTATCCTTGAACTAGTGTTTCTACTCACAAGTTTTATTCTGTTTTGTTTTGAAATCTGTTCAAGTTTATTTCAAGTTAGATACTAAGAATTGAATACGCCTACATCAGTTTAGATGTACTTGCAATTTTGAGCTACTAACCAATGCCCGAGTGTTAACACTTACAATCCCACTGTTATTGTACGGACATTTGCAAAACTCTAACTCTAATTAAAAGGCCCATCGTTCATTGACAGAACCTTAACACTGTCCTATATAGGAGGATACATTAATCTGTTCTTATAAGAGCACTCCAAATAAATTGCTCAACTTATACCAAATTCAATGCTTACTTTACTAGCTTTTTTACAAATTAGTATCAGGACTCACAGTATTGGAAATATTAAGCATACTTCTTATATACAATGGATTAATTTTTCCCATTAAAAAAAAAATCCATTAGTCAGATATGACCCGGGGCATGTGGGCCCTAATTCAGGAATTACTGATCTAGTGGGCTGGAATTAGATCTGTCAAAAATGGCGAATGTTCCCTTAACATTTTTTTTTATTTCGCTACGAAAATGAAAGTAGAGTATGAAAATGGATTTACCAGTTCAGCTGATATATTGTCACCAAATATGAACTACAGAGAAAACGGGTTTACCCGACTTGTGAAAAAGTTTCGTACTTTAATAGTGTTAAATTTAATTTTTAAAATTTATTTTCGGGCGCTCAGTTTGTGGGAAGGACATTAAGCATGCACTTCAGTCTCCGCCATGATGTAAGGAATATTTATGCCAAGTTATATCAAGATATGTCACACGGTTTTGATTTCTATGCGGGGCATACATACATACATAGGCCTACTCCTTACATTCTACTTTATAGTATAGATGCAAATGACAGTGCTTGCATAGAAGAATTAAAAACAACCGAAGCTTAAGTTCTAGGCGTAACTTAATTCAATGAATGGCAGGGTCAAGCTACACGTCACCAACCTGAACACGTGCACAAGCAGACAAAACTTTGAAGGTCAGTCCTCTTACCAAAGGGTTCTGATCTCCACTCGTCTCGTTTCTGTAAGCGCCAACACCGCATTCGGAGGACTGTTCAGTGTTGTTGGAGTCAGTCCTGCTCTGGTTCACCATGCAAACTATGGCCACACTCAGGTTCACACGGACTGCGTACACGTTGATGAAGCCCAGGAAACCAATAAAAGCAAGCCCAAGCCTTGACGAAAACCAGAATGGAACTGTCGAATATAATGACACATTGTCAAGTATTATAAAATAGTACAAATCGTAGGCCAAATATAAGTACACAAAGTAAGAACGATCTCATATAAGTGAAGAAAGTGACAAAAGTTTTTTCTTCTTTTAAAGAAAGTTGTGTTGCTGCACATTTAGTGTCGATAATTATAGAGATAAAGATTATATGTAAAAAATACTCAGGCGAGCTGAAAATGCACATACGTTATTAATTATAGCTTATGAAACATTCGCATTAATACGTATCTAGATATTTATAGAATCTTTAAAAAGGTGGCAAATTATAAAAAAGACCCTAAATAGAAAATTATGGGGTCATTGGTTAAACGTTCCATTTCAGTACATTCACTTTGTATTTATTTTAATTAATGTCCTTAAATCTATATATTTATTACTGGCTACTGTGGCCATAAGGTACTACCACAATCGTCACATAGTTCCAATCGTAGCTTGCAGCTAATTGTTTAAAATGAATTGAAAGCTTTTAAATTGAAGATTTTTACCCTTAATGTTCATAGCAGACTACGGAGCCATAATACACTTTGATTTATAAAATCCGGTTTATGTGCTTTAAGCAACTAAATACAGCAAGAGAGAAAAAGAAGAGAATGGGATATTGAGCAAATAGGTGACCAGATTAGGAAACACAAAGAAAAACGTTAGAAAATGAAGAGAGGTAGAGTGAGAAAAATTTTAAAATAAATAAATAAAATAAAACAGAGTCAAGAGATCCTTACTGCCAATAAAATAAGAAATCAACTTTTGTTCAAATTGTTCAATACATTTAAATCTAAATCTAGATCTACATGTTGATTAACATGAACGAATAATAACAAGACTCTGGATATAAATTTTAAGACATGAAATCAGCTGTTTAATCTAACACCGTCTTGGTTGACAACAACAGTTACAAGGGATGTCACTCTCAAACACTGATTGGTGCAACCTATATAAAACACATCAACATCCTTCCCTTTCTATAGCTAACAAAACACATATCAGAAATATTTGCAATTAAAATAACAATCATTAATAACTCATCTTATTTTATGAATATTATAACAACTAAAAATAACAATCAATTTCAATTGAGAGTGTGTCACATGTAGAATAAATATTTCAACATGAATATTAATATTGTCATAAAAATTCTTGCTGGCTTATTCCTATCACAATTATTGTCTGGTACATGAGAAACTACTTCAGACTGTGATGCATGCTGAGAACAGTTATCAGAGAAATCTGGCCTTTCATTATCATCATCATCATCCAAGACATTCCCATCATAGACATCAGTGTCAGTGTCTTTCAAAATAGTTTTCCTTGGCCTAATATGAAATCTGTTGCGTATGTATAGTCCTCCATTATCTCCCTTGATCTTATAAGAGCTTGGAGATAGTTGTTCCCTGATCATTCCAGGATACCATCCTGTTTGACCTGGGTTTTGGTAATAAATAGTTTGCCCTAAATGGAGTTTTGGTAAATCCAAAGCTTGCTTATCATATTGTCTTTTTACTTGTTGTTTGTAATTCTCTTTCTTCTCAGCTACAACATGTTCATTTAAACACTTTGAATTGCTGGGAATCAATGTCCGAGGACTTCTTTTGAGACACATTTCAGCTTTGCTAAATCCGGTACATTGCCGAGGTGTATTTCTGAGTTCCAGTAAAGCTTCATATGGATCATCACCATTGTGTTTAGTTTTCAGTATTAAATTCTTCATTATCTTTACAGCAGCTTCCGCCTTCCCATTTGTTCTCGAATAACCAGGATCTGATCTGATGTGATTGATGTTCCATAGCCTTGTGAATCTCAAAAACTCATTTGAACTAAATTGTGGACCGCCATCTGTTAACATTTTTGGAGCACGAAAACGAGCAAATCGTCCTTTCAATTTTCTAATCACATCTTGTGATGTTGTTGTTGAAAGATAATCATACTCAATAAAATTAGAGTAATAGTCAACAGTAATTAGATACTGTCTTCCATCCACTTCCATCAGGTCAGCTCCAACTTTTTCCCATGGTACATTTCCTTCATCATGTTGTATAAGTGTTTCTCTCTGGTTCATAGGTTTTCTTTCTTGACAAGCAGTGCATGTCTCTGCCATCTGCTTTATTTCATCAGCCATGCCTGGCCAGAACATCGTCTGTCAGGCCCTCCTCATCATTCCATCATATGCAATGTGTGCAGGTTTTTTTTTCATTTCTTGATGCATACTGAAAGGTATGACTACCCTTTCTCCTTTCAAAATTACTCCATTACTAAGTCCCAAAGTATCAGCAAAATCAAAATATGGTTTTATCCTGTTGTCTAAATCTTGTTTTCTTTGAGGCCATCCATTCATAATTTGCTTTGATAATTTAGTTAATGTGTCATCTAAGTCTGTTTGTTGTTTTATTCTTTCTAATAACGGATCCGATGTCCACAACTTGTGTCTGGCATATGTTAAAAATTTCATCTTGCTTCTCCTCTTGATTGCACAGTCGTGATAATGTGTCAGCAATGTGTAAACTGTTTCCTTCTACCCTCAACATCAAGTTTTGTAATCTTCTTGGAGCCTGGTTTAGAGGCTTCTATAAGATGTTTGCAAGTGGCTTATGATCATTTATTATTATGACATGTCTTCCAAATGTATATTGATTAAATTTTTTTAGCCCAAAAACAACGGCAAGTAGTTCTTTTTCAATCTGAGCCCACCGTTTTTCTGTTGGTGTCAATGCTCTAGAGAAAAATTCTAATGGTTGTCCTTCTTGCATTAGTAAAGCTCCAAGTCCATGTTGACTACTGTCCACTTGTATTTCAAGTTTCTTGTCAGGGTTGTAGAATATAAGGACTGGAGTATTTGTAATCATTGTTTTTATCTTGTTGAATGCCTCTTCACATTTTTCAGTCCATCTAAAATTGCAATCTTTCTTTGTTAGTTCTCTTAATGGTTGAGACACTTCGGCTAGATTGGTTAAAAAATTTTGACAAATACTGCACCATTCCACATAATTTTCTTGCTTCCTGGCTATTTTCTGGTTTCTTCATTTCCAGAATAGCTTTGATCTTCTTTATGTCAAGCTTTATGCCTTGCACACTAATGCAGTGTCCCATGAAACTTATCTGGTCTTGTTTCTCTACTGTTTTTGTTTCATTTAATTTAATGCACTTCTCTTTGCATCTCTCTCTTAATCTCTTCAGTTTGTCAGAGTGATCTTTTTCTGCTTCTTCTTTGGACTGACCACATCCCACAATCACGATATCATCAGCCACATTAATGCATCCTTCTAATCCCAACAATGCTTCTGTTAACTTCTTAGGAATATTTCTCCACTTAAAATTAGTCCAAAAGGAAGTCTTGACCATCTGTACCGCCCATAAGGTGTGATCATGGTTGTTAGTAGACTAGACTTTTCATCTAGACGTACATGCCAGTAAGCCTAATTTAGAAAATATTTTAGCATTTAGGAACTGTGGCATTACAGCTACCAAAGTTGGTAACTTAAAATGTTCACTTTTTAAAGCAGTGTTAAGTGTTAAGTCTTGGGTCAATGCAGATCCTTAAATCCCCATTTGGCTTTTGAACCACAGCCATCTGGCTGACCTAATCTGTTGGTTCATTTACAGGAATTAATATTTTTTCCTTTTTGCTAATGTCTCTATTTCTGCTTCCCCTTTCTTTTGAAATGCAAATGGTATATTACGACAGGGTGATACAACTGGAGCTATGTTCTCATTGACAGTTAATGACGTTTCACCTAAATCTCCCAGATGACAATCCATAGTTTTTACTTGTGATATGAATCTATCTTCATTTAATGTGATCAGACATAAACTTTGGCATATTTTACGGCCTAATAAGCATTGATAGTGGTTCTCTACAATTGTGAATGTTACCAAATATTTCTATTTGTTTTTAGGATTCGTTATTATTAAGTTAGCAGTGCCCTCAATTTTTAATATGGAATTATTCCACATTGTTAATGTTTGAACAGTCTTCTTAATTTGGGTCTTTTTTACATATTTCTTACATATAATGTTAACATCAGCTCCTGTGTCCAGTTGAAATCTTATTTGTTGACCATTTATCATGAATAGAGCTGTCATTCTGTCCCTATTGATGTTCAACACATTTATTGAGTTTAAGTGTTCCTCTTGGTCAAATTCATCCATAGCATTATGCATATGTATTTTATTCTTAGTTTTACACTTAACTGCTTAAATGATTTTTACCTTTGCATTTATTGCAAATTTTTCCCCAAGCCGGACATGATGTTCTGTTTACTGCATGTCTGTCTCCACAAAACCAGCAATCCATTAGGTTGTTTCTGTTGTCAGTTTTCTTTTGTTCTATCTTATCTATCTTCACAACAGTTTCCTTATTTATCTCTGCCAATCCTTTTGCAGTTTGCTCATAAGTTTGACATATATCTAAACACTTCTTCAATGTAAGATCATCGTGATTCAATAATCTCTCCTGCAGTCTTTTCTCCACGGAGAATACGATTTTGTCTCTAATCATTCTATCCTTTTCCTTGAAATTACATTTTTCAGCCTGAGCTCTAAGCTGCGTAATGAACACATCACAGGATGACACCTTTTGTATGTTCCAAAATCTGAAACTTTCCAGAACTTCATTTTTTCTGGGGTTGCAATAGTCATGTAATTTCTTTAGTAATATTTGCAGGTCATTCATGTCTTCATTCTCATCATACTGCAACTGCTCACAAATCTCTTGGGTCTGAGGTCCAGCACAATGTAGTATTATTGCTTTTTGTCTGATTTTAGGTTTTTCTTCAGCTCCTAGTGCTAACAGAAACAGTTCCACTTGTCTTCTCCATTGACGAAAGTTTTCACTGACATTACCTTCAGTCACATTTAACTCTGTTGGTGGTTTAAGTAGACCTTCTGCCATCTTCAATTAAAACTTTACTATAGTATATCTACCGTAACTGAATAACCCCGAGCCTCTCTTAGTCTCTATAAAAGTATATATGCTCTCTAGACTGACTGAGTCTGAGACTGGAATCTACTAGATTCTAGATCTACACTTTAGATCTTTTTTTTTTTTAATTTAACTAGTTTTATATCACTGATATAAACCTAAATATAATTCTTGTTACCGCTACCACCATGTTGATTAACATGAACGAATAATAACAAGACTCTGGATATAAATTATAAGACATGAAATCAGCTGTTTATTCTAATGCCATCTTAGTTGACAACAACAGTTACAAGGGATGTCACTCCCAAACACCGATTGGTGCAACCTATATAAAACACACATCAACAGTTCAATACATTTAAAGCTAAATCTAGATCTACACCTGGCCTCTATTCAGTCTAATTTAGGTTGTCAAGTGTATAATGAGGATATGTCTAATTTAGGTTGTCAAGTGTATAATGAGGATATGTCTAAACTACGCGCTATAAATGTTTGTTTTTTTTAACTTAAAAGTAAAACCAAGTTCGTATCATAATTCTTTTTTATAAACAACATTTGAATAAGTAGCCTATTTCATTACACAAGTTAGTTAATAAATGGAAAATATATTTTATAATGATCCATTCAATCCATTGATACTTTTTGCATTGTGACGTTAGATGAAAAATTGTGTGGCCCAATGCGCAAATCTATGAATGAAGCTTGAGTTTTTAATGAAGAAGTCAGTGACCTTTTTAAAACAAACTTACCTCCCCCTGTAGTTTTTCTTTTAAAAGTGGTGTAATTTTTTTTTTATATTTGCTTGCATAGAACATTTAAAAAATTAAATCGTTCACATTCAGAAAAAAAAAAAAATAGCATTTGCACCAGAACTTTGAATGATCTAGAATATCATGATGTTCGATTATCATTTTCTTTTCTAGTTTCTGAGATCTTACCGGGATGGACGGACAGACAGACCACTTAAAACTAATAGCGTCTATTCCCTTTTCGGGGGCCGCTGAAAATAGCATTCTCTATAGCACTCCGGAAACCTTAATTTATGAGGGGGGGGGGGATAGCCTGTGCTGTCAAATAATGGAATCCTTCTGACCTGAAAACCTAGCTTTAACCTCAGAAAGCATGATTTATAGTAAATAGAAAGAACCTCCAGGCAACTAGATCTACATGTGACGCAAACATTGCAATGGTCTGCTTAATATACTATATAACTAGCGCTGTAGGGTGGGGGTTGACTTAAATAAATGAGCTTCCGTGTTATTTTAAAAGAAAGGGAAAAAATGTGTGGGTCATAATGGGTTACATTATGCTAACAAACTTGTGACATTGTCACAGACAAGTGTCACATTTTGTCATCTTTAATTAGAGAAACACAGTCATATTTGTTAAACATATAAAAACCTGAAGAAAAATAAAAGGAATAAATATTTACCCTTAAAAAAGTCGTAAATTTATTAACTTTTGAAAGCCCTCAAGGGATTCTGTATGAAAAAGTATACCTCTTTATTTACATTTTCTTAATTGTACAAACAATATGTTTGTATGTTTTTTTCTTGAATGTAATTATGGAGAACATAGAATAGAATATAGTCTAGAATTTTGTGTATGTCAAAGGTCAACGAACGCTTTGAGTTTAATTTAGGAAACATTATTTTTTTGTGATAAAAGGGATATTCCATATTGTTTTATATGATCAAGAGCAGAATAAAAAGTGTTACTACAATGTCACGAAAAAAATATTAAAATCGATCATGAAGCAATAATACTGTTACGAATCTCACTATCCAGGCTCTCTGCAAACTGCACCATACATCACCAACTTAAAGAACTTGACAACTCAGGGCTCCAGAGTAACGTAACACTTTAATAGTTGAATAAATAAGTCAATACTGTACAATTGGCAATACGTACACTGTACAAATATCTCTCCGATAACACCGTTCCGCCGTATCAACTCTTGCACTGGCCACCGTTCCGGGCTTGCACTGGGTTCAACAGTTCAGGATTGACTTTACACACTAGGCTCGTTGTGTCGGACTCGATCACAGACCAAGATCAAGACGCCAGTCGTCTCAACTGTACTTGACAGTACTCCGCACTGAACCGTCGTAACGCTCCGTACAGAACGACACCGTTGAACTGTGCTGTAGTGAACCTTCTGTCGTGAAACCCTTTTCTGAACCTTGCTGTATTGAGCCCCTTTTCTCGACCGTCTTGACTGCGACACCTCCGCTCTTATATAGGGTCCCTACTGGCCTTATCGAACCGAACAGAACGCCGCTCGACGTTTCTAGGTGGTCAGATGACTACAACTCTCATGACGCTCCTGAGCTCTGTTCACGACGTCGATCCTTCCCGAACAACCATGTTGACACTCGTCTCGGCCGACCGTCGTAACTCGTCACGGTTGACCGCTCGTCTAGCGCTGGCCTGGGGCGATTTGCGTCGGCTGACTACACTCACACCACTACCCCCATTTGTGCCACCACCAGGTTTATAACAATATATTATGCTGTTAAAAAGGAGTATTACATCATATTACATGCAACTGAAAGCAACCAATGTTTACTGACAATCACTTAAAATTTAAATTTGCATAACTACTTGAACATCCGTAATTTGTTGTGTGGTCCTGCCATCGTACGCCCATGATGGGGCGCAGACATCTTCGGTAAAAGTGTTCAATAATACGTAATTACTTTCTGCATAAGACCCATGTCTCATATCTATATAGTAGAAATCAGAGATCTGTTGCTTGGTAAACATTGATTTTTGCAAGCAGCTGGTGCGATTTATTTCGCCACACTTTCCATTGGAGGCATCTCAAAGCGCAACTTCCCTTAGCAACTTCTCTTGAATGTGATGCGTCATTGAATACAGTGCTTTCCAGACATGTAAAGTGGTCTACCTTGTTGAGGGTGTCCGACCCATCCCCTAATCATTAGGGCCTAATGGTACTAGCGAACGCCAAAGACAATCCTTTTTTGATGAGCTGAAAGGTGTTCGATGTTACAGAGGTGCCCCCGAAAACGCTTTCAAAACCAGCTTAGGCGTCAGCTTGCTTTAACTGACATAGAAGAGAGCACCTAGCAGCAAGCGACTTCCGAAGGAAACATCTGGAGATTTATTACTAAGGCCGCGGGATATACATTTGAGACCAAAAGGGCATCTACTGCCGAGGACAGACGTACACATATACGACACGAGGAGACATTTGTCTTCAAGACGCAACGACCAGAACATTTGTAGTCTTGACCAGGTTTGTTCATTAAGTAGAACAGATAGACGTGAGTACTCACCTTTGTCTGAGTTAGCAAACTTGACCTTGACATCATCTTTCAGGTCAAAGCTTTCTTTAGCCATGGACTAGAAGAGGAAGGAAAAAAAAAAAAAAAAAAAAAGAAATTTTAAAACCAAGTTTGACATGATCGGAACAGACTTAGGACAACGTTTCGGAAATGGTCCACAGACAGATTAGTGTAAGATGGTTGATAAATTGTTTCTAAATCACATATTCCATGAAGATATCCTAATGTTACAAAGTATACTACATACGCTGTACTATAAAAGGGGGCGCGGTGGCTGAGTGGTTAAGCTCTTGGCTTCCAAACCTGGCGTCATGGGTTCGAATCTCGGTGAAGATTGGAATTTTTAGAGCGCCCCTGAGTCCACCCAACTCTAATGGGTAGCTGAATTAAGTTGATAAAAGTAAAGGCGGTTGGTCGTTGTGCTGGCCACCCTGCTCGTTAACCGTTGGCCAAAGAAAAAGATGACCTTAACATCATCTGCCCTATGAATCGCAAGGTCTTAAAAGGGAACTTTACAGTAAACATACACATAAAATGTATGAAAGAAACAATTTATTTGCACAATTTAGATGAGAGAACTTTGACAGCTTCTCGTGTTTTTTCCACTTCAAACTTTCTTTACACCTGGTTCTGACAGTTTGGACCGAAGCAGTACATTCACTTGCAGTCGTTTTTGAGCCTCCATTTTTGCGAACTGGTCGTCTGATGCCGGCGTTTTGGCGCAAGACATTTTGGCGCTAAATGTTTTCCTTTCATATTTTATTATAATTTCATTATGTCTTATAAAAAGAATGATACATATCTATGATTTATATGTGTGTATGTGTGTGTGTTCGAACATATTTTTTGTTTTGATATGAAGAACAATAGTTATTGTGTCCCTTACATTTAGGATTAAAGTCTGTCGTGTTCTATGTATTCATGAAATAGGCAAATCGTTCATTAAATGTGTTTATTGTTGTAGTTTTTTTGCGGGGATAGAAATGTATATCATATATACAATAGAGGGAAAAAATATATTATAAAAAGTTTTGTGTTTTTTTATATTATCGTAGAACTTCTATCGCCATAACGTCTTGCCGGTGTTGTTTTACTTCTCTCTCTGAAAATGTTCAACGAATACCATTTACGTATTTTTTTAAATCAGAAAAGAAATTGATTCTGAGGAAATTTAGGAAATCCCTACATTTTGGGATACCTTCTATCTATCTATTTATCTATCTATCTATTGGGATTCCTACTATCTATCTATTTATCTATCTATCTCGTTAGCCAATGAGCTTCTATAGAAATGGAAGGTTTTATACTCTGAAAAAGTCTATAGTTTAACATTTAAATATTGAAAAATCTCTACTTAAGACTTATCTCCCTTTTGTTTAGTACATTCGTTTATAAAAGAAAATTAATTAATTACGATCCGAAAAGGGGAACAGGGAGAAATAAAGTGTACAAGATTCCACCCAGACAGACAGACAGAGTGAGTTGATACAAGGTTTGTAAAAAAAAAATAATAAACTAGTAGCGATATTCTTTTTTAGAGTGTCACCCGATGCGGCAAACATTGCCGCAATCATCACCACAATGCTGACGACACGTCATAAGTGATAATTATACTGCAACAATTGGGAGATGACAGATAAGCCCAGACTGAGGATAGGTTTGTAACAGTATCCTGCTGATCAGCGTGAGTACAGTGATCAAGCCTAATGAATAGATAGGAATACATTACAATAAGTTGTAGGTTCAACGTCAGGCCTAGAACTAACAGCTGCTTCACCATTTTTTAATAATAAGTAATTAAATATATAACATAGGAGGGTTGGTAGTGGGCAAACTTATAAAGTAATAACAAGAACATGATGATGAACACAAACTCGTAGGCGGGCCTAGTGGTCAGTGATAATCTTTACGTGACACAACAATGTCAGCCACGCCCAACAGGTAATAGAGGCTTTACCACCTACTGCATTATAAATCTTTTTAAGTTTGTTTTCTCCCATATGTGAAAACTTTATGCCTTACCAAAGGCGAATCCAGAACTTAGAAACGGGGGCGATTTTGTTTCATCCTAAATATAGATAGGATAGACGCACTTTAATTACTAATCTAATATATAAAACAGAAAGTAGGGCGTATGAATGTGCGTATGTCCCGCATAGAAATCAAAACCGTTTGACCAATCTTGATAAAACTTGGAATAAATGTTCATAGATCAGTGGCGTAACAAGCGACCCGTGGGCCCAGGTTCAAGAACATCTTGGTGCCCCCCACCCCCTGCAGCCAATAAGACACATCTAGTGTGTGACAAAAATTAGTAATCTAAAAGCAAAGACATTCCAATATAAATATCGTACTATTTAAAAAAAAACAACAAGTTATTCGAATGGATGGTTTTAAGGTCAAACGATGAGAATGAGTGGGAATTGGCATCGTATTGGTTTCAAAATCAACCACCGCAAGAAAACAAAGAAACAAACAAACTTCGAATGGATGGTTTTGAGGTCATGCGATGAGAATGTATGGGCATTGGCATGTATTGGTTTCGAAATCAACCACCGCTGAAATCCGCTATCGGAATAATTTAAATAGGCACTCGCTGAACCTCCAAGAAAACATTTAACATGATGGCATAAACACGGCTTGGTGTTGGACCGAATTGATGCTGGAAATCAAGTGCCAGTGCTTCTTGTGACTGAATTAGAGACAGTTTTATAAGCGCACATTCTTAAAAGCAAGAGATAAAACGATATTATTAATTAATATCCATTCGTTTTAAGACACATTAGGGAGTAATATGTAAGGATGTAGTTTAAATATTGGACTATTAGTGTTAAGTTAAATTTTAATTTAGGTGATGGCCAGAGAATGTAGATGTATACGACGTAACCACTGCCTGCTACACAAGTAAATATCACACCAGTACTGCGAGGACTATAGGACGTAACCACTGCCTGCTACACAAGTAAATATCACACAAGTACTGCGAGGACTATAGGACGTAACCACTGCCTGCTACACAAGTAAATATCACACAAGTACTGCGAGGACTATAGGACGTAACCACTGCCTGCCACACAAGTAAATATCACACTAGTACTCCGGGTTCAAAAACATCTTGATGGGCTCCTCTCCAGCCAATAAGACAAATTTAGTGTGTGACAAAAAATGAGTAAACTAAATGTAAAGACATTCCAATGTAAAGATCGTAACTTTTTCTTTAAAAAAAAGTTATTATGTCATAACGTTTGATTCAGTTAGGACTGCATATAAGTAATAGTGTCTTAAAAGTCAATGTTGTTACAACTTCTTAACAGAGTTAAACTACTTAAAAGTGTTTCAAATGAACAAACAAATGTTCTTCCTAAGTTCTAATATGGGCTCCAACTGGCCTTGAGACATGGTCCCAAGCGTAATGAGCTCATTCGCGCCATGGTTGCTGCGCCACAGCTGTGGGCCCCATAGCTTGTGGGCCAGGGTTCATTGAACCCCTTCGCGCCATGGATGCTACCCCACTGCCTTAGATCATGGCAGAGACCGTAATGTATAATCAATGTCCCTACCACTACAGGAGGGCCATAAAAATGGACAAAAATACCTAATTGTATCTCTATTTAAAAAAACTAAATTTTTTTTTTTTACAAATCGGGTAAACCCGTTTTCACAGTATTTTATATTTGATATAAATATGTCTGCTGAACGTGTAAACTTTTTTTCACACTCTACTTTTACTTTCGTGGCGAAATAAAACCTCAAAAATTGAAGGGAATATTCTCCATGTTTAACGTAGATCTAATTCAAACCAGTAGATCAATAATAATAATTATACTGCAACATTTGGGAGATGACAGATAACCCTGGACTGAGGATAGATTTGTAACAGTATCCTGCTGGTCAGCATGAGTAATGTGATCAAGCCTAATGGATATTTAGGGATACTTGACAATAAGTTGTACGTTCAATGTGACGTCTTCAACTAGCAGCTGCTTCACCATTTTCTAGTTACAAGTAATTAAACATATAACATAACATGCGTAAGTATGAAATCTACACACACATACTACCCGTCGTCTCCTTGCAAATTCAAGGGTGGAACCTGCCTGGGTGGGCACGGATCTCAAAAAGTGCTCTAACAATCAATTTTCTTAGAAAGTTGACAGTTTATATAAATATTTAGGAAAAATTATTAGGTGGCTGCCCACAAGATGAAAACTCTGGTTTGACTTATAATTTCTCAGAATTATTAGAGGCCTTCGAAATGGGAAAAGCCGCTATTAGTTGTATGTGTCTGTCCGTCTGTCACGTTTAGATCGCAAAAACTAGAAAAGAAATTGAAAATATGATGATATGGTATTTTATATCTTGCAAATTTCTAGTCCATAGGCTACATTTCTGTTTTCTGAAAGCGAACCGTTTAGTTTCTAAAATTAAATATGCACGCAGTTTTTACACACAAAAAAATACATCACTTTTTAATTAAAAAAAAAAAAAGATCTTCATTATAGGTTACTTTTCAAGGCGTGGAGAACTAAACATTCAGCAGAATTATTTTTTTAGTATTACAAAACTTCACCTCAACTCACCTTGTCTGTCTGGTACAAATTTCGTATACGTTATTTATTCCACTTTCCATTCTCGTATTAAGTTGAAACGTTTTTTCAATATTCATTGTCGATGCAAACACACGAAACAAAATCAACCAATGAGCTATGTTGCGCTTATGCGTTTCGTTTCTTTGGTTTAATACTAGAATTATAAATTGGGCCGGAAGTACTTTTTTCCCTTATATATCTTTTGCATTTTTCAGTTCTCTTTTGAAATTAAACTGACATTTTTATGCTATAAGTTAAAGTGTGCCTGATAGAGAACAAAATTCTGCACAAATACGGGTAGTTGGGATCAAACCCGATAGAGGTTCTAGAAAGAAAAGATCTATTGCGACTTGACGGATTTTGGAAGTTTGTCTGCTGTGCTGCAGGAGATGCCAAACAAATATGTAGATTCTAAAATTCTAGAACAATAGTTCTATTCCACTTAATTTATTAACATAAATCTACTAATCTCATTTATAATATGTAGCTTTATATCTACTATATTACCAACGCATTCATGCAAATTTTAATATAAAGATTTAATTATACTAATAAAGATATCTAATTTAGATCTATACGGTGTTAGCGAATAGCGTTATACAAAAAACGAACCTGGGTTTTTCTATAATCTAATGATTGGTGTGTAATAGTAAAACAGCACCTACCTACATAAATTGTAAATAGAGAGCAATACCTATATTTATTGTAATATATATAGGTCTGTGGTTTTATTTTTTATATAACTTTCGTAACTTCTTCTATAGAGAAATGACTTTTGTAATTTCTTTTACTGAGAAAATTTGGGCTATTCGCGTCTGACACATATACAATTTGTATGTGCAGCAACAATTTATTTATTTATTATAAGTAATTAATAAAAAAATTTGTTTTATATAGAAAAAGGGGGTTATATATTACAGCCATCAACAAAGGAATCACGTTAGGGCGTAGTTGATAATATATAGCAGTAATTGTAATTGTGTGGTTCTTTCCTTTACATAAGCTTTGTTTATTTATTTTCTTTTAAACATTTTCAAATATTTCTTTTTTTTTAAAACAGCCAAACATGCTGGTTTATTATCCCGTTTCACAATAAAGTCAAGATCTGTTCTCTTTTCCAGGTAGATTCTACATTCAGAATCCCAGCTCATGAATACCAATGTTCAAGGTCATGGTACCAATCCATCAGAGAAAATGTTAGGGCTCTAAAGGAGGTAATTATACGTTTTTCGAACATTTTTTTTTTCTTTGGAGGAAGGATTTCATAACACTTTGCGTTGACGTTTCGACAGACCGGATCAAATGATTCATTGTACGACTAGATCAAGTAGAAGGGATATATTCATTTTTTAAGGTCCAAAACTTATACAGTGGTTTGTGCAGAGGCGTGTCTTCCGTGTACACGGGGGCGGGGGGAGGGTTATATAGGTAACAAAAAATCTCAATATCGATAATAGGTTCCAAGTAAAAAAACAACGACGTATGTTGTTGTTTTTTTAAATCGCTTTTCTGACTTACATTACAAATTATTTTCTTGCCTAAAGGTCCAGGGGTCGCATTATCAATAATAGGTTTCACAGCTTGTTTTCAAGTGAAAAACGATTGTCGTAGTAACTCTTCTGACTTCTTAGCGGCCCCCCAAAAGGGGAATAGCCGCTGTTAGTTTTGTGTGGTCTGTATATCTGTCCGTCCCGTTTAGGTCTCGTAAACTAGAAAAGATATTGAAAATCCGACATCATGATAATTTAGACATTCCAAAGTTCTGATGCAACGGCTACTTTTTTTCTTTTCTGAAAGCGAAAAATGTAATTTTTAAAATCAACTATGCAAGGGTTTTTATTTCTCATAAGAATTCACCATTTTTACAACTATTCACTATTTTAAAAAAACGAACGAACATCGCAAATGACTAAGTAAGGAGGTGACTTTTTAACATATTTTAACACATTTATCCAAACGATTATAGATTTTTTATCCAAATTTTTTTAAAAATTCTATTACTATAACAAGTAATTTCTGTCAAACTAACTACCTACATATACAAAAAAAAAGTTTACTTGTTTTTTTAAAGAGAAAAAAATCTATTTAGTAAGCATATAAACGGAACATAATTTAAAAACAACATAAATAAGTAGTAATTCATCTTGTACACGCTTACGGCAGTAACTGTCCAGTATATTACAAACAATAAACACTTAACAAAAGGGACAAGTTTTTGGTTGTTTTTTTCCAAGGGAAGAGTTATATTTGTTGAGGCTTTGAATGAGAGATAGACCCTTTACAAAACAACCACATCAATTAGATTCATTACTATCAGTTAGGCCAGGTTTACATCTTCACCTTCTCCGTCACTTAGTCTGTTGGACCGTTTGGGGCAAAACACAAGATCTGTCAATCGTCTTTCTTTATTCCTTTGCCTTTGGTAGAATTTTATTCACTGACCATTCTTTGATGTTATCCTTTCATCGATTTCTCTGTCTACCTCTTCATTTTCTTCCTGGTACTGTTCCATGAAGGAATGTTTTTGCGAACCCTGAGGACCTTGTGATGTGGCCATAAAGTTTGAGTTTAGGTTTTTAGACAATGGTTAGCAGGTCACTGCAAGGTCAAATTGCTGTATCAATCCTGTTTCTCCTCTCTTCATTTGTGATGCGTTCTTTGTGACACTTAGGATTTAACTGTATCAGGTCGTTAGTCGAACTAACACTACAACAGTACCGGCAACACTTTCGTCTCGAGCACGTCTCTTCTTTATGTATCGACGGAGATACGGAGTTGTAGTTGGTGATAGCTTGTAGTTCATAGTTTCTGACGGAGATACGGAGTTGTAGTTGTTGATAGCTTGTAGTTCATAGTTTCTGACGGAGATACGGAGTTGTAGTTGGTGATAGCTTGTAGTTCATAGTTTCTGACGGAGATACGGAGTTGTAGTTGGTGATAGCTTGTAGTTCATAGTTTCTGACGGAGATACGGAGTTGTAGTTGTTGATAGCTTGTAGTTCATAGTTTCTGACGGAGATACGGAGTTGTAGTTGGTGATAGCTTGTAGTTCATAGTTTCTGACGGAGATACGGAGTTGTAGTTGGTGATAGCTTGTAGTTCATAGTTTCTGACGGAGATACGGAGTTGTAGTTGTTGATAGCTTGTAGTTCATAGTTTCTGACGGAGATACGGAGTTGTAGTTGTTGATAGCTTGTAGTTCATAGTTTCTGACGGAGATACGGAATTGTAGTTGGTGATAGCTTGTAGTTCATAGTTTCTGACGGAGATACGGAGTTGTAGTTGTTGATAGCTTGTAGTTCATAGTTTCTGACGGAGATACGGAGTTGTAGTTGTTGATAGCTTGTAGTTCATAGTTTCTGACGGAGATACGGAGTTGTAGTTGGTGATAGTTTGTAGTTTATAGTTTCTGACGGAGATACGGAGTTGTAGTTGTTGATAGCTTGTAGTTCATAGTTTCTGACGGAGATACGGAGTTGTAGTTGGTGATAGTTTGTAGTTTATAGTTTCTGACGGAGATACGGAGTTGTAGTTGTTGATAGCTTGTAGTTCATAGTTTCTGACGGAGATACGGAGTTGTAGTTGTTGATAGCTTGTAGTTCATAGTTTCTGACGGAGATACGGAGTTGTAGTTGGTGATAGCTTGTAGTTCATAGTTTCTGACGGAGATACGGAGTTGTAGTTGTTGATAGCTTGTAGTTCATAGTTTCTGACGGAGATACGGAGTTGTAGTTGTTGATAGCTTGTAGTTCATAGTTTCTGACGGAGATACGGAGTTGTAGTTGGTGATAGCTTGTAGTTCATAGTTTCTGACGGAGATAGGGTTGTAGTTGTTGATAGTTTGTAGTTCATAGTTTCTGACGGAGATACGGAGTTGTAGTTGGTGATAGTTTGTAGTTTATAGTTTCTGACGGAGATACGGAGTTGTAGTTGTTGATAGCTTGTAGTTCATAGTTTCTGACGGAGATACGGAGTTGTAGTTGTTGATAGCTTGTAGTTCATAGTTTCTGACGGAGATACGGAGTTGTAGTTGTTGATAGCTTGTAGTTCATAGTTTCTGACGGAGATACGGAGTTGTAGTTGTTGATAGCTTGTAGTTCATAGTTTCTGACGGAGATACGGAGTTGTAGTTGTTGATAGCTTGTAGTTCATAGTTTCTGACGGAGATACGGAGTTGTAGTTGATGATAGCTTGTAGTTCATAGTTTCTGACGGAGATACGGAGTTGTAGTTGGTGATAGCTTGTAGTTCATAGTTTCTGACGGAGATAGGGTTGTAGTTGTTGATAGTTTGTAGTTCATAGTTTCTGACGGAGATAGGGTTGTAGTTGTTGATAGTTTGTAGTTCATAGTTTCTGATGGAGATACGGAGTTGTAGTTGTTGAGAGTTTGTAGTTCATAGTTTCTGACGGAGATAGGGAGTTGTAGTTGTTGATAGCTTGTAGTTCATAGTTTCTGACGGAGATACGGAGTTGTAGTTGTTGATAGCTTCTAGTTCATAGTTTCTGACGGAGATACGGAGTTGTAGTTGGTGATAGTTTGTAGTTTATAGTTTCTGACGGAGATACGGAGTTGTAGTTGTTGATAGCTTGTAGTTCATAGTTTCTGACGGAGATACGGAGTTGTAGTTGTTGATAGCTTGTAGTTCATAGTTTCTGACGGAGATACGGAGTTGTAGTTGGTGATAGCTTGTAGTTTATAGTTTCTGACGGAGATACGGAGTTGTAGTTGTTGATAGCTTGTAGTTCATAGTTTCTGACGGAGATACGGAGTTGTAGTTGTTGATAGCTTGTAGTTCATAGTTTCTGACGGAGATACGGAGTTGTAGTTGTTGATAGCTTGTAGTTCATAGTTTCTGACGGAGATACGGAGTTGTAGTTGTTGATAGCTTGTAGTTCATAGTTTCTGACGGAGATACGGAGTTGTAGTTGTTGATAGCTTGTAGTTCATAGTTTCTGACGGAGATACGGAGTTGTAGTTGTTGATAGCTTGTAGTTCATAGTTTCTGACGGAGATAGGGAGTTGTAGTTGTTGATAGCTTGTAGTTCATAGTTTCTGACGGAGATAGGGAGTTGTAGTTGGTGATAGCTTGTAGTTCATAGTTTCTGACGGAGATACGGAGTTGTAGTTGTTGAGAGTTTGTAGTTCATAGTTTCTGACGGAGATACGGAGTTGTAGTTGTTGAGAGTTTGTAGTTCATAGTTTCTGACGGAGATAGGGAGTTGTAGTTGTTGATAGCTTGTACTTCATAGTTTCTGACGGAGATACGGAGTTGTAGTTGTTGATAGCTTGTAGTTCATAGTTTCTGACGGAGATACGGAGTTGTAGTTGTTGATAGCTTGTAGTTCATAATTTCTGACGGAGATACGGAGTTGTAGTTGTTGATAGCTTGTAGTTCATAGTTTCTGACGGAGATACGGAGTTGTAGTTGTTGATAGCTTGTAGTTCATAGTTTCTGACGGAGAACCGGAGTTGTAGTTGTTGATAGCTTGTAGTTCATAGTTTCTGACGGAGATACGGAGTTGTAGTTGTTGATAGCTTGTAGTTCATAGTTTCTGACGGAGATACGGAGTTGTAGTTGATGATAGCTTGTAGTTCATAGTTTCTGACGGAGATACGGAGTTGTAGTTGGTGATAGCTTGTAGTTCATAGTTTCTGACGGAGATAGGGTTGTAGTTGTTGATAGTTTGTAGTTCATAGTTTCTGACGGAGATAGGGTTGTAGTTGTTGATAGTTTGTAGTTCATAGTTTCTGATGGAGATACGGAGTTGTAGTTGTTGAGAGTTTGTAGTTCATAGTTTCTGACGGAGATAGGGAGTTGTAGTTGTTGATAGCTTGTAGTTCATAGTTTCTGACGGAGATACGGAGTTGTAGTTGGTGATAGCTTGTAGTTCATAGTTTCTGACGGAGATACGGAGTTGTAGTTGTTGATAGCTTGTAGTTCATAGTTTCTGACGGAGATACGGAGTTGTAGTTGTTGATAGCTTGTAGTTCATAGTTTCTGACGGAGATACGGAGTTGTAGTTGGTGATAGCTTGTAGTTCATAGTTTCTGACGGAGATAGGGTTGTAGTTGTTGATAGTTTGTAGTTCATAGTTTCTGACGGAGATACGGAGTTGTAGTTGGTGATAGTTTGTAGTTTATAGTTTCTGACGGAGATACGGAGTTGTAGTTGTTGATAGCTTGTAGTTCATAGTTTCTGACGGAGATACGGAGTTGTAGTTGTTGATAGCTTGTAGTTCATAGTTTCTGACGGAGATACGGAGTTGTAGTTGTTGATAGCTTGTAGTTCATAGTTTCTGACGGAGATACGGAGTTGTAGTTGGTGATAGCTTGTAGTTTATAGTTTCTGACGGAGATACGGAGTTGTAGTTGTTGATAGCTTGTAGTTCATAGTTTCTGACGGAGATACGGAGTTGTAGTTGTTGATAGCTTGTAGTTCATAGTTTCTGACGGAGATACGGAGTTGTAGTTGGTGATAGCTTGTAGTTTATAGTTTCTGACGGAGATACGGAGTTGTAGTTGTTGATAGCTTGTAGTTCATAGTTTCTGACGGAGATACGGAGTTGTAGTTGTTGATAGCTTGTAGTTCATAGTTTCTGACGGAGATACGGAGTTGTAGTTGTTGATAGCTTGTAGTTCATAGTTTCTGACGGAGATACGGAGTTGTAGTTGTTGATAGCTTGTAGTTCATAGTTTCTGACGGAGATACGGAGTTGTAGTTGTTGATAGCTTGTAGTTCATAGTTTCTGACGGAGATACGGAGTTGTAGTTGGTGATAGCTTGTAGTTTATAGTTTCTGACGGAGATACGGAGTTGTAGTTGTTGATAGCTTGTAGTTCATAGTTTCTGACGGAGATACGGAGTTGTAGTTGTTGATAGCTTGTAGTTCATAGTTTCTGACGGAGATACGGAGTTGTAGTTGTTGATAGCTTGTAGTTCATAGTTTCTGACGGAGATACGGAGTTGTAGTTGTTGATAGCTTGTAGTTCATAGTTTCTGACGGAGATACGGAGTTGTAGTTGTTGAGAGTTTGTAGTTCATAGTTTCTGACGGAGATAGGGAGTTGTAGTTGTTGATAGCTTGTAGTTCATAGTTTCTGACGGAGATAGGGAGTTGTAGTTGGTGATAGCTTGTAGTTCATAGTTTCTGACGGAGATACGGAGTTGTAGTTGTTGAGAGTTTGTAGTTCATAGTTTCTGACGGAGATACGGAGTTGTAGTTGTTGAGAGTTTGTAGTTCATAGTTTCTGACGGAGATAGGGAGTTGTAGTTGTTGATAGCTTGTACTTCATAGTTTCTGACGGAGATACGGAGTTGTAGTTGTTGATAGCTTGTAGTTCATAGTTTCTGACGGAGATACGGAGTTGTAGTTGTTGATAGCTTGTAGTTCATAATTTCTGACGGAGATACGGAGTTGTAGTTGTTGATAGCTTGTAGTTCATAGTTTCTGACGGAGATACGGAGTTGTAGTTGTTGATAGCTTGTAGTTCATAGTTTCTGACGGAGAACCGGAGTTGTAGTTGTTGATAGCTTGTAGTTCATAGTTTCTGACGGAGATACGGAGTTGTAGTTGTTGATAGCTTGTAGTTCATAGTTTCTGACGGAGATACGGAGTTGTAGTTGATGATAGCTTGTAGTTCATAGTTTCTGACGGAGATACGGAGTTGTAGTTGGTGATAGCTTGTAGTTCATAGTTTCTGACGGAGATAGGGTTGTAGTTGTTGATAGTTTGTAGTTCATAGTTTCTGACGGAGATAGGGTTGTAGTTGTTGATAGTTTGTAGTTCATAGTTTCTGATGGAGATACGGAGTTGTAGTTGTTGAGAGTTTGTAGTTCATAGTTTCTGACGGAGATAGGGAGTTGTAGTTGTTGATAGCTTGTAGTTCATAGTTTCTGACGGAGATACGGAGTTGTAGTTGGTGATAGCTTGTAGTTCATAGTTTCTGACGGAGATACGGAGTTGTAGTTGTTGATAGCTTGTAGTTCATAGTTTCTGACGGAGATACGGAGTTGTAGTTGTTGATAGCTTGTAGTTCATAGTTTCTGACGGAGATAGGGAGTTGTAGTTGGTGATAGCTTGTAGTTCATAGTTTCTGACGGAGATAGGGTTGTAGTTGTTGATAGTTTGTAGTTCATAGTTTCTGACGGAGATACGGAGTTGTAGTTGTTGAGAGTTTGTAGTTCATAGTTTCTGACGGAGATACGGAGTTGTAGTTGTTGAGAGTTTGTAGTTCATAGTTTCTGACGGAGATACGGAGTTGTAGTTGTTGATAGCTTGTAGTTCATAATTTCTGACGGAGATACGGAGTTGTAGTTGTTGATAGCTTGTAGTTCATAGTTTCTGACGGAGATACGGAGTTGTAGTTGTTGATAGCTTGTAGTTCATAGTTTCTGACGGAGAACCGGAGTTGTAGTTGTTGATAGCTTGTAGTTCATAGTTTCTGACGGAGATACGGAGTTGTAGTTGTTGATAGCTTGTAGTTCATAGTTTCTGACGGAGATACGGAGTTGTAGTTGTTGATAGCTTGTAGTTCATAGTTTCTGACGGAGATACGGAGTTGTAGTTGTTGATAGCTTGTAGTTCATAGTTTCTGACGGAGATACGGAGTTGTAGTTGTTGATAGCTTGTAGTTCATAGTTTCTGACGGAGATACGGAGTTGTAGTTGTTGATAGCTTGTAGTTCATAGTTTCTGACGGAGATACGGAGTTGTAGTTGTTGATAGCTTGTAGTTCATAGTTTCTGACGGAGATACGGAGTTGTAGTTGTTGATAGCTTGTAGTTCATAGTTTCTGACGGAGATACGGAGTTGTAGTTGTTGATAGCTTGTAGTTCATAGTTTCTGACGGAGATACGGAGTTGTAGTTGTTGATAGCTTGTAGTTCATAGTTTCTGACGGAGATAGGGAGTTGTAGTTGGTGATAGCTTGTAGTTCATAGTTTCTGACGGAGATAGGGTTGTAGTTGTTGATAGTTTGTAGTTCATAGTTTCTGACGGAGATACGGAGTTGTAGTTGTTGAGAGTTTGTAGTTCATAGTTTCTGACGGAGATACGGAGTTGTAGTTGTTGAGAGTTTGTAGTTCATAGTTTCTGACGGAGATACGGAGTTGTAGTTGTTGATAGCTTGTAGTTCATAATTTCTGACGGAGATACGGAGTTGTAGTTGGTGATAGCTTGTAGTTCATAGTTTCTGACGGAGATAGGGTTGTAGTTGTTGATAGTTTGTAGTTCATAGTTTCTGACGGAGATACGGAGTTGTAGTTGTTGAGAGTTTGTAGTTCATAGTTTCTGACGGAGATACGGAGTTGTAGTTGTTGAGAGTTTGTAGTTCATAGTTTCTGACGGAGATACGGAGTTGTAGTTGTTGATAGCTTGTAGTTCATAATTTCTGACGGAGATACGGAGTTGTAGTTGTTGATAGCTTGTAGTTCATAGTTTCTGACGGAGATACGGAGTTGTAGTTGTTGATAGCTTGTAGTTCATAGTTTCTGACGGAGAACCGGAGTTGTAGTTGTTGATAGCTTGTAGTTAATAGTTTCTGACGGAGATACGGAGTTGTAGTTGTTGATAGCTTGTAGTTCATAGTTTCTGACGGAGATACGGAGTTGTAGTTGTTGATAGCTTGTAGTTCATAGTTTCTGACGGAGATACGGAGTTGTAGTTGTTGATAGCTTGTAGTTCATAGTTTCTGACGGAGATACGGAGTTGTAGTTGTTGATAGCTTGTAGTTCATAGTTTCTGACGGAGATACGGAGTTGTAGTTGTTGATAGCTTGTAGTTCATAGTTTCTGACGGAGATACGGAGTTGTAGTTGTTGATAGCTTGTAGTTCATAGTTTCTGACGGAGATACGGAGTTGTAGTTGTTGATAGCTTGTAGTTCATAGTTTCTGACGGAGATACGGAGTTGTAGTTGTTGATAGCTTGTAGTTCATAGTTTCTGACGGAGATACGGAGTTGTAGTTGTTGATAGCTTGTAGTTCATAGTTTCTGACGGAGATACGGAGTTGTAGTTGTTGATAGCTTGTAGTTCATAGTTTCTGACGGAGATACGGAGTTGTAGTTGTTGATAGCTTGTAGTTCATAGTTTCTGACGGAGATACGGAGTTGTAGTTGTTGATAGCTTGTAGTTCATAGTTTCTGACGGAGATACGGAGTTGTAGTTGTTGATAGCTTGTAGTTCATAGTTTCTGACGGAGATACGGAGTTGTAGTTGTTGATAGCTTGTAGTTCATAGTTTCTGACGGAGATACGGAGTTGTAGTTGTTGATAGCTTGTAGTTCATAGTTTCTGATATTCTTTATGAAAATAATAAAACCTGCCTATTTTTACCTGCCATAGAGGACCACTTCGATGGCGGTGATAGAGTTTGTGTTTCTACACAACTGTCTTTGTAACCTTGTATTACATTAAGTTTTCTTGCCAAATGTTGTTCAGTTTGTTTTTAAGTGTAAAAAAAATTCTTTGAAAAAGTTATTAATTTAGACAATCAAAACAAGTCTTTGGCTTGAATATTCCTTGACCAAGAGCAGATTCGGTAAAGGCGGCCTAGGGGGGTAGCGAGTGGGATAACAGCATCCGACCCCGCGTCCCAGGAAGCGCGATAAAAAATAATATTATAATTTAGTTTGTTGATTTTTTGTCCAAAATGTTTTTGAATCATTAGTTAGGGACATTAGGGGACACAATCTTACAGGCAAAATCTTGCATACAGAACAATAACAATAAAATACATGGTATGATGAAACGGCCAATACTACGTACTGGTACCCACTGAATCATTGTAGTTTTGTAACTAAAATAAAGTCTGCAGCATTAGAGACGGACGAACCCGTTATTGTTATGTGGTATGGTATAGGCCTATATAGTCTAGGTTACGATTCACTGGCCCGCGTACGACACTCACCCTGGGCCCCGCGTATGACAGTCGTCCCGAGTCCTGCTTACGGCAAAGGCTGCGTCTGAGATCAGGTGGGGGCTGCCTATGAGTTTGTGTAATAACACAACTTGTTCATGAAATCTTGTTTCATCATCTTTTTATCAATGACATTTTTCTGACGTCAAAGGGCAAAAAAAAGACACATTACGTCAAACGGCTTCAATGGGAGTGTTTCTTGCATAGAAAGAAATAGTATAAGAGATGATAGACCATTTTGAAACAAATATATATATATATATATAACTTGTTTTCTTTGACAAGCAAACGTTTGCTGCTAGAATGTAATTATGTCAAATATTCTCAAAGATTTGAATGAAATTACAATACTTTCTCTCATTGACAATAGCTACCATCTATATCATAATAAACTTACCAAATATAAAACTATGTGTTGGTTAAATGCGTTTTTCAAAGATATTTGAAAGTTTTACGAAAAATCAGGGGCAACGAGATACACACTTAGATTACCATTTGGTTGTTATTAAAAGTAAACATTGTTATTGTATGTAATATTGCGTTATCTAATAGTATACCTTGTTTAAATTAGTTCCATTTCAGACCTTATGGTCCATAGGGCAGATGATGTAAAGGTCATCTGTTTCTGTGGCCTACGGTAATGAGGGTGTCATGTGGCCAGCGCAACAACCAACTAATGTGATATGTACCAACTACTTGTCACACGCGCCGTTCCTCAAGGGACCGTTACACCAATGGCGAGTCCTGCACGGTTAGCTTGGTACAACATAGAAAAATGGCGGAGTTTCCTGGTGTACTCGGCCTTCGGCCATGCATTTTAGTCCATGCGCCCGGAGTGCCAGATATATCGGAAATAGCAATGCTTTACATAGGCATTGACTTGGATCTCTTCCAGACAGAACGGTTGTTCAAGCAGGCTTACAATGCCTAGAGTTCGAGAAGCTCTTTTGACAACCAAAAGGTACCCATTAGAGCTGGGTGAACTCAGAAGCACCGAAATTAAAAATCTCAGTCTTCACCAGAATTCGAACCAGGGACCCCCGGCGAACTACCACTCAGCCACCGCGCCTCCCTTGTTTATATTACTCATAAACCAGTTGACTGTATTCATAAACTAGCAAGATATTTGTGATTTAGGCACCGAATAGATATTTGTATTTTTTTTACCGTTTTTAAACTTTATTTTTGCTAGAGTTGTCTGCCCTGTAATATCTGTATAATAATAAATAGTAATTTGACTACATAAGTTAGTCATAAGTAGTTCAATTATTAGTTCGTTAGTATTACTGTCATAAAAAAAAAACACACTTTGTTGTCAACTACAATATCCAAAAGAAAGCTTGAATAGCGTTAGGAGATGGAGAAACACGATGGTAAAGTCCAGGAATTTGTTCACAAAAATCAAATCATTTGAACACAATGAAAACTGATCACAACATTATACAGCAGAGTTGTGAGCTTGAAATGAGTAGAAGTCGTACTGAAATATGCATATTGACAATATCACAAGTACAGCTAGTGTACATCTAACGGTTCTCAGATGCAATGTACACCTTGCGTAAAAAAAAGCGCAACTGAGTCAAGGCTTTTCAGTTTTTCACAAAAAGGGAAGTTGAGAGAGATATAGGGTGGGTTAATGAAAGAGTGAGAGACTGAAAGAGAGAGAGAGAGATGGAGAGAGAGGCTATATTTAGAAAACCATGGATTTCTTGCTCAAGATTAGAGACACATCGTATAGCTCAAGAGAGCGGGCAAGTGTCAGCACAATATGTGACACCATGGCCATGTCACTCCCCCACCATCTGACATGGTGGATCATGGCCATGTCACACAACTGACAATGGCGGTTAATTGATGTCATACACTTGAAGTTTAGAATGGAAGTTCGAACCAGTGGACTTGACAAGATACTTTAAAAATAAAACAAAGCTTATATTAAGTGTAATTGTATCTATTGTGTAGACTCAACGATCCAACAGACTACGGGATAGATGAAAGGAATCAATTAGTTTGGATCAGTCAAGCAATTAAATTTGTAATAGATCTAGACTAACAATATTGAATCTGTGCGATTAGAAATATTTTTACCAATTGTTTTTGTTAAGCGCAATTTCATGCTTTTAGCTTTCTCAATGCGCCATGATCCTATCATTTTCTGGACCATTTGGGAAAGTGGCGGGGGAGGGTACTATTGCTTGTGGGTGATAGTTATTGTGATAGCTTTTTAAACGCATTTAATTGTTTTAAAAAAGGTGTACGACTTGAATTCGAACTCGAGAGCTCAAGCCTCCTTAAGCCAATACACTAATCACTGTGCCAGCGAGTAGGTAGTAAGGTTTCCCCTTTCAGACCTTGCGATCTATGGGGCAGATGATGTTAAGGTCATCTGTCACTTTAGACAACGGTTAACGAGCACGGTGTTATATGGCCAGCACAATGACCAACCGCCTCTACTTTCTCCAACTAAAGTCAGGTACCCATTAGGATTGGGTGGACTCAGGGACACCCTAAAAATCCCGAAATTCAGAATCCCAGTCTTCACTGAGATTCGAACTTCTAATTCGGAAGCCAAGCGCTTAACCATTCAACCATTGCGCCCCCACTCTGCCAGCGAAGTGCTTATGAAAATAGAAGGTTTTATAGTTATTATTGTTAGTTTCCGACTTTTAAGCGACGATCTAATTCTCTACACAACTTATACCACCAATATTATTCGATATCAAGCGAAATAATTAATTACCAATAAGTTATTTAATTAATTGGTTGATTTTTCTTATTGATTCTTGTGTTGTCAGGTACAATAAATGATTGTGCAAAATTTCAGCTTGATGCAAGATAGGGCGTGGAAGAAATAACGTGTACAAACATTTTACCAGACGGACAGACAGACATACAGACAGAGTCAGTTGATATAAGCTTTGATATAAGAAGAAAATAGAAGAAGACGAATGTTTACGAGTCTGGAGGTTAAAGAAGTAATCACATGTTAACTAGATGTGTTCTGCAATAAAACAAACAAATCCATGATACTATATTCTAGATCTAGATCACTTGTGTTCATTTTTCGTCCATGAGGACATATGTATTTCCTTAAACGCATGTCACGTGCCGCGTCCAGTTCAACGGATCCGAGCCTATACGGCTCACTGAACACCACTGGCAGAAGTTTTCCGGACAGCAGCCCGTCTTGACCGTAGGATGTTCATCACTTATCTAGATCAAATTGAATTGAAGATATGACGTGTGCGAAACTGATTGACACTCCAAAATATATATATAACAAGCAAAATACAAAAAAGTACTTTAAACAAGGTTACAAACACAAACTCAAAATCGGCCCCCGAAGTAGTCCACACAGGCAGGTTTTAATATTTCCAGAAAGAATATCAGAATGAAATTCTATCAAAGGCAAATGACAGAGAAGAATGGAGAAAGAAGGTTGACATATCCTATGTGGTGCCCCGACGGACCAACAGAACAAGGAATAGGTGAAAGTGAAGGTGAAGCTAAATGTGAACCTGGCCTAACTGATGTCATATAATGATTATCTAATTGTTTTGTAAAGGGTCAATCTCTTATTAAAGCCTTAAAGACAACAAAAACATATTTGTTAAAAAAAAAAAAAAAAAAAAAAAATACTTTCGTAGAATGTAGTACTGTAGTTGTGCAGTTCGCGCGATAATATGAAAACCAACTTATTAATTGTTGTTTTAAATTATTTTCCACTTATATGCATATTAAATAGATTTTTTCTCTTTAAAAAAAGTAAACATTTTTTTGTAAATGTAATAGTAAGTATGACAGGACTAACTGAACTTAGCAATACATTAGTAAAAAAAAAATATTTTGACAAAAAACTAAAGCCGTTTGCATAAATGTGTTATAAATATGGTAAATAGTGACCTCCCTTATTAAATAGCCTCCAGTGTTTGTTACTATTAATAATGAATAGTTGTAAAAATGGTACATTTTTTATGAAAAAAACTGCTTGAATAGTTGATTATAAAAATTAAATTTTCCGCTTTTAGAAAAAAAATAGTAGTCGTTGCATCAGAACTTTGAATGGACTAAAATATGATGTCGGATTTATATCTTTTCTAGTTTACGAGACCAGCAGAACGGGACGGACGGAAGGACGGACAGACAGACCACACGAAACTAATAGCGTCTTTTCCCCTTTCGGGGGCCGCTAAAAAAAAGCTCAAATTAATTATATCAATCAGTTTAGATCGTGTCATGTAATTAAATTTGTAATAAGCCTCAGACGACAATCTATAAAGGGGACTAATTCAACTTATACCACCACTTCAGTCAAGTACTATTTCTTAACCATGTTTGAGATACCAAACAAAGTAATTTATTACCAATATTTAATTAACAAATTGATTAATTTTTTTTTAATTTTTTTTTTTACTAATTCTTGTGTTATCAGGTAAAAGAAATAATTGTGCAAAATGTCAGCTTGATCCGAGATTGGGTGTCGGGGAAATAACGTGTACGAACTTTCGGCCAGACAGACAGAGTGAGTTCATATGAGCTTCGTAAAAAGATCGCATCACAAATGAGGAGATTTGGAAACGATCAAATGGCGATTGGGCCCCATGATGACCTACTGACCACTGCGAAATAAAAAATGATACGCAAATTAAGACTTTTTAGCCATATAATAAAGTCCTTGGGGTTCGCATAGATCTTCTTTCAGGGAACAGTACCAGGTAAAAGAAGAAGAGGCAGACAAAGAAAGCGATGGGAAGATGCCATCAAAAAGTGGACAGGCCTATCACTGGAAGAGATTGTTTTAATTAAGATAAGACAGAGAGGATTGAAGGAAGACGGTTGGCAGATCATGTGTGGTCCCCCAACGGATCAACTGATAAAGAGGTAGGTGAAGGTAATGTATGCGCGTGTGTGTGTTTGTGTGTGTGTGAGAGAGAGAGAGAGAAAGAGTGGGAGAGAGAAATAGGATATATTATTAACATCGTAAGTTCTACAAAGTGTGTTACTAGATGACCATTTAATAACGGGCTTTCCATATTATTTAAAAATAAAACTATTGCATGTCATCACTACATTTACTTATCGTGTGTGTAAAATGTATTTTCTTTATTCAATGTTTCATTGGCTATAAATATAACTCAATTTGACTTGTTCTTAAGAATAATCATTATGGAAAGTTCATGACAGCATGCTATACATCAGATTGGGAAATGTCAAGCCAAAAGAACTACACTAAGCTTTGGCGTACTCCACAAAGGAAAGACCACTCTCCTGTCTATATCCCAAAATTGAATGACTATGAAACAATTATTCCTTTAAAGTAATCACACAGCATTATGATGGGAGAGAACTGATCCAATTCAAAGCAACAGCAGAAACTAAAATAAAGGCACGGCGTTGTTGGGGAAAGCATACACAATGTACGATACGATTCGATTTAATACAACATGGAAGGGGGCGGGGGCAATGTCTGAATGATCTAACTGAACAGTGCTCTCTGAATGTCATGATATCAACAAGCTTAGCTTAAAGTCATGCAACTAGTCAAGCTTGACCTGGAACAGCCCGTTGTCGTGATTAATGGAGAAGTTGACGTATATCGGTCAGTGTTTGAAATTAACAGTGCAGAATCCCACCATACAGTTCAAGACACTGATCAAAATCAGATTTGAACTAGTACTAAAAAAAAAGCTCATTGTGTAACTGATAGTTTGTTTAAACCCATGAAGAAAATGTTCAATACTATTTGTAAACAGACTTGGAAATGGTCATTGCCAGATGTAAACAGTACAAAAAGCTTTACTAGAAAAAGTTCTGTGCCTGATACAAACAGTATAAAGCATCACAAAACAACTGGTCAGTGTCATATTTAAACAATACAAATGTTACCGAGTGGTCATATTCCGACTTCAGATATAGAGTTGAGCAGCTCAAAGCCTCGCAATCAATCCAGTCAGATATGAACAGCATAACCAAGTTTTACAGACCAAATGGTCAGTATTTGAATGGAGATAAACATCATCGAATTAATTAACTGTTTAGGAAATCGATTAATAAATATCGAAAAAATCTATTGTTAAGAGAAGCGATGGAAAAGACATCTAAGCAAAACGAGAATATCAATAACAAGGTTACGAAGACAGTTTGTGTGGAAACACAAACTCAAAATCGGCCCCCGAAATGGTCCACCCAGACAGGTAAAAGGGCATGTATCAATATATTCCAGAAAGAACATCAGAATTAAATTCTATCAAAGACCAATTACATAGAGGAATGGAGAAAGAAGGTTGACAAATCTTGTGTGGTGACCCAGCGTTCCAGCAGACCAAAGGATATGTGAAAGTGAATGTGAAGTTTAATGTGAAACTGGCCTAACTGATGTCTTATAATGAATATCTCATTGATCTAATTGTTTCGTATCTCTTTTCAAATCCTCAAAAAAAAAAAAAAGAAAAAAAGATTTCGTAAAAAAATGCCTTTAGTTAAGTGTTCTGTAGCTGTAGGATAGCACTGCAGTTCACGCGATAATATGATAACCAACTTATTAATTGTGGTTTTAAAATATGTGCATACTAAATAGATTTTTTCTCTTTAAAAAAATTAACATTAATTTTGGGTAAATGTAGTATTAAGTAGAACAGAACTTACATGAAGTAGCAATGCAAATGTAAAAAATATTTTTTTTTACAAAAAGTCTAAAACCATTTGCATAAATGTATTAAAAATTTGGCTAATTGTCATCTCATCTACTAAAGAGCCTCTCGTGTTTGTTACTATTAATAGTGAATAGTTGTAGAAGTGGTGTATTTTTATAAAAAAAAACTGCTTGCATAAGTGATTTAAAAATTAGATTTTTTGCTTTTAGAAAAGAAAAAAGTAGCCGTTGCATCAGAACTTTGAATGGACTAAAATATTATGATGTCGGATTTTCACTATCTTTTCTAGTTTACGAGATCTAAACGGGACGGACAGACATTTTACACAAAACTAATAGCGTCTTTTCCCCTTTCGGAGGCCGCTAAAAAGTCTCAAGCGTTAGTACGAGTGATCGTGTATCAACATATCTTTGTGCACATGCACAGTTGAACAAATTAGGGGTGTCAAAGGTCACAATAATCAGACGGAAAGATAGATTTTTCATTTACACAACCTGCATACTTAGATTTTTTTTAAAGTAAATATGTTGGTTTTTTTTACCTAAGAAACAAAAATTGTCACGTATGTCATAAGCCAAGCAGTTTGTCACAAGCAGACGTCAACAGCCTATAAGCATGTCCAGTTGAAGACACATTTCTTACCTAGATGAGATTGCAATCAGTGACTCCCAAACAAAAGAAGAGGGGGTTGTGACGTGCCATTGCTAGACCGAACAATTACATAACTAACTTCATTAGAAAATGGACCATGAGATAGACTAAACTATAAAATTACATAATCAGTTATTAGGAAGATTAGATAGTGTTAAGAAAGCACTATAAAGATCAACTTAGGCGACATTTTGCCCTCACTGGAAGACCGGAAAGCACTCATCCTTTAATTTTCGGAATGGAAGACAATGCTTTTCTAGTAGATAAGGAATTATTAGATAGACTAGATAAGGAACTATTAGAATAGATAATGAATTATTAGATAGACTAGATAATGAACTATTAGAACAGATAATGAATTATTAGATAGACTAGATAATGAACTATTAGAATAGATAATGAATTATTAGATAAACTAAATTATGAACTGTTAGAATAGATAAGGAATTATTAGATAGACTAGATAAGGAATTATTAGACTAGATAAAGAATTTTTAGACTAGATAATGAATTATTAGACTAAATACTGAATTAATAGACTAGATAATGAGTTATTAATATCAAACTAAAATTTAAAATCTCTTGAAAAAAAAAGAGTGAAAATTCATAGTTTCATAAATGGTGACCAGACACCTCATCATACGAGACATTTCATCATTGCAACATTTCATCACTATAGCAATTCATCATTTAGCTTTAGGGTTAGGGTTAACTTGCTCAGTATGTTAATTACTTATTTACACCTACATGTACTTATGGTTGCAAAATGCACTTTATGCAATGCTGAAATGTCTCGTATGATGAGATGTCAGGGAACCTTTATCAATGGGAAGATGTCAGGGAACCTTCATCAATGGGAAGAAAGTAAAAAGAACAAGATAAAACTTCTTTAAAGAACTTTTTTTTTCAACCAGAGTCGTCAACATTTCTTCCTAATGCATAATTTTAAAGACGAATAATTATTTAAGAGCTCAGTTTCTCAATCAATGACACACAGAAGCACAGGAGATGGGGGAGGACTTCTTCATTGTAACATTATTCTATTCAATCTCATTAAAATCCTTTGTTAGTAATAAGATGTAATCCTTAACAAGGATCAATGCACTTTGTCACATGATGCCAACGTGACACCAATTTAAGGAAGCGTGACATCAATGACCAATGGCATATATGCAATTAGAATTTAAAAATCTAACCTATAGAACAATCGAAGATACGTAGGTCACGAGACTGTACTTGGAAATGTTCATCGTAAGGTTCACAGTTTGAGAACCACTGCTCTGTAGGTAACTCCAGCACTTCCTACAATGCTAGAAACAATATAATAATAATTAAACCTTTTTCTTTTAAAACGGCCTCACACAAAGTCTTTTAAACCCGTTGCTGTCTCATGTAGGACAAGGGTGGCCAACCTTTTTTTTTTTGACTGAGATGGCCATTTACTTTTCCGACATTAGGCATGTCATTGGCCAAAAAAAAAAAAGACCGAGCCTCTAAGTCTTTATTTTGCACAAAGGGTAGATGTTTTAAGGGACCGAATATGGCCCACAGACCGTAGTGTTGGCAACATTTATCAAATGCATAGTGAACAACAGCAACTCGAATCAAAAATATAAATACAACATAAAAGTTTGGAGATTTTCAAACTAAAACTATTTGAATCATCCAGTATCAATTACATTCGAATTATCACCAGATTGTAAAATAGTATTCTTTCTAGCAAAGATCCAAAAGTTACCTGATTTCGAGCTTTTAGTTTCACACTCAAACTATATTTGTAAAACTATTCAACATTAAACTCAATTACTTCGGTCTCAAGTTGTATCAAATTTTAGTAAAAACAAGCAAATTATGATTAAAATAAATCCTTTAAAAATAACAACAAAGCTTAAGGGAATTAGCTCCGCACTTCTAACTATTAATAATGTAGATATTTCCATTTTTCAATATTAACCAAAGTAATTAATTATCAATAGTTAATTGACTAATCAGTTAATTTGTTGTTGATTTATGTTTTGCTAGGTACAATAAATAGTTGTTTTAAATTGATCCGAGGACGGGTGAGGAAAAACCCGACATATTTAGCCCTGTGTATGAATACTGAAAGGTTAATTTCCCTAGTTGGTATCAAACAAAATAATTAAAAACCAGTTATAACTTTTTTTTAAAAAGTAAAGTTCCCCTCTCAGACGCTGCGGTCCATGGTGCAGATGATGTAAAGGTCATCTGTTTATGTGGCCCACGGTTAACGATGGTGTCATGTGGCCAGCACAACGATCAACCACCTTTACTTGCCTCAACTAATATCAGGTACCATTAGAGCTGGGTGGACTCAGAGACGCCCCAAAGAGCCCGAAATTAAAAATCCCAACTTGATCCAAAAATAAGTGTTGAAAACATTGGGTTGTTATAAGTTTTATCATAGCTCAAACCTTACTGTTTAGAAAGTGACTAATTTAAACTTTTTTATAAAAAGATCTACATCAAACACAAAACAGAATAGACTTTAAAATGCCGTGAAACGAATGAGAATTGTTTTCTGGTCTCGTATATGACACTGACAACTTTATCCAGGCCACATCGCAGTCAACATTCAATCCAACCTACAGAGACATCAGCGGATGTATACAAAGGAACAACCAGGAACTACTTTTTTTTTGCCCCAACATAGAAGGAAAATGAAAGAATGAAAACAAAAATGTTAACAGGCGTACAAACACATAAAAATGTCGTAAAAGTAATATGTCGTTAAAAATGTTTTTTTTTTATTTCTCTCAACGTTTACATTTGCCTAAGCAGGACGTTAACATTAATCAGACGACACAAATAAGATTTTATCTCTTTATGAAGAACCTGTTTCAGTGCAGGAAACGTCTGATTCAATTCGATTTTATGATAAAAAGGCTTGATTGTAGAACAGAAGTAATAGACAGTTCATCAAACTAAACCTAGTAGGCGGATATATGAATTTGTCATACGGACTTAAATAAAGCTCGAATTTTCTATTCTGTAAACGAAATACATATTATTAACAAATAATGACATCTTTCCATCGAAGTATATATATATATATATATATATATATATATATATAGAGAGAGAGAGAGAGAGAGAGAGAGAGAGAGAGAGAGAGATAGATAGATAGATAGATAGATAGATAGATAGATAGATAGATAGATAGATAGATAGATAGATAGAAAGATAGATAGATAGATAGATAGATAGATAGATAGATAGATAGATCTATATACGTAACAATACAAAAATGTCCAATAATTATTTATTTTTTAAATGTACCTGAACTCTCTTCAAATCTTCATGTCGCTCTCCACTCCTCACCCGCTACCCTACCCAAAGCTTTTGTGCACCCACATGCGCCAATGCTACTAAAAGTGGCACACACACATCATGATGGGAAATCGAAGTGTTAGCCAGTGAGCTATTCAAGTATATGTTAAAAAAATAAGAAAGTTTACAAATCGTTAGCGAACGACCTAATTCTCAACACAAGGTTTATCTCCCTTTAATAAAACACATTATTTCGGTACTAACAAAATGAATTCATGACGACTGGTGGATTAACATATTGTTTTGATTGATTCATGTGTTGTCATGGACATTGTTTTGATTGATTCATGTGTTGTCATGGACATTGTTTTGATTGATTCATGTGTTGTCATGGACATTGTTTTGATTGATTCATGTGTTGTCATGGACATTGTTTTGATTGATTCATGTGTTGTCATGGACATTGTTTTGATTGATTCATGTGTTGTCATGGACATTGTTTTGATTGATTCATGTGTTGTCATGGACATTGTTTTGATTGATTCATGTGTTGTCATGGACATTGTTTTGATTGATTCATGTGTTGTCATGGACATTGTTTTGATTGATTCATGTGTTGTCATGGACATTGTTTTGGTTGATTCATGTGTTATCATGGACATTGTTTTGGTTGATTCATGTGTTATCATGGACATTGTTTTGATTGATTCATGTGTTGTCATGGACATTGTTTTGATTGATTCACGTGTTATCATGGACATTGTTTTGGTTGATTCATGTGTTGTCATGGACATTGTTTTGATTGATTCACGTGTTGTCATGGGCATTGTTTCGATTGATTCACGTGTTGTCATGGACATTGTTTTGGTTGATTTACGTGTTGTCATGGACATTGTTTTGGTTGATTCACGTGTTGTCATGGACATTGTTTTGGTTGATTCACGTGTTGTCATGGACATTGTTTTGGTTGATTCACGTGTTGTCATGGACATTGTTTTGGTTGATTTACGTGTTGTCATGGACATTGTTTTGATTGATTCACGTGTTATCATGGACATTGTTTTGGTTGATTCATGTGTTGTCATGGACATTGTTTTGATTGATTCACGTGTTGTCATGGGCATTGTTTCGATTGATTCACGTGTTGTCATGGACATTGTTTTGGTTGATTTACGTGTTGTCATGGACATTGTTTTGGTTGATTCACGTGTTGTCATGGACATTGTTTTGGTTGATTCACGTGTTGTCATGGACATTGTTTTGGTTGATTCACGTGTTGTCATGGACATTGTTTTGGTTGATTTACGTGTTGTCATGGACATTGTTTTGGTTGATTCACGTGTTGTCATGGACATTGTTTTGGTTGATTCACGTGTTGTCATGGACATTGTTTTGGTTGATTCACGTGTTGTCATGGACAATGAATAATTGTGCAAAGTTTCAACTTGATCCGAGAATGGGAAGTAGGAGAAATAACATGTAAAAGATTCCACCCAGACAGATAGACGAGTGAGTTAATATAACATGTGTAAAAAAAGAGGTTTTGTGTTTTTCCACAAACCTTTAGGCAATACCTGAGGTTGTTGTTTTTTGGGGGTTTTTTGTTAAATAATCAATATTGGTCAAAGAGTAATCTTCGATTTCTTAGTAAAACAAGAATGTTAAATTAAATAACGATACCCCTAGCGTTTTTATTTCTTTGACAGGTGAATAATTTGTAACTAGAGACCAAATATAGAAGTAATTGTTAATATAAAGAACAAAGCGTACCCTTGGGTTTACAAATCGCGTGAGAAACTCACGTTTTACATTCACTAGAGACCTCCTCACCATTACATGCTTTGGATAACACATACACACACACAAACACACAAAGATGTCTCCTAACAGGAGGGTGTGTCACTTGCATTTTTAGCGGCCCCCGTAAGGGGAAAAAGCCGCTATTAGGTTTGTGCAAAATGTCCGTCTGTCACACTCAGATCTCGAAAACTAGAAGTGATATGAAAAATATTTCATCATTAAATGCGGCTTGAAAAGTTTAGTTGCAACGGCTACTTTTGGTGTTCAATTGGTGAATAATGTTCCGGATTTTGATTCGAAAAAGAAATCGACCTACATTATCTTAATTTTCTTACAAATCGTCCCCAAAAATTATCAGAATTTTATATGAAAAATCTAATAACGCTAATAAATGTTTGAAATCCCTCTTCTAGTAAATAAAACAAATAATTTTCTCATTTACGAAAATTGGTTGTTCCGGATTTTTTATGAAAAATAGTTTAACTCTATTTATGTAAAATCGCACTTCTCTCTTACACTACATTTAACTTTCTAGCTAAAACGTTAGGAAATCTAATTATCGTTAATATTATGCTCCGATTTTTAAGGAAAACAACTTCCTAACACCAAAGTATGGTTTGAAAAAATCTCCATAAGGCTATGGTACATCTAATTTTCATAACAGACCATCCCACAAATTTAATTAACGGCATTTGATTAATCTGGAATTCTTATTTTCTTTCACTATAAATATATAAACATCCGGAACAATCTATTATAGAAACTTAAAACTAATGCGATGTTTCGGAAGGGAAATTAAATTTTAATCAGATTTTCAATAGCTTTTAGTCTTTTTTTTTTTAACATAACGGCCAGACAGACTGACAGACAAAACAAAAAAAAGCGTCTTTAATCCTTATATATAATAAATATATATATTTAGTCTAACTAGTTCATCAAATGAAATGCTAAAAGAACAAACTCGGTGCACCAATGTCTATGATCCCTCGAGAAGCTGCTCGTAAAGATGACATTTTTTAGTCTAACTAGGACGTGTGACGTAATGGAATTTTTTTCCTTTGACGTCATACGGAGTTAATTATTTAAATGAAATGCTAAAAGAAATCACTCGGAGCACCAGTGTCTATGAACCTTCAACAAGCTGCTCGTATAGATGATATTTTTAGGCTAACTAGGCAGTGTGGAATAAATTCTTTAAATGCTAAAACAACTCGGTATAGTAATGTTTATTAAACCTCGTAATGTTGCTCGCTATTTAAAAGACATAATAGCTAGATTTAGATCTAATCTAAATTTTTTACACTAGATCTAGATTTTTTTTTACACTAGAGCTAGATTTTTTACACTAGATCTAGATTTTTTTTCTTACACGAGCTAGATTTTTAAAACTAGATTTAGATTTAATTTCTAATTAAAATCATTATAGAATCTAGATTTAGAATTTCTTTGTTTAGTTTAGAATGTTGTTTTTTTTTACATGTTTCGGATGTTCCTTCAGCATTGTAGTCCAAACCTCCCGTAGGACGACAGGGGGTGGGAGCGGGCAGGTTTTGAACCTGGGACCATCGATGAATCCAAACGACAGTCCAGCGCGCAAACCGCACTACCAGACAGCCATGATTTAGACTAGATCAAGATCTATAATTTTAATTTCTAGGCTTTAAGTGTAGATTTGTATTTCTAAAGTCTAGATTGTCAATATTGCAATGTTATAAAATACTAAAACTAATCTACTATTTTAATATTTCATATTGCAATTAGTCTATTAATTGATTATCTAGTGTGTTTTTTTTTTTAAATCGTATCTAAATTACATCTACATTATCCCAAATATATATTTTAGATCTAGATCTAGTAGATATAGATATTGAGAGTGCTAAATTAGTAGTTTAATTTAGGTAGATTTACATCCTCATACTAGTTCCATTTAGGCCTAAATGAAAATGCTCAATACCAAAAGATTATCTAAATTCGCTCTTCTGACATATTGTACATATCCGGTAGTTGTCATTCCGTAATGTGTAAGTATATTATCAATAGTAGGCTATTAGTTTGTAACCAGTTTGTCTTTAGATTATGAGCAATGCCTGGTCGTGCGGTTAGCGCGCAGGACTGATTATCTCTACCGTCTCGGTTTCATACCCTGCTCGATGCCATCCTCAGTCGACCAGCGAATATGCGGATCCGACAGGGATTCGTCTCCCACGGGGCCGCCTCTGAGTTTGTGTGGCAACACAAACTCTCTTTGTAACCTTGTTTATTTATTATATAGTTTAAGAACGTTAAAGGACATGTTCACTCGTGTTGTTGGTAGGACAAGTTAAAGGACATGTTCACTCTTGTTGTAGGTAGGACAAGTTAAAGGACATGTTCACTCTTGTTGTAGGTAAGACAAGTTAAAGGACATGTTCACTCTTGTAGTTGGTAGGACATGTTCATTCTTGTTGTAGGTAGGACAAGTTAAAGGACATGTTCACTCTTGTAGTTGGTAGGACAAGTTAAAGGACATGTTCACTCGAGTTATTGCTAGGACAAGTCAAAGGACATGTTCACTCATGTAGTTGGCAGGACAACGTAGGACTTAGTGAAAAAGTAAAGCAAGAGTCCCATACGCCTCAGACCTACGGGAGTGGGACACCTTCGCTTTGCCAATACTCACAGCGGACGTGTGTGAATTCGTGTCAACTTCAAACTTCTCTACTTTAGTTGGCAGATGAAGGTAACAGTCTACGCATGCATTAATTCGAAGGCAAGTCAACGCTCTCTTAACCACAAAGCCCAGATCAGGTCATTTGCAAGTACAGCCGAATCCGGTTCATTGGACCACCGATTAATCTGCCCAGCCCTTATTCGGGACGAGTCCTTAAGAACTGAACCAAAAGTCTATGATACATTTGAATCCGGTTAATGTTAATCGGATCGGCTGGTTTCCAAGACAATAACGATCGCGTCCCATTGTGGTTCCATTCACCGAATTCGTCTGTATAACAGTAAGAGGTGCTTCTGTTTGAGAACAGCGAAAACTGATTTGATCAACTTTTCAATCGCGTTTTGATTCACAGTAATTAGTTCCCTGCGATTGGTTTGTATGTCCTAAGGGGGTGAGAGGGGCGCTGAAGGGAATTGAAAAGCGGTTCAAGAGACACATAGAATGCATAGAAGTGTATGACCCAAGGCATTGTACATAAAATGAATAGATCGCTGCATCACTTGAACTGCTCAACTATTTACAACACGTCTCAGAAATGTATGGGTAACCGTAAAAAAAAAAAAAAAAATACCCTGAATTTATGGATAATGCGGAGAAGGGAATCTTTCGTTTCAGAAAGAAAAGATTACATTAGAAAGAAAGATTAGCGTTTTTTGTTTATCGTTGTACCCATTTATGGACAAAGTTTACCAAGAGTTCAAAATGAATGGGGGTTTTTTTTCACCCCAAGGTTTTTGTTTCTCGTCGAGAAATGCAGACGACCAATTTGCCTACATTTAAGCCATGCTTAAAATGTCATTTTTTTTTTTTAGTTACATTTCTTACCGCCAGTATTACCTTGTAATAATAATAATATTAATAATAATAATAATAGGGAGAACATCTCTCCTCTCCAAAAAGGGTGATCCGAATCAACCATCAAACTATCGCCCTATCACTTGTCTGTCAGTTGTGTATAAACTATTAACCTCACTTTTAAAAAGTAAAATGTATAAATTTTGCTCTGTCCATAAGCTACTAGCAGAGGAACAACAAGGTTGCATTGAAGAGTCGATGGGCTGTAAAGTAAAGCTAACTATAGATGGTATTATATTGCACCAAGTTAATAGAATAAAGAGAAATTTACACACGTGTTACATCGACTACAAAAAAGCTTTCGATTCAGCTCCGCATGATTGGCTAATAAAAACCCTGGATATTCATAGAATCAACACAAGAATAAAACAACTATTGAAGTCTGTATGAATAATTGGAAGATAAATCTGCACCTTAATCGTGATAAACTAGGTTCTGTGCACATAAGAAGAGGTATATACCAGGGTGACCCACTATCTCCACTCTGGTTCTGCCTAGCGATTAATCCTCTATCTACATTACTCCAAGACTCTACAAACGGTTTTAGGGTTGACACTAATTGTACAAAATGTGTGTCCCACTTATTATACATGGATGATCTAAAGCTATATGCAGAAACCGAGCAAAAATTACACACCTTAATCAAAACGGTAAAATGCTTTAGTGACGATATCTGTATGTCTTTTGGCCTGGATAAGTGTGGCATCATAGGCATTGAAAAGGGCAAGGCAACGAACACCAACATTACATTTGAAGGTATCGAGGAATTGAACTCTGCCTCTCTTTATAAATATCTCGGAATAAACCAGAATGCCAAGAGAAACCATAAGAAATTAAAAGAGGACTTTCTTGGTAAATATAAGCAAAGAGTTAATAAAATCCTTAACACCAAACTGTCTTGCAGTAATCTCATCACTGCAATAAACAGCTGGGCCGTCCCAGTGCTCCTTTACACGTTCGGTGTGATCAAATGGACTGACACCGACCTACATGACATTAATAGACTCACTAGAAAATTACTAACCAAATTTCGATGCCTACACCCCAAGTCCTCCACCATAAGGTTATACCTGCCCAGGAAGGATGGGGGTAGTGAATTGCAGAACATCTTCAAATTGTGTAAAAATGCAAGTTTTAAAAATACTATCAAAACTGCTCGCCTCCAGCAATCAGTTAGTTTCCTTTCTACGGAAATATGACTCCGAAGCAACCCCTCTGAACCTACACAATGCTGATGTCAATGTCGGTTTGGACGACGTAGGGCATGAGATTCGCCAATGGGAACAAAAAAACACTCCACGGAAAATTTCCGGCTTTATTACATGGGAACAACATCGACAAGGCTGCTTCCTTAACATGGCTCAAAGCATGTCATCTTTACCCTGAAACAGAAGGCTTTATTACAGCAATATAGGACAGAGTAATCAGTACCAAAAATTACGAGACGCATATCCTGAAACTCAATGTTGTCGACAAATGCCGAAAATGTGGAAATGTGGGCGAGTCGATTGAACACATTATGGCAGGATGTCCAGCCCTATAAGAATCAGCCTACCTAGGTCGCCATAACCAAGTTGCAAAGTTATTACACCAACCCTTGGCTTTGACGCACTAATTGATCGGTAAGGACACTCCTCCTTATAATAAATACTCTAAACAAGAGGTTCTCGAATCTACTGAACATCTGCTGTACTGGGATAGGCCTATTCTGACCGACAAAATGGTAGATTTCAATAGCCCGGATCTGCTGTTCATCGATAAAAAAGAAAAAACCGATACCATTATCGATATCGCCGTACCACTGTCTCATAATTTAAGAAAAACTGAGATAGAAAAACAAAGAAAGTATGGGAACCTAGGCTTGGTAATTAAGCGTCTATGGAAATTTTCCAAAATAACAATATACCCCATTGTTATATCAACTGAGGGGATAATAACAACTGACCTCACAGACACCTTCAAGGCCCTTAACATTCCTAGGAACATCCTCGTTGCCTGTCAGAGGGAGGTACTGCTGCAGATCTGCCACATCAGAAAATTCCTCAGTGGAAACTGTTAAAGGGACTACAATGAATTTTGTTTCTCTTTAGCGAAACTCGACCTTGGCAGCTCCAGAGAATGACAGCGCGTTCATTTCTAACATAATAATAATAATAATAATAATCTTTATTGTCCGTGAGGAAATTTGTCCAACATTTAGTGCAATAGACCAAATAAAACATAATAACTATAACTGTCTATAACCAGGTTACAAAGACAGTTTGTGTGGAAACACAAACTCAAAATCGGCCCTCGAAGTGGCCACCTAGAGTCTTCACCAGGATTGGAACACGGAATTTCCAGTTCCAAGTTCTTACCCCTCTACCACAGAATCTCCATATATTCATTTAGCGTACACATTTATTTTTTAAAATAATAATTATTAACCTTATCCATACATTCAAATCTAATAACATCTCCATTGTCATTTGTCATACAAACTAGACATAGATCTAGCTAGATCTAGACCTAATTTTAGATCTAAATCTACATTCTACAGGCCACACAAAAGTAAAAGCGTCTTTTCCCTTTCGGGGGCCGCTAAAAAACAAAATGTAGCCTAAATTCACACCAGACTCACTCATAGTTTACAAGTGAAAAGTTTTTATCAGATTGTTTCTATTTAATGATTTAATTGCCAGGAGAACAAAAGAGTTTTTGTGTCTGTTTGTCTTTGCTATCGGTGTCTTGTATCTCTTTTGTGATGGTAAGATCACAAAATCCTGACCCAAAGGTGATTTTTTATTTCTATTCTTTCATGGTTGGGTGAAAGCGAAAATTTGGAAACTGGAAGTTGGACGGATATTTACAAAACGTCTTTAACTATTCTCTTAGAAATCTGAAAGTTAATATATCTTTGCGGAAAATATCCCTAGCTGATTGGCCACGCTGAGAGAATTCTGGTTTAACCGAATAATTTCTCAAAATTATTTGACTATTTCAAATTTAAATTGGCTTACGTTTTTTTTAAATCAATGACATTGTTCCAAAGATGTCAATCCTTAAGACATTTCTATGTTTTTGTAGGTGTGTTTGTTAGAAGAACGACAGTTATTTTTGTTAATTAGATTTTGAACTTCCGTTTGTTGAGTAATGATTGTTACGTTACTTAACATCAACATGTCGTGTGGGTTTTAATACAGTCTGAAAACAAAGTGAAACACAGAAAAGCATCGACACAATTGTTTGTTCACAAGCAAAAAAAAATGTTTTTGACTAAAACGAAAACGGAACAATATCATCTTGTATGTTTAACTCACCTCGCCAAACATTTGATGGAGGAAAAAGTGTCAATATCGTGTTAATATCATCTTGTATGTTTAACTCACCTCGCCAAACATTTGATGGAGGAAAGAGTGTCAATATCGTGTTAATATCATCATCTTAAAGTTTGACATATGTAGTCATGAAAAAAACGTTCATTTGAAACATTTTCGGTTTATGGCCGGCAGGGGGGGGGGGGGTATACAATATTTAATATCGTATAGTTTAGTCAATATAATGGTAACTATAAAAGGTTGGGAGGGGTGGGGAGGTATTATTATCTTAAGGCTGCAACACAAAATAAAGTACCCGATACATTAACTAGAGATTTGGCCCACAAGGAAAGCATATTTTAAGAAAAAAAAGTTACATTTAGGAAAAAACATTAGCTCTGATGCAAAATATGATAAATCTTGTTTAAGTCCTTTTCAGTTGCATAACCTCAGAGTTGCTAAGTAAAATGATTTTAGCTAGTCTTCACTATTACGTATAATCTCAATGCTTGGATTTTTAAATTTAAATAAAGATATTTCTTCTATATATTATTTATAGATCATTGCGGCAGTTTATTTTGTACTTTACGCCTTTACATACAATTCTTCAATTTAAACAAAAAATTCTTAAGTTCGAAACGACAAACAATTTATGTGCAACTCTTCAGTAGTGAGCTGCGTCAAGAAAAATTATGCAATTATTATTCCACAAGACGAAACATAAATTGTGGAAAGAATTAAAAACGTCATGCCTTGTAGACAGCTTGGGTAACGAAAATAAAGTCTTAAAAGGTGTTCTTAAAAAGAAATGAAATATTTCACAGAGTTGCACTCTTCCTTGGTAGGATTATCATTGTGTTTTAATTCAAAAATATTTTTAATTTAATCTAGAAAGCGTTTCTATAACTGCATTTCAGCACATCTCGCTGTTTTAAATAATAAAATACATTTTAGCACTACTCGGTGTGTTAAATTATAAAATACATTTAAGCACACCTCGCTGTGTTAAATGATAAAGTACATTTCAGCAGGTGTGTTGAATTATAAAATAAATTTCAGCACACATCGTTGTGTTAAAGAATAAAATACATTTCAGCACACCTCGCTGTGTTTGATGCTAAAAGTGTACATGTTTACTCTCCAAGTCATATTGTGCTGATGGTGGACCGGAGTCGGTTTAAATTGTCAGCCATGTTAGATTTTAAAAAAAAAACAATGACATAATTTTTAACGTGGCTAAATAATACATCAATGATGGTCCAAATGTCAAGAGAGTCCTGGACACGTGACATCAACAGGTCTCAAATTTTTTGCTTTTTCTTTTGCATACGTTTTTTTTTTTATTCTTCCTACTTTTATTTGAGCCACACTGAATGATTTTTGTGTTTTATAATGTTTGCCCTTTACCACTATTTACACCTTTCTTAAAATTTAAATTAGGAACAAATCACGTTTATATTTGATGTCGTGATAGTCCGTGGGGGGGGGGGGGGGGGGATGTTCACCACAAATACGTCGACATCTACTCTTGCTTAAGTTTTCGATTTCTAAATATCGGGCTTACATTATATTTAGGCAATAGAACTCAGTGAAATAGCTCTAAGTATCGGGCTTACATTATATTTAGGCAATAGAACTCAGTGGCATAGTTCTAATACTCGGGCTTACATTATATTTAGGCAATAGAACTCAGTGGCATAGATCTAAGTATCGGGCTTACATTATTTAGGCAATAGAACTCAGTGGCATAGTTCTAAGAATCGGGCTTACATTATTTAGGCAATAGAACTCAGTGGCATATTGAAAAAAAAAAAAAAAAAAAGAAGCGGTATGAGAAATGCTGAGTGGATATAAGAAACCTTAAGAAATAACTTAGAACAAAAAAAAAAGGAAGATAGTGAGAGATGTTTCAATAAATAGACAAAATGTCATTGGCGCTCTGTTGAAAAATTTATGTTGCCAACTATAAAGTAAATAAGAATCAACTTGTGCAAGCGTAAGAGATTAGAAATTTGATAGTCCAAAAATATTTGGAAAGACATAGTTTATCAGCACTTCTGATGTTCTGTACACAGTTAATTTCATGAAGCTAAAATTTATTTTTTAGCTATCGCCATAATATGTAAATCTTACTGAAGTAAATTGTGTATTGTGTTTAAAGAGTGTGTATTGTTTGTCACAAGTATATGAGCCTGTAGAAATTGCCCTAAAGACCTCAGGGGCAACAACATAAAGTCTTGACTGAATGTTTGACGTCAGCTAATGATTAACTTCACAGGAGACCAAACGTTTTGGGGGCAAATTTAGAAACTTATAAAATATTTAGACTAGGTCAAAAGTCATCTGTCAATGAGAACTATAGAAGTCAAGATTTGTACATAGAAAACTAAAGGCAGTACGGACATTAATAATATTGTAAACTAGTGCATCAACTGAATATAGAAATTAATTTTTAAAATTCTAACATAGTAACTTCACAATCTTTAGATATTTATTATTATTATTATTACAACTATTATTATTAAAATCTAATCTAACACATTATAATTTTATTAAAATGCTGTACTAACAAGGTTTAGGAGTTACCTAACTTTAAGGATGTGTCGTATTACAGTGATTAGATTTACGTCGATTTATTTTGCCAGTAAAATTATGTAAGAATATCAAACATTTAATTTCTTACAGTCAAAACATTTGTTTTTCCTTACAAGAGCCCATTTGGAGTAGTATTGGATGTGGGTCCCTGGCGCAGCGCTACGCCACTGCTCCCTGGAAAGATACCCCCATGTTGAGAGACCCTAGGTGCCGCCATGTGATAAGCAGGGGTGGGGAGGAGAGATAAAAACAGCAATCATCACTTTTGATACCATGTTTATGTTTTTTAGAAGAACACATGTCACATATGGTCCGAGGTTATGTACTTTAATGTCATTCCAGGCCTAGTATCAAATGTTGACTTTCTACTTCTATCTCCCTTGTAAACTGACATACAATATTTTAAAAGGTTAAATTATATTCAAAGGTATGCCATCAATGGATTAGTAGTAGACTAGTAGTGCTATGCAAATGTTCAGGGGTGGATGGCTGAGTGTTTTGATCTTTATGGCACACAGTTCGTCAGTATTTCTGTTACACGCAGAACTGGTTCCTCATTTAGTTCGTGCCTATCTGTTTCTACTTTTGCTTCTATTACCAAAAATAAAATACATTTGTCCTCATTTCAGTTTTTATGTTTGTCATTGATTGTATTCCGATCACGCAAGCAACACCAGGATTACATTTAGCCTCAGGCATAGATTTAGATATATGATGGTTGATCAACAGATTTACACAGTGCTTCTCACTTCTCAGTGACTTCGTTTTAAAGTATTACAATTATTATAGGATTGTATTGAAACATTATTCAAAACAGATCCAATAGTCTATAGAATAATAGATCTATATATAGTTTTATTTTCTTCACCAAAAACAAATATCAGCGTAAAAAAAATATCAAGATCATAGACATAAAATACATTTATGTCTATGATCAAGAAATAGACTCTATAGATCTAGCAGAAATAAATATTAAGAAATATTCTTTAATCGTAGTGCAAAAATGGTTCAAAGGTTTGCGGATATTAAAAGAATCGAACGAAAGGAAATTTCTCAATGATCTTTAAGGGAAAACTAGACCTAGATTCTAGTATACATCATCTCATAGATCTAGGTCTACAACATTGTTCTGCGACTAGACCTAGGTACATCTTCTCATAGGTCTACATTTAATTTCTGGAACTAGATCTGCATCTTCAGATCTACATTGAACTTCTGCTAAGTTGAAACTAGTCTGGGATCAACCACTCAATGAGCTGAAAACAGCACACACGCCAACACAGTCCACGTGTTACAAAGTAATGTGTCGAACATTTCTTGCTTACAAGAGCATCCTTGTTACTCTTATAAATCTAAACGAATAGTATCACCGTAGGAAAAGCATTTAAAGTATTAGATTTAAGAATACAACGATTTTATTTGTAAATACAGTATTTTAAAAAAGTGTCTAACCTTAGTCGAATATGCTGCACTTGCCGAGATGTGTATAAACAAAGACTACACACTTTGTTGTGATGTAGGTCAGTAGGTCACCGAGCAATACGATTCTACCAGATCTATCTGCTGTAGTTACGATCGAACTTCTTGAATCATTTTCTTCTGTTTTAGTGTTGAAAAATTAACCTACATAATCTCGATGTACATGTCACCGTGATCTAGACACAAGTGATCGCGATGATGACTGGGAAGCCATGCTGATGCGAGATGATGCAACATTGAGAAAACACAGTTTTGCTTTGACAGCCAGTGTCGTCGTCCCCCCTCCCACTCACTTCTAAGCTGTGTGTGTGTTGTCACAACGACTCGATATCAAGAGGAAAAATAAAACAAAAAAAAAAGAACATAAATATTTACTAGTTGAAAAGCAATAGATATGTGTAATACAATGCAAAATAGTAACCAAAGCAAAGCTAATATTAAACAAAAAAAAACAACTTTAAATCCTTTAAAAAAAAACGCAACAACGCTACAATAACAAAAACACAGCACTGACAAATATATGTCTCAATAATATAGAATTTAAGTTATTTTCTTTTTTTTTTCTTATTAATATCAAACAATCTAATAATTGATTATTTGTTCATTATGTTAATTGATTCATGTTTTTGTTAGGTGCAATAAATGAATGTTTAAAGCAGTGATTCCCAAAGTGGTCTATATAGACCCCCAGGGGTCTACGAAGACATCCAAGGGGTCTACGAAAAGAAAATAAAAAATTGGGGGTCTATGAGATGTCCACGGGGGTCTACGATAATAGATTTCATTTAAGCAGGTCGTGACTTTAATTTTGACATCCCATTAATGTACTCATTTCATAAACTAATATATGATTTGTGCGTTAACTAAAAATATTTATCCTGTTATTCAAACGAAAAATTATTGTATTTAATTTCAATACTTATTTAAATAGCTTCATTTTCTCTACATGTAACTAATGTTTAACAAAAAGAAATGTAGATTGTACAGCGTTGATTATCTTAAGTTGGGCTTCATTTCTTCCTTGTCGAACGAGCTCTGGTTTAAGAGGATGATTTGAGATAATGCCACCCTGATAAAAAGATAAAGATTTGAAAAACTTTCGATCACTTAAAAATAAAGTTTAGGATAGACCCACAAAATCTGTCAACATCATTATCGGAGGATATTCCAGCTACCCGTCGCCTCAGCGTGGCGCCTCCATGGAAACGTTTAGGGGTGGACCTAGATAGGCTAAGAACGAGTAGCGAACCAGGCCTTCTGGTAGGTCTCCCTGGGTGAGCTTTTGTTTTTTTTTATCTCACTCGGGGTGGGGATGGAACAAGTAACCTGCAACCCAGTCCAAAAAGTCCGCCACGCCGTTCCACAAAAGGTGTCGTCATCAGTTCCGGATTGCTGGATTGGCGACACTCGCACGGAACAGTGGCGGTTACATTATAGGAATATGAGACAAGCTCCCCGCAGTTAGCATTGTTCCCGGCCACTTGTAGCGAGTGGGACCCGTTCCGGGGACGGTGCGCTGTGTACACGGCACGGCCCGGTTTTGTCCAGTCAGGGAACCGATATGGCCGTTTACCGTTGGGAGCCCTCAGACAGGACAGGGGTGAAGAGCCCCATGTCCAGGCCTGGTGGTTGGATAAAAGCCTTTCTAACCATCAACTGGATAATGGCGCCTACGGCGCCGATTCCCTACTGGACTTCATCGAAGGTCAACATCATATAGAGGTCTTCAACATCATATAGAGGTCTTCAACATCATATAAAGAAGATGGTGGCTTATGATCGTCTTACAAGATCTCTTATGTTTGATGGACTACTTCATGTAACAACAAATTTCTATATGATACATAGTATCCGTAGCAAAGGATGAAAAAAAATGTCCAGTGTGTTTGATGGTTCCAGTTATACATATTAATTGTTATTTTAATTGGTTTAAATTTGAATTTGAATAAAAAAGATCTCTCTAACTTGAAATGAAGTTTTAAATTACTTGTTCACTCTTCGATTCACTACAGCTAGAAATTAGTTTTTTAAAAAAGTAGTTGATGAATGAGCAAAAAAAAAAAAAAAGAAATACAAGTTAGGAATGGGGTCTATCAAAACCCACAAAACAAGGCAAGGGGTCTGGGGTCTAGGAGACAAAAAAGTTTGGGAAATACTGGTTTAAAGTTTCAACTTGATCCGAGAATGGGCTTGGGGGAATGATCTGTTCAATTATCTAAGAGGACGAAACCCTACATATTAGTCGTATCTGTGAATATTGAATGGTTGATTTCCCTTACTGTATCAAACAAAATAATTAATTACCAGTAATTAATTGACTAAATGTATTCATTGATTCAAGTCTTGTCTATGCCATTAAATCAGGGGTGGGCAAATTACGACCCACGGGCCACATGCGGCCCGACGGACTGTTTTATGCGGCCCTCCGACACCTACAGTCAGGTCAGGTCTGCCCACAGTATATACTGGTAAAAATGCAAATGTATTAAAAATAATATAAATATAAATTATTGCAACTGTCATTATAAAAAGTTGCAATCAAACGAAGACTATGCTTATTGGCTATACATCAATACACTCAATTCAAGACACAATCTCTGATCAGTATTTATTCAATGGTATGAAGAACTGTGTTGAATGTTGAGTAGGTTTGGAACAAGATGGCAAAGGTGACAACTGATGGAGCTCAATCTCAGACTGAGCAAACTGGTGGGGGTTTTTTAATATCCCAACCATAAACTTTAAACAGGAAAGTTTGCACAAAGCTGCATACAATTTCAACTTCCAAAGCGTAGTAGCGGTAAAAATCAAAATTATTAGAGCAAGGTTGTATTAACCACTGGTAGTTTCGATTATGAACAAACTTATCCAATATATCCTCTATCATAGCATGGGCAAGGTAAACGAGATCAATATAAAATCTGAAGGAAGAAATTGTTCTGTTACTTGAAGGACATTGACTGTGACTTTGTTACCAATATTTCTAATGAAGAGTGCAAGAAAGATTTCATGTTTCATAATTGCCAATGCAATGAGTTTTTTGTATATGAATAATGAAATGTAAATGGATGTTAAATCTTTTCAAACAAGGTCTTCACATTTCTACAAGCAAGCAAAAGAAAACAGGTTTTGTCATTTTCCTTTGCTGAAAGGTGAAATTATTTCTAGTGAAATGATTAAAAGTACAACACATATTTAGATTCCTTAATTTTGCAATTTATAAAAGCAAATTTTAAGACGTCAAGAACCGGTCTTCAATACCATTAGCTCACAATTAGGCGCAGAAGCTGATTTAGCTCCAGAGGACATAACTCCGAGCAAAGAAAATTTCCAGTCAGTACTTCCACAGGAGTCTTATGGGTGCCAGAAGCTGTATTTCCACACTTAAAAATGTGCTGCTGTTCACACATACACATGTACACATACATCTGTTCTTCTTCTTTGTTCTCATTTTACATGTTGAAGGGTTCAGATCAGTAATTCTATATCTAAGATGAACAGCGCAATGGCTTCGAGATCAGGCAGTTCTCCAAATAGTTTTGGTTCTATAGGAGGGCTTTGGGGCCAGAGTCCTGTTCAGGTCTCTGATTAAGTACGCACCATTGAAGGACATGGTCAGCATTCTGTGGAGATGCTCCACAAGGGCGAATTTCGCTCGTCCCGACATTTAACTTCTGGAACATATATTGTTTCATCCAGTGAGCAAGCATTATATTTTGGGTGGGGGGAAACTAAACAAGTATAATTACTGGTCGATGTTGACTGACTTTAATTTGACAGCTGTCACAAGGGTAACAAACTAGTAAGCTAGTTCCACAGTTCTGGAACATTTATGCACGAGTGTAAAAAGTAAAATACTGCAAATTAAGTACAACTGTATATTAGTGGGGGCTATTGTAACATAAAAAGACAACAGTAATTAAAAAAATATTAATTGATTTCAAAAATTGCTAACTCTTCTTGTAATTCCTTAACGTGGAGTGTGGAATAAAAAAAAACGTGACTATAATTCAGTGTAACTATGAATTAAAAGTTAGCTAGAGTATCTTTCTAAGTTGTATATACATATACGGGCCGCCATTCCCAAATTTAAAGAAATGCAGCCCTCGATCCAAAAAGGTTGCCCACCCCTGCATTAGATCATTGTTTCAGCTTGATCCGAGATTGGGTGTGGGAGAAATAACGTGTACAAACATTTTTACCAGACACACAGTTAGGAGGACTTGGTTTTAATAAGCTTTGTAAAAATAACCAGTTTGATATAGGCCTATACGATTGTAGATCTCAAGGATTGGAAGTGATGATTTGACTTGTTCTAACAATTTAACGCCGAGCTAGTCTTGACTAGTCATTTGAATTTGACTTTAATTCCTTTGTTCAAAGTTGGTCGTTTGGTTTCCCATAGTGCTTCATACGGTTTAATAATATAATTGTATTATTTTAAAAGCTTACCTGAATTTTCAGAACGACAAAACGTCTTCAAAATTTTAAAACTATATACAAACTAGAATAATTTTGTATTATTAGGTAGGTGGATAGTGATATCTAGCCAATAACTCTTATTCTCGGAAATGTATTGAATGAAATAATCCAACGAATAGTTTTAGAAATAAATAGACCTAGTCAAGCGTTTAGAACAAAGAATGCAGCTCCTAGTAAAAAAAAATATTTTATTTTCTTAGTATTCCTAAGCTATGGACGATTAGCATTCTGTCAGGAATGTGATCAATGCAGTAAGCATGTATTGCAAGGCAAGGGAACTTTTCGACCAGCAAGATGGCACAGTTAAGTCGGGTACTTTAGTTATTCTATTCTAATCCATGGTTTCAAAGGCAGCCAAGACGAGGGGGAGTCAATGGGGATAAGCTACCTTTGTCTATAAAGTACTCCAAATGGCATGCGACTCAAATAGCCTTTGACAACTTAGTCCAGCACCTGGCCATCTCGTATGGCTTAAATATTACGTCCATTGACTTAGCTCTTACTAACAAGTGAAGGGCTGAAGGCGCATACCAGGTGCTATAAAACCGGGAGCTTCAGGCAGATGGAGCTCGTCAGCCTAGTAAGGCAATTCATCTAGGAGAGGGTTACTCTTACTTCGAACCCCCGCCGCCATGCGGTACTTAGGCTTCTGGAGACGATTTCGAGGAAAAATCAGGAGTAAAGCCCCTTAGGCGCTGGGAGTATCAACTATGACATTCCCTTCGGCAGCTTCTGCAACTGAGTTTGTTCCAAAAGGAACGCGAAGCATTCCTTTGGATCTCCTCAGCTAGGTCAAGAGAGGGACTATGACGCGTGGGCCACCCATAACCAATTTCTATAAGGCCCAAGAATGCGCCCCTGAGAGGAAACTGTGGTGCTGCTACAAAGCGGCTAAAACAACACGGGACACAACAAAATGACCAATACTAGGGACTCATCTTGACGCCCCCATTGTTTCCCAAGACAGAAGAATCTATATATATTATAGAGGTCATTTCAGTTAATCAGCTTTTGGTGCCACTAATTTAACATGACAACACACAATTCTGCAACTTGTACGTACCATACCAAACAGGTGCTGGTATATTTTTCTCCTATGAAAGGATCATTCAGCATTCGCCAAGAGTGCTGTAAGATGTGAAAATGAAAGAGTTGTACACAAGAAGCTTATTAAATACTTTAACATTGAGGGTTTGTGAAACTGTTTATCGAGTACATATATAATATCATATTTATGTTTGTATGACGATCAAGAGAGAGAGAGAGAGAGATAACAATAAATATTTTTTTAAAAAGCCAATAACCTTGGTTTATGTATGCAAGAGATATACTTTTTTCAAAGCTGTTGTTAATCAAGTTGTTTTTTTATTTTTAACTGTGAACAGATGATAAGTGTTGGTTTTGTATTTTATGTGTGTTTCTATGTGTGCTTTAAGACGTTGGCGGATCCCGGAGTAGGGCGGGTAGGAAGTTCACTTACTTTTGTGTAGAACTTACACGATAAATGTGATTAATTAGTGAATAATCTCTAGTACGGTAAGTAATTGACTAATTGATGTTTGAACCGATCTCTAGTGTAGATGCCCTTCCCTCGCGGGTCCTAAACCACACATTCTAATGTATGTTCAAAAAGTTATAAATAGAAACAGATACAGTTTGAGGATTCATTCGCAAATATTTATTCTAAACAAGGACTTGTTGCTCAATATCGTTGAAGCATTTGCGGACATAACAATGGTTATGAAAGCTATTTGCACGATATATTAGGCTAGAGTTAAGGTTAGTCTTTAGTATATGATACTTGACTAGGACCCCACGTACTGTTAACCCTGATAGCAAAGTCTTCGGGCTCCATGGAGCCCCAGCTGGGCCAACTCATACTAATCAAATGAAACCCTTTCGGTGGATTAACTTTGGTCCAAAAAGGGGACGAGACTTGTACAGGTCATGAGACCCTTCTAGTGCAAGTAAAGAGATGGACTTGTACACCCACCCCCTCCCATTACAGGGCCAAATACTTGGCATCGGTACTGTGCATGAACGTTGCCCAAGGCCCCACGTACTGCTAATTTAAGGGTCGCTTTTGCGCGCCGGGGCCTGGCGGAGGCGCGGAGAGTTGAAAGAATGGCATTTACCAATGTGCAAATTTAAATATAAACATACACACACGTATCAAAACTTGTGGATCCGCCTTTGTTTTACACACAGAAACGCATGTAAGAAACTATTGTGAGCTTAATATGTTAGTCCTATCGCAACAACAAATAATTCCTCACAGTGACACAAGAAGGAAATTCAGATTCGCGCTGTCGTCAGGTTAAGTTGACCCACACACCCTGAGCTGGAAAGAAACCTCTGTCGTGTCAACAAAGTAACCTCTCTTATACAATACATTGTAAACTTTCAAACACAATGCATAATGAGTTTTTTTTTAAAGAAACATTTTTCTTTGTCTTTTGTATAGTTCCTGTTGTATTCAAAGATGAAAGCTGTGTCATTAATATTCTCTTTACCGCACCACACACCAAGCGCTTGTTGTATACAGGCAGTGTTTCTTACTACAAGTTTCTTTTCTGATCTAGGTATTGTTTTTACAAACTTGCAAAGTTGAATTAACAACAGTGGCGTAGCTAGGAATTTGCCATCATTTTGAGGCCCGGGGCTAGACCTCTTTGGGGGCCCCTGCATTTTGCGTGATATTTAATATTTAATGTAAAAAAACACTCATTTGGGGGACACCACAAGTGGGGGCCCCAGGTGATTTTCAAATTCTCCCCCACCCTAATTACGCCTCTTATTAACAATGATTGAGAAAAGTGGCTTACCGTAACAAAAAATTCAAAAGGAATAACAAGAAAAACTATCAATTTTTGTTATTGAATGAAACTACCTCCATCCTCCATTAAACAACCGAATTTATAATAAACTGTATTTTTTTTAAAGTAAAATAAAAAACTGTTCTATTTAAACTGAGTATCGAACCAGTGATTTATCACTGACAGCTCTGGAAGGAATAATGTTACCAATGCGGCTAGCGGGAATAACATGCGATATCAATAATTTAATGGTAGCCTACCTTCATTACAAGTAAAACTCTTTAAGATCTAGTCTTCATCTGGATATACTTCTAGATCTGGAATCTAGATGCAGTCTGTAACACATTTGAGTAAAAGTATAAGCAAAGCTTAGATAATCATTTTATCAACTTTAAGCAACTTTACATTTAATCAACAACTCAGTTATCGGGTACATCACGCTACGGCCGTCTACGCCATGTTATTTTTTTTTTATTTAAAAATTCCATCTATATATTAAACTCATGAATCAATACTTAATATCAATAATGCATTACATTTGGAAATTCCCGAATGCTGACGTCCCTTATAGAACGCGATAGTCTTTTCGAAATCGATGTTGGCTCTCCATCTTGTCTCCCTTCATCAAAGTGAATTATTTCGACCAGCTCCTTTATGTTTAGAAATGTGCCTAGTCAGACAAACGCCCCTGTCCCTCTTAAATGGGTTCAAATGAATTTTCATAGAACTTAGATATTTATGTATTGTATTGATACCCTTTTCGCACCCCGTCCGGGGTGGCTGTCATCCCCTCGGTACGCCACTGATTTAAGATCTTCTTTCTATTTTTAAGTATTAAAATATCCGAATTCTAAGTATTTTTTTCAAAAATCGAAGCAGACATAGTTTCAGCTAAGCTATGAGTTGAATCAGCTGTAGTGTAGGCGGATTGATACAATTAGAATTGTTTGATGTTCTGTCATGTGTTTGACCTACTTTCACAGAGCCATTGTCTTAATGCGTAAGTACGATTGATTTTTTTTTCTCTAGCCAATTTAAATGCTAACTCTTCTGCTGGGTTAGGGGAAATGTTTAGATCTTGGTATTGGAAAAAAGATCTCTTTGTTATGTGATCTCTGTTTCAAATCTTAATGTGTGAATAGACAGACTGGTGGAGTCTATCCACGTCGACCGTTTAAGGGTTGTCCACGCCATAAGTCAATGACAACAGGGTTGCAAGGCTACAAGAAAATATGTAGTGTTGAAAGAAAAAATGGCCTTGAAAAATGAGTGTCGCTAAACCAAAACATGCACGAGCAACTGTGACACTAGGTGTTTTTCACCTACATTATTTTTCTTTTTTTTTTCACTTTTCAGTAGATGATAATTAATTACGTAGCCCTGATGTGGGGCTCCAACAGTGAACCATGGGCCATGAGACCGAACTAAGGTAAGGAAGAGGGACACAATGATGGCGCTCAATAAAGCAAGGAAGAAATATAAGGATGGCAATGTCTTCCATTCTGAAGATAAAGGATGCGTGCAGTCAGGGCGGACTGTCTATTTGGGCCGGTACTCAAAAGAACCTCATGAATGCCACTATGGCACGCATTAAATTGTTAAAGGTTTTATAATATTCTCATATATCTTTTACAGACTACAGTGTAATACTAATTTAATCTAACACATTTTCAAAAATAATGTAATAGCCTACATCCGTAGATAGTGCTATTAGTAGGCAACATATGGCGTATATTTCTTATAAACAATGATTTTGAGAACAGAGAGGCCTATGTTTGAAGGCCCATCATATGATATATAATTTATGGGCTGTACTGTGTAGAAATGCCTAGGCCGATTTTGACATCCAGTCCGCCCGTGCACATGACTATGCAGACCCAGTCACGACCTGCATATTTTCCCGCATCTCGTACAGACAAAGCCTTTTCTCATGGCGGTCTATTTAAGTTTTCTTTCCGTCTTCTGCGCCTGTCTTTCATAGTGGCTTTTCTTTGAGTCTCAAATGTTTGTATCGCAGCCTTTGTGAGAGCTCTCCAACTCAATGTTAAAAGAGCAGTGGTTCTCACCACACTTTTGTATGGCTCTGAGACCTGAATGATTGGCAAGAAATGGCCTCTGAAAGAAACAGTTGGAGAGCTCTCACAAAGGCCGCAAGACGCACATTCGAGGCCTATAGAATGGCCCTTTGAAAAGACAGGCGCAGAAGACATAAAGAAAACTTAAATAAACAGAGTCGGAACTGAGTTTGCCTGGGGCCTTATGGGACATTGTACACTTTTGTAATTTACTATATATATGCATATATATTTTATGCCTCCACAAAAATTCTGTCCGTGGCCTCCACATACTTAAATCCGGCCCTAGTTGGTGTCCCTCTATTTTGTTTTTGTTTTCTTTTTAATTCAGTCATGCGGCCTGTAAAAAAAATAATTTGGTCCGCAGGCCGCAGAAGGTATCCCTGTGATCTAGTTTACAGAATATATTATTTGTCTATGACGCCTTTCACATGTTACTCTAGTTTTAAATTCTTATTTTAATTATTTGAGATTGTCGCAACAAACTAAGCAATGTCAAGGACGCTACATTTAATTTCACTGTTGCCAACTAAAATTTAAAAAAAAAAAAACTTAAGGCTCATCAACAATGTCTTGAGAAGGAAGAAGAAGAGAACGAAGAAGAAATACTTTCTTTACTTTAATGTTGATACACAAAATGCACCAAAAATCTTGCTATTTATAGTTTATCCGCCAGTAATAAAAACTTCTAATAAAATTATCTTTTTATTTGAAACACCTAAAAGAGTTATAAATTAAAGATTGTCTTCAAGGTATATCATATTTTTATGGTATTTTAATGTGGCGTAAACGCCATGTCGGTATCAAAGGAATATGGCTGAAGCATGTGGGACTGTGAGGCCGGAAACATATAACAAAGCGCCTGCGATTATCCTGTCTCATTGAAATTCTGTGCTTTAAGTGGGCAAGACGTCGTCTAATTGTTTATATTTCGTTTCGTTCGCTTGTCTCCGCGTGGACAATTCCTGTTTCTCGTTGTCACATTTTTTTATTCACACATGTATTTAGTGCATGGTGGTTAATGTTCACCAGGTGTCACGCACAAAGGGAAATAACTGTGAAGATTTAACATGGGTAAAGACTAGATCTAGATTTAGGGCTACCAGGAAGACAGAAAGGACGACAAATAGATCACTTAAGAGAACCATCCCTTACAAAGGAGGACAAAGCCTTACAAAGGTGGACCAAGCCTTACAATGAGCACCAAAAAATAGTTTTAATTTAAAAAAATTTTGACTTTGTAAAATTTGAAACACTAGATTTTATTTGAATATTTTTTTTTAATGTAAGAAGTGTCATTGAATTAAAGGCTGTGAGAAAAATGTCTGTGCAACCTCAAAATATATTTTTGGAAAATGGAATAAAAAGGGGGAACACAGACAAATTGGGATATGATTTGTGAAGTAGGATAAAATTTCGTCAGCACGCATGCGCAAATGTTTTTTGACAGAAGTGTTGATTACATCCGTTTGTCAAGGACATTGTCATTTTTCTCATAGAGGAAATAAGATTGGTAGCATGTAAATATTATTTTCGTCCGATTTAGTTAGCCGATTTGAGGATTCATTTGCAAGGATCGTATTTCTTTTTCAGACAAATCAAAGCGTGTTATATTTGATCCTTGCATTCTCGTTTTTCATTGCTTCTTGTACATCTTGTAGCAGTGTCTTCCTACTAACATTCGTTGATGAATCATGCAGTAGGTTCCAATGACTTTGGATATTCTGCACCAAGCGTTGAAAACTAGACCAACATACTAGCAAACTTGGACCACCAACTAAGCAGACACCACTCTACTATTTCTTAAAGAGATTTTCTACTTTTCCAAAATATGAACCAACTTTCTCTTATAAACCTACATTACATGCTGTTGTTGTTTTATGTGGCTGCAAAAGAAAAAAATCGTCTTTAAAATCGTCATCATTGTTATATCTAATATTTACCTTTAAACAACTGGGTATCCTGTGGACAAAGCGCGCATGTTGAGTATCAGAATGACGTTGCAGCTCATAGAACTTCGTAACAAGTAGACGCACTGGCGTTTTGCAATTTTTGCTTAAACTATAAAAGTAAGACAAGGACGTAATCAATGGGACATTATATTTTCTTTTCTTAACTTTCTTTTGTGCCAGATCCATTTTTATGGCTTGTTCCATATTGAAAGTATTAACTTCCATAACATGGACTCTATGGAGTATTCAACTAGTTGAGTCTAAGACTCTTGCAGCTCTAGGCCTACGGAAGCTTGCCTCCATCTGCCTGTCTGAACAAACTTCCGTCTTGGAAAGATCCAAGCAGTTGTAAATGTGTACATCCCTATTGCCTATGGCTCGTAAAAAGACGGACATTTTCCCATTTTAGGACCTGTTTGACGGAGAACAGGACCACGCTAAAGAAGAACATGTCCTCCTTCCACAACTTATATCACCACATCTGTCGAGTACAATTTCTTTCCCTTGTTCAAGAAACCAAACAAAATAATAAATTACCAATATTTAATTAACTAATTGGTTTAATTTTTTTTTTCTAGTGTTGTCCTGTAAACGAAATTGCGCTAAATTTCAGCTTCATCCGAGATTGGGTGTTGGGTGTTGAGAGAAAAAACGTGTACAAACTTGTTACCAGACAGACAGAATTAATTTAAGCTTTGTAAAAATGCGCTTCAAATTGCGCCTGACATATAGATCTAGATCTACTTCAGCTACATAACCCATTGATACCTAGATTGTCTCTGAAAAGGGGAAATAAAAAAAAATGAAGGATCATCTGTTTATAAGGTATGCAGGTGAATATGTAGCAGGTAAATATGCAGGTGAATATGTAGTTTTCAATACCTACTGCACCGGATATTAGAAGAAGATATGGAGTAACAACTATGAACAACATCAACAACAATAACAACAGCACTTCTATACGAGGTAGACGTGTACGGGGTGAAACTGTTTCGGACATGATTGTAATGTTTGGTCAGATGACGTTCTTAATATTAGCATTACATTGTTAATAGTCACAATGTCAATGAACTGGTGGTTATGACGACATGGTCCAGTGAGAGCCTGTCCTAACGAATGTGACTGAATGATCGTCTAAAATAGTCTAAATGATGGTGTCCCTGCGGATAAGAGGGTTAGTAATTGGTGAAGCTATCATTCATGGCCTCTGGAAGAAGTTTTTTAATTTGTTTAATTGTATAAAGAGCCCGAGGTACAATTGTTGTCAATAGAGTATGGTAATTAAATAACACTTAATCATGATTACTAAATGTTGTTTTAAAGATGATTTTTATTTTTAGTATGTAAAATGCATGGTTTCTTTTTAAAAACAAAAATAAACAAAGTAGATTCCCTTGCAGTAGATTGTAGAACATTAACTACATCTTCTCTTATTCAGAGTTTTAACAATTATATTTGATAAGAAGTTGAAGAACTTTAAATATATCACTTAGTAATATAGATTTTGAATAACTTTATTTTTAATGGATAAGTCTGTGAGGTTAAAATGAGGTATACCTCCCTTGTTTTACTATTAATGTAGTAGTTCTAAAAATGTCATTTTAAAAACAAAAACCCTTTCAGAAAACAAAGACTAGACGTAGCGCTTGAACGTTTGATAATTCTGAAATATTATAAAATCGGATTTTCAATATCTTTTCAAGTTTTTGAGATCTCAACATGATAGACGGACAGACAAAAGGACAAAACAGACGGAGCGGCTAAAAATTGAAAACTAAAAAGAGATTTCTGGGTTTAAAATAACAAAAGGTTGCAGTATTGTTTTAAAAAGAGCTGATACATCCATAATTGTTTTTTCAAATATTTGATACTTGGTTTGGGAAATTAAACGAATAGGCCCAGCAATAAAAAAAATTAATTACAGGAAGCAGAAACCAATGACGCATGAACTTACAGACTTAAAAAAGGAAGTAAGATTTATGTCAGGCCATGGTACATTGCAGGTGTACTATAAAATAATTGGTTCCTACGTGTTTTGGTTTCATTCGTTTTCTTGCAATTAAAAAATAATTTGCATTAAAAACAAAGTAAGGCAAAAAGTCAAATAACAAGTTCATTTTTCCTTCTCAGAACTCTGATTGTCTACTTCTATTTCGATACAATAGTTTTCTTTTTTTTTTTTAACTTTAGACTATTTAGATGGAGTCTCACATATGGATTTGAATATAGGCTTCAGCCCTGTTTGAAAGACTTTAATTAAATTGCACTTCATTAATGCTAGGGTAATGATACAAGAAAACTTAATACACTTGTACATTGTTTTGTGTTGTTGTTGTTTTTTTGTAAGTTTAATTATGCTAATTTTGTTTTTACTTGTCTGTGTGTGTGTTTGTGTAGGTCTTATTCCTTTAAGCTTCTACAACTAAGCATCTTGTAGACATGTCGCTGTGTCCACAATGACATTCAAGTCTAGTGAGTGCAGTGTCATCTCTCTTCCTCCTTTTCTTCTGTCCAGCACCCCCTCCCCACCCACACAGCACGGACACTCAGGTCGTTGTTAGGTAACAACGTTGTTAGCCATTCAAGTTGTTTCATTGCCCCCCCCCCCATACATCATCGGTTCGTTAAGTACTTCCAGGTGTCCGCATTCAGAAAATGGGTTAATATCGAGGTTCTAACCAATAGCAGTAACAAAAAGAAAATGATTCTTGTCTTGTGGTGTGTCTTACTATTTTATCCTTCACCATAACATGCTCCTAAGTCTTCTAAAACGTTGGGCTACCACACATAATCCTTTTATAGCATATCAATTCGACTGCAAGGATTGTCCTCTCTAGTTCTGCAGTTAGCGTCAAGAATTCGCAAGAATACAAGATACTGGTCATGACTAAGGAGAGCATCAGGCTGATTTTAGTGACTATGTTTTTCCAGATTGTTTTCAGCTTTGCAAGTACTGCTGTGGACTGTCAATTCTGGCCAGTAGTTCATGTTTGGTTTCTTCGTCTGAAACTATGTTTTTGAGATATTGGGAAGCGTGGTCGAGATGGTAAGTGCGCTTGAACTTAGCTTGGTTTGGATACCTATGAAGGGGGCTGGAGGTCCGACACCCGACTCGGGCAGAGTTGTGTTTACTGAGCGCCTAAAGGCAGCACGGAAAAATCTTCTCCCAGATACCCCCTGTGTGCTGTTTTCTTCAGTTGTTCAGCACTGCCGTACAGGGTGTTGGTTATGTTGGGCTGTAGTGGAAGTAGGGTCTGCCTAAGGGAGGGGCATTCAAATAGGATATGGTTTATGGTTTCAAAGGGGTGGGCGCAGTGTCTGCAAAGGGGGAGTTGTGTGGAGTTTATTTTGTTCAGGTGGTAATTTAAAAGTGGTGTGTGTCCTGTTCTTAGTTGGAAAATTGTAGATTGTTCTTTACGGGGGAGGAAGTTAATACTGTCCAGTTTGTTAGGCGTAGTCATTTCTTTGTACATGGCTCTGCCTGTGTTTCCTGATGCCTATTGGTTGAGCCACTCCTCTTTGTGATTGTTGACTAACATTGACCTTAGGGTGAGGTAGTTAACAGGTCTATCTGGTTTTTCCATAGATGATCCTGCCTTTGATAGCTTATCTGCCTTTTCATTTTCCATGATGCCAATGTGTCCAAGTAGTGCTATATAGAAGAGATTATTGTGTATATTTTATTTATTTTTTTAGTTTAGCCATTAGTGTCTTCTAAAGCGATTTCAGTACAAGTTTGTGACCTAGTGAATAAGTTTAGTTCATAAATTGTAACCCTTAATGGGTGCAAAGCAATATGTATTGGCAATGAATTGTACACCGCGAAGATCAAAGTACTGCGGAAAACAGAAATGGAACAGGACATTAAAGAGAGAGAGAGAAAGAAAGAACAGAGAGAGAGATATATAGCAAGAGAAAGAGATAATTGAGAAAGAATGCTGGCCGCCATTTGAAAAACAAATCACTTTATTTAAACTATTTAATTAGATATTTACATGTTTGTGATGGAGTCGCATTTAATTTAATTAATTATTTAATTAAATTATCAATCATTACAAGTTGTCTTAATCACTTCTACATATAACACAAGATTGACATTTAACTCTGTAACCAGAATAATTTACCTCTCACAATAAAATAATTATTATAACCAACAAACGCGGGCTTTAGAAGAACATTATTTCTTAAATGAATGATGAGTCTTACTGCATTACATCGCAAATCCATACATTCAATAAATTATGATACATTCTCTAGAACAAATAGACAACGTTATACTCATGTCACAAAAATACGTCAATGATTTTACAAGAAAGACTTTTGATTCACATCAAAGTAACTCATCTTGGCATTTTGTTCCGTGTAATACTGCCAATATATATTTTCATAGTAACATTTTGAATATTTAATACAAACGCTCCATACCTGTTTTTTATTCCTTGTTTTGTTTTTGAAGAACCGAGGAGTCACAGACAGAGATACGGCACGAGGGGTGTCTCAGGATTAAGCACGCCTCCAGTTCAAAACAAGATAAATCGTATTTACACGCACACAAACACACTTATAGACAGTGTAAATCAAGTGAGAGAAGTATAACACCTTGTAGTGCGCACTTTAAGACATTACATGGTGTTGTAATAGAGAGTAGGTCAAGCCATAGAGAGTAGGCCAAGCCATAGAGAGTATGTCAAGCCATAGAGAGTGGGTCAAGCCATAGAGAGTAGGCCAAGCCATAGAGAGTATGTCAAGCCATAGAGAGTAGGTCAAGCCATAAAGAGTAGGCCAAGCCATAGAGAGTGGGTCAAGCCATAAAGAGTAAGCCGGGTCAAAGAGAGTAGGCCAAAGGATAGAGAGTAGGCCAAGCCATGGAGAGTAGGTCAGGTCAAAGAGAGTAGGCCAAAGGATAGAGAGTAGGCCAAGCCATGGAGAGTAGGTCAGGTCAAAGAGAGTAGGCCAAGACTTTTTTATTATACTGTCACTCGAGAAATTCTCGTTGCATTCAACAAGTGAGTTAATCCCACCTTCTTCATATGGCCTTGCTATATTTTATATTATCTTTCAAGATTCGTTTCTATGGTGGGGAGTTATATGTGTAGCAATCTATTTTGGTATTTCTGGTGTACAGAATATAGGATGGGTTAATAAGTTATGTATTTTATAATGTATTCCATTATTTGTCTGCACTCTTTAGCATTGTTATGTGAATCAGTTCTAGTCTTTTGCTGGTAGCTAAAGCCATTTTCATTATGTCGTTGTCGACAGTGACCTTGATATAGTTTGATTTCTTTGGTTGAAAATTTCTTTGAATAATCTTCTTTGGACTTGATTGCGTCTCTCTTTAGGTTACGTTTTATTGACCTTCCCTTTATTACTCGTATCGCTTTTTTTTTCCTATCTTCAAGTTTTGCTTAACGTCAACCAGATCTTTAAAATCGAAAACTAAACAAAGAGGAGCGTACTGTGTTTAAACTGTCTCGTGATAATCTCCGATAGTTGTCTCCCTTCAAGCTCAATTAGAAAATTATTACAAACGTTATTGTATATATATATATCATTATTTTACAAATGGGTCGAATATTGCACTTGCGTGACGTCATCGCCGTCTATATTGTCAATTTTGTTCATGACGTCAGCAGGGTCAGAGTTCAAGGTGAACGTATACGTCACTGTCTCCGCTTCTGCTTCGTAGACGTCCATCTTTGTGGAGGAGACCTTGGCCGTGCACTGGCGGAAGATGCGGAAGACGAGCAGAGGGTCGGTCTCTTTCGTCACGTAGCGCGACGTGCACATGGACACAACGAGTCCGACGAAGAAGGTGACCAGGACGCCGATGACGCCGTACCATACGTAGGAGATGTCGTACATGAAAAACGTGAAGCCGTAAGGGTCGGAGCCTGGGTCGACCTCTCCGGTGACGACGTCCACCGTGCTGGGCAGCTCTGAGGTCATGGAGTCGTTGTCCACACTGAACAACGTGGCATTGAGGAAGCACATGTCCGAGGGAGGGCCCGGGAGGGGTCTGATCTTCCGTCCGTGCAGGTGCATCCCTATGACGAGCCACAGGTTGACAGCGATGGAAGCCGCCCCGCCGACAAGCGCACCAAACTTGTTGGCTTTAAGAGAGACTGCGCCCAGCAGAAAAGCTCCCGTCACTGGACTTCCGAACGCGCCAACGATTGTGATAATCTTCTGGGCGACTGTACCTTCGATTCCGATGGCCACAAATCCAAGTCCAATGACCACGAGTCCGTAAAATAAAATGAAGACTTTATTGATGAAGAATCGACACAGTTCTGAGTATTTAGCTAAAGGTTTCTTGAGGATCTCATCCATGGTGTTGCTGGCCATTGAATTGATACCTGGAGAAAAAAAGAAACAAATAGTTAACTGTCTTACAGAAGTGTGAATAGGAATGTGCTGAAGGCCAGTCCGCGAACAATTGAGCACTGGACATGTTTAGAGGTAATTAGAAGATGATGGTCAAAATTTTATGTTAACACTTTGGATGCTATAAAAACAATATATTGAAGTGAGAAAACAAAAGCTCACACATCTACCTACCTATCTATCTATCTATCTATCTATCTATCTATTTATTTATTTATTTATTTATATTTCTCTGTGTATCTACCAATCTCTCTCTCTCTTTCTCTTTCTATCTTTCGTAATTTCTCTCTCTCTGTCTCCGTGCATAGGCCTGTTTAAATTATATCAGTATTACACATATATTTTAAATTAAGATTGAATTGTTCATATTAATTGAAGCTTAATCTAACACTGACCTGAAGACACAGTACAAAGGGCACTGCTGAACAGTGCTGCCATGTAGAGTCCCGGTATCCCGGGATGATCTTTCATTGCAACCAATGCGAAGAATGGCGGGGTTTGGTTTCTGTTTCTGATCAAACCTGCCTAGTTGAAAGAAACGATACAAATACTTTGAAGAAGTTGAAACTAAACCTGTGGCTAGTTGGGGGGGGGGGGGGTGTTGGCTGAATGGCTAAAAGATTGATCTCAAAACCGAGATGTCTCGAATTTGAATCCCAATGAAGACTGAGATTTTTTTTTTTTTTTTTTAAACCATTCAGCATAGGTTGGGGAATTAAAAGTGGTAGAGCAATACGGTAGTCACGTGACACAGTTGGACATGAATTTTACATCATCTGCCCCCATTGGGCAAAGTCTGAACGGGTAATAGAAGTGGTCCACACAGGCAGGTAAAAGGCTGGTTTAAATATTTTCAGAAAGAATATCATAATGAAATTCTATTAAAGGCAAATGACAGAGAAGAATTGAGAAATAAGATTGACAGATCCTGTGTGGTGTCCCAAAGGTCCAGCAGACCAAAGGATAGGTGAAAGAAAATAAGAAGTTAGATGTGAACCTGCCCTAAATAATGTCTTATAATGAGTATCTAATTGTTTTTTAAAGGATCAATTTCTTATTCAAAGCCTCAAGAAAAAATATCTCTGTAAAAAAAAAAATTCCTTTTACTTTGTGTTTTGCGGTAGGATTGGATCAAAATACTACACGCGATAATGAAAAACTACTTATTAATCTTTTTTTAAAACTATGTAAAACTTATTTGCAAAGTAAATAAATAGATTTTTTCTCTTTAAAAAAAGTTAATGTAGTTATTAGTATGACAGAGCTTGCATAAATTAGCAATAAAATTGTAAAAAATAATATTTTTTGATAAAAATCTAAAACCATTTGCATAAATGTGTTTAAAAAATGGTAAATAGTTATTTCCCTCACTAAAAAGCCTTCAGTGTTTGTTACTATTAATAGTAAATAATTGTAAAAATGGTGTATTTTATGAAAAAATTGCTTGATTCATTGATTTAAAAAATTAGATTTTTCGTTTTCAAACTGAAGCACGCGAAATCCGTTTCTAATTTGGCCCCACAATAGTTAAGTCAGGCCCTGCTATTTAGCGACGGGTGAATACTGTTTGTTCTCCCACCACACCCTCTTTTTTTTTTTCGCCTCTAAAATTACGTGGGGTAACTCTAGTCCGTCCGACTTACAGAAATAAAAGAGTGATCTTTCCATTACTTAGTGTCTAAACTCTTTAGCTATGAAGAGAATTATATATATAGATTAAAGAATTCAAATTGCTTCTTTAATCGTTCGAAATAAAAATTTTATCGAGATTATTTTCTACAGTTTCCGCTTTAAATTACATTTAGACCTAAATATTTTTTTCATGCCAACGCCACAAAAGCTGTGGGTGATGTTTTATTTTAGACATGTCCTGCATGCAAGATTTTATTATTTATGTATTTGTTTATAAGAGCTAGGAGCGTAGAAAAAAGTACACTAGAGTTTATAATGGAAAGAACCGCACAAGTACTCATGGTTCTTAATTATATTAAGAAAATTAATCCACACAGGTTTACAGATACGCTAAATAAGTTGGGTTTCGTCCCCATAGATAATTAAAAATAAACTTCATAGAATCCTAAATAATGCTGGTAAAATCATTGGCAAAAAACAAACCCCATTTGGGCAGCTGTTTGAGACAAACATTCATAAAAAAGCTAAAAAGATCATAGAAAAAAAAATCTCCCTTAGTGTCAGGATTTTGTGATTTTAACATCACAAAAGAGATACAAGACACCGATAGTAAAGACAAACAGACACAAAAAACTCTTCACGTGGCAATCACACTGTTATATGATCTGATAAAAACTTTTCGAATTTAAATTATGAGTGAGTCTTGAGTGAATGTATTTTGGTTTTCTATAATTATAATGTTTTATTTGGCGTAATGCACAAATTGTAAGACAACTTTGTTTTATTTAGGCACAATAAATAACTGTTTAAAGTATCAACGTCATCAGAGAATGCGTTACGGAGAAATAGCGTTAACAATTTTTAAGCGGACTGAACGTAACAAATTTAGCCATATATGTGAATACTGAAGGATTAGTTTCCCTTGTTGATATTAAACAATTGACTAATTGGTTACTTTTTTTATTGAATCATGTCTTGTTTACTCTAATGAATAATTGTGCAAAGTTTCAACTTGATCCGAGAATGGGTGTAGGCGAAATAACGTATTCACATTTTTTACCAGACAGATACAGACAGTCAGACTGACAGATTGACTTGATATAAGCTTTGTAAAAAAAAATTAACCCATTAGTCAATTAATTATTTTGTTTGATATCGAATAAGGGAATTAACTTCTACACTATTGAGAGATATAGTTGTACGTGCGGAGCTATTTCCCTTAAATAAGTATTGTTTTTTTACAAAATGTTTATTTTTACAAGTTGCCTTTTTTTTAATTAAACACAATAGCATTCCACGTGAGAGAACAGTCACAACACACAGAGAAGTTTTTTGAATGACCATACACAGGCAACTTGATTTTTTTTCGCGCTCCCTGTTAAACAATTAGCGTTGATACAGTCTGACAGGAATGAAAGGAACAAACGAGTTTTTGTATCATTTGTTTCTTGTCTTAGAAGTCACCCACTTTAAACCACAAAACAAAGAACGCGTGTTTAATGTGTTTTTATGCTACAAGTCATCACGAGAGACGAATGCAAATGTCAGTGGATGAAAATGCATCAATTCATCGCTGGCAGACAGTGACACTAGGAAGTGTCAGCCGCAGCGCCGCTCGCGTGAGGTCCTCCGCCCCTAGCCTGAATGGCCCGCAAATTATTTCCTTGTTCAGCGGAGCAGAAAGATCTGACTACACGTGTCTGGTTATTGATGTTGTTGTTTCAAAGCTAGCGACAACGTCGGCGACGCAATAAACTACAGGGCCGCCACTCAGTGACAGCGACGCCCTCTCAAAGCTACGCGCCTATAAGGGCATCTTGAAACTTCTCGCTGATATATAGTGAAGTACGAAAACTATATTGCGCATGCGTTTAGGGCCCCTAAACTACTTTTTCTTTCCCAAAGTCAAACACCCCCCTCCCCCACGCCATTTTTTAACCTAACGCCGTTTCGAGTGTAACTTTAACGAATGCGCGACTTTTTCAAGACAAGGTATAAATAGCCAGAAACTAGCCTCTAAGTCTCAGCGAGACAAGGTATTAAATAGCCAGAAACTAGCCTCTAAGTCTCAGCAAGACAAGGTATTAAATAGCCAGAAACTAGCCTCTAAGTCTCAGCAAGACAAGGTATTAAATAGCCAGAAACTAGCCTCTAAGTCTCAGCAATCCTCTTTTGACTTTCGCCGTAGAGGTTCTGTGACAGTTCGCGTAACTTAATTCCCCCCCCCCACACACACACACACACTTTTCCTGGTCAGCAGCTGTTCTTAGCTGGACAATAAGAGAGAGGCCGACCCATTCATTTATGTTGTACAGCCATCTTTACTTTGGACGACGCATTTTTCGTGTTCCCTCCACTGTACCATGTCTTATAATACCGGAATGAACCAGCTCAGCTCGTCTCTTCCCTGTTACCGCCTATATGACAGGCAGAGAGTTTGCTTGTACACGTACAATTATTCTTTACTATTTACAACAGTGTGATAGAGTACTTTGTGGTGTGACATAGTACTTGGCTGTGTGATATCGTACATTGCGGTGTGACAGAGTACTTGGTTGTGTGATATAGTACATTGCTGTGTGACAGAGTACTTGGCTGTGTAATACAGTACATTGCGGTGTGACAGAATACTTGGCTATGTGATAGAGTGAGTACTTGGCAGTTTAATGGAAATAAAGAGCTTGACAACCAAACTGAGCGTCTTCATTTCCAGCCTTGGTAGAGGATTATGAGGAATCCACAGTTCTAATGGATACCAAGCAATGGTTTGTGAAAGTAAAACCGTTTCGATGTGCTGACAGACTGATAACAATCTTGTATGTTAAACTGGTATGACACTCTAATAGAAAAGCCTCATATGACATCCTGTTTAAGTTATCACCTCATATCCCAACAGACAGTTCTATTTTTTGTCTCCAGATAACTGTTGCAATAGCAGTGACATGCCAAAAAGGAAAAGTTTTAAATCCATAAAACCTCACCCAATCCAACTTTTAAAAAAGTCCTCAAACCACCAGATTTTGAACTCTAGTAACCAAATATTTGTCCTCTAAGTCACCATGTACCAGACTGCTCCAGGTAGTTACTGCACATTCTCTTCTCTTTCCATTGGATTAATTACAAGTTGTTGTTTTTTTTAATTACGACTTTTGATCCTCAACTTGTCGCTGGGATAATAGCAGAAAAAAATGATTCCAGAAGTTATGTTCTATTCTGAAGCGTACTTTCTTGAATAGAAACCTCATACGTCGTGCTAAATTCTATCGGCAATGAAAATCCTAGATAGAATGAGGTAAATGAGAATTATGTTAGGGCTAAGACTTAAAATGGTCTCTCTTTTACGGCTCTAATTTAGGCAACAGTTCTGACGCTAAGGATGGGGAGACAGGGAGGGGGGGGGGGGGAATTCCAGGTTATTGTGTCAAAAATCCGAATTGATAATAGAATTGATGCCATCAACCATATGGGGGAATATAAACTGTCAGTAAGGGTTGACTGTGATCAGGTTTGACTGTTGGTAAGGTTTGACTGTTGGTAGGGTTTGACTGTTGCTAAGGTTTGATTAAGAAGCTAGTAGGTTTTATTTGGGCCAATACGTAAGAGTTTATTGTAGTGTTGTTTTGTTTTTTAGCGGCCCCCGAATGGGGAAAAGAAGCTATTAGTTTTGTGCGAAATGTCTGTCCGTCTGTCCGTCCGTCCCGTTTAGATCTCGTAAACTAGAAAAGATATTGAAAATCCGACATCACAATATTTTAGACCATTCAAAGTTCTGATGCAACGGCTACTTTTTTTTCCTGAAAACGAAAAATCTAATTTTAAAATCAGTTATGCAAGCAGTTTTTTTAAAGAGAAAAAGCTAATTAGTATGCATTTTATGTTAGACCTAATTTTAAACGAATAGTAATCTTATAAACTTTATTTTCTTGAATTATTGTATAATAACCAGTACATCATAAATAAAAAATTAAGCCTTTTCAAAACAATTACATTATGAAGAGACCAGGAGAGGCTCGGTAAAGCGCTTAGCTTCCGAACCGAGGGTCCGGGTTCGAATCCTGGTGAAGACTGGGATTTTCAACTTCGGAATCCTTGGGCGCCTTTGAGTCTACCCAGCTCTAATGGGTACCTGACATTAGTTGGGGAAAAGTAAAGGCGGTTGGTCGTTGTGCTGGCTACATGACACCCGAAGGCCACAAAACATGATTTTTACATCATCTGCCCTATAGACCACAAGGTCTGAAAGGGGAACTAATTAGGCCAGGTTCACATCAAACTTTGCATTCACTTGCACCTATCCTTTGATCTGCAGCACCATAGGGGCACTACACACGATCTGTCAACCTTCTTTCTCCATTCTTATCTCTCATTTGTCTTTGATATAATTTCATTTGGATGTTCTTTCTGAAAATATTGAAGCCTGCCTGGGTGAACCACTTCGGGGGCCGATTTTAAGTTTGTGTTTCCACACAAACTGTCTTTGTAACCTTGTTTATCATGATCTTAGCCCTATGCTCGTTGCCTCTATATGACTGTGACACGTGACGTGGTTATTGTAGACTTCAATCTAGAGACACAGGTACTGCGTGGTTATTCAAGACTTCAATCTAGAGACACAGTATCCTAGTGTTTCCCAGAGATTCGCGAAGTAGCAACCAATCAACGTTAAGACACAGTATAAGTCCTTTGAACGAAGTAATCCACAGAGATTGTGTTGACATGACGAACAAGAAGTAAATGACCCCAAATGTTCACTTTGAGCTTTACTTGTACTCTGTGTTCTCTGATGGAAATATCTGAATTGTGGTAATTGCGAAGACTGATTTTTTTTTTAGCACCCTGTGTCATTTCTGGGCTTAATTTGAATATCCTGTAGATTTTCAGTGTATTCTGGAAAAATATTATGTTGTAACTGGTGTAACTTTATCACGTGACATTGACAGAATCTAACTTTTTTATTCCCAACAGACTGCAACTTGATATTTCGATCCCAATTCGCTACCGATTTGTTTTCCTAACGCCAAGACTTCCAGACTTTTGTGATTTTTAAATCTTAACTCAGTCGTGCTAGTGGGACTCAGCATTGTCTTTGTCAAATTGGAGTGAAAACTATTTTCATCAGAATCTTTATTTCCGAAGTTCATATCAAGTACAGTGCATACAATTGACGATAGTTATTGCATATAGTAAGGTCATTACGAACTGGTTTCTCATGTTTTGAGAAAAGCAGGCAGACAACATGAGTGATTTGAAAGGAAACAAACAACTCATTCTATGCTGCACTACTTTCACTTATGCGATGGAATCCAGTTTAAGCCGACAGACGCATACATTCTTAATCTCTCTCTCTCTCTATTTCTCTCTCTGTGAGTGTGTGTATAAGAGTGAGAGTGTATGTGTTTGTATATAATAGCCCTAACCGACTCACTCATCTCCCACTTGTGAAGGATTAAAAAAAAAAGAAACTTTCGTTCTGATACAATGGGTTCACTTTTTTTTTCTAAAAGCTAATAGTTGAGCTTTTAAAATTAAATATTCAAGCACCACTTTTTAATGAAAAAAGTTTTATAATAGGCAATTTATCAAAATATATATATTGAAAGTGGAGAAATTCATTTTTTTAGTTTCACCATGAGTTACACAATGGTTTATGCAGAGGCGTGCCTTTCCTGTACACGCTGGGCTATGTTAATCCCCTAAAAGCACAAGATAATATGTATTGTTTTTTTTTTATTATTATTATTATTTTTGTGTAGTCTGTCTTTCAGTCTGTCCCATTTATATAGAAAATCTAGAAAAAGTATTGTAAAGCATATTTGGGCAAAAATAAAATGTCAGAAATCTCACTATCAATAAAAGGTTGTTCAGTTTGTCTTCAAGTGCAAAACAATGCCGAATGATTGTTTGAAATGTTATTACTTTAGACTTTAGACAATCAAAACACAAGTCCATGGTTGGAATATTTCGTTGTCCGTGGTGATAACACAAACTTTTTGTAATCTTGTTGTTGTTTTTTTGTTGATGTTTTTTTGTTGGAAATCGATCTTTTCTTCGTTAATTCGTCTGAATGTATTTTCATAAATACAAAAAAAAATGTTTAATAGCATTCAGTGACACTTCATTTCCTATTTTTAAAAATACTGAATAATAAATATTCTTTGGCGTAGAACTCGCAATTAACAGACGATTAGAAAGTTGATATTGATATTGATGTTTTCCAAAATACATTACAGCTGCAAGAGTTCGTATCTGTGTGCATACTATGTTAAGAGTGAAAGGGCTAGATCTACATCTTTATATACAATATAGAATGGAAAGCATTGTAAATAGGATTGATATGAGGAAAAAAAATGGTGTTGGGGCTTAGGGATTCTAGAATTCACGGGTCAACAATAAGTTTGGGGAAGCGTTATTATGTAGCTTTATATTCTGGGGTTACATTTAAGTTCTGTTTTCGCCCCTAAGCTTGTCTTTGAATCTCTAATGTTGCTCTAGACTGCTGAATTTGTAAAGGTTCTGAAACTCTCCTTTCGTAAGTTTATAGCCATTGCCATGTGTTCTCGTCTAGGCTAATAATAGGATGATATCTTAGCCGTTTTTTTTTCCAAACAATTACTGAACAGTGGGGGGAACATTATTATTAATATAAATAGTATGACAATTATGTGACATTTTAAAATTTAATACTTAAACTCTAAGGGCCGTCATGGCAGAGTGGTAAAGCATTTGGCTTCCTAACCAACGAGTCGTAAGTTCAAATCCGTAAAGACTGCGATTTTTGAAAATCGTGATTTTTAGGACGTCCTTGAGACCTCAGAACTCTACTGGATATTTGACATTGGATGGGTAAATTAAAGGCGGTTGAACATTGTACTGGCCACAAGACACTCTCGTTAACCGCTGGCCATGAAAAAAAGATATTTTTGACCTCATCTGCCTTATGAATGGCAAGGTCTGAAAATCAGGGCCGGCCTTAAGCCACTGCAACCTATGCGACCGCAGTGCGCCCCGCACTTTCATAGGTCCCGCGTTAATTGATGTAAATAGGTGTAAACTAATAAATTAAATCATTATAATTTATATATTGTTACGATCTTCTCAATCAGGCCATCTGCAAACACTGCTTAACAACACAACAGCACATCTAAAACATCAACTTGACAACAAGAGCTTCAAGTAACAAAGTGGCGATTTAATTACAAATACATCGACAGCCAATTCAACACAATTGGCTACATCAAATTCAAATGCTTTCTTGAACTTAACAGAACTGCCTAACTTAACATTACTAGTCTCTCTATCTCGTACAGCTACATTTTCGAGGACTCAAAGGTACCACAGTCCTTATGCCTTGCTGTTCTGGACTCAACTGTCTATTGTTACACACTCTGTCTCTCGACCGTCAAGGCTCTTGATCACATGACCACAACACAGGTCATACTTGAGTGAACTATCAGTACTGTCCCTTGTCTATCGACAGCCGTTGACCCGTTGACCTGTGTGATTGGCCTGAGTCGTGTGTATCAGTAGGCCGCACACATTAACCCTTTCAGTCCGCCACTAGAGTTACAACATTGCCCCCTACTTAGATTTGTCCGTCCCGGACAAAATCGACCTCACGACATGGTCGTTGGAGGTTCATCGACGCAGAAGGGGGCCTATCGGTGGGATCGACAGTGGGCTTGTATTGCCACCTCGATGTGGCCATCTGCAGTGCAACCTGTGTGTGTCGCTTCCTCCTGCACCTGTTGGTCTTCCTTTGGTTGAGAGGAAGCCGTTTACGTTTTCTGGCCTTTCTCTCAGTTGACACCGATCGCAGCCTCGTGACAAGTAGCGAAGCACTTGATGTCATGGCATTGGTCAACAAGTCGTTGGTCTTACACGTTTCTCCAGCAGGCTTTCTCGATGCGCCGTAAGCCCCAAGGAGACCAGGTTGTCAAACCTGAATCTTGAAGCGTATCTAGAAGACATGTCTATGGTGCACGTGGGTAACATTCCATGTGCACAAATCCATCTGTTACACCACCATCAGCGCTTCTCTTGCTGATACTGATATCAGGACAAACGTCCCTTTGGTCAAGACTTTGTTGGAAAGTCTTCCGGTGCTCGCACTCTCCCTGTGAAGCGTCCCGTAAGCACATTTCTTGTTGAACGCCTGGGTGCAGACAGGAATCACGTTAACATGCTCAGATCTGTGCTCAGCGTTGTCACAACAAATGTCAGGCTTCTTGTCATGAGAGTCAATCTTGCAAGATTCGCTATCACAGCCATAGACAGCGCTACCATCAACAGCGTCTCCGTTGAGTAACGGCTTGGTAATACCTCTTGTCATGGTAGCCATCTGTTCCTGTCTTGTTCAATATGGCATCAAACGTTTCATCAGAGTTGTTCAGCGAGGTACTGATACCTATCTGTTTAACTATGGTACAGACCTGCTCGTTGACCTCTTCCAGCTTCGTACCCAGCCGTACCAGGAACGAGTCCATCTGTTTATTCACGGCGTTCATGAGCTCTCTGATATCTGGTTGTACTTCGAACAGATACGAGTTGGGGTCTTCATCTTCGTCCTTCAAGTTTTGTCGAAGGCGTTCTTTTATGGTTTCATTGTTTCTTTCAAAGCATTTCAGTCCATGACACCGAAGCTCTTGTTTCAATTCTTTTAGATCAAGTTCAGCAAGCAGTTTCACAGAAGCCATAAGAGATCCCACTTCTGACACCAGTGTTACGATCTTCTCAATCAGGCCTTCTGCAAACACTGCTTAACAACACAACAGCACATCTAAAACATCAACTTGACAACAAGAGCTTCAAGTAACAAAGTGGCGATTTAATTACAAATACATCGACAGCCAATTCAACACAATTGGCTACATCAAATTCAAATGCTTTCTTGAACTTAACAGAACTGCTTAACTTAACATTACTAGTCTCTCTATCTCGTACAGCTACATTTTCGAGGACTCAAAGGTACCACAGTCCTTATATCTTGCTGTTCTGGACTCAACTGTCTATTGTTACACACTCTGTCTCTCGACCGTCAAGGCTCTTGATCACATGACCACAACACAGGTCATACTTGCGTGAACTATCAGTACTGTCCCTTGTCTATCGACAGCCGTTGACCCGTTGACCTGTGTGATTGGCCTGAGTCGTGTGTATCAGTTGGCCGCACACACATTAACCCTTTCAGTCCGCCACTAGAGTTACAACAATATAATAACAGGATATCCACGGCCTCCTAGAAATCTCCTGAAATAGCAAAATTTACACGCAAAAGTCTTGGAAATCTCCTCAAAAATCTCAGGAAAACTCATAATTAATATAATTAGTTTATTAATTTAATGAAAATTTATTGCAAAGGCAAATGTATTTTTATTATACAAAATCTAAATTTTGAACTTATCCTTATTCCTATCCAGAGTAGACCCCGCGCAATCGGTTTCGCATAGGGCCCCGCAATCGTTAGGACCGGCCCTGCTGAAGGTGTACTTAAATCACTTGAACAGTACAACATTAAGAAGTTATTTAAATTACTGAGAGTGTCATGCAAAATAAGTTGAGACTTTACCTTGAGTGGGTCACAGCGTTTGTAGTGGAAGAAGGCGTAGATCATCATGCCTAAGCCCAACACAAAAGCTCCATAGACGATGACCAAAAAGCCATTGATCACCATGGTCAGTTTGACAGATGTTAAAGATTTAACACCAGATAGTCTCTTCACTGTAGATTGGCTGTAAGCAAAGAACAGCCTGTGAAAGAAATTGAGGTAAATATCTGTAATAAGACATCTCACTATCGCTCAAGGTGATTTCTAAATTTAAAAAAAATTAAGCAAGAATTTTTAACAAATATTTCAAACTTTCATCGAAAGTCGTAGAACAAAACTTTTGAAAAGAATATCTAATTAAGACTTCAAATTCTTGTATAAAATGCAATTTGCCAGTTTGATGAGGATATCTCAACTTAATTAAGATTGTACCCAATTAGTTGATTTAACTTGACCTGTCCGGTTCTTGTGAAATCTCAACACTTGCTATGATAGTTGCTCAGTCTAAAGGATATTCTGTAACACCAAAATTATTTGACTCACTAGAATGCTGTGCCACGCGGGCCTCTAATTGACTCACCAGAATGCTGTGCCACCCAGGACTGTCCCCCACCAAGTGTGACGATCTCTTGGGTCTGGACTAATTTGATTGAAATCAGTTCGACCACCAGCCTCAGCCAAGATTAATGCCGAGTTGCCCCCTCCAACAGTAAGTGTGACTGAAAAAACAAGCAACCATTGATATAGTTCAACTCAATTTTTATTCATTTGTCATTATACAAATATTAAATCATGTTATATGCTAGATCTATATATTGCCAACGAAAGCAATACAGTTATAAATACATATTAGGAATGCTGGCATTAAAGCATAAAATGAAGACTATAATCAAATGAGTTACTCAAAGTTTAAACCCTAAAAGCGTCTAAATAGTAACAGCTTCTGTATTTATTTTTTAGATACAGACTCTTTAGCTTATAACGCTAAAGACCTGTATGAGGATGTTATCTCCCTTTACACCCTACACGTAGGAATGAAATTGAGAGGTTTCACTAGACGAACTGAAAACAGTTACCAATCTGAAAGTTTATCTTTATGCTCTAAAGTTCACTGTTATTCAATGAATGTGAATGTGCGTCTCCAATGTGCAGTAGTCCAGCCTAAAAAAAAAAGTTTCCTGATGAAGGTCTTGAATGTAATTGGTAGTACAATATAGAAACACGAAGCGAAGTCTTTTTACTGCTCAGCCTTCAGCCTCTGTTCTACGCCTGAGCCTTCGGCCTCTGCACAGCAAAAGCTCCCTTTCACCGACCTGAATGAAAGGTGTACACCTCGTATACACCATTCTTGGCTGGGGGAGGGGAGGTCAGACCCGCTCTAGACAGGGAAATAGGACGTGGGGGGATGGCTGCCTAGTCGTGCGATATGCGCGCTGGAATGTTGTTCGATTAATCTCAATAGTTCCGGGTTCATACCTTCCCGCTACCATCCCCCGCTTGCGGGTGGTTTGAACATCCGAAACATGAAAAACATTAGATACGTTAAAGTCCTTATACATCCGACACGAAACGAAATGCTTGACCTTAGATTTGCGAAAGTCACATTTTAAACTTTTTTTAAATTCATTTTTTTAGTTACATCAGTGTCTTGGTTCCGCAAGGTTGTCCTTGCCGGAAGTGGTAATGGATGTAAGCACTCCACTACCTACAATGGCGTGCGTCTCAAGTAGCCTCTTACAACCAGCCCAACTCCTGGCCTTTACGTGTGGCTCAGATATTGAGTCAGGCGGAACTGTTCTCACTAACAGGAGAAGGAGCAAAGACGAGTAACTGGTGCCTTGTCCAGTAAGCTTCATGGTTGGCTACCCACCTAGGAGAAGGAAAACTATGAACTCAAACCTCTGCATGGGAAAGGCTTCGGGAGTCAACCCTGAGGAAAAATCATGAGCTGGCGACCCTAAAACAGTTTGCAGCACCCAGTTCTACACCCTGACAGAACCTGCGACGACGGTGACCCCAAACTGTATTGGCACTGCTATTCCTTTGGATACATCAGCTGCTGGAAAGGGGGAACTGATGTGTGGGCGACATTGTTCCAACCACAACTAATGCCCAGGCATTCATCTCATTTCCATGAGGTGATCCATAGTCACTTCGCCACTGAAGGAGGCCATTATATCAATATCTTATACACAACACAAAAGACAACAAAGAAAAGCGATAGTATATACATACTAGCCGGATATGACCTTGGCCTGTGGGCCTTACTTTTGGTATTACTGATCTACTGGTTTGAAATTAGATCTATGTTAAACGTGGCGAATGTTCCCTTCACATTATTTTTTAAATTTTGAGAAGAAAACAAAAGTAGAGTGTGAAAATGGGTTTACCCATTAAGCCGACTTACTTATATCAAATATAAAATACTGTGAAAACGGGTTGACCCGATTTGTTAAAACGTTTCGTTCTTTAATAGAGAAACCATTAGGTACTTTTGTCTATTTATAGAGTCCTTCGGTAGTGGGATGGACTTTAAATATACACTAAGGTCTCCGCCATGATGTAAGGAACATTTATGCCATGTTTTATCAAGATTGGTCAAACGGTTTTGATTTCTATGCGGGACATACTCGTGCCTTATGTTCTGCTTTTATATATATATATAATTATAATATATATATCTTATATATATAATTATAAACTCTGATCGTCATTGAGCAAATAATATTGATGGTATGTATATTTTATTATTTGCTATATTGTGTTAATTTTTTGGTACACATAATTTTGCATTTTTAATTTCACATTTTTGGCTCGGTCTTTTTATTTGTAAAGGTTTCACTACTAACCTTTTTCACAGGAGTGGACTGACTATATTGTCCGGCGGAGTCTCGCCAAATGGGCCACTTTTAAAGACAGTAAGTTTCGTAGAGAAAAATTGTGTAATATTCAGTTATAAAGGGGACCGTAGTGATCTGCCAAGATCTTTACAGTCAGTGGCGTGGCAACCATGTCGCAAAGGGGCTCAACGCGTCGGAGTCCACGTTTACTATTGGCTTACGGGCCTCTCGAAAACGGCTTTTCATCAAAAAAATCTAATTTGTTTTATAAGTTTAGCAATGAATATTATTTGGCATGGATAGGCAGAGGCTAAGGTTCGAGCTCTCTTCCAGTTGACATGCTGCTGGAGCACATAGTACACGACCAGGCAGCCATCTAGGCTTACGGTACTAATGAAGCTTGGCGTTGACTTAACTAACTCGGCTTCAACAACTTAGGTAACTAACTGTTAAGCAGTGGCGTAGCTAGGGTGGGAAGGAGAAAGGTTTAAATTTTAAAATCCCCCCCGCCCCCACTTAATGGGTCCCCCAAATAAGTGTCAGAATTTTTTTTTACATTAAATATTAAGTTAATGTCATGTTATCTTGCTATTCATGTTTTTATGTAAATTAGTGACCACGTTGCATGTATTGAACACATTAGACCTATGTATTTCTTAAGTACATTATCTCATGTCATGATGTCGACTGTCAAAATGCAGGTGCCCCTAAAAACTGCCAAGCCCCTACTCCACTTGTGATAAATCTTGATGATTGACGGATCAAGGTCAATATAAGATTAGATGTGTAGGAATCGTAAGAACATGATCAGCACGGCGACCATTGTTATGACAGCTATACGGAGGCTAGAACCCAAAGAGATTTGTCTTGTAAAACTGTCCAAATTGATTTTACAGAATTTTAAAATGTACAATTTAATCAGGGTTATAATCAATTTGCTAAAAAAGTTTCCGCAGGCGCTGTCATGTATGTACTCATATAACTCATGAAAGATGTTCTTTTCATGTTGAAGTTGTAAACAATAAAAGAACATTGTATAGTCATGGCTGTTGAATGAAATGGCCAGAGAAACCAAAGACTTAGTAGAGTTTCAGTCATTGCAAAACATGCATGACTAGATTGACACATGAAATGTGTAGAACGTAATTATCTTCTTTTTGAAGTAATGTCTGTAAGAGATAAGATAAGATAAGATAAGATAAAAACAAAGGTTCTACAAGAAATTGATTGGGACTCAATCATAAAGTTTGATGAATTTCCTAAGGCCTTGAGTGTGAAATATGGAAATCACATAAATGTTAATGCATACGAAGACAGAGTTTCTCACAATTAACCTTTTCCCGTTTAACGCTTAATTCCTATCAGACTATTTCACATCATGGAATCTATAGCTGACGAAAAAAAAAAAAAAAAAGTCATGAGTAAAAAGTGGACTGAATTGCGAACAGTGGTGTCCCGTTCGAACTGTTCCACGGTAAGAGAAAGGCTTGAAGAACATTCAAGGGTCAAAACTATATGGGAGAGCATTACGATACTTTGCGCAAAATAAAAAAAAATATTTTAAAAAATTAAACAGAAGACTTTTTTTGTTGTTGTTGTGGTAGTGAGGGCGGGGGAGGGGAAGCGAGAAATGTGGTTTAGGACAAAGAATATGTATGCGTGTGGGGGGGGGGAGGTGTAAAAAAGAGGAGAGAGGGGTTACAAAGAAAGACAAGAAGAGAGGGCAGTTCCAATTCAATGTAACAGAAACTATAATTCACGAGCTAAATAAAAAAGGGAAAGTGGTAGTTTCCGGTCAAAAAAAGCAATATATAGCCTAGGAACAAATAAAATTGTATGGACAATGTAATGAATGTGTTATTTCTATAATTATATTTATAAATCAAACTAAATGTTTTTTACTGCCTACCTACGTTTGGACCACTCTGTACAAAGTTATAGAGAGTAAAAGTAGTAGTAAAGTAAAGTTCCCTTTCAAACCCTGGGAAGATGATGTAAAGGTCATCTGTTTCTGTGGCCTACGGTTAACGAGGGTGTCATGTGGCCAGCACAACGACCAACCGCCTTTACTTTTTCACCAACTAATGTCAGGTACCCTTTAGAGCTGGGTGGACGCAGAGGCGCCCGAAGATCCCGAAATTAAAAATCCTAGTCTTCGCCAGGATTTGAACCCGGACCCCGATTCGGAAGTCAAGCGCTTTATCGCTCAGCCACATAGAAAGTAGCAGACTTTATCAACTATGTTCCAATTAGGTAACTGTTATGTACCTTTTCCATAGCAGCCCCTGATGACAGGAGCTAGACTTGTCATAATATAAAGATGTACGAAAATACGAAAAATTGAACAGCGGTGTAAGATTTGGTTCCTCAAATCATGTGAAGCATTGAAGCATCACGATTGATTCAGAAAACCAAAGCGTCAAAATTTAGGCTTCAAATTGAAGCACAATAATGTGATCCTTAAACAGATGACTTGCAGTCGACTATTCAAATCGAGGCGACATAAAAGATCTTTTAATCTAGCCGGTGCTAGTTTTCAAATCGAGGCAATATAATCTCCAAACCGAAGCTTTAAACCTTCTAATAGAGCACGACTGTCTTCCTTACCTCTTGCAATGAGCACGGAAAAAGCCACAAACATGAGCGAACACAAGAAGGCATCAGTCCAAACAAAGCTCTTGAGTCCTCCTATCAGAGTGTAGAAAGTAGCGATTGAACCGACTATGATAATACACAGCGAATAATCCACTCCAGCCCCTACCTGTAGGAGGGAAACGATTTCTTTAACCAAGAGAAAAAAATATTCGCACACACAGTCAATGCATGAACATAGTATTTATGGTTTGCAATCTAATAACAGGTACAGATGACTGGCTGGTAGTTGGATATCCGCTTCGGACTATTGACTCGATGCTCCCTAGTTCAAACCCTGCTCGCTATCCATCCCTTGCTGTCCTGCAAGAAGTCTGTGGTAAGACTCGGTGATCTTTAGTTCTGAAGGAACATCCAAAACAGATACCACCAAACAAGCAACCTTAAACAGATGGCTTGCAGTTGACTATTCAAATCGAGGCAACATAGAGGATCTTCTAATTATTTATTTATTGTAAGTATTTATTTTATAAAGATTAAATTAAGGAAACTGTGAAGTCAGCGACAAAATTTTAAATATAACTAAAACATATTCACAAGTCTGCTTCTCAAAGTCTTTTCTTTAGAAACTCTTCCAAATTGTAATTTTACGTTTACGTTGGAGGCGAATAATTATGTAGAACTTAAATTACTTCTCCGATGAAGAGCTGTTTCTAATTTCTTCCTGTTGTGCATGTAATCTCGTGTTACTTGGTGGACCTATAGGGAGGACTACTTGAAAGTGTATTCACACATAATGTTTGTAATTTTTTGTTTATCTTTATTGGGTGGTAGGGTAATTCTCACAAAAAAGTTTGAAGAAGCAATGCCTACTCAAGGTACGTTTACACCAATTTACATGGCACTTGATCTTGCAACAACTACTCAAGGTACGTTTACATCAATTTACATGGCACTTGATCTAGCAACAACTACTCAAGGTACGTTTACATCAATTTACATGGCACTTGATCTTGCAACAACTACTCAAGGTACGTTTACATCAATTTACATGGCACTTGATCTAGCAACAACTACTCAAGGTACGTTTACATCAATTTACATGGCACTTGATCTAGCAACAACTACTCAAGGTACGTTTACATCAATTTACATGGCACTTGATCTGGCAACAACTACTCAACGTACGTTTACATCAATTTACATGGCACTTGATCTAGCAACAACTACTCAAGGTACGTTTACATGGCGACATGAAAGTTCGTTAAAGAAGGCAGAGTTTTTAAGTCTGGACTTACTATTCATGTTAAGCCAGCCAGCAGGGCACTTGATCTAGCAACAACTAGTAATCAGTAGCTTGGAAAGGTGTTCGTGGCAGCAGGGCATGTGATCTAGCAACAAGAACTAGTAATCAGTAGCTTAGCAAGGTGTTCGTGGGCCCGAGTTCAAGAATATGATGGTGGGCCCCCCAATCCCCTACATTAATTATCGGTAAAGAGTCTACATTTTTAAAAATGCTTTTCTAAGTTAGTACTACTTTTTAAAAGTATTACTTTCTTTGCACCCAGTTCAGTTTTAACGTCTTGCAAGTAATAGTGTAATGAAACTTGATGCCTGTGGATATTTCCGTCTCGAAATTAATAATGAGAATGAATGTGTTTGGTTGTAACAAACAAATGTTTCATCTTTCTAATCAATCTATTAATTAATCTAATCTCATTTCAAAAATTGTTTGTGTGAGAAACGTTGAACACTTGTGAAATATAGCACTGTTAAACAGTGGAGATCAAATTTCTTAATTTCTTTTCCATCAGTGGTTTGCTATTCTATAAATAAAATGTACAAGTAGTAAAGTTAAAAACGAGTGTATCTTTGATCTAATTTAACTTTTAGAATTTTGCAAGTGATGGCTCTGCTGAACAAAGTGTCACTGGCGAAGACAGAAATAGCGTATGCATGTATTGAAAAATTTTTAAATAATTTTTTTTTTTTAAATAGCTATCGTTAATTTAAAAAAATGTTATATCTTACTGGTGACGATCAACATCCTATTATCGACCTACTTCCGCAGCTTTCAATAAAAAATATAATAACACAATGAATGCTAACTAAAATAATACAAGAATTTGAATGAAGTATTTTAATTATCACAGTCAACATCTTTGGTTTCGGATTTTTTACGTGGTCGTATGGGCCCCTTTTTGTCATGGGTCCGGGTTCATTGAACCCCGTCGTGCAAAGATGCTACGCCACTGAAGTACTTACTTCTACTCTAAGTGCTGGGGCAGCAGGGAAATACCCATGAATTCAGAAACAACTCATATTGAAGGCACTTCGTCCAGTAACAAATACTTACCTTTACTCCAAGAGCTGGGGGCAGCAGGGAGATGCCCATGAATTCAGAAACAAGTCATATTGAAGGCACTTCGTCCAGTAACAAGTACTTACCTCTACTCCAAGAGCTGGGGGCAGCAGGGAGATGCCCATGAAGAACATCATCATGATAACAGTGACCATCACAAAGAACTGCCTGACCAGCAGCGAGTCGTACCGCTTCTCCATGTACTCGAAGACACTGCTGATGCCCAGCGGGTGCAGAAGAGGCACCACGGTGAAGGAGCCGATCAAGAAGGCGATTCCGAAGCCGATGTGGTTCACGGCGTACATGCAGCCAAAGACGTAGACGTCAGTGGGCGAGCCCATGAGCGTGACGGCAGACTGAAATATGTCAAGAGTACAAAGAAATGTCTGTTATTAAAAAAAACTTTCGAAACAAAAGCTTATGCGTCCAGCCTAAACATTTGGTAGTAAATTAATACCCCATAAAGTCAGAAGACGTTTATAACTATTTGTTTTAACGGTGCTATACAAATGTGGGATTTTTTATTTATTTATTTTTACAATTTGTACCTTCAAATGGTGAAATTAGAAAATAGCATTTAGTACAGAGACCCCCCCCCCCTTTTTTCCATGTAACAAATGAACATAAAATTCCCGTAAAATTCTGTAACGCTGTTCATATAGACATAAATATTAACAGAATAAACAGGCTTTATGCTCAATTATTTGAAAATATATTATACTTTGTGCGCACTTTTGAGCAATGCATATTTGCATCTGTTACTCAACTTACTTAATTATGAAACAAAAAGTGAAGAGATCGCAGACACCTGAATATAGTTTATATCAAGTGGGCAATTCCACACAATACTTTAGAGATTCATTATTTAAATAGCAGCCTGATAGAAAATAATTTATTTACATATATTGAGAGAAATTGTGAAGAAAAAATTACGATTTTTATGAAAGATTTCTATCAGGGCACGAACGACGAACCTGCGACTAGGCCACAATAACTATTGTATGGAGTAAAACTACTAATCTACTGAAGCTTATCTGGGCAGGTATGTTGTCCTGTTAGTTGAAAGGGAAGCCTGTCTGACAGAGTCGTTTGTTTGTATCGGTTACACATCTCGTCGACTCGTTATAATATTGGGTGAAAAGAGTGTAGATGGGCGGGACATAAAGTGGGTCATGTGACAGATGGTAGTGAATAAAAGGTCAGGACTAGGCTTGACCGCTAGGAATGGAAAGCAATCTGGACAGCAGCGTGAGAATTGAACCTGGTCATTGTGTTGTGGCTGGGGGATGGCGCAAAGGTTGAGTCCAAACAATGCAAATATTGTTGTGTTAGGTCGCATCAGAAGTCAACACATTTTAACGCATTGGAATTACATTTCTGGTGTAGAGGAATGATAGTTAGGGTTTAAACACATAAAGCAAGACTGAAAAATAAACGCATACAAGATCAAAGTTAAACACACCCAACCAAGCTCATACACATCCGACCAAACTCAAAGAAGCACATCCAACCAATCTCAAAGTTAAACACATTTAACCTTACTCTGAGTTTAACACATTTAACTAAATTCAAAGCTAAACACATCCAACCAAACTCAAAATTAAACACATTCAACCAAACTTAAAGCCAAGTCAAGCTACAATTTCTTTCAGAGTGTAACTATATACAGTATGAATTAGATCTCTCAACTGAATTGTATGAATTAAATCTGTCAACTGACTTACGTCTACCCAAAAGTTGTTTCTTTTTTCTTCAAGGTTGAGCACTTAGTTGTAAACTTAGGGTGGCGAAAGTAAAATGATATAATACAACAGAGGCATCGCTAGGGCCAGGTTTCAGCCGGTGCGGTTTGCTAATAGTGTCACCTCAAAGCTGTTGTTGTAAAGTATGGTGTAACGTTTAGGAAATTTTAACTGAATAAAACTGATATAAATTAATATGTAGCTTAAAAACGAATCCTGCTAAAGCAAGTTGGAATATCTATTTATTTATTTGTTTTTATTTATTTTTTTTTTCATTTTTTTATTTTTATGTCTCCCCCTGATGTTTCCACCCTGCTCGGTTCCCAATCTTCACACCTATAGCTGACGCCACTGAATCTTAGTCCTATATACCGCTATCTGGACAAAAATAGACCATTCAAGTGAAAAAGTTCACAAGGCCTTCGAGTTACCAGGAAAAGTTTTTATTTCCCACTGTTTTATCTATAAAGTCGCTCAAGGCCGCGAAGACTTCTCTTTCTCATAAAAGTCAATGCTGCTATGTTTGGAGTTCTGTTAGAATGTCTTAGAATGTGTTAGAATGTCTAGACACATGGAATGAACTGAAGTGCTATTTGCCATTGGGTCTTTTTAACACGAAAAGTTTATCAGCAGCTTTTGTAAACAACTCTTGACTTGAGGGTCACGCAGGCTTGTCTTCATAGATATAGGTCATTACAAACTCATGTTAGACCACCAAATAAATGTACAAACTTCTATATCGTCTTGCTTTATGTGTTTGAGCATAACTAACATTCCTTCTTTTACATATGGTAAACAAGTAAAATTTTAAAATACATAAAAATGGAAAGATTATCTAAGGGAAGAACTCCACATTCACAGCTATATCTTTTAATAATGAATTATATATTTATTTAATTTTTTAAAAATAGTTTATTACCAATGATTAATTTGATAATTTGTCCATTTCTTTAAATAATTCAGTTTTTTTAGGTAAAATAAATAACTGTGGAACGTTTCAACTTGATCTGAGAATTGGTGAGGAAGAAATAAAGTGTACAATTACCAGGGGAGACAAACCCCCACAAATGTGGCATTATCTCTTAATACTGAAGTATTTCCCGTTTTGGTATGAAATACACAAATTCATTACCAGTAACAGTAATTAATTGACTAATTTGTTACATTTTTTTTATTGATTCATGTTTTATTAGTGAGTTGATATAGCCTTTGTAAAAATAACAACTTTTAAACTGTGTTAACTAAAAATTCGTAATGCGGATGCTCCCAATAACTTTAATTACGGAAACGCAAGAATTTTATCATAACCACTTTGGTAACCAACAAGTCACATAGAATTTAATAAAAATCGAAACCTCCTTCTGGCGATGGTCTATGAGTTCTCATTCTATTTCTTGTAAAGCTTCAATGTTGCAAGGAGTCTTTCCAGTGAGTTTTGCATAATCTCTTTCTTCTATTACAGTGCAGCTAAGTTCTACACAAGCCGGTGCGAAAAATGTTCCTGAAAGTCTATTTATTTATTTATCTTTTAACTGGATACAAAAAAATGTTTTAGTCGAATGCTAGACAATATCCGCTGAAAGCGTGTTCAAAATAGTCTATTTTAATTTGAAAATGGATATATCTTGATAAATTTTAAAGGTGAAACCATTTTTTCGCCGTGTGGTCATTAGCTAGTACTTTATTTCCCAAAGATCTTCATTAACTGTCGAATAGGAATATCCTTAGAGCTTTTTTTTCGAAATACCGTCCAGTGTCCAGGTTCCACCCAGTGGATGGCCTACCTTTGGAAGAATAGTATTTTTTTTTAAAGTTAAAGGCTTTTTAAACTCCAAATTCCAACTTAATAGTTTGTAATCTTTCGAAGACTTTTTAGAAATAGATTTTTTAAATGAAAATTAATAAACAAATCTACAGTGTTTTCTTGACTTTCACTGGTGAGACGTTCTAAGACCGCACGTCAGATTTTCGCGGCATTTAATTTCATAAACGTATACTATTTTCGGATCTAAACAGTATCACGTGATATCCCCAAACACTTAAAACCTCTAGAAAACTATTACCCATTTCATTAATAAATTTTACATGCTGTTCCTTTTTAAAACTCATAAAATGTTCAGTAATTTTTTAAAGTGTCATACAGCACTTCATGCCGCATTACAGTATAAAAAGAATTGGTAAGTAAACATTAAATAGACTGTTAATTTAGTCTGCAATGGAAAAAAGGGGTTGAGGGTGTATGACAATGATTCCTTATTTGATACTGTAACCTAGCCTGTAATGAACCAGTTGGTGTGCTTGTACAGCTGTTTCGGCCAATCAGCTTCCAGAAAATTTGGCGATGACGTATTAAGTTGTTTTGTTTTTTCCTGTGCGTAGACATCGCGCTGCCGTGAGAAAACACGTATCACCGTGTTAAAAAAAAACGCGGGAGTATTTTTTTTAAAATACATTTTTTAAAAACTCGTGGTATAGTCCTTCAGCAAAAGTCGGGTCTGCGAAAGTGTAGGGACCACTGTAGCTCTTATAGCACAGTTTGTTCTTATAGATTAAAGAACGTCCAATTGGCTTCAATATGCAGAGTGAGAGAGGAGACATAATATTGGTAGTGTGCGAGTGTTTTCCTCTTTATTTGCTTCTGTTAATGGACAACAATTATAATACATTATATAATATAATATACTTAAGCGGCCAATAGAACCCCCAACAGTACCCACGTCATGTTCTATGTTTTGTAGCAAAAATAAGGCCCACAGCTTATCGGCGGACATACTGTATTGTTATTGTTACAGCGTTAGAGACGGATTTGCCCGTTGGCCTGATTTGGTACGGTGTATATAGTCTACCCTTGCGGCTAAGGGCCCCGCACATGGCGCTCGCCCAGGGCCCCGCGCACTGCTAAGGCCGCCCCTGGATAGCTGTAGACTTGACCTAGTGGGTAATTCAATAGAAATCCCATGTTTTATCCAAGAGATATCTTCACTACAATGATTATTAATTTTGTTATTTGAATCTTATATCTTGTGACCTTTATATCATTTTTAGTACGACACTATGTGCCAATATGTGGATATGTCGTAAGAAGTGTGTATTTGAAAAAGCTTTTTTTTTTTGCCTTTAATTCTATGTGTCACAAAAAAATCTATCATTGTAGTAGATATCATTGTAGTAGATCATTTCTTAAAATTTTATTTCCCTTGTAATTATCAGAACCATTTTAGGGATCATAGTTTAGTAGTAAAAAAAAAAAAAAAAAGGCGCAGTAACTGAACGGTAGAGTGCTTGGCTTCCGGGGGTCCCGGGAGTACTGTGTGCGATTTTTAATTTCGGAATCTTCGGGCGCCTCTGAGTCCACCCAGCTCTAATGGGGCCACATGACACCCTTCTTAACCGTAGGCCACAGAAACAGATGACCTTTGCATCATCTGCTCTACAGACCACAAGGTCTAAAGGGGAACTTTACTTTTTTTTTGACGGGAAAATAGGATGGGGTGGATGGCTGCCTGGTCGTGCGCGCTGGACTGTTGTTTGGTTATCTCGATAGTCCCGAGTTCATACCTACCCGCTACCATCCCCCGTCTAAGGGAGGTTTGGACTAGGAAGGAACATCAGGAACATGGAAAACATTTGACAGTTATTTTTAGACACTTCAAGTTCTCATACATCCGGTACCTTTACATCGTCTGCCCGATAGACCACAAAGTCTGAAAGGGAGAACTCGTTTAGTAGCAATGATCATAATCAGAAAGTTATCTTTCCTATAGTTTAAGATGTGTCTTTTTCATGAAATGTGTATTTTAAATAAGATGTGTCTCTTTAATAAGATGTTTATTTATAATAAGATGTGTATTTATATTTGTCATAAATATGATGTTTGTCTTTGATAATATATGTTTCTCTAATTATAGAAGTATCATTGCTTTCTAGAGTCTTTCTCTTTTTCATCTAGAAGTTAATCAAATCAATAATCAACTAAATGTATATTTATTCCAGTTAAAAGGCAGCTAAAAAGCTAAAGAAAATCTCTTCTTACCATATATGTTGCAAATATCGAGATAGTCACCGTTGCTAAGGAGTCAATCCTCTCTCCTGGCAGGAATCGATCTTTCACGGAACTGAGTCTTTCCTTCACAGCGAATATGATGCCTTTAATCAAGGGCACTGCCAGGCAGGCCATGATTACGACTATGTCTTCAGTGCCCAGGAGATCGTTGCTCTCCATCTTGTTTCAAGCGTACATACAATTACAGTCTGCTCTGCACTCGGCGGGTCTCATAAATGAGCTGGCCCATGGGACCGTCTGTAGAGAATGCCACAATATATACACTACTCGTTAATGCTGGGCCTCTCTAAGATTTATGTATAAGTTTAATTACTTACATACTTAATATACGATTTCATGTCGGGGAAACTCCAAGGTCAAGAAAGATGTAACTATCTTAAAACATCACTATTTTCTAGACCACACATTCTTGTAGTATACATCTAGGCTACGTTATAGACTACATAGAACGATATGGAATGGATATAACATTATACGAGGAAAAGGATATATCTTACTAAACGTTGGTTCTCGTTACTTCTGCACGTCAAGTGTGTAAATCTTCACTTGTTTTATTTTTCTATTCCAAAGTAGGTAACAAGAAAAAAAAAAGTATAATGAAAATATATAGGTCAGAGACACAGACGTCACTTCCGCAGCGGCTTGGGATTGAACTTATTACCATTATGACGACCTTCCGAGGCGCAAACGTTTATTAAGATTTTTTTTTTTTGTTTCAGCGTATAAAATGAGTGAACTCTAATGTTTCATTGAAACACAGAACAATACATTTTCAAATGATGGCCAGTGTTTATGTTACTATTTAGTTGCGTCAAATATATAATACACAGTTTTATTAAATTGTATAGTTCAGGGGCGGATTTCCAACAATATGAGACTGTGCAGCAGTACATGGCCTCACCATTAAAGGGGGGGGGGGGCGTCGCATATAAAAATATCACGAGGTCCTCGGGGCTAGCAAAGACCTTCATGCAGTTAACAGTATCAGGGGAAATTAGAAGAGGCAGACAGATCTAGATCTAGTAATTGAACATCAAAAATAGATCTAAAAATTAAATTATATCTTACATAGGTTAGGGTTAAAAAAACAACAACAAATTTACGACTTGTAACTACTTTACAAAACAACGCCTTGATCCAACTGTCTACAAAATGTTCACGATCGGTCAGTCGCGGTTAAGAATTTATTTCCGGTTTCCAGTCTAATATAATATATAAGACTATGGTATTAATGGTAGGCATCCTAGACTTCCAAAAGATATGGCAGATGGAAAGAAAGTTATGAACGGTAGAAAGTCTGTCTTGATTGTACGTGTATTTTTAGATACTATTAAAGATGTGTATTTTTTTAGCTTCATACTTCGTTGAGTTCCCTCCCTTAGATTTATTACAATATTACTAAATATTTGAAGAGAGTATGGACCTCCATCAAAATTTATATTCAGCTCCTCCACTTACTAGCATCCGGCACTAGAGCGTTTCTACTAGACTCTTAGAAGAAAAAAGCCTTATTAAACGTCTTTGCTCTATGACTACGAGTTAGTGTACAGTTAAACTTAGAACTATGTTTTATCTTTTGTTAAACCTAACCTAAATGTACTACAAGTAAAACGCTGTAATAAATAATTTAGTCAAGATCATGAAATAAAAACCCAAGAACCTAAATTCGAGTGTTTTTTATCTGCAATGTTTTATGTGCGATGGTGTTCAAGCAGCTAGTAATAAATTAATACAAGACTAGGGACTGTAGAAATACGCCTTGAATTCTTCAACTTTTTTTAACGCAGATACTATACTGTGTTCTATACCTACAGTAGTGATGTCTTGAGTTCGGCACGCGGGTCATATCTGGCCCCTGACTCAACACTTATAATATAATATTGCCGCAGTAGAACAGTGCCTATAGACTCGATGATTGTACTCGGTGATGTGTCTGGCTCGTCCGACTACAATCCTGTACGCCTTATTATTATTATTGTCTTTTGTTGGAGGCGCGGTGGTTGAGTGGTAAAGCACTCGTGACTTGGAGGGTCCCGCGTTCGAATCCTGGTGATATTTTTAATTTTGCCTCTCAGCTCTAGTAGGTACCTGACATATTTGTTGAAAAGTAAAGGCGATTGGTCATTGTGCTGGCCACATGGCCCCTTCGTTAACAGTGGGCCGTAGAAACATTACTTTTACATTGTCTTCCCCATAGATCGCAAGGTTTGAAAGGGGAACTTTACTCATTTTTTGTTTACAAAACATGGTACCTTACATAGGTACTGTACTATTGGCCACTTTACTACATTAAACACTGTATTTTAATTGTTCTATATGATAGGTTTTGTTTTTAATATTGATTTAGTGGCCTTTAATCAACGTAACTAATGATTCATAAACATTTAGAGTAAAAAAATTAACAAACTAGATATTAATAATTTCTGCTCTCGAAGGGCGTCCTCAGGCGCGGGTACTAGGAAGCTTGCCCCACTTACCACCCCTTAAGGTTGCCTCTAATGCCTCATTTTGTCCCAAGGCTAGAAAAAAAAGGATGGTAACTGATCAGCTGTTATAGTGTTTACATTGAGACTCGTTCAATTTCACAACAAATTACGGGGGATAATTTAACACAAAGGGAGATAATATAATTAATTTTTAAGATAATGTAAAGAGAGATTTCGACAAAAAAAAAGTATAGTATAAATGTTCTTTGACAAGGTGAAATATTTCTCTCTTAACTCTTTCTCTCCATAATTATTTACCACATTCTGGTGGAATCAACGTTGGTATCGCCTGTTAGGAGAGAAAGAGTTAATGAACCACTGCGGATTGCTTCTGGCCAAGAGGAGTGGAGTATTGAGGTGGGTTTAGGGTTGAGTGATCGAGCAATTTTATTAAAGAATATAGATTTAGGGTTAGGTTTTTTTTTTAATACTATAATCAGTAATACACCTCTTGTGACCCCACCCGACAATGCAAAGGTTCTACGGGGCTAACATCCCGTTCCCACCATTGCCAGGCAGGTCTCAAAAAATCTCTGTAAATATTCTGCTAGCAAGACGTAAAGCGGTTACAGGTCTGTCATTTTAATTTTTGTTTTGAATTAGATCTACCCATTTCTATATGAGACCACAACGAATTTGGTATCCTTTTAAGATTTCAGTGGTGGTCTTTAAGCTTATTTGAAGTTTATCATTTGTATAGTTGTGCTCTTGTGTAACATTGCATTGTGAACTCCAGTCTACGTCATAACACACGGCATTAATGTGTAGCTATAAATATTTAGCCTTTGGGGGACCAAGTGGTTTAAACGCTTAGCTTCTGAACCTGGGGTCCTGGTTTGAATCTCGGTGAAGACTTAGATTTTGAATTTCGGGATTTTTAGGGCGCTCTTTAGATTAAACAACTCTACTGGGGAAAGTAAAGGCGGTCATGTGCTGGACACATGGCATAACTGCTCGTAAACGTTTAACAAAGTAACAGATTACCTTAACATTATCTGCCATATAGCATCAACATATAGCACAACTTCGCCCCCCAGAAAGGGTATTTGCTTATTGAGACCTGCCAGGCAACTGTTCGTTTTATATGCTCTGTAAAAAATTGTTGCAGCTTGGAAAGGTGGTGAACTCTTTGCATGTTTCTACGTAAAAAAAATCTTAATGTTCGGTTAGACTCTGGCGGAAACCAAAACTCAAACACGACAGAAGCCATCCAGGCAGTTCATTAGCAGAAAGAAACGAAAAAGAGCCCTGCACACTTATTGGTACATATAGAAATTATGTAACGGTCACGCTGGTCGTATTCAGGTAGACGATAGAGCCTTGTGTATTGATGTTCTGAGGTGCGCGTGTGTGTGTGTGTGTGTGTGTGTTTTCAATGTGATTCTGACGAAAGGGGGCATTAATTGTTAAATGATGAAGAAAGAGCATTAATTGTTCGTTTTGTAGAATGGTGCAAGATAAGCCGCGGTGTCGTAAGCTATGTTGAAGTACGCCAGACGAATCCAGGATGCCAAAGTGTAAGGACTTGTTTTCAATGTGAGTTAGATTCGTTTAAAATATAACTTTTTTCATTTCATCGCAAGTTGAAGTTATCTATATTTTAATAAAAGTTTGTATTTAGTTTTGTTGACAAAGACGTTTTTGAAGTTATTTAAAGTCTGATCAGTTTTGGGTGCCTACCAGCAGTTTGGTGCTGCAGCTCAACGACCGTCCACGACGAAACCAGCTTGTCTACCTGCATGACTTGCTTAACAGCGGCCCCATGAGCTGACGCATTAGAGCCGCCTCTGAGTTTAGACTCTTATTTGTCTTATTATTAATTTAATTTTAAACTGCAGAATAATTATAGAATATAAGTACTTTATAATTAGCCTATCACCGAAGGAAAAAAAACTCACTGGTTTAATGAACTTTAAAATAAATATAAATGCTTTGTCTTTACAATAACCTTTCCACTGATCTATATACAAATAATAGTACGATTGTCCTCAATAAGTCGGCTAGAAGATTGAAATAGTATGCATATATGTGGTCCATTAATTGTCATGGGAACGGCAAAAGAGTAAACTCTCCATCCAATTCAAGATTTACTTCCGGAAATTGCAGCATATTCAAAAGTTGAAAGGTCAACATCGAAAAAAAAACTGAATCAGATCCTGCAGTGCTTCAGGTAACGAAAATAAAAGTCTAACAAAAACATTTATAGTAGGGCGTAGTCCATAATCCCCACCAGCCCTCACCCCGCTTAATGCCGGATCTACTCTTGGCAAGAGATCTAGCAATTTAACTTTTGTTATTTAACTGAAAGTTGTTGTTTTTTTCTCTCAAACCGCATCTATTATAGATCTAAGTCAAAAGGGAAAAAAAAGTGAAAAATCAGCTACTTACTTACAGTCTGAAAGTGGACGTCACGTGTCATTGTGATGTCTCCATCCGGCCATTATAGTCCACGAGATCAGCGTAATTGAACAGGATGACATGTGGCCATTCTGAATGAACACACTCTCCGAACCTAACACAGCCACACAGACGCACAAAGGCACAGACTAGCATGCACATTGACACAAGAAAATAGATTAGCGGATGGGACTGTGTTGACACAGAACTGCTAGAGTACAAGAGGGATAAGATCGTTACCACCTCATAACGACGATTTAAGGATTAACCTCACCCCACTTTCAAACGTTAAAAAGACTTAACTAACTAGTACAACTAATTAATTGCTTCTCCGGAATACTTTTTTAATAATAATCTTTATTGTCCGTATGGAAATTTGTCTTACAATTTGTGCATTACACCCATAGACATAAATAAATATACACTGGCCGAAGGAAGTAACTTCATGTAACTTGAAAACATGTATATCTATTTTATTCGGATTTCCGAATTATGAAAAATTGCATGATCTTCATTCTTAGAGATTAAACAAAACTACACTGCCTCTTTATTTACAATATATATATAGGTGTGTGGTGAAATAGATATGAATACTTATCTTTTATACTGCTCATAAATGCTGTATAATAAAGTACACAAAATTGCTAGTGACAAATTTTCGTTTCATAAAACCCTTTAATCGGCCAGTCTATATTTATTTATGTCTATGATTACACCAAACAAAAAACATTATAACTATAAGAAACCGAAGTGTACATTCACACCAGACTCACTCATAATTTACATGTGACAAAGTTTATACCAGAGTGTTCTTATTTAATGATTTGATTGCCATGGGAACAAAAGAGTGTTTGTGTCTGTTTGTCTTTGCTATAGGTGTCTTGTATCTCTTTTGTGATTGTAAAATCACAAAATCCTGACACTAAGGGTGATTCTTTATTTCGAGGATCTTGTTAGCTTTTCTATCAATGTTTGTCTCAGTTTTAGACAATATTTAAACAATAAAAAAAAATGTGGGCTTCTGAGTGATTTAGTATGATTATTATTGTAGTATTATTTCAATCCTTTAAAAAAAAAAGTGTATGACCTTTATTCGGTCAAAGGCATAAGTGAAAAAGTCGAAGGTGATATCAAAGTAGTTGAACTTCAACAAGTATTGAAATAATTATACAAAATAACTGTATGCACTGTGTGTGTGTGTGTGTCGTCTGCTAGTCATGTAAGATTAGAAATGGCGTCAAGTGTATGGTTTTATTTTTGACGCTACCCTGTAACATACTTTTATAATAGAAGCGGTCAAAGGTGAAAGACATATAAACGATGAACTTGGTTTAAAGTAAACAAAACCTTAAAACGCCGTTCTTATGCTTAATGTGGTTTATGGCCTTTTTGAGAAGAGGGGGCTGGGTGGGCTGAGGTGTAGTAGGATCTATTTATCTCCTCTTAACTAAGAAATGGATAGAAATTATTCTCCCATTGATCAAGAGACTTTAAATTCTGGGTTTAACTGGGTAGGAGCGGGTGGATCGCATGGGCGTAAAAGAAAAAAAGTTGTTATGAATAACTAAATTTAGCCTGCAGATAAATTTAGTGGAATCATCTGGACAATCAAAATCAGAGTTTTTGACTGTTGGAACACTAGTATAAAGTAACAAGACAAATAGCTGATTATAAAAGATGGATTGTTACGGAGCATTCACTCGTAATTGTATTGGCAGAGAAATTCTGATGTAACAAATAGAGATAAGTGGATAGAAAGAGAGGAAGAATGGCTGATAGAATTCGTTTGAAATTTGAGAAGAAAGCGAAAGTTTGATGTGGACTTAAATGTCATCTTTACATTTTTCGATTTCTTATTTCATTTGTGCTTCTTTATAAATGTACAGTAAAATTGAAAGCTGTTAATATTTGTTAATTTCAAGTTAAGTATAAGCTATACGCTTACAAGGCTTAGTTTGGGCTAGCGGTATGAGCTGTCACGTCCTAGTGACACCTCATTGTTTAGAAAATAAGAACATTGTACCTATCTCAAATCAGGTCAGCGTACCCACGCTTAAATGCCAAAAAGATGCCGATTAAAACAAAATTAACCTAGGTTAAATTACAAAAACAATAAAAAGGAAAATTAAATGTAAACGGGTCAAGTAGTCAAGGATGGGTATTGAATTGTCACTGTTCTTTATTTTAAAGAAAGATATAAAAGGCGGAGTGTTAGCTTGAGACGGGAGAGAGAGCTAGAAAGTTAGGCTTAGAAGTCGCTAGTTTTTAAAGTAAATATGTACTCATTTTATTAAACATTTTCACTGAATCCTGTATCTGTTTTATATATCTTTGTACATACATTTATTGTTTCAAGTTCAAGTTTTAAATAATTAAAACTCAAGAAAACATATCAGCACTTTGTTACTTCATTGATTATTAAAGTGTTTGAACTATAATCAAGGCACCTCCGAACCCACATATGTCACAAGTTTATAGCATCAAGATCTTCAAGTCAAATAAACACAACAAACACGTGACAAAAGCTACTGCCCAAAGCGACACTCTACTAAAAATTAATATTATATCTTATCTTATTCCTATACCTCTTCATTCCTTCATTTATGTAATCAAGAGATCTTCTTATCTTATATAAAACAGACGTTACTTCAAAAAAAGAGGATGATTACGTCCTACGCGTCATGCATTCAGTCATGCATATTTACCAATGATTTAAATTCTGCCAAGTCACTGGTTTTCCTGGCTAGCTCAGGCAACCCATTCCATGCTCTAATAGCACTAGGGAAGAAGGAGCATTTGTACAATTTTGTCCTAGCAAATGAAATCTCTTTCTGAGATCTAAGATAATGCAGTACGAATTCGCATAAAATTCTGTAAACAGGTTCCTTTTACCTCTTATGAGCTCGCTTGGAAACGGTTTTGACAGATTTGCAGCCTGAACATTGGAATTTGCACACAAAATAAAATTACAAAGAAAGTTTCTGTTATCACACAAACTCATAGGTGGCCCCCGTCGGAGTCGAATCCCTGTTGGATCCGCCTATTCGCAAGGAATATTCAGGACGTGATTTTGTTTTGATTGTCAAAGTAATAATGTTTCAAAGACTCATTTGGCTTTGTAAAAAATGTTTTTTTTTTCTGTAAAATGTTTTACATGTTTCGGATGTTCCTTCAAAGCTAAAGATAATTTAATTCCTTGTCCAAACCTCCCGCTGGACGACGGGGGATGGCATCGAGCAGGGATGAAACCGGGATAACCGAGATAATCAGTCTAGCGCGCTAACCGCACGACCAGGCATTGAAGTTAACATAATAACAAACTAAGAGCGGCACTCGAGATGGCCTCGACAAAGAGTCCGTATGGCCGGTTAATGCAATCAGCTTGGATATCCAGTCCGTTCAAAGAGGCATCCGATGTGCCCTGCAAGACAACCTGATACAGATGTCCTGAAGGTCTGAGAACGTCCAGTTCCCTATTAAAGGACCTCTTGACCAAGGAAAGGCTTTTATCCATGGCCAGGATGAGGCATCGGCTCTTCACCAATCCCTCTGTCCGAAATCCCGCCTTACCCGAAACGATCATATAATCACGTCCGGTATGTCGCTGGACACGACCCCCTTGAGCCACGCACGAGTTCCCTCTCCCGTGCGAGGCTGGAGGCCGAGCAGCGTGGGGGCCTTTCGTATGCCTATAATGTCCCACCGAACCCGTGCGAGGGTCCATCACAGCGCGTATGGCCTCCGTTAGGGAACGAATCGATGGGGGGTTGGACGGGTTAGCGAGCCTTTGTTACATCCCTACCGCGTGCAGGTACAGTATCTCGACCATACATGGGTAGCCCACTGAGAGCTATGTGCGCTACCGTTCTTAGCCTATCTGATTCCCTTGGCAGACAAGACAACCAGATTTGTTTGGTCACATATCTCAAGTAGTCGACGCCCTCTGATGTCTGTCTCCTGGCATCCCCACGAGGGGGATTTAGCGCTGAAGTCACCTGCAACGATCAACTTTGTGCCAAATGGCTCACGCAGTTTGAATTGCAACTCAGACTTAGGTGGACTGCATGTGAATCGCTGAACATATTTGTACACCTCAACTGTCAAAGTATCCGTCTCGCCGGGTCCACAGGGGCGCTGGATTCCACTACACAGGCCGTTAGCGTATTTCTCACAAACATTTCTAATACCTGGCACCTCGAGCAGGTGTGTTTGTTTCATCACTGACTTGTATTCACATTAAAAAAAAAAAACTAATTGACGTCGTTTTTGGGAACTGAAGTGTATGTGATCATATGATTGCAGTATAAGTGGAGGGGAGGACCCTTATAATGTACAATGTGCACATATTAAACACAGTACACATACTGAAGTTCTTAACTTTTCATACCAATATTCCAATTTTCGATCGAATAACTTCAAAGAACGCTGAAATGTAGGTCTACACTCTGTGAGTGTGTGCTTAAGAAAGACTTTGAGTTTCTAACATTTCAAGGTCTTTTGAAAAGCTCAGTTTATCATAATCTCTCCTGTCAATAGTGGCGTTCATCTACGTTTTGTACACAATTAGCTCTAGCGAGAGTTTTTCTTAATCTAAACCCTGACCTGTGAACTCCTGATTTAATGATATGGATGTGGTGGGTAGACCGCGTTAGGTTTTGGGGGCGGGCTTCACATTGGGGTTAAGGGGGAAGGGCGGACCTTACATTAATGAAGAAAAGAGAATAGCAGAAACAAGGAACTATCTCGATCAGTTAACACGCAATTTGTGGCGCCTAAACGGTCTACTGGGGATATAATAACAAGTGCCCCCATCTTGTTACAGTTTATAAAGAAACTCTTTACCTGGCAGACGACTATCAGTCTAAGAAATGAACATTATTTTGAATGCCACTAAATCATTCAGGTCAGAGTGTAAATGATACCAGGTAAAGTCAACACGTTTAATCACAGTTCACTTATTATGCAAAATAAAAGTTACCCGAAAGTATTTGCTATTCTATTGCAATTAGTGTTTCACTTATTTACACAGTATTTTTAATTGCAGAAGACCTTGCTTCTGACCATACACCTGGATTTCATTATAAAAAGGCTACAGGTTCAAATAAAAATTTTAAAAAAGCAAAAAGAAAATTAAAAAATATTTATAAAAAAAAAACAAAGTTTAGGCCTATATTAAGCATAGCTGTATCTATTAGTTTGAATCAGTCATGTCATTAAATTTGTAATAGATCTAGTTATGTTATAGAACTAATTGAACCTATCACACAGCATGAGTTTATGTGCGACATTTCAGTTCGACATGATACTGAAGAGTAGAAATAAAGGTTATGCAAAAGTTTGACAATGTTTTGAATGAATCGCAGGCATTGAAAACCGAAATGTTTATTAAACCTGACATTGTGGTGTTACTGAGTTGGGAGCAATTCTTTATGTCTCACTTTCACACAGGTCTAGTCTCGTTTGATTGAAAAAATATATATATATTTAAAAAACGATGTGGTTATGCGCAATGCACATATCTCACCATACAAATAAAGAGCACCTGGCTTCTTGTCCAAAATCAAAACTTTGAGACGTGGTTCGACTAAGACAAATTTTATCTTGATCCGAAAATGGGAAGTGGGAGAAAAAACGTGTCAAACTGTATTAATGGGCTTAAATTCATATATACATAGCATTTATTTCGCTTATTTTGACATCCAACAAAATAAATAATACCCAGGTACAATGACTAATGGTGCAAAGTTTCAACTTGATTCGAGAACGGGAAGGGAAAGAAAGAAACATGTTTCAAACACACTTGTGAGAGCACATATAACAAAATAAATCGTATCGTATTATACACTATAAGTCTGGGAACAAGGTCTCTTTCCAAACTAATCCAGCATCACATATCCCACAGAATGTACAACTGGATAAAGGAATATCTAAATAATAGAAAAGCTTTAGTTTGCATGCAAAGAAGCCACACAGTGGGTATAAAAAATGGCGTCCCCCAAGGAGGAGTCCTATCCCCAACACTTTTCCTAATATTCATAAACGATCTAAATCAAAACCTTCCAAGAAAAGTTAAAAGCAGCATGTATGCAGAGGACCTTGCCTTAATTAGCACAGAAGAATATGTAGGAACATCGAAATTTCGATTGCAAGATGCTCTCGATATACTCAATAATTGGTCCAAAGACTGGGGCATGTCCATCAACACAAAAAAGACAACATATACCATATTCTCACTGTCAACAAAACAGCAAACAATAAAATTAACATTAGATAAGGAAGCTTTAGAAAAAAATGACAGCCCTACATACCTTGGAGTCACCTAGGACCCGAGACTAACCTGGAAAAACAAATAGATTAAACACAGAGTAAGGGCATCCCGAGACTATCCCTCTTGAAAAAATTAACTGGAACAGATTGGGGAGCTAATCACAACATCCTGAAAAAGACCTATACCAGTTACGTAAGACCTGTACTAGAATATGGCCCAAACCAACCTAAGAAAAATAGACAAGGTTCAAAATATTGGTCTATGGAGGAAACCGCTGCCCTGGTCTTTCTAGATGAAAGAAGAGAAATAAAAATCTTTTCCCAATTCACTAAATTGGAATCCTTGGAGAGGCACCCACTCAGAACAAAAATCCACAAAACTGGCACAAAAAAAAAAAGTCTCAAAAGGGCCAATTTCATACAGGAATCTCTAAGCCTAAAAAAGAAACACCAACTTGAAAAAATTACTATGGAATCCTCGATACACTATAATGAATCTCCACCCTGGGACGAAAGCCTTCTTCCTACTATAAGGGACCATATTGAAAACATAAAAAGAAAGTCTGATTACAGACCAACAGAGTTCAAGGAAATAGTGAACTGTTTTCTACAAACCAATTATCCTAGCAATCAGTGGATCAGAGTTTACACGGATGGCTCATAACATAAAGCCACCACAAATGGAGGAGCTGAAATACTCATCGAATGGCCAGATGGAGGAAAACTAGAAAAATCCATTGCAACTGGAGAGCTCTCTGACAGTCACAGAGCAGGAAGGGAAGCTCTAGCACTAGCTGCTACCTTGCAAGTAAATCATCCATGTTCCCCACACAGTCACATTGTCTTTCTAACCGATGCGAAAACAACCCTCCAAAGCTTGCAAACTCTGATTCCTCTTATATTAAAAACCTCAGAACAGCACTTACAAAGCTCAACAACAGCAAAAAAAAAATGTTTAAAAAAAATGTTTTTCAATGGATACCAGCTCATATAGAACTATAAGGAAATGAGAAGACTGACACACTCGCCAAGAGTGGGAGAACTAACTCATAAATAAACTCTGCACTCTATCCAGAAGAATTGAAGAAATTAATTGTAAATAAAATAAATGAGAAATGGACGAGCTCTCATCCAAATCACAAGAAAGATGACGCTTACTATAAGCTATCCGGACAAGATCAACATCTAATCTTTCGACTCAGGACCGGACACAACAGATTGCGACAACACATGTACCGGAAGCTCAAAATTGGAACCAGTGAAATCTGCCCATGTGGAGTATCACCAGAGAATGCCGACCACGTCCTCCAAAACTGCCCTCTTTACCAAGAGGCCCGTATAAGACACTGGCCCCAAAACACCCCAATAGAAATAAAACTATATGGAGAGCTCCCTGATTTGGAAACCACTGCGCAGTTCATCTCATGTATTGGTCTACTCATCTGAACACTCCAACATAACAATGAGAACGAAGAAGAAGGAGTATCAAATGCATAGCTCAAGCCTCCCGGTCAGTCTTAGTTGTCCTGAGGGAGGTTTAGACAAAATTTTAACTTGACCCGAGAATTGTAAGCGGGAGTAAAAAAAAAAGTGTACAAGATTTGTACCAGACAGACAGATGGAGTGAGTTAAAATAAGTTTTGTAATACAAGAGTGGAGCACTTCAATGGTACTGTGTCATACCTAAACAGCCCAACGTTTGTACTCAACACTTATTATTTATTGTTACCAGCTTTTTTATCTTTTAGTGTTCTCAAACCAAGTGTGCTTTTCAATGCCAACTATTAGTTTCACACTATCATCTCATTATATAGCACAAGTTCAACAGAACAGGTGGCATCTATAGAGTTGACTTTTTAAAAAAAAGTAACACTTCTTCCGTTACAGGGGAAGGGGGGTCAAAATTTGAGAGGCTTCCCAGGCCCCTACATGAGGTGATCCCCCAAATAGGTCCGAAATCTTTTTACATTAAATATTAATCTTGCTTTTCATGTTGTTATGTAAATTATTAACCATGTTGTATGTATTCCACACAGACTTATATATTTATTACGTACATTATCTCAATTATCTCAGGTCATGATGTCGAATGTCAAAATGCATGGGCCCTTAAAGAGGCCAAGGCCCTTTCCCCGGGGCCCCAAAATCCCTTGCTACGCCACTGCTCCGTTATGAAACTGATGACCTTTAGTAAGAGCGATTACTCCGCTATTAATAACAAGGATATTTTTTTTACCCCGGCCCAGTTTCCCTTCCCACACAAGAAAAAAATCCTGGTTACGCCCATGTTTATATTGTTCTCGGAGTATAGAAAATTCTAGTTTGATGATATAGATCCAGACTTGGAAATTAGAAATCAGGACTAGAATATAGAATGTAGGTAGCTATACAGATCTAACATAGATATTGTATAGTGATTATATATAGAAGGTTAGGCCTACACATGTATATTGCATGGGTGGACGGTGTGTCAAAATCCGTCGGGGAACTTCTATACAATGCGACCTATAAATTGTATGCCATATGATGGGTATTCAACCATAAAAGTATTTTGCTATGTAAATAATTTATTAGATGATTTTGAAATCTATCTAATAAGCACTGTTACTAAATGAATAAAGTATAACGGTCACTTGCAATGGTAAATCTTTTATTATAAAAAAAAATATTCTGCTATCAAATACATTAACATTAACATGTATTTGACATTCCAATTCAAGGCATTCAAAGCTGGTTCGGTCATAATGTTTTTTGATACGACTCGCTGGGCCGGGGTAAAAAAAAAAATTCACATCACTAATAGCGAAGTCAAAATCATCTATTCTAAAATAGAACCACGAAAGTAATAAAATTAGAAAGAAAATCTAGATTCTAGATACATACCAAACTCTTAATTTCTACTAAGAATAGCTTCTAATTGGAAAGAGTGAAGAAATTTTGTTACGCTAAGACAGATCATGGGCGTAGCCAGGATTTTTTGGGGGGGGATTATTTTCTCCACTCCCCGCAATATATATGTGTGCGCGTGTGTTCATAATTAATCTTTAACCTACCGCAAACCTCATGCGACGACTGTCACAGCCTTACTATGGGGTCGACTCCCAGTTCGGCATATGATTTCCTTGATTGAGACCCGATCTCTACAACTGACTCCTAAAATCCGTCTTAGCCATCTTTGTTGAGCCACTTTTTTTTTTTTTAAATTTCGGCTGACGACCATTCAATGCACTTAATTGATGGCGCCCAGTGGCTGGTAGAAATTTGTAACCTCTAAAGAAATGATAATAGATTTAAGAAAGTATAAAGGTGATCTTGCAGAAATTCAGATAAACAACCAAACCGTACAGCAAGTGCAAGAATATAAATACCTAAGTAGGGCCTACAACCAACAACAACAAACTGAAATGGAGTGAACACTGTCAAAACCTTTACACCCAAATTCACAAACGACTGTTCTATTTTAGAAAGCTAAGGAGATTTAACATCGACAAAACAATAATTAAACATTTTTATTCAGCAACCATCAGCAGTCTAATTAACTTTGCCATCACCTGCTGGTATGGTAATACTTTACTAGCACAAAGACATAGACTAAATAGACTAATTAAAAAAGAATCGCATATCACTCGAATACAGCTACTATCTCTTGAAGAGCTTTTTCATGAAAGATACCTTTCCAAATCACTCTCGATTCTTAAAGACAACCTGCACCCATTGTACCACTGTTACATCAAATCTGAACGAAGTGGTCGTCTCCTTTCCATTAGGACTAAAACAGAAAGATTGTTGAAACGAGGTTATTTATACATACTTTGAATTAAATTTCTTTCTGAAAGATAAATCTACAATTTTTAAATTAAATATTGTGTAAATATTGCTTCAAAATGTTGAACTCTATCTGAATTAAAACATTTTATATGATTTAAAATATTATTAGTGAAAAGAAAGAGTACGATTAACGCTAACACGATATTTGACCTTTAAAATTCTAAATTTAGTAATACTTTAATAAATTAAAATAGATGACATCCTTTCCAACAGTTATCTACCTTTGAAGGAATGACCTTTCGGTATTTTATTTTCGTAGTGCAACGACATAGAGAACTCTATAGGTTTTTAATAAGAAAATTTTGCATTTTATTTGGAAATAATTTTTTTTTAAAAGTGAATAGTCCTAATGGCATAATATTACTACAAACATTTTACCAGAAGAAAAAAATTTTCTGTATTGTTATAAAATTCAGTTTTTGGAAACGCAGTACAAATTTATTCTAAACCAGTATTACTTTTAATATTTGATTTATATAAACTATAATAAAGAAATGAAATGTAATGCGCCATCATAACAGTACTCAATTTGAAACGCAAATTTCAATTTTAAAAAGTCATCCAGAGACTTCATTGGGCTATACCATTACCCAAATAGTAGGGATTTCTGATTGTCGGCTGGTAAACGCACCAACAAAAACATTAATGTTTCTTGGAACCCTTGAGCTTCCGTAGAAACCAAAGACAGTTCCTTTCGAAAGAATCCCAATATCATTGGCCCCCATCGTGTACGTACATGTATCTACAACAGAAGACAATAGTCAACCTAATAATCGTCAAGTTTGCACAATGTCTAGACCATGTTAACCTTAATTATTGGGACAACACGAATCTAACGGTTTCCAAAATAATAATAAAAATAATACTTCCAAATACAACTGTGAATCATTAACTATGAACAATTCTGGATCCTCGTTCCTTGTAATGAACATGAACAACTGATCTTGTTTTGATCTCTCACTTATGCTCCCATGTTTGCGACTATGACTTTGTAATTGATGAGCTCCAGCGGGTATATTGCAATGAACAGTGTAAATGATCATGAACTATAAACAATTTCTCAATAACCTTGACTGCTCAGCAGTATTCCACAGTCTGGACGTGGATGCGTTAACCTGTTAGTCTTGTGTGTTATTGTAAGTGAAAGTATAATCTAAATAAATCGCATTAAAAAAAAAGGTCTGAAAAGAGAATTTTACTTTAATCATAAGTTCAAATACTGCTTTTTCAATAACCTAGTTTGACTGTCTGCATCTTAGAGCTGGCTACACACAGAACAGAACCTGTCCACTTGTTTGACGGTAATTTAATATCCTTTAGTTAAGTAAAACTAATGCTGTCAAGATTATTTCATATTTTAGCAAACCCTCTATGTATTTTGATTTAAGTCTATGTTTTTGTCGTCTTATAGCGTTGAGCCTGTTCATTCATAAATATTGTCATCATAATGGTGAATCTCTAGCGCTTGCGAGAAAACATTCATAATTTTACTACATTTTATTCCACAGGATTCCAGCGCTAGTTGCCTTTTATCTGACTTATTGTCTGCTCCTTCTTTTTCTATTCTTTTGCATTTTGCTTCCAATCAACACATTTCTACACTGTTCAAGAGAATAATTGTGATTTATGATGGACATCGTAGCGGGGCTAACTCGAGATCATGTGACAACTCCACCAAACCAATAATAATTTGTATGGGACTGGACATGTCATCTTTTTTTTTCCCTTTACCTATCCCTTAGTCTGTTGGACCGTTGGGGCACCAAGCAAGACTTGTCGTCTGTCTTTCTCCATTCCTCCCTTTTTTTGCCTTGTTTAGAACCTCTCTCAATGGCAGGCCCGTCCATTCTTTAATGCTGTCCTCCCATCGCTTTTTCTGTCTGTCTCTTCTTCTTTTCCTGGCACTGTTCCCTGAAGGAAGGTCCGTAGATCTTGTAATGTGGCCATAGGTTTTAAGCTTTCGTTTTTTTACAATAGTTAGCAGGTCGTCATGGGTTCCGATCGCTGCAGTAACCCTGTCTCTGATTTCTTGGTTTGTGATGCGGTCTTTGAATGCGATGCCTAGGATCCTTCTATAGCATCTCAATTCCATTGCTAGGATCCTCCTCTCTAGGTCTGCATTCAACGTCCACGACTCGCAAGCATATAAAAATGTGGTCATGACCAGGGAGCGCATCAGTCTGATTTTGGTGCCGAGGGCTAAGCCCTTGTCTTTCCATATTATTTTAAGTTTTGAAAGGGCTGCTGTGGACTGTGCTATTCGGGCCAATAGTTCGGGTTTTGTTCCCTCATCTGAGACAATAGCTCCGAGGTATTTGAAGCTGTTAACACTAGTTAGCTTTTCACCTCCAATACTGATGCCTCTTTTAAAGCTGATGGCTATTGGTCATAATTTTTTTTTTTTCGGCATTTATTTGCATGCCATATGCTGTGGAAGTCTTGTCAATGCGCATCACCAGTCAGCTAGTTCTTCTTCTGTCCCTGCTAGGCCGTCAATGTCATCTGCGAAACGCAAGCTAGTAATTTTTCTTCCTCCAATGCTAACAGATATCGAAGAGTGTTGGTGAAAGTATGTCTAAAACTCGCTTGTTCTTCTGATATGATGTTGTCTGCTATCGGTTTTAGCGGTTTAATATAATTTTTAACAGTACTTTGCTGGGATGACTTATGAGGCTGATGGTGCGATAGTTTTGACAGAGTTGTAAGTTGCCTTTCTTTGGAAAGGCCATGTCATCTACAGGACTTAAACTTAACGTTGCTGGTCCCTTTATAGATTCATCCGAATATATTCACACTAACGTCGATCTCTATTATTATTATAGCTTTTATATAGTGCTACTTTCATGCTTATAGCATGCTCAGAGAGCTTTTGGTCCAATCTCATTTGTGGACCGGCGGAGGGGGTATATAGGAGTTGGTTTTCCGTGCTGCCTTTAGGCGCTCAGTAAACACAACTTTCCCCGAGTCGGGTGTCGAACCTCGAGCCCCCTTCTAGGTAGCCAAGACAAGCCAAGTTCAAGCGCACTTGGACTCTCGACCACGCTTCCCAATAAAGACATATTGTTTAGCGTTTAATTGACGTCTACTAGAAGCCCTAAATACGAATATAGGGTATTTACGCCAATGTTTTAGATTAGAATTAGACTTTTAAAAGTAAAAGATTTTTTTTTAAATCACGACGCTCAAAGTTTCGCATTTAAAGAGAATATTATAAAATCTTAAAACATTTAACTAGCATTCACGCGGCCCTTTCGGTGGCCCTACAGACCCAATTGGGTACCGGCCCTCCATATAGCCAGTCCGCCAATGGTAAAGTTTCACAAATTTCTAGCATTTCATCTAATGAACAAGGGGCTATAACACACTCTTTCAAAAGTACACTCTACGTGCATCCATATGTCAATGTAGTCATTCATGCTAATCAGATAAGTTGCAAGTGTTATATATCAATTTAAAATCAAATGACAATCGTCTTGTATCGGTGTATACCATAGACTATATATATACAGGACTGCCAACTGTGCGCACCACGCCTATATTATTCAATTAAATAAGTCCCGTACAACGAGGCGTCCTTGGTTGCAGTGTAGTGTTAGAAGAATGACTTCCGGTGAAGTAGTTTACTATATAAAGAAACCATTACTAAAGATAAACACTACGTCCAAAATATTTCTTATTTTGGTAACAGTGCGATAGACATAGCCAGATTTTTATAACAACAAAATCTGATTTACCAACTTAAAAAAAGAGCATTTACATAGATAGTGTTCTAACTAGTTTATATATATATATATATATATATATATATATATATATATATATATATTTATATATATTTATATATATATATAATTAGAAAAACATTAAGCCATTTTTTTCCAAAAACAAATTATAGTAGTGTGTATGGTCGTATATGTAGATATAGTTTATAGCCATAGGTCACTAAGTCTGGGTCAAAGTTTACATGTTTACTAAGTGTACAATTAATTTTTATTGAAGTAGGAACAATGATTATAGAATTCTATTAGGTGAAGACAAATTTGGTACAATAAATTTTGTTATGGCTTTTAGAATAATTAGATGTTATTTAGGATTTAATTAGTTTAAAAAATTATTAACTTGCAGAGCTAAGAGTTTTATGCATATTTTTCAATTAGTCATAAATACAAGATTGCTTGTAATTTTTAATGGCTTCATTCTCCATTAATATATATATATATATATACTGCATGCTATCGTTAAAAAAAAAAACTACAAATAAATTTTTAAAAAAATAGGTATAGAATTTAGATATAGATAAAAGTTGGTAAAGATGTCAGTGTGTAGGCTCAGGGACTCACTGTTGCTTTTTTTTTTAGACTGACTCACTCAAAGACTTAACTTCTATCACCCATTATAGGCCAATAGGCTACCTACGTAATAAATGACACTCTCAAAACTGTATTGACTCTTTCATTAATCGCTTATTTAACTTATATTAATAGTATACAATGTAAAAAGAAATTGCCAAATGCGATGAAAAGAGAAATATATTATGCAAGCTGGCATTATCATTCATACATCGTGAATGTCATAAAATAAGTTTATACCGGAAGTACCACATCTACATTTTGGAGTTCAACGAAACTTATGCTTAGTTACCCTTAGTGTTGGCAGTCCCGAATATATATAGTTTATGGTGTATACAAATCTTCCCCTCTCTAAGGGACAGTGCAAGAACTTCTTGATCTCCAACTCAGCTGGTACAAAAAACCCATTTCTATTATTAAACAAATGAATGAAAGAGAATCCTTTATTTTTACCTCGCAACTATATGACAATGGATCTAGAGCGGGGGTGGACAACCTTTTTCTATCAAGGGCCGCATTCAGAAAAATTGGGAGCCATATATATATATATATATATATATATATATATATATATATATATATATATATATATATATATATATAAAAATATATATATATATATATATATAAATATATATATATATATATTTATATTTATATATATATAAAAAGAGAGAGAGAGTGTGTATATATATATATATAATAAATATATATATATATAAATGTATATATATACATATATATATATATATATATGTATAATGTCTTTTTATTCACTTTTATACTGTATTTACACATTTTTTCATACTCCCATTCAACGATTGACAACAAGAGTTAGCATTTTCTAAAAACCTAATTTTACGAATATTTATTTTTAACTGTGTTATTGTCTTTTACATCACAACTGATGTATGTACTGACATGTTTACTGATGTATGTACTGACATGTTTACTAATGTATGTACTGACATGTTTACTGATGTATGTACTGACATGTTTACTGATGTATGTACTGACATGTTTACTGATGTATGTACTGACATGTTTACTGATGTATGTACTGACATGTTTACTGATGTATGTACTGACATGTTTACTGATGTATGTACTGACATGTTTACTGATGTATGTACTGACATGTTTACTGATGTATGTACTGACATGTTTACTAATGTATGTACTGACATGTTTACTGATGTATGAACTGACATGTTTACTGATATATGTACTGACATGTTTACTGATGTATGTACTGACATGTTTACTGATGTTTACTGATGTATGTACTGACATGTTTACTGATGTATGTACACCCAGATAATGAGAACCTTTTGCAGCATTTTTTTTAAATTGTGGAAATACAGCTATTGACAGCCATAAAACTCTCGCAAGAAGCTTCTGACGGCCATAAAACTCTCGCAAGAAGCTTCTGACAGCCATAAAACTCTCGCAAGAAGTTTCTGACAGCCATAAAACTCGTAAGAAGCTTCTGACAGCCATAAAACTCTCGCAAGAACCTTCTGATAGCCATTAAACTCTCGCAAGAAGCTTCTGATAGCCATAAAACTCTCGCAAGAAGCTTCTGATAGCCATAAAACTCTCGCAAGAAGCTTCTGACAAGCCTTAAAACTCTCGCAAGAAGCTTCTGACAGCCATAAAACTCTCGCAAGAAGCTTCTGATAGCCATAAAACTCTCGCAAGAAGCTTCTGACAGCCATAAAACTCTAGCAAGAAGCTTCTGACAGCCATAAAACTCTCGGAGAGTATTGGAAACTGATTCCAAGTTCGCTTTCAAGTTCCACAATCAAGGAATCCAAATAAATTGTGTACCTTTCAACCATTTCACTAAAAAATAGTTTAACCTTTCAGCAAAGGAAAATGACAAAACCAGTCTTTACTTCCTTACCTGAAGAAATGGGAAAGCTTCGAAAAGATTGAACTTGTACATATATTTCATGTGCTAACAACCCATTGCAACAATATCAATAACAAACATTAAGTCTTTCTTCCACGCTTCATTAAAAATAGTAATAATAAAGTGACAGTCAATGTCCTTTAAAAACATAACAATTTCTTCCTTGAGATTTCATATTCTTTTTAATACCTTGCCCATGCTAAACCAGCGGAGAATACTGTGTGTGACCGAACATCGAAATGTTTTGTTTTAAAATCTTCAAATACTTCTCTGAACTGCCTGTGGTTAAGCCCCCTTGCTCTGATAAGTTTGATCATTGAAATAATTGGGTCAATAATATGTTTGATATTCAATGTAGAGCTTCGCGAGGAAACTTTCCCGTGTAGAGGTAACAGTGTATGGTTGGAATGTTGTGATATTGTTCTTTCATTTTTATTAACAAGCCAATGTTTTTCTCAGTCAAAGCGAGGACACCATCAGTGGTTACACTCGCCATCCTGTTTCATGCCAACCCAAGACTTTCAACATAGTTTTTTAGAACATTGAATAAATACGGGCCCGAGTTTGTGTCTTTGACTGAGTATTTCGAAATATTAACAATTAGAATAATCTTCGTTTACTTTCAGCTTTTTAGAAGGATATGTGTAGTCAATGTTTCTAAAGCCGCTTCATCATACTTTCAATCATTTATAAAGATATTTAAAAGTATTTATTTTTAATATATATTATTATTTCTATTTCGCCGTGTCAAATACAAACAATGAAATAAACATGAAGTAACCTTCAAACTAATTCAGGAACACCGGCGAAATGCCAAAACAATCAATATAGGTAGTCGACACTAGTGTTACAACAATAAAAACTTTTAATACTTAAGAAGGTATCCGTATAATATCCTCTGTTACTAGCCGTCTGGATTTAACTTCTTTTTTTCACAGCCTTAATGAAAAGCGTCTTGATGATAGTCTTGAATAGAGCGTTCTTACTTTTTAACATACTTTACGTCATCGTCGCTAAGTAAAACTTTCCCCCTATTCCCGAAACAAATAACTAAATCCTAATCATGTCATAACAATATGGAATTTTTATATGTATATTCTGTGGGAACACATAATTTCTTTAGGTGTAGGCGGGCCGCATGTGGCCCGCGGGTCGTAATTTGACCACCCCTGATCTAGTTCATTTGTTAGTCTACCTGCGTACACAAGGTCAGTGTCTAGTCTAAAAGTCAGTGAAGAAATCAAAGTGACGCCATGACCCACTTCTGTGGTATCTCATGGTCCGGTGACTTCCATCACATGACGCTCGAATATTACACTCCATTAAGAAAAGCCAAATAAACAAAACGGAGCCTTATGATTCACAAGCCCATGGCATTCAGGTCAAAAATGATTCACAGACATTCGAATTTCACGTTTTGTATTTCGGTGAACTTATTGTTTGACACAAACAGTGACATTAATTGAAGACATGGACAATGTAGGCCTAGGTCTATAGGTCTGCTCAAATGGCAATTTTTATTCGCTCATTGTAATATTCTGTCTAAATTGATGGTGATCTTCAGCTTGATGACAATAAAATAGTTTATTTTAGGACGTGTATCAAAAAATAATTATTTAAAATTTTATATGGCCATTATTCGTAGTCATCTTATCTTATCTTATCTTATATAATACAGACGTTACTTCAAAAAAGAAGATGATTACGTCCTACGCGTCATGCATGCAGTCATGCATATTTACCAATGACTTAAATTCTGCCAAGTCACTGGTTTTCCTGGCTGGCTCAGGCAACCCATTCCATGCTCTAATAGCACTAGGGAAGAAGGAGTATTTGTAAAAATTTGTCCTAGCATATGGAACGAGGAATGTGCCTTTATCTTTGTGTCTTTCTGAGTATTTTATTAAATTGTGTTTTTGTATTTGAAGTTTATGGTTCATATTTGAATTTCAAGTGGGGGAAAAATCAGTATAAGCTCAGGGCTAAAATATAAGCTTTGTCTCGTGACTCTACTAGAGTCTAGACCAGCGGTTCTCAACCTTTTAAGCTCAGCGACCCCTTTTTACTATCCCCTACTCTGGCGCGACTCCCCCCTCCCCCGCTCACACACACAGCAATAGAAGAATAGACTTTTTCGATGGTCTTTGGCGACCCCTGGCAAATCATCAATCGACCCCCAAGGGGGGTCGCGAACCACAGGTTGCGAACCCCTGGTCTAGACAGTGGGGAAAAAAAGCTCCCGTCGCCTCGACGTGGAGCCTCCGTGGAAACGTACGCCCGAGGAAGTGTATAGGCTGAGAGGGAGAGCAAACATAGCCTCCAGTAGGCTACAAAAATTATTCTCTATCGAACCTAGCCTCCAGTGGTATACCAAACGTATTCTGTAGCAAACATAGCCTCCAGTGGGCAACCAAACGTATTCTCTAGCAAACATAGCCTTCAGTGGGCTACCAAACGTATTCTGTAGCAAACATAGCCTCCAGTGGGCAACCAAACGTATTCTCTAGCAAACATAGCCTTCAGTGGGCTACCAAACGTATTCTCTACAAACATAGCCTTCAGTGGGCTACCAAACGTATTCTCTATCGAACATAGCCTCCAGTGGGCTACCAAACGTATTCTCTATCGAACATAGCCTCCAAGGATATACCAAAAGTATTCTCTAGCAAACCTAGCCTCCAGTGGGCTACCAAACGTATTCTCTATCGAACCTAGCCTCCAGTGGTATACCAAACGTATTCTCTATCGAACCTAGCCTACAGAGGGCTACTTAACGTATTCTCTATCGAACCTAGCCTCCAGTGGGTTACCAAACGTATTCTCTATCGAACCTAGCCTACAGAGGGCTACTTAACGTATTCTCTATCGAACCTAGCCTCCAGTGGGTTACCAAACGTATTCTCTATCGAACCTAGCCTCCAGTGGTATACCAAAGGTATTCTCTAGCAAACCTAGCCTCCAGTGGGCTACCAAACGTATTCTCTATTGAACCTAGCCTACAGTGGGCTACCAAACGAATTCTCTAGCAAACCTAGCCTCCAGTGGGCTACCAAACGTGTTCTTTGCAAGAGGTCTATTAGAGACAAACTAGATAATTATCTCCCTTTGAAAGAGGTCTATTAGAGACAAACTAGATAAATATCTCCCTTTGAAAGAGGTCTACTAGAGACAAACTAGATACATTTCTCCTTTTGAAAGAGGTCTACTAGAGACAAACTAGATAAATATCTCCTTTGAAAGAGGTCTATTAGAGACAAACTAGATAAATATCTCCCTTTGAAAGAGGTCTATTAGAGACAAACTAGATAAATATCTCCCTTTGAAAGAGGTCTACTAGAGACAAACTAGATAAATATCTCCCTTTGAAAGAGGTCTACTAGAAACAAACTAGATAAATATCTCCCTTTGAAAGAGGCCTATTAGAGACAAATTAGATAAATATATCCCTTTGAAAGAGGTCTATTAGAGACAAAATAAATATCTCCCTTTAAAAGAGGTCTATTAGAGACAAACTAGATAAATATCTCCCTTTGAAAGAGGTCTATTAGAGACAAACTAGATACATTTCTCCCTTTGAAAGAGGTCTATTAGAGACAAACTAGATAAATATCTCCCTTTGAAAGAGGTCTATTAGAGACAAACTAGATAAATATCTCCCTTTGAAAGAGGTCTACTAGAGACAAACTAGATACATTTCTCCTTTTGAAAGAGGTCTACTAGAGACAAACTAGATAAATATCTCCTTTGAAAGAGGTCTATTAGAGACAAACTAGATAAATATCTCCCTTTGAAAGAGGTCTATTAGAGACAAACTAGATAAATATCTCCCTTTGAAAGAGGTCTACTAGAGACAAACTAGATAAATATCTCCCTTTGAAAGAGGTCTACTAGAAACAAACTAGATAAATATCTCCCTTTGAAAGAGGCCTATTAGAGACAAATTAGATAAATATATCCCTTTGAAAGAGGTCTATTAGAGACAAAATAAATATCTCCCTTTAAAAGAGGTCTATTAGAGACAAACTAGATAAATATCTCCCTTTGAAAGAGGTCTATTAGAGACAAACTAGATACATTTCTCCCTTTGAAAGAGGTCTATTAGAGACAAACTAGATAAATATCTCCCTTTGAAAGAGGTCTATTAGAGACAAACTAGATAAATATCTCCCTTTATAAGAGGTCTACTAGAGACAAACTAGATAAATATCTCCCTTTGAAAGAGGTCTACTAGAGACAAACTAGATAAATATCTCCCTTTGAAAGAGGTCTATTAGAGACAAACTAGATAAATATCTCCCTTTGAAAGAGGTCTACTATAGACAAACTAGATAAATATCTCCTTTTGAAAGAGGTCTACTAGAGACAAACTAGATAAATATCTCCCTTTGAAAGAGGTCTACTAGAGTGTGTGTGTGTGTTTGTTTGTGTGTGTGTTAGCCAAACTATTGTCATATTCATGTTGTGCATGTATTTCCTGTGAATAGTTATATTTCGCGTGTTTGAAGAGTTCCCACGCAAGACATTGCTGAGTAGGTTTTGATTTCGTTTGCATTTGCATTGTATATATCAACAAGTGATTTGATTCATTGGATCCAAAAATATTAGCTCTCAAAAAATAAATCCTCTACTGCGCTCTGAGCTGCAGATAAGTTTTTTTTTTCGTAGTAATAGTGTCATTTTACTTGGTAAATAAACAGACGATCGGCCTACTACTTGAAAGAGTAATTGACTGGCTCCGCTCTCCCCCTTTTTGGTCAGAACTCGTGTATCTACTTAAGAGAACTTCACCCCTCCCCTAAGGGTTCGCATCTAACAGCTTGAGAAACATTTATACTAGGCTTTCATACGCCTGGTGACAGTCTTTCACCAATAGTTAAACTGACTTGAACTCATCTAAGTACTGACAGGAGCAGCTTCAGGTTAATGGTCACCGACAAGAAACCCAGAGTCTCTTTGCCCAATTTATAAAAGCAAGACCCTTTAAAAGTCCTTGGAAATAAAGATGTGAGCCCCAGCTAATGACGTCTGTACTGTAAACACATGTACTTCTCACAATTCAGGCGACACACACATATATGTCGTTTCATTGAATAGGCCGGGACAAAATAAACATGCTTGAAACTGTTATTTTATGGTTACAAAATGTCCATTTTATCTAAACGATGTTTGGAGGTAATGATGGTAATATGTTTAAAACTGACATTGGCAGAATGGTAGAGCGCTTAGCATCCGAAATGGAGTGGTCTAGAGTTCAAGTCCCAGTGAAAACGTGGGTCTTGAAATTCTGCAAATTTTTTTTATGACGTCCCTGAGTCCAACCGACTCTAATGGGGGGGGGGGGGGAGGGGCACTCGTTGAGGACGTTAAGGTGATCGGATGGTGTGCTGTTCACGTGACAACTTTGTCAAACGTCGGCCACGGAAACAAATGATCTTTACATCATCTGCTCCATGGCCATAGATTGCAAGTTTTTACATGGGTACCTTACTTTCTTTTAAATTTACTAGTTAAGACTTAGAAACAAACAAACAAACAAACAAAAACTCTGCTTGTAACCCTCCCTCCTGGTTCAATGTAGTCTTGCAAACTGCAATCTAGTAGTGGAGAGGAATGTAACTCGTCAATAATAGTGTAGGCTTTGTAACAGAGCGAATAGTAACATGTTCCTAGTCAATACACACACTCAGCAAAAACATTTTTCATCTATCACATGTACTCTTACTTCATGACCTTGACATTTCAACGTAATGTGTTCAACTCTACTCTATGGGAAGTCAAAGGGGAGGATGCAAAAATCGACAGCGTGAAATCTACCTAGCCCAATATGATTGAGAACAGTGACACAGAGAGTAACGTGTTCTGCATACTCTAATAAATAGAGCTTATTGCAAACTGCAAACAAAATGATGCATAGAGATTAAAAGATCACAGTTAACTTATTGGTTCTACTTGTACTGTGCATTATTTCTTTCTTTACTCAGTTTTTAAACAGTTTTTGACAGTTTATTTATATGCACAGATTTACAGCTTGAAGATCCGAGGATTGAAGCTCTATACAAGTGTTACTGTGTGACTTACAATGAACTATATATTTTTTTGATGTGCTTCTAGAAATTCGATATATTGTGGTTGTGCTTCTAGTGACTCAATAGATTGTAAAATGTGCTTCTAGTGACTCAATAGATTATAACATGTGTCTCTAGAGACAATAGATTTTTTAAAGTAAGTATCTCAATATCCTAAATTCGGTTGCAATATAATTGAAATTTATAAAGCCTGATCAATATTCTTTAGACGTCTTGTGATTTCTTGCTTTGGATTTCATTTCCAGCTTCCAGCTTGTTATTGAGTAATTTATTTATCCATTTTTTTATAGAACCATTCTTTTTACAACTAGCACACCTTCCTTCTTGACCATGAGCCCTGCCACTGTCACTTTTATTGTTTAAAATTTGTTTGATTTTGCAAAGTACATTTTTCCAACTTGAGTGTATACACACACATACACATACACACACATATATTTATATATATATATATATATCATGGGCGTAGCCAGGATTTTTTTTTGGAGGGGGGAGATTTTTTCTCCCCCCCCCCCCGAAAAAAAACTGTGTATATATATATATATATGTTTGTATGGATATGTGTGTGTGTGTGTATGTACATAATTAATCTCTATTACATTCTGACCCTTTATTCTTTTGGAAGACGTTTATTGTGCCCAAGAAAAGATTCTTCCTGGAGTTAGTGAAAAAATTGTAGACTCCTCGCCCTTGCCAGCAAGGGGTCTGGGGGAGCGCTGAGAGCTCCCCCAGCGCGATTTAGGATTTCTTTGATTTAGACCCGATCTCTATAACTGACTCCTAAAATCCGTCTTAGCCATCTTTGTAGAGCCACATTTAGTGCTTTTCAATTTCATTGCACTTTATTAATGGAGCCTAGCCTCTGGTAGACGTATAACTTCTCTTCATTACGATTTTAAAATTAGGTGACTATTTTGTTTTAGCTGTTATATCAAAACCACATTTAGCTACGGTCATAGAATTTGGTGACTGCAGTTGGCTTTAGAAATAATATTGAAGAGAGAGGCTTTCAACCTTAAAACGCTCTGTTGGGGGATTTTAAACTCAAAACTATCTTGAGGAGTTTTAAACTTTTACAAAAGCCATCTGAAGGAGAGGGGTTGAAACTCAAAACCCCCATTGGCTTGGCTACGCTCAAAGAATTTTAGTGTGTAATTTGCTTTTTTTTTATATTGAAGAGGTATTTTTTTTAGCATCAAACCCTCTGAAGGGAAATTTAAACTCAAAACACCCAATAAGCTTGGCTACGCTCATGGGCGTAGTCGGGGGGGGGGGGTTGGGGTTCAATGAAATGAAAGTCGGGGGAGTCGGAATTTAGTGACTGATTTTTTGCTTTGATTTTGTTTATTTTAGGTGAGATTTTAATACTAAACCATCACTTGCCACAGCACAACCAAAGGGGTTTTGAGTTTAAAACCCCCTACCAGGGGGTTTTGAGTTTAAAACCCCCTACCAGGGGGTTTTGAGTTTAAAACCCCCTACCAGGGGGGTTCGAGTTTAAAGACCCCTACCAGGAAAGTTCGATTTTAAAAAACCCTACCAGGGGGGTTCGAGTTTAGAAATCCCTACTAGGGGGTTCGAGTTTAAAACCCCTACCAGAGGGGTTCGAGTTTAAAAACCCTTACTATGGGTTTTGAGTTTAAAACCCTCGGGTTTTGAGTTTGAAACCCTCGGGTTTTGAGTTTAAAACCCTCTACCATGGGTTTTGAGTTTTAAACCCCCTACCTGGGGTTTTTGCAGTTAACTCCCCCTCTTCTATAAAACAACAAAAAAAAATGCAAATTTTCTTCTTCTTCGTTCTGATTGATTATGTTGGAGTGTTCAGATGAGTAGACCAATACATGAGATGAAATGCGCAGTGGTTTCCAGATCAGGGAGCTTTCCATATAGTTTCTTTTCTATTGGGGTGATTTGGGGCCAATGTCTTATACGGGCCTCTTAATATAGAGAGCAGTTTTGGAGGACGTGGTCTGTATTCTCTGGTGATTCTCCACATGGGCAGATTTCACCGGTTCCAATTTTGAGCTTCCGGTACATGTGTTGTCGCATTCTTTTGTGTCCGGTCCTGAGTCGAAAGATTAGACGTTGGTCTTGTCGGGATAGCTTATAGTAAGCGTCATCTTTCTTGTGATTTGGATGAGAGCTCGTCCATTTCTCATTTATTTTATTTATTATTAATTTCTTCAATTCTTCTGGATAGAGTGCAGAGTTTATTAGTGTGTTAATTCTCCCACTCTTGGCAAGTGAGTCAGCCTTCTCATTTCCTTCTAGTTCTATATGAGCTGGGATCCATTGAATTACAGTTTTTTTGCTGTTGTTGTTGAGCTTTGTAAGTGCTGTTTTGAGGTTATTAATATATGAGGAATCAGAGTTTTGCAGGCTTTGGAGGGTTGTTTTTGCATCGGTTAGTAAGACAATCTGACTGTGTGGGGAGCTTGGATGATTTGCTAGGATGGTAGCAGCTAGTGCTAGTGCTTCCCTTTCTGCTCTGTGACTGTCAGAGAGCTCTCCAGTTGCAATGGATTTTTCTAGTTTTCCTCCATCTGGCCATTCGATAAGTATTCCAGCTCCTCCATTTGTGGTGGCTTTATGGGTTGAGCCATCCGTGTAAACTCTGATCCACTGATTGCTAGGATAATTAGTATGTAGAAAACAGTTCACTATTTTCTTGAGCTCTGTTGGTCTGTAATCAGATTTTCTTTTAATGCTTTCAATATGGTCCCTTATAGTAGGAAAAGGGCTTTCGTCCCAGGGTGGAGATTCATTATAGTGTATCGAGGATTCCAGAGTAATTTTTTCAAGTTGGTGTTTCTTTTTTAGGCTTAGAGATTCCTGTATTAAATTGGTCTTTTTGAGACGTTTTTTTGTGACAGTTTTGTGGATTTTTGTTCTGAGTGGGTGCCTTTCCATGGTTTCCAATTTAGTGAATTGGGAAAGGATTTTTATTTCTCTTCTTTCATCCAGAGAGATCAGGGCAGCGGTTTCCTCCATAGCTCTTATAGGTGTTGTTTTGATTGCTCCTGTCATTATCCTTAGACCAATATTTTGAACCTTGTCTATTTTTCTTAGGTTGGTTTGGGCTGCTGAGCCCCATGCTGTGGCACTATATTCTAGTACAGGTCTCACGTAACTGGTATAGGTCTTTTTCAGGATGTTGTGATTTGCTCCCCAATCTGTGCCAGCTAATTTTTTCAACAGGGATAGTCTCTGGATGCCTTTACTCTGTGTTTTATCTATTTGGCTTTTCCAGGTTAGTCTCGGTTCATAGGTGACTCCAAGGTATGTAGGGCTGTCATTTTTTTCTAAAGCTTCCTTATCTAATGTTAATTTTATTGTTTGCTGTTTTGTTGACAGTGAGAATATGGTATATGTGGTCTTTTTTGTGTTGATGGACATGCTCCAGTCTTTGGACCAATTATTGAGTATATCGAGAGCATCTTGTAATCGAAATTTCGATGTTCCTACATATTCTTCTGTGCTAATTAAGGCAAGGTCCTCTGCATAAATGCTGCTTTTAACTTTTCTTGGTAGGTTTTGATTTAGATCGTTTATGAATATTAGGAAAAGTGTTGGGGATAGGACTCCTCCTTGGGGGACGCCATTTTTTATACCCACTGTGTGGCTTCTTTGTCCTTGCATGCAAACTAAGGCTTTTCTATTATTTAGATATTCCTTTATCCAGTTGTACATTCTGTGGGATATGTGATGCTGGATTAGTTTGAGCAAGAGACCTTGCTCCCAGACTTTGTCAAATGCTTTTTCTAAGTCAACCCACACAATTGTTGTTGGTTTCTTTTCTTGAAAGCCATCTTCTATTTCTTGTGTGATGAAGGCGATTTGATCTTCTGTTGATCTGCCTTTTCTAAAGCCAGCCTGGGCTTCAGTGAGTAGGTTATTTGACTCAAGGACCCATGTCAGCCTTCTATTTATCACTCTTTCCATCAATTTGCAGGAACAGCTAGTGAGGCTGATGGGGCGGTAGCTATCCAGTTTGTTTCTTGGTTTGCCGTGCTTTATTATAGGGATCATAATGGCTTTTTTCCAGATGTTTGGATATCTGCCAGATTTCCAGCTAGCATTGAATACTTGTAGCAGTTTTCTTTTGGCTTGAGGACCCAAATGAAGAAGCATGTCATTAGATATTTTGTCTGGGCCCGGGGCTTGTTTTGGTTTGAGGACTTTTAGGGATTCATCAAGTTCCTTCATTTTAAGATTAGTGGTCATTCCCAAGGAGTAAGCTGGATTGTTTTCTTTAATTCTATCTTGGATTTCTGAGTTTACATCTTTATTTCTACTTTCACTGATTAGTATTTTTCCTACGCTTTGGAAAAACTTAATGAATTCATTTGCTGCTTCTTGGCCTTTCAGGGGTTTGTTGTCCTTTTCTATTACTATAGGAGTTGTTCTGTTGTCTTCCTGGTTGAGACATTTGGCTATACGCCAGAGTTTGTGGCCCTCTCTATCAACGTTTAGCCGTTCTGTTTTTTCATGCCAACTTTTTCTCATGGTGGAAAGGTAATTTTTCCTGAAAACTGCGTTAGCTGCTTTTAGATTTATGTTATTTTCTATACAAGGGTTATTTTCTACTGTGTTTCTGGCTTCAATGGTGGCATTGTGGAGTTGTTGAAGGGGATCAGACCAGTTGGGAATATAATCTTTTCTTGCTCCTCTAGGAATTGATTCCTTAGCTGCTAGGAGGATTGCTTTGGAAAAAGCTGAGTATGACTTATTAACCTGATTTGATTTGCAGTTTATTGAAGTTGTGTATAGGTCTGTGAGCTTTGAGAATAGGTGCCAGTTGGCTTTTTTGTAGTTCCATCTGGGGATGGTGGAGTTTTCTGATATTTTAAAGGAGCTATCCTTACTGATCAATATGGGTCTGTGGTCACTGGTGGCTAGCTGATCTGCAACTTCTCTGGTGCACTTTTTGGATAAGTTGTCAGTTGCAAAGGCTAGATCTGGAGTGGTTGATGTTAGCCAGGCTCTTGAGAAAAAGGTTGGTTTATCCTCTGGTTTGTTAAGTAGGATAAGTCTGTTCTCTGCTTGCCATTCTTCAATTTCTTCTCCCCTGGCATTTAGGTCTGGGTATCCCCAGCTCTGAGAGTGACTGTTCATATCTCCTAAGATAAGACAGTCTTCTTGGTCAGGTATTTGTATGTGATAAAATGCAAATGAAAATCCCCTAATTCCAAGAGCACAGTTAAGGAAGATTTTGATTTTAAAACCCCGTCTAAAATTTACGATAAACCCTCTCTTTAATATAAAAAAAAAGCTAATTACGCATTCAAAATGTTATGAGAGTAGCTAAATGGGTTTTGACTCAGTTTTGAATTTAAACCCCACTTCAGCGGGGTTTGAAGGTAAAAAATACCTCTTTAAAAATAAAAACAAAGCAAATTATACACTAAAAATGTTATGAGTGTAGTCTAAGGGGTTTTGAGTTTAAACTCCCCTCTAGTGGAGTTTGAAGCTAAAAAGTACCTCTTCAATATAAATAAAAGAAAATTACTCACTCTAAAATCTATGACACTGGCGGATCCAGGGCGCTTGGGGGGATAGACGAACTTTAGTATAGGATATACACAATTTGTATACGAATTTATTACTTATGTTAAAAATATATACTAATTATTAATATTTCAACCTATTTTTAGATTATTTCGCCCCCCCCCCTCTGGTATGTTGGCCGATTTGGTGGGGTCGGGAGGGGGCGATGGTATCTACTGCCTTTCCCACCTAAACCCTTTGAGTGAGGGAGGGGGCGGTCCGTTTTTATGGAGAAATTATAGTTAAATTAGTTGAATTAATAAATAAATTGTATATTATGTCGCTCCCTTTCTAGTATCTTGGCCGATTCGGTGGGGTGAGGGGGGGGAGCCATTGCATGTACTGCCCTCCCCACTCTAGCCCTCTGAGTGCTGGGGGGGGCAGTCCTATTTTTAAACCCCCTACCTGCAGGAGGTGGCCGATGTGTTCCAGAGGTCCGAGAGCACATATGCAGTTTTTATAGACCTAAAACAGGCTTATGACCGGGTGTGGAAGCAAGGCCTCTATCTTAAGCTTAGAGCCATGGGCGTACGCGGGCGGACCTACAACTGGATAAAGCAGTTCCTAACGGAGAGGAAAACACGAACACAGTTCCAGTACTCTCTAAGTGGGGAAAACACCCCAATAAGAGGGATACCCCAGGGATCCGCCCTCTCATGTATCCTTTTCATGGCCTATCTTAATGATTTGCCCAGCTCACTCCGGTGTCGCAAACTGCTATATGCTGATGATATTGTCCTCTGGTCAACCGGGAAGAAAGCTGACCAACTTCAGGCAGCATTACAAGCCTATCTCCATACCATCTCCTCGTATTGTTCAAAATGGCAGATACGAATCAACGTTGCCAAAACGACCTGGAGCCTGTTCAGCCTGGGAATCGACATTCTTGGGGCCCCATTCGAGCTCCAACTCGGTGGGCTGCGACTCCAACGTGAAAACACGCCAAAATATCTAGGAGACCCTAGATAGGAAGCTCTCAATGCACTTGCACATCCAGGATGTTGAACGAAAGGCCTCGGAGAAGCTAGGGTTACTCAGAAAGCTAGCCAGTACCAAGTGGGGCGCCCGAGCTGACACGTTCCGTAAACTGTACACAGGGGCTGTCAGATCCCAAATCGAGTTCAGCCTGCCCGTGCAGGTGTACACACGCAAGACGGCTCTCGAATCACTCGACCGTGTACAGGCCCAGGCTCTCAGATTCATTTGCGGCACCTATAGAACGAGCCCAACTTCCGCTGCAGAAATCATGTCCAACGTGGTTCCTCTCAGCCTGAGGAGAGAGCGCGCCGTGCTAACGGCCCTGGAACGCTACAAAAGGGGCGAACCAGGGCTCCCAACCCATACATTAGTCACTCAGTGGAGAGTAAAAAACAGGATAAAACGGACATCATTTATGCACTGCGCATCAAATTTGAGTGCTCAAGCTGGCCTCTCCACTGACCGGGTCCCAATCCGACGGATAAGCACGTGCCCGCCCTGGAGGAGACAGCCCATCCCTCCCGGGTTGGAGGGGGCCACAAAACGACACACACACCCGGATTTACTAAGAAAAATGGCAATGGACACACTAAAGACCTACCCGGCCGACGCCATTTACTGTTACACAGACGGGTCGGTCATGAAGGACCTAGTAAGAGCTGGGTATGGGGCCTATATCTGTTTCCCAGACCACGAACCAGACAAGCTGTCAGGCACTTGCGGCCTCGCTGCATGCAGCTTTGATGCAGAATTAACGGCGATAACCAACACACTCAGTTACCTGCTCCAAAAAATGCGTGAAAAGATAACCGTTGCGACAACCGTTGTAATAGTTACCGATTCCCAGTCCTGCCTCCAAGCCATGGCTGGCTTAGGGGGAAAGTCCAAATCGGTGGAAGAGGCATTAGGGGCCTCAAATAACATCCGCCTATTTATTGGAGCTGTCATCTTTACGCAGTGGGTGCCCTCGCACTGCGGAGTGAGGGGCAATGCCGTGGCTGATGCTCTAGCACGAGGAGCGCTGGCCGTGCCCACTTTCGAGTCACCAAGTACGTTTCAACAGGCTACCACAGTTATACGAGAGTGGGTACATGAAAAATGGTTAAAATCCTGGGATGACTCCAACACTGCCAGGGGAGTCTGGCAGCACATACGTCGCCCAAATCGAGAATACCCGTGGTGGAGGCTAAAAAGGTCGGAACAAACAACGATAGCGCATTGGCGCACGGGACACTGCCCCATAAGTGCGTACTTCGCCCGGCCAAATTTTGATGCACGTTTCCGACACTGCGGGGAATCAGAAGAGACGGTGGCGCACGTTTTGCAAGAGTGTCCGCAGCTTAGCGAGCTGCAGGAAGACGTATCCAGTGGTTCACTATGTTAGTATGGAAGCTATGAGGCACTACGCCAAACAGCAGAGTTTCTTACCAGGGCACCTTGTAACCAATTGGATTTCCTCTCAGGATCCGCTAGTGATCTATGAGCTTAGTCAACGGGGTTTTGAGTTTAAACCCCCCGCGAGGGCGGTTTGAGGATAAAAAATACATCTTCAGTGTGAGAAAAAAAGGAAATTACGCACTCAAAATGCTATGAGCGTTGCTGAAAGGGGTTTTGAGTTTAAACTCCCCATTCATAGGGAGCTTGGCGGCGGGGCGAAGCCCCGCGCTGGGGAGCTCCAAGCGCTCCCCAAGACCCCTTTGCTAGTGATGTCGGGGAATCTACAATTATTCCACTAACTCATGGAAGAACCTATTCTAGGGCACAATAAACGTCTTCCGAAAGAATAAGGGTCAAAATGTAATAAAGATTATGTACACACACACACACATAAATACATATGATTTTTTTTTCGCGGGGGGGGGGGGGGGGGAAAAATTCACCCCCAAACCCCCCCCCCCCCCCGAAAATAATCCTGGCTACGCCCATGGCTACGCTCATAGCAGTTTGATTGCAAAATTTGATTTTGTATTTTGAAGAGGGGTTTAAAATCAAAATCTTTCTTAGGTGTGCTCTTGGAATTTTGGTATTGTTTGCATTTTTTTTATAGTAACTCAAAACCCCCTGGTATAGGTTTCAAACTCAAAACCCCCTGGTATAGGTTTCAAACTCAAAACCCCTTGGTAGGGGTTTCAAACTCAAAACCCCTCTAAACCCCCTGGTAGGGGGTTTCCAACTCAAAACTCCTGGTAGGGGGTTTTTAAACTCAAAATCCCCTTGGCTGTGCTAAGGCAAGTGATGGTTTAGTATTAAAATTTCACATAAAATAAACAATATTAAAGCAAAAGATCAGTCACTAAACTCCGACACCCCCGAGGGAGATTTCATTTCGGGGGGGGGGGGGGGGGGGTTGAACCTTAACCCCCCCTGGCTACGCCCATGATAAATATATATATATATATATATCTATATATATATATATATATATATATTTATATTTATATATATGGAGAGACAGTGGCGTAGCTAGAGTATATGATGCCTGGTGCGGTACCTCATCTTGATGCCCCCCCCCCCCCCAAACCAAAAAAAAACAACTAATTAATAACATTTCAAAACCTTACTTTTTGTTCAAAATAATATGTATTCATTAATCAAATATGTTGTTAATTCTTTCATGACCTTAATGACCTTTCATGACCTCAGCATTATCATATCCTTGACCCCTGCAGTCCATTATGTCTAAGCCATCCGAACGCAATTTCTCTAGAATCATCTCAGAGATTCCATCAGCATGCTTGTCCTTTGTGTCGATGAAGTCAACAAAAGACTCACGAACCTGCACCCCGTCATTATCCACGACAACATACCGTAAAATTTGGTGAAAAAATGACAAAAATAATAGAGAAATATTTGGCTTGTTTTACTTGCTGTGTGATTTGTTTTTTAGCGAGATCCCCCAATATTGTAATAAATTGATTTTGTATTTGTGGAGACGTATGTATTCGGTCTGGAACAAAGCTTAGTCCGAAGCACATGCTCCCTCAAGAGTGGATCGTATTTGTTAGTAATTTTACTAACTCTCCAGGTTTTCGTCTCTTGTATAATCAAATCTTGAGCCTTGTTGTCAATATTGTTCCTTACTCACAGGCGAACTTCAAGTTCCCTCCAAGCAAGCGATGACTGAATGTGAGCTCTGCTGGTCTCATGTTTTTCTATTTTCGGGAATAACCTCCACCACTCATTGAATCCATCTTTGGATTTAAATGAAGATTTGGTACATGATCTTGTTGAGAAGAGTGTGCAGGGGAAGCAAAATAAGGATTCTTTTTTTTTTTTTTTGGCGAATAACACATCCATTTTCTAGGAACTTTCTCGCCGTTTGACATTTGCCGGAAAAACCAAGCCTTTGAAAGCTTTCTAGCCTTTCCTTTTGCTGATTCTTGATGTCTATACGCCTCTCTGAATTGACTGTCCATACGATGAACTTTTTCAGATCCTTGCGTGACAAGGTGTATATTATTTGTGATGACATCATGCCAATATCCAATGTCGTTCAGTTTAGACTTTATTATCCTGCTTTCTGTATTGTTTACACTGTCTGATGGTTCAGCTTCTTCAGTATGAATTTTTGAGGAGTGTACTAAAGACATGCTTGTGTGCTGTCCTTTAGTCTCTAGAACCTGCGGTATTGAAGCATTTTCTTCTTTTCAGGATGTCGGCCTCATCATTTATTTCTGGATTTAATGATAACCGTCTCATCTTGCTTTGTAATTCATACCCAATAACAGCTCGCCTATAGTCTGGCAATGATGTGACTTGAAATTGTCTCGATGCATCTTTAGACTTAAGAAATTTAAGAAACGCACCTCACTGCGGTCAAAGAAACTGCTTTATGCGGATAACATTGTCCTCTGGTCAACCGGCAAGAAAGCCGACCAAATACAGGCGGCATTACTAGCAGACCTCCAAACCATCTCCTCGTATTGCGACAAATGACAGATTCAGATAAACTTTGCCAAAACGACCTGGTCCCTGTTTAGCCTAGGGATCGACATTCTTAAGGCTCCATTCGAGCTTCAACTCGGTGGGCTGCGACTCCAACGTGAAAACACGCCAAAATATCTAGGGGTAACCCTGGATAGAAAACTGTCAATGCTCCAGCACGTTCAGGATGTTGAAAGAAATTAAGTTAAAGTTCCCCCTTTCAGACCTTGTGATCTATAGGGCAGATGATGTTAAGGTCATCTGTTTCTTTGGCCAACGGTAAACGAGCAGGGTGTCATGTGGCAAGCACAACGACCAACCGCCTTTACTTTCCCCAACTAAAGTCAGGTACCCATTAGAGTTGGGTGGACTCAGGGGCGCCCTAAAAATCCCGAAATTCAAAATCCCAGTCTTCACCGAGTTTCGAACCCAGGACCCCAGGTTCGGAAGCCAAGCGCTTAACCACTCATCCAGCGCGTCCCCATTGAACGAAAAGCATCGGAGAAGTTAGCGTTACTAAGAAAGCTGGCCAGCACAAAGTGGGGTGCCAAAGCTTACATGCTACGCACATTGTACTTAGGGGCAGTCAGATCACACATTTAGTACAGCTATACAGTTCAAGTATATGCTTGTAAAACTGCCCTCGAATCACTCGACCGAGTACAATCACAGGCACTAAGGTTCATTTGTGGCACCTTTCGGACAAGCCCAACAAACGCTGCTGAAATCTTAATAAACGTGGCCCCTTTACATTTAAGGAGGGAGAGGGCGGTACTTACGGCCTATGAGCACTACAAAAGGGGCGACTCTAGGCTACCCACCTCAATATTAGTGCAATAGTGGAGAGAAAGGAACCGCATAACATGCGATCGTTCCTCCACATTACGGCCAATTTGTCAAAATCAGCTGGGCTCTCCACTGATAGAATTCCTATTAGAAGAATTAGTACTTGCCCTCCGTGGAGGAGATGGACGGACCCACAAATAAGCATGTCCCTTATATTGCAAGAGGGAGCCACCAAGAGGAGATTAACAACTGCCATACTCCAAACTTGGCATCAGCTACACTAAAGTCCTACCCATCAGATGCCATATTCTGTTATACCAATGGGTCGGTAATGACTCAGTAATGAGGGACCCCGATAGATCTGGGTATGGGGCCCTTATAGTCTACCCAGACCGGACAGAACCAGAGATGCCGATTTCTCAGTCTGAGCTTAAAAGGGTTTTGAGGCGCCAGCCAGACTAGTCAGTCTTGAGCACTGTTCATCATTTTGTTTACGTTACAGTATTACAATTAACTAGTAAGTAAAAAAAAAAAAAACCTCGTAGAAAACAAAGGTTAGCTTATTTAAAAATATTGACATTACAATAGAATTATTTCCAAAATTAAACTATAAAGAATCATAAAGAAATGAATAAACTAAGACATTTGTTTAGAGCTAGAGTTTAGAAATATATTTGTAAACTCAATATCTAGATTAAACCAATGGACTAAACAATGAAGTAAAAAAAAAAGGGTTGGCCTATCTTCTTCTTTATATTACAAAGCATTGATCAGTGTAGTAACAACATGTACCGTGTGTCAGAAATAAATGTAGTAAATTAGATTCAAACTGTTCTATAGCTTACATTGTATTGAAGAAATAGTCAAGGAGATGAAACAAAATAGTGACATGACTAGTTTATAAATCGTTAGTTCATGTTTAAAATACAGTAGTTTATGTTTGTTCGTGTCCATAAAATTAGCCGTTTTTACTGAAAAGCTCAGGGAAATAGGAAATTAATACACACTGGGGGAATTTTGGTGCCCCTGTCCACTTGGTGCCCTGTGCGGCCCGCACCACCCGCACATTGGTAACAACGCCACTGTGGAGAGAGAGAGACCAAATCTAAATCGTCCAGCATGTGGACGTCCCATGAATTAGAATGTGTTAATTAGTTTTCTCATTACTGTGTAATCACTGTCAGAGATAATGAAATGCTCGTCAGCAATCTCATCACCCCAGATTCATCTTTAAAACACACGAGTGACCTGTCAATGCACTTTTTTTTTATCACTTGGTCATTAACACTTAGTTTTGCTCTCAAGTCTGATCTGAAGTATTAAAGTCAGACCTTGTTCTCCTGCTCACTATTAGCCTTCGACTCTCATTGTATACTGTATAATATAGATGAGCATTGTACTATAGATTAAAGGTAAGGCTTAACTTCAAGTCCATAGTGTAAGGAGAAGTGCAGTATGTCACGTTGTAAGACATTTCCTCCAGCCTGCGCTCACTATTTTTAAAGGGATGATTTGATTGTGCAGGCCAATGTCACTGCTTCAGACTAGATCTCATTCGCAGTGGCACAGAAGTCTGAGACGTTTAGAGACGTCCTTTTGTATTGGTAAACTTGGGGCTAAAGTACAGTCTAGTCACTCGTGATGCTATGCAGAAGACTAACTAGCTGGAGCGGTTAATTTTGTATCAAGAAAAGTATTTAAAAAATAATTTAATAATAAACAAGCTTATATATAGAAAAGAAACAAACAATTACTGCTATACCATACTGCAAGTTTTATCTCCCTTTTTCTATATATAAAGATTACCACAAACTAATAACTACTTTATTTATTTATTTTAATTGATCAATGTGTTGCCATCAATAATTGAAATAGTAACAAAATTTCAACTTGATCCGAGAATGGGAAGTCGGGATATAACGTGTACAGATTTGTATCAGACAAATAGATTGAGCTGATTATAAGCGTAATAAGTGCAAATCTCCATGAATCCCGACATTTGTATTCGTATACCAAGTTAAAAAACAACTAAAGCACAACATTCACGTAAGCCTATCTAGACATGTAGACCAAGTAATGGATTACATTACAAAGGGTCTTCATTCAAAACTATTACACGGTCTATCATTTCTAAAAATAACTTATGGGTTTGATATTGTCTACACCGGACAGAATTGTTACTAAGTGAATGTTTTACTATTACAGAACTACAATTTGATATAAGAAACTTGATTATCTCCTCAGATGACTTTGTTACTGATTTATTTCCGTTACGATCGTCTGATTGACTCACATCACAAGTGCTTCTGTGCGGTAGTGCTCACTCTGATACTCGTTTCGTTCTGCTGCCTGTGCTTCCAATTGAGCAGACAGAGTTTAAGTAACGTTTACCAGTCACCTGGCTCTGTTGGGAGGGACATCCATTACAGGCGGGAAAGTTACGGCCTGAAAGAAGCAGACGGAAGATTTGCCATCGTGACGTCTGCCAAGCGAACAGAAGATGAGACATTAACTCCATATCTGAAATGGCGGGAAAGGACAAAAAATCAAACAGATTTAAATATTTTGATTCTTACTTCCTATCATAAGAGAGTTTCAATTTTCAATGACAGCAGACACACACACACACACACACAAATATTAATTGATTGACCACGAAACACACAAGTTAATGAAAGTTGTAAATTATTTACTCCTTTTTGGGGTTTTGTTTTTTGCTGTTGTTGTTTTTCTTATCTTTTTTTTCTGCAATAAAACTAGTAAATGTGTTACATGTAGCCCAGCATCACATAAAATGTATGATTATGTTAAAAATTATAAGCGAAATATGTAACATTCGCCAAGGTTCGAACCAAAGGCAACTGTATTTACAGCACTGGATTTTAAAAAATGTAACATTCGCAAAGGTTCGAACCAAAGGCAACTGTATTTGCAGCATCGGGTTTTAAAAAATGTAACATTTGCCAAAGTTCGAACCAAAGGCAACTGTATTTGCAGCACATGATTTGGACTTGGCTCTAAGCTATTTTGATATATGAGGCCCTAAGCCCTTTATAAGTCTAAATATTATATGTCATTGGTAAATATGATATTTAGAGGATTTTACTGATATAAAGCCTATGTAAGCCTACAGATAAAGAAATAATAAATCTTTTAATTTAAAGACATCATTCATAAACTTAAAAATGGAAATTGGTTTTTAGAAAATGATCTTCTAAATGGCACAATTCCGTTTCTCAGAAATATGTGAAAAGGAGAAAGGAATTAAAAGAAAATATTTTCTTTCTTGTCTTTGTCAGAGCATATTCACAGACGATATCATTAAATCTTCTTCTTCTTCTTCCTCGTTCTCATTTTTATGTTGGAAAGTTCAGATGACTTATCTTATCTTATATAATACAGACGTTACTTCAAAAAAGAAGATGATTACGTCCTACGCGTCATGCATATTAACCAATGACTTAAATTCTGCCAAGTCACTGGTTTTTCTGGCTAGCTCAGGCAACCCATTCCATGCTCTAATAGCACTAGGGAAGAAGGAGTATTTGTACAAATTTGTCCTAGCATATGGGACGAGGAATGTGCCTTTATCGTTGTGTCTTTCAGAGTATTTTATTAAATTTTGTTTTTGTATTTGAAGATTATGGTTCAGTGTTTTATGTATAATTGCTACTTTACTTTTGAGTCTTCTGTCCTGAAGTCTTTCTAAATTTAGTGATTTTACTATAGGTGTTACTCTAGTCAAATGTGAATATTCATTTGTTATGAATCTCACTGCTCTATTTTGTGTCTGTTCCAGTTTCTTAATGTTTTCTTGAGTTGAGGGGTCCCAAACGGAGGATGCATATTCTATTATTGGCCTAACCAAGGTTAAATAACATTTTAGTTTTATGTTCTTATTTGATTTATAGAAATTTCTTTTAATAAATCCTAATGCTTTGTTGGATTTTTTTATAGTTTCATCAATATGTGGATTCCATGACAGTTTTTCATTTATTATAACACCTAGGTATTTTGCGTTTTTAGTCTGTGTTACTGGTTTGCCATAAATAAGAAAAGTGGAATTAATTTGTTTTAGTTTTTTTGTTACTCTTAACAACTGATATTTTTCTGGGTGGAAAGAATGTTCCAATTTGATTCCCATTTCTGCAATTCATCTAATTCTCTTTGTAAAATATCTGTGTCTTGTCTTGTTTTTATTGTTCTATATATTATGCAATCGTCTGCAAATAATCTGACTTTTGTTCCTGAAGTAATGCAATTTGGTAAATCATTTATGTAAATTAAAAATAGTAGTGGACCCAAGACTGTTACTTGAGGTACACCTGAGTTTACTGTTATCGGTGTTTATTTAGAGCCATTTATTATTACAGTTTGTTCTCTCCCTATCAGAAAATCTTTAATCCACTGATGCAGTGGACCATTAATGCCAAAATATTTTAATTTTTTAAGCAAACTATGGTGGTGAACTTTGTCAAAAGCCTTAGAAAAATCTAGTAAGATAGCATCTATTTGTTCACTATTATCTAAACCTTTAGAAAAATCATCAATTAGTCCTATTAGTTGTGTTTCACATGATCTATATTTCCTAAAGCCATGTTGGTATGGTGTGAGGACATTTTGTTTGTCTAAGTGGTTTATGATTTTACATGTGATGCTGGTAAGTGATACTGGTCTGTAGTTTCCTGGGTCAGATTTTTCTCCTTTTTTAAATGGGGGGTAACATCAGCTTCTTTCCAGTCCTTTGGTACTCTGCCCTGGTTAAGTGAAGCCTGAAAGAGTATTTTGAACACTGGGGCTAGCTCATTGCTTAGTTCTTTATGTAATCTAGCTGGAATACCATCAGGTCCAGACGCTTTATTTGGTTTGGTGTTGGCTAATAGTTTTTGAATTCCATTTTCTTGTACTACTATATCTTCTATGTTGTCTACTTGGTTCAAATTCAGTAATATGTCATTGTCTCCTGGAGCTGAGAATGCTGATACAAAGTATTTGTTTAGGATGTTTGCTTTAGTTTCATTATCATTATGTATTATGTTATGTTCATCTTTTAATGGCGCTATGCCTGTTGTTTCCATTTTCTTAGACTTAATATATGGCCATAGGTTTTGTTGTTATCTTTAGATATTACATTGTTTATGTATTCACTCTGCAGCTGTCTGCTTACTTTTTGGGTTAAGTGTTTAATTTTTATATACTTTTTGTAAACTCTTTCTGCCTTAGTCTCTTTAAATTTTCTATATAGGTTTTCCTTCTGTTTACAAAGCTTCTTTAGTCTATTATTAAACCAGCATTTATTTATTTTGTTTAATGTGTATTTAGTTGGTATATGATTTTCTATAATGCTTTTAAGATGGTTTTTAATGAAATTCCAGAGGTCATCGACTGGTTGGTTAATGTCTTTTTCTAATAAGAATGTTTGTTGAAAGTTTAATGCAGACCAATACATAAGATGAACTGCGCAGTGGTTTCCAAATCAGGTCGCTCTCTATATAGTTTTCTTTGTATTGAGATGTTTTTGGGCCAGTGTCTAGTACAGGCCTCTTGGTAAAGAGAACAGTTTTGAAGATCATGGTCAGCATTCTCTGGTGACACTCCACATAGGCAGATTTAACTGGTTCCAATTTTGAATTTCCGGTCCATATTAAAAGATAAACTGCCTACTTTACCACTTGTCTATGCCCATGAGACTCTGGGAACAGAATTTGTCTTCAGTCATTGTTGTTCTCATTTCATTTCTTTACCTCATGTCTCCCTAGCAATTTGTAACCATAATACTAAGAAACAATCTCAAAACTTCTTCTTCATTAGGAAATGCTGATTGGACAAGATTGTTAAATATTAAATCGCATGGCAGACCCTATCATTCTCAGCTGAACCACATCCTTGACCATGACTAGCATATTGATGAAGATGCTTGACTCCTATAAGATTCATGTCCACATTCCAAGGATATGTTTGCCATAAAGCATTAAATCCTTCACACATCTCTTTTTTTTTTAGCGTCCATCTCATATATAAATATTTTGATTCTGAACTTGTCTCTTCACTCAAAGCTCCCTAAAACATTATCTTCATACCACTGATACTTTTTTCTTTTCTGAAAGCGAAAAATTTAATTTTTAAAATCAACTTTGCAAGCAGTTTTTTTTTCATTAAATTTACCATTATTACAACTAATCACTATTAATAGTAACAAATACGGGAGGCTATTTAGTAAAAGGTAAAGTAAGCTAACCATTTACCATATTTTTAACACATTTATACAAAGTTAATTAAGTTTTGTCATTTTATTTAACAGGCTAAATGTTTACTATTCTTAAAGAGAAAAATCCATTAAATATGCATATGAGTGGAACATAATTTGAAACAACAATTGTTAGGTAGTTTTTCATATTATCGCGTGAATTGCAGTGCAACCTCATATGACACAAAACTAAACGTATTTTTTTTTAAGGAAAAGTTTTTTCTAGAGGTTTTGAATAAGAGATTCACCCTTTAAAAAACAATTAGACCAATTAGATAATAATTATAAGACATCAGATAGGTCAAGTTAACAACTAACTCCACTTTCACATATCCCTTGGTCTGCTGGACCGTTGAGGCTCCACACAAGATCTATCAACCTTCTTCTTTCCATTCTTCTCTGTCTATTGCCTTTGATAGAATTTCATTCTGATATTCTTTCTGAAAATATTGAAACCTGTCTTTTTATCTCCCTAAGTGGACCACTTCGGGGCCGATTTTGAGTTACAGAAAGGCCTGAACACTGGCCATCAACTTCGCCATCTGTAGGCATTGGAGCCCAATAGCTCGTTGCCACGTCACAGATCTGTACGACGTGTCAACGAACTATTGGTATCCACTCAGTCACAGATCTGTACGACGTGTCAACGAGCTATTGGTATCCACTCATGTTGAGACGTCGCAAGTTGATGTTGAGGTTTACAATAACGGTTGGTCTCAGTATGACGTCGGGGAGGTTCGAACCCGGGATGATCGAGATGGCCTGAATACAATTGTGGCGCTCTTAAAAACAAAGTTAGCGCTCTTAAAATTAATACATTTTTATCGCTCTTCAAACAAGTACACAAGTTGCATTCATCAAACAAATACAATTGTAGCGCTATCTAAAACAGTTATCGCTCGTTAAACAGATACACATTTAGAGCTCTTTAAACAAATACACTTGTAGCGCTCTTTAAACAAATACACATTTAGAGCTCTTTAAACAAATACAAATTTAGAGCTCTTTAAACAAATACACTTGTAGCGCTCTTTAAACAAATACACTTTTAGAGCTCTTTTAAAACAAAGTTACTTAAATATCCTGTTATGTTCGTGTTATTAACAAAGCAATATATTAAACAATATTCTCCCTACTGTTAACTGGGTCAAAGTATTTTGTGGATCATGTCAAAAAAAAGCAATATTGAAAAAATGTAAAGTGTCCGTTGCAGGAAATTATTAGTAATAAATAAAAATACTACAGTTTTGATATTTTGCTCTGCGTTTCGTCTCTTAAGTTTGTTTCTAAAAAATACGAAAAACATGCATATTTGTAACCCTGCCGGACCTGCGCTCTTTAAACAAATACAAATTTAGAGCTCTTTAAAAAAATACACTTGTAGCGGCCCATAAATTGTATGCCATGTGATAGGCATCAAATCATAACTGTCGTCATGGGCGTAGCCAGGATTTTTTTTCGGGGGGGGGGAAGGTTTGGGGGGGGGGTGTATTTTCATATTTATATGTATGTATGTGTGTGTGTGTACATAATCTTTATTACATTCTGACCTTTCATTCTTTCGGAAGACGTTACATATATGCATGTTTTTCGTATTTTCTATACAGTCGTTTGCCCCTGCAGCAGTAAATCTTTGTTTTTTTTTTGAGAAGTTTGTTTCTAGCATCACTTTCTGACAGCATTCTAACACGGACAACGTAAATGAAAATGAAAGTCACTTTTGTAACATAGAGCATCGCTTCAAGTGATTCGACAAGTGTTTACAGCCAAAGCAATGTAATATACATGTGTGACTGTGTATGCCATCAAAAACAAGCACCTGGCGATATTCATTACACCCCACGTGATTTCATCTTCCAGGCGCACGTCTCCATGTAGCTGTCAGTTACTTTGATCAATAGAATATGTCACTGGTGAACCGCATGTGTTGTTCTGGTTTGTATGTGTGTGTGTCGTAGAATATTGCAATTTCTAACCGTTTTAGGGATGGGGTGGGGTGGAATCCAAAGAGTTTCGTGATAACTTGAACTAAAAACAAGCTTTTGATAAATAAAGATATCAATTTACAAATATTATATTTTTTAATGCTGTGATTCCCAACGTACTTCAGCGGGCCATATCTGACCCATGGTTCTGCGCAGTAATATCTGACCCATGGTTCTGTGCAGTAATATCTGACCCGTGGTTCGGTGCAGTAAAATCCGACCCATAGGTCTGTGCAATAAAATCCAACCTATCGAAACGCTTACCCACAGTGCAAAATCAAGCCGTTATAAAGGGCTTTAAAAGAGATGACAGCCTGGGCATAGCTTTGTCGCCCACACAACAGCTCCCCCCCCCCCCTCTCTCCACGCAGCTGTTGGGTCCAAAGGAACGATAAATTACCGCTACAGTTTGGGGTCAGCAGTGTCGCTGGGTCTGTCAGAGTGTAGGTACCTTTTTACAAGCTGTCCAAGGGTCATCGGCTCTTGATTTTTTTCAGGGTTTACTCCCGAAATCTTTCTCATGTTCGGGTTAGACTGCAGGGTGCGGAGGTTGGATTCAGAGATTTTCCCTCCTAGATGGGTGGCCTAACAAAGTTAACAAGCTGCAATGTGTGCATACGTTTTAAAAAATAATCTTCGACAATTCCAGCGCCGTACATGTGACATGTCGGCCAGGCATTTCTGTACAATGCGGCCCATAAATTGTATGCCATGTGATAGGCATCAAATCATAACTGTCGTCATGGGCGTAGCCAGGATTTTTTTTCGGGGGAAGGGAAGGTTTGGGGGGGGGGGTGATTTTTCATATTTATATGTATGTATGTGTGTGTGTGTACATAATCTTTATTACATTCTGACCTTTCATTCTTTCGGAAGACGTTTATTGTGCCCTAGAATAGGTTATTCCTGTAGTTAGTGGAAAAATTTTTGACTCTCCGCCATTGCTAGCAAGGAGCCTGGGGGAGCGTTAGGAGCTCCCACAGCGCGGGGCGAAATCCCGCCACCAAACATTTTTTCTGGTATTAAAAGCCAACAAAATGCATTTTCCTGCTATTAGAAAGTTTTATTGCAAAACTTAATGTGCTATTCTTACTGACAGACCTACCCGCGCCGTTTGGCGCATTTGCCGTCAAGCTTTCTCCACAAAAATCTGTCACTGGTAATGTCTGAAGCCTTTTCCCACCTGCTCTTAGGACCTCCATGAATGTGTGGAGCCAAGTTGTACTAGGATGTCATCGCAACTCTTCTTATGCGTAATTCATTTTGTCGGAGAACATGTCCCGCAAATCTCATGCGACGCTCTGTCACAATCTTACCAAGGGGTCGACTCCCAGTTCGGCATAGGATGTCCTTGATTTAGATCCGATCTCTATAACTGACTCCTAAAATCTTTCTTAGCCACCTTTGTTGAGCCAAATTTAGTGTTTTTCAATTTCGGCACATGACTATTCACTGCAGTTTATTAATGGAGCCCTGCCACTAGTAGAAATGTCTAACCTCTCTTGAATACGCTCTTGGAATTAGGTGACTGTTGGGGGTTTTAAACTAAAAATCTCTGGAGTTATTGTATTTTTTAAAAATTCAAAACCCCATTTATCTACGGACATAGATTTTGGTAACTGTAGTTTGCTTTAGAATAATATTGAGGGTAAAGGTTTTCCAACTCAAAACGTTCTGTAAAGGGATTTTAAACTCAAAACCATCTGGAGGGGTTTTAAACTTTTTTTTAAAAAGCCATCTATTGGAGAGGGGTTTAAACTCAAAATCCCCAATTGGCTTGGCTACGCTCCAATATTTTTTACCTTCTAACCCAGCTGAAAGGGGGTTTAAACTCAAAACTGGCTTAAAACCCATTTAGCTACGCTCATAACATTTTGAGTGCGTTGTGACAAGTCAAAAGCTTGCTGTCCCTCAAATTTATCACAGCATTAATCATTATTTACTATTATTTAGTTATTTTATTTTAATTATTTCTCCGCTCTATCCCCAATTTCTCCACCCGCCCCACCTTTTCCTCTCCAAGCTAGACTTGGTCCGCCACCTTGGCGTCCTTTCATTTATCTACCCTTGATCGGGGAAAGGTAAACACGCAATCTCTTTTGTCTTACCCGCCGGATGTCTGACAGCCGCAGTTGACACCACCTTGGGTGGAATGCAATCAATCTTTCCTCCCCGCCTCTCCCACGTCTCTCTTTAATATAGGAGATCACTCGGACCTACACTGGTCTATTGACCTCTCCAAGGTGCGACTCTTGTCGGATTCACCCACGTGTAAGATAAATCTTAAGCCTACATTTTCCAGGCCTATATATAAGGTAGATTAAATCAAGCCAGACCCACTCATTTCTCTATCGCTGTTAATCGAGTCTGGACTATATCATTTATTATTACTCCTAGAGGAATACCTGGTATTCACAAGTTAATCACAAGTTCCATCTTAATTAGTCTGTGTATAGTTCTCACTGGATATTATCATGTGTATTTTATTACTTCATTTATATTTAATTAGTGCATTGTGTATTTCTCACTGTCGTAAGTAGAAAAATAAACATGGCATATGTATTTATTTATGTATTGCATTAATCTATTAATGCTACGTTGCTCAATTGATCGTTGATGCAACTATGTATATATTTGTACATCTTATTTTATTTCCTTTATCTCGGCTGTCCGCCTTGTTAATTTTACTAGCGCACTGATACTGCGTTTAAAAGAGATATATAAATTATCTCCCCTTAAGTGATTCTACTTGGACTAGAGTTGCGCCCCTTGAACGGCCGCTCTCCCCATTCAAGCGCGCTCCATTGTTCTCGGTCGACGGTCGTATGTAAACAAACCGTCATGGTCGCTGACCATGGCCAATTTCTCCCCCCCCCCCCTCCTTTTTCTCTTTTCACTTGTGTTGTTTATTTGAGATTATTATTTCCCCTTTTATGTACATTTTATATTGCTACTATCAACCATCTGTTTTCCAAATCCCATTTGTCATCATCTCCTCATTGTACTCAAAAGCAATTTTACCAATCTGAAGAATGCACCTCAGTCGAGGGCATCGATAAGATGCTTGAGAGACATGTCCTAACTTGTCTTTATTTATCCTCAGCCTTTCTCAGGTGCCTATCTATTTACCTGCCTATTTGTTTGGCATCGTCTGCCTATTTATCGGATCAATTGCCTACTTGCTGTTCAGTGTCTACTCGACACTACTCAACTAATTGTTTGGATCTATTGCCTTTGTGCTTAATGCTATTCAGCACTGCACTACAGCCTATTTGCTGTTGAGTATCTTCTACTGTCTACGTGGATCTACTCAACTCTACTACTTGGCGCTATCGGCTCTACTTGCCCGCCTATTCGACAGCCCACCTGTCAACTTATTAGGTGCGACGTCCCAGAGTCTGTGCGAGACGTCATAGCTACGTCAACCCTCTGCAACTCACTGGACTTATCCTGTTACCTACGCTGCCCCCGGCAGATCAGCTCTGCCCGCTGTAACCTTGTGCCCACGGTAGCCGGCCACCCGCCTTACTTTGCCCACTACAGATATCAGAACTTTGGATTGAGACTGCACAAGAACTGAATCACCGGCGTCCCTCTATCCGCTAGAGCGCCACCTCCAGCTGCAGAACCTCAAGCCAGGACACAGCCAGCTGCGACCCAAGCAGGACAACCAGCTAAGTTCAGAAGACAAAGTGCAAGAGTGATGATTAGAGATATTATTGATTAGAGATAGATGCAAACCCTCCCCCTTTTTATTCTTATATGTAAATATTTATGTAAATAAATATTCTTCATTTTTAACTGTATCTTTCTTTCATTGCTTGTCTCGTTGCGTGCCTGCTCCCGATTTATATGCTGACGGGTTGGTGTGTGATAGCTTTCAAAAATAATCATCCACTAGACATTTAACACGCCAAACATACGTCACTTTCCCCAACCTGTCACATGCGTAATTTGCCTTTTCATATCGAAGAGGGGGTTTATCGTAATTTTTGGAGGGGGTTTTAAAATCCAAATCTTCCTTAACTCTTGGAATTTGGGGATTGTCGTTTGCATTTTTTTTTTGTTTTATAAAAGAGGGGGATTTAACTGTAAAAACCTCTGGTATCGAGTTTTAAACTCAAAAACCCCTGGAAGGGGTTTTAAACTCAAAACCCCCAGATAAAAGGGTTTTAAACTCAAAACCCCCTGGTAGGGGGTTTTAAACTCAAAACTCATTGGTTGTGCTCGGGCAAGTGATGGTTTAGTATTAAAATCTCACCTAAAAAAAAACAAAATAGAAAGTTCATCTAGGAGAGAAAACTCCAAAAATAAACACCTGCTGCCTTGCAGATGATCTTGGATGATCAAAGGCTATGGGAGCACATCCAGAAAGAAAAGCAGGCTGAAGTCAGAGTCAATGGGCCTCCATTGACACTCAACCTCATCTATGTTGGAGTTCAGTAACGATTCTAATAGATGTGGCGTCCTGCCTGTGGAATCCCGCTGCGCAGGTAGGGGGCCGGGCTCTCCGCCTCAAAGGCGCCCACACAAGCGAGCTGGTGGTTCTTCTATCTCTGCCTGTGGAGCCAGGAGCAGGGACAAGAAAGTAAATACTACTGGCCAACACTCCAAGACCAAAAGTCTAAAAATCTTACAATGGAACGCAGAGGGCATCCAAAAGAAAAAAGAAGCTCTAAAAATATTTCTGCATGAGAAAGAAATTGATGTAGCTTGCATCCAAGAAACTTATTTGAACAGTAAGCTTCGTTTCTCCATTAGAGGCTACACCTACATCAGACAAGATAGAGAAATCAGACCCAAAGGAGGAATCCTCACTCTCATTGAAAATGACATCCCTTCCTCAGACATAACTATGTCCAACTCCTCAGAATCAGAAATAATGGGAACTAAGCTAATTCTCCCAGATGGAAATATTAATCTATTTAATTGCTACTTCCCACCAGACAAGGAAATAGAGATTGACCACATACAAATACCTGACCAAGAAGACTATGTCTTATCTTAGGAGATATGAATAGTCACTCTCAGAGCTGGGGATACCCAGACCTAAATGCCAGGAGAGAAGAAATTGAAGAATGGCAAGCAGAGAACAGACTTATCTTGCTTAGTAAACCTGAGGATAAACCAACCTTTTTCTCAAGAGCCTGGCTAACATCAACCACTCCAGATCTAGCCTTTGCAACTGACAACTTATCCAAAAAGTGCACCAGAGAAGTTGCAGATCAGCTAGCCACCAGTGACCACAGACCCATAGTGATCAGTATGGATACCTCCTTCAAAATATCAGAAAACTCCACCATCCCCAGATGGAACTACAAAAAAGCCAACTGGCACCTATTCTCAAAGCTCACAGACCTATACACAACTTCAATAAACTGCAAATCAAATCAGGTTAATAATTCATACTCAGCTTTCTCCAAAGCAATCCTCCTAGCAGCTAAGGAATCGATTCCTAGAGGAGCAAGAAAAGATTATGTTCCAAACTGGTTTGATCACCTTCAACAACTCCACAATGCCACTATTGAAGCCAGAAACACAGTAGAAAATAACCCTTGTATAGAAAATAACATTAATCTAAAAGCAGCTAACGCAGTTTTCAGGAAAAATTACCTTTCCACCATGAGGAAAAGTTGGCATGAAAAAACAGAACAGCTAAACGTAGATAGAGACGGCCACAAACTCTGGCGTATAGCCAAATGTCTCAACTAGGAAGAGAACAGAACAACTCCTATAGTAATAGAAAAGGACAACAAACCCATGAAAGGCCAAGAAGTAGCAAATGAATTCATTAAGTTTTTCCAAAGCGTAGGACAAATACAAATCAGTGAAAGTAGAAATTAAGATGTAAACTTAGAAATCCAAGATAGAATTAAAGAAAAAAATCCAGCTTACTCTTTGGGAATGACCACTAATCTTAAAATGAAAGAACTTGATGAATCCCTAAAAGTCCTCAAACCAAAACAAGCCCCAAGCCCAGACAAAATATCTAATGACATGCTTCTTCACTTGGGTCCTCAAGCCAAAAGAAAACTACTACAAATATTCAATGCTAGCTGGAAATCTGGCAGAATTCCAAACATCTGGGAAAAAGCCATTATGATCCCTATACTAAAGCACGGCAGACCAAGAAACAAACTGGATAGCTGCCGCCCCATCAGCCTCACTAGCTGTACTTGCAAACTGATGGAAAGAGTGATAAACAGAAGGCTGACATGGATCCTTGAGTCAAATAACCTACTCACTGAAGCCCAGGCTGGCTTTAGAAAAGGCAGATCAACAGAAGATCAAATCGCCTTCATCACACAAGAAATAGAAGATGGCTTTCAAGAAAAGAAACCAACAACAATAGTGTGGGTCGACTTAGAAAAAGCATTTGACAAAGTCTGGGAACAAGTTCTCTTGCTCAAGCTAATCCAGCATCACATATCCCACAGAATGTACAACTGGATAAAGGAATATCTAAATAATAGAAAAGCCTTAGTTTGCATGCAAGGACAAAGAAGCCACACAGTGGGTATAAAAAATGGCGTCCCCCAAGGAGGAGTCCTATCCCCAACACTTTTCCTAATATTCATAAACGATCTAAATCAAAACCTTCCAAGAAAAGTTAAAAGCAGCATTTATGCAGAGGACCTTGCCTTAATTAGCACAGAAGAATATGTAGGAACATCGAAATTTCGATTACAAGATGCTCTTGATAAACTCAATAATTGGTCCAAAGACTGGGGCATGTCCATCAACACAAAAAAAGACAACATATACCATATTCTCACTGTCAACAAAACAACAAACAATAAAATTAACATTAGATAAGGAAGCTTTAGAAAAAAATGACAGCCCTACATACCTTGGAGTCACCTATGACCCGAGACTAACCTGGAAACACCAAATAGATAAAACACAGAGTAAAGGCATCCAGAGACTTTCCCTCTTGAAAAAATTAGCTGGCACAGATTGGGGAGCTAATCACAACATCCTGAAAAAGACCTATACCAGTTACGTAAGACCTGTACTAGAATATGGTGCCACAGCATGGGGCTCAGCAGCCCAAACCAACCTAAGAAAAATAGACCAAAATATTGGTCTAAGGATAATGACAGGAGCAATCAAAACAACACCCATAAGAGCTATGGAGGAAACCGCTGCCCTGATCTCTCTGGATGAAAGAAGAGAAATAAAAATCCTTTCCCAATTCACTAAATTGGAAACCATGGAAAGGCACCCACTCAGAACAAAAATCCACAAAACTGTCACAAAAAAACGTCTCAAAAAGACCAATTTAATACAGGAGCCTAAAAAAGAAACACCAACTTGAAAAAATTACTCTGGAATCCTCGATACACTATAATGAATCTCCACCCTGGGACGAAAGCCCTTTTCCTACTCTAAGGGACCATATTGATAGCATAAAAAGAAAATCTGATTACAGACCAACAGAGCTCAAGAAAATAGTGAACTCTGATTCCTCATATATTAAAAACCTCAGAACAGCACTTACAAAGCTCAACAACAACAGCAAAAAAAAAAACTGTAATTCAATGGATACCAGATCATATAGAACTAGAAGGAAATGAGAAGGCTGACACACTCACCAAGAGTGGGAGAACTAAATCACTAATAAACTCTGCACTCTTTCCAGAAGAATTGAAGAAATTAATCGTAGATAAAATAAATGAGAAATGGACGAGCTCTCATCAAAATCACAAGAAAGATGACGCTTACTATAAGCTATCCCGACAAGACCAACGTCTAATCTTTCGACTCAGGACCGGACACAACAGAATGCGACAACACATGTACCGGAAGCTCAAAATTGGAACCAGTGAAATCTGCCAATGTAGAGTATCACCAGAGAATGCCGACCACGTCCTCCAAAACTGCTCTCTTTACCAAGAGGCCGTATAAGACATTGGCCCCAAATCACCCCAATAGAAAGGAAACCATATGGACATCTCCCTGATTTGGAAACCACTGCGCAGTTCATCTCATGTATTGGTCTCTACTCATCTGAACACTCCAACATAACAATGAGAACGAAGAAGAAGAAAAGGAAAAAAATCTGTCACTTAATTCCGATCCCCTCCCCCTGCGGGGGGGGGGGGGGGGTTAAACCCCCAATTCCCCCCCCCCGTTCTGGCTACGCCCATGACTGTCGTCAAAAGCGTTGTGTAAAATTTAACAATGTATCGAAAGTATTTTGCTATATAAATAGTTTATTCGATGATTTTCAAACTACCTGGTAAGCACTATGACTCAGTGAATAAAGTATAACACTTGCAATGGTGAATCTCTTATAATGAAACAATTTCTGCTACCATAAACCATATACATTAACATATACATGTACTTGACATTCAAACTCAAAGCATTTGAAGCACCTACAGTCTCTTTGTTTGACAAGACTCAATTTTAAATCATCTCTAATAAAGGTACAAAAATATTAAATGACAAAGAAAAGCGAGATGATCGACATCAAACAATGGGCCTTCCTTTGTCTTGACTAATGCTAATGAGAGCTTCTAATTGGGAAGAGTGAAGACATTGTTTGTTATGCTAGCCTGGGCCTGATGATAACAGTAGTAACACAAAAAAAGATAAAATAAGTAAGCTTAATATATTGCCCCTTTTAATTATTTTAAAATATGAAAACCGCTTGGTTACGGCTTGGCCACCTTACAAGGGGGCTTGAGTTCAAATTCCGACTCTAGCAGGATATTGTTTGATGAGCGGTTGGAAAAGCTCCCAGATAGCCCCTTTCCCCCACTGGTCCACAAAAGAGACTTGTCCAATACTAATAAGTAATTTAAGAAAAAAAAACACCATTATAAACTTGTCCATAACCAGTGCATTGAACAATGAAGTAACATCATGTAAGGCTTCAAAAAAATAATAAAGTGTAACAGTGGTTGCCTTCAAAGATTTAAACCAATCTGGTAAAATGTAATTCAAACTGGTCTACAGCTTACATTTAATTAAATTTAACAAAGAATATAGGACATAACAAATGACCAAAACAGATAAATGCGTTTGTTTTTATTTATGTACTTACAATGTGTAGTTTTACTGAGAAAGTTTGTCTTCATTTGATGCCCCCACCACTTGATGCCCCGTGCGACCCGCACATAACACATTGCTAGCTACGCCATTGATTCTAACAATAATTGATTTTTTATCTGACTTATTTTCTGCTTCTCCTTTTTCGATGCTTTTGGATTTTGATTCCAATAAATAAATAAATTGTTCAAGTTAATAATTAGGATATGTGAAGGACTTCGTAGCGGCTACTTGAGATCATGCAACAACTTCACCAAACCAATAACTATTCGTATGTGACTGGACATGTCATCTACAGGACTTAAAACGTTGTTGGTCCTTTATAGATTCATAATTCATCCGAATATATTCACACTAACGTCGATCTCTATAAGAAATAATGGCCTTAAGTTTCTTTTTTATCGTTTAGTGTATAAGGAATTGACGTCCACTAGAAGCACTAAATACGGATGTAGGGTATTTACGACAATGCTTTAGATTAGTATTCGATTTTGAAGTGTAAAAGATTTTTTGTTTAAATCACGACGCTCAAAGTGATGCATTTAAAGAGAATATTATAAAATCTTAAAACATTTAACTAGCATTCACGCGGCCCTTTCGGTGGCCCTACAGACCCAATTGGGTACCGGCCCTCCATATAGCCAGTCCGCCAATGGTAAAGTTTCACAAATTTCTAGCATTTCATCTAATGAACAAGGGGCTATAACACACTCAACCAGAAGTACACTCTACGTGCATCCATATGTCAATGTAGTCATATTATAAAATATTATATATTATAAAATCTTAAAGCATTTTACTGGCATTCATGCGGTCGTTTCGATGGCCCTACCAGCCCAATTGGTTATCGGCCCACGGAGCCTTTGCCCGAATGCCCATCTAGCCAGTCAGGACATCTTCATAGACATAATTTCAAGTGTATGTGTGATATAGATCTAGTAACTACGATAGATCGTATTAGCCATATCAGTCACCTTGCAGTAGAAGAACACACACAGTTGCAGGCTAAGTGAACACTCCACCTCCCACTCGCTTTTTCGCCCTCACTTTTTTTTTCATTTTCTTCTTTTTTCAGCATCTTTAGAAATGCTACCAGCGCTCAATACGAAGGAGTAGGTCTTCCCGTTGCCATGACTACAACCCCGCTGCGTCACTGCGATTGCGCAGTTAGCCGCTGAACTCATTTTGGAATCGAGGACACCGTCCCCACGCCTCCCTTCTCATTTTAATATTTCTGTGATCTTCACCCCCCCCCCCTCTCTCTCTCGTTCTTTTCATTTTCTATCACTCACTGTGGTATTTCAATAGACCCAAAAATAAACTTCTATTGTCTCGCGGGGACTTGTAGTTTTAGCGGATGAATACCCAGATTTCTCAGAGCAGAGATACTACCGTAGGCCTTACATCCGTTATAATGACCAATAGTAGATCTGGGTGTCTTTCTTATCTTTCATATTTCTTGTTTTAAGATGTAGGAATATACATTATAAATGCCACAACAAATTTCTATAAAGATCAATAAAGCAGTCTTAGTCTAATGAGTGTGCAAACAAAATACATGTAAGCAAGACCTATAGCTACAAAACAAGTTAAAACTGTTTATGGAAGTATATAAATGGTATGGATTTGTAATTGCCTTTACTCTAACTTAATTAATTTAACGAAACAGGGATTTGTTGACCTTTGACCTAGGAACTCTGAATAAAATTATGTTTCGATGCTAAAGAAAATTTAAAATTGAAAATATTTTTTTTGTAAAAAAAAAAGTTATAGGCCTATAGTTTAAACCTCCTTCCTTTTGTTGTCGTTTTTGTTTGACATCAGGTCATACCACAGCATCGACCAAAAAAAAAACCCTGTCCTATTGAGTTACAAACTGTTGGGGGAATTTCTGTCCCAATGAACTACATTTAGTATGATTTAACTTTTTTTTTTCATTAGTGTTCAAATTTTACATTATTTCTTGAGTCAGTGTTTGACAATCTGGAATGGCCAGTAATACACAAACTTTCTGTGAAACACATAGCCAGATTGGTAATCCGGCACTTTCACTGAGACGTAGCCAAACTGCTGACCTTAGATTTTCATTGAGACATTTAGCTATACTGAGTGCTAACCATAAATTTATTTTGAAACAAATAGCTGACCACTTTATTTGTCTCAGACAATTAAATTACTCACACAGCACAAGATATATATATATATAGAGAGAGAGAGAGAGACAGAGAGAGAGAGGAGATGGATTGATAGATAGATAGATGGATTGATAGATAGATAGATGGATTGATAGATAGATAGATAGATAGATAGATAGATAATGAGATATAATTTATTCCTTTATTTTACTATATTTCTCATCATGGGCGTAGCCAGGATTTTTTTTCGGGGCGGGGGTTGGGGGTTGATTTTTTTAGGAGCTCCCCAGCGCGGGCAAAGCCCCGCGCCAAGCACTATATCTGGTATTGAAAGCCAACAAAATGCATATTCTGAGGTATCTACACTGCATTTTACTGCTATTAAAAAGTTTTATTTCAAAAACCTAATGTGCTATTCTTACTGACTTAGACCCTCCCACGCCGTTAGGGGCATTTGACGTCAAGCTGTTTCCATAAAAATCTGTCACTGGTAATGTCTGAAGCCTCTTCCCACCTACCATGAGGACCTCCATGAATAAGTGGCGTCAAGTTGTACTAGGATATCATTGCAACTCTTCTTATGCGTTATTCATTTTGTCGGAGAACATGTCCGCAAACCTCATGCGTCGCTCTCTCACAATCTTACTAAGGGGTCGACTCCCAGTTCGGCATAGGATTTCCTTGATTTAGACCCAATCTCTAAAACTGACTCCTAAAATCTGTCTTAGCCATCTTTGTTGAGCTACATTTAGTGTTTTTCGATTTCGGTAGATGACTATTCACTGCAGTTTATTAATGGAGCCCTGCCACTGGTAAAAATGTGTAACCTCTCTTGAATACACTCTTGGAATTAAGTGACTGTAGTTTGCTTTAGAGTTTATATCGAAAAGAGAAGTTTTATCGTCAAAATCTTCTGTTGGGGGTTTTCCACCTCAAAATGCTCTGTAGGGGGATCTTAGACTCAAAACCATCTGGAGGGGTTTTAAACTTTAAAAAAAAGCCATCTGTAGAAGAAGGGTTTAAACTCAAAACCCCCGATTGGCTTGGCTACGCTCAAATAATTTTAGTGTGTAATTTGCTTTTTTTTTATATTGAAGATGTATTTTTAGCACCAAACCCCTCTGAATGGGGAGTTTAAACTCAAAACCCCTTTCGGCAACGCTCGTAGCATTTTGAGAGCGTAATTTGCTTTTTTCTTACACTGAAGATGTATTTTTATCCTCAAACCCCCCTGGCGGGGGGGGGGGGGGTTAAACTCAAAACCCCTTTGACTACGCTCATAGATTTTAGAGTGAGTAATTTTCTTTTATTTATATTGTAGATGTATATAGAAGAGGGGGAGTTAACTGCAAAAACCCCAGGTAGGGGGTTTAAAACTCAAAATCCCTGGTAGGGGGTTTCAAACTCAAAACCCCTAGAAGGGGTTTTTAAACTCGAACCCCTCTGGTAGGGGTTTTAAACTCGAACCCCCCGGTAGGCTTTTTAAACTCGAACCCCCCTGATAGGGGTTTTTAAACTCGAACCCCTCTGGTAGGGGGTTTTAAACTCGAACCCCTCTGGTAGGGGGTTTTAAACTCAAAACCCCTTTGGTTGTGCTGGGGCAAGTGATGGTTTAGTATTAAATCTCACCTAAAATAAACAAAATCAAAGCAAAAAATCAGTCACTAAATTCTGACTCCCCCCCCCCCCAAAGGGGAGGGAATATTTCATTTCGGGGGGGGGGGGGTTGAACCCCAACCCCCCCATGGCTACGCCCATGTTTCTCATACATAAGGGAGCTGCATACCATCTATTTTATTAGAATCCATCTCCCAATCTTCATGCCCAAAGACAACAAAACTTATGTTTTACACAAGACAAATCTAAATCCGAATTAGCTCTACTCAGTGGAAAACAATATGAACTGAACGAACTCCAAATGTTTTCTTGTCTGGGTTGCAGTCCAGCGCGTTTTGTTTGTTTCTATTTTCCTCTTCAAAATGTAGGTCATGCCAAAGAGCTCAGAGCAGTTAATAAATACTGATTCTTTCTTGCAGGTGCATTTGACCTAATTTAAGTCAGTGTTGGTGAACTCTGGTAATAGTATTTTTGGTTTATTTTCTAGTCGATTTAAAGAGTATATTTAAATGATGTAGAGTTTCATGCAGTCCGTCAGCTTCTAAGATAAAAAAAAAAAAAGAAATCGATAATCAATGTTAAAAATAGACCAAGTTCTAGCCTGTTTGTTGATGTAGAATTGTTGAGTGTAAAACTAAGCGAAGATTTCAATAAACAGTTACTATCTAGATATTTAGATGTTTGTCCCAAAATATCAAGCAAAGAGTTATCTAACCTAGATGTGCATTTCAGTGTGTGTTTTGCTTCCAGTGATAAAGAGCTCTGACGGTGCGCGCACTTGTATCGGGCTCAAGGCGATCGATACTCCGAAGAGTGAGTTGTGTTTTAGGAGAGAAAGAACTTATTGGTTAACGATCTGCATCGCTGTTGGTCAGTGCTAGGACCTGGGCTTTCAGCCATGATAGTATGTCCCGTGTTGTAGTTGAAGGGGCTGTGTCACTGTAGTGAGCTATTCTTACATGTAACAAGCGGAGTACATTCAATTAATGTAAGTGAAGAATTTATTTGTTTCTGTGACGTCAGTCTGTCGAGAAAGGTTTTGTCATTCTATAGTTGTGACATGTAACACATCCAGTCACGGTCTGTGCAATTACCTAACTCACACATCAGAATGTTTTTGTGACACGTAACACATTCAGTCAGAGTCTGCAATTAGCTAACCCACACATCAAAATGTCTTTGTGACGTGTAATAAATACATCAAGTTACAGTCTATGCAATTAGCTAATACACACTTGTCAAAGAGTATTTGTGACATGGTGTGGGACACTGATATTTCAAATTGTTTCGATGCGTACTTCAGTGTATGAATTTTTCAGAGTGTATTTTGACTGACGAGTCAGTAAAAATATATAAAAATATCATGCAGACATGTTTTACAAGCATACATCAAAATATGAGCTGATATGTTCTGTAAGCACCCATCAAAATATGATAGTGCTATATTCAGTTAGCATTCATCAATATGTATTTTGTCTATGTTTTGCTCTTTTGGCACACCAGAAATTAAAATATCCTAAGAACGAGTCTGCTAAAACATTCTCCAGAAATATAAATTTAGAACATCCAAAAAAAATGTTCTTGATATAAATCAAATCATGTTTAACAAAAAGGTTTTTACTTTTCCTGTTGATTCTTCCTTCTTGTTAAGATGTTCATAGAAACTATTGCCCAACGAAAGTCAAACACTCACACACATACGTTGCCTTCTATTTGATATGCCTGTTTTGCTTTTTATTGTATTATTTCACATAGACTTATTATTTATAATTCCTCCCAGCCGTTATTTTACTTATTCAAGGAATAGCAAATTTTGACGAGTCCTAACTCAGATCCATACTGTGTTAGCCAGTAAGCTTGTCACGAGATCTTGTGTATCAGTGGTTCTCAAACTGTGGTACGCTGACCCCTGGGAGTCCGCGAGACAACCTTAGGTGGTCCGAAGAAAGATGATAATTGTATATAATTAAAATCCAATCAAAGATGAATCCATTCTAATACAGAAGCAGCTTATTGAAATATATATATTAAAAAAACAACAACGGAGGAACTTAAAACCAATGTTTGAACAAGTATAACACAAATTCTTGTTTCAAAAACAGATTCCAATATTGAATCCTGCACTATGGGTCATTGTACAGAAGTTGTTAACTGCTTTCCCGTCTTCTTTTTGGGTAGAATGTGGATTCATGTGACGTAATGATCCTAAACAAATCAAAGAAACCGAAACTAGACAGTGCTGGTGGAGATTTGTGTGGTAGCTCTTTACAACATTGAGATTATTATTTTATATAGGGTCTTCTTTGTATTTATGTAGTTTATTCACTTAGGGGGTCCGTGGGAAAGTTTTAACTATATGAAGGGGTCCCTGGAATTAAAAAGTTTGAGAACCTCTGTTCTATTTAAAAATACGCTACTAAACAGGATACTTCACTTGTTTGTGATTGTTAGAGAGTGTGCTAATAATAATAATAAATGATGAATTGTGTTTCTCTTTAACGAAAACCCGACCCTGGCAGCGCCAGGGAATGACCACTCGTTCGTTTCTGACATAATAATAATACTTTTTATTATCCGTGAGGAAATTTGTTAAATTGTGCATTACAAACAAACAAAACAATAACAAATGATTAGAGTAAACATGTGTACAGTAGCACACAAGATATACGTTCATACCCAAATTTCTCTTTAACATTACATGTGAGATTTACAACAGTCCGTTATCTATTGTTTAACGATTTCATTGTGAAAGGAACAAAAGAGTTTGTGTGTTGTGTGAATGGACTGATGCTATACAACACTACAATGCTATTTTTAGAAGAATGGATTGCATGTGCGATGTATAATAGAGAGGGGGGGGGCAGCTGATGAGGCACGTGACATTACCGAATGGCCAGAATTAGATTTGAAGGAGTTAAGAAATAATTTAAAATTGCTTAACGTCTTGTGATTCATTTAGTGTTTCGTATATCACTACATTGGTATTGAAAGTCTGTAGATACCAGGTGATATCAATCCAATTGATTTTGTTCATAAAAAGGAGTTCAAGCTTTTTATTCAAATTAGTCTGTCATGTCATAGGTCATGTTTATATACACGTTGTCGTAATCTTCTATTGTGGATGTCAGATGTCAAGATCTATGAAGATGCTATGATAGATGTCACGTTGAAGATTATCTTGATCTATATCACATCATCAATGATCGTGATTGCCGAGGATCTTGAAATCGTCTTTTAATAAGATGATCGTATAAAAGTAGCTAGATCTAGTTGATAATACGATCATTCAGAATGTTGCTAGTTGATAAGAGGATCATCTAGAAGATGCCAATCGCTAAGTCGATCTAAGTATGTTACTATGTTCTTCTCTTCGTCTAAAACAATTACTTTAATTCAGAACTTGAAAAAGCTATTCACAAATAATTACAATGGTTAAATGTACTTGAATAAAATAACGTTTCTACACAATAATATAATTGAGTTCTAATACAAAACTCTAGTACATGTTCTCATTAACACGTTCCATACAAGACTGACTAAAAATCTAGAACCTTTCCCCGGGTATAGGGTTGTCACTTGTCTAACGCACCTCGTTGCAATGCCAACCAATAAATGCAGCTCAATGTACAAAATTAATATATCAAAGCCAATCACATTTATTTTGACACATAGCCCTCTGCGTGATGGAATTTCCCGAGGTCGCTGACGAGCTAAATATAGATACTGTGTACGTGACACACGTCTACTAGATGAGTTGGTTTCGCTTTCTGAAGCTACTTCTCAACGTAGACCTAATGCAACAGTTATATTTTGTATTGACATAAGCAACAACATATACCACATCAGCATAATATCACAGCATCCATAAACAGACGTCCGCCTTTGGTTGGTGCCATCCTCAACTTCGAGACACTCCAGGGCAGCTGATTTTTAAAAAAAAGTAAATTAGAAATAAAACCCAACCACAGCTTACTTCAACACAAATATAAACTGATAGAATACTCAGAAAGATACAAGGCTACAAACAAAATGTCTTGCTCAATGTAGGCTAACTAGGATGAAACCATACAACAACTAGTCACTTTTACAGAGCTTACATTAACTCTTGTACACATTTTGAACACGTTATTCTAACAACACCCATTCTCGGATCAAGCTGAAACTTATCAAAATTGTTTAGTGTACCTAACAAAACACGAATCAATTTTTTTCATCAATTAGTCAATTAATTATTGGTAATTAATTCGTTTAATATAGGAAAAGGGGAAATAAATTCTACATTATTGAGATATGTCGTTGTAAATGTGGAGTTCTTCCTCTTAGATAAGTTTTTTTTTTTTTTAAGTGTTTAATACTTTCTTTCTTTCCCTGCTGTTATTTGAGAATGGAATAGATTCTGTGAACCAACCATGAAAACAAGTGACGTGGTTTGCATCGCTATCGAACAAGAACGGCTAACAAACGACAGATATCTATCATTTTCAGATAAGAGACAATCAATAGATTCTAAGAAATAAAAGTAGGATCCAGTCCACACACTGCCACACACAATGTGAAGGATTGATAAAAACATGGATTTCTCACACATCCTAGATTCACGGTGAACGCGTGCAAATGTTTATCGTTTCTTGGGGGATTCCCTCTGCGGTTTGTTTACATCTGCACTTACCTGTATAAACCTGAAACTTCCTGCTCTTTGCGGACATTATTTCCAGAAATTAGAGCTGCTTTTACCTGGAGCACACAAAAAAAGGGGGAAGGGGGAGTTGATTTTTTTTTAAAATTACTTTAGCAACGAGAGGATAACATCCTGCTGAGGGAAATGATAGGAGTTATTTAAGGGAACAAGGGAGACAAGATGGGAAGCGTATGCAAGCAAGTGTCATGACAAACTTTTGTATGTGTGTGGGTGTCTTAAATTTAAATTATGACTGAGCCAATAGTCTATTATTTTGGAACAAAATAACATGTATTTTAAATTCCTTTTAATGTTTAATACTTTATGCTTTTTATATAATTATTACATAATGTTTGAAGCATTCAAACTCAAAATTGCAGATCTTTGACAAGAGGGGGGGGGCTCAAATGTGTAACCAGTGTCTTTCCAGAGGCAATCAGCTGCCAGCTACTTTCCCCAGTAAGAGCAAGATGACGCCTGAGTTGATCTTTCGAGCTCTACCAGGGTCGGGGTGAAGAAATCTCTGTTAATAGTAGACAATAATGTGATGCCACTGCTCCTAAGGGCTATACAACAATTCAATCATACGCACACACACAAAAAAAAAAAAACACCGATCAAAAAACTGCCGATCTACACATGTGTACACATCCTCCAATCGTACTGGGTCAACACAGGACACACTTTTCTATAGAATGGGACAGAAACGTGTCCTGCTTTCTCCTCATTATATTTCCCTTCGTTCCTTTCTCAGACTTAACACTATCCCGAGTGGCTCGAGTTTCTGACAGCGGCAGGTGGTCATTTCTTTTCTACCAATAACATCATACAGATATGTTCTATCTGTAAGCCGATTGTGTATTCTTTGTTTGCCCTCTTCTTTTAATAAAGATCTCGTGGCCCAAAGCGCTTTTCTTTTCTCTAGTTCAGCAGGATTTTCCAAATCTGTCTGTTTATTTTGCTATACAGTAGTTTAACCCTGCTTCAATAAAGTAAATGTCATAAGCACGTGCAAGGCTGCTGGTTCCATATCCAGATTAATACACGGACCTCTGGTATTTTAACTGAGATCAAAGTGGGCGAAAAAAAAAAAGCAAAATATTTTTTTATAAAAGCTTCTGTAAAGGGAATAACTCCATATTTAAAGCCATATGTCTCAATTCTGTAAGATTTATTTCCCTTTTCGATCTTAAACAAAATTGGAAACAAATATTTACCGCTATTTAATTAGCTGATTGGCTAATGTTTTGATAGATTCATGTTTTCTTAGGAAGAATAAATAATTGTGCCACGTTTCAACTTGAACCTAGAATGGGAAGTGGGAGAAAGAACATGGTAACAATTTGTACCAGACAGAGTGAGTGAGTTGATAGAAGCTTTGTTTAAAGTTGGCTACTCAAGTGTGTTTCCATGCACTGAGTTACAATCTGAGCTGAAAACAGACTGAAAAAAAATATTTAAAAATGTAACGACGACTTTGATAACAGGAGAACTAACCGATGAAAAGATACAAAGTTAGATAGCGCAAACTGATAGTCCATTTTCTTGTTAACAAACTTCACCAGCTCCATTGTGTGAGGTGAATGAGGAGAAATCAATAATCATGGTAGAAATACTAGAAGCCTTACTTAGGCTTACTATCAAACAGGTCAGGGCCGGATTTAAGTATGTGGAGCCTCAGGGGCAGCTTTTTTTGTGGAGGCCCCTACAATTTTTCTAAAACTTCAATAAAGATCCACCTATGAATACAAACATTTATATCTAAAAGTCTGCTATATTTTACCAGAAAGAAATTGAGCTCTTGTAAATGTAATCTCTTTTTCCTTAATATTAAATATGCATATTTTAGTTTGAGTAATGCCCTTTGTAGACGCACTGTGGTATATCCGGGCATGTATTTATTTATTCCGTTAACACCTTCTAATCACAACATTTTCGCCAGCTGTAAAAAATGCGAAAAAAAAATGTTAGAACAAAAGCGTACAAGTTTCTGACCCGTTGAAATTTGTATATATATATTTTTTTAAATCTCTTTTGTCGTGGATGCCCCGGGGAAGTAGCCACGCCTGCCTTCACTTAAATCCGGCCGAGAAACAGGTACAAGTTATTAGTTCTTGTAGTAAACTATGAAATATAGCCAGAATAAGATGAGTTTCTGTTTCTTTCATGCTTTCACTGCAGAGGCTCCCTTGGATGCAAACATCGATTACATTGTAGCAATACTTTGTCATTAGTTCACCTATACGATTACATGGTGGCAATTCTTTGTCATTAGTTCACCTATTACGATTACATGGTTACAATTCTTTTTGTCATTACTTCACCTATTACGATTACACGGTAGCAATACTTTGTCATTAGTTCACCTATTACGATTACATGGTAGCAATACTTTATCATTAGTTCACCTATTACGATTACATGGTAGCAATACTTTGTCATTAGTTCACCTATTACGATTACATGGTAGCAATTCTTTGTCATTAGTTCACCTATTACGATTACACGGTAGCAACACTTTGTCATTGGTTCACCTATTACGATTACACGGTAGCAATACTTTGCCATTAGTTCACCTATTACGATTACACGGTAGCAATACTTTGCCATTAGCTTACCTATTACGATTACATGGTAGCAATACTTTGTCATTAGTTCACCTATTACGATTACATGGTAGCAATACTTTGTCATTAGTTCACCTATACGATTACATGGCAGCAATACTTTGTCATTAGTTCACCTATTACGATTACATGGTAGCAATACTTTGTCATTAGTTCACCTATTACGATTACATGGTAGCAATACTTTGTCATTAGTTCACCTATTACGATTACATGGTAGCAATTCTTTGTCATTAGTTCACCTATTACGATTACATGGTAGCAATACTTTGTCATTAGTTCACCTATTACGATCACACGGTAGCAATTCTTTGTCATTAGTTCACCTATTACGATTACACGATAGCAATACTTTGTCATTAGTTCATCTATTACGATTACACGATAGCAATACTTTGCCATTAGCTTACCTATTACGATTACATGGTAGCAATACTTTGTCATTAGTTCACCTATTACGATTACATGGTAGCAATACTTTGTCATTAGTTCACCTATACGATTACATGGCAGCAATACTTTGTCATTAGTTCACCTATTACGATTACATGGTAGCAATACTTTGTCATTAGTTCACCTATTACGATTACATGGTAGCAATACTTTGTCATTAGTTCACCTATTACGATTACATGGTAGCAATTCTTTGTCATTAGTTCACCTATTACGATTACATGGTAGCAATACTTTGTCATTAGTTCACCTATTACGATCACACGGTAGCAATTCTTTGTCATTAGTTCACCTATTACGATTACACGATAGCAATACTTTGTCATTAGTTCATCTATTACGATTACACGATAGCAATACTTTGCCATTAGCTTACCTATTACGATTACATGGTAGCAATACTTTGTCATTAGTTCACCTATACGATTACATGGCAGCAATACTTTGTCATTAGTTCACCTATTACGATTACACGGTAGCAATTCTTTGTCATTAGTTCACCTATTACGATTACATGGTAGCAATACTTTGTCATTAGTTCACCTATTACGATTACATGGTAGCAATTCTTTGTCATTAGTTCACCTATTACGATTACATGGTAGCAATACTTTGTCATTAGTTCACCTATTACGATCACACGGTAGCAATTCTTTGTCATTAGTTCACCTATTACGATTACACGATAGCAATACTTTGTCATTAGTTCATCTATTACGATTACACGATAGCAATACTTTGCCATTAGTTCACCTATTACGATTACACGGTAGCAATACTTTGCCATTAGTTCACCTATTACGATTACACGGTAGCAATACTTTGCCATTAGTTCACCTATTATGATTACATGGTAGCAATACTTTGTCATTAGTTCACCTATTATGATTACATGGTAGCAATACTTTGCCATTAGTTCACCTATTACGATTACACGATAGCAATACTTTGTCATTAGTTCACCTATTACGATTACACGATAGCAATACTTTGCCATTAGTTCACCTATTACGATTACACGGTAGCAATACTTTGCCATTAGTTCACCTATTACGATTACACGGTAGCAATACTTTGCCATTAGTTCACCTATTATGATTACATGGTAGCAAAACTTTGTCATTAGTTCACCTATTATGATTACATGGTAGCAATACTTTGTCATTAGTTCACCTATTACGATTACATGGCAGCAATACTTTGTCATTAGTTCACCTATTACGATTACATGGCAGCAATACTTTGTCATTAGTTCACCTATTACGATTACATGGTAGCAATACTTTGTCATTAGTTCACCTATTACGATTACATGGTAGCAATACTTTGTCATTAGTTCACCTATTACGATTACATGGTAGCAATACTTTGTCATTAGTTCACCTATTACGATTACATGGTAGCAATACTTTGTCATTAGTTCACCTATTACGATTACATGGTAGCAATTTTTTGTCATTAGTTCACCTATTACGATTACATGGTAGCAATACTTTGTCATTAGTTCACCTATTACGATTACACGGTAGTAATACTTTGTCATTAGTTCACCTATTACGATTACATGGTAGCAATTCTTTGTCATTAGTTCACCTATTACGATTACATGGTAGCAATTCTTTGTCATTAGTTCACCTATTACGATTACATGGTAGCAATACTTTGTCATTAGTTCACCTATAACGATTACATGGTAGCAATACTTTGTCATTAGTTCACCTATTACGATTACATGGTAGCAATTCTTTGTCATTAGTTCACCTATTACGATTACATGGTAGCAATACTTTGTCATTAATTCACCTATTACGATTTAATGCCTTGTACTTTGGTGAATGTATTACTTTACGTCTCCCAGATATCTCTGCTCCTCATCTAGCTGTGCCGCGCCATTTCCGCCAAATGTACGTTTTGGTGGCCTATTCAGTGCACTTATCTAAGGTTTGGAACTCGCTTCCTGCTGAGCTCAGACAGAGTAAAAATATTGAGACCTACCTGTTTAAAAATAATTAGATTTGTCTCCTTTTTTTTTTAAGCTCTGGTTATTTCTGTTATCTTCGTCAAGTTTGAACCTATTGTACGTTTATTAACAGTGCTTTATTAAAAATCATTATTCAATATAATTACTATTTCCTATATTCAAACGAGTCTTGTACACTTAAGGCAATCTCTTTGACTTTTTTGTGGTTTGTAGAGCTTTATTCATGTAAATTTTGACTATATGGCTCATACCATGATGCCTGCTGGCTTCCCTCGTCGTCCTGCGGGAGGTTTGGGCCAGGAAGTAGATGATCTTCAACTCTGAATGAGCAAAGAAACATGTCAAACATTTTACAAACAAACTCTCCGTTAGCCTGTCCATCTAAACTGTAAGACTGCCTGTGTAACCTGTCTACCCTCTACCGGCCCATTTAAACTCTCCGTTAGTCAGTCCGTTTAACCATGGTAGCCTGTCCACTTGAACTATTAGCCAGAAAACTTCATTCTTTTCAATAATTCTCTTCTTAGGCTTTTTTGTAGGTTATATATTATCAAAGTCTAATAGCTCTAGTTTATAATGTTTTATTAGTATCCAGCAGTTGTTTATCCAAATATTACGTGTTTGCAAAGTTCCAAACAGAAACCTTTATTTCTCAAGACAACAAGCTTACTTCCCTTGGCTACTTTTGAATACTTTTGAATACATAGGCTACATTTATTGCAAAGATTAAACATGCAAAATATTTAAAAGGAGAAGAACCTCAACATCACTGCCATACTTCTCAGTAGTGTAGGAATTGTTTCTATATCAAACAAAATTAATTAATTACCACTATTGGTTAATTTTATTTTCATTGATTCATGTATTATCAAATATGAATGATTATGCAGAATTTCAATCTTGATCCGAGAATGGGAATAATTAATTACCAATAATTAGTAATTTTTTTATTGATTCATAATTTGTTAGGTACAATAAATAATTGTGCAAAGTTTCCACTTTATCCGAGAATTGGGAGAAATAACGTGTACAAAATGTGTACCAATCAAACAGACAATGTGAGTTGATATAAGCTTTGTAATACAGATCAAAATTTCAAATGAAAGACCCGCAACACATATCAATCTTTGTTCTACTTTATTGTATTGTTTATACAGTTCGATAAACATTAGATCGACACATAACATCAAACACTAAAAACAATTCTAGTCAAAGAAGCTGTCAGATAAACATAAAAGTGACATCGAATCGCTAAGTTATCACCCCTATGCAGGATAACTCTTGTAATGCACCTAGTGGCCTAGCTCTGATTGGTGGGCCTGTATTACAAAATTTTATGTTATTAACTTATTCCGTCTGTCTGTCTGTCTTGATTTTATGTTGTTTTTTTCTCGCTCTTCCCATTCTCGGATCAAGTTGAAACTTCGCACTTTTACTGGTATTCATTGTCGATGGCAAGACATGAATCAATATTAAAAAATGGATCAAGTATGGTAATTAATAAATTAGCTGTAATTAATAAATTAGCTGTAATTAATAAATTTGCGCTAATTAAATATTTTTGTGGAGAAAAATGGAAATAAATATTGCAATTGACTCAACTAAGAAATATGGCAGTAATTGTTTAAAAAAAGATTTTTAAAAAATATTTTGCTTGTTTTCTAAAAGGCATAGAGAGAGTTAGAGAGAGGGAGAGTCGTGTAATAAAAATACAAGTTATTGCATTAAATTAACAAGTAATATTTTAAAATGTATGCGATGACTCGATGCTCAAATAATATTGTAAACTTAACATTCATATTTTATTGTCTAAAAATTAAATAGAAATAAAATGAGCTAGTACTAACCCTGAAACAGACCAAACAACATTCGCACTCCTAGCGCGACGCTCTATCAACTTAGTTATCCAGCCATATTTGTAAATGCAAAATTTTAGCTTGAAATAAATGTTTCAAGTGTCTTTTGACCAACTTCCAGCCTTTGAGTCTGGGGTAATAGTAGGAATAAAACAAAAAAAAACAATATCAGCAAAGTCTTTAGTTGAAGTGATACAATCGTGTTATTTCATGTGACAAAACTTTTACTGTCACATAGAGACAATGTCCCTCAGAGAGCCCAATTGACTCAACGCTTCTAGTTGGGCCACGTTTCTCCTTCAAAAGTTCTGCGGGCTTTTTCAGTGCACGGACTAAAGGCTTGGAACTCACTCCCCATTGATCTCAGACTGACATGCTACGCTTTTTTAGATTAGTTTATCATTTTAGCTCTCGTGTTTATGTTTGTATTGTTATCACAGCACCATGAGCCTACCTTATGTTTGTTAACAGCCCTGAATAGATTAAATTATTATTATTATTATTTATTATTATTATGAGGATTTATTTTAAGTATTAGGATTTGTACTGAGCCTTTTTATGTTATTTTTTTTACCTGACAACACAAGAATAATAATTATTTTGCTTGGTATCTCGAAAAAGGGCAAGAAATTGTACTTGACTGAGTTGGTGGTATAAGCTGAATCTTTCCCCGAATAGGTGCCCGCTTTAAAGAATTGAAACAAACAATAGATAAGTAGGGCCTATGCAGTCTTCCATTTTCATACTCATGTCAATAGCACAGTGGTCAGAATGTTGGCTTGAGTCATGATTTTGAATTCAGGTCGTTCCCCTCTCTCCCCTTTTTTTTTAAATAAATGCTTTTAAAAAAAGATTACCGTACTGTAAAACTCACCCAAATATCCTTTTTTTTCCCCCCAACATGTCCGTATAAGTGATAGAATCAGACTGTGTTGAGACTGTGAAAGCTAAAATCATGAAATAGCGCTAAAAATGGTAAAAATATTTCTAACCACACGGATTTATTGTTGTTGGTCTAGAAAACTCTAGATCTATTACAAAATTAATTCCATAGCTAATCCGAACTTGATACAACCACATTACCACACACCCTATACAAGCTTTGCATTATTGTTTTTTGAAAGTATTTTTTAAAAATGTTTTTTTTGTTATTTAGTAGGCCTACACTTTACATTTTGGTGACTTAGTAACATTTTTATTTTCGTACTTACGGTATCTTTTTCTTGAGGAAGATGGATTTGGGGAAATAGGCTAAGTAGATCTACGCATTTTTACGTTCCAAAAGGATAATAGTTAAATTAGTGGGTGGCGAAGAGGACAGACATACAATAAGCAAACTGTAGATCAATATAGATTCTAATGCACGAAAACCTCTCTCCGTCCATTCAGGCTATTTCAATTAATTGTCGTTTTCCTGTCTTGAATGTCGCACGTGCCAGTGTACGATGGATTTCACGAAGTAGGAGGCATTGTGTTTCAGTGTAACACGTGAGTCTTTTCAGGAGACACCAGTAGACATCTTTTTTTTTTTTTGTTGACAATTCATTTCAGTCTTATGTTAAAATGTTACTGATAGGCATATTATTAAACTTCAACACTAGCTGAAATCTCATTTTTATCTATTCTTTTTTTTTTTCGTTTGTTTGTTTACCAGGTTATTTAAAATGTGATCAAACATGGAGGAGCAGTCTATCTGTATCCTGTTGATTTCTGTTTTACTTGCCTGTACAATCATAGATGGTAAATATACATTTTATTTAGCTCAATACATTCATATTAAGTATTCACAATCATGGATGGTAAGTCCAAGTTAATTCAATCATTCATTACCAGGAAAACCAGTGACTTGGCAGAATTTAAGTCATTGGTTAATATGCGTGACGCGTAGGATGTAATTATCCTCTTTTTTGGAGTAATGTCTGTATTATATAAGATAAGAAGATAAAATATAAGGGAAAGAACTACAAAACTACTGTAATATCTCACAATGCTGCAAGATTTATCTCCTTTTCTAAATAAAACAAAATTAATTAATTTCCACTAATTAATTTGACTAATTGGTAAATTTTTTGATTGACTAATGTGTTGTTATTGACAATAAATAATTGTACAAAGTTTCAACTTGATCTAATAATAGAAAATGGGAGAACTAACGTGTACAAGATTTGTACCAGACAGACAGGCAGACAGAGTTGATATAAGCTTTGTAAAAATATTAGATAATATATAGCTATCAGAATGAGGATTTAAAACAATTATTTAAATCAGTTTCAGGGTTCATTGAAACTTTAAAATTGAACTAGAGAGAATGGGAGTAATTAAAACTTTTTTTTTTCATTTGTCTTTTGTTGACGTCTTTGTTTGTTTCGTTTGTACCTCGTATTAAGTTTTTTCATTCATTTGTCTTTAGTTGAAGCCATTGGTTGTTTTGTTTGTACTTCCATCAACCACAAAGAACCAGAATGTGAAGACATGTTCAACAACACTGGAAAATATTATCAAGATTCCTGCTGGGCACCTCGCAAAGGAAGAATCGGAAAATTTCCAGGGACCAAATGTATCAAGATGATTGCAGAGGACGGTATGTTGTGCTCATTCAAAATATTGTAGACCAAGTCAAATGAGTGATAAAGCTCAGTGCATTCACTCATAACTAGTTCATTAGTTGTTACCTCAGGAGCTCAAGTTCAACATTTAAAAAAAACTATGGTCTATATTGGTTTTTAACTTCAAAGCTAATGTTTCACATTGACAAAATTATTGTGTTGATGTGATTATACCTATAAATCAAAACTAAATAACATTATGATCATAGAGATTGCTCTTTGGATGGTCATACTTCACATCTTGTAAAGATCATTTAACCTCTAAAAGTGTTTTAAGTTTACACTTGAGAAAATGTGCTCCAAACTATAGAATTTGTATACATATTATTTTATCTTTATATCAATTATATCTGTTACTTTTTCATTAAAATTCATTAAATTTTTTTTTATAGAATCCACCAAGTACTCAGTTGTGGTTCGTGACTGTGTGGTTGATGATGGGGGAACTAATTCAGAGACAGAAATAGGAAGACAGAGCCACTGTGGCTGGATGCGTGTACTCAAATTCAACGACAAGACATTACGAGGATGTATTCTCAACTGTGATAAAGATGCATGTAACTATGGGAACAGAGTTGAAACAGATCTCATTTTGTCACTTGTGGCTGCTGTGACATTATTAATATTGTTCACAAAAAGACTTTCATGACAAGTTCAAGAGCAGACGCAGAGGAAATGTAGACCAAAAATAATAGTTTGCAGATCAAACTAAAATCTTGTAGGGAGCTGAATTCTATTTACTAACATTATTATTATTGATAATGCATTTAAAGTGATTAAATTGACGAACACTATTTTAAAAGCGCAATGATGCATCAATCATCTTGAGTTATCCATAGTAGCCATAGTCACCCCTAGGGCTAAAACAATAATATATATATTTTCTTTGTTTTTTATTTGCAATGTGAAATGATTCAAACATATAGATGTGTATGATTAGGCTTTATTGTAATAAATTCTTCTACAAATTGAATTAACTTGTTTGTTTAGCAATAGGAAATAAAGCAAAACGTTTCCAAACATTTTTTTTTTTATAAATTGTTATTTTAAACTACTTATACTAGTCCATTATTTTATTGCCAATTTAAGTATAAATATTATTTTAGAGTTACATATTACAATGGTTTTCCTCTTCTATTGTTATTAAATGGACTTTCTTTATTTAAAAAAAAAATATTACTCATTATTAAAACTAAAGCATTTTTAAATCTTGTCAAAATAATGGTATTTTGTAACTTTCTACAAAATTATATTTTTTAATCCTTTTGAATTGAGATTTTTTAATTAACTAATTGCTCTTCAAAAATAAGAAACTTTGTATTATATAAATTTGTATATCATACTTTTAATATTACACTATAGTAGTTAGTTAGCTTTTTTTTTCTTGTACTTAATACATTTATCTATTTTCTATTAATGGGTAACAAGTGCTTGAATTAAACAAATTTCATGACTGTCTTTAGACAGATGGCTCTGAGTGACTAAGGTGTTTTACACTTGAACTGAAGAACATGTATTTTTTGTTTCTTGTTTTGTCTACACAGGATTTGATGGATAATCTTCACTTCATACTATTTTATGAATTGATAATAGTTTTTGTATTAAAGCTGGTTGACATGTAACATAAGAATGTTAGTAAAAACTGTGAGCTTTGAAAACATGTAATTGTATATCTTATAGATATCTTAAAATCTAAAAGATTCCTTGAAAAAAACAAAGAATTGTCACCATGCAATAATTTTTTTAAAAATGTTTCATTAAAAATTTCCATACAAACATACTGACGTCTGAGCAAAATTGGTTGCTTTTTTTTTTAAGAATGCAATATAAGCAATTGACTTTGGAAATTCATGTGTCTTAACTCCACATTACAATTGAGAAAATGTTCAGAATAGTGTATCTACTAACTATTCGAGGGACCAAGTAAAACAAACAACTTATTTGAAATGGAAATAAGTTGAGGATATTCTACTAATGTTCATAGTACCCAAAAAAAACTATGATTCATTGTACAGTCCAAGAGTACAGTGTTCTGTGTTGACTAGATAGCATCATTGGAAATTTGTGTATTTGAAATGTAATTTATTGATTCAAGTGATTTAAAACCACGTATATGTAAACTATTGTCCATTCATACATCAACTATGTAAGTATAAAAAAAAAAATGTATGAGAGGGTAAAAGCCATTTGATATTAACTTAATTAAATGTTCTTAAATATGTTATGTAGAAATAATATTTAGAAAATTGTTAAAAACGCAGTCCTAGGAAAGCCAAAGCACTGGTATTAGTAACAAACCATGAACAGTGCCACTACTGGGAAATAGTTAATTATCATACATTTTTTTAGCTTTAGATTTCTTAATAATCTTTTGGGGGGCTATTTCAATATGAATAAATAAGTGTTATGAAGACACTCGAACTGAAAGATGGTTAAAACATTAAAAAGAGCATCTTAAAAAGTCATTTTGCAATTATTTTCAATAAAAAAAAAAGACTTACAAATACAACTTAGATTTCAAAGCTGAAAAGAATCTTGTTTTCATTAGTAACATTCAATAATGTAAAAAGAATTCTCTGTGCATATCAATCTAGTGATTTTATCTTTAGTTCATGTTTGATAACTTATATGTTTTCATCAGTTAATGTGTCAGATGAACGTTTAAAGAATGAAGAAATAAACTCAGTGTTTCTATTAATTAATTTCACAAAATCAATTTATTTTTATTACTTCATGGGCCCAAAACAATTGAAAAAAATGAAACAACAAAAAGCACATAATGATTAATAACTTGCACATTTTGTGTGTGTGTGTGTGTGACTTTCTTAACATTTTTTTTTCTTCTGTATAAAAATGTCAGGTTCAACCATTTCATTAAAATGAAAAAGAAAGCATAAAGCTTCATTCAAACTATCATATCAATTTTATCTTGTTTCATGGTTTCAAAGTAATGAAGGGTAGGCCTGCTTGACTAAACAAGTGAGCTGAACTTATTTAAAAATAAATTTATGGCAGATGGCAAAGTTGAAAATACTATTTTATTACATTCTGTCATAAAAACAATGGAAAAATAAATATATTTGATATATGTCAAGATAAAAACTCAAATGTTTTGGGGCTTAACATTATAGGAACTATTTTTAAATTAAAAGTTTGAGTATTTATCAAACAATATTTACATTGATTATATAGATAATATTTTACTTTAATGAAGTCAAAAATTATAAAATTTCAACGTATCACAGTGACAGGAAATTTTTAAAACTATTTTTGAAAAGGAAAATCAACATATATAGTAGGTTTTGTTGTAATAGACAATTCCAATATATATAAATATCAAAGAAATACAACCTATATCTCTTCAAGCTATGGGAAACATAATTGTGACTGAAGACATGAAGCAGTTTATGCAGCTTAAAGTTGCTGCTGCACTAATTCAGTCATTTTTAGGGAGACAAATAGCAGAAGTCCTATTCTTTACAAATACATTGTATGTCATTATAAACAGCAGAAGTCCTATTCTTTACAAATATGATTTATGTCATTATAAACAGCAGAAGTTATGTTCTTTACGCATAAATTGTATGCCATTTTAAGCAGCAGAAGTCTTATGCTTTTCAAATACCCTGTATGTCCTAATGAAGAATGTTTTTAAAACAGATGTGTGCTCATGTTTACAAATTCATCAATGTTTAGTTGTTTCTCTTGAATTAGAGTACTACACTTAGTTCATTTTGCTACTATTCCATATGACAATTTAGATACATATAAAAATTTCATAATTTCAAAGTCACATTTTCATTAAATTTTATTTATTGTTTTGATTTCAGTGTTGTGTCATCAATCTGCATTTACCTTAAGAGCTTGATTAGTGAAAACAAAATATTTCACTATATTATAATTATATTAATCTTTACAAGTGTAAAGCTTGGTTTTCATTTTAACCTTGATAAGTGTAAACCAATGTTTAATTGAAAAAATAAGAAACAGAAAAATTGTTAAAAATGATAATTGTAATATACAACAGACATACAGAAACATTCTGAGAACTTTAAATATTAACATCCAATGAAGTTATTTATATCTTAAACTTGACAGTTTTAGTATTTTGTTGGTCATAATAGAAAAATAAGTTCCTTTAAAACATTGTATTAAAGTACAAAATATTTCAAAAAATATAAAATTTTATCAGCTCAATCATGTTTGACATATCGTTGTTTATTAGGGTTTTTTGTGTGTTTTTTATTGAAAATTAAATGCTGTATATATTTTATCTTACTGTGTAACAATTAAATTTGGCATTCCATAGCACACTGTATTGAAGGCTGCTCTGGTTACTACAGGATAGTTTTCAATTTCCCCTGACTCAGGTAAACTAGGCCTTTGCATCATAGTAGGCTCAGCAGCTTGACCCTTATTGGCTTTAGAATCTGCTTTGGATTCAGCAGATTTCTGACCTGAACAGCATTTGTCAAAATATAAATTAAATGCAAAATAATAATTATAAACAGATTTTTAAAGTTATTTCATTGATTTTTTCTATTTCTTTTTAATGTAAAATTAAAACATAGTTTTCACTCATTCAAGTATGAATGCTTCTACCAGTAGTAAAGCTATAGTTTTAAACTTGTGATATTTAAATTATTTTTAAACAAACTGGTGTTTTAAATATAGGATACATTTAGACTTGTTAATAAAAGTGCCCCTTTCAGACCTTGCAAACTATAGGGCAGATGAAGTAATGGTCATCTGTTTTAGGGTCAACGATTAACAATTGTGTCATGTAGCCAGCACAAAGACCAACTGCTTTACTTTCCCCAATAGGGTGGACTCAGGGACACTCTAAAAATCCCAAAATTAAAAATTCCTGCATTCACCAAGATTTGAACTTGGAATCCCTCAGTTCAGAAGCCAAGCACTATACCAGTCAGACTACATGTAACCTACCATATATTAATGAGTCAATCAAAGTATAAAAAAAAAATTTTTTTTTTTTAAAGTTAACAGACTCTAATCACACTTTTTTTTTTAATTTTTATCTATTAACATTTACTTCAATTAACATGAAAACAAATTAATCAAAAGTTGAAGATTTTCGGTCTAATAATTATGCTAACCTGATTTGGCAGCCATTGATTCAAGTTTTGACAGAGTGTAAGCTTTGATGGGGTTTTGAATCATGTGTAATGCTTGACCAGTACAGTAACCTTTCTTAAGTAAATCTAAAGAGAGTTGAATGAGTGTAATTTAAATATAATGCTTTTTAACACATGTAATTTTACATTTTCTCAAATCACTATTCAATCTGTATTTCAAGCAGAATCTTTTCACAATAATTTAAGTTGCCCATAAAAATTACATATTTGTAGAAAAAAATTATAAAAGAAAAATTATTTTTATAGATGTATGGCTTCTTTAACTATTTTAAGATTATTTTTAAAATAACAATTTAAGCAACTTTCTTTAATAAGTATGAAAGACATTTAATCCTTCCCAGCATTCTTAAACAATAATTTGTAATAATTTTGTAGCCATTTTCTATGTATTTAAGAAACAGAAAAAAAGCTTTAAGCCTACATTCCATAGTCTCTTCTAGCTTGATGGCATTTTCACTTAGAGACGCATGCCATTGGTTGCCTATGATACATTTGACTCCTGACAAGCTTGAAAGCATTGCCATTTCTACTGGTGCTTCCAGAGATAATAGACTGGGTCTGTAAAATAGGCAATGCACAATAGTAAAACAAATTTCCTTGTAAATAATAATGATTGCTATTATTATTATTATTAATGGTCAGTAAAATAAAAAGTGATGTCAGAGGTAGGCATGCAGACCTAAGAAATGACTTTGACTCAATTAATCGCAATATTTCAGAAACTGCTTATTCCATTGAGATATTATCAACAAGGTAAATGTACAATTTATTATCAATCAATACATATGAAAAATTATCAAAACTATTACAATTTATGAAGATCAAGTTTGCTCTGCCTTTGAAAACTTTTAGCTGTTTCAGAAAGATCAAATGAGAACAAAATACTGCAATCTGTGAAAAGTAAATGAAAATAATGTTTTTAGAATTGAAAAATTAAATTACAAAATAACTTTTTCTTAGGATTTGTAACAAGGCTAATAAATAATGATTTTTTTTAACTTTTAGAGTATAACCTGGTATATTGAGTGTTGCCAACTTTGAGGGTGGGATGTAGGATAAAAATCTTTCAAAACCATAGAAAATAAATGCACTGCTTTCAGAAATGTAAATCTCCCATTCTCCCAGGCTGAAATACACAATTTTATTAATGAGAAAAGGTAAAGAAATATTTTATAAATTATTTTTATTCAGCAAACAAAAGTTACAAAAAAAAAACGTTTTTTATTCAGTTGTTTAAAATGTACACACAAACTTTCTTGCATATCTCTCTATACTGTATTGTACAATATTAAAAGAGACTATTAAATTCCATATATATCTACTTAATTTAAAAGAGCCTATCAAATATATTTTCTTAGTTGAACAGAAACTATCAAAAGAGACTATACAAATCTATGTTTATATGTACTAATGTACTAAATTGAACAGAACCAATTAAAAGACAAATCTATGTTAATACCTTGGTGTGTGTATGCTTCCTGTGACACCCAGCCATCTTGATGTAAATTGAGATTCATAAGTAGTTAATAGGTTATTTATAACCTCTATAGGTTTCTTCCTTTCTCCATCTGAACACTCCAAATATGGATCAACAATGTCTATACAAAGTCAAGTTCATACAGTTTTAATTTACTTTTTTTTTAATCCAGAAAATACTTAACTATACAAAATTTATCTGAGCATTTTAAAAATAAACAAAGCTGAAGCTCCATATAGTTTATTTTTATACGCAATTATTCTATGGGCTGAATTTGTTGTTAATCTTTAAAAATATTAAAATCTGAAATTATCAGTCTGATACAAATTGCTTTTTTTTTAGAAAACTATATACCCTTTAATAAAATTTTAAAGTAATTTTACTACAAAAAATTACAGAGAACATTCAACATCAAGTAACAACTTGAGAATAAAATCACTTATCACCTATCCCTTAGTCTGCTGGACTGTTGGGGCACCACACAAGATCTGTCAATCATCTTTCTCCATTTCTCTCTGTCCTCTGCCTTAAAATTTCATTCACTGACAATCCTGTCCATTCTTTGATTGTTGTCTTCCCAACGCTTTCTCTGTCTTCCTCTTCACCTTCTTTCTGGTACTATTTCCTGAAGGAAGGTCTTTGCGAGCCATGAGGATCTTGAAATGTGGCCAAAGAGTTTGAGTTTGTTTGTTGACAGTTGTTAGCATGTTATCGTGCTGTATTAATCCTGTTTTCCTTTTCCTTCATGATGCAGTCTTTGTAAGGATCTTTCTGTGGTATCTTAGCTCCAATGTTAGGATACTCTTCTCGACATCTGCAGTCAGCATCCAAGATTCGCATGCATATAAGAATGTGGCTGTTACTAGGGAGTACACCAGTCTGATTTATGTGTTGAGGGCCTGTATTTGGGTAACTTTTATTAAATTTTGATTTATATTGTATTTTTCCATTGTTGCCCAGAATGCCATACTCTGTTGAAAGCTTTCTTGAAGTCAATGAAGATATGGAAAAGGTTCTGTTGGTATTGGAGGTATTTTTCGCAGAGTATTTATTCTATTTTAGTATGGACCAGTAATATACTTTTTACCTCCATCCTGGTCTGTGAAGGCAAACATGGACCTTGGTAATCTTGCCCAAGGTGGTATGGATTTATTTACAGAATAAAAAAGTCAAACAAGGATATGTCCTGGCCCCAACCCTCTTTGAAATACTATTTTCACTGCTAATCCACAACGCGTTTGACAAATCCACTGAAGGCATCTATCTCCAATCCAGATTTGATGGCAAACTCCTAAATATTGCCAGACTGAGGGCCAAAACTAAAATCAGAGCCACCCTCGTAAGAGATATGCTATTCGCGGATGACGCAGCGGTAATTGCACACACGCAAGAGGAACTTCAGTCACTAATGTCCCGCTTTTCTCAGGCCTGTAAAGAATATGGCTTGACTATTAGCATGAAGAAAACAAATGTTATGGGACCACCTACTACAGCACCACCCTCCATCCTCATAGACGATAACAAGCTGGACGCCGTAAACGAATTCTGCTATCTGGGTTCCACAATTACAGATGACCTGTCCCTAGAAGAGGAGATGAAAAAACGCATAGGGAAGGCTGCCTCGACATTCGCTAGACTCAGACCAAGAGTTTGGGAAAACCATAAGCTAACTACGGTGACCAAAATGGAAGTCTACAAGGCATACGTTATGAGTACACTGCTGTATGGCAGTGAATCATGGACCACCTACGCAAAGCAAGAGAGAAAACTGAACTCATTCCATTTGAGATGTCTCCGTAGGATCTTGAATGTCACATGGAAAGAAAAAGTGTGCAATACTGAGATTCTTGCGCGATCAGGTATTCCCAGCATCTTTACAGCCCTCAGACAACGCCGTTTGCGCTGGCTTGGACATGTTCGCCGGATGGAGGACAAGCGCATCCCGAAAGTCATCCTCTATGGTCAACTCGCGACTGGCACAAGAAAAACTGGTCACCCCCACCTCCATTACATAGATGTAATAAAACGTGACCTCATATCAGTGAACATCAATATTGACAATTGGGAAGACATAGCTCTAAACCGCAACAGGTGGAGAGAGACAGTGACCAAGAAAGCTATGGACAGTGAAAGTACATGGGTCTCAGCCCAGGAAGAAAACGCACAATCCGAAAAACTGCCAGCTCCTCTACCACCGAAGCAAAAGCCACCTTAACCTGCGCTATCTGTGGACAGGAGTGTCTCTCCAAAATAGGGCTCCACAGTCACATGAGGAAGTGTGCTCTGAGATGAACCATAGTCGTCCTACGACTAAAGGAGGCCAATGAAAATAGTCCATAGAAATTATTATTATAAGTGATTACGATGTAGCAGCAGCTACACAAAATACAATATGAAAACACAATAAGGAATAAAGGATACATTTAAAATTATTTGTATTCACTTCTGTTTGCCAGGGTTGAACTAATCTATTTAATGGAACCTGTGAAATAAACAATCACTAAGGAAAATTCATGAAAATTAATTTTTTACAATAAATTCTCATTTAATGATTTAACTTTTTAACAAAGAAAAATACTGATATGCTAAATATTTATTTAATTGTATCTATTACCTTTAAATAGCAATAGATATAATTTAAGAAACAAGATTATTTGCTTGATCAAAACTAATAACAATTAAAGAAAATGAAATGTACATAATTATCGACTAACAACTTTAGTTTGCTTTTGTTTAGCATCCCTGGCTCCAGGAATTCTTGAATTTAAATTGACAGCATCTTTGGAGGTTTTCTTCTTGGCATCTTTTTCTTCTTTTTCATCTGAAAAGAATATACATAAGAGTCAATGAACATGGCCACTTCAAAGTTCCTTGGTAGATTATCTTTTAATGCATTGAACTCTGGGATGATGGCATTTTGTTTAGGCTACAGGAAGCTTGGTTAAGAGGCTAAGTACACTTGAACTTGGCTTGGCTACCTATGTAGGGGCTTGAGATTCGATACCCGACTTGAGCAGAGTTGTGTTTAATGAGTGCCTAAAGGCAGCATGGAAAACCTTCTCCCAGATACCCCCTGCACTATATAAAAGCAATAATTTAATTTAATTTACTGATAAGTTTATGAGGAAAAAACACTCTTTTTTGTTTCCTTTATTCTATAATGTTTCTTTTATTTTACATCATAGCCCAAAACTTCCAACAGGATGTGGGGGGATGGTGATGAGCATGGTTCAAATCCAGGATTATTGAAAGGACCACATACTACTCAAATAGTCATCTAAAAGTTATATGTGAGAACATAAAATATGAAAAGATAGTGCATCTGAAACTCACAATTTTGATCATTTTTTACCATTAAATTAAAAAGTTAAAAGTCTATCTGTATAATTATGACAGTTATTTTTTTTTTTTATTAAATTTTTTCTTGTTGTTTAACTAAAGAATAACAAAAAAAAAACAACCTTTTTTCTCTTCTGGCACACGTTTACGCAGCAGCTGCAAGGAGAAGTCTCTACTGACAGAGATGACACCTTCTACTATTTGTAGATGCACACAGGCTTCAAGGGGAAGCTCCATTAGGTCAATGTCCGCCAGCAAAACCAAGCATTCATTCTGTGGTGTGGCAGTTTCTTTACTTATCTTGGATGTTACGTCTTGCCCTGCAATGTTCATACCCACAGAGCTGTTAGGATACCTGAAATAGAAGTGGACAATTTTGATTATTTACAAGTATGAATTTATAGGCCTAAATGAAAAGAAGTTTACATATAAATATGAAAATATGTAAATGTTTTCAAGGGGTTTATCTCTTTAACAAGCATTTATAGTTTAAATTTGAAGAGTTGGTAACATTTATAACCAAATGATGAGCAGCTTTAAAAAAAAAGCTTGCTTGGCCTCAAAAAAGCTACACTGTAGATTTGTTAAACTAATTTATGAAACATTTTTATAAACCTGTACATAGATTGTCCATGTAGAAACCAAGCATATATTTTCTATTCAGAGAGGAAGTAAAGACTTGACTAATCAGAAACTAATTAAGGATTGTCTATTCAGAAACTAAGCATAGCTTTTACTCAATATAATATTTTAATTATATTTGTTTTTAAATCTAAAACTATTATAACTGTGATAATCTACAATGTTTTAGATAATCTCAAGGTCTATTTTTTTTGTCTTATAGTTTAATGAACATCATAAATTATGCTTATAAGCTTATAATTATTAATTGCATTAAGTTTTTACAAAGTTTATATCAACTCAATCCATCTGTCTGTCTGTCTGGGTAGATTGTTTTGCACTTTTTTTCTTCCACTCATTCTCAGATCAGGTTAAAATTTTGTAGAATTATTGATTGTCAATGACAACACATGAATCAATCAAAAAATTAACCAATTATTTTATTTAAGAAAAGGGGAAATGAAACTGCAATATTGTGAAGTATGACATAATTGAACAGTGCTCTCCCTTCACTCAATGTAAGCTTTTGTTTTAAAAAAGGATTTTTTATATTTTGATTGTTGAGTGTATCTACACAGAGAAATAAAACAAACAAGTATAATATTGCAATATTTCTTCCCTGTGATCAATATTTGATGGCAATATAAAAAAAAAGTATGTATTACCTTAAGGAATGACAAATGGGTTCTAGAACAGGTTGCAGATAATAATTCATTTCATTTACAATATTTGTAAATAGAGACTCTAATTCAGCTTCTTCTTCATCATAGTTTTCTGCTACCTATCATAATAATAATAATAATAATCTTTATTGTCTGTATGGGAATTTGTCTTACCATTTGTGCATTACACCAAACAAAAAACATTATAACTATAAGAAATTAAAGTGTACATTCACACCAGACTCACTCATAATTTACATGTGACAAAGTTTATATCAGATTGTAACGACATAAAAAACCAAGTATTGGATCTAGTTGGTAAGTATGTAAGTAAATGTATAATTTTAAAGTTAGACAACATTATTATGTTAAGCTTAGTGTTGCTTAAAGACATGATCAAGGATTTGTTAAAATTCTATCTGAAAAACATTCTTTTAATCAAACATAATCTAGTTCAAAGTAAAATAAGCTAAGTATTTTTTTTCCACTCTCATCACATGGGCCTCAACAACAGGCTCCAATGACTTATTTATATTTGCAGTGTGGATAGCTACTTAGTTTTGTGGTATGCACTTAGGACTGTGGTCTTTATGGTCTAACAACAGACACCTATGACTTATTTATATTTGCAGTATGGGTAGCTGTAGCTGGCTAGTTTTGTGGTATGCTTTAAGGACTGTGGTCTTGATGGTCAAACAACAGACATCAATGACTTATTTATATTTGCAGTATGGATAGCTGCCTAGTTTTGTGGTATGCACTTAGGACTGTGGTCTTGATTGTCCAAGTTTTGAACCCTGTCTGCTGCCACCACCAGCCATCCCGTGGGAAGTTTGGGCTAGGATGTAAACATCTTCAATTATCAAGGAAAATTTGTAACTTGTAAAACAAAACAAACTGTGGATCATTTTCTTGAAAAAAAAAAAAGAAATTTTCAGTCATACTCAATTTAAATGTAAAAATATAAAAAAAGGTGTAAATTTGTTAAAGTTTTGTAATATTAACTTTTAAAACAGGTGTTGTTGTTGTTGCCATTGTTTTTTGGGGAGGAAACTTTTAAACAAGGTATAATATAGACTTGATGCTTATTAATAAAATGTTTATTAAATGCATGCAGTACTACTACATTTCAAAGTGTCTGATTTCTTACTGACCTTAATCTGAATCTTCTGGCTGGCCTCAACATTCTCCATCATCTTCTCTCTCTGTGCCACTTGGACACAGTGAAATTCTCTTCGCAGCAGAACTGTTTGCTGCTGTTGCTTGTAGGCTTTAACTTTCTCCACCAGAATTAGAAGACTGTTATAACTGACAGGTGTACTAAATATTCTGGCTCTGCTGAAATCTAATCAAATAAATTTAGGCTTCATTTTGTATGTATTCAACTTGCTTTGATTAAAAAAAAGAGGAGTCATTGATCCATAATTGCATTTAGATGTCCCTTTCTGGGTTGTGTTTTTTAATTAAAAAAAAATTTTTTCCTTTTGTTCCATAAATCTAAATCACAAAGAACATAGCGCTGAAAAATGTGTTATTGTTTTTTTTAAATTTTTTTCAACATCTTCAAATCATAAAATGCATAGCTCTGAAAAATTGCACTCTAAATTTAGATTACTATATCAATTGTCAGTGTAAGTTAAGCAGAAATTAAGAAACAATAAAAAAAAAAAAAAAAAAACAAGAAAAGAAAATTAACAGGTCAAATTTTTTTGAGATATAAATAATAACAACTGAACAATGAGTCCACCTTCTGTTAAAGGAGTTTCTCGTATGGCACTCAGATTATCCTTGATTTTATCAGCTGAATAAAATACAAATAAAACTTAGAGACTACAGTGTTGGCATAATGTCTTTAAAGAAACATGCCTAAAATTTATCATAAATATTTGTGGCTAATTGTTTTCATATAAAAATTGGTACATTTTAATTAAGAGTCCATATAATATAGAATCTGTACAAAAACATAGAAACAGATGACCTTTAAATTATCTCACCTAGAGATAGCAAGGTCTAAAAGGGGGACTTTCCTTTTTACTTTTTTTAATGATAAAGAATCTTGATGATTAATAAAAAAAAAATGCAAAAAATCAAATTTTGCACTATCATAATTTTCTATTGTTGCATCACTTTTACAAGACTGCATGGATAGCATTTCTTCTGGTAATTCTATTCTGAATTGCACTCACTTTTATCCTTTGCTTTTGAAACTCCCATTACAGAACCCTTTGGTTTATCAAGAATAGAACCATAAAGAAATTTCCTGCAAACAAACAAAAAATGAGGAAAAAATAGAAAAAAAAAAAGAACTTAAGACTAAGAAAAAAAAATGTACATATATCTTTTTTTTTTATACATTGACATTACTAACTCATAATAAAATATGTACATAATATGAACTTTTAAGGTGTTTTTTAATGAATTATATTTCATAATCATTTTTTAAGATTTAACTTTTGTGCTATCTGCTGTAACAGAACATCTAACAAAGCTCTCCCCTTCTTTCAGTCAGAAACTAATCTGGTTAGTGCAAGCAAGTGACAGACTAATTGACTTATTCCTTTTCTCTAACCTCTATGAGTGTCTAGTAAGGGTCAAGCTTGTGCCCTTTTAGGACCTGAGACTTTAGAAGAGGATTTTACCCAGAGGTTTCTCAAAAACTAGATGATTATTTGATTACACCCCTCTATTGTCAGACACAGTTCCTTGAGCCCTGTCCAGATTTCCAATCCTGGCGAGGTTGGAGGCCTAGCACAGTAGTGGATCTATTGTATTGCTAAACTAACTATGAAAGAGCAGTATGGTCCCATTGAGGAATGGCATGGCAGGTGGGTCACTTTTGCTGAGCCTTTCTTACATCCTCGCCATATGCTTGTTCACTAGAATGTCCCTTTATCTAACCAGCTTTATAAACAGACTTACTTATCAGGAGAATGCTGTAGTATAATCAAGTTGTAATTAGATGGGAACTCTTTTAATAAATCTTGATGATTGGTGGACACTTCTAATTTTTTTCCAGCCTAAATATTTAAAGAAAAAAAAGCATGTATATTGTTTAAGCTAGAGAATAAAAATTAAATAGGAATTTTACCTTTGCACTAATTATTTTTCTCATTGCGTGCGGAAATATGTTGATAAAAATATTTTTTCAATTTATTTTTTAAGCCTCAATGTGTGGCTAATTTAGAAAACAACAAAAAATACTTGTTAAAAATGTATAATCATCTACTAAAAATGTGTTAGTGATATATTAGGTATCCATCTTTAAGATAGTCTATGCTTTTACTGTTACTGTGTTCACATACCTGCCAGTCTGCATTCAAGGACAACTTCAACTCTCTGTAGATGGGACTGGCACTGTTATTTGTTGTGACATCTTTCATAATCAGATGATTTTTCTGGTGCAAAATGGCAGCAAGTTTAGAAGTTGAAGGGTCAGGCAGAGATGAAATGAGCAGTTTCTCAAGCTTCAGAGAAGTCTGACAACTCTGTTGGGATTATATATTTAAAAACAAAAAGAAATTATATAAAAAGATGTCAATGCTAATTACCAGTATTGAACATAGACAAAAACTTAAAACATAAAAGAACAATGAATTTTTTCTATGTGGCAATTATTAAGATAATCCTAATGTCTTGATAAAACAGAATTTATAGCAATGTTAGCTGGTGGGCAAAAGTCTAAGTAAAGTTTCCCTTTTCAGACCTTGCGATCTATGGGGCAGATGAACTTAAGGTCTAAGAGCCACCAAAAATCTTTTTTTCTATTCAACAATTATTTTTTCTGGCAAAATATAGATTAACAGTTAAAGAATGAAAGAGTTTAAAAAATAGTTACTAATTCACAACTAGTCCACCAATCTATATGAAACTAGTGATAGCTGGTCATTGTATTAACTAAACAAAGTCTAACTAATGTCTCTAAAAAATGTATCACAATTTCTATTGCTTTACAGTATAAAAAGATAAATAAATTGAATAAATAAACTGCCCTGAAAACTATTAGTTTACCTGATGGAGAGCCAGCATGAGGGAAGAAGCATGAGGATCAAACTGAGCCAATAATTTCACAAGCTCATACGAGGCAACACTTGCTACATCCTGTTGTTAAGTGTGTACATAAAGAAGTAGCTTATAATGTTGAGCAACAGTTCTACAATATAAGTAATCATTTGGAAACAAACTTCTTTCATTAATTATATATTTCTATGGCTGTATGACTCAACTAATTGTACTGTTTTGACAATATTTAAAATAAAATTGTTTAAACTAATTTTTATTATTATTTTTGACAAGAAGACTAAAAGCATACTGCTCATAGTACACACAAATAAAAATGCACATTATCAAAATCTCTCATGCACTCCTGGTAGATGAGAAGATGGCATAGAAGATTATATAATTTATTTATTAAATAGCATATGGAACAAAATTAAATAAAGTATTATTTCCACTATATATAATAGCATAGTTAGACTAACTTAATTGCTATAGGTAGATCAGAAGATAATAACATTTAGTTCAAGGTGTTCACTAACATGTAAAAAATGAATTTTACTACAACTAGCCACACTTACCAGAATTTGATTCTGAAGACAAATATTTAAGCCTTGGTACAAATATTCACTGGCACACATAAAAAGATGAAGAGATTTGTCTTGTTCAAGCTGAAAGACATAAGCACAATGTATCAGAATCATTGATTGGTTAAATATTTTAAGATGTATGAGGTTAAAATGATCGTTTCTTTAGATATGCTTAAAGCAGACCCATGGCTATGAAAATAATAATTTTTTTCTTCAGCTAACAAGAAAGAGGAAGTATGACTAAAACTTTTCAAACCTGTTTCTGAATTATCTGAGCCCTGTACTTGGATGCTCTTTTCTTTTCTTGAACATCAAAGAGTTCTTGCTGCAATTTGGAAACTTGATTTTCTGATGGCAGTATGCTAGAGTCATCTTCAGACTCTTCAGCCTCAACATCTATGTCAGCCACAGCTGCAGCAGCTTCAGCTTCTTCAGCAGCAAGTTGCATTTTCATTATTTCCTAATAAATTATAGAAAGAGAATATGCGTAATCATCAAATTCATTGAAGCCTGGTCATGCGGTATGGGCCCTGGATTGTCATTTGGTCATCATGATGTTCCAGGGTTCATACCCTGCCTGCTGCCATCCCCAATCATCCTGCTGGAGATTTGGACCAGGACTTCAACTCTGAGGGAACATTCAAAACATGTCAAACAAACAAATATTGTTAGAATACAGGAGAGTTACATATGTAATTACCATTTCAAAGCTCATGAACAAGTAAAATGGTGTGTAAATTCTATAAAATAGACTACAAGTTAGCTCTGACAGCTCACATTGTCTTAAGAAGAAAAAAAAAGCATAAGTAAGGTCATAAATGAAAAGATAGTCAATATTACATGAAGATTATCTAACATTCAATGAGGTTTCAATGTAGATAAGTACCCAGTGTATAATTGGTTTGTCTTTTATAAGTCAGGGGGGGGGGGGGGGGGGGGAATTGTACAAATATTTATATTATACACAACTATATTAAGTGTACTTAAAGTATATTCTAATACTCACAATGTCTTGGACTGTCCACTGAGCTGGAGGTTCAGGACTTTCACATTCAGAAAGAGTGTGAAGAAGTTTCCCTAGAGTAACTAAACACTGGGAGAGAACAAGAAAACTAGCTTATATTATTATTTTGCTTTTATATAGCACTACTTTCATGCTTATAGGATGCTCAGAAGCACTAACAAATAGACTATATAGTACACAGTGTTCCTTTGACATTGGCAGGGGATACATTTCAAGGTCGCCCTCGAAAGTCAAATTCCAAGAAGTGGAGAAATGGTATTAAATTTTACATTTGTACACTATTTTTGGGTATGCACAGTATCTAACACTAAACCACTAATTAACATTTTCCTACATTTTCAAACATTCATTAAAAGTGAGAAGGATTCCATGTTTGGTACTTTGACCTAGCTCCTATTCAACAATGCACTTGCTATATGGATATTTCAGCCAATCAGAATCCAGAAAGCTTGGCAATGACGTATTTAGTTGTTTTTTTTCCAATACCATACATATACATTGAGTGGCTGCGGGAAAACCCATGATGTTAAAGCAAATGCAGAGTATTTTTATTCGTTAAGATTTTTTAACCCTCCCTGGTAGAGACCTTCCGCAAAGTTGGACCTGCAAAAGTCAAGGGCCAATAGTATCTCCTTTTGAATAAAAGAAACAATGTACATTTTTGTATAATACAGTAGAAAAAATTTTACTTTGAAAAAACATTTTATATAACTTAAGCTAATGATAGAAAAAAAGACCTACCTTTGCTTTCATCCTTATAACAGTGGAACACAAACTTTGAGCACTTAACAAATAGGACATTGCTTCATTCCCAGCAACACTAAGAAATAGAAAACATATTTAAAAAAAACATTTTATCTCACTAATAATTATAAGTCAAAGATTGCAGGGTTTTTTTCATACTGATTCAAGTGACTATGACTTTTCATAACGTATCAAATAATCTCAAGTATAAGTACTATCCTAGAAAAGCTGATAATCAATGTAAATACTTTTTGTTTGGTTTTGTGTTAAATTCTGGTCATATTGTTTAATTTTCTATTCCATGGAAACAAAGTTTTCTTACAAATATATTTTATGGCAATACAAAAGTACTTAATTTATCTCTGAGTCCAGTTTTTGCACACTAGAATTTAAACTAAACCACAATTTAACTCTTGCCTGCAAACATCCAGCCATTCTTTATCATGACCTTCATAAACAGGTGTCTCACAAACAAACTCCTCAATCTGGAGAATGATTGAAGTTTTCTTTTCTTGCTGCATCTGCTCCTGACGCAACTCTGTGTGTCTGATTGCCAAAATATGAGTCAGAAGTTCAGCCATCTCAATGTTCACTTCTGCTAGCTCTCTCTGCACAGCTGTACTTAAATTCTTCATCTTACAATAACAATTAATGAATAGAAAAAAAAGTTAATGAACCAACTTAAAATGAATATATAAAATTTTTTAAAAACTTTATTTTATGATTTGTCACTAGAAAAAAAGGTAATTTTTTTTTAAAATATAACCCACACAAACCTGAGCAAGAGAAACCAGAGAATGGACATCATGAAAAACTTTCTCTGACAAATTGACAGCTTGTTTTAAGACATTCATAGCCTAGAAAAAAAATAAATATATGATTTTCCAAATTTGAACTCTTTTAATATGAACTTAAATTTATCAAATACTGTTCCTATTGTATTGCTACTGGTCAATTGGCAAATTCTGTAAACTAATAAGTTAAATAATTAAAGCATTTACTTACAACACTGTCTAATATTTTTAAAGCAAAAAATACCTCCATATAATAAATCTTGCTAATATTTGCATCTGTAGTTTCCATGGCTAAATGTTTAAAAAGGAGTGCATGCTTTAGGATTAACTCCCTTGCATCTAGCCAGTGTCCAAGCTGAATTAATTGATTTGTTATGGACTCATATCGCTGGTAATGTAAAATTTTTTTAATTAAATAATTATTTTAAATAATAATAATAATAATAATAATATAGTAAATACATAAAGTTATATACAAAATATATTATTAGATGTGTGTTTATTGTTTTTGATTTAAAATAAATACGACTATAATTGAATTACAGATGAGTGGGAGTATTGTTGTGTATTAGTATAGCAACTGACATACAAATACAATATAGAAAAACAAATAAGTGCAACAGTAAATATAAAACTTCACAAATTAAAACCAATGATTTTGGAAACATCAAACTTGTAGTGACATCTGGAAGAAATAACTTCCTTGACATGGCGCCTGTTTAAATCTTCCAGTTCTAGTCCTTATAGATAGAACTGGTGTAAAGAGTGACATTAACCTCTTGTGGTCGAGAAGCTAGGTACACATAAACTTGGCTTGGCTACCTATGAAGGGGGCTCAACGTTCGACACCCGGCTCGAGCAAAGTTGTGTTTACTGAGCGCCTAAAGGCAGCACGTAAAACTTTTTTCCCAGATACCCCCTCCTTCCACCTGGTCCACAAATGAGATTAGACCATAGCGATCTAAGCATGCTATAAGCATGAAAGTAGCGCTATATAAAAGCTCAATTTTTTTTTTAACCTTCAGAATTTTAGAAGTTGTATAGAGTTACCATTCTTTAGATAGTTTATGAAGAATGTAGTTGTGTCTGAGTGAAGTGAAACTCAATGCTTAATTGGTATTTATGACATGAGTGACAAAAAAGGTACACTAAACCTTGAAATATCTAATCTCAAGACCCACACTGAGAAGATTTTTTTAAAATCATGCTAAAGTTAGGCTCTCAAAACAAAACAAAATATACAAATCTGGCAATAAGCTACTTGAAATTAGAAACAATTTTTTTTTATTTCATAGATCTGCCATTTTAAAATCATTTATCTACAACCCAAGCTGCAAAAAAATATTTTGAGAGAGGGTTACAGAGAAATGACAAACAGTAAGATACTTAGCAAATTATCTCTAAAATGTGTCATAGAGTATTATCAATTTGTATAAGGCATGAAAGTCTCACCTCACATCCAGCATAAATCAATTCAAGTGTTTGGTCAGATTTGTCCACCTTCAGTTTCAACAGTAAATTGTTAATGTAAAGCTGTAGTAATCTGACAAAGGAAAAGTATCAAACAAATTATTTTTTTTAATACAACAATCAATATCACAAAAAGATATTTTAAAAATATTATTAAAATGTCTCAGCTGTTTTTATTAGGGCTGATGTATTATTTCTAAAAAAACAGTTTACTAATTAAGTAAAATTTGATTAAGCTTCAGGTTAAAGCTATAACAAAAGTTTAAATCTTTAACAAAAGTTTGATTGTTTAAATCTTTTACCATCAAACTAGGATTTTATTATAATCTGTTAAAATATCATCACTAACTTGACTTCTAGTTTGGCACAATAATATCTGGTGATCTTGTATCTGTTGGGATTAGAATCTCCATGGGCAGTGAATTCATTTATCGCCTCTATCAATAGTCTCTTGGCCTGTAAAGAAAAAAATGTTCCATTTAGCTTGATAATAAACTAAGTAGTAATGCGCCTACATATCATTATGGAAATCTTCAATTCAACAAAATAGCAATAAAGAATGTATATATATATGGCTCCTTTTGTCTTGAAAGGTAACGGATGCGCCCAAATGAGTCACTGGTTTTGGCTTAATCTTGAGACGGGGCAGAATCTGGCGTGGATAATCAAGCCAATTCTAGAACGGCAGACTTTGCCACAATTCGTACATGTGTATGCCTCTGATTCAGGGCTAGCAGACAGGGCAGCTTTCTTTTTTTCCCTCTTGATTAAGGCCGCTTCAATTCTTTTGTTCTCAGCAAGGGTTGTCCCAGCATGCACAGTTTGTCTACATGCACTCTGGTCTTTGGCTATGTTTTCCCACATACTTTCGCTGATGCCTGTGGCTATCATGTCTAGCTTGCAGACATCTCTATATGTCAGTCTTGGGTGGCCCTTGGGTCTGACTCCTTCCACAAGCTCAGCATATAAGATATCTTTCAGGATTCTACCGACTGGCATGCAGGTGACATGTCCGAGCCAGCGTAATCTTCTTTGTGTCAGGAGAGCATACATGCTGTTCATATTGGCCAATCTCAAAACTTCCTGATTGGAGACATGGTCCCTCCAAGAGATGCCCCTTATGCGTCTCAGGCAGCGCAAGTGGAAACTATTCAATCTGTGCTCTTGGTACATGTATGTTGACCAGCTTTCACTGCCATAAAGGAGAGTGCTCACAACACAGGCATTGTAGACTAGGATTTTGGTCACTGTGGTCAATTTACCATTTTCCCAGACGCGCTTGGAGAGTTTTGCCAATGCTGTGGTAGCTTTTCCTATCCTTTTTGTCAGCTCGATGTCTAAGTCTAGGTTAATGACAATTGTTGAACCCAAGTAGGTAAATTCCTGCACCACTGAAAGGGTGTGGTTCCCAATATGTATTTTAGGTATTTCTGCGACATCTTGTGCCAGGATTTCGGTCTTGGAGAGACTTATAGTAAGGCTAAACTCTTCACAAGCAGCTGCTAAGGCGTTCACTAGCTTCTGTAAGAATGTAAGGAAAGAACAAGAACATGTTAGTAGTTGACTTACTTTATTTATATTTTCTTTATCAGCTTTCATCATGACCATAGCATTTGCTAGCAGCTTTATACTTTTGTACCAAAATATGTCTTCAGCTTCTCCCAGTTCCTGAGCAATGATGTTTTTACAAACAAAAAAAAAGAAATAACCAAAGTTTAAATGTAATCTTCCACTAACTTATTTAAAGACAACTTTTGTATTTACAGGAGATAAAATATTTACCTGTGATTTAGTACACAATGCAACAGTTTGTCCATATTGAGCTTCATGGTATGCCAATTTGGCAAATAGAAACAGAATTCTGGCTTGTAAAGGCTTATCATTGAATGCCTGAAAACACATTAATGTTGGTTTTTGTTTGTGTTCTCTGTAAGTAATATTTCACTTGAAATTGAATGCATATTGAGGAATTGTAAGACTTACTTCTGCTGCTATGTTAGCTTCAGTTAGATATTCTCTTGCTCTTTGAGACTGAACCTGAAATGACAACATAGTTTAATAAACACAGAAATGTTAACTTCTACTCCAACATAAGAGCTTTCAATCTTGACAAGTTAACAATCATATTCATGCTGTTGAAAAAACACTTAAGTGATGTATGGCTGAGTGGCTTACTACCTAACCAGTAAGTTCAAGTGTAAATCTCAGTAAGACCAGGGAGGTACAATTGGATTTAGACTTGAGTTGAGTTGTGAGCTGAGCAGCAAAAAAAACCTGCTTCCAGAAACCCCTTTTCCCATATGTCTATAAAAAAGAAGGCTCTAAAGAGCATTATATATGCTATGGTATGATGGGGGTGCTATACAAACATTATTTTAAAAAAACATATTATACAATTACTGCAGGGTTTAATTGATATGTTTTTGCCCTCATACTTCTGTATTGCCATCCATAACATAAACATTAATTAATGAGCCTATTTTAACAAATAATATCTCAAAGAACTATTAAGGAAGCTGCCTCTGTCTCGGTTGAGTTGTAGAAGATCAAATCTGAAAGGACTATTTGTACCCAGTACACCACAACACTATTTCAAATCAGGATGTAGCAGTCTGATTCTCTCTCAGAAGACTGTCACTCATTTTTCCACTATAGGTCAAATAGTTTGAATAGTTTGAATCCTACTAATTGTCAAACAGACATTTACAGAAATGTACTCGATATATTGTTCTTTCTTTTGAGTATTGTCTTTGTTTTATTTTGAAATTGTAACAGTAATGCTGAAGTTTAACTAAACACTGAGTAGTCAAAACAAAAACTCCATTGATTCAATCAATGAAACAATATTAACAATATTAAAAAGTAGCACATCTTTAATTAAAAAGTTCCAGACACTGAAGTTCACCTGTTTGATAAGAAGCTCAGCAGTGTCAGTCCAAACATCTCTCAGAGACACTGCTCCATAGACTTTACCAAGATGAGGTGCACCTAGTTCAGAGTCATCCTAAATTAAAAAACACACATTTTTCATTTTTTAAAATACGATAGTCTTGAAACTCTAATGTTTGTTTTATTTTTCTATTTCATCTTGCCTACTTTATAAAATTATTAACCACAGCTTATATTATCTCAGATGACATAGTTTCCGATGGAAGAATGCAAGGAAGAGATAAACTGAAATAGTTGAATAATAAAAAAAAAATATTTCAATATATAGTGCTGTTAACAAACATAATGTAGGCTCACAGCGCTATTAAAACATAACAGACATAGAAGCAAGTGTAGAGACAAACTAATCTAAATAGGTTTTGAACAGTTAAGTCTTAATGTTTTTCTTGAATGCACTCAAGCAAGCAATGAAAAGTAAAATCCAAACCTTTAGTCCATGTACTGAAGAATAACAAAGATTTACTGCTGCAGGGGTGAACAACTATGTTTATGTTTATTGTATTGAATGTAGTGAAGCAAGTGATTGTCTGAGCTCAATGAAAAGTGAAATCAAAACCTTTGGTCCATGTACTAAAAAAGACCTTAAGCTTGAAAACCTGAGGGGAAAATGTGGCTCAACTAGCAGCATGGAACACAGGGCTCTCTGAGCGACAGATGGAGTGCCCAGTTCACTAAGGATAAAGGGCATTATGGATTAGACCCATCTATCAATGACTCACTGAGAGAAGCAGAGTACTGAGACATGGTGTGCAGTTGTGAAAGAACCAACAACATTTTAATGGGATTGCTGAATAGAAGAAGATACGGAAGGAAAAAAGCTTTAGTGAATATTATTAGAGCTATAAACTATAGTCGCAACATTCCTCACAGATTTTCATGTTAATACTATAGCACAACTATTTAGAAAAAAATGAGAATTCAGTAACAAATCAAACAGAAAACAGAGTGAAAGGAGAAAATGCTCAAGAAATGACAGAATCAAGTAATTAAAAAAAAAAAGGAAAATAAAAGGGCTATTTCCTCTGACCTGTCTACTATTGGCATGTGCAGAGTAAGCTGATGATATAGCAATTTTGGAGGATATTGATTGTTCCAGGGCAGACATTTCTCTTACTCTTTGCTCTTCTTTTGCTACTTGAAGTTGAAGTTCTTGCCATTTGGCGATTTCATTTCTGCTTCTAAAAAAAACATTGCATATACAAATACAGATATTCAGAATATAACTTTTACCACAATGTTTTATTAAGAAAAAATTTTTTATACTATTTTTAATTTCCCTGATAATCTACTAATATTTCTATTTGATATAAGTTAAAAACTATTCAACCAACTAACACTGCTTGGTCTGTTTCAGCTATGTGTAGATTTCCAAGAATTTTTTGATGAAAATTGATTCCAGTTTTAAGATTCAGCTCCTGACATATGATTAATGATCTGGAAATTTGTTAGAACAATAAAAAAAATATATATTTAGAATATATTTTCTAGTATATATTTTATTGGAGTATTTATTGGAACTGATCATATTTGAAAACTATTAAAGTAGCAGTTTTTCTTTGTGTAAATGCATTTGTCAATTAATTGATTTTTTACTAAAGCTTGTCCATAAAAAATTTTAAATTGCAAGACACCTAAAGCCACCAAATAAAAATAAAATATTTAAGAAGTGGGTAGTTAATCAGTTGAACAACCTTGTTGAGAAAGCCATTGGTTTATTTGGTAGACAATTTAAATTCAAAGAAAACTACTTAGCCAAATAATAAATTCTTTTTATAATTATAAATTATACATTGTCTTCAAAAAATAATTTACATATTTCATTAACATTAAAGTTAGAGATTTAAGCTTTAAATCATAGGCTGATTCAGGCAACTTATTCAATGCTTCAATGGTACTTGGTACTAAAAAAAAGTTTGTTCTAGCAGTTACCTTTTCAAATACTTTTTAAAAAATGAATACACAAAGCTAAATTAATACCAGATTAACATACTAGACCAAACTTCTTTCCAAATGTAATTCAAACATAAAACAGTTTGTCTGAATCAGCAGTTTAAGCAGTTTAAATCTCTAATAAAACATGTATCTACAAGTTATCTTTTTTTTTGTTTGAAGGAATGTATGCAATTTATAAGATAATATTTTCAGTAAAGATTTTAAAAATATAACAGGGTTATTCTTTAGATGTCACTTCTACCAATCATTCATTTGAAACCAAATTATTTACAAATTAAATGATTTTAACTTCCAAAAGTAAAATTATAATTATCAAGAACAAGAATAGTCCATTCAATGATTTCAACCTACTTGAGATGCACTAATTTATTGAGGGCTTGACTTGACAAGATGCTTCTTGACAGAAGATCTTCAAATGCCAGAAGTGGAAGAGTGAACTGAGAGTAGCCTACCTTGATCAACTGTCTAATCAAGCTGTCAGTGTAGTGATAGGTCAGCATCTGAATTCACCAGATTCATTTTTATAGAATAGTCAATTTACATAAAATTATCTTAATCAATTACTTAATTATACTTTTTTAATAAAGTAATTTCACACACACACCAAACAAATTTGATGAGACAAAACTTGCAAGTTGTATTCATACTCAAAAGAAACAATTCCAAAATTGATGCAAAAGGAATTATCATGTATATACTTTGTATAGTAAATACAATGAGATTAACTTACAGGTTTTGGAAAATTGACCTCATTCAGAGACATAGACTTGTAAGTATCTACTTTAAAAGCAACCACACCTTCTTCTGGCCAATCATAAATCGCCCAAGACTCTAGATCTGATGGCAGAACATCAAGTGGGAATTTCCTTTTACGTTTTGGCAGCTATAAGAAAATATTCATGAAGATAAATATGTAAGTCCTTTTTATCAAATATAATATGAAATTGTAATCAAACTAATTATTAAGCAACGTGGAGAATACTCGAGAGAAATCTTGGTTGACTACCAACATGGTTCCATGCCTAATAGATCCACAGTAAAGTAACCTTTTCAGATGTTTCTGATATATGCGGGAGATGATGTTAAGATCATCTGCTTCTGCTTCTGTGGTTAACAAGGGTGTCATGTGGCCAGCACAGTGACCAGCTGCCTTTACTAATCCCCAACTAATGACAATACAATTTAATATGTTATTATAATAATAAGAGAAATACATAGAGGGACAAAATATTAAAATTACTGACCACTTGCTTCAAAAAGTACATAGTACAATAAACTCCAACAATGATTTAATGACATTAGTAAAGGAAAGAATCAGTGCAGGTTATACTAGGAATTATATGGCTTAATGGTATAGAGGAAGATCTATAGCAACTAAGTCATGGAGATGTAAAAGTCAGATAGAAGGTATGTTGAAACAGTCCCTGCATGACCTGTGCTACAATGATGGATGAAGTTATTTTTTTTACAAGAGTTTTTTATATCTTGTAATTGGAAACAAATGAATGCAAATTAAAGCCAAATCACAAGGTCGTCAGGGTTCGCAAATACTTTCCCATATGGAAATAGTTCCAGAAAAAAGAATCAGAGGCAGACAGAGAAAGCTATGGGAAGAGGAATGTGTGGTTGAGAGGTAAAAATTGTTTGGCTATGACTTGGCCACCCAACAAGAAGTATGAATCCCAACTGAAGCAGAGAAGTTTTTGCTGAGCACATAAAGACCCCCCCCCCCCCTCACTATAAGCATGAAAGATGCGCTCTATGAAAGTAATTTTTAAAAAAAATAATGGACAGGCATGTCATGGCATAGGACAAAGAGGACTGGAGAAAGATGGTCAACAGATCATGTGTTGTGCCCCAACAATTCAACAGAGTAAAGGATATGAGAAAGTAGACCAGTATGGCTATAGAGGCTATAAAAAAACTTTCCCTAATGTATGAGAGACAAACTGGATGTTAAACTTGTGTTACGTATCTAGGTAACAATGCCTAGATACTATTGTTTTTTTTTCTTGACCTGTAGGTTGTCTGCCCCTTTGTGTAATAAGTTTTTTTTTATTTTATTCTTCAAGAGTCAAGCCACACAGACAGTGACCGGTCCTTGACCTATGTGTGTACCTCTGGTTGAAAGGAGGGTGGTTTTTTTTTCTTTTCTTCTGTCTCTTTGAAGAGCGTTCTAGATTTGGGTGTTGATGACTTTCTGTTCTGGAAGTTGCTAGATATCGACGCGCGGTAGATTATATAAAGACCGCTCGCGTAACGTTGACAGACAGACATACGGAGACAGCCGTGAGACAGAATAGCGGAGACATTGCGTGACCCGTGCGTGGTATACCACTTGATCGTGTAAGTTAAGATTTTTCTTTTTTTCAAGGCCTTGCTTGTATTTGTAATTATATTTTCAAACTCTTGTATTGTAATATTTTTACATGCCATTTTTGTAAAAGGGTTTTGGTCAACCCTTCCATTTTGTATTGAGTTATATTATGATTAAACATTAAGTTGATATTTTACCTTCCGATTTCTTGTGTCATTTTTTTTTGTTATTCATTGTAAGTCTCTGATTAAATTCAGACTTAAGATAAGTGACACAACTACCTTTTTCTATTGTCACGTTCCCCTAGGCAAGCCATTTAAAAGTAGAATTCAATTTGTAATACGTGACAGAAGAAGTTTGAGGTCTTTCGTCCCGGATATTTTTCTGAACCTATTTTCGTCTTACTTGAGTAATTTTGTAAAGGCGAAGTTGACTTTAAAAAAAAAATTTTTTGTGTCAAAGAGTCGGAAGTAAAGTATCAATAGTATTGACCAAACTCTCTTAAGGTTTTTTTGTTGTACTGATTTTGTACTGTATATTTACATTGTATACATTTTTTTTTGCTTGTAATAGTTGTTAGTTAGTCATGGATATTCAGGTTTTTCTTGCAAATCCCTCTGTGAAAGAGCTTGATGCTTGTACTAGGAAGGAACTGGTCCTTATTTCTAAACAGTTAGGGTTAAAAATAAAATCAAATGCCCTTAAACAAGAAATCAGAGATAACATTGTAATCCATTATGTAGACGAGGAAGTGTTTTCTGAAGACCTTTTAGAAACCCTTAGACCCGATGAGGGTAAATCAGATTTAGAACTTCAGATAAAATTAAAACAGATGGAAATAGAAGCCCAGAAAGAAATTAAACAAAAAGAATTAGAGCTTGCAGCGGCTAGAGAGCAGAAAGAAATTAAACAAAAAGAATTAGAGCTTGCAGCGGCTAGAGAGCAAGAAATTAAACAAAAAGAATTAGAGCTTGCAGCGGCTAGAGAGCAGAAAGAAATGGAAATGAAATTACAAATAGAGTTAAAAAAATTAGAGTTAGCTGCTAATGTAAGACCAGATTCTTCCCCTGCCAGTCATACTGCTGAAGCAACAAAATTTTTGAAAATAATTCCACGCTTTAATGAAGCCACAATTGACAATTATTTTCCACAATTTGAACTTGCTGTGAAAAATTTTAATGTACCTGAAACTTTGTGGCCCACTTTGCTGCAAACAGTTTTGACTGGTAGAGCTGCAGAGGTATTTTGTTCTTTGACCATTGAACAACAAAAAGATTATAATGTTGTTAAGGCCTTAATTCTTAAGGCATATGAACTTGTTCCGGAAGCTTACCGAAAGCAGTTCAGGGATTGTCGCAAATCGGATGGCCAAACCCATGTAGAATTCCTGCGGGAAAAGGAGCGACGCTTTGAGAAATGGCTCACTTCCAGGGAAATCGGCACCGACTTTGCAAAATTCAAGAACCTAATGCTGATGGAAGAGTTCAAGAGTTGTGTGCGGCTGGACGTCCGTACGCATATAGCTGATCGTGGCGAGGAAGATGTGCACAAGGCTGCAGTGTTGGCAGACGATTATATAATATCACATCAATTTGCCAAGTATACGACGGATGTCAAGCCAAAACAAGTCAAACAGCCTGAGTCCATTGCTAGCAACTCCATCAAGAACAGCAGTACAAATGACAGAAAACCTACTACAAGTAAAGCTACTTGTTCCTACTGCAAACGAGAAGGCCATAAAATTGACGATTGCTGGAAATTGAGGAAGAGAAACGAAAAAGCTCCTTCAAAAGTCAGCGCTTGCACAGTACAGTGGTCGTCGAGGTTTACTCCCTCATCATCAAGTCATATCAAGAATACCTCGACACCACCTGTTTCAAATGTATTGACTGTACAAGACTCTCCGAAAATGTCTCCACGATGTTCCAATGACTCAAACAAGAGTTTTTCAAATACATCAAGCCGATGTTCTAATGACTCAAACAAGAGTTTTTCAAATACATCAAGCCGATGTTCTAATGACTCAAACAAGAGTTTTTCAAATACATCACAGCGATGTTCCAATGACTCTATCCAGAGTTCCCATAATACATCACCCCGATGTTCCAATGACTCTATCCAGAGTTCCCATAATACATCACCCCGATGTTCCAATGACTCTATCCAGAGTTCCCATAATACATCACCCCGATGTTCCAATGACTCTATCCAGAGTTCCCATAATACATCACCCCGATGTTCCAATGACTCTATCCAGAGTTCCCATAATACATCACCCCGATGTTCCAATGACTCTATCCAGAGTTCCCATAATACATCACCCCGATGTTCCAATGACTCTATCCAGAGTTCCCATAATACATCACCCCGATGTTTCAATGACTCTATCCAGAGTTCCCATAATACATCATCCCGATGTTCCCATGACTCTATCAAGAGTTCCCATAAGACATCACCCCGATGTTCTAATGACTCCATCAAGAGTTCTCCAAATACATCCAAAAGATGTTCTACTGACTCAAGAAAGAGTTTCTCCACTGCGTCTCCTAGAGATGTCAATGACTCCAGCGAGAGTTCGACCCAAGTCCAGTCTGCATCAACTAAAATTGATGTTTTATTAGAGGATTTTAAGCCTTTCATTTCGGAAGGATTCGTATCACTACCCGGTGATTCTACAAATCTACGACCTATCACCATTTTGAGAGACACAGGTGCCTCACAATCGCTACTTTTAGAGGGTATCTTGCCCTTGTCAAAATCATCATCGACTGGGAAGAGCATCCTGTTACGAGGCGTAGAGCTTGGATGTATAGATGTGCCTCTACATCTAATCGACATAAAGTCAAATCTCATTACTGGACCGGTTGTTGTAGGTGTCCGACCAACATTACCATTGGAAGGCATCTCATTGCTGTTAGGCAATGACTTAGCAGGTGGAAAGGTGATAGCCGAACCCATCGTCACTCAAACACCCGACTTATCTGCCACACCCGAGGAAGACCTAGAGTTATATTTAGCGTGTGCAGTAACAAGGGCAATGAGGTTGAAAGCATCTCAAGAAGAGAACGTCATCAAAGCCAACAGTAACCACGATGATGTGGACTTGAGCACCACATTCTTTGCTTCTCTTGAAGAAGAACCAACGCCAAATTCTGAAAAGCCGGCATCAACTCGAAAACAGTTGATTGAGGACCAAAAGAAGGATCCAGAGCTCGCCAAACTCCGAGAAACCGCAATGACATCACAAGAGGCAGAGCTAGCATCAACGTGCTACTACATCCAAGATGATATGCTCTTCAGGAAATGGAAACCTCCAGACGCATCCAACGAAGAAGAATGGAGAATATGCCATCAAATCGTGTTACCAGAAAGATACCGAGCGTACATCATGAATCTGGCTCATGACACACCAATGTCAGGTCATCTCGGCATCCACAAGACATACCACAAGATTATGTCACACTTCTTCTGGCCACGTTTGAAGAAAGATGTCATCCAGTACTGCCGATCTTGTCATGCCTGTCAGATGGTTGGCAAGCCAAATCAAAAGATCCCTGTTGCTCCTCTGAAGCCGATTCCAGCCTTTGAAGAACCTTTCAGCAGAGTACTTATTGACTGTGTTGGTCCTCTCCCAAGGACAAAAGCTGGCAACCAATACCTGTTGACCATTATGTGTGCTTCAACTCGTTTTCCTGAGGCTATTCCTCTAAGGAACATAAAAGCATCAAACATTGTAAAGGCCTTAATCAAGTTCTTTACTCTATTTGGTCTACCAAAGTCCATCCAATCGGACCAAGGAACGAATTTCACGGCCAATCTTTTCAAGCAAGTCATGACTCAGTTGGGCATCAAACACTGCATGTCGAGTGCGTATCATGCCGAGTCGCAAGGCGCTCTTGAGCGATTCCATCAGACTCTCAAGAACATGATCCGAACCTATTGCTTTGAGCACGAAAAAGACTGGGACGAAGGAATCCACATGCTGCTGTTTGCAACCCGTGAATCCGTCCAGGAATCGTTGGGATTCAGCCCTTTTGACTTAGTCTTTGGCCATTCGGTGCGCGGTCCCTTGAAATGTATAAAAGAGACTTTGTTGTCACCAACAGCCACTGAAGGACTTTTAGACTATGTAAGTAAGTTTAAAACTAGACTTTATGATGCTTGTGTTCTGGCCAAAAATAACTTACAAAACACCCAATCCAGCATGAAACGCTGGTATGATAGAAAGGCCCGTGTTAGAGAATTTTCTCCCGGGGATAAGGTGCTTGTATTTTTGCCCATACCAGGTCAACCCTTGCAAGCCAGATACTTTGGTCCCTATGAAATTGAGACCAAAATTAGTGACCTCAATTACACAATCAAAACCCCTGACCGTAGGAAAAAGACTCAGCTATGTCACATAAACATGCTGAAGCCTTATGTATCTCGGCCAGATCACTCAGAGAAGAGTAATTGTGTTTTAAATACAGTCAAAAGTTGTTCAAATAGCCATGTTTCTCCTATTGATGATGATATTGTAAAGGAGAAATTTGGACAATACAAAATACCTAATTCTTTTGTACTACAGAATTTGGATGTAAAACTGTCTCATCTGTCTTCGACAGAAAGGCCAGTTATCATGAAACTCATTAATGAATTTAATGACATTTTTTCTGATGTACCAAAACAGACTAATGTTATAATGCATGATGTAGATGTTGGCGAGGCTACTCCAGTCAAGCAGCATCCTTACAGGGTCAACCCTGAAAAACTTGCCATACTTAGGTCAGAAATCAAGTATATGCTTGAAAATGACCTCATTGAACCAAGTTCCAGTAGCTGGAGCTCCCCATGTGTCTTGATACCTAAACAGGACAAGACTTATCGTTTTTGTACAGACTACCGTAAGGTAAATGCTGTAACAAAGACCGATTCGTTTCCTATCCCTGGGATAGACGATCTCATAGATCGTATTGGTGACGCTAAGTACATCACCAAAATAGACCTACTTTCAGGTTATTGGCAGGTTCCCCTGACTGATAGGGCAAAGGAAATCTCCGCCTTTGTCACCCCTGATGGTCTGTACCAATACAAAGTGATGCCATTTGGCATGAAGAATGCTCCTGCCACTTTCCAGAGAATGATAAATGCCCTGCTTGCTGACATGGAGAATTGCCACGCATACATAGACGATGTAGTAATTTTTAGCCAAGATTTTTCTAGCCATTGTAAACAACTGCATTGTCTTTTTACTAAACTTTTACATGCAAAAATTACTGTAAACCTGAGTAAGAGTGATTTTTGCCAGGCTTCCATCCAATACTTAGGCCATATTGTAGGACAAGGCCAGGTGAAACCTGTAATGGCCAAAGTAGAAGCTATCCAAGCTTTCCCTATTCCTGCTGATCGGAAACAACTCCGAAGATTTTTGGGAATGTCTGGATATTATAGAAAATTTTGCGAAAATTTTTCTGTCATTGCCAGTCCTTTAACAAACCTCCTGAGAAAGAACGTCCGATTTACTTGGACGGATGAATGTCAGAAAGCCTTTAATCAAATCAAGCAGATATTATCTAGCTCCCCCATTTTGATGGCTCCTGACTTCGGAAAACCTTTTAGGTTAGCTATTGACGCCAGTGACACAGGTGTTGGGTCAGTCCTTTACCAAGAAGATAATTTCCAAGTAGAGCATCCTATTTGTTTCTTTTCCAAGAAATTTAATAGACATCAAAGAAATTATTCTACTGTGGAAAAAGAATGTCTTGGGTTGATTCTTTCTATACAACACTTTGATTTTTATATCAGTGGGTCCAGATGGCCACTGGTTGTATTTACTGACCACAATCCCCTTACATTTATCCACAAAATGTCTGGCAAGAATCAACGACTTCTCAGGTGGAGTTTATTTTTACAAGAGTACAACCTAGATCTTAGACACATAAAAGGCAGCGAATATGTTATCGCCGATGCCTTATCTAGATTGTAAAAAGTATTTTGATGTATATATTTTTTTTTTATATATCATGATAAATACATTCTGTAATGTAAATATCATTTTTGTAATTATTCTAAAAAGATTTCCATTTCGTGGAAATGTAAACTTTTTATTTTTAGGAGGGAGGTGTTACGTATCTAGGTAACAATGCCTAGATACTATTGTTTTTTTTTCTTGACCTGTAGGTTGTCTGCCCCTTTGTGTAATAAGTTTTTTTTTATTTTATTCTTCAAGAGTCAAGCCACACAGACAGTGACCGGTCCTTGACCTATGTGTGTACCTCTGGTTGAAAGGAGGGTGGTTTTTTTTTCTTTTCTTCTGTCTCTTTGAAGAGCGTTCTAGATTTGGGTGTTGATGACTTTCTGTTCTGGAAGTTGCTAGATATCGACGCGCGGTAGATTATATAAAGACCGCTCGCGTAACGTTGACAGACAGACATACGGAGACAGCCGTGAGACAGAATAGCGGAGACATTGCGTGACCCGTGCGTGGTATACCAATTGATCGTGTAAGTTAAGATTTTTCTTTTTTCAAGGCCTTGCTTGTATTTGTAATTATATTTTCAAACTCTTGTATTGTAATATTTTTACATGCCATTTTTGTAAAAGGGTTTTGGTCAACCCTTCCATTTTGTATTGAGTTATATTTTATTAAACCTTAAGTTGATATTTTACCTTCCGATTTCTTGTGTCATTTTTTTTTGTTATTCATTGTAAGTCTCTGATTAAATTCAGACTTAAGATAAGTGACACAACTACCTTTTTCTATTGTCACGTTCCCCTAGGCAAGCCATTTAAAAGTAGAATTCAATTTGTAATACGTGACACTTGTATAAGAGGCGAATTGGATGTTAAACTTGTGTAAGAGACAAACTGGATGTTAAACTTGTATAAGAGACAAACTGGATGTTAAACTTGTATAAGAGACAAATTGGATATAGAATATGCACTTACTTGTACTTTCTCTTTATCATCTTTCTTTTTTTCATCTTTCTTTCCTTTGGCTCCTGAAGATGTTGCAGGCATGTCCTCTTTCAAGACATTTTTAGAAATATCTTTCATTGGTTGGCCAAAATAACGTATCAGAGCCTGATTGATGTTATGGAAAAGTTCAAATATAAAACAAAAAAAAGCAAGGTTTTCAACATAGTTGAATATTGTTTCCCAAGGACTTATCTTTTTCTTCAATATTTGTATTGGCCTCACTATAACCGACAACTCTCCCTCATTTTATTACCTATTAGACTCATGGTATCTATGGGGGGAAAATGACCTAGGAGATTGACTAAGTTTACCTTTGGAAAGAAAGCATGCACTACTTTTTACTATGCTACCCAATCAGCATTCAACATACTTCCATTAATTACCCTAATGCAAAATAACTTTTTCTTTCATTTTCACATGATATAAGACTACACAGACTTTTGTTTTTGCTTTGTTTTTGTTCCTGCTAGTTTAATATATAATTAATTCTAAATATTTTATTTTGTTATAACTACAATAACACATTTAACTTTTAGTGAACTAGAGCTACCTCCCAAAGTCTCATAAGAACATTGTAAGCAGTCAACAGTGTGTCCTTGTAATGAACAGAGTCCAGGCCCAACATCTCAGCCAGCACAATGTGAATACGGTACAAAGTCTCTAACTGACGAATGTCTTTCAGTTGAGTGATTGGACTAAGTGAGGGGGAGGGAGTTCTACCTGTAAAATAAATCAACTCTTTGTTATCAAGCATAAATAAATTGCAAATCTGGCAAGTAGGGTAATAGTCACACATCTTTCTTACTACAATATTAACCACTTATTATGACTGATGTTCAGATATAGTTCCCAATGTTGCAGATGAAAACAGAGAAAAAAAATTAATTAATTTCTCAGGCTAATAGTTTGAAAAATTAATGAATGTAATAGATACATTAAACCTCAGTAAAAAAAATTAAGCTACTTTACAATATGTGAGACGTGGTTTTATCCTATCATCAAGTAGTCAGAAATTTAATTGTTTCATTCATGTAACTAGTTAGAAAGCCTTACATATATAATTTTTAACATTGTTTTTGTTTTTTGTACTAGACTCTAAATTTATAAACAGCACTCAAAGATTGAGAATCACTGATGTAAAATATTTTTAAAACTATGATTATTTTTTTAGAATAAAAGATATTATCTAATAAAGAGAAAGTATGAAGACAATCCAGAAAATGTATTGCATCTAGTCAGGGCTGGCCTTAAGAGGGCCCAATTTAATGGATGCCTGCGAGGCCCCTCTTCTAAATTTTTTACAATCTTAACTATTACTATTAATTTGATTATTATATTAACATTTATTATACAACATGGATAGCGAGCAACAGTTGGCTCATTAAATTTTTATCAATTATACAATACACCAAACGTGTTAACCTTTTAAGTCCTACATCTTTAAAAGTCTGTGACATGTGCCATGACTGATAATGATATGGTAAATATAAAATGCAGATCCCCTGCTGGGCACAGGCCCAGTTTGGACCAATTGGTCAAATCAGCCAAAGGCCTGTGCAGCATCTAGTCCTTTTATGTACAATGACTTAAAGTATAATACATGATATCTTATCAAAGTTGTGTAACAAAAAAACTTTAAGATGAACTGATTACTATAAAAAATACCCTATTTATTATATTTTTGATTTGCTTTAATTTTTAAGACTTTGTTTTGTACTTTAGTTTTTGTTAATTGAGTAAAATGTATATTATATACCTGTTTTTTATAGATGATAAACTTATAAAAGCCTGATTTTTGTAATGCTTGTTAGCATCAACTACTTTTTTTAACATTTTAAACAGATGAAATTTCCAAGACAAATAATCTAGTTTAAATGTTTGTATATTAAAACAAAAATTACCTAAATCTGAAGTCCTGAGTGAATCGGATTGATCCAATTTACTTTCATCTCTATTGACCATACTCACTGGACTCTTGGGCTGCAATATGGAACTGACATTTTTGGATGAGACATCTTTTTGTTTTGGAGTATTAGCAGGCAATACAGAAGTGCTAGATGGTTTGTCTGAAGATAGGAATTTTAAAATATCAATAATATTTTGAGTTTACAACAATATTATATTGTGTTAGACCTTACAAATTTCACTGCTTTCCTTTTAATTACCAAAGTCATTAAAATTTTTGAAAATTTATTGAATGTAACAAGCTTAAATAAAAAGTTGGAAGTAAGTAAAAAATTATAAAAAATCTGGTCCAGCATATTCTTTCTTAATGGGAACTTGAGGATGTTCCTAAGCCTCCTAATGCTCAACAATTGGATGAGGAGAGAAAATGTGGTTCACCATTGTGCACGTCAGACGTTTCCTTCATTTATCAAGTGTCATAAAAGAATACAAACTCAATCAATAGGTTTCTGTATGTCAAAATAAGAAGGCAACTGTAAGCCAGACAAATCTTTTTAGTCCATCTTTATTCTGATCTTGCTCCTTTGTGTGGATGTACAAATTACCCAAAGTATAAATTTACACAGAACACATCAGACTTTTGACTAACTCAGAGCCTGTTACAGACCAAATGAAATTTAATGCTTACTCAGATCTGATTGCAGACCAAACTATATTACTAAAGTTATAATCAATTGCAGACCCAATCATATTAGAACTTACTCAACCTATTAAAAACTAAAACATATTTTGGGTTTGTAATATTACATTTCAAATTCTTAAAAGCATTAATATATAATAGAAAAAAATTATATAATAATGTTATAAATTAAAAGGTTTACAGGGCAATGAAGACTGAGTTTTTCAATTTGGGGATTTTTTGGATGTCCCTGAGTCCATCCAACTCTAATGGGTACCTTACATTGGTTGGGAAATGTGAAGGCAGTGGTCATTTTGTTGGCCACATGACATCATCTTTAACTCTTAGCTATAGAACAGATGGTCTTTACACCATCTTCCCTATAGATTGCAAGGTCTGAAAAGGATACTTTACTGTTGTTGTTTTTTATTAAAGAATTCATAGATATATATTTAATTAGCAACAAAGTAAATATATTTTCAGAAAACAAAAAAAACACAGATCTAAAACCTTAACAAACTAGTGTGAAGCAACACTAAACTTGTTACATCTAAAATCTAAAACCTTAACATACTAGTGTTAAGCAACACCAAACTTTTTTAGCATCAATCCACTTATTGATTCAGCCTTGGTATGTAAAACGTGTTTGAGAATTTTTAGAATGAGATAACTACAAAACTACAAAATAGTTAAAACATATCAGGGGATGGAGTATTTACCTTTCATATCTAAAGTCTGTGAAAGTTGACGTCTTGACCCTAATATACATGGCACACTGAATTAGTGTAGTGAATACAACACAATGCATTGTGAATACATAGTTGAAGTGAAGTTATTCAAGGTATTCTATTTGTAATTCAAACATTAGATAGAGATCTATTTGCATTAACACTGCACTCCACACATACACATTTATTTTTAAAAGGTCTACAAAATTCATGCTTTATATAATTCTTCAAAAAATTGAGAGTAGAAATTTAATTTAGATATATTTTATTTTTTAATGAAATGTAAATTTCTTTTAACAAATAAATAAAATCTACTAGCAAAATATAACAGTCTAGTCAATGTCAGACACATAGGTGAGGTTTGGTTTACATGTTTAAATTCCAGAAGATACTTGGTTTAGTTATTTAGATTTATTTAGTCTGCCCAAATTTTAAAGGCTACTAAATATTCATTTGGCAAAGAAATATAAACAAATTTAATAGCAAAATGCATTAATATATAAACATTTTTGTGACTACATATATATTTTTTTATTTTTCTAATACATTTTTTTTCCAATACAGCATTTTTTCTTAATCCTCTTATCTGTAGCAAAATAAACTAATTTACAAATTTATTGTTAGTCATAAAAATAAAAAAAAAATTACCAAACATAATTTATATGGCTTCATTTACAGATTTTAAATAAAAAGCAAAGGGCCTACCTTTAGTCCGCTTTACTTCTGAGTTTGCTGAAGTAAAAATTTTAGAGATAAAAAGAGTGAAAAAATTTTGTTTAATTAAAGAAGTAAATTAAAGAATTGAAGTTATGATTTAAAAGTTGTTGTTTTTATAAACAAAGGCCTGCAATTTACACTGAAATACAAAAATATGTCAGACGAAAATTCTATTGAAATGTTTTTAGATTTACAAAAAAAACAAATACCTTTAACAATCTCAGGAGGCTTGATGCTGAGTAACAAGTCTACTGCCCATTCTAAAAGATCCTGCACAACTTTAATAGGAAAATGGTTGCAGTAAAGCCACTGACCAAACTCTATTATGTATTCCACTTTCTGGTACACATTGCTAGGATTCTGCAAACATGGTAAGCTTTTTAAAAAAAATTGTTTGCATTTTTTAAAAAAATGTAATTTTTTAATTTAAGATTATTGGCTACCTATGATCTATGTGATTAAAAATGTAAGATAGTGCAAAATCTTAGCATCATAATGAACTATGATGCTCTTCCCAAATGTATTCATTACATAAACTAGATTTCTATCACTGGACATTACTTAAGGCTCCACAGGCAGGAAGCCATGATTATTTTACTAACCATGTGCACATTCTACTACAACAACTGGCCACTACATATAAAAAAGCATTATGTAAATAAATTTCCATTTCAAAAAATAATCCTTAACTATCAATTCAAAATGTGTTTATATATCCTTTGATGATGTACCATAAAGATCTATCTACTCGTATTAAAAGATATACTGATCAGTTCACTTAAATAAAAGTGCAACAGAAACCTCTAAAATATCAATAGCTTTTTGATATGACTTCATCTGTTCTGAAGCTAGTTTTGAACTTAAAGCTACTCTGTGCCACATGTTTGCCACAAAATCTTCAGGCTCATCCTAAAAAGAAATTTAATATAATTGGTTTAAAATAAAATAAAAATTGTGTGCGTTATGGTTTATTTTATTTTTATAAAATATGAGTGTTCAAACTAGTACCTTAAATTTCTGCATGTCCATATCAATAGCTTGTCCAAGTTTTGCTTTGACCATAACTCTGTGTTTGAACAGGATCCTATTTGGTTTTTATTTTGAAAAAAAAATGTAAATATTCATGTACATGTCTTAGGTAAACTTAAAACAACTTTTAGATGCATGACTAAAATGAATTAAATACAATATCTAGAAGAAGATATAGTTGTGCAACTTTTAGAGATAAATAATATAGACATAGAACATTGATGAGTATAATGATGGGAAACATTAACTTACAGTCTGTGTTTTGTTCTAGGCATACAGGACACTGCATTATCAATGGATTGGAGAGCTTGATCCCACTCACTCTATGATAGGAATAAAAGATTGAGACCAATGTTTTCTCTTTAGGTTTAAAGTCTTGAGTTATAAGGCACAAAAAAATACATTTTTTAATAATGTCAGTGTACAATTTTGTTTAAGAGTTGTCCTGGGTACTTGAATGTGTTTGTTCACTGCTATTGACCCGATCTCATAAGACCACTGACTTTGATGACTTGATACCCATTATTTAGATTCTAATTACGAGGTTTGACAAATATAAAACAATACACTTGAAAAACAATGATATACTAGATAACAGCTATGAAGAATTCAAACGATGTTTTTTTACAAAATGGGGAAGATAGTCATGTCTGTAAATCTGTCCGTTTAAACTAGCAGTTCCTTTACCATGCTTTTTTCTTTAAGCCCTAGCCATATTTTCTTATTGTGTACCCGCATTCATCAACATCATTTGTCTTTCTGGTGTTATGGCATGATTAGGAATGTGTTATTTGTTTCATAGAAGGGGAAAGTTTTATTAGAAACAATGACATGACTAGTAAAAACAAGACTAGGATTTTAGGAAGAATAGCGAAATGAAAACAAACTACTTTTGATGGCTTTAGAGAGAAGCAGTTTTTATGGAAGTAGTAATTTACTTTGACAACATTCAACAGTTTCCTTCGTTAGTATTAAACTTCTTGTTCAACATTTGCTTTCCACTTGTGTTATTTGATTTTGTTATTTAAGTGTTACCTCTGTTTGACTTAGCTGCATAAGACACAGCGTAGAAGCCGCTAACACTGGCTACATTAATACTTTTTACTGTCACTAATTACAATACACAATATATTTATTTACAAATTAACATACTCTCTAAGTTAAACTAGGTCACTACAAGTTCAAATAAAGAGCTGACAGTTTACCTTATCAGCAAAAGATTGAAACAAAACTCCATACATGGCAGCTCGTAAAGACAGATCATTGTCAATTTTTGTACTTTCTTTAATGCTGCTTTTTCTGCCATCTGTCTCATCACTCTCTTGTTCTTCTGCTAAGGAAGCATCCTTGAAAAAAGAAATGTTTGAATAAAAAATGTATTTTTAATTTTTAATATCTACTTAAAATCCATTAGTCAAAATACGAAATCAGTTTTTGTAAAGGGTTTTGTGTCATTCATTGGCTGCTTCAGAGTGGCTAAATATTAAAGTGAAATAAATAACTATGCAATAAAAACTAAGATGTGATTTGTGCCTGATTGTATACAAATATGCATGTAGAGTTACAGGTCTACAAAACTGTAATATATCAATGTCTCTCTCAAAGCTATAACTGTGAGCAAAGCAGAGTATGATACTTTTAATTCAAGTACATTACATTAGCTTTTTAATTTCTAATGTTTAACACACAAAAAAGTAATATACATTTTTTAAAATCTATTCGTATGTAAAAATAATATAAAATAAACATTAATACTTTATTATTATTTTGTAAGAAGGCATATGAAAGGGAATATTACTGAAACTAGTAATAGGAAAAATACAAAATAATTGTCCCATAAATGGAACAATGGGCTTTAACAGAAATGGACAATGTTAATTAATTCAATAATTAATGAAGTGATCTTTCTGAAATTTTAATAAAATGTTTTGTCATGCAGCAAAAATTTATGTGCAAAATTTCAGCTTAATAGGATAATGAAAAGTTGTCTATTTAAATGATTAGCATTAAAGTGTGTACAAATATTTTTTTTTACATGTTTCGGATGTTCCCTCAGAGTTGAAGATAGTTTACTTCCAAGTCCAAACCTCCCGCAGGACGATGGGTGATGGGACCAGGCAGGGTTTGAACTCGGGACCATCGATAAATCTGAACAAAAATCCAGCGCGTAAACTGCACGACCAGGCAGCCATCCAGTTTGAGTTATAAGTAGGAATTTAAAATATGTGTAGAGTGTACATCTTTCAATTTCTCTTTTTATATTTAGAAAAAAAAAACTACAAATGATGAAATAAAAGTTGAGCATATTTAGTTTTTTATTTACCTTGACATTTTTATCAGCAACGGCAGCAATTGCATTAAGAATTGTTTTTAAAGGTTCTTTCAAAAGTTCCCGTTCAATTGGCTGCCCAACTAAGGGTAGACATGTGTTCCAGAAATGCCTTGCTGCCATCATAACCAAATCACAGTTGCTAGCATTTTTAGCAAACCTGGTAAGGAGATGGCACCCTTAGATTATAATTATTGATGTCAAACTTGAATAAAACTTCTATAAGTAATTGTATAATATCAAAGTTAAATGATAAAATTGTCAGTTAAAACATATTTTTTAAGACAATTGTTTTTTCTGCTTCTTTATAACTAAAGTTTATGTTAGTTTGATAGTTTTCAGTAGTTTCTTAAATTTCTTGAAATAAAAATAAGCTTTTTTTTTCTTTTCAAATCTTTAAACTAAATTTTTAATGACTGAAATTTATCTCACTTAGCACTGTTGACAAACGCTTCCAATGCTTCACGTCTGATAGTATTTCTTCCTTTCATGTTTTCTACTAAACTTTGACCCATAAGTAAACAGGAATAGAACAACATTTCTTGTTTGACTTTCTCTTGATTTCTAAGAGAAAATATGCACTTCATTGTGGAATCACAAATACAAATTTATATTTTATTAACAATAAATAAATGTATGTGAAAATATGTGCATTTTTTTAGTCTACAAACTACAATTGGGAGCTGAGTGGTAAAGCACTTGGCTTCAGAACAGTCTTTGGTTCAGATCTTGGTGAAGGCTGGCATTTTGAACTTTAGGATTTTAGGGCTCTTTTGATGACTCTAATGTGTACCTAACATTATTAGGGGAAAGTAAAGACAGTTGGTCATTGTGCTGGTCACAATGAAACCCTTGTTAAAAGCAACAGAATTACATAACCTTTACATCGTCTGCCCTAAAGATCACAAGGTCTGAAAGAGGTATTTTACCGTACTACAATCAGTATTAGGAATTTTTAATAATAAGATAAATAAATGTACCTGTCTAGTTTCAATGAATTGTTCTCAAAACTTAAAGTTTTTTTGGAACATGCCAAAACCTGGTTGTGTATATGATCCGCATATGCTAGAGCAGTGAGTCTGGCCCAAAGTTGCAGTTCAACAAATTTATCACTCCACTTGGCTTCACTAACCATATGAATGGTCTGAAACACAGAATATTTTAATATGTTTTTTTTACAAAGCTTATATCAAGTCACTCAGTCTGTCTGTCTGGTAAAAAGTTTGAACATGTTTTTTTTCTGATCTCCCACTCTCAGATCCAGTTAAAACTTTGCACAATAATTCATTAAACCTGACAATAAAAAAATTTAACAATTAGTTCATTAATTGTTGGTGATTAATTATTTTGTTTGATTTTGAAATAAGGGAAATAAATGCTACTAATAAGAGATGTGGATGTATGAATGGATTTTGATTTGTTCTCCCACTTTCCATTCTTCAATCAAGTTGACAATTTGCATAATTATTCATCGTCGATAACAATACACAAATCAGTCCAACAATTACCATAATTACCCCATAATTTTTAGATAAATGGCAGTAGGCCTACTTGGTGGTTGCTTCCTTAGATAAGCTTTTTTTTTTCAAAAGTGTTCTTTTTTCTATTGCTTGTTTTTATTTTTGAATAGGCTCTGATCATGGGATGTGCAGAAAAAAAATATGTTTATTAATATTTGTTAATTATCTTAAGGTAAATGTCCACTTGATATTGTTGGATAATAGAAGATAGTATAACTTTATGAGTAAAAATCAGTTTAATTCTTGGGTAGATAAAGCATGAAGTAGTGAGATAAGAAAAGTAAAGTTTAATTCCAAATATTTTCTAGGGTTTAAAAACTATCCCTGTTCTAGTAGCTTTATTCTATTTAGTTGGTGATTCACTGCACCAAATAAAAAGATTTTTTACACTTTACTCCACAGACTTGTCATTCAAACATATTTACAAAGCATAAATGAAACGAAATAAAATTAAAACTGTTCATTTATCACAATAACATAAGATCAATTGATGTAGTAGCTTTTATCCATGGCTGTTCCTATAAACATTCAATAACCACTTCAGGAATTACAATCAATTTTTTCTTAAAACTTTGCTTACTTCCTCTAAAGATGGAGTGTCTTTAAATTCCATTTGTCCATTTTTGTTGACACTCAGTATCTCCACAGCAACTATAGCTCTGGTCATCAAGTTTTGTCCTCCTTTCTTATTCTGTGCAAAATAATAATTATTGTTAAAAATATTAAAACATTTAAGTGTTAAGTATGGTATAATCTATACTCACATTAAAGTGATACACTTTTGTGGCTGACAATAAATAACATAACAGATCTGCATCAGTGGTTTGTGCAATCATTCTTGTTGTCAATTTTTTTCAGTTTTAAAAATGATACAAATTTGCTTGTGTCATATTTAGATTTGGCTCTGATGCTCAGTGGTAAAGCGCTTAACTTCCTAACTGGGGTCCCGGTTTCAAATCCTGGTGAATAATGGAATTTTTTATTTTGAGTTTTTTAGTCACCTCTGAGTCCACTCAGCTCTAATGGGTACCTGACATTAGGGAAAATTAAATGCAGTTGGTCAATGTGCTGGCCACATGACACTTTCATTTACCTTTAAATCATCTGATATATAAATAACAAGGTCTAAAAGGGGATCTTTACTCTTTTTTTTTCTATTTTTAAATTTGGGTAGAAAGAATAATTTCAATTTAAGACTTCTTTAAACTTAAGATCTAATTTCTTTTATAAAGCCCTGTATTGTGCAATTTTACAGTATATAACAAATTTCAAAATGTATAGTGTTCAATTACATCATCCTCGACCCCTAAGTTTTTCGATATTTGCTGCTGGGCCAATTGCTTGGCCTTGACCCATGTCTGCAAAATAGGAAGCCTGGAGTATATTGGCACAACATCTTCAGGTTCTGATCCATTTGTAATCTTCATCGCTAGGTCACAGACCTGTAACATTTACAGTGTTATATCATTATTCATTGTATAAAAGTTATATTAATATTAATAGTTAATATAGATTTTTTTAATGCATTATAAATTCTTGAAAAAAATTTTTTCATATAAAAGAATAATTTGAATGTTTAAAGTAAAAGTTTATTTCCATTTTATTTTTATTAAACAAGCATTACAAATATACATAAATAACAGGTGCGTAGAAATTAATTTTTGAAGGCATCAATATAGATGTATACCTCTATAGCTTTTTTAAGATCAACTAAAGCTTCCGGTGAAACAGTTGCTAAACTTGCTGTCTTGGATACTTTTGTGGCTATCTGAACACCTTTGGCACTTTTGCCTTTAGCACTCTGTATTGGAATCTCTAGCTCTGCTTTAATCTCTAGCTTTTCCGGTTCCACACGTTTGGGAATCCAATTCTTCATGTATCCATTTGCTAAAGCATTGCAAATATTCACCAGCATCACTGTTTCTCTGTATGGTGGAGAACAAAAAATATTGTATCATATTTTGTTTGCTTTTTTATGATAACTGAATATATATATGCTTATAGAAGAGGATATCTTTTTTCTATTAAATACAAATAAATTATATGGAAACAAAATAGCAAAGTACATTAGTTAACAGTTTCTTATTAAACTGATTAAGTTTTCAAATAAAAATGATTTTATGTCGTTTATAAATTTTATTTATTACTGCAGAAATTAAGATTAATAAGTCCTAGATCAAAATTCTGCAGGGATTACCAGTTGGCAGGGTATGAACTGAGGATCATAATGCATACCAAACAGCCTGGTAGCAACATATTCAACAAGTGTGCAGATATGCTGGCAGTTATCATTTCTTCAGAGATTTTGTTTTCTTTTTAATTGAGACTAGGTTCCACTTTGAAACAGAAATGTTTCTATTGTGATGGTTGCTCAATATAGTTATATCAAACACTGATTTCTAGCCATAAACAAAACAATGTAACTAAGGAATTCATAAGCCGTTTACAGTTTAGAAATGATGTTTATCCAAAAAATCAGCATACTTAAATACGTTTTTGTTGGAAACTATTGTAAAAGCTAAACAATTTTTAAAGTATTATAAGGAAATATAAACTATGTTGTTTTTTTTCTCTGTCAAATGTCAAAAGTTTAATAATACTTCACAAAGTTGGTGAATATAGATTTGGTTTTTACCAAATAAGATTTTCACTTCAAGAAAAGGCAGAGCTTTCTGTTAGTATTTTTCTCCTTGCCAACAATAACAACTGAATGATGTAGCATGTTTTTTAACCCTTAAGCCATTGATTATTTATTAAAAGAATTTTAAAAAATTAATAAAAATAATTTAATTCATTTACGTTTGGTGCTTTTTTTTTTAATTATAATATACTCATATTTTTACAAATCCTAATCGACTCATACAAGAAAGGCAAAAGAGAGAATGTTTAGATGACATTAAGAACAAGCTCACTCTTCATAAATAAACTTTTAGCCCCAACAGAGACAGAGATAACAAAGTACTTTTCAGGTTCTGTGTTTCTATCCTTCCAAGCAACAGCTCATTTATCTAATAAAATCAAAAATGTAATAATTAAACTGTCAACTAACCCAGCATGTCCAACTTTCTTAAGACCCTCCAGAACACTGTTCAAGTCAGAGGAGATTTGATCTTCCTCTCCCTGACTAATAATATGATTATTGTAGTTCCAGATGTAAGCTGCAGCACTGCACACAATCCATGGTTCATTGATAGAGACACCCAGTGATAGGCCTCGCAGAAAACTTTGAGTGGCTTCTTTAGATAAGTCCATGAGCCAATCACTATAAAGAAGAAGAAAAAAAAGCAAAAGAATTTGTATAACTAAATTCAAAGGAAGAGTCTCTATTACGTCAGTGGGCTATACAACTTCAGACCTGCCATAACAGCAACACATTTTGAAGTTGGGTTCCACTGCTGAGAATGGCTGTAATGTTACAAAGTGGAACTAAAGATGGATGGAGTGACATGTTAGATGAGATTTTCAATATTTATGTGTATATGTGTAACTTTATGATATATATTTGCATAGCACATGCATCATAATTTTAGTATATTCCTGGTGAGCTAGTTAAGCCATCTCATCTACTGCAAATGCATTTATCTTTAAATAATCAATTGCAATTAAATACTTTTTTCCCCTAATCAAATAGTCAATTATTTTATCCTAATGTGCATGTGGATGAAAGAGAGTTCAAACATCACAAAGAAACCAAGCAATTAACAACTGCAATGAGATCTCAATGATTTTACTTTGATTCAGCCTGACCCAGACTATGTCTTTTTACATTACAATACAACATTACTCAAACATAAAGTGAGATTGTAGAAACATGAAATACATTCATTCTATTATTCATCATTAACATTTCAAAATGGGACACAGAAAAGTTGTATTTTAATTAATATTTTATTCGTGAAAGTCATAGATGTCTTTAGGAAATATATAGCCTACTCTTAATCCATATTTCACACACACACAAAGTCCATGCATTGACATGTCACTCTTTGCTGTTGTTGTTGTCATTGAATTTTTAAAATAAATTACCTGTATTCTACCCAATCCAAATCTTCCTCTGGCTTCTTAGCTACATAACCTTTTGGCTTCTTCCTTTTGTCTTCAGGATACAAGGGCTTTTGATTAAGTTCCACATTGTGTGATCTCAAGAGTTGAATTAAAGCCTGGTTTTACAAAAAAATATAGAGTGAAATAAAGCAATCTCAATTTTTGCTAAGATTTTATAAGTATTTTATTTTAGATCAAAGTTTTTGTTTATTTGATTCAAAAAAATGCAATGCCAGCATTCATTTTATTCAATGAAATTTAAGAAAAGATTGATTTATGAATAGGGCAGAAATACCTAAATATGTAGTCTGTTCAAGATAAAGATTGTCTAGCCTAATTAAAATTAACTTTTTTTATACTTTAAAAAATTATAATGGTCAAACTAGAGTTTTCCTAGTGCAGCCAAATAGCTTTACAAAAGATGTATATCAACTGTCAAAGTTTTATTTTTAGAGCAGGTTTTGAGATCCATGTCCAGGTTTTTCCACACAGGTTTTTGTTTTGCCCATGATTTGCATGCAGAGTAGAGAAACAACAACTTATGAGGCAGCAGGGTTCAATGTTTTAGAAATGTGTGTACTCAAGAATGACTATCATTATGAATGATTTAACTACTATATCTAGTGGATTTAAGATAATGTGATGTTACTGTAATAACTTAAGTGAGGCAACTCAACGAGGCACAAATATCTTTATTTACACGACATCACAAGTTCATAAAACATCATCTTTCTTAGGCAAAGTCTTTTCACTTTGGCTCTCAACTTGGGCCGAAATCGTTCTCCTCTCTTCCTAATGTTGACATCCTTTTTAGTCTAGTTTATCACAGTGCGCACCTTCTAGCTTAGATGTCGGTGCGCATGGCGGAGTTATAACATTGCCCCCTTCTTAGAACTTTTCGGCCCGAAAAGAAGCAGTGCAGTGGAGCTTTGACAGTTCAGGTGGAGGTCGATCAGTGGGAACCACAGATGTTAGGGTGTCTGTTGCCCACAAAGCCATCTGCTCAGTTTCCCGTGGTCGTCGCTTCATCTTCTTCCAGTTGGCCAGTCTACGCTTGGGGCGATATCGTGGTCGCTTCTTCAACCTCATGAAGATAGTCGCTGATGCCAGCCAGCTGACACATGAAGAGTTAGTGGAGGTCAGGGTTGCTAGCCATGTAACACAAATGGATGTTGTGGCGATCACCGTAGATTCTAGGGTTGTTGCTCTAAGATGCTGAGTCAGCGGACTTTTGCCACGGACGTGTCGTGACACAGTTGTAGGCACACAGCTAGCCATGGTCTCAAGCACATAGTCTTTCTCAGCTTCATCTGTAAGGTATGCCCATGAAGCATCCTTGTAATGTTCATCCACCACTTCATCAGGTTTCGCTGGGATTAATTCACCACCGTTCAAGTCACTTTCACTGATGTGGGCAGAAGTACACATTTCTGTCCAGTTCAGGTCTTGTAGCTGGGTTTCTTGGCATGGGCACTGTCCCCGCAGGACACCGCATATACAGTTCATGTCAATCGCCTGGATGCAGTTTCCAAGTATGGAGTTCTCTCTTATGCCGCTGCCAAAGTCAAATTTGTTGTTTCTGCCTCGGCCATTGTTGGGGCCCGTATTCACAATTTCACCTGATGACATCCAAAGCAAGGAATCAGAAGCGGTCTTGAGGCTTTCATGGTTTGAGTTCTCATCAAAGGTACTGACAGTTAAACAGAGGTCTTTAAGGTCCACAGCAGCAAGCCTGGACGCAGACCCAATGTTGTCTTGATCTGTTCGGCTCATTGCAGGTATACCAGGAACAAAAGTTTCAGGCACATAACAAACTTCTCTAGTTTCTTTATTTGTTTCTTTTCTTTCAATTCTGTATATCCCATTGAGATTGTCGCAGCAATCGTTGTCATGTTTCTCGCCCTGAAAGTCATCCCCGCCAGACTTGCCCACAACACAGTCACAGACAGTCCTCCAATCCCCAGCGCCTCCATCACCACTGTTTGTGCAGCCACAGTCCTGACCAGGCAACTGCTCCTTCCCTAACGAGTTTATTCCTCCTTTTGCTTGCGACACAATTTTATCAAATTGATCTCTTTGTCCTTCCACTTGCAATACACTTTCATCTACCTTACTCCCCATCCTATTAATTTGTTCACGCATTACATCAATTTCCTCCTGTATCTTGCCAAAGAACTCAACAATCCAAAGTTCAATTTCAAATTTGTAAGTCTCCGGATCTTCTTCTTCATCGACCAAGGCTTGACGCAGACGATCCGTGAGCATTTCCCTGCTACCGAGGGATTTTAAACCTCGGTCCCGAAGCTCTTGTCATAGCTCTTTAATTGAGAGCTGATGAAATAGCTTCAAATATGTCATTTGTAATCAAAGCCTACCTCCTCTCGTTGAGTTGCCTATAATCCCACTTCTGACACCAATTGTAATAACTTAAGTGAGCAACTCAACGAGGCACATATATCTTTATTTACACGACATCACAAGTTCATAAAACATCATCTTTCTTAGGCACAGTCTTTTCACTTCGGCTTTCAACTTGGGCGGAAATCGTTCTCCTCTCTTCCTAATGTTGACATCCTTTTTAGTCTAGTTTATCACAGTGCGCACCTTCTAGCTTAGATGTCGGTGCGCATGGCGGAGTTATAACATTACTATAACAAGGTTGGTTAATTTTAATTAATCCTAACAAATGTAAAGTATCCAGAAAATCTAAGTGAACATCAGAAAATTCTAAAATCAAAGCTCAGAAATATAGTTTAGCAGCCAAAAACTTCATCACTCTGCTATAACCCTTGATAATATTGATTTACAAAATGTGTTTACCTCCCCCTGAATGAATGAAACCTCTGCAAACATTCTTATGAACTCTCTCATGATGGGAGTAATCTGTGTTTGTGGTGTAGCAACCTGTGTTGAGACCACACTGGATGTTTTCTTTTCCAACTCAATTGATGACTCTTCCCTTAATAGGTCACTTTGGCTTGAGTCAGACTTGTTTGCATTAGAACTGAAACAGTTTGGGATTTTTCAATTAGTATTGCACACACACAAATCTACAGAGCCTTTCTCTTTTTATTAACTTACTGATCAACTAGTTTCAATGTTTGCATATCTGTCATTATCATTTTAAGAAATGTAAATTAGTGATAATTGAGCTAATATTTACTTGTCTAATGCTTGGATAGTCATTAAAACTTTGTCATCATCATACAGCAGACAAAATTTACAAGCAGTTCTACAAACATCCCAAACTTCTTGTTTACGGGCTATTTTGACAAGGTCAACCCATAATTTTATCCTGAAGAATATCAAATAAACAATTAAAGAAAGTTTAAAAATTGATATAAATTTGTACAATGTTGTCATGGAAAAAATGTTTCATCTGTAGTGTGATATGTGCTATGTACATAAGCTTTGTCCCAAGTTTGAACCCAACAGGTGGTTTGGACTAGATGAAATAATCTCCCTTTCTGAAGGAACAACCAAAACTTTACTTACAAAACAAAAATTTTTAAAAAGAATTTCAATGGCTTTTTACAGATGGTAAAAGTACATCTTTTAAACTGAACTAAAAAAGATAATAAAGCCTCTCTAATATGGTACTTTGCTTACATGTCATGTATATCATGAACCATGGATAGATAATGAAACATAGTAATTAACCATTCTAATGATTGCCCCCCATACAATCATTTTGATTTGTATGATTTGTTTTTCAGTTGTTTTTTTTTTTTTTTGGTTTTCCTTTAAAAATGGGATAAGTCTTATAAAAATAATGATGAGATGAATTTTTTTAAAGCAGCAGAATTTAAATCATTTGTGACCTGAACAGGTTCTTTTGTTTATTTAATAAAAGGTTGCACTTTTTAAGACTTATTTTTAAATTACAACATAGTATTTATATAAGCTTCAAGTTAATTGAAATTACAGGGTATGTTTAAATTAATTGATTACCAAAGAACCACTCCCTTCCCACCCCAGCCCTTTAGCTTAAATTTTTTTTGTATGCTCATTAGTTGTCATTAATTTAATTTATATCCCAACCACTAATTTATGAAGTATACAAATATATATATATATATATATATATATATATAATATTTATCACAAATAATATTTCATAGTATTACCTTTCCATGATATTGGAGTCTCCAGTTCTATTAATATGTCCTTCAGTTTTAACAATACAGCTTTTGTACTGTTTAGCTTTACCTGAAAGCTGCTTGACTTTAGTTAAAGCTTCTTTGCCAGTGGACACAACTGTAACAAGTATAAAAAGTGTATCCTAGGATGTGATGTATACAACTCTAGATAACTTTTAAGACTTATATGATCATAGATAATATAACCTTTAGCAAAATAATACTGAAATAAAAAGTTCTATTTAGAAGATGAAAAACAAGACACAACTGCCAAATGTTTTACACGTTTTGATAGATCTTCAGATAAGAAGATTAGTATTACAACCTGACCCTAATCTCCTGTTTCCCAGCAGTCCAAAGTGCTATCCAATTTAAAACATTTACTCAGTATTTTTACAAGACAGTCTATTCAAACATGTTGAAAGCAAACATCAATAATGACTTTCTGGGATTGATAAAGTTTTTTTAGTTCAGTGTAGGGAAATCTGTAGGCTTATAGACCTAGTCCAATCTTTTTGTGGGTATAAGAAAAAAATTACAAATTGTAAAATAAGATTTAAAAGATTATTTCTAAAAAGAACTCTTAACATAAAAGAACATCTCTGAATGATTGGGAAAAAAAAAAATATTCAAGATATGAAAATAAAGGTGTTTTGCAAGTTATTAAATCAAGTAAGTGACTCTATATCTTTGTTCTTTCACAGGAAAAGTCAGTCAATATAAATATTAACTATGAAATAAAATAGATAATATTTGCTTGAATGTAAGCATAATAAATAAATTAATTTAAAAAACATAAAATTTCTTTCTATTCTCAAGTAATAAAAAAATATTATTAAAAGTTAACTTTTTTTTTTAAAGGAAGCTTCTTAGACTTACAAATAATTTTTAACTTTCTTTCATTTATCAATTGTATTTAATTCGGATGCTCTACAGGAGAAATGATCTTCATTAATTGAACAGGTTATATTTAAATCAATCACGAGTCAAAACTGAAAAAAAACATTACCTTTTGTATCATTCTCACTGTCTAAAACTAGTAAAAAACTATCAGGTGCAAGGGCTTCACCTGCCTTGACAAGCATAGATCGTTTCATGCTTTTTGTACCAGAATCAGCTGTCCGTGCCTGCAAGAAAAGTACTTTTTTCAAATACATGTTTCATGTGTTTAATATGTATAGCCATGATCATGCATTGTTTTTATTGTCAAACAATGTTGATTTGTCAGTTATTACATTGTTTAGATGTCAAGAAAAAAATATTTTTGTTTTAATGATGCATTGTTAATAAAATTGATAATTTTTTTCCAATAATTAACATTTTTGTTAAAAAAAAAGGAAAATTATTATATATTGACTAAAAAGTGTTCCTAATTATCCCCCAATTTATTGTTTTTCACTAAAAACAAATTATTTCAGTTCAATTATTTCAGTTTTACAAAAAAATATAATTTATTTAGCAAATGCAGATATTACTGTGCATTTTCAACAAATACCCAAGCTGAAAAATCTAAACTTAATTATTCAAAAAAATATTGTTTTATTGACATCTTTACAACTATATAAGGCCTATCAGAATCAGTGTGATGTAAACTGGAAGACTGATTTTCATTCTTTTTTTTTCATTATTTGTCTGCATGGCTTAAGTGGTTAAATATTGGAAAATTGTGATCTAAATAACCATTTTTCTACATGTTTAAATAATTTTTTTTAATTTTTATTTTTAAACCATCAAAACTATCAATAAAAAAATTAAATAGTATTTTTTAATGTATCATTTATCAATCTCTGCACTACGCTAAAATGTTTTTTGTTTGATCATAACAAAATGCAACTGAAAAAAGACCTAAATTAAAACAGAAATTCCATTAAAATTTGACCTGTTCTATGATCATGGCTGCCAAATCTTCTGTTCCTTCTGGCTGCTTGTACAGCTGAGCTCTTAGTTCTAAACGCTTGAGTGTTGATACCAGCTTATCATGATACACACCAGTATCATCAAGCAGCAACGCCTTAAAACAATGTTCAATTATCTAACATTTATATTCATCATTTAATACATTGTTAGTAAATCCTTTTCTTACATAATTATCACTAAAACATTTTTATTAATATGAAAATTAAGGGTTTGTAGGAAGAAGGATGTATAAGTAACATTATTCCTTGCTAAAAGATTCTAAATTTTGTGTGAGAAGCCTGCGCAGTGTGTAGCTAACTGTGACCATTCATCACAGAAGGCCTTAACACTGACCTGCCACATTACAACCTATGGGCAGTGAAGACCATTAGCTCATTGCCATGTCATACAGACCTGTGGCATGGCAACGAGCTATTGGTATCCACTGCCCACAGGTTATTACAGGTCAGTGTTCAAGCTTTCAATGAGGATTGGTCTCGAGCTAACCAATCAGTAAATGTGAGTCTTGCAAGATTTAACTGATATGCAACTATAATGAATCTTGTAGCAACCATTTTTTGTTATTTGAAGACAAACTAATTCAAGAGATGAGATCAAGAAGAACTAAATTAAAACTGTAAAAATCCATGCTAGTTATAATTTACATGTCAATCTTCATACTTTTTTCAAGTTTTCAGTGGCAGTCTGGATCTGTTCCTGATCTTCTTCACAATGAGACAGTTCTGTATGAACTTGACATCGAAGCTGCACTAGTAAACTGTCAATATATATAAAAAGAAATGCGTTTAAAAAGAAGGCTTTTTTTTTCACGCGAATACCAAAATCCAAATATAATCCGATGAGTAGAATGTACAAGCTTTGTTTTTCAAATGATTTTTGATAATGATACTGCAAAAGAAACTAACTTATTACATTTCAGACAACAAAATTTAAATACTTTTACGTAATTCTGAATCTTCTGGCTAAATGAACTACAATGAAATGCACACAAATAAAAACACTGCAAAGAACTTGACGACTAAACTTTCAGCTTCATATAACTTTATTGACTACTAACTCTAGCATTTCCTTACTGTAACATGTAGCGTAGAAGACTGTACAATATCTGTCAGTTTACTATTAGCTATACTTCATTGCAATTCATCTCTTCACTTCGTTGCAATTCATCTCTTGTCAACTTGCATCGAGTCGTATTCCATGGAACAGACCACCGACACACTTCCCAGTGTGGCTCCAGGTCTCCCAAAGCGGAACCAAGTTGTACTCAAGTCTACCGAATCAGAGCCGTACACGTCTTACATCGACTGTAACAGCTCAAGTCCACTGTAGTTTGCTGTATAGACTTTAACAACAGTAGTCCACTCCAGTTAACTCTACCCTACCGAGTCGTACACATCTCTCTTCCACTGTCTCACACAGTAGACAACAGTAACGATGACTGTACCGATGACTCTACCTAGGACTCACTCATGACTGACTGTCACATTAACTCTCTGGCTTATATAGTGTCCCTAATCGCTCCTCCAAAGTTGCACAAACACTGCTAGTATCTTCTAGAACAACATGTGAGGAAACGTCACATCCTGTCTTTGTTTATACCTGTAGATTTCAGAAAACACCAGCTGCAGTGTCATCTTGCCAGGGTCACAAGTTGTGACCTCTATCTGTCACTGGACATTGCTAGTACCTTCTGGAACAACACGTAAGGACACATCAAATCCTGTCTTTGTTTATACATGTACATTCCAGAGAACACTTGCTGCTGTGTTATCTCGCCGGGGTCACACATTAACCTCTTCCTTTCAATGGTCATTTATAACAATACTATAATCTATTATTAATATAAGTCCATACAATATTTATATCAGAACTAAGAAAGCTGCTACATATTTTCCAGGTTTTGGATGTTCCTTCTGAGTTGTAGATTATTATATTGTACACAAACCTCCCACAAGATGGTGGGTAATGGTGCTGGACAGGGTTTGAACCCGGGACCATCAAAATGACAGTCTAGTGTGCATGCCACATGACTGGGCAAGTCATAATAACTTATAATTTTGTTTATAATCATCAATGGGATAATCTTACAAGATGGTGGGTAATGGTGCTGGACAGGGTTTGAACCCGGGACCATCAAAATGACAGTCTAGTGTGCATGCCACATGACTGGGCAAGTCATAATAACTTATAATTTTGTTTATAATCATCAATGGGATAATAATGGGATGATTCTCATATTTTACTATCTCTTATCCTACTTTGAACACAATCCCTCACAATTTTTTTAAGTTTAATTCTCTATCAATTTATTCTTACAAGCTTTTATTTACCAGTTACATTAGGATATAGGTTACAATTTTTTAAAAAGAAGAAGAAAAAAAAGCACCTGTCTATTTGTTCTAAAGCTTGTGCCACAAGAGTCAAAGGTCGCCTCACTTTGTTTCTCAAGTTAGGCTGCAAAAGTGGAAGGCAGAGGTTCCACTGAGTAACACAACCTGCCTGAATCACATTTGGGTCACCAATGCGTATGGCATTCATAATTGCCTCCTCACATCTCTTGATGGCTTGGACTCTTATCTGAAATGTAAATATATATCAGTTATTACAATTTTTATAATGAGCTATGTTTCCAAACTGATTATCAAGCCAATTACAATAGATATATAGGTTTAAAAAAATTGTCGAGTTATAAGCTTGTCATAAACAAAAACCAGAGTGATAAGACTAAGACTGAGACTGCTTTATTGATCCTTACGGAAATTTGTTGTGATTACAAGGACTCGTTTCTCATATAAAGACTACACAACATAAAAATACACATAAATACAACAGACAACATAAAGAGTTAATTCAGCGACTACACACAGGTATCTTGGTGCATTTCATGTTCCCTGATCAATGAGTGGCGGTGATAGAGTCTGACCGAGTAAGGTACGAACGAGTTTTTGTACCGCTCCGTTCTTGTTTTGATTGACAGCAGTCACCCACTTCGCAATGACCTGGCGTAGTTCTGATGGAGCGGGTGGCAGTTGTCTTCCAAGATTTTTATGATTTTTCTTAGGCACGTTTGTTCATAAGTTCCTTTAAATGTGGTAATGTTGTGAGTGTAATTTTTGATGCTTTTTTAATGATGTTTTCTAGACGTCGCAACAGTTTAGATGAGGCGTTGCCTTGCCAACAACTTATTCCGTATGTTAGCAGATTTTGTATAGTCGCGCCGTAAAATGTCTCAAGGATCTTCTTGTTTAGTTTAAAGCTATTGAGTTTGTATAGAAAAAAGAGTCGCTGGGCTGTTTTCTTTGTCAGAGTTCCAAGGTGGTCTTCCCATGAAAGCTTGTTGTTGATGATAACGCCTAGATATTTATATGCCTTTACTTGTTCTATAGATGTAGTGTTTATTTGCAGTTCACGTATAGTTTGTTTTTTTCTTTCTAAAATCTATTATAAGTTCTTTAGTTTTTGTTACATTCAGTTCTAGAAAGTTGTCGGTGCACCAGTTTGTAAACTCTTCTATCGAGCTTCGATACTGAGTTTCGTCTTCTGAAATAAGACTGACTATGGCAGTATCATCAGCAAATTTAATGAGTTTCACTGAGTCATAGATGCTTCTTATATCATTAGTGTAAAGAGTGTATAGTACAGGAGAAAGTACACAACCTTGTGGAGCACCCGTACATAGTACTCGAGTTGACGATTTGGTGTTGTTGACTTTAACATACTGGGGCTGTTGGGTTAAAAAGTTTAGAACCCATGCTTGTAAGTAAGGGCTTACATTTAAGTTACTCAGTTTGTTTATCATTAGATGTGGCTGTATGGTATTGAAAGCCAAGGAGAAATCTACAAAGAGGACTCGTGCATATGTTTTGGGTATATCGAGATGCTTATAAAGCTGGTCCAAAAGCAATAGAATGGCATCCTCAGTTCCTCTAGCTGCTTTGTATGCAAATTGGTGAGGGTCTAGGCTGTTATTGACTTTTGCTACAAGTTGTTTAAGCATATATTTTTCAAAACATTTCATAACAATAGGTGTTAGTGCTACTGGGCGGAAATCATTTAAGCAATCTATTTTTGGTTTCTTAGGCACTGGTATGATCTCTGAAGTTTTCCAGATGTGTGGAATTACGCACGTTTGCAATGACTGGTTAAAGATATGACAGAAGATAGAAGAGATTTGCTCCACACATAGCTTGATCCGCTTGCCACTAATTTTGTCTACATTACATTGTTACGTCTACTCTTTTAAATAACAAGGTCACTTCATCTTCAGTTACAAAATTGACGTAGGGCTCTTGTTTTCCTTTGAACAGAGTGTTTTTAAGTTCTTTGTGTAGATCAACAAAATCTTCTTTGTCAAAACGAGAATAAAAATAATTTAGTTCGTTGGCGAATTTCTCATCATCAGCCACTGAAATTTGTTCTCGTTTTGAGGCGCAGCCTGTTATTTTCTTTAATCCCTCCCAGCATTGTTTTGAGTTGTTCTTGGCAAAGAAATTCTCAATTTTTTCTTTGTATGTTTTTTTCCCTTCAATTATTGCTTTTCTCAGTTTATTTTTAGCATTTATAAACTCTTCGTTGCTAGCATTATACTTTGTTTTCTTTTCAGTAATAAGGTGTTTGATTTTTTTTGGTCATCCAGGGCTTATTGTTTCCATAGACTTGTATTGTTTTTGTTGGAATTGTTAACTCCTCGCAGAATGATAGATATGAGTTAACAGTTTCTGTTAGTTCATTTATGTCTTGACAGTTCTCAATGAAGATTTCCCAGTTAGTTTTCTCAATGCATCCTCATAGTTTTTCTACAGCCTCTTCAGACCACATCTTGACCATTTTCATAACTCTCTTTGTAGTTTTAAGATTAGGTTTGTATTTTGGTATAAGATGACTAATACATGGTCAGATTCTCCAAGTGGGAACAAACTTTTACATTTGTAAGCCTGCTTAATGTTTACGTAGCATTTGTCGAGCGTTCTACCCTGCCTTGTGGGGAGGGAGACATACTGGCAATAGTTTGGCAGTGTGCTGTCAATATTTAGGTTGTTGAAATCTCCAGTTACAATACAAACAGAGTCCGGGTGTTTTGATTGTACATTGCGAAGCACATCAAAAATTATTTCCGATGCAGTCGCTGTGTCAGCCGTCAGTGGTATGTACACAACAACAACACACACCTGGGTGAATTCTCTAGGCAAGTAGTAAGGCCTAAGTGTGACAAACATAAGTTCAATGTTAGGGTCACAACTTTTATTCCTGATGTTCACATTATTGGTGTTGCAGTATTCCTTAGATATAGATTGCGAGTCCTCCTCCTTTTGACTTCCCACTATTAATTGTTCTGTCTGCTCTATAAACGTAAAATTTAACGAGATCAACAGAAGAGTCGGGTATCGTATCATTGAGCCAGGTTTCAGTAAAACACCTTTAAGGAACACTCTCTAAATTGATACAGATGTTCACAGCAACCTGTTCATTCTTCCATCTTATTTTGTAAAGACCTAACATTGCCTGTTACTATGGGTGGAAGGATGCCTCTTTGTCCTCTTCTTCTACACTCAACTCGTATTCCTCCTCTACGTCCTCTCTTCTTATGTTTTGTGCTAGGGATTTGTTCGGTTAAAGCCTTGGGCTTAGGCTCGTTATTAGGTTCCAAGATGGCGGGTGTGTTGTCCATACTGTCAAGCGTCTTACCACAAAACTCCACTGCAATACACGTTTCCACACAAATTAAAATCCATACCAACATTAGAATCCAAAAGACACAGTGCACATCCATTGAAACATTAGAGTAGTAACAAATTACATGAAATATTAACAGAAAAAATAGTCCAGTATAATCAGGTCACCTGCTGTGCAGCGCCTGGAAGTATGAATATAAAAAGATATCAAAGAGATAAACTTAGCTACAGTTTTAGGTATAACAAGTTTAGGATAATACACTTTTTTAGGTCTATTAACTACATTTTTAAATATCTATTCATACCTTTTTATTTATATAGTTATAAAGACAGTTTTAATATAAATGAAACATTTCATTATTTGATATATTCTGTACATACATCGATAACTGATTTCTTAAAACTTTCTTGCTTCTTTCCAAGTATCTTGACCATCAGTTCACATTCAATAAATTCTTGTTCAAGGCACACACTTGGATCCTTTTATTAAGTATAAGGAACAATATTTTGAAAAACAATTAAACAACAATAAGTTGTAATTATACAAGTTTCAAAAGAAAAATGCTGTCCTATATATGGCATGCCTTTAACGAAGAAGTGTTTTTTACACATTTTATTTGCAGAGTTGGTGGGCTTGTACATATGAAAACAATACAAAATGTATGAGATGAAAAGCTACTTTTCTAATGGAAATTTTAACCAACTGCCATTCTAAATTGAAACTTCTGAGATAAGTAGTATCTTGACAATTATAATGATCTTTTATTTTCTATTCATTATAAACCTACCTGAAGTGAAAGAGTTTTTAATTGTTCCACACAAACATTGGCATGATCAGGAAAGTTCAGCTCAAGACATAATCTTGCTAATTCTATCAAGAGATTGCATCTGGAAAGTAGTAAGTGTTTTTTTATAAACCAATTGCTACATTTAATACCAAAGAATAATTTTGCTGTTAAATTATTTATTTTTTATATTGTTAATTGAACTCAGTTAAAAAACACATTTTTAACTAATTCACACAAAGCAAAGAAAAGTATACCAAGAAAAACATGTAACTGTAACATTAAGTTGCTTCAAAAGAAAAATAGAGATGCTCCTGGCAGGAAAGTTTATGCATAAGAAAGAGACCAATTTGTGGCCATTTTATTTGTGCACTTTAACTTAAGAATCTGGAAATGAATTTTATGATATCTCTTACTGAATAATGTAGAGCCAAAGATTTTAAAAATCTAATAAAAAATATTCATACAAATGTAATAATTGTCTATGAACTTAACAAGATTGCATTGTGATTCCTATCTAAAGAGTCTATATATAACTAAAATCCATTTTTTAAACTTTTACATTTTTCAAAATGTCCTTAGACAATTTCAAGTTATTAGTGGATTTTTTTCAAATTTATTAGTCTACACAAAATCTGTGGGGAAAAAAATGTTGCATCAGTTTTGGTCACACACAAACACACAGGTTAAAGAATGTGATTTGCATATCATAAATAAAGCACCAAAGAAATATCCATCAGGTCTAGCAAGATCCAATGAAAACAAACCTTTCTCTCTTTGATAACCGTCTGAAATATAAGATATTAAAAAATATTTATCTTTAAATCTCTTGTCTTACTTCAAACCATCACACTTTGAAATGAATTGGAGACATTCAACATTGCTAGAAAAATCATGTCTTATATTTTAATAATAATAAATAATAAATATGTTTTCAGAAGAAGAATATTAAATCCTTACAAAACAATTACAGTTCAGCAGGGAATCACTGATCAGAATTTAACCCAAAAACTGTCATATTGTGAAGATGAACCAATAGACCAAGTTAGCAAGTGATCATAATATGTACAGAGTACAATCTCTCAATAGACACAGATAATGAGATGATCAGCTAAAAGTTTAAATATCAATGACATGCTGGGTTAGTAGTAACTAGCTTTCTTTTCAAAACTATGCATTCTCCTATGTAGATTGTAAACTGCTTTTATCCCCATTCTTGATATAAGAATGAATGTTGAGCTAATGAGTCTATATTATTTTTTTATTTTTTTGAAAGCATGTTATCTTTTTATCTTATCTAATAAATCATATGATTTACACACTAATAATAACAATGTATATCTTTTTTGTTATCTTTAATTATTAATAAAGTTTTTACAATAATTTGTGAGTTACAGAATAAATCTGTTTTCCCTGTTGACAAAATTTGGCACTTATGAATAACTGTTAGTAAAGTAAGTCATATTTCTGTCTCACCAAAGCCCATACTGACTGATTCAACACTTTAAAGAGGTCTCTGCATCACTAAGTGTTTAATGTAGATCTAGTTCTAAAATTCAGGAGCCAAAAAATAGTCCTTGTGTATGTATGTGTGTTAAGGAGGTGATGAAGCTGAGGCATTTAATCCTTCATACAACTGATGGACCAAAGAAATGTGAATTTGTGTGCAAGGACTATAATTGTGAAACAAGTTTCCTCTCAGACTAATTCATAGGAGATTTTTAAAAAAAACGAATTGTATCCTTTATTTAAATATTAGCTAAGAAGGATGCAAAGCATTGTAATCACAATTTTAGATGTCTTTACAATTTATTTTTAATTAGATTGAAATAAACTGACTTTATGAACTTTTTTCAATGCAGTGAATATTGAGTATTGGAGTGGAGATTAAAGGCCCAGGAGAGATCTGAATGGAGGGATGTGTTGACGCAGGCCAGAGCCCTCCGAGGGCTGTAGCACCACTGAGATGGATGGATGGATGGAATGGTGAGTATTAGCTAGTATTATATATAACTTTTGGCTAAATATGTTCGTTATGTGTAATGTTCTTTATAGGAAATGATAATATTAATTTAAAACAAACTTACTTATCAGAAGGAGTCTGTGGCACTTTCTTTGGTGGAGCTGGAGCTTTGGTTGCAGATTTTGGGAATTTGCTTGATAAACAATACAGAAATATTGTAATTTTTTGGTAGCCAATGTTATATCAGAAAACATAATCTGTTAAATAGGCAATGCCAGTAAACATTATGGAAAAGAAAAGAAATAAGTTAGCAGAAAGTTTATTTTGTGTTGTTTGTTTGTTTGTTTATAGCTAATGAAGGCTTCTTGGTTAAACATCCTGGATTTTCACTTTGGTCCAGCAGGATTTCCTATAAATAGGTCTATTATGTTTTTCTATACAGTTGTTCACCTCTGCAGCAGTAAGTCCTTTTATTTTATGTCACTAATAAGTAATGAGTACTATGAGTCAAGAGGTTAGAGAGTAAATATGCAATATGGATATCAGCTTTAGCCTGAATACAAGGTTAATAATTTTTAGGTCCTGTGAGGCTAATAATTTTATGGTAATTATGTGTATGTGGTAATCCCCACTTCCACAGTGAATAATTTAAACCAACAACTCCTTTGTTCTCCACATGAATAGTTTGATTCTGATAAGTTAGTGTTAAAGAGAAATATATAGGAGAAAATATTTCATAATTATTTTCAATGATGATGGTCTGACTCAAATAATTATTTTCAATGATGAAGGTCTGTCTCAAATGAATCCTTGTTAAGCAAGAAAATAAATGAATAATGCTCCATTATACCATTAAGTACTATGGGAAGTTTTGTGTTGTTTTTCTTTATATTGGCCTGCTAATTTGTGCAGCAATGGCATATTTACCGAAAAAATAAATTTATACGATTCTTTTTATTTGATGGATTAAATGTATAATTTTGGCTAGCAAAGAACTTATGATTGTCAGTGACTGTCAGCAAGAGTTTTCTCAAGATAAGGATATCAATGATATTCATTAATAAATTTTTTTTTCATTTTTCATTACACTCTAAATTTCTACTAATTAAGATTTTTAAAAATAATATTTCAATTTATAGCATGTAAAGAATTCAGCTTTTAATACTAGAATAATGGCATGTGTATAAATGTATAAAAAAAATTAAAGGCTTAAAATTAGTTTAAACTTTAAAACTTTGTAACATATACATAGAATCTAATTAGATCTAAAATTTGGAATGTAAATATAATGAAGAAAATGTCAAGTAGATTAAAAAGACTCTACCGATCTTTCTTCTCAACATCATCTTCTTTAAGAGTTTCTGCTGAAGTCTTTCCATCAATAGCTGCTACCTGTAGTGCAGACTCAGAAGATCCCAGTAGATTTAAAATACTTTCTATCTCAGCAGCATAATTTATTGTGGAATCTCCTTGTTCCAAGTTGCTTCATAAAGAGGGTAAAATGAAACAAAATGCTTTATTTATAATATAAGCTATAGATATATTAATTGTATTCTTTTTTTTTATTTATACATAAATTTAACAGCTTCTTATTAAAATTGAGCTCCAAATTAAATAGATGTAAATAGGAATTTTTAACAATGTCATATGAATAAAATCTATTTTATAAGTGTAAATTAAACTTCATTTTGTAAGTTTAAAAAGATTTAATTCTATATGTTTAAAAAGATTTAATTCTATATGTTTAAAAAGATTTAATTCTATATGTTTAAAAAGATTTAATTCTATATGTTTAAAAAGATTTAATTCTATATGTTTAAAAAGATTTAATTCTATATGTTTAAAAAGATTTAATTCTATATGTTTAAAAAGATTTAATTCTATATGTTTAAAAAGATTTAATTCTATATGTTTAAAAAGATTTAATTCTATATGTTTAAAAAGATTTAATTCTATATGTTTAAAAAGATTCAATTATAAATGTTTAAAAAATACATTTTAGATGTATACACAATTTATTTTGTACGTTTAAAAGATCTAATTCTATTTGTTTAAAAAATGCATTTAATAGATATAAAAATGTATTTTGGAAGTTTAAAAAAATTTGTGTTTATAAATATAATAAATGAACCAAATAAAATGTTTTTAAATCTTTTGATTATTATTCTAACAAAGTTTACTAAGATGTTAAATTCTGATCTACAGACTGAAGGTATTTAGAATACATATTCTAAGTATGTTTAAGGTACTATCTAAAACTAGATAGAAGTATATATGAACATAATATTATTTTTGTTTACTCAAAATAATCTAAAGCGACATAAGGAAGAGAAGAGACTAAAAGAAAATTTTAATACTAGGAATCTATATGAAATAAAAATAATAGCAAATTTTTTTATAATAAATAAAATGACCAAAAAAAAATACTTCAAGTAAAAAGTAAAAAAGTAAAAATAAATAAATAAATAAATAACAAATAAGAAAATAAGAAAGAAACAGTATGGTCTGCAACTTAAAAATTGAACAAAGTTTACACAATGCTTAAATTTTTCTCAGACTCCTCTAAAAACATCATAACAGAATTAGGTTGTGATACCAGTTGGTCTTCATTAATGACACTTGTTAAGTTCAGAGAACTAAAGAAAACATACATATTGAAATGTGTTCATCACACTTTTACTAGATTTTTATTTTATTTTTATCCATATTTTAACTCTTCAACTCTGTAATGGTGTTGCCATCATTGATTTTACCCAGCTATAAAGCTCTGATCAAGGCTGGTAACGTCAGTGTTTTAAAATATTTTTTTTTCTCCTGTAAATGTTTTTAATTGCTTAATAAAACATTATCTTGTATAGTCTTCCTTTGCTAAACATCCATAATTTCCTTCTTTCAATGTGTTTTACAGTGAAAGATTTTTTTTAAAGACTGGGGTCTTAAATAGGCTCTATTTTCTTAAGTTTTGTGTTCTGGATGGTAGTGATAGGGTATAATGAGCTCAAAACATTCATTTTATGTGTTTTTAAATGGTTTTCAAATAAAGTAATGTAGAAATATGAATAAATATCAAAAATAATTATTTTTTCTACTTTGGATCACATTATATTTCCTAGATCTAATATAGACCCAGAGCTGTTGAATTGTCCATGGTGGTCAGTAGTGACATGGATAATTAGCTTAAAATCTCCATTTTTATGTGTTTTAGATGTGTTTTCTCTTACAAAGTTTTGTTACAATAAGGATAAATATTATTTAAAAAATATTTATTTTCAATATGGATCATAAAATTTTCCAAGATCAGGTCTAGATCTAAATCCTGGAGTTTTTTTGCAGTCAGTGGGTTTTTATTTTAAAATTTCAAACATCAATAAAGAAAAAAAATTTTTTGTTTTATAAAAATTTCTTTGTGCTATATCAAAAGGGCATGCATTTCCTTTTAACCCTTTACCAAATATATCATTTTCTAAAAAAAAATAGTTATAAACGTTTAATGAACACAATTTTGTCACTCCAAAAGGGTAAAAATAAAAACATAAAGTGTGGAAAATAATTCCAGAGTCAAAGAATTAAAACTAGACTCCTTTTGGAAGCAGGTTCAAATGGTAAACAACTTTGAATGCAAAATATCTTTTTGACAGATGCTAATATTTTCCAACTATTGTTTAAATGATGCAAATGTATTTATTTTTAAAGGATGACAGAAAGCTATTTAAACATTTTTCTTTTAACATAGTTAATAATTTGTAATATCTGTGACAGTAAGACTTTTTCTACAAAAAAAAATACCTTTTTAATTTACAGATTCTGTGAAATAAAGCAAGCTCTGGTGAACTTTTAAGCTCTTTTTGATTTCTTGAAACATCTCCAAGTTGGTATCTGGTCTTTAAAAGAAGAATTATGTATAAGTTACAAAACTAATATTCCAAAATTTATTTTAAAATTATTATACAAAATATACAGCAGTTCTTACTTCTACCTTATTCTTTAGGCATGGAAAAAAAAAAAAGGAAATAATTTTCTTCTCTAGTTTAAAAAATGTCAAATGATGTTCTTTTGAACTGCATCTGTTAAGTTTTTTTTTAATCTTATCATTTTAAAGTTGATAAACATGTAAATATAACTATTTTGACTCCATATCTTTTTATTTAAACAAAAAATGTATTAATTATTTTTTAATTGTTAAAAAAAAAGGAAAAAAACAGCTTTCAGTTTTCTATTTATAAGTAAGTCTTATTATTACAAAGAGAGAGAAAATTTTAAAACAAATAAAAAACATGAAGCAAATAAATGTCAAGAGCTTTCTGTGTCAGCTGCTTGCTAAAGTATTCTAGGTAACATTGGCATTCTGCTACATAAATATGTGATGTGACAAAAATATAGCCCTTATAGCACAATCAAGCTTATATGATGGTCACATTTCTATATGCCTGTAAACCCAAAACTATAACAGAAGAAACAGAAATGAAAAGAAAGATCCAAGATATAGAGATAGTATGTTTAAGGAAGCTAACAGATCATAACAACTATAATGGCTACATTTCAAATTTGGATGTAAATAACATGGTTGAAATGACAAAACTGCCTCATGAACTACATTGTAAAACAAATGACATGGCCAACTAGAAAAGTTCTCAGGATAGTCATTTGTAGTTCAATAATAGTGGGAAAAAAGTTAAGCTAAAAAATGATGTCAAGACAAGAAAAAGAAGTGGATAGACCTTATTTGGTAATAACCTAATGATGACATAATTTCTGATGTCGAGACAAGAACAAGAAGTGGATAGACCTTATTTGGTAATTACCTAATGATGACATAATTTCTGATGTCAAGAAAAGAAAAAGAAGTGGATAGACCTTATTTGGTAATAACCTAATGATGACATAATTTCTGATGTCAAGACAAGAAAAAGAAGTGGATAGACCTTATTTGGTAATAACCTAATGATGACATAATTTCTTCTAAAGGAGGATGGAGTCAGCAAAATGCTTGAGCACTAGGGCTCAATAAACTAATGAAATTTGAGTGAGTGATGGTAACAAATAGAAAACATGGTCTATTACTGATCTTCCAAGATTAGAGATAATGTAAGAGGCCTTTCTTTACATAGCATGATAGGCCTACTTATTTTATACATGACTATGTTCCACACTAATTGCTTAAAAATAAATTTAATCTCCAGTTCTTACCATAAGACTAAATATTTTTTTATAGAGAGAAGGAACATTTGTCTTAATAAATGCAGCAGCAGTAGAAGCAATCTGTGAAGCTTCACTGCGTTTGTGAGCATCAATGTTACATTCAACCAAAGCTCTGTGAAATAAGAGGAAGGGAGTATTTATCAATAGCATAATCCACTTTCAACTTTTAAATAAAAATCTAGACTGATTTTTTTTTTCATGCAAGAAAAAAAATGGTTTGATATAAATTGTTTTAATATCCATTTTGTTTGTAAAATTATAGCAACTAGATTACAACATATAAATATGTACGACTAAATTTTGTGATGTAACAAATATTATATATGAGATAATATTACACACAAAAATTTATAACAAATGACTGTACTACACCATCCATACAAGCAAAGTGTAAAATTAATAAATAAAGCAATAAAAGTAGAGTTTAAAAAGATGATTTAAACTTTGCAAACAAGTTAACATTCATCTTAATTTGATTTTTTTTTTTTCATAGTTTTTTTTTTTTTTTTTTTTTTTTTTTTTTTTGTTCTTGCTGAAAAAAAAAGGTTAATTTGAAGTCAGTTAAGTTCAGTTATGAAAATGTGATTAAAATATCAACATTTTCCAGTTATTTCCCTGAGTGTATAATTAGAGTATTTAAATAAACAAAAAGATACACTTACATCATGAGCTGAGCACGCCATTCTGAGTCTTTATCTTCAATTTCATCAAGTGCTTTGACTATCTGTTGTAAGCTTTGAACCAAGTATTGCCGGCATCCTGACTTCAGAAACGGTCTACTTAGCTGCCAGTAGATTACTGATGCATTATATACAAGAAAGTGATACCTTAAAAAATAAATGTTGAAAGCAATAATTAAATTTTTTTAAATTTAAGTATAGGACTGTATAGGCCTATTTATAAAAATACCCTACACAAGATGTAATACACTTTAAATTAAACATTAAAATAAATACCTGGAATTAGCTTTGGCAAAAGAAATGGTCTTCAGAATGTATGTTACAGATTTTTCAAATTGTTCCTGTTATCAGGATTAAAAGTTGAGCATTAATTTTTAGCAGAGAAAGAATACCTCACATATATGTTCTTGTTTTTAAAGATTAAGGAATGTGGTAGACAAACAGAACTTTGATTAATAGTTTGCCAAACTGAGGATCCTCGCCTTAAAGTCTTGTGTTGTCCTAACTTTAAAAAGGTATTTGACATAAGAGAAGCAAATGTGGTTGAGCATTCTGTTGCCCACGTTAGACTGTCTTTCACCTACCCTTACAACCTTAGCCTTCTATTTAAATAAAAAAAAGTACCCTTTTCAGACCTTGTGGTCATCTGTTTCTGTGGCCCACAATTAACAAGGGTGTCATGTAGCCAGCACAACTGGCTTTACTTTTCCACAATTAATGTCAAGTACCCATTGAGTTGGGTGGACTCAGGGGCACCCTAAAAGTCCAGAAATTCAAAATACTAGGTCTTCACCAGGATTCGAGCCCAAAACCCTCGGTTCAGAAGCAAAATGTTTTAACACTCAGCCACCAAACCCTTTATGTTTACACATGAAAACCTTTTTTTTTTTACTAAATAAAAGAACATTTTAAAATCCAATGTTATATGTTTTAAGAATGTTGGTAGATGTGAAGCCAATAAAAGACATGTAAATCAAAATTATATATTTTTATAGAATGAAACCCACATTATCAGTTGCATCTTTAGGAGCTAATAACTGAGCCTGGCAGAGATATGCACGACCTAGGAATTGATTTGATGCTGGATGTTTCATAAAAAACATCTGTATGCAATCCTTTGCAATGTTGTTAAAGCCATGCTGTAGAAAAAAAAAAAAGGAAGAAAGAATTGACATTAAGTCAATAACCAGGCCATCATTATGTTAAGCCTATTTGCATATTTTTAATGTTATTTGTTGTTTTTTTTTAGGTTTATATTAAATTAAGTATAAAATAAAAATTGTGATACATTAAAATATTCATAAAATATTTTTTATTTAATATGCAGAAAGAAATTAAAGTTAATAGACTTTTTTATTTAAACTATTTTGTTGTTGGTTTTTTGTATGTTTTACAACAAAAGTACTTAGTTTTTTTTAATGCATAATACTGTGCTGAAGAAGTCAGGAGCCACGAGGAAGGCAAGAGAAAATTGCAAACAGATTTGTGTTTATTGGGATGATATGTTGCTACTAAGACTTTAGAGAACTTTTGAGAATGCTGGCTGCCAAATGCAACTTTAACCCAGTATTGGACTAGCCCTTTTATACATTTTAGATTAAGAAGTATTATACATACATTATACGTATCAAGAGATATGTTACATTTCTTTTGTAAACAAAAAAAAAAGGTAACCATACCTGGTATGCTACTTCAGCACACAAAACATACAGGTCTTGTCCAAAAGACTCAGGTATGTCTGTAGATGCTCTAGTTGCTACATTTTGAAGAAGAGTATGAGCCTGGAGTAATGCAGGATTTTCCTCAGCTTTGAATTATAATAATAATTAGTATAAACCTCACTTATGACCAAACTGAACCTGAACTTTAAAACTGATAGGTACGAACTGAACCCAATGAACTGTTGTTAAATAAATGAACAGAATAAAGAATTGCAATACTGCAAATTTTGCAATTTGCACATGACCAAACCGAACCCAAACTTTAAAACTGATAGGTACAAGCTGAGCCCACTGAACTGTCTTTACAATAACTGAACTGAATCAAGATTTGCAATATTGCAAATTTTGCCATTGGCACTTCCCTAAAATACATTTCATGCCACATTAACAACAATTATTGCTTTGTAAGCAAGTTTATTAAATTATATGAGTTTGCTGAGACTAACTAAATTTGGCATAGCCATTAAAGCAAAAACAACTGAAATTCTTTTTAAAATTTTCATAAGATTATAAAGATTGACAATTTGGTATTTGTTACTGATAATGGAAGTAATTAATATGAAGTTTTCTTATGGCAATGGTGTTAGAAGTAGTTTTCCAGGTCATAATCTGATCTTAGCTGTTGAAAAGATTCTAAAATCCCTTGACATTGATTTGGTTCATGATATGATCAAAACTTCAAAAGCATGAAGGACCCTTTTACTGTTTATCCCTCCCTCCCTCCACAATTTTTTTTTTAATCATCTTGTATACGTATGTAAAGGTTTTTGGCATGGGGGGGGGGGGGGGGGGGGAAAGGCAGAGGAATCCACAAATACCCAGTTGTCTAAGGCCCAAATATTTCTTGCAACGGGTCTGTCTAGACATAAAACTATATATTACATTGTGAAGATGACTGCTTTATCTGAAAATTTCATGTAATGTCTACTTAGCTAGGGTGACTAGTAACAAAAATGATTACTTTTCATCTTGGAATAGTAGGATCTATAGCTAGAGTCTAAACTATGTAAGCAAACATACCGTCACTGCTTTGAGCTTTAACAATTAATCGTCTTATATTTGCATCCATATTAATTATTTAGATCTGCTTTGTTGATGAAATGGTCATTGTCTGATATCTGTAAAACTACAGGTCTATATTACACTTGACTGTCTTGACACTTTTTTGTATTGTTGGTTCTAATAAAAAAAAATATTTACACTATGTAGATCTTCCTTCAGGGAACATAAGTAGACAAAAGAATAAGAGGCAGACAAAGAAAGCAGAGGAAGACATAAAAGAGTGGGTAGGCCTATCACTGGAAGAGATTTTACTTAAGGCAAAAGACAGAGAGGAATGGAGGAAGATGGTTGGCAAATCATGTGTGGTGCCCCAATGGTTCAACAGATTAAGGAATAGGTGATGGAAATGAATATCTAGCCAAGCATTTAACTATATATATATATACAGTGCTTTTTTTTGTAAGAAAATAGGTGCCAATGAATTGCTTAACTTTTAACTACAAATAAATTAATAATAAACGTTAAAATACAAGAAAAGTAATAATTTAGTCCCCACATTCAAAAAGGTGCTGATGTGCCGTACCTGTGCTTACCCTAAAAAAAAAAGCACTACACTGTATGTATATTTACAGAGAGAGAGAGAGAGAGAGAGAGATGAGACTATATTATAACAAATATTATACATATTAATATTATTAACTACTGATTATTTAGTATAATATATATAATGTAGATCTGAGAGAATAAGGTCTAAGGTCCAGATCGAAAACATTCATTAAATAATTCAACTTTCAACTGTTTGTAACAGTGATTAAATCACAATGTACAGACTAATTATTTGTTTGGAAATTTTTAGAATCCACAATCACAATGCTAACATTAACATAAAGTCACTGCAGTCAGTGAGTGAGTGAGTTGAGTGTGACAATTACTCTTGACCATAAAATCCTATATTAATCTTATCTTATATAATACAGACGTTACTTCAAAAAAGAAGATGATTACGTCCTACGCGTCATGCATTTAGTCATGCATATTAACCAATGACTTAAATTCTGCCAAGTCACTGGTTCTTCTGGCTAGCTCAGGCAACCCATTCCATGCTATTTTGCTATAATGCTATGCTATAATGAGCCCTATGATTCATGCTATTATTCAGAATTACCATAGAATCTAGATCTATCTATCTATATATATATATCTAGATCGTTACATAGTTCTAGTAGTTATAATTCCGGTACAAGATCTGCTAAAAAGAACTGCTAGAAAATAATACAGGTAACTATGGTAAGCAAAAGATGGGTAACCATTTTAAAATACCAAGTTTTTTCAATAATAAAAACCCAGATATGTTATATTCGACAATCGGATTATTTCGCTTATTTTATTTATTGTAATTGAATTATACTAGATCTATATAGATCTAATGATTGATGCTTGCTCTTTCTAGAAAATCTATATCTATCTATCTATCTATCAATATATATATATATATATATATATCATGGGCGTAGCCAAGGGAGGGTTGGGGGGTTCAAACCCCCACCCCCTCTAGTTGGGGTTTGAAGCTAAAAAGAACCTCTTCAATATATAAAAAAAAAAAGCAAATTACACACTATAAAATATAAGAGCGTAGTTAAAGGGTTTTGAGCTTAAAACCCCCTGCTAGCGGGGTTTGAAGCTGAAAAATACCTCTTCAATATTAAAAAAAAAAAAGCAAATTACGCACTCAAAATGCTATGAGCTTAGCCAAAGGGGGGTTTGAGTTTAAATCCCCCTTCAGACGGTTTTGATGCTAAAAAATACCTCTTCAATATAAAAAAAAAGCAAATTACACATTAAAATTCTTTGAGCGTAGCTAAGCTAATGAGGGGTTTTGAGTTTAAATCCCCCTCCTCCAGATGGCTTTTTTTTTTTTTTTTATTTAAAACCCTTTCAGTTGGTTTTGAGTTTAAAATTCCCCTACAGAGCGTTTTGAGTTGAAAACCTTTCTTCAATATTATTTTAAAGCAAACTACAGTCACCAAATTCTATGACCGTAGCTAAATTGGGTGTTGAATTTTTAAAAAAACCTCAACAGATGATTTTGACGATAAAACTTTCCTTTTCGATATAAATTCTAAAGCGAAATACAGACATGTAATTCCAAGAGCGTAGTCAAGAGAGGTTTCAAATTCTACCAGTGGCTGGGCTCCATTAATAAAGTGTGAATAGTCATCTGCCGAAATTGAAAAACACTAAATGTGGCTCAACAAAGATGGCTAAGACAGATTTTAGGAGTCAGTTATAGAGAATGGGTCTAAATCAAAGAAATCATATCCCGAAGTGGGAGTCGAACCCTTAGTAAGGTTGTGACAGAGCGTCGCATGAGGTTTTGCGGGACATGTTCTCCGACAAAATGAATTACGCATAATTAGAGTTGTGGAAACAGCTTACCGGAAAATGCGCCGAACGGCGCGAGAGGGTCTAAGTCAGTGAGAATAGCACATTAGGTTTTTGAAATAAAACTTTTTAATAGCAAGATAATGCACTGTAGATACCTCAGAATATGCATTTTGTTGGCTTTCAATACCAGAAATAGTGCTCGGCGGAAGCCCCGATATATATATATATATAATATAATTCTCTTCATGGCTCAAGTTTGGACACCAAGTAATGGAAAGATCACTCTTTTTTTTTTCTACAAGTCGGACGGACTAGAGTTACCCCACGTAATTTCAGAGGCGAAAAAAAAAAGAAAGGGGGGGGGGAGAACAAATAGTATTCACCCGTCATTAAATACCAGGGCCGGACTTAACCAATGCGAAACGGATTTCGCGGGGCCCAGTTCGTGTAGGCATACGGATAATAAGTGAAAATTATGAGTTTATATTATATATATTCATCTTGCATTTTATTAATTCTTTACTACGCACAGAATTACTACACGAGCCTTGTGTGATCACGCTCAATAGTAAGAATTACCAAATGTTTCAATCTATCTACGAGAAATGTTGACCTCAATTAATTCTTTATTAGTTTGAGGCGCGAGAAGCTTATTTCACTACATTCCACAATTAGGCCTACGGGTTTTGCATAATGTTTTGTTTTTTTTAATCGCACGTAGGATTAGCATTTTCCAAATTGAATGACACCCCAAAATGACAATTTTTGTCTATATATATTTCAGGAGATTTGTATGAGTTTTCAAAAGGTTTTAATAATTTCCGGATATTTCCAGGACTTTTTCGTATATTTTGCAATTTCATGAGATTTCCAGGAGCTCCTGGTAAATCGGCAGGAGGCCGGGGGAAATCTGTTATTTAGTTATAAAATGGTTTAATTTAATAGTTTATACAACTAGAATTAGCGCGGGTCCTATGAAAGTGCGGGACCCACTGCGGTCGCATTGGTTGCAGTGGCTAAGGCCGGCCCTGCAAAATAGCGGCGTATGCTACGCCGCCGGTAGACTAGTAAAATATAATGAAATAAAATCTAATATCTATCTCTATTTAGCGTCTGAAACAATAGCAATGGGATTTTAAAAGTTTAGCCTTAATTTATCTCAAATAAAAGAAAAATAGCTTAACTCCATGTCATCACTGTCTGCAACCCCCCTTTTTTTTTATTAGATATATATCACCATCATCATTATCTATTCCTAACTTTCGTCGTAGAGGTGCTGTTCACGTACCCAAATGCCTCCCAATTTTTCCGGTCAGCAGCTGTTCTTAGCCAGATATTAAGAGAAGATGGTCCATTCTATAACGTTGTCTAGCCAGTTTTTCTTTGGAGGACCCTTTCGTCGTGCTCCCTCCACAGTGCCTTCAATTGAATGATAACTCTTGACAGTGAATCATGCGTCTTACAATATGACCGAACCAGATTAGCTTTCGTCTCTTCACGGTAACGTAACGTGTATTAATCTAGATCTATCAAAAATACAACACAAACTAATAGATGTAGTATTTTTATTTTAAAACTATCTGGTCACTTTTGTAGATAATAATTTTACAACAGAAAATCACTGCTAAATAATGTGTATGGTTACAAAATATTTATTTTACAGTAGGCCTAGTACACGATGGATGCTACGATAATGCATAAATTTTAGTTACATTTGAAGTGTTTCAATTTTGTATTTTTCGTTCTTCAAAGCAATATCCAATAACTCAAACTATTAATCGTGATGCGTTGATATTAATTTAAAGTATATATCTTATTGGATGGGAGGCGCCTGGACCGCGGATATTAACTCCTCTTCCACACAAAGAAGAAGAGTATTGACTTGATTATTATCCAGTGCTACGCCCCAACGAAGACAGTGAAGAGGTGGAGAACAACAACTAGTGTCGTAGTGTACGCTGCTAGCTATTTAGTGACGGGTGAACACTTCCTGAAAGACACAGTTGTCCAAATGGTGTGGGTTTGTGCAAACGACTGTGTGCGCATGCCTGGAGAACGAGGAGGGCGCGGGTGCAGGCTGGAGGGGGACGGGAGGAAGGTTAGAGAGTCGGCGTGCGTGCAAGTGTCCCACATGTTTGAGTGACGTAGAGAATTATATATACAGATTGTCACGTTTAAGCTTGTATGTCTAGACTAGTCGCAAGAATGTGATGTCGCATGATCAGCAGATCCATGTGTCTAAGTAAGGTGAAGACAAAAAGGCGGGAAAACTAGAGGTGAAGGCTGATAGCAGCGTAAACGTGGGAGAAAGGGGATAAAAGTTTTGGGAAACGAGATTATCAGAAAGGTAGTTGAAGTTTTGACTAGTGAGTTGTAGTATGGTCTAGATGTCACTAGTTAAAAGTAAATAGTTGGTTAGTTCTATTTGATCGTCATTAATATTTTGGTATAATGTGTATGTATTTATTGTTTCAAATTCGAGTTTAAAGGAATTAAATGAAAGAAAATTATATAAGCTGTCCCTATAAACAAAGCCCTATTGAAACCATTCTGGCGCGGTGTGGGGTAATAAGGTTTCTTTGGGTAGATTGCCCTACTTACACTCGCCGCTATAAAAACGTTAACGGATCGGTGTGGGATTTTAGTTATTGGGCCGTTAACGTCTTTCCGCTTTCGTGCCGATGTGGGATTTCCCCAAACACGCCAGAACCAACATGATGAAATCTTTATTATAAAATAAAAAACAATATTATGATGTTTTAAAATTTAGTATTAATTGTCTTAAAGCTAAATTTTGCTTTGAATCCTTTTTGTAAGTAATATTAAGATTTTTTAAAAAAAATTAATTAGGGTTCTATTGGGGAAATCCCTAACTGGAATAGTGAAGTTTTACCCGTATGGGCCCAATGCAGGCTTTTCGTAATCATATAGTGTATGTGTGTGTCTGATTTTTTAATGTGCACACTAAAAAAAATATCTATATTTAGTAATATTTTATCACACATAGAATCTAGATGAGAACATATTCGTTTTTTTTTCTTCTAGATTTAGATTTTTAAAAAATTTTTTATACATGTTAACATTTTTTTCGACCAATGAAAAAGAAGCTTTTATTTCTTTTAAGCTCGCGATATTCGGCACAAACTGGATTATTCAGTCTTCACTTTAGAACGTACACACGTGGATCAAATTAGAGCTATCTAGAACTAAATCTGTTTAGTTATTAGTTATACTACAAATAATAGAGCTATAGATCTAGGTCTAGTCAATCTAGACTTTTATTAATTTAATACATCTATTATATGAGCTGTACTTCTTGATATCATATGAGTCTTCAACTCATGCCAGCACTGGCAGCAGCCATGGGCATGGTGCCATGGAATGGTCGTAACTTTTAAGTTAAAGTCTTAAGCCTATCACAGGTACAGAGGATGAATCTCTAAGTACTCTAACACTACTAACAGATCTAATCTAGATAGTAGATTAGGTCTAGACTTAGAATAGATATCTAGATAATCTAGAATGCTAAGAATATAATAAATGAAAAACTGTCATCGAATCCACATATTGATGAAACTACAAAAAAAAAAAATCCAACAAAGCATTAGAGTTTATTAAAAGAAATTTCTATAAATCAAATAAGAACATAAAACTAAAATGTTATTTAACCTTGGTTAGGCCAATAATAGAATATGCATCCACCGTTTGGGACCCCCTCAACTCAAGAAAACATTAAGAAACTGGAACAAACACAAAATAGAGCAGTGAGATTCATAACAAACGAATATTCACATTTGACTAGAGTAACACCATTAGTAAAATCACTAAATTTAGAAAGCCTTCAGGACAGAAGACTCAAAAGTAAAGTAGCAAATATACATAAAACACTGAACCATAATCTTCAAATACAAAAACAAAACTTAATAAAATACTCTGAAAGACACAAAAATAAAGGCACATTCCTTGTCCCCTATGCTAGGAGAAATTTGTACAAATACTCCTTCTTCCCTAGTGCTCTTAGAGCATGGAATGGGTTGCCTGAGCTAGCCAGAAAAACCAGTTACTTGGCAGAATTTAAGTCATTGGTTAATATGCATGACTAATTGCATGACGCGTAGGACGTAATCATCTTCTTTTTTGAAGTAACGTCTGTATTATATAAGATATATAAGATAAGAAGAAGAATCTAAGAGATAGATCTAGATTTAGATTCTAGATCTCTCTAGACTAGTTTTATTATAATATAGGCTACTAGTCTAGATTTAGATTAGCACGATATAATATATATATATTATATCTACACTCGAGACCTATTAAATCTAGATCTAGACTACTTAACTTAAGTGACTAGACTTACTATTTAGAATAGATTCTAGATCTTATCTTATCTTATATAATACAGACGTTACTTCAAAAAAGAAGATGATTACGTCCTACGCGTCATGCACTTAGTCATGCATATTAACCAATGACTTAAATTCTGCCAAGTCACTGGTTTTTCTGGCTATAAAATAAGAATGGTCTATGTATGCACTATAGATGCTGTTCAATATCTTTTCATGAGGAAGCCTGCTCAAAAAGGTACGAAGAATAATTTTTTCTTTAAGATTACTGATCAGTGACACCCCCCAATATCTTCAGCTTTTTGTCATTTCACTGAGATTTAAGTTCATTATTAATTTGCATAAAAAATTATAATGAACATTTATACAATGAAAATAGGGCCTACATAGAATTGTTTTTGACCTAATGTCATTATATAGCAACAATCCTTCTAGTATACCATACCTTAAACATTTTGTTTTGCGTCTATTGTAATATTATTTTTGTTTGCATTCTTAAACATTTTTTAGGTTGTTTTTTTTTTTAACAGATCGCCACATTTTTCTTTAGGGGAAGTTGACATTAATCTTTTAGGTTAATAATAACCTATGCATGCAGTGCAGATGCTGTTCATCATCTTTTTATAAGCAAGCCTGCTCAAGAAGAATTAAATTTTGCTTTTAGATTACTGATAAGCAATCTGAAAGAAAATTGTTAATGTGATGGAATTGATTAAAATTAAATGTAAATAAAAAATGCTATCCTAATTTTGAAATATGCTGGTTGTGTTGTTGTTGTTTTTTTTTGTTATGTTTTTTTTTAAGTTTCACTGTGATCATTGTTTATTTTAATTCTAGAATAACTTTTCAGCCAACTTATTTTTAAAATTACCATCGAACTCAAATTACAACAGAACATAGTTGTATTCGTAAGAGCCTGTGATAAAGTTAATATAAATAAATTGGACAAAATATTGTAATAACTTAAGTGAGGCAACTCAACGAGACATAGACGTTTATTCACACATCACAGGTACACAAAACATCTATCTTAGGCACAATCTCTCCATATTGGCTCTTTACTTGGGCGGAAATCGTTCTCCTCTTCTAATGTTGACATCCTTTCCAGTCTAGTTTATCACAGTGCGCACCTTCTAGCTTAGATGGCGGTGCGAATGGCAGAGTTATAACAATATAATATTGAATGAATTGAAGCCAAGCTAGATCTAGTCTGCCATTGCCATTGATAAAGTTAATATAAATAAATTGGACAAAATATAATATTGAATGAATTGAAGCCTAGCTAGATCTAGTCTGCCATTGCACTTTTAGCATAGTCAAATACCAGTGCCACATTTGCTGACACCAATTCATAACATTTAATTTAAGGAAAAGATTGAACTCCAAATTTTGAAATACCATTAATTTTTGTGTTGCTTAATAGGCTTTAGAAGCAACCTAATTTTTTAGCACCATTTATCATCAAAGGCTGGAAATATAACCATTAAATAGTATGTCCACATAGATAAATGTAAGGTCTTCTGATGTTTAATTGTTAGATTTTTTTTATTATTAATACAGCTTGAATGTAGTTTTGTTACATGACTATAATATTTTTTGTTTGATTGTTTGTTCCAGCTGCTGCATGGAAGTCAAAATATGAATTATTGCCACCAGTCTTAAAGTCAGCTTGTAAAGAATGCTAAGAATTGAATGAAAATGCTGTCTTGATATCTTGTTTGTGCTGTTATATTTGTCTTTTGTATTGGTTAATTATTCCATGAATAAAAAAGTTAATTGTGTAAGTTTGATTTAAGAATGAATGATCAGAGCATGCAAGTCTTATATAGTACATTACCAAAAATTGTATTGTTTGCTAGTGTTCAAACCCAAAAATGTAATATAACATGTCCATTACTTTATAAGTATGTTGACATTATAGCTAGTTGTATATAAAGATCATGCACTGATTCAATTATTCATTATAATTTCCAAACAATTATGTCAAATAATTCTATTGCTAGATCTAAATCATCAGTGTGAAAGAAGACCTATGTAAAAGGTTAAAAATCTCATACTAAGCCATTGAGCTACATCTGAACATAAAGGGCATTATAAACAAAAAATCACTAATGAATTTGTTTTAAACTACAGTATTGAAAAACATTAAAGATTATCCCTAATAAAGCCATAATAAAATTTAATGACTGAACAATCGGAGACAGTATTTGCATGATAATACCTAATTGAGCCCTAATAAATATTTCAGTTACTAAACCATTGGGGCAGCATTGGACCGATAACGGCACAATAAGGATTATCCTTAATTAAACCCTAATAATTATTACAGTTACTAAACCATTAGGACCAGCATTGGACCGATAATAGCACAATATGGGTTATCCCTAATTGAACCCTAATAAATATTTCAGTTACTAAACCATTCAGGCCAACATCGGACCGATAATGGCACAATAAGGGCTATCCCTAATTGAGCCCTAATAAATATTTCAGTTACTAAACCATTCAGGCCAGCATCGGACCGATAATGGCACAATAAGGGTTATCCCTAATTGAACCCCAATGAAAATCTCAGTTACTAAACCGTTGGGGCTAATATGGGCTTAATTTTGGCGCGATTCTGGAAATCCCCAATGAATTCTGGGCCGATATTGGCACGATTAGGGTTGCGGTATTGGTCCCTAATGACGCCAATGTGCAAACGGTACCCACGCCCATTAGGGCGCCATTTGGGCTATTTAGGGCAAAGGGGGATAACCCTAATTAAAACGGGTAATGGACATGTTTATAGGGGTTTCATGTCATTGGTTAACATGCATGACTAGATGAACGACGCGTAGGACGTAATCACCTCCGTTTTTGAAGTAACGTCTGTATTATATATGATCAGATAAAATTTGTTGTATCTTAGTAGTGTTTATCTTATAGCTTCAAACCTCCTAAAGGGAGGTTTAGACTCACAACCCCCTATGGCTCGCTCATAGCATTTTGACTGTGTAATTTAATTGTTTTTTTTATATTGAAGAAGTTTTTTGTTTTGTTTTGCTTTAAACCCCACAAAAGGGGGTTTTAAAATCCCCCCCCCCTTTTAGCTATGCTCTTGGAATTGTTGTTGACATTTTTTTTTTTTTTTTGTGTTTGTTTTTTTCTATAGAAAAGGGGGATTTAACTGCAAAACCTCCTGGTATGGGGTTTTAAACTCAAAACCCCCTTGGCTGCGTTGGGGCAAATGATGGCTTAGTATTAAAATCTCTCCTAAAATAAACAAAATCAAAGCAAAAAATCAGTCACTAAATAGAGGAACCCCCCCCCCCCCCCCGCGGCGGGGATTTCATTTCGGGGGGAATGTACCCCAACCCCCTCTCTTCTGGTTACGCCCATGATTAATGGCGAAGTAAGGGCGGGTGGGCATACCCAGTTTGTAGCATAACATTCCGAACTCACGAGCCACATGTAGACTCTAAAACTAGATTGATAAATATTAACTAGACTAGACATCAGCCCTCTTCCCCACTCCTCGTCGATGGACGAACAACCCAGACTACGATTGACGAAAAACCCTTCTTTGATTTTTAAGCTGCATGGTCTCACTGGCCCTCATAAAAAATTCATTTTTCTTTCTCATATATCCAGCTATTTTACACATTTAAAGTCTACAGCGTTCAAGTTGGAAAAGAAAACACATCTCTAGAATCTCTAGTGTCAGTCTAGAACTTATAGACTAATCACTATATAATATATAACTATAGTGTATTTAGCCTTTTATACTAATCTATAACTAAGCCATACTATACTCTAGATCTAGAATATATCTCTACTTAAACTCCAGACTCAGACTACCACTACTAGTACTACTCAAGACTACTGAGAGTGAGAGTCACCGTCACTTAACTACTATGTTAGTATGTAGATCTAGTACTACAGACAAGACGCTAGAGTTAGACACTAAGACTTCTCTAGGACTAGATCTAGATGTAGTAAATAATATTAATTATTAAATAATAGACATCTATAATTCTATAATTTACTATTATAGACATAGTTACGACATAGTCATAGTGACATAGACAATAGTTGTCACATAGATAAATACTAGACTATATTTAACTATATTTATTTTAATATTATAGGTTAGATCTAGAATGATATATAATATTAATGGTAATCATGAATGTGAGCGTCAAAAATTATTTTTCGCGACATTCCTTGTTGTCTCTTCCTGGCCAAAAACAAATCCAGATTTGTTTATCAAAAATAATTTTGGCATCATTTAGTGCTGCCAACTATAAATGAGAAACACCCATTATGTACAGATGTATTAATGTTAGACAAAATAATTAAGACCACAATAAAATAGTTCTTTTTCTTTTTTTTAAGATTTATTGCAATCAATTTTTGTGTGTGTGCTAAATAGATGTTACTTTTCATTGTCACTGAATTATGAATTATTACGATCTCTGAGTAAATTCTTTTTTTTGTGAATTACCTACGTCTGTTTTTTATAGGACAAGATCTGGATTGAGATTTTTTAAAAATAGCTTTTATGAATCAGATTCCATATTATTTTAAATAGTTTTTATTTTCATAAAGAGCATTTTTCATGCTTATAGCATGCTCAGAGCACTATGGTCCAATCTGTTTTCAGGATCACTGGGGGGGGGGGGGGGGGGGGGGGGGGTATCCAGGGAATATGTTTTCAGTAATGCTTTTAGTTGCTCAGTAAGCACAACTCTGATTGAGTCCGATGTTGAGAACCTCGAGCCTCTTCATATGTAGCTATCACAAGCCCAAGCGTTTTATGTCTCTCACGCTTGTCATATAGCGATTTCTATTTATTAATTTCTCTTGCTGTATTTTTAAAGTACGGTAAACAATGTTAAAAAGGGTAATATATGTAAAAAAAAAAAAAAAAAAAAGCGTATTATTATACAGTGAGTAGCATATACAGTGAGTAGCATAAGCCGATATTTTTCAGAGCCTGCCTTAGGTCACTGCAACCTATGCGACCGCAGTGAGCCACGCACTGTCATAGATCCCACTCTAATCCTAGGTGTAAATTATTAAAATGAAACCATTTTATAACTTATAACAGATTTCCCGTGGTCTTCTGGTTTACAAGAAGCTCCTGGAAGGTGACTTCTCACAATTGGAAAAAAGATACTTGCGTGTGTAAGTCTACTGTAATAGTCCTGCCTTGTATTTGTTGATGGCTGTCGGACTTCGACACTCTGGAGGCCTCAGACAGGACAGGGGTGAAGAGCCCCATGTCCAGGCCTGGTGGTTGGATAAAAGCCTTTCTAACCATCAACGGGATAATGGCGCCTACGGCACTGACAACCTACTGGACTTCACTGAAGGAGGCATGGGCAGAGGCGGCCTTAGCAGTGCGCGGGGCCCTAAGCCGTAAGTGTAGGCTATATATCCATACCACATCACATCACGCTAATGTCTCGTCCGCCTCTAATGCTGTAGGTCTTATTTTTGCTACAAAACATAGTACCTTACGTTTGTTGGCCGTTTGACTACATTACATAATGTACTTAATGAAAGATTTTGCCTTAAAGTTGTAACTAATGATTAAGACATTTGTTCATGAACAATCAACAAACTACATAATGATATTTCTGCTTAACACTCTGAAGGTTAAGATTATGGCCGCCGCAAGAAGAGCGCAAAAGGTCAATTGTTGATGCGAATAATGTGTGCTTGGACTCCTTGGTGCTTTCCCTTCAAGTTTACACCATTGTATTTGTATCCCTGGACACAACAATCGGCGATGTCCTGACCAACGTTCACCAGCGCAGCAAGAAGCGCCATGACTAATCCTTTCCTGTTGTCAAAATTAGGATACGTCCAAAAAACTCAATATAAGGGACATCAGCTCTTTGTGGCTAACATCAGGTGTGTAGTCAAGAACGACGGGAAAATATTTTGCAAGTTTGATTTTATTGATAATGTTCCCTTTTACTTCATATGCTCGTTTTGAATCCTATGCCCGATGTAATGGCCGTGAGCCTCAGCGTTCTTAATTCTTCGAAGATGTGCTTGCATGGTTGAGTCGACTTCAGCTATCACCATTGTTCGTTTGTTTCTCTGTTCTCCCATGATATGCGGTGTTGTTTTCTTAAAGGTACTGTACAATCGCTAGAATTTTTGTTAAGACTGCTCGCTACAGCAGTTTCACTTTTCTAATTTTTCTTGCATCACGTTATTTGCTGTGCTACCATTTGACATTCTCAGAGCTAAATCCAACCACAAAGTCACACACTTAACGGGATGTACAGAAACCCCGTGCTACTGAAGTTTATGTCATGTTAAGAGCTTACATAGAAATAGTATTTGGTATTATAAAGATGCCTGGAAAGATTTCCAAAGATATTGAGTATATATAACTGTTCTGGTTTTCGAAGCTGACAGTGTCAAGGGAATCTCTAATCACGGGGCCTGGGGAGGTTGTCCCACTTGCCACCCCCTAAGGCCGCTACTGGGCATAGGCGTAGCCAGGGGGGGTTGGGGTTCAATAATGTTCCCTTTTTCTTCTGATTACATCAGGTCCATAAGCTGTTTCAAAACTGTCATATCTTTGACATATGCTGATAACGCGAATGTTTATTTGTATAGCATTAGGGCTTCTTCTGGCCTTGTTAGAATGTTCTTTGTGCGAACATTAAATAACTTTATCCTGATCAATTTTGTTGTTGCGTAGTGCCACTATGTTCACTGAGTAATTTGACTACAACACATATATTTAGAAGCAAGCATCGTCTCAACAGACAAAACGTTTAATAATCATAATAAAATGGTGCATAATAACTTGGCAACTCCAGCCATGTAAATACATCACTTAGAACCCATTTATATTACATCTCGTATCTCTTACACAATACATACATACATCTCTTTACTCTCAGGAGTCCAAAAGGTAACTGAGGTTTTCACCTCGTGGTCAAATACAGACCAATTATTTCTTCGTAAATAAGGCACGAGATAGTCAAATGACTATTAACTCACTCCATGTCACATTGAATCTCAAACGTGTTGTGACAGAAACCTATGCCAGATGTTATGTTCTGGCGTCTGGGCTGTAAATTGTTTGATAGTTAATTTTGAGCCTTTTTTGTTTCATGCAATCTTTAAGCGCGCGAGAGAGTTGTCATGTTTTTTACACCTTCAAATCAATTAACTTCTAATAAGAAGCAACTTAGCATATATTGATTTCCCTGAAATAAAGTTTATGAGGATAAGCTATATAATTGTAATAAACTGGAATAAGCTTATCTGTAGTTCATGCCTGACCATGCACGCTTTATTATGGGCTTGCAATTCAAAATTCTGTAGCACATAGTTGTGACGATTTTTTTTTTTCATTTGCACCTAATTATAGCTATCATTATATTTAGTAAAGGCCTAGAATATGATAAAATGTTTTTTTCTTTTTGTTTAGTCAGCTGTCAATTTGAGAAGATCTTTGAGTTGGATGGCTGCCTGGTCGTGCAGTTTGCGCACTGGATTGTCGTTCAGATTTATCGATGGTCAAGGGTTCAAACCCTGCACGCTCCCATCCCCCGTTGTCCTGCGAGAGGTTTGGACTAGGAAGTAATTATCTTCAACTCTGAAGGAGTATCCGAAACATGTAAAACATTTTACGAACAAACAAAACAACATGTTTGGTGCATTTTTAAATAGTTAGTGAAACCAGACAAACTGCTTTTTATATGTAATCAGTGCCTGCTTCTCGTGTGCTTCTGATGTGTGTTTTAATTGTAATCAATTATTCATCTGTTCTTGAACCAGTTTCCGTGTTGTACGTTGCAGTCTGTCCATCTTAGCACAAGTGGCCGCTCAAAAGCACACCAGCAGTTACATTAATTACATAATCAGAAGCCAAACTGACCATGGTTAGGAACACTTCAGGGATGGCATCTTGAGAAAGGCAAGACTATTGGCAGACAAACTAGGTAATGAATTAGTGCTGCCGATAGTTTGTAGTGGACAGACACACCAAGCAAAAAACATTTGTTTGGATTTTGGGATTATTAAAGAACACTGCTTTACAGTCCATATCTGGATTCGTTAGTTTCTTCGCTAACGTCTCTCTTTTCAAGCAATACTAATGCTCAGTTCAACCTGTTTTGTTTACATCCTAAAACAAAGCAAGAGCATGAAACAAGTATGCCTATTTATCTACTTATCTTATATCATACTGTCGTTACTTCAAAAAAGAAGATGAATACGTCCTACGCCACATGCATTTACAGTGAAATTAATATCGTATAGGTGGGGGGGGGGGGCGAGGGGACACCAGTTCTTTTCTTTAATATGCTCGGGGGAAAAAAATTGAAGCTATGACTTTGAGCCATAGGTGGTAACTTGCATCCCCCTGCTAAAAATCCTGCGGGCGCCCATGAACACCCGAAATATCTTGTCTATGAAATATACAATGAAATATGTCTTGATGTGAAATGAAATCTACATGTTCTTAGCAGCTTGTTGCCCAGATACTTAACTACTATTAAAGACGAGCACATCAATTTCAACACATAAAACTAGTCAATTACTTCATACAGACTTTTATAATTGCTTAAATTCTCACGGGACTTCTACTGTGACCTAATCACTTCTCTTTACATCGCTACTTTTCTAAAATCTTCTAACTCTCAGGTCGACCGACTACTAGCCTACTTAGTTACTAGACTTGGATTTCCTTCTACGTTTTTTTTTTTACATGGCTACTACAGCTTGACTTTCTTCTTAAATGGCTTATAGCCTTGCCGATTCTTTTATCCGTGGTTCAATAGAAGCGGGTCACAATGTCATCCTTTCACGCTCTATATTGGCCAAAATCACCTAAATATTAGAAACTGCCACATGATTACTATTTTACAACAAAACAAAACATAATATTAATCTTATATTTAGATCTAGGCTTAACAAAAAAAAAAAAGCAAATCAACACAAAAAAACAAGTTCAGCATACATTTGTGTTATTGCAACTTTATTAATATAATTGTTAAAAAAAAAGTTTATATAGTTAATTATATAATTTATACCTACAAACAAGGGTGCAGCACCAGTTTAAGCAAGTGTAAGAAAAAGAAAATCTCAGAATACTAAGTTGGCAACATCTCTGTGACATCATCGTAAACAAAATGGCAGCGTGCTGAGCAACCTTGACGTCGCTAATGCTTTTTGTTGATGTCATATAAATATAAAAGTTCTCTTTTTTACAAGAAAATCTTTTAAAAACACTATTTACATTTATTAATTGTATTTAAAAAAAAATAATTTTGAATTTTCAGTGAATCATTAATTTTTGACGCTCATCTTCATGATTACCATATTAATAATATAGATCTAGTCTAGAATTCTACTAATTTTAGATCTAGTCAAAGTGTAGGAACCTAGATGACCTAGATCTAACTTTAGCTAGACACTGTGAGTAGGTACTTCGATAAACTGACCTAGATCCATTTTTTTTTCTCCCAAAAAATGGCTGAAAAGTGTGTCAGCACATTTTACCCTTTTTTAAAGGGTCGTCATTTCCATCAAAGTTTTAGCACATTGTATTTGATTTCAGGACTAATTGTGATTACTTTTTGTTAACATAAGATATCAGAGATCATTTTATTTGCTTTTGAAGCCAATCTGTTAAATTTTTATTAACAAAAGTTTATGTGAAAGTTGACATTTTTACAACTTTTTTCATATAAAAGTTACAACAATGCTGTTTGCTACAATAATTTATCATATTATGAAATGTGTATATTTCAAATTTCATTAAATTCTCTTGGCGCACTTTAAAGATATTTGATATTAAAATTAACAAAGACAAAGAAGGGTAAAATTTTCTTTTTTAAATAAAATAAAAGTGTTTATAGTTACAACAATCTCACTAATTCTATTGAATTTAGCATGTTAACATATATCTGTGTGCTAAGTTTGAACTTTGTATCTTGGCGCACTCTTTAGATATTAATTTTCAAAGTTGATGGTTAAAATCTATTTTTAGTAACAACCAACACTGTGATTTACTGGAAATGGTCAATTTCTATCTATCACGTCCTATTTTTAGAAGCACAGATAGGAATTTTTCATTTAGATTTTAGATTAACTTTTATAATGTTTAAATGCTAGATTATGGAGAGGGAATGCGTCTTTATCATAATGACTTTGTAATGTGCAAATTTTAAAGTAAAAATAAATATTTTAAAATAATATTAAATATAAAAAAAATTTTCATATTTTTAGCTCTGCGAACTATTGATTAATTTTTTTTTTCTGTGTGTTGTTTTTTTCTATTAGTATACATGTAAATTAATAGTTAATAAATGAGTACATTACATTTTTAAATGATGAGCTATTACTGCACAAAAATTTAAGTAAAAAATCTTTTAATAACTTCTAAATAAATCGCAAGGTTTCTTTTTTATTTTAATGTCTGATGCAAGAAATTTTTCATTTACAATCTAATTTTAAAGCATTTAAATTCAGGCATTTTAAAATGATTAATTGCCAGTGCTCTACAAAAAGGTTTAAACTTTTTTTTATGAAGTTTATTAAACTAATAGTCATAAATTTTTAGCAAATATTTTTCTGCGCAGTGCTATTTTCATTTTAATTTATAAAAATTATCTATCTGATGCATATAAATAGCTATTTAAATACAGTAGAATTATAATTAAACAAAATAAAACACACTACAGATCTCTGATTTGTTTTATTTGTGATTTTTGGGCTCATATGATGACAAAATCACATATATTTTTATTTTTTTGTCGAAGGCTTTTTTTATATATTAATTCACTTTTTTTCAAAGATTTTATTGCTTGATCTTATTTTTTAAATTTACTTTAACAGAATACAGGTTAATGAAAAAGAGTGTGAAGTTTCAACCCCATATCTTTAAGACTTTTTATAATACGGTTAATTAAAGTTCAACTGTCAGTTGTTTCAGTCACAGATTTTTGTTCGCTTCACAAAAGCTAAAGAAGGCTAATTTTGGCCACTAAAAACTTAATAACTTCCCTCACAATTAACTCAGCAATATAAAATTGGTATCATTGGAAAGCATTTCTCAAGCTCTATCTAACCAAATAGGTTTCATTGCATTGTGAGCATTTTGAAATTTTTATTGAAGTACCTACCGTGAGGATAGACAGGATGCTGCCACTTGCGTAGCATTCTTCAAAGGGACCCAACCGTCGAATGATTACCTAGAGACTATAGTCTATAGATTAACTATTTTATTAAAAATTAAATAATATAGATCTTGATCTTCTAATTATACTGTCATTATGAATGCCACTATTGAATGAGTTGAATGATGACCGACAATGTTATAAGTTTCATTATTATTACAAACGTTACTTCAAAAAAGAAGATAATTAGTCCTACGCATTTCATATGTGTCAATCTAGTCATGCATGTTAATCAATGACTTAAACTCAAGCTTAGTCTTAATTTTCCTGGCTGATTCAGACAACTCATTGCATTTTCTAATGACTAATGGCACTAGGCAAGAAGAATCACTTGTACGTTTCGTTCTAGCATTTTAGGAGTATAACTATGGGCATGCTGTCACTGACATGGATTATCATGGATATAAATTATATCATGGAACTCTCTGATGATCATGAATCATGGGAGTAACTATGACATATAAAGATCTTGAATTCTAGATCTATTATTAATCTATATTCTAGATTTCTAAATAATATCTTATTATATATATAATAATTAATAAATATATAAATTTGAATACACTTAGACATCATAGACTCTATACTGAGATTAAAGATAGTAGATCTAAATCTAGAGTATAGACCCTATGTAGTATGACTATGCCTGGCTTTAAAGCAAAGGTTTTCAAGCTATGGGTTGCGGCCACCTTGAGCCCTTTTAGAATGACTAGATTTTGAACTACAAGTAAGACTCTATTCTACATTAAAAATTAAAAAATTGTCACAGTAAATATATGGACCTATTTAAAGTGTGTGTGTGTGTTTAAAAAAGGGGGGGGTGGTATAATTTAAGTTAAAACTGTTTGTGAAGATGGGTTAAATAAAGTGTATCTCCTAGATCTATGACTGAAAACAAAAATTAATGTCTAGAGAGTGGACTAAATTGTGAATAGTGATGTTTCTTCTTTCAAAGTGTTAGCGGGAAGAGCAAAGTTTCAATCAGTATTTCTGTAATTTATGGATAAAAAATATATGTAGTGCAGTGGGCGTTATTATATGATAGGATGCAATGGGGGATTCAAAAAAGGCAATGCTTTGTTTAGACAGACAAGAAGACTACAATTGATGAGCCTAAAAAGTGTTTGTGCATACTCTATACTAAGGAATTTCAACCATTGTGCAACACTAGTATCTCCTCGTAATATATATTTTTGTTATGCTAATACATACTACTATACATAGAGTGTATATCTTAGTAAATATTTTTATACTCATCTTGTCTCATAGATCTATTCAAAATGACAAAACCATGGCGTACAAAAATGCCACCTTTAAATTCAATGAGTCGAAAAGAAAGACGAAAAGAAGAAAGAAAATTGAAAAAAGCCAGAAAAGATGCATTTGCTCACCGAAACTACGTAAGTTGTAAAAGATATGTATACTTATATTAAATATATCTACATAATTCTAAGGGTATATAATATTTAGCTAAAATAATGATACTGATAACTATAACACCCGAATCAGCTAAATTAATAAAAATAAATAAATTGGATTTTTAAGCAAAGTCTTTTAATTTATGTCTAGACAGTTGCAAGCAAATATATCATCTCCATAATTACCAGACAGGGTCAAGCAGCAAACATTTTTTTTAATGAAAATTCATCTATAAAAAGGTTATTTATTATAGGAATAAAAAGTAACCAAGTCTTGCTAATATCAATATTTCAATGAGGAGTCAGTGACTTGTGATGAATGGAAATTCCTTGAGGATGACAGTGAGATTATTGACACATGGTTATAGAAAAAAAATGTGGAGAAATCCTTTTCAAAAGTATCTTGTAGCCTAATGTTTATTTACATGAAATCTGGCATATTGGACCCTGTTTTTATTGTTTTCTTTGCTATGAAAAAAAAACAATTTCCAGTGTATGGTTATCTAAAAAGGTTTTAAACTACTTTTGTTCTATGGTGAAAACTGAATATTAATGTCAGACGTATCCACTGAAATGATCTCAAAGTCATTATGTCAATTATTGTAAATAAGACTTGTGGTTTTTATTTGAGAATTGATGTATGTGTATTATTATGATTTTACTGTCACCAGTCTGTTAGACCATTGGGGCATCACACATGATCTTTCAACTGTCTCTCTCCATTCCACTCTGTCTTTTGACAGGATTAGAGTCTCTTTGATAGATAGGCCTGCCTGTTCTTTAATGTTGTCCACCCATTGCTTCCTTTGCTTCTCCTTCTTTTCCCTGATATTTGTAGCTTTTGACACTTCCTAGTTTTTCATCTCTGATCCTGATGCCCATGGTTAAGACCTGTGTGCTATTTGTCATAGTGTGTGTCTTATCTGCATTTATTTGCATGCCATATGCTTTGAAATTCTTGTCTATTTACATCACCAAGTCAGTTAGCTATTCCTCTGTTCCTGCCAGAACATCTATGTCATCAGCAAAGTGCAAGCTATTATTGCTTCTACCCACAATGGTTAAGGTATCCTATCAAGGAAGATATTACAAAGTGTTGGTTAGAGTATGAAACAGAAACCCATGAGTTTGTTAAGTCACACAGTAATAACTTTTGAGATTGAGTGTTAAAACTTGTTTTAAACTTTCGCCCCCTTACTAGGTAGCCAATCAGTTTTTGCCTCTTGGCCACAAATTTGAATAACTAGGTGATTACGTTGTTTACTTAACATTTTTTTAATATCATTATGATTTTAAAAAATGAAAGTGACATAGATATCTTCTCATTTCTTTTTATCTTAAATAGTATACTTACACTTTTGTTCAGCTAAAATTTAATGATTTATTGTCTGCTGTCTTCCTTTCCTTGTGTTTTCTTTTTAGGATCGTTTAAAAGATTTGAAAGACCTAGATATAGCATTTAAAGCAAAGAACCAACAAGAGAAGAAAGAACGACTAAAAGTAAAAGAGAAAAAGAAAAAAGTAGCTCAAGTGGAAGCAAAGAAAGAGGTATGCTAAAAAATGATTTTTTAAATATTTTTTTTGTACTATGTAAGATCTTATCACAAAAATTGCCTTGAGATATTTTATACCATCATAAAAAATTTGAGACAATGTTTAATACTGTGCTAAATACCAGCAAGAGTTTGAAACTAGATTTTATTCTGTCCATATGAAAGTAAAACTTTCATAAATTCACAATCTTTTCATTTATTGTTTTGCTTTTTTTAAAAATTATTTTATGTTCTGTAATTAATAAACTTAAAATATTGAAGTGGATCAATTTATACAGATGAATACTTAAGTCAAATCAGAACCCAAAAAGTGGAAATTTGCCAACACTCAGCAGTGTTTTTAGTCATAATAGCCAGAAAAAAGATGTTTACTTTGTAAATTAAATTAAAACATTGTATATAAACCAAGGAAGTATAAAAGCAATCAACTTGAATTTTTAGCTGTAAAAAAAAACCCACACATATTTAATAGCCTTTTATGAAGTTTGTTGTTTTTGGAAGAAAGTGAAAGGAAGTTTGTATTTTGAATTAACATATGCAATTACTTTTTCATTACAGCAAGAAGATACAAGAGTTAAGGGACTTAAGTTGGCGATTCAGAAAGATGAAAAGGAGCTTAAGCAGCTAGAAAAAAATTTGAAGTTTCGCAAGAAAAAAGGAGTAAAGAATTTACCATCATCTTTCATGAAAGATGGCTTGGACTGTATCTTGAAAAACAAAATGTTTTTGATTTAATAAGGTTTCAGAAAAAAAAGTAGAATTATAATTTTGTTTAGTTTAGAAGAATCCTCTACATGTGTTCCTTAAAACAAAGAAGATATTTTGGATGTAACTGATTCAGAGAAAATTAAAACACTTGAAGATGTTGTTCCTGGATACGTAAAGGGATCAGATGATGATGATGATTCTGAGTCTGACAATGAAATGAATTTGAAAATGGATACTGAAATAGAAGAAGAGTCAGGTAATAGGATAATGTGGGATAAAAATTAAGATGTTATTGAATTTGCATAATTATTTATTCAATTATTTGTTTGTAGAGCATCTCCTTTCTTTAATAACATACTTATGTGCTTAATATACCTGATAGATATATTAAGTATGCATACATACAAACTAGTAAGTTAAATAAATTATCACATCTTTCTCACATCATCTTATTAAAACAAACCTATAGAGGTTTTTTTTGTTGTTTTTTTTTAATTTCAGTTGTATCATAGTTTTAGAGTTAATGTATTTTTTAGGGTCAGATGAGTATGAAGCTGATCAGAAGTCATCAAATGAATCTAAATATATACAAAAGGCTCTTAACCCTATTATCAAACAGAAGAATGATCCAGCCAAGAAAGACTCAAAAAAAGTCTTATTTGCATCTAGTCATTTACAAAGTAAAACAGCTGGAAAAAATATGAACTTTAGTGATGATGATGAAGAGGAGGAGGAGGATGAAGATTTTGATGAAGGTGAAGAAGGTGAAAGTGATGAGCTCGAAGAGTTTCTTGCTGGCGAAGATGATGATGATGATGAACTGGAGACTAAACCTTCAAGAAAAAGGCCAAGAGAAGCAGACAATGAACTTCGAGAGGATGTGTATGGAAGACTCAGGGATAGAGAAGGGAACATTGTCAAGCCTACTGAAACTGGGACATACATTCCACCTGCCAAAAGACTTCTTCTGTCAGCCGGGCAAAATGAAGCTCTGCACAAGAAACTTAAAGGCCTTATAAACAAGTAAGTAATATATCGAGTGTAAGGTTGGCACAGCAACTCAACACTAATATTTGCATTTAAGATAAGTAATTATGATTATCCCATTTTTCTGTTAATCATTACAATAACTCTTCTAGAGTGAGTGAAGGCAGCATGCAAGCCATAAGTTCTCAGATAGAGGCTTTATACCTTGATAACAGTAGAGCAGACGTGAATGAAACAATGTTTGCTATCATACTAGAATCAGTGGTCACACCTGTTGCCTGTCCAGAAAGATTAGTCACAGAGTTGACTATGCTAATAACTATTCTCAGCTGTAACATTGGATCTGAAGTTGGTAAGTCTTTAGACTACTTGTTTCTCATTCTGAAGTATGTATCCTAAAAGAAACCTAACAGATATAATAGATGAAATTTAATGAGGATTTTCAGTGTTTTTTTTTGTTGTTGTTTTTTTTTTTAAAGTTTGCTTCAAATGTGTACATTAATAAAATAAGGGAGTTAAAAAAAAAAGGTGGGGAAGGGTAGGTAACTGCTGCTTTCAGTAAATATGTTCATTTCAGATTTATCAATGCTATACATCAGGGGTTCTTAACCTGTGGGTCGCGACCCCCTTGGGGATGGATTGACGATTTGCCAGGGGTTGCCAAAGACCATTGAAAAGATGGATTGTTATTGTCTATGCTGTGTGTGTGTGCGGGGGGGGGGGTCGCAGCTAGGTGGGGGATTGTAATAAGGGGTCGCCGAGCATAAAAGATTGAGAACCGCTGCTATACATAGATTATTAATTTTAAAAGTTACGAAAAATTAGACCTACAGAAGAAAATCAAGAAAAAGTAGACTCTAAGCTTTGTTACAATAAATAAAAAAGCATCATGTGTCCATAATAGGGGTGCATCGGATAATAGCTCCGGCTTCTGCCAAATATTCAGACTTTTTGCAATATTCGGCTTGGTCAAATATCACAGCCGGATAGTTGGCCGAATAGTAAAAAGTACACCTTGTACCTATTTAATGTGGACCACGTTTGATTTATGTCTGATTTATATTTGTGAATATTTGTAAAAGACACGACCAGGCCTATCTTTAAAGGGCGTGCTAAACACCCCCCTAATTCTTATTTTATTTATTAAGCTCTTGGCAATCAATTAGACGTTGACATTTGTTTACCTAGAATGGATAAACACAATATACAAAGACAGCATACTACACTGTAAATAAAACGGTTGATTTGCTGGAGTGTTAAGAAACACTTGTAATTATACTAGATCTACATGCTTGACCGACCATGCCAATGTGTTATTTTTTGCCTGACCACTCAACATGATTGTGTATGTATGTGTACACACTACAATAGGACTACATGTGTAGGCCCACAACGTCCATCTGACCAGGTTATTAAAATCATCTGACCAGGTTATTAAAATCAGTCTATTTATTTTTTGGGTAGGGAGGGTATAGATGAGTTTTTTTCTTCTATATTTGGTTTTCCTAATGCTATTAGATCTATATAACTGTGGTCTAAAACTAAATCTCAATAACAGGCCTACAGACATCAATTTAATCTATGCTTCGGCACCATTTAAGGTTCAAGCTATAAATAGGTACAATTGATGTTTTTTGCCGCAAATGAATTAATCTAAAACAATAAATATTGACCTACAACGTTTCAGATTTCAACTATTAACTAACAGCTACTTCTCAGTATTAAGCCCTTGAAGCCAGAACCAGAAGCGGTCCTTGGACTTAAAATGACAAGCCTGATGATCAGTTGTTGGTCTGAAATTCATGCGACCACTATTCGAGCCAGATTGCTTTTTTGAGAGATTTACATTAGTAACTAGTTCAATATCTTCTCTTATGTAATACAGACGTTGCTTCAAAAAAGAAGATAATTACATCCTACGTTTCATGCATTTAGTCATGCATAATATATATTTACATATCCCATTGACCATCCTACACACACCCTTTACAGTTGGTGGCCTTGTAGATACACACATTATGTTACACAGATTAATTTGTGATAGGCTTTTTTGTTGATAAATACTGTTAAGCTTTAATTCATCAATTAGTAACAGAGTTTAAAACAATAAGGTAAATAAAATAAAATTAAAAAATCAATATGAATTTAGGTATGTTATTTAACAGTTATACAAAATGTTCAGCAACACAAGCTATTTACAAGATATGTAGATATCCAGCTTCGGCCGATTATCAAATTTTACTATCCGGCCATATCTGGCTCTGGCCGAATATCAAAAAGTACTATCCGGTGCACCCCTAGTTTATAATAACTAATGGTCTTTAGGAAGTAACTTTTTTGTGAAGTATTTACTATATTTTCATTTCAGGAGCATTTTTTATTCAAAAGCTGGCTAAAAAATTTGATGATTTATTGCGGGAGCCTGACTATGGCCATGGCAAGCTTATGGAAAATGTTTTATTGCTCATAGCTAATTTATATAATTTCAAGGTGAGTTTTTTAAATCAAGTCTTCAGGGTTTGTGTGTTTGCTAATATAGCTTGCATCTTTAAGTATGTTTCTTATGTCTTTTCATATGTCTGTTATATTGCAGCTTTTCATAGTAAATTAGTATTTGACATCATGGACAATTTTGTCTTTAAGTATATTTCTTATGTATCTTCATATGTCTCTTATATTGCAGTTGTTTCATAGTAAATTAGTATTTGACATCATGGACAAATTTGTCTCAACATTTACTGAAAGAGATATTGAAGTACTTCTCCTATTGTTAAAAAGTTTGTTTCTTTTTTCTTTTTAGAATTTTAAGAGATACACTTTTTATTAGAATACCATAAACTTAAAGAATGAGATGCTGGAACTTATTTTATTCAATTTTTTAAAAGATTAATTATTATTTTAATGTTTGGTTTTTAAATATTATGTTAGTTATTATCATTTTAACATTATTTTTTCAGTTTTGAAATACCGGCTAGATTTTTCTTTTAATTTAATGTTTTCAGCTGTAGGCTTTAAGCTTCGCAAAGATGATCCTCTGAGGTTGAAGCAGGTTATTCTAGATATCCAAGCCAAAGCTAGAGCAGCAGAAAGTTCTTCTGGAGGCACTATGCAGTCCCGCATTCGTTTCATGTTAGACATCCTTATGGCAGTGCGTAATAATAACATGAGGAAAATACCAAACTACGATTCTAGTCACATAGAGCATTTAAAGAAAATAATCAAAACTTTTATTAAAGGTAACTGAATTCAAACTGTGGCATATTTGAGATTTGTTCATTTACTTTTATGGTATAATGATATGATTGAAAATCAAAAGAATTCAAATGTCATGAGCAGTAGTTATTTTCGCTTAATTTGTTGGGGTTTTTTTATACAGTAAAACATTTACTTATTTATACTATCTAATAAAGTATGAGGAGAGATTGTTCAATAGTAGAAATCAAGTTTGAATGTCATTGGTTTCATAGAGCTTATAAAAGACATAGAAAAACTTTATCAAAGGACGTACCACATGCAAAACAGCATTCTAACTATACATCAATTAATATTTTAAAAACTAGCCGCAATATATGACTCTCAGACTGGTTATGCTGGTAGATTCTGGAGAAATGCAAAGTATCTTTATATCATACATATACTAATTTAAACCTAAGACAGAAAACTTGCTACAGTCACCTTAAGATTTTAAATCTTTTGTTGAATTTCTGAAGATTTGATTTGAATTTACTTGTTTTGATTGCAATAGTTCAGGGAGAAGATGAGCTGAACATTTCATTGGAAGACTTACTTAAAGCTGACCAAATTGGCAGGTGGTGGATAGTTGGCTCTGCCTGGGAAGGTCGCAAGGATTCATTAGATAGTATTAAAGGTATTTTTGCATTGTTTTTTAAATTTTAAATTGATTTTGAGATGATTCTTGGTATAAAAATGTTTATACAATTATTTTAAAATGGCGTGCAATGATTTATTTTTTAGAAGCAAAATCTAAAACAGAAACATCTCTTAGTGGTACATTCAGCAAACAAATGATGAAATTGGCCAAACAGCAAGGAATGAACACAGAAATCAGAAGACACATATTTTGTATATTAGGAACAAGTGAGGTAAAGGAAACATGTAGTTTGAACTGAATCTTGTAGGATTAAATGATTAAAAAGATCATCCTAGAAGTAAACAAATGTTAGTAAAACTTTTTTTTTTTCATTATCTTGTACCAGGATTATGAAGATGCTTTTGCCAGATTGATACGAATGGGACTAAATCACAGTCAGGAGAGGGAGATAATTCATGTCTTACTACACTGCTGCTTGAATGAGAAAGAATACAATCCATTTTATGGCTACCTGGCGGAAAAATTTTGTGTATTTGATAGAAGATTTATGGTAGTTATCTTTTTTTTTTTAAATCAGCTATTTTTATAAATCTAAAATATATATTTATTAAGTTTTTTCTTATAAATATAATAAATTTACAACTTAGTATATTGCTATTAGTGTATTATTTTAAATTGTTTATTACATATTTGTGTGTGCATCAACTTATATGTTTTGTTTTTTTATTTGATTTTGTTCTTCATAACTTACATGTATTGTTTTTTCTTTGGTTTTTCTTAAGATTACAATACAGTTTAGCATATGGGACAAGTTTAAAGAAGTGGATAAATTAGACACGTTGTCTCGAAATAAACTTGGCCGTCTTATTTCACATCTTCTTATTGCCAAAGCTTTATCACTTTCTATTTTTAAAGTAAGTTCATTTCTATATATTTTGTTTTAAAAAAATTGTCTTGTGATTACTTGCTAATTTGAGTTTGAGTAGTGGTGGAGGCTGATATATTTTTTTTTAGGATTTTATTATTTCCCAATTTAAAAAAGATGCCTTTATGTAATGGTAACATTGCAAGCAGATAATTTGTAGTTTTCCAAACCAAAGTGTTAAACTTTAATTCTAACAATGGCTGCTATATTTGTTAGACATCTTAGACATCCATCCCTAATGTGTAATTGTATTTGTTTGGCCACATAAAAATTTTAACAGAATTTTGAAGACAAAATTAAGTTTCTGTAAATTTTTTGGGAGAGTTGCATAATACAAAATGGAGATGGCCATTTTATGATAACCTTTTTTCTTCCCCAGGTTATAGAGTTTGGTATGGAGAGTAAGAAAATGATCAGATTGTTAGTTCACATTTTGACAGAAATCTTTACATCGTGCAATGAAACTAGTGTTCATGAGATATTTGAAAGAATAGCTCCGTTTCCCAAGTTAAAAACATTGCGTCAAGGTTTACAAGTTTTTATGAGAATACACTTTAAAGAAACCAAAGGTCAGGCTGGTGCTTTATTACAAGAAAGAATAGAAAAGGCAGATTCAGCAATGTTCAGTCATCAGACTTCCAATATGTTACTTTAACAACATGTTTGTTTGGAATTAGTTACTGCAGCCAATATTTTACTGTAACTTCAGTTAAATACAAGTTTGTTTGGAATTAGTCTCTGCAGCCAATATTTTATTGTAACTTCAGTTAACTATAATTTTTTTTATAATTAGTCTCTGCAGCCAATATTTTATTGTAACTTCAGTTAACTACAAGTTTGTTTGGAATTAGTCTCTGCAGCCAATATTTTATTGTCACTTCATTTAACTACAAGTTTGTTTGGAATTAGTTTCTGCAGCCAATATTTTACTGTAACTTCAGTTAAATACAAGTTTGTTTGGAATTAGTCTCTGCAGCCAATATTTTATTGTAACTTCAGTTAATTACAAGTTTGTTTGGAATTAGTCTCTGCAGCCAATATTTTATTGTAACTTCAGTTAACTATAATTTTTTTTATAATTAGTCTCTGCAGCCAATATTTTATTGTAACTTCAGTTAATTACAAGTTTGTTTGGAATTAGTCTCTGCAGCCAATATTTTATTGTAACTTCAATTAACTATAATTTTTTTTATAATTAGTCTCTGCAGCCAATATTTTATTGTAACTTCAGTTAACTACAAGTTTGTTTGGAATTAGTCTCTGCAGCCAATATTTTATTGTAACTTCAGTTGACTACAAGTTTGTTTGGAATTAGTTTCTGCAGCCAATATTTTACTGTAACCTCAGTTAATTACAAGTTTGTTTGGAATTAGTCTCTGCAGCCAATATTTTACTGTAACTTCAGTTAACTACAAGTTTGTTTGGAATTAGTCTCTGCAGCCAATATTTTACTGTAACTTCAGTTAACTATAAGTTTGTTTGGAATTAGTTTCTGCAGCCAAAATTTTACTGTAACTTCAGTTAACTACAAGTTTGTTTGGAATTAGTCTCTGCAGCCAATATTTTACTGTAACTTCAGTTAACTACAAGTTTGTTTGGAATTAGTCTCTGCAGACAATATTTTATTGTAACTTCAGTTAACTACAAGTTTGTTTGGAATTAGTCTCTGCAGCCAATATTTTACTGTAACTTCAGTTAACTATAAGTTTGTTTGGAATTAGTTTCTGCAGCCAAAATTTTACTGTAACTTCAGTTAATTACAAGTTTGTTTGGAATTAGTCTCTGCAGCCAATATTTTATTGTAACTTCAGTTAACTACAAGTTTGTTTGGAATTAGTTTCTGCAGCCAATATTTTACTGTAACTTCAGTTAAATACAAGTTTGTTTGGAATTAGTCTCTGCAGCCAATATTTTATTGTAACTTCAGTTAATTACAAGTTTGTTTGGAATTAGTCTCTGCAGCCAATATTTTATTGTAACTTCAGTTAACTATAATTTTTTTTATAATTAGTCTCTGCAGCCAATATTTTATTGTAACTTCAGTTAATTACAAGTTTGTTTGGAATTAGTCTCTGCAGCCAATATTTTATTGTAACTTCAGTTAACTATAATTTTTTTTATAATTAGTCTCTGCAGCCAATATTTTATTGTAACTTCAGTTAACTACAAGTTTGTTTGGAATTAGTCTCTGCAGCCAATATTTTATTGTAACTTCAGTTAACTACAAGTTTGTTTGGAATTAGTTTCTGCAGCCAATATTTTACTGTAACTTCAGTTAAATACAAGTTTGTTTGGAATTAGTCTCTGCAGCCAATATTTTATTGTAACTTCAGTTAATTACAAGTTTGTTTGGAATTAGTCTCTGCAGCCAATATTTTATTGTAACTTCAGTTAACTATAATTTTTTTTATAATTAGTCTCTGCAGCCAATATTTTATTGTAACTTCAGTTAATTACAAGTTTGTTTGGAATTAGTCTCTGCAGCCAATATTTTATTGTAACTTCAGTTAACTATAATTTTTTTTATAATTAGTCTCTGCAGCCAATATTTTATTGTAACTTCAGTTAACTACAAGTTTGTTTGGAATTAGTCTCTGCAGCCAATATTTTATTGTAACTTCAGTTAACTACAAGTTTGTTTGGAATTAGTTTCTGCAGCCAATATTTTACTGTAACCTCAGTTAATTACAAGTTTGTTTGGAATTAGTCTCTGCAGCCAATATTTTACTGTAACTTCAGTTAACTACAAGTTTGTTTGGAATTAGTCTCTGCAGCCAATATTTTACTGTAACTTCAGTTAACTATAAGTTTGTTTGGAATTAGTTTCTGCAGCCAAAATTTTACTGTAACTTCAGTTAACTACAAGTTTGTTTGGAATTAGTCTCTGCAGCCAATATTTTATTGTAACTTCAGTTAACTATAAGTTTGTTTGGAATTAGTCTCTGCAGCCAATATTTTATTGTCACTTCATTTAACTACAAGTTTGTTTGGAATTAGTTTCTGCAGCCAATATTTTACTGTAACTTCAGTTAAATACAAGTTTGTTTGGAATTAGTCTCTGCAGCCAATATTTTATTGTAACTTCAGTTAATTACAAGTTTGTTTGGAATTAGTCTCTGCAGCCAATATTTTATTGTAACTTCAGTTAACTATAATTTTTTTTATAATTAGTCTCTGCAGCCAATATTTTATTGTAACTTCAGTTAATTACAAGTTTGTTTGGAATTAGTCTCTGCAGCCAATATTTTATTGTAACTTCAATTAACTATAATTTTTTTTATAATTAGTCTCTGCAGCCAATATTTTATTGTAACTTCAGTTAACTACAAGTTTGTTTGGAATTAGTCTCTGCAGCCAATATTTTATTGTAACTTCAGTTAACTACAAGTTTGTTTGGAATTAGTCTCTGCAGCCAATATTTTACTGTAACTTCAGTTAACTATAAGTTTGTTTGGAATTAGTTTCTGCAGCCAAAATTTTACTGTAACTTCAGTTAACTACAAGTTTGTTTGGAATTAGTCTCTGCAGCCAATATTTTATTGTAACTTCAGTTAACTATAATTTTTTTTATAATTAGTCTCTGCAGCCAATATTTTATTGTAACTTCAGTTAATTACAAGTTTGTTTGGAATTAGTCTCTGCAGCCAATATTTTATTGTAACTTCAGTTAACTATAAGTTTGTTTGGAATTAGTTTCTGCAGCCAAAATTTTACTGTAACTTCAGTTAATTACAAGTTTGTTTGGAATTAGTCTCTGCAGCCAATATTTTATTGTAACTTCAGTTAATTACAAGTTAGTTTGGAATTAGTCTCTGCAGCCAATATTTTATTGTAACTTCAGTTAATTACAAGTTTGTTTGGAATTAGTCTCTGCAGCCAATATTTTATTGTAACTTCAGTTAACTATAATTTTTTTTATAATTAGTCTCTGCAGCCAATATTTTATTGTAACTTCAGTTAACTACAAGTTTGTTTGGAATTAGTCTCTGCAGCCAATATTTTATTGTAACTTCAGTTAACTACAAGTTTGTTTGGAATTAGTTTCTGCAGCCAATATTTTACTGTAACCTCAGTTAATTACAAGTTTGTTTGGAATTAGTCTCTGCAGCCAATATTTTACTGTAACTTCAGTTAACTACAAGTTTGTTTGGAATTAGTCTCTGCAGCCAATATTTTACTGTAACTTCAGTTAATTACAAGTTTGTTTGGAATTAGTCTCTGCAGCCAATATTTTACTGTAACTTCCGTTAACTAAAAAGTTTGTTTGGAATTAGTCTCTGCAGACAATATTTTATTGTAACTTCAGTTAATTACAAGTTTGTTTGGAATTAGTCTCTGCAGCCAATATTTTATTGTAACTTCAGTTAACTACAAGTTTGTTTGGAATTAGTCTCTGCAGCCAATATTTTACTGTAACTTCAGTTAACTATAAGTTTGTTTGGAATTAGTTTCTGCAGCCAAAATTTTACTGTAACTTCAGTTAACTACAAGTTTGTTTGGAATTAGTCTCTGCAGACAATATTTTACTGTAACTTCAGTTAACTACAAGTTTTTTGGAATTAGTCTCTGCAGCCAATATTTTACTGTAACTTCAGTTAACTATAAGTTTGTTTGGAATTAGTTTCTGCAGCCAAAATTTTACTGTAACTTCAGTTAACTACAAGTTTGTTTGGAATTAGTTTCTGCAGCCAATATTTTACTGTAACTTCAGTTAACTACAAGTTTGTTTGGAATTAGTCTCTGCAGACAATATTTTATTGTAACTTCAGTTAACTACAAGTTTGTTTGGAATTAGTCTCTGCAGCCAATATTTTACTGTAACTTCAGTTAACTATAAGTTTGTTTGGAATTAGTTTCTGCAGCCAAAATTTTACTGTAACTTCAGTTAATTACAAGTTTGTTTGGAATTAGTCTCTGCAGCCAATATTTTATTGTAACTTCAGTTAACTACAAGTTTGTTTGGAATTAGTTTCTGCAGCCAATATTTTACTGTAACTTCAGTTAAATACAAGTTTGTTTGGAATTAGTCTCTGCAGCCAATATTTTATTGTAACTTCAGTTAATTACAAGTTTGTTTGGAATTAGTCTCTGCAGCCAATATTTTATTGTAACTTCAGTTAACTATAATTTTTTTTATAATTAGTCTCTGCAGCCAATATTTTATTGTAACTTCAGTTAACTACAAGTTTGTTTGGAATTAGTCTCTGCAGCCAATATTTTATTGTAACTTCAGTTAACTACAAGTTTGTTTGGAATTAGTTTCTGCAGCCAATATTTTACTGTAACCTCAGTTAATTACAAGTTTGTTTGGAATTAGTCTCTGCAGCCAATATTTTACTGTAACTTCAGTTAACTACAAGTTTGTTTGGAATTAGTCTCTGCAGCCAATAATTTATTGTAACTTCAGTTAACTACAAGTTTGTTTGGAATTAGTTTCTGCAGCCAATATTTTACTGTAACTTCAGTTAAATACAAGTTTGTTTGGAATTAGTCTCTGCAGCCAATATTTTATTGTAACTTCAGTTAATTACAAGTTTGTTTGGAATTAGTCTCTGCAGCCAATATTTTATTGTAACTTCAGTTAACTACAAGTTTGTTTGGAATTAGTCTCTGCAGCCAATATTTTATTGTCACTTCATTTAACTACAAGTTTGTTTGGAATTAGTTTCTGCAGCCAATATTTTACTGTAACTTCAGTTAAATACAAGTTTGTTTGGAATTAGTCTCTGCAGCCAATATTTTATTGTAACTTCAGTTAATTACAAGTTTGTTTGGAATTAGTCTCTGCAGCCAATATTTTATTGTAACTTCAGTTAACTATAATTTTTTTTATAATTAGTCTCTGCAGCCAATATTTTATTGTAACTTCAGTTAATTACAAGTTTGTTTGGAATTAGTCTCTGCAGCCAATATTTTATTGTAACTTCAATTAACTATAATTTTTTTTATAATTAGTCTCTGCAGCCAATATTTTATTGTAACTTCAGTTAACTACAAGTTTGTTTGGAATTAGTCTCTGCAGCCAATATTTTATTGTAACTTCAGTTAACTACAAGTTTGTTTGGAATTAGTTTCTGCAGCCAATATTTTACTGTAACCTCAGTTAATTACAAGTTTGTTTGGAATTAGTCTCTGCAGCCAATATTTTACTGTAACTTCAGTTAACTACAAGTTTGTTTGGAATTAGTCTCTGCAGCCAATATTTTACTGTAACTTCAGTTAACTATAAGTTTGTTTGGAATTAGTTTCTGCAGCCAAAATTTTACTGTAACTTCAGTTAACTACAAGTTTGTTTGGAATTAGTCTCTGCAGCCAATATTTTACTGTAACTTCAGTTAACTACAAGTTTGTTTGGAATTAGTCTCTGCAGCCAATATTTTATTGTAACTTCAGTTAACTACAAGTTTGTTTGGAATTAGTCTCTGCAGCCAATATTTTACTGTAACTTCAGTTAACTATAAGTTTGTTTGGAATTAGTTTCTGCAGCCAAAATTTTACTGTAACTTCAGTTAATTACAAGTTTGTTTGGAATTAGTCTCTGCAGCCAATATTTTATTGTAACTTCAGTTAACTACAAGTTTGTTTGGAATTAGTTTCTGCAGCCAATATTTTACTGTAACTTCAGTTAAATACAAGTTTGTTTGGAATTAGTCTCTGCAGCCAATATTTTATTGTAACTTCAGTTAATTACAAGTTTGTTTGGAATTAGTCTCTGCAGCCAATATTTTATTGTAACTTCAGTTAACTATAATTTTTTTTATAATTAGTCTCTGCAGCCAATATTTTATTGTAACTTCAGTTAATTACAAGTTTGTTTGGAATTAGTCTCTGCAGCCAATATTTTATTGTAACTTCAATTAACTATAATTTTTTTTATAATTAGTCTCTGCAGCCAATATTTTATTGTAACTTCAGTTAACTACAAGTTTGTTTGGAATTAGTCTCTGCAGCCAATATTTTATTGTAACTTCAGTTAACTACAAGTTTGTTTGGAATTAGTCTCTGCAGCCAATATTTTACTGTAACTTCAGTTAACTATAAGTTTGTTTGGAATTAGTTTCTGCAGCCAAAATTTTACTGTAACTTCAGTTAACTACAAGTTTGTTTGGAATTAGTCTCTGCAGCCAATATTTTATTGTAACTTCAGTTAACTATAATTTTTTTTATAATTAGTCTCTGCAGCCAATATTTTATTGTAACTTCAGTTAATTACAAGTTTGTTTGGAATTAGTCTCTGCAGCCAATATTTTATTGTAACTTCAGTTAACTATAAGTTTGTTTGGAATTAGTTTCTGCAGCCAAAATTTTACTGTAACTTCAGTTAATTACAAGTTTGTTTGGAATTAGTCTCTGCAGCCAATATTTTATTGTAACTTCAGTTAATTACAAGTTAGTTTGGAATTAGTCTCTGCAGCCAATATTTTATTGTAACTTCAGTTAATTACAAGTTTGTTTGGAATTAGTCTCTGCAGCCAATATTTTATTGTAACTTCAGTTAACTATAATTTTTTTTATAATTAGTCTCTGCAGCCAATATTTTATTGTAACTTCAGTTAACTACAAGTTTGTTTGGAATTAGTCTCTGCAGCCAATATTTTATTGTAACTTCAGTTAACTACAAGTTTGTTTGGAATTAGTTTCTGCAGCCAATATTTTACTGTAACCTCAGTTAATTACAAGTTTGTTTGGAATTAGTCTCTGCAGCCAATATTTTACTGTAACTTCAGTTAACTACAAGTTTGTTTGGAATTAGTCTCTGCAGCCAATATTTTACTGTAACTTCAGTTAATTACAAGTTTGTTTGGAATTAGTCTCTGCAGCCAATATTTTACTGTAACTTCCGTTAACTAAAAAGTTTGTTTGGAATTAGTCTCTGCAGACAATATTTTATTGTAACTTCAGTTAATTACAAGTTTGTTTGGAATTAGTCTCTGCAGCCAATATTTTATTGTAACTTCAGTTAACTACAAGTTTGTTTGGAATTAGTCTCTGCAGCCAATATTTTACTGTAACTTCAGTTAACTATAAGTTTGTTTGGAATTAGTTTCTGCAGCCAAAATTTTACTGTAACTTCAGTTAACTACAAGTTTGTTTGGAATTAGTCTCTGCAGACAATATTTTACTGTAACTTCAGTTAACTACAAGTTTTTTGGAATTAGTCTCTGCAGCCAATATTTTACTGTAACTTCAGTTAACTATAAGTTTGTTTGGAATTAGTTTCTGCAGCCAAAATTTTACTGTAACTTCAGTTAACTACAAGTTTGTTTGGAATTAGTCTCTGCAGCCAATATTTTACTGTAACTTCAGTTAACTATAATTTTTTTTATAATTAGTCTCTGCAGCCAATATTTTATTGTAACTTCAGTTAATTACAAGTTTGTTTGGAATTAGTCTCTGCAGCCAATATTTTATTGTAACTTCAATTAACTATAATTTTTTTTATAATTAGTCTCTGCAGCCAATATTTTATTGTAACTTCAGTTAACTACAAGTTTGTTTGGAATTAGTCTCTGCAGCCAATATTTTATTGTAACTTCAATTAACTATAATTTTTTTTATAATTAGTTTCTGCAGCCAATATTTTATTGTAACTTCAGTTAACTACAAGTTTGTTTGGAATTAGTTTCTGCAGCCAATATTTTACTGTAACTTCAGTTAAATACAAGTTTGTTTGGAATTAGTCTCTGCAGCCAATATTTTATTGTAACTTCAGTTAATTACAAGTTTGTTTGGAATTAGTCTCTGCAGCCAATATTTTATTGTAACTTCAGTTAACTATAATTTTTTTTATAATTAGTCTCTGCAGCCAATATTTTATTGTAACTTCAGTTAATTACAAGTTTGTTTGGAATTAGTCTCTGCAGCCAATATTTTATTGTAACTTCAATTAACTATAATTTTTTTTATAATTAGTCTCTGCAGCCAATATTTTATTGTAACTTCAGTTAACTACAAGTTTGTTTGGAATTAGTCTCTGCAGCCAATATTTTATTGTAACTTCAGTTAACTACAAGTTTGTTTGGAATTAGTCTCTGCAGCCAATATTTTACTGTAACTTCAGTTAACTATAAGTTTGTTTGGAATTAGTTTCTGCAGCCAAAATTTTACTGTAACTTCAGTTAACTACAAGTTTGTTTGGAATTAGTCTCTGCAGCCAATATTTTATTGTAACTTCAGTTAACTATAATTTTTTTTATAATTAGTCTCTGCAGCCAATATTTTATTGTAACTTCAGTTAATTACAAGTTTGTTTGGAATTAGTCTCTGCAGCCAATATTTTATTGTAACTTCAGTTAACTATAAGTTTGTTTGGAATTAGTTTCTGCAGCCAAAATTTTACTGTAACTTCAGTTAATTACAAGTTTGTTTGGAATTAGTCTCTGCAGCCAATATTTTATTGTAACTTCAGTTAATTACAAGTTAGTTTGGAATTAGTCTCTGCAGCCAATATTTTATTGTAACTTCAGTTAATTACAAGTTTGTTTGGAATTAGTCTCTGCAGCCAATATTTTATTGTAACTTCAGTTAACTATAATTTTTTTTATAATTAGTCTCTGCAGCCAATATTTTATTGTAACTTCAGTTAACTACAAGTTTGTTTGGAATTAGTCTCTGCAGCCAATATTTTATTGTAACTTCAGTTAACTACAAGTTTGTTTGGAATTAGTTTCTGCAGCCAATATTTTACTGTAACCTCAGTTAATTACAAGTTTGTTTGGAATTAGTCTCTGCAGCCAATATTTTACTGTAACTTCAGTTAACTACAAGTTTGTTTGGAATTAGTCTCTGCAGCCAATATTTTACTGTAACTTCAGTTAATTACAAGTTTGTTTGGAATTAGTCTCTGCAGCCAATATTTTACTGTAACTTCCGTTAACTAAAAAGTTTGTTTGGAATTAGTCTCTGCAGACAATATTTTATTGTAACTTCAGTTAATTACAAGTTTGTTTGGAATTAGTCTCTGCAGCCAATATTTTATTGTAACTTCAGTTAACTACAAGTTTGTTTGGAATTAGTCTCTGCAGCCAATATTTTACTGTAACTTCAGTTAATTATAAGTTTGTTTGGAATTAGTTTCTGCAGCCAAAATTTTACTGTAACTTCAGTTAACTACAAGTTTGTTTGGAATTAGTCTCTGCAGACAATATTTTACTGTAACTTCAGTTAACTACAAGTTTTTTGGAATTAGTCTCTGCAGCCAATATTTTACTGTAACTTCAGTTAACTATAAGTTTGTTTGGAATTAGTTTCTGCAGCCAAAATTTTACTGTAACTTCAGTTAACTACAAGTTTGTTTGGAATTAGTCTCTGCAGCCAATATTTTACTGTAACTTCAGTTAACTATAATTTTTTTTATAATTAGTCTCTGCAGCCAATATTTTATTGTAACTTCAGTTAATTACAAGTTTGTTTGGAATTAGTCTCTGCAGCCAATATTTTATTGTAACTTCAATTAACTATAATTTTTTTTATAATTAGTCTCTGCAGCCAATATTTTATTGTAACTTCAGTTAACTACAAGTTTGTTTGGAGTTAGTCTCTGCAGCCAATATTTTATTGTAACTTCAGTTAACTACAAGTTTGTTTGGAATTAGTCTCTGCAGCCAATATTTTACTGTAACTTCAGTTAACTATAAGTTTGTTTGGAATTAGTTTCTGCAGCCAAAATTTTACTGTAACTTCAGTTAACTACAAGTTTGTTTGGAATTAGTCTCTGCAGCCAATATTTTACTGTAACTTCAGTTAACTACAAGTTTGTTTGGAATTAGTCTCTGCAGACAATATTTTATTGTAACTTCAGTTAATTACAAGTTTGTTTGGAATTAGTCTCTGCAGCCAATATTTTATTGTAACTTCAGTTAACTATAATTTTTTTTATAATTAGTCTCTGCAGCCAATATTTTATTGTAACTTCAGTTAACTACAAGTTTGTTTGGAATTAGTCTCTGCAGCCAATATTTTATTGTAACTTCAGTTAACTACAAGTTTGTTTGGAATTAGTTTCTGCAGCCAATATTTTACTGTAACCTCAGTTAATTACAAGTTTGTTTGGAATTAGTCTCTGCAGCCAATATTTTACTGTAACTTCAGTTAACTACAAGTTTGTTTGGAATTAGTCTCTGCAGCCAATATTTTACTGTAACTTCAGTTAATTACAAGTTTGTTTGGAATTAGTCTCTGCAGCCAATATTTTACTGTAACTTCCGTTAACTAAAAAGTTTGTTTGGAATTAGTCTCTGCAGACAATATTTTATTGTAACTTCAGTTAATTACAAGTTTGTTTGGAATTAGTCTCTGCAGCCAATATTTTATTGTAACTTCAGTTAACTACAAGTTTGTTTGGAATTAGTCTCTGCAGCCAATATTTTACTGTAACTTCAGTTAACTATAAGTTTGTTTGGAATTAGTTTCTGCAGCCAAAATTTTACTGTAACTTCAGTTAACTACAAGTTTGTTTGGAATTAGTCTCTGCAGACAATATTTTACTGTAACTTCAGTTAACTACAAGTTTTTTGGAATTAGTCTCTGCAGCCAATATTTTACTGTAACTTCAGTTAACTATAAGTTTGTTTGGAATTAGTTTCTGCAGCCAAAATTTTACTGTAACTTCAGTTAACTACAAGTTTGTTTGGAATTAGTCTCTGCAGCCAATATTTTACTGTAACTTCAGTTAACTACAAGTTTGTTTGGAATTAGTCTCTGCAGACAATATTTTATTGTAACTTCAGTTAACTACAAGTTTGTTTGGAATTAGTCTCTGCAGCCAATATTTTACTGTAACTTCAGTTAACTATAAGTTTGTTTGGAATTAGTTTCTGCAGCCAAAATTTTACTGTAACTTCAGTTAATTACAAGTTTGTTTGGAATTAGTCTCTGCAGCCAATATTTTATTGTAACTTCAGTTAACTACAAGTTTGTTTGGAATTAGTTTCTGCAGCCAATATTTTACTGTAACTTCAGTTAAATACAAGTTTCTTTGGAATTAGTCTCTGCAGCCAATATTTTATTGTAACTTCAGTTAATTACAAGTTTGTTTGGAATTAGTCTCTGCAGCCAATATTTTATTGTAACTTCAGTTAACTATAATTTTTTTTATAATTAGTCTCTGCAGCCAATATTTTATTGTAACTTCAGTTAACTACAAGTTTGTTTGGAATTAGTCTCTGCAGCCAATATTTTATTGTAACTTCAGTTAAGTACAAGTTTGTTTGGAATTAGTTTCTGCAGCCAATATTTTACTGTAACCTCAGTTAATTACAAGTTTGTTTGGAATTAGTCTCTGCAGCCAATATTTTACTGTAACTTCAGTTAACTACAAGTTTGTTTGGAATTAGTCTCTGCAGCCAATAATTTATTGTAACTTCAGTTAACTACAAGTTTGTTTGGAATTAGTTTCTGCAGCCAATATTTTACTGTAACTTCAGTTAAATACAAGTTTGTTTGGAATTAGTCTCTGCAGCCAATATTTTATTGTAACTTCAGTTAATTACAAGTTTGTTTGGAATTAGTCTCTGCAGCCAATATTTTATTGTAACTTCAGTTAACTACAAGTTTGTTTGGAATTAGTCTCTGCAGCCAATATTTTATTGTCACTTCATTTAACTACAAGTTTGTTTGGAATTAGTTTCTGCAGCCAATATTTTACTGTAACTTCAGTTAAATACAAGTTTGTTTGGAATTAGTCTCTGCAGCCAATATTTTATTGTAACTTCAGTTAATTACAAGTTTGTTTGGAATTAGTCTCTGCAGCCAATATTTTATTGTAACTTCAGTTAACTATAATTTTTTTTATAATTAGTCTCTGCAGCCAATATTTTATTGTAACTTCAGTTAATTACAAGTTTGTTTGGAATTAGTCTCTGCAGCCAATATTTTATTGTAACTTCAATTAACTATAATTTTTTTTATAATTAGTCTCTGCAGCCAATATTTTATTGTAACTTCAGTTAACTACAAGTTTGTTTGGAATTAGTCTCTGCAGCCAATATTTTATTGTAACTTCAGTTAACTACAAGTTTGTTTGGAATTAGTTTCTGCAGCCAATATTTTACTGTAACCTCAGTTAATTACAAGTTTGTTTGGAATTAGTCTCTGCAGCCAATATTTTACTGTAACTTCAGTTAACTACAAGTTTGTTTGGAATTAGTCTCTGCAGCCAATATTTTACTGTAACTTCAGTTAACTATAAGTTTGTTTGGAATTAGTTTCTGCAGCCAAAATTTTACTGTAACTTCAGTTAACTACAAGTTTGTTTGGAATTAGTCTCTGCAGCCAATATTTTACTGTAACTTCAGTTAACTACAAGTTTGTTTGGAATTAGTCTCTGCAGACAATATTTTATTGTAACTTCAGTTAACTACAAGTTTGTTTGGAATTAGTCTCTGCAGCCAATATTTTACTGTAACTTCAGTTAACTATAAGTTTGTTTGGAATTAGTTTCTGCAGCCAAAATTTTACTGTAACTTCAGTTAATTACAAGTTTGTTTGGAATTAGTCTCTGCAGCCAATATTTTATTGTAACTTCAGTTAACTACAAGTTTGTTTGGAATTAGTTTCTGCAGCCAATATTTTACTGTAACTTCAGTTAAATACAAGTTTGTTTGGAATTAGTCTCTGCAGCCAATATTTTATTGTAACTTCAGTTAATTACAAGTTTGTTTGGAATTAGTCTCTGCAGCCAATATTTTATTGTAACTTCAGTTAACTATAATTTTTTTTATAATTAGTCTCTGCAGCCAATATTTTATTGTAACTTCAGTTAATTACAAGTTTGTTTGGAATTAGTCTCTGCAGCCAATATTTTATTGTAACTTCAGTTAACTAAAAAGTTTGTTTGGAATTAGTCTCTGCAGCCAATATTTTATTGTAACTTCAGTTAACTACAAGTTTGTTTGGAATTAGTCTCTGCAGCCAATATTTTATTGTAACTTCAGTTAATTACAAGTTTGTTTGGAATTAGTCTCTGCAGCCAATATTTTATTGTAACTTCAGTTAACTATAATTTTTTTTATAATTAGTCTCTGCAGCCAATATTTTATTGTAACTTCAGTTAATTACAAGTTTGTTTGGAATTAGTCTCTGCAGCCAATATTTTATTGTAACTTCAATTAACTATAATTTTTTTTATAATTAGTCTTTGCAGCCAATATTTTATTGTAACTTCAGTTAACTACAAGTTTGTTTGGAATTAGTCTCTGCAGCCAATATTTTATTGTAACTTCAGTTAACTACAAGTTTGTTTGGAATTAGTCTCTGCAGCCAATATTTTACTGTAACTTCAGTTAACTATAAGTTTGTTTGGAATTAGTTTCTGCAGCCAAAATTTTACTGTAACTTCAGTTAACTACAAGTTTGTTTGGAATTAGTCTCTGCAGCCAATATTTTACTGTAACTTCAGTTAACTACAAGTTTGTTTGGAATTAGTCTCTGCAGACAATATTTTATTGTAACTTCAGTTAACTACAAGTTTGTTTGGAATTAGTCTCTGCAGCCAATATTTTACTGTAACTTCAGTTAACTATAAGTTTGTTTGGAATTAGTTTCTGCAGCCAAAATTTTATTGTAACTTCAGTTAATTACAAGTTTGTTTGGAATTAGTCTCTGCAGCCAATATTTTATTGTAACTTCAGTTAATTACAAGTTAGTTTGGAATTAGTCTCTGCAGCCAATATTTTATTGTAACTTCAGTTAATTACAAGTTTGTTTGGAATTAGTCTCTGCAGCCAATATTTTATTGTAACTTCAGTTAACTATAATTTTTTTTATAATTAGTCTCTGCAGCCAATATTTTATTGTAACTTCAGTTAACTACAAGTTTGTTTGGAATTAGTCTCTGCAGCCAATATTTTATTGTAACTTCAGTTAACTACAAGTTTGTTTGGAATTAGTTTCTGCAGCCAATATTTTACTGTAACCTCAGTTAATTACAAGTTTGTTTGGAATTAGTCTCTGCAGCCAATATTTTACTGTAACTTCAGTTAACTACAAGTTTGTTTGGAATTAGTCTCTGCAGCCAATATTTTACTGTAACTTCAGTTAATTACAAGTTTGTTTGGAATTAGTCTCTGCAGCCAATATTTTACTGTAACTTCCGTTAACTAAAAAGTTTGTTTGGAATTAGTCTCTGCAGACAATATTTTATTGTAACTTCAGTTAATTACAAGTTTGTTTGGAATTAGTCTCTGCAGCCAATATTTTATTGTAACTTCAGTTAACTACAAGTTTGTTTGGAATTAGTCTCTGCAGCCAATATTTTACTGTAACTTCAGTTAACTATAAGTTTGTTTGGAATTAGTTTCTGCAGCCAAAATTTTACTGTAACTTCAGTTAACTACAAGTTTGTTTGGAATTAGTCTCTGCAGACAATATTTTACTGTAACTTCAGTTAACTACAAGTTTTTTGGAATTAGTCTCTGCAGCCAATATTTTACTGTAACTTCAGTTAACTATAAGTTTGTTTGGAATTAGTTTCTGCAGCCAAAATTTTACTGTAACTTCAGTTAACTACAAGTTTGTTTGGAATTAGTCTCTGCAGCCAATATTTTACTGTAACTTCAGTTAACTATAATTTTTTTTATAATTAGTCTCTGCAGCCAATATTTTATTGTAACTTCAGTTAATTACAAGTTTGTTTGGAATTAGTCTCTGCAGCCAATATTTTATTGTAACTTCAATTAACTATAATTTTTTTTATAATTAGTCTCTGCAGCCAATATTTTATTGTAACTTCAGTTAACTACAAGTTTGTTTGGAATTAGTCTCTGCAGCCAATATTTTATTGTAACTTCAGTTAACTACAAGTTTGTTTGGAATTAGTCTCTGCAGCCAATATTTTACTGTAACTTCAGTTAACTATAAGTTTGTTTGGAATTAGTTTCTGCAGCCAAAATTTTACTGTAACTTCAGTTAACTACAAGTTTGTTTGGAATTAGTCTCTGCAGCCAATATTTTACTGTAACTTCAGTTAACTACAAGTTTGTTTGGAATTAGTCTCTGCAGACAATATTTTATTGTAACTTCAGTTAACTACAAGTTTGTTTGGAATTAGTCTCTGCAGCCAATATTTTACTGTAACTTCAGTTAACTATAAGTTTGTTTGGAATTAGTTTCTGCAGCCAAAATTTTACTGTAACTTCAGTTAATTACAAGTTTGTTTGGAATTAGTCTCTGCAGCCAATATTTTATTGTAACTTCAGTTAATTACAAGTTAGTTTGGAATTAGTCTCTGCAGCCAATATTTTATTGTAACTTCAGTTAATTACAAGTTTGTTTGGAATTAGTCTCTGCAGCCAATATTTTATTGTAACTTCAGTTAACTACAAGTTTGTTTGGAATTAGTTTCTGCAGCCAATATTTTACTGTAACCTCAGTTAATTACAAGTTTGTTTGGAATTAGTCTCTGCAGCCAATATTTTACTGTAACTTCAGTTAACTACAAGTTTGTTTGGAATTAGTCTCTGCAGCCAATATTTTACTGTAACTTCAGTTAATTACAAGTTTGTTTGGAATTAGTCTCTGCAGCCAATATTTTACTGTAACTTCCGTTAACTAAAAAGTTTGTTTGGAATTAGTCTCTGCAGACAATATTTTATTGTAACTTCAGTTAATTACAAGTTTGTTTGGAATTAGTCTCTGCAGCCAATATTTTATTGTAACTTCAGTTAACTACAAGTTTGTTTGGAATTAGTCTCTGCAGCCAATATTTTACTGTAACTTCAGTTAACTATAAGTTTGTTTGGAATTAGTTTCTGCAGCCAAAATTTTACTGTAACTTCAGTTAACTACAAGTTTGTTTGGAATTAGTCTCTGCAGACAATATTTTACTGTAACTTCAGTTAACTACAAGTTTTTTGGAATTAGTCTCTGCAGCCAATATTTTACTGTAACTTCAGTTAACTATAAGTTTGTTTGGAATTAGTTTCTGCAGCCAAAATTTTACTGTAACTTCAGTTAACTACAAGTTTGTTTGGAATTAGTCTCTGCAGACAATATTTTACTGTAACTTCAGTTAACTACAAGTTTTTTGGAATTAGTCTCATGTTTATATGCATTCCGTGATACATTAAACTTTGGTTAGATTTTTACTGTAAATCTAATTTACCAAAGATAATTAGATCTAGCATTGTCCTGAAACTTTAAAAAAAATTTTGATTTAGAGCTAATATGTTTGTAGTTATTGAGTTTTTAAAATGGAGGAATATGCATTTTTAAATGATTGTTTTCCTGTGCTTGCTTGATGGCAGTGCTATAAATTTTTGATGGAAATGTAATAAATTATTTCAAATGTTTACTCTAATTTTTGTTTGTTTTAATAATAATATCATCATAATTATGTCATGAAAAGTAGCATTATTCATTATAATTGTTATATAAAAAAAAAATTGTTAGTTTTCTATATTACTGAACTGAGGTCTTGGGATTGAAAACTGGTGAAGACTAGGATTTTTTTATTTTGGGATCTTTGAGCGCCTCTGAGTCCACCCAGCTATAAAGGGTACCTGACATTAGTTGGGAAAAGTAAAGGCGGTTGGTTGTTGTGCTGGTCACATGACACCCTCGTTATCCATAGGCCACAGCAACAGATGACCTTTACATCATCTGCCCTATAGACCACAAGGTCTGAAAGGGAAACTTTACTTATTTTCTATATCTCTAAAACCTGGCCTTGTATTATAAAACTAGCTAATAGAAATAGAAAATTGTGCTGTTCATGGCTTAATGCTATTATTACATTTGGAAAGTGAGTAGGCAAATGGTTACCTTTTGGCATTGTAAGTTAAGGATAATTAAGACTTCGTTTGTAATATTTAAAAGCATATTGTATAGTAACAAAACAAAAACAAACATACATTTACCAATTCTCCACTTTCTAAAATAAAGGAATGCGCTTAATTTTGTTGTTATAATTAATTAGGTTTGTAGGGACACTTAACCTGCTAATTTATTTATTTAACATGTTTTGTATCTTTCAAGGTGCTTTTACAGTTATAAAATTATAGGTCTAACACTCACAAATTCTGTCTAAGACAATTACACGAGTAGTGAAATGCAGTACAAAAGAATAAAATAAAAACATTGTCCCATCATATTTAATAAATCTTATTAAAACAAAAATCCAGTTAGACTTACACATTGGAATTGTAAATAAATAGCAGCCAATATACAGATATAATCAATGTCATCAAAAGAATATCACAATACAATTGCACTTTATACATTAAAAGAGTTAATTTAAAATCCATTTGATATTAATTTAAAATAATCAAGCTCATGAACACAACAATACAGACATCGGAAACTATAAGCTTATGCTTATCCACGTTCACAAATGAGGTCAATCACCTGGAGAAAAACAAATTGTTACAAATTCATTATCACCACACATAAAAACTGAGCTATTTAAAAATTGCAAAACATTTGTATAGATAATTTTTTTTAACAATATTTTAGAGTTAATCAAAACTAAATCAAGGAAATAATATTGGATAGACTAGACAATTGTTAAGTTTCATAAGCAGTAACAAAACTAGTCTACTTTTGAAATACAAATTCTAACATTCAGAAATATTGTGAACTAGAGAACAAAGCAATGTCTGCTTACACTTGGTTCCATCATAGTTGGGTCCACACACCTATGCACAGCACTACAGACTATCTCATCCAGTAACACTTGGACCAAGCTAAGAGATGAAAACAAGGAGGATTTGAAAATACCACTTTAAATTGATTCTTAGCAGTCAATAAAACCATTTCTAAAAAAATGTACTGTAAGTATGATATGAAATAATCCATAAATATCTATTTAAAAAAAAATGGTCTCTCAATACAAGAAAAGAAAAGCACAAAATAATGGTTTTCTAACCCAGCCAGATTCTAGTGCAAGAAAAAAAGAAAAAACTTGTAGACAGAAACTGACATCTTGCCCAATTCATTAATTAAAATCACTAGGCAAATGGAGCCTCAAGACAAGAGAAGTACTCCAAGAAGTGCCTGATGGTATTAACTGGAAGCAAACAAACAATTTTGGTTACACCTAGAACAACATAAATCCACAACATGAGACTGTGGACATTTTTTCAGGACCCATAATAATACATAAAGTTAGGTTAGCAAGTGGTTTAAACTTAATCTGTAATTAATATACAGTGTAAGCTAAAAAGGGGAAAAAAATTCAAAACATTTGGTAAAAGATTTCCTAAAAACTTTATTTTACAATTTTATGTGAAATCCATTTTATCATCAACATTTGTGCACCAAAACATACATTAAAATGGCTTTAGCTTGGATACATTTCATTTTAATGTGACCTAATGTAAAGATTACTGCTTCAAGGCTGCAGATATTGAGTTGTGGATATCAAAGCCATAATGTCTTTAATGAAAATAAACCATGTTCCAGAGGGACTCACAAAATTCCCTTTATTAAAAGAGTGGACAAAATGTGACACAGTCTTTCAGAAACATAAGAACAAAACTAGATTTATCTGCAAGAACATAGGACCAGTACAGTTTGGCTTTTCTTTTACATGCTGACTCCCATTATCACCACCTATACACAGACATATAGTTTGATTTGTAAGAAAATTTAAATTCAAATAGAAACCAAAACATTATCTCAAAAGTACACATTACCGTTGGCAAAACAAATTGATGACACAGTAACAATTTACCTGTTTGTTAAACTGTAGTAAATAAATGTGTAGCAATATTGCATGTAATGTTTAGCATTGGTTTTAAAATAGGGTGTGTTTTTGTACTTAGCATCAAACTGTTGATGTTGACCTGCAGCATAGTTTTAGACAGTTTTACATACACACTACTATGAAATGCATCCGATAAGAAAGACTTACTTTTCATCTGAGACAAATCTCCAAAGATAAAGTTGAAGGTAGTGTGTGTCTACCTGTATCTGTTGAATTCCATACTTGCCAAATGTTCTCAGACGTACACATTCTAGAAAGGTCTGTCCAAAGAGACAATAGGAATTTCTCATTTTGAAAAATAAAAGCTTTTCAAAACTTATCACTCAAGTTATCTTTTTAAATTTTATTTTAATTTGCACATATTTGAATCTGTTGTTGATACAAACCTTGAGACTTATTTTGACTATTCCAGTTAGTACTGACACTTTAGAAAATTCTACAGCACTGAATATTTCAATCTTCTCTGAGAAAAGTTTCTGAATATTGCTCATTAAACTGTTATCAACACTGTGAAAAAAAAAAAGTCAAAATATGTTGATATTTCATAAAAACGAAAAATATTAATGTATTTTTACAAGTTGTAAGGCTACTACCTAGGAGCATAATTCCACTGCTGTCTCCGACTTTGTTGAGCAGCTGAACTAAGTGCATGAGTTCTCCTGCTTGAATCACTGCTACGTTCTTTTCTGATACCCTCTTCATACAACTGGCCAACCTAAACAATGACATTTGAGATATATTTATATAAGAAGGTGTCTAACACAGACTTTTTTTCTGTAGCTCTAATGCTAATTGCCCATTTCCAACGTACCTGCATGTCTATAACAGTAATATCTTCAACAACACGTTTCATTACCGCCCTTACATTACGTGGCTCTATGGTATTTAGCCAGTCTCTTGTCTCAACACTTTTACGCAACATCTACAAAATGTACATTGATTCAATATATGTATCAAGGCATAGAACTTAACAAGACAAAACTTAAAACCAAACAGCACTAATATCAGTCATACACAAAGATTATACATTTGTCAACTAAGAACTGAAGCTCAAGGTTGACTACATTAATATCTCTTACAAAAGTAGAAAGTGTGAAGATCAATATAAATAAATTGTAATGATGTACTGGTAGTATCTGCCAATCCACAAGCACTATATAGAGATGATGTACCTGTGATATTGTTAGTCCTTGGAAACGAACATAATGGTTTAACAGTCTTTGTCCAGTTTCTTTGGCTAAAGCAAACAATTCCGTCATTGTAGTGACAGAAGTTTTATCTTCCACCATAAACTGCTCTTCAGCAAGAGAAAGCTGATAATAGAAAATTGTTGGATAATTATTTTTTTTAATGTGTGTATATTATATATATATTTATAATTATTTGTTTATTTATTTATAACGTGCCGTTTGGATAGATGGATGGATATATTTTTATAACATATGAAATATTTTTGAATCTACTATTTGTAACATTGAATAAAAAAAAACTTCCTTGATCTATTTACCAGATAAGAAATTGTTGCATTTTCCAAGTCAATACAAAATTTTGATAGAATCAAAAGAAGTGTTGGTGGTGTCATTGTTTTGTCTCCAGACACTTCACAGAAGTCCTAAAATAAAAATGTAAAAAACAAAATAGTATTTTTACACAATGAAAAAAAAACAACAACAAAAGTTAATAAGTAATTAATTCATAATTTTTTTTTTTTAAATAGTTAAAATCTCTTTATAATATTATCAAATATTTATTTGAATTCCATTTTCCATGTTTCTCATAAGCCTTTTTAATATATAATTTTATGTTGTATAAAAATAGCTGAACACTTACATTGCAAACTGAGCAGACATGCTTGATAAATGCCACAATTAAACCTTCCCGAACATCTTGACTACAAAATGGACCACGGAAATATGGTTTCATTGCAAATGTAATATCAGATGCAATAAATGCCTGCAGGGAGATTTTTAAATGTTTTCAAATTTTATAACAATTTACTACTTCAAACATGTTACCATGTAGGTAACAGCTTGTCAATGAGTAGGTTTTCACTTAAAGACAGTATAAAAAGCCTAATAGGAGACAACATTCTATTTTACCACATTTTTTATTATTCTAAAATATTGAATAAGTTATTGATATTTTTCTTTGTCTTAAACTCAGAACTGTTTAAATTGATACCTGTAAATTAATTAATACAGACTTGATTTGTTCCACAACTGATGTCTGTATGTTGCCTAAAAGGTCTGACAATCTGGCTTTATGATCCTGTTTACCGACTAGCCTTGGAGATGCCAAACTTTGTCTTATGTCTGTTAGGCAATCTAAAGGTTAAAAACATAATAATGAAAAGGTTCAATAAAATTATGATATAAATATATATATAATATATATATACGCACAAACAAATAATGATAAAAAAAACATTTTACTTAAGAATATAAGTAGGAGACCAGCATTACAATAATATTAATATGTTTAAATATTTTTACCCGCAAAATGTTGTTTGAGAGACTGCAAGTAATGTGCCACTCTGTCTTTAGCTCCTCTAGAAACTATTTCAGTTCCAGCTCTATAAATATATATAATATAAAGCATCTCAATGTGCTATCTATTTATTAACAAAAAAAATCAAAGATATAAATTTTGGAATGTAACATGAGGAAAAAATGGTAAAGTTCAAAGAGTTCTTATTAAGCCAGTTACCTTGAAAAATCAGTATCTGGAAGCAACTTGTTCATAGCTTGCAATCTTCTGTGGAAACGATCTAATGCTCTAACTAAGATTGTGTTATCCCCTGTCTCTTTCTGGAAATGAAGAATACAACATTCATCAAATCAAGGATCTATATTGAACAAGCAAAAAACTGCAAATAGAAATAGCTTACCTCAAGCTGAACTCTCTTCCTAACAAAACTGAAGTATTGTTCCATCAGTTCATTCACAAAAATGACCAATTTTCTCAATGCAATGGTGTCTAGTGATTCACTGAAATAGTGACATGCAAGGAAATGGGTTTTATGGTTGAAGCAAAATATTTCAAAATAAATTTTAGTTTAGGGAAGATAAAAAAAAAATTAAATATCAACAAAATACTAACTCTGCTTGAGGTCTGTTCAAAAACATATCATTGTATGAAGCAATCACCAAACAAATATTGCTTAGAAATCCATTGCAGCCTAAGTCTACAAAATCTAACACATCCTGATCAGGAAAAAATGTTAAAATACATTTAAGAACTTGGCAAAATAATATTACTAAAAAACAACTGCTTGATTTCTATTATTGGTTCAATGTCATTTAGTTATTCAATCAAGACAAATGAGTAGTTTGATCACATTCTACTTACCATACCAGACGTAACATAAGCTTGAGAAGGCCTCTGCTCAGTACCAGGAGTGGTTTCACCTATATACAGTTTAATCTGTCTATCCAACTCCTCAAGGTCTTCATCCAGCTTGTGTCTGGCACTTTAACAAGAATTCAAGTACTCAACAATCTATACAAACTGATGCTGTTTTTCACATTTTCAATGATTATAACAACAATAATCACAACAAAATTATTGGATGTATGACGGAATGTCACAAGCTGTTGCTACATATCAAAGGGGCTTGATTTTGAATCCTAACTCAAGTTGAGTTGTGTTTGCTGAGTGCCCAAAGAAACCCTCCCCACACCCTTTTTCATAAAAAAAAAGATTGAACTAGAATGCACTGAGTAAGTAATAGCATAAAAGACACGTGATGTTTTGGAAGTTATGCCAAGGAAAAATTAAAAAAAAACAACAAAACATGAATACAGAAAATCTACACATGGCCTAATTGTGCCGATGTGCCAAAAAATCAAAACTCTAAACTCTCTAATAGCTAACAGAACCAATAGTTAGCACTTGAAGTGCTAGTTTCTATTACAGAGAGAAAATCATTTTTAGCACTTAAAAATGATTTTCTCTCTGTAATTGAAACTAACACTCCAAGCAGTTTATTTTATCAAAGCAAGTGACAAAAACACTTAACTTTAATATTTGTTATGTCTAGTAGCAATATAAAAAACCTAATGATAAACTTTAGGAGTATAGAAGTCTTGACACAGTCTTAACTAAAAGTCATAAATAAAATAAACTTATGACTAACTTACTGAGACAAGAATTCCTGACACAAAGATTCAGCGGGCTCACCAAGTTGAAGCAATAGGTCAACACATTCTGTCAGCTGTTTGGCTGTTGACTATTAAAACATTTGACATTGAGAAAAAAAAAAGGTTTTATTATGATCTATTTAGAAAATGTAAACTAATAATCAACATTATTAATTGCTTTTCAAACTGATACCTCTTTCTGCTTGAACTTTTCCCTCAGCTTACAACACAGTTGTTTTATTATAGTTTCACAGTCACGATGAATGGCTTCGAAGCTGGGCATATGCTCATACTGGTGTAGAACTCTCTGTGCTTTGGTATAGTACCTGTGCATTTACAATATCAGATCAACAATTTATTCATATAATTTTAGATGTTCATTCATAAAAAGATAATGTTAAAAAATATTCATTAGTTTTCCGGGTTAAATCAGACAATCTCTTATTTGTCGAAACTGGGATTTCTAATGTATTTTTATAAATTCATATGGAATAATATGTGTTGTTATTATTGTATATTTCTGATGTTTTTTTTTAAATTACGGACTTTTTAAAGTTATTGTTTATAAGTTCAATGGTGTTTTTTTTACTGTCTGAACATTAGCTTGTAATACATCTTACTGTTCTCTTTTGGGTTAATTATGTCTTTTTATATTTTCTGGAATTAATGATTCCAAATATATGATATCTAGTATTGGCCTTACTTTGGTTTAATTTAATTGTAGTGCTAGGCTTTTATTAGGTTTGACAGATTTCTTTTAATAAAATGTAATGTCATGTTTGATATTGTTTTTATATTGAGTAAATATGTATTATGGATTTGTGGCCAAGGTCAATGAATCTGATAAGTAGTGATTGTTTCCTTTTTTTCAGACATGCCTACCCCCAAGACCCAGAATGTGGAACGCTCAGGTTGAAAATGTGGAATTTTGGGCCCCAATGTGGAACATATGCGCGTTTGTCAGCCATACTGTACGCAATACATAAAACTTCAATTATATTACTTTAATAACAATACTAGTTTGCTTCTTATTTTATAAATTAGATGTAAATAGTATAATTAAAAGTAAGAAAACCTTTAATTCATAATTATGTCCTTTGTTTGAAATCAATAGTTCTAACTCTATATCAGGGGTTCTCAACCTGAGGGTTGCGACCCCTTTGGGGGTCGATTGACGATTTGCCAGGGGTCGCTTAAGACCATCGAAAAAAATGGATTGTTATTGCCTACTCTTCTATTGCTGTATGTGTGAGCGTGTGGGGGGGGGGGGGGGTCACGGCAGAGTAAGGGATTGTTAAAAAGGGGTCGCCGAGCCTAAAAGGTTGAGAATCGCTGTTCTATATGATGAATTCTAACCAAAATGTATTCTAATGACCTAAACTCAAATGTTACTAATGTAATCTATTTTTATTTGTTACTACTAGATCTAGATCTAAATCTAATGACTAGATCTAGATTATTCTAGATCTAATCATCTACTTGATTATCTATCCTTTTCTAGGGCTCTACTCTAGTCAACATGCTGTCTCTAGTTCTAGATCTAAAATACGTAATTTAAGAGTCTACTAGTACTAGTCTAGATCTACATCTAATAAGTCCTCTACTAGTACTAGTCTAGATCTACATCTAATAAGTCCTCTAAGTCTAAGAACACAGATTATAATAATTATATTATAGTTTATAATATTTATGTCTAGAGTCTAGATCTATAGACTTATTGAGAACTAAATTTATTACATAATGATACATATAAATGATCTGGAATCTAGAGATCTATCCCCTTCTAAGTCTATTTCTAGATAGATCTAGATTTAGTATTGACATCTAGTTATCTAGATTCTAGTCTAAGTGCTAGTCCTACTTCTAAAAAAGGTCACTAAGTAAATAAATTAAAAATGTAATTATTTTAATTAGTAGATCTATAGCCTTATTTAGGCCTAAGCCTTACTGTGTCTAAGTTAATTAATTACATTTAGGTCTAGATCTAGATCTTTAATAACATATTTTTGTTAAAAATCCTTTTCTTAGATTTTACTTAGAAACCAGTTCAGTTGAGTTACTCAGTTAGTTAGAATAGACTAAAAATAGATCTAGTCGTTATACTAGACTAGATCTAGTACTAGTTATTAGTAGTAGAGCCATTGTCGGGAAAAGAAAGGGATTTAAATGGAACATTTGACTTATTAGCACTTACTAGATTCTAAGATTAGATCTAGACTAGTATCTAGACCTAGACTACTAGATCAGTAGATCTAGATGTTGATCTAGCTCAACCATATCTTCATAAATTTAGGACTCACCGGGTCCGGGAGATGAAATGTAAACAATAGACACAGACCAATATATATTTTATTTTGCATTCAGTATTTTCATTTCGCACTATTAATAAATAATGAAAAAACTGCGTTTTTTTTTTTGTGTCGGAATTCAGACTTGGCGGAACGAAAAATCGTGAATGTGGAACGGCGGAACATGTGAGCTTTTTTATGATTTTGCTGGACAGTTCCGCATTATGCGGAACTGTAGGCATGTCTGTTTTTTGGTTACTTTTAATAATTTGCATAATTTTCTGAATGTAAAAACATGCTACAATGCAATGCCTTTAAATGATTTTTTTTATTTTGTATATAATATTATTTTAATTGCTCAACTGCAACTAATGTTGTTCTTTTGGATGTAAGTCCCCTAAGTATTTAACAACTTATTTACCTAACAGCTTGCACGTATGCTTCCATTTCTATGCACTTGTTTAATCGAGCAGGAAGCTCAAAAAGGAATTGAAGTTTTTTCAAAAGGGAATGAACTCCAACTAATTTTGTAATCTGCTGTCTTCTGTCTTGTAAAGTGGCGCTGATGCTGGCAGAAAAATCTGTGATAGCAGACATATTAGATGCCAAGTGGTCCATTTCATCTTCCATTTTACGGAAATCATTTTTCATCTGCAATATTTTTAAATTTCATTTTTAGGTTACATGGAGTGCTTTTATTTAAATGAATAAGTCACAACTTTAGCAATTAAATAGGAGGCTATTAACAATATTTTTTAACTGAGATAATTTTAAAAAAAAACAATGATTCATCTGCAATATTTTTAAATTTCATTTTTAGGTTACATGGAGTGCTTCTATTTAAATGAATAAGTCACAACTTTAGCAATTAAATAGGAGGCTATTAACAATATTTTTTAACTGAGATAATTTTAAAAAAAAACAATGAAATTGTGAAGTACTCAAAAAATACCTTTCTAATAGTATCCGTAGCACTTATGAACTTATTATAATTCTCATACACCAGTGTTTGCATGTCACTGTCTAGTCCTCGTATTTCACGCACCATTTTTTGTTCTTCATCCATCAGGTCAGTGAGAGATTTCTCCTGCATAAATCAAACATATAACAAAAATGGCTTGGCAAAAGAAAATATTATAGAGGATAAAAAAATAGACCAAGAATTAATGGAATAAATAATAATTAAAGATGTGAGGAAAAAATGTAATATAAAATTGATAAGATGATAAAAACAAAAGGTAATGTTTTATTAAAAAGAAAAACAGATATTGGAGAATTACATTAAAAAAAACATACTGAACATGGTTTTGACAATCCTCAATAATGAAGTTTAAAAAAAAAAGGTAAAGTTTGAGTCGCAATACACATACATATGAATGTTATTCAACTTTGACTAGGAATATACTTTTACCTGAATAAGTTTTGATAGATAAGTTTCAGGCTGAAAATGGGCTCCATCAATGTTACATGGATTTCCTGCATCTGGGTCTTCATTTTCCAAACCATAAAACGATTTTAAGTCTCGCCGATAAGGTCTTTCATCCTGTACAACTGAATCTGGTAAAATAAAATGAAACAATATAAAAACAAGCTACTACTTAACTAAGACCTTCTTGCTGATTCAAAAATCTTTTTTTTTCTCCTCTACGTCATAAAGAAGAAAATGAAAAAAAGTCCTTTTTTTTCAATGAGGGGAAATTGTAAATTTACTAGTTTAGAGAATATTTTTTTTATTGATATTATATTAGATAATTTCTGGTGACCAAAAATATATCATCAGCATAGGTTGGCTGGCAAGTAAAGCGAAATGGTTTTAATATGAATGGCTGTGTGTATTTTGTTTCTTCTTCAACTTATTAATTTTACTTGAGGAGAAGCTTTTGAATAAAGTATAGAAGATATAGTACTGTATAATATTCTGCAATTGATAAGTTTATGTAAATTTTCAAATAAATTTTTAAAAAAACATTTTACAGTGAAATTTCTGTAATTCCCTCTCAGGTAAAAAGTGTGCTTGAGAAAAACTAAAAAACTATTGTAAAGAGTAAGACCACTGCCTTTTCTTTGACTTTGAAATGAAACACTAATGTTAATCATGACAAATGCATGTGCAATTGCAGCATTAATTAATAAAGTTCTCTTAACAGTATTACTTTAATAAATATCATCTAATCTACTATAGTACAGTGGTTGGTTCTCAAACTGTGGTCTGAAGACCTATGAGATGACCAGAGGGTCTACAGAAAGATGAAAATAGGTATATACAGTTAAAATAACTTCATTGCTAAAAGCTAGTTAATCTGATAGGATAATTTAATAATAATCAACAGGCCACAAACTATTTTTATACATGTCTATTACGTTCTATTGTATGTTGACCTAAACCCAAGATTTCAATACATTCTTCACTTGGATATTCCTGACTGCGCGTTGAGCTATTTTGCACATGGACAAATTTAGATCCCAATCACAAATGATCCATACTAATACAGGAAATATTGAAATATAGACCAACGAGGAACTTAAACCACTGTTTGAAAAAGGATATCACAAATTCTAGCTACAAATACAGATTTCAATTTTATGGGTCATTGTACAGATGTTGTTGACTGCTTACAATTTTCTTATTTGGTAGAACGTGGATAAAGTACAGACTAGAAATTTTTGCTCAAAAAGAGATTTGCAGTAACTACTTACAAACATGAAGCCAGACATAAATACATTCATAAAATCTCATGAACATTAATTTTTTCTAAAAATATAATCTATATAATATAAACATTCCTTCAACAAAATTTTTTTTTTTTTACATTTGTAACTTAAACAAATATAATTATAAAATGCATTTATGTACCTTTTTCCTTGTGGTCTGTTTTAGCTATATAATAATTATAAAGGGGTCTCAGAGTAAAAAATATCGAGAAAGTCTGCTCTACTGAGTAGAGGCTCTAGTCTAGTAAACTAGACTAGTTGAGTTGGTCTAGAGACTCTGTCTCTGGATTAATGTCTTTAGACACTTTAGTCATGCATTGATGGATTTAAATTTCAAGTACACAGACTCTAAGTCTAAACTATTCACGAGAGACTCTAGATTTAAGTAGATGATTAGATCAAAATATAATATTTAAAAAGTATTTCACTAAAATCTAGTGACTACTGAGTATATCCAGATCGAGTCTTCTGTCTATACTATTTAATCTACATCAGTAATCAGTAGTCAGTCAGAGTATAGATCTACTATATTTATATCTAGATTAAGTGAAAGTTAATTCACTTCACTGTTATAATCATATGTTAAGTTATTAATTTTAACTGTTACTGTTAATTAAGTAATTCACCAGAAAACTGTGACTAGATTCCCTCCCCCCCATGCCCTAGGGGGCTAGCCTAGCTAGGATCATAACTAAACTATATCTAGATGATAGATCTAATTAATAATACTTAGGACTTAGTCATACTAATAATAGTAATAATACTTAATAGTCTAGTTACTCTACACTCTAGTAATTACTAAACTAATTATGTCTACTTTATTTAACTTTAAATTACTACATTAAATTTACATTATTATGATTATTATGTTATACATAGACTAATTAGTATTAAATTAATTACTAATACCGTTTGAGGCGTTTGTGGGTTGGGAGGTTCTTCTTGGAATCATTTTAGAGATGTTTTTATAAAATCAATGTATCATAATGTATGTTTAAAGTCTGGAGCTAGATCTATTCGATTTCGTCTTTTTGTTTATTTCCACTTCTTAGTTCTGTGTAGATTCTAGATGTATATCTAGATCTAGTTTAGATCTAATGGTCTTGCTCTTTTTTTAGAGAAGTTCTATTAAATGTACAAAGGGACACCACTCTTAAAGAAAATCGTATTGTTACACAAGCATGATAGTAGAAATACAAACATTGCCTCATTAATGATTAACTGCATAGATTTAGAACTTCATTAGTTGAATAAGTAGATTCTAGATATATGTGTAGATCTAAACTTAAATCTATATCTAATTATTTGTCATAGACTGTCAGTGTACTAGATTCTATTAGAGTACTAAGAGTAAGACTAACAAATCTAAGCATTGTCAATCTGAATCAGTGAATGTAAATAATAATAATTTAATTACAATAATTTAATATTATTATAACAAATATACAATAATTTGAATAATATAATATTTTTTTATAATAATTATCTAATATAGTCTCTATATATATTTAATAATAAAATTATTAAATAATTTAGTAATAAATTAGAATCTACCAAAAAAAATATAGATCTATAATTATAAATATCAAGACTTTTCCCCTCTGACCTGAAATAAAAATTAATTTTATTAGTATCTCCCCTTCCACTTGTCCTACAATGATGATAAATTTAGCATGTTTGGAAATATTTTTTTAAGCCCTTTTCAATCATATAGGTTTTATTAGTATATTGTGAGTTTGAATTTGTTATCGAACTACTATTAATAATGATGTACCAATATGAATCATGTCATAATTCAAATTGTCACATTATGTGTGTATTAGTGTATGATCATGATCGACTTAAGATTTTAAATCTAATCTAGATTCTTTATCTAGTCTACATCTACTGTATGATGTTATGTATCAATATTGTAGCGTTTCTCACTGTCCAGGTTCTCTTTAAACTTTAAGAACTTAGGGCTCCAAAGTAGCGTAACAATTTAATGTCCAATAAATTGCAGCCAACACTGTACGATTGGCAACATGTAACACTGACTGTAAAAATATTTCAATGTTTAAAATTATAACTATACTGCCGTATCAACTCTTGCACTGGCCTCTCTGCCTCGTCTTAGACTTGCACTGGGTTCAACAGTTCAGGACTGACTTCACACACTGGGCTCGTTGTGTCGGACTCAATGGCAGATCAAGATCATCTCATACTTGCTGGACAGTGTGCTGGACTGTAGTGAACCGTTTTGACTGTGACACCTCCGCTCTTTATATAGTGTCCCCGCTAACCTTCCGGCTGATCACATGATCACTCCATTCAATGTGCCTGAGTACTATTCACAACACAGATCCTTCCCGAACTGTCCCTCGCCGCAGGTGGCCGCTGAAACTCATCTAGCACTGGCCTGGGGTGATTTGCATTTACTAAAAACACACATCACTAACCCATCTGTGTCACCACCAGGTTTATAACTATAATATTTATATTAGTGTATGTTTGTTTGTAAAATGTTTTACTTATTTCGGATGTTCCTTCAAATTTGAAGATAATTACTTCCTAGTCCAAACCTACCGCAGGATGACAAGGGATGGGAGCGGGCAGGGTTTGAACCCGAGACCATCGATAAGTCCGAATGACAGTCCAGCGCACAAACCGCTTAACCAGGTAGCCATCCAGTATGATTGAGTACATATATAATTTTGACTTAGTAATAGACTATATTACTGTAATTAATCTAGTTACTTTCTAGTACAACTAGATCTAGTCTAATTATTCTGGTAGACTCCATTCCATTATCATACTTTAATATTTTAAGAATATTTATAAAAATATTATTAAATATGTTTATCTTAATCTTTGATATTTTGAGACGGCTGTTCATGGGGGCAGATGATGTAAGTTTCATGTTTCTGTAGCTTATTAGATCTAGAATCTAGATTTAGTCAAGTCTGTTATGTGACCAGCTCATTATTCCCTCATCTGCCCTATAGACCACAAGGCCTGTAAGGGGAACTTTACTTTTTTTCATTACCCCCTGTTCAGATAATCTTGTCAAGTGCTTTACCTCTGAAGTTCTTTGCAACCATTCATTCACTTTACTCACAACTTGTAAAAATAAAAGTTAATTCTGTCACAATGTAGACCATAAATGAATATAATAAGTTGTGACTTTGAAGTTTGATTTTAAAGGTTTTACCCTTTTTTTTATTTAGAATTCTTTAAAGTTATTGTAATATTGACAAGACTTAAAATAGCTTTCAAAAATCTTAAATTGAAAACACACATATATATTAATTCTTGTCACAGCTTCGTTTGAGACTCTTTTAAACTTTATATAATTTTATTCTAACAATACTAATCAATGCTTGTATTTATTTTTAAAGGTGAAATAATTTTGACAATGAAGCCGGAGACATTGAAAAAAGTGAGGCAACTTCAGAGTCAGCCATCAAAAATTAGAAATATATGTATCCTTGCCCATGTGGATCATGGTAAGATAGATCTTAGATTTGCTTTTAATACAATTGATTCTAATCAATTAGAAATCTAATGTACTTAATCATGTTAGCCCTTGTGATTGGCTTGCTTGACTTACAGTCTTTAAATGCTGTTTTTCACTGCCATTCTAGTTCTAGAAATGATTGCAGCGTCATTTTCTTTATTTTATTAGTATTGGGGCTCTTCAATTAATACAAAGTTATCATAATGTTCTACCTGTTGAAAAGACCACATGTCTGCCATCATTCTCACTCTATTCCTGCATGTTGATAATCTATCAACATCAAATGTTTATAGCTACAGCTCATTTATTACACTGCTTATTTTTCTAATAATAAGGCTTGTCTTCGAGTCCAAAGATTAATAATAATAATAAATAAATTAATTATTAATTAATAATAATTTTCTAATAATTCTAATAACTTTGTGCTTACAAGTTGAGTTGTTGATAATGAAAGAATATATTTTCTTCATTTGCTTCCAGAATATAATTCACCATCACTGCACCATAAAATACATTTATATATAATGTTAATGTAATTGATCACTATAGTCATCTGAATCCAATTGACATATTGTACTAGATTTTGACTGCTCTGTATTTGTGGTTTGAAAATAATATTGAAAAGCTGTTGTTAGTACTATAGAATACTTATCTCAAAAAGCATATTTTGTCTTTTTTTTAAACAACTTTTCAAATTTCCTAAACCATCTATCCAACACAACAAAATTATACTTGGGCTAGACTATTGTACATCCAGGGAGAGATAACTACACTCTGTTAATAAAAATAAAGAGATCTAAGTGGCTCTTCAACTAAACTATTTGATTGATGGAATGAAGGAAATGACGTGTCACTTCTAACTATGTAAACTTTTGCTTTATAAATGGTATTTGACAACTTTTTTTTTATTAGGAAAAACTACAATAGCTGATTCCTTAGTAGCCAGTAATGGCATCATCTCTAAAAGAAATGCAGGAAAGGTAAGGAATTCTTATAATAACCATTGTAAAAAGAAAGGTGATTTAAAAAATGAACTACAGGAAAACATTTCTTGGCTAATAACACAAATTTTAATTATCATTTCAATTCAATTTATTTGTTAGGCTTATACATTATGTAAACTTATCAATAGTATTTAAATTTGCAATAAAAAATAATTGTTCACTTTTTATTGTAAAAAATGTACATATAGAATAGTACATTAGTATACCTAAAACGAAGTTTTATTTTCATTAATATTTATCACTTGTATTAATGGCTAGATTCGGTACATGGACAGTCGACCAGATGAGCAGGAAAGAGGAATCACCATGAAATCAAGTGCAATCACTCTTATCTATGATAAATCTTCCAAAAGTAGATCCTTTTTTTTATTTGCGACTGGTAAAAATAAAAGACCAAATCTAAAATGTATTTGATGTACATTGTTTTTTTTTTACTCATAATTCCATTAAATATTTTTAAAAGTAGATCTTAATAATTAATAATATTAATAATCCTACAATTGTATTGCATTTTTGGTCACAAACGACTTATTTTCATTCCAGAGACAGACAACAACCCATTATCAGATCATTATTTAATCAATTTGATAGACTCCCCTGGCCACATTGACTTCTCAAGTGAAGTTACTACTGCAGTTCGACTGTGTGATGGAGCCATAATTGTAGTTGATGTTGTCGAAGGAGTATGTCCTCAGGTCAGAAAGTTTTTACATTAAACAGCTTAGAAAACTTTGCGTTGGTTTACAATGACAAAATAATGCATGTCAGCTTTAAGGTTTGTTAGCAGAGAGAGTAGGATTTCATGCCAGTTTGTGTCTTAAGGATTTAAAGCGTTGGAGCTTTCAGTAGAAATTATTTGGAGTTTGATAGAATTTAGTTCAGTGTAGAGTTTTGACATACTATCAATGAATTTTCACATTTATACTCTTAATGAAGTCTCATCATTTATAATAATAATGAAGTTTTATCATTTATAATATTTTAAAACTTTCCTCATTTATACTATTAATGAAGTTTCATCAGTAATGTTTGTGTCAACATTTTTTTTTTTGTTTCAAACTAGACCCAAGCTGTATTGCAGCAATCATGGCTAGAAAATTTAAGACCAATATTGGTGCTCAATAAAATTGATCGTCTCATCTCTCAGCTCAAAATGACACCTATTGAAGCTTATTATCATTTAATACAAATTTTAGAGCAGGTAAATTTTAGTATGCAAATTATATTATATCATGTGATATTTATGGAATAAAATTATAAAATTCTTTTAACTTTCTCATTTTTCTTATTGATGTTTTTAGATGAATTTGTTTACAAATCAACTGTTTACTTTTAATGCCATGGAAAAGTTATCCTCTGTAAGTTTGATGATTTTATAAAAAAGAAATATAATTTATTACCTCACTTTAGCTTTCAATTTTGATTACTATGTTCTTTATAAATGAATATAGAGATGCATAATGTATAAATGTTTTGAAATATACTAAATTATAACTATTTCCTAATTTCTTGGCTTTTAAATAGTTAATACTTTTTTTTTTCTTCAGGAAACAGACAAGGAAAGCAAAGGAGTTGAAATTAATGTAAGTGTTTTATCTAGTTGAACTATAATCAGAGTTTACTTATTTAGGAATACGAACTCAACTTTCTTGATATATAATAGGGTCATTTTTTTATATTTTTTTTTATGATATGAAGTGATATATAGGGTTGAATTGGATTCCAAATCAAGGTCTAAAGCAACTGTTATAGCTATCCACCAAAATAATATCCTTACCTTACTAAACTGTTGTGGCAGTCGACATAGAAACCATAAACTCCCCCTGCATTCTTTGATGTAGACTAATAAATTTATATAAACTTTTATTGGATACTATTTAAAATACTATACAAATATTGTTTATATTAGCTTAGTTGTAGACAAAATCAATTAAATAATGAAATATTTAATAAAACTATAGTTTAAGCTCTTATTTAGTATTATAGCATGCACTGCCATTGTTTACTTTGGGAAGTATGTTAATTGCAAAGCTATTTTATTCAGTTTTTCTAAAATATATGAAGAAAATTAATTGAGATCAATATTTTTTGTCCATGTAAAGTGTTGGCCATCTTATATAATAATAAGTAAACAAATCTTAAAATTTCAGAATAGGTTTACCAGTCAATTTCTTATTGTGCTAAAAAATTTTGCATTCATCAAATGTCAGTCCTTAATTCTGTTTTCATTTTTTATTTAATGTTGATTTTAGTCAAGCCTTGCCTTGGTTAAATCTTGTGTTTTGTTTTGTTTTACAGTCATATGACTGGACAGTCATTGAAGATGAGGAAAATCACAAAAATATTTTTTTCTCACCAGATCTGGGAAATGTAATTTTTGCCAGTGCACTTGATGGCTGGGGATTTAGGTGAGATTTAAATGCATTATCTTGATTGTTTTGTTTTTTCTTTTATCCAAAAAAAAAAAGTTTGGAAAATATTGCTTTAAGCTTGTTACAATTGTTTTTTCTAATTATGATATTTTTTTTTTTTATAGATTAGGTGACTTTACTCACTTGTATGCAACCAAATTAGGTGTGGAAGAGGAAATTCTTCACAAAACAATGTGGGGTGATTACTATATAAACATGAAAGCTAAACGCATCATGAAAGGTGCCCAGGTGACCATTCTTTAAATTTATCCATGTTATTGTTTTTAATATAAGTTCATTCTGTTGAGTAGTGTTCTGTCGGTCTTTTCAATTCATTTATTCTAACAATCAATCATTCATTCAGTTTTGTACTTATATCAAATCTAAGTTGTCCCTTACGTTATTTTGGGGTTGAATCAGCTATTTAATCTCACTGTGAAATGAGAGTTGATGATACAACTAAAAGAGGCGAGTACTTGCCTGAGTAACATTCTGCCCCTTGTAAACCACAGAAAAGAATTCCTCTTACCTGCTTTCTGGACATATGGCTATAGCTAGGAAATTTTCATGCATATGATATTAGTTGTGAATAATGTAAAATATTTTTGTTTTCAACAGTTGAATGGGAAGAAACCTTTGTTTGTTCAGTTTGTGCTAGACAGTATTTGGTCAGCATATGATGCAGTGCTAGAGAAGAAGTAAATATTTTCTTACATCAAAATTTAATAGATCTAGCTAAATTACATTTAGAATTAAGTGTGTTTTTTTTCCACAAGTCACTATCAACAGTTAATTATTTCCTTTTTTTGAAAGAACGTCTGTAATTTATAATATAAGATAAAGTTTAAGGTTAAGATGGCATAAAACAATTCACCTTGAAAACATTTTGTTATTTTAAGGGATGCTGCCATGACTGAAAAAATTATCAAGTCATTGAAGCTTAGTATTCCACCAAGAGACACACGTCATAAAGATCCAAGAGTTTTGCTTCAAGCAATTATGGGTCTCTGGTTACCGTTATCTAATGCCATATTAGGTAATCATCATTATTAGTTTATAGTCAAGTTCATATTAGGACTAAATATTGTTATAACCTTGCCATGCACACCACCATCCAATGTAGTGCAGAAGGTGCGCACTTTTAGACACTAGACTAGGAAGGATGTTGACATTAGTGAAGAGAACGATTTCCACCCAAGTCTAGAGCCGAAATGAAGATGCTGTGCTCAAGGCAGATTTCTTATGTGTTTGTCATGTCTCTGTGTAAATAAATATCTATGTCTTGTTGAGTTGCTTCCTTTGAGTTCTTTTTTTTGGGGGATTTTTTAGATACTGTTACAACATGTCTTCCGTCACCATTGGAGATATCAGATGAAAGAGTACAACAACTTATGTGTAATAAAAGCCGACAATTTTCTTCACTTCCCAAGGAGACTCAGGACTTGAAGAAGGGTAAAATTTTGTCTTGCTTTAGTATAAAATATTTTTAGCTATCTTATGCATGTTGTATGTAAAGCTACATATTTATAAAATTAGTTTTAATCTTGGACTCTTTATATATTTTTTTTTGTATGTCTAGATTTCCAAGCATGTTCTTCATCATCTGATGCTCCAGTCATTGTTTATATCTCTAAAATGTTCCCTATGGATAAGACTAGCCTCCCTCAGAACAGAGCTAGGTAGATCATCAACCTACATTTATAGTGTTAATGCATTATTTTTGTTTATCCAATTGTTAAGAAATTTACATCGTAGTTCAATTCAATATTAAGAAGCTTATTTCTCTTTCATTAATATTGCTACAAATTTTGTGAGTTTATATCAAAATCAGTTACCTGTTGTTGTTTTTCTGTTAGTTTATATAATTCTTTGCTAGAATGTAAAAAAAAACAAACAACAAATTTAATGTGAGAATATTATTTTATAGGCCTCTCACTGATGAGGAGCTGCAGCATAGACGAGATGAAGCTAGAAAACGCCATGCTGCCATGCAGCTAGAAAAATTACAAAGTATTTCATCAGAAAATGATGATTTAACTGCCAAGCCTCTTACTACAAATTTGTCAGGTAAAAACTAACTTTTACAACAAAGTAAATTATACTTCTAAAACTGTAACTAAAATAATTAACCCAATAGGTGCCTATTTGCGGTTTGAAAAATCTGTAAAATACCCTAAGCAATGAGGGGGTCAAAGTAAGTCAAGTTTCCCCTTGTGATCTATGGGGCAGATGATGTTAAGATCAGAAGTAATAAAATATTTTAAAAACTTTCTTATTTATTGTCTACATTCATTTTTGTAATGTCTTTAATCCTTAGTTTGTTTAGTTGATTGTATGTTTTTCTTGTTGACTAGTAAATGTTGTTCTACTTAAAGGCACACCAAATGTCACAGTCAATGATGAGAATGATTATGTATTTATTGCTGTTGCAAGGATTTTCAGTGGAACTTTGAGAAAAAATTCCACAGTTTTCTTTCTGGGCCCAAAACATAATCCAGGGGAAGCTTTTAGTGAGGTAAATTATTATACAAATAAAAAATAATAATTTTCCAATATACAGCATTGATTCTAAATAAATACACTCATCCTTTGTAGACTTTGTTCCCACTATTTGGGTACTTTCAAATATTCCCATATCAAGCAGACCCAATCATCTCAGTCAAGTTGACTAATACTTCAAGAACATTCTTTTTATCTGTGGTACTCACTGTACTATACCTCAGCAGTAAAAAAAAACAAAAAAAAAAACTTTAACATAATGAAATTAAAGAAAAAGGAAATGTTAATTAAAGAATATAAATGTTTGATGGAAACATTCTTTTATAAACTAAAGGACTAGAAAAGTTAATGGGATAAAAAAAAATCTGCAGTTTATTGAACATTGTAATTGAGATGCAAAATCTGGGACACACTTTTTAATCTGTATTATAAATTAGACTATGGCAGTTTGTACTGTTCGCTAGTACTGATATTAGGGTGGTATTTTATTAGTCACATATATTTTTCTATTGGACTCTCAAAAAAAAAACAACATGAAGTGGCTAACTTATTTTTGTTTTACTTTTAAAAAGATGAGCCTATTGTGTATTTTTATATGCATGCTATAATCATCAAACATCTAAATTAAACCATTTTTTTACATTTGATTTACAGCTTTGTTCCCTGTTCCCTGAAGAATTCCAGAGTAGGCCAGAACTTCAAGTTAATTATCCCCACATTATAGCTGTGCATATTAAAGATCTGTACCTCCTCATGGGAAGAGAGCTTGAAGCTCTAGATGAGGTGTCAGCTGGCAATGTATTTGGTATTGGAGGACTTGAATCAATTGTCCTGAAGTCAGGAACTCTCTCCTCCACAGTGGCATGCCCAGCTTTTACAGATATGTTTTTTGATACCTCTCCCATTGTCAGAGTAGCTGTTGAACCAGCCAATGCATGTAGGTATTTTGTTCATGATAATTTCCTATTTTAAAACTTTAAACACTTATTTATAAAGAATAATAAAATCTGCAAAAGATTGGTGTTAAACAATGCAAATAAATTCCAATATTCTTATTTGTTATTCTAATGGCATTGATGCCCGTAAAGAAAAAGAAAACACTTTACAACTTTAGTACCAACTAGTTAAATTTCATCTCAAGACATGTCAAGAAAAGTTGTTTTCATTGGTGCCACATACACTTATAGCTTATTTTATTATTTTCATTAATTAAACTATTTTTGTTGTTGTTGTTTTAGGTGACATGAATGCCCTCATCACAGGCTTGAAACTACTCAACCAAGCAGATCCTTGTGTAGAGGTCAGAGTTCAGGAAACTGGTGAGCATGTGATCATTGCTGCTGGAGAAGTGCACTTACAAAGATGTATTGATGATCTTAGACAAAGGTAACATTGTTTTTTAAATCAGTGCTCGAAAGTGTTTAGTTCACTCTAAACATTGGTTGTTGTTTTTTATTGCATGTCTCCATGTGAAAAGCATGTTCAGGATGCTATGGTCTTATCTGTTTTGAAAATATGTGGAAAGAGTTATCTGTCATCATCATCTCCATTTAGGTGAGGGCTTGAGAGGTTCAAATCCTCTCTTGCAAAAGCCCTGGACAGAAACCCTGCTGTCTTGCATGGTGCATACATGTCACTATGCATGTCAAGAATTTTTGGTTTTCCAGACCTGTTGAGACAGAGATCAGCAAGTCTGGGACAGTCAAACAGTTTCCTCTTCTTCCCCGCAGCGGGGGCACCATGAAGTGAATCAAAATCTGGCCATAGCCCTGAGAAATATGGCCAACAGGACAGTGGTCTGTCCTGCACTGTGCTATAATAGCTTGCTCAGGCCTGGACAGCCTCCACCACGGGGAAGTGTGGTCAGGGCGCCTCATGCGCTCCCAGACTCCACTGGCTTTTTGGGACTTGTCCCAGCACTCAAACCACTTTTCCATTTCTGTTTTTTTAATTATAGCCTAAGCATGATGAAAACTTACAGTGGGTGAAATTAGCCATCCCTGGTAGGCCAAGGTGTCTGCAATAGTGTTGCCAGTCACACCTATATGACTCGGTACCCACTGCATTATTACAAGGGTGCTATAGCATTGCTTTATGTTGTGTGAAGCCATGATGACAGTGTCAATATTGGGGGGGGGCCATGGTCCAGGGCTTTGCAAAGCCTGTAGTACAGGTTTTGAGTCAGTGACCACAACAATCTGTGTTGCCCTCATCATATGTCCCTTGCCGAGTTGAGAGTCAATGACCTTAAAGGCTTCACAGACTGCCATGGCCTCCATATCAAAACTGCAAACACTACCACATGATCCAAAGATTTTGACTAAGTCAGAGCAAAGAAAGTCAATGTAGGCTCCATAGCCTGCTCTTCCAGAATCTGTCAATGCCGACCCATCAGTAAATGCAAAAATGGCACTGGGCTTGAAGGCATTAATGGTCTCCAGTGCTAGAATTTGAAGGTCGTTAAATAAACGAAATAAATACAAAATAATAATGGCAATGACTTCGATTAGAATGAATGCAGTGTTTCACATGGCTACCATGGCTATTGCGGCCTGCTTATCTCTCCACATTTGATGCAGACTATGCAATATGAAAATAGAAGATTCATCAAAGTACAGGGATATTTGAAAATTATAGTAGTATTTGACTATACTTGTTCAATGTAGCATAAAAGTTTGTATTTCTTTAGTTAAGTCTTGTTCCATCTCTCTTAAATAATCTATAATAAATAATAATTTAAATCTCTGTTACTTAAATTTTTCTGAATTGCAAACTGTTTTTAAAATGTTATTGGTCTATATTATAGTTCAAATCAGCTATTTATTTTGATTTTTTTTTTCTTTTTTTTTTTAATTACATTTTGAAATCTCATTTGTAAATGAATTTTTTCTTAGGTATGGCAAAATAGAAGTGAATGTTTCTAAACCAATTGTGCCATTCCGAGAGACAATAGTACTGCCCCCTAAGGTAGACATGGTTAATGAAAGTATACAAGATCAAGGAGATGATGATGACAACAGTGGAATTATACACGTTTGTACTCAGATAAATTTAAAACAAATAGCTCTTCACATTTACAGTATAATTTCTAGTTTACCTGTAAATTTATCTTTTATTTAAACCATGCTAAAATAAAATATGCTAAAACTTTTAGATGAAGTGTCTGGTTATACCTACATTGCAGTCTTCAACAAAACTTTAAAATCATTAGATATTTTTATAAAGCTTTTTCTTGTTTATTATTTACTTTGACAATTAATGTTGAGTTCTCTGTTTAAACTGACTTAGATATAAAAAAAAAAAAAAAAAAGAAATAAACGAGCAAAATATAAAAAATACTTTTAAAAAATAAAAAGGCTTATGTAAGAAGTTCACATTAACAGCTATAGATATTATATAAGCTGTAACACTCTCAATACTGTAAGACTTATTTCCCCTTTTCAATATCAGACAAAATTAATTAATTACCACTATTTCGCTAACTAATTTTTTTTTTAATTGATTCATGTTTTGTTTGGAACAAGGAATAATTGTGCAAAGTTTCAACCTGATCAGAGAATGGGAAGTGAAAGAAATAACTTGGTCAAAATTTGTACCAGACAGACAGTAAGTTGATATAAGGTTTTTAAAAACTGTTAAAAAGAATTAGATCTTTTCATTCATAGCAGGCCTTTTTTTTTCTTTTCTAGGCATCAACAATAAACAGGCAATGCCATTTGCTATTAAGAGCAGCTCCATTGCCTGGTGAAGTTGCTGAGATCTTGCATCAAAACCAACAGCATTTAAAATTATTGGATTCTATGACATCATCTAGTTCACAGGTTTATTACTTTTAAAGAATTTAGTTTTCATAGAGATTGTACAGCACATCAAATCAATAGTTCTTTATTTAATGTCTTTGTCATATAGTGGCACTGTTTTAAGCTTGTTTGTGCTTATAAGGTCTTTGAACTACGTGAGGCTTATTGCATCCCTTTCTGTATTTGTTTTATAATTAAGCCTATGCTAATCGTTAACCGTAGGCCACAGAAACAGATGACCTTTATATCATCTGCCCTATAGACCACAAGGTCTGAAAGGGGAACTTTTTAATCTTTTAATAGTTTGTCATAAACTAATCATGATCATTTATTTGTATTTGCATAGTGTGCACTATCAGGCAGTGCTAAAGAAACATTTTTGGCCATCAAGCAGAAGCTGAAAGAAGAATTTGAAAAGTCTGGACCGGAGTGGAGTGGGGCAGAAAATTGTATCTGGTGCTTTGGTCCACGAAGATGTGGCCCTAATATTTTACTCAACCACGTGAAGCGCTATAACAGGCCTTCAGTGTGGCAGCCTCTTGAGTCAAGTGAGCAGGAGCCCTCCAAGCTGGTTGAGTTTGATAACAGTATAATCACAGGCTTTCAGTTAGCAACACTGGCTGGACCACTGTGTGAGGAGCCCTTGCATGGAGTTTGCATCATAGTAGAAGACTGGTGGTATGGAGAGAAAACAAAGTCACATGACCTGACTCAATCTACAGTGAATACTGAAGAAAATATAGACAGTGTAAACAAAAGTTTATCACAAACAGCACTTTCAGACAGTATACAAAGTATGGAGTCAGAAAAAACACAGCCCTCAAAACAGACTTCTGTAATCCCAGGTTTTTACTCAGTGCAATTACAGGACAGTAATTATGGACCATTATCAGGCCAATTGATCTCATCAGTAAAAGATGGCTGTCGTAGAGCTTTTCAAGCACAATCTCAGAGATTAATGGCAGCTATGTATAGCTGTGAAATTCAAGCAAATATGGATGTTTTAGGTAATTTACAATGTACTCAAGTTTGATTTAAAAAATAATGTAGGACTTGTGAATAAATTAGTGTTAAAGTGCATTAAAACTCTACTTACACGCAAGTATAAAAGTTGAACATGGCCTGGTAGTTTTTCTTTGCATAGAATATAAAGGTCAGTTGGATTTCTGGACTAAATCCTTGCAGCTTATAAAATATTGGTATACTTCAGAGGGTCATGGTTTGATGTTCACCTGTTTCTGTGATGTGCACATCATCCTACTCTCACCAATAAGGTGTCATAAACACATCAGAGGGAGGTGGGCATTACATTTTACATTAACATTTTTGAATTACAAATACTAGCCTCCATGTGAGTCTCACAGTTTGGATTTATCACTCACTGATCACATTCTACTTTAATGTTTTCTTACCTTCTACAGGTATAAAACAATATTTTAGTTACTAAAAAAATTCGTTCTGCATGGGAACCAGTTTTGTAATGATTTAGATACATAATTAGGAAAATCTTATATATACATCTTTTTGTTTTAGAATATCTACTCTGACAAAGTCTTGACATCTTTTTAATGATATTGCTGACTTTAAATTGCTACTGTTGGTCATCTTAAGAAAAAACTATTTTTTGTTTATTAGGAAAACTTCATGGCGTGTTAGCTAAACGTTATGGTCAAATTTTATCTGACGATCTGATGGAAGGCACAGCAATATTCAATATCAAGGCAGTGCTTCCTGTCATTGAAAGTTTTGGTTTTGCAGAGGACATGCGCAAAAAAACAAGTGGCCTTGCTTCCCCACAGCTTAAATTTTCACATTGGGAAGTAAGTCTTCAGTTTATTTTTGACCTACTGCTTTTTATAACCTTTTTTGTATTTCTATCACTAATTCTAAGTCATTGTAATACAAAACTAAGTGATAAGCTAAGCCTGGACTAGATTAACACTTGGAACTTCAGCATAGCACTTTATTCGAATCATATGTTTCTGAGTCAAGATACATTTTTCAAAGATTATATTTTGGTGGGGGTCAACACCAAATTAGATTGGAAGAGAAAGAGATATAATGATATATAAGTAATTGTTTGTCCATATTGACTTCTCTTTCTCCTGTTGGTCAGCTGATTGTAACCCTATTATTTTGATTGGTTACTTTGGGTTCTATCGGGTCTATGTATATGAGTGAGTTGTAACCATTTATGTTAAGATGTGTGATTGATATTTAATAATCATTGTGACAGCTTATTTAAAGTGAGCGAGCGAACCCCTTTGTAACAATCTCATATATGGGTTATGTCTGTGTTGGTTGTGGCAAAATATGTAGGTCACACCTGGTGCTGCGTAGCCACAAGAAATTCTCCTTATCAATCTTATATATGTATATATATATATATATATATATATATATATATTTATATACATGGCTTGTCTTTGAATCTGAAGATTAATGAGGAGAATTTCATGCGGCTATGCAGCACGGTGGCAGCACCATATATATATATATATATATATATAGTTAAACCTTAAACCTTTATTTTATAGTAATCAACTACTCCAAATAAATTAATAGATCCATTGTGAAATGACAAAAACTTTTAATAGACAATAATTTCCAAATACAATTATTTTGCTACAACAGATTACTAAATATTCATAAAGATGTACTATCAACTACTGCCTCAAACTGTTCATAAGAGCCCTGGTGTTCAACTAACTGACTCAACCTTGACCTTACCCTAGGTTCAATGAGTTCACCCTTTTACTCATGACTACGTGAATCACAATTTGTAAAGTCATAACATTTCTAACATTTCTGTTCATTTTCTATCTACAATATTATGCCACATTTTAGTTTTTTTTTCTTTATTCATTATTTGAAATATTTCCAGGTAATCCCAGTTGATCCATTCTGGGTGCCAACAACAGAAGAAGAATACATGCATTATGGCGAGAAAGCTGATGCTGAAAACAGAGCCAGAGTTTATATGAACCAAGTGCGTAAAAGGAAAGGATTGTCCACAAATGAAAAAATTGTGGAGTTTGCTGAAAAACAAAGAACTTTGACGAAAAATAAATAATTTTTAATATATAAATGTCTTCTAAGACTATTTATTCTATGTGGGAGTAAGTGAGGTGGTTAGTATATGAGGGAATTTAGTATGTGGATTGTGGGTTTGAGTGCATGAGGGACTTTTGTATGTGAGTTTTAGTACTTGAGGGACTTTTGTATGTGTGAGTTTTAGTACATGAGGGACTTTTGTATGTGAGATTTAGTACATGAGGGACTTTTGTATATGAATTTTAGTACGAGAGATATGTGAGTTTTAGTGCATTGGGGTCATTATTTTTTTTTTGACTTTCCTTTTTAACTGTATTGTCTGGATCTAGACAGTTTTTGTCCTCATATAGGCTAGATATAAGTACATTCTAATTTCATGTGCTAAGACTTTCATCCCTAGTGCCATTAGAGCATGGAATGGGTTTCTTGAATCAACCAGGAAGACCTACGACTTGGCAGAGTTTTATGTCTTTAATTAACATGCACAACAAGATTTACACATGGATACGTGTAGGACGTAATTATCTTCTCTTTCCTCACCCTACTCGATCGAGACTCTCAACAATAGTATCTAATACCGAGGGTCCACACTCGACCAATCATTCCCCCCCCCCCCCCAACCCAATGGAAAAATTACAAGAAGAGACGGTGGGACAAGTGATTGTAGCAGGTCTGACGTCGCTCATATGGCCAAGGTTTATTTGTCACAGCCATTTCTGTAATAGCATTTTATTTGTAACTCGTGTTCGAGCAGGCTCAATATTTAGAGAGCTTTTAAAACAATGTTCTTGTCGGTTGTTTTTTTTTCATTAGGTTTCATAGAATCGTGTTGAACAAACTAAATAATTTCAGTCCAATTAGGCCTACTTATATCTTGGACCCCACCCCACCTTTTTTTTTTAACCCCTCATCTAAGTTTATACAGGTATGTAGTGGACTGTAGACTAGATCAGTTAGTTGCAATATACCACAAATGAGATTGGACTATAAGCATGAAAGCAGCGCTATATAAAAGCTATAAATATATATATACACCTGGCAAAAAAAAAAAGCTTAACATTTTGAATCTCTTCATTAACTGCAAGCTGGAAATAAGTAACAGATTCAAATAAAGAAGTCTTGCGAAGAGCAGTTCGCCAAGTTATCCACATTAATTCCTGCAACTGGTGTCTGCTTCAATAGCATGTCACGTTAATCCACATATTCAACAAGATCGAGGGACCAGGTCTATCTAAGCAACACGAAGCACAGTCATTTCAAACTGGTATCTTCAACTGGAATACGGATCTTGGATTGCCACATTTGGTTTCTTTACATTTCCATCTTATGCCTCTGTGGTATGTTTCTCAAGGCACGTGAGGTATAAAGAGAATAAAGATTGCCTCCCGAAACATAAAGTGTCAAATTAAACAATAAAATAGGACCTAAAATCTACACGCAGAACAAATTTGAAGGTCTGCAACCGTGGTTAAAGTTGAGTTGATGCTGAGTTTGCAAATGCCGAAAAAAAACAACACAACACTTAAATCTGTGGGGTACACCGGTAGGCCTAGACAACCTCCTAACATTCGACAGAGAAATATATATATATAAATTATATATATATATATATATTGACTTATTTGAAATAAAACCATCAGTTAGTTACTGGTTAGGCGTACTGGTTCTCGTGAGAATGTGTTTCCCGGACGATTTTGTCACATGGCTAAATGCAGAGGCGTAGGTCTATTTATAACAGGCCTATTTAAAAAAAGATAACCTAGATCTAGAGTCTATTTTTTTCTTCTTTTTTTTCGAAAGAGAGCAAGGAATGATAGCCTATAATACTTTGTAACACTGTCATCTCTCTTTATTCAAAATGAATCAAAGAAACAATTAGAATTCATAAAACCAAATTAATATTTCTTTATATTTAGAAGACAAGACCAAATTAAATGTCGTGTGGAGAACGTGACATACAATTGGAGGCTTCGGGAAACTTTCCCCCTCAAGGCCATCTGAGAAACTGATTATCTAAAAAAAAAAATGTTTCGCTGTCTAATGTAGTACATTGCTTGCCTGTGATAAAAGGGTGAAAAAAAAAAAAGAAGGAAAAAGGGAAAACTAATCAAGGTGCTATATATATATATATATATACATACATACAGGTCAAGAATTTGACTTTAATTTTGATTACATTTTAATAGAATTACTGTATACAGGCATAGTCTATATGACGCATACATGCATATAGGCTATGATCCTTAAGTCAATGTTTTTCAAACTCTGGTCCGCAGACCCTCAAGGTTTCGTGAAACGACCGTAGGAATCCACAGACAGATGAAAATTGTATACAATTAAAATAACGTCTTCGATAAAATCCAGTTTATCCGATCGGATAATTTTAATAATAATCAACTCGCCTTTCAGTGCTGTTTTTTTTTTCTTTAAATGTCTATTAAGCCTACGTACTATTCTATGTTGACCTAATCCTAAACCAAAGATTTCAAAACATTCTTCACTTGGATATTCCCGACTGTGTATCGAACCCTTTTGCGCGTGGACATACTCAGATCCCAATCACTGATGAATCCATTCTAATACAGGGGTGAACTATTGAAATATCCACAAACGAGGAACAGTCTTAGGTCCACTGCTATTTTTAATTTACATAAATGATTTACCAAATTGAATTAGTTCAGGAACAAAAATCAGATTAATCTCAGACGATTGCATAATATATAGAGCAATAAAAACAACACAAGATTCAGAAATTTTACAAAGATGAATTACAGAAATGGGAATCAAATTGGAGCACATTAAAAAAATGTCAGTTTTTAAGAGTAACAAATTAATTCCACTTATCTTAGTCATGTCAAACCAGTAACACAAACTAACAACGCAAAATACCTTGGTGTTATAATAAATGAAAAACTGTCATATTATCCCCATATTGATGACACTATTTAAAAAAAAGCATTAGGGTTTACTAAAAGAAATTTCTATAAATCAAATAAGAACATAAAATTAAAATGTTATTTAGCCTTGGTTAGGCCAATAATGAAATATGCATCCTCTGTTTGGGACCCCTCAACTCAAGAAAACATTAAGAAACTGGAACAAACACAAAATAGAGCAGTGAGATTCATAACAAACGAATATTCACATTTGACTAGAGTAACACCTATAGTAAAATCACTAAATTTAGATAGCCTTCAGGATAGAAGACTCAAAAGTAAAGTAGCAATTATACATAAAACACTGAACCATAATCTTCAAATTCAAAAACTAAATCTAATAAAATACTTAGAAAGACACCATGATAAATGCACATTCCTCGTTCCATATGCTAGGACAAATTTGTACAAATACTCCTTCTTCCCTAGTGCTATTAGAGGCTTAGAGCATGGAATGGGTTGCCTGAGCTAGCCAGGAAAACCTGTGACTTAGCAGAATTTAGGTCATTGGTTAATATACATGACTAAATGCATGACGCGTAGGACGTAATCATGTTCCTTTTTGGAGTAACGTCTGTATTATATAAGATAAGATAACAAGAAAATTTGGCAAAGGGTCTACGAGCAAAAAAAAAAAAAAAAATTGGGAACCACTGTCTGTAAAAATGGTAGAAAAGTTATAGTCACAGATAATGCGATGGTTTGTCAGTTGTCGAAGAAATGTGGAAAGTAGGTCTGGTATGATCGTCCTTTATTTATTTTTCTTAAGAAGGTCTTCAGGCACAGCTCTAGGATTTGGAAGTTTTTATTTCAAGTTCAATGGATCCGTTTCCAAGACAAGCAAGTATCTATCAATATTTTGCGTTTCTCCTTGAGTTAGTAAATATACTAAAACATATCTAGACTAGATTAAAAAAAAAAAGTGTGTGTTATCACACAAACTCAGAGGCGGTCCCCAACTGACGATACATTATAAATATTCCGAACGACGTATGAGGGAAAAAACTTTCACTACGTCACACGTCTTAGTTAGGTTAAAAAAAATATATTTTTAAATACGAGACAATTGGCGATGGTTAATAGACATTGACGCACGAGTTCTTGTAGCATTTTATTTAATAAAATCATTCCAAATGACGTCAAAAGAAAAAGGTTAGACTAAAAATGTCTTTTTAAACACGTGAGTTTTGATAAGGGTAAATAAACTATGACGCACGTTTTTTTTAAATAGCATTTCATAAATTTAAATCATTACGAATGACGTTAAAAAACTCTCCTCTATGTTACATGGCCTTGTTAGACTGACACAAAGTTTTTATCAACACGAGAGAGTTGAAGAGAGTTACTAGACATTGGTGATTGATTCATTCCATATGACGTCAAAGAAAAAACTTTTCAATACTTCACACGGCCTACTTAAAACTAAAAATTTATTTTCAACACAAGAGAGTTGACGAGGGTAAATAAACATTGGGGCACTGAGTTCTTATAACATTTCATTTAATAAAATCATTCCGAATGACGTCGAAGGTAAAATGCATCTGCACTACGTCACTCGTCTTAGTATGACTCAGTCTTTTGTGATGTTTCAGCAAGAAAATTAAATGTAAAATATTTAAAAAGAGTGATTTTCAACAATCGTTTGTAGCCTAGTAAATGAATTTCTTCTTTTAAAAATCCTGAACAATCTATGGTTGATATTTTTGTAAAATAATTCATTAGACATACATTTATTTAAAGTTGAAAATCAAAAACATTTTGATATAGATAAATAAATGATAGTAACGTTTTGTCCAAAAAAAATAAGTATAATCATGGGCGTAGCCAGGATTTTTTTCGAGCGGGGTGGGGAGATTTTCTCTCCATCGCAACTCTTGGTATACATAATTCATTTTGTCGGAGAACATGTCTAGCAAACCTCATGCGACGCTCTGTCACAGCCTCACTAAGTTGTCGACTCCCAGTTCGGCATAGGATTTCCTTGATTGAGACCCTATCGCTATTACTGACTCCTAAAATCCGTCTTAGCCATCTTTGTTGAGACACAATTAGTCTTTTTTTTTTATTAATGGAGCCCAATGACTGGTAGACATTTGTAACCTCTCTTGGCTACGCTCTTGGAATTTGGTGACTGTAGTTTAGTTTTATAGTCAAAATCATCTGTTGGGGGGTTTGAACTAAAAAATATCTGCAGTTTTTTTTTAAAACAAACTCAAAACCCCCTTAGCTACGCTCATAGAATTTGGTGACTAGTTTGCTTTAGAACAGGCTAATATTAAAGAGATGGTTTTAAACCTTAAAACTATCATAGGGGGATTTTAAACTCAAAAACATATGGAGGGGTTTTAAACTTAAAGCCCTGTGGCTGAGATGGGTTTAAACTCAACCCCCCCCCTTTGGCTACACAATTAGAATTTTGAGTGTGTAATTTGCTTTTTTTATATTTAAGAGGGGGTTTTAGCTCAAACCCCGCTGGATTGGGGGGGGGGGGTAAACTCCCCCCCCCCCCCCCCCCGGGTACGCTCATAGAACTTTGAGTGTGTAATTTACTTTTTTTTTTATATTGAAGAGGTGTTTTTTTTTCTTCAAGCCCCGCTGGAGCGGTTTTTTAAACCCCTCTTGGTTACGACCATAGAAACTGGCGACAGATGTATGCTTTAGTCTTATATGGAAAAGGGGTTTTATCGTAAAAATTCGGGAGGGGGGTAAAATAAAAATCCCCATTATCTATCCTCTTGGAATTTGGGGATTGCATTTGCATTTTTGTTTTGTTTTATAGAACCGCAAAACCTCTGGAAGGGGATTTTAAACTCCAAAACTTCCTTTGGCTGCGCTAGGGCAAGTGATCGTTTAACATGAAAATCTGAACTAAAGCAAAAAATCAGTCACAAAATTCCCCCCTCCCCTTGCCAGGGGATTTCATTTAGGGGGGTGAACTCTAAAGAACTCCCCCCCCCCCTTTTGGCAACGTCCATGAGTGTAATATAAATTAAATTTGCGATTTCTAACAATCATTTGCCGTATTTTTTTAAACAAGTGTTCAAGAAAAAATATATCATTACTAATTATATTTGTTTTGAAAATTTCTTGTAGGTTCATTTTACATATCTACATGGATAAATGATACAGAAAATATATACCGTTCTCCTTCTTTGTTAACATATTATTATCTTAATCGCCCTTACAGTTATGTAATTGTTTTAGAAGTGGTGTAGGCCTATTTTATGAAAAAAAAAATCGCTTCCACAATTAATTTTATAAACTAAACAGTTTGCTTTTAGAAAACAAAAAGTAGCCGTTCCACTTATTCTTTGCAAGCCACAACGTATGGTGAAATATGATTTTTCACTTGTCTTCTAGTTTTTGAGATCTGAGTGTGACAGAGGGACATTTTACACAAACCTAATAGGGCTAATTCTCCTTACATGGATTTTCATCATAACTGGATTTTTATCCTTTTGTAGCTTAAAAAAAACTGGTATCCACAATAGTGACGGGGTCAATCTAGTTGCAGCATGCTCTTATATTTATACATTTATATAATTAGATGAATGAAAAAATACATCTTACTATATTTTAATTTTAAATATATGCCATTTCTTGGAATAAAAGTGAAATGAAATGTGCAATAATAAAAAAAATTCGATCGACGAGGATGGGATTCGAACCCACGCGGGGAGACCCCAATGGATTAGCAGTCCATCGCCTTAACCACTCGGCCACCTCGTCCCATGTTGCTCAGTAAAAAATAGCTCTATATTGTATTTTAAATCTTTTTTCCGGAAACGGAACATAAAATGAAAATTGGTGTCTACATTTTAAAATACAAAAAATCCATTCTACTCGGGCTAGATCTTGTATTATTGTCATCATTGATTTTACACTTGTTATTCTTCCACTGATGTAAAAACATAACAATGATACTTTACGTTGTGGATTGGAAAGTGCTCTCTCATGAAGTTCATGAGCATCTGTGATGGTAAGCTAGATTCTAAATCTAATCAAGGTCTAGGTAGATTTTTTTATTTAAAAAAAAAGATCTAATTTTAAATAAATAAATAAATTTAATAATATTTATTATATTTTTATTATTTTTAGATCTACTGTAAGTTACTCTAGACTTAGACTTTAGACAGATCTAGTTCATCTAGTAATACTAGTGATGTAGATCTAGTACTAGTCATCTACGTTTGAGGTTTTACTTTACCGTACGACTTTAGACTTTAATAATTTTCTGTAACAACTTAACAGACTTACATCATAGATTAGATCTAGACCAGTGTTTCTCAAATTGTGTGCTGAAGATTTGCAGGTGTGCCACGGGAGTTTTCAGAACGCCACACGTGCAGCGTTACACAAGTCTGTCTACTATTAAAATTTGTATTTTACGTTGCGATGACATACCCACTTACAACGACCAGTAAAGTAGTGGAGCTCTCCATAGTCCATAGTGACGGAAAGGGCTGTTAGCTATTCAGGTTATGGAATTGTTAATTATGCTTATATTATTATAATGACTCAAATGTAGGCTGCCTTAGCAGACGCACAGCAGTTCTTGAATTGGTAACGATAATAATAAGCGAAGTGTTTCTTGTAAATTATTTAGGTGTATGCTAATAATAACAAATTATTACTAAACATTATTCATTGTTATCCATGGAGAAATACGTTAGTAAGAATGAAACTTCTAAAGCTTTAAATGAAAAGCAAGGAACCAAACAAAGGTACAAAGAAGATTATACCGGAATACGGTTTCATAACTTCTGGACCTGAAGATGCTCCATTGCCATTCTGTCTGTTTTAATCTTTAAAATTTTTTATTTATATCATTTTCTTTTTACGCCATGTCAAGACAGACTAACAGATTTTAGTCATTTTCACATGCTCCATATCGCCCATCTCTGCTTAGAAACTGACGATACACATAAGTGTAAGGTGCTATGCCCAGTAACGCATTACCGACATATTACGTACCAGTACTTATTTAGGTCTAAGCTATTTTGAGATATAAGGCCCTTTATAAATCCAGATATATTATTTATTTGGCGGCGAGCCTAATAGGCTTTGGTAGCCAATAGATAATCCTGCCCTCCTCAAGCCATTGGAGGACACAACAGTTTACGTGGTTGACCTAAAAACAAAACATGCACTGCTCTATGTATCTAGCACGCTCAGTGTATGTAACAGCTCAAAAGTCAGTGCTAGATTTCTATATTTATCGATCGGGGTTGGGGGGGGGGGGGGGGCTAAAAAGCTATTGTAGCTTGTGAATTGTGTTACCTATAGATGTAGATAGATCTGCCCTCCAAGCCACCTGGTTGACCAAAATTTTAGGGCATGCTTAGTATTTGTCACACACACAAGCAACGTATCTATTTATAATACGTATCTATCAGACTAAGTGTTTGTGACCTAATTAGCGGCTTGACCATTGGTACTCGATTGATGGCTCCTCCCCCTTTCCCCTCGACATTACTACAACTTGAACGATGTTTTGGGGCTGTGTTGAGGGCATGGTTTACCCCTATGTGTTGCGCTATCACTGACCCTTTTTTGTTGTGTGTTAGCCTGATGGCTGCGCTTGGATTGAGTCTTGAAATTTAAATTGTTACTTTGCGTTGAAAATGTGTGAATGTTGGAAAGTGGAATTGTGTAAGAAGAAAGTGCGAGTGTTATGAACATAATGATAACAGAGTCGAGAAGCATGTCCACTTAGTATGGCTTTAATACACTGAATGACTACATAACACACATTTTGTGATTACATTCTTACGGACGAGTTACAAGCACATGTAACCATAAGAACGACAACCAATTCAGCATATAATTTTCATAACAGCGGGATAGGGGGTGTAGGCAGAAAAAGAGAGTGTTTGTGTGTTATTGTTATTATTTTATTCATTTGTGATGACATTATTATCTGTTTCAAAAAGTGTCTTTGTAGCGCATTATGAGCTTTATGGCAAAAAAATATAATTTTATAGACCTGGCGCCACACATCTAGAGAAGCACAACTGACTCTATGTATTTGACGCTGACGTCACATTTGAATGGTTGATCAATTATTGATGATCTCTTGATACAGTGTCTTGATTGTTCCTCCCCTTTTTTTTTTACCTGCCAAAGACAATTTAATTTTAAAATACCATATCTACATTCTATAGATACCTCCCCCTTTCCTTTTATTAATATCTCTTAACATCAAGCACATGTGCTAGGTATTGGTTTATAACACATAATTCAGAACTCCATAGAATGGGGCATTTAAAAAAAAAAAAATACAACTGTTATATTTTGGTTGTACATATATGAGTTTCTGCATTATAATGATAATAGCATCAAAGTATATGTGTCATAAAATCAAGATTTTAAAATGTGTACAATTTATGCATATCAAGGTAAATCTATTTATTTACAAAAAAATAGCACATTTACGGTAAACCACAAATAGCTGATTATTTTGTTAATAACAAAAAAATATAATTTAAAATATTTTGTCTTTGAGTTATATCCCTTTAATGTTTTTTTTTTAAATATTAAAATGGTGTCTCATTCTTTACAAAGCTGAGATTGCTTACATCATTCGAACACTCCTATTTAACCTCAATTTTCATGTTGGGTAGCAAGGGATGGATAAAATAAATAGTTGCAAATAATTCTTAGCCTAATAAGAAGCATAATATATAGATTTTGTTGAGCTGAAGCATCATTGGCAATAAAAAATACCCTTAACCTGTGACTCACTTCACTCTTCCCAAGAGGTAAAGAAAAGTGACGTTTTTATACCAATATTACCAATGCACTTTGAATATAAGTAAAAAAATATCCTCGGGTGAAAATGAAACTAAATATATCTAAACTATAAAGAAATGGACAATGCACAATAGGAATGGAGTAGTTTTGTCATAATCATCGAAATAAAGGAGAATTTTTTAAAATGCAGTGGGGTGTTCGGGAAATACCTAAATATGAAGGTGTTCGATTGGCATCAGTTACTATAGTTAAATCTAGTAGTACTAGATTTCTAGATCTGGATTGGTCTAGATTAACATCTTAGTAAATCTTTAATTAGTCAGTCTAGTGTAACTATAACTAAAATATTTAGAATAATTGAGATCTATAGATCTCATTATTTATATATTATATAATGTAATACTTTTAACTGAAATTTTAGTTGTCTTGTAAGTTTATAAAGTGTATCATCATATTATCATGTCATTATCTTTCATTTATTCACTTTATCATTATAATTGAAACTATACAGCGATGCAGTCTAATACTGACTATTTACTATTGTCTATATGCACATTATTTAATAAATACACAACAAAACAACCTTGTTGGCCAACTAGATTACTAGATCTAGGCCATTCTTCCATTATTTCTTCACTTGTCAGCTTGTTTCATTGTATGACATCAAAACTTGTTTGTTGTAGTACATTATCTGACCCTTATCTATTTAATATTTTTCTTTCAGTATGGGGATAAAATAGAAATTATGTAATCATATGAATACATCATATTATAATATCCTAATGAATTTTTAAAATTAGTTTAGATTTAAATGTTCATTTATTATTTTATAATGCAGGCTTCAGTTACTCCTGAGAGGGCATCAGATCTAGAAATAGCTGATTCAACTCGAAACAGTATGTTTTCTTTTGTCTTTTAGTGTTGTTATATATATTTGTAGCCTTTTTTATGATCTTATAAGGTGTTTAACTTGTATATATATTAAAGTTGTCACAGCTTTTAATACATTATTATAATTATATACTACAGACAATGACTTTGATGTATTTTATTATACAATAAACATGCATATTATATATGTGACCCTGCGGCACCAAGTAAAAGGGTCATGAGGCCTTCATCAGCTACAAACATATATATATATGTGTATATATGTATGTATATTTATTTTATATTCTATACAAGCGTTCACCCCTACAGCAGTATATCTTTGTTTTTGATGTATTTTACTAGCCTGATTTTAATATATTTCTAGATTATAGTGGACAAGGAGATGGCTTTCAACAGATGAAGAAAGAAAGCAGTTGTGATGAAAGCAGTGATATAGCTCAGGATACAGTGAGGTGAGTTTTAAAGTAGACTGTGCAACACTCAACATTAGGATGGAGGGAGAAGAGTTTTTAGGTAGAATGTGCCATTCTCTACATTCAAAGCAGGAGGTAAGTTATAGGTAGGGCTTAGTGTGAGTTTACAAATATAGAACATGGCAATGACACTTCATTTGATGATGTGTTCATTATAGAGACATACATTATCACTTAAAAACCTTTTTAGTATTCTTTTGCTTTGAAGCACAAAAGCAAACAACATATTAAATATGTGTTAACAGAGTTACGTCATGGCAGAGGTCATCATTTAAGCAAGTGTATAATACTGTAGCAGAAATAACAGTTGAACCATCAAATAGCGAGGAGCCTGATGTGAAAGACTTTTTCAGAGTAAGAATAATTAATCAACTCTCAAAGAGAAACTTTATTATTGTACCTGGTAGGCCTACCCATGTAATATAAGCTAATAAAATCCTAAACTTTTGAAGAAGAAAAACAAAGATTTTTTTTTTCAAGGTTCTAAGAAATCATCGCCTTCAAAGTAAATTAGTGTATGTTTTGACTGTGGTAGCCATTGTGGCTATTTCTCATTTTGTTCTCACTGTGAAATGGATTTTACCTTACTTCTACACGATAACAACTCCCATCTTACTAGTGTTGAGGCTCATACTGTATTGGTAAGTTTTTCTATATATCTTTCTTTGTGGACAAGTGTATATATATACATTTGTATGTATTTATTTATTTAGGGAATGATTGGATATGTGCTAATCATATTTTTTATTAGAAATAGTATACATATGGATGCATTTCACCTGCAGTGTTTGTCTAACATCTCACAGTTTTTATCAAAGTAAACCTTAATCTTTTATTCGGTAACTAATTAATCTATACATTTGGATTATTCACTAACTTATTGCTTATAAAAAGCATTTACTCTTCCCCACCAAGTCAAACTAAGTTCACCAACAAAATCTTTCTGCCCTTCCCCTTTTCTAGATCTTTGTCAAGGTTATAGTATAGCCCCTTCTCTAGATCCTTGTCAAGGTTATAGTATAGCCCCTTCTCTAGATCCTTGTCACAGTTATAGCAGGTACATTCTCTAGATCCTTGTCATGGTTATAGCCCCTTCTCTAGATCCTTGTCATGGTTATAGCCCCTTCTCTAGATCCTTATCATGGTTATAGCCCTATCTCTAGATCCTTATCATGGTTATAGCCCCTTTTCTCTAGATCCTTATCATGGTTATAGCCCCTTCTCTAGATCCTTGTCATGGTTATAGCCCCTTCTCTAGATCCTTGTCATGGTTATAGATCCTTATCATGGTTATAACCCCTTCTCTAGATCCTTGTCATGGTTATAGCCCCTTCTCTAGATCCTTATCATGGTTATAGCCCCTTCTCTAGATCCTTATCATGGTTATAACCACTTCTCTAGATCCTTGACATGGTTTTAGACCTTTCTCTAGATCCTTGTCATGGTTATAGATCCTTATCATGGTTATAACCCCTTCTCTAGATCCTTGTCATGGTTATAGCCCCTTCTCTAGATCCTTATCATGGTTATAGCCCCTTCTCTAGATCCTTATCATGGTTATAACCACTTCTCTAGATCCTTGACATGGTTTTAGACCTTTCTCTAGATCCTTATCATGGTTATAACCACTTCTCTAGGTCCTTGTCATGGTTATAGCCCCTTTCTAGATCCTTGTCATGGTTATAGCCCCTTCTCTAGATCCTTGTCATGGTTATAGCCCCTTCTCTAGATCCTTGTCATGGTTATAGCCCCTTCTCTAGATCCTTATCATGGTTATAACCACTTCTCTAGATCCTTGTCATGGTTATAGCCCCTTCTCTAGATCCTTATCATGGTTATAACCACTTCTCTAGATCCTTGTCATGGTTATAGCCCCTTCTCTAGATCCTTATCATTGTTATAGCCCCTTTTCTCTAGATCCTTATCATGGTTATAGACCCTTCTCTAGATCCTTATGATGTTTATAACCACTTCTCTAGATCCCAGCTCTAAGTCCTTTCTCTTATCTTATATAATACAGACGTTACTTCAAAAAAGAAGATGATTACGTCCTACGCGTCATGCATTTAGTCATGTATATTAACCAATGACTTAAATTCTGCCAAGTCACCGGTTTTTCTGGCTAGCTCAGGCAACCCATTCCATGCTCTAATAGCACTAGGGAAGAAGGAGTATTTGTACAAATTTGTCCTAGCATATGGGACGAGGAATGTGCATTTATCATGTGTCTTTCAGAGTATTTTATTAAATTTGGTTTTTGTATTTGAAGATTATGGTTCAGTGTTTTATGTATAATTGCTACTTTACTTTTGAGTCTTCTGTCCTGAAGGCTTTCTAAATTTTGTGATTTTACTAATGGTGTTACTCTAGTCAAATGTGAATATTCGTTTGTTATGAATCTCACTGCTCTATTTTGTGTTTGTTCCAGTTTCTTAATGTTTTCTTGAGTTGAGGGGTCCCAAACGGTGGATGCATATTCTATTATTGGCCTAACCAAGGTTAAATAACATTTTAGTTTTATGTTCTTATTTGATTTATAGAAATTTCTTTTAATAAACCCTAATGCTTTGTTGGATTTTTTTATAGTTTCATCAATATGTGTATTCCATGACAGTTTTTCATTTATTATAACACCTAGGTATTTTGCGTTTTTTGTCTGTGTTACTGGTTTGCCATGAATAAGATAAGTGGAATTAATTTGTTTTAGTTTTTTTGTTACTTTTAACAACTGAAATTTTTCTGGGTGGAAAGACATGCTCCAATTTGATTCCTATTTCTGTAATTCATCTAATTCTCTTTGTAAAATATCTGTGTTTTTATTGTTCTATATATTATGCAATCGTCTGCAAATAATCTGACTTTTGTTCCTGAAGTAATGCAATTTGGTAAATCATTTATGTAAATTAAAAATAGTTGTGGACCCAAGACTGTTCCTTGAGGTACACCTGAGTTTACTGTTATTGGTGTTGATTTAGAGCCATTTATTTTTACAATTTGTTCTCTCCCTATCAGAAAATCTTTAATCCACTGATGCAGTGGACCATTAATGCTGAAATATTTTAATTTTTTAAGCAAACTATGGTGGTGAACTTTGTCAAAAGCCTTGGAAAAATCTAGTAAGATAGCATCTGTTTGTTCACTATTATCTAAACCTTTAGAAAAATCATCAATTAGTCCTATTAGTTGTGTTTCACATGATCTATATTTCCTAATGCTGTGTTGGTATGGGGTGAGGACATTATGTTTGTCTATGTGGTTTATGATGTTGCTTCATATTATGTGTTCTAGGATTTTACATGTGATGCTGGTAAGTGATACTGGTCTGTAGTTTCCTGGATCAGATTTTTCTCCTTTTTTAAATAGGGAGGTGACATTAGCTTCTTTCCAGTCCTTTGGTACTCTGCCCTGGTTAAGTGATGCCTGAAAGAGTATTTTGAACACTGGGGCTAGCTCATTGCTTGGTTCTTTGAGTAATATAGCTGGAATACCATCAGGTCCAGACGCTTTATTTGGTTTGGCTTTATTTCTCTAGATCCTTACCATGGTTATAGCCCCTTCTCTAGATCCTTGTATTGGTTATAGCCCCTATTCTAGATCCTTGTATTGGTTATAGCCCCTTCTCTAGATCCTTGCCATGGTTATAGCCTTAGCTCTTAGTCCTATGTAATAGCCCCTTCTATAGATCCTTGTGATAGTTGGATTATTTTTAAGCCTCCAAAGTTATAATGGGTGTGACATTTTGAGAAAATTTGTCCTAGTCACATAGCACTCTATAAGTTAATCTAGTGAATCCCATGTATATAATTTATTGTTGATTATTTTGTGAATTTTTGTTTACTTTTTCAGGAAAATGAAATACCAATATTTTTTATTAGATTTCTGTTATTTTGCCAACACTTACTGGTACATTTACCTTTGGTATGTATATCTTAATATTTTTTTTTTTTTTTTTTTTCTAAAAGGCCTTAACAGTGACATATTTTCTACGCACATGAACACAAAAAATACATGAGTAAAAGTTTTCATCTAAAAATGCAAAACACACACCCCACCCCCAAATTAAAAAAAAAAATTCTTTAAGAAATCCCCAACATATATAGGTCTGTGCGTCCATGCCCAAAAATGGACTTATATTATTAGATCTATCTTGATAGGATTTTTTTTTTTACTGCATGCTGCTATGTGAAGATTTAAACATATTTGGTAGCTCTTTCTGATTTAAATAAAGCAGAGCTCCTTTTCATGTGTCAGTTTGTTTTAAATCTTATGAATAGGAATAATTGTTTATTGATTGATTTTAATTCTTTTATAGAATCTAGATCTTGAGTATAGAGTCTATGTTGTATTTTAATTTGTCATGGAACCATGTAAATCTTGATCTAGTTGTGACCAGATCAGATGCCTTACTAGACATCTACATCTAGATCAAAGTAGATCTAATACTAGATTTTTACTACATCTAGTAGCTAGATGTCTTACTTCTCAGAAGCAACAGTTTCTGCCATCTCATAAGGAGATTGATCAATCTACATTTCTATTATTTATGGAATTTTTAAAAAAATGTGTTATTCTAACTTAAGTATTTTACATTACATTCACATAAATACAATTGTTAAAAGACATGTAATGGGCATTATACTCATTAAAAATCAATCAACTAATCTTAGTAGTCTAATAATGAAGCTGTTCCTATATCTATGACAATTTTTTGTAAACCACCAGCTTCTGGAAAAAGATATTTTATGATGAATTTGAAAAGGTCAGATGTTTTATTGTCAGAAATATTGGCTGAGCTAAATCTCCTTTTTAATCAGTGTCAACACCATGACAAAGGGAATCAAACTGATGTGCCCTGGCTCTAAAATTGCAAAAGTATGTCCTGCTGCAGATCTAAAGCTACTGCTATAGTCACTAGTGATTGAGTTAGGTTCCGTTACTTATGAAAGCCTAAATTCAAAATAGAAATCAGGGATGTTCAAGGCTGAGTTTGCTTGCTAAAGAAAAGTATAAAGTCTTCATTCTTTGCGCTCTCTTTCAACATATCTGTTTGATGATTTTCTAAAACAACTTTCACTTTTGACTCTGCAAAAAAAAAAAATGGTTTGAAAGAAGAAAAATCTGGATTCTTTCAAAGGGTGATACATTATTTCCAGTGTTAGCATCATCTTGTAAAAAATTTTTTTACCTTTTTCTGTTGATGCTGTTATAGAATCAGAAATAAAACACTAGAGGTATTTTGTCCATTAAATCATTGCTAGGTGGTGCCACTGACAAAGAACTACAACTTTCTGACATATTCCAGACAAATCTATGACACAGACTTAATGTGTGAATATTTTGAAACAAAAATGTACAGAATGTCTTGAATAAATTTATGCTGTGAAATAGTTTTAGATTGCTGCATTTTGTGTATCTTGAATGATTTTATAGATTTCAGTCGGCTGTGAATATAATCCTTAATATTTAAGAAAAGAAAATTTTTCCAAGTCTGGGAATACACATTTCCATTTTGGGACTTAGGCATCTCTGCATTGATTATGTTCAGATCATTTTATTTTATTTATAATTTACCATACCCGTCTAAAATATGTTCTAAAGTTGATCAGCATGCACATAGTTATATTTACACTGGTAAACTACTTACAAATGTGCATCCAATTCAATTTAATCTCATTTTAAAATATTGCTTATTAATGTTCACAGGCTGGCTCCACAACATGAATTGATGTTTGTTGTAGGCTATGCTGTAGCAAATGGGCCTTTAATATGGGCTTTGCTTGTGTTTAGGAACTCGTTGGTCTTTCACAGTCTAGATAAGGTCACATCATTGTACATCCATTTGTTACCAACTCTTTTATCTTTTGTGTAAGCCCATTTTATATAATATTTATCTATGTGTATATATTTTTTTCTTTTAAGTTTTTTTTCAAGATTGATAAAGCTATTAAAAGAAATAAGATGTTGGCCCGTGAAACTGTACAGAGGTTGGCAAATTAATTTAAGGAAAAAATGTCAGGTGTCAATTACCATCTATTTATTATGTCAAATTTACTTGGAGAATTTAAGCAAAAATTAATATTATTTTTTTATTTTTTTTGGATTACTTTATAAATTGGTAATGTAAAAAAAAAAAAAAATTTGTAGTTAATAAAGTACCATTAGTTTTTTTTTTTATTATTTTTTCAATCTCAAACTACTGTCAAGACTTCAAATAGTGTTCAACTATCCTAAAAATTAAGTCTCCTGAAATTTGCAGTGATTCTCCTAAAACATGTTTCAGTGATGGGAATTTTCAGAAAATTTCAGGAATTCCGAAAATTTCTTCTAATCTGATTTTTTAATTTAAAAAAAAAAACGAATTTTTTTAAATTTTTTTTAAATCCAAATTTATTATTTTTTTTACATTTTTTTAATGAAAAAAATTAGATTTTTATTATTTTTCCATTTTCGGAAGAATGGGAAATAAGATTTTTGATTTGTTTAGAACATGCACACATCTCGTTTTTTGACACAAAGTTCTTTTTTTTTTTTTAAATCTCGTGTTACCGTATTGTCTTATGTCTAGATTTCGGTCTAGACCATAGTGACTAGAGTGGTTTGAATCAGTCTACTAGTCTAGATATATATATTCTAGATAAGACATCTAGTTTCTTTAATTTGAATACTTTTGATCTAGATTATCTAGTGCCGCTTTTGAAAAGTTCAGAAAAGTATCAAACTCAATATTCAGAGTCAGAGTATCATGATGCCCGGCCACTATGCGCTATTATTTTTTGCTCTGTTGTTACGATGGCCCCCTAGATTTTTCTAATTTGAACCCTGCCTGCCGACTTCCATGAGTTCAAATGGGATTAGATTTAGAAATCTAGACCTATTATAAGATCTAAATCTAGTAGACCTACCGGCCATCTATATTATAATTATATACTAATCTATATAATGTATAAGTATAGATTTTATAGATGTAAGCCTACTTTACATGACTATAGTGAGCTACTAAGTATAAGTCTGATAGAATATAATAATATGATAATAATAATATATTGGTTCTAGATTTGACTAGAGATGTAGATCCAAGTTATTAGAGATAAATAGATCTAGATTTATATAAAGTTTTTCTATACGTAACTAATAACTTATTGTTACTAATGCTTTAAAAGCCCAGTGTGGTAGAGATTCACTTCTTGTAAACAGCATGAAAAAGAGTCACATAAGGAAGCCTCAATATGCAGTTTTATTGCTTAACATTCTCTTCCTCTAAGCATTGCTCCCTCATCTGGTTGTTCTTCCTTGTCTTGCTTAAGCAGCAGAGATTCAGCAGCTTTCTCTCAATTGCTTTTCAAAGCATTTTTTGGTGGACTTTATGTACTAAGATTAATAAACATTTTCTCCTGTATAAACTTTAATAATCAGAGAAACAAACAGAAGCGTAGCTCATATTTTTGAAGTATTTCCAAAACTCAAGGATGTTTTGATTTTCAAACACATTTAGGCTACTTTTTATAGTTATAGTTGAGAGAGAAGTTGTTACAATACCAGTAAAGCAGTCAGGGGCGGACTGGGTATCAAAATCGGCCTGGGCATTACCGTATAAACCGGCCCACAAATGGCATGTCATATATTTTCGGGTGGGGGGGGGGATTTTTACCCCACTCCTTTATATATATATATATATATATATATATATATATATATACATATATATTAGTGTGTGTGTATATGTAATTAATCTTCATTACACTCTGATTCTTCATTCTTCCAAACGTTTTTTCTACCCTAGAATATTCTCTTCCTATAATTAGTGGAAAGACAGTACACACCACCAATGGATAGCTAGGGAGTCCGGGGGAGCGCAGCGCTGTGAGCTCGCCGAGTGGGGCCCGGGACAAAGCCCCGGAACCAAGCATATTTCCGTTATTTTAAGCTTTAAAAATGCATATTCTGAGGTATCTACAGTACAATTAGCCTGCTACTCTTCCACTAAAAAATTCAAAAACAAAATCTGCTATTCAATGGAGTCCAGCGACTGGTAGAAAATGGTAAAATGCTTTAGTTTTTGTATTGGAGGGGAAGGGAAACCCCTTTTGGCTTTGCTCATGAAATTTGGTGACTGTAGTTTGCTTAATTTGGCTGCATTGGGGCAGTAAGTAAAGTTTCCCTTTCAGACAATGAGGTCTGAGGCAATTGATGGTTTGAATACCCTCCCCTCCCGGCTATGCCCATGTGTTATATTATAGGTGTAAGCCTAATTCTCTTCAAAATATATAAAGTTTGATAATGCATCGAAAACTGAATGTATGCATTTGTAGGATTACATAATGGAGTCTGAAAACTGTAAATAATACAATAGCAGCCTAATGAGTTTGAAGCTTTTTGGTATTACTTATAGATTACAGAAATTTCTTCAAAAAATAACATTGTTACGTCTTACGCATTTCATTTGTCAATCTAGTCGTGCATGTTGATCTGTGACTTAAAATATGCTAAATCATTGGTTTTCCTGGCTTAATCAGGCAACCCATTCAATTAAAAGATAAGAGAAAGCTGAACGGTTAGAGAGGCACTTACTGTGAAAAGCTCTTGCTTCCTCCTAGTACAGCAGTTCTCAACTTTTTAAGCTTGGCGCCCCCTTTTATAACACCCCCCCCCCCCCCCACCCACGCACACACATACAGCAATAGAAAAATGGACAAACACAATCCATTTTTTGATGGTCTTTGGCGACCCCTGGCAAATCGTCAATCGACCCCCAAGGAGGTACTGACCCATAGGTTGAGAACCCATGTCCTAGTACATTCTCAAAAACGCGATTTGTTTAAGAATATACCATGACCCATTATTTAAAATATAAATCTCCTTTCATTAAATATTGGATGTGACAGCGCTATATAAATTATTGTAATAATTTTCATCATTAATGACTTCATACTAAGCATAAGTTTGCCATTAATTATAATAGTATAAAAATTGATTTAGATCTAGTTTTTTTTTTAATTAAATATTATTTATTTTGTAAGCCTTAAGTGTAGTATTTTTATATCTGTTATAAAAAATAAACAAAAAGAAACTTACTCTTTCTTTTCAAATCGCAGAAAGTAGAGCTTTATACCCATATTGAGTTGTGAATAAGTTGGGTGGTTTGCAATTTTGCGTCTGTGTGTATGTGTTAAAGATCATTTCTTAAGTATTGTTAAAGAGCTAATTGTCGCTCCTATCTTTTAAAAAAAAAATTTTTTTTTTTTGCTGCATTATATCAATGTTTTCTAACTTAACCTCTCTCATCCCTCTTCTGGGTTAAATTTCATTGGAACAATTACAAGACGGGTGAGGGAAGTAGCAAAAAAAAATGGGAGTGCCATCAAAGGCCCATGCCGACCAGCAAAATTATTAGGCCAAACACAACCTCGAAGACATCAAAGCAGTCCATGCCGCTTGTGCAAAGCAGAGAAAGTACGGTCTAACGTTTTGCAAATGATAATAAGTACAGTGTATAGTTGTTTTTTTTTATATTCTTGTTGAATTTCAAACAAAATTAAATGTAATAAGAATTAAAAAAACAACAACAAGAAAACGTGTTCGGGCCTTTGTGTCTTGCTGCTGTCGCTTTTTTTTTTTTAAGTTGTCTGCAATGAAATTTTTTTTTGTTTGGTCGCGACCAGACCGGCCCATTTGGCACCGGCCCACCGGGCATTGGCCCGTTTGCCCATATAGCCAGTCCGCCCCTGAAAGCAGTTATCTATTATAGAATGCTCAGACTGCCTGGACCTAGATATAAAGCATCTGCAAAAAGCTTTCTCCTCTCATCTACATATACAAACAATAGTGCCTTGCATGCATTTTGTGTGCATGTGTGCAGTAAAGTTTATGCAGTTTAATTATTATGTAATACAACATTATTTAAAGAAAATGTTAAATAAAATGATAAGTCTGTTCCCATCACTGATGTTTGTAAAATGTTTTACATGTTTCAGATGTTCCTTCAGAGTTGAAGATAATTTACTTCGTAGACCAAACCTCCCACAGGACAACAGGGGGTGGGAGCGGGCAGGGTTTGAACCCATGACCATCAATAAGTTCGAATGACAGTCCAGTGCGCAAACCGCACGTCCAGGCAGCCATCCATTGACCACACTCCTCAAATTTTTATCCAATATTTTTAAAAATATATTTTTGCTTATTTAAATATTTCTTGCTAAAGTGATTTTTAGTGATCTAGATCTAGCTAACTAGTCCTGCAATTCACTTCCCCCAACTCCCCTAGGACTCATAATGATTGCATCTCCAATATGTATACATCCACATGCCAAATAGAAATAGCAATACATTTTATTTAGTTTAATCTGTAAGGGCCCATCATTTGTTGGAAAATACAGCCTTTTTTTTTTTGCGGGGGGAGAAGTTATTGAGACTTGCTTTACATTTGCCCCCTAGCTTATGCATTTCATTCTATTTAGTGGATTGGGATAAGACCACCTGCTATGGACTGAATTTTTAAGCTTTTTTTTTTTTTTTACTTTATTTAGTTTTTAGTTACAGTGTAGATTAATTAGTGTTGATTATAAATTATAATTCTGGAAGCCTTAAATTTTTTATTATATTATGACAATATTTGTTCTTCTTTCTTTATAGTATCAGATGGTATCCAGAAGAAACTTCAGAACATTGGTATAAACCTTTTCCACGTTATGAAGTTGGATACTCTTTCTTCTGGCTTGTGTTAATACCATTTGTTTTTGTTTTAGCTCATCAGGTAATATTTATTCTTCAATAACTTTTTTTTTCTCTAATGTTAGGATGGTTAACTAAGTAGTATAATAAAGAACTTTTTAAAACTGGATTTATTAAAACATATTGAATAAAACTGCCAAAATATATGGGAAGAGTTAAATGCTGCTGTTTAAAAGGGGACTATTGCTTAGTTGTTCCGTGTATATGGTAAACAAACTGATTAAAATTTAATGTTTTTTTGTGATGGGTGAATGATTTGGCTAGGGCTTTAGAATATATATATTTATATATATATATATATATATATATATATATATATATATAATTACTTAACATATATCACATATAGTATGAAAATTAAGTGTAACTATTTGTTAATTCTTTCTCAGGTGCTTTATATAGTTTTAGTCAACTGTATTCTTAGACCAAATGATGAATACTTAACTATGTATCGATACCTGACCGCCAAAGAGTCATCATTTATATTTCGCATGTGTAACATCTTTGGGCCTAGGTAAGTTTTTTGCTTCATTTATTAAATGCTACTTACATTTAACATAAAAAAAATGACTTGAAAAATATTTCTCACATTGTATGCATAGCTGAAAATTTAGCACTCCCACCCCCTCCTATTTTATAATTTAAATAGACATAAATTTTTCCACTAAATGCTTGGCCACAAAAGTGATTGGACACTAAACATGCTATAGAAGCATGAAATATGCTCTTTTATTTTAAAAATATCCAATTGACTGTTTCTGTACTGGGAATCATATTTTTAATTTAGTCCTTCATTCATTATTATCAGATATGCTGTAAAACTGACTTTCTTGATCTTAACCTGTGTTTTACATCAATTTATATAACAATTTGGAATTTATTGGGAGTCTATCTCATATCATACATCTTTAAGAATCTCTTTTTGTTCAGATAATTATTCTTAAAGTATAAAGCTTTATCTAAATTGCCTTTACTTTCTTACTGAAAAACACATTCTATGAATAAAAATTTAAGTACCCATGGTGGCTTAGTGGTTAAGCACTTGGCTTCTGAACCTGGGGTACTGGGTTCGAATCTCTGTGAAGAGTGGGATTTTGAATTTCAGGATTTTTAGGGCACCCCTGATTCCACCCAACTCTAATGGGTACCTGATTTAAGTTGGGGAAAAGAAAAGGCGCTTGGTCATTGTGCTGGCCACATGACACCTTGCTCTTTAACTGTTTGCCATAGAAATAGATGACCTTAACATCATCTACCCCATAGATTCCAAGGTCTGAAAGAGAAACTTTACTTTAACTTTTATATATTTATTTACTCAGGACAGGACACCATAAACATGTGATTCATAGGCAACACTACTTTTATAATTACAATATATTGTTCTGTTTCTATCCACAGATTCCGTATCCAGCTGTATGTTGCATGGGGTCTATCTCTTGTGTTGATTATGCTTCTTTTCAATCCAGTCTGGTACAACTTCTTCATTCCCCATTGTGTGGTGGTCTCAGTGTCTATCATCATAGCCATCTACAATGGCGCTACCTACTACTTGGATGTATTCAGCATTGAGCGCATGAGCAGGCACAGGAATGGTAATCATGAGTCTGCTTCCTCAGGTGCCAATATTGCCTATAATAACACTCAAGAGAGAGTGCTGTATGGGGCACTTGTGAACAGTGATTTGAAAGATGGTGTTCAAGATGCTAATAAAAGTTCAAATTGAGCTGATGAATCTGTGACATTAATATATATTGTTGGGCTCCATAATTTCTGCCCTTGTTTTGCAAGATTGTGGCTGCTTTTAAATTTTGGAGATGTGTTATTTTAATCTTTGTGATGATATCCTAAGAAACTGTACAGAAATCAGCTCAGTGAGTGAGAATAATTTTTTGGTGCAATCTCATCCCAATTGGAAGAATCTTTATTTATGTTTTTTTTTTTTTTTTTTTTTTTTTTTTGCTTCTCAACTTTTTATTTCACTATTCTTATTTTGCTATTACAATAAATAGTTAACAAGTTTACAAAAAATATTGATATTTTAATGTCACTCATGGGATATTTCGAGGCATTAATCATCAATTAACTAATGAAAGCTTCAAAATTTACTACTCTTTTTGATTTGTTTGGATTGAAATTCTCATGAAAATCTTGTTACATTGTATTGGTTTGCATTTAATATAAAAAAAAATTATATTTCAACTTACTTAGTTTACATCTAACAGTCATCTTATTTATTTTTATTTATTTATTTTATTTTACGTGCATTGAATGTATTTTCTGAATTAAAATCTATCTAAACATTTTTATCTATTATGTTAGTTCACTCAGACATTTTGGTTAATAATCTAAAAGATCTCTTGAAAACTCACATTTATAGTATTATTTTTTTTTGCTGATAAAATTGAAGTGTTTCAATAATCAAAATACTGATTCTTATGGAAGGGTATTTTTTAAAATAATATTCTTAATCTTCTCATTTTGAGAACTGTAAAGATATTGTTGTTCTTTTTTTTTTCCCTCTAATGATTTTAGTTTACCTACCATTGTAATCACAAAGCTTTAATCACTAACTCAAATTTTGTAGTAGTTAGCAGTTTTGGTACCCAAAGATAATGTAGTCAAAATACACTACTGTGGTTAGAGTCCTTGGTAAAGCATCAAGGTTGAAGTAATAAAACCTTTTGTTGTGTTATCTAACTAGTGCATATTTATAAATTTAACTCACATTTTGTGTTTTCACATGATGATATTATATGGCATTATATTTTTTTTTTTTGTTTTTTTAAACTAGTCAGGTATATTTATATTTTTGATGAATGATTCCTTTATTAAACCATATCAAGAGTTTTTTTTGTTTTTTTTACATATCATTATTTTATTTAAGAATAGTTTTGCTTTGTTATACTAAAATAAAATTGAATCAGAACTTGTTGAATCTCTATTTTTAAAAAGAAATGCATTAATCACTGTAAACTTTATAAATATATATATATATATATATATAGGACAAAGCAGTGACATTAAAAAAAGTTTCCATTCAACTTTTTAAATAAAAAGAAATTGAGTGATAGTTTGCTTTTCCATTCCAAACACATTGTCACTGTTAGTGTAGTTAATGTAGTTAAGATCTAAATGATTCAGTCTGAACATTCAAATGATTCAGTCTGTCTTTGATGTGTTATAAAACAATTACTTTGTGCAGTCTTATGATTGATTTCTCTACAAATTATTATTTAAATGATAGGCTTGGTGTATTAAGCTTATGTTTGTTAGTTTTTAAGCAGACCAACTATATTTTATTTCCCAAATCCAGTGAGACAGTATTACATCAATTGTAAAGGATGATAATAAATTACCATATAATATTGTCTGTAAATTTGTTGCAAGCTTTTATAATTATTGTTAATATATAAATGCTGCTAAGCTTGACAATATTATGATAATAAAACAAATCCTAGTTCAGGAAAAAAATAATATCCTGCTAAATTTAATAAAACTGAAACAAAAAAAATATAGGTATAATAAAAAACAAACAAACTAGAAATATTTTTAATCCTGAGAAATCATATGGTCTCGCTTACCAGCTATTCCAACCAAAGAATCAAGCATCACCTATTTTCAAAATACTTTTATTCATCTACTTAGAGTAACTGCCCTAAGGCTTTCAATTTTCTAAAATACATTGTTCTGAGCTAGTTCCTCATGGAATTCATAATTGTTCAATGACTATAAGGTAGTTTAATCTTTACATTATCAGTACTGTAGGGAATTAATAGTTCTGTAATAATAATAATGTAAAGTAGTTTCATCTTTTTATTATCATATTTTGAAATTACAAGTTATTTGTACATACTTTTGTGTTGTTACATTATTTTCCTTTGATAAAACATCATTCCAGTGTTTAGAATTTACTCTCAGCCTCAAGGATAAAATTGGTTATATATTTGTTTGATGATTTTTTAAAATCTGTTATTCATTACTTCACGAGTTACTAAAAGAATAACTTTTTTTTTTTTAATATCAAATCAAAATTTTTGTTGTTGCTTGCTCATAATTTTTTACTCTTATAATTATTATTATAAAGCAGACAGTAAGGCGTATGTATGTATGTAAGTCCCCCTTAGAAATCAAAATCATTTGACCAATCTTGATAAAACTTGACATGAATGTTCCTTATGTAATAACTTAAGTGAGGCAACTCAACGAGGACATAGACGTTTATTTACATAGAGACATGACAAACACAAAGGGCATCTCCATATTGGCTCTCGACTTGGGCGGAAATCGTTCTCCTCTAATGTCAACATCCTTCCTGTCTAGTCACAGATAGTGCGCACCTTCTTTCTGCACTATCTTGGATGTCGGTGCGCAGGCAAAGTCATAACAGTCATAACACTTAGATCATGGCAGAGACTATAGTGTATGTTTAATGTACCTACCACTACCGGAGGGCCCTCAAAATAGACAAAAGTACTTAAATGTATCTCTATTTTTAAAAAATGTGAAGGGAACATTTTCCATGTTTAACATGAATCTAAATTCAAACCAGTAGATCAATAATTACAAAACTAAGGCAGGTCGTGGGTCATATCTGGCTAGTAAATAATAATACTCAGGCTTTGACACGATACCCTTCTGGTTTTGATTATTACATTATTTAATATAGAGTCTGTATATGCAGGACATTCCATGAAATTGTTGAAGCATGAAATCAGATGTTGTGCCATAAAGTCATCCTTCTTAAACAATGTAGTGATAGTTAAGTTTTGTTTGAATAAATATTGGTTAAATAATAAATGTGACATTGTGGCTAATAGGTAGAACACTTAGCTACATAATATACATCTATGGTTCAGAGCCCTGGTGTACACAGACTGAAAAAATAACAATTGGGTAGATGGGTGTAGACCCAACATCAGTTTAGGAGAGAAGAGGATTATTATTGTGTCAATGACTGACCTTTAATTAGCCTACTTCATGAGATTATTTTTGTGTCAATCATTGTTCTATGCTAATGAATTAAAATCTAAGATATTGAAATAATAATTGCCAGAACATTCCCTTTTAATTAATGATTTCTTTAAGATGTCCATCTAGTCTGATAATATGTGTGTGCACATGGCAAATAGAAATAAACATTTGAAACAATAATTTTTTTTTTTAATTTGAATTTATTTAGTGTGACTGAACTGAAGTGATAAGTTATAACAATTTGTGAGAGCATTAGTGTGTAAATGGTTTCTATAAACCTTTGGTTTTGTGTATAAACTAGAATCAAGTAATAATTTAGATATAGACAGAGGATGATGATGAAACAGATGTAGGTCTATAGATTTAGTAAATAACTTGTTATTAAAAAAGTAGGTACATTAAAATAGTTTGGTTTAGCAGGTTTATAAATGTAGTTTGTTTTTAATATGAACAATAAATAAATTGTTTGATTAATTTTCTTACTGATTGCCAGTTTTGTTTATATTCTGTTTGAATAGATTGTTTGAGAAGTAGTACATTATTTCCTTGACAAGGCACCTGCCTCACTAGTTTTAGAGGGAATGGAGAAATGGCCAGGGGACAAGTGATGAAAAAAACTCTAATTGTGACATCTTAGTGTGCATTTTGTTTTTGCATATTGAAAGTTACTTTATTTATAATGAAATTATCTAAAGTTTATACATTTCTGCCAGTCTTGAGAGAATTTACATGTTGTAATGTCCAGTATGGTTTAGAATGCTTAGCAACTTTTACTGAACAGTGGATTCTATTGTAAACTGAACATCTAAATGTGACATTAAAACTGCACATACATCACTCATCAATAGCATAATGGTTTAAGGAATTATTGCTTTAGAAGTGAAACTGACGGATATTAGTTTATGTCAATCTTGTTTAAAATCTTGTCTTGGTTTTCTGTTTTTTTAAACCCTTGGTTTTAAGGATTTTCAGTATGCCTTGCATCTTGAAGATGGCTGTAAGTGGGTAATCGCTTGGTTTCCAAGCTGATGAGTCGTCGTTTCGATTCTTTGTAAATACTGGGATTTCAGGATATCCAAGAGTCCACCCAAAACTAATGGGACCTAACATTAGTTAAGGAAAGTAATGTTGGTTGGTCGTTGTACTGGCCACGTGACACTCTTGTTAACAGTCAGCCATAAAAAGAAATGACACATTTATACGATCTGTCCTATAGATCCTATATAAAAGATCTGAACTTTACTTTCCTATTTTCTTCTAGAATCCCTCCCATTCCACTACCACCCCTATTTTGGGGGGAATCTCAGACCTCTATGAATGGTGGCTTACAGTTGCACTTTCCCAGAAGCAGAACTAAATATGCTACCAAAGAATTATGACATTATCGAAATACTTGAGGCATACAGGGAAACAAAAAACGATGGAGGGTTGCCATATGGAAGACTCTTTTCACGATGGAATCGAGTTTATTGGAAGACTTGTTTCACGATGGAATCGAGTTTATTGGAAGACTGGTTTCACGATGGAATCGAGTGGTTTAATATTTCTTGGTATTTTCAGAAATGCCCTCCCTCTCAGCCTCCATTTCTTTTTATCTCCTCAGCTATCTTTTAAGATCTCACACTGAGACATCTCTCCTTCACATCCTTTCTTTTGTTAGCCGCTCTTTATCATTTGTGGTAATTTGTAGGCCAACTGTATAATCATCTGTCCCTTGACTTTCGTCATAGGGGTGCTGTGCATAACCAAATCCCTCCACTTTTCCCTGTCAGCGGCTGTTCTTAGTAGGATATCAAGAGAGAGGCTGGTCCATTCTTTTATGTTATCCAGCCAGCTTTTCTTTGGAAGACCCTTTCTTCATGCTCCCTCCTTTGTACCTTGAGGAATGACTTTTGATGGTGCGTTATGTCTTACAATATGACCAAACCTGCTCAGCTTTTGTCTCTTCATAGTAGGAATTGAGGAATTCCTCAACATTGCCAGCCAAACTCTTTTATCTTCTTTTCCTGTATGATACCCACCATTTTTTCTGTAGTAGATTCTATTTACTCTCAAAGGATTGAATTCTTCTTTCAGCCTCAGAGTTCGGTGTCCAACTTTCACAACCATATAGGAGTACAGACACAACTATAAAAGGGAAGAATACAGTTTTAATTTGACTTGGGAGTGATGTTACTCTTCCAGATGTTTCGGATGTCAAGCTTAACCGTGTTTGTAAGCCTATCTTTTATTGATCCTCCATAATTTGTTATGTTTGACCCTGAGTATTGAAATGAGTAAACTTCTTCTAATGTTTGGCCTGTGTAAAAGTCTTTTTAAAAAATTACTTGTTGCATGGCCACAATGCCTAATTTCAAATTTTAACATTTTGAATTGTGTCCATAGGGCCCTATTGCGATAAAAAATTGATATGTAGTTAAAAGTTATTGTACATTTAATTTAGCTATTCTCGGATTAATTTATTTCTAGCTTTCCGTTGTTAGAAAGGCTTTTAAAGATTGTCAACTTCTCCGTGATAGGGGGCCTACTATCTTGTTCCAGGTGTAACCAAACTTCCTTTAGTTCGCCAGGTGCTTCTAGGTCGCCCCATCTTTCTCTTTCCTTGTGGGTTCCACTTCAATGCTTGCCTTGTGATGCTAGTTGGTAATTTGCGCAAAGTGTGCCCAGTCCAGCCCCATCTTCTCTTTCTGATTTCTTCTTCTGCAATAGTTTGGTTAGTTCTTTGCAAGAGGTCACTGTTGCTCATGGTGTCTGGCAAATGGATGTGAAGGATTCTTTGTTGGCAGCAGTTAATGAAAGTTTGCACTTTCCTAATGGCAGTTTTAGTTGTTCTCCAGGTCTCGGGTCCATATAGCAAAACGGCCTTGACATTTGAGTTTATTAAGAGACGCATCTTTATTGTCAGGGAAATTTCTCTAGCCATCCAGATTTCTTAAGCTGTTTGAAGGCGACCTTTTTTTTTTTCCAATTCTTGTCTTGACATCAGCATCTGTTCCACTAAGTTTTTTTCCCGACATTTACTGTTGGTTGTGGGAAAGAAGTACAACGTCATCTGTGAAGTCCACGTTGTAAAATGCCTTTTAGTAGTCTACACAACTAACAAGCAGTGGGGAACTCCATTCCAGCGATTTTTCTATTATGATACTTATTAAGTGTAACTATTTCGTCTGTGCACAATCTATTTTTTTCTAAAACCTGCCTATTCATCCCTCAGCTTAGGGTCTACTAGGTTCTTAATTCTTTCTAAGAGGATACGGTTGAAGACTTTAATGGGACTGAAAGAAGTGTGATTCCTCTGTTATTATTACAGTTGCTGAGATTACCCTTTTGGGGGAGCTTTATTAAGTATCCATTTTGTCGGTATGTCCTCCTCCTCTCATATCCTTTCAAGAAACTGGTAGAACATTTTTACTGAACATTCTAGATCTGCTTTCAAGGCTTCTGCTGAAATGTCATTTTAATTTCTTCTCTAGTAGGCTTATCACAGTTTATTGGGAGATCACCAATAGCTGGTTCTATGTTAGAGGCGGGGTTGTGCTCTATTCAATAGCTGGTTCTATGTCAGAGGCGAGGTTGTGCTCTATTCAATAGCCGGTTCTATGTCAGAGGCGAGGTTGTGCTCTATTCAATAGCCGGTTCTATGTCAGAGGCGGGGTTGTGCTCTATTCAATAACACATGGAATTAGTCCATCCATCTCTTCGTCTGCTTTGTCCTGACTTGGGACAGGCAGAGAGGTCATTATGACTTTTCTGGTAGAGTTAATTAAGCTTGTACTTGAACAGAAATGTTTCGTTCTGATGACTATGGCCTCCTTCAGTCTCGAACGAGATGCCTGGGAATTAACTATGGTCGGAACGATGTGACTCACACAGCATTTCCGCCCCCCTCTCCACGCAGCTGATGAATTCAAAGGATCGGCAAGTGCCGATACAGTTTGGGATCAGTGGCGTCGCAGGCTTTGCCAGGGTGTAGCACTGTGTGCTGTAAACTTTTTAAGGGTAGCCGGCTCCTGATTTTTCCTCAGGATTGACTCCCGCAGCCTTTCTGCTGAATAGAAGCCCAATAGATAAACTGAAAGTAGGCCTCACGTCTATGCTGGTCAACGTTTCCATTGGACAGCGGGGCAGGACAGTGAAGCATGCTGTTTAAGTGAACCAATCAATAAGTTGACATTTCATGCTGTTTAAGTGAACCAATCAATAAGTTGACATTTCATGCTGTTTAAGTGAACCAATAATAAGTTGACATTTCATGCTGTTTAAGTGAACCAATAAATAAGTTGACATTTCATGTTGTTTGAGTGAACCAATCTAAAAGTTGACATTTCATGCTGTTTAAGTGAACCAACCAATCAGATGACATTTCATGCTGTTTAAGTGAACCAACCAATCAGATGACATTTCATGCTATATAAGTGAACCAACCAATCAGATGACATTTCATGCTATATAAGTGAACCAACCAATCAGTTGACATTACATGCTTGAAAGGTGAACCAAGAAAATCAGTTAACATTTGATTGCAGTTATTACGCTGTTGTAATTTTTATGTACTCTGTAAGACATGCAGATAATATTTTTAAAAAAAGCATAAACACAGCAATGACCTAGACCCAGGGGCGTCACTAGGGGGAGCTGGGGGTGCGGGCCGCACCGGGTGACACCCGTTAGGGGGGTTCCTTGTTGCTTACAGTGCATCGTTGATCCAAATCATCGGATTGATTCTGACGAATGAATGTGACGAACTTTCTTTCCTCCTCTGACTGGTGAACGTGTTTAAACTGCCATTTTATTGAGCGCTAACACCGACCAAAACTTTGCAGGACGTGAATAAATTTATCAATATGACTGCACTCTTCACTCTTGTTCAAAGAAACTTTCACATTTGTCACATCGATAGAGAGATGACAAGGATTTCTCCTCCTAGGCAAAAACAAACAAAAACATTTCCTTCTGGTCTTAACTTACTTTCACTTATGTGCAAATAAATAAAAAAAACATTACTTAGACTTAAGTTGCATAGAATATTTCACACTTTTGCAAGCTTATTATAAAGCAAATATGGTCGGTCATCAATTTCGCAACAGCCCAGGCTAGCCAATTAAAAGAGATAGGCTACGTAAAAATGAACATCCATGAAAGCATCTCTTGTTAAGTTGTTAAGTAGAAAATGTTAATTGATTTGATGCTGTGAAACATTGGGATGAAATATGGCTAATCAGAATTTAAGGGGTCGCACGTGCACCCCCAGTATTGCATCAGCCTATACTCATACTCACACATCGCTTCGCAGTAACAGACACCTGCACATTATATGGACGTAGCTATAGATATAGGCCTGTTTTCATCTAGATCTAGTTGGCCTATTAATATATAAATACCCATAAATCATCAATACTCTCCCCCCTCCCAAGTATTTGTTATCAAGTCTTAGTCACGAGCGTCCAGATTATTTATGAAAGTGTCTTAAAATGTCAATACTTTTGTTCCCAAACGTTTTCGTAACTTCTTTTATAAACAGGTTGCTTTCGTCAACATGAGCGGCCGGCATCGTCTTATCAAAAGTTGACAGCAATAATTACTTGCAAGAGTGCAAACGTTCATCTGGGGAAAACAAACAACAACATAGTCGCTTCGAACAAGTTGCCTGTTTGAAATATATACTGTTAGGTCAACTATTCGATATTATAATATTGAATAATGTTATCAATGAATGATGCCGCTGTCGTAGCAGGGCCGGCCTAAGATAATTAGATGCCTTAGGGGCCTAGGCGAAGGGAATTTGGTGGTCCTAAATGAAATAGAGAAAAAAATACAGCGAAAAAAATAAAATGATGCCATTTATTAAAAACATAGTGTATTCCAACAATAACATTAAGAACAAGTTTTGCTATTTCTTCTCTAAAAATTGTTTAAGAGTCCTGTGCCACCAATCGGATGCCCTGCGGATCTTGCTGCTCACTTTCCGACATTTATTAAAACAATGCTGACAATAAGCTGAACAATGTTATCGAATGATTCTGATTTTCCTCCAAGCGCTGCAGGCTTTCAGGCGTTTTTTTTTCTTTGAGCAACACAAATTAATTAGTGTTAACAGTTTTAGTACATCAAAATATATGAATCTTGTTGTTAGAGCATCATTCCTTGATGACTACCTTGTGGGCAAAAGTATTTGAGTGTACTATAAACTATGCTCTTCCTTGGATTCTAGACGCACCCTTCTTGAGATGCTGTAAACAAAAAAATAGAAATAGAAATCTGCAACCTTTTGAACATAGCTGAAGGAATCATTTAGGACCAAGTTTAAATCGTAGTCAGCACAGTTAACATAATAAGCAAGCGGCTTCTTTTGATGAAGCAATATCCGAAGACCATTGTAGGCACAACTATCCACTTATATTAGAAGCACCATCATAGCTTTAGCCTCGCAGGTTATTTAAAGATAAATGGGGATTATTCAATACTTGGAGCATTTGTTCAGCCAATTTTGCAGACGTCTGGTTCTCATACAAACGAAATCCTAGAAATAACTCTCTAATCTCTATTTTAATCGGATATTCCGTCAACGGAGATCACAAAACAGTTTTTGAAAAAAGTAATGCTAATTTGATCAACTTTATGTTTTTAATGCTCTCAACAATGAGAAAAACGGTGCGGATTGGACCTCAGTATTTAGTCAGAGCTGCATTGCCCAACAGCTCTATTATCTCGTTATGAATCTGTTGGGCTTTTTTTTCCCTGTCAAATTTCAATCATTCATAACAATTTTAAATAAAGCCTGGTTTATTTTTTTGTATAAAAATAATGGTGTTAACTTTCTTTAAGAACTAAGAGCCAAATACTAAGTATTGGTCAGAGAAAGACACTATTCCATGATTAACTTGGACATCTCTCTATCTTCGTTATAATTCTGCTCCCTAATTTGGTTTCGCCATTCATTATAACAGAACAAACATATTCACCTTAAACATTACACCTGAAACATACTATGATATTTCGTTTGCGTGCTAAATATTAATGTTAATTTTATTTGTTTAGATTTCATCTCCTTTTTTAACTCTTTCTCTCCGTAATTATTTACCACATTCTGGTGGAATCAACGTTGGTATCGTCAGTTAGGAGAGAAAGAGTTAAAGATCGTTCTAATGATTACATAAACATTTTTTTACACAACACAGAAGACAACAAAACAATGTGACAAAGACTTCCGAGGACGCTGTCGTCCAAAATGAGTGGTTTACATTATCTTACATTATATACTTCATTGGCTCGGATACACAAGTTTAGGCATCACAATTGTTGAGACGGTTTGTTACTCATCAAACACAGTAGAAAGTCAATTAAGAGAGCAAACTCAGTTTAAAACTGATGTCTCTGCAAGGTGCGAAGTGTTGCTATAAATCATATTAAATAAAAAAAACAACAACAACACACAACAGATTTAGCATTATGAAAATTGAATAATTAGCAGCTGCGTCGAAATTTTAATTCGTGAACATCAGGACTTTCATTCGTAAGTTCCAACTAATCAAGAGTCATGGGCCCAAGTAGAATGCTACGCCACAGGCTGTGGGCCCCTAATGGTCGTGGGCCCCGGTTCATTGAACCCTCTCGCGCCATGGATGCTACGTCACTGGTCATAGCATACAGATCAATGCCCAAAGCACTATATTATCCATAAGGAAGTAGAGAGACAAAATTGCGTTCAATACAACATTTATGTCAATGGGGACCAAAGAACACGAATGACCCATGTTCCGTCACCATAGTTAGAGACAAGATCGTTAGTTTTAAACCGCGTCTGAAATATTTTTGAGCTGGGGAAATATTTCCTGATTGATCGATGACCGGTGGGTGACCTGGAAACATGTATCTCAGTTTATGTCAATGAATGCTTCGCAATGTTTGGTGAAGTGTATTCATGTAATTTAGGCCTCCATATGCTGTATTTTACAAGAACTTTTATTCTCCCACACACATTCTTGGATCAAATGGAATCTTTACACAATTATTCATTATACTTAACAAAACACGAATCGACCAAAGATTGCCGGTAATTAATTATTTTGTATGATGCCAAAAGGGAGATTAATCCTTAATTATTAGGAGATATTGCTATATATGTGGGGTTTGTCCCCTAGATAATTGTACACGTTATTTCTCCTACACCCATTCCAGGATGTAGCTGAAACTTTACACAATTATTTATTATACCTAACAAAACATGAATCAAGTTTTTAAAAATATTTTGCTCGTTCAATATTTCTCTTGGAATTTCTTCTTTACCTATACCAACCGTTAAGTATGGTTTTATATTAAATCTCTCTTAAATAACAATTGAGTCTAAAAGTTCCAAGTTTATAGGAGAGCGGGGATCAAAGAGTGCCATGTTTTATTCGCAAAGCCGTATCACACGGGGCCAGAGTTTCCTTAAGAGAGCCCAAACGGTGATTGTTGTAGAGTATTAACATATGAAATAAGCTATTCGTTCTTAGCCTCTTTTGGTCAACATATCCAGGCTATTCCTTGCAGGTCAGTCTTCGACCTCTTTTAATGATACAAAAAGAGATTCCACAAATTAAACCCTTTTTTTTTTACAGTATTTTAATATGCATATTTTGTAAAAATAAATAAATAAAAGGATTTTATGTAAGACTCCATGTGGCGTAGATAGGGTGGGGGTAATAGGGGGAGAATTTGAAAATCCCCTCGGGACCCCACTAAAGGGGGGCCCCCAAATTAGTTTTCGAATTATTTTTTTTTACATTAAATATTAAAAATTACGCAAAATGCATCCCCCAAAGATATCAAGCCTCCGGCCCCCAACTTATGGCAAATTCCTTTATTACGCCACTGCTGGTTTGACGCATTGCCGTAAATTCGGAAACACATCTATATATTACGATTTATGAGTATGCTACAACTACGACAGTGTTGCCAAGCGTATGATTAAAATATTTTCAGTTAAAAAAAAGGTTTTGAACAGTCAAAATTAGGATTGTTAAAAACCTCTGTTGTGGAGGCCCTTTTCTTGTGGAATCCACTGGGCAGTAGCCCTACCGGCCTTCCCTTAAATCCGACTCAGCATCACACAAAAACCTTAAATACATTCATAACAGTAACATAAAATTAACTATTATTATACCTTTATTAATAACATGGAATAGATTTTCAAAAGCATTTTGATTTTCAATATCATAAGTGACATACCGAGGGACAGATTGCACAAACGCAATGCGACTTGATCTTTATATTGCCCTGATAAAAAAAAACGGAACATTAGCAGCAATAATACTATCATTACACTTCTATGTTAGAAGTTCTAGGCCCTCAGACTTATATATATATAGGCCCATGGGCGTAGCCGGGGGGGGGGGTGTCGAGTTTAGTGACTGATCTTATGCTTTAATTTTGTTTAGGTGAAATTTTAATACTAAACCATCACTTGCCCTAGCACAGCCAATGGAGTTTTTAGTTTAAAACCCCCAACCAGGGGATTTTGAGTTGAAAACCTGATACCAGGGGGCTTTAAGTTTGAAACCCATACCAATGAGTTTTGAGTTTAAAACCCCATACCAGGGGGTTTTGAGTTTAAAAACCCCTACCAGGGGTCTTGAGTTTGAAACCCCCTACCAGGGGGGTTTGAGTTTGAAACCCACTACCAAGGTGTTTTGCATTTAAATCCCCCTCTTCTATAAAACAAAAAAAAAATGCAAACGACAATCCCAAAATTCCAAGAGCACATCTAAGGAAGATTTTGATTTTAAACCCCTCTTCAATATAAAAAAGCAAATTACACACTCAAAATTGTATGAGCGTGGCCAAAGGGATTTCGAGTTCAAACCACTCTTCAGCTGGGTTTGAAGCTAAAAATATATCTTCAATATTAAAAAAAAAACAAGTTACGCACTCAAAGCATAGCCAAAGGATTTTTAGTTTAAATCCCCCGCCATCGGGGTTTGAAGCTAAAAAATAAATCTTCAAAATAAAAAAAACAAAAAAACAAATTTCGCTATTAAAATGTTATGAGCGTAGCCAAGCCTATTGGGTGTTTTGAGTTTAAATTTCCCTTTAGAGGGGTTTGAAGGTAAAAAAATTCCTCTTCAATATAAAAAAAAAAGCAAATTACACACTAAAATTCTTTTGAACGTAGCCAAGCCAATGAGGGGTTTTGAGTTTCAACACCTCTCCTCCAGATGGCTTTTTAAAAAGTTTAAAATCCCCTTACAGAGCGTTTTAAGGTTGAAAACATCTCTCTTCAATATTATTTCTAAAGCAAACTACAGTCGCCAAATTATATGACCGTAGCTAAATGTGGTTTTGAATTAAAAAACAACAACAACAACTCCAGATATATTTTAGTTTAACCTCCCCCCCCCCAACAGATGATTTTGACTAGTCAGTTTTAGAGATCGGGTCTAAATCAAGGAAACCCTTTGCCGAAATGGGAGTCGACCCCTTAGTAAGGTTGTGACAGAGTGTCGCATGAGGTTTGCGGGATATGTTCTCCGACAAAATGAATTACGCATAATAAGAGTTGCGATGACATCCTAGTACAACTTGGCGCCACACTTTCATGGAGGTCCTCAGAGCATGTGGGAAGAGGCTTCAGACATTGCCAGTGACAGATTTTTGTGGAAACAGCTTGCCAGCAAATGCGTCTAACGACGCGGGAGGGTCTAAGTCAGTAAGAATAGCACATTAGGTTTTGAAATAACATTTTTTAATAGCAAAATAATGCATTGTAGGTACCTCAGAATATGCATTTAGTTGGCTTTCAATACCAGAAATAGTGCTTGGCGGCGGGGCTTCGCGCCGCGCTGGGGGAGCTCTCATTGCTCCCCCAGACCCCTTGCTGTCAAGGGCGAGGAGTCTACAATTTTTTCACTAACTCCAGGAAGAACCTATTCTAGGGCACAATAAACGTCTTCCAAAAGAATGAAGCGTCAGAATGTAATAATGTACACACACATTCATCCATACAAAAAAAAAATTTTCGGGGGGAGGGGAGAAAAAAATCCCCCCCACCCCCCTCCCGAAAAAAAATCCTGGCTACGCCCATGTATAGGCCTATATATATATATATAGGTCTGTGTCTAGGCCTGCTCATTCAATTGATATTCCCTATTATATCTTTTTTTTTTTTGGATAAGCCTCCGCCTCTGTCCTGGTGCACATGTCAATACACACTTTGTGGTAGCGCGTGGGTTGCTTGAAAGGTCGCCATATAAATAGAACTGGTCACATGAACAATAATAAGTTCAAGCCAGGTGCAATTCCACATTTTTTTACCTGTTAGTTGTGGTCAGTGTGTCCGTTCGTCCCTTTTAGATCCCAGAAATTAGAAAAGATATTGAAAATCCTATATCATGCGATATTTAGATATTCGTAGTTCTGATGCAATGACTTTTTTTTTTTTTTCTGGAAGCGAAAAGTTTAACTTTAAAAATTAAATATGCAGGCAGTTTTGTTTTTTTTCACAAAAGTACACCATTTTTAAAACTACTCCCAATCAATAAGATGGCTGCCTGGTCGTGCGGTTTGCGCGCTGGACTGTCGTTTGGATTTATCTATGGTCGAGGGTTCAAATCCTGCCCGCTCCCATCCCCCGCCGTCCTGCAGGAGGTTTGGACTATGAAGTAAACTATCTTGAACTCTGAAGGAACTTCCGAAACATGTAAAACAGTTTACAAATAGTGAATAAATGGAGAACAGGACTATATAAATAAGCAGGGGCGTAACTAGGGATTTGGGGGCCAGGGGGGATTGACCTCTTTGGGGGCCCTTGCATTTTGACATTGGACATATGACATGAGATAATGTACGCAAAAATATATAAGCCCCAAATCGAATTGGTTCAGTATATCAGTAAACTTAACAAAAAGTAATCATCAAGACTCTTTTAATGAAAAATACCGTTGTTTATTAGTTAAATAATGCACAAGTGACAAATCTCAATTGATATCGCTTCACGTCGTGCATTATGTGCAGCAAAGACATCTATAACATCAAATACATCGATACTTTCTAGTATTTGTGACTTCACTGACATTATAACCATGATAAGCCTTTCTTGCGTAATTGTGCTCCTGCGATAGTTTTTGATGAACTTGAGCTTTGAGAATGATCTATCACATGACGTAATGGAAGTGGCCTGAGTTAGCGGTATTCGGAGGAGGTTGCAAGGTTTGAGCACACGTAATTCCCATATGAAGCCTGTTTCCTCAATATGTTTATTGGTGATTGTATTGCTAGTTTGTTGATGAAAAGTGCTCGTGCATCAATGACATCATTGAAAAAGCGATTTTCATTTATTGCATCATACAAACAGGAAAAGTAGCACAGTTTGTCATAAGCGTGTCTTCATCTATCAGGTGTCTTGGTTCAAGAAGAAACCCAAAGGTATCCATTTTCTTTCCAGCCTTTGGAATCTGCCCTTCATCTCCATATGAAATCTGTCCAGCACTTCTGTCGCAACGCGTTTGAATTGCAGTTCTATTGACAGTCCTACATTAGAACTCAACTTCCCATCAAGTCTTTTCTTTCTTCTGGTTGTTTTGATTACAGGGAATCCATAGTATTCACTACCCTCTTTTACTTTTTCGATGGATTGGGTTTTTGTCAGTTTCTCATCAGGGTACTAATTTCTTTAGCAGCTTCCCGTACATGCAGTCCAGACTTTTGTAGTTTCTTCTGAACTATATTAATTGGGAGCAGGAGCTTTGACCAGAATTCAAGATAGGCAAAAAATTATTAATTTTTCACTGCATGAAGAAGATTCTGTGCTAATATTATATGGTATTACATCATTGTTGGTTGTTTATGTTTTGTGCGAAAGCAAAAGGATTCATAGCATACAAAGTGGGAAAGATCCATATCTCGTTATGCTCGAGTATAGAAATACTCCGATAAGTGTACAACTGCTGACGAGTAGAAGACTAAGGGAATCATTCCAACTGATCCCAAACTATTGAAACCATCGGTAGCTGAAAATGCAGAGACATTACTCAACGAACGACAGATGAAAAGCAGAGTGAAATACGATGCAAAAGCAAGACTACCTAAAGATTATTCTGTCGGAGAGTTCGTCTAGGTCAAACATGGCAGAAAGCAGTTGTCATAAAGAACATTCAGCACGCAGATCTTACATCATAAAGACAAACGATGGAAAAACATACATAAGAAATCAACGCATTTTGAATAAGAGTTTCGATGAAGACATCTCTGGGTACTATGATACAGATGAAGACAATGAACTGCAAACTGTTGGAACAAACGAAACAGACAGTTATAGACCAACGTCTAGTGAACTTGTGCCAGTCAAGACAACCAGAAGTGGACGAATTGTTAAAGTTCCTAATAGACAGGGCCGGCCTTAGGCCACTGCAGCTTATGTGGTCGCAGTGGGCGCCGCGCTTTCATAGGCCCCGCGCTAATTCTAAGTGTACATTATTAAATTAAACCATTATAACGGATATAAAAATAACAGGGCTTTCGCGACCTCCTGATTTTCCAGGTCCTCTAGGAAATCTCAAGAAAAGGCAAAATATACGATAAAGTCCTGAACTTTTTAAAAATTTATTCAAATCTCCTGAAGAATAGACGAAATAGACATTTTGGGGTGCCAATAAATAAAAGTGGCATTGCGAGCTTTCATTTGATAAAAATTTATTGCAAAGACGAAAGTAGGCCTATTTTCTAATTAAAAAAAATAATTTTGACATTATGCTTATCCCTACCCAGACTAGGCTCCGCGCGATCCGTTTCGCATTGGGCCCCGCAAATGCTAGGCCCGGCCGTGCTAGTAGATATCACTCTTAAGAACTTTAAAAGGAAGGGTGTGATAATAACATCAAAAGGAAGGATGCGCTAATATTATATGATATTACGTCATTGTTTTTTTTGGTTATGTTTTGTGCAAAAGCAAAAGGATTAGATGTAAATAAAAAGAGAGTTTTTATTTGAAATTATAAACGCCAAACCCGAATAATGGACTATTTTAGCATTATTAAGAATAACTTTTAGATCTGTTATACTCGATTCTGTAAATTTTTCTTCAAGGTTATTTAGTGTAGCCATAAAATACTCGCCATTTAGATCTATTATTAGTAAAGGTAACAAGATACTTGGAATTCGCTGTATATCATGCAGTTTTATTCGTGGCAACAAAGTTTATAATGTAAGACGAACTTTAAAAAAGACTTTCATCTCTGTAGGAAATTTTTTTAAAAATGTCAACAAAGTCAACGTACTGATAGACCTAGATCTAGTTTTAGTCTTTGTGATAAATTTAATCCATAAATGTTGAAAAAAAAAAGACACCCGTTGACACTATTTGTCAATCAAATATATTAATTTATGTATTTACAAATAAATTTCGACACCCATTTGGGGGGCCCTCCCAGGCGGGGGCCCGAGGATTTTAAAATTCTCCCCCCCCCCTTAGTTACGCCACTGTAAATAAGGGTAATTACTCACTGTATTTTTAGTACATTTATGTAAACGTTTTTTCTTCTAAAAATAATGTTAAAAAATTACTAAATTAAATATTTTAGGTCATACAAGCTACTTGCTTTTTGAAGAAAATGTTTATTTTTTTGTTTTAAAAGAGAATGAATGCGTGTAGTAGGTATATAAGTTGAACCTAATTTAAACCAACAATTAATAAGCAATGTTTCATATTATGCAAGTATAATGCAATCAACCAAATACTACATTCATATTTTAAAAGAGGGAATCGCGTCTTCAATTGAGACCTAGAGTGAGAGACTGATACTTTACAAACAAGTAAATCAATTAGATAATCATTCAATAACATCGGTTAGATCAAGTTCACATTAAGCCATATCTTCATAACTGTCGATTCATTGAATAGCCTACATTTGAATATTAACAATGTAATAATAATAACATTAATTAATAAATCTCTTATTTTCTGACTTCTGATGTATCATGTCGTCAGTCAGACTAACAATACAATAGTGTCGGCAACACTTTCGAAACATACATGTCTCTACTTTTACTATTGGTTGAGATAGGGCTGTAGTTGTTGATAGTTTAAAGCTCATAGTCTCTCATATTCGTGCTGAAAAAATTGGTAAAAATCTGACTTTTTACCAGACTAATTGGACCACTTTGGGGGTCGAGTTTGAGTTTGTGTTTCCACACAAACTCTCTTTGAAAACTTTATTTTTTTTACAATAATTAGAAATGTAAACAGCCAGTAGCATTTATATTATTGCCAGCGTCATATATCAAGCTAAACGTTTTTTTTAAAAAATATATGAATAAAATATGCATTACGTAAAAACACTAGGTTTACATCTGGCTTCTTAAATTTGGCACAATGATACATTAGTTTCCTCTTTTAGAAGTGCCATTTTTAGAAATAGTATAGTAGTCTATGCTATATTAATCCTAGAACTACGTCGAATTTCGTCTGACGCATATTTCACCAAAAATTTTGGAAATAGCTGATCATTATATTCTCTTTCTGTAATGCTTAGATTTGGGCTGAAGTTTTAAAAAGTGCTTTTTTTGACTATTTATATAAGGAAAAAATTACTTGTTGGTCTGTTAGAAGGTCTTTTAAAAACAGATCATTTTATTTTAAAGTGAATAAGTCAATCATTTTTTGCAGATTTATATTTCTTAAAATCAATTTTACATTAATTTATATACCTAAAATATGATATCCGTCAAAGATATAAGTAGGCCTAGCCATATTTATAAATCCTATTTTTTAATAGGACTATTTCATTTAGAGCAGGCATGTCAAACTCATTAAGGTGTTCATGCAACCTGACTGACATGTCATTTATTCTATCTGCCACAGTGTCACTAGTTAACGCTATTTCTTTGAATGCTTTCACCTTTTTTGACAAATAACTACGGCTCTAACGACACACTCCTTCATAAAATCACATTTATTAAATGATTTGCAATGGCTTACAATGAAGTTTGACAATATGTAGCTTGCTTTCACTGCAGACTCACCCTCGTTGTTCAGTTTAATAAATACTATTTTTCAGTTCAAGTAGCTTGTAATCTCTTGTTTTCCTGCGTAATAGTTTAACATTATTTTTATAATTTTTTAGGTGGCCAAGGGGGCCGCATGCAAGGTGGTCGCGGGCCGCATGCGGCCCCCGAACACCCAGTTTGACATGCCTGATTTAGACTAATGCAAACAAGAAAAATATATTAAAACACTTTATAAAAAAGAAAAAAAAAACAAAACCAAAGCTAAATAAGTGTAATTGGTTTGGATCAGTCATGCACTTAAATTTGTAATAGATCTAGACAACAACAATAAGTCTGTGCGATTAGAATTTTTTTTTTTTACCAATTGTTTTTGTTTAGCGCTATTACTCGTGATTTTTGCTTTCTCAATACGCCATGATCCTATTCATTAACTGGACCATTTTGGGAAAATGGAGAAAAGGGAGGGGGTAGAAAGGGATATCTGGGTGTATTTTACCGTAATCGCTTTTAAAAGCATTTATTTAAAAAAAAAAGGAGATGCGAAAGACCTGAATTCGAACTTATGGCTCAAGTATCCTCAATCCAACATACATATTACTGTGCTATAGTGGGGTGCTTTTGAAAAATAGAAGATTGTATAGGCCTAGTTATCTATTGTTAGTTTCAAACTTACTTTACAAACGGGTACATGCCTAGTGAGGTACTTACGACTAGAGAAGATTGTATAGTTATATATTGTCATTTTAATTTAGAGCGGCGACCTATACAGGAGACTAATTCAGCGTATATACCACCACTTCAGTCAAGTACAATTTCTTTCCCTTCTTCGAGAAATCCAACAAAATAATTAATCCAATTTTCTAAATTGATTCTTGTGTTTTCAATAAAAGAAATAATTGCGCAAAATTTCAGCTTGATCCTCGATTGGGTGGCGGAGAAATAACGTATACAAACCAGACGGAGTGAGTTGACAAGACAATATAGATCTATAAGCTTTGTTATAAAATATAATTAATTAATTGGTTACTTGTTCTATGACAAAATTAAACCAATTATCAGGCTTATTATTATTCATGACGTATTCTTACAGATATAAATCGTATGCATGAATCTTTAAGTGGTGCAAATTTTCTAAAACATCACAAATTAAATTTAACAGACATACAAACACACTTGCATTGTGTGCAATGCATCATACTCCCACTACACACTTGCCTGTGACCGCAAACTGAAAGTAATTTTTCTTCCCATGACCTCAAAAGTTCAAGGACAACTTCAGCCATTACACAGGAAGACGCGTAAAGTGTGATTGTTGTACATGTTGGGGACCTGGGAATCAATTAGTTCACCTATTTATAGTAGTTAGGTCTTTATTGACTGTTTAGTCAACAACACACCGTTGTTTTATATTCCGTTCTAAACGTTTTTGAACTGTGTAGAATCTAGTCTAGATTAGATACTAGGCTAGATTATGATTCTAGATCTAGAGTCTAGATCTATCATCCTGTCTCAGTGTCTGTGTAAGTCACTGTAAGTTACAGTTACTGATACTGGCAACAGTGTTAGTATCAAAACTTGACATAACTATAAGTTATAAGTATCATTTTATAGTATGTAGACCTAGAGTTCTATGTAGATTAGATTTTGTTACTTGTACGTCATAACACGATTAACAGTAGAGTAGGAAGACTAGTTTGGGATCTACCCTGGACATAATAAATGATCATATGACTGATATGATCTAGATAATAGATTAGATATTCGAGTATACATACTATAATACTGTCTAGAGTATCTAGATTGACTAGATCTACTATTGATCTAAAGTAACAAAGTATTGTGTCACAGGCATAGTGATGAAGAAAACGACGTGTGTAACTGTGTAAACTTTTATTAAGTCTAGTGTGTTCCTACTCAAGCCTACACTGATACTGATTCTAATCTTAGTGAGTGACTTAGTCTTAGGTCTACTGTCTGGAATACAAAAATCAAATCTTAATCTAGATTTTCTAGATTCTACTTATTTGATTTATCACAGAGTAGAGTCTACACTCAGACTACACTGTCTACAGAGATCTAGAGTACTGTCCCATAGCCTGCCAAAGGCCAGGCACAGTGATGACTGATGAAGTTGAAGTGTGTAACTGTTTAAACTTAAAACTATGTTATGTTCCTACTGATTTACTGATGAAACTGATTCTAATTCTAGTCTTAATCTTAGGTCTACTGTCTAGATTATAAAAATCAAATCTACTTGTTAGATTTATCATAGAGTCTAGATCTAGATGATACTATAGATTAGAAATATAATTTATGTAGATTCTAGATCTACTAATAGATTATAATATTTTAATCTAGAATAATCTAAATCTAGGCTAATCTAGCTATTATACTATATACACACATTCATAGATCTAGACAGGTATCTAGGCATAGTATTATGGCCATTATAATTATTACATTAAATTTATAGACCTAAGATCTAGTTCTATATCTAGTACTTCGGACTTAGGAGTACATTAGAAGACTAAGAACTAGACTTAGTCTTAGAAATCTTTAAAATATTTAATACATAGACATAGTCGACATAGGACATAGATCTACTCATCTAGTAATATTGAAACAATATATATAGTTTTTTGGTCTTTTTTTTATTTTCACAATCAATGCATAAAATTTAATATTTCTAGATTTAGAGTCTATAGTCTAGATATATATTCGTTTAAAATAGAATCTAAATTCTAGATCTAGACCTATACAATCAACTATGGATGACTATATCATACTCATACTATATAGGATATTATTGTTATTTGTAAAGAGTGACTTGGTTAGAATAATCTATATTAATAATTATAGATATGTAGTTTTATATAACAAATTAATAATTAGAAAGGAATTCAGAAATCTTATATATAGAAAGATTTAAATCTAGAAGTAGATCTAGTATGTACACTAGATTTTGTTTTTATCAATAAAGTTTCTAAATGTAAGTCACTTGAAGTTTCTTGAGTCTGAGTGTCTTAGATATAGATTATTGACTAGACTCTATGTCTATAGTATGATATATCCAGTCTAGATCTAGATAATCTAATCTATCTGTTTTGGGCTATTACCACATTATGCATGTCAGGATAACATGTGTATCATTGTATGATTATTGAAAGTGTTTTATAGTTACATGCCATTGGTGTGACATTATTAAATTACTTTTAACTGTAGCTGTAGTCTACAAGCCTAAATAGTTACCAAGGCCAATTTCATTTTTTTATATGCTTTCATTAAAACTTTAGGCCTATGGCCTTTAGTTATACTTATGTTTTAGCTTTATGGATAAGAGTATTTAATAGGCTGTTTTTGATTCACAAGTTTTAGTCATTACTGTACACAATTCAAATTAAATTATTTTAGATGGATCGTGTAATAAGTGATAATTCTGGAACAAAGGTCATAGAGGCATACACAATTAGTAAAATATAAATATAAGACTGTGCAATTTTTAGTAAAAAAAACAAGATGTGTTATTTTTATTTTACACATATCAATGGTATAATCAGTTAAAATATTTTATCAACATATTGTAGGTTTTACGGAAAAATATACAAGTAGACCCTTGTTTAAGTCATCTATTAACTACTTATCACCTCAACCGGTACAATATTACTAACAGTGATTTCATGACTATGGCTTTGGTTACCGAAGGATACTGTATATAGCTTATGGATATACTTTTAACATACTTTGAAATGTACCAGAGCTTGGATTTATTGCAAAGGTATGCACGGAGATCTGCCTCAGTTCTTTAGTAAATCAGCTCAAGGTGCTGTACCTTCAAGCATGGGAAAAGGTAAGAATTTTTTTTTTATCATGTCCTCACGAGTTTGTATTGGACAGCAATACTCATCATTTTTTATACCATTGATAACCATTGCATTCATGACTGAAATTCCAAGGTATCCAGACTCCACTACAATTTAAGATAAACCACATCAATAAAACATTATTTTAAATTATTCCCTTTTGTTATACCTACTGATGCAACTATTATATATATATAAAGAGAAATGATCTAATGAGATTTAAATATTGTCTAATTCTAATTGCTTGAAGCTTGGGGCAAAAAAAAGAGACACCACCATTATAACAATCTTGTACGATAATCCACTAAAAAAGGTCTCTTGCGTTGATTAAAAACCTGTTCACCTATAACGATCTTATAGGATAATCCACTAAAAAAGGTCTGTTGCATTGATTAAAAACCTGTTCACCTGTTTAGATTATTTTAGATTATTTTGGCTTTACACACAGCATCACCATATGTTTCTCATGCTTTAAAGCTAAGAGTTTATAAAAAGTCAAATAGAACATTATAAATATCTGTCACGAGAAATCAACAAAATTATTGATTGAATAGTCACGCTTGTCACAGATACTTTCTAAGTAAATGGTGGATACTTCCCTTAAGAAACTCCACATTCTTATACATTAATTTACAATTATTTGTTCCAAATTATAAATTAGCCATTTTTTGTGTTATGCAACCTTTTGTTTTTCTCTTGTTTGGCAAAGGGTTACCCATGTTAGAGGCCTACATCTAAATATTATGATCAAAACCTTTATACTTCACTATTAATGGTGTGCCATTTATAACTTAGTGAATTTATTGCTCCCTTTTTTTTTTCACCATTGTTTACTTTTTTAAAATAATCTATTTATAACCATAATAAAGCAACAATGCTGATCATGCCTGTATACATTCTTATATTATCTACTGACTCGGGGATAAACCCTACTATTATACTTTTGAACCTGTTATCTAAGACACATTTTTTTAAAACTTACTAATGTCAAATATCTCATTTCACTCCCAAGTGAATTGAAAAAAAAAAAATCGTGGAGCACTAAATCATGACTGTATTAAAATATTTGCTAGTTTATTTTAAAAACATCATGAGAGATATTACTAATATATTTATTGTTATTTTAAAACTAATATATTTATCGATAGTTTACTACAATTGTATGGTCCCCGATCCTTGCCGTGTTTGCCAATTTCAAACTATTTTAGAAACAAAATCAAGTGGATGTGAGTGACAATATTGTCCCACTTTTTTTTTTTTTTTTTTGCTTCACCTCTCCTGTTTCTATACAGAAAATGACAAACTGTATAGATAATAGATATCCGCTTTAAACATAATGTAAAAAGAAAAAAACAACATATCAGATTTTTTATTTTTTATTTATTTTGATAGGTATTACATTATCCCACTTTGTAGAGCCCAGATCAGTACTCTCACCCAAAGCATCCCAGTTGAATGTTTTTGTATGTAAGCATATCTAAACAGCACACATTTGAACTTTTAGATCTTTGTAATCTTTCTAGGTCACTTTCTATTGATGTGTATCAGTTGCATTTTAATGTCCCTGTGTGTCCCACAATGACTACAGGTAGTAGGCCTACTAAAACACAACGCTAGTGAATGGTGGAGTGTACCAGTATTGCATGTCCGAGCATGTCATAATTAAGTGGGGCTGTTAAAAAAGTTTATATACATATATGAAGAAGTTACGAGTCCATCTTTGACTGTGTAGTACCCCCCCCCCACCCCCTTTTATTTTTATTAAACTGGAGGTTTGGCTTTCAACTGGACTGACTACAATCACAACGGGCTTCAGTTATTGGCAAATAGGCTACAATTGTAGTTTGGTTTCAAAGTTTGTATCAACTTACTTTGTGTTTAGCCGGTGGTTATAAATGGATTTTACGCCTTTATTTTCGTTATATAAACATATTTGTTTTAACACCAATATTGGGTAAAATTAGACGTATTATAATTTTTCTTTAATTGGCAGTACTTTGAGCAAGTAAGGTTAGATTCACCAGATTGTGTTGTCTATATGTTGATAGATCTATCTAGTAAATATACATCCTCATCTCTGATTCTACATTAGTATTTGCTACTGAAGCTATTTCGTCATACCTGGCTAACTGTAACGCTCTATAAAATACATGTATCCTGTATGTATAATGGTTTGTGCTCAAGTTATACGGTAATTAGATCTGGCTGCATTTTGTAAGAAGTAGCAATGGGCTTCCATTGGGGAAAAAAAAAGTAGGTGCACGTTGTATTATTATGCCTACGCCATTAAATCTTGAATATTGTTTCGTCACCCATCTATTGGAAGTTGTAGTACAGCCGTGAAGGGAATTAAAAGAAGTTAGTTCCTAGAATCTATACCTTTTTTCCCCACTTATCATACCTATGTAAAATTCTGTTATTCTCAAATGCACGTGACATTGATGCCTTTCTAGTTTCTTGCTGCACGAGACGCAGGTGGTTGATGAAACCATCACCTGACTGGTTAGCACTTGTTTGGGTAACTGGGTCTTCCTGCATGCTTTTGCAAAGAGGAAAAAAAAATAGTGACTGAGGTAGCGCAGTTTGCTGCCGAAACTGATGGTCTATAGTTCTGAAGACTAGATGGTTTTAAGGGCGTTTACATGTTCACCCGTAGGGCTTACTAGATCAAGTAATTTATCGGGAAACTCGCGAAATGCTGGTGGGGGAGTTTAAAAGATCATTGTCTCAGACAGGCCTCGAATGGGTGGCCTATTATCATAAGACATCAGAGTAGCTAGCTGACTGGCTTTATGCAATGTGACCAACTTTCTCGTAACCAGATAGTTTTAATGAAACACAAAGAAAAAAAAGGGGGTGGGGACGGGGGCTCATAAGTCAAGCATATTTAGATCTAAAAACCCAAAACAGGCTAATGAAAATAAGAGTTCACATTTTTCCTAAGCGTTCTGCAAAAAGAAAAGGTGAAATAGCTACTTCTGAAATCGAACTCGTGTCATGTTTTTTAAATGAAATATTCTAACCATTTTTTTTTAAAAATATACTAATACACCATTTTAAAACAATAGAATCAAGGAATTAAGTATAAGGATTAAAAAAAGAAGCTTTTGGGATAATAATGAGATGTGTATAAATATATCAAAAGTTTAGTTATTTGTCCAGAAATGTAATTATATATATCTGTGTGGGTCGCGGTGCAACAGATGCATTGTAATTTGCAGTTTTATCTAAAAATGAATATATCTCAAGTTTGTACTAGGTAGTGGGTGTTATTCAATTGTATTTATTTCCCCATCTGTCTACATGTCGGCAGTGTTCACGCTGGACCTATTCAGACAGTCGAGAGGCATTTTTAACAGTTCAGTATATAATGTATTCGTGAGCAATCAAGTTCTAAATGTACATTTTTATATGGATGGCTACGGTAGTTTGTACTTAATGGTTGATATCCCCACATAAAAGTGTTTTTTATAACCCAAAGGTAGGCTTATGCGTTGTTCACAATATGATCAAGTACTACATTAGTGGCATTCGTCTCAAAAAAATTCCAAGCTCATTCTTGTGATCGTGATGCCGGCTTACTATATGATATCCGGAGAGCCTCCTCTGTAGTCAGTGGCTAATGCCTAGGCATTCATCCAATCACCATGAGATGATCTTCAGTTGTTTCGCGACTGTAGGAGACCATAAACATAAAGTTCGAAATCACATACCTTTTTTTTTAATAATAATAGTTTCACCATTGTCTTGTGCCTAAAACTAAGACTACATCTCTCGTGATCTTTTTCTTCTTATTATTACTCATACTTAAGCATAAACATTCCTCAAAACCATTTTTTTTTACCGGCCCCCGTAAGGGGAAAAGACGCTATTAGTTTTGTGTGAAATGTCTGTCCGTCCGTCCCGTTTAGATCTCGCAAACTAGTAAGATATTGAAAATCCGACTTCACAATATTTTAGACCATTCAAAGTTCTGATGCAACGGCTCCTTTTTTTTTCTGAAAGCGAAATTCTAATTTTTAAAATCAGTTATGCAAGTAGTTTTTTTTTAAAGAGAAAAAGCTAATTAGTATGCATTCTAAGTTAGACCTAATTTAAAACGAATAGTAATCTTGTAAACGTCATTTGCCTGAACAGTTTAATGTTTTTTTTTTTTTTTTTTTTTTTTTTTTTTTTTAAAAGGATTCGATTAAGAGATTTAGCCTTTTCAAAATAATTAGATCAATTATAAGACATCAGTTAGGCCAGGGAAGGCGCGGTGGCTGAGCGGTAAAGCGCTTGGCTTCCGAACCGGGGTACCGGGTTCGAATCCTGGTGAAGACTGGGATTTTCAACTTGGAATCTTTGGGCGCCTCTGAGTCTTCTCAGCTCTAATGGGTACCTGACGTTAGTTGGGGAAAAGTAAAGGCGGTTGGTCGTTGTGTTGGCTACATGACACCCTCGTTAACCGTAGGCCACAAAAACAGATGAACTTTACAGCATCTGCCATATAGACCACAAGGTCTACAAGGGGAACTAGTTAGGCCAGGTTCACATCTAACTTTACATTCACTTTCACCTATCCTTTGATCTGCTGGACCGTTGGGGCACCACACAAGATCTGTCAACATTCTTTCTCCATTCTTATCTCTCATTTGTCTTTGATATAATTTCATTCGGATGTTCTTTCTGAAAATATTGAAGCCTGCCTGGGTGGAACACTTCGGGGGCCGATTTTGAGTTTGTGTTTCCACACAAACTGTCTTTTGTAACCTTGTTTTTTTTTTTACAAAGCCTCTCAACTCACTCCGTCTGTCTGTCTGGTACACATTTTGTACACGTTTTTTTCCCACTTCTCATTCTCGGACGAAGTTGAAACTTTGCATAATTATTTATTGTTACTAACAAAAGACGAATCGATCCAAAAAATTAACTTATTAGCTTATTTAATGGTAATTTATTAATTTTTTTTATATAGAAAAGGGAAAATTAATATCACAGTTTAGATATTTATGTTTGTAAGTATGGAGTTTTTTCACTTGTAAAAGCTTGTAATTTTAAAAAGTATTTTGTATATTTTCTTGTTAAATTAAAAAAACAAACTTCTGAGGAAATATAATTAATTGCAAATAGGGAAATATGACATTGATATTGTTATTATGGTAAGGATGTTACTACTAGTGTGTTTGACACCAATTCCCCTTGTAACTTTGGCTGTAAGCACAGTGTATCGCTTCAAGAGAAGTCGCAGGCTCCACACCTTGTATTCTCATGCCTTGACCAGTTCACCCCAAAAGTGTATTGGCGTTACCAATCAGTCAGCAGCCCATAGCGCTGCATCGAACATGCGTCAACATGTTGGGCAATGCATGCCACTCTGTGCTCACAGTTCGATAGTGGCCGTAGTTTGAGCTCCTGACTAATCTTAAAGTACCCACTGCTTTTAATGATTTTTATCCCCCCAACCGTCATCCTTACCACTCATTCTCCTCGACCTTGTTTGCGTCCAAACTAATCGCCTTCTCTCCACGTGATAGCGCTGACCAATACAGCCACCAGTGTCAATAACCTCCGGAGTTATGTAAGCGCTCTATTGAAGAGCGCTTTATGAGGACAGCCCTTTTAAAAACCTTTTGCTATCATCAGTGGACCGGTGAACTGTTGGAGGTGTCTGTGTGTCTCGACCGTGGCGCTGGTCTTAAACAGCCCATTTTCACATCGGAATTTTTTTTTTATTGCTACATGTGTTCATAGCGGTACCTGCTTGTATTTTTGGTTGATTCGCGCATAAAGGGATTCACTTGGATAATGTTGTTTTATGTTGTACAGTGTGGACATGCTTAAGTAATAAGTAGTGGGTCTGGTTGAAAAGAATTTTCAAGGTCAAGGCTTTTTACCTAAAAATGTGCGCAAACTTTTTTGTTTACAATTCTGATATTGGACTTCCGTATTTACAGCTAATCGAAAGTAAACATTTGTATATAGCACTGACAACGAGATTCGATACTCTGATCATTCGAAGTCTCTGTATTATTATACGAGCACATACAGTAGTGCATTTATTCCCTTCAAATTGTTATGCTTGTATGCAAGGTTGAACGGAGTGCACAGTTTCATTTTGTTTTCTTTCCCCTTACTTTTTGTTTTATAATGACTACGCCTCGTCTAGATCTAGATCTGTAGTCTTTGTAGCTTGTAATATACTAGCAGCTTTTCTGTTTCCCCCATTGATTCAGTTGATTGAATGTCCGGCGCGTTGAATGCTTCAAGGCAATGTGTTCTCTGATTAGCGTCATTCAAAGTTGGACCAAAATTTGGGTTCGAGTTCTTAATTAAACTTCTTACAATGCACAATCATTTGTTTGATTAGGTCCCAGGTCGCTAGTCTCTACATCTCTCGTGTTGGCCTGTCTCTATCAAATGTACATTAATTTCAAATTGCTTTAGAACATACGTGTACGGTTCTTTGCTTATTAAGCTAGAGAGTTTAAGAGGTGAATATTGGACCGCCATCGTCTGGTTGTTTATTAGTACTAAAAATATTATGGCAGCACAATTAGTGGACAGATACGAGGGTTACTGTGTCTATAAACACTATGTCTATAAACATAGATTACTGTGTCTATAAACTTTGTAAAAATTGTGTCTATACTGTCTATAAACGATGTGTCTATAAGCACTGTGTCTATAAACAGTGCTAACATAAGAGACGGAAAGTTTATGGTGACACGGTCACCATTGACATAAAAAAAAGCCTGTCCATGCAGACAAGATCTATGTTTAATGTTAACTCACAGCTTGACGTGAAGGTATGTCTATGTCACAAACACATTCAAGACATATATTTTTAAAAGTTTACACATGAAGAAACAAATCCGTTCACGTTTTTTTTTCTATGCTTTCTCTCTCTCTCTCTCCCCCCCCCCCCCCCATTTTTAATCTCCCGTTCTGTATATTAATGAAGACCCCCCCCCCCCCCAATAGTCTGTTGCATTGTCAAGAAAAATGTGTAAGCCAACATTTGAAATAATACTACATGATTGTTTTGCTGTTAGAAAATGAACTTGAATCAGTGATGTCCTAACTACGGCCTGCGGATCATTAACTTGAATAATTGATGTCCAAACTGGCTCTCATGTCCTGCTCGTGACGTGGCTGCTGGAACCTACTGTCCACAGTGATAAAGCCGCAGAGCAGTAGTTGCATTGGGTCGACGATATGTTTCATGGGTGAAGTGGAAATGTATAAGATCCATAGTCTGAAAAAAAGGTTGGGTAGCTCTGAAGAATCTGTGACTTCTTTCTATATTGGATATCTAGTGAGGCATCTCTGATGAATCAATAACTTCTTTCACTATATTATCTCTTGTTGAACTTTTGGCTGTCCAATTAGCAAAGTTAATTTTTTTTTGTTCCTGTAATATTTCCATGTCTAATTAATTGCGTTATTATCATTAGTAGTCATTAAACTCGAAATCAAATTGGAGGTTTTGATTGATAATAAGGGATTAAGTTCTCCAAAATCAGGTTAGTTACTGTAATCGGTCGTTAGGGCTGTCAACTAGCACACTAACTTTCAACTGCAGGGCTGTTCAACTCGGTGAAATGAGTATGATGTTTATGATTACCTGTTGGGAACTGACTATAGTGACATGTTGAAATCTCTTTACAAAAATGGAATTGTAATGAGTTTTTTGGAACAAAAGTTCTTGGATCCAACTAGATTTTATCCACGGCTATCTTTTAGTATCGTCAAAATGTTTTAGTTCCTCTCTTCCCCACCTCACAAGTCTCTCTGTGTGTGTGTGTGTGTGTGTATGTTTGCTACTTGTGTTCAGTAGTAAATTTGTTACTTAAAACCACACATTGGCCTTGGTGGGTTTACAATTACACATACTCTTTGCCTAACTCATTCAGCGTCTGCTGAGTGCGATAAATCATGTCAGTTTAAAAACAATGAATACTTGACTGTTTCACTGTCTGTTTGCAATATTGTGAACAGTTTGGTTAGCAAAAGAAAATAATAGGAAATACCGGGGATTGAATTTCTTCTTGTCTTCGTGTTTTGATCAATAAAACTAATACAGACATTAAGGAAGTGTACAGAGTATTTTACATTCATACTTGTGAAAACTGAAATCAAAACATTTTTTTAAAACTGCCTTTTATTTGCTTCATTTCATTAGGAATTTGAAATAATCTCTGATCTTCTGAGCAGATTAAAGTACATAGATTTAAATAATGTTTTACATTCCTTTTTATTGATTCTGTACTAATGAGACTGCAAAACCTAATGACCCAAACTAGCTAGAGGACATCGGCTACAGCTGTGAAACTTAATGTTTGTTATCCAAAGGTCTACCTGAGCAGGTTATGTTCTGAGGCCTACCTGAACAGGTTATGCTCTGAGGCCTACCTGAACAGGGTATGTTCTGAGGCCCGCCTGAACAGGGTATGCTCGGAGGCCTACCTGAGCAGTTTATCTTCTATTAGAGGCCTGCCTGAGCAGTTTATGTTCTATTAGAGGCCTGTCCGAGCAGGTTATGTTCTATCAGAGGCCTACCTGAGCAGGTTATGTTCTATCAGAGGCCTACCTGAGTAATTTATGTTTTATCTTGAAGCTTAGACTCGAACTAAGCAGTTGACTTGTTTGCAGAAAATCCTAATAATTTAGAAAAGCTTTCTGCTTTAATCTAAGTGCATGAACTGGGACCTAATTTCTTTAACGCAGTTTTACGTTTTCCCAATGTTTTCTCCCCCCCCCCCCCCACACCTTAATTACTTTGTTATCTACATTGTTGTCTAATGATGTCGTGAAATTCCCTGTACACCTTACACAGCGAGATTGAAAGTGCACGTGAGATTAGGATTGAGTAAAGCGGACCACGGCATTGTAGTACACCTTTCGGACCTTTGAAATCTCCCTGAAGATGCTACTTGTCAATGTTTGATAGCTCTAGGTCACGTGGTAGTCCTGACAAGAAAAACACGCCATTTTCACAACCATTAGCATTGTCTTATAGTTCCATTCTGTTCAGTGTACATTTATTTCCCAATAATTTATTATCTGTATACTACAAACATTCTGAGTCAAAACATGTCATTAAAACATAAAATTTACGTGTACAATTAACTAGGACTGGACAATTTTGATTTCCATAAGATCAATTGATTCTGTAACTTCTAAATTAATTGTTTTTTTTTTTCCATCGTCTGGGTTATTTTTCATTTTAATAATTACTTTTTGAATCGATGAGTTTACTTTTCACTGTTTTCCCCTTCTGTTGTTACACGTAACCATATACCTGCTAAAGTAATCTTTGTAATAAATAATTGAAACTTTCCCTCCTAACCTTTAATTAAATGTACGTTTGACATTACCCTTAAAAAATGGGAACATATATTTTTTCCCACACTCTATACGCCTCCAACATTGCCTACATAGGAAGCAGATTCAAAGTAATACTTAGATATGTATTTCTGCCAAAGGCAACAATAGATCAAGTAGATATAGAAGTATCCTACTAAATTTCCGGACTCGGCTTGCGTTTTAGAGTCGATAGCTATATTTATATTAGTTTGTACATAAATATCCTGGATACGTGTCCAAGATGACTGAATAGAATTACTTGAAAACAAACGGCACGTTTTGGACAAGTTCTTGAATTGCAAATAGTTTTTGTTTTGTTTTTATTCAAAGCTCCGTGACCAGCTGCTGAAATATGAGCTCGATGCAACAAAATCTGTTCTGGCTTCCGCCTTTCCTGTTTCAAATGGAAATGCATCGCAATGGAGACATTTCCAAGTTTGTTAGCGTTGCTAGTTTCTCTCATCGCGTAGATTTAGTTTTTACTTTACAATGCCCCCCCCCCCCCCCCCAAAAAAAAAAAAAACAACATGTTTGGTCACGTGTCCAGGGCTATTGTTGATCAAAGCGACATAATGAAGCCATACATATGTATCTTGTTTTTTTTTTCTTGGTCTCTAGTTACTTAACATTGAACTGGCCAGCCTCGTCTAGAAGTTTTGTCAGTAATGAATGCTCTGCTTTGTAATATCTGTGTATAAATGACCGCCTGCGTGGCGTGAAGGAAACAGGGACGGGATTACATTGGGATGCCGCTCGGTTCAGTCTTTTGGACACAACCAGATGACAATTAATGTTTATGAAAGGGATTTCTGGTTTATGTTCCTGGTCCGCGGCTTTGATTAAAGGGGCTGGCTTGTGTACCACGAGACAAGCACTGCAGGCTTGAGATTGAAGATAGTGACTACTTCTCTTAGAGAATCCTCGTTGACCCGAGCTTTGGAAATGTGGCCAGCGGAGTGGGAACAGGACCTACTGCAAAATGACTGCCTCCTAGATTCGATCCAAGGTAAGTCTTTGTATAGAAACGAAATACATTAGCATTCACTATGAAAACATGCCGGACAATGATGTATGAATTTGTGTGCTTAAATGCGCCTCAAATTGGCTATTTTGATCCTGTGTAAACTTTATTATTATTACTGTTTTTACATATTAACAACGATTAGAAGTGTCAGTTACTTTGTACGTACCAAAACATTGCTCATTGTTTCTTTTCATTCATTCAAACTGCTGGAACTAAAACAGAAATAGCACTCACAGATTCTAAGGATATAGTTAGATGAATTTGTGTCCTAGTCCTCCAATGACGTTTATTTATTAAATGTATTTTACCTTTAGCTTATTATTAATTACAGGAGCTAGGTTTGTATAGCATAGGCCAACGTGTATTTACTATCAATGCATATACCATTTCGTGAACGTATCATTCGGTAATGAAAAAATGAAATTAATTCCACTTATCTTATTCATGGCAAACCAGTAACACAGACTAAAAACGCAAAATACCTAGGTGTTATAATAAATGAAAAACTGTCATGGAATCCACATATTGATGAAACTACAAAAAAATCCAACAAAGCATTAGGGTTTATTAAAAGAAATTTCTATAAATCAAATAAGAACATAAAACTAAAATGTTATTTAACCTTGGTTAGGCCAATAATAGAATATGCATCCACCGTTTGGGACCCCTCAACTCAAGAAAACAAAATAGAGCAGTGAGATTCATAACAAACGAATATTCACATTTGACTAGAGTAACACCATTAGTAAAATCACAAAATTTAGAAAGCCTTCAGGACAGAAGACTCAAAAGTAAAGTAGCAATTATACATAAAACACTGAACCATAATCTTCAAATACAAAAACAAAACTTAATAAAATACTCTGAAAGACTCAAAAATAAAGGCACATTCCTCGTCCCATATGCTAGGACAAATTTGTACAAATACTCCTTCTTTCCTAGTGCTATTAGAGCATGGAATGGGTTGCCTGAACTAGCCAGAAGGATCAGTGACTTGGCAGAGTTTAAGTCATTGGTTAATATACATGACGCGTAGGACGTAATCATCTTCTTTTTTGAAGTAACGTCTGTATTATATAAGATAAGATAAGAAACAAAAATTTAGCCGAGATATATCTAGAACTACTAGTGCATAATTAATTAAAGTACCGTAATTGTATGTCATTGAAGATGCTATATTCTTATTTGGACGCCGTGATAACATTTTCCCACTATTTTTTATAAGCATATTGAAAGTTACTTTGATTTCAGATATAAAACGGGCTATTTTGTGTACCTCTTCATAAAGTTGTTTCAAATTAAACTTTGGCAGCCATCGAAAGAGGAAAAGCATTTTTTTTAATATGGTTTATGGATCTGTCGCTCTGTCATGTTGTTATATACTTGAACCCTCCCCCCCCCCCTCACAAAAAAACAAAGCTTATATAAAGTGTAATTGTATCAATTAGTTTGGATCAGTCATGTAAATAAATTTGTAATAGATCTATACCAACAATAAATCTGCGATTAATATTTTTTTTTTACCATTTTTTTTTTTGTTTAAGGCTATTTCATGCTTTTAGCTATCTCAATACGCTATGATTGTATCACTTATCTCAGCGGTTCTCAACCCTTTAAGCGCAGCAACCCCTTTTAACAATTCCCCACTAAGCGGCGACTCTCTCCCCGCGTAAAATTATTTTCGTTCACAAACCTTAGTAATCGTAATTACAATGTAAATATCTGATAGGCATTGGCAAATCTTTATGTTTAATCACGAAAGAATATTTAATTATATTCTTGTAATATACATTTCTCATATTTAAACAAGGTTACAAAGAGTTTGTGTGGAAACACAAACTATAAATCGGCCCATGAAGTGGTCCACCCAGGCAGGTAAAAAGACAGGTATCAGTATTTTCAGAAAGAACATCAGTATTAAATTCGATCAAAGACAAATGACAGAGAAGAATGGAGAAAGAATGTTGACAGATCTTGTGTGGTGCCCCAGCGGTCAAGCAAACCAAAGGATATGTGAAAGTGAATGTGAAATTAAAGCTGACCTAACTGATGTCTTATAATGAATATCTAATTGCTTGTCAATCTCTAATTCCTCAAAAAAAAATAAAAAATTCAGTGCCCTATGTGTGGAGTAGCATGTAGCAGTTCACGCGATAATATGAAAAATTACTTATTAATTGTTGTTTTAAATTTTGTTTAACTTATATGCATACTAAATAGATTTTTTCTCTTAAAAAAAAAGGAAACATTTTGTGTGTGTAAATGTAGTAGTTAGTAGGACAGAACTTACATTACTTAGCAATACAAATGTAAACAAAATTTTTTTTTTGACAAAAAATCAAAAACCGTTAGCATAAATATGGCATACAGTTACCCCCACCCACTACTAATGAGAGTAATAGCGTCTTTCCCCCTTTCGGGGGCCGCTAAAAATACCAATTAATGAAATTTTATCTTTGAGTAGCATTATTTAATTTTACATATGCATTGTCACAATAGTGCTGGGACATTCCGATGGCCTTAGGCGACCTCTGGCAAATCGTTATTCGACTCCCAAGGGGGTCGCGATCCACAGGTTGGGAACCCCTGACTTATCTGAACCAGTTGGGAAAATTGTGGAGAGGGGAAGAACGAAAGGGATATCTGGGTGGATTTTAACGTCATTGGTTCTTCAAGAACGGCCTGAATTCGAACTCGTGACTCACGCCTCCTCGGGTCGACGTGGTAACTACTCTGCTAGTGAAGCACTTATGACTAGAGAAGATTGTATAATTATATATTGTCTGTTTCAATTTAGAGCGGCGACCTATAATGAGAACTAATTCAGCTTATACCACCACTTCAGTTAAGTACAATTTCTTTCCCTTGTTCGAAATACCAAACCAAAAAAAACATAATTACAAATAGTTAATTAACCAATTGGTTAATTTTTGTGCAATTGTGCAAACTTTCAGCTTGATCCGAGTTAGGGCGTCGGATAAATAACGTGTACAAACTTTTGACCAAATAGACAGACAAAGTGAACTGATAGAAGCTGTGTTAAAAATTGATTTCACTACATGGCTATATCGTAGCGTGCCAAAAATAGTTGCGAGATCTACTTTTAATATTCTGTTTTGTTATTTAGAATAAATATGCAACCCTTTGTTTAAAAAAACAAAACGACACCTAAAAGACCTCTGTAGTATGTACTAAGAATAGTAAGGATTTAAATGTCACTACCCAAAAAGGTGAACCTTATTATTTTTTTTTGCTAAATTTATATATTATATAACTTTGGTTATTTGTCGAAACATCAGATTACGGAGTTAATGAAAAGCCATATATTTTTTAAACATGTCAAATTTATTTATCAATGTAGAATTGAATATCTGAGCTCTTACGATTGTAGCACAAAGCAGTTTTTAATTCTTAGTTGGCAACGGTGATCTTGCATTATGGCTTCCTTTGTATTGTTATAAATATGTTTTAATTGTCTTTTTTTTTTTTTTTCTTCTAAAGTTTCATTATATCGTCACCATATTTCTCAATGTGGCTTTTATTTCCTTTTCTCTCTTACTGTATTTTATTGCCTAAACTGGGTTTGAGAAATAATCATATAAACTTAAGAGGTAATGATTGAGAGTAACTTTTGGTAGTAAGGGCTGTGTTTCTCTTTCTCTTGTTTTGTAGCGTTGGCTTGACAAGCCAAATACTTTATGTTTTAACATTGGGATTTAAAAAAACAACAAAAAAACACCTGTGCACGTGGTTCTGATTGGAACACAATTTTTTTGTGTCCAAGACAGGCCAACGGTTTCATTTGATGGCTGTTTAAGAAAATAAGTAACAAAGTTTTTGTTTAACCCTATTCTTCCTGTAGGGAGCTGATGATGGTCTATAAGATCTCATTCTATTGGAGTTTGTAATGCTTCATTATTGCATGAAATCTTTTCGGTCCAACTAAGGATTTGACAAGGGCATGGAACTTCATGTCTACATGGCACGGTGCACAAAATGTTTATGGACGTCTATTTACATATTCAACTCATTACTGAATACAAAAAACAACCAACAACCTTAATTTTAGATGATTTCTATTTTGAAAAGAAGCAAAGATGTCAGGATGGACTGAGAGGAAATGCCCAGAACAGAGTCCGATGTTGAAGTACTGTTTCGGCCTTACGCACCACTTTGTGTCAAAAGGACTAAGTCAAGTCAAGAATAGTCTTAGTTTGAAAAATTACAAGTCAAAACAGGTTTTTTTTTCACTGTGTGGTCAAATAGGTGGTTTTATTTTCCCCAGTGATACACATAAGCTGTCAAATTTCAAGTTTGATACACTAGTCCTAAAATAGTACGTCTAACAGAGTAGTCCATGTCTAAGTATTCTAACTAGATATAGCTTTAACAAGGCTACAGTTTGTAGTCTCGAGATAGCTTTATGTGGTGCTGATCTAGCTGTGGTCTATATTTAGAGATATGCATTGCTTGAATGTTTTAGTTGCGTTCAGAATCGTATTTCTATGGCCCTATCTAGTAGCAAGGAACACGAGAAACTTTTGTCACTGGATCTAGGATAATGAAGACAAAAAAAAAAAAAAAAAAAGCGTCAAGCTTTGACAAAGTTAGACACAGGTGTCCGTTATATGGACCGCTGCTGATTTAGTCTTATTCGAGATCAGCGTCAATACGAGTTGAGCGAACACCAAGATTGGTTCAGTGGCGTTTTCCTTGCCGGACAATGTCCATCGTATCTGAGAAGTATCTGAAATGGCGTTGCGGTGGGTTGTGGAAAGGTCTCAAAATCTTTAGGGAGTGCGTCGTTGGGATGATTAAAAAAAAGAACCCCCCGTTATGCAAGCTGTGTTAACGAGGAAATGTACTTGATATTATATGTTATACTCTACCTGTATAGTGAATATGCTTATAAAAACGTTTCTAATGAGAATTCCTCGTTTACGACTATATACTCAATAATGGAGAAGTTGTTTCCCTTCGTATCAAACAAAATAATTAATTACCTGTATATAATTAATTAACTAATTGATTTTTTAAAAATTGATTCATTCGTTATCGTTGCTAATGAATAGGTGTGCAAAGTTTCAACTTGCTCCGTGAATGGGTGTCAGAGAAATAAACGTGCTTAAACTCTTTACCAGAGTTTCTATAAGCTTTGTAAAAAAATGGAAAGTGGGGTGGGTATTCTATAGGCATCGTAACAAGATTTGAGCATACCATCACTAAACACGGGCTTAGGTCTGGTAACATTGTTAGTGCTTATAGCATCAACGCTAAACACGGGCTTAGGTCTGGTAACATTGTTAGTGCTTATAGCATCAACGCTAAACACAGACTCGTACATGTTTCCATGGGGTAAGAAAAAAAAAAGGTCATTATTCATTAATCTTTTAGTTAGTAGAACAAGAATTGGAGCGTGGAGAACCCAGCAACTTTTTTTTTCCTGTATCGAGTTCTAAGACCAGATATTTATATCGCAGTCTCGTATTCTGCTTTAACTTGTATTTCAACCCTAACCCCAGAGTCTTTGACTTGATCTTCTGAATCCACCAAACTGTAGTGTAAATAGAATGTTCATGTGTAGGCAAGTACTGTAAACACTCAAATACTAAAACTCTATAATAATTGAGTCTTTTACTGAAAAAAGATGTTTGTAAAGTACAAAAAAATGTTTTCGAAAAGATTTTCGTAACATTTCATTGTCTACCAGTTGCACGCAACACCCTTTGAATAGCTCTAACAGTGCCGGATCTAAAGTATGTGGAGGCCACTACACTTTTTCGAAAGCTTTATTAAAGATCCACTAATAAATAAAATACTTAAATCTGAAAGCATGATTTATTTTAAAAGAGAGAAATATACTACATTTAATTTTAATCTCACTTTCCTTTTTTAAATATTTAATATATATATATAGTTTACTTTTTTAGAAAGTATATATTTACGTTTGTTAAGGGTAAGGCCCTTGGTAGACGCACTGCCTAAAGTCTGAAGCTGCACGGGTATTTACATATTCCGAGCATGCTACAGCTACAAGCGGGCACATCTTAATCACGTGACATTGTTGCCACCCGACGTCAGATCAAAAGTGTTAACGTTAAAAATGAGACTAAAAATACTTCAAAGTTTCTGACCTGTGGAAATTCTGATATATAGTTCTCTTTTGTGGAGGCCCCTTTCTTGTGTAGTCCCGGGGCCTTGAAGTCAATGCTTTACAGGCAGTCTCTTGTTACGTCAACTAATTACTTGTGGAGCCCACGGGGCCCTCAAGTCAATACTTTACATTCAGTCTCTTGTTACGTCAACTAATTACTTGTTGAGTCCCCGGGGCCCTGAAGTCAATACTTTACATTCAGTCTCTTGTTACGTCAACTAATTACTTGTGGAGTCCCCGGGGCCCTGAAGTCAATACTTTACATTCAGTCTCTTGTTACGTTAACTAATTACTTGTGGAGTCCCCGGGACCCTGAAGTCAATACTTTACATTCAGTCTCTTGTTACGTTAACTAATTACTTGTGGAGTCCCAGGGCCCTGAAGTCAATACTTTACATTTAGTCTCTTGTTACATTAACTAATAATTGTGTACTCCGTTGCATTAGAATTTGAATATCACGAGTGCAAACATTTTTTAAATTAAAAAACATGATGAAGCATGTAACCTGAAGGCACTGTTGGACGAGTTGAATGACATATTGCCGTAGAGTGCAATGAACTGTTTAAAGTGGGATGTCGGGACGAGATCTAGCGGAAAGAGATACATTTAACAGTTCATTTATTTTACCTTGTTCGTGTGCATTTTGTTTGTGTGTGTTAATCAGTGTGCTATTATTGGGAGTGGTTAATCGTTTGACTTTTGAGCCTAAAGGCTCGAGATCAGATCCTCGTGAAGGATGGGATATAATTCGTCAACGCCCTACACAGCCATGCATGTTTATCAAACGGGTTGGTCGTTGTTTTAACCACATGACGCCCTCGTTGACCATTGGCCAAGAACCGCTGCTTACTTAGCGAGTTTACTCTAATATACATCTGAAATTATTTACTGGAATAGAAGCTGATGAAAGGTCGTTGTGGTGAACTTGATTAACTGTTCCAGACTGTTCATCAAATATTCAAATGTGACTCTGTTGAAGTATATTTTTTTGTAAAGAAAAGATACGTTTGAAGACAGTGAAAAGTCAGGAAGTCTACTAACAAAACGTTATCCCGTAGTCATTAGAGAAGACCTGAAGGTTGATGTGCTTGCTGCTATTTCTGCAAGACTGTCTCGTGCTGGAGAAACGTTTGCTCAGACATAAACCACAGATGCTGCTTTTAAGACTGCCTAAAACAGAGAGTCATCAGTGAGATGGCCACTACCGTGACTGGAGGAAATCAGGCCCGCAGTCCCTCTTTGGCCCTCTTCCTTGCGCATCGTAGAATGTCTCAGAAGGAAGTCGGTTCTGCTCCACTTCCTGTCATCTTGGAGGTCGAAAATGCGGCAAAAAAATATTGTATCTCTGTGTGTCTGAGTAACGGTGTGTGTGTGTGTCGCGTTGAGAACTCTGTCAAGCATGACGGACATGTCTAGTGTGTAAAAAAAAAAGGGGGGGGGGGAGTGTTTAAACTCGTCTGACAGATGGTCACCTGAAGGTCATTTCGAGGACATGCCTTTAGTTTGCACCATACGCAGTCTCCTGCAGTCGCGAATCAATGCAAAACTAGAACTGTCTGTTGTGTAACCTGATTCTGTTGGTCTAACCGTCTGTAATGTGTCAAATTTGAGAGGGGTGGGGCGGGAGGAGTGTATAGAGCAGAGAATTCAATCTGTAAACTTAATGGCATTGCGGCATGTTTCTATTAGACTAATGGTAGGGCTAATGTCTTGTGTAGATCTAGTCAGGCAATCAACTGAATAGACAAGACTTGTTTTCAAACGGTGCTTGAGAGGCTATTTTAGACTTTGTCACGCAATGAAGTTCACCAAAGTTACTTTGTGGATAGAACTGCATTGAATGGCAGATTGACAACATTTGCCGTGAAGAGCATTAGATCTATTAGCCTGAACAATCGTTGTAACTCTTGTTGGCATGAAATATGTTCTCCCCCCTCCCAGGGCATTGTTAGCGTGTACTTTTGTTTGAAAGAATAGCCATTCTGTTTCTGTCCACTTGGAAAATCTTCATTTTATAGTGTAGCCCTTCTGTTCGCCTTTCCCGTAACTCTAGACCGGGTAGACCCTACAATGATTGGAATTAAATAGGATTTTCATGATGGCAAACCATGCTGTTGATTTGTAATACTGAACAGCGGATATGGATCATTAGTGGAGGCAAGACTATAAATAGCTAGCTTTTTGGTGTATCCGGTGTACAGAATTAAAGACGTGTTGGTAATCTCAAGTCCTATGATCATTTGTGTGCATTCCCTTAGCAATCCCATTTCTTGAAGCTCTTCGGTTTGTAGCTCAATCTTTTTTTTTTTTTTAATTTCGTTGGCAATATTGAAGTCAGTTTAACGTCCTTGACATTGCTTAGTGTTAAAATACAAAGGCTTTTGAATTTCACATCTTTAGACAAAGCTTACACCAACTCACTCTGTCTGTTTCATCAAAAGTTTGTACACGTTTTTTCTCCCATACCCAATCTCGGATCAAGTTGAAAATTTGCGCATTTTTTTTTTTACATGCCAACAAAAGAATCAATTAAACAAATGAACCAATTGGTTAATTAACTTTTGTTAATTATTTGATTTGGTGTCTCGAACAAGGGAAAGAAATTTTACTTGACCGATAAGGTGGTATAAGTTGAATTAGTCCTCTTTATTCTTTGTGGAAAGAAATGTTTATAAATAATTATAAAACCTATTTTCATGAGCAGCCTCCCTGGCCTAGTGGTTACCATATTGGCTTGTGGAGGCCTTGACCCTTGAGTTCGAATTCAGGTCGATCACTTTTTAAAAAGAAATACATTTAAAAAGCGATCATCCAGATAACCCATTTCCCCTCAATCCATTTCCAACTGGTCCAGACAAGTGATAGGATCATATTGAGAAAGCTAAAAGCATGAATTTGCGCTTAACAAAAACAATTAGTAAAAACATTTCTAATCGTATTGTCTAGATTTATTACAAATTTAATTGCATGACTGATCCAAACTAATTGATACAACTACACTTAATATAAGCTTTGTTTTTCTTAAATGAGTATGTTTTTGTATTTTGTTTGTTTAGCATATTTAGATGTCTTGTCATGAATTAACTTTAAAATATAAAGTCCGATACAGCGTCTCTTTTGAGATGATCAAAGAGAACATCAATAGATATGTGATGCTTGTTCAAGAAGAAACGTCTCCATAGTTTTAATTAAACCTATTTATGTTTGGTGAAACAGCCAAATAACCAATCACCAAAACAGAAACTGTACCAATAGATCTAAATCAGTATATGGCATATGCTTCAGTTCAACTGGTCAGTACTCAGTCCGTGGACGAAGTGTTAGATCAGAAATTTTGTGAGCGGCGGATGAAAACATATTTTAGTTGGGAGTGGGCTGCAGATCATTAGAATTAAGTTCAGGGCAAGCTGACACGACTAATTCAAATATGGAGAACTGCACCGCCCCTGTCTAGACTCATCGAGCCCATACACACACACACACACGAGTGCAGATATTAGAATAAACAATGCCCCCCAAACATTGTTTACTGATTACTTAGTGAGAGCACGAATCATGGACCCTCCGATCGGCGCTCCGATTCGACTATTCCGTAGCAAGACTAACGAGGGTAATAAATTTAACTCATCAAGTCGGCGCTCCGATTCGACAACTCCGTAGCCAGACTAGCGAGGGTCACATATTTAACTCATCAATTTGTCCTCGGTCAGGTTGTTATATATCTGCAATGGAAAATTTCCAGAAATTTACTGAAATCCTGAAATTTCGTTGGCCCCAATATTTCTGTACCTCTTTCCCTCTCTCTCTGTCTCTCTCTCCGTCTCTCTCTCCCTCTCCCCCTTTCTCTCCCTCCCTCTTTCTCTCTCTTCCCCCTCTCTCTCCATCGTTCTCTCCCTCCAGCTCTCCCTCTTTCTCCCTCTCTCCCTCTCCCTCCCTCTATCTCGCCATCTCTCTCTCAATACCTAAATTGGTTCCCTCTTGCCTCAATCCCTAAACTGATTCATCTAGCCTCAATTCCCAAAGTGGCTCATCTAGCCTCAATCCCTAAACTGGTTTATCTAGCCTCAATCCCTAAATTGGTTTATCTAGCCTCAATCCCTAAATTGGCTCCCTCTTGCCTCAATCCCTAAATTGGCTCTCTCTTGCCTCAATCCCTAAACTGGTTCATCTAGCTCCAATCCCTAAACTGGTTCATCTAGCCTCAATCCCTAAACTCTCTAGCAACCCTAAAACTCACCACCATCCTTGAAACGTGCCACGAATCTGATTTTAATAAAAGAATGACTTTTTTTTACAAATAGTTTTTTGTTCTAAAAGAATGAGTTTCTAACAAATAATTTGGGATGATGACTTCATTTGAGATCTATTCTATTCAGTTTGCAATCATTTTTCAACCGCACTCCAGTGTTGGTCTTCAAATACATCGTGAGGTGGAATTTTTTTGTATGTTTCTCTGTATCCATGGAGCTATTCAATACGTGAATAAATCTAGCTGTGAATGAAACCAATGCTTTATGTTTTCCTTCTTGACTAGAAGATAAATTATGTTCAAAGAAAAAACTGGTTGTCTGACATTTCTTTCGAAGAAGATCTGCTTGTAGTTACTTGACTTGTCCACTCCCAATGTCATCAATCTGCGAATGCAAATGTTTGAGCCTTATCACCGCTGCTAATCACATTTGGGTTCAACTAATGATGAACTGGCCATGTATCTCAGTGTGTAACAAAAGTTGTGATTGTGCAGTATGAAGATAAGTTTCTACCATTTACTTTAGACCGCTTATCTCGAGAGTGTGGTTTAGGACACTTTAGATTCTACCAACTTGAGCTAGGATATTATCACTTTATAGCTTCTACTACTTTGGGATAGTGCATTAGAAAATTTAGTTTTACCAATTTGGGATTGTGCATTATTAGAGAACTTACGTTTTTACTACTTTGGGATAGTGGATTATAATATAAATGTAGTTTCTACCACTTTTGGATTGCACATTATAAGATACATTTAGTTTCTAGTACTTAAATATGGCGCATTATATCATAATTTTAGTTTCTACCACTTTGTGACAGGCCGTTATAAGGGAACGTTAATCTAATGAACTATGAAAAGACGCATGTATTGTACCAGTACTGCAGTAGTGCTTTAGTTTCCCCATGATTTGAAATCCTGTTACGTAAGACGCATGTATTGTACCAGTACTGCAGTAGTGCTTCAGTTTCCCCATGATTTGAAATTCTGTTACGTAAGACGCATGTATTGTACCAGTACTGCAGTAGTGCTTCAGTTTCCCCATGATTTGAAATCTTGTTACGTAAGACGCATGTATTGTACTAGTACTGCAGTAGTGCTTCAGTTTCCCCATGATTTGAAATCCTGTTACGTAAGACGCATGTATTGTACCAGTACTGCAGTAGTGCTTCAGTTTCCCCATGATTTGAAATCTTGTTACGTAAGACGGAATAGGAAGATCTCTTTTATCACCTAGCAACAGTTTCTTGAAAATAAAAACTTATGTAAAAATGTTTCTCTTAATAAAACAACATTCAGACACATAATCTCGCTATACATTTTAGAAGCTAATAAAGATAAAATTAAAACCAAGGAAAAATGTTTTTTTTCTCTCATTTTGAATCTAATGTTCTATGATTTCATATTTTATGTCTTTAATTCCACACTTGATATTTAAAACAAGGACACAGGAGAATATTAAACTTACTTTTTTAATACTTTATTTTCGTTTCCATATTTTATATATTTACATTTCAAACTCGATTACTAGGTAGATCTACATCTTGAAGCCGAACATTGCGAAGTATCGTCAGCACTGGTAACATGATACTTTGATCAACTTATGATTTAATGTTGAGCAACATATTGCAACTATCGGGCAGCTATGACATGATTTTAAGGTCTTGACAGTGCTACAAAGTTATGTATTCCTACATGGTGTTCTTTGCTCTTGACAGTGCTACAAAGTTATGTATTCCTACATGGTGTTCTTTGCTCTTGACAGTGCTACAAAGTTATGTATTCCTACTTGGTGATCTTTGCTCTTGACAGTGCTACAAAGTTATGTATTCCTACTAGATGATCTTTGCTCTTGACAGTGCTACAAAGTTATGTAATCCTACTTGATGATCTTTGCTCTTGACAGTGCTACAAAGTTATGTATTCCTACTAGATGATCTTTATTCATGTATGGGAGGGAGAAAAAAAAAGTTTTTTTTTTTAAATTTTGTGTTTGTAATGCGGAGACTTGAATAACGTGTTTTGTTTTCTTGTCTGTTCTGGAAGTCTGTGTACTAGCATGTAGCTTGTTTTGTAGTTTCATACAAATAGATGCTGTAAGTTGAACTTAAGCTAGTAGTACGTTGTACACCTAAATATAATACTAATAAATCTTTGTTTTCTTATTCATCGCAAGAACTCTGGTTTACCAATCTTTTAAAGCAGTGTTTCCTAAACAGTTCCGCGGAACCTTAGTGTTCCTCGAGACCTGAATATGTGTTCCACGAACTAAAATTAACTAGTTTGCCACAACGTGAATTAACTTCTATAAGAAATAAGCAAAGTGTTCCGCTAAATACTCAGAATATGTGAAGTGTTCCGTTTTGGGAAAGGTTTGGGAAACACTGTTTTTTTTTAATGCACACATGCCAGTGATGCTCAAACTACGGCCGCGGTCCATATCCAGCCTTTGACGCTGTGCTGAACAGCTCCTCTAAACTTTTGCCCACTCTACACAATGAAGCAGCAGAAGCTCGGTGCCATTTTGGCGGTAATGCGGTCCGTGACACACGTGTCTGAAATATATGGCCCCTGGGCTGAAAAAGAGTCTCCCTTGACTTATAGTTTCTAGAACACTCGTCCATTTCATAGCCTCTCATTTGTGTTCCAAATAGTTTTATTGTCACTTAAAGTTTCTTGAAGTTTTAAAGTATCATATCTTAGACTTGATTAGTGTCGAAATGAAGGGGGGGGGTGTGTGTGAGGGTCGGTGCACTAATCTTTATCCAGCGAATGTTTAAAAGAAAACAGTGTGTGTGTGTCAGTGATGAATGCAGAAAACAAAGTGTGTGTGTTAGTGATGAATACAGAAAACAAAGTGTGTGTGTGTCAGTGATGAATGCAGAAAACAAGTGTGTGTGTGTCAGTGATGAATGCAGAAAACAAAGTATGTGTGTGTCAGTAATGAATGCAGAAAACAAAGTGTGTGTCAGTGATGAATGCAGAAAACAAAGTATGTGTGTGTGTGATGAATGCAGAAAACAAAGAGTGTGCGTGTGTCAGGGATGAATGCAGAAAACAAAGTTTTTGTGTTTCACTGATGAATGCAAAAAACAAGAAAGTGTGTGTGTGTCAGTGATGAATGCAGAAAACAAAGTATGTGTGTGTGTCAGTGATGAATGCAGAAAACAAAGTGTGTGTGTGTGTCAGTGATGAATGCAGAAAACAAAGTGTGTGTGTGTGTGTCAGTGATGAATGCAGAAAACAAGTGTGTGTGTGTGTCAGTGATGAATGCAGAAAACAAAGTGTGTGTGCGTCAGTGATGAATGCAGAAAACAAAGTGTGTGTGTGTGTCAGTGATGAATGCAGAAAACAAAGTGTGTGTGTGTGTCAGTGATGAATGCAGAAAACAAGTGTGTGTGTGTCAGTGATGAATACAAAAAAACAAAGTGTGTGTGTGTGTCAGTGATGAATGCGGAAAGCAAAGTGTGTGTGTGTGTCAGTGATGAATGCAGAAAACAAAGTATGTGTGTGTGTCAGTGATGAATGCAGAAAACAAAGTGTGTGTGTGTCAGTGATGAATGCAGAAAACAAAGTGTGTGTGTGTGTCAGTGATGAATGCAGAAAACAAAGTATGTGTGTGTCAGTAATGAATGCAGAAAACAAAGTGTGTGTCAGTGATGAATGCAGAAAACAAAGTATGTGTGTGTGTGATGAATGCAGAAAACAAAGAGTGTGCGTGTGTCAGGGATGAATGCAGAAAACAAAGTTTTTGTGTGTCACTGATGAATGCAGAAAACAAGAAAGTGTGTGTGTGTCAGTGATGAATGCAGAAAACAAAGTGTGTGTGTGTCAGTGATGAATGCAGAAAACAAAGTGTGTGTGTGTGTCAGTGATGAATGCAGAAAACAAAGTGTGTGTGTGTGTGTGTCAGTGATGAATGCAGAAAACAAGTGTGTGTGTGTGTCAGTGATGAATGCAGAAAACAAAGTGTGTGTGCGTCAGTGATGAATGCAGAAAACAAAGTGTGTGTGTGTGTCAGTGATGAATGCAGAAAACAAAGTGTGTGTGTGTGTCAGTGATGAATGCAGAAAACAAGTGTGTGTGTGTGTCAGTGATGAATACAAAAAAACAAAGTGTGTGTGTGTGTCAGTGATGAATGCGGAAAGCAAAGTGTGTGTGTGTGTCAGTGATGAATGCAGAAAACAAAGTATGTGTGTGTGTCAGTGATGAATGCAGAAAACAAAGTGCGTGTGTGTCAGTGATGAATGCAGAAAACAAAGTGTGTGTGTGTGTCAGTGATGAATGCAGAAAACAAAGTGTGTGTGTGTCAGTGATGAATGCAGAAAACAAAGTATGTGTGTGTGTCAGTGATGAATGCAGAAAACAAAGTATGTGTGTGTGTCAGTGATGAATGCAGAAAACAAAGTGTGTGTGTGTGTGTCAGTGATGAATTCAGAAAACCAAGTATGTGTGTGTGTCAGTGATGAATGCAGAAAACAAAGTGTGTGTGTGTCACTGATGAATACAGAAAACAAAGTGTGCGTGTGTCACTGATGAATGCAGAAAACAAGAGAGTGTGTGTGTGTCAGTGATGAATGCAGAAAACAAAGTGTGTGTGTGTGTCAGTGATGAATGCAGAAAACAAAGTGTGTGTGTGTGTGTCAGTGATGAATTCAGAAAACCAAGTATGTGTGTGTGTCAGTGATGAATGCAGAAAACAAAGTGTGTGTGTGTCACTGATGAATACAGAAAACAAAGTGTGCGTGTGTCACTGATGAATGCAGAAAACAAGAGAGTGTGTGTGTGTCAGTGATGAATGCAGAAAACAAAGTGTGTGTGTGTGTCAGTGATGAATGCAGAAAACAAAGTATGTGTGTGTGTCAGTGATGAATACAGAAAACAAGTGTGTGTGTGTGTGTGTGTCAGTGATGAATGCAGAAAACAAAGTGTGTGTGTGTCACTGATGAATACAGAAAACAAAGTGTGCGTGTGTCACTGATGAATGCAGAAAACAAGAGAGTGTGTGTGTGTCAGTGATGAATGCAGAAAACAAGAGAGTGTGTGTGTGTGTCAGTGATGAATGCAGAAAACACAGTGTGTGTGTGTCAGTGATGAATGCAGAAAACAAATTGTGTGTGTGTGTCAGTAATGAATGCAGAAAACAAAGTATGTGTGTGTGTGTCAGTGATGAATGCAGAAAACCAAGTATGTGTGTGTGTCAGTGATGAATGCAGAAAACAAAGTGTGTGTGTGTCAGTGATGAATGCAGAAAACAAGTGTGTGTGTGTGTGTCAGTGATGAATACAAAAAAACAAAGTGTGTGTGTGTGTCAGTGATGAATGCAGAAAACAAGTGTGATACAAATGAAGCCTTGAAAATAGTTTTAATACAAACAAGTAAAAAAAAAGCAAACAGTAGCAACAACAACAACAAAGCTTTTGAGTTCAATTGCAACAATTACTTTGAATCAATCGTGAGTTTTTACTAGATCTTGACCAGCAATAATACATTATGTGAAGCTGTGCTATTGGAAATGTTTTAATAAATTGTATTTATCGCAACTTTCATTGCACAATGCTTGTTCCAAAAACTTATGTGGACCACTTTAAGAAGGCGAAAAACAAAATGGAGAAAGTTTAATTATATAATACAGACATCACTAACGCCTGGATGATTCAGAGAAGGGTGCTATGGGTGCCTTCTCATTAGTACCTTTTTCTGTTTTGTCAGTTTTTCTCTGATGAAAATACAGTGAAAAAATCATTAGAGTGGGTGTTTTTTATGACGTCATTCCTTAGATTACGTCAAAAATCTAATTTTTTTAAATATTAAGGTCGCTATTGAAGAGTACCCATTTTTCTGTGCCTATTTTTCCGTGTGGCTTTTTTTTTGTTTGTTTTTTTTACTGTTCGGCTAAATTTCCAGTGGCCTTTTTTCCGAAATTCATACACCATATTGGGACAGCTTTACTGTGTAACAGAAAATTTTTGGCCTACATTCTTATTTGAAGGAATTCTCTGCACTTAAAGAAAGAATATGGAGATACATTTTGTTACTGCTGAATTAAAAAATCCTTCGAAATAAAACGAATACGAGTCGCGTCTGCTTGTTATTCAACCCACCAAAAGCAGCTCTGGAGGCTTCCATTACCCAACACACCAGACTTGACCCTCTTTCACCCCTTCCCCTTCATTGCTGACCGGAATGGCATACACGTCGACTGACACTGCACTGTGCAAGCAAGGTATGGGGGTTACTGGCGGGTCAACTAGCGGTCACTCACTGACTGACGCTGGCCAAGCGGAGTATGCCTGAACTTCCTACTCATGAATGGAAAATGTGTATGTGGGCTAGGGGGGGGGGTGAAAGGGAGGACTAACACTGTTGTATGGAGTGGGACTGGAGTGGTGTCCTACGATAGAAGAGAGACGGGGGTGGTAGGGTGTTTTCAACACCAAGAGCAGGTCCGTTTGGGGCGCTGGGTCAGTTGTTTCTCCCCTGCACATATACCCGCTTTACGTTTGTGACGGTGGGACCATCCGGTTTTCACTCTTTGGAGCAGATAACTTGTCAATGTGTGAACCTAAATAAGGTGCTGTCTTCAAATTATATCAGAGGTATGTTGGCATATTAGAATAGCAGTAGATCTAAGTACCTACTTAGTGAATATACTTTCAACTGGAAGTGGATTATCTTTCATTGTTATGGTTTGAAATGAGCGTCGAACACTTCCTTCCTTCAACTTTTCTTTCTTCTACTCCTCCTCCTAGCTTAGCAGACACACCAGCAAGTTAATCACAACTAGCTGCATTCATACTTTAGAATGTAACATACGAACTTTATCTTGCTTCCTAATAGAATGTACATATTTAATAGAAAGCAAACCCACGCTAACTAAACACGCGATGCTCTGCTTTGGCGGATGTTGTTAAAGACACTGACGATAAGGCTGCGTTTACCTAAAAAGACTTAAGACTCACAGGGACGAAAACACTTGTTTGATATAACCGAAGGAAAAAGGTACAAGAGAGATAGAGCTCTTGTCTTCCCAACTCTAAGTCATCTCAATATTATGAGGGTGCGACTGTCGTGCTGTAAACTACTGCAACTTGCATATGTTATCATCTGGACTGAGGGGGAATGGCATTCCACATTTTACCTAGAAAGAGAAAAAGGAGGGGGGGGGGGGAGCGATATTATTGTGTTCAGTAGTCATTTATGGATCTTTTCACACATTTGACGGTGAACGGGGGAAAAAATCACTGCCCACCCAAAGTTATAAAGGGGGAAAAATGATAAGATCGATGAGAAATATGTCTCGAGCCCAGGGATGTGACAGTGCAGCTGCGATCTGCAGTTTTAGAAATCATGAGACAAGTTTGTTTTTTTTTCCAAATGAATGTGTATACCATTCACTTTATCTATGCTTTGAATATTCTTTATCGGAAAATACACTTAATGCATCTGAATGAAATAATGTTTTGTTGTTTTTTTTGCTACCATAGGCATGCTCAAGGACAATTGTCAGATGTCTGTAATTTTACACATCCTTGCTTAACTTTCTTTAGTGTAGATGTAATGAATTACAACATTACAGAAGAGTAGCACCAAACTATGACGTTCAAGTTAGAGACGCCTAAACATTGTCTTTACAACAAAAAGCATGACACCTTAGCGCAAAATGTTATTGAGAAGGTTCTTCTCAGTAAAAAAAAAAAGTCTATTATTTCGATAGAAATAAAAAGAAACAAGAAAATGTATCAGAAGAATTATCTTAATATGTCGGACTCACTAATCCAGAAAAGAAATATCAATGCTTTTAGTCATAGTCCGCTTAAACTTGATTAGAAGAAATGATTGAGGTGGTAGCTATATAGTGGAGTATTTCAGCAACCATTGATCTTGTCAATAGTAGTAGTGGAATGATGATCTACGAAAGTTTGACATTTGAGAAGACAGGCAGCAAAAGTTTATCTTGAAGAAACTAACAGCTTTTTTATTTTGATATATGTCATTGGGACTTCCATGAATCTCTATTCATCTTGTCACTAAGCCTTCATTTCTTACCATCTGCGTGTCTGTGGAGTTATGTGAAAGATGCTTTTTTTTAAAAGTTTAATAAGAACCATTAGATATTGACTTAGCGACAGACATGACTTACATACCTAGCAATTCTGTCTTTTTAAAATAAAAATCGTAGAAAATATTGGCTTTGATAAGTTTGAAATCCAGAATAGAAAACAAATGTGTAATTTGTATTTTTTAATTTCTCGTACGCTAAAATGTTACGTTTTCGACCATATTTTTTTTTTCAGATTTGTGTGTGTGGGTGTCCTTTGATGTATTTTACGAACGTTTTCATTATTTCATTGATCATCCATTCATTATGAACCTAACAGTAGAATGTAAAACAGTTTCCGTAAGAAACTCATTCAAGTCTAATAGGGAAATAAAAAGATGTTAATGTTAAAACTGTTTCTAAATTTAATATTATAATTTAATACATCTAAAGCGCAACTGTAGTTAAAGCACCAATAGACACCGATTTTTTAAAATAAAAAATTGACAATCATTTTACTATAAATGGATGTTGGTAATCAGCTCAATGTATGTCAAGAAAATAAACCAGTCGGAATTTTTTTAGGGGGAGTGGGTGGGTAATGACACCATGAGCTGACCGCATCGGGTGACACCCACCCTAGTGACGCCACTGCACAGACATGCAAATTTAAGGATTTTGACACATTTCTGTAGTGTGGTTGGTTAGTAGAGAGATGCTACTGTAGAACTAAGGTATGTTCTTTATCAGGACCAATAGTACTGTTAAGCACCCCCCCCCCCCCCCCAATGCTGATCTTTTGTCTAAACGTTTCTCAGTAAGGTCTCTGGTATCTTTTTATTTGATTGCCTAACTTCCTGGACAGTTTAGGCGTGTGTTGTAGGCAGAGATACTTCCCTGGTGAAATTATTTTTTTTAAATTTGGAAGCATTTAAAACATATTTGTCTCTACTATCATTTATTGTTTGGTGTGCTCAAAGTTATAATAGTTTTTGTGCTTGCATGTCTTTAAAATTCGTACCACTAGGCCTAGTTAATACACTAAAACAGAGAACTGATACCCAGTCCATGTACCACTAGGCCTAGTTAATACACTAAAACAGAGAACTGATACCCAGTCCATGTACCACTAGGCCTAGTTAATACACTAAAACAGAGAACTGATACCCAGTCCATGTACCATTAGGCCTAGTTAATACACTAAAACAGAGAACTGATACCCAGTCCATGTACCACTAGGCCTAGTTAATACACTAAAACAGAGAACTGATACCCAGTCCATGTACCACTAGGCCTAGTTAATACACTCAAATAAACATAGAACTGATACCCAGTCCATGTACTTTTTCTGTTTGTAGAATATTAGAACGTTGATGCTGGTCAATTGAGCTTGTGAAACTCGTAAAAAGTGGAAAACTTTGAAACTCAATTGTTATGTTTGGATTGTAGTGTCCGTGCTTATGCCCCCCCCCCCGCTCAATTCCTGTCTCTCTCTCTCTCTCTCTGTTATCATTCTTGGCTCACTCTACACGTATCAGCCTATCTAAATACACTATGGGTGATGAATTGAGTTGAAATGATTATAACTTAACTCCTCTCGTTGTTTGAGGTCACTTGTCAACAACCCGGAAGTGGTTAGGACAGCTGCCAAGAGACGTGTAGCTTAGTAACCTATTTTGTGGCCGAGACGTTTAACACTTTCCTACATTCAAGAAAAGCCTTTGATATTAGTTAGGGTCAGGGCTTGTTTTTTTAAACAATAATTTCAAAATCAGTTTATTGAATAAGAGCCATCAAACTAACATAATTGAATATGCTAGTAAAAAAAACAACACCTCAATATCTTATCTAATGTTTTCATTGATATGGAGACATTATTTTTTTGGTTTGCGGAAAACATATTAGAGATGACCATTGTTTTGTGACACAGCTCAAGTCATGAGTGTACTATTTTCTGTCAACTAATTCCACCCCCTCTCTTTCTCTTCTCTCCCCCCCCCCCCCTCCTCTCACGTGCATCTGGACCGGTGTCTTTCGCATTTTTCGTGACATGGCTGTACTTCCGGTCTTGTGTTTCACTGACAACGTGTGTGTGTGTCACGTGAGCCTGTAGATGTCTTAGCATGTACTGCAACTCTGCATGAGAAAACAAACTAGAGAGCTGTTATCAACGCGCACGTTCAAATGTTTTTAGGCTCACCATTAACATTGCACAACTAGTAGGGTAACAAGATGGAGATTCTTTTTAAGACAAGAGCATTTATACGCAGATCAAGATTACAAAGAAATTATCACACACTCAGTGGCAAGTAGATGTATGACCAGAAGTTATGGCGAGTGTGATTACATGATCATCTATGTATGACAATATTGAAGTCCTGGTTTTTGAGAATCTTGACAGACGGACTACACAAAACGAATAGCGTCTCTTCCTCTTACGGGAGCCGCTCAAAATAAAAAGTTCAAAATTGCTATGAAAAGATTACACCTTACATAGACTATTAAGCAACTGTTTGAAGTTGAACGAGGCATGAGAGGCATTGAACTCAATCCAGTGATGACAACATCGTCAGCTTCATAGTTCAGACTTAACACGTTGGAAACTAAATTGAGTAACAAATGTATAAATTTGTCCATTTAGTTCATATGAACTATTTCACATACATAAAACATTTTGTTTATATTAAAGAACTTAGTACATAGTACATGAAATAGACAACGAGCTTCATCTAAGAATAAACTTGACCTACTGAAACTGGCTAAACTGATGGAGGAATTGAAGCGCATGTTATGGGACGGCCGTTCCATTTGCCACCCAAAATACCGCTTCTGATAAAATAGACAGATTTTTGTTAAATTATATAAATTGTTACTATTTGAGCTATGAATGGACCTTTTTTTTTTTTAATGACTTAGCTGTATAACATTTAGATCTTTAAAGGGGAAGTAACCCTTGGAGGTTTATGGGCACGACATGGCCTAAATTGTGCCGATATGCCAACCCCCCCCCCCCTCCCCCCCAAAAAAACCCACCAAAATATCAAATATCGGCACTTTTCAGTTCTAAAGTTTCATATTCAAAGATAATCGATAGCTCAAAATATCAACAAAAAAAACAAAAAAAGTACGCAGAAACAATCGCGCACTTCTGTATCCGGTAACCATTTGTTGCATGGGTCACTAACAATTGCTACTTTTGAAAGTGATTTTCGAACTACCTGCATTGATAATGTATTTGTTCACAGCACACCTAAAGTCTTTTGAATACAGTCAGATAGATAGCATCTAGATTTTACCCTTTTAGCTTGGGAGCAATGTTCCTCGTCAGTCTCATTTGCTGTCTCCTTCCTTGCTGTACAACAGTGGCAGTACAGAGTCTAGGCAGCTGGGAGCAAGAATGGGATGAACTGGGCATTCATAACCCTCAGGGCTTTGTACCTTTTTAAAAGCGCCGTTTGGGTGACCATGTGCTGTTTGTTTTGCGTTTTTTAGCGGCTCCCGAAAGGGGAATAGACGCTATTAGCTTTGTGTGGTCTGTCTGTCCGTCCGTCCGTCCCGTTTAGATCTCACAAACTAGTAAAGATATTGAATATCCGACATCATGATATTTTAGACCTTTTTTTTTTTTTTGAAATCCGAACAATTTTAGTCTTGAAATCAACTATACAAGCAGTTGTTTTTTTTTTTCATAAAAATACACCATTTTTACAACTATTCATTTATACCAACGGTTTTAGATTTTTTTGTCAAAAGACATTTTTTTTTCCAAAAGTATTACTAAGTTAAGTAAGTTCTGTCATTCATATTAACTACTACATTTACATAAAAATGTTTACGTTTAAAAAAAAAAGAGAACAAAATCTATTTAATATGGATATAAATGGAACATATGCATATAAGTGGAACATAATTTAGAACAACTATTAATAAGTAATTTTTTTTTTATATTATCGCGTGAATTGCAGCGCGACATAATATACATATAACACTAATGTAAAGGATTTTTTTTTCTTGAGGCTTTGAATAAGAGATTCACCCTTTACGAAACAATAAGATCAATTAGATAATCATTATATGACATCAGTTAGGCCAGGTTCACTTATAACTTCACCTTGGGGCACCACACAAGGTCTGTCAACGTTCTTTCTCCATTCTTCTGTCATTTGCCGTTGATAGAATTTCATTATATTCTTTCTGAAAATATTGAAACTTGCCTTTTTATCTGCCTGGGTGGACCACTTCGGGGGCTGATTTGTAGCCATGTTTTTTTTTAATGTTTGGGGTTTGAATTCCGTCTATCGCCAGAACATTCGACACCTAAATTCCTAGAACTTAAAATAATAGTCTTTTTTAAAAATACATAAGTGATTTGATTGGTCTCAATAGGTCGTCTAATTTCGGAGTAATTTGTATCTCTACAATCTTTTGCTCTCGTCTATCCCTCTAGATTAAAGTCCAATAAGTCTTTCATTGAAAATACGCCCAAGTAGGTGGGTGAAGTAATTAGCTCACAGGGAAACTCACAAACTTATCTCAAAATGTGTGACCGGTATTGATTCTTACTCTCTTTATTTTTGCTGCACTAGGAGATATAATTTAGTGGTTTCCCTTTTGGCTTTTCACCTTCACCTATCCCTCAGTCCGTTGGGGCACCACACAAGATCTGTCAACCGTCTTTTTCCATTCATCGCTTTCCTTTGCCTTGAATAGAATTTCATTCAAATGACGGATCTGTCCATTCTTGGATATTGTCTTCTCATCGCTTCCTCTATCCGCCTTTTTCCTGGTGCTGTTAGCTGCGGGGAGGTCTTTGCGAGCCTTGAGGAATTTGTTATGTGGTCAAAGAGTTTGAAATAACATTTTTTGGCTGTGGTTAGCAGGTTATCATGGGGTCCAATAGCTGTTTAAATCTTGTTTCTAATCTCTTCATTTGTGATGCTGTCTTTGTAAGTGACACCTAGGATCTTACTGTATCATCTAAGCTCCATTGCTAGGATCCTCTTCTCGGAGATCTGCAGTCAGCGTCCAAGATTCGTATGTATATTTTTTTAAATTTATTAAAAAAAATTTTTTTAAAAAGATTTTCTGGTTATATTTTACTGGTTTTATTTAATTTCATTTTCTAAATGAGAAAACAAACAAACACACAATTTCTCTCAAAGTGAGCAGGTCTCAGATCATGACTTAACATCAACATGGAATACAGAAGTTCTTGAGACCACTTAGATTTCGTGTTGTTTTTTCAAGCCAGTTTTTGGGTTATCTAGAATATCTACCCTAGTTCGCCCACCTCTGCTTTAAACGGATAGCATTTTCTCAACTATGCTATTACTTGTTTTAAAATGTCACTGGAAATTTAATCCTCCATTTGTTGTCTAATTTGTATTAGCGGAGTTCGTCTAGAATGATGGTGAAAGTTTCTATTATTGTAGCGAAGTCATAGACACTCCTCCCGCACTACCTTTCCCATATGTATATTGTCTCCTTGATTTTTTTTTCCCACATTGAGTCTCGTCTAGACCAGAGTATTGCTTTTCGAAATTAGAAGCGCATTACTTTTAATAAAAAGGTAATTTTTTTTTTTGTTTAATTTTCTTGTCTCCCTCTTCTGTCGGCCTACCACAAAGCTCAGCATATATGGGTTGGAATAATATTGTGTAGTCCAAACTCTGCTGTTTACAGCTGTTTCTCTAAGGCCGCGTGGTGGACTCTGTCTGCGGACTGGTTGCATGCCTGTTGGTAGTATGTTATCACACAGTCAGCGCTCGTTGTCTCCCCCGCTCCAGAACTTTCGGATAGCAACTAAGAAACTATTGTGAAACCATGTTTTCGTGAAGACCTTAGATCAGCTTGCTTGTTGGATGGTGAAGTGACGATGGGGCTCTACCATGCTAGCCACCTTTTGTTCAACTCACGTGCTTTCCGCGAATGTGCTTTTATTTATTGCTGCTGAGAAATGAGGTCAGCGGAGGTCACGCTGACCCAGCGAGACCTAGATTCTATGAGCTGTTTTAAATAACTTAAGCCAGATAAGAATGACGGTGAGTTGTTTTTTCTTTTTGTGTGTGTCTTTCACGTCACGTGATAAGCGCGCGCAAGTGGGGTGTTTTGTTGTGGGGTTTAAAAAAAGATTGTATGTATATCATTTCTGTCTTTGTGTAAGCAATATTTCAACTTTACATTTGGTTTCAATCGGAATCTCAACACTATCTCATTTATTTACTTTGCCTTGACCGATTTCTTTCCAGTTCATCTTATCTTAAATGGCATGTATCAGTGTGTTAGAGATTCGTTAGGGATAGTCTCGCATTGCTCTCATCACTCACTCATTCTCTCACTCTCTCTGTCTCTCTCTCCATGCAACGCATAGAAATTTTGACTGGATGGTTGGATGAAATATGTAATCTACACAAACGCTTTGCCTCAAATGATGTTTTTTTAATGTCAGCTTAGCATTTGTTTCAAGACTGGTGTTAGCCTTTGCTCTCGTGTACTCGGTAGTATGATTGTGCTCGGTATGATTGTACTCTGTTGTATGATTGTGTTAAGAATTACACCAAAACAAAACATTTTTTTACTGTGTTCACGTGTAGTGGACTATTACCACAGGTATGTAAGGGAATGTGTCTCAGTGTCCAGGTGTGTCGGTATCAGTGCCCAAGGTGTGTCGGCGTCAGTGTCGTTGTGTATCAGGTGTGACTGTGTCCAGTTATGTCGCCGTGTAGCAGGTGTGTTATGTTTTGTCCAAGAATAAAATGTAACGTGAACAACTTGTAATCAACCAGATCAATCCTGCTTCTGTCCGTCTGCTTGGGTGTCGTGACGTAATGAAGATTTCTACCGCACGACTTCCTAGTGCTCCTTAGGTCGAGCATGTTAGTGAAAATGTTAGCTTTATATTTCTTAGTCTGCAACTTCTGCAAGATTCAAAATACTGCCTTCGTCTTGAAAAGCTCGTTTCTGTTTCTTTTAACAAAGCTTCTATTAACTCACTCAGTCTGTCTGTCTGTCTAACTGGTACCAATTGTGTACACGTTTTTTCATCCACTTCCCTATCTTGGATCAAGTTGAAATTTTGCAATTATTCATAGTCAATAACAAAACATGAATCAGTAAAAAAATTAACCAATTAGTTAATCTATAAGTGGTAATTAATTAATGTTGTTTTATAAAACTGGGAGTTAAACCTTGCAGTTTTGAAAGATATGGCAGTGATTTTGTAGTAACCTTTGGACTTTAATTTTTTTTTTCAAGAATTTTTTTTTTTTAGCGTACACTCTAAGCCCTGAGCTCAGAATCGAAGGTTTGGATTGGGATTAAGTGCTTCACACTTTTATTTATTTATTTTACCTTTACCTATCCCTTAGTCTGTTGGATCGTTGGGGCACCATGTAAGATTTGTCGACCGTCTTTCTCCATTCTTTCTTAGAACCTCTTTCAGTGGCAGGTCCGTCCATTCTTTTATGTTGTCTTCCCATCGCTTTCTCTGTCTGCCTCTTCTTCTTTTCCCTGGTACTGTTCCTGAAGGAAGGTCTTTGCGAGCCCCGAAGACCTTGTAATATGGTCATAGATTTTTAGCTTGCGTTTTTTTTGTTTTTTTACGATAGTTAGCAGGTCATTATGGAGTCTAATCGCTGCAGTAACCCTGTCTCTAATCTCTTCGTTTGTGATGCGGTCTTTAAAGGTGATACCTTGGATACTTCTGTAGCATTTTAACTCAGATGCTATTTATTTATACATTTACCTTTTTTTTTTGGAACACTCACATAAAAGGTTTGTTTTGTACAAATATTTGTAATGTATTGTTTTAAAATCTTAATTTAGTATAACAGTAACTGGATCATTTCTTGGTCAACTTTTTCTCGAGCTTGTAATCTGTTGACTTACAAAGTCACCTAGAACTTGTGCTGAATAAGCTAGTCATCACCTGTCTCAAAATTCATAGAATGTACAACCCAACCGGTAGTTTCAAACCTTTTCCAAACTCATTCCAAATAAATCTTAATGAATGTGTCTGAGGTTTCTAAAGAAAGAAATAAACTGACTTGATCGAATAAAACCTGACACCGACTAGAATTATATCGTTTTCATGACATCGATTCAAATGTCGTACAAGATAATTTCTTCATTCTTTAAAATATATATATATATTGTATTCTGAGTCACACACGATTCCTTAAGTCTCAATTTCACTTTTTAAATTTTTTAACAAATTTGCTTACATCTATTCCCACTGTATGAGTGTGTGTATTTACATCGACATATTTATACATGCCCTATGGGCGTTAATCTGATGAGATTTATAGTTGTCATACAGGCTTACATTCATCATTATTTTGCTGTGTGCTGTGTAGCATGGCGGACATTTGTCCCTAATATTTACGCTACAAGTCTATGTGTTGAGAAATAAATCGCATCAAAACTTCGCTGCACTTGGCAAGCTCAAGAAAAATGTCCAGTGTCAATTGGATAACAAGTTTTAGGACAATTCTTGTTGCTTGGTTCAAAGACGACATCGACGTAGCAGCTCTAGCGTGAAGTGGTTCATTGCGCCACGACGGGCAACAGGGATAAATGATAGTGAAATAAGAGTATTTTCTCAATGTTCAACAGTCGCACAATCTGTATAAACATTAGGTGGTAGTACTTGCAAGAAGTTGTAAGTGAATCGAGCTCTCATGTCTTCTTCTTTGTTCTCATACTGAATCGAGTGTAATGGCACTGTTATTTGTTAGAAGTTGTTCATGACTTCATGTCATGAGTAATGACACTATTACTGGTAGGAAGGGGAGCGCGGTGGCTGAGTGGTTAAGCGCTCGGCTTCCGAACCTGGGGTCCTGGGTTCGAATCCCGGTGAAGACTGGGATTTTGAATTTTGAAATTTTTAGGGCGCCACCCAACTCTACCTGAGTTTAGTTGGAGAAAGTAGATGCGGTTGTTGTGGTCGTTGTGCTGGCCACATAACACCCTGCTTGTTAACCGTTGGCCATAGAAACAGATGTACATCATCTGTACTCGCAATGTCTGAAAGGGTAACTTTACTTTTTTAAAATATTTTTTTTATTACTGGTCATAAGTAGTCATAAGAAGTCATAAGTAAATCGAGTTTGATGACACTATTACTGGTAAGAAGTCATAAGTAAATCGAGTTTGATGACACTATTACTGGTAGGAAGTCATAAGTAAATCGAGTTTGATGACACTATTACTGGTAGGAAGTCATCAGTAAATTGAGTTTGATGACACTATTACTGGTAGGAAGTCATCAGTAAATTGAGTTTGATGACACTATTACTGGTAGGAAGTCATCAGTAAATTGAGTTTGATGACACTATTACTGGTAGGAAGTTATAAGTAAATCGAGTTTGATGACACTATTACTGGTAGGAAGTTATAAGTAAATCGAGTTTGATGACACTATTACTGGTAGGAAGTCATCAGTAAATTGAGTTTGATGACACTATTACTGGTAGGAAGTCATCAGTAAATCGAGTTTGATGACACTATTACTGGTAGGAAGTCATAAGTAAATCGAGTTTGATGACACTATTACTGGTAGGAAGTCATAAGTAAATCGAGTTTAATGACACTATTACTGGTAGGAAGTCATAAGTGCATCGAGAGTAATGGCAGTTGTTTGCTGAAGTACTTGCATTGGAATGGAATTCCTTTTTTTTTTAAATGTACGAATACATACAGTATGGCTTTTTCTCTTCTCTCCCACTTAAGAGGGCCCATCATCATTACTACCTTACTAAGTCCCTTATGCGGAGAGTCATTATCGGGTGTGATTATTGGAATCTAATCCATACCTCGGACACTAAGACCATATATAGACCGACCACATTCTTGTTACCTGTAAGAAGGTTGTATTTCTGCAGAACTGCTATTTCTTGAGTAGTCATTACTCTCGAGTGGAGTACTAGAGTATCTAGTTAGTATAAGCTTGACTAAAGTGAGTATTCACAACTTTATCAAGTTGCCAGGAAAGCTTCAAAAGATCGGTCAAACAAAGGTCATTTTTCTCGTTTTCTTAAGTACAGCTCTTCAGATTTCATGAATAATTTCCCGTTGCAGCTAAGATGCATGGATGTTGTTTTTTTTCTTTTCTATTTTGGTTTGAAATCACATACCTCTTAACTGTATAAGAAGATAATTATATATATATATATCTTACCAATTCTACTGCACACAGCTGTGAAACGTAATCGCCGGGAACAAGGAAGTCGGCAAAGCTAACAACTTGGTTTATTTCCTATCTTCTGGACTTGTCTAACAAGATGACTGCCTGTCACTCGTGTTCATATGCAAAGATTTACAATTCTAATGATTTAAATAGGACATTTATTTAGATTGCTTTCAAAAATAGTTCCAACGTCTGCTGTTGCTGAAGTCTCAGATTGCCCGAGGAATGAAGGAGTGTGCAAAACTCTTATCAGTTCTTTGTTCTCATTTAAGTGTCGTTTTATAATTGGTACATTATACCACAAGTGATCGGACATAGTTCAAGCACTACTTCGGAAGAAGTCGAACATACAAAAAGTTGCACGAGAGACCCAGTTTGGTAAGGAGGGCTTCAGTGCACTATCTTGATGAACACTAATGTCTGATAATGGCCTGCTGCTGACGCATAGGATGTTCTGTAAATGAGTTTATGAGAGGAAGTCTCACTAATAGCCAAACAACTTTTCACTCTGATCGTTTTTGAACTAGAGTTCTGTGCTCTCAAGAAATATTTGGTCTAGACTTCATGGTATTGGTTAATGACGAAATTAACACACCAGATTTGAGCTGTCTTTCCGTGTCCCTTACATCGAAATGTTTTTGATTGAGCTCCTTGTTTAGTGTCATTACGTTTTGTGTTCAATCAAATTGTCAAGTTTCATCTTGTGGAGCTCAACTTCTATTCAGATTACACCCAAGTATATGTATATGTTTATAGTTCTAACACGTTTATAGATCAGTATAAGAAAAATAAACCTTCCTCCACAGGGTCTCTCTCTCTCTCTTTCTCTTATTTTCGATCTCTATCATATATTTATATGAAGTTGTGGCATTAACATTGTGTTTTATTGTCGTGCCATAAGTGCACTTAGATTTAGATCTAGATTCACTTAAACCGAGTTGACAAATAGTTTACCTTGCCGCTCATTAGCAGTTTCTAGTCGGCGACATGGCCCTGAGGAGTGTCTTATGTGACAGCAATAGTTTCGCAGACAGAAAATCCCAGGCACCGGGATCAGTTTCTTGGAGATTCCGTGTCTTCGCGTGCGAGCAGTCTCGGAGGCAATAAAGACCAATATTGCTTCGAGTACTGTTTTTTCTTTTGATTTCTCTCTGGAGGAGCAATGAATATGTATGTCCTGCCGAGTATTGTGTCTATAATTGGTCGTCTTATTTTTGGCATTGTTTCTTCCAGCTTGCGAAGTATTTCCTGAATAATTCTATCGATTAGTTTCTGCTGCCACCTGATCCTCAATGTACATCATTGAGCTTTAACTGGAGGGGGAGATCAACGGTACAGGGGTTTCTCTCAGAGCTCCTCAATCCGATTTCTCTACTTCGAATTGTAAGTGTAGCACTTCTAAAGTACACATGCGTGCGTGGAAACATGGTAGCCAAGTAAGGGGAGGAAAATCCTATTGTTGTAGCAAGAGTTATCTCAGTCAAACAATATCGCCATGTGCAGACCTTGAGAGCATTGTTTGCTGAGAGCTTTTTTTTTTTTTATCTTTGATTCCAAGTAGATAACAGTAAGAGAATTCATGATCAATAGAGCACTCTTTATGTCTCACCTCTTGCATTACCACATTAATTCTATATGCAACATAAACGTTAGGACAGTGGGCCTGCTTGAAACAAACAACAGATGGAATGTACACTTATGATGTAAAAATCACCTAAAAGTTTGATATGTCTATGTGTTAGTCACATTGCAAACAATTATCCTATTTCCTAAGTCAACTAAATTTATATTCAAACAATTATCCTATCAGTCAAGTCAACTACATTGATATGCAAACTATTATCCTATCAGTCAACTAAATTAATATCCAAACTCTCTATCATTCTATCTCTCCATTCAGCTCACGTTGACATTTTGTTTTCTTCCACAGTTCTCCCTGAGGGTGAGATGCCCCCAGACAGCGGCCAGAACCACTTGTCTCTAGCTGATCGGATGAATTTTGTTCCTGGTGCAGGCAGCAGTGCTTACCACCCATTGGACACTGCTGGGGAGTTAGGAGGACCATCAGACTCGAAAAGAAAGAAGGGCAATGGTATAGAGGGCAAGAGCATAGAGGAGGAGCTGTGTCGGATTTGTGGGGACAGAGCTTCAGGGTATCATTACAATGCACTCAGCTGTGAAGGGTGTAAAGGTTAGTCATGCCATCTTTAATTTCAAAAACACTTGTTAATTAATATATAGATTAGATTGTTGCATTGTCCTGCCCATGTCCTGGTGCCTTATATCACTGAGCTGTAAACTGCTATTTACATTTATATTTATGACTTTCTTTGTCCACTTAGAACTATTTCAGCATTCTGTGTTAAGGTGGCTATGTAGCATAAACTCTGCTTTGCTGCTGTTTTTAGGGGCTTGAGTTCAAATCTTGTTTGACGAAATTTTAAATTATTTAAGACGCATTAGCTGAACCCCTAAAAAGCATTTCTTCTTCAATGATGAACTTGGATTAGTTTCAGAGCAGGAAGGACTAGTCCTCCTGATGTGGTCTGGCACTTTGAAAAATTAAAAAAAAAAAGTATAGTCTATCAAAGCTTTTAATTTAGCAAATTTGCTAAATAAAACTCAGAAAGTTTAAACAAAATAAACACTAAACAATGATAATAAAATAAATTGCCTCTTAAGGAAGAATTCAATTCAAAATAAAAAAATGTCTTTTCGAATTTGTTTCTTTGAATAAAAATAACAAAAAAGTTCTTTCATTCCTTATTGCTGTTATATAAATGAATGTTTTAAAATGTATTTTTTTTAAATTATAGATCTATTCATTAATATTGGACACTAGTCTTGGTTTCAATTTATGTAATGACATCAGAAATATTAACACAATTGTTGTTCATGGAAGATTCATAGGCTTTACAACTAGGATTAATCTTTGACTGCCTCCATGATGTTCCCAACCCACCCTGCAGGAGGCAGTAATCTTCTTCCTCATGTAGTGTCAACAAAAAAATTGGTCACTGTCTTTTTGTGATTTTTTTTTTTTATCAATGGCCTATTTATTTAGAAGTGCATGCTCAGTGCAGAGAGTTAGATCATGTAAACTCATTACTTACAATACAGCAAGGTTAATATGAGACTTGTAATACTAAAGATAGTTTTGTCTGCTTAATAAACAGTAGGTAGCAGTTGTGTATAGAGTTTCTGATAGCATTGCCAGCACATTTAAAACTGTATCAACACATTAGTTTTGAATGAGTAGAGTTTCATTTGTGAGTTACCTGCTCAGTCTCACTTTGTCCAGTCATGGGTCATTCTGACACTGCTCAACTTACCTGGTTAGCTGTGCTGACAAGGGAAAAATTATTATTTTTTAAATAAAAGTAGAATCTGTTCTTCTTTCTATGGTATTTTTATTATTGTGTTGGAGGGTTCAAATAACTAGTCCTATATCTGAGATAAACTGTGCTGTGGTTTTCAGATCAGGCAGTTCTCCATAGTTTGTTTTCTAAAGGGGGTGTTCTGGGGCAAGTAAATCAGACCTCTTGATAAAATGGAGGTAGCTCTGGAGACACTTGACAAGGGCATGTTTCATTAGAAACTGCTCAAAATATAAGGAAATGATTTGGATCTAAACCCCCCCCCCCCCACACACACACACCAAACCTCCCTGTTTCTTTTTTTTTTTTTAAATTAGTATTTCCCATTTTCACTTTCACAACTTTTCTCCACTTTTAATCAACATCTCAGCCTGTGGTGATTTTAAACCTAAAGTATTGGACTGAGAGCACATGTATAGTACTAAGAGGGTTATAGATACAGGGAACTGATTATAATTCTATCCAGAAGTTAGTTTGTAGAAATAAGGTTCTTGTCATCAGAGAGAGAGAGAGAGATTTCACACTAGAAACAAACATTGCCTCTTGAATGTTCATTACCTTGATTTTTTCCTCAAGAAAAGTAAACCACCAATTCTATTATTCTTCAAAACAATCCAGACACTCTTTAAGTTCTAGTGGAGGGAAGGTGTGTATTAAATCCGTTTTAGAATTACAGCACAATTGTAAAAAACAAATGGCTCTGTGTTTTATTTGATGAATTTCAGATGTTGCAGATAAAGTTTTCCTCCTTGAATTAAGATGTTATGTGAAGCATCTTGTTGTTCTCTTCAGATAGGACTGAATGTTGGTAAACACAAACAGCTGTTTCTTAAGTGTAGAACCACTTGGCCTCCTTTGAGTTTCTGCAACTAGTTGAAACCTTGGCTTTAATTTGTTGAACATAGAACTAAATAATTGTGTAGACATCTATATATCACATGCATAAAAATATAGAAGTGGAATTTTTACGATGTTAATAGTGCACTCATTTATGCATGACTTTGGGTCTATTAGAATGTGCTTATGGTGTTGAGATGGTCACATAGGTTTATATTTTTTTTGTATGCCTGGTAGATCTAGTAACTTTTTTTTAATTTTTAAAAGAGCTTCTTATTAGGCCCAAATAGGTTTTAGTATATATTTAATTTTTAATAGACTAAGTAAGTTGCATCAAATTTAGATTTTTTTTTTCTAAAACTAATGATTTAATGTGCATTCATAAAACATGAATTAAAAGGGGTTAAGAAACACAGTTCTAGACTATAATATCAATAAGTACTATTCTGCTCTGTGTATTTTGGAATTCTATGTCATTGTCATCATCATCATTATCACTTTGTTGGATCAAAAACTTAGATTCAGCATTTCTTTTATCTTTTCTGACTGCTTGTACTTTGGCACCATGAAGGATGATATTAGCCAAGAAAGTATCTTCTCTTTCTTAACAACATTAAGCTTCTCCTGTTTTCCTTCCCAAGTTTAATCTATTAGCATGACCAATTTATTTCTGGTATCATATACCCAGTAAGCTTTAGCATTTACTCTCTTAGGCCTGAATGTCTCACCTCACATTCAGCATAAAGCTTTTGGTTTTATTAATTCTTAAGAAGTGTTTCTAGATGGAATATTTAGTTATTCGTACATTGTACTACTTTAACACATTATTGTATTCAACCATTATTACTGATAAATGTTCTTAGTTGTGTTTATATTTCTTCCACTTATAATGCACATTTATTTACTGAGCTTTCCAGTGTTCTAATAGGAAATAGTTTCCAATAGAAGATAAATAAATACTAATAATAAGACTTGTCTTCAAAGTCTGAAGATTAATGAAGATTGCAGTAGTGAAGATTAATAAGGAATGCAGTACGCCCCAGATGTTACCTACATATTATGCCAAATCCAGGGCAAGCATAACCATTGTCCGCTGGTGGTCGATTAAGATTTTCTTTTTGCTGTCTGTGTCTGTCCTCGGCAGTGAATTTTCTTTCGGACTCAGTTATTCTTTTACTAATATTTAGCGCAGGCTGGAAGCAATACAGTATTTTATATAACTAGCCCACAAATGACTAGCCGCAATAGAGTCAATAAAAGGAGAGGACTCTATTATAACTAAATTATCCCAACCATCCATTACACATACTCATGTCATTTATAGGTGTGCTGTTTGTACTTAAATAATTACAATTCAATTAAGGTTATATACTTTTTAGCAGGGCTTTTTATGTGATGGCATGCAATGGTACAGCGTACCGACACCTTTTTGAAAAGTTTTTTACTTTTCTTGTATTTTAATGTATATTATAAATTTTTATTAGTTAAAAGTTAAGCAATCAACTACTGAGAGCTGGCACCTAATCGCTGAGTACCGGCACCTATTTTTTTTTTTTTTTTACAAAAAAAAAGCACTGCTTTTTAGACAACAAATATTATAGGATAGGATATCATGTATTCTAAAGAGGTGAAAATATTTATTCTAATTGCAGGATTCTTCCGACGCAGCATCACCAAGACAGCTTCTTACCACTGCAAATATGGTGGAAATTGTGAAATGGACATGTGGATGCGCCGGAAGTGTCAGTTTTGTCGATTGCGGCGATGCAGAGAAGTGGGGATGAAGGAAGAATGTAAATAATTTAGTTCAACTTTTGTGCACGTGCTAATAATAATTAAGCTCTTGAATGATGTTACCTGTTTTGAGCTCTTTTTTCTTTCTGTAGCTTTAAGTAGCTTTAAGTCTATTTTCTGTGGCTCTACTATTTTTTTCTAGTTCTTACATCTTTTTATGCTTGTACTTATATTCTATATCAGTTTTAGAAGATTATATACAAACACTAAATAGGAATCTGCTTACAGATGCATAGATTTTTGCTGAAACAATAAAAGAATGTGTTGTAATGTTTTGTTGCTATGTATTGCTTAAGTTTTGTGATGTTCTGAGCATTCCAGGTTCCAGATTGATAACATTTAACATTTCCTCTTAATATATAAAAGAAAGTGTTACATGTGTATTTACAGCCAGGATTCAACAGTAATTAACTTCAACACTACTACTGTAGAAAGACAGGACATGGTTTTTAAGGGAAAATATGCTTTATTTCTGAGCTGTAGTTGAAATTCTGTTTATGACTTGAGTATTTTAGAGTGACCTGACTCTCCCAAGTTTTAATGGGTTAGAAAGTATGTGGGGTGGGCAGGGTTTGTTGTGCTGGTTTCATTGTTCACTGAACTTCACATTAACTGCCTGTTTAAGTTTTAAGCCACAGAAGGAGACTTGACCTATAAAATGTCTAAAGAAAATGGCCCTTTCACTCAAAGAAAATTTCTCCACTAACTACTTCCCAGACTTGTGTTCTATTTCATTGTTTTCTATTTTTCATATGTTCAACCTTCATTCAATATTAGCTACAAGTATCTGAGATTTTGTGTTTCATTTTCAGGCCTTTTGTCGGAAGATCAGTGCAAGGCTCGAGATGCACGGCGCAAAGCCAAGCAAAGGTTTCAGCCCAAGCAAGAAGTTCAGAGTCCTGATAGTTACGGTGGACACAGCTCTGAGACAGATTCTGTCCCCTACATGCCACCCATTGACATTAAGCCAAATTTCTTTTCCTTTCCTTCGTCCTCATCCTCCCATTCTGGTGGCGGCTCTCCCAGCTCAGTGACAGAAGAATGCTGTTACCCAATGAAAAAGTTAAGTGACCAACAGCGTGAGACCATTGAAACCTTGGTAGCCTTACAAGATAAATATGAGTTTGCTGATTCAGAATCTTATGAAAAAGCCTTAGTGAGTATTTTAAATAGAATACTTCAATAAATCTGTTCATGTGACCTTCTTATACTTATTCAGCACCACATATTTTGTCTGTTTTTAATTTGTTACTTGCTACATAATAAATTTACTTTAATTATGTGTGACAGAGTGGCATAAACTGATTGTGTTTGTTGAGTGCCCTAAAGGCATCATGGAAACCTTCACCTAGATGCCTCTCCCCCCCCCCCCCCCCCCCCTACTGATCCACAAAAGACAAAAGCGTGCAGGATGCACTGTACAAAAGCAATGTTTTTTAAATGATTGTGTAAAAAAGGATGTGTGGATTTACTAAGAGACTTCTTTTGACAAAGTAACAGAAATCTAAAGGGCTGAAGTAACAGAAGGGCTCAATAAAAGGATGTTTTAATGTTTAATGAAGAGAATGCCAGCGTTAAACCAAAGAAAAGAGTTCATGGGCTACAACCTGTTGCTGTATTTTTTTTATATGATTAAATTAAATGTTTTGTCATCTCAGTACTTCACTATTAATTGAAGTTGTCAGACTGTGCTCTTGAAATTAACTGAAGTGCTTACAACTTCAAACTTTTGTTTTTAAAATGGCATTGCAAGTTACAACCTCATTTTCTTGAACCAGTCAAACTTGTGCATCAAAAAACATTAGAGTAGGCTTGAAATGTACAATTTTGTCATAGAGATTTTGTTAGCTGTGTATTTTTAATTTAAGACCTTGCAAGTGTCAACCCTTATCTATATACTAAGTTTTTCTCAATTGCTATTTACAGAATGGTTTTGACTCTCGGAAGCAGCAATCATCAGATCCGCAATCATTCATAAGTGCCATGGCTTCTACATTTGTTATAATTACCCAGCTGATTGTAGAATATGCCAAATGTTTACCAGGTTTTCTTTCATTGTCTAAAGCTGATCAAATCACTCTCCTCAAAGTAAGTTTACATTTCTTTATTATAAAGCATATATCAACTCTGTCTCTCTGTCTGGTAAAAAGTTTGTACATGTTATTTCTCCAACACTCAATCTTGGACCAAGCTGAAATTTTGCACAATTATTTATTTTTTTTTACCTGACAAAACAAGAATCAATAAAAAAAAATTAAACAATTAGTCAATTTACTGTTGGTAATTAATTATTTTATTTGGTATTTTGAAAGAAAGAAATTGTACTGATAAGGTGTTTAAGTTGAAGTAGTCCCCTTTACACTTTGTAGAAAGAAAAATTTGAAACTAACAATAGATATCTATAAAACCTTCTATTTTCATAAGCACTTCCCAGCACAGTGGCTAGTTAACTGGCTAGAGGAGGTTTTAGATGAGTTTGAATTCATGACGTTCATCTTAATTTTTTTATTTAAAAGTGATCATCCAGATAGTCTCTTCTTCGCGCCCCCCCCCCCTCCCCCGTCCTTTCCAACTGGTCCAGATAAGTAATAGAATCATAGCTTATTGAGAAAATTAAAAGCATGAAATTGTGCTAAACAAAAACAATTGGTGGAAATATTTGTAAAATTGCACATATTTATTATTGTTAGTCTAGATCAGTAGTCTTCAACTGTTTTTTTGGCCTACTGCCCCCTTTTTGTATTTTTCTTTAAAAAAATCTGACAGCCCGCTAAGAAAAATACTAAGGGAGTCTTGTTTGGCTACCCATTTGACCTAATAGTTTCTTCTTAACTGTTTCCATCCGGGTGCAGCTATGAGGCAGGGTAGCACGCCCAGGCGAACTTCCACCATTTGAAATTGTCGTATAGAGTTGTGCATTGCACTTGGAAGTTGAACCCTAAGGCCAGTTAAAGTGAACAAGAGCTCCCTCTCATCACCCTGTCTGGCGAGGGTCAGACTTTGGGTTAGACAAGTCATAAAACTATAGCCAAGCTTAAAATTTTACTTCAGGTGGTGGGGAAGCTAAAAAATGTCAAAGAATGAATGGGAAGACAGTATCAAGAAATGTGACTGAATAAGACATAAACACCAAGAGAGTATGCCCCAGAGCCCAACAAATTTTCAGGTCAACTGTATGGGAAAATTCAAGATAGGTTGAGAGCACAAGTCCTGGGGATTAGCCACGCCCATCTTATTTCTGTTCTACTATCTAAACTTTTAAGGAGGGCTATGACAGGAAAATTTCCACACTAAACTATTGATGTAAATCCTAAACTTTCTTTCATTCTCAATGTTTGTTAGAGTTGAAATAAAAGAGGCAGGCTTAAACTTTCTTAAGAGTAGATACTACCACTGGTAAGATGGTCCTTGGAAAAATTATCAGCAATCTTATGCTGCTTGGCTTTAGAAAAATGTCACTTAAGTAAAAAAAACAATTAACTATTTCGTAATAGTAACATCAAGAAGTAAAAAAAACACTGGTCCTTTTCAATGATTTGTTGACTGGAAATTGCGAAGTAGACATTTTTTTCTCTATTTTTTTTTTTAAGGATTTTGTAATCTAACAGTATATTTTTTATGATACTTAATAATGTAATGTAATAGAAGTGTTGTTTTTTCTGTAATATAGAATCCATTTTATATAAAATGTCTAGGGAATTTTATATATATATTTTTTTTTATGATTCCAATTTAACTCATTGAAGTCTAGGGTTATATAGTTGAATTAGAAATATCTTAAGATTAGATGGTTCTTGTAAAAATGGCATTGTGAATTGTTGTATTTATTTAATATGAAAAGTTTTACCTTATCAATGTGCCACATTTTACCCTAGCTAAATCTCTCTTCCAATTGTTTGCAGTCCTCAACTACTGAGGTGATGACCATCAGAGCAGCCAGATGCTATGATCTGGAATCACGCTGTATTGTATTTGGTAACGGGCAGCCATGCAGTGTAGATAACATGAAAGCTGCTGGCCTGGGACACTATGCTGAATTGTTGTTTGAATTCTGTCACAATATGGCCAGTGTCAAAACAGACAATGCTGAATATACTTTATTTACAGCTATCTGTATTTTTTCAGGTGAGTCTTTAGCTGGAGAAGTTCAGTACTAGCAGATATAGAGAAGTAAAAAAATGAGACAACTAAAGGAAACATGAAAATAACTGGCAACTCTTAAGTTCTTGTCACTGTTTGACAAATATTTTCTACACTTTAGGTGTGTGTTTGGAACAAAAATATTTGTACAAGTTTAATGCTGTCCCACTTAGATCATCTGACAAACTGACTTATAATATTGTTTGTGTTTGAAAAGTTTTTTCCTCCTTTTCCAATCATTTAGTTAAGAGGAACTTATCACCTAGCTACTGATGTGGCCTTTACCTGATTTCAGCCATTCATCTGATTTTCAGGCATTAAATTTCCTCTGAGAATAAAATAACAATATGTCACTTTGGGCATTGCTAATTCTTTGACTTGTTTATTAAAAGTCTTACAAAAGTTCTCTGATTATAGTTCACTAATGTTCACTTCTTTTTTTTATCACTTATGTTGCACTTGACCAAAATGTCAATTCAGCATTCATCGCATGTGTTAAGTCATTCTGTTAAATGGGACAACTTTCCAATACAGTACAGAGTTTGTGGAAAAGCATAAGACTATGGACTATAAGACCCCTTTTTTTTGTCTTACAGTTGGCAACCAGACAGGTTATTTTTAGCTGAGTAAAGGCTTGTTCAGTGATTTCACCTTGACCTTGGTGTGTGTGTGTGTATATGTGGGGATATTGTTCTCACTAGTTTCTCACAATGTTATGTTCAGAGTTTGATTATTATAATTTTTTTCCTTTTTGTCCAACAGAGCGTCCTGGACTGGAGGCCAAGCAAAAAGTAGAGAAAATACAAGGGGACTATGTGGAGTTACTGCAGGCCTATGAGAATGCAAAACGAGGCAAAGGTGGGAATGCTTTAGCTCGCTTTTTGTCTCGATTGTCAGATCTAAGAACCATCAGTGTGGAACATTCCAAAGTTTTGTTGGAGCTGGACATCAAGAAGGATGGACCAGATATCCCATCAGTCATCAAGGAAATCATTCTCCTACCTCCTGAAGGGAACTAAGAACAATGTCTTTATAACTACCACAAGATATTTCTAATGTACTTCAGCTCAACAGTTTCCTGCTTCAGAGTTTGTAAATAATGTTTTGTTCTTTGATTCATTGTGTAGCATGAAGGATTATCTGTGGTGGGGACATTGGTTTAGTGTGCTAGAAAAATTCCTTCAAGACGTTAGCACAGACTCTACTAGTGGAAGTAACTGTGGTTGCAGTATGCTTTACAAGATGTCCAAAAACATTCAAACTGAGTTGTACAACATAAGTTAATGGATTCAACAGTCTCATAACTTAGTGAAATGAAGAGAGCCCATGTTTGTGCTTATTTCCTTTAATGGAGATATACTCTTCCCCATTGAGAGATAAGGAGTGGCCTCCTATTAATGTGATGGCAGAAATTCTAAGCTGATAAACTTGTGACAGACAGCACTCACTTTTTCAGCTAGGAAAGATAGCGAAAACAAAATTTAAGCTGGTGGTTCTCAGAAGTTGAATTGAAAGAGATTTTGTGTCTCTAGAAAAACTTTGCCAACTATTTCTCATCTCTGTGACTTGTACAACCAAACTACTGCATATTTTGTAGAAGATTTTATTCAATGGCCTTTGCATAATACAAACTAACATATTGCCTTTTTACATGAGTGCTTTGAGTTTGTCTATTGCAGTTTTAAAATATGAACATATATCATTTGGGATATTGTGATTCCTGAAAATGGCTCACTAACATTGTGCACTAATAAAGTAGGTTCATTTGAATAGGCACTTTTACCTCAGTATATTGTTTTGGTCAGATTCAACCTCAGTATATTGTTTTGGTCAGATTCTAAGATTTTGTTTTTTATTTTAACTAAAAAAAAAAAAAGTATATTGGATAAAATATCGATGGCAGCATTTTTTTAAATATTCATCCTACATTTTAGTGTAACCAAAACATTCTTGTTAACTTAGAATCGCTCAGGCTGTACATAAAACTAGTATAATAAAAAAAATATGTATGGCATAAATATGGACTTTTAAAAAAATATATATAACCCAGTCAAATGTTAGTGAACCCTATCACTCTAATGTAAAAATTGTGATGTGAATACGGTTATAAGAATAATGTTCTCTTGTGTATTCAATAATGCTAGTAAATATTTGCTATTTTTACTTTGTCTTGGAGTTCCATGTAGTCAGTGTTGTGACTAGCTGTTTCAACAGACTGGCTTATGTTGTTATCAGGTCTAGTATGCTTTGTTTGAGCAAACTCTATACTCAATTTTGGTTCTTCATTCACATCCTAGAAGCTTTACCATCAGTCATCAATTGTATGTACATTTTTATTTTCTATTATGTTTATTTAGGTCTACAGTGCCGTTACTATACTGTACTTTAGCGACAAGGCAGTAAACTGGGAATCTTCACCTAATCAATAATGTTTTCTTATAAACATGCCTTTGCATGCTCCTATTATGATGCAGTAATAATGAATAAACTTGTTAGATATTACTCTTTAGGCTTTTGCAGAGTCTATTGGTAAAATGTTTTTTTTGTAGATCATTTTCTACCCCCCCCCCCCCCCTTTTTTTTTTGACATCTCTCTCTCTAACTATTCTATCTGTCCGGTCTTTTCAAGTTTTTTAATAGGTTTTTTTTTCTAAATTTTAGATTTGCAATAATTCAAATTTGTATATTCTGTTAAAATTATTTTTTACAACTTGTTTTGTATTTTAAAATCTTGATTTATATTTTCTGATGCATGGTGGGGCTTCGTTACCTAACTAAATTGTCATTTCAAATCCCGGTGGAGGCTTGGGATATTTATTTCAGGATGTTTCTGAGTCTACTCAGACTAGTTGCATATTTGTTTGGAAAAATTAAGGAAGTTCAATGTGCTGGCCACACACGACCCTGAGTTACAGGAAATCTTTTTTATCTTTAGGTCTTAAAAGGAATTTACTTGGACTTCACTATATTATATTTTTACGCATTTCAGTTCATATACTGTGTGAATTCTTATCCTCGACATAATACAGATTCAGTGAGAAATTCACTCAAGCTTTTCTATTGACTATTTATAGCTTACTTTTATTAAAGGCTCGTAGTATTTGAAAAACTCTTGATAAATGCCAATGTATGTTCAACATTTTTAAGAAACATATCTGGTTCAAATTCTTTTGTGTCACTTTGTGTCATTGTTTTATTATAAAGAAACATTGATTGTCATTACAAGATTTTAATTAGTTTCAATTCTTGTATTACAGAGGTGTGCTGTGTATTATAGTCATGTGAACATTATACTAATTATTTTATCTTCACTTTAGAAAATAAAAGCTGAATACTCTGTCACCTAAAACATTCCCCCTTTTGTAAAAATTATGTGTAATTAATTTATTTTACATTTTTTGGTTTTCAATAGTTTATAAATAACTTGGAGGCTAAATTTCAATCTTGTTAAATCTATTATATCAAGACTTAAAATTTAAGAATTTATGTGCTATTTTGTTTCAAATAATCAATTTACTTTCAAAATAAAAATGTGTCCTGGCTAAGTCATTGGCTATTACAAAACTTTGATAGTAAAGTCCTTTCTTTATACTTCTCTTTCATGTTGATCATGTGCTCTATGTTTGACTTTAAACATTCACCAAAGTTTGTTCTATGACTGGTACATCCCTGTTGTTTATAGCATAAATAAAACAAAATAACTTTGGGGGAGAGACTGCAATCATTTTGTGAAAAGATTGAGTGCTATCAGCAAGTCTCCTTATACAAGGTTGTATTCTATTCTATTTACAATTTGTGAGATCTGAGTTGCTGAAGAGACCATAGTCACTAGTTTCTGTTGTGTGTTTTTATAAGCTCAGGAAATGAAAATGTCTGTTCATGTATAAAATACTTTGTTCAAATGTTTGCTCAAATTCATTTGTTTTATGATTCTTTCATGTCTTTCTCGCCCTTCCCATTGTCACTTTGGATGTAATTCTTTTTAATCTTCAAACCATGAGCACACCCTTAAAAAGAAACAACTAATTCAACCAAATTCCAAGCTAGAAGCATTGAATCAAGAAAGAAATCTGTGTACCGGTACTCAATGATTCTCATTTCTACATTTGGAAACCTTCCAAAAATTTGTCCAACAAATCTAATTGAATTTAACTTAGAATATGCTCTTTGAAGTTAGACAACTGCCTCAAGTGTCCATGTGATAGAAACATTCAACTCCTTGTTTTTTAGTGTCTGTGTGTAAACACATAAGTAAGTGTGTGTGTGTTAAGTAAAACTATACAAGTGCTGGGCTATCTACCCTCACATAGTTACTTCTCATGTTATAACTTTTCATTATCTACTAGAGATTGTGTAAAGCAAAGGTAACCTAAAACAATTGATTGTTAGGTCTCATAAGGAGAAAAAGAAACATATCTGGATAAATTACAAGTTGCTAGTTGTTGAACTGGGTATTGTGCTGGACATATTTATCCCTTCATCCAAGTGGCTCTCCAGCTCATGGGGAATTCTAGCCTGCTTCAACACATCTATCCATTCAGATGTCTAAGCTTTGCCAGAATCTGGGGTTGCTAGTAACCTACATCTACATCATCAAGCTATCTTCTTTGTGGTCTGCCTTGGTGTCTCGTGCCTCAAGCTTGTTCTAGGTACACTATTTCCATTCCCTCTATGCTCTGAAATTCTTTCAAAGAGCTACACAATACTCTTGTGATCTATTGCTTATGGAAGTGAAATTATAGAATGCTTACAATTAAATTCTAGAACGTTTAAACAAAAATTATTTTTAGTTTTAAAGTCAGAATTATCAACAATTGAAAATACTTGCATTGCTGTTAAGTTAACATGCACACGTTTGTGTGAAAAATAAATGCTATGTAATTAATTCATAAATGCTTGATTAATGTTTTTACTATGAAGTATGCCCTGTAATGTTTATAAAATGTTTTTTTTTTTTAAATTAATGTTTGCAATTTTATGTTCATTTATTTAAGGTTAGCCTAAAAGAAATATTGAAGTTTTAAGGGCTAACAGAGTATGTCATTAGTAGTTTTCTGAAATTGTATTTAATGTAAGGAGGTTCTCTTACTGTACAAACTCCTGTGTCTTTGATATTTGTCTTTTAAAATATTTGTTATCAACAAAATATAACTGTATTTTTAAATTAGTTTTTTGAAGTCAAAGTCATAAAAATAGATAAAAAGAATTTGCAAACATTTTTTACGGTACCTTACATTAGAATAAGTAATAGTTAATATTTACTTTACTAAAGGAGTTTTTTGGGCTTTCAAATTTTATATGTTGACCTTTGGATTAAAACATTGTTGAGCTAAAGTAAGTCTGACTCATCACATTTGTATCTATTGGCAGCTGCAATTTATTTTGAACCCAATCATGTCAGCCTGAAGAAATATTAGGGAGGAAGGAAGAAAAAGTTGGGGGGGGGGGGGGGGGGGGGGGGCAATGCATAATGTACTCATCATATTGTAATAGCTACCAGTAGTGAAGTCCTCACTCCTCACTTAAAAGAGGCTGTTTCCGCAATTTTTGTTCATTTCAGTTTCATTTTTGTTTAAACTAGTTTTTTTTGTTTTTTTTAAATTTTATTTTGTATATAGACTGTTTTAATACCTGTGCCTTTCCGTTAAAAGCCTTTTTTTTTCTCTTGTTTTCGCTACTATTCAAAATCAGTCTAATTCTATTATTCTTTAGTTGTTTTTTTTCTTATCTCATTGATCATTGTCATTATTGGGTAGTTCAGCTGAAAGTTGTTTGTACAAAGCATTGCATCAATGTCAAGGTTTGATTGTTGGACAAAATCATTGAGTTTGAATGTGTCACAATTTGTTGCTGTGTTCAGTGTCAATAGAAATGGAAGAACGGTTTTGGTCCATTGCAGATTTGCAACTAGATGTTTTGTTTTCTCGGATGTTGTTATATTTTTGGTATCACTTGTTATAAGAAAAAGTTGCTAAATTATTGTTGTAGTTTTTTTTATATATATATATTTATAACATTTATTTTGAAAGTGTGTTCTTTTGATTGGTACTAAAATGATTATAGAGAATATTTCTTTTAAGTTCATTTAGTCAGTGTCAGAAATTGTTTACATATGTTGATGAAAACCACTTTTTTTTTTTTTTTTTTTTCTAGTGGTCAAAAGGCTTATTTTAGTTTTTCTTGGTAGTAATGATTCAACCTTTCTTCTTTGTGATATCTATGTTTATATTTGTTCTGCTCTAGTTGAAGCCTAACAGTGCTGCATAATATTTGTCTTTGTATGTAAATAGAGGACTTGAGTTCTTATCAAAAAACCATTAAAGTTCTTGCCAGTCTTGAAAAGAGAACAGGGGAAGGGGAAACTATTTAGGTCATAGATTGTCTCCAGGCTGGGGAACATTAGAATAGTGTGTCCTTTTCAATGTCAAGATTTGGGCTGTGCCTTATATTTCATTGTCTTAAAGTGTTTGTTATGCAGTTGTTTCTTTAAACTAATGCTGTAGTGTACACAGCATAAGTCTTGAGCTATACCACTAACACTTTACAGAAATTAAACATTTCATAGAAACAGAAGCACACTTATGAAAAACAGAAACAAACATTATAGAAATAAAACCCTTTATAGAAACAAACAAACACTAGAAACCGAAAAGAAACAAAACATTTTATAGAAACATAAATAAAACGCTTTACAGAAACAAAAACATTTCATTGAAACAAAAAAATATAGAAGCAGAAATAAAAAATTTATAGAATCAGAAACAAACCATTCTATTGAAACAAAACACTGTATGGAATGTGTAAGTTCGTATGTGTGAAGTTTGGGCAGCTATTAGAAGAAAAAAAAAGGTTGGTTTTCAAGTATATTGTTCTACTTGGCCATTGTACATCAGATTGTGTATTATGGAAATTTGTTGTTCTACTTGGCCATTGTACATCAGATTGTGTATTGTCTCAACTCTCTTCAAGTTAAATTTTTTTTTATGGTTCAATGTTCACCACATCTAATTCACCATGTTATCATTCCTCTCCAAGTGAAGTCCTAAGAAAATAGTGTTACCTGAGTGGGCTTATTGTGTAAATATGTACATGTGTTGATCTAAACAGTTCATCATCATTTTGATAGTGCTCATCCTATTTGTAGTGGCCGACATCTAATTCAATTTGTTTTGTTGGTTATTGTAGAGAATTAATTTCCCTTTTTTTTTTTTTGAACCTGTGGCAATGTTAAAGCAGATATTTTTATTTTGTAATGGATTTTATCATGTACACAACATTTTTAATGGCCAATACTTTACTCTTTGTATAGTTGTAAACAGAGATGTTACAATATTTTTTTTTTTTTTTTAAATAGATGCCACACAATTTATGCGTTTTTGAATATTTTTATGACATAATGACTCTGCAGCTAAAAGGTTAGAAGTGCATATCTAAGCATTGTGTGTGACTAGAATATTTAAAATAAGAACTTGCTGTGTTCAAAGATGAATCACTTGACCAGTTTTTGTTTGAGATTTAACAATTTTTTTTTAAATGTCTTTAAAATGAGTAAATATGGTCACAAGATATAGCTATGAGACCTTTGATACTGACAGTTGATAATCAGAGCTTTGCAGAAATGTAGATGACATTACCAGTTGGCCAATTTTCCGTGTAATTATTTAATTTGGTTTACGAGATCCCCCCCCCCCCCCCTCCCTGGTTAAACTATTTGTGTTTAAGGTTAATTAAAACAAACATCCAAATTAATGTGTCTGGTGGGTAAAACTCTGTCTCTGCTTCATTGTGTTTGGACCATATTCAATTAACATCAATAATTGCTACAACCTTTTCTAGACTGATCAGATTTTCTTTGCAAGGTTACACCTTCTTAGTTGTTCAAGTTTGTTTTTTTTAATCATCAACAGCATGTTGAATAAATTCATCCTTTTGTTAGTACACCATTGACCTGGGCACTTGTGAACTAGGATAGTGTCATCACTTTGTAACTCTCTTATTGGACTCAGCTATTTTGTTTATCAGTTGTCCTAGAGATATACATGTACATTTGTTGGGCATGACCTATATAAATTTTGTGCTGGCTTTTTGTTTCATTGTTTTGTTACACATCAGTTTGTGTAAATAACCCGGTCAAATAATAAACTATTGTAGTGATCTTCAGGGTTTTTTCTTCAACTTTTTTTTTTTTTAAAGTTATTTGGTTTTGCTTAGTTTCTACAGATTCACCTACATCATGATCAAGTATCGGCCTTTGGATTCACTGGTTTCTACAGATTCACCTTCATCATGATCAAGTATCGGCCTTTGGATTCACTGGTTTCTACAGATTCACCTTCATCAAGATCAAGTATCGGCCTTTGGATTCACTGGTTTCTACAGATTCACCGGTTTCTACAGATTCACCTTCATCATGATCAAGTATCGGCCTTTGGATTCACTGGTTTCTACAGATTCACCTTCATCATGATCAAGTATCGGCCTTTGGATTCACTGCTCAGCGTTTGTCAAACAGGCGATGTTTTATTATTTTTTTTATATAGGATCAAAATATCCGTTGAATTTGCTTTGTAGATTAACTCCATTTTTGCTGGGTAAAAACACATTATAAAAAATAAATTAAGTAGGACCTTTCATTGTGTTTTCACGAGAGGCTCTGCAACCAGATTCAATATGAACTTTTAAGAAATTTCGATACGTCTTAGACAATCCGATTATACGGGGTAGCCAAGTTAAGAGGTCTGGTATGATTGTAGTAGTAAATACAGGATGTACTTAGCGAAAAGTAAATTATATTATATTATAATTTTTATTTAAAAATAATATAAATAGAATATAATGAATAGCAACATACTAAGCATTTCATACATCCTGGAGCGCTCGATTCAAATGTCAAGCTCAGCATGACCCAGAGCCTCTTCACTTGGCCACCCTGTACAACACGTCTCACATACGTCATAACTGTCAAATTTCGCCTGAATGATGTCCCATATATATATTGTTCTATTGAATGAACAGGCCCGTTATAAGACGACTAGCTGAACTCAATGATCATCACGACGACCATTTCAAACTTTATTTCCCGACTGCATCAAATGTTCCTCACACTTCATTAACTTTGATGTGATCTGCGCGCTTCTTAGCAGGAGAAAATGATGCGTTGTAAACGCCAGGAGAATGTTTGAAGCACTGGATACTTACAAACACTTGTGACAAGGCGAAGAGTGAGATGACAGACTTATTGCCTATACCCCCCTAGCTGGGGGAGTGGAGGGGGGTTACAGTCTTGGGAGCGTCTTACGTAAACATTTTAGGACAAACTACGCCAACTGGTTATAGAGAATGCGGTAGTAATTGCTATGCTATGTGTACTTGCCACACTAAAAAGCATCCAAAATGGAATTTAGGGGTACGACAGTACTCGTGCTAGATCTATAGGCCAACAAATAAATTAGCTGCTTGGTTAATGCTTGTGAAACTATGGTAAGTGTATAATTCTTCAATGCACTATGAGAAAGATCAATCATGCATTAAGCTTTACACTTAATGCGAATATTTTTTCTGTTTAATATTTGGGGTCAAGGAGAACTGAGTGAATAAGTAAGGATAAACCACACACGCATAAAAGTTCCGCACCAGAGAATGTATTAATGAAACACAAGAACACGACATACATTTTCTAGTCCATGATTTAAGCAGTGGTTCTAAACCTGGGAGAACCATTTTAGTGTTCATCGGAGGTTCCATAAGGGTTGCCCAAAACCATCCGAAAACAAGTCAGTACTCGTTGGTCTTAAGAATCGAGATAAATTTTCAATGTCTAATAAATCTACGTCTCTAACTTATCTGGATGACAAAATTGCTGCAAACGCATTGTTAGGAAGTGTGTGTGTGTGTAGTCCTTTTTCACCTTCACCTATCCCCTAGTCTGTTGGAGCACCACACACGATTTGTCGACCGTATTTCTCCATTCCTGTCTTTTGCCTTGGATAGAACCTCTTTCAATGGCAGGACCGTCGATAATTTTATGTTGTCTTCCAGTCGCTTTTTCTTCATCTTCCTGGTACTGTTCCCTGAACGAAGGTTTTTGCGAGCTCCGTAGGCCTTTGAATTTTAGTTTGCGTTTTTTTTTAAAACAATAGTTACCATGTCAAGGTGGGGTCCCAACGCTGTAGTAACCCTGTCTCTAATCTCTTCGTTTGTGATAGTAACGTTTCCATTTCAGACCTTACGATCTATGGGGCAGATGATGTTAAGGTGTCATGTTTCTATGGCCAAAGGTTAACAAGCTAGGTGTTATGCAACCAGCACAACGACGTTCTCTGCTTCCTCTGCTGTGTTTCGAGAGGCTTAGGCAATGATGTAATAATTTTCTGAATGAACATCCGAAACATGTAAATGAAACATGGCTGAGTATTATTAATTTCTAGGGTTCAACAAATATATGTTTTCGTAATGAATTTATTCTTAATATCTCAAATAAAGTGTTTAACTTTGAAAACTAATTTAGTAGAAATGAAAATAATTTAAGGTTTGAGGGGTCAGCAAAACACAAGGGAATGCAATAAAGTGTGACATAAACAGGGTTAAGAACCACTGATCTATATAGAGTCTCATGTTTCCAACTTTATGATCTGTGGTTATTTGAGTTCAACAGCACTTATGAAATCCAAGATGATTTTTTTCCGCCAATATCTTTAACTTAATAGCCTATAAAGAAATAGAAATTCTAAGGATATTTTCAGTGGGCGGCACTAACTAGAAGGTCATTTATTTTTGTTACATTTTTTTTTCCCACTAAATCTAATCAGTCACATTTAAAGGCATTTGTTTTTTTCTTCAATCTATCTCAAAAGACAGACCAGTTGTAATAGAGAAACAATTTCTGTCTCAAGAATGAAATTCTGAAAGTTTAACTTTAATTTGAATACATTTGTTTAGTGCAGATAGTACCATGTCTTTCTGTTTACTAATCTAGCACTACTGCTCAGAGAGGTAGTGAAATCCTGCTAAACTGAATCAAACAATTGTGTATGGGCTTATATATACAATATTTCGCTATGCTAATAAATAAATAATGTTGAACCTGAAAATTGAGTTTTAAAAGCTCTGCTGCTCTTCTAAATGCCTAGAGTTCTATCTATGGTTAAAATTAAATCATTTAACATACTGATACTTTTTTTGTACATTTCAAGGCTCCACCATAAAAAAGAAAGTGTGTACATGACACTTATCAAAGCAAGAAAGTAAATCTATGCTCTCCTCATTATAGCTAGAACTAAAGAGAGAGAGAAGGTGGACTTAAAAGTCAACAGAGACCAGACCTAGTTTTGTAAACAAGTTATCCATTAAGGTGTACTGACACCACAGTGTGTTGGACTGAGAAAAAAAACAAACTTGAGAAAGTTTTGAGTTTGGTGAAAATGTAAAAATGGCTTTGATCTATTGGCCTTTATGAATATGGAAAAAAAACACAATTTCCACCATGACAGAAAGAGACATAGATGATGGTTGTGTAAGTTGACTTCTATCTACAACATGGAAAATATTTAAAAAAACATTTGATTAAAAAAATGTGTGCTTGTTTTGGATGTTCCTTTGTAGTTGAAGATAATCTACTTCCTGCTGGATGATGGGGAATGGCAGCAATTCATGAATGAACCCAGGACCCAAGATGACATTCCAGTGTGCATACTGCACAACCAGGCAATCCTCTCCTGGTTCAGTGTATATTTATTCCATAAAAGTAATTTTACCATCTCCTTATTTTAAAGGAATCATTCAAAAGATCAGTGTGAAATGAAATTCAAACTGAAAGAAGTGAATTTAAGAAATGTAGGCATCACATTCTAAAAACAATATCACATAATTTGTGTAAACATAATTTATGTGAAAAATAATAAAAATTTAATGTCTTGTTTTATAAAAGTAATATAGGCATTAGCTATTTTGTTTTTAATATTTTTTTTTATACATTTCCAACTTTATGTTGATCTGGCCTATTCCCCAGCTTATTTAGTGTTTTTGAAAAAGAAAATGCAAAATTATAGCTAAGTATAGAAAATGCCTTAATTTTTTTAAAAATAATTATTTAATAATCATCATGTTTGCCTAAAGAAGTAACAAGTTGTATCTGATGATTACTTTGGTTATTTCTGTACAATTACAAACAAAAAAATGAACATTGATTCTTGTACATATTATGTGAAACTTACAAGAAAATGGTGCAATAAAAAACAGTTCCACATACAGAGAGAAAATAAATAGTAGTTTAATTTGTACCAATTGAAAAAATAATCTCAGACTTAATGTTCCCTTTGAAGAAATTTATTAATAAATATTTAAAAGGTCTATATACAACTTGGGGCTTACATGCCAATTATAATTTAACTAACCAGCATAAGAAATAATGGTTGTAGTTTGTTTATGAATCTGGTTCTCTATTTATTATATTAATATATCAATGTTAAAAAAAAAAAAAAAAAGATGTACAACTGTTCCTAACATCAGAATACATTAAGACATTTTTTTATTGAAATATCTTACAATCTTAAGTTTTATATACGTGACTTTAATAAATTTTGACGGTCTTAAGCTGAAAAGTAATATAGACTCTTGTCTTTGAAAATGCTGAATATTATTTTTGAAATAAAAAAACTACTCTAAATATTTCTTTAGTTATTCTGGTCTCAAGCTTGTAGCTAGCATCTCACAAACACAATACACATCGTAGGAACTGTAATGAAGGTCAAACAAAATATCATTAAAGATGAAATAATTTTAAACTTAATGCAAAGTTCATTTACTTTATTAGTTTTTTTTAAATTTAAGATTGGAGTATTTGAACCATGATGGAAAGTGTTTTTTTTTCTAGTTATTTCAATTACTAATATGTGTTTTTGTAATTATTGATATGTGTTTTTGTAATTATTGATATGTGTTTTTGTAATTATTGATATGTGTTTTTGTAAATTGTGTTCTAACTTGGAATGTTGTGATAACATGCATACATTATTCTTGTCTTCTTCATTGTACATTAAAAACAGTTATTAGGTCTATGCCTTTGAACAAATAATTATGACCTTATTTTAGTTAAAGGCATTATGGTCCACAATATTTACAAGACCAAGCTCTCATCTTTAATTTATATTTATTTATAACTTACAATAATTTATTGTTCATAAATACTTCAAACTTTAGATCTCCAGAGGCAAATTTTAGTGTCATAGAAGTAATAAATAATATTCATGACAATGTAAAGATATGTTAAAGTGAAGTGGCTAAGTTCTAGACTAAGGTCATGGGTTTGAGTTCTGTTAAGAGTTATTAGGATTTTGAACATAATTTGACTTCTGGATTAAAGATTCCCAAATTAGCCAATCTGTAATTGGGTTCCTGGTATCAGGAGATGAAAGTAAAAATGGTTGAACAATGTGTTGACCACATAACAATTGAAGAAATGCTGTGCTAAAAAGAGGTACACTTGATGGGGACGTGACATTATAATTTTCAACATTTTGCAAATAAAGATGAATGTTATATAGCAACAATTTTTTTTTTTCATATAATGGCCTTATCTGTTGCAATTTAAATGTTTTTGTTACATATAATACATTGCAATGTAAAAACCCAAGATTAAAATAAAATATAATTACAGATTCATTTAATGGATCACTTACATCATCATATCCTAGAGTACAACTGCCAGTCTCATGTCCACCATGCATTAAACTATCACGTCTTCTGAAGGCATCTGTAAAACAAACTTATAATAGTAAAGTACTAAGAACTTTCATATATATATATTTTCTTGTTTCATTAAGCTTAACTAGAATATAGATCTCAATTTATGGAATATATCTTTTTCTACAAATAATAATAATAATAAACTAATAAATTTTATAAAAGGGCAAATAAAAAATCATTGTAGGGAAAATTAACCACTGCCATTTAGATCATGTAAGTTTCTAGATCCTATGTAAGTAATAACAGGTTAAATTTTCATATTATTTCGTCCAGACCAAGTGGGAGAATTAGTGAGGAGTGGTGAATAAGACAGTCAGTCAGCTAGGACTTTTGTGTGTATATATATATATATATATATATATATATTTACATATATGTATATATATATATGGATTAGATTGGTTAAGAAAATCCAAACAATAAAATCAGGTTTCTCTACACAAAATTGCAAGTCCTATTTGTAATGATTGGCCCACATTTATTACTGAAATGATTTCCATTGCATTAGCTTTTGTGGAAAGAAATCTCATGTCCAGTTTCCAAGAAACTCTAAATTAAAAAAATATATCTTTAAGTTTCTGATATTAAATATTCAAGTTCTGAATGTTTTACAGTAATCTCAAACAAACATCCCATTTTGAACATTTAATAAATAAAAGTAAAATCTTAAAATCAAAAATTTTTTGATTAATTTCACATTATTTTGCTTTTACTTGCAAAAGTTTTGCAGTTTTATAGCTTTCTGTTGAACATAATTTTATTTTTTCTAATATTAGCCATTTACCTGTATAAGCTCTCAGCCGAACAGAAATAGCAACAAAGTCATCAAAAGCTATAATGCAGCGACTGTGAGGGGGAACAACCCTGGAATATCTTTTTAAAATAGTCTCCAGTGTGTCAGGTTGAATTTGGTAACCTAAAAATGGTAGTTAAAAAAAATATTTTAATGACTTATTATTTTTAAGAATCTGTATAATTTCATTATGATATGAAATTTAAATATGCAATATTATTTATTGAAAATATAAATAGAATACAAAGAATATGCTAAATGTGTACAGCAGGACCAGATAGGATAGTGAACTAAGCGATGCAAGACTACCAGAGTGCCTAGAAGTAACACACCATAAATAGTTTCTAAAAATTGCTATAATATTATGCTACTATGCCTACTACTATTATACTATACGATGTCATTTGAATTGGTGTTAGGTAATTTAATGGCTAATAAGATAGCTTATATCAGTTTTTAAAAATATTTTTAAATAAAAGCTTGCGTAAGGACGTCGTAACAGAGGTGCCCCCTATAAGCACTATAAAAATCAACTCATTTTGCCCTCACTGGCATAGAGGAAAGTAGCTGGCAGCAGATGGTCTCTGAAAGAAACAGTTGGAGAGCTCTCACAATGACTGTGTGACAAACGTTTGAGACTTAAAGAAAAGTCATTATTGAAGACAGACAGAAAGAAAACTTAAATATACCACCAGCAGACAATGGCTTAGTCTTCACAAGATACAGCAAAATATGCAGGTCACAACTGGATCTGCATAGTCATGTGAATCACTGCACACATTCTTAATCTTCAGAATCCAAGACATTGCCACTATTATTATTATTTTAAAATTTTACACTTGTGTATCTGAAATTTTTTGTTTTGAATTAACTAGGCTTAATTCCATTTCATAAATGCCTATGTACAACATTTAGTATCTTTTCTCTTAATTTTTTTCTAATGCTTCTACAAACAAAGCAATGATATATGTAATTATATGTTAATATGCAATTAAGATTCACGTACATTACTGTTCTAGCTATGCAGAGGATAAACATCCATAACTCTGCATAAACATCCATAACTATAAGTTATCACTATCTATGGCAAATCTGTACTTAACAAGTCACTTACCAAATAATTGTTTAATGACATTGATTAGTTCAGTAGAATCTATAAAGCCTGACCTATCAAAGTCGTATTGGCAGAAAACTTTGAACCATGCCACTAGACATTGCTGTAGTTCTAAAAATTCATTCCATTGCATAAAGCCATCCTGAGAGCGCTAGATATGGTTAAGTTGATTATTGAGATCATTGATAGTTTGTAAAATTGTTTGAATAAAAATGTCTAAAAATGTTATTTTAGTTTTAAATAAAAGTATAAAGTCGTTATTTTTTTAAGGGCTAGAGTGAAGTGCATCTCTAAAGTGCAGTCATTGAGAGTGTAAAATAATAAGTACAATGAAATATATTAATTATCTAACAAATAAGTAAATGATCTAATATCAGGAAACAATGAAATCTACCAATGATGTTGAATTAAAAATTATAGTGAGTTTAAATTTTAAAACATTTAATGTCCAAGAAAAAATAACTAGACAATTTTAAACAAGATATCTTGATCTGATTACTGCCCAATTCTTTATTCATGAAATTTTTGCCAAAAACTTTTTTTATCACAGAAAAATCAGAAAATTTAATAAAATCAGTCATAACTATCATGCATTTTTTTTATAGCTAATTTTATAATTACATTTGGGTGTGGCTTTGCATCCATGAAAATTTTTTTTTTAAATTGCCATATTGTGAAAGTATCTTTACTTAAACATTACTGTTACCTTTCTGAAAGCATAGGTGTTGTTTGTTTCAGTAGACAGTTCCGTATCGCATTATCAACTGTTTCTATTATATCTGTTTTAATAATTATTACTTACTTACTTAGACATTCTGCGCATTGGGCGGCAAGCTGTCTCAACAAAGATCTGTCACTTGCAATGTCTGAAGCCTTTTCCCATTAGGTGTCCACTGCTCTGAGGTCCACCATGAAAGTGTGGTGCCAAGTTATATGAGGACTTCCATGTTTGCGCTTTCCTCATATTGGCCTCCATGTCATCGCAACTCTTGGTATGTGTAATTCATTCTGTTGTAGGACATGTCCCACAAACTTCATGCGACGCTTGGTCACAAACTCATTAAGTGATCAAGTCCCAGTTCAACATAGGATTTCCTTGTTTGAGACCCAATCTGTGTAACTCCCAAAATCCGTCTCAGCCATTTTTGTTGAGCCACATCTAGTCTTTACTCAATTTCGAAAGACAACTTTCATGTCTCACATGCATATGTTGCGGTTGGGATGATGATTGTCTTGAGAAGGTGTATTTTTGTCTCGTATCCAATGGCTTAGCTTGTCCAAATAGGCTGCAGCCTTTGGAAAATGCTTCCTGCCTTTTCTGTTCGGCACGCTTCATCATGGTAGGCATCCCCATCATTTGTTATGCTGCAGCCAAGGTATGTGAACTTGTCCAACTCTTCAAGCTTTGACTAGCCAAGTCTGACGGGGCACCCTTTACCTTATATCCCACTCACAAAATTTTAGACTTATCCAAGTTTATGCAGAGGCCAATTTTGGGTGCCTCTCTAGGCTTTCCGTCATTTCTTGTATGCTTTTATTTTTATTATAATTTAATAATTATAGGCCTACAAATGAAAAACTTCTTGTAATAAAGTTTTATTTCCATTAAATTTTAATCAATGAAAGAATCTCATCTTGTCTTGGTCAATTTGTATTAAATTTTGGCATAATTTGGGCTGATTGGGAGATACTGATTTTTTAAATGAATATTTTGTTTTAATTCAATTAAAAAAGGCTTAATAAAATGTACCTGGATATAGAAGACTCTGATACCTATGTTTTTTTATCAATAGAAATCCCAAATTATGTTTTCAACTGATATTAAGTGGAAGTTCAATCTAAATTTCAACATAATTTACACCCTAACATTAAAAAATAAATAAATATAAATAATTATTATGACATCTCATCACCCTGACCTTGACATTCTCACCACTTAGTGCTGACTCCTATTTTAACTTTATAAGCAAAGTCACCAACTCATTGAGCATCATAGAATAAAAAGGATACATCTAACATTGCAATCATTATGCTAGAAAACAAATTGTAAACAAAAAAATAAATTAGTCAACAATTTATCTAAACTAACATTTGTAAGAATATATATCTTCTCAAGACAAACACTATCAAAGTATTCTATTTTGTCCTAGCTTCATAACAAAGCTTACCTGCACATTTCTCTACTCCAGTTGGCTGGAAATAATTTAAAGTATCAATAAAATTTACATTGTTTTACAGCTGGTAAGTAGAAAAAAAAAAATCTTACTAAATTGCTCATTTGTTTCAGAATTAGCTAGATTATAAATTCTCACTTCTAAAATAGCTCCTGATGCTTGGTGTATTATTTAAAACATTCATCAAATCCTCAGCTTGAATGGCATTTCTCATCTGTATATTAATTGAAGACAATAAGATTTTTTAAAAAATACAAAAAAAAAAGGAAACTTTAGCATCTAGGCCAAGTTATCATGGAATCCCCATATTGATGAAATTATTACAAAATCAAAGCATTAGGCTTTATTAAAAGAACTTTTTATAAATCAAACAAGAACATGAAACTAAAATGCTATTTAACCCTAGTTTGGCCAATATTAGAATATGCATCCTCTTCTTGGGACCCCTCAACTCAAAATAACATTGTAATAATAATAAGGCATGTCTTCGAGTCTGAGATTAATGAGGAATGCAGTATTTCCCCAGCTGTGACATACATATTTTGCCCAGCACAGACATAACCATTTTCCAAAGGTGGTCGATATTTTATTTTCACCATCTTCACCTATCCTTGGCAGTGGCTTTTCTTCTTTCCTCAAATGTGTATCCCACAGTCTTTGTGCATGATCTCCAGCTGTCTTGTCCTGAAGCCGCCTGCAGCCTGGTGCTCTCTTCTATGTTGGTTAAGGCATGTTGGCGTCTAAGCTGGTTTTTAAAGTATTTTTGTGGGACACCTCTGTTATATTGACCAACTCTCAGCTCACCTAAAATAACTGCCTTTTAGGGTAAGTTTAATAAGAAAGGAATAATCCCATTTGATTAGAGTAACACCATTAGTAAAATCACTAAATTTAGAGACTCTTCTGGACAGAAGAATAAAAAGTTAAGAAAAAAGTAAAGTTGCCCTTCAGACCTTGTGATCTATAGGGCAGAGGATGTTAAGGTCATCTGTTTCTTTAACCAAAGGTTAATGAGTAGGGTGTGATGTGGCCAGCACAACAACCAACTGCCTTTACTTTACCCAACTGAAGCGGGATAAGGAGCACCCTAAAAATTCTGAAATTCAAAATCTCAGTCTTTACCGAGATTCGAACCCAGGACTCCAGGTTCAGAAGTCAAGCACTTAATCACTCAGCCAAGTAAAGTAACAATAATAAATAAAACACTAAATCATAATTTACACACAGAAAAACATAACCTAATAAAATACTCAGAAAGATACAAAGATAAAGGCAAATTTCATTTGCTAGGACAAATTAGTACAAGTACTCCTTCTTCCCTAGTGCTGTTAGAGCATGAATCAGCCAGGAAAACCAATGACTTAGCAGAGTTTAGGTCACTGACTAACATGCATAACTATATTACACACAAAATGTGTAGGACATAATTATCTCTTCTTTTGAAACAATATCTGTAATCTATAAGATAAGAAGTTGTAAAATAAAATAATGCAAATCTTAAATTGAAAATTTAGACAAACTTGCCATATTTTCTGGATTTTTTTGCATCTCTTGAACAAAAATCATTTCAAGATCACTTGATTGTCTTAGTTGATATGCCTGATTAGATGAAGCTTTTATTAATATTTATTATTATAAGGTAACACTCGTTTAAATGTATTTAAAATCACCTAAAAATATTTTCTGTTTTTAATGTCTCACCAATCAGTATATTTTAACTATAAGACTAAACAATGCACCTTTTATGTGATAATTACTATTACAGCAATGCAGTATATTTTAGGTGATAATTACTATTACAGTTTGTATCACAATTACATTTTAACAATTAATGCTGTTCCAAAATAGTCTAATCACACACATTCAATGTGAAGAAAGAAGTTCTATCAAAATTATATTACTGATAAAACTGCAGTTACCTCCCATGCATTAATTTTAAATACACTATTGGTATAATAAGTCCCATATGATCCATAATGTTGACTCGACTGCTGGTACATTTGATATTGCTGTGACTGTGGTTGGGGTGCATACTGGTACATAGTTTGTTGATGTTGTCCTCCCTGGTACATATAGTTTCCAGGCTGCGGCTGGTAGTTACCATTAGCTTGATAATAAGACATTCTGTAAATAATTTAATACCACGAGAAACATTTTTTGTAAGGCATTTGAATCAAGAATATCTTAGCATTAAAAAAAAAGGATCATCACTATATTAAGGTAAGTTAATTTTGAAAAGAGGAACATGAACATTATAAATAATAAAGACTGACTAAAAAAAACTACAATCATAAATTACTAGAGACAGGGATAATTTGGATACATTTTATATTAGACATACCAGTATTTAAGTTCCCCCTTTCTACCATGGGGTCTATAGGGCAGATGATGTAAAGGTCATCTGTTTCTTTTGCCAACAGTTATAAAGGGTGTAATGTGGCCAGCCTGATAACCAAAACACTTTTACTTTTCCTTAACTAATGTCAGGTACCCATTAGAGCTGTGTGAACTCAAGAGTTACCCTAAAGATCCCAAAATTAAAAATCCCCATCTTCACCAGGATTCAAACCCTCCAGTTTGGAAGCCAAGTGCTTTACCACTCTGCCACAGTGTCATTCTAGACACATTTAAAGAACAACATAAAGGTAAGGGTAAGAGAATGATTCTAAAAATTATGTAATGCAGAAATGTTGAGCTCAAAATTAATATTGATGATAAATTAGTAAAACATTGAAAGGCATTCTTTTTTTTAACTTATACTTTACATTTTTTTACATAGCTTAATTAATCCCTTTAATCTTTTCTAACTCAACTGATTGAGACTTGATAGCAATGTATTCATTTACAGCGATTGAAATTTATATCAGAGTCAACTTTACTTAGGCAATTAAACTAAATCTAATTCTATATAAAAAATATTATTATTGAAACATGTTGATTTTCTTACTTTCCCCTGCAAAAAATTAATGAGTTTAATCATTACTTAAATTATTATTTTTCACATCTAAATTTAAGATCAAAGACATTTAGTTTTAATTACCTTTAAGTTTAAGTTTAGATATAATAAATTATTTCTTACAGGAAGAAAGGCAACAAATTAACCCAAGGGATTGAATCAAATAATAAACTTTCAGTTTCAACTAAATAAACTAGATCTAGATATGTCTAAATACTTAAAATAGTAAGAGTATATTGTCAATATCAGAATATGACAATCACAATCATGTGACAATGATAAGTTAATTTAAAAAAAAAAGATAGATCTAGATCCAATAAAAGGCTAAGAACAAAAGTCTCTAGATTCTAGGCCTAGAGGCTAGTAGACCAGATATAAAGATGTTTAAGTATTTTGGTAATTGAATTCTTTTGTTATTATGGAATACATTTGAATCACTACGATTTTTCAGCTTATGCTTTGATTTCCTTTTTAGTGTTTGTTTACCTTTGCTAGGATAATACTATATTTATAACTTTTACTTCAAAAGAGCTCATTTTTTTAAATTTCTTTTTGAAAAGAGCTTAGATTCTTAATCATAAGCTTATATAAATCATTTATATATTATGCATCTTGATTTTTTTCGTATGACGCATGAAATGTGGTTGGGATTTGTGAGACATCACAGGAGTGTAGGTGGGGGATACTGTATTGGTGGTTGGACGATAACAACATTTCCTCTTCAATCCCCTTCCCCAGCAAATAAATAAAACAAATAAAATTAAAAAAAAAAATTCTAAAAAAGGTTCTTTTCATGTTTGACTTAGATATAAAACTGACATATTTATTCCATGTAACAATTTGGATTAGCAAAAATTTAAGATCATTCTTTAAAAAAAAGAAGAAGAAAATATTTTTAAAATACTTAAAGAAACAACAAAGCTTAAATTAACCGTAGTTGTATCAATTAGTTTGGATCCGTCTTGTAATTACAAATTGTAATAGATCTATACCGTACTAACAATTACAAATAATTTTACTGATTGCCAATTGTTTTTGCCTTCTATAACTTCATGCTTTTAGCTTTGTCAAATTGCTATGATCCTATCACTTTTCTGGACCAGTTGAGAAAGAGATGGGGGAGAAAAAAAGTGGGTATCTGGGTGAATATTACCATAATATATTTTTAAATGCATTTAAAAAAAAAAAGTTTGACGACCTGCATTCGAACTTGTGGGCTCAAACCTTCGCCAACATACTAACCACTGTACCAGAGAAGTGCTTGTAAAACAGATGGTTTTTATGGTACAAAGGGGACTAATTCCACTTACACAACCACATCAGTCAAGTACTATTTCTTTCCCTTGTTTAAGATACCAAACAAAATTTCACATAATTAATTAGCTGATAAAAGCTTTCTTAAAAAACTGGTATTGCAACAGTAAATCAACTATATTGAATCCAGAGTGTTATTGGTGCTAAAAGAAAGCATTTTAGTGTGTCATGTTAACCAAGGATCAGGTTTTGTTGTTCATACATTGCTATGCTTGTATGATTTGTATAAATTAACAAGTATGTTTTCCTATTATACTTCTGGGTCTTGTATTCTGTGAATTACAAGGGTGTAAAGTTAACTACATTTACTTTATCCAGCAGTCTCTAACTTCCATTTAGAGCCAGATGACTTCAATGTGTTTTAACCTACTTCAAAAGTAAAATTCTCTTTGTCTCCACCAGGACTTGATCATGGGACCTTCAAACCAATAACACATACTTCTAAAATGTTAGCTACCGGTATTGTGATTTTTAAAAATTATTATTTAAAAGTCCTCTTCTTTCACAGATCATTAATTATGATGATAGATTTTGAGTTATTCTTTTTTTTTCCCCAAACCAATTTAAAGTAGACTTTCCCAATAAATTATGGCTTTTGTATGGTGCTACTTTCATGCTTATAGCGCTATAGTCCAATGTCATTTGTTGACCAGGAAGGGGGGGGGGGGTAGGGGGGATCTGAGTCAGGTGTTGAACCTCAAGCCCCCTTCATAGGTAGCCAAGCCAAGCAAAGTTCAAACATACTTGGCCTCTCAACCACGCTTCCCACATAATATTCACATAATTAAAAAAAAGTTCTTCATATCATATCTTTACTATTCTATTGTGAACAAAATTGTTTGAATCAAATGATGTTACATTCCAATATAATTAATTTTTATTTTTTATTATTTTATAAATATAAACAATAATTTAAAAAACAACTAGCAATTATGATGAGCCTTAAAGTAGTAAATAAGCGCTTTTGAGGAAAACTTTTGCATCATTCGTTACAATTTTATAATGACTTAAACTCAATTAGCATTCATCACAATTCCACAAGAAAACATAAGAATCATTTATGAAACATTTTTATTGGTATTTTAAGACAATAAATAGGAAACTTAATATAAATCTTAATTAAATGTCAAAACAATTTTTTCTTTCTTTTAGTAACTACTTTGGTTCCCCAGGTGGTACATACAGTATTAGACATATCCATATTACTGGAAGCAGCAATCAAGTAATCAGTGAATCTGACAACAAGTCTGTCTAATTCTATCAATTTGCAGCAGATACTTTGACTGGCCATCTGCAATAGCCATAAGTAATTTTGATGTCGATGCTGAATCAGGTCATCCCCTGATGAAAGATATTTATACTGACTAACTTCAGACTTGTGGGGTAGATATTTTGAAATTATTAATTGCATCTCAGCTTCAGTGGTCTGAACTGTTAAAAAAAAAAAAAAAGAATACATAAATATTTTTTTTTTTTAATTTAAGTCTAATGATTGGTAAATGTACTTACAAAACTGTATGACAAAGATCTTCTAATAGATTACCCATTCAGCCCCCTGGATGACAAAAGTGGTCATCATCAAATCACGATGGACGAACTATATATATAATAGATTGATTACAGAACCAGACAATAGGCAGTCAAATAAAACAATGCCGTGGTGATATCAAGGTGAGAGCCAAAGGATATGTTTTAGAAAAGATTGGGGAAATTTTTTTAATAAATGGTGAAAACATCCCCAACTTGTATCCTTATTCCTGATACTGCGAGTGAAATATTGAGATCTGAACCCTATAGCAGGAAATTCGAAATACAAATGACAGTCTCTATTATTACCTTACAGACAGGAGTAACTTTTCTTTATCCATTCCCTCTAAATAATGCCAATGTCTATTGTCAGAAATCTTAAAAACTGACTTGAAGAATGCTGTTCTTGTCAAGGATATGCTTTATTTACTTAAAATCTCCAAACAATGGCAACACCGCAATATACTATTTTTTAATATTTTTTTTTATTAAGCCCAATAAAGTTGCTCCCAATGATTCAGTGATCTATCTAAAAGCTATGCTTAAATCTCTGTTTCAATGCCACTATTCTGTCTGGTCACCATGTGTTTCCATGCCTCATCTCTACTGATCCCAGCTCAGACTGCTAAGTCTGACTCAGCACTTGGATTAAAGCTTGGACATTTTGAAACAGGTGTTCAGAACTTGGAAGGTCTGCAAGTTGAAGAGAACATCAGAAAAAGAGGCAATAAGGGCAAATAAGAAGCAACATCAACAGAAGATGCTGACCTCTCTTCTATTCATTCGTTGATGATCCCCAATGGGTATGTGACAGTCTAATAGGAAAAGGAAAACAGTTGCTTTTCATGTGCATTAGCCTACCAATTAGTCACTGCTATACCATCACATCCACTTGCCAGTACTCTGCTAATTTATTCTTTGGGTTTGATGACTCAAGATCTATCAGGCAATTAAGGGAGATGTGATGGAAATTGACAGTAGTAAATATTTTTCTCTTACTTTTCATTTTCCAAAGATATTCTGAAATTGAACAGTGGCAGAAAAATTAAATATAAAATTTAAAAAAAACTCACTCCTATCTGTGGTCTGTTTTTTAAATAGATCTACATTTACTATATGACATAGTGATGAATTAATGAAGTTTTCTCCCTTTAATCTACAAAGTTGTTCTGCACCATCAGATTTATCTGAAAACAAAAATCAAAAGATCAATAAATAAAAACAAGAGGAATAAAAAACAAATGTACAGCACAAAAATAATCCTCCATTTCAACATTTAATTGAGTACTCCCCATTAGGCTACGCAGAATGATAAAATGTTTCTATGTTCTATCACTATTTCAGTGATGTTTTTTTTAATGCTCTCTTGTGGATAAAGGTATGACAGACACTACTTCTAAGATCTCTCTTTGTAGACTAAACATAATAAAGAAATGAATAATTAAGGTAAAGGCACTGCTTAAATAGCACCTTTCTGTTATTTTTACTTGATATCATTGTGGATTATTAAGGAATTGTTAGACACCTTGTTTATAGTATTAGTTATTTAGCGACGCACCATAGAAGAAAGACATATATTGAACAGGACTAGTGACGTTTGGGATATGTTGGGTTAGAGACCGGAAAATCAGTTAGCGATATAATCCTCTAGGGTAAAGACATGTTTATTTTGACAGAGACTTTTACTGTGGCCTTTTATTGGAATAAATATAGTATGAACTGTTCATCAGTGTTGACCACATCTCTTTACTCATTAAATCGATCGTCTTGTTTATTCTGTATTGTTGATCAACTATACTGAATACACCCGAACAATAAAACTCAAACGCTTGCAGAGTAATTAATTGAAATTCAAATCATCTGGAGTTCACCTCAAGACAGCCTGAACAAGTACATCACAGTGCAGCCCCGAACCTCGAAGCCGAACCTTGAACCGAACCTCGAAGCCGAGTCAAACTGAACGCAGCATCATCGCAGAGTGACTTTGTTTAGGCTATGTCATCAGTTCTACATGCAGTCGTCGCCTGCTCGATCGTACGTTCAACGAGCCGTTAATTCAGGGTGAGCTTCGTCAGGACAGTGATCATCTCAACGTCTGGTCTACTCAACGAGTATATTATCAATGCCTGATCTTCGTATGCTGAATCGACCTGAAGCCAGAGGAACCGTTCATTCATAACGGGTGAAAGTTTGTCAGTAAACCTGTTGGACATATTTTTTCTTCGCTTGCCAAAACCGTCGTAGGCGCCACATAGTCATATCAAGTTTTACCTCGGCAGTTGAGAAGGACAGTATTGTGAAGTACTACAAGTTTGTTAGCTAACTAAATCGCTTTGTCTTACCCTTTGAGAGATTCTTGTGGAGCAGTTTGCTCATTGAACCGGTTGCTTGCCACTTTTATAACGGTCACTGCGTTTAACCTTTGGAAGGTTAGTGAATTCGTATTTGTCGTTGCTGAACATTGATCTATTTATTATAAGTTGGTCTAGACCATATCTAGTCTTGTTAGTGTAGAAGTAGTGAAAACAGCTACATCCACTTATTTTTTTTGAAAACCGTTAATCGTATAACGGAACGTCGTCGGAGGTGACCTCGATCTAACCTAGTCGACATTAGACATTACGGACATTTTGGTCTAGTGAAGCAGCATACAGCAACAAACTTCGTCGTACTACCAGATTAGCAGCAGAAGCAGTGAACTATTTTAGAGAATCGTTATTCGTCAGCCCAGATCAAGTCATCGTCAAGAAAGTCGTTATTCGCTCGGCCAGATCAAGTCATCGTCAAGAAATTCGTTATTCGTCAGTCGCCCATATCAAGTTGCCGTCAAGAGACTGCTATTTGTCAGTAGTTGTCTACGCAAATCAAGTCGTCGCCAGGAGAACCGTTAACCTATTTGTCAGTAACTGTTTACACAAAGTCGTTGGAACTTTACATACGGTCATCAACAGTCGTCTAAGAAACTGAAACATTTTGCTGTGGCATATCAAGACATCTGGGGCATTACGTGGGATACTCAACACGGATTGTATCCACTGGCAGCACCGGAGAACCAAGTCAGAACTGGAAGAGAGGCAGTGGAATTTGCTGTAGATCTATCATATTCGGGAATCCGAGCATAGGTATCTTTCTTATCGAAGCTAAGTACCATTTTTCTTATTAGAATATGTTTAGATTGCCCTTAGAAATAGATTTTGTCTAAATTTGGTACGTTAGCCTGAGTAAAATCAGGTGGTGCACCTTAAACTGTTGAAGAAAGACGTAATTTAGATGAAAAGCTATATTATATGTTTAGGATAGTGATTGTTTTGTTTGTGTAAACGTCATATCCGTTGTTGCTTGGTTACTTCGTGACATTATCAATGTGTGCCATATTGTCATATCCCAACCCATAGCGATAGTCTCATTTAATTATTTCATTTGTGTATATTATATTATATTATTTATTTTTTATTAATTTAATTAAATCTGTTATTTGTCCACTCAATGATAGAAAGTGCAGGTAAGATTCTTTTATTGTGAATCAGACTAAAATACAATTTTTAGTTTGAGCAGTTAAAATTAAATATGATTTTGCCATGAGAATAATGCCGAAACTGGCATAATAGTCAAACACTGTCGTCTGGCTAATTTTAGATCCACTAATTCTTGTACATTTCGTTTGTACATCTACTGATCTAGACTCTAATTTTGAATATTAATTTGAAAGATGAATGAAGGTAGTACATTCTAGATATATATCTTGTTTAAGATATATTTGACATATTGTATGGACATATTTATTTCATATGGTTAAATAGAACCATAATTGGCATAATTTCTGGATTAGATTTATCTAATCTACTTATCTAGACTAAGACTTCACTGTCTTCAGACACTTCAGTCATATCAAATTTGAAATTGGTCATAGTTATTCATACTCATAGTCATAGTGCTCTTGGTAACTCTAGATCTATAATTATTTAATGATCAAGTAGCATCTACGACTGTTTTGATTTATTAATACAGAATCTTGTGGATTCTAGATCTACTTGAATAAAAAACTTAATTTTGGGTAAACTTAGGATTTACTGAAATCTAGATCTAGATGGTACTATTATATATACTATAATATACTAGATTTAAATTTGTGTGATATTAATATACAGATTTGAATATAACTCAGACTAGATTTACACATTTACGGAATCTATAGAGACATAACACTTAAAACTTGTATAAAATTGTGTAAAAACTTAAATATAAAATTAGTTTAAAGTAAAGCCATAACCAATATAGTATATAGTAAAAATATATATATAAATTTGGGTGATAATATAATACAATGGCTACATCCTCATATGTGGACCTTAAGGAGGTTAAGGAAGCAGCTATGCAGGATGGAAAGACCATGGAGTTAAAATGAAAGGACTTGGCAGCTTATGTACAGCAAGTTGTGAGGGAAGAAATGGAACGTCAAGATAAAATAAGAAAGGAAAAAGAAGAGATAGAGAGACAAGAAGAATGTCAAAGACAAGAGATAGAGACAGAAAGAAGAAAAAAGACAAGAGATAGAGACAGAAAGAAGAAAAAAGACAAGAGATAGACAGACTAGAAGAACGTCAAAGACAAGAGATAGAGAGACAGAAAGAAGAAAAAAGACAAGAGATAGAGAGACAAGAAGAACGTCAAAGACAAGAGATAGAGAGACAAGAAGAATGTCAAAGACAAGAGATAGAGAGACAGAAAGAAGAAAAAAGACAAGAGATAGAGAGACAAGATAGGATCAGAAAGGAAGAATATGAGAAGCGAAAAGAGGATCAAGAAAGGCAAGACAAAGAGAGAGAAAAAACCAGAGAGCATGAAGCTAAAAAGGAGAAGATGAGATTGGATGCAGCACAAGCCAGAGCTCTAACTGCACAGACAACTCAAGGAAATAACACAAATAAGTAACAGAAATAATGAGAGTTTATAAAAATGCTTATCCAACTAATCCATTCTCTAGTAAAGATAAGAATAAGGTAGACTTAATAGGATACACAAATGAGAAAAAAGTGATGAGGATAGTGATATTGAACAACTAAATTATGGTAACACTATAGAAGAAATTGAGGGAAAGAGAAATACTTTTAAACTATTCAAAGGTCTAGTAAATGGAAAATCTATAAATTTTATCAGAGACACAGCATGCACAACAATTACAATTCATTCAGGATTTGTAGAACCATGGTGTTATTTGGGTTACACGAAAAAGGTTAGATTGTTAGATGGCAGTATTAAGAAATTTAAAGCTGGTAAAATTTTTATCAAGACACCTTTTTTCACTGGTTACTGTAATGCTGTAACAATACCTAGTTTGACACAGGATATGTTATTGGGTAACATTAGAGGAATTAAGTCTTGTACCATTAGGGACATTGAGAGATGGCAAAACAATTATATGGTCATTTGTTAAACAGAAATACTAAACAGTACAGTAGACCTATGAATAACTCATACAATAGAAGAAACATGACTTGTTATAATTGTCATAAGCAAGGACATTTTGCTAGAGAATGTTGGAGTATGTCACATAACAATCAGAAGATTGCGAGTTCTAGTTGTAGATTTGATGGAAGAATTAACCAAAGTAGGCACAAATATAATGACTATAGATCAAATGGGTACAGAACTTATGATAAACAAAATGACAGGACAAGATATGATGTAAATTAATAAGTATTCTGAATATAGAATCGTGATCAGGTTTAAACTTGTCTATTAAAGTTTATTTATGTATTGAGAAATAATATGAGACAAATGAATTTTAAATTCAAGTATAATGTTGATTGATCAAGTATAGGAATATAATGATAATGAGTAAATTCTATGATGTGACATTCCATAGAATAGTAATGATATGTTTGAAACTTTTAAAGTTATAAAACTAAGGTGAAAGTACCTCTTGTACTTTATTGACATATGGATATAGATTATTGAATGATAATTTTAAATTGGTTATATGCTGTCTAGATTGACATACACTTACATGAGGAATTTATACTTGTAAATACTATGTATATACTACATTGATGTTTGATATTAGATTTTTGTATGGTAATATTAATTAACATGGCACAATTTGAATGTTAGTTGAAAAGGGAAATAAGTAAATTTGATCGTTAGGCATTTGAAAGTAAGTATATATATTTTTTGTGAATCATTTCATGTATTATTGGAAAAGGTTATGTCCATGGAAAAGAGTGAGTGGAAAAGAAAAATGGACGAAAGCTTATAAAAGGGTGGTAAGGAAAAACTTATTGAATGTGGAGATAAAGTTTATAATTTGTTTTTGAAATATTATATTTTGTCAGATTACTGCAAGAGGAGAGCGTTAGTGAGAGATGATACTGTATGACGTGCTCATGAGATGCCACATTTCCATGATGAACTGTTTATAAAATGAAGATGACTTTGGAACTTTGGAAGTCTACACAGTGTTATGATATGAACATTGGCATGAACATCATGAACTGTCAAGCCAAGATGAAGATTTCAGAATGCCTTATTTTATGTTTGTTGTCTTCCCCATAAAATGCAAATGCCCTTGTAAGACTTGACAGTAGTAGAAAAATATTGACATATTTTTTTTTTCAAGGGGGGAGGAATTTGTTAGACACCTTGTTTATAGTATTAGTTATTTAGCGACGCACCATAGAAGAAAGACATATATTGAACGGGACTAGTGACGTTTGGGATATGTTGGGTTAGAGACCGGAAAATCAGTTAGCGATATAATCCTCTAGAGTAAAGACGTGTTTATTTTGACAGAGACTTTTACTGTGACCTTTTATTGGAATAAATATAGTATGAACTGTTCATAGGTGTTGACCACATCTCTTTACTCGTTAAATCGATCGTCTTGTTTATTCTGTATTGTTGATCAACTACACTGAATACACCTGAACAATAAAACTCAAACGCTTGCAGAGTAATTAACTGAAATTCAAATCATCTGGAGTTGACCTCAAGACAGCCTGAACAAGCACATCACAGAATATAAACTTTGTCTTATTTGATTTATCCGATTAAATAGCATAAAAAAAAACAACTAAAAAAAAAACAAAAAAACATAGCTAATAAGTAGTGTAATTGTATCAATTAGTTTGGATTAGTCATGTAATTAAGTTTGTAATAGATGCAGACTAACAATAATAAATCTGTGAAATTACAAATAATTTGACCATTATTTTTTCATGTTTTTAGCTTTCTCAATACACTATGATTCTATCACTCATCTGGACCAGTTAAGGAAAATAAGAGGGGGGGGGGGGGGGGGGGGGGGAGGAGAAAGAAAGGGATATCTGGGTGAATTTTACCATAACCTCTTTTTAATAGTATCTATAAAAAAAAAGGGGGAATGACCTGAATTCAAACTCTTGGCTCAAACTGACATACTAACCTCTTCTAGTGAGGTACATATGAAAATAAAAGAAATAATTGTGCAAATTTCAGCCTGATCCGAGATTGGGTGTCATAGAAATAATGTTTACAAAATTTTTACCATACAGAAAGACAGAGTGACTTACTATAAGCTATGTAAAAATGATTAGAGAACTTGAACCCAGCTAAAATACTGTTGCTCAGTAACAGTGGTTGCAAATGTTTACAAATATTACTCTGTCCATGAGATAACATCCATAGTATATTTTGGTAATGACCCTGCAGAATTCAAAAATGGAATAGTTTCACTGCTATAAATTTACAAGAAAAAAAAATACTTGCCAATTATTTGTTGATTAAAATTTTCAAATCTTTGTAATGCTGCATCTAAAGGTTTTCTCAGGCTTTCTCTAAATTCTTTTTCAAAACAACGAACTGAAATATTAGAGTTTAGACTTGGAATTATAATGAAACACAAGAATTTCAATCAATGTTAAGTGGTTTTAAGGTAAATGAAGAAATAAACCTTGACATTCTAAAAAAAAAATGCGCTAAAGAAAATTAGGTTTTATTTACATGTCACCAAATTATTTTCCGATAACAGGATATTAAAAGTGGAATATTAATATTAGAACTAAGTCATTAACCACATTGCTAAGTTCCTTAAAACATAATGCATTCAATAGTGCTTAGCAAAGCAAGAACAGAATAGAATCTAGAAGTGCAGAGAAATAAACCAAAGGTAGAGGTTTCAATAAAAAAAAAAAGCAAGCATGAACTAATGAAAAATAAGAAAAGAAATTGTTGCTTATATCATATAAAAAGGGCTAAATTAACCATCTGCCTTATCAAATTGAAAGTTAGGATTATTATGGTACATTAGTTTTTGAATAATATTACAATAATATTTATTTAAAAAAAAACTGACACAAAACCTGGACGCTGATGTATATTTAAAGTTGCAAAGGTTGTAAGTTTTTTCTTGTCAAATCCAAGATTAGTATAAGATGACACCAGAGAATCAAGATGATTTATTTTAGCACTGCTTCTGTATATACAAAAAATATGATTTTAGCAAGTCATCTCTAAGAAGGTGAGTTGATTTCTGATAGACATAGAATGGGTGACACTAATGGTGCATTTAAAACTACAGTGCAGACATGCCTACCCCCAAGACCCAGAATGTGGAACACTCAGGTTGAAAATGTGGAATTTTGGGCCCCAATGTGGAACATAAACGTGTTTATGTTTGTTAGCCATACTGTACGCAATATAAATAAAACTTTAATAACAATACTAGTTTGCTTCTTATAAATTAGATGTAAATAGTATAATTAAAAGTAAGAAAACCTTTAATTCATAATTATGTCCTTTGTTTGAAATCAATAGTTCTAACTCCTATATGATGAATTCTAACCAAAATATATTCTAATGACCTAGACTCTGTTACTATATCTATTTTTATTTGTTACTACTAGATCTAAATCTACTGACTAGATCTAGATTATTCTAGATCTACTTGATTATCTATCCTTTTCTAGGGCTCTACTCTAATAGTCTAGATGTTGTCTCTAGTTCTAGATCTAAAATAATTTAAGAGTCTACTAGTCTAGACCTACATATAATAAGTCCTCTAAGTCTAAGAACACAGATTATAATAATAACATTATAGATCTAAATATTAATGTCTAGATCTATAGACTTATTGAGAACTAAATTTATTACATAATGATACATAAAAATCTAGAATCTAATCTATCATCACCTTCTAAGTCTATTGCTAGATAGATCTAGAATCATCTACTGATCTAGTGCTAGTCCTACTTTTAGATCTAGAAACAATAATTAATTTAGACTATGTAATAATAGTATTAATAGGCCAGCCTACTTAATAATAATAAATAATATTATAATAATTAATTAATACTTTAAGTAGATCTATATCCTTATTTAGGCCTTAGCCTTACTGTGTCTTGTTAATTAATTACATTTAGGTCTAGATCGAGGTCTTTAATAACGTATTTTAAAAAAAATCCTTTTCTTAGATTACTTAGAAACATAACCAGTTGAGTTAGTGTTAGAATTGTCACAATAGTGACAATTGAATATAAAACGGCAACTGCCAACGGGATAGTCTAGATCTAGTAGAGCCATTGTCGGGAAAAGAAAGGGATTTGAATGGAACATTTGGCTTATTAGCACTTACTAGATTTTTAATTCTAAGAATAGATCTAGTATTTAGATCTAGAGTTCTAGATCTATTTCTAGATCTAGCTCAACCGTATCTTTGTAAATTCAGGACACACCGGGTCCGGGAAGAGATGAAATGTAAACAATAAACACAGACCTATATATATTTGATTTTGCATTCAGTAGTTTCATTTCGCATTATTAATAAATAATGAAAAATCGGCGATTTTTTTTGTCGGAATTCAGACTTGGCGGAACAAAAAATCGTGAATGCGGAACGGCGGAACATGTGAGCTTTTTTGATGCTTTTGCAGGACGGTTCCGCATAATGCGGGACTGTAGGCATGTCTGACAGTGGAATCTAGGGTTCGAACCCTGCCTGCCACCATCCCCCGCCATCTCTCAGGAGGTTTGGGCTAGGATGTAATAATCTTCAATTCTGAAGGTACATCCAAAGCATGCACAAAAAAAAAATGCAGATTCCACTATGGATTTTGTTTTCTTTCCTTGCTATTGACAGGTACATGTTTTAAATCTAGAATGCTTTCCAAAGCAAAACATCCTTATTTGTCAATATTATAATTTTTTTGCTATATTTATTAACATAAAGCCTCTGTGTGACTCATCTGTTGATCTATTACAAATGTCTTTTAATAGTAGGCCTGAGAACAAATTTTAAAAATGTTATTTTTACATAATGGAGATACACAGAATTACTTGCTATGTCTATGAACATAAAGTTAATCAAAGCTAAACTGAGACAAACTATTCAAAAATAAAAAAAACTAGAAAAAAAAAACATTTCGATGTTAGACTTACACATCACAAGTTAATTCTTTGTACAGACCAAAGACCTCAGAACTTTTATAAATATGTAATTTTTTCCAATCCGTCCAGATAAACAGCCTCGTGGTATCTTTATAAAAAAAAATGTTAATGCATGATTTTTAAGAAATACTTCCTATTGTTCTTCAAACAAGAAAAAAACAAAAAAATCTGGTTAAACTAGAAACTAAATAACTTTGTAAAAAAATTGTACCTAGGTGTAAACATTCTTGAAGTTTTGAAGAGTATTCTGATAACAAGCTGCAAAAAGGATGAGCACATGTAAATGATAAATGTTAATATAGTACCTGAACTTAGGCAATATTGGAATTGAATATTAAATACAAATTAGAACATACACTGATATGTAGCTTGCTTAATATTAGCTTTGGATATTATCCTTACATTGACAGAAATTACTTTTGTTTTGAATGCCAATTTACTTTAAGATCCATAACAGGCCATTTTGTCCAATATTTGTTAATTTTTATTTTCTCTAGAACACAAAATTAGCTTAAATTTTCATAATGTTATACATTTTTTTTACCAAATTTATTTCTTAATTTCATATATGTTTTTAACAATGCTTCAAGAATATATATATTAAATATTACTGAGAGCAGTTTTCCCAGACCGTTGCAAAATAAAATTTCTCTAATAAATTGTCGGAATTATTGTCAACATTTTCAACTTTCTCCTTTATTACCCTTAAAGGTATTTTTGTTATACTTCATCAAAAGTAATCAATGTAATGCAATCTATTGCTTTTGGATCAGCTCTGTAAGCATGAGTGCTCTTTGTAGATTTCTCAACACCACACATTAAAAAAAATCTAACGATTAACAAACTAAATAAATTAAATTTCAGCCCTACATACAAGCATAGAGAACATGGCAAACAAAATCTAGAATAATCTTAATTTTTAGCTAGGAAATTACCCATTTAGAAGTAAATTAAACAAGACAATAAAGGCCTCCTACACAGAATATATTAATTTTCACAGACGTGCCTAAGCTTGTCCAATTTTTATTTTGTCAATTTCAAGATAATTTATTTTTCAGTTCTATTATATTGCCCAAGAATAAGATAATTTGTGTTCTTCTTTACTATATTGTCAACTATTTGTTAGGCCTAACAATATGTTTTCTTTTACAATGTAAAAGAATATTTCTCTGTAAAATCACTGATGCCAAAAAATACTTCTGAATATACTTACTACTCTGTTGAATCATCAATTCCAAACACAAGCCTCAGACAAAGAATGATATAAGCCATGGCCTGGTGATCATGTCGAATGTAATGTGTCTTAGCAATTGATAGATAAGGTATTCTGTCAGCTAAATTACAGCTTATGTGCATCACTTCATCTGAACATTCCAAATCAAAGGGTAAAAAATGTTTGACTAAACAAGCACAAGAAACATTTCCATCCGTAGGAATTTGACATTTTTATTTTAAACACCAAAGAGACATTTTGCATTTAATCAATTTTTCAAATCACATTGCTGAATTCTGTTATTGAAAACCAAATAGGATAAGTGAATACTTGTGAAATGATTTATTAAAAAATAGTAAAACAGTTTGTTGTTTTTTTAACACTTGATCAGCAGTAAAAGTGAGATTGTGACATTTAAGAAGCTCTCAAAGGATAAGTCTTTTATCTTTGATTTCAATTTCTCTTCAACCCTGTGTATTAATTCTAGTATAAATGTTAACACTGGAATTAAATATGAAATACTTGTTTTAATTTGAGAAGAAATAGTCAGTTTACTTGGGAGATATAGTTCCTTCACAAAGCGCATAATTAGCTCTTTAATATCTGGAGCTGGTAGGCTTTTCAATACTAAATATGTACAGAGTTTGTTGACCTCTTTCAGTAGAACCTTTGTATCAAACTTTCCCTTTGTAAATACAAATCAAATACAATAGTTTTACTTTGCAATAAAAATTTTAAATATAAACTTGTTTATTACATGTCATAACCTATAATTCTAAAGTCTGCTCAGATATTGTAGCTCACCACTTTAAAAAGAGACTGGTCACCTCCAGACAAAACCATGTTGGATGGGAGGAGATGAGACGTAGATAGAAAAGGAACTTTGCTTTCATATATCCACCTTAAATCAATAAAGCACATATCATAAGAAATCATATAAATACAAATACAATAAATCTAATCAGCATGTGAATGACATTTAAAAAATTGAATTCCCAAGGGAATAAACAGGCAGTTTAAAATATACTATAAAGGTAAAAAAAATCTAGATTTATATTTAAACAGTTACAACCTCAAAATGTTACAGAAATATTATGGCAGAATATATCTTAACTACTCAAGAATGGTACAGAAGTCTTTAAAATTGGTTAAAATATATGGTGAAGAAAAGTGGGAAAATATTTTTGATCTGATGCATTTTGTAAATTTGTAGAAAAAATTATATTGATCTAACCTTGACATATCAAGCTGAGTTATTTTTAAATATTTCATCACTTAGGCCAAAAACATATAATTTTTTCAATATATTATTCCATCAAACAACATATGTTGTTAACAAATTATGGTTGAACTACAATTTTTTGTTTAAAAGGGATGATTAAATAACATTTTATTGTCCAAAACTTAAGGTTTGCTGAAACAAACATTTTGTGTTTCAAGTTTTTTTGTTTTTTTTTTTAATTTCATTTTGTCTCAAACTACTTGTCCAACAGGTTACTAACCTTAAGACCTAACTCATGCTCCAAGGCTTAATCCTAACACTAAAACCAAACACCTGCTCTAAGACTTAATCCTAACACTTAAGACCTAATGATGTAACACCGCTAAACAACACAAAGTCAAACAAATTGACCTCATGAAAGTATTGCATTAAAAAAAAAGAAAAAAAATGTATGAAATATCAACAATGTGTTTTTATTGCTTGAAAAGTTTTTACCTTACAATATCATGGAGAAGAATTTCTGGATTTGTATGCAAGACACCTAAAAAACAAATTGCAATGGTTTTCTCTAAGTTCATCCATTCTGGTGATAGTTTAGCCTGTTTTAAAACAAATGCATCATCTTATATCAAATTCACATAGTGTTATACCATACTAGATTAGTTTTGTTCTATCTTGAAGCATATGTAAAGACATAAATATTTTTTTCAAATGTATATGTAACATTTTTTAAATTATCAACTTGTATTGTAAAGCTATTTTTTTTGAAGATTATAATTTACAAGGTGGAAAGAATAGATCCATTTGGCAACTTACATAAAACAAAATAGAGACAGCTTAGACAGCAGAAAGAGAACATTTTTAATACCCTACATGTGAAGGAGCTTATAACATCTATATAAATGAAGATTAATGAGTTTAATATTTGTTATTTGTATAGAGTTGTCTAAAGAATTTGTTAGAAATATAATAAAACTAATGAATGTATGAAAGAATCAAATGACTGAATTTGAAATAGTCACCAAATAACACATTCTTAGTTTAAATCCCTATCTACCATCTGAATAATTGTATTCTGGATTTATAAACTATGAGTCATTTGGAGTTGCCACATTAGATCTTTTATGTTATTGTCACTGTTATGTGTGTGTGAGTGAGATAAGGTGTTATCAAGGCTCACTGGTAGACTTGTCAGAGACCAAACAAAGGTTGGGGCAATGTCAGATATTTGTCAAGTAGAGCGACTGATATGTTGGTCAGGACAGACAAAGACAATTTATTAGTGTTAGTTTAGGCAAGGCCTAGATACTAGATACTAAGCCTATATTGAGAGATGTTTAGGGCAGACCTGGACACACTGCCACTTAGTGTTAGTAGGGGCATGTGTCGTGTGCTACAGATACTGAAGCATATAGGAAGTAGTTCTAAAGGACAAGGATAAGAAATTTTTTAAATTAGTTATAGCATTAGAAGGTAGTTGATTAAGAATAAATAGAATTTGCGCATTAGCTAGTTGTTAGAAATATCCTGGTTATTTTGGTTATTTAGAGTGACAGCCTGTGCAGTCTTAAGTCAGTGGAGTCTGAAGTCTGTAGATGACAGTCTTGAGTCAGTAGATGACAGTCTTGGTCAGTGATAGAGTACTTTATGGTGGGACTTATGTTGGTGCAGCAAGTCAAGCTACATTATAATCATATTATTGTACTAAAATGTATACAGTTTATATTGTTTTTACCACCATGATTTAAATTCCTATCATGGTTGGGATTTCCATTGTTATTCTGTGGATTAAATTTGAAAGCATTAAACTTCTTTCAACTTGATATTGTGTCCCTTTGATCTGCTTGTGTTCTGTTATATCAATAGATAATAATAACTTAGGGAAACTAATACTTTAACTCTCAAATCAAAATAAATGAAAATGTGTTGACTAAATCATTCTTTCATAACTTTCTTTGTAATTATTTCAAACTTCTTTTAGGCAAATTATTTACCTTTTCGTAGCGCTTTCTATAGAACTTTTTCTGTGATTTGTTTTTTGAATCGCCTTCATCACTGCTATCAAACTTCTTAATAAAAGAATCATCAGTATCTTCTTCACTCTCTAGGATCTCATCAAATAAGCTATTCTCTTTTGTATTGTCCTGTTAACAAAATATCTTTAAACATTTCCAATGTTACAAATAATACAATTGTAAGAAAATTAGGAAAGAGCAAGAAAGAGAAGTTTTGAGAGGTATGATAGATTGACTTTTGAATAGAGTTGTCAGTGCTAAAATGCTATGCATCCAAACCAAACAACTTAGTTATGATTTGAAACTTGCCAGGTAGTGGATGTCAGCTAGAAGCTTTGAGAGGGACACATTTAAAATAGCACTAGATTTTGAGGATTGTGGGGAAGGTTTATAAATTAAAAAAATTTTTTTTAGAATGCTTATGTTTTGTTGAGAAGGTATTGTCACACCATTTCACATTTACACTAAGTGGCGCACCAACCATTATCAATATACACTGTTACTGAAGAGAAAACTCAATAAATGATACTTGCAATGTAACTTTAAACGATAGTTTTGTCTTGAGTGTTTTATTTGTTTTTTGACTTTTGTATGCATGAGCAAAGAGAAAAGAATTTTGATAAGTATAACTTATAATATATGAGTATTTCCACCTGTTTGTAATTTAATAATAACTTGAAATAAGAAGTTATTTTATAGACAAAAATATTTTACCATAACAGAGAAGATACAAGAAAGATACAACCACAAAAATAAACAGACAAGAATTCATCTGTTCCTTTAGCAATTAAATCATTGAATAAAATTCAACTTTCTGATGTAAACATTACATGAAAGGTTTAACTCTGTTATGAACATTATCACTTTTTGTGTATTTTTATGTGTAATACACAACTTTAAGACACTATTTCCTCAAGGATAATAAAGAGTATTATTATTAAGATAATTTAAGACACAAGTATAATTAAACAGTGAAGTAGTTAGCTATGCTTTCAAAACTTGATGGAGGCTGACATTCATTATTCAAGATTGTTTTCCTAGACAAATGTTAGTCTCAGTACTTTCTCTTATTTCACTACATTTAATTAACAATTGTTGAGTGCTGCTTTATCTATGTAATTTGTTCGCATCACTGTTTCAGCACTCAGCTTCACCTTTATATTTATAATTTTTGTGAGAATAGTTTAAAACATTAACTGTTGATTTATAAGCAAGCAAAAAAAAAAAAAATACCTTTTCTAATATTGTAGTCTTTTTCATTTTTTTGTTAAGAGGAGTGTCAAATGAGCCTCGGCGTAGTTCTCTTGTGAAGAAAAAAAAAAGCTGTTTATATCTGATACTGGTAGTTGGAAATGAGTAATATTGGATTTGCAGCTGTTAAAAAAAACTTTAAAATTATTAATTTTGAATTGTACGAATGTTTTCAGGTTCTGAAAATCTGAATATGATTTTTACAATGTATTTCAATGTTAATGAGAATTGAACTCAACTGCTGACTAAATAATTAACTCTTTGAAAGTTAGTTTTTTCTATTTTTTTTCCCAAATATGTTTTTCTATACTTAAAACTTTATCTAAATTAGTTTGCAACATCTGGAATTTTTTTCTTAAAACATGTTACTACCAAGAAAGATGTTTTTAAAGTGTGGGGTCTTAAAAAGGCTCTTTTTTCTTTACATTGATGTTCCAGATCTTTGTGATGTAGGATAATGAGCTCCAGATAATCATTTTATGTGTTTTTAAAAGTGCTATACATAAAACTATATAAAAATATGAATAAATATAAGTAAAAATCATATTTTGAATTAATTTAGATCATAATATATTTGCTAGAGCTACAGCTATTGACTTGTTCACACTCCATCAGTTGCACATTTTTTGCAAGCCAAAAGGGGTAAATATTAGTTTTGCCCAAATGTGAAATAATTCTGGAGTCAAAGAGTTAAATGTATTTTTGGGAATTTACATACTAACAGAATACTTATAAATATATCATAAAGTAAAAAATTTTAATTTATAACTTTTCTAGTACAATAGTTGAAGATTTGAAAAAAAAGCCCACAGGACTATTAGTTAAATTTCAAAAACTAAAAGAAAATGAACCTTGAAGATGTACAAATGTTAGAAACAGAATTTACTAATAGAATAATCAAGAAACAAAACTGGTCATTGCATATATTCTACTTTGTCTTTTATGTGTAAATGACTTAAATAAAGATGTGACCTGTTTTAAACTGGTCTATTTCAATTGACCAATATGTACATGATAATTAATTGAACCTACAAAAGCCCATAGATCACAAGGTCTGAGAGGCGTACGTTACTTTTTTACTTTACCAAAGCCTTAACCCAGTTAGCTAAAGGTGTAAATATGCAGACATGTATAAACCTAACAGTAGCACCGAAATAAAATGGAGATTGCCATTTCACAAAGTCAGTCGCATTAGATCAAGGATTTTTTTAACTCTTTCTCTTTAAATTAATGATACCATCATTGATTTGATCTCATTAAATTGAATTAATTTTTGGTTTTATAAATTTTAATGTGTGTTATATAAAATGAGAATGCATTCTATACCAAAAGTAATGTTTTCTGATTACAAACAAAAATGTTATTGAAGTTTAAACATAACAGGGTAGAATGTACATTTGTGAAAAATGAACAATTCAGTCAGAACATGAAAAATAATTCAGAGATAAAGAGTTAAAATTGTCAAATTTATTTCTATGTTTATTCATTATGGTGTTTTTCTAAAAGGCATTTTGAAACCTAACAAAGTGGGATGACATAGCTTACAATCTAAGATAACTGAAACAATGTCATGACAAATTATATTATTACTTACCTTGCTCTTCCTACTCTGAATTTCTCAACAACATCTGGCACAATCCTTTCATCATTACAAAAGGCCACGCCAAGTTGAGACAAATAATTAGCCCAAATGGTAAAAATAATATCCTTATAAAATTTAAAAAAAAAAAATTATTTCAATATTTCAAGACAAACAAAAATAGAAAACTTAGAATTTAGTTTTAAAAGTCTTATTTTAACACAAGCTGGAATAATTTCAAACCTTTAGTTCACATAAAATTCAGATGGAATGTAATACCTTTAATTCTTCTTTGGCCCCTAAACCAACTAGAGCCTCAGCTTGAGCAATAATAATTATTTGATATGCTTCATATATAGTCCAAGGCCTTCCCAAATCTACTTCTGAAAATAATTTAATATAGTATGTCTTTTATTAGATGAAACTAATTCTCTAGGGTTAAGTACAATTGTAAAGAGTATATAATATATACTGGTGACCTTCATTTAGGTTCAATATATGTTGTATATATTTAAATAATAGAATATTTAAATAAATGTAAACTACTCCTGAAAGTATCAGTTTTTATTTACCATTTTCACAATATGTTTGAGACATTTTCTCAAGGAAGAAAATGACATCCTAACTTAGATGTGTAAAGTAAAATAAAGTTATCTTGAAACCCATTGGATGGTTGTTGGGAGCATCAATCAGGACCAACATTCTGGTGTGTCTAGAGAAATAAATGCACATCAGATCCAAGTCCTTTGTAAGAATTCTTTGCTTTCTAAATAAATGTATACCCATTGGATCTGAATCATCTCAATGGCTAAAAAATATCAATATTTCAAAATATAAGGATCTACACCACCCTCCAATACCTTTGATTCAAAAGCCAAGCAGTTAAATTCTTGTAGACTATGTATCATGCATGTGCACATACTGTAGAAAAAATTGGATGCTTCATCTTTAATCTTGTTTGTAGTAAAGCAGCTATAATACTTACTAGGTCTATATGTTCCTCTTGTGGCGCCATCATTTTGTGATGATTTTACTTGGTGAATAGCATTAACATCAGCACAGAAATCAACTTCTTGAACATGGAGGTCCTAGGTAGTTTTTTTTAGACATGTAATATTTATAATAAGCTGTAGAAAATGCCAGGTAGTTCTTTTTTTTTTTAAACAATTATTAATAAGTTTTATTATTTTAATAGTATGTATATATGTTATTTAAAATTCATTGCATTATTATTCTAATTTAGTTAAATGTTTAATTATGTAAACTATTTATCTTGAACGGATTTTCCACATTCATTCAAGAGTTTAGTTAATTAATGCGACATCAGGAATATTTTGCGCATCATCTTCTAAGTGTAGATCTAAAAGCCTATCATCGGAATAGTCTAGTATATCTCTACATTTGTTTAACCAGGATTCTTTCTTGGGGTTGGTGGTGGTGGGGGATAATAAAGAAAATATAAAAAAATCTAACATTCATTAGTTATTAAGATAAAAAGAAATGCGCTACTAATTTACAATGTATATAATATGTTGTGTAAAGGAGGTATTTTTAAAAATATTTTATTTTTCTCGACCTTCATGGTCAAAATCAAATACTGAGTCAGCCACAAACATTGAGCTGTTAGACTTGTGGAGGCACGCTACATTTTCTTTTACATTATTTTATTAATATTTTGCCACAAATCACTAATGCGCCGCAAATTTTAAAAAGACAAAGTAGTAGGCAATCTAAAGCCTACCAAAGGAAAAAAAAAAGCTCTCTACAATTAACAAACACAGTGATAGGCACAACCTTTATTCTGTCTCTCCTTTTGTGTTTTTTTTGTTAACCAGGTAAGCTAAAAGTAAAACTTGTCTAATCAAGCAAATTGAGAGTGGGAAAAGTAGCACTGACCTCCCATCAAACTTGAGTTGGTGTATAAAGAAATTGATGTAAAAAGAGAAAATTGAAGATAACATTTTAAAATAAAATAAAGTAACTATGAATCGTTCGTTAGCGTACTGAGAGTGTTCATCAATTTTCAAAGCGGGGAATAGTGTTCGATAACATCAGTGACAGGGCTGGACCTCATTGATCTGATCCTCAATGTCTATGGCATCACATTTTATTGTAAATATGCATAGATTGAGACAATACAACATATATATATATATATATATATATTGTTACACATCAATATCTATTATTATTGAAAAATAGATGACATCAACGAGTTTATAGATGTTTAAATTTCTTTCCTAGGACTAATCATTTCAGTCTTCAGAGGTATAGATCTATAAAGTCTAAACATTTAAAGATGATAATTGTAAATATGGTATATATGCAATGGAAGACAAAAACTACCATACTGACGTTACTCATGAATGTGAGCGTCAAAAATTTATTTTTCCGCGACATTACTTGTTGTCACTGCCTGGCCAAAACAAATCCAGATTTTTTATCAAAAATAATTTTGGCATCATTAAGTGCTGCCAACTAGAAATGAGAAACACCCATTAACGTACAGATGTATTAATATTAGACAAAATAATTTAGACCACAATAAAATAGTTCTTTTTTTTTTCAGATTTATTGCAATGAAATTTTTTTTTTTTTGCTAAATAGATGTTAATTTTCATTGTCAATGAATTATGACATTCTCTGAGTAAATGTGTTTTTACATTAAATATTAAATGCTAGTTGACCCACGGTGTAGCATACGCCGCTACTTCGCAGAGCCGGCCTTAGGTCACTGCAACCTATGCGACCGCAGTGAATCACACACTATCATAGGTGTAAATTATTAAAATAAAACCATTTTATAACTTATAACATATTTTCCGTGGCCTCCTGATTTACAAGAAGCTCCTGAAAGATGACTTCTCACAATTTATGGAAAAAAGATACTTGCGTGTGTAGGCCTACTGTAATAGTACTGCCTTGTATTTGTTGATGGCTGTCTGACTTAGACAGATTACTCTGGAGGCATGGGCAGAGGCGGCCTTAGCAGTGCACGGGGCCCTGGGCGATTGTCATATGCGGAACCTAAGCCTAAGTGTAGGCTATATATCCATACCACATCACGCTAATGTCTCGTCCGCCTCTAATGCTGTAGGTCTTATTTTTGTAACAAAACATAGTACCTTACGTAAGTAATGTACTAATGGCCATTTGACTATGTTACATAATGTACTTCATGAAAGATTTTGCCTTAATCAACGTAACTAAGGATTAAGACAATCGCTGTACAATCACTAGAATTTTTGTTAAGACTGCGAGCTACAGCAGTTTTACTTTTCTAATTTGAATCCTATGCCCGATGTAATGGCCGTGAGCCTCTGCGTTCTTAATTTCGAAAATGTACTTGCATGGTTGGGTCGACTTTGGCTATCACTGTTGTTCGTTTGTTTCTGTTCTTCCATGATATGCGGTGTTGTTTTCTTAAAGGTACTGTACAATCGCTAGAATTTTTGTTAAGACTGCGCACTACAGCAGTTTTACTTTTCTAATTTTTCTTGCATCACGTTATTCGTTGTGCTACCATTTGACATTCTCAGAGCTAAATCTAACCACACAAGTCACACACTTAATGGGATGTACAGAAACCTCGTGCTGCTGAAGTTTATGTCATGTTAAGAGCTTACATTGAAATAGTATTTGGTATTATAAAGATGCCTGGAAAAATTTCCAGATATTGAGTATATATGAGAACTGTTCTGGTTTTCGAAGCTGACAGTGTCAAGGGAATCTCCAATCGCCGGCCTGGGGAGGTTATCCCACTTGCCACTCCCCTAAGGCCGCTACTGGGCATAGGCGTAGCCAGGGGGGTTGGGGTTCAATAATGTTCCCTTTTTCTTCTGATTACATCAGGTCCATAAGCTGTTTCAAAACTGTCATATCTTTGACATATGCTGATAACGGGAATGTTTATTTGTATAGCATTAGGGCCTCTTCTGGCGTTGTTAGAATGTTCTTTGTGCGAACATTAAATAACTTTATCCTGATCAATTTTGTTGTTGCGTAGTGCCACTATGTTCACTGAGTAATTTGACTACAACACATATATTTAGAAGCAAGCATCGTCTTAACAGACAAAACGTTTAATAATCATAATAAAATGGTGCATAATAACTTGGCAACTCCAGCCATGGAAATACATCACTTAGAACCCATTTATATTACATCTCGTATCTCTTACACAATACATACATACATCTCTTTACTCTCAGGAGTCCAAAAGGTAACTGAGGTTTTCACCCCGTGGTCAAATACAGACCAATTATTTCTTCGCAAATAAGGCACGAGATAGTCAAATGACTATTAACTCACTTCATGTCACATTGAATCTCAAACGAGTATGTGACAGAAATCTATGCCAGATGTTATGTTCTGGTGTTTAGGCTGTAAATTGTTTGATAGTTAATATCAAGCCTTTCCTGTTTTGTGAAATCTTTAAGCGCAAGAGAGAGTTGTCATGTTTTTTACACCTTAAAATCAATTAACTTCTGATACAAAGCAACTTAGCATGTAGTGATTTCACTGAAATAAAGTTTATGAGGATAAGCTATATAATTGTAATAAACTGGAATAAGCTAATCTGTAGTTCATGTCTGACCATGCACGCTTTATTATGGGCTTGCAATTCAAAATTCTGTAGCACGTAGTCGTGACGATTTTTTTTTCCATTTGCACATAATTATAGCTATCATTATATTTAGTAAAGGCCTAGAATATGATAAAATGTTATTTTCTTTTGAGGAAAAATTCTAGTCAGCTGTCAGTTTGAGAAGATCTTTGAATTGGATGGCTGCCTGGTCGTCCGGTTTGTGTGCTGGATTGTCATTCAGGTGGTCCAGGGTTCAAACCCTGCATGCTCCCAACCCCCATCGTCCTGCGGGAGGTTTGGACTAGGAAGTAATTATCTTCAACTCTGAAGGAACATCCGAAACATGTAAAACATTTTACGAACAAACTATAAGTGAAACCAGACAAACTGCTTTTTATATGTAATCAGTGCCTGCTTCTCGTGTGCTTCTGATGTGTGTTTTAATTGTAATCAATTATTCATCTGTTCTTGAACCAGTTTCCGTGTTGTACGTTGCAGTCTGTCCATCTTAGCACAAGTGGCCGCTCAAAAGCACACCAACAGTTACATTAATTACTTAATCAGAAACCAAACTGACCATGGTTAGGAACCCTTCAGGGATGGCATCTTGAGAAAGGCAAGACTATTGGCAGACAAACTAGGTAATGAATTAGTGCTGCCGATAATTTGTAGTGGACAGACACACCAAGCAAAAAACATTTGTTTGGATTTTGGGATTATTAAAGAACACTGCTTTACAGTCCGTATCTGGATTCGTTAGTTTCTTCGCTAACGTCTCTCTTTTCAAGCAATACTAATGCTCAGTTCAACCTGTTTTGTTTACATCCTAAAACAAAGCAAGAGCATGAAACAAGTATGCCTATTTATCTACTTATCTTATATCATACTGTCGTTACTTCAAAAAAGAAGATGAATACGTCCTACGCGACATGCATTTACAGTGAAATTAATATCGTATATGTGGGGGGGGGGGGGGGGGGCGAGGGGACACAGTTCTTTTCTTTAATATGCTCGGGGGAAAAAAAATTGAAGCTACGATTTGAGCCATAGGTGGTAACTTGCATCCCCCTGCTAAAAATCCTGCGGGCGCCCATGAACACCCGAAATATCTTGTCTATGAAATATACAATGAAATATGTCTTAATGTGAAATGAAATCTACATGTTCTTAGCAGCTTGTTGCCCAGATACTTAACTACTATTTATAATTTTTATAATTGCTTAAATTCTCACGTGACTTCTACTGTGACCTAATCACTTCTCTTTACATCGCTACTTTTCTAAAATCTTCTAGCTCTCAAGACGACCTACTACTAGCCTACTTAGTTACTAAACTTGGATTTCCTTCCACGTTTTTTTTACACGGCTACTACAGCTTGACTTTCTTCTTAAATGGCTTATAGCCTTGTCGATTCTTTTTCCGTGGTTCAATAGAAGCGGGTCACAATGTCATCCTTTCATGCTCTATATTGGCCAAAATCACCTAAATATTTGAAACTGCCACATGATTACTATTTTACCAGTGACTCAAATACAACAGAACAAAACATAATATTAATCTTATATTTAGATCTAGGGTATATAGACTTAACAAAAAAAAAAGCATATCAAAACAAAAAAACAAGTTCAGCATATATTTGTGTAATTGCAACTTTATTAATATAATTGTTAGAAAAAGGAAAGAGTTTATATAGTTAATTATATAATTTATGCCTACAAACAAGCGTGCAGCACCGGTTTAAACAAGTGTAACAAAAAGAAAATCAGAATACTAAGTTATAGTAAGTTGGCAACACCTCTGTGACATCATTGTAACAAAATGGCAGCGCGCTGAGCAACCTTGACGTCGCTAATGCTTTTTGTTGATGTCATATAAATATAAAAGTTCTCTTTTTTACAAGCATATCTTTTAAAAACACTATCTACATTTATTAATTGTATTTTTAAAAAATTTTTTGAATTTTCTGTGAATCATAAATTTTTGATGCTCATCTTCATGATTACCCTAGTCAGGCCCTGACCATAGTGTCACCATAGCCATACATCTACTGAATGATCTGGACTAGACTTACCTACTACCTAGATCAAAATTTGAGTGTTCAGATTCAATCAAAGTTCTAAGTAGACTACTCTTACTTTTAGCTCTAGAAGGCTAGACTAGCTACTACATTGTAACATTCTTAGTCTAAATAATCTTAGTTTGATTTGAACTATTTGAAGTTACTTTCTTACCTGTGACTGGGTTCCACATTCTGTACAAAAGTACAGCCCATCCTGTTCATCGTAATCTTTATTGCCACAGACGTGACAATCAAAAGGCATTTTTTTTAGTTTAAAATTACTACTGTCAGTACTGATCCAGACTCTAGATAATAGTCTAGAAGTAGATGTATATATATAGATCTAGACTAGATTGTAGTCTAGATAAGATTTTTTTTTTCGTTATTTAAATAGATCTAGAATTTCATTTTTGCTTTTTGTGAATTCATGAAACTTGATTATTTTTTTTTCGCCTTTTATCTTAATATTGTTATAATATTATAATTATTTATCAATCATCTTGTCAGAATATTTAGATCTAGCGGCTATAAGAAATTGTAGAATGATCAGTACCACTAGGCCAGCCTAACCATAAAAACTAACTATGCATAATAATTGTGGATAGTTTCAACTTGATCTGAGAATGGGTGTGGGAGAAATATGTACAGTTATCTAAGGAACAAAACCCAAAATCAAAATATTTAGCCATATCGCTTAATAATGAAAGATAAATTTTCTTTAGTAGTATAGAACACAATCAATAATCACCATTAATTAACTGATTGATTGGTATTTTTTAAATTTATTTCATTTTTTAGGTACATTAAATAATTGTGTGGCTTAATTGATCCAAAAATGGGTGCAGGAGAACATGTTTAAAATTTGATCAAATTGATTGAGATATGTCAAGCGCTTCCACGCTGATGAGTACTTGAACCATGCTTGAACTATAAACAAACTCAAAGGAGGTAATGCCGAACTCAACAGCAACACCGACAAAAGGCCAACAATCGATAAATGGAGTTGACGCTGGTGTTGTAACAACAAAGTACGTTTAATACTCAATAAAAAAACTGAATAAGGGAACCGTCGGATGTACTCTATTTCTTAGCCGTCTATATAATTCTTCTTACTGTAAATGAGAAAGCGTCTTGATTCTGGCGTCTCTAAGAGCGTTCTTACTTTTTAAAGATCTATCACGACATTCGTCACTAAGTAAAACTTTCCCCCTATTCCCGAAATAAATACCTAATTCCTAATCATTTCATAACAGATCATATAACCCTAAGGTGACCAGATGTCCTAACTTGGGTGGGACAATCATGCTTTAGACTCAGCCACAGTGCCCCTTTTATTGATATGGTACTTCCCGAATAGACACTTTTTTTAGGGTACTAAAGTAAGAGCGGAGGCGAGGTGGCTGAGTTGTCGTCATCATCATCAAACTCCATTTGAGTGAGGGCTTGAGAGGCTCAAATGCTCTCTTGCTAAAGCCCTGGACAGAAACCCTGCTGTATTGCGTAGTGCATGCATACAGTTCGAGAATTTTTGGTATCCCAGACCTGTCGAGACGGAGATCAGCAAGTTTGGAGCAGTCAAACAGAATATGAGGCATGGTTTCCTCTTCTTCGCCACAGCTGAGGGACCCTGAATTGAAATTTGGCCATAGCCGTGAGAAATATTTGCCAACAAGACAGTGGCCTGTGCTATACTAGCTGAGTGGTAAAGCGCTTTGTCTTTCAAACCAGAGGTCCTGGATTCGAATCCTGAAATTTTTAATTTTGGGATCTTTGGGCTCCTCCCAGTCCACCAATCTGTAATGGGTACCTGACATAAGTTGGGGAAAAGTAAATGCGGTTTGTCGTTGTGGTGGCCACATGACACCCTTGTCAACCATAGGCAACAGAAACAGATGATCTTTCCATCATCTGCCCTATTGACCACAAGGTCTGAAAGGGGAATTTAAAAAAAAGTAAGAGCAGCTAGTGACATAAGGTACTCAAAGTGTCATCAGTAGTTTTGTACTGAGATATACTTCCTATTATTTATACTACTAAGAAAGAGGCATACTTCTCATGATGATGTGTTAATCCCCTTTAGACAAACTAAAATACTTTTCCCACCAATAGCTGGGCTCCCCACAAGATAAATTAATTAATAAATTGTGGAAAATTAAGGCAACAGCTAGAGATTATGTAAATCATCAAAATTCAAAATATGATTACAACACTCATGCTTGGAACCAGTTACTTTTTTGTATTTTGTAAATGTGCTTCAGACTTTGTAGTTTTGCAAAATAAAAAAAAATTAAAAAAAAAACAGTTTATTCTTTTCCTATAGATTATGATTCTTGTATTATCTGGTTGTATAAAGAAGAGTGTGAAGCTTTTGAGGGTAAAGAAAGACAAAGTGTTTGAATAGAAAACATATAGGAAGTGGGAAAACAAATTAAACTTAGACAACTCATGGCCATTCATGAAGAATTTAATAGCATTCATGTTAATACATAAACTCAAAACTAGTGAGAAGATATCTAAGATGATGTAAATTATATCATAAATAGATTCCAAGACAACAATATCTGTATCATTTGAATGAATGAAAAAACATTAAAATATCTATTTCACAGACTAGATAAAAAAAATTATTTTGTTTTATTTCCCCTCCACTTAATATCTAAGACATTGTACAATCAAACAATGTAAAAAATGAAAATATCACAAAGAATTGAAGATTAATAAAGAAAGTAATATAAGGAGAAAACCCTGGAACCTTTAAATGAGCTTGATTTAAGTAGTATACACACACACAGTTTTACTATTCACACCTGTTGACTTTTATAATAAAATAATAGATTCCTTTATTAGTCAGTACTCTGCCATTAAACTACTGATATATATGTTCTTTAAGTTAGTCTTAGATTTAAAATGGATAATAAGAGACAAATTTAACATTGTTTATTATTAGAAAAAATAAAAATTGTCTTATTTTATTTTTTTTAACAAAATCTTTCCACAACCAGGACTTTGCAGACATGTTGATAATGCATAAAGTTTAAGAAGTTTCAGTTCATTATTTTTTAAATGGATAGCATCTTTTCAGGCATTAAAAAAATTAACCATTAAACATACTTAATTATTACACTGTGATTTTAAATAATATACTTGTTTTAAATGTTACCCCCTATTTAAGTTAAGGATTGACAATACTGAATGAATTTACTTTTTTTTTTGTACAGACAACAATAAGATTTTTACAAGCCAAAAAAAATCTTTGTGCCATTAGCAGATTAAGAAATATTTGTACATTTACATGTCTTTCTAAATTCCTGTTTTTATTTTTTTAACATTTAGACAATTAAACATTTTGATACAATACCAGTATAGGGAAATATTTCATACATCCAATGCAGATCAAGCAAACATATCTGTCAATACTATAAATGTAATATTAATTATTGTACCAGTCCAAAAACAAGAGTGAAAGAGAACACACTACAAGGAAAAACAAAATATAGACTCTAAACTCTGCCTTTTTCTTGATAGCCTGAAAAAAAAAGTTAAACATAATCTGTTCAATTCTGGTGTTCTAATTCTATCATCGCTGTTAAGTTAAACAGAAAAAATGACAAGAATGATATTGTGAATGTTATAGAAGTAAAGCTATTTTTTTGAGAGCAATGCAGGTTGAGATATCAATTGCATATTAGAGATGACTTCACATAGGGTCACCAGACACCCAGCAAAGGCTGTTTTCTGCCCCACCGGTATTGAATTATAGTATGAAAATGTCCGGTTCTATGGTTTACCATAATGGCTTATTATCTATCAATCATGTTCAATCCTTCAAATGTTAGGTTGATTGAAGTTCAGATGTTTAACTAGTTCTGAAACTTGCAGGAGAGAAATAATACACATTTTTGATACCTCCCTTATAAACAAAACTGTTCAGATACTCAAGACTGTTCACATAAAACCTGTTAATCAGAACTCCTCAAAATTTTCAAAATCGCTTTCTCTGTTCAACATACTGTTATGACACAAAAGAATAATAGACTCTAGATTGACAAACAAAAAGCTGTTCTTCTCACTTAATACAGTTTGAAGAAAATGTCATGCATAGTTTTACATGTTTAAGCTAATGATGAATAGCTGCAAAAAAAGGTAGTTCATCTGAACAATTTAATATTTAATTCTGTAATTTAACAGCCTATGATTTGACAAGATTTATCAAATAAATTTTAAACCTACTTTTTAAAGTCTACTTTGCCATTTTTTCCTTTATTTGAAAGGCATTGTCCTCTTTTCTTCTTTCCTAAGGACATGCTGTATCTGGTGACCCTAACTTCAGGCTAAAGGCATTTTTTTCAATGCTGGGTAACATCAAAGGAGAAAGGTGCTACAGTAGCTGTTCAGAAGTGCTTTAAAGACCAGCTCAGATGTTAGCTTACTATTACTGGTACAGAGACCAACCTTTGGCAGCAAGTAGCTTCTGAATAAGACAATGTAGAGAACCCTTACAAAGACCAAAGCACACACCTTTCAGACCCCAAGAATAGCAACCACTGAAGAGAAGCTGAGATAAGATACTGATAATCTGCTCACAACACATAGCTTCATATACATAGCAAAACATACATGCCAAAAGTTGTTACACAATTTAAAGAATTACAACTGTTGTAAAGGGATGGTCGTGAGTACTCACGACCTAATTCTACTGATGGGAGACTTAATGCCAAAATCAATCCCAACCAAACTGGCTTTGAATATGTAATGGGACCATATGGCTCTGCAGAAAACATCAGTGATAATGGCGAGCGCTTAATTTCTCTCTGCGCATCCAACAGCCTTTCAATTGGAAACACATATTTTAAGCACAAACAAATACACAAAAAAACATGGCGATCACCAAACGGAGAAACCTTCAATGAGATAGATTACATTTGCATCTCCAAATAATGGAGGTCATCTATGTCAGATGTGCGGACCCGCAAAGGAGCGGATATCGGCTCAGACCACTACCTTGTCAGTGGCAAATGTAAGCTCTGATTGAAACGCCAACCAAAACAAGCCACACGACACCGCCCATTTAATCTAGAGAAGCTTAAAGACTGCAATACTGCAGCACAGTTCCAATAGAAACTAACAAACTGCTTTGAGGCTCTTGCAGATATATTGACCCTTGAAGAAGAGTGGGCCAACTTCAAAGATACCATTATTGGGTGCGCGGAAGAAGTTAGGAGGCGAGGTTCATACAAGGAACGGTGGATACAGGTCAGAACATGGAAATTGATAGATGAGAGGAAAGAGGCCAAACGTAGACGAGATCAGAAAAATGAAACACAGGATCACAGCCTAGCGGAAGAAGCCTATAGGGAAGCAGATCTGAAAGTGAAGAGAAACTGTCCGCGAGATAAACGGGACTGGATTGAGCAGAAGGGACAAGAGGCACAAGCAGCTGCAAGCAGTAATGATACAAAAACCCTCCATTGTATTGTGCAAGATCTCACTGGAGCAAAGAGTGGACATGGGGCACCGATAAAAGATAAGCAAGGCAAAACTTTGTTAACAAAAGAAGAACAGGATGCAAGATGGGTAGAGCACTTTAAAGAGACCCTTAACCAACTGTCGCCAGACCTAACTTACATATTCAAGGACCCCTCTCGAGACAATGATCTCAAGGTCAACACAGACCCAATAACTGCTGAGGAGGTTACCATGGCCATTGCAGTGCTAAAGAATAACAAAGCTCCAGGGCTAGACATGATATCAGCAGAAATGCTAAAATATGGGGGACAGTGCATTGTTAACAGAATGACTGATCTCTTAAATTTCTGTTGGCGAACTTCAAAAGTCCCAGAGGACTGGCAAAAAGGAGTGATTGTAAAGCTTCCTAAAAAGGGCAACTTGGCAGACTGCAACAACTGGAGTGGCATTACTCTCCTCTCTGTCCCGGGCAAAGTTTTCATCACTGTCTTGTTGAGACGGCTTCAACAGTCTGTAGATGAAAGGCTCAGAGAAGAACAAGCAGGTTTCCGAAGAGCAGATTTTCGTTCTACAAAATATCATAGAACAAAAGTCTTGAGTACCAACAATGGCTATCGATCAGTTTCGTGGACTTCAAAAAAGCGTTTAATAGTATCCACCGAGAATCACTATAGAAAATAGTTAGAGAATACGGCATCCCAGAAAAATTCGTCCTGATCCTGCGACACCTTTACAGTCAGTCTAGTTGCTGCATTAAAACAGAAGAGGGAACAACAGAGTTTTTTACAATCAAGACAGGTGTGAGACAGGGGTGCATCTTATCTCCCTTCCTTTTCCTCCTAGCCATCGACTACATAATGAGGAGAGCAATGAACCAGACTGCCTTTGGTATTCCATGGCCTGAACAACTCCGATTGACGAACTTGGAATTTGCTGATGATGTTGCACTACTCGGGGCTACAAATAAATGCATTCAAGAAATGACGGAGAGACTAGACAGAGAGGCACCCAAAATTGGCCTCCGCATAAACTTGGATAAGACTAAAATTATGCGAGTGGGATATAAGGCAAAGGGTGTCCTCGTCAGACTTGGCGAGTCAAAGCTTGAAGAGCTGGACAAGTTCACGTACCTTGGCAGCATCAAAACAAATGATGGAGATGCTTACCACGATGTAGCATGCCGAATAGGAAAGGCAGGGAGCAGAGATGGCTGAGACGGATTTTGGGAGTCAGTTACACAGATCGGGTCTCAAACAAGGAAATCCTATGCCGAACTGGGAGTCGAACACTTAGTGAGGTTGTGACTGAGCGTCGCATGAGGTTTGCGGGACATGTTCTACGTCAAAATGAGTTACGCACACCAAGAGTTGCGATAACATGGAAGCCAAAATGAGGAAAGCGCAAACAGGGACGTCCTCGTATTACTTGGCGACACACCTTCATGGAGGACCTCAGAACAGTGGACACCAGGTGGGAGGAGGCTTCAGACATTGCCAGTGACAGATCTTTATGGACACAGCTTGCCGCCCAATGCGCCGGAGGACCTAAGTCTAAGTAAAGTGATGTCTGTAATAAAACAATAAAAAAAAAGGTTTAAATACAATTTAAAGTTGAAATGGAAATATTGAAACTTATTTACTTCTCTAATTTCTTCATTTGCATCCTTAATGTTCTCAGTAGTTCCTACCACTGTCTTAGCAATAGCATTAATTTGAACATCCTGAAACAAAAAATGATGTATCAACTTAAAATGATAAGAAACCCACAAAACAGTATATATTATTAGAAATTTCAACAAAGGGAAACAAAATCTATTGGAAAATGACTTGCAGACTAATTAAAGCACCAGTCAAGTGAGTGAAGATTTTATTTTAAGATCTATATATTTAAATTACTTTAAGTTGTCATTTTACCACTATTGTTATCCTTTCCCATCTTAACCTTTTTGTTCATTAAATCTCTTTTTATATTTAAAACTAAAGTATTTCTCCCTTTTATTATTGTATGTCACCAGTGTATTTGCCTACAGCTCATAACTAGAACCCACTAGACATAGCAGCGCCATCCCTAATTAAATATTTAATTAATTTAAATCAGATTACCCCAGCATCACAGGGATAATTGGGAACAAGTATCATAAATGATTATGTTAATTTAAAATAATAGTATCAACAATGTTAAGTAAGATTTAAAATAATAAAGTCGAAACTAAATGATTTGTAACTTCATGTACATAATTGACTATAAAAAAATCTATACCTGTTCCAATATTTTTTCTGTAAATATTTCCTGCAATTTTGCTATTTCCACAACTTGTGTTTCAATTTGTCTATTCAAACAAAATACACAAAAAATAAAGTATTTTTTAAAATTGTCCTAAAGTATTTAAAACCAAATCCACAATAGATAATGCTAAGTCTATAATTGATACATGAAATTACTATTTTTAATTTAATGGTACTATGTTATTAATAATAAATTGTACAGTAAAATACAAAAACTTAAAAAAGACTGCTTACTTTACTTCATCCATCATGCTGTTCATTTCTTCGTAAAGAATTTTATTCTCTTGTTCAAACTAGAATGGAAAAAGATAACTATATGATTTTATTTTTTTTATTTACAATTGTAAATGTGTCACCATAATTTATAACTTTGAATGAAAATTAAAAAAAAAAGAAGGCTATTTACAATTTGAGCTTCCTCTGGGGAGATCTCGGTATCAACATTGTAAGGTGTTGTTTCAAATATAGCAGGATTGACTGAGTTTTTATTGTGTGTATCATGTGATTCAGTACCTACAAGAAAGACATGTAAAATAAATTAATAAAGGTGAAATGCCATTTTCTGAAATTAAAAAAAAAATATGGCCATATAAACTGATTCTTCACAAAAAATAAGTGTAAATTATTATAATTTTAATCATGGCCAAATCTACTATTATCATTTTTTAAAAACTGTTATGGTCACCACTTAGCCGTTTTTCTCAGAAAATGAGAATATACTGATTAGATAACTAAAAAAAAAAAAAAACCTAATAAAGGTTTGTCCTCCCCATTGGGTATTCTCTGATTGAGAATTAAATCTTGTTTCAACTGAGTGCGTCTCAGATTATTATACTTCCTTTCGGGTTCTAGCTTGGATCTGAAACATTTGTGTAAGATTTACAGAAGGGATGATCACACAAAGAGATTATATAGAAACATAATGATAAAGAAAGTTATTAATAGAGAAGAAAGAGCTAATTAAGTGACCAGGTTGAAATGAACATAGGTAGTGTAACATGAAATAGCTCAAAAATTACCAATTAGATTTGCAGTGTGCATGTTATTTGGAGATAATATATTTAACAATATGTTTAGCATTAAATGTCTTCCCATGCAAATTTGATTTAAAAAAATAATAAACTTTTTAATTTTACAGAAAGCACTCACACCTTTTTTTTTCTTCCTTTTATAAATATGATTTATATTTCACATTGCCTATATACAAGGAAGAAAAAGTTGGTGTGGTAACTTAGAAAATAGAATTAAGTTACTAGTTTACAACCTCACAGTCATATACTTACATTCTTTTTCTATCTACAACTCTTTTGACTCTCACAGCCTTCTGTTCACTGTAAATTTTACATATTGCTTAGAAAATAAAAATGAAAATCTTCAAGATCTTAAAAAAAAAAAAAAGAAGGTATACATATAACAATCAATAGTAAATTTCACATTTAAAGCAAAGCATTATATAATAAAACAGTTCAATTCTGTTAAATCATGCCTTAAATTTAAGTACCTCTCTTACAACTTAAGAAAAAAAAAAACAGTCTTTATTAACAGGAAAAAGCTCAAGATCAAAACTTTGACCTGATATTACAAAGTCTGATTGTGTGATAACAAATTTTAACATTTATTTTACCTTTAAGATAAGTTTCAAGAAGAATCAACACAGCCTGACGGTGCTCTTTAACTTGCGGATGAACCTTTTGTTTATCTGTTTCTAATTTTAATAAAATTATCATTTCTTTACATTTTTTTATGATGTCTTGAGCATTGTTGTCAATCAAATCTCTTTCAGACTCTGACATTTCATCTCCAGTACTTGACAGCAAACTAACACCCCGCCAAAAAAGAAAATCTTAGTTTCAAATTAAAAACAATGTCTATATAGATCAACAAAAAAATTTCAAGCATCAATTTCTTACCATTATTTTTGTTTAACTAAATCAATAAACTAACCTTCCAGTATTAACATATTTTTTCCTATTTTCTAGAAGAAAGTCTCTTAAGTGTGTGATCATCTGAACCTGTCAATGAGTGAGAATGCAATTTAAATTGTACCTTCTTAGGATTTTGGCAGTTATGTTTCTGACATAATACTTATTGCAAAAATAGTTTGTGCACAAGCATGGTACATAAAGGAACAAGTAATCAGAAAATGGGTGAATAATAGCTATTTATACTATTTATAAGGACACCTTCATGACAATATACAAGTATGCTAATTTAAATATGTTTGTTAAGGCTCTAAAAATTGCTCCAGAATTTTTTTTCCCAAATAAGGCCATCAATTATAATTCTAACAAGTTTGTTGTTTCTGTAGATGTACTCAGTGTTTGATATCGTTACATACTTTAGACATTAATCTGCCAAGGTGGGGAACCCAGTTAAGTATATGATCCCCTAGTTAAACCAGAAAGCCCCACGTTGACAATTCTAATATAATACAAGCATCCTTGACTTGGGGAATGAGTGGATTATCTAATAATCATTCTATGAATGCCAAAATTTTTCTGATCATAATAATTGTGCCATATATCATACTTGCAAAGATCTTCTTACAAGGTAGTACTAGGGGAAAAAAAGCCAAGAAAAAGAAACAATAGAAAAACAATTAAAGAATGAAGGAGTTTCATTCAGGTGTATTTTTTTAACATTATTCAAATTCCATCCACCCCAGTGGCACTACAACCCATGAAGAGCACTAGTCTGAACACATTTTCCATTTAGATCTATCGTGTACTTTTCGACTCCATGCCCCTACATCATCAAGCCATCATATTCGTGGTCTGTCTTTGGGGTGCCAGCTTTATGGTTTTGCAGTATGTTATTCAAATTATGAAACTAAAAAAAATATTCAAAATACTAAACTCAATTACTAACCAAATTTTTGGCTTTATGCTGAAATTCACTTTCATATCTTTTACCCAAAGCTAAAATGTTTTTGGACAAATCTTCATTATTTAAGTCTTCATTAATAAATTTATTTCTTGACTTCAAAGCTTTAACTGTAGCTTTAAACACATTTGTAACATCTGCCATTGCTTTTGTTTTAAAGCAATACTACACCAAGACCTAGGTAAAAAAAAAAAAGTCATATTAAAAACATTCCAAACATGACTATTAGGCCTCCTATTTCTACTCACTATACTATTGTTAAAAAAATTATTACTTTATAAAGACATAGTTCACTTAGAGATTCTATCAATCTCACCTCAATATAAAGACCAAGAAACAAGTTTTAAAGTTAATCTTTAATTAAGGCATACATAGCTATACCTAGATTAAATTAAATTTATAACATAGTATAGTATGGTAAAATTTACTGACAATGATTTTTATTTACAATTTATATAATAATAAGCAGGTAGTATTCAATTGAACACTAGATCTAATATTCTTTCAAGTGTTCCAAGTTCACTGAATAATTATTTATAAACATCTGTCTCAGTTTGATATTTTTTGCTGAACTACAGTACTACTACTACACATGATCTATCTTTAAGTTTAATTTTTAACTCTTTATAATTATCTTAATTAATTTTTCCATGTTTCGAAGGAATTCTTCATTACCATGTCACTACCCTGTTATGATAAAGCTTCAATAGCTTTGTTGTTTGTTATCAGAAAATGTTGTGTTTGGTATAGAATTAACGGAAAATGCATGCTCTTTTTATATAATACCAAGTCAAGTTTATAAAATTAAACATTAATTTAATTTAATGTGGTCAAATAAATGATGGTATCGTCGATTAGGAGAGAATGAGTTAAGTCTCATTACATATTAGTTATAGGAAACTTGTAGATATATATAAATCGATATATATATTCTTTGGTTTCTAAATAGATGGGAAAACATAGATCTAGATCTACATGTTTGTTTTATAAATTTTATTGCCATATTGCCTTTACTAAGCTATGCTGTCAGTTGCACTATACAAATTAATGGGAAGTGTTCAATGATTTTTACATGTATAATTCATTAATTAATTTTATTTCAATAAATAATAATTTTCAAATACCTTTTGTATATAAAATGTAAAAAGTAAATCTCTAATAATAGGTCGTAGTCATGGATTAGATTCTAGAGTCTATGACTATAAAACTATATTAGTATAATATATTATAATAATATTTTATATATATTTTAATTTTTATATTTAAATTTATATCGTTTAAAATTGTACAGTCTGTAATTTGTAAAAATATGGGTACAAATACAAGCTACTAGATGTAAATGTACATGGAAGGATTCCTTTGAACTGTAACGCAAAAATAGATATCTAGACTCTAGAGATAGACCTCTAGATAATATACTTATATAGATCTAGATAGAATCTAGATCTACTCTAGACTATATGAGAAGTATATCTTAGCACGATTCTACCACATCAACAGTGATTGTTGTGCTCTTCAGAAAAAAAAAGCTTAAGAACTTTCGGATTCATTGTGATTTGATTTCGCAGAGAAACACAGATCCGAATTTAGCCTAGAATCTAGAGTAATCTTTAGTGACTTTAGACTCTTAGAAGTCTATGACTCTATGTTCCATATTGACCATATCTAAAAGAATAGATCTCTAGATAGAATTTAGTTCTAGACTAAGTTAGATCATTTGAATTATTATAATCTAGATCTAGTTATATATAGTTCTAGTTCTAGATCCATCAATTATAATTATAATAATTAATTAATAATATTAATACTTGTTACTTTAAGATCTAGTCTAAATTTTTTTTTAGACTAGTAAAGATCTTAATAATTAGAGCCTACGATCTAATCTACTTTTTTATCTAGACTATAATCTAGATCTAGATTCCAGTCTACTAAACTTAAACTAAGAAGAATTAATTATCAATGTTGAATATAGATCTAGAATCTAAATCTACTAAGAAGATCTATTTAACTAATTATACTAACTAATACTATTTACTATGTAAAGGAGATCTATTGTAGATCCATCTAGATCTATATAATATATTGTAAAAAAAGTATATACTAGTCGACCGGCAGTGTAGCATGCGCCGCTTTTTGCAGGGCCGGCCTTAGGGCACTGCAACCTATGCGACCACATTGGGCCCCGCACTTTCATACGACCCGCACTAATTCTAGGTGTATACATTATTAAATTAAACCATTTTATAACTTATGACAGATTTCCTGCGGCCTCCTGTCGATAAACCAGGAGTTCCTGGAAATCTGAAATTGCAAAATATACGAAAAAGCCTTGGAAATATCTGGAAATTATTAAAATCTTTTGAAAATTCATACAAATCTCACAAAATATATAGACAAAAATTTTCATTTTAGTGTGTCATTCAATATGAAAAACCACAATTGCTCGTGTAGTAATTCTGTGTGTAGTAAAGAATGAATAAAATACAAGGATGAATACATTTTCTAATATAGACTATTAATTTTCACTTATTATCCGTATCCCTACCCAAACTTCTTCTTCTTCTTATATAATACAGACATTACTTCAAAAAAGAAGATGATTACGTTTCGCATTGGGCACACTATGGTTAAGTCAGGCCCTGCTATTTACCTATAGATATATATAAGGAAATATATAGACAAAAATTGTCCAATGAGATGTCATTTAATATGGAAAACGCCAATCCTACACTTGATAAATAAAAACGGCATTAGGCCGTAATTGTACAATCTGGTGAAAGTAATGAAGAATTGCAAAGATAGATTGAAACATCTTGTAATTCTTGCTATTAAACGTGATCTATGTAGGAAACAGAATTATTATGATATACTGAATGACTTTGCTACATACAAGGCTCGTAAAGTAATTCTGTACGTAGTAAATAACGAATAAAATGCATAGACGAATTTATTTTCTAATACAAACTTTAAATTTCACTTATTATCCGCTTCCCTACCCAAACTTGGCCCCGCGAAATTCGTTTTGCATAGGGCCCCACAACGGTTGAGTCCGGCCCTGTTATTTAGTGACGGGTGAATACAGAGTAGATTACTTGTTTTCTACCCCCCCCCCCCTTTTTTTTTGTTGATAAAAATATGTGGGGTATAAATAAATAAAAGAGTGATCTTTCCATGACTTCTTGGGCACAACAGTTAAGTCCAGCCCTGCTATTTTGTGACAGGTGAGTACTACTTGTTCTCCTCCCCCCCTCTTTTTTTTTCCGTAAGGTAACTCTAGTATGACTTGTAGAAATAAAAGATTGATCTTTCTTTTACTTGGTGTCCAAACTCTTGAGCCATAAAGACAATTATATATATAGATTTTCTATATTGTTCTTGTTTTTTTTTTAATCTTCTGCAGTGTTTTACCTAAAGACTATGTTGGAATGTAGAATGACACAAATGTACTGAATAAATACATTCTAGTTTGACTCATAAAAAAAAAAAAATGAATGGTCAAGGCTTGACTCTGGAACAGAGACAGAGAATAGAAGAAAATAAACGAAAGGCCTTGTCTAAGTTGGCAGAGAAACGCAGCCCTACAAAGCTAAGTATTACCCAGACGGTTTCCAAAGTAGACACTGAGGTGACAGTCAAGGTCAAAGTAACATCCGATTTCATTGGTTCACTGGAAGTGAAAGCAAAACCATCTTCCAGCAGTAATTTAACTATACTTAGTACTAAACATTCATCTTGTAATGAAACTGAAAATGTAATGAAACAATTTTCTGCAAGTAACATCTCAAAGCAGAGCAATGTATATCAAAACTCTACTACTGCTGAAAGCCATAGCACTGTTAACTCAGGAGTTTGGACTAGCAAATCTGCTGCTGCAGCAGAAAAAAGTTCTGTTTCTACTAAAGTAGCATTCTTAGGATTACCTCAAGCTCATATGAAAGGCAAATGTGTCTTAATTAATAACAACTATTTCTCTGTTGAGATTGGCTATCATGGAGCTCTTGTAGAATATTTTAAGCAGTTCAAGACTAAAGTTTATGGTAAGTTTTGATATTAAGCTTAGATTTTTTTAAAATTTCAACAGATTAGATGTGCCTTAAAAATAATTCCCAATGTCCTACATTTATATATCTATGTGGTAATTCTGTCATTACTTTGGGCTAATTTTTTATTTTTTTAGATAAAAATTCCAAAACATGGTCATTCAAGCTAGAAGAATATGACCCATTTAGTAAGTTCTTTTCTTTTTATATGCTTATAGATATTATAAATACTTTCCAGTGTTCAATTCACCAAATTAATGCTAGTGACATTAAATTAGTTTAAATAATGTAGCCAGTTCTTGTGCATATCTACATTTTGTAGCTTTAAAAGGTTATGTTATATAATTTGGCTCTTAAGCAAAGGCTTCAACTTATCATTAGAATTAATTTAAAATTCGCGAAAACACCATACATTTTGTATGGAATTAGCTGGTGTATTTTAAGTTAAATGAATCATTTATTTGTGTATTATAATATCATACCTAGTGAAGGGTGTCAACAACTTCAAGCCAGACATAGAAATAGAAGCACTACCCAAGTGGATCCTAGATGCTTTTCATCCTCAAAGATGTCTAGCAGATACAGCCATAGCTGAGGCTGACCTGAAAAATGTAGATGAAATTTTAGTTCAAACACTAATGCCATTCCAGCGACAGGGGGTGAAGTAAGTTAATTAATTAATTATTAATTATGCATATATGTAATAAATTGTAAATTGATTTTTAAAATTTACTTGCTTTTGATATAGCACTGAAATATATCTATAACACTGATGCCCAACATAATGCGAACTGCGGGCCCTTTTAGTTTCCGACAATCATGACACAGGCCACATGGTAGAAAATGTAAAAAAAAATGAAATTTGCCAGAAACAATTTTATCGCAAACTTGTTGATCTAGTACTTACATAAATTAATCAAATAATGGAAGTTTAACTTTTTGTTACATATTGATCCATCAATCTTTAGGCGTAGTTTAACAATCTTTTATTCGCGGCTCAAACCAAGAATGACGTCATATTTGGTTTATAATCCGTTTATATGTTGATGTTTTTTTGAAACATCATACTTTACAAAATAAATATATTATTAACATGCTTCTCAAAAAGTAAAGTTCCGTTCACTTTTCCTATATTTTGGGCATCACTGATTTATAACACTCTTTGTTTATATGTTAGCTCAAATAGTAACTTTAAAGACACTTTTTTTCTACAAAGCTTATATATCAATTCAATCTGTTGGTCTACCTGGTGGAATCTTGTACAGGTCCCCATTCTCGAATGTAGCTGAGACTTTCCACAATTATTCATTTTCGATGACCAAACAAGAATCAATCACTTAATAACTGATTATCAAATCAATTAGGTGTAATTAATTAATTTTGTTTTACGTAGAAAAATGTAGAAGTTAAAGGGAGATAGCCCTTCTGTCGAACTAATAACATATTAAACATTACTTCACAATAGACTTTATTTATTTTATTGAATGTATTATGGTACTTTGTTTTTTCACCGATGGAAATATGTATGATTTTATTTTTTTAGCCATTGCTACAAATTCTTTAAGCGTTAATTGATTAACAAAGATTATTATTTTTTAAAATATATATATATATATCTATTAGTCATGGGCATTGGCTAAGTTGTAGCATGTTTGGCTTCATAACCAAGAGGACTCAGGAAGGAATTTCTGTGAATGCCAGGATTTGGAATTTTGGATTTTAGAAAGCTCAGAGTCCATTCAACTTCAATGAATTCTTTACTTTTGTTGAGGAAATAAGGCAGCTGGTTTTATACTGGTCACTTGAAATTCTCATTAACCATTCACTGGAACAGATTTTTAGATCTACAGCTACTAACCCTTAACTAATCTGTATATTTCATTCCGAAGCAGAATAAGTCTCTAATAGAAAAATATTTAATTAGTTTTGGAAATATATAACTTGCATTGTGTTCATCATAGTTGGTTTAATTCTAGTTATAGACACTTAAAAAAACAAGCAAATAGTTATAAGTGTCACGTCCCTAGTGACACCTCATTGTTTACAAAATGAGGACATTGTACCTATCTCAAATCAGGTCAGCGTACCCACGCTTAAATGCCAGAAAAACACAGATTAAAACTTAGTTCAAGACTACAGCAGGGAAACAAAATTAACATAGCTTAAATTACAAAAACAGTTCCTAGTGACACCTCGTTGTTCACAGAATGGGACATTGTACCTATCTCAAATTGGGTTAGCGCGCTCGCGCTTTAATGCCAGAAGGACGCCGATTAAAACTTGGTTCAAGGCTACAGCAGGGAGACATAATTGGCGTAGGTTAAATTACAGAAACAATTGAGGGGAAAATTAAATGTAAACGGGTCAAGGAGTCAAGGATGGGTATTGAGATGTCACAGTTATTGATTCTAAAGAAAGATATAAAAGGCGGAGTGTTAGCTTGAGACGAGAGAGAGAGCTAGAAAGTTAGGCTTAGAAGTCGCTAAGTTTTAAAGTAAATATTTACTCATTTTATTGAGCATTTTCACTGAATCCTGTATCTGTTTTATATATCTTTGTACGTACATTTATTGTTTCAAGTTCAAGTTTTAAATAATTAAAACTCAAGAAAACCTATCAGCACTTTGTTACTTCATTGATTATTAAAGTGTTTGAACTATAATCAAGGCACCTCCGAACCCACATATGTCACAAGTTTATAGCATCAAGAACTCCAAGTCAAATAAACACAATAAACACGTGACAATAAGAACTTTATATATATATATATGTTTTTTTTACAAGACACTTAAAAAAACAAGCAAATAGTTATAAGAACTTTATATATATATATATGTTTTTTTTACATTTATGTACATTTTTAGTTGTGCTATTCACCATAAAGGGAGAATCTTGATAGCAGATGATATGGGTCTAGGAAAAACTCTGCAAGCTATTTGTATTGCAGCTTACTATAAAATGGAGTGGCCACTGTTAGTTGTGTCTCCATCATCTGTCCGCTTTGATTGGTCTCAGGTATTTGCTATGTGTTAAGCCCATTAAAATATAACTTTTTCTTTCTTTTTTTTTTTTTTTAATCTAAAAGACTATATTTATATTCATATAGAATAAGTTATTTTTAAGGTTTAAGGGTACAATTTTTTGTATTTTTACTAAAGTTAAATATATTTGCACACATGATTTTGTAGTAAAATTTGTCATTTGCAACCCAGTGTTTATAAATAATTTAAGCATTAGGTGTATATATTTTATAACTTTTATCATTAGATTTGTGTAATACTTACTTTTTTTTTTGGGAATTAGCAAATTAGAAAATGGTTACCTAGTGTGTCAGATATCAATGTGGTTGAAACAGGGAAAGACAGTGCTGTGTCTGGTCTGGTCAACATTATTAGCTATGATTTATTATCCAAGAAAATAGTGGAACTTAAAAAACAAATGTTCAGGGTTATCATAATGGTAAGGCTCCAATATTTTAATGTCTTTTGAAAATCAATGTGTTCTTATCTATTAGTTGTGAGATGTGTTGATTATATATATTTTTACATGCATGTTAGCTAGGATTGTTACTGCAAATAATATTAGATAATTAACTTTATTCAAAATTCAGATATTTAAAAAAATTTAAACCTGTTCTTTACAAAACAATATTTTAGAGAAGTTTGTATAAGTCTTACATTGGATTCCTTGATTGTTTGTTTTTTTCCCCTTTTTTTTAAAGAACTTTTTGTGAACTTTTTAGTGTTTCTGTTAGATAAATAAATATTTTCATAGTTGGCTATACTGAAGTCTAAGTTTATTTTGTTTATGTGTATGAAAGAATGTCTTACAAGTCTACTTTGATTGTTAATTTTATTTTATGCTTATGTTCAAGGATGAATGTCATTTTTTGAAAAACTCCAAAGCTGTGAGAACTGTAGCTGCCATGCCACTGCTTAAAGTAGATATTTTTGTCTTTCTCTCTTTGGTTTATTTAATGTTTTGTTTCACACTAATTGATAATAGGCCTACTAAGTATTTATGATAAATATTTTGTCACTTTGTCCTGTAATCAATTAGAAATTATTTTATCTTCTTCCTGCAGTCAGTTAGAAAATATTAGATCTTCTTGTGTTCATGTTTTTAGACTGCTAAGAGAGTAGTTCTCCTTTCTGGTACTCCTGCCTTATCACGACCTAGTGAATTGTTTAGTCAGATCATAGCAATTCGTCCTGACGTCTTCAAATTTCATGACTATGGTCTTAGATACTGTAATGCTAAACAAGTAAGTTTTACAACTTAAAATTTAAATTAAATTAGCCATACTCATGTGTGAATGCAAGTGCAGATAGTATTTCCAATTATCCATATTTTTTTGTTTAATTACTCGTTCTCACTTTTACAGATGCCTTGGGGGTGGGAATACTCTGGCTCCAGTCACATGCAAGAGTTGCAACTTTTTTTGGAAAAGAAAATTATGATACGGTCAGTAATTCATTGAAAGAAATGTTTCTTTAATAATTGTTGTCTTTTTTTTTTTTTCTTTTTACACATTGATTTTTGCATTTAGTTTTTAGAATTCTTTTATCAATCATTTGTTTCAGGCGCATGAAAAAAGATGTTCTTTCACAGCTTCCTTCAAAAACAAGACATCTTGTGTTTTTAGATCCTCATTCTGTGAAAAAATGCAAAATGTTAAACAGTGTATCAAAAGTTATGACCACTTCAAAAGTTAGTATCACAATGAATTTAAAAGTTACTATCACAATGTATTCCATTTTATTTTTATTTTTTTAAATATCACATTTTACATCACAAAAGTTTCACTTTTTTTAAATATCACAATAGCCATGTATTTGACTTAGTTTTTTTTTTTTCATAAATGAAAATCAAAACATTTAATAGCAGTTATCTCTTACAGAAATCAACTGAAAATGTTTTTGTTTTTTTCCAAATTATGTTGTTGCTCAAAGCTCAACAACAACAGCAAAAAAACTGTAATTCAATGGGCACCAGCTCATATAGAACTAGAAGGAAATGAGAAGGCTGACACACTCGCCAAGAGTGGGAGAACTAACACACTAATAAACTCTGCACTCTATCCAGAAGAATTGAAGAAATTAATCGTAAATAAAATAAATGAGAAATGGACGAGCTCTCATCCAAATCACAAGAAAGATGACACTTACTATAAGCTATCCCGACAAGACCAACGTCTAATCTTTCGACTCAGGACCGGACACAACAGAATTTGACAACACATGTACCAGTAGCTCAAAATTGGAACCAGTGAAATCTGCCCATGTTCAGCATCACCAGAGAATGCAGAACACGTCCTCCAAAACTGCTCTCTATACCAAGAGGCCCATATAAAACATTGGCCCCAAATCACCCCAATAGAAAGGAAACTATATGGAGAGTTCCCTGATCTGGAAACCACTGCGCAGTTCATCTTGTCACGTATTACGAATTGAATTCTACTTTTAAATGGCTTGCCTAGGGGAACGTGACAATAGAATAGCAGTTGTGTCACTTATAAGAAGTCTGAATTTAATCAAAGACTTACAATGATTAACAAAAAAAAATGACACAAGAAATCGGAAGGTAAAATATCAACTTAATGTTTAATCAAATATAAAGTTACAAGAAAGAAAAATAAACATTTACTCAATACAGAATTGATGTGTTGACCAAAACCCTTTTACAAAAATGGCATGTAAAAATATTACAATACAAGAGTTTGAAAATATAATTACAAATACAAGCAAGCAAGGCCTTGGAAAAAAGAAACAAAATATTAACTTACACGATCAAGTGGTATACCACGCACGGGTCGCGCAATGTCTCCGCTATTCTGTCTCACGGCTGTCTCCGTATGTCTGTCCGTCAACGTCACGCGGGCGGTCTTTATATAATCTACCGCGCGTCGATCTCAAGACAAATCTAGGAATTTCTCGAACCAAATACGTCATCAATTTCCCAGATCTAGAACGCTCTTCAAAGAGACAGAAGAAAAAAAAAACACCCTCCTTTCAACCAGAGGTACACACACAGGTCAAGGACCGGTCACTGTCTGTGTGGCTTGACGAATAAAAAAAAACTTATTACACAAGGGGCGGACAACCTACTCGTCTCTCGACCGCAACAGGTCAAAGAAAGAAAAAAAAAACAACGCCTAGATACGTAACACCTCCCTCCTAAAAATAAAAAGTTTACATTTCCACGAAATGGAAATCTTTTTAGAACTACAAAAAAATATTTACATTACAGAATGTATTTATCATGATATATATAAAAAAAAAATATATACATCAAAATACTTTTTACAATCTAGATAAGGCATCGGCGATAACATTTTCGCTGCCTTTTATGTGTTTAATATCTAGGTTGTACTCTTGTAAAAATAAACTCCACCTGAGAAGTCGTTGATTCTTGCCAGACATTTTGTGGATAAATGTAAGGGGATTGTGGTCAGTAAATACAACCAGTGGCCATCTGGACCCACTGATATAAAAATCAAAGTGTTGTATAGAAAGAATCAACCCAAGACATTCTTTTTCCACAGTAGAATAATTTCTTTGATGTCTATTAAATTTCTTGGAAAAGAAACAAATAGGGTGCTCTACTTGGAAATTATCTTCTTGGTAAAGGACTGACCCAACACCTGTGTCACTGGCGTCAATAGCTAACCTAAAAGGTTTTCCGAAGTCAGGAGCCATCAAAATAGGGGAGCTAGATAATATCTGCTTAATTTGGTTAAAGGCTTTCTGACATTCATCCGTCCAAGTAAATCGGACGTTCTTTCTCAGGAGGTTTGTTAAAGGACTGGCAATGATAGAAAAATTTTCGCAAAACTTTCTATAATATCCAGACATTCCCAAAAATCTTCGGAGTTGTTTCCGATCAGCAGGAATAGGGAAAGCTTGGATAGCTTCTACTTTGGCCATTACAGGTTTCACCTGGCCTTGTCCTACAATATGGCCTAAGTATTGGATGGAAGCCTGGCAAAAATCACTCTTACTCAGGTTTACAGTAATTTTTGCATGTAAAAGTTTAGTAAAAAGACAATGCAGTTGTTTACAATGGCTAGAAAAATCTTGGCTAAAAATTACTACATCGTCTATGTATGCGTGGCAATTCTCCATGTCAGCAAGCAGGGCATTTATCATTCTCTGGAAAGTGGCAGGAGCATTCTTCATGCCAAATGGCATCACTTTGTATTGGTACAGACCATCAGGGGTGACAAAGGCGGAGATTTCCTTTGCCCTATCAGTCAGGGGAACCTGCCAATAACCTGAAAGTAGGTCTATTTTGGTGATGTACTTAGCGTCACCAATACGATCTATGAGATCGTCTATCCTAGGGATAGGAAACGAATCGGTCTTTGTGACAGCATTTACCTTACGGTAGTCTGTACAAAAACGATAAGTCTTGTCCTGTTTAGGTATCAAGACACATGGGGAGCTCCAGCTACTGGAACTTGGTTCAATGAGGTCATTTTCAAGCATATACTTGATTTCTGACCTAAGTATGGCAAGTTTTTCAGGGTTAACCCTGTAAGGATGCTGCTTGACTGGAGTAGCCTCGCCAACATCTACATCATGCATTATAACATTAGTCTGTTTTGGTACATCAGAAAAAATGTCATTAAATTCATTAATGAGTTTCATGATAACTGGCCTTTCTGTCGAAGACAGATGAGACAGTTTTACATCCAAATTCTGTAATACAAAAGAATTAGGTATTTTGTATTGTCCAAATTTCTCCTTTACAATATCATCATCAATAGGAGAAACATGGCTATTTGAACAACTTTTGACTGTATTTAAAGCACAATTACTCTTCTCTGAGTGATCTGGCCGAGATACATAAGGCTTCAGCATGTTTATATGACATAGCTGAGTCTTTTTCCTACGGTCAGGAGTTTTGATTGTGTAATTGAGGTCACTAATTTTGGTCTCAATTTCATATGGACCAAAATATCTGGCTTGCAAGGGTTGACCTGGTATGGGCAAAAACACAAGCATCTTATCCCCGGGAGAAAATTCTCTAACACGGGCCTTTCTATCATACCAGCGTTTCATGCTGGATTGGGTGTTTTGTAAGTTATTTTTGGCCAGAACACAAGCATCATAAAGTCTAGTTTTAAACTTACTTACATAGTCTAAAAGTCCTTCAGTGGCTGTTGGTGACAACAAAATCTCTTTTATACATTTTAAGGGACCGCGCACCGAATGGCCAAAGACTAAGTCAAAAGGGCTGAATCCCAAGGATTCCTGGACGGATTCACGGGTTGCAAACAGCAGCATGTGGATTCCTTCGTCCCAGTCTTTTTCGTGCTCAAAGCAATAGGTTCGGATCATGTTCTTGAGAGTCTGATGGAATCGCTCAAGAGCGCCTTGCGACTCGGCATGATACGCACTCGACATGCAGTGTTTGATGCCCAACTGAGTCATGACTTGCTTGAAAAGATTGGCCGTGAAATTCGTTCCTTGGTCCGATTGGATGGACTTTGGTAGACCAAATAGAGTAAAGAACTTGATTAAGGCCTTTACAATGTTCGATGCTTTTATGTTCCTTAGAGGAATAGCCTCAGGAAAACGAGTTGAAGCACACATAATGGTCAACAGGTATTGGTTGCCAGCTTTTGTCCTTGGGAGAGGACCAACACAGTCAATAAGTACTCTGCTGAAAGGTTCTTCAAAGGCTGGAATCGGCTTCAGAGGAGCAACAGGGATCTTTTGATTTGGCTTGCCAACCATCTGACAGGCATGACACGATCGGCAGTACTGGATGACATCTTTCTTCAAACGTGGCCAGAAGAAGTGTGACATAATCTTGTGGTATGTCTTGTGGATGCCGAGATGACCTGACATTGGTGTATCATGAGCCAGATTCATGATGTACGCTCGGTATCTTTCTGGTAACACGATTTGATGGCATATTCTCCATTCTTCTTCGTTGGATGCGTCTGGAGGTTTCCATTTCCTGAAGAGCATATCATCTTGGATGTAGTAGCACGTTGATGCTAGCTCTGCCTCTTGTGATGTCATTGCGGTTTCTCGGAGTTTGGCGAGCTCTGGATCCTTCTTTTGGTCCTCAATCAACTGTTTTCGAGTTGATGCCGGCTTTTCAGAATTTGGCGTTGGTTCTTCTTCAAGAGAAGCAAAGAATGTGGTGCTCAAGTCCACATCATCTTGGTTACTGTTGGCTTTGATGACGTTCTCTTCTTGAGATGCTTTCAACCTCATTGCCCTTGTTACTGCACACGCTGGATATAACTCTAGGTCTTCCTCGGGTGTGGCAGATAAGTCGGGTGTTTGAGTGACGATGGGTTCGGCTATCACCTTTCCACCTGCTAAGTCATTGCCTAACAGCAACGAGATGCCTTCCAATGGTAATGTTGGTCGGACACCTACAACAACCGGTCCAGTAATGAGATTTGACTTTATGTCGATTAGATGTAGAGGCACATCTATACATCCAAGCTCTACGCCTCGTAACAGGATGCTCTTCCCAGTCGATGATGATTTTGACAAGGGCAAGATACCCTCTAAAAGTAACGATTGTGAGGCACCTGTGTCTCTCAAAATGGTGATAGGTCGTAGACTTGTAGAATCACCGGGTAGTGATACAAATCCTTCCGAAATGAAAGGCTTAAAATCCTCTAATAAAACATCAATTTTGGTTGATGCAGACTGGACTTGGGTCGAACTCTCGCTGGAGTCATTGACATCTCTAGGAGACGCAGTGGAGAAACTCTTTCTTGAGTCAGTAGAACATCTTTTGGATGTATTTGGAGAACTCTTGATGGAGTCATTGGAACATCGGGGGGATGTCTTATGGGAACTCTTGATAGAGTCATGGGAACATCGGGATGATGTATTATGGGAACTCTGGATAGAGTCATTGGAACATCGGGGTGATGTATTATGGAAACTCTGGATAGAGTCATTGGAACATCGGTGTGATGTACTAGGTAAACTCTTGTTTGAGTCATTGGAACATCGGCTTGATGTATTTGAAAAACTCTTGTTTGAGTCATTGGAACATCGGCTTGATGTACTTGAAAAACTCTTGTTTGAGTCATTGGAACATCGGCTTGATGTATTTGAAAAACTCTTGTTTGAGTCATTAGAACATCGTAAAGATGAATTTGAAGAACTCACTGTTGAGTCATTTGAACATCGTGGAGACATTTTCGGAGAGTCTTGTACAGTCAATACATTTGAAACAGGTGGTGTCGAGGTATTCTTGATATGACTTGATGATGAGGGAGTAAACCTCGCCGACCACTGTACTGTGCAAGCGCTGACTTTTGAAGGAGCTTTTTCGTTTCTCTTCCTCAATTTCCAGCAATCGTCAATTTTATGGCCTTCTCGTTTGCAGTAGGAACAAGTAGCTTTACTTGTAGTAGGTTTTCTGTCATTTGTACTGCTGTTCTTGATGGAGTTGCTAGCAATGGACTCAGGCTGTTTGACTTGTTTTGGCTTGACATCCGTCGTATACTTGGCAAATTGATGTGATATTATATAATCGTCTGCCAACACTGCAGCCTTGTGCACATCTTCCTCGCCACGATCAGCTATATGCGTACGGACGTCCAGCCGCACACAACTCTTGAACTCTTCCATCAGCATTAGGTTCTTGAATTTTGCAAAGTCGGTGCCGATTTCCCTGGAAGTGAGCCATTTCTCAAAGCGTCGCTCCTTTTCCCGCAGGAATTCTACATGGGTTTGGCCATCTGATTTGCGACAATCCCTGAACTGCTTTCGGTAAGCTTCCGGAACAAGTTCATATGCCTTAAGAATTAAGGCCTTAACAACATTATAATCTTTTTGTTGTTCAATGGTCAGAGAACAAAATACCTCTGCAGCTCTACCAGTCAAAACTGTTTGCAGCAAAGTGGGCCACAAAGTTTCAGGTACATTAAAATTTTTCACAGCAAGTTCAAATTGTGGAAAATAATTGTCAATTGTGGCTTCATTAAAGCGTGGAATTATTTTCAAAAATTTTGTTGCTTCAGCAGTATGACTGGCAGGGGAAGAATCTGGTCTTACATTAGCAGCTAACTCTAATTTTTTTAACTCTATTTGTAATTTCATTTCCATTTCTTTCTGCTCTAATTCTTTTTGTTTAATTTCCTTCTGGGCTTCTATTTCCATTTCTTTCTGCTCTCTAGCCGCTGCAAGCTCCAATTCTTTTTGTTTAATTTCTCTCTGCTCTCTAGCCGTCTGGGCTTCTATTTCCATTTGTTTTAATTTTATCTGAAGTTCTAAATCTGATTTACCCTCATCGGGTCTAAGGGTTTCTAAAAGGTCTTCAGAAAACACTTCCTCGTCTACATAATGGATTACAATGTTATCTCTGATTTCTTGTTTAAGGGCATTTGATTTTATTTTTAACCCTAAATGTTTAGAAATAAGGACCAGTTCCTTCCTAGTAAAAGCATCAAGCTCTTCCACAGAGGGATTTGCAAGAAAAACCTGAATATCCATGACTAACTAACAACTATTACAAGCAAAAAAAATGTATACAACGTAAATATACAGTACAAAATCAGTACAACAAAAGAGAGTTTGGTCAATACTATTGATACTTTACTTCCGACTCTTTGACACAAAAAATGTTTTGTTAAAGTCAACTTCGCCTTTACAAAATTACTCAAGTAAGACGAAAATAGGTTCAGAAAAATATCCGGGACGAAAGCCCTCAAACTTCTTTTGTCACGTATTACGAATTGAATTCTACTTTTAAATGGCTTGCCTAGGGGAACGTGACAATAGAATAGCAGTTGTGTCACTTATAAGAAGTCTGAATTTAATCAAAGACTTACAATGATTAACAAAAAAAAATGACACAAGAAATCGGAAGGTAAAATATCAACTTAATGTTTAATCAAATATAAAGTTACAAGAAAGAAAAATAAACATTTACTCAATACAGAATTGATGTGTTGACCAAAACCCTTTTACAAAAATGGCATGTAAAAATATTACAATACAAGAGTTTGAAAATATAATTACAAATACAAGCAAGCAAGGCCTTGGAAAAAAGAAACAAAATATTAACTTACACGATCAAGTGGTATACCACGCACGGGTCGCGCAATGTCTCCGCTATTCTGTCTCACGGCTGTCTCCGTATGTCTGTCCGTCAACGTCACGCGGGCGGTCTTTATATAATCTACCGCGCGTCGATCTCAAGACAAATCTAGGAATTTCTCGAACCAAATACGTCATCAATTTCCCAGATCTAGAACGCTCTTCAAAGAGACAGAAGAAAAAAAAAACACCCTCCTTTCAACCAGAGGTACACACACAGGTCAAGGACCGGTCACTGTCTGTGTGGCTTGACGAATAAAAAAAAACTTATTACACAAGGGGCGGACAACCTACTCGTCTCTCGACCGCAACAGGTCAAAGAAAGAAAAAAAAAACAACGCCTAGATACGTAACAATCTCATGTATTGGTCTACTCATCTGAACACTCCAACATAACAATGAGAACGAAGAAGAAGAAGAAGAAAAAATGTTGTTTTTTTTAATATAATTTGTTTCCCATTGTTTCTATATTTTAGGGTCAAGAGAGAAGAGAAATGTTGTTGCAATATTTTCATGAAACATGCCGAGTCAAATTGAACTCAGTCAAGTTAGTTTTGTTAACTAGATACCATTTTGTTAGGGTTTATCTATTGGATAGTTTTAGATTGATGCAAAATTAAACTGAAAAAATCTTTTTTTTTTCAAAGGTTCTAACATGTCTAATAAGAGAATAATTCAGAAATAAACAAAACAAAAAAGAAACTATTTAAATTTTGGTTTTCCAGGCTGATTCTGGCAACTTATTTCAAGCCTAAATGATAGTCAATTTTGGCTTAAATGCTTATAGTTAATGTAAAGAATTACTGTTTCCCCTTTTCAACTAAAATGACTGCTTTATATGTAATATAAAAAAAAAACATTGTGGATTTATCTAAACTAATTAACTAAATTATTTTTTCCTTCAGACAGTACTTGTTAGATCTGATAGAATCAGATAAGAAGTTCCTTATATTTGGCCATCACACTGAAATGTTAGACTGTATTGAAGAGTGTCTCACATTAAAGGTAAAAGATTTATTCAAGAGATGTTAAATTACTTGTAGCTTACTTTACTTCCATATTTTCACTACTACTTAGAATTTCAAAACAATTAATAATACTTCTGTTTTAACAATATAAAAATAAAGCTTCCCATAAATTTTTAAGTACAACTAAAATAAAGTTCAATAGTTTATTGAAAGTGTTACATTGCCTGTATATTTATTCATGTCTTTACACTTACTAACATTGACTAGCCTAAGACTGGGTTTATTTTGTGTAATTGTAACTACTGTCTAACTGTTCTAAAGCTAAGCTGCAAGAATTTTCACTAGCATTTTGTGTTTGTATATAGGGTGTGTCACAAAGTAGATTGTTACCAGACTACTGATTTTTCATACATTTACTCTTTACAAATAATTTCAACCTCCATGGGGGTAGATTGTGTCATACTTATTTAAAGATTTACTTTGCTTTAGATTTAGGTTACTTCAAATCAACTAAAAAAATGTTAATTCTTCTACAGAACTTTATTTACCATCAGGCTAGTAGCCAATTGCTTCTTTGATTCGACCTTCGTATTTTCTTTATTTCAGAGTTCTCAAAGCAAATACATCCGCATTGATGGAAAGACACCATCAGAACAGCGAAGTTTTTTCTGTAAAAAGTTTCAGACTGATTCTTCATACAGAGTAGCCATTTTGTCCATCACTGCAGCCAATGCAGGATTAAATCTTTGTGCTGCCAGCCTTGTTGTCTTTGCAGAGCTCTTTTGGAATCCGGGGGTAAATGTTAAACTTTCTTTTAAGGTCATTAGAAGAAAAAGTCGTTCTTTACTTTTTTGAACTCGGACCTCTTTTAGGTTCATTTTAGTATCCGGAGCTCACCTACTACTTGGGGAAACAAAGAAATAAGACAAAAAAACTAAAAGTAAGAAAAATAATTGAATATAAATAACATTGTTTGATTAAAGAACCTCCTTTAATATTATTTGAATATTAATTTATCAATTTTTTAGCTAATAAGTTCAATAGAAACTTTTTTTTTTAGGGCAACATAACATTGGGTTCCAAGCAAGTAGTTAAAAACCATGCAAATTGTTTCTTTACTTTAAATTTTATTTATTGATTTGGTTATTCTTGTTAACTGTAGTTACTCCCACCCTCCATTTTCCATCATAAAAAAAAAAAAGGAAATTTATTACATTGAAATGCAAAATGAGTCTTGTTATAGTTAAACCAACTTCAGACCAACTAAACCCTAACCCTAACCTTATGTTCTACGCGTCATGCATTCAGTCATGCTTATTAACAAATGACCTAAATTCTGCCAAGTCACTAGTTTTCCTGGCTAGCTCAGGCAACCCATTCCATGCTCTTATAGCACTGGGGAAGAAGGAGCGTTTGTACAAATTTGTCCTAGCATATGGAACAAGTAATGTGCCTTTCTCTTTGTGTCTATCTGAGTATTTTATTAAATTTTGTTTTTGTATTTGAAGATTATGGTTCAGTGTTATATGTATAATTGCTACATTACTTTTGAGTCTTCTATCCTGAAGGCTTTCTAAATTTAATGATTTTACTAAAGGTGTTACTCTAGTCAAATGTGAATATTCGTTTGTTATGAATCTCACTGCTCTATTTTGTGTCTGTTCCAGTTTCTTAATGTTTTCTCGAGTTGAGGGGTCCCAAACAGAGGATGCTTATTATATTATTGGCCTAACCAAGGTTAAATAAAATTTTAGTTTTATGTTCTTATTTGATTTAAAGAAATTTCTTTTAATAAACCCAAATGCTTTGTTTGATTTTTTGATAGTTTCTATCCTGAAGGCTTTCTAAATTTAATGATTTTACTAAAGTTGTTACTCTAGTCAAATGTGAATATTCGTTTGTTATGAATCTCACTGCTCTATTTTGTGTCTGTTCCAGTTTCTTAATGTTTTCTCGAGTTGAGGGGTCCCAAACAGAGGATGCTTATTATATTATTGGCCTAACCAAGGTTAAATAAAATTTTAGTTTTATGTTCTTATTTGATTTAAAGAAATTTCTTTTAATAAACCCTAATGCTTTGTTTGATTTTTTGATAGTTTCATCAATATGGGGATTCCATAACAGCTTTTCATTTATTATAACACCTAAGTATTAAGTATTTTGCGTTTTTAGTCTGTGTTACTGGTTTACCATGAATAAGATAAGTGGAATTAATTAGTTTTAGTTTTTTTGTTACTCTTAATAACTGACATTTCTCTGGGTGGAAAGACATGCTCCAATTTGATTCCCATTTCTGTAATTCGTCTAATTCTTTTTGTAAAATTTCTGTATCTTGTGTTGTTTTTATTGTTCAATTGTCTGTGAATAATCTGACTTTTGTTCCTGAACTAATGCAATTTGGTAAATCGTTAATGTAAATTAAAAATAGTAGTGGACCTATCACTGTTCCTTGAAGTACATCTGAGTTTACTGTTACTGGTGTTGATTTAGAGCCATTTATTGTTACAGTTTGTTCTCTCCTTATCAGAAAATCTTTAATCCTCTGATGCAATGGACCATCAATGCCAAAATATTTTATTTTTTAAGCAAACTATGGTGGTGAACTTTGTCAAAAGCCTTGGAAAAATCTAGTATGATAGCATCTATTTGCTCACTATTATCTACACCATTTGAAAAATTATCAATTAGTCCTATTAGTTGTGTTTCACATGATCTATATTTCCTAAAGCCATGTTGGTATGGAGTAAGGACATTATGTTTGTCTAAGTGGTTTATGATGTTGCTACATATTATGTGTTCTAGGATTTTACATGTGATGCTGGTAAGTGATACTTGTCTGTTGTTTCCTGGGTCAGAGTTTTTTCCTTTTTTAAATGGGGGGGGGGGGAGGTGACATTAGATTTATTCCAGTCTCTTGGTACTCTGCCCTGGTTAAGAGATGCCTGAAAAAGTATTTTGAGCTCTGGTGCTAGCTCATTGCTTACTTCTTTAAGTAATCTAGCTGGAATACCATCAGGTATTGTTATTGCTGTTATGGTTGTGGTCATATAAATTTCCGAATGCATGGTGTATCATCTCTTCAAAAAATCATTAATCCAACCCAGACTCTATGGGCTAATTTTGCACTGTGGAAGAAATCTTATGCAGCTAGATAGCACCACATCACTGGAGAGTTATGGCTCATGTGCTAGAGGTTGGCCATCACTGGTCTAGAAGTACATAATTAGGTATGAAATACTCCAAAATATAGAAATGTCTATTGTCCTCTTTAGATTTTAGTTCAAGCAGAAGATCGTGTCCATAGAATAGGTCAAGAAGATTCTGTTTGTATACAGTATTTGGTTGCTAAGGGAACAGCTGATGACTATATATGGTAATTTTTTTTTATATTAGCTTGAATTTTTTTTTCTTTAATTTTTTTGTCCATTTGTTTTTTTTACAGCAAAGTGAAATATAGCATAAATATGAACTTAAATATTTTCAGGCCTTTGATTCAAGATAAACTTAATATTCTAAGTAAAGTTGGTCTGGCCAAGGATGATTTTTCTAGTGCTGACAAAACATTTGTTGCAGTAAGTACTCTAATGGGATTTGATTTTCTTCTTGTTAATATTGCATTTTTTTTTTTTGGAAAACAAACATACCTGATTTCTTTCATAACTTTTGGTTTCTTAATTTATGAAAAAACATTTTTTTTATATCTGATTGTTTAATATATATTTGATTCCTTTTTTTTTTTTAGGACAGCAGTCAATTAAAAATTCTTAATTTGTTCAAATCAGACTTTATTAATGAGTCACAGGAAGAAACAAAGAATATTGAAACATTATTAACAGAGTCTCAGTCGACTTTATTAGGTGGGAAAAAAATCACATTTTCTTGATGTTGTAATTTTTTGTGTGTCTTTCATATGTATTGAAACCTAAACAAACGTTTCAAGATCTTGTATGTTACAGCTTTTAATTTATGAAATATAAATAGCATTAACTTATTTAAATAAAAATTGTCTTAATAACCTGTAGAAACCTGTTTTTAAAATATGTGATAATGGGTCATAAAAATTGATATTGTGTTATAATTCATTTCTAGTAACCATATACTTTATATTATTAGTTAATTGTTCTAAATGTTCAAGATATCTGCATTATTAATGTACCAGTAGGCTAATTCTTGCCTATAGTTCCTGAGCAAAGTTAAAAATATACCCAGAGATAGTTATTCAAAAGTATCTGTTTAAAAATGTTTTAAATTTGAAAATGCAAAAAAATAAATAAATAAACTAAATACATGTGTCATTGCAATTCAATTTAATTAAATTCCCCATAGAACACTTATTGTCACATTATTTAGTTTATAGCTAGAAATCAGCTTTGATTATGTTCTGTCAGCCCTTCATCACACTCTTTTTTTTCCACATGGCCTCTCCGGATTATTCACTGCCTGTCTTATTTTCAGTCACTCACCTTTTTAACTCTTTCAGTGCAAATTATTTTGATCGAAAAAAATTGAGTTTTTCGGAATAAACACACATTTTCAAAGGGGGTAGAGTTACTAAAACATCCATAACATTTTTATTTTATTAAATAATCTAACATATTTGATTTTATTTTAAAGGAAAATGAATGTGGTACAAAGGTATAATAAATCAAATAAATTATTTACAAATTTTTTCATTAATTTCAAACTGAGTACGGAAAAAGAAAATATTTTTAAAATTCATTTTAAAAAATCGATATACTGAAAGATTTAACCTTTTCATTAAACATTTAATCCATTAATTTAAAATTGTATAATCACAATACTTAACAAATTTAATTATTTAACTTTCATAAAAGATGAACAAATCCACTAAGAAATAATATTGTCTTTTTTTTAAACGTGTTGGTACTGCATCGAATTTACTACCAAAACAAAGAACTGCAGCATCTGGAAAATTTTTTTAAAAAGAGAGAAATAAAAGTTAAGCATAAAAAAATAGTGAAATAAATATTATAAACCAAGTTACTCGCCGAGAATAACCCCACACTCAACAGCGCTAGCAAAGCTACTCGCTGAGAGTAAAACCGCACTGATGTTACCGGTACATAACAAATTGTCACTATCAAAGGATATGCTACCCTGTTGTTACATAATAAATTGTCCCTATCACTGGATATGCTACACAGCTGTTAAAACTTGTTTGGCAGTTTTCTGTATATATTATTTCATTCATTAGTTCAACTTTATTCCAGGTATTTTCCTTCCTCTTTGGTGTGTCCCACTTAGTTAAATTTGTATTCTATTTTATCTGTACTGAAAACAGTAAGTTTAAAATAGTTTGATTAACCTAAGTGTTTGCTCATATTGTTTCCTCAGCAACACCAAAGAAAAGGCTGAACCCAAAGAGTCAATACTCACCCATTCAGAAGAGATCTCCCTTTAAAAGTCAAGATAAAGAAGTAAGCCCAGTCAAACGTCAGACAAGCCTGACCAGTTTCTTTGGGGGCACACCTCCTAAAAAAATTCAACGTGTGGAGCTGACACAAGAAGAAACTCAAAGTACTTGGGAAGAATCATGTCCTCTGGATTCACCAAGGGGCACCATCAAGAATGGTGTAACATCAAGTCAAGAGGATGTTATCACATTTGAAGATGTAAATTGGGATGAAGTCATATAAAAGCTTTGTTTTGATTAAACTGTTTGATTCAAATTTAAGGGTTGGGATTCAAGGAGTCACTTGTTTACTGTTTGAAAATCCTTTCTATATTCTAAAACGGACTGTACTTTTTCTATAATAAACAATGACTGACATTGATTACAAAACCAATCATTAACAATTAATCCATTGATCATTAAAATTTGAATAATTCTCTCATAGTTCATTATTGTTAGGAAGTATAAATGTACATACTCCGACTAACTAATAGTTTCCAATGACCAAAAAGTGCTTTCATTTGTTAGAATGCTGATATAATTCCTTCTTGTTGATGTCCAAATGTGTTCATGACGATAAACTTGTGGTTTGTAAATTAAAATGCTGATATATGGTAGTGCTAACTAATAGATCTGATGCTTTTACTTATTTGTTTATATCAGACAAGGATTTAAAACTTTAAATCAAAATGTTGTCTCAGTTTTTAGGTTTCTTTATTTTTTTTTCTCTGAAATAAATACATTTACAAAACAAGAATTATTTACTACTGGTCTTTGAAGATGACTGCCTGGTCATGTGGTGTGCACTTCCATCTGCCATTATGATAATTTAGAGTTTGAACCCTGACCACTGCTATCCCCTGCCATCCTAAGTTTGACCTGTGATGTAAAAAAAATGTAAAAAAAAATTCATTTCTGAAGAAACATAACACTTTCTTTTTTTTTTGCAGAAATACTTTTCAAGGAATACATGTTGTAAAACATAAATATACATGCATTTGTTGGTTGTTTTTTTTAAAAACAAAGCTTATATCAGCTCACTCTGTCTGCCTGATTAAAAGTTTGTACAAGTTTTTTCTCTGGCACCCAATCTCCGATTAAGTTGAAATGAATCAATTTTAAAAAATTAACTAATTAGTTTATTAACTATTGGTAATTATTGTGTTTGGTATCTTGAACAAGGGAAAGAATGGTACTTGACAGATGCATTGGTATAAGCTAAATTAGTCCCTCGAGGACTCCGCTCTGAGTGAAAGTTGTTTTCTTTTATGCATTTAAAAAAAAAAAAATTGTGTAAACATTCACCAAGATACCCCCTTCTTCCCTCACCCTTTCACAACTAGTCCAGAGAAGTGATAGGATCATAGTGCATTGAGAAAGCTAAACAAAAACAAATGGCAAAAATATTTTTAATCGCACAGTTTTATTATTATTAGGTCGGGCATATATATAACCAATCCAAACTGGTACAATGACACTTAGTATGAGCTTTGTTTTAAAAAAGTGTTGTTTTTTTTAGGTATTTCTTGTTTTAACTTCTAATTAATCCTTGAATAACTTTTTAAAAAATTTTATATGCTGTAAAAAATCTATAAAAAGAAAACAAAAAAACTAAAATGCATAGAATAATGTTGTTAGTCAATAAATGTTGTTACACAAAATCAGTACCTATGTGATGTGTTGGTAGTTTCATTTATCCAAACATTTGTTGACTGCTACATGAGACATAAAAAGAGAAATAAAATTCTGTGTACGACTAAGATTTTAAAAAACGTTCATTTTGTTGCCTACCACTTTGGCATGAAAACATTTAATACAATACTTCATTCTTCTTCTTTCTTCTCACTTGTATGTTGGAGGGTTCATACCCGTAGCCCTCTACGTCTGCGATGAATTGCAGCAGTGGCTTTTAGAAATGGCAGCTCTCCGTTTAGTTTTTGTTCTATATAAGCGGCCAGTCCCTTGTTCGGGCCAAACGATAGAGTATGCAGCTTTTAAGGACATGGTCGGCATTCTCTTGTGATGCTCTACAGCAGCGAATCTCACTAGTGTTGTCTCATTCTGTTGTGTCCGCTTCTGACGAATAATGTATGTTGTTCATGACGGGACAGCTTGTAAAAGGCAAAAGTTGTTGTTTTTTTAAATGAGGCTATTTTTCGTTTCTTCTACTCTCTATTTTGTTTTCGTTTAGAGACGGATTTTGGAGTAGTCTCCCATCTTTGGCCAATACGTCTGCTTTCTCATTGGCCTTCTATTTCAATGTGGCCTGAGATCCATTGGAGGACAGTTTCCTTGCTGTTGTTGAGATTTACAAAATCTGTTCTGTGCTGTTTTATATAGGAAGCATCATAGTCAGGGTGATAATCTGGCGGTTCCGCTAGCTTGATAGTTAATTAACGTGGAAGCTGCTAGCTCTGGTGTTCCTCTTTCTGCTCTGTGGCTGTCCAAGAAATCACCAGTTGTGATTTCATTTTCTTGTCTTTTTTTTCCCCACTTGAGCCATTCAATTAGTATGCAAGCTCCTCTGTTTGTGTTATTTTCTTGAGATGGTCTGTCTGTGTAAATCCTGGCCTATTTGTTGTATTATGTATTTAGAAAATAGTTCACTAATTCCTTGAGCTCGGTAAGATTGTGGATAGAATTTTTTTTTTTTTTTTTTTCGATTCTTAAAAAAATTCACTTCAGGGCATAGTTAGATTAACAAATGGATTTTTGCGAGAGATTGGGTAAGTCGAATAAAAAAGAAACAACACTTAACTTATTTGCCTCTTTTTTTTTGTTTTTTAAATCAAGCTTCTTGTAAAAAGATAACCAGAAATATTTAGCCCAGCAAAAAAAAAAAAATTGTGCAATTTTGCTTCAATCTTGTGTACAAACCTTAGGGTAAATATGCCTATTGACTTGAGAACTACTTTCATTTATTTATTTATATTTTTTGGCGTTCAAAATTACAGAAGACTCAGTGTTAATATTCTGTTCCTTTACTTTTTTTTTTTATTAGTTTCAACCTTTCATTTATTCACATTTTAAACAATTCATCAATACTTGTACCCGGTAGGTCTGACATATTGATAATAGTTATGCAAGAAGATTTTGTTTTGTTTTCAGAAATAAAAAGGATTCTGGGGGCCTTGTGTCTGTTTTTCTCAAAACTTTGTTGTTAGCCTTTATAGATGCGGCTTTGACTTACTAGAGTTAGATCCCGCGACGTTCGGCTCATGAGGTGGCAAGCTGTCTCCATAGAAATCTGTCCCTGGCTACGTCGGCAGCCTCTTGCCAGCAGATGTCCACTGCTCTGAGGTCCACCATGAATGTGTGGCGCCAAGTTGCCATAGCAATGCACTTGAACAAGTATGTGATATGTACATCGTTAGTTCATTCTGCTGTGAAAAGTTCATGTAAAGTTTGTTCTATAGAAGGTTTTGTTTCTTCTTCTGTGTTCTCGTCAATAACATTTGGGGTGTCAGTTCACTAGTTTTATATCTGGATCAACGTCACGCTATAGTTTCCAGATCAGGCATCTCTCGTTTCTGCATGTGGTCAGCTTACTTCAGGCATGGTTGGTATCTCCTTTCAAATCTCTGCGCCATGTATTCCTCTTTCCTTGGGGGTTCCAGGTAAGGGCTTGCCTTGTAATATTGAATGCAGGCTTGCGAAAAGTGTGATCTATCCATTTCCTGCGTCTCTGAAGGATATATTTACTTGTATGGGCGGCGGGTTTGTTCATTCGAGATCTTGTCTGTCCAGCGAGAATCTTACTGAGGCAGGTATGGATGAATACTTGGATTCTTTTCATGGTGGTGACGGTGGTACTCCAGGTCTCTGCTCCATTAAGTAGTTATGGCTTAACGATTGTGTTAATGAGCTTGATCTTGGGTTAGGTGCTTTTTACCCGATGTTCTTCAGCTGATGGAAGGCAGCTCGATCTTTACCAGTGCGTTTTTTTTTACATCTGCATCTGTTCCTCCGCGATTGTCTAGGATATTGACGAGATAGATGAAACTTTCCACCTTTTCCAGCGCACCACCTTGGACGTAATGGGTGTAATGTTAAACGCCTTGAACACCTTGCTCTTCCCCTTGTTTATGGTAAAACCCATTTTAGCTGGATTGTCCTCAACGACGCTTATCTTTTCCTGCATCTGCTGCTTTGTGCGAGAGAGGAGCCAGATCTGCGAAGTCGATGTCGCCTAGCTGTTTCCACGGTGTCCGCTGTATACCGTTCCGCTTCTGGTTAGTTGATGTCTGCATGACCCAATCTATTGCTAGCAGAAACAAGAAAGGAGAGAGAGAGAGGCCTTGTCTCACTCCTGTTTGGACTTCAATTCACTCACGCTTTAGATATGAAACTAAAAAGTATGAAATAAAATATTTCTATATAGTGTAGCAAGTGTAGACTTAAAAGAGAACATTTCATTTTGCTGGTAACGGATCGAACATTATTTTATGTATTTATATTCATACGAAAAATAGATTTTAAACAAGAAACAAATACTTTAAAAAAGGTTATATGAAGTGTAATTGTATCGATTGATCATGGATCGGTCTTTGCATTTGATCTTGACTAATAACAACAAATCTGTGCGATTAGAAATATTTTACCCATTGTTTTTGCTTAGCGCTATTTCATGCTTTTACCTTTCTCAATACTCTATCATCATTTATCTGAACCAGTTGGGAGAATGGGGAAAGAGGGGGGGGGGGGGGGGAGATAGGGAAATCTGTGTGACTTTACTGTAATGACTGTAAAGGCATTTATTTTTTTTTAAAAGCGTAACGACCTGAATTCGAACTCAAGGCTCAAGCCTTCTTTTGTTTAAAATGATGATGACTGCAGACAGACTATAGAAGAGAAGAACAATGCTACAGAGAAACCAGGAACACTAGACAGCAATACAATGAAGCAAGAAGAGAAACCAGGAACACTAGACAGCAATACAATGAAGCAAGAAGAGAAACCAGGAACACTAGACAGCAATACAATGAAGCAAGAAGAGAAACCAGGAACACTAGACAGCAATACAATGAAGCAAGAAGAGAAACCAGGAACACTAGACAGCAATACAATGAAGCAAGAAGAGAAACCAGGAACACTAGACAGCAATACAATGAAGCAAGAAGAGAAACCAGGAACACTAGACAGCAATACAATGAAGCAAGAAGAGAAACCAGGAACACTAGACAGCAATACAATGAAGCAAGAAGAGAAACCAGGAACACTAGACAGCAATACAATGAAGCAAGAAGAGAAACCAGGAACACTAGACAGCAATACAATGAAGCAAGAAGAGAAACCAGGAACACTAGACAGAAATACAATGAAGCAAGAAGAGAAACCAGGAACACTAGACAGCAATACAATGAAGCAAGAAGAGAAACCAGGAACACTGGACAGCAATACAATGAAGCAAGAAGAGAAACCAGGAACACTGGACAGCAATACAATGAAGCAAGAAGAGAAACCAGGAACACTAGACAGCAATACAATGAAGCAAGAAGAGAAACCAGGAACACTGGACAGCAATACAATGAAGCAAGAAGAGAAACCAGGAACACTAGACAGCAATACAATGAAGCAAGAAGAGAAACCAGGAACACTGGACAGCAATACAATGAAGCAAGAAGAGAAACCAGGAACACTGGACAGCAATACAATGAAGCAAGAAGAAACCAGGAACACTGGACAGCAATACAATGAAGCAAGAAGAGAAACCAGGAACACTAGACAGCAATACAATGAAGCAAGAAGAGAAACCAGGAACACTAGACAGCAATACAATGAAGCAAGAAGAGAAACCAGGAACACTAGACAGCAATACAATGAAGCAAGAAGAAGGGCCACAAAAGTTGTGAGAAAGAAAAAACAGGAATGGGAAAAGTCCAAGATTACTCAAATTGAGGAACTAGCAAAGGAGGGAGACATGAGAGGAATGTATATGAAAATTAAAGATGAAAAGAACGGATTTTAAGCTAGATCACACATGTGTGAGAACAAAGATGGTCACCTTATCACAGAAAACAGCAGGGTCATTAATGGGCTGAATACTTTGAGGAGATCCTAAATACCACTAAAGATGGAGACAATGGAGAATATGAACTGCCACATGGGAGACCAGATCCCTTAGTGAACCCTCCAACACTCATTGAAACATCAGAAATAATTAGGACCATGAAGAATCAAAAAGTACCAGGAGAGGACCAAATCACAGCAGAACTAATTAAATATGGAGGGAAAGACTTACATTCCCAAATACACAGACTAATATCAAGAATTTGGGAAGAAGTAATACGAACAGAATGGGAAACGGCTCTTATAACCCCAATACACAAAAAAGGATCCAAGTTAAAGTGCTGTAATTACAGAGGAATCTCTCTACTAAATGTGACTTATAAGATACTGTCTAGGCTTATAACTAAGAGACTTGGAAAATATTCAGAAGAAATCTTAGGTGACTACCAATGTGGTTTCAGACCCAACAAATCCACAACCGACCACATCTTCACACTAAGATGTATACTAGAAAAATGCCATGAATACAAGATACCAATCCACCAACTCTTTATAGACTATAAAATGGCTTATGCCAGTATCAGAAGGAAATAACTATATGACACTCTACAGGATTTTGGAATACCTAACAAGCTGACAAGACTTATACATATGACATTAAACAACTCAAAAAGCAAAGTCATAATACAAGGAGAACACTCACGGGAATTTAGGATTAAACGAGGATTAAGACAAGGAGACGCACTTTCCTGCATGCTTTTCAATTTGACACTGGAGAGAGTTATAAGAAATATACACATAAACACAAGGGGAACTATTACTAACTACTTCAGGAGAGAAAAACACGGGTCCACGACCAACAGGGACGATATACAGCCAACCTCTACAATACCTTGCTTATGCCGATGACATTGCCTTATTGGGTAAAGAAACCTCTGACATCGCTAGAGCCTTCATACAACTAAAAGAAGCATCTCGACCAGCAGGACTTGAGGTCAATGACAGTAAAACCAAGTAAATCACAAAGACAAGAGACAATCAAACAGGGGGACAAAATATCAAAATCAAAGACCACGAATTTGAAAACGTCCAAACTTTCAAATATCTAGGAAGTACTATCAATTTAAAAAATGATCTACTAGCAGAAATAAAGGGAAGAATAGCAGGAGGCAACAGGGCATTTTATAGCACCCACCATTTACTTAAGAGCAAAACGATTTCAAGGAAAACCAAGAAAATAATATACAAAACCATAATAAGACCAGCAATGTATGCAAGTGAGACCTGGACACTGACAAAGACATCTGAAAATTTACTTAACACTTGGGAAAGAAAAATTCTTAGGAAAATCTATGGTGCCATACAGGATGAAACAGGGTGGAGGACACGTACTAACCATGAGATATATCAATTGCATGAAGACCCACCAATAGTGAACGAAATAAAAAAAAACAGACTACGTTGGGCAGGTCACCTTGAAAGAATGTCAGACAACAGAGGGGCGAAAATTGTATACAGGCAAAAACCAAAAGGCAGGCGACCCAAAGGCAGACCCCGAAAGCGATTGATAGATGATGTGGAAGCAGATCTGAAGCAGCTTGGGGTTAGGGCGTGGAGACAAAAGGCCCAGGAGAGATCTGAATGGAAGGATGTGTTAAAGCAGGCCAGAGCCCTCCATGGGCTGTAGCGCCACTGGGATGGATGGATGGATGGCTCAAGCCTTCTCAAGACGGAATGCTATAATCACTCTGCTAGTAGGTTATATGAAAATAGAAGATTGTTTAGTTATATAGCCTATTGTTTGTTTCAAAATTAAAGCGGCGATCTATAAAGGGGAATGTTCCTGCTTATAAAACCACTTCAGTCAAGTACGATTTCTTTCCCTTTTTCAAGACAACAAACAAAATAATTAATTACCAATAGTTAATTAACTAATTGGTTGTTTTTAGCGGTCCCCGAAAGTGGAAAAAACGCTATTAGTTTTGTGTGGAATGTCTGTCCGTCCCGTTTAGATCTCGTAAACTAGAAAAGATACTGAAAATCCGACATCATAATATTTTAGACCATTCAAAGTTCTGGTGCAACGGCTACTTTTTTCTTTTCTGAAAGCGAAAAATCTAATTTTTTAAATCACTTACGCAAGCACAGTTTTTTTCATAAAAATACACCACTTTTACTACTATTTTACAAAAATTTCAGCTTGATCAGAGATTGAGTGTCGGAGAAATAACGTGTACAAACTTTTTCCAGGCAAACAGAGTGAATTGATGTAAGCTTTATAAAATTAAATAATTGAAAGCCTAGAGCACTTCGCAGTGGTCCACTCGGAGGGCCCGTTAACAAAAAGATATCTTGGGCTATATTCAAACCATGCGAGTGTCTAGGCCTTTAACTTCACTATTTAAAGTTTACACACTTTCAACGTTTCAGTATTTATAATTAGAATTAAATATGTCTAGTTAAATATAAATATTTTTTTCTCTTGACATCTGCTGTAGGCCTATACTCGTACGCATGTTGACAGTCAAGAAAGGTCTGGCTTAAAACTTCTTTATCGTTCATCCGACAGACTAAATCAGTTTGGGACACGGATATTTTTACCTGTGGCAGATTAGGGACGTCGTCTCTGCATCATTTGTTGGACGTGAACCGAGTGAGGGGTTTGACCTGTGTAAACAAACACGATAGTGCGGCCACAAGTATGCCTTCACACACACACACACACCAGGGCTACCCTGTGTCACACAAGTGTGTATAGATCTCAGGATGATCTTCATTTGACTATGTAGCCGGAATAAAAAAATAAGTAACGTCCGTTTTTTTTAAAAATTCTATGTTGTATTAGTAGTGGACTTTTTTTTTTTTTAAATCCTGTGGTAAGTCAAAATAATTAGGTTTAGAGACTAGGTTGCATTCCGCTACTCCGCTTTTATTTTTGTCTTCTAATGTCCACGTTTACCGGGAACACATCAAACAAAGTAGACCTCTGTGCTCCTCCTTAACTACACAGTGGACATGTATAAAATGGTATTAAATTGTTATTATCAATTAACTTTTACTCTCTCTCTCTCTGTATATACGTACGTAAATATTTGGTGTGCAGATCTTGCTCTCACGTGGTAACAATGTCTCAATAGTAATCTTGCAAACTTCATTTTCCTGAACCTTTTTTTTTTTTTTTTACCTATCCTTTGATCTGCTAGATCGTTGGGGCACTACACAACATGTTAACCTTCTTTCTCCATTCTTATCTCTACTTTGTCTTTGATATAATTTCCTTCGGATGTTCTTTCTGATAATATTGAAGCCTGCCTGGGTGGACCACAAAGGGGGCCGATTTTGAGTTTGTGTTTCCACACAAACTGTCTTTGTAACCTTGTTTTAATTAATTTTATTTGACCTACAATCTCTTTACTTGCAGAAATAATGCATTGTGGGCCCAAGTAGACGGAGTTTCTGGGGCTCAGAAATGTAGGAAAACGCTAGGCACTCGGGCTCCGGTAGCTTGTGGTGCTTACGCGGATCGATAGCTAATGCGGGCGACGAATGTATTTTTTTTTTGGGGGGGGGGGGGGGGGGGCTTGTTTTGTTTATTTAGGTGAAAGTCATTATTAACATATTGAGAAATACTAATATAATGTAAAAACAATTCAATAATGTCAAAAAGTCTTTAAAGCGAATTAAGGAATGCATGTTCAGTTTATATTAATCTAATTTTTAATATTTGCAATAACTGTTGATAAAATTAAATGTCATAACCAGGTGTTTAACAACCAATACATGTAGGTAATTAATTAATTATGGTACTTACTTATATTTAACACAATTTTAAGGAAATATTTGGGGGAATGTTTATTGGGATGACACCCTGAGTTATTCGCAACGCCGTGTGACACCGACTTTAGTGACGCCACTGCTCTAGATTGCTACATATAGATATAAGGTCTAGCAAACCTTTATTTACAGCACGCATTTATTTGAACTTCCTCCTTTCCCTACAGCAAAATAAGCTGACATGGATTTTTAATACCACACGTGACTTGTTATATTGATGGTTTAAGACTGTGCCTTTAGCAAATGAAACCGTTGGATGCATTACCGCTAGATCTTTGTCGGCTTAATGGGAAGTATTTATTTTTACCGAAACCACTGCTAATGTTAGTGCTCTACATGTCTACGAGAAACGGTTTAGGAGGTGACGATGAATCAGGCTTTGTTGTAGTCACTTGTAGCCCCTAAATGCAAAAAAGCGAGTGTGACACTGTCGTTATTTTGTAAGTCATATGTGGTGTATTGACTGACGGTGTGAGCTAGACGAGATAATTTGATGTTATCTTGTCAGTAGTCAGTCTTTTTTGAGTTTCGTATCTGTCAACAGGTTAGGGGCCAAATATTTACAAAGTTAGTCACCCTGTTAAACACGATATAGGCTACTTTGTTGGTCAATAGGCCTATAGACTTATCAGTGAAACTTTTTTTTTTAAAGCTATAGATCAAGATCTACTATATAAAGCCGCAGTACAAACATACCACTGCAAACATGTAAAAAAAAAAAATTGGGATGCTTATGCAACGTATGCTAGCTCAAAACCAATGTACTCGGGTTATTAAAAAAAATATACTACTATTGGGTGGCTGCACGTTAGACTGTCGTTTTGTTGTCTCGATGGTCCCTGCCCGAAGCCATCCTCCGTTGTCTTGCGTGAGGTTGGACCTCATTCACCAATCGTAAACAAACAACATTTAGTCAAGTGATTTTATTGATAAAACAATGAAAAAAACTGTCACGTGACAACCATCATGAATTAAACATGAGATCGTAAATTATATAGAAGAGATAAAGCACCACGTGGCTAAATGTTGTTTGTTTACGATTGGTGAATGAGGTCCATTATCTTCAATTCTGAAGGAACATCCGGAACATGTAAAACATTTTACAAACAAAAAATTTTAAAGACCAACTGAAGAGGGTTTTTTTCGAAATTGAGATAGCGATTGATTTAGATAGTAGATAGCATCAAAGTTAGTTCCTAAAATTTTGGAGATTTTAGAAAAGCGTATTTATATTAGAAAAAGTAATTTGAAAGTGTAAAAAATAACGAGATTTGAAAATCAGCTTTAATGTCCGAAAGCGGAAGTGACGTAAAATGAAAATGTAAATAAAAATAGACATGGCTGGATACGTTCATTGATAGCGATATATACACATACACACATATATATATACACATACACACATATATATATATACACACATATATATATATACACATATATATATATATATACACATACACACATATATATACACATACACACATATATATATATACACACATATACACATACACACATATATACACACATAAATATACACACACATAAATATACACACACATAAATATACACACACATATATATACACACATACACATATATATATATACACATATATATATACACACATAAATATATACACACACACATATATATATACACACATAAATATATACACATATATATATATATTGCAATTTAACAATTGCACCTAGAATTCACGCGGGGCCTATGAAAGTGCAGGGCCCACTGCGACCGCATAGGTGGCAGTGGCTTAAGACCGGCCCTGGTCTTAAATATATTAGATTACCTAGACCTAGAGTAGAGTAATTTATTATTATTAAGAACAATAAGAGTTAGATGTTAATGCTAGCTTCGATCAGATAATCAGTATTTAACATATAATATATTTATATAACCACTAGTTCTATATATATATGTATACATAATTAAGTATAAATGTTAATAAATAAATTTTAAAAAATCTATTTTACAGAAAACATATATGACATGTGTGGCATACAGACAAGTTGACTAGATGGATCTTTCATCATTTTGGAAATACAAGAAGAGTTAATATTCCCTGTTTCTATTGTGAAACAAATCACAGAAGCATTCTACAATTTTATATAATAAATACTAATAAATGTAAATACAAAATCACATTTTAATAGAGTTCTTCATTATACACACAACATTATTTTAGTTATGTTCCTTTTCACTTGGTAGGTTTAGACAAAGTTTCGAATCAGGATTTAATATTATTATGTCATAGCCCAAAACTCCAGCAGGATGTTAGTTAATGGCAGTGGTTAATGTTTGAACCTGAGACCACAGAGAAGACAGTTCGGAGCGCAAACCACACAATTTTCTGCGTTTTTAAACTTATTCAAATTTTGATCATTTCTATGTTATTGCAGATTTGAATGTCCATTGCAATGATGACTTGATCTGTAAAGGGTTACATTTTAGAAAAATAAGAGTTGGATCTCATTCTTCGAACGATGCTATTTATTAGAAATTGCAATGTGGAATACATATTAGAGGCCAAAAGAAAATCCACTGCCGAGGGAAGACGTAGACGTCGTAAAGAACATTTAAGTTGACCACCAGCTGAAAATGGTTATGTTTTCGCTGGACGCGGCAAAATATCTAGTTTGCAGCTAGGGCTGCGTAGCCATGGAAAATACTGCATTCCTCATTAATCATTTGACTCGACTGCCAGCCTTATTTATTAAACACTTTAAATTATGAATAGCTCTGCATTTTTTAATAACAATATAAAAATATATATGTATATTCAGTGATTAACTTGCAATAATTGGGTTACTAAAATTTAATAAAATGAGTTGCATAACTACATCAACAGTAGCCTATATACATTACTTAATATTATATTGATACTACAATTTATTTTCCACTTACCTGACTTCCCAGAGAAAAGAAAAAAACTACTCCTTTTCCAGTAGGATAATCTCTTTCATTTATAGTCTAAACACAATTTAAAACTTTTTTACAGTTACAGATTAACTTGCTAACTTAACTATCTAATGATTCTATTCCAATCAACAAATGAGTCAAGCGTGGGATAAATTAAAATTCTTCAAGTTTTACATATACATTTATAGAACTATTTAATTTAAGTATATAGGCCCGAATATGTTTAAGTAACAGTGTAACAAAATCCATATTTCGTATATTAATAATATTATAGAATTGGTAGATCTAGGTCTAATTTTTGCCTTATAGATTAGTTTTTAGAAATTTAGATCTATATCAGACTACTTTTAAGTCTAGGTTAAAGCTATTTGCTAGTGTTGTGACTAGATTCAAGCTAAATATAATCGTGTGCTACAATAACTACATTGTATGAGCTCAACATTGTAATTAATGTTTTTTTTCCCATATTGGGCATATTCAGGGACGACTATAGGTTAATAATCACTATTAAGTGTATAGATAGAGTATATAATTTTAAACTTTGTTTTTCTAGATCTAGGCCCAGCACCTCGATCGAATCGGTCTAGACAGATCTATATAGATAGGTCTAATCTCTAAATATCCAATACTACTATTACAAGATCTAGACTTCATCTAATTGAATTTAGGTCTAGGCCTACTTCATACATCATTAATGATCTGAGAAAAGATCTAGCTCTTGATCAAAAGCAGTAGATGTAGAATTAGAATAAGCCTGAAGCAGTAACATAAGCCATAAATTGCGTAACTTGACTAAAACGAAACATGTGAACTGAGGCGCGGGGTACTGAGTGGGCTGAACGCTGTTCGCTTGACTAGATCAAGAATAAGCCGACAAACATTAGATCTAACATGCAAAGCCATAAATTGCGTGATTGACCTAATTTCCTAAACTCTAACATCCACTTTTTATAAATTGGTGTGTTTTAGTCGCCTTTGTTTTCAGAAACTGGCATTCCTGTAAAAAGCAATAGGGAAATACGTTAAACCATAAACTGAAAAATTTGACCTAATTTCCCCTAAACTACGTCATCGACATTGGTTGTCTGGGAAATACTGATCTCGAATGGCTTCGAGATTGTGAAATTTTATAGTCCCTAAAACGCACATTAAATTGCTTATATCTAAATAATTACAAAGAATATATGTCTAATATTTCGTATGTATGTTTTTTTAAGCATTATGAAACTAAAAAAAAGTATTACACCGGTTTCCGCGACTGACCCCAAAACCTCTTCAGTTGATCTTTAAAATCATAATGGCAACTTCTTCGATTCCAAAAATTAAGGATGAGTGCAGTGTTTAACATGACTACTGTTAGATAGCTAGTTTAGTTAGTTGGGTTACGCACTTTAATGTACTGACAGTGAACGGATATTTTAGAATGACGACATAGACTTTGGGGTTAGAGGTTAAGATTGACGTATAGAGATCAGTTACCGCTAGATTCTCAAGGGGATAACATCGTTCTATAGTGACAGACAAGACTGTGGCCCATTCTGTAATAAACGTTTGTTTGAAGCTCACCTTGAGTCAACTTGGTCATTGAGTCTGTGTTCCTGTTTAGTACCTTATCTATATTTGTAACGTGTGTATGAGGAACTCGCAGATTGAAAATACCTCATACAAGGTACGCACGCAATTAGTCGTATTGTCTTCTAGAAATACTTCAGCTACATCTAACTACACATGCATCCGTTACAGTGGCGACCTTTGAGTTTCAAAAGTTTGTCCCGCAGCCTTTGTGAGAGCTCTCCAACTGTCTCTTTCAGTGGCCATCTGCTGCCAGCTACTTTCCTCTATGCCTACGAAATGGCGTCCGCGTCGATCTTTATAGCGCTTACGGGGGCACCTCTGTCCTCCTTTAAGTCCGCCAAAGAAGATCGTCTTTGGCATGCGATCGTCTCCCATGGGAGATAAGTGTCCAACCCAGTGCAGCTGTCAAATGGTAATTAGTGCTTCTATACCAGTGGTTCCTAAACTTTTTTTTGTCTCGTAGGCCCCTTTCCATGTTTTCTGGTTTTTGGTAGACCCCCTGCTTAAATTATACAGGTACTGCATTTTTGCAAATTCACCAAACTCCATTGTTTAAAGTAATTTCTAACTGTAGTGAGTCGAAGAGTAAATAAGAAATTTAAAGCTAATTTGTAATTTATTTATTGATAAAATTTAAATGTATACCAATTAAAATAACAATTGATATGCACTACTGGAACCACCAAAAGACACTGAATATGTTTTTTTTTTTTTGCAGGTTCATCATCCATTTTTACGGATATTATGTTTCATATAGGAATTTGTCGTTCTATGAAGTAGTTCTTACTTCAAACAATATATATTAATTAATTAATTTACCTTAAGTATCACTGTCTTTATATCTTCATATTTCGCGTCTGGTTCAAAACAGGAGAAGGGTAGAAGTTACTGGTGTCTAAACCAGTAAGCTTTTGGCAGGAGGGACTCATTAACCTAGGGTGGTAATCCACCTAGCAGGGGGAAAACTGAATTCAAACCTCTGCTGCCTTGCAGATATACCCAAACATGGGAACTGTTTCGTGGGTCAACCCCGACGAAAAATAAGGAGCCTATGACCCTTAGGCAGTATGCAGCACACAGCGCTACACCATGTCAAAGCCTGTGAGGCCGCTGATCCCAAACTGTATATGTTGTTTGCAAAGAATAACACAATAAGCTTTTATTATAACTCAGACCACCGATGTGCCTTCTGTATTGTTGGTTAAAGAAATGTGTTTAAAATAATATCAAATTTACGTTTGTGTAAAACAGGTTTTAAAACTACTTTAACAACTGGTAAAAATCAATGTTTATCTAGAGTGTTTTCCGTATTTGGCTATTATTAAAGAGATTTTTTAAGACGCTCACAAACCATCATCTTCTCTATATGATGTTGAAGAGAGATTTTGTGGGTCTATTCTGAACTTTAGCTTTGAAATTTATCTTTTTATCAGGGTGGCAACGTCTCAATTGATCCTCCAGCGTAATTAGTTTCATATCGTCATAAAAAGGGAACTTGGCAACCGCTTGTTTGACAAGGAAGAAATGAATCCAAATTAAAATCACTAACTCTGTATAATCTAAATTTCTTTTTCTTACATTTAGAAAAAAATGAAGCTATTTTTTATAATTATTGAAATTAAATATAACAATTTTTCGTTTGAATAACTGGATAAATATAGAAAGGATTAGATAGGGTACTAATCATATATTAGTGTATGAAATAATTACATTGGTGAAAGTTAAAGTCACGACCTGTTTAAATGAAATCAATTTTCGTAGACCCCATGGACATCTCATAGATCCCCAATTTATTTTTTCACTTTCGTAGACCCTTTGGAGCTCTTCGTAGACCCCTGGGGGTATATATAGACCACTTTGGAAATCACTGTTCTATACTGTCCACACCGACTTCCAGCAGAACATAAAAATGTGAAAATTTTAAGACTTTTGCCAAGTTATAGTCTATAAGCTACTTGTAGCCTTGTTTTTTGTTTTTCATACAGCTTGCAGTTGTACATGATCCTTGGCTATGACAGAGCTCTGATTTTATTAATGTAAGCCTATCTATACATGCCCTTCCCTATCCGGCCTCCCCCCCCCCCCACAAAGGAACCTACATGTAAAACTTCTGACAAGTCAGGCATGGCATCTTAATGCAATAAGACCATCTCCTATCGGATCCATATCCCTTAGTCTGAGGACGGAAATAATATTACAGGGGAGGTAATTTGGAAAAAGAAATATAGGCAAACGAAAAAACTAGTTATTGCAATAAAATGTATTTGAAATGTTTCATTTAGACTAACCTGTATTTGAAATGTTTCATTTAGACTACCTTGTATTTGTAATGTTTCATTTAGACTACCTTGTATTTGAAATGTTTCATTTAGACTACCTTGTATTTGTAATGTTTCATTTAGACTAACCTGTATTTGAAATGTTTCATTTAGACTACCTTGTATTTGTAATGTTTCATTTAGACTACCTTGTATTTGTAATGTTTCATTTAGACCACCTTGTATTTGTAATGTTTCATTTAGACTACCTTGTATTTGTAATGTTTCATTTAGACTAACCTGTATTTGTAATGTTTCATTTAGACTACCTTGTATTTGTAATGTTTCATTTAGACTACCTTGTATTTGTAATGTTTCATTTAGACTACCTGGTATTTGAAATGTTTCATTTAGACTACCTTGTATTTGTAATGTTTCATTTAGACTACCTTGCATTTGAAATGTTTCATTTAGACTACCTTGTATTTGTAATGTTTCATTTAGACTACCTTGTATTTGAAATGTTTCATTTAGACTACCTTGCATTTGAAATGTTTCATTTAGACTACCTTGTATTTGTAATGTTTCATTTAGACTAACCTGTATTTGTAATGTTTCATTTAGACTACCTTGTATTTGTAATGTTTCATTTAGACTACCTTGTATTTGTAATGTTCCATTTAGACTACCTTGCATTTGAAATGTTTCATTTAGACTACTTTATGCATCTTTTATTCGCACTTAACGTTGTTGGGCTACTCTCGTGCATCATTAGACTTCTATGCTTTTCAAATGTCACTATAGGCCCAAGTCAGTCATGCGCTGGCGCCAAACGGCACAACATGACCTTGTCTCCGTGTAAACGATCTAAAAACCATCGCATTCCCATTGTCTTTCAGTAGGTCCTACAGTCCTACATACCGTCCTGTTACATCCTCCTCATACACAAGTAGGCCTATGTCAAAGTTTTATTTTCTAATTTCTTTTACTCGTATTTCACCCGCGTAGCTTTATACTTTGTGTCTTTCTCTTCAATATATTCAATACGGTACATTTGTTTTAACATTGTTTCTCTAGTCTTAGATAACTCTCAGATACTTTAGTCTCTAGTCTAGATAACTCTCAGATACTCTAGTTTAGATAACTCTCAGTTACAACTGTTTCAGCTTTATGAAAACCAACAATGGATAACAACTATACATCAAGTGCACACAATGAAAACATCTATGTCAATTACACCTTTGACAGCACACATGGGCAGCTCTATGATTTTAGTAAGGTAATTCAATATTATAGTTTGTTTTTAAATCCAAAACTCAAAACATTCTCTGTTTACTTAAGCTTAACCCATGCTATGTAGGCCTACACACATCTATTCTAAATTATCTTCTTGTCAGCTGTCATAGTGACTGGGCAGACAAGCTGTACCTTTTTTTTTCTTCACTCACCAGATGGCAGCTGTGGACTGGGATGAAGTGCATGATGGTCAAAAGTTAGTGCCTCGAGAGTACACATCCTGGAACGCACTCAATATCCTGCGTCTATCACTGTCATTGTGGATCATGGCTGGACACTTGGCCATCATACTGTTTGTGCTTTCCAAACAAGTTTTAAGGAAAGACCCAAAGAACCTGTTGATTGTGAATGTGGCATTAACTCATCTCGTCTTGGGAGGGTTCATTATACCTGTCAAACTCCACTTCACCTTGAATCCTTACTTGGTGGATTGTACTTTAGCCAAGGTATATGTATAGGAATGCTACCTTAGTGTTGTTGTTGGTTTTATATAAATAATGAAGTATTTAATAGTTTGACATACATTTTTAAGTACTGGTAGAATAATTTTTTTTTTAATGTTTTTTTTTTCATTCTTAGGTTTGGATATTTGTGACAGAGTTCTTCCAGACCTCATTATCTCTCTATGCAGTTGCTTTTTTGGTTTTTGAGCGTTTTATGTACATATATACAGAGAAACATAAAACATTGCTATTAATGAAATCAAAAAAGATCACAACAATGGTTTTAATTCTACTCCCATGGATATTGTCATTGCTGGTTTTGTTGCCCATTTTTCAATCTGCCATTCTTGTCAAGTCTGAAGATCAAAATAGTTGTTTATTTAAAGTGAATGATGGTTTCTTTTTCGCAGCATATATTTTGGCATTCTTTCCACCATCCATTTTGGTGGGCACATTGACACCTTTCACTGGACTTCTAGACTGCCTCAGACCAAACTCCTGCTCCTATAAGCCGTTAACTCCAAAGGGAGAATCATTGACTGTTACCGCATTCGTCAGTTTCTGCTCCATTTTCTCCGAGGCTCCCTACTGCATTGTGAGACTACTGATGCTGAAAATGGAGTGTAACAACCCATACTGCAGTCGTTTTAGCGAAGCTCTCACTATGACAATGTGGATACGCATAAGCAAGGCTGCCCTCTTTCCTTTCATTTGGCTGGCCTATACAGATATCAGAGATGCAGTGTTGTGCCAGATAAAATTGAGTGATGATTCTGTCGACTATGATGACGAGAATGATATATTAATTGAAGGAAAAGATATTCAGAAATTTCCACTGACACAACCTCCAAATGTGCCAGATCTTTGATTAAAAGTTATTGTATTTAGACTAACCACAGAAGTAGTTTTTTTTAAAAAGATTGTAGATATTGTTTTGTTTTTTTAAGATTGTAGGTGCTCTAGTAAGAGTGGATACGAAACCTTCAATTGAAAGGAATATTGGTAGGGATCATGGTTTACTCACCCAGAGGCTTATGCATAAATACAGAAATATAACAGTCCACACATAGACTTGTGGATACATGAAGAAATATAACAGTTCACACATAAACTAGTGCTCCCATACAGGAATATAACAGTTGAAAGTGGTGTAGCAAACATGGCACAAAGGGTTCGATGAACCCGAGTCCATGACCAATAAGGGTTTCTAAGGTACTTTTAAAAACAAAAGGTTGTAACCGTAAGACTTTAAAAGTATCAAATACTTATTTTTTTATTATTATTATTCATTGTTTTATTATATTTCGGACATAAGACTGAAAATGCGAAATAACACTGGGCAGCCTTATTGAATATTATTATTTAGGTGACCCCAGTAATAAAGAAACTTTTTTAGCTGTGATTATATTTGATTTCCAAGCTTAATGTGAAGATCCAATTCAATTTTTTTTTTAAATTGTTGACATTACCGGTATTCAAACATTAAAAAAATGTTGTTTAGATTAGCATCCGTCTGCGTTGGTGAGATACCAGAGAAATGGCATTCAAAGAGTCAATACTAGCAGATGGGTAGTGAGCAAAACGTGCGCCCGGGGAAAGGAACTTTATTGCCACCCCTCCTTTTTCTTTTCGATGAACATCTCATAGAAATATTGGCTTATAAATAAACTAGTTTAATAATAATATACTACAAATGACCTTAGAATATATGAGCTACCTCAAATAGATAGGCCTACGGTGATTTGACGTCTACAAAATACTCTCCACTTTTTTACGTGCTAAATACATACTCCGTGGCCTTTGAGATTTTTGATCAATTTTTCTAAAATTAAATCTTGAATAGCAAAAATGTATTGCCACTAATATTAACCTGCAAAAATCTATGATTAAACAAAATCTTCCTCTACAATGCATGTAAAAAGAAATATATGCCTAAAACCTCAAGTAGGTAAGCCTATAAATGTTAAAAACAATAACGCTTATTGATATTTAAATTTGTCATTTCTGTTTATTCATATTTGTCATGGTAAAGCCAAGAAATACCTATATGAGGCGCGATGGCTGAGTTGTAAAGTGCTTGGCTTCTGAACCGGGGTCGCGGGCTCGAATACTGGGATTTTTAATTTTGGGATCTTTGGGCGCCTCTGACATTAGTTGGGGAAAAGTAAAGGTGGTTGGTCGTTTTGCTGGCCACATGACAACCTCGTTAGCCGTAGGCCACAGAAATAGATAACCTTTACATCATCTGCCCTATAGATCACAAAGTCTGAAAGGGGAACTTTTTTTTTACTAGATCACACTAGTATGGTGATACTGCCCTGCGTTAAATAAAGAATGAAAGATGGAAAAAAAAGCATTGTTTGTAATTAGTGCACAATTAATGTTCCCATTTAATAGGAGTTATTGTAGTTAAAATCCAATCTTTGTAACATTTGAAAACATATATCACTTGTTCTCACGTTCAACATCAAAATTATTGCTTTTCTAGTAAGAAGGGCGCAGACCTAAACAAGGTTTCTCATACCTTTAATATTGGCTCTCTCCCAAATACGGGATCAAGCGTTTTCCTGCATTGTAGGCTTCTGAAATTCATTATGCTTTGGTCTATACCACATTTTATTCTTGGAAATAAAATTGCATCTAAGTCAAAGTGAAGCTTGTGACATGTTGATACTGAATGGGGAGATATATTCTAGTCATTTGAGACTGTACGTTCGTAATATTAATAAGCTTGATCGAAAGATCATATTGGTGTTCAGAAAGATGTAAGCATAAGAAAGTAGACCTAGAATCTTAAAGGGAAATTCCGATAGTTTTTCAAATTTTAGTTATTGACATATTTAAATTCTTATTGCAGACGCTTCTCACAAAAATAGTGGACGTATGAAAAGCCTTAATTAGACAAAACGACTTCACTTAATGTAAATTTTTCTTTTTAATCAATGAATATAATATTGTTACGAATCTCACTATCCATGCTATCTGCAAACTGCACCATACACCACCAACTTAAAGAACTTGACAACTCAGGGCTCCAAAGTAACGTAACACTTTAATAGTTGAATAAATAACAGCCAATGCTGTACAATTGGCAACACGTACACTGTACAAATATCTCTCCGATAACACCGTTCCGCCGTATCAACTCTTGCACTGGCCTCTCCGTCTCGTTCCGGGCTTTCACTGGGTTCAACAGTTCAGGACTGACTTCACACACTATGCTCGTTGTGTCGGACTCGATCACAGACCAAGATCAAGACGCCAGTCGTCTCAACTGTACTTGACAGTACTCCGCACTGAACCGTCGTAATGCTCCGTACAGAACCACACCGCTGAACTGTGCTGTAGTCGACCGGACTGTAGTGGACCTTCTGTCGTGAACCTCCTTTCTGAACCGTCTTGACTGCGACACCTCCGCTCTTATATAGGGTCCCTACTGGCATTCTCGAACCGGGCAGAACGTCGCTCGACCATTCTGGGTGGTCATATGACTACATCCCTCGTGACGCTCCTGAGCTCTGTTCACGGCGCCGATCCTACTCGAACCTTCATGTTGACACTCGTCTCGTCTGACCGTCGTAACTCGTCACGGTTGACCGCTCGTCTAGCGCTGGCCTGGGGCGATTTGCGTCGGCTGACTACACTCACACCACTACCCCCATCTGTGCCACCACCAGGTTTATAACAATATCATCTTACTCAAATCTGGATTATAACTACATCAGTTTTTGTTTCTGAAAAAATAAAAAAAGCAACTTCGCACCCCTTTGCCAGCACCCTATGGGGTGAGGGCGGGGGCGCTCCACAGTTTGAGAAACGCTGGCCTCAAATTTGAACAACTCAAAAAAGAAAAAAAAACACACACACACACAAAACACTATTCTAAACTGAAAAAAAATGTTTATCTAGATGTAGCAAAAAAAAAAAAGTCTTTCTCTGGTCTATTTCAGTGAACTCTTTTCTAACAGTTTTACTCATCTACTGATCACTGAATTATAATCTAGAATCAGGTTTGTTATCAGTAAAGAGTTTTAAATTGAAAACACGATTATTGTTGTAGATGTCAATTGACCAATGGTGATAAGCACAGCGATTTGTATCCTTGATTCAAATGAGCATGACGAAAACGTATAAGACAGATCCAATCATGCAATAAGGAATTATTTCTAGGAGAAAATGTTTTAGTTGAAATAATTCTACAAAATTGAAAAATTAAAGAAATTTTTTTTTCGCGTCCTTTTGCGTGTGCCCCTCCCCCTCCACATGAGGAAGGCGCCCGGGGCATCATGCCCCATTCACTACGCCTCTGAATCCTGGTATATATCATCTGAGAGTACAGACTTGGTTATACAAATATGCCTAGCAATGAGAAATCATCAGTTGCCTTGAAGTAAATTGCGAGCCCCTAGCTATGATGGTGCCTTCTTGATTAAGTGCACAGAACAATGGCCTTCGGACGTTACTTCAACCAAAGCTGAGGCTTGCGAAATGTTTAGTGTCCAAACCACAACCTCAAAATGCCGTCAGCAGTTTTGAGCTTTGCACATTTTTATGACTAGTTTCAAAATGTGTATGGTTTATTTATGTGCTGCCAAATATCAAGATAAGCGCTTCTGCAATTCAATATAACATAGCATCATACACGATTATCTTTAAGGAATGATGGTCTATAAGCCATGTAGGTGTTTTATTACTGTTCAACAGTTCTCACTTAGAAGTGTTTTTGGAATGTAAATGTATGTAATAAGAAAGGTCAATAAAATATTTAATTGCTGATATCGACACGGATAATCAATAATCATTCTAATTTTTAAGACGTATAACTTATCTTATAGATTGCAGACGTTACTTCAAAAGAGAATATAATTACGTCCTACGCGTTTCATGTGTCAATCTAGTCATACATGTTAATCAATGACTTAAACTCTGCTAAGTCTTTGGTTTTCCTGGCTAATTCAGGCAACCAAGTCCATTCTCTAAAAGCACTAGGGAAGATGGAGCACTTATACGAATTCGTCCTAGCATATGGAATAAGAAATGTGTCGATTCTTTGTGTCTTTCTGAGTATTTTATTAGGTTTTGTTTTTCTATTAGTAAATAATGGTTTAGTGTTTTATGTATTATTGCTACCGGTACTTACTAAAGATGTTACTCTAGTCAAATTTAAATATTCGTTTGATGTAAATCACTCTGAACGTCATGACACTAATTCAATATTACCCCAGTACTTGTAAATGGGTGTAACTGAAATGAGTGTGGTGACAGTACCCTATCTACACATAAATGCCTTTTTAAAAAAATATACTGATGGATACACCATTTGCTTTTGTCATACACAACATAGAGGAGGTAGGCCATGAGCAATTTGCTACGCCACTGACAGTTCACACATCAATACCATTGCACAAATATATAAATGCAACAAATCACACTATAAAAATGATAAACAGGTATACAATGATCACACAGTGAGTGTAGATTGATAATACATTTGCTAGGCATGTATGGAACGGATGTATTTTCATCTTGATATTGTATGCCTAAGATCAGTTTGGAAATGATGTTCTGTAATATTTTGCTAATGTAGGATCAATATTTTTTAAATATACCTGCAATGTTTGCCTTAGGTGACTGTTACGCAAGTCAATAGATTGGACTTTTTACTTTATCAATAGCGATCAATACTGAGTAGTTAATAATTTAAAATATAAGAAATCATAGTAATTATTTAATACTATTTTTGTTTAATGTAGGAATAGCTGGTAAAACAAGTTGAAGAAAATTAAATAAAAATTAATTATAATGCCTAATGATTTATTAAAAGAAACAAAAGATGTGAATGTTTTACTTCATTAATATTGCCTGTTGACCTGTTTAAGTCAACTTTTTGAGTAATTATTAAAAAGGTATTTCTTTTTGCATAGAATCATAGATCCTCTCTTTCTACTTAAATTTTTTTTTTCAGAAAGTTTGCTACAGATACTTCTCTTACAGCTTAAATAAAATTGCAGTTATGTCTTTTTTTTTTAAAGCACACTAAAAGTGTATTTTTTTAAAACTTATTTTGAATTTTTTGAATTGAGTTAGTAAGGGAAGCAATGCTAATCTGTTAAGAAATCTAATACTTAGCTAAGTACAGTAATTAGCACTTTGTCAGAGTGTGCCACCATTTATTGAATATCAAACTGATTTGTTTCTAGCAGTCCCATTAGAATTTTTACTTTATCCCATTGACTGGTTTTATTAAAAAGGTAGGGGCAGATATGAGCCCTTAAAACTTTCGTTCTATCAAGACCTATGAATATTTGTTCAAAAACATAGTGACATTACTATTGACAGGTTTCACTTTGTTTAATCAGATATCAATCATAAAAACACTTCGAATCACAAAAATAATTTATTTGAATTAAAAAAAAAAAAAAGAACATTAGAGTGTACACCAATTCACAGACCTTGATCATGGAGCTTCTGATTGACATGTTATACACAAATAGAATGCAATTCATTTAGCACTGACCACTATACAAATAATTAAAAAAATTTAATCATTACAACAAAAGAGATTTCAAATGGGATAAGGACATTTACCCCAGTTTAGCTGAATGTATGTGCTCTTTAGCATACAAAGAGGCTTGATGACTAGGTTTAGGATAACATTGCATGTTTGCTTGTGTGTTTGAAAAATAGAACATCTCGTCTTTAAAGGAACAAATTAAAATCATACATAAATGCAAAGAAGATCAAAAAGATGCAGTATGTCTGTCACAGTAGGGGGAAAATAAAAAAAGAATAATGCTTTATGTTAACAAAACATGTGGTTACTTTTCAAAGTGGAAATACATCTGAAAAATAGAAAGAATCAAGAAATTCTGAACTTGATCCAGCTTTTTCTGTTCATAACAATTGAGTTTTTTACTTGAGACTTTTTACAAGCAGCACACAAACACATTTCAATGTGGTATTTGTAAAAAAAAAAAAAAAAAAGTACATGCTGGAAAAAAGCAAAAATTGGAATCAAATGTTAAAAAACATTAATTCTACCTAACACTTTCAAAAAAACATACATTTTTTTTTTTAGCACTAGACTAACAGACACCTTGCATAAATGTCAGTTCATTAAAATTTTAAATAATTTCATTTCAAAGAAACTATTTACCTTAGCAAAACTGAAACTATTTTATATTTATTAGAAAACTACCTTTATTCATTCAACCAGTATGCAAAAATATAACCTACAACAAGATAGACTTTAACAAAATAAGTGGAGCAGCAGATGATCTTTCATAGTCTAAAGAACGAGTTTAGCATGTGACAGATTTACAAGACTTAATGAGGAGCATGGTTTTAACCTTGAGTTGAAAGCTACTCAAACCTGACCTACCTACTTCACACATGTTAATTTTGGGAATATTTGGGATAAAAAAGATATCGGGAAATCAGATCAACAGATACAACAAAAGATTTGTATGCATACTGGTTGAATAAACATATTCCCATTTAGCAAACCAAAGAAACACTTATGAGCTGTTTAAAGTAGTTAGTTTTAATTATGAAAAACCTAATGAAACCCAACACAAGTGCCAAAGTTATAATGTTTCAACATGACAAACAACTTAGAAACAATGAATTATTTACAAGTTTTTTTTTAATTTTCACTATACTTTAAATTGTTGGTACTTGGTAATAACATACTCTTGAATAAAAAAAAATATAACTGAGACAATGAACATTAAATTAATACAATATAGAACTAAATACAACATGATGATGGATAAAGAATTCAATACTTTTAGTCTAATCACTGCTAATGTTAAAACACTTAGCTTTAAACAAAAAAAAGTTGAAATATCAAAAATATACATTAAAAAAAATTATAAGTAATTCAAACAAATGTCAATTTCAAGAATTTAAAACGCTGAATGACAAAAAATGAACCTTATCACTACTGATTAACTATACAAGGTCAAATGCCATTAAACATCACTATAAGATATTGAAACCATCAGTACTATAGAAATGTAACAAAATTTAATTATAAAAATATTTATAATGGCAAAGATTGTTCTATTTTAAATTGAGCAAACATATTTATATTTTTTTATCTGATACCTAGAAAACATGGTAAATTGTATGAATTAGTACAATATTCTAAATTCTATAGAATTTTTTCTAGGATGTACAATCAATTAGTCGGTTGTTCATTTAAAACTAACCTAGATAGTTCTGCCCAAAAGTAAAGATATTGTTTGAAATAACAGTTGCCCATTGTTTGCAAATATTCTTGCTATCATTGAATGAAGTTTATGTATTTTGTACATTATTCATATTTAAACCAAATGTAGCTTCTGTTCTCTTTATCTTAAAAGAAAAAAAAAAAAATTTAAATTATAAACCATTGATAAAAAAAACAAACAAACAAGGCAAACAAAACATAAAATAATTATATATCTGAAATGAATAAATTGAAATTGCCACCAGTTCTCCTTAACCTGGTGTATTTTGATAATGTCTTATGTAACTGCAAATTGTTCACATTAATTAAAATTTAATAAAAGGAATGGTGTTAGCCATTTAAGGGCAGCTTTCAAAGCCAATCAATCTTTAAATAATATATTTTCTTAAGTAGAGAGCACAATGATGCCAAAAACTCTTTGCTTGCACTCTAGCAGAAACAAAACTGTGTAAATGATCAAATTGAAATATCAGTAAAAAATGTGTAAAACCCAAATAAAAAAAGTGAATATGGTATATAGTTGAGCCTGCAGTATTGACTTGAAGCACACAAAAATGTATTTGTTGACTGACAAATGTTTACCTCTTTTGAAAACTAACAAAAGCATTCAATATTTGAGTTTATATCACAACTCTGCAACTGTTAACAAATTAAACCGACTTGATTTATTGTTAAATCAATACAAAAAGTAAAACTGTCTGACATTTTTTTATATCACTTATGAACAAATTTATCGTGCAACAAATGTTATAAATTATGACAAAATGTACAAGTCTTCAGAATGAACTACACAATACATGCTATTATAGAAATTAAAAATACACATTAACAAATATTTTAACCCACACTGCAATTCTAAAAAAAAAAATAAATCATATTGACACTAATATCTTTGAATCAGTAATGGTTTTAGTGTTTGTCCAGTAATAACAGTACCAGTAGTTTGTGTGAATTTGAGAAAATGATGTTAATGTGTATGTCTATTACCTGACCATTACAACATACAGGAAACATGGAATTCATTTCCCCTTCATTTCTCACAACCATTTAAAACATTCAACATTTGTATTCTTCTGTACAGAGATATGAAATTGGTGAAAGAACTACTACTACTAGTTGAAACTGAATAGATGAAGATGTTAATGAACTTAAAATATAAATCTTAGTAAACACACACACATACATTATTTGGTAATACACATATGTCCATAATACATTTTCAGAAATATCTAGGACATACATATCTCATAAAAAAATAAAAGATTACACATTCTGGTCAAGAGAACATTTATCATTTTTAAAATTATACTGGTTAAATTTTTTTTTGGGCTATCTTCACATTATTAATAACTATTTAATTTGTGCTTTTTTATATTGAGAATCTGAGTATCACATTATATTTGTATCAACCTTTTCAAAAGTTCAGACTATCATTTTTTGCTAATGTATAGCAGATTAACTACAGACCAGAATCACCTTATCAAAGCACTAAAATTATGAAAATATCTTTCAAGTATATTGATAGATATTTAAATTTAAGATACCTAATCATTGGATAGCAAAATTAAAGAGCAATAAAGGACTATCAAAATCACTAATCAATCCCTTTAAATCAGTTTTCTAGCACACAGAGGATTTTCAAATAAAAACATTACAAAATGACATGACCTACATGAAAATGCAATTTCATGTGGTGCTGACATCATTTAATTATTCCATGTAATTCTTCCTATACAGTGTCATGGAAATGTTTTATGGCAATATAAAAAAAAAATCATAAATTAAGTAGGAGAAAATATCTTTTGTCATATACAGTGTAATTGATTAAGTTTTTCACAGAGGAAATTATTCAAGCTCAAGTCAACTACAATAATATCATGTTCATCTAACATATGTAACTTTTTTTTTTCTTTAAATTGTAAGAGTGAACACAAAAAATAAATTAAAAGTACCAAATTGTAAAATATTTTGTAGTTTCAAAGTTATTACATTTTGTCATAAAAATATGGATCGGAAAAAAAAAAAAAGGCCTTCTAATGCTTTTTTTTTTTTAATTGTTCGTTGGAACCATTAACTTTTCTGTATTAAAAAGAACAAAGAAAACATTTCAGTTTAGATGATGATTACAATTTAGGTTTGGAACATGATGATTAAAGCAGTTTAAATGAGATGTTCGGCTAATGTCTAAAGCTGTGAGTCATACAACTCTCTCCTCCTGAGGAGGGAGTTGTAAGGACAAGGTTGCCTGTGTATCATGCTGTGGAGATTTGTCTTCATCCTCCACTGTCACATCTAAATCCTCATTGGCAGTGGGAAGAACCACCTCTGAATCCATTGGCACCAAGTCATGGTCACCTTGAACAGTTTCCTCTGTGGCTGCTAGTCAATTGACAGCCAATTCAACATTTATGAACTGTTTGAGTCTTTCTAGGTATTGACCATATAGTTCTACATCATTATGGCCTGCACCTTCCACCCACAGTGGTTCAACTGTTCGTGGACAGCGTTCATATATAGTTAAACCATGTGTGAAATCTATAACTTCGTCCTCTGTACCATGAATGACCAGAACTGGAGATGTTATTTTGGGCACTTTGTCTATGCTGAAATATTTAAAGACAAACATTAGTACAAGTATGAACTAGTTTATAAATAACATAGCTCAAAAATAATAAACTAGAACAAACTTTTAAATTAAAGGTTAATATTAAGATATTTCAAGGTTCTTATTGTTTAGGGTATCAAGGGGATGTGCTCCCATAAAATACTTCTAAATGATGTGTGGCTCAAACAACATCAAACCCAGTATCTACCTGCTCATGTTGCTGTGATACTAGACCAGGGAAACTGTATTTACTAATGGTAAAGTGGTGAATGAAAAACAGATAATCTGGTGCCTCTAAAACCGAGAGCTACAGACAGATGTAGCTTGTCAACTAAATAAGCGAAGATACTCATTTCAAATCTCAGCTGCACTGGAGTGCTAAAGAAAAAATCTGGAGAGGAGACCTTCAGACATTCTAAAAACTAGATCGGTATTTCCCAGACAGCTTCAACATCTTAACTGGTACTACACAGAATCTAATTTTTAACAAGAAAAAGATAGGGATCATGATATATGAAGAGGCATCTCATGTTCCTTCTATTTAAGGCCTCTTGGTTAACTCTTGCTACGTTCCTGTAAACCATTTAACAACTGATTCATCGGTGCCATCCAATGTCTCCCAAGACATGATGAATATGTTATATATATATGTGTGTGTGTGTGTGTGTCATGGTTATTTTATAATTTAAAAAAGAATGTGTTTACAAAAGTGTATGTACAAGTTCTAGGAAATTATGACACTAGTTAGCTGGGCAAACTACAGTTGAAAATTATTAACATTATTATAAATACACACTACATAAATCTCTGAACAATACAAGTACAAAAAAAAAAAATCTATGTTATGAAGAAACATGGTAAAAGATGATTAATAACATTTCCAAAACCAAAAATGTCATTATTTTTATGGAATGTAAAATAAAAAGTATTTTATATAGTTCTGTTTTACACTGGATCTATTTATTAAGTAGCCATGTGTATAAAATCTATTAAACAATATTTTTTAATTTTGTGTCTGTGTTAAATTCATAGCATAACAACTGATAAATAGAATAATAGACATTAATACCGAACTGGTTGAAAAAAAATATTTTAAGTGGAAATTAAGCAGGTGGTCAAGATTTTTTGTGCTAAATTTTCTGTTACCTTGGAAAAGCATCAAAAAACCAGGTCCTTTTGGTTTCTGGGAAGGCAACTCTCATACCGGACATCAAAGGTGAATGTAAAATAACAGCTCCAACTTCATATCGAGATGCAAGATCTATAGTTGGCACAGTACCTATACTTTGACCATATAGTATAATGTTCTGTGGACTGATTCCGTACCTTGTTCTCAAGGCTTGCCATGCTGCATCAATATCTGCATAGATATTTTTCTCTGATGGTTTTCCTCCACTGGCACCATAACCAGAGTAATCGAAGCTAAATATGTTACAATTAATTCTTGACCCTAGCCCAATATAAAAGCTACTCATCTGTCCTAGATCAACAGCATTACCATGGCTAAAAAGAATTGTGAATTTGGCATTTGGTGTACATCTAGCGAACATGCAAACTATTCGGTTATTTTTACTTGTTCTGGTATAAAAAACTTCAATATTGTCAAGTTCTCTTTGACTATACTGCCATTCTGCTCTCTCTGTTAGGTGTAAACTGTAACGGGACCCAGTTTCGTCAGATATGAGATCATATGTTTTTTCTGGTGGCAAAAATGCCAATTTAGCTGCGATTCGTGCCGGACAAGGGGGGCAACAAAAAAGGCAACAAAGCTCACTAAATGATAAGCCGTTCATAGTGTTACTGTAGAGTTGATAATGAATACTCACACTCACTGATACTAAATTGAAATAATTTAATCTAGATCCAATTTTAGCCTAAATATAGATCTACATCCATCTTTTAATTAAAAAACGGCTAAACAACATAATAAAGCTGCCAATAACGAAGAAAATAATCACACAGAATGGTTCGGAAATGTATAATTTATACAACGAAAGGACTTCCTTCTCCCTCTTCTTTCAAGTCCTCAACGCCATTTAATGACGTCATTCCGGAAGAAGCACGGCTTCATTCAACACAATTACATTGTTAAGTGACACTAAGACTGCTTTTCATAGCACCAAAAATAATATACAGTAACAAAGAATATAGATCTAGATGTCTAGATCTATTTAATGAGCAAAAACAATCAAAACTAAATAAAAAATATATAGATATATCATTATATGCTCGTTTGAATTTTAGTTTAAATGATTTTTGAGACATACTTTTCATTTGAAATTCTTAACTGGATCTAAATACAATCTGGCAGATTAATTTTAATTGTACATCTGACTGATTTTTAAGTGTTACGTGTAGATCCAGTTCAGAAAGTTTAGATCTAGCACTGAAGTACCTAACATTGATAGATCTTGACTAAAATAAAACATTGTTAACTTAAAGATCTAGATCTATTTAACATTTAAATCTACATCTTATAACATCTATTTATCGAAACTCGATTCGAGTAGACTTGTGTTTGTTGAGCTAAGGGCAGCACAACAACCTGCCAGATACATGAACCCCCCCCCCCCCCCCCATAACGCTATTGTCCACAAAAGATATTGGACCATAGCGCACATAAGCATGCAAAAATGCGCTTTTTAAATGCAATTTACAAAAAAAGACCAGGCGCAGAATTTCCATTGTATTTTAAAAAATCTTATACTAGACATATTTTATCCTCGGGTCTTTATTTGCGTATTACTGTTGATGTAGTCACTGAGAGTGTTTTATAAACAATGAAACGAAATAATTTTCAGTACGCGATTCATGAATGAATATAGCCCTATCTCAAAACGGCTTCGCAGCTTTCGTAAACGAATGTACTAAAAATGCTTTAGAAAGCCAAATTTGAATGTTAATTTGATCAAAATATGAAATGAATGGACTATAATGAGTATAATTAGTATGTTTCATGTAGTTTTCCTGGCCAGCTCAGGCAACCCATCCCATGCTCTAATAGCACTAGGGAAGAAGGAGCATTTGTACAAATTTGTCCTAGCATATGGGATAAAGAATGTGTCTTTATCTTTGTGTCTTTCTGAGTATTTTATTAAATTTTGTATTTGAAGATTATGGTTCAGTGTTTTATGTATAATTGCTACTAATTCTGTCCTTTTTTAAAAGGTATATTGATTTCAATATGGTAACCGGTACCATGCTCCTACATAGGAGGTCAAAAAAAAAAAAAAAAAAGGCTTTCAAATAATTTTGGATAGCCAAGGGTTGTAGTTGTTGATAGTTTAAATTGTAGTTCATAATTTCTGATATTCTTTTTGAAAATATTGAAACCTGTTTTTTTTTAAAATCTTTGGGGGGGCCAATTTTGTAACCTTGTTATATTTATTTTAGTTATGACGATTCGTTATAAAAATGACATGAAGGCATATAGATCTAGGTGAAAGTTATGAATATGGATCGCACTACGAAAAAAAAAAAAAAAGACAGTTCTACATCTCAGCTTATTGAGTCCATTAGACCTATGTGAGAGATTACCGACATTTGCCATTTCTAAGTTTACGAGGAAGACAATTCTACTTGTTTAGACTCTTATTAACGAGGCTATTGCTCCAGTTAATTCTGTTGGTTTGGCCAATAATTATGCATGCTCTGTTTGGGACCTCGCAACTCAAGAAAACATAATTAATGTTCATCTTAAGAAACTGGAGCAGACCCAAAATAGAACAGTGAGATTAAAAACAAACGAATATTCACATTTGACTAGAGTAACACCTTTAGTAGGCCTAAAATCATTCAGTCTAGAAAGCCTTCAGGATAGAAGACGTATATGTAGCCTAAAGCAGTGGCGTCACCAGGGGGGTGCGGGCGCACCGGGTGACACACATCAGGGGGTAACATCCAAGTGGGAAAAATGCACTTTTCCTAAATGCAACTTTTAAAAATAAAAAAATTCTGCTTCGAATGTCTCTCACAGTTTAGTATCGACATGTTCAAAAGCTTCTTAATTTAATTTTTGACCAGTAATCTTCCTATTATGAGAAAAAGAATACGCTGTAGACGCCGTTAGAAAGAGTTTCTGAAGTTCAGAAATGTAAAAAAACGCTATGCACCCGGGACTTTTCCCCGGACAACTTCGACCTAATAAAATATTCAGAAAGACATAAAGATAAAGGCACATTCCTCGTTCCATAAGCTGGGACAAATTTGTGCAAATGCACCTTCTTCCCTAGTGCTATTAGAGCATGGAATGGGTTGCCTGAGCCAGCCAGGAAAACCAATGACTTGGCAGAATTTAAGTCATTGCTTAACATGCATTGGTGCAGGAACACGCGTAGGACGTAATCATCTTCTTTTTTTGAAGTAAGGTCTGTATTTTATAAGATAAGATAAGGTGAGTTATTAATGAACTTGCTATTGTAGCCTACGTCAGTTATGTTGATACCAAGCTGACAGAATTAACACAACAATGTCATAATTTCTGATATTCACACATAAAATGTTTATTAAGACATTTAGGTAACCCAAAGGCACGCGCAAGTTCCTTCTATTAACAAGTAGCCTACTATTATAATAGGCCTTAGTCATTGAATAGGCCTATGAGTAAGGCTTCCTTCAATCGCGAAGCGACCATGATTATACATCATGGAAATGAGGGCCTGTCCATTAGTTTTGGTCGGAACGATGTCGCTGTGACAAGTCAAAAGCTTACTGTCAGAGTCACTCAATTTTATCACAGCATTAATTATTATTATTTATTATTTATCTATTTTATTTTAACTAGTTCCCCGTCCTATCCCCAATTTCATCATCCGCCCCCCCCCCCTTTTCCTCTTTTCGCTAGAGGAAGTCCACCACCTTGGCGATAGCTAGGCCGCGGCTTTCACTTATCTCCCCTTGATTGAGTCCCTGGACTATTTCATACATTCTTACTCTTAGAGGAATACCTGGTGCCTCCCTCAGGTGTCTGCCTATTTGTTTGCAGAACCTCAAGCTAGGACACAGCCAGCTGCGACCCAAGCAGGACAATCTGGTAAGTTCAGAAGACAAATTGACATACTCTCTTATTAAGTGCAAGAGTGGTGATTAAATATAGTATCGATTAGAGATAGATGCAAACCCTCCCCCTTTTTATTCTTCTATGTAAATATTTATGTAAATAAATATTTCTCAATTTTTAACTTTGTATCTTTCTTTCCTTGCTTGTCTCGTTGCGTGCCTGCTCCCGATTTATATGCTGATAGGTTGGTGTGTGATAGCTTCAAAAATAATCACCCCCTAGACAACTAAACCAGCCAAACACATGTCACTTTCGCTAACCTGTCACAGTCGCTCACACAATAGTTCCCCCCTCCACGCAGCTGATGTAGCCTACCTATCCAAAGGAACGGCAAGTGCCGATACAGTATGGAGTCAGCGGCGTCGAAGGCTCTGCCAGGGTGTAGCACAGGGTGCCTTAGGCAATATGCATAAATATGTCCAAAAATAAATACAGAAATAAAACGAAAAAGCTGTGTTTGACCCTGATGTATCTGGTGCCTGTTTACCCGAATTGCTAACTAAACAGCGATACCGGTACCACAAAAATGAAAGAAAGTTTGTGTTTAAAACCAACCAGAGTTTATGAAGGATATAAACTCGGATCATGGATAGTATGCAACAGAGTCAAATTCGCTCATTTTCATAGTCTAATCATGCCTGCCGGAGGGAGGAAACAACCATAAAAGGAGATCATGTCCTCTCTTTGGCGGACGTCTGGTATACTTACGACAATGGGAATGGACATGATCAACAATCTCATGTGCACTACCTGTTTCTTAGTTTTGGAATTGGTGTCTGATTCTCTTTTCCTCTACTCCTGGTGTTGAATCCAATGTCGGTCGGGGTCTCGGGGATGCTTACAGTAGCCTAATTAGTAAACATATTTTTTCCCTTTAGTGTGTGTGAGAGGTTTGTCTGTATGTAGGCCTATACTTTTCTTCCAATGTTTCTAGTGGTATTTCTGAATGCTTGCGTGGTCAACTTCTTTTCACTAAGTTTGTCAGCAGTCTAATTTCATTTCCCTCAATATGCTTCAACTTAGTCATTGTTTAGGCCCAATTGTGCTGTTAAGGCTTCGGACGTAAGCCCTCTTTAGATGTACTGGTAATATATAAATATGTTTATTTAGAAATAGAATGCTTTTTTATATATTATTTTTACAATTGTTATGGTATTTATATTCCGCCTCCTCTCTTCTTGCTTGATCAGAAATGAAATAATATATGTACATAAGAAGCTTATTTTGTAAAAAGGGTTTTGTATTTAGTTCTATTGTTCCTATTTGATGGAGGGGGTGTCAATAGTATCCTGGGCAAATTGCATGATGTAAGGTGTGGTGGAGGAAGTTGACATCTTGAGATATGAAAACGATTAGAATACTTATGATCATGTCACTGAAAACTTATCTCCTGATGGCCATTTTCACTTGATCTTAAAACCACCGTTCTTTCTTGAATGTGGGCGCGTCGTTTTTATTCAATTAAAGCAGACTTCAACCATCCTCTGGAGCCGATTCGTATCGCCTCTATAAGCTTTGTTTTAATCCCCGTTATAACAAAAAGTTTTATGGCCTATAAATAGTGACACTGAAGAAAGTCCAAGGAAGAAATATAGGCTACAACACTGGGCAAGAAATTACAAACCATGTACAGCAATACTAATTAATGGATCGTCTTTAAGATTAACACGCACAGTTATTTTTTACCTAAGCTCTATATCTATAGATGTTACATTTTATATATTTTCAATAACATTCAAATCCATTTGTATTTAATGTGTCACACTTTTTGTCATGTAAGTAAAAATAAACATAGTTAATTTTATACTTTTTACAATTATTTGTTGGATTAGAGTATGAAATGACCAGGGGATGAAATGACCGGGTATGAAGTGAGCGGAACCCTTATACAGTGGGATCTTTTGAAGAGCAGTTTTCTATTTTTTATTACTTTATTTTATTTATAAGTTTTGTCTTAAGTGATCTGATATTGGAGGCACATTTTTTTTTTTATGGATGACAATGTTGGTGTCAGTAAGACGATTTGGTTCAATATTGTTGTAGCTTATAACTCTAGTGCTCTCTCTTTTAAAATTGCTTTTGTAAAGCGCATCTTTCATGTTTATAGCATGCTAAGTGCACAATAGTCCAATATCTTTTGCGGACCAGTGAGGCGGGGGCGGGGTATCTGGGAGAAGGTCTCCGTGTTTTCTTTAGGCGCTCAGCGAACACAACTTAGGTTTCAAACTCGAGCCTTCTTGCTAGGTAACAAGCTGGTGTTTGCCTACCAGACACACATTACGGGCACGACATGACCTAAATTGTGCCGATGTGCCTAAACGCGAAACTCTAACTCACCAGACACACATCCGATCTTATATGTAGCTGGGAGATTCCCAGTGACAATGGACTTTCTCTTTATTGGGTCATTATATCAGAATGTTTGGTTCGCGTTTTCAATGGCATTGTCGCAGAGCTAGGCAACAGAAAAGGGAAATTATCATACTAAAGTAGGCTAATATGAACTGAAAAGATGTTTTTGACGTTTCTTCTACGTGACGTATTACCCTCGAGTAATTGGAAACCCAGAAATTTCAATTTCTAATTTATCTTCTAAAAGTAGCCTACTAAGAACTGGACGTAGAAGAGACTATAAAAAGCGACGCAATCTATTTGAGTCGGCTCGTTGAACTAATGTTTCTATAGTTCACACAATTTTGTGATTCATTCTTCTGATTTAGATGTGTTTTACTTATTGGATTTGTTGATTAAGTGTTCGAAATGTCTGTTTCTGGATGTTCTGTGTTTTTTTGCGGAAACAGCCGTATAACTAATGGACTAACCATAGACGTATAAATATATATATATTTATGGGACTAAATTGACAGCCTTCTTCAGTCAGATGGCTGCCTGGTCGTTCAGTTGGCTCGATGGTCCAGGGTTCATACCCAGCCCGCTGCCATCCTCCGTAGTCCTGCAGGAGGTTTGAATAAGATGTAGATTATCTTCAACTCTGAAGGAACACCCGAAACATCTTTTACATTTTACAAACAAACTGTTTGTGTAAACGCAAGGACTTTTTTTTTTCAACCAAGTTTACGAGTTCCCTCAGCTTTTTGTTTTAGAGAGAGAGGTTGTTGCTTTAAGTATGTTACTAAATGACACAGATTTTGTATAGACCTACGAATCAACACTGACTTTGACCCTAGATACAGAAAAATTCAATATCCATCTTAAACCCCAGTAGCGATAAAAATATTTAAACATCACAGAATCAAATAGGTCTTACGGTAGCCGAAACCATCAGTGGTCCCGCCATTTAAACAAATCAACATATATGAGCAATTGTGGTAATACCCGGTAGCTTTTTTTTTTTTAAAATTAATTCACAAATGACTTGAGATCTTCATCTAGATCCCCTATTGCAAAACTGCAGCAAAACACATTCGTAGAACGGTACGCGACGTTTTGGCGCAAGAATTTCTGACAATAATTTATGAATAACATTTTTTAAAATAATAAACATACGAAAGTACTGTATATAAAGTACACATTCTCCGCCGGCACGCCGAACTATGGATGGTTATCTGGTCGTGTGGTATGTGCTCTAACCCCATATTTAGAAAAGCTATTGTAATTCACTAGGGTACAGTAACACATAAACTAGAACTGAACATTTATTTCCAAAACAATACCAAACACAAAGAACCTCAAACTAGATTTTCTATTTGAAAACATTTATTTATAACAATCATGTAGTTCTCTCAGGCAGTCAACTACAATCACCTAGTTTCTTTCTCATTATAAACAGTCTGGGCATGATATCAATTAAAAATTAGGCTATATACATTTCACAAGCATTAATAATCAGCACATAAATATAAAACAATGTAAACAAAAAATTAGGACTGTGTTTCAAATCAATAATTATTTTCTAAAAAAAAAAATGGAAATGTAAAAAAAATATATTATTATGAATGTTTTCTCCCACAAAACAACAACAACAAAAAAAAAAACAATATAAAAAAACAAACATCATATGTTAAATAAGCTTTAAGATTATTTTCCTCAGCTTTATGATAAATGCTCTCATACTTTGTACAGTGTTAAAACTATCTGCTTGCAATATTTAACACACGCTCAAAATAAATATTGTTTTGCTAGTCAGAAATAACAACCCCGTGTACATTTAGCGAATGTCTTTTTAGATGATGTTTGTGGGTGAACTTGCCATGGCACAGCTGACATACAAACCTTTTACCCGCATGTGCCTCAGTATGTTTCTGAAGACCACTGGCAGAGAAAAATCCCATGAGACAAAGTTGACAAACAAAAGGAAGATAACCAGCTCCTCTGTGCTCAGAGTTCATATGTTTCTGATACAAAATTCTAGACTCTATGGGAACACTACAGACTGGGCAAGTGGTTGCCATGTTTGAGTCTAAAAGCAGCTGCTTCAGTGAGGGATTGTCTGGGTTTAACATGGTACCAGTATGACTTTCTTGAGGGAAAGGAGAACACATTTTAGAAGAGAAATTTGTAGCTGTCTTATGTAGGGAGCTTGAAGATAAATGCTGCTTTGATGCACTCATCCCATAAATCAGATCCTTGTATTTCTCATAATCTGAAATAATTATATACAGTTACAAACCATGAATGAAGAAAAGGAGATTGAATACACTCATGAAAACACCTGGTAATTCAGAGAATAAAACAAAATTTTCATTTTCTTGCAAAGTCAAAGTACTTATTTTATTTAACACTGTTTTGATTTGCAAATAAGAGTACCAATATTGTTATGTTATTTATAAGAGAATAAAAACCATTATCAATGAAAACAGAGAAAGCAAAAAAATATTTAAAACAATATGAAAATTAAAAGATCATCTACTGTGTGCCCCTCTTTTATTTTGTTTACAAGCTTTCAAATGACTGTTGTAAAGATCAGATTCAAAGGTATTAAATGTGCAGCAGACAGTACACAGCATCATTTTATGGACATTGGTCACATGATCTTTTAAGTGGTGCTTGTGCTTAAACCTAAACTCACAAATAGGACACACAAAATTACGCCCCCTGTGAGCCTCCATGTGAAAGCCTAGACCACCTCGACTCCTAAATGCTTTACCACAGATAGAACAGTTAAACCGAAGATGATAATGTGACATGTGCCACCGATAGGAAGCCAAAGTGTAAAACTCCACCCCACATTGTACACATCTCACAGGTGCCGAAGTAAAAGAAGAGTCAAAAGGAGGGAATGAAATTAAATTTGAGGATGCTGAAAATGGTGTCTTCAATGAATGATGCTGCACATGTTGAAATGCTCTGCTGTCTTGTTGTTCCACAGGTTCTGAAATACAAAAAACAACCCTGTATACAAAATAAAACATATCAATGCTTGAGGACTTTTCTAAAACATTTTAATGGACATTGCCACACTTAATATTGATCAATCAAAATAAAAATGCAAGTTTGAAACAAAGTCACCAAGATGAATAGATTCATTTGCAATACAAAACATGCTGATTAAACTCATCACCAACACTAAATGTCTCTGAGCAAGTAGGACATTGTGCTAATTTATGAATACTCTTGAGATGGGTCTTTAAATGTCCTTTTTGTTTGAATTTGAAATCACAGATGGGGCACATAAATTTCCTTCCTTCATGAGCTTGCAAGTGGTTACTTAAGCCTGAAGATGTTAGAAAGCCTTTTCCACAAAGAGTGCAACTGAATGGCATTTCATACTGGTGAAATGATGAGACATGCTGTTTTATAGCACTTTGAGCCATCACCTTATGGCAATGTGGGCATTCTCCATTTAAGATAGAGGAAGGCTTATCTTTCAGATGGATATACTGGGAGAATTGTTGAGGATATTCATTAGATGAGACTGGATAATTAAAATCATGATGACCAAGTCTCCTTTTTCCTGAAAGTATAGATATAAATATATTTATAATACCAGTTATTTTGTTGGTCTAGTTTTAACTGTATTATAGTGAAATACGATATCAATATTTAAAACAGTGTAATAAATGCTGATCTATTTCTGGGCCAAGACAGAAGATTTGCAAACAGGATGAGCACTGTGTTTTTCCATGAACATTATTTAAGTGACGCTTTACAATGCCTTTCTGAGATAACCGGGTACCACAAATAGGGCATGGGAATGTTTTGCCCTCATGCACTTGTTTATGAAAAGCAAGTCCAAGTTGAGTCTGGTAACCTTTACCACATAAAGAACAGACATATGGCAGCTGATCACCATGAAACTGAGAAAGATGTACTTTTAGATCATGCTTAATAAAGAATGTCTCTGGGCAGTAATAACAATGAATGGCATTGGGGATCATAGGTATCTGCTGATTTATGAAGTGTGGACGTCCAACTGATTTATTCTTGTCTTTCAATGTCATTTTTCGAAAACCATCTGCTGAAGTGAAACTGATATTTGTAGTGTTCCCTGAAATAGATGGAAGAATAGTTCAAACAGAATACAAATATACTGCATGGACACTTGGATAATGACATTAATTCAATCATAAGTCATCATATATATTGGTATACATAAACATATACAGTTTTAGTTTGTAAAATGTTTGGCTTGAAATCATTGCTCATGAGATTATTTACAATGAAGTATATGTTTGTCATATTCTAAGCCAAGTCTAAAAACAGCTAAACACACAGGGCACTGTGCCATCTTGTGAACACCTCTAAGATGCATTTTAATAGTTCCTTTTTGTGTAAATTTTGAATCACAAATCGGGCACAGATATGATTTTCCTTTATGACCTTCCAAGTGGAGGTTGAGGCCTGTGTATGTTAAATAACCTTTTCCACAAATCTGACAAATAAAAGGTAGTTCAATCCTGTGCGTTTGTGATGTGTGGGCATTAAGACTGTAGTAATCATAAAACACAGCAGGGCAATGAGAACATCTTATAAGGCTTGGAGTTTTAATATTTCCATGAGATTCTCTTGAGTAAGAAGGTCTTGCCAATTCAACTAAGGGCCTATTAGGTTTCTGATGCTTTTGTAATTTATTTTTTTCACCTGAAAGTAAAAGATTGCAAACTATTCATAGGAAAATAAATGATCACGAGGAGTAAATAGTAAAAAAAAAAAAGTCAAGTGTAGTAGTTTATGACAATAATGAATCAATACATTTTTTAAGGGAAGAAAAAAAAATACATTAGAAAGAAAAATAAGAAAAACATTTCTATGTAGGAGTACATCTTTAAAACACAATATACATTGATTTTGTCTTATGTACAAGTAAGAACATGTTCATTAAAGGCTGGACCAATGTTGAGCACAATATAACATGTCGGGCACTGGGCAGATTTATGAACAACTTTCAAGTGTCTTTTTAGAGTGAAGTTACGAGAGAATTTATTGTCACAAACAGGACACAGCACTGTTTTCCCTTGATGAACATCCATGTGATTGCTTAGTCCAGCTTGGCTCTGATAGCCTCTGCCACAAAGATAGCATGAAAAAGCCATGGTTGAACCGTGATTTCTTGAAATGTGAGCCTTCAAATATTCCATGGGCAATATTTGGTAACAAATAGGACAGGTTTCAGTCTGTCCTGATAAGTTACTGCCTAGCACCACACCCCTTGGAAGACTTCGTTGTTCAGATCTCTGCTTTGTGCTTTCATAATGTAAGTAATTTCTTTGACCATGATCTTCTCTAGCTGCACCTGAAAGCAGAGAATTGTTTAAATTCATTTTTTGTTTGTACTGTATACATTTTTGTTAATCTGGAGGCAAAGCACATGGAACAATGCAAGTTACAATCTGTAGGCAAAGCACATGGAACAATGCAAGTTACAATTTACTATTACAGTACAACAAGTGCCTGTTGAATTCGGGGCCAGCTTCCAGAACAAGCAAACATTTAGGACATTGTGATGACTTATGAACAAACTTCATATGACGTTTTAAATGATAATTCCTATTGAATGTTCTTTGACACATAGAACACTGAACCGTTTTTCCTTTATGTAGATCCATGTGGCTAGATAATCCTGATCGACTCTGATAGCTACGTTGACATACATTACAACTGTAAGGCAAATTTAGTGCATGCAAATCTGAATCACACAACTGGTCAGCCGAAGAGGAATGGCTTTGTGACACTTGAGTTTTTTTAATGGGATTGCTGCCAGCAGATGTATCACATGATTGAAAATCTTTCTTAAATTTACTAGTTGTTAGTAAGGTGGTCCTCTTCATTGAATTACAAGGTCGCTGATGCTGACTTAATCCACCTGAAAACAAAGAATAAGGCCAGTGACTTTTTAAGAATGTAACAAATGAAAGAGTTATTATTTTTTACAATATATGATGTGGATATTAAATTCAGGCCCAGTCTTGAAAGTACCATGGCAGTTTGGGCACATTGAGGACTTGTGTACTAATTTCATATGACGATTCATAGTGAAACTACGTGAAAATTTATTATCGCATATTGGGCATTTGAAAAATTTTCCTTCATGCAAATCCATGTGGCGAGAAAGTCCTAGACTAGTTTCATAGCCCCTACCACATATAGAACATGCAAAAGGCATATATGATCCATGATTATGTGAAATGTGGACTCTTAAGTCACTTTTGCTCAATGCTGCTGGGCAATAAGGGCAAGTCAAAGTAATTAATTGCGACAGATATTCATCATCTTTGATGTAAGTAGCTTGAAACACAGTTTTTGTTCCTTTACTGGCTCTTGGTGTGCCTAGTGTATTTCTTCCTACATCATATGGGAATACTCTTTTCTTTGAAGTTTGACCTGAAATCAGAAGAATGTTGAAATTCAGTGGTCCTAATTTTCCCCAAATATAGCAGATATTAAGTGTTGCATTGGTTTAACAAGAAAAAAAAAAGGAAGGTGAAAAGTATATACAAAACAACTTCAAATACAAGTTCAGGATGCAACATATCAAAACCAATAGCTTTTAATGATCAACACTTAACATCATTTTTTAGAAATCACTTTTTCAATAAAAAAAACTCCAATAAGTCTTAGATATGCCCACAGACATGTGCATGCTTTTTAAATTCATCGCCCATTTGAAACAATAAGGAGCAAACAGGACATTGCTCCATGCCATGAATTGTTCTCAAGTGTGACCGAATTGTGAATTTCTGAGTAAATCTGGAATCACACACTGGGCAGTGAAAAGTTTTTCCTCTGTGTGACTGCATATGACGTGCAAGCCCTGAAGCACTTAGATAACCTTTTCCACATAGAGAACAGTAATAAGGCATGCAGTTGTGGTGACATTCCCTCATGTGCACTCTGTATTGTGACATTGGCACGCTTTCTGTACAATAAAGACATTTAGAACATCCTGGGGATTGTGTAGCTCCATAAGCTGCTCCAGTTCTTTGGGGCAATCTTTCTTTTGGACTGCTCAACACATCTGAAACAATACAAAATCCAAAATCTTCCTGTGGTAACTACTGAACAACCATGTGGATTTAATAGGTAAGCAAAAAAAATATGCCAACAGGTGGAAAATAAAGAATCAAAGATAGAAGTTTTCAGTATTTACATTTTCTACGTGTATGTCAAAAGTTTACAACATATAATACACAAATGAGTTTAAGAAGTGACCCAATATTTCTTCATTTGTAATGGCCACAAGAGATAACATGATGATCAAAATCAGGTCCTATTTTGTAGACGCCAGAACATGCAACACAGCGTGCTGAGAAGTGGACCTGTCTTAGATGAGTTTTAATAGAGAACTTGTGAGTAAACTTGGCATCACACACTGGACACATAAATGTTTTTCCTTTGTGAGACTGCATATGATGAGCCAAGCCTCTAGCTGTCTGATAACCTTTCCTACACAGTGAGCATATCAAAGGTGCTGTGTTATCTGCGTGATATTTAAATATGTGCTTGTTGAGATAAGTTGGACTTGCAAAATTATCAAAGCAGTGTGGGCATGAAACATCTGTAGAAATGTTTTGAGACTTAGACAGGGGCTGAAGTAACATTGATGAACTTGATGATGGATTATTCACTCCAAAATTTGTCTCAAAATGATTATTGCCCTTTCCCCCTGAAAGAGAAATATTTATCCATTTAAAATTGTTGCATCTTTCATATGATGTATTTAAATGGTAACATCCATATGTATTAAAAGTGTTTGTGTAATTTTTAAACTCAGTTACTGTTACATATTTAAATAGCCTTTAATATAAATTCTTATCTCAAGATCTAGCCACCTCTTTATATGACTTTAAAAACATCTGATTATATTTATAATCTCATCTTTAATTAATATGATGCAATGAAGTATTCTTTGATTTATAAGTACTCATTATCTAATATTTAAAAAATACATATTGTGGCCAGAAATGCATTGAATGTGAATTCAGTCTGTAAAATTAAAAAGAAACGAACACTTTTTCAGGTTACATTATTAAAATTGTGTGCATAATAAAACAGAATTCAAGTCAATAGTGATAGAGATAGAAGTTTTGACATTGGCCTTTCAACTAACATTTTTGTTTCTACCTATAAAATAAGAAATACGCTTTTTGTGATATGTTCCACTTTCAAAAAAAGAGCATCTGTATTGCTTAGTTGTTTAATATACTTTATTGTTAAAATGTGTTAGCTTCAAAATCAATAGATCAGTTTCCTCATCAAATACTATAAGTTACCTTTTTTTTTTAAATATTAGTAATAGGTAATGTAGCACATTTTTAAGTGCAACACATTCAGCGACTACCTTCTAATGAGTCAGCTCAATATTTATTTTTTCTAAATCATACCAGAGTATGTGCTAATATGTACACGTATCAAATGTATTATTTCTAAGAAACATATTTTATGATTGTGTTCTATCTTGTTTTATTGCATACACCCATAAAACCATCAAGCTGACAACATTGTAAAAACAGAATATATATATTTATAAATAAAAAAGAGAATAGAAGTTATGATTTATTTTAAATATCACTTTATTGTTGTTGAAATGACAAGCACAATTCTAAAATACTAAAAACATTTTATTTTACTGCGCTATACATTATATACAGTAAGAAAACAAAAAAAGAATAAATGAAATAAAAAAGGGTTCTATCAATCTGGAATCTTAATTAGTTGTAATAATTAGTTTTAATTTATTTAGTAATAAACTTTAAAATAAAGTAAAAATTTTTTTTTTAGTTTATCTTATCATGAATTTTAATTATATCAATATACATGTATAATATATAAAACAACAGAAGAAAAAAATATATGATGTTTAAGTGTAAACATTAATTTTAATCCAATAATTATAAAATTATTTTTTTTTTCTTAAAAATAACATGAACAGAAAATACCAGTTCAATCTTAGTTCCTAGCACATGTGTCAACTTGTATTTTATTATGTAATTTCAGTGACTGCTTTACACCCAAGTTATCCACTATTGGTGTTCTAATCATGATTAAGAATAATAGTTGAGTTTTGTTGTACATTTAAATAATGAACATTGCAAAATATATCAAACAACAAAGATAGCACAATACAAAAATATTACTAGAATAGTACATATCTATAAAATTAAAACACACCACTATATTTCACAAGGTAGCTGCAATTGGATAATTATAATTAGTGGTTTCAATTTATATTAAGTGCAGTTTAAGACATGACTATTGTAATCTGCACCCTGGGCAAATATACCAGAGCACGAGAGACATTCAACAGAGTTGTGGACTTTGCGAAGATGTGTCTTGACAGAGAACTTTCTAGTCAGTTTGCACTGGCAAATAGGACAAGCAAAAATTTGTCCTTGGTGAGCCTGCATATGATAACGGAGTCCCATGGCAGTCTGGTAGCCTTTACCACACAGAGTACATGAGAAAGGCATAAGATAACCATGAACTTTGGAAAAATGGCTCCTCATGCAAGAATGGTCTGTAAACACTTCAGAACAATGAGAACATGAGATCTGACCCTGAGTGAAACTTGTAAATTTCACATTTCTACTAGAGTCGAGATTGGCAACATATCCCATATATTTCAAAGGTGGACGGTGTCTACGTCCTTGACGTCTATTTATTTTCTGATTATGTCCTTGATGTCTATTTATTTTCTGCTCTGAAATAAGAAAGTGTGAAAAAAGTCACCCATACAGGAAAACAAATTTAACTATCACAAAGTAAGATACAATTGTACACATTTAAAAGAAAATATAAAACAATCTGATCAGAAATTATTTGTCAAGGTGCAGATGTCAACATATATTCTTATGCTTTTTAAATTATTTTTTTTTGATAAGGTCATGGTTTGGTGCATAACTGTACATGATGGTTATAATCTTGAAACTTAACTAGAGCTGTACATTTTGGACACTGTCGAGCATTATGCACACCCATCAAATGCGATTTGATTGAGCCTTTTCTTGTAAAACGGGCATCACAGATCGGACACAAGAAGGCTCTCATCTCATGAGAGGCTTGTGTATGATAATATAGTCCAGAGGGACTTTGGTAGCCCTTGCCACATTGTTTGCACACATAGGGCATTGTGCCCCCATGAATTTCTTTGATATGAGTTTGGAGTGCTAACCCATCTTGAAAAATATCTGGACAAAAAGTACAGCAGTGATTTTCAGCAGCAGATTTATTAGGCCGTGCAACAAATCCTAATATTGTTCTTGTCATTTTAGAAGTGTCCAATATCTTTTCAACACAAGACAACTGCCTGTGAAAATTGTCCTCTGAAAGAAAAGAAACGAATCATCATTGGGTTAGCCCATTTATCCCTTCATACAACTGAAGATTATTTGTATAATGTTGCTTAACTGTTAGTTTAGTGCATATTTTAAAACATTTAGTTTAAGAATTCACACAATTGAGCATATGAGAGTCATATTCTGGTCCAATCTTCAGAACCTGAAAACACTGTGGACACTGAGAAGACATGTGTATTCCTTTTAAATGTGTCTTCATGGTACTTTTTTGAGTAAACTTTGAGTCACACACAGGACACATAAATGTTTTGCCTTCATGTAAATGCATGTGATGTTTAAGCCCAGAAGAGCTGGCATAACCTTTACCACAGACAGAACAAGTAAATGGCATACTTGCTCCATGAAAGTGGGACAAATGAGCTTTCAAGGCAGCCAGATCAGGCAAAACTTCTGGACACAGCATACATGAAATTATATTTCCAACGAGAGCCTGGTAACTGGGAAATGCTTTTAGAAAGTTTGGATCCATAAACTCGTTTGAAGCCCTATCCAGCCTTGCATGCATATCTGCAATATCTGGTCTGGAAAGCAAATCTATTGCATCCGGTCTGGATAGCACATTTCTAGCATCTGGCCTGGATAAAACATCTCTAGCATCTGGATTGGGTGGCATATCCCTAGCATCTGGTCTGGGTGGCACATCTCTAGCATCTGGCCTAGATACCACATCTCTAGCATCAGGTCTAGAATGCACATCTCTAGCATCTGGTCTGGATAGCATATCTTTAATATCTGGCCTGGAAAGGGTGTCTCTAGAATCTGGCATAGATAGCAAATCTCGAGCATTTGGGATAGATAGAAAATCTCGAGTATTTGGGATGGATAGCAAATCTCGAGCATTTGGAATGGATAGTAAATCTCTAGGATCTGGCATGGAAAGCATATCTCTAGTTTCCAAGCGAGAACGAATATCTGTAGTATCTGACCGGGAAAGTATATCTGTTGTATCCGGCCTGAAAAGCATATTTCTCAAATATGGCCTGGAAAACATATCTCTAAAATGTGGCATGGAATGCATATCTCTAATATTTGGCCTGGAATTCATATCTCTAACATCCGGCCTGGAATGTGAATCTCTGAGACCATGCCCACGTAATCTTCCATGTCGGTGGCCTCTGTATAATCTACTTCCTGAAAGAAAAAAAATTGGGGGTGCTTTCAAATACTTGACCAATAATTATGTCTTGTTTAACAGAAAAACTTGCTTTAATAAATAAAATAAATTTAGTAACCAAATTAGTTTGATTATACAACTATCAATAAATTATGACACTTAATCAAATTATAATTCATACTATAAATAAAAAAAAAAATAATTAAAAAAAGGCCACAGTTCAATTTACAGATACTAACAATTAAAGATATTTTTAATTTCCCTGGTCACACTGCAAAACATGAGAATTAAAGTCTAGACCAAGAGTAAATATCCCAAGACATGTTCTACATTCCTTTACGCTGTGAACACCCTCAAGATGACGCTTGAGATGATGTTTATGTTGAAATTTAGCATCACACTTTATACATCTAAATTGTCGACCTTTGTGTGCTTCCATATGATGGCGTAGGCCTGTGAGAGAAAAAAAGCCCTTTTGACAAATAGTGCAAGTATATGGGAAAGCACCTTCTTCCCTATGAATACTGTTGAGATGCTTTTGATACAAGATCCGAGTTGGAAACACGTCACCACAAAATGAACACTGAAAAGTGTCTGAATTTAAATAGGGCTTGTAGTTGTCAGGTGGATGAACAATGTCTGCCATATAAGATCTTGACACATCAGATGCTCCAGGAGATGTTTCTGATGATTGCTGTGAATAAATTAACTTCTGTTTCTGTTTTGTATATTGATGTGATAGTTTATTTCTGGGCATGGAAGTATTGTGTCCTGAAACAAAATCAATGTCTGATCTTAGTTGAAAATTAATGTTTTTTTAAACTGTGTTTTCTAGCTTAACCCTTTAAGATGGTCATTAAAATAATGTCTGCATGAAATAAAGGCGAGGAATAAAAATGCATTCAAAAGTTGTGTGTTTGTTTGCTTAAAATGTTAAATTACTCATGATTTCATAGATGAACACGACACTATATGCTGATTAAACTCTTGGCCTTGTTTAAAATATGATTCACAATATCTGCATTCTTTAAGTAAATGAGTTGCTTCCATGTGGCGTCTCATGATAGTTTTGTGCTTTAGTTTGGCATCACATACAAAACAGGAAAATTTTTTGCCACCGTGAGTTTCTTGATGGTATCTTAATCCACTTTGTGTAAAAAAACCATGCTGGCATTCATCACAATTGAAGGGAAGCATTTTGGCACCCTTATGGAATTCATTCATGTGTTTTTGATAGAAAGACTGGTTGCCAATTGGATGATTGCATAAGGGACAAAAGTCTGGAATGTCTGATGCCAACGAAAGAACATCTTTGTGAACAAACTGTCTTTTATCAGTTGTCTGAACCATACTCCTGTGGTCAATATGCTTCTGGAAAATATTCCTAGTTTCTTCATTTTTGATATTTCTGGGATGTTCTGACTTATCTTGTAGCGCAGAGGAACAATAAGATTCTGAAATACAAGATATTAAAGCTAAAAGATATAGTGGGATTTAAAAAATCCTTTTAATTGGATTCTCAACTAAACAAAATTTTCCTAATAATCAAAGCAAATAAAAGAACAGAATAAATAACAACATGATTCACATTAGATAAAAGTATGTTTTACACTAGGCCATGAATAAAAGACTAAGTTTGCAATCAATTATGGTAAATCATATTGTTAATGAAATTTCACTGTCATTTTTTCTGTGTTGCAGCAACAAGTCCATTAACTCATGTAATACTATTTGTAATGCTTATTTCACAAGCTTGTGGACACTGAGTTCATGACGTTTTAAATGATGTTTATATAGAAATTTAAAACCACAAATTTCACATTCAAATTTTCGTCCAGCAACATGAACATGTTTATGTAATCTCATTCCACTTGAAGAAAAAAAACCTTGACCACAAATAGAACAAATAAATGGCAATGCTTGTGCGTCTTTATGATACAAGTTCATGTGGCGTTGCAGTGAAAAATAGTTCAGAAAAATCTCATTACATAAATTACATCTGTACTTGCAAGCTCCATTGTAATCAAGAATTTCAGAATAAGCCTGTGAGATTTGAGATGATTGTTTGATAGTACTGCTGCTTAATAACTGATCTACCCTTTTAGTAGGTTCTCTTTTAGTGCCAAGAAAATGTCCCTGACCTACCACTGAAGAACTATTGTTAACCACCAACAGTGAGTTTCTGCTAGCATCCAATTCTGAAAGAAACAAGACAAATCATTCACCTTTTATTTTTTTTTTACAGTGAGCCTGTTAAAAATTTAAACCACCAAGAAATTTGTTCTGTCAAGAGTTTGTATAATAACAATGTTGAAGACTTACAAAAATGAATTAGATGAAATACTACAAGAATCTCAACAAATTTATGTTACTACAGGTCTATATTACTATATTGTACACTATCAAATGCAAATTAACTAGACAAGATGCACACCATACAAACTATTTACACAGGATTTTAAAACTATAACATTAACAACTACAAAAAAACTATGCACTTAAAGTGCTGAAAATGCCTATATTTTTCATCATTCAAACATTCACTGTTAAAATCATCCTAAAAGTGCTCCATGACTCAACTTTTGATGAGCTGTCAGTGAAGTTTTGTGGGCATACTTAGAGCCACAAATGATACATTGAAATTCTTTTTGTTGTGCATGTAGTGACAAATGTGACTTTAAGTGGGACTTCTGTTGAAATCCCTTTCCACATATGGAACAGTAATGATAAAACACTCCACAGTGTTTAATTCTATAATGTAGTCTGGCTCCTGATGATGATCTATACTGTTTTCCACAAGTTGGACACGAATACATTTGACTCTCTCTGTCAAAAATGAAGTTAATATCATTATGCCCTTGAGCGATTTGATTACCACTTTGTTTATTAAATGAAGAAATGTTTGCAATGGTGCGCCTCTGTAATTGTGTTATAGTTGCCCTATCTGCAACAAAAAAATGTTAACACTTGATACCATGACTATTATTTTCTTAAAACGTTCATATGTGTTGATAGCCCATGAAACAGTAGAGAAGTCCACAAAAAAAGGTAATGAGTTCTCATTGTTTTTTCTAAGAACTTTCAATCATCTCCATGTTGGTGTAAAAGACCTAATATTAGACACTTGAAGACTCAAATTTTTTGTTACAACAGTTTAAATCACTGCATTTTTTTTAAATAGAAAAAAACAACAACATGGTTTTGATTTTATTATTTGCATATAAAAAAAAAATTATAGCACGAATTTTCACCTAAACGTTTCACCATAATAAACATCATGAAAAATCACAAGTTTTACAATAAAACACCTTTTTTATAATTCTGTTGCACATAAATTAAAACTTTTTGTGGGCCATCATCACATATTAAAATCATAAGTCATTTTTATGAAAAAAAAAAATGGCTGTTTTTAACAATTTCTTTTAATACACAAAAAAATGGTAAACAACTTCAAGGTTATAACATATCAATGACTTAGTATTGAAAGAAAATGTATTTTTAAAGATGGCATTTATTTCTTTGAATTTAAAATTTGAAAATATTGTCCTCTATTTTTATATATATACATTATTACATGTAAAGCAACAATTATACTATAATGGTTAAATATAACTATAGTAGAATTTAAAAAAAATCTCTAACAGATGTCAAATATTCTCACCTGCTTAATGCTGTAGAAAATTATAAGTTAATCTAGCATGTCTGATTTTGCTATGTAAAATGATTGTCTCATTCCTTGTTGCTACAACAGCTTAAATCAAACAATAGAACTAGGATTTTATTAAAAAGCAGATAAAACAAAGTTTTGAGTCGTGCAGCTAACTGAACAAGTAAGAAAACATAACATTTTATTTTAATTTTCTATAAGTCATTAAATACTATATAATATAATAAATATTTTTCAATAAAAACACACATGCAATGATGTAGATTTTTCATCTTAAAAAGCAGCATGAATCTTGATATGTTTGTGAAAGCATTTTTTTTTTAGAAAATGAAAATACATAAAAAAAAAAGTTTAGAACAATGGGATAATGATATTCTTATTTCAGCAATGACTTGTAAAGAAAATAAATTTTCAAGTAACTCTGCATACACAATATTAGATACAAAAGAAAATGTGATATTTTAAAGTTATGCCAAAATCAAAAAGTAGTTTACAGTATTTTTAATCAATAAATCATATTTTCTTTAAGTGCACTTTGGAAAGAGAAAGTACATTTTCAAAAAGGTTATCAGCATACACTTACTTGTTGCATATTACATAAGATAATAAATTAATCTTAATAGAAGTAAAAATAAGAATATTCAGACAAGAAAGGAAAATAGTTTTATTATTAATATTACCAAACAAAAGGAAATTAAGTAAAATAAAATAAATCAGTAGACAATATGATACAAATACTAGTTGAAATTCAAATTATAATAAATAAATGAATTTGAATGCCTTAAAAATAGCAATTTTAATATAATAATATATCTTTATTTGCCAACTTTAACATTTAATGAAATGGACCTATTCTTTTTTATATTGCAAAATCTAATACCTATTTATAGGCACTATGTTACATCAACAAACATTTGTCTCACAAAAAAGGCCTGCACACTGTATCGAGAAAGTATGACTAATACCAAGTCTATAATTTATTAATATGACCCCAACTTGTATATGGCCCCATGAATCTGCTATTTGGTAAGCAATATAGGTTCAAAGGCAGGTTTTGATTTTTTTAGCATTACCATGATCCAGCACAATAAAATTTTCCAGAACTATTTATTATTTTTTATTTAGTTTTGCAGGCTCATTTTATGTGTTGTCTTTTTGAGACGTTTGAAGTTTTTTCTGTTGTTTATTTAATGAAAAAATATTCTGCCAATATTTGCTTTTAAGAAGAAGAAAAAAAAAGGAACGTTACAAAGAGACTTGGTGTTTTTCACTTACATTCAATATGTCAATAAGAATATAACAGAAACTTCAAACTATCAACTATAATCCTCTCCTCATTATTAGTCTATAGGTGTAGGGAAGAACGGGTGCAAGTGTCTGTCAGTACTCAGTACTCCAGTGAGATAGTATGACTAATAGATATTAAATTATTCTAACAGAATGTAAAAGTGTTTGTAATCTTTTACTACCCTCATAACAGTGACTTTTTCACAATTAGCAGTAATATATTGTAGAAATACAAAGGACTCCCTTGTGGTGCTCAGCCTCTGGAGGCACAACACCAGGGGTAATGAGGCAAAGACCACCTAAAGAGGGATGTGATTACATGATCATCTTGGTGATGGCTGACCTTCGGATTAGGGGCTGGTGAATGGCCAATCAGAAGGGTTTAAAGAAGCCTCCAAGTCACACCAGTGCTAAATAACACTAAATACTGCCTATTACAAATCTGTTAACAAAATGTATTTTGTCAGAATTAAAGAAATTTTTGGTGCATGTGAGTGTGAGAACTTTTCGTTAGTTTAAGTTCAGAAAAAACTTTCTCAATGAATGAGACTACAGCAGAAAAGACTTGGATGGGTTGTACTGGTAGCTTTGTGATATTCGAAATCTTGTGACCAGATTGACATGAGAAAATTTATTAGCATTAGTGATAGCTCACTGCTTATATAGAAGAGTATTATCACGTGTGGTACACGCTGCTGAGGCTCCTTTTTAGGGGCATGTGTTGTGCGCAATTAACTGGATGAGCATTATGATGAGGAGCATGATTTGTGATAACATATATATGGTAAGACAATGAGTTCCTATAAGATTTAGTGTTAGAAAGTTTGCAGATTTATTTATTTACTGATAATTAGAACTGTGTTTTATCTAGTAGCATCAACAGTTTTTAGTTGTTGTTTTTTTGTTAGATCTAAACGGGAACAACAGAACACACAATAATAATAACGAAATTTTCTCTTCTCTTTCTAGAGTAGCTAAAAATGATAAAATTATAAGGCACTGCTTTTAATTATTTTGGTGTGATTATACCTATTTCAAATCTACCTGCTACACAATAAATATATTAGTTTAAATCAAAGCACTAATCATTTTCCTTAAAAGATTAGGACTAGAGAAATCCATATCGTGTTTACTTTTTATACGCAAATTAAATAAATCTGAAGTTATTCAAGTGAAAAGCTTAAGTACAAAGAGGCAAATGTATGTACCAGTTTTTATAATATTAGATGGAGTAAAAATGCTGATACTGTATTTTCTTAAACTAATTCAAACAGGTTTTGAGGGTGGAGTCTACATTCCTGGCATGAAACTTAGCCTCGACAATCATCCGGATGTCAATGAAATCTTTTCATCCAGATCTATATTCTATTGATAGATCTATCAATCTATATCAACTCAAGATCTCTCAGCATAAGATGGTAGTCTTGATTTAGACTTAACATTTAGATCTAGTTTTCATCTCACTAATTTGAATCTAGATTAAGACCTCTAGATATAGATATCTCAATTTATATCCAATCTATTCTACTCTAAATCTAGAGTCTAGGCCTTAGCTTGTTCAAGATGTGCAAAGGCAAAGTGCATACTAAGACTCTAAGGCAGCGGTTCTCAACCTTTTTTGCTCGGCGACCCCAATACCATTACCTACTAGGCTGCGACCCATAACTGTAAAATTTATTTCGTTCATAGGCCTATGAAAAATTTATTTTTCTAATAGTATATAATCGCATTGAAAATGTAGGTAGGCATCCAAGATTTATTTTCACATAAACTGACAATAGCAAAAGCTTTATTTATAAGTGATTGTATTTATTGTAAAAATAATGTTGTGCTTAAATTAGAAAAATAAACAAACTTTATGACTTTCATTCATCGACTTTTCTAGTGCATGTTTATTATGTTAATGTAAACTTAAGTGACAATTTAAAAAGGAGGACTAGGCTTGGAAAACGTACATTTGTTAATACAGTGAATTGCGAACGTCAGTTCGAAGATTGACCTTTATTCTGTTTTCCCGGGTGAGAAATTCTCCTAGAAGAAATATAATAATGAAAGGAACCTTCAATATCAAGTCTCTTTGTGAATTAGTCTTAAAGATATGTTGTCAAAAATAGAAGAAAGCGCAAAGCAATCTCAGAACGGGATATGACTGTAAACACCTGAAACAGAATTGTTTAAATCATGGGCGTAGCCAGGATTTTTTTCGGAGGTTGGGGGTGTTTGGGTGGATTTTTTCTTGCCCCCCTCCCCGAAAAAAAATATATACATGTTTGTTTGGATGGATGTGTGTGTTTATGTACATAATTAATCTCTTACATTCTGACCCTTCATTCTTTTGGAAGACGTTTATTGTGCCCTTAAATAGGTTCTTCCTGGAGTTAGTGAAGGGGTCTGGGGGAGCGCCATTTGTGCAGGCACAAAAATATCTTTAAAAAATGAACCAACTTTGACAATAAAATAACGTTCTATATAAGTTGTATCAACAGGTTTCGAAAAAGAAACCCGTCTTTAAAATCACGTAAACCAGTAACTAAACATTGGCAACGTCTTCAGTGAATTCATCAAGTTAGATGCTAAATATTGGAAGTGGAGAAGATATCATTTTCTCAATTACATGATCAATGATTTCAGTAGACAACTCAACAATTTACATGTGAAGAGTTTCATTAGATAAGGAAACTGCACTAAATGTATTAACCGATTCGGCTCCAATCATCACTCGAACAATGTATTTGACAGCTGGCAATATTCACTTCTCGGCAATGGTGTGAGATTTCAGAGCTCTGTCAATTCTGAAAGCCACCAAATAAGAAACCAATTTGTTTTGATTATGGTATATACCACCTGAGATGAATCTGAATCTCTGGACTTCATCATTTTAAAAACTAAAATACTGGATGTTTTTATCTACAAACTTGCATGTTTCAGTTTGGCTTCATACATTCGGCAGATAGAACCTCATTACATGGGAGTTTTTTCAGTTCCTGCTTAAACATTTGAAGTAAAATCTAATCGCCAAAAGTGTCATTACATTTTCTCCTCTAACATCGAGATCTATGTTCCTGGGATATTTTGTAATGAATATAAAACGATGGCGTCATACTAGTTCCGATTGCTCCACTTTACAATCCCACAATGAAGCTAAGCAGCCCGTTTGACAGATAGTAATTTCAAAATATTTATGGTGCGACATAATTTTCATTTGAAAATTATATTTTAAAAAAATACTAAGGTAATTACCAATGGAATAATAAGTCTACCTTCATACATTAATGTTACACTCGCTAAAGGTGCTTTCTGTATCCTCTGGTAATATGTCAGTGTTCTTAATTAATATGTCTCCCCCACTTTATTTGTTTTTATTAATTTGACACTTCAGATCATTTCATGATTTTGTGTCAGTAACAGTCAGACTGTGTTATGTCCCTTTATTTTATTTAGTTGAATGTAAATGTATACCATCTATGGTACAAATGTGTTTGTTACGCTACACATAAAAAACGAAAAAAAAATTCAGAAAACCCAAAATTTTCGAGGGTCATAGGTGACCCCCGACAAATGATCATTCGACCCTGAAAGGGGTCTTGACCCACAGGTTGAGAACCCTTGCTCTAAGGCATGAATAATGATACTGATAGGCCATAGGCTGCCATAGCCGACACAGGCAACCATTCAAGGTCTAATGTCTAGAATTTGGATCTAGATCAAAAGTATTATTAAAATGAAAGAATATAGATCCAGACATCTAGATCTATTAAGAATGATTCAAATCACTGAAGCTCTAGATCAGTGATTCACAAAGTGGTCTATATAGACCCCCAGGTATCTATGAAGACTTCCAAGGGGTCTACAAAAGTAAACAAATAAATTGGGGGTCTATGAGACGTCTATGGGGGTCTATGATAATAGATTTCATTTTTAGTAGGTCGTGACTTTAAATTTTACGTCTCATTAATGTAATTCTGTCATACACTAATATATGATTTGCACCTTAGTTAATCCTTTAAATATTTATCCTGCTTTTCAAACGAAAAATTGTATTTAATTTCAATACTTATTTAAATAGCTTAATTTTGTCTACTTGTAACTAATGTTTAACAAAAAGAAATGTAGACTGCAGCTTTGATTATTTAAAATTGGGATTCATTGCTTCCTTGTCAAACAGGCCTAAATGCCTTTTTTATGATATGAAACCAACAATGCTGGAGGATCATTTGAGACAATACCACCTTAACAAAAACAGATAAAGATTTGAAAAACTTTCGAACAATCAAAGAAAAAGTTCAGAATAGACCCACAAAATCTCTCTTTGACATCATGTTCGAGAAGATGATGGTTTGTGAGCGTCTCACAATATCTTTTTACTTATAGCACAATACGGAAAACAGCATAGGTCAAACATTAATTGCACCAGCCGTTTTACACAAACCTACATCAGATATTAATCAACAAATTTCTTTAAGCAATAATACAGTTCAAGCGCACATCTGTGGCATGAGTTATAAAATTAAAAGTTTCTTATGTAATTCTTTGCAAATTTCATTTATACAGTTTGGGATCAACAGCGTCACAGGCTCTGACAGGGTGTAGCACTATGTGCTCTAAACTGCCTAATGATCGCCATCTCTTTTTTCCACAGGGTGACCCATGAAACCTTTCCCAAGTTTGGGTATAGCTGCAAGGCAGCAGAGGTTTGAGTTCTGTTTTCCTTCTACTAGGTGGGTAGCAAGCCAAAGGTTAATGAAAACAGTTCGTCAGATTCAATATTCGCGCCACACGTGAAAATCAAGAAATACACTACAAACTGCTCTTTGCGATACCTTTTTCAATGATAATTAAGGCAAATTAATTAATTAATATGAAACATAATATTCATAGCAACGGATGATAAGCCTGCAAAAAAAAAAAAAAAACCATTTCCAGTGTGTTTGGTGATTCCAGCAATACATAGTAATTGTTATTTTAATTGGTTTAAATTTGAATTTTATCAATAAAAAGATAGTTCTCAATAACTTAATATGTACTTTTAAATTACTTTTTCACTCTTCAACTCACTACATTTAGAAATATTTTTTTTAAATGTTCATGAAGTTGCAAAAATGTTCAAGTTAAGCAGGTGGTCTACCGAAAATCAGAAAACATGGCAAGGGGTCTATGAGACAAAAAAGTTTGGGAACCACTGATCTAGATCTATAGAGACTTTTAGACTTAGATTCTATATCTAGATCTAGAAATTTAGGGAAAATGAGATGGTTTAAAATTAAAACTGTAAAAAGACCGATTTTGGATGTGCTCTTGTACAAACAAATCAAGAATGTTTGCATTTTTCCATAATATTAAACAGGTTTTTTTTTTTTTTATTGTCAGAGAAATGAGGGAAAAAAATCTTACTTTTTTGTCTGAAAAAATAGATCAGAAAATTCCTATCACTGAATATGATAATAATAGAAAATTTATATTTGGATGTAACTTTACCTAAACAAACTACTAAGTTAAAATGATGTGATATTCTTTAAAAAAAAACAACAACAACTATCCTTTAAGAAAGCAAAATATAAAAAAATATTAAAAACAAAAGACAGCTTATCTAAGGGTAAGAACTCCCCACTTACAATGATATCTCTCAATAATGTAGAAGCCAAATGAGAAAATTCTACATATCTAACCGTATCTGTGACTACTGAAGGATTACTTTTCCTTGTTGGTATCAAACAAAATAATTAATTACCAGTAATTAATTTACTAATTGGCAATTTTTTAAAATTATTGATTCATGAACCAATGTCAACGAATAAATGTGCAAAGTTTCAACTTAATCTGAGAATTTGTGTGGGAAAAATAATTTTTTACCAGGCTTACGACAGAGTGAGTTGATATAAGCTTTGTAAAAAACTGCACATTATTGGGATGCACAGCTTAACTGAAATCTCATTGCAGAATAGAGAAAAGAACACTTAATAGTGAAACTTCGACATTTTAAAATGATTAATGGGACAATTGAATAGCCTGAAGCAAGAATGGCTTATTTGTAACAATGGCTCAAGAGTTTGGACACCAAGTAATGGAAAGATCACTCTTATTTCTGCAAGTCAGATGGAATAGAGTTACCCCACGTAATTTTAGAGGGGGAAAAAAAAGAGAGGGGAGAATAAGTAGTATTCACCTGTGACTAAATAACAGGGCTGGACTTAACCATTGTGACCAAGAAGTCATGAAAAGAGAACAAGTAATCTACTCTGTATTCACCCGCCACTAAATAGCAGGGCTGGACTTAACCATTGTGGGTTATATGCGAAACGGATTTCGCGGGCCAAGTTTGGGTAGGGATACGGATAATAAGTGAAAATTAAGAGTTTGCATTAGAAAATATATTCGTCTTTGCATTTTATTCATTCATTACTACGCACAGAATTACTACTTGCATGTAGCGAAGTCATAGAGTCAGTATATCATAAGAATTCTGTTTTCTACATAGATCACGCTCAATAACAAGAATTACCGAATGTTTCACTCTATTTACGAGAATTGTTGACCTCAAGTAATTCTTCATTAGTTTGAGAAGCTTCTTTCACTAGATTACACAATTACCGGTAGTGCATAACGCCATTTTTTTAATCGAGCGTAGGATTGGCATTTTCCATATTGAATGACACCCCAAAATGACAATTTTTGTCTATATATTTCAGGAGATTTGTATGATTTTCTAAAGATTTTAATAATTTTTGGATATTTCCTGGCCTTTTCGTATATTTTGCAATTTCAGGAGATTTCCAGGAACTCATAGTAAATTGACAGGAGGCCGCGGGCGATGTTATAAGTTATAAAATGGTTTAATTTAATAATTTATACACCTAGAATTAGCGCTGGTCCTATGAAAGTGTGGGGCCAATTGCGGTAGCATAGGTTGCAGTGGCCTAAGGCCGGACCTGCAAAATGGTATATGCTAAGCCGTGGGTAGACTAGTCTACTTTAAATCTTTCGGGAAGTTGTTTTTTATTTTAGAAATATTAGTATAAAAAGAACAAGCAAAATACAAAAAATCCTTTAAAAACCAACAAAGCTTATCTAATGGGAAGAATTCTTCCGTTACAACTATGTCTATCAATAATGTAAAAGTTATTTCCCTTATTTGATAACAAACAAAGTAATAAATTACCAATGATTAATTGAATAATTGATAAATTGGTGGTGGATATATATATATATATGCAGAAGGTGGTGGATGACGTCCAGTAAGGCAACACAAATCAACCTGGTTAGTCAACCCTAGCAGTGTTTATCGATCTCAAGCAGGCCTATGACAGAGTATGGAGGTTGGGTTTGTTGCTAAAGCTCAAGAACCTAGGTGTTGCTTCACATATGCTTAGATGGATCCAAAAATTCCTCAGGGAGAGGACAGTGCAGATGTAGATCTCTTGGACATGATTTAGATATATAGATTTCTACTTGAATCTAAATATAAATTTAGTCTATAATCTGTCTCCTTATTTTTCATCCTTTTCTTAGGATCCAGAGATAGTGTCAGGAAAAATATTGCCTTGGCATGATTTGAATGAAACATTGGCTCACAGCTCAAATGAAATCATCCCCCGAACAAGATGGAAATTTGTGACTTGTTTTGCTTTAATTTTTTATTATTATTGAGGAAATGTTAAACCATCCCTTGCTTCAGCCAAGGGGGTTTGAGGTTAAACGAACCCTCTTCAATAAAAACTAAAGCCAAGTACAATCACCAAATTCTGTGAGCGTAATTGGGGGTAGGGTGGACTTTAATAAATTTAATGAGACTTCCAGTTAATTAAAGGAGACTTGTATAGGAGTTTTGCTGAAGCAAACTTCATAAAAATTTTAATAGTTATTTGTTAAAAAAAAATGTTTGTTGATGTAACTTTTCTTTTAATGAATTACTTGATAATGCTGCAACTAAAACGAATATGTTTAGGTTCAAGTTAAAGTTGGCAAATATTTTTATGTTAAAAATAGATACTTACGAGATTCACCAAACATTGCTTGAACATCTTCATCTTCATCATCAATTTCAATAACTTCAAACTGACCAGTATCACTAGTTGCTTCACCTGCATCTGATTGTGGATAATCTTCATTGCCCTGATCATAGTCCAAAGACACATCAGCACCTGAGTTAGGAATTGTATCATTTGAGTCCTCAGTACCTTCTGTACTGGGGCCAGCAACATTATGCTTGTCAGACAGAACTGGCTTAGATATTGTTTCAGGTACTTTTTCCGAATTAGAAAAGTCATTTTGTTCATCAGTAGCTTCCTGAGAGGGGTCAAGAAAAGTTCCTTTGAAGTCTGTTGCCACTGTATCATCTTTATTTGTTTCACTATCAGCAGATTGAACAGCATCGGGATCACTTTTAATTATCACATTACCCGAAGTTTCAGCAGTTGGGTCATCAGTATTTTGGTCTTGTTCTCCAACTTGATCCTGTAATTCATTATCAGTGTCTAGGGCTTCTTTTTTAATGTTCACAACTTCACTGTCACCTTCAATGCTATCTGCACTAGTGGGTGCTGATGAATGCCGAAAATTTGGATCAGTAAAAGTATGACTAGTAGAGGGTGTATAAGATGCTGAATGACTCAGAGACTTTTCTAAAGTGGCCCCAGCAGGTCTATGTTTTTTAACAGGGCTTCTTAACTCGCTACCCCACTGGCGTTTCTGACCACCATGAAGAACTTGAGAATGTGGAGAAAACTGAGATGATCTATGAAATGAGGCTCCATAATTTGAGCCTCGATGGCGAGCTTGATAGATAGGTGTGATTTGCTGTTGTATTGTGGGAATAGGGGAACATGATCCATCTCGTGTATGCCGTTGTTGATCTTTTTTTGCCAAAAAGCTATTGCTAACAAATGTCATGGAGTTATTGGTACTCTTCAAAACTTTTTCATTTAAAACATAGTCCACTTTGCTACCACTATCAATATTAATATTAATATATCCTATGATTTCAATGCCTGTATCAAATTCCATACATCCATGACACAATGCCTGAAGAGATTTACTTAAACTTGAAATAAATCTGTTGGCGACTGCTATGTCTATAGTAAGTTCAGGCATTCTTTATAAAACCTACATAAAATGAAAATAAAACATATTAATAAAATAAAATTGTAGCATTAATTTGATTTTTAAAGCAAGCAAATAAAAATAGTCATATAAAATTAATAATATAAAGATATTAGTTTATGAAGTATGGTCATAGTTATAAATATGGGATGGGAACTAATGGATGTGATTTGCCAAAAAAGTGCTTTAGAAAAAGTACATTGTATGCAAAAATATTATACAGACAAAAATAATTAACATGCAGGGAACATCATAAATTAATTTATTCTTCAATATAAGAGGTGGAGATAAATATTGATGTCTGGTCAGAGACATTTAACTTCAATAGAGACCTACAAGATCATTCCATGTCAAATTAATAAAGTTTTATTACTTTTACAAGTGCTATTTTATTAGGTGTTTAAGTTGTTAAATGGAAAATCCCAGCACAAAATATGTAGAAAGGAGAAGGGGGACAGTCGGATGACTAAGGCCTCCAAGAGGAAATGAAAGATTATCTGTGGGCTTGTTTTCAAACAAAAACAATCCTCGTTTTCCCACCCCATTCCATGGTTAAGTGTGACAACAACCTAATTGAATCATTCAAGTATCATTTTGTTTTATAAGTTTCAGACTTTCTGCCAGAAATGAAGATTACTATGTCTGGGACAAAACCTCCTGCAGGATAGAAGGGGATTAAAGTGGGCAAAGGCATTGTGATGACAATCCAAAACACATATCACATGAACAGGCATCTATATCAGTACATTTTAGGGGTGCACTGGATAGTCCCTCCGGCTTCTGCCGAATATTCTGCATTTTTTAACTATTCTACAATATTCGGCTCCTGTCAAATATCACTACCGGATAGTAAAAACTACAGCGTAGTACCTATATTTCTATTAATATTGTTGGCCGCCTTTGGGCTGTGTTTTTCAGATACGTCAAACGGAGGTAACACTTAAATATCGAAAGAACACAGGCGAAAGGCAAACAATATAAAGGTAGATGATGCTGATAAACGATGTCGAACAAGAATTTTAAACTAAATCTCCACGTCAATAAAAATATACCAATATTCATAAAGTGGACATGATTCAATAATGTCAGTTTTGAAATACATTAACGTTTTTGTTTTAAATAGAAAAATGTTTTTAAAACTATAAACTATGACTATGCACCAAATATCTTTTAGTACGAAGACAAGGCGTGTTAATCTAAATAGAAATAAAACTTCACATTATAAATTTGCATTACATACATAGCAGCGATGGCTGACATTTAAAAGTTTTTTTTTGACCTTTGAATAGGCTAGTTAACATGTAATATTTTTAACTATGTCACGCTGACCAGACATGTGTCTAGATGTGCGGGTATATCTCTAGAGGTAGGAGATGAACAGTCCCCACCTTCTTTTCTTTGTTTAGTCCATAACATTGAGTTCACAGACAGCTGACCACATTAAGCCAGATGTCAACGTGTTGACACTGTCTAGAGGTCACATCTTATGAGGGAACTGAGTTTGTTTACTTAGAGAAGAATTTTTATTAGGGGGCTGGACTACAAGCCATACCTCTATAAGGTTAATCTGGTATGAGTTTGTATATAATGAGATTATATCTGGACCACAAGCCACACCTTTTATACTATTGACTGGGTAATAAGTTAGTTTACTTTGAGTTAAGTCTCAATTAGGGGGCTGGACTACAACCAAACATCTACTTCCTCCCCCGTAAAGAGCAATCTACAATCTTCCAACTATGTACAGGACACACACCTCTGTTAAATTACCATCTGAACAAACTAAATTCCATGCAACTCTCCCTTTGTAGAGGTTGCACCCACCCTTATGAAACCGTAAACCATATCCTCTTTGAATGCCCCTTCTTATTCACCTTAGCCAGACCCTACTTCAACTACAGCCCAACATAACCAACACCCTGTACTGCAATGCTAAACAACTGAAGAAAAGAGCACACTATTTTCCTTGGCACAGTCTGCAAAAGAGCTCACAGCTCAGCAGCAAAAAAAGCTGGCTGGAAGAAGAATAATTGTCCATTAGTTGAAGAAGAGGAATCTACTTTCAGGTTTTTTGTAAGTAGAAAACCTTCACGACATAAAAAAAAGTCACCATTCTATTTAGCTCTATGGTAATTTTTATCTTGCGCTGCGACCGCAATTTTTACGTTTAAATGTTTATAGCTTCGTAATGGAAAAAAATAGAAACATCTTTAAACTCGTCTTACATATTTGTCAATAAAAATAGATCTATGTTGTTTTGTTACGCTGCGCAGAGCTACAATAAAATATATGATTTTGAAGAGGGTCAGGTCTATAAAGTCCAGTGCTAACACCATTCATATCATACCTGGCCATAATTCTACCTAGTTTTATCGCTTTAAGTCTTACGTGGCGCTTACAAAGTGGAACATGTCATTTAACAAAGAAAATAATGGCCATGGAAGTTTTGGTGATAGTTGATATTGTATAGAAAAATTTTGTGAACAAAAATAAAAACGTCAGGCTTCAAAATATCAGAAAACTTCACCATCCCCAGATCGAACTACCAAAAAGCCAAGTGGCACCTATTCTCAAAGCTCACAGACCTATACACCACTTCAATAAAATGCAAATCAAATTAGGTTAATAAGTCATACTCAGCTTTCTCCTAGCAGCTAAGGAATCAATTCCTAGAGGAGCAAGAAAAGATTTATCCCCAACTGGTCTTCACCTTCAACAGCTCCACAATGCCACTATTGAAGCCAGAAACACAGTAGAAAATAACCCTTGTATAGAAAATAACATAAAACTAAAAGTAGTTAACGCAGTTTTCAGGAAAAATTACCTTTCTGCTATGAGGAAAAGTTGGCATGAAAAAACAGAACAACTAAACGTAGATAGAGACGGCCACAAACTCTGGCATATAGCCAAATGTCTCAACCAGGAAGAAAACAGAACAACTCCTATAGTAATAGAAAAGGACAACAAACCCCTGAAAGGCCAAGAAGCAGTTTTTCCAAAGTGTAGGACAAATACAAATCAATGAAAGTAGAAATAAAGATGTAAACTCAGAAATCGAGGATAAATTTAAAGAAAACAATTCAGCTTACTCCTTGGAAATGACCACAAATCTTAAAATGAAGGAACTAAATGAACAATCCCTAAAAATCCTCAAACCAAAACAAGCCACATCCCTCATCCCATATGCTAGGACAAATTTGTACAAATACTCCTTCTTCCCTAGTGCTATTAGAGCATGAAATGGGTTGCCTGAGCTAGCCAGGAAAACCAGTGACTTGGCAGAATTTAAGTCATTGGTTAATATGCATGACATGTAGGACGTAATCATCTTCTTTTTTGAAGCAACGTTTGTATTATATAAGATAAGCCCCGGGCCCACACAAAATATCTAATGACATGCTTCTTCACTTGGGTTCTCAAGCCAAAAGAAAACTTCTACAAATATTCAATGCTAGCTGGAAATCAGGCAGAATTCCAAAAATCTGGAAAAAAGCCATTAGCAAACCAAGAAATAAACTAGATAGCTAAGGTCCCATCAGCCTCACTAGCTGTACTTGCAAACTGATGGAAAGAGTGATAAATAGCAGGCTCACTTGGATCATCATCACTCCTTTAATTTCCTCATGGAACATAGGGCCTCGACAAAAACACGCCACTCTCCACAGTCTCTTGCTAGCGTTTTGATGGTGTCCCAGCTCTTCCGGGTCTTCTCTGCTTCTTCAAGTACACTGCGTCGCCATGTTCTTTTTGGTCTTCCTCTGCGTCTTGTTCCCTGGGGGTTTCACTCTAAGGCCTGCCTAGCTCTGTTGCTGGTATCTTTTCTAAGGGTGTGACCAATCCACCTCCACTTCCTCTCTAAGATCTCTCACTTGGATCCTTGAGTCAAATAACCTACTCACTGAAGCCCAGGCTGGCTTTAGAAAAGGTAGATCAACAGAAGATCAAATCGCCTTCATCACACAAGAAATAGAAGACGGCTTTCAAGAAAAGAAACCAACAACAATTGTGTGGGTTGACTTAGAAAAAACATTTGACGAAATCTGAGAACAAGGTCTCTTACTCAAGCTAATCCAGCATCACATATCCCACAGAATGTACAACTGAATAAAGGAATAATTCTATATTAACATTAACTAAATTTTAAGATCCCCAGGCATGGCCCTTCACATTAAATCATTTTATAAGATGTTTTTGAATTATGTATAAATATGAACACAAAAAATACAAATATGAACACACTTATTCTACCTAAATTAGGTCACTGGGATACTGACTTCTATTCTATACTGACTTTTAGACATTTTATGTTTGCATGATTAGATGTGTGTTGAATGTTTGTGTTTTTTGTTTATTAATTTAATAAATTTCTAATACAGATGATCTTTTGAGTATAGTACAGGTCAGGATAGCCATTCTTGCCTTACTGAATCCTCTATATTCTCTCTATATAAATCTAATCAATCTAGATTATCTATTTTAGGTCTAGATCTAAGCATTTAACTTCATTCAATGTACCAAGCTCACTCCAACCATTTGCCAATTTCTTCTCTATAAAAAAAAACGAACAAATATAATATAAGATTATTAACATTGATGTCCAAAACTGGCTGTCTGAAATAAATTTAGGTAAGAAAATTGTAATTTAATTCGGACACCCTATTGATTGTTTTTTTGTATGGAATCAAACAACTTGGCTTATCATTTTGAATCAAATAAATCAGCTTCAAAAACAATAAATATTGCAGTGCTCATTAGTATAGACTTAGCAATTAAAAAAATCTAGATTTTGATCTAGTCTTTACCCTAGGAAGAGGTAAAGTCATCCTGTTAACATAGGAAAAAACAACAACCTGACACAAATTTGAAATTCATTTTTCTTACATAAAAAGACAGCTAAAACTAAAATGGAAGGAAACGGTCGAATCATTGGAAAATGGACTACAAGCACATTATACAGCACGCTAGTTTCATATTAAATATCGAAATAAAGATTTAATGACCACAAAACGGCGAGTGTCCGAATTCATGTACTGTCCGGATTAAATAAACTACTCTACTAGACTCTGTCACTCTAGATAATAGATTCAGACTATTCAGTAATTCAGAGATTCGAGTCTTGATTTATGATTACTCCTGAATTTCTTGATTTATCTAATGAAATCTAGTCTAGTACTAAGCAACAGACAAAATGTACAGAACTAGGACTTAATATGCTGAGGTCATTAAAAAAAAAACAACTTGTTGACCATTCACTTACAATGATTTTTTTTAAAAGTTAAATTTTAAAAACTTTAAAATGTAAATTATATATTTTAGTGAAAATTCAGGAAAAGCATGGCGGCAAGATTGACAGGTATTTAAGAGACCATACGTTCATAAGCCAATTGCTAAAGATATGCCAGTTTGCTTAAATTATAGTATTTACCTTTATTATTTTTAAAAACACATGCGTATTCGTTGGCAATAGCCAATTTATATTTAAATAAATCACACAAAAAATAGATCTAGTAAAAAAAAAGTTTTACTAATTTTTAATTAAAAAAAAAAGGGAGGGGAGACTTCTTTAGGCTTAAAATTATAGAAAAAGCAACAAAGTGCCAGGTTGGATTGCCAATACGTTGTCGTGGATATGATGGTACCAAAACTAGATAGATATAGTTCTATGTGATTTGCGACATAAATATGCTCACCATATCGACTTTTCAATCGTGATACAAACACAAATTTACTTTCATGAATTTTCCTTAAGTGATACCCAATAAGGCATCTCATCACCACGACTTTAACTTTTCTTTCAAACCAGGCTATTTAGGAAACGAATATTAACAGCAACGGGAAATATTCCATTCATCACTAATCTTCGGACTCGAAGACAAGCTATATTATTATTAACAGCAAGGAATCAGCAAAAATTGCACTGGGAAAAAAAAGGAATTGGCCAGAAAACTACTTGCTGGGTTCCGACGATTTAAGAAAACTGCTGTTTATGAGAACATTAAAAATAGTTTCCAAATATTTCAGCCAAAATAAATAAATACATGAAACAACTTTCCACTTCAAAAGTTTCATGAACCCAAATATGCTTACATATAAATTCCATTTCATTTTGCAATGGTATAAACTCTTAACTGTTATACTAGCTTCGTTTATCTTACAAAATGCATCTTCAAGGCTAAAATTCTAGCAAAAGACGTCACAGAAATACCAGAGATACGTATCGGAAATCATGCCCTTACGGAGGTGCAGGAATTTACCTACCTGGTATCAACTATCACCAGCAACCTAAATTTAGAGTTTGAGCTTAAGCACATCGGCACAATTTAGGCCATGTCGTGCCGTAATCCTTTAAGGATCACTCTTCCTTTAAATAACAAGGGGTAAATTCTATACAGTTAAATCATTAGACATTGAGTTGACAAAAAATTTAAAGGCTTCTGCAGCTATTGCGAAATTCTCCAAGCGTTTCTGGGAAAATGCCAAAGTAACCACGGAATCGTGTATCCATTTAGGACGTTTTAAAATTCGCCAATACGCACAGTATCTATGCTGCTGGTAGACAACTAAACCGTTGTAGGCGTAATATAATAACTTAACTAATCAAACTTCTAATAGTATAACTTGGATAACTTCCTTTTGTGAGCTAACTAAATAGAAATTTATTTATAATATAGACAATATCAAGTAAATATAAAATAAAAAGATGCGCCAGACTTAAGTAATAATATTCTTTAACAAAATCTAACTCACTACAATGACACAATCTTTCAGTCTCATGTTCTGAAGTCGTCTGTAGTAAGACAAAGTGACAATAATGCCACCTTTGTTGCATCATTCACCCTAACCTCTTCCTACCGTCACCATAAACACACACACAATCCATACCAACCAGCACGCACATTCTGTCTCCATGCTGTCCGATCTTGTGCTATTGCCTCCCACATACTTGCATTGATGTGGCAAACTTTGCTGCTCCAGAACTATTCCGCCCCGTCTTACTTCTTATCTTATCTATTACAGACGTTACTTCAAAAAAGAAGATAATTGCGTCCTACGCATTTCATGTGCAAATCCATTCATGCATGTGAATCAATGACTTAAACTCTGCTAAGTCGTTGGTTTTCCTGGCTAATCCAGGCAACCCATTTCATTCTCTAATATGGCACTAGGGAAGAAGGAGCACTTGTACGAATTTGTTCTAGCGTAGGAAATAAGCAATGTGCCTCTATCTTTGTGTCTGAGTATTTCGTTAGGTTTTTCTATTTGCAAGTTATGGTTTAGTGTTTTATATATTATAGATACTTTACTTTTTATTCTTCCCTGAGTCTCAAGAAAAAAAAAATAAAACTTGTGATTCGAATCCCTTGTATCCTGAGACAGGACGAGCCATGTTTATGAACTATGAAAAGGGTTAGGTTTTGTTTTTCACATTTTTGCATTGCTTATTCGAATTTTATAAGCTCTTCTCTTTGTAGATTTTATTTAGTTGGTAACACTGACGTTTAATTTAGCGTCCTTGATATGGTTTAGCTTTTTGTGAAAATCTCCAATAGCGCTATTTAATTTTTTAATCGAAACAACACACAAAAGGGTGAATGGACAGACTGCCGTTTTCGGTGCTAGGTGTTCTGTTTCTACAAAGAAATAAATGACTGTAGACAATTAAACATTACGATTAATTAACAGAGACTTGTGTTGGTAAAAGTAAACTTTGAAAACTATCCTTTCAAGAAATTTTCACAAAAACATTTACAACAAATAATGACGTAATTTAAACACAATAGTGTAATAACTTAAGGAAGGCAACTCAACGAGATATAGATGTTTATTTACATGGGGAGATCACATACATGTAGAAAAACATCTGTCTTGAGCACATCATCTTTATCAGCTCTGACTTGGGCGGAAGTCGTTTTCTCTTTTTCATGTCGACATCCTTCCTAGTCAAGTCTCTCATAGTGCGCACCTTCTGCACTAGCTTGGATGGCGGTGTGCATGGCAGGGTTATAACATTGTCCCCTTCTTTCGTCCCGAAAAAAAACAGGCTCATTACAGTTTACGTTTGAAAGTTCAAGTGGAGGTCGATCGGTGGGGGCCACTGACGGCAGGGGAGTGTGTTCCCCACGAAGTCATCTGCACTGTTCTCTGCTGGCGTCGCTTTCTCTTCATCCAATTGGCCAATCTGTTCTTGAGACGATGACGTGATTGTTTGACACTTAGAGAGATAGTGTCGAGCACTGCCTTCGTCAACACAGCCGTTGTTGGGGCACGCGGGCAGCAGATGCTCCCAAGACGTCTCTCAAGTAGCTGCAGGTTCACCTTCAGCCACGTTGCAAACAAAGTGCAATGCGCCGCAGTCATCTTCAGCTAACAGTCTCACGTCCTGGAGATATGTCTCTTCAAGTAAAAGTTGCAGATGTCTTCCTCTTGACAGCTCAGATTTAGCCTGATTGACTGACATTCATCTATGCCAATGTCGATGATGATGGCAGAAGTACACACGCCCGGCTCATTGAGGTACTCGTTGCAGGTATATCAGGAACAAAAGCTTCAGGCACAGAACAGACTTCAATTTCTTCATTCGTCTCTTTCCTTTCGATTCCTTGAATTTGTCGTCACCACTGTTTGTGCAGCCACAGTCCTGACTAGGCAACTGCTCCTTCAATAACGATTCTACATGCAACCGCTCCTTTATCAACGTGTCTATTCCTCCTTTCGCTTGCGACACAATTTGATCACTTTGGTCTTCATCTGTATCATAGTACCCAAAGAGATCTTCGTCAAACTCTTGTTTAAAAATGCTTGATTTCGCCTGCATGTTTTTTTTTTAAATCGTTTTTTCTTATCATGTACGACAACTGCTTTCTGTCATGTTTTTCCTATGGAATATGTCAGGTATGGTGAGAGCGATTGTGTTATTTCTTTGTACTATTTAAGTATGCAAGAGTTATATCCCTTTGTTTATTTCTCCTCCCCCCCCCCCCCCTCCCGGCATGAATGTGAACAGTATACACTCTTGAATAATAAAAGTTAAAAAGCTGGTTTTGTATTTTAAGCGTGCTAGTAGCTAAGCTATCTTGCTTTGACTTGTTTCTGTATAATTTGGAATTTACTGGGCACAGTACCTGGGATCTGTAACAGTAGATGTTTTGTTAAGACATCAATACAAGGTTTGATGACCGAAGATTTGGACTCCTTAAAATGCTTACTGCAAAGAACTGTCCGTCTATCTTATCATATAAAAGACGTTACTTAAAAAAATTATTACGTCCTAGCCTACTTGCTGTAACTTTGTCTTAAGTCTTAATTATGCTTACCACCCATCCCAACACACACACATTATCATTCCTGGGGAATTTGAGTAAGTCAATGCCAGTACTCAGGGCGCTGTTTCCGCAACCAAAAGTTCTAGCATATAGATCTTCTATTTTACTGTCATCATTACCAATAAGAAAAGTTATTTAAAAATTTGATGATTGAAAAAAATACAGGTGGAGGGCACGATAAGGTGACAGAAACGCATTGTATGGTGGACTAATACTCGGTACCCATGAATGGATCTTGGATAAACCGGCTGGCCTAACAGTAATTAGCTTACACATCCATCCCACTTTCGCTACAGCCCACGTAGAGCTCTTGCCTGCCTCAACACATTCCATTTTGATCTCTACTGAGCCTTTCGTCTCCATGCCCGAACCCCAAGCTGTTGTTGCCTATATCTGCCTCCACATCATCAATCCATTCAGTGGCGTAGCAAGGTGCACGTGGGCCCGGGTTCAAAAATATGTTGGTGGGGACCCTAAACTCACAAAGAAATCGAGTAGTCTTTATGTATCGGTACATTCCAATGCAAGTGGTGTGCTTTTTTTTTATAGTTGTAAGTAATAATGTCATTACGCTTGATTCAGTTATTACTCCTTATAAATAATAGTGTCTTATTGGAAGCACCACCAATCTGTGGCATTTTACGTCTCGAGAGACGATCTTTTCCCTTTGCAACTTCTTGTGTGACTGAAGATGCCAATCCTTGATACACAGCTGCGATCGCAGGTTGGGCATATATAATCACCAGGCGCCGTTGCATTTTCACCCATCTTTCTGCTTCTGTTGTGTATGACATCTGCAATCTTTGACCCTTCCTTTATGCTCTCTCTCCATGAGGATCTGTCCAGTGCCACCTCTTCCCAGTTGCCAGTGTCGATTTTGAAGAGCTTCATGTCGCGTTTGCATACATCCGTATAACGTAAAAATGGGCGACCAGCGGCTCTCCTGCCTTCTATTAGATCGCCATACAGGATGTCCTGTGGAAGTCGACCTACTGGTATTCTACGAACGTGGCCAAGCCAGCCAAGGCGTCTGCTGCTGATAACAGAGCGGATGTCCTGGCACCCTGCTCTTTGTAGCACTTCCTCATTGGTTATCTTATCTTGCCACCTTATTTTAAAGATCCGCCTTAGGCATCGAAGGTGGAAAATATTCAGCTTTTTTTTCCTGTCATGAGTAGGTTGACCATGTTTCACTTCCGTACAGCAAGGTGCTCAACACACAGGTCCGGTAGACTAGGGCTTTAGTACTGCTAGTCAGCAATATGTTGTCCCAGACTCTTTTCTGCAGCCGTGACATGGTGGCCATTGCCTTGGCTATCCTGTTGTTTATGTCTTTATCCAGTAGAGTGTTGTTGGATATGAAGGAGCCAAGGTAACAAAAGTGATCAACAATTTCTAGTGGTTGGCCATTAATGCTTACTTGAGGTGTAGTGTTTGCGTTTTGGACAAGTATCTTAGTCTTGCTTTGACTGATGTTTAAGCCGAACTTCTGGCAAGCAGCAGCTAGTTTGTCAACCAGGGACTGTAGCTGAATATCAGAATCAGCCACAATAGCTGCATCATCAGCATACAGGAGTTCCCTGACGAGTAGCTTCCTAACCTTGGTTTTTGCCCGCAGCCTTGATACATTAAATAGTTTTCCAGAGGATCTTGTATGGAGAAACACACCTTTGTTTATGTCGTTGTACGCATAATGCAGTAGACAGGGGAAGAATTTGCCAACAGAGTAGGTGCGAGTACACATCCCTGTTTGACACCACTGCAAACCTCAAAAGGTGCTGATTGGGCTCCATTGAATTTGACAGTACATTTAGTTTCCTCGTGAAAACACTCAATGAACTTCAGTAGTTTGGGAGGGCAACCTATTTTCATCAGGAGTTTGAAAAGGCCACTTCTGCTGACCATGTCAAAAGCTTTAGTCAGATCAACAAAAACGATGTAAAGGGGTCTGTCTCTCTCTCTGAATTTCTCCTGCAGTAGTCGTAGAGAAGATATCATGTCTATAGTGGATCTACCACTCCTGAATCCACACTGAGACTCTGGGTAGACTCTAGAAGCTACCACTTGCAGCCTGGATAGAAGGGGGCAGGCTTAGACACTGTTGGACCCAGGCCACTTTAATGCCATCAAATAGAGCTTTGCTATTTCCTGAGTGGAGACTGTCTTGGATTCTGTTGCAGGTATCCCTCCAAAAGTTGATAGCACATTTTCTAGCCATTTGTTTCGCCTCTTTATTAGCACTTTTGAAGGCCTCCAAAGATCTTGGATTTGGCTTTGTCTTGTGAGCAAGGTGTGCAGATCGCTTTTTCTCGATGCAAGGTTCCATATGTGCTAGATTCGCCTCAAACCAGTCTACATTTTTGTGATTTTGAGGCCCAAAGGCGGTGATTGCCGAACTGTAGATTACATCTCTTAATTTCTCCCATCTGATAGAGATGTCTTCTTCATCACTTAACGAGAGGATTGAACTGTTCAGGAGCTCGTCAAAGAGTGCACACTTCTCTGGGTCACCTACATGGTTGACGTTAATTCGTCTAGTTCTGGGTTGAGTGGAAGTATAAGCCTTCTTGAGAAGTAGTTTGATTTTGCTTAGCACTAGTGAATGGTCTGAGTTGCAGTCCGCACTATGGTATGAACGGGTGTGGATGACACTTTTCAGATCCATCCTTCGGGTGATGCACCACCAATAGATTTCAAGATAAATCGTGATTTCTCCTTACTTTGACTATTTGTTCAGCCATTACTGCCGACTTTTGGTTCTCACAAATATAATTTCAGGCTTAGCCCTCGACACTAAAATCAGACTGATGCGCTCCTTGCTCATAGCCACATTCTTACATGCTTGCGAATGTTGGATGATAACTGCAGAACTAGAGAGGAGGATCCTAGCATATATGGCGCGAATTGGATTTTAGTATTGGTATTGTGAGCAGGTCAGGGTGGCGCTACTGAGTGAGGCCCTTTTTTGTTATCTGCTACTCAACATTTGTTTATTTTTTTTTAGTAGGCAGATGGTAGCTCTACTGGGTGGGCCAAATCTGTGCACCTCGGTCTGCGACCAAGGGGCTAGAGTAGCCTAAGCAACCAGACAGCACAATTAAACTAAACTAAACTAGCTAGCAAACTAAAAATAAAATAACCAACTACAATTATAAAACAAACTCATATACACTTTATTTACAACTTACAAAGCAATAAAAATTTAGGTGAATACGAAAATAAACATTGAAGTAAACAAGAACTATATATACGCACTACTAAATAATTAATCAACCCTACTTAACTGAACTTAACAACTCCACTAACCAAAACCCTCTGCCGCCTCTGTATCTATGTTGCTAAATCTACAACTACAAGCACTAACAAACTAACTATTACTAACTAAACCAACCATCAAATAACCTAAATTACCCCAACACTAAACAGTAAGCTACTAGCAGCAGTAAAGCAGAACTACAGCAGACAGGCAGTAAGGCAGCCGAAATAATGGCCCTTGTACAGCAGCAATAAAACAACAGCTATAACTGCGGCAGACAGGAATTATAGCCTGCAATTACAAATATAAACAAACATAAAAAATATATAAAATAATCATTCTAATATTAATGGAAATACTTTTAGAAACTAATGGTAATAAAACATTGTATAGAAAAGCAACAAGGAGATCATAGGGATGGCTCCTGGGGGTGGGGGGGGGTGGGGGGGGGGGTGGTGCTATCCAGATTAAAGGACCTTCCAGTTCCATCATAGACAATGGCTGAGTAATTAAGCCGGTGATGCACGGCACTAATCCGTTTACATCAAAACAATCTAACAACAATCAATCCTAATTAAAATATATCAAGTAAAAATAAAACAATTTCTCAACTTACAGGCAGTCCACACAGAGCACGTCCACACAGGAACAACACTAAAAATAACTTTCTAACTCACTGCTTGGTCACACAGACCAGCTAATCAAGCACTGACCAACGGTCAACACCGGAAAAAGGACAAGACACGGCAGCATCCGTTCTATTTATAGAGCCAGGTCATGACTCGTCTACACTAACTTAAAAGTTAAAGAGCTGGCGGGAGACAGGCATGCACTCAGCACTAGCCTAGATTGTTTTCAAAAATTAAAATATAGATATAAATAGATAAAAAATTAGATCTAGGAGCGCCAGCTCACAGTATTTTTAGTTTTTTTGCTAAAACTGCATTACCCAACAAGGGAACAAGCCTATTATCTAGTTTTGAAATTGTGGGGCGAAGTAAGTGGTTGTGTTTTGTGTTTTCTTCAACAATATATCATACTTGGAAATCAAACCAAAGTGCAATTTTTTTCCACTTTGGTGTCACCCCCATGTGTTCATGTGGGCCCTGTCGGTCATGAATCATAGTCCCCATCATTGTCCCAATCGCTATGAAACCCCCACGAGCCATATGGCTCTACGACACAGCCAGTGGGCCCCTAATGGTAGTGGGCGCGAGTTCATTGAACCCCTAGGCGCCATGGGTGCTACGCCACTGAATCCATCACATTCGGGTCTGCCTTTGGGTCGCCTGCCTTTTGTTTTTTGCCGGTATACAATTTTCGTTCCTCTCTCTGTCATTCTTTCAAAGTGACCTGCCCAACGTAGTCTGTTCTTTTTTATTTCGTTCACTATTGGTGGGTCTTCATACCATTGTTTCGGATGTCATGGGGTGGTCCACATCTAAGGTTCTGACACGTCATGGAAGCACATCCGTCTCCAGACTTAGGATTGGCCACACCTACACCACACACTACTTTATGCTAAATTGAGAGGAGCCTCCACTGTGCAAGTACTTTGACTCTAATCTCACCGTAAAAATATCCTCCTTGATTGACCCACTTTTTTTAGAACAGACAACCTCAAAACACAGTTTGATAACTTTGATTGTGTTGATCCTGTGAAGATATTGGGAGGTGGGATTGGCTACTAAAATTTGAGTTGAGATCGGGCAAAGTAGGCCTACTTATAAATATATACATATTTACAAAAGATTTTTATTAGATTACTAAAATTATTACTATTTAAACTGTGAGTGGACCTTATTTTTAATGCCTAGTTGTGTGACCTAGATAAGGGAAATAACCCTTGAGGGATTATGGGCACGATAGGTCTGAATTGTGCCGATGTACCGAAAAAACAAAACCAAACCAATTAAACCATATCTCATGGTTAGTGCGTGCCATCCACTCCGTTTCATGTTGTATAGCACCATAGATTTTTCTAAGAATTTTTCGTTCCCAAGTATTTAGTAGATTTTCAATTGTCTTCATCAATGTGTAGGTCTCACTAGCATACATTGCTACTGGTCTTATTATCTTTTCTTGGTTTTCCTGGATATTGTTTTGCTCTTAGGGAAATGATGGGTGCTATAAAACGCTCTGTTACCCTGCTGTTCTTTAATTAGTTAGGTCATTATTGGAATTAATAACACTTCCTAGATATTTTAAAGTTTGGATGTTTTCAAACTTGTGGTCTTTGATTTTAATATATTGTCCCTCTGTTTGATTGTGATGTACTTGGTTCTAGTCATTGTTCTCAAGTCCTTCTGGTCGAGATATGCTTCTTCTAGTTGTGTAAAAATTAGCTTACACGCTAAGGCATAAACGTTGACCTAATTTCCACACAATGATGTCACGACCCGTGAAGTAGGTAGATTATACATATCAAATGGTACGAGAATAAGACTTTTTAGTGTCTTTTTAACCCACATTAAAGTGCTAATATCTAATTAAAGAAAGGCTTAAAAGTTATAGAAAATATTAAGCTTACATACATGTTTTTTTTAAAGCATTATAGTACAGAAAACAAGTATTAACAGGTTGTGTGATCCTTGTGATTGAACCACGACATCAACTCTCGTGGAACACTTAATTTTACTGTTTGACGTCGTGTAGCTTACTTCAACATTTTCTTTTGCTTCATTTAGTTTCAAAGCAATAGATGTCTAGCTATAGATAGCTTCATTCCTTAAACTGGGTTTACTTCTTCTTTCTTTATCACATACAGATCATCTTTAACTTCCACATTGTCGACTTTAAATGTGACCGATGCAACTCCCTTCAATTCTAATGCTTCATCCCCTAATGCTCGTAGGAGTGCTTTAACCATAATTTTCTAAAGTGTATCAAATTTATAATTAAATTTAAGAATAAAGATTATAAAAAAAGTTTATAGCCTAACAATAATGTTTTACTTTAATACTACTAATAAAATAATAAAAAGGTGTGTGTGTGTGTGATTTTGATAAAAGTATCTAAAACTGGATTGCCGTTTTTCCAATATGATGCATAATGTAAAAGTGGCGACAATAAAACATCAACATTAGCAGCTCTTTAAGAAAGCCATTTAGAGCTGGAGTTCTCGATACATGCGTGATTCCATTGCCTAGCAACTACAGCTTACAGTAATGGAGGAAATGTCTGTCTTAAATGCTTTTGTAAGCGAAACTTAACATATGACATGGATACTGGGATATTAAATCTACAGTAAGTATGACAGAATTAGAAATATTACATCTACGCAGTTATTTTTTTTTTAAGCAAACCTATATCTAACTCCATAGAGGTAGATCATCCTAGTATAAGTATTATAACAAAAATAAAAACAAATAAAATTAAAAGTTGCAATGCCTGCCAGCCCAATTATTCATTATGAGATTAAGATTAAATTTGAAGCAAAAATAGTGGCCAGGGCGATAGGGCACTGAACCAACAAAAAGCTAAGAGAAGAAGAAAGCCTATCTGCAACTGTGGCCGGCTTTTTAAAGCGAGGATTGGACTTTACAGTCATCTTTGAGTCGATAGGAAATGACTATGAGAAATGTGCTCATCTTCGACAACGAAGGAGGAGCTATATATATAAAATTTATTATATATCAAAATCCCTCTATTAAATATTTATAGAGTTATCTAGATTCTAGATCAAGATTAGCCAAAGTAGGCCTTTATTACATAGATTATAGATTATGATAGATGATTAGTCTAGATCTCAACATCTTGTGACCTTATAGGCCCTATGTACAGATACAGTCCTAGTGATATATCATATGATATTTGATATAGAGTCTAGTCACATATAGGCCAGCATACTCAGCACAGGGAATGATAGTCCAGTAGGTTATTCAAATTGGATCTAGATCTATCTATCTTTCTATCCAATCTATTAATTGTAGAGTCTACTCTACTCTTTAGAATAATAGATTTAGTTCATTCTAGATCTAGATGTAATAGAATGATTATACATGTATATATTGTCATAATAAAAATTACAAGAAATCAATCATCAGAAATCCCTCAAAGACTAAATATCTAGATTCTATTAGATCTAATTTAAGTGCTTGACAGATCGCATTCAGAGATTCAAAGCTTGATTACAATACTATAGAATATCATCTAATCTATAGGTTATAGAATATAGGGAGAATTTGGCTCATATTATGTCATTTTCTATGTTTTACTTATTTAATACTTATTATACTTATAATTTGCATAAAATACTAATTATATATATAAAGCCTAATGACATGCATCAATTTGAAAACTGCATTGGTACATTTAGAGCTAAGTTTTTTTTGAATAACAAAATAACCCTTAATCACCTTTGATACAAAAAAATAATATGGTACCTTTTTCATTACCTTAAAACCTTTTTTAAGTTATGTGATATGATTTGTCTAGACCAGTGATCTTCAATGGTTGGCGTTTTCGTGACTTTGGGGAGGGGGTGGTAGGGGGCGCTCAGCATGATAAGGGGGCGGTATGGGAGCACTGGGCATACAGGGGGAAATAAGAAACTAAAGGTGCACTAAAACAAAACATAAAAAAATTCTTCAACATTGAAGCTGGCAAACTAAATATAGACAAATTATGGTTAGCTTGCTTCTAATTTAAGAACAGAAACAACGTTAGAAATTGAGTTCAGGAATCCAATTTTCTATTTTTAAATTCTTACTTCGTTGTTGTCATCGGTGAGTTTCTATTGTCCTTATATCTTGTGCACATAAACGTTTATGGTTTGATAAACAAACTAGGGTTAGGGTTAGGGTCTGAAAAACAATAAATTGTAAAAACTTGATTATAAGGGAATGCTCTCACCAGTGGCATAGCTACCCTTGTGCAAGTGGTGCATCAAGTGGTGAGGGGTATCAAACTAACGATAAATTTTCTCAATAAATCAATGCATTGTACATACATGAACTACTGAATTTGAAATGTTTAATAGAAATTAATTTACTTAATTAATTAATTTCCAATGTTCTTTCTTAAATTAAAGGTAAGCTGTTAACCAGGATGAATCAAGTTTACTAGATTTGTTAAAATCTCTGAAGGCAACGCTTTTTTACATGCTATTGCACATTTTGTTTCTCCATTGTTTAGTATGCTGGTTTCATATAGATCTAGAGCTAATGCCTTAGATTCTAAAATAGCAGAATCTGGCACTTAATGGGCATCGTGAACAAGTTGAAGAAGAATGGGAAAGACAAATTTAGGTCATTTCTAGGGGTTTGTGAAATTATTACTCAAGTATGATTTTCTCCTGAGAGAACATTTGCTTCGAACTAAGCTTAGTTCCATACCAAATACTTACATGTCTCCACAAATATAAAATGAACCTATTGTAATATTGGGTGATAATGAGACAAATATTTTTCATTTTAAAACAGTTTACCTGACATCACAAAACTGGATCAATTTTTCTAAATGTTGAGGTTATGTTGTCATGGATAATGGTGGGGAACGAATTCTGTAGTCTTTCATTGACATCATTTTAATTCATTATCTGCTCGAACCATTCTCTGAGTTTGGCTGGAATTCGGGCTGAAGCTGAAATCTATTCAGTAACATTTTTTGGTACACTGGACTGTTTTCACTACTTTTTATCGACTTCAGCGCACCACTCAGATGTCCTCAACAAAATAACTGAAACTAGCCTTAAGTGCTTGGTTAAAACGCGCTGTATTAACTGAATTAAGGACGTCACCTTCAAAAACAAGAGATTGTCAATTCAAGACTGCACACTTAAATGAAGAAGATTAAAAACAATCTTAACTACTAGTGGGGAGAACATCGCCAAAGCCAGTGTTACTTTTACAGAATGCATGTGCTCAGATTTGGTGATTAGCGCAGAACCTCAAAGAAGATGAATAAGATGAAAACGTGAAAATTCTGTATTAATACACAACAAAGAGCTAAGGATGGAAATTTATTCAATTTGGAAATTTATAAATAATAATCTGATATGAGCAATATCATGATGTGGTAGGTAAATATGAATTTCTGTCACCATCCCAACTAGTGAATCCTCAGATCGAAATCAATCTCGATATTGCTCATAATGGCATTGACAATAACGAATTTCATCTGGAGTGAAAGAGACTTCAACTGTTTGTCGCAGTTTCTTCAGAAGCATTTGAACTTCTGAAACAAGGACAATGATTGAGATCTTGAGTTTTAATTAAAAAATGTTAGCTCAATGATTCAGTTGTAAATATTGTCTTTATTTTCATATTTCTGACAATTGTTGTAAGTGAGGTTCTGTGTGAGCAAAGAGCAAAGTTTTTCAGACTCAAGCTGATTATTACATAATGGCAATCAACACTGAAAAAATGAGAAACTCACTAATTTGGCATTTGTTGGAAAAAATAGATTTCAATTTTGCCAGCAAGAAAGCAGCTAAAATTTTTGTAGTATCTTGTTGTTAAATTGATTTTTTTGGCAAATTTTCAATACTTTAAATATAAATACACATTAGGTAAAAAAACATAATGTCATTTCGCTGTTTTATTTATTTTTTGTTAAGAAGGGGGGCATCGCGAGGAGCTGCCACACTGGGCATCACTTAATTGAGTTTTGCAATGCTCATCACCGGTTTTAGGCAGATGCTTTAGAAATTATCAAGCAGTATTGGAAAAGTTTGCAGAAAAAACTAAATATATTTTTATTCTATTATCTAGGTTCAAATATTGCCTTTTTCATGTTACAAACAAAATTTTCAGCAATTGTTTGATTTAAAAAGTAAACTACTGAATTAGCATTACACTACATCTTCACTTGAAAATCTCTGCCTTAAATACTGATATCCCTAAACTAATTTTGCAACCCAACCCAACTCAACTCTCGATATAAAATATAAAAAATTACTTGGACCTGCTAACTAATTTAATAATTGATCATTGTTTATGATGGTAAGATATATATTAATTAGAAAATAAAAATTAATTGAATTTTTAAAAATTTCTAACTTTATTTAAAAATCTTGTTTTGTGAATAAATTGTGTTTAAATATTGATAGGATTGGAATCTATTGCTAGTGGAAATCAACTTACTCTTACTGGTACAATATTTGTACACATTATTTCTCCCACACCCAATCTTAGATCAAGTTGAAATTTTGCACAACATTTTTTTGTACCTGAAAAAACAAGAATCATAAAAAAAATAAATTAACCAATTAGTTTATTAATTATTGGTAATTAAATCTTTTCTTTGTAATTTATAAGGGAAAGAAATTTTACTTGACAGATGTGGCAGTATAAGTTGAATTATTTGAATTTTAAAAATATAAAATCATTTCAAAACTATCATGGTAACCTTCACCCAGATACGCCCTTCTTTCTCCCCCCCCCCCCTTCCCAAACGATAGAATTATAATGCATTGAGAAAGCTGAAAGCATGAATTGGTGCTAATAAAAACAATTGGTAAAAATATTTCTAATCACACAGATTTATTATTGTTAGTTTATATCTGTTACAAATTTAATAAAATGACTGATCCAAACTAATTGATACAATTACACTTAATATAAGCTTTGTTTTTTTTTTTAAAGAATTTTATATTTTTCTTGTTTATTGTTGTCAATAATAATAACAAAAATGATCTTTTCATAAACATACATATTCTACTCTTTATGATAAAGGTGGTGCAATGGCTATAGTGGCTCTCCATTGTTTTTTGTTGACCTTGGTGTGCTTTGCTATCAGTGTGGCCGTAACTTGAAAACTATTTCAATAGATGGCAAACACAGTTCATTTGCATTCAGAGGAACATCTGTAGGACCCATAGCTGTCCACAAAATTAATAAGCATATTGCTTTTGGAGAGTATGCTGAAAATCCAAAGATCTTTGTTTTGGCCTACCCAGGCTATACAGATGTAGCTGTTTTAGAAGGTGAATTGTTAGTAATTATTGTTTTGTTAAATATTCTGTATGTTTTCCACTACATACATGTACTTATTCCTTTAGTAATCAATTATAAGATTTTATTGAACTTTCAGTATTTTGTATAGATTAAATGATAATGTGCTAAATAAATATATTTCCAACACAACTTCTAGGGCTAGAGATTCATAGGGCTGGTAAAATATAGTTTATGTGTTTCTTTTGTGGATTTGTATTTCTTTCACAATGACCAACTACCTATCTCTACTAACCATTTGAGCTGGATGTCCTAAAATCCAGAATGATAATTCTTCTAACACTGATAAATAATGGAGTTGAATAGATTTTGTTAAGTGAAACTCTTCTGTCTTCTAGGGCAGATGAAGTGAAAACATTTTCCTTAATATTATTTAATGGAATGTAAAATGTACCCCTTGTTGCTATCTTAATGTTTTAAATTGCTTGCTATCAGAATTTTCTAAAATCCAAGAAAATATCAACTCTTTCTCTCCTTAATTATATCCACATTCTGACAGAATTATTCATTTGGGTCATATGTATTCACTACCCTTTTATGAATAAACTTTAATAACTTTTTTTTGTTGTCATAAGTATTATATTTGGTATAGAATTAAAGGAGAATGCACACCCTTTTTAGATAAAACAAATTGATAATATAATATGTTTATTGAACCAAAATTATTATAATTACCATCATTATTATTATTATTTTTTTTTTGGATAATGGGATTTAGAAATAACAGCATACAGACCATGGACAAGTCTCTTTAGAACTAGACTAGATCTAGGCAATTTAATATTTTCTGATCCTTATTGAACTAAAAGTATTTTTTTATGATAGTTATATATATTCATATTTTCACAAAATTAACATTTAACATATAAAAAACATTTAAAGTATATGTTTTAATGAGGTCACTAACTCATGTCATCGCCTATGAAAAATTAATTATAGAAAAATAGAGCCTTTTTTTAGCCTCACACTTTAAAATCATTGTTTTTGGTAAAAATACATTGAAAATGAAAAAAAATCTGTATTTTTTCCTAAGGGAAACTATTCAAGATTAAATTATAAGCAATTAAAAACATTTTGGGGGGAAAGAAAAAAAAACTGACTTTTTAGCATTGACAATAATATCATCTATTACGCTGCAGAATGGAGTAAAATGAACGTTCGTATCATCGATTAGGAAAGAAAGAGTTAAAGTTAGTTTAAATGTGTGAGTGTGTTGAGATATTTATTTTTACATGTAAAGCCTTTATATTAAATGATTTAAAATTTTTTTCCCTATTTTATTCAATTTGTATTTTAGGTGGTGCTGATCTTCTATTTCAAGAAATAGTTTTTTCTGAAGGGAGGCACATGCTTAGTGTTTCTGGTGTTCCAAATTTTAATATTGTATTATGGTATGCATTTCATTTTTTTTAAAAGGCCAACAAAAAAAAAAAAAAAAAAAAGAGCAAAGTAACACTAAAATCTTAATTTACAATAAACAGCTTATTAACTTGGTTTATTTTATTTTTTGTAAAGGGATTACCTTGCTGGAACAAAGTTAGCCTCTGTACCTATTTCACCAGAACCTTTGAAGTCTATTTCTTTTAATAAAATCAACTGGAGACAAATATGTGTTATGTCAGGCAATAGCATCACACTATGGAACATTGAACAGTGTGGAAATAAATACCTTATAACACCATGGTTTGTCTTATATTTTAATTCTTTTTTCAAATAAATTCTTCAATTTGTTTAGAGATGAAAGTATTGATGACCAATAAATATCTTGTATTCATTGTAACATTAATCACCTCAGGACTTTTCGGAATAAATGCAATTTTTTTAACCTGAAAAACTGAGCCTGGGCTTTTGTGTTGTCAACTGAGAGCCTAATTTCAGTACTAAATTTTCTTTAGCAAGTACACTTATTTACAACAGGAAGGTGACTTTGCCAGCACTAAACTGTACAGAAGTCCACAGTGACACTTTGACCATTAACCATGTTGAGAGAGCCTCAACAAAGTCTTCAAAGTTCAATTTGACTGTTCCTGATTCATCAGTAGCTGGTCTTATTGGTGAAGAAGTGCAACGATTAGAAACTCTTAAAGATACTACAGCCAAAGTCAAGCCAAGGTCGATGACATGGCTGCCAACAGGAGATTTTTATGTAGGCTGTGAAGGAGGGGAAATTTTTAAGGTTAGATAACTCTATCATAAGGGCTAATTTATATTTTGTATTTGCTTACAGTTTTCTTCATAACTGATATAAATTGTTTTGTTTAATTTTTAAAATGTTTTTCTTTACTTTTCTTTAAAATGTAATAAATGTTATGAATATATTTATCTATATGGTAGCTTTTGACTGAGAATGCTCCAATCCAAGCTGTCTAGGCTGAGACTGCTGGTGATGTGTGCTAGGTTTAAGGACATTTTCTACATTTCTCTGAGGCCATATTACATCACTAAACTTGCTTACATGTTAATTTGTTATCAGTTTTTGGGAAAATAAGTTAACTTAGTCGTCTGTGACTTGTAATATGGCAGAAACAAAATTTTTTATCACAGTGGAACATTGTTTATCTGAACATCAGTCATTTAGAATATGAAATATCAGAACCGTCTTTTTTTTTATTTTTTATTTTACACTACAGTATCTTGGTGCTTTTGCCACTTCATCTGTTGCATTGCTTCCTGATCTTTGTATATTCTGGCTGTGTTTCTGATTCTGAAATATGTGTGAAAAGGTTGATGGATTTAAAACTTGTAAAGTAGGGAGGAGAAGTGTTGGGTGGCTGTGTAGTGAATTGTCACGTGAGGCGGGAAACATGGCTTTATCCAAGTTGAAAAAAAACAGCATAAATTGCTGACATTTGTAACATTGCCACATCCAAAATTTTGTACAATTAAAAAAATTGAGACACCATTGTGAAATTTGTATCAAAAATTGGCTCTACTGAAGGTTGGACTGTTTATAATATTTGATTATCCGGACAATCATGTATTCGGACAAGCCATGTTCCCAATTAATCCAGATAATTGGCATTCTCTTGTAAAATGTTTTGTCTGGCAGGTTGAGAGTGATCTTTGCAGCACAAAATTAATTTATAGTCCACCTCCAATGAAAGAAAAGATTGATGGATTGAGTGAAGAGATCTTTGAAAGTCAAGGTCAGTTTTTAGCTTAAGTAGAGAAATCAAGTGAACTTTTGAAAGTATTTTTTTAGGGCTGAAAAGCTGGAGATATTTTAAAAGTTACTATTATGACACTGAGCTTTAAAGTTTAACTTCAGTATTGAACTTTTATAAGTTTTTAATATATGCTCTGAGTGCATTGTGGTAATTTTAAACTGATTATAGATATCGATTTAATTTTATATAATATATATGTGTTTATGTAAGCTGTATCTGTCTGTGCTCAAAGATCTCTTTCCACTATTAGGAGGGCATAAGAGAAGTGATTAAATGATGTCAGAATTTCATGGGCATTGTTTTAAGAATTATTTGAATGTTAAAGATGTAAATGAATGAACTGTAATTAAAAAAAAATTTTTTTTCTTAGATGATGATTTAGGCCTGAAACCAGGCTCATTGGATTGCCTTGCTTTTCATTCTATAGGATTATATGCAGCTGGAAAGGTACTATTTTTATTTAAAAGTTTAATGTTATTGCTTAAGCTGCACATGTAAGTAATTAAACATCTCAGTGTACATTGTAATGTTGGGAAAGAAAATATTTGTCCATATTAAGTAGCATTTTAATCAGCTTAAAAAAAGACATTTTTTAAAGAATATTTTTTTTTTTAATTAGAGGTATAGGTAAAAAATATATTAAAAAAATAGTATTCTGTGATTTAATTTGAAAAAAAACATTTACTGTAAATTTGATATTCTCACTATAGGACGGTGTTATACGTTTATTTGATGTTTCCAAAGATGAGTTGTCATTAATAGAGGAAATAAAGGTGAACTACCCAGTGACTACTTTGACTTTCAGCACTAACTACAGCAGTCTAGCTTGGGGGTCACCTGAGGTGAATTAGCATTATTCTTATGCAGTGTATTACTAAGTAATATTTCACCCTTATTTATGAAAGATAAATAAATACAAGGTATTGGCTTAAATGTTAATAAAAAAAAATGTTTTTGCTTTATACAAAATCAGTGTGTAATGTCTGATCTTATCTTTTGATGAATGAAATGTGTTGAATTAATAAATATAGCTTATAAGAATTTCATATTATGTTCAAAGAATTAGAAAGAGGGTAAAGATTGTAGCAGGCAGTGCACAGAGACATAATAATCTGAATACAACTTTTGGATAGATGAAATTAACAAGAATGCTTTCCATTGTGTCTTGTAGGGAATCATTCAAGCATATACCTGTGGAGACAAAGACTCAGTCGTAACACTCTTAGATATCAGCTATGGGAATATTGTGGCTGTTGGAGGTCTTTCTATTGGATCAGAATGTTGTGTGGTAGGTATAAAAAAAATGATTGCATTTATTTTTAAAAATATAATAATTTAAATTAAGTTACAATTAAACTGATACAAAACTTAACTATAAACTCTTAAAAATATTTTATTTTTCCATTTACCATTTTGACTGATAAGAAAAAAAACCTTTGTGGAATATATTACATATAACCATCATCATAAAATTAAGCACAAATCAGATGATGTTTAACTTAAGATTTCTTACAAAATCATTTTATTTTGTAATTAAAAAAAAATTCTTAGTAGCCTTAGAGAAACAAACTGAAGAACAATTTATTTTTTATAGGAGTTTTTATCCAATATTACTGAGGCTGAGTGGTAAAGCACTTGGCTTCTGAACCGGGGGTCCCAGGTTCGAAACCTGGTGAAGACTGGGTGATTTTTAATTTTGGGATCTTTGGGAGCCTCTAAGTCCACCCAGCTCTAGTGGTACCTGACATTAGTTGGGGAAAAAGTAAAGGCAGTTAGTCGTTGTGCTGGCCACACGACACCCTTGTTAACCGTGGGCCACAGAAACAGATGACATTTACATCATCTGCCCCATAGATTGCAAGGTCTGAAAGGGGAATTTTACTTTTACCTTTATCCAATATTAGCTGCTTAATATTCTTAAATTGGAATAAATAATGTAACTGTACTTTTGGTGTTGTTTTACAAGTGAGAAGCAAATATAAAAACTATAATTTGAATAAGGGCTTGAGTATTCTCTTTGTTTTCTTCTATTATTTCCTATTAGTCCCTACGAGAAAATGGACATTTTCAGATTTGGAAATTAACGGATGGAATTTGTGTTGGGCAGATACACCTGAGAGAGGCAGTAAGTGCTTTTAAATAGCATTTCTTAAACATTACTAATTTTTAAAAATGTATTTTGACTTTCACCTTTTTTTAAAACTGAAAAGTAAATTGCTATGAGCTTTATTTAACTGTCTTTTTTTTTTTTAATTCCTCTTATCAGCCTGCAAATTCTTCATGTGGTCAAAAAACAATAAAAGATAAAAAATAAACAGAAACCTGGAAGGGTGGACACAGTACTCAAAAATGTCTCTAACGTATTTTCCTAGAAATTTCACAGTTGATGTCTATTTAGTGGCGTAGCTAGGATGGGAAAGGGTATCCAAATTTGAAAGTTTCTCGGACCCCACTTGAGGGGGGGGCCCCTAATGAGTGTCCGAAATTATTTTTTTACATTAAATATTTTTCCACTGCCATGTAATCTTGCTATTCATGTTGTTATACAAGTTAGTGACCCTGTTGCATGTATTCTACACAGATTAACCCTTTCTAGTGGGGTTACTCTTAGACTTTGGCCTAGAGGTCTAGAAAATTTGTATCTCGAACAAACATAGGTCAACAGTATTCAATACATGTGCTCATTTGCGCACCGTCTTTTAAGTCTAGATCTATAAGCCTATCACCAAACTAAAATCTTATATATAATATATATATTAAGAGCAAAGTAATCGATCTTACATAAAGTAATCTGCTTCATAAAGGAGGAATTGTCTTAAAAAAACAAAATTTTTTAATGTTTTTTTTCTAAAAATGTATTTTCTACTTTCTCTTAGCTGTAAAGTAAAAATGGCAATGAGCTTTATTTAAACTGTAACTGTTTTTTTTTTAAAATTCAGGGTTCTGTTTTGGCCTGCAGCCCAATCGCTCACTATGCAGCTGTTGGAACCACACAAGGAGTTATTTGTTTTTTGGATGCATCAAAACCTCAGACACCTAGAATAGTGATGAGACATAGGCTGTTCAGACAGGCTGTGAATTACTTGACGTAAGCTCTTTCCTCATTTATAGAAAAATGTATTAATTTTATTTAAATATGAATCCCCATTCTATCTTCCATAGCAGATACATTTATAAGATACCTGTGGTCACACTTATGTATTCATTGTTAGTTATGCTGGCAAACTCATATTTTTTTAGGGATTGTTGTCTCAATCTCACTACATAAGTTATATTAGAGGATAATGTGGTGCATGTGGGAAAGGGTTCTCATCTCATCAGGTTGTTAAATATAAATATAAAAATAATTTAATGTGCTTCTTCTTTCTTGCTCTCATTATTCTGTTGAATTGTTCAGATGACTAGCCCAATACATGAGATGAACTGTGCAATGGTTTTTAAATCAGGATACTTTCCATATAATTTTCTTTCTATAGGGGTGTTTTGGGGCCAGTGTCTTGTTCAGCCTCTTGGTAAAGAATGCATTTAATGTGCTTTCTTTTCACCTTTGAATGTGATCAATGAGAAATTTCCTAGCATTTTAAAACAAGTATTAAAAAATTTAGCTTGCAATCCTATGCTACCAAGCTATATATATATATACATATATATTTATATATTATCTATGTCTCTCTCTGCTTATACCTATTTATAATATAAAGCAGAAAGTAAGGTGCATGTATGTATGTATGTATGTCCGTCCCAAATAAAAATCAAAACTGTTTGACCAATCTTGATAAACTAGGCATAAATGTTCTTTGGATATTAATGGGAAAAACTAACACATGTAAAGTAGCCCTACAACAAACTGAAGATCCTCAAAAATAAAAGAAGTTGCCCAACTCTATGAAAGTTTGGTAAAAATCTGATTTTAAGACCTATTCTTCACAAAGATAATTTTTACTTTTAGGTTGAGTTAGGTTGATTAGCTATTTTAATAGCTCCATTTATAAAATTTTTACATTTACAGATTTTCTTTACTTATAACATTATTATTTTGTTTTATTGTTTCTAATACACTAGATCAGTGATTATATCAGTGATGCACTAATTAAGACCCGCAGGTGCGGGTAATATCTGGCTATTATCTAAATATTAATTCAAAGAAATAATTATCAATGGCTATTCTTTTTTAAACAAAGAATTACATGATAGAAAATATTAATAAATTGTGCACCTCTTTTTTTTTGATTGTTGAAGATGTCATTATGCTAAACTAAAACACTGTCTACAGTCAAATCATTATATTTTACTATTTGCTTTGTTTATACATTGATAGAAAGAAACTAATTTTTGTTTTTTTAAATTATCAAATCTCTTACATTTTGCACTAGGTTTAATGGTGACGAAGGAAGAATTCTATTTGCTGCATCAAGAGATAGTAACATTTTTCTAATAGATGGCAGGCCAAGCAGTGGTTTTGCTATTCTGGGGTCTCTCAGTAAGTAGAAGAATACATATTAGTAGAATAAGAATACATGTTACTTGATCTATTGTAATATAAATTCAGTGATTAGAGAAATTTTGCTTTTTTCTTACTGGTATGGGTTCTTTAAGAACTAATCTGATGATCATTTGTATTGATAAAGCTGTCATGTTTTTTGTTTTGTTGTAAATAGCCGTGACAGGAACAATACTTGCTCTTTCTGCTAATCATTATGGTAAAGATAAATCTGTGTTGGTGGCCGCTTGCAACAACAAGCCAGAAATAAAAGGAGCAAATATACTACATAAGTATACCTTCACTTCAACTGTCTTAGATGGTTAGTAATAAGTGTACCATTATAAGTAATGTAATCTTTTTCTTCCAAAAACAAAAGGTATGCTCACACCTTACTATATTTTTGTACCATGTTGACTTAGCAATGGAAATACACATACCTACTTGATTATCTGCAGAGATTCAGCGCCATTACAGAAGTTCAATGTGTGATATTGATGACCAAGCATGCTCTGCACTTAAAATGGGTCTTCGTCACGCTGTTTGTGGACTTGCTATTGGTGATGGTGAACTTTTGTATGCTCTGAGTGCTAGCAACAAAAAGATTTTGACTTTTACTATGCCTGTTCAAGAATCTGATAAACCTTTGAAAAAGGTTTGTATTAATTATTAAAAAAAAAAAAAGGAATGATGGGCCTAGACCCTGTCAAACATTCAAATATCAAATTTCAGTTGGCAACTGATTTGGAGGATTTATTAAAATATTCTCTAATAAAAAAAGTAAAAAAAAATATGCTTATATATATTTCCCTCAATCTGTTTAAAACTTCATAACTAACAGAGTGACTTGCTTCTGAATCCAACTGGAGAATATCCTGGTCACCAACTGAGTGGTGGAAATGTCTTGATCTCTCCACACTTGAAATGGCTGCTGTCTTATTCAAGTGATGGTGCTGTTAAACTCAGGAATGTGTCAGCAATGGTAACATATTTCTAAACAATGTAAAATTTAATTTTAATGTCACACCACTTGTAACAAGTTCCCAAATTCAGTTAATGTTTAACTTACATTCAATGTAAAAATATTACAGCTATTATGTTACTATTGCATGAACATTCCGATGATGTGTTTTTGGTGTTTTGTTAGGAACGCACAGCTATATTTACACCACATGAATATCAACTTGGTGGTATCAAATCTGTGGCCATATCAGATGACTGTCAGTACATTTTGTCATGTGGTTTTGATGGCACCATTGCTTGCTACCATTGGAAGTGAGTTGGACTTCTCAGTGAAAACCTATTTGCAGAACATTAATAAAACATTAACATTTTGAATTTTAGTAATTATATTAATACAATAGTGCTATTATGTAAATCAGAATATTCATTCTTATTATTTCATTGATATAGCCTTCAATTATTTAATTTAGTTGTATTTTTTAAAATTTAATTTGTGTTATTATTGCATGACCTAAGCTATTTTTATATTTGTAACAGTCATTTGAAAGGTAAAGGTGTTACAAGTGTTTATAAACAAAGAAGAAACAGAGACATGGATCTTTTATTCAGAGAGAATCCTAAGCTGTCAGAGTTTTCCGAGATAAGTAATCCAGTGACTGATATGCGGAGGGCATCTGAACTTGAAAGGGAAAGGAGGGTAAGTTATAGGAAATGAATTATTTTCCTAAACCCCATCATTCCTTTTGATGTATGTGCCACCAACAACAGAACTTCATAGTGTTCTGTGCTGTAATGACTCAATAGTAAGATGCATAGAAGTTGGGTTTAATTGGGTATTTCCTTAGTGATGCGATGGTACTTTAAAAACTTATAATGGAAGTAGGTTAGAGGACAGACTCACAACTTGTTCAACAGCAACACCTCTACTCAAATACCAACCACCAACAGCGCTGAGACATCAAAAAGCAACTATGGAAGGTGTGTCCAATCCAGTAACACCATCTCTTTCTGATGGAATTGGGTGGTAGTCCTTGGTAAATAGCGCCTTATCTAATGAAGTTGGGCCAGCATATCTGAAGACTCTGCACAGACAGCTGATACATATTGGTGCTTTATATGCATTTAATTATTACATTTTTGTTAAGATCTAAAAATTTAAATTCCCACACATGCAGATCATCAAATCTGTAGTTAGCCATGAAAGTAAATGTTTGGCTCCAACAAAATGTATTCTAAAATATGATTTTGTTAACTTGGTGCAGGAGTTGATTGAACTGGCCAAGCAGAAAGCACAAGACAACGATGAGATTTATGTCTCACCACCCCCGTCACCACGCTTGAATGCCACATGGTTGGAACAAAGACAGATTGATGTAACTTTGTTTTTATTTTCTTTAATTCAGTTATAGTTCACATGTACATGTATTCATCCAAGTTGTAAATGAAATAAAAGTTCAATTTTATATATATATATATATATATATATTTTTTTTTTTTCTTTCTAACAGTCGCTAAGCCAGGAAAATAAACATTTTGCCAGCATCAAGTATGATCTGAGGTCACAGATTCGAGACATACGTAGAACAGTAAGAATTTAAAAAAATTTTAATAAATTTAAAAAAAGGTTAATATGAACCTATCAATTTTTTTCTTCACCTTTTACCTTTTTTAACTTTGTTTTAAATATCTTCTTAGATTCAGCAAATGATGGCAGAAAACAGAGATCTCCCTGAAATTGAGAAATTAGGTAGACATGAGTTTGATTTAGACCTTGAAGAACAAGCCAGGTTACAACAAGAAGGAGAAGCGGAAGTTCAAAAAGTAAGGCAAAATTTAATTTTTGTTCTGTTTTTGTCTGCTATGGATTTTACTTCTATTTTAATGCTCAATCAGTAATTATTTTTCAACGTTAGCATTGCATAAATTAAAAACAAAATTGCACATACTTAACAGGTTAGAGAAAACATAGAACTAGAAAATTTGGCAAAGTTGTATATACGTGATAAAATCAAAGAAGAATGCTGGGATAAAATGTCTGTCAAAGGGAGAGCACTTCAAGTATGTCTTAAATTTTTATCCATTAAGAAATTTATTTGGTAATTATAATTTAATGGCTTTTTTATTTTAAGTAATAACATTTTAAGATTTCATTCAAATAAATTTTGTGAAGTATTGATTATTATTATTATTTTTTTTTTTTGTTACAAATATTTACTTTTTTTTTCTCAATTTTTTTTTAATGTGTTGTCCTGTATTATTAAATGGCTTTAAATGATATAATACAGTAATGCCCAAAATACTGCAAAAATGTATCTTTACCAACATGATGGACTAATATCATGATCTTTAACATTTGTGTTTATGAAATGGGATTCTGAATGTAGAATCTACCAGGAAAAGTGAAAATATCTTTACTTTTTTGTTGAACATGATAATAAGCCAACATATTTATTTTATAAAGAAAGTCTGGTTGTCTAATAAAACAACAACATAAAAGGCATTATACAATAAATATGGCAGCACTCTTGTTTTCAGTTGCCAATAAAAGATTGTCAAACCACACCTAAAGGTTGGAGGATCTTATGAATATTTACCAAAAGAGGTCAAAAAATGAATCGTTGGTAAAGCTACCTACACTGTTGCTCACATTTTAAGTAGAGAAAGATATCTATTTTCTGACGCATGAAAATTTAATTGTCAAATAAACTATTAATTAAATAACCTATTAGTTAAGTATTAAATCCACAGGTTTCTACCAAAATAGTTTCAGAACATTTTCATTTTGTTTTTGTAAATTTTCGGTCATGTGGCCCGCGAGACGAGTCTTAGAAATTAAAATGGCCCACGGGTCAAATTAGGTTGGGCAGCACCGATATGACACATTTTAACCAATGTTGGAAAATAATGAAAATATTTTATATATTCAAAAAGTTTTGAGTATTAATAGAATTTAATTGTTTGCATAAAAATATTTTTGAAATTTTAATCTTCCAAAATTTTTTTTTAATACCAAGGCTTTTAACTCAGCGCTTGAAGTGAGTAATTTCCCTTTACGTGAACGAACTGTAGACCAATTGAACCTCATCAAAACAGTATCTGTAAGGAGAAGCATAGAGAAAAGGGAAGCAGAGGTAACTGTTTTGTCTGTTAGCAGGAGTTGAACAGTAGACAAATTGTTTCATTTGTAAAAAAGAACAGATACAGCTTTGTTGTTATGTTTTATAATAAACTATAAATATTAGATAAACAATGTCATTCACATGCTTCTTTACATATTTTGTAGAATCTATAGCTTTGGGTTTTCCATGGATGGACAGTATTAAGAAAGCAAACAGTTATATTGTTGTCAACAGCCCCACTATCAAAAAGTCATTTTTATATTTGTTAGGTTGGCTCTCCAAATCTAATACTGATTTAAGAATTTGAGTTCATCATAACCTTTATTGTATGTATTTGAAAGATTTATAAATTTAGTTTGCAGATGTATGCTTAAAGTTATAAGATCATTTTAAAAAATGTGAAAAAAAGGGAGTTAGGGATTTAAATGTTAGTGCGAGACACATGGCATGAATTGAACAGACCTACAGGAATAACCAATAAGTTTTTGAAATTTTTTTGCTTTATCTTGACAACTAGGGAGGGAAGTAGATGAGAGAAAAGGAGAACAGGAGTGAGGGACAGAAGGTTGCTAGGGTGGGTGAGAAACGATGCAATTAAAGAAGTCAAAGAGGAAGACAGCTTGAAGGAAAGAGGGGGGGGGGAAGGAGATAAGGCTTAAAAGGAAGAAGACAAGGAAAGGGTTAGACAAGTCTGGCTTCCTTGCCATCTGGTTTTATAGAGTTGGTTCCCTTGCTTGTACATGGTAAATTGGCCTCCTTCAGTTGTACAGTCTATGGTTCATCTCGTAGAACACTTTTTCATGTGACTGTGAGGCCATATTCTCAAGAGACATTCACGTCCACATGTATGGCAGGGTAAGGTGGCATTTACTTTGACGGTAGAGAGCCAGCCATTTTTTGTTTGGCATTTTGTTCTTCCAGAGCTGAGGGCTTTTTCACTGTCCATAGCTTTCTTGGTCACCAGCTCTCTCAACATAGCATGGTCTAGAGCTATGTCTTCCCAGTAGTCAGCATCAATGTCCACTGGTTTGAGGTCCCTTTAGATTAAATCCACATATCAGAGATAGGGACAACCAGTTTTTCTTGAGCCAGCCATGAGTGAGCATAAAGGATGACTTTTAGGATACAGTAGACTCCAACCAGTAGACATGACCATGCTAACACATGCAGTGTTTCTGAGGATTGTAAAGATACTGGGAAAACCTGTTTGAGCAAGTATCTCAGTGTTACACACTCTTTCTTGTCATGTAATTTTTAAGATCCTTCAGAGGCAGCCCAATTGTAATGAATTTAGTTTTTTCTCATTGCTGTTTAGTAGCATGTTCAAAACGCATGCTGTGTAGACTTAAGGTTGGTAATGCATATTTTAAAAGAAAACTGTTTGCTTCCAAAGAGCATAAATACGAAATTAGTGAAAGAGAAATTTAGACTAACAAAATATTGTAACAAATCAATAAGATATTTTACAAAGCTTATATCAACTTATATCAACTTACTCTGTCTGTCTGTGTGTCTTTTTTCCAAAAGATTGTACATGTTATTTCTCCATAACCAATCTCAGATTAATCTGAAATTTTGCACAATTATTTCTTTTCAATAAAAAAATAACTCATTAGTTAATTAACTATTGGTAATAAATTACTTTGTTTGGTATCTCAGACAAGGGAAAGAAATAGTACTTGACTAAAGTGGTGGTATAAGCTGAATTTGTCCCCTTTGAAAGGGAAAAAAATAGTACTTGACTGAAGTGGTGGTATAAACTGAATTATTCCCCTTTATGGATTGTCGTCTGAGGCTTATTACAAATTTAATTACATGACTGATTCAAACTAATCAATACAATTTATATAAGCTATGTTTTTTTGTTAAAGAATTTTTTAGTTTTTTTGCTTGTACTTTATTCTTTAGGCTAGAAAAAAGTTGGCAGAATTTAATAGCAAATCAGCTATTCATGTAAGTTGACTTTGTCTAGAATTTTATTTTTTTAAAGTATTTAGTTTATAGAAAAACTATAATGTAATATTATTATTGAAAAAAAAATGAAACATTGTCATAGAATTAACAAATTTAGAAGTAGAATATAAGTAGAATATCAGGATATTCAGTAGAATATCAGGATATTCTTTATTTTTATTTAAGGAGGAAGAAGAAGGAGATGATGATGAAAGCAGCAAAGAACATCCATCAATAACTGGCAGCTTAGGTAAAACATGTTTTTGTTTGGCCAGCAAATAGTTGTTTAATTTATATCATCTAATGTTGCTTTTTATAAACTTATTATTATGGTGAAAACATTGAACAAAAATGATTATTTTTTAATTTTTGTTTTTGCTATTTAGGTGCTCAATATGGTGGTGGAAATCCTCTCTTCTACAGTCAGTTTGAACTTCATTCCAGAGAGCAGAAAATATACCAGATAATTCTACTAGAGGTAAGAGAAACAGAGATAAATGAAATTATTTATTTATAATTTATTGCTGATTTATGTGTAATGCAACTAATTTCGTTTTAATTTTCAAATTTTTGTGTGTTAAATTATTTTTTTAATAGATTTTTGTTGATCTTTTTACTTTTATAAACACTTTGAATATAGTAGATGATATTTTTCAACAGGATGCTATTCACCGGATCAAAGAAAATTTTAACAAAGAGTTTGATGATGTGTTTAGCAAAAAGGAACAAGAAATTGCAAAAGTAAAAGAAAAGAACAAGAGGATTAGTAAAATTATCAAAGACCTGGGTCTGGATGAGTCCATAGTAGAGCCTCATATGAGCATTGCAGAAAAGCCAGAGCTTCTCTTGGAAGTTGCAGATGTTGAAGTATGACATATTAAAGTGAAACAGTACTTGTATTGTATGCTTTTATATTTATAAAAGTATTCAAAGTAGCCATTCTTTTTTTTTTTTTAAACTTTAAAAAAAATACTAGTTACAGAACCAATGTTTGTAATTTGTCTGTAATTTTAGATAAAAGTGGAAAAATATTTAACACCTGAACAGAGGAAAAAACTTGAGGAAGAAAAACTCCTTGAAGAAGAGCGGCTGGCAAAAGAGAGGGGAGACAATGCTAGAGAAAGAGCTCTGGAAATGATGATGGGTGGTGTTTTGGAAATCAAGAAAGAGGATGAACTTAAAAAAGTAAATTTTCTTTTGTTCAGATAACTTGATTACCATACCTCTATTCAAGTCACTTCTTCATGGAACCTGGGTAAAGGGTAGGTGGATGCGATTCTTGAAAACAGCTCTAGGCAGTTGATGTATATTGTTGAAAAAGAGAATTACTAGCTCATTGGCCACACTGAATATTAGAATATTATGAAGTCTAGTAGATTTATACATTCAATCACTCTATAAGATGTATAGAAGAGGTATTGTCTTTTTTTTAAAAAAAGTATTTACATTTTTTCTTGTTTGATAACAACTTATTAGTACAACGTTCTATAATGGTTTACTAGGATGCCAATAGAATGTAAGAATGATGCTTCTATTTGTGCTTTTATCTGCATTCATAAGATTTTAAAAATGTTTACTGTATGAAGAATCAGACAATGCTGTCTGCCTAGATATGATAATGTCATGATAGTGTGGAGTTTGAACCCCATCATTTGCCTACTCCTTTATTTTTCTTCAGACCTTTTAAACATTACATTTTGAAATAATTTCATTCTTTGTTGAATTTAAAGAACACACTCTGCTAAGTTAGAAATTTGTATTTGAAGGATGTTCCAAAACCAGCCTTTATGTTGACAAAGAAAGAAGAGGAATACACTGAAGATGAAGTGAAAGCTTACAAAGAATATCTGAAAAAAGTTCAAGACCTTAATGAAGAAAGAGAAAAGTTTAGAAAGGTAACATATTTACACATTTTAGTTTCAAATGTAGTTTTTTTTTAATTAACTGGCATTATAGTTCATCCATCTGGTTCAATGATGACCACTTTTGTCATCCAGGGGGCTGAGGGCTTTGCACTGGGGTTTGTGCCTATTCATATAACTGTTAAGCATGGAAAGTTCAGCTGCACACTGGGCAGGTTATTCCAGCTGGAGCTAGTGTCATTGGCCTTGCTTTTTTTCTCTGACACTTTTTTTCTGCCAGCGCTGTTCTCTTGTCCTCTGCAATTTATGCGCCAGTTTTCACGTGCTTCCGTCTCCCAGGTGACAAGGTCAATGCTGAAGGCTTTCAGAGACACTTTAAAGGTCTCCTTGAAGTGTTTTCTTTGTCCACCTTGTGAGCGCTTCCCTAATTGGCTACACAGGAGTCATTTAGGGATGTGGGGGGTCTTCCATTCTGCAGATGTGGCCTGCCCATTGCAGCTGGGATTGCATCAGGATTGTGTGGATACTTTGCTGGCATAATAATGTCAGAAACATATGATCAAATATGCAAATATTATTTCTGTGTTTTTCTTACTTTATGATTTATATTTTTAACATGTAAACTTTGTTATCAAGTGTTCTATGTTAACACAATTATTTGAATGAACTGTTATCTTTATTGCCAGCAACTTGAGGCTGAACTCCGAAAACTGCAGGCTGCTATTCAAGAAGGTCTGCAGGCCTTTGATGAAGTACTCAATGTTCTTTTCATGCGTAAAATAAAAGTAATGATGGTGATATATCAGGTGAGTGGCAGGTCATAGTAATGATGGTTATATATCAGGTGAGTGGCAGGTCAAAGTAATGATGGTGATATATCAAATGAGTGGCAGGTCATAGTAATGATGGTTTTATATCAGGTGAGTGGCAGGTCAAAGTAAAGTATTTTTCTTATGAAAAACATAACTAATGAAGCAAACTTGTTAGGTTGTTAAGCTACTGGCTAAAAATTTTGAAAATATTTTAGGTATTCTTTATAAGACTACCATTAGATATCAGTGTATAGTTTATTTTTGTAGATCATTTTAAAATTAGGATTATACCATATTATAGCTAATGATAATTTTAGGAAATTGTGGGAATCAGCTAAGTTAGGTCTGGTTAAAGTGATCATCATTGAACCAGGAGGGATGAAAAATATATATATATATATATATATATATATATATATATATTATATATATATATATATATATATATATATATATATTATATATATATATATATATATATATATATATATATATAGTTATTGACTCGTTGACATTTTTTAATGCATCAAGTTTAGGTTATTATTACACTGGAAGTTTCACTGTTAAATATTGTTTATATTTTGATATGCTAAAGATATTAATATTCTGATGCGTAATGAAAAAAGATAAAGTTTTTTTATTGGTCTGATTTTTTCTTTTATGTACTATGATCAAGCCGTATTTATATTCATTTAATTTCTAAATATAAATTAAGAACTAAAATAGCTATCCTCAAGGAAAAAAAGATTCAGAATGCTTTATTTCAAATTGCCTATATTTCATCTGGGATTGCTGAGTACATTATAAATTATAATGTCAGGCTCCTCAGTTTCATACTGTCAATATAATCTATGATCACCCAGATTCTTAAATAAATAGTATTAATTAAATAAGAACATCTTGCATTAATTTTTCTGCTTAACAGTAAGTATCCATTTGTGTAATTAATCTAATCGGAGATAAGCCCAAATATATTTTTTCCTTTAAAGCTTAATATAAAGATAAGAAGAAGAACAAAAAAGTTGGTTTTAATATTAAACTTTTTAATCTAAATATATTTATACATTATATTCATTAAATAGGCTATAACTTAAATATCATTGTAGGAAGAATTAAAGATATTAAGACTTCGCTTTTCCATGTTAATTCATGAGGAAATCACTATCAGAGATAATGACTTGCATGAGACATTGGAGCTGAAACGACATGCAAAGGTAAATAAATAATTAAAAGAACAATTTCTAGTTTTAAAAACATTTTTCAAATTAAATTTGAGGAAATTTATTTAGTTTAGGACAGGGGTGGGCAATCTTTTTCTATGGAGGGCCGCTTTATATATTTTTTTGAATGGCAGGCCACATATATATATTTACAACTTTGAAAAAAAAACTACCTAACTGCGTGTACCGACTTTAAATTCACATTTATACTGTATTATACATTTACATTAAATTTTTTTACACTCTCAATTGAGGAATTACAACAAGAGTTTGCAATTTCTTAAACCAGTTTTTAAGAATATTTTTAAAATTTTGTAATTGTCATTTTACATCACATTTCATCACAAATGTACAGTTGTACATAATGTGATGTATTTAACTGTTTACACTCATGCAAAACGTTTAGGAACTGTGGAGCTAGCTTACTAGTTGTTATTCTTGTGGCTGCTGTCAAATTACAGTCAGTCTTTAATTTATTTAAAAAACTTTGTTTTTCTCCATCAAAGATCAAAGATCATTTGTTACACTTGCCAGTTGTTCTGAGCCAAGCCAACACTTTCATTACAGTTCCTCATAGTATTGAATAAATACTGGCCTGAGTTTGTGTCTTGGACTAAAAGTTTCGAAATATATATTGCCAATAAGAATTTTTTTTTTACTTTAAAATGACATGTATAAGCAATGTTTCTTTAGCCTTTTATCATAATTGATAAAAATCAGAAGTTTCAATAAGTTATATAGATATCTAAAATTACTTTATTTTAAATATATTTGCATTTTTTATATGTATAATCTAATTTTGGCAACCTGATTTGTGTAGGTGTCAGCGGGCTGTAAAAAATACTCGGGCAGGACTCATGTGGCCTGCAGCTTGTAATTTGCCCACCAATGATTTAGGCTGCAAAAGTTATAATTAACATTTTCATAAATAAGATAAGAAAAGATAATTTTATTGATCCAATCAAATGGAAATTCAGTTTGACTACATTTGACAATATCAGCTTAACCACTGTACAATAACAGTATAGATGAAAAATTTGAAAAACATTCACACATGAAACACACATTCACAACCAGCGCTTTATAAATTTGACTTCTATGTACTTCTTGATGACGAAAGCTGATCTTGTAAAACTCTGACTGAAAGTGGGATAAAGGAGTTTTTAAATCTTTCAGTTTTAGTCCTATTGGAAAGGAGACCACCACTTTGTTCAGATCTTATGCAACAGTGGTTTCATGGGTGCAGGTTGTCTTTAAGAATCGAGAGTGTTTTGGAAAGACATCTTTCATGAAAAAGCTCTTCAAGAGATGGTAGCTGTGTTCGAGTGATATGCGATGCTTTCTAATTAGTCTTTTTAGTCTAAGTCTTTGTGCTAGTGAAGTATTACCATACCAGCAGATGATGGCAAAGTTAATTAGACTGCTGATGGTTGCTGTATAAAAAAGTTTAGTAATTGTTTTGTTGATGTTAAATTTTCTTAGCTTTCTGAGATAGAAGAGTCGCTGGTGAATTTTTATTTAGAGGTTTTGACAGTGTTCACTCCATTTCAGTTTGTTGTTGATGGTTGTTCCTAGATATTTATATTCTTGTACTTGTTCTATGGTTTGATTGTTTATCTGAATTTCTGCAATCTGGCCTTTATGTTTCCTAAAGTCAATAATCATTTCTTTAGTTTTCTGAACATTTCCAATTAGAAATTTATCTATACACCATTGGTAAAAAGTGTTAATTGTTGAATGGTACAGATTTTTGTCACCTGCAATAATGCCAATGATTGCTGTTTCATCAGCCAATTTTATGATGGGAGTGTCAGCTGAACTTACAACATTCAAATTGTTTTTTACATCTAGTTATTTGAGAAACTTTGAAAATGTATCTGGAACAACTATTGAACTTTCATTTTAAAATTCCAGCTACGCAAGTTTCTCCATATACAGATAGGGAAGTAAAGTTAAACTGTTTTTGTTGTTAGAAAATTTCTGAGTAGATTATATGAACTGCATAATAAACAACTGGCATTATTTATTGCTGCAAAAGATATTGACATAGTGGACTCAGACACATCATACAATCTACAGTAAATGTTCCAGTTTCTATTGGGGTCATAGCCTGGTATTTTTTCCTTACAGCCTATTAACAGATGAATGTTTTTATTTTATTTTAGCAACAAGCATTTGAAGGTTTGGCAGAAGCAAGGAAAATTTTAGATATTTTTCGTAATGAGTATGAACACTTGCAAGCTGAAGACAAATACCTGGACAAGTCTTTCAGAAGAGAATTTACAGATGCTCTGGGTGTTCATGTGGATACTTTATACAAACAATTCAAGAGAAGACCAAGGTGATAGGTTGATAGCTTCGAATAGTGCTTAGCATTGAAAATTTTAAATAATTGCATATTATAATTAAAGATATGCTAGCACACATTTAAAAAAGGTTTTATAATCTTTTATTTTGATAGGACACAGAAATTCAAATCTATTGATGGGGTCAAGAGAATTTCTAATCCATTTTCTGACCGACCATCATCCTCTATTCAGCTTAATCATCTTAGAACACAGTTAACTTCTGGTCTTGATGATCTAGATAAGCCTCACAACATGCCAGATGGCATTGATCACCATGCATGGGAAAAAATGTGTAAACTTCGACGAAACAAAGTGGAAAGTGAACTTCAGGTTTGTCTGTGATTTTTTTTGTATTAAACTCAAGTAAATGCTTTTGATCCTTACAATTAAAACTCTTGTAAAGTAAAGTTCCTCTTTCAGCCTTGTGGTTTATAGGGCAGATAATGTAAAGATCATCTTTTCTGTGGCCTATGGATAACGAGGGTGTCATGTATCCAGCACAATGACCAATAGTCTTTACTTTTCCCCAGCTAATGTTAGGTACTCATTAGAGCTGGGTGGACTCAGAGGCACCCAAAGATCCAAAATCCCATTCTTCACCAGGATTCAAACCTGGGATCTCCGGTTCAAAAGCCAAACACTTTACCACTAAGCCACCGCTCCTCCATCATAGAGCTATGTGTGTTAGTTTTTCTGACTGCCAAGTTTAAATAAAATAGTCATTAGAATATTGTTATAAACCTGGTGGTGGCACAGATGGGGATAGTGGTGTGAGTGTAGTCAGCCGACGCAAATCGCCCCGGCCAGCTAGACGAGTGGTCAACCATGACGAGTTACGATGGTCAGTTGAGACGAGTGTCAACATGACGGTTGAATGGATCGACGTAGTGAACAGAGCTCAGGAGCGTCACGAGAGTTGTAGTCATCTGACCACCCAGAAACATTGAGCGGCATTCTGTCTGGTTCTAGAAGGCCAGGGACCCTATATAAAGAGCGGAGGTATTGCAGTCAAGACGGTTCACGAGAGAAGGTTCACGACAGGGGCTCAGAACACGGTCAACTACAGCACAGTTCAACGGTGTGGTTCTGTACGGAGCATTACGACGGTTCAGTGCAGAATACTGTCAAGTACAGTTGAGACGACTGGCATCTTGATCTTGGTCTGCGATTGAGTCCGACACAATGAGCCTAGTGTGTGAAGTCAGTCCTGAACTGTTGAACCCAGTGCAAGCCAGAATGAGATGGAGAGGCCAGTGCAAGAGTTGATACGGCGGTGTGGTGTTATCGGAGAGATATTTGTACAGTCTTGTGTTACGTGCTGCCAATTGTACAGTATTGGCTGTTATTTATTCAACTATTAAAGTGTTACGTTAATTTGGAGCCCTGAGTTGTCAAGCTCAATAAGTTGGTGGTGTATGGTGCAGTTTGCAGAGAGCCTGGATAGTGAGATTTGTAACAGTTAACAAGCGAAAAAACAAAGAGGTAATGCAAGCTGAAAAAAGCCCAATAAATGCACACCAGAAAAGACTTTTTTAATGAATATACTTATGCGCATTTTTCATTTACACTATAAAGAAGCACCTTCAGATATAATGAATATACCTTACTAAATGAGAAATATTTTCATACTAATGGATGACTGATGTATTTCCATCAATGTTTAAAAACAAAGATGTTTTACATGTTTTCAATCATCATTTTTTATTTGCTAAATTATTTGCTGACACCAAATGAATCATGCTATAACATTCAACCTGGTCAAATACTTAGAACCTCTGGTTATTTCAGAATGTATATGTAGACAAAAAGGGTTACAAATGCATTTATATAAATTTTAGAACCTTAAATGTATGTACTAAATCTATTAGAACTGTGCCACTTATGATGTTTGTCAAATACTATCTACAAGTAATTTACATTTAAAATTATTAAAAAATATAAAAAAAAAGAATTTGCTACACTTTGAACATTTAAATCTGAATTTAATGTGTTACGTATCTAGGTATTGTTGTTTTTTTCTGACCTGTTGCGGTCGAGAGACGGGTAGGTTGTCTGCCCCTTGTGTAATAAGTTTTTGTTTTTTTTATTCGTCAAGCCACACAGACAGTGACCGGTCCTTGACCTGTGTGTGTACCTCTGGTTGAAAGGAGGGTGTTTTTTTTTTCTGTCTCTTTGAAGAGCGTTCTAGATCTGGGAAATTGATGACGTATTTGGTTCGAGAAATTCCTAGATTTGTCTTGAGATCGACGCGCGGTAGATTATATAAAGACCGCCCGCGTGACGTTGACGGACAGACATACGGAGACAGCCGTGAGACAGAATAGCGGAGACATTGCGCGACCCGTGCGTGGTATACCACTTGATCGTGTAAGTTAATATTTTGTTTTCTTTTTTCCAAGGCCTTACTTGCTTGTATTTGTAATTATATTTTCAAACTCTTGTATTGTAATATTTTTACATGCCATTTTTGTAAAAGGGTTTTGGTCAACACATCAATTCTGTATTGAGTAAATGTTTATTTTTCTTTCTTGTAATTTTATATTTGATTAAACATTAAGTTGATAGTTTACCTTCCGATTTCTTGTGTCATTTTTTTTTGTTATTCATTGTAAGTCTTTGATTAAATTCAGACTTAAGATAAGTGACACAACTGCTTTTCTATTGTCACGTTCCCCTAGACAAGCCATTTAAAAGTAGAATTCAATTTGTAATACGTGACAAAAGAAGTTTGAGGGCTTTCGTCCCGGATATTTTTCTGAACCTATTTTCGTCTTACTTGAGTAATTTTGTAAAGGCGAAGTTGACTTTAACAAAAATTTTTTTTTGTGTCAAAGAGTCGGAAGTAAAGTATCAATAGTATTGTAGTATTGACCAAACTCTCTTAAGGTTTTTTGTTGTACTGATTTTGTACTGTATATTTACATTGTATACATATTTTTGCTTGTAATAGTTGTTAGTTAGTCATGGATATTCAGGTTTTTCTTGCAAATCCCTCTGTGGAAGAGCTTGATGCTTTTACTAGGAAGGAACTGGTCCTTATTTCTAAACATTTAGGGTTAAAAAAAAAATCAAATGCCCTTAAACAAGAAATCAGAGATAACATTGTAATCCATTATGTAGACGAGGAAGTGTTTTCTGAAGACCTTTTAGAAACCCTTAGACCCGATGAGGGTAAATCAGATTTAGAACTTCAGATAAAATTAAAACAAATGGAAATAGAAGCCCAGACGGCTAGAGAGCAGAGAGAAATTAAACAAAAAGAATTAGAGCTTGCAGCGGCTCAGAAAGAAATGGAAATGAAATTACAAATAGAGTTAAAAAAATTAGAGTTAGCTGCTAATGTAAGACCAGATTCTTCCCCTGCCAGTCATACTGCTGAAGCAACAAAATTTTTGAAAATAATTCCACGCTTTAATGAAGCCACAATTGACAATTATTTTCCACAATTTGAACTTTGTGTGAAAAATTTTAATGTACCTGAAACTTTGTGGCCCACTTTGCTGCTAACAGTTTTGACTGGTAGAGCTGCAGAGGTATTTTGTTCTTTGACCATTGAACAACAAAAAGATTATAATGTTGTTAAGGCCTTAATTCTTAAGGCATATGAACTTGTTCCGGAAGCTTACCGAAAGCAGTTCAGGGATTGTCGCAAATCGGATGGCCAAACCCATGTAGAATTCCTGCGGGAAAAGGAGCGACGCTTTGAGAAATGGCTCACTTCCAGGGAAATCGGCACCGACTTTGCAAAATTCAAGAACCTAATGCTGATGGAAGAGTTCAAGAGTTGTGTGCGGCTGGACGTCCGTACGCATATAGCTGATCGTGGCGAGGAAGATGTGCACAAGGCTGCAGTGTTGGCAGACGATTATATAATATCACATCAATTTGCCAAGTATACGACGGATGTCAAGCCAAAACAAGTCAAACAGCCTGAGTCCACTGCTAGCAACTCCATCAAGAACAGCAGTACAAACGACAGAAAACCTACTACAAGTAAAGCTACTTGTTCCTACTGCAAACGAGAAGGCCATAAAATTGACGATTGTTGGAAATTGAGAAAGAGAAACGAAAACGCTCCTTCAAAAGTCAGCGCTTGCACAGTACAGTGGTCGGCGAGGTTTACTCCCTCATCCTCAAGTCATATCAAGAATACCTCGACACCACCTGTTTCAAATGTATTGACTGTACAAGACTCTCCGAAAATGTCTCCACGGTGTTCAAATGACTCAATAGTGAGTTCTTCAAATTCATCAAGCCGATGTTCCAATGACTCAAACCAGAGTTTTTCAAATACATCAAGCCGATGTTCCAATGACTCAAATAAGAGTTTTTCAAATACATCAAGCCGATGTTCCAATGACTCAAACAAGAGTTTTTCAAATACATCAAGCCGATGTTCCCATGACTCTATCCAGAGTTCCCACAATACATCATCCCGATGTTCCCATGACTCTATCAAGAGTTCCCATAAGACATCACCCCGATGTTTCAATGACTCTATCCAGAGTTCCCATAATACATCATCCCGATGTTCCCATGACTCTATCAAGAGTTCCCATAAGACATCACCCCGATGTTCCAATGACTCCATCAAGAGTTCTCCAAATACATCCACAAGATGTTCTACTGACTCAAGAAAGAGTTTCTCCACTGCGTCTCCTAGAGATGTCAATGACTCCAGCGAGAGTTCGACCCAAGTCCAGTCTGCATCAACCAAAATTGATGTTTTATTAGAGGATTTTAAGCCTTTCATTTCGGAAGGATTTGTATCACTACCCGGTGATTCTACAAGTCTACGACCTATCACCATTTTGAGAGACACAGGTGCTTCACAATCGTTACTTTTAGAGGGTATCTTGCCCTTGTCTAAATCATCATCGACTGGGAAGAGCATCCTGTTACGAGGCGTAGAGCTTGGATGTATAGATGTGCCTCTACATCTAATCGACATAAAGTCAAATCTCATTACTGGACCGGTTGTTGTAGGTGTCCGACCAACATTACCATTGGAAGGCATCTCGTTGCTGTTAGGCAATGACTTAGCAGGTGGAAAGGTGATAGCCGAACCCATCGTCACTCAAACACCCGACTTATCTGCCACACCCGAGGAAGACCTAGAGTTATATCCAGCGTGTGCAGTAACAAGGGCAATGAGGTTGAAAGCATCTCAAGAAGAGAACGTCGTCAAGGCCAACAGTAACCAAGATGATGTGGACTTGAGCACCACATTCTTTGCTTCTCTTGAAGAAGAACCAACGCCAAATTCTGAAAAGCCGGCATCAACTCGAAAACAGTTGATTGAGGACCAAAAGAAGGATCCAGAGCTCGCCAAACTCCGAGAAACCGCAATGACATCACAAGAGGCAGAGCTAGCATCAACGTGCTACTACATCCAAGATGATATGCTCTTCAGGAAATGGAAACCTCCAGACGCATCCAACGAAGAAGAATGGAGAATATGCCATCAAATCGTGTTACCAGAAAGATACCGAGCGTACATCATGAATCTGGCTCATGACACACCAATGTCAGGTCATCTCGGCATCCACAAGACATACCACAAGATTATGTCACACTTCTTCTGGCCACGTTTGAAGAAAGATGTCATCCAGTACTGCCGATCCTGTCATGCCTGTCAGATGGTTGGCAAGCCAAATCAAAAGATCCCTGTTGCTCCTCTGAAGCCGATTCCAGCCTTTGAAGAACCTTTCAGCAGAGTACTTATTGACTGTGTTGGTCCTCTTCCAAGGACAAAAGCTGGCAACCAATACCTGTTGACCATTATGTGTGCTTCAACTCGTTTTCCTGAGGCTATTCCTCTAAGGAACATAAAAGCATCAAACATTGTGAAGGCCTTAATCAAGTTCTTTACTCTATTTGGTCTACCAAAGTCTATCCAATCGGACCAAGGAACGAATTTCACGGCCAATCTTTTCAAGCAAGTCATGACTCAGTTAGGCATCAAACACTGCATGTCGAGTGCGTATCATGCCGAGTCGCAAGGCGCTCTTGAGCGATTCCATCAGACTCTCAAGAACATGATCCGAACCTATTGCTTTGAGCACGAAAAAGACTGGGACGAAGGAATCCACATGCTGCTGTTTGCAACCCGTGAATCCGTCCAGGAATCGTTGGGATTCAGCCCTTTTGACTTAGTCTTTGGCCATTCGGTGCGCGGTCCCTTGAAATGTATAAAAGAGACTTTGTTGTCACCAACAGCCACTGAAGGACTTTTAGACTATGTAAGTAAGTTTAAAACTAGACTTTATGATGCTTGTGTTCTGGCCAAAAATAACTTACAAAACACCCAATCCAGCATGAAACGCTGGTATGATAGAAAGGCCCGTGTTAGAGAATTTTCTCCCGGGGATAAGGTGCTTGTGTTTTTGCCCATACCAGGTCAACCCTTGCAAGCCAGATATTTTGGTCCATATGAAATTGAGACCAAAATTAGTGACCTCAATTACACAATCAAAACTCCTGACCGTAGGAAAAAGACTCAGCTATGTCATATAAACATGCTGAAGCCTTATGTATCTCGGCCAGATCACTCAGAGAAGAATAATTGTGTTTTAAATACAGTCAAAAGTTGTTCAAATAGCCATGTTTCTCCTATTGATGATGATATTGTAAAGGAGAAATTTGGACAATACAAAATACCTAATTCTTTTGTATTACAGAATTTGGATGTAAAACTGTCTCATCTGTCTTCGACAGAAAGGCCAGTTATCATGAAACTCATTAATGAATTTAATGACATTTTTTCTGATGTACCAAAACAGACTAATGTTATAATGCATGATGTAGATGTTGGCGAGGCTACTCCAGTCAAGCAGCATCCTTACAGGGTTAACCCTGAAAAACTTGCCATACTTAGGTCAGAAATCAAGTATATGCTTGAAAATGACCTCATTGAACCAAGTTCCAGTAGCTGGAGCTCCCCATGTGTCTTGATACCTAAACAGGACAAGACTTATCGTTTTTGTACAGACTACCGTAAGGTAAATGCTGTCACAAAGACCGATTCGTTTCCTATCCCTAGGATAGACGATCTCATAGATCGTATTGGTGACGCTAAGTACATCACCAAAATAGACCTACTTTCAGGTTATTGGCAGGTTCCCCTGACTGATAGGGCAAAGGAAATCTCCGCCTTTGTCACCCCTGATGGTCTGTACCAATACAAAGTGATGCCATTTGGCATGAAGAATGCTCCTGCCACTTTCCAGAGAATGATAAATGCCCTGCTTGCTGACATGGAGAATTGCCACGCATACATAGACGATGTAGTAATTTTTAGCCAAGATTTTTCTAGCCATTGTAAACAACTGCATTGTCTTTTTACTAAACTGTTACATGCAAAAATTACTGTAAACCTGAGTAAGAGTGATTTTTGCCAGGCTTCCATCCAATACTTAGGCCATATTGTAGGACAAGGCCAGGTGAAACCTGTAATGGCCAAAGTAGAAGCTATCCAAGCTTTCCCTATCCCTGCTGATCGGAAACAACTCCGAAGATTTTTGGGAATGTCTGGATATTATAGAAAATTTTGCGAAAATTTTTCTGTCATTTCCAGTCCTTTAACAAACCTCCTGAGAAAGAACGTCCGATTTACTTGGACGGATGAATGTCAGAAAGCCTTTAACCAGATCAAGCAGATATTATCTAGCTCTCCCATTTTGATGGCTCCTGATTTCGGAAAACCTTTTAGGTTAGCTATTGACGCCAGTGACACAGGTGTTGGGTCAGTCCTTTACCAAGAAGATAATTTCCAAGTAGAGCACCCTATTTGTTTCTTTTCCAAGAAATTTAATAGACATCAAAGAAATTATTCTACTGTGGAAAAAGAATGTCTTGGGTTGATTCTTTCTATACAACACTTTGATTTTTATATCAGTGGGTCTAGATGGCCACTGGTTGTATTTACTGACCACAATCCCCTTACATTTATCCACAAAATGTCTGGCAAGAACCAACGACTTCTCAGGTGGAGTTTATTTTTACAAGAGTACAACTTAGATCTTAAACACATAAAAGGCAGCGAAAATGTTATCGCCGATGCCTTATCTAGATTGTAAAAAGTATTTTGATGTATATATTTTTTTTATATATATCATGATAAATACATTCTGTAATGTAAATATTTTTTTTTAGTTCTAAAAAGATTTCCATTTCGTGGAAATGTAAACTTTTTATTTTTAGGAGGGAGGTGTTACGTATCTAGGTATTGTTGTTTTTTTCTGACCTGTTGCGGTCGAGAGACGGGTAGGTTGTCTGCCCCTTGTGTAATAAGTTTTTGTTTTTTTTATTCGTCAAGCCACACAGACAGTGACCGGTCCTTGACCTGTGTGTGTACCTCTGGTTGAAAGGAGGGTGTTTTTTTTTCTGTCTCTTTGAAGAGCGTTCTAGATCTGGGAAATTGATGACGTATTTGGTTCGAGAAATTCCTAGATTTGTCTTGAGATCGACGCGCGGTAGATTATATAAAGACCGCCCGCGTGACGTTGACGGACAGACATACGGAGACAGCCGTGAGACAGAATAGCGGAGACATTGCGCGACCCGTGCGTGGTATACCACTTGATCGTGTAAGTTAATATTTTGTTTTCTTTTTTCCAAGGCCTTACTTGCTTGTATTTGTAATTATATTTTCAAACTCTTGTATTGTAATATTTTTACATGCCATTTTTGTAAAAGGGTTTTGGTCAACACATCAATTCTGTATTGAGTAAATGTTTATTTTTCTTTCTTGTAATTTTATATTTGATTAAACATTAAGTTGATAGTTTACCTTCCGATTTCTTGTGTCATTTTTTTTTGTTATTCATTGTAAGTCTTTGATTAAATTCAGACTTAAGATAAGTGACACAACTGCTTTTCTATTGTCACGTTCCCCTAGACAAGCCATTTAAAAGTAGAATTCAATTTGTAATACGTGACAAATGTTTTAACTTTTTTATTTGTACACCAGCTGAAATTGAAGGCCAATACTTTAGCAGAAATACAGACGTATGTTCACAGACGGCAAGAAGAAGATGATAAATATAAAGCTGAAATTGAACAATTAACTCAAATGATTGCCAAGTAAGCTTTATGTACCATGTAAAAAAATTTTTTACTTTACTAAATTTTGTTTACTAAGTAACTTCATCACAACTTAAATCTGAAAAGTTATTGATTTTTATAGAATATTTATTGCTACTTAAACATACAAAACAGATTTATGAGTTTATGAGTTTATTTTGTTAACACTATACATTTGTTCAATGTCTCAAATTAACTAGCAATCAGTGGCATAGCTAAGGTGGGGGGAGGGGATCCAAATTTAAAAGTTTCCTGAGACCCCCACTTGATAGGGTCCCCCAAATGAATGTCCTAATTTTTTTTTTACATTAATTATCAAATATTATGCCACTGCCATGTTATCTTGCTATTCACATGGAGTTGAAAATACTAGACAGTATTGGTCTAAATGATGTTATAGATGCTTTTGCTGCACAGAAACCACGAGGTGAGGCAATATGAATTGAGATTTGTTACTTGTGCATTACTTTGCCAATAAACAACAGTATTTTTAATTGAAAGAGTCTAAATAATTATTTTTTGTTAATTTTACTTCTATACTGTACCAAATGAAATTTAGACTTTTATATTGAGTAAAAACATTATCTCATGTTATGATGTTGAATGTCAAAATGCAGGGGCCCCTTTAAAGGTTGAGCCCCTTGGGTGCCCTAATACACCACTGCAAGCAATGAAAGTTTCCAAATTCAACATTTTGGGGATAAAATTACAATATTTTACAGTATAGGAAATAAACACATTAAAGAAGATAAACAAGAAAATATATTAGCTGACATTAACTGAGAGTCATGCTTTTGTGAAACAAAGTTAATTGTGAAATCATTGTTGTTAATCTCTATTTCAGAATTAAAGAAGATGAGCAAAGATTTATTTTGAATTTGGAAGTACAGTTACTCCTGAAACAAGGACAGATTGAAGTTGAAGCTGGTCCTTTTATTCGAGATTTCAGAGGAAGTGTTCTGGTGCATCGAAATGTTGTGGAAGATCTTAATACAACAATTAAGGTGAACATAAACATCTTAAATCAAGGCAAACAATAAATAGAACACAAATAGACATAAATATCTTAAATCAAAGCAAACAATATATACAACAAAAATATCTGATTATTTTTTTTTTTGGAATTCAAAGATTTCAGAGAAAGAAAATATTATTTCAACATCTTTGCTTTTGAGGATGTGGATTTACAAAAAAAAAACAAAACTGACTAACTTTGGGGCATGCACTTTGAACTGTCATTCCAATAGTATCAAATTTGAATTCTGACTATCATGATTTTCTTCTGTCCCAGGGAGGTTTGGGCTTTGATGTAATAATATTCATTTCTAAAAGAATATGTGAAACTAACAAGTCAAGACATATCAAATATATTGTACATTAAGATATAATTTTTTCTATTAAAATAAAGAGCAAATTGAAAACATAATAATACAAATAGCAAGTTTGGAAATGGCATTTTGAGTAGTACCTAAATAATACTGGAGTAAACATATGAGTGGTAGGCTTGATGGATATATATTACTGAGTTTCACATTAAAAAAATATATATGTTGTAGCTTCAAAGATTTAATTTAAACTTATTTCATTTTCATAATTATTCTTTTTTTTTAAAGAGCAGTAAAGTTATGTCCATTTTATATGGACATGAATTCAAAATTATTGTTTATTCTTGCCCATTATTTTGTTTTCTTAATAGCAACTTGGGGAAAGGAAAATAGCCAGCATGGTAGAAAGCAAAGATTTTAGGAAAGGAATTATCCAGCTTGAATGGTATTGTCTTGTTTTAGCTCATTTGTTTTAAACATACATTATATCCAGCTTGAATGATATTGTCTTGTTTTTGGCTCATTTGCTTCAAACATACAACATTCAAAACATTTCTCTTAAATGGGTGATTTTTGAATATCATATATTTTACAAAAGTCTAAAACTTTTTGGCTTTGTGGATTATCTTGATCCCATAAAGGCCTAGCTATTGCATAACATAAACTATCTTTTTCACTTTCTTTAAAAAATGATTGAAATGAATGTTCATAAAAGATATACAAAATTTTGCATTTTAAAATTCCAGTAGTATCCCTTGCACCTAATATGTGTGTAATGACGATGATGATGAAATTAGATTTTTATTGAAATTTAACTGATACATATCACAAAAATAACAGTTTTCTCCTCTGGGGAGGCTAAAAAAATTTAAAATATATTTTAGATTTAGTACATAATTCAGATGATAGAGAAGTTTGTAAACATTATATTTCTACTATTAACTCTAAGCCTTCTAAAACATCTTGAGATTACATGAAACTGCATTGAATATATTTTAGGGAGCACAAGAAAATGTCCATGCAAATGGAGGATTTGGAGAATAAGTTAAAAGACATACAATTTATTAAAGTAACCAGAGAGATACAAGCAGTAAGTAGAGCACTTTTTTGGCTGCTGCTTTCATGTAGTTCTTTATTTAGCACATTAGTTCATATCATTGTTATATTGTTTTGTGTTAAGTTTATTCATTTGTTTTGATTTGTTACCATTTCTTTACATTTTTATAATAAATGTTTTAGAGTGAGCATATTAAAATAGTGCTACTAATTCTTATCAATTATTTGATATGAGAGGGATTTATTTATTTTCTTGCCTGTTTGTAATTCCTTAGTATTTACATGAAGAAGACTATGAAGCTAAGAAAGCTGAAGAAATCAGTACTTTAGAGCAAACTGTGTCACAGTTGAAAAAGGTATGGGCTAATTTATTGTTTTTTTACTTGTTTAAATTTCAAAACAATAGAAAAAAAAAAGTTATTGATGATCTTAATGAGTTGGTGGCTGAATATAAGTCTTGAGTTCAAATCTTGGTGCAGATGAGGTTTTTAATTTGGAACCTCAAGATGTTTCTGAAGTCATCCATTTCTAATTGGGTCTTGGTAATTGCTACGGTGGTATTTGGCCTTTATAGTGGTCACATTACACCTTATTAAAACTTTGGCTTCAGAAAGAGCTAAAATTTATATCATTAATGTTTAGGATTGCTTGGTCTCAAATAAAAAACTTCATTTTTTAATTTATTGTTGTCAAATAGGGAATGCTAGTAGAATGGTCTTTTATTCCTTAGTTTAAGAAGAACAGTCATGTCTAGTCTTTCTAATAGAAGATTTTATCAATATTTTTGTTTTTAGTTTCATGAGAAGACTCTTGCTCAGAAGAAACAGTTTCTCAGAGACATGGCAAAGAGTACTAAGAACAAAGCTCTCAACAACAAAAAACTTGATGAAGAGTTGTTAGACTTGAATGTTGTAGTGAATGAAAGGAAACAGATAGAAGATATCAACAGTAAGCTAGAATCTTACACAATTTCTAGATGCTGGATTGCTATCATCCCACCACTCTTCTACCTTTAACAATCTTTTCTTTGCAATGGTGTACTGCATAATTTTAGGATAAAGCTTATTGAATCTCTCATAAGGAGACCAGACCTACTTATTGATGTTTAAACACATTCGCAGATTACATATATAATTCCCTCTGCTCTGAATTGAGCATTATGTCATTTTGTATGGGAATAGAATAGTCAACTATCAGCCATATGTATAACATGTCCAATCCATCACCTAGGAACACACATAGGACGTAATCATCTTTTTTGAAGTAACATCTGTATTTCATAAGATAAGATAACATTAGGGACATTTTCACTTTTACACAAATAATGCTTTTGAGATATCTAATTATCTGTTATGTGATCTAGTCATTTCACATTGTCTATTTTTCTTGTACAAAAGGATGGATAGAGTTCAAGATATTCCATGAGCAAGCAATGCAATGAAAAGACATAAGCGACAAAGTTTACGTCTATTGTGCATTGGTTATTCCCCTTACTTTTAAATGCTCCAAAGATCTGGACATAATACTTCCACCATGTTAAACACTGAAAAACATACATTTCTAGACAGATAGCACTAAACCATCTTCACAGCATAGAAATTCACTTTTCTAATTATTCCTTTTTATTCTCCTCTTTTCTCTATTGCGGTTGCATTCTCACACTCTTAATGGCCAAAAAATACTATGTACATAGTTCTTTCTATGTTGTGTGTTACAGTTAGCTTTATTTGTATGCATTCCAGGAAGATAACAAAACATCCATTCATGCTTCATTTTTAAGTAAAATAATTGAAATGAAATCCACAACTGTTTAATTACTGAATCAATTAAGTTTATATAATTCTTGCTAATATTACTTTGTAGCTACATAAATAATTAATAACACCATCATTTATCAGACAAATATACACTGTTCAAACATTTTGGTCACTTTTTCAATTACAAGCAACCATTATAGTTCCTTAGCGTATGATAATTTGATAATTACATTAAGTATGAAATGGTATGAGGCGCGGTGGCTGAGCAGTAAAACGCTTGGCTTCCGAACCGGGGACGGGGGTTCAAATCCTGGTGAAGGCTGGGATTTTTAATTTTGGGATCTTTGGGCACCTTGAGTCTACCCAGCTCTAACGGTTACCTGACATTAGTTAGGGAAAAGTAAAGGCGGTTGGTCATTGTGCTGGCCACATGACACCCTTGTTAACTGTAGGCCACAGAAACAGATGACCTTTACATCATCTGCCCTATAGACCACAAGGTCTGAAAGGGGAACTTTTTTACGAAATGGTAAGGTACTCACTAAAAGGATATTTTCATGTATTATTTTGGGTTCCTAATAAAAACATTGGAATCAGTTTAACACATTCAACTTAGTTCCACATTTTGTTGAAATTTTTCTAACATTTGAAAAACTATAATTGGCAACTATTCTATTTACATTTCAGTTGAAAATCGGGATGATGATTCTATGAACAGACGATACCAAGAAATAGTTCAAAGGAGAAAGATGGTGGATTTAGCTAAAGCTCAAGCACAGGAAGTCGCTATTTTAAGAGCAGAAGTGGAGAGACTTCGCATGCATACATTTCCAGCTCTTGTTCAAGTTGAGCGTTAGTCCAGAAGGGTCTTGTACATACACTAACTGAAACTCTGTTTTACCTATTGACTTTGGCAGATATTAATTAGGAGGAACTGTCAATTATATTAATGAATCAGTAATGAAAACAAAATGAATTTTAAAATCAAATGAACCTGATTTATCATTCATTGTGTTAAAATATTAACACAGTGCACGTGCATTGTTCAATGTAAAAAAAAGATTGTTATTTGCAATGGAATTATTATGCTACACAGAAATCTCCAAGGTATTAAAAAAGGCTTAAAAAACTCAGTTCTCTAATACTGATTGAGACTGTGATAATCATTTTAAAAATATGCATACAGATTTGTACAACATAAAATTCAATAATAAAAGCTTTGTTTAAACATTTTTGCTGTCTGTCCAAAACTATAACTCCATAACATTGTGTTTATTTGTTTTCTATTTTGATGTTGAAAAAAAAATAGTTGGTTTGACTTAAACTAGTATGAAAGCAGATGACACAATAAGAGTTCTTGTATATTTGAAGCCTTTTATATTCCTTACATTGTATTTTCTCTTTATTTCTTTCCTTTTCATTGTGCTACAAAATTGGATGATTATTAAACAAAACAAAACAACAACATTTTGCAAAAAAAAAAATAGAAGTTAATTTTGTAAAATTATTGGATTAATAACTACTTTATTTAAAAATGAAGTCATTTTGATTTTCATTTACTATACTATGTATACTTATTTCACATATTTATGAGTTTTGTATACATGGATGAATAAAAAAATATATGTATTTAGTTTTTTTTTCCTTTAAAAATTTTTTCAGCAATCTATATATATAAAAGCGAAATACTGCTGACAGACTGATTTATTCATTGATCAAGAAATTTATTAAGCTGTTGTACCGATCTGATTGAAATCTTGTACAAAGCTTCCTTTTAATTCCTAGATACTCATTTAAAACAGGTTTTGACAGATTCGCAACCTGACGACTGTTATTTGCAAAAAACAGCAAGCTTTCTATCAACCCTTTGTATTTTATTTTAGATATTTTCCAATAGGCTGCAGTCTTTATATAAAGCAGTCAAAATAATATCACACAAGTTTTGTATATTTAAATCGATTTGGTTATTTTTCTCCAATTTCACTTATTTTAAATATGCCTCACATCATTTTGCTTCCTTTTAGATGTGGTCTAAATAAAAAAACAAAACCAGTCCTAATAGCGTTAATAAGATAACAAAAAAAGAGAGAGAGACAGAGAAGGAAAGAGAAAGCGGGCCTTGAAATTTCATTGTAACATAGACACTAATTCTTGGGGTAAAACAGTTAAAATGTGGCCCATTTATTACAATTAAAAAAAAAAAGAAGCAATTATAAACAATATAAATTCTGAGAACAAATCACGGACGTAGCCGGTGTATACTGCTAGTATATATGCTTAAATTGATGTTAAATGAATTAGTCTTTTAGTTTCATTCTACAAAGCATAAAGTTGCATGAAATGACATTAAAATAGAATATTATTTTATTGCAAAAATGATAAATAAACAAAACAACTAAAATCTGTAGGACCCTAAATGTTTTATAATTTATTTTGTAACTAGAAAATGAGGCTCAATGTAAATAATATTTTAAACATCAAGCATTTAATATTTTTAAAGGACTAGATGAATGAAACTTTGAATTTAATCATAGAAATAAATGTATTGTGATAATATAAAGCATACTTTTTGTATTTGGAGCTAGAATGTCAAACTAATGCAGCATTTCCCAATCACTGGTACACAGCTTGCAACAGAGGTTCAAGGCCAGTGATTTCTTTTTTAGGAATAAAACATCAGTTGCATTTATTAATTCATAGTTATAATTCCAAATTTGAGAGAGATAAATAAACATTATTAACTTTATATAATTAAGCAATCTAAGCATTAATTTAAAAGATGTCTTTTCACCTAAGTAGGCTTTTCACAGAGATGTCTGCAGAAAATATTTCTATAAGTCTTCTCCCCATTTATGGTTTAATTTCTCTCAAATGAAAGAGTGTCATTTTTGGAGTTTGGGAAACACTATCTGGAGTTTAATAAAAAGCAAATTTCAAGATGTCTTTTTTGTGTACTTTATTGCTTCTTGTTTAAGAAACAGTCAAATTTTGTTCATACATTACAAGTCTATCATTCATCTATACACTGAGATTCAACTTTGTTTTATAGATCTTTCTTTCGAATTGGAGGCGTGATGGCTGAGTGGTAACGTGATTGCCTTCTGAACTTAGGGGTCCCAGGTTTAGGGGATCTTTAGTTGGGGAAAAGTGGTTGGTCATTGTGCTGACCACAAGACACCCTTGCTAACCATGGGTCACAGAAACAGATGACCTTTACATCATCTACCTCATAGATTGAGAACTTTTTCTTCTTTCAAATTGGTTATTTTGAGCTTGTGGTCCCTCAAGCACAATAGAAAGCTGTTTTTGAAATTACTTTTAACTGTAATGATGACAAAAGCAACACTTTAAAACTGAAGATCAGTCCTAATTACTTTTAAAATCTACAAAAGAAAAAAAACAAAAACTAAATTTGGAAACAATATAAATGATACAATAAAGTAACCAATTGTCACTCAATAGGACTTCTCTTTTTCTCAAAGATAAATTTACTTCTAAACAAGTCAGAAACCACATATCTTCTATGTTGGATGTCCTCTTATCACAAACGTTAGCACCCACATACATTGTAAACATAATGAAGAAAACAATAACAAAACAAAAAGAGACCTAACATTTTTTGGCATTTCAAAATCAATATTTTATTGATCTACAGTTTGACAGATGATACTAAGATGGAATTGACATGAGCACACTGGCTTAGCATTAGATTAGTTAACAAAAAACATTTCACTATTAGTGTTCTACTAAAATTGAGAGAGAGATCACATTTAATGTGGAAATGTTTATTGTAGGTCAATCTTTTCAAATAGAAAACAAAACTAATGAATACAGATAACTTATTCATTGAAGATTGAATCACATATTACACAGAAGTAAAACAATAAAAACTACATTTGGGGACATTTACTTAGAAACTGTAAATCTTTGGAGAGGGAGGAACTAATGTGTGAGTGACGTCATCTGACCTAAGCTAATGTCCAGGCTTTCGTCTCATTGTGAGATAGTGTTTTCCAAACTTGTTATCTAACACTTTACCTATTTTTGTTTTAGAGATTAATTCATGTGGTGGTTAACTAGTTAATTATTCCAGTAGTTTGTGGAATACCTATGCAGCCTCATTGAACACAAGGGTTCTGCTGAACACAGTTTGGGAAACACTGCTCTAAGAAATGAACCATTGTGTTATACGACTGAAGGAGTTCAACAAACACATACTTAGGTACCTTGTAAAATGGAAACATATATGATGTCAAGATGTCTCCTGTTTGTAAGCTGTGAAGCTCAAACCCTGCTATACTGCTGGAAATTAGCCTTGACTATATATATTACTATAAATATTGTTAGGAAAATTCATGAAATGAAAGAGGCATGTACAAAAAGATGAAATATCAGACAGCTTGTACCTAAGTCATCAATATCTACTGCAATAGAGAGATAGGAACTAAACACAGAAAACATATGCAATCAGCTTACAAAATCAAAGAGCTTCCTTTTACCTTCTACTTATACATACAAATGTCATCTCTAAGCCTTCATTAAAACACAAGATCGCAAAGTACCACTTCTGAGATGAGAGATCTCAAACAGATCACTTTAAGCAGATGAGCTTTTAGAATACCCTAATGAGAACAGGCATACAATTGGTGCTATCTGTGCACTTCTTGTCCTGGAAGACAATCTTTAGTGTCATACAAAATATATTTTACTGCTCAGCAATAAAAAAAGAAAGAAAAAAAAAAGAAAAGAAGTTGGCTAAATCAATTGACTAAAGAACACAAAACCAGGTAATTAAATTTCAAGAAAAAAGAAATGGAACAAATAAAAACAATACTAGAGTTAGATTTTTAGGGATTTAAGACCTAACATATAGCAAAAGATTGTCTTCAAATAATAGATAATATAATTCTTTGTTTAAATACACAATTTTTTTGTCGAAAAAAAAGAAAAGAAAAATAGACATGTTTAAATCTTTATCTCAAACAGACCTACAAAAGTTTACATTTCCTCAAACAAGAATGTACACATATATACGCTATATGCAGATAATCTTTGTAACACTTATGAATAATAATACTTTGTGACTTTTACCTTCATAAGAACAAGTCATTCAGAATAAATATCATTGGTAATTACAGGCTTTCAATTTACAATGACAACTAGGTTCAAATCAACATGCCATCATGCTCTGCTGCCTTGCAGGAAGCTCCAATTAATACTCATATAAAGCTATGAGGCTCATTACAGGCCAAATATAAGAGTATATATGAATATAAACTTAATTAAGATTTTGAAAATTGTAGAAAGAGTTTCCAGTCTTATGACACTATAAAGTACACCTAATATAGGCTAGAAAGTTGAAAACATAAGGAATAAACATTTATCACTTAAATAATTTTAGACAAAGAGTTACTTTATTATTTACAGGTGCTTCTTAAAAAAAAAGAGATTATTACCCACATATATATATATATATGTATATATATATATATATATATATATATATATATATATATATATATATATATATATATATATATATTCATCTAATTGATCATGTTAATTGATGATTTTAAAATGTTAATTCATTTGCTAGAGCATTCAAGAACTCCATTTCATGCTAAATGGCATTTGGAAAAGAATATTTTTTTTATGAGTTAATCTTAACCCAAGGAGCAAAAAATATGTAAAAAAATACTTTAACAATTTTTTAAAATAAATATTTTTGAAACTAAAACAACCATTTCAAAACTTATTTAATCACAGTTCATTTTGTCTTAAGTATGATGAAATAGATGTCTAAAATTATGTTTTTATAATTTGAATAAGGCCTAACTTTTTTTTACATCACTTTAATCAATGCATTGATGGTAGAAACACTTCTATGTTCAATGATATAAAAATGTGCTGCTTTATTTAACAAACAACTTAAGATAATATGGTATGTATTTAAGATTTATTTACTTGTTTCTGCATATCTTTATGATAACTACCCCTGTATTATGTTTTATTTGATGCATATTTGTTCATATGAAACATTATGCTTCTCAATAACAACATTTGTTTTTCAAGCATAAGTTGAATGCAATACACATTATTTCCCAATAAACATCAATAAACATTTATTACATAAACCAACATTTACATTAAGAAAAAAAAGAAAATATTTATTGATCAACAACTGTATATTGCACAATGCTCACAATGTTTTAACCAAAAGATATATATATATATATATATATATATATATAAAGGCTGATTAGCGATTCATTTGTTTAGCAGAGAAAATAAAAATAAAAAAATTGATCCAGTTGTTAAACGTTGGACTAAGCAGTCTATCAGAATAATACAATTTGAACATTTACAAAAGCATATAACAGGAAGGTATTGAAACTTTGAATTTTATACTATGCATTTTAGATAAATTAGTTAAATATTTTAAACTTTTAATTTAGATACAGTCATACAGTTTCTGAAATGCTATTAATAACACTATATTTTTTGGTAAGCCTGCTGCAATAATAGCCACTCTCAAAAGAATAATGCTATAATGCTAAATAAAAAAGATGCATGATTAGATAACAATTTAATGGGGAATTAAGTAAATAATAACATAGGCATTTACAACAATGATGTCTATTAAAAAAATGATTACTCATGACTAAGCATTTGTTATAGTATAAATAAAGAAAATGTTTTATAAAAATCAATGCAATTAGCTATAGAAACATATATCTGGCATTTAAATGTTAGGGGTGTCTGCTTAGAATTTTTCAAATTAGCTTACTCTCATTTTGTGTGTGTGTGATGATCATTGGAAGTGCATTTTGTTTGTTTAGGAAATGCACATTAACTCAATTAACACAGTTATCTCATATAGTTTTATGCATCTCAAATAATTTTCTGACTATGATACTAACTTGTTTAATTCTCTACATTTTTTTCAATTTACAAAATATTTTCTTATGGGCATTAATCAAATCATTAGCAAAGGATATAATAGTTTGCTATCAAATCTTTTAAACTAAGTTTAAACACATTTGAAGTCACTATAATTTATCCTGATCCTTTTCTACAGCATTTTGTTTAGCACAATATAGAGTATACTAAGAAAAATAATGCTAGATTGTTCAGATAATTGGATGCAACATCCAAAGTTTGAATGAAGATAGATTACTCAGAACTTCTAGGTCTTAAGTAGAAGGTTATCAGAGTTAGTTAACTAATTCAAACAATCAGGCAGAAAGAAAAAGGAAACACAAAGTTTAACAGTTCCTGAATTGTATAAAAAGCTCAACTAGGCAAGAAAGAACATAATTAGGTAATCAAACCTAGTGTCATCAAATTTCCTAAGAATGATGGAATTTGTTAAATCTACCACAATTATATCCATGAAACCTAACATGCAATAATGAGGATAATAACAATACATTTAAATGATCAGGAATTTATTTCTTCAAATAACAAACTAATAATGTAAATTAAAACTTACACACTAGAGATTTGCAAAAAGAGCTCTTAGTATTAAAGTTTTATTAAGAAAGAACAAAAAAAAATCCACACCACAAAATAAGATTTAGATTTTACATCTATAAACTTTAAGTATATACAACTTTATCACAATTATAGAGCTTTAAATTTTTTAAATGCATGAAAAGTGATTCATATTATACATCTATATTTTTTAAACAAAATTACATCTCATAAAAATTTAAAAAATTACATCTCATAGTCTTTTGGGAAGTGGGTGTGTAAAGGAGGGGGGAGTTAGTATACCTTTATGGAAAAATAAATGCAAAAATCAATTTATAATTTAAATTAGATTATGCAACTTATCTGACTTTTTAATATGAAACTTTATGCAGTTAGGATGATGGTAATAAAATAAGTGTATTTTAGTCCTCTATATCATCTTTAATTCACATGCCACTCAAGATTTTTTAAAGAACAATTTTTATTTAAAAAATTCACAATAATTGCATCAGTTTTAACAAATAAAAAGGCTTCATGATCTCATACATTAATATTTCATAAAGTAGGAAAGAGTATAAAACAAATAATGTACAAAATAATAAAAATGTACAGTTGATTTGGAACAGTTATTCCTGTTGAAATACCAGTCTATTTACATAAACACATATAAAAAATGAGCAACTATTGTCACCTTGATAAAACATAAAATAAATTCAAAGATCAACATTGTTCAACATGTTTCATAGCATTAAACAATATTGATAGCAATCATTTGGATGAGTGCTTCATATATGTTTTGATGCCTCAAAAGCGAGAGAATGGTGGATTTGAAGTTCTGTTAGATAAAATAGGCCCTATGGTCTATGTGTTATTTTTTGATGCTTCATTCTTCTCTGAGAGAATGGTGGATTTGAAGTTCTGCCAGATAAAATAGACCCTATGGTCTATGTGTTATTTTTTGATGCCTCATTTTTATCTTAGAGAATGGTGGATTTGAAGTTCTGCCAGATAAAATAGGCCCTATGGTCTATGTTTTATTTGTGATTGCTAGTTCAAAATAAATCCTTGAAGTTTTTTTTAAAAATGTGAATGCCAACCTCACAAGCAGTTTCAATGTCTACTTAACGTAATTGCTAGTCATATGTAAGTAATTAGAGTTTTCTAAATTTCATTTGATTTTACATTCAGCACTGGCTTTACATATGTAGGGCAGACAAAAGTACAAATAAGCATGCCCATAAAGGTTGAAAGTGCCTCGTGGGCATGAATAGGTCATTATTTCAATTTTCTGCTTCCAGGCCATTTCAGGAGAGTACATTGATGCAATAACTTGCTGATCAGTATCTGCTAAGCCTTGAGCCAATAACTCATTCACTGTATTTCTATAAGCAACTATAAATTCAGAAATCACCTACAGAAATGAAATAAATATAAAATTTTAAACATTGACATAGATAAATCTGGGTTAGTCTAGAAAAAGGAATTTAACACTCCATAATGCCTTTATCAAATGAATTGACAAAAACATAATGCTAACTTCTTTTAATGTCCTAATTTTGAAACCATTGAAAAAGTTAACTTTGAAGGATTGAAAATTATTTCAAGTTCATACTCCAGATAAACCACACAGAAAAATAATGCTTACTTTAAATATAGACTGTTATTTTACTTTCTCTGATGGTATTTCATAGTAAGTTCTTACCTGCTTAACACCCAATACAAAGCCACCAGCTACCCAAACTATGTTTTGTTTGTATATTTCTTTAGGTGTTAATGTTGATAACCATTTTCTAGAGGTCACTTCAGAAAAACCAAGCTTTGATGAATTGAAATCAGCAGGTACTTTTAGAGTAAATAGTGGATCATCCTTTTGTAACCGCCTGAAATATAGCAATTATTAAGTTTAATTTAATCATTTTTGCAAAGTACATTTTATAAAGTAAAAAAAAATTGCCACTACATCTAATAGTCTTTTGGGAAATGGGGGGATTAGTATACTTTTGTGGAGAAATAAATGTAAAAATTAATTTATAATTAAAATTACATGATGCAACTTATTTGGATTTTTAATATGACACTTCAGGTATTTCTTTCTCTATATCATTTTTAAATTCAGATGCCACTCAATATTTTTTTAAGAACAATTTTAGTTTAAATGATTCACAATAAATGCATCAGTTTTAACAAATGAAAAGGTTTCATGATTTCATACTAGGAAATTCATTCAAGGGAATTTAATATGAACTTTGTAAAAATAATAAGAATGTTTAATTGATTAGGCACTTGGCTGGCACAGTGGTTAGTGAATTGGTTTGAGCCCTTAAGTTCAAATTCAAGTCTTACAACTTTTTAAAAAATGCATTTAAAAAGCATCTATGGTAACATTTATCCAGATACCCCATTCCACCCCCTTCCCAAATGGTATAGGATCATTGTGTACTGAGAAAGCTAAAAGCATGAAATTGAGTTAAAAATAATTCTAATAACACAGTTTGGAACTCACTCCCCAATGAACTCAGACAGACATCATGATTCACTACATTCAAGAAGAGCATTAAGCCCTACCTGTTCAAAACTTTTTTTAAGATTTGTTTGTCATTTTTAATTCTTGTATTTATGTTAGTATTGTTATCTCTCATTATCTCTCTCTCCCCCCTCCTCCCTCCTTCTCTCTCTGTATATATATATATATATATATATGTAATATATACCATCTACACTAATATTTAAAGAACATGGAACTCTAATTCTCTTCCGGTGGACTAAACAATGAAATGAAATTAAAACCTTAAATAAAAACCTCAGGTGTATTGTGTAATCAAGCTGTCTTCTTGTCCATCAAACAATAATGTAAATAAATGAGTGTCATTGCATTATTTAACATGTGGCACTATTATAGAATGTTGTCTATAATACCAAGACCTTTACATTATTTATGTGTGCTACAGTATGAGATGGATGATGAGTTCTAGTTTCACTAGGAAGAGTAAATATGCCATGATTTAATGAATTGTCACTGAAAGTTAGAGATCAATAAAATGAATCATTGGGAAAAAAAGTTTTCTTTAACAGAGTAAAAAAAATTTACATTCACAAGAAGCCTTGAAATAAAAAAAAAAACAATTTTCATTTCCTTTTTTTAATATAAATGAATAAAACTTAAAAGAATATAGCGAAGATTAAATTTTTTTTAAACAGAACTTAATAAAACATTTTTTTAGATTATTTAAAATGGTCTTAATTTTCAGATCTTTGGGGGCCTCTGAGTCCACCCAGCTCTAATGGGGACCTGACATTAGTTGTGGAAAGTAAGGTCTGAAAGGGGAACTTTTTACTTTTTTAGTTTCATTGTTATTAATAACAATGTAAATTTAAAAAAAAGTGCAAGAATATTACAAGTGGCTGACACTGGCAGCTAGAAGTAAAAGTTAATATCTACAATGTGAAATGTTAATTAGACAATACATTTTTCATTTTTTTCAGTCTACTCTACACAATAAGATTCTCTTCATTAATGCCATTCAACTTATTTCCTTTCAAAGAGTTAATTAATGAAGATTAGGTAAGAGATTGATTCATGAGCTGACAGATTTCATAAAATGTGTCCTCTGCACATTTTTGAAAGTGAAATACACTATTTAAAACTAACAACATTTATTTATATTTATTATAGCGTTGTTAATTCAAGACCAATCATCATAGTAATGGTCTGAGACCAATAGTTTGTTGCCAAGTGACAGGTCTGATGTTTGGCCTACTATGATGATTGGTCTTTGTTAATTACACTGAATGTGAAATTCCAGTTATAGCAAGGTGAAGGGAGACAGTTTATGGTATGGTGCACATCATATAATTAATACTTTGCTAAAATTATAGACAATATAGATCATAAGTAACAGATTCACTTAAAATTTTTAACAAATAGGTATGCTATGTAGATCTAACTTTACCTGAATAATCCTATATCCATCCAAGCAATATATTTAGTCTTAATGTCCTCCATGTTGACTGCCATTTGAAGTGCATCATATTTGGCGTTCATTGTACATGTGTAATCAGGTGGATAAGAAATTGAAAAACTAGGATTTTGTATGATCTCCTCTACCCTCTTTTTCTGTTGAAAAGCTGGCAGTTGGTCTCTTGATATTTTCACAATCTTTGTAAAACTTTCAGGAAGATGTGCTCGTTTCAGTCTGTAAAATAACCGTTTAATTTAAATTTGTTTTGAAGGTCATAGGATAGAAGACTATTATGATACAATTACTAGGAGTTTAGCAGTCAAATCCTGAATAGTATATTAACTTTAAAGTTCGCAGATAAACTGTCTAAAAAAATACTGTTTCACATATAATCTTTGGAGTTTTGAAAGTGTGCTGTTATTATGTTCTTCATAATTTTCTTTAGCCATCTAGAAACCTTTTTTCTTTTCCTTTGCAAGATAAAGTGGAACATTTGTGAAATGTCTGCACAAGACACAGCGCAGAGGCACACAAGACACAGTGCAGAGGTGCCTAAGATATGTCAAATATAATTTTTTAAAATTTAAATTAGATATCAAATAAGGTTAGAATAGCTAAAATATTGTAATTGCAAGCTAATTTAATAACATCTTAAGATTTAAAATTAAAAATTTTAAACTATATTTTGGAGTAGAATAATAAACTAATCATGCACTAAAGAATTTCAATCTTAGAAAAATTGTCAAGAAAATAATTGTTTCATTGACTTACCTAAACTGTTCAATAAAATCATCATCATCAAAAAATGCTATCACCCGGTTGTTGAGCTTGCCCCAAGAGAAAAGCCAGTTTCTATAGAGGACAGTGGCATAGGATTCTTTGGAGAAAAATAACAAAGAAGTTTTTGTGAATGTTCCAATGTTGAGGTACATTGTGACGATTGTAATGTTGTCATCGATGTTTTGAAAGTTGATATCTTTAGTCCTGGACAGATCTTGACACTATTGGGGACAAAATAAATAAAAAAAATGTTAAAATTTCAATTATAAAAATGAATCTTAAAAACATTACAATTACATGATATCAGTGTACACACTTAAAACAATCTACATTATTTACACTCTAAGGATGATTTATAATAATCTAGATCTATATGCAAGGGATATATTTTTGTTTTACTTAAGAAAAAAACAAGAACCAATAAATAAACTTACAATATTTAGTTCCACTGGCATGTACATAATTTGAAATCCTACAGAATAGAAGAAAGTTCAAAACACATTACTGACTATACTGTCTAAGAATTAAGGTCTACATGATCTATAATATGATGACATTTTCCTTATTACTTCGATTATTACTGCACTACTTCTATACTAGATTGCGATATTTGTTGGCTCCACAGAATGGGATAAATTTACTTGCTCTTATTTCTCATCAGCACAAGTCACGTGTTGTTAGTGGCTTCTGATGGAAAAACACAATATTTAGCAGCGATAGCTTAACTAAGCATATGAAATAGATCTAGTGCTTTGTTGAACCGTACTTGTTACAATGTTCATATAATACACTAGAGAACAGCTTACATTCTGTATCTAAAGCACAACAAAAAAAAAAATAAAAAATTGCACTATGCCAAACAGACACTAGTTTTTAAAACAATGAAACATTTTAAGAAACGACAAAACTGCTCAGAATAATGACGAATAGAAGGATTATTTTTTAAAACTTATGCTACAAATAAACTTCTAATAGGCCTTTCATACTTAGTCTTAGTCATTCTATAGATCTATAAAGCATAGGCGAATTTACTTTGCCTAAAAAGTGAAGCATTCTATTTATTATCAGATTTCGTATTTGTCGCTCACTCACTCACTGACACACACACATACGAATATTTTTTACAGACAAGAAGCTTACCTTTAAAAAAAATACTTTAAAATTTTTTTAAATACACCTTTATATTTAAATTCTGAAATTGTGTGAAAAGTTTATAATTTTTTAAAGTGTATTTGTACATTGTGTAACGTTTTATTGCAAGTTACTTTGTAACCACTGAGTTTCTCTTGGGTGTAAGTGTGTGTGTGTGTGTGTTTTGTAGGAAAAGTATTTGATTTCTTAACTAAGCTACAGTTACATTGACAAATGACTGTAAAATCGTAAATCACTGACGACAAACTCTCTATATTTGAAAATCGCTAACAGAGTGAATGTGGAAGTTTACTTAGTTTCAAATAACTTCTTTGTCTACTCGATTATTCATGGGGCTTTCTGACCAGGGCCGGCCCTACAGATTGCGGGGTCCTATGCGAAATGGATTGCGCGGCGCCCAGTCTTGGTAGGGATAATGATAATAGGCTAAGTGAAAATTAAGATTTTCTACTAGAAAATAAATTCGTCTTTGCATTTTATTCCTAATTTTATTAAGAACAAAATCACGGTCACATTAACTTTAAGAGCCAACTATAGTAGATGGTAGTTTTTCATCAAATCATTAAGATCTGCATTTTAGATTTATGACCTACTATCGACTAGCAAAATATCGCTTTTGATTCTTTTTTAAAAGATCGAAATAGATTTATATCTATATTTATATGCCAGTGATTATTAAAGTAAACTGAGTAAATAAAGTATTGGAACTTCATGTTTTGGTAAAAAATTCCTCAGGCCCTGTTTCTCTCTCTCTCTCTCTCTCTCTCTTTACCTAACCCTAATTCAATAATATTCAATTCAATATTGACAATAACTTGTATGAGTGTGAATCTGAGTCAGAATAGACAAAGCCATCTTGAGCGATACAAACAAAGTTTGATGGTGGTCAGGCTGACAATAATTTCAAACTTTTAAAAAAATTATTATAACAATAAATGTGCACACACACAAGCCTCATACATATTGAAAGAGAGAGAGAGGGGGGGGGGGGAGTGGGAGCGAAGTAAAAGACAAAGAAATGATGGCGAAACAAAGAGTATTTAAGAGAGAGAGAGAGAGAGAGAGAGAGAGAGAGAGAGAGAGAGAGAGAGCAAAGCTGAAAAAGAGAGAAAAAAGATATTCTTTGTCAAGGGAGCTTTCAGATTGATAAGATCTATAGCTTGTGGTGTAATGCATGCCCATAATTTAAAAATGTTTTGTCTAGATTTTGTTGTTGTTGCTTTATGTGGCTTGAAAAAGAAGGAAAAAATGGGGACCGGGTAGGGGGAGAGAGAAAAGACAGTGCTGCAGAAGATCTGGTTGTTAATCAGAGTTAATTCCCTCAAGGATAGAAGATACATTTAGAACAACATGTGCTGACAACATTTGATATTCTTTCAATAACCTTGCATAGATTTCAGCACCGACTCGCTTTCTTCAAGATAAAGAGCAGAAAGAGAGAAAGAGAGAGAGAGAGAGACTGAGAAAGAAAGAGGGAAATAGAGGGACAGAGGGAGACAGAGCTGGACAGAAAGACTCGGAGAGAGAGAGAGAGAGAGATGGACAGAGAGAGATGCAGAAGGAGTCTTAAGCTAAATCTTGGGTAGCTGACAGTTTACCTATTTTATTTTGTATACTCTTTTGTTATTTTGCTTACCTGAGTATATGATAAGTAATGAAAGAGCGATAAATGCTGCCGACCTAGACCTACTTCGACACAATTGAGCTAATCCATACACTGTCTCTTGAGTCCCTGGAAATAGAGTTTTTATAGACTCTAAACAATTACATAGACATACATAAACAAAAAACAGCCCCCTACCTTCTTCCCAAGCAAAGGCCATGTCTGAAAGCAGAAAGAAAACGTAAAGGAAGGAAACCTGAGCCAGACTTCCTGCACCAGAAGTCAATTTCACGTCACTCGATTCTACGACCTTAAACCTAACCTTCTAAACACTAACAACACGACCATTCAGTCCAGAGCAGACAACTGGTTACAAGAGCTGGTTACAAGAGCTGGATGCAAGAGCTGGTTACAAGAGCTGGATCCAAGAGCTGGATCCCAGAGCTGGATACAAGAGCTGGATACAAGAGCTGGTTACCAGAGCTGGATCCAAGAGCTGGTTACAAGAGCTGGATACAAGAGCTGGCTATAAGAGCTGGATACAAGAGCTGGATATAAGAGCTGGATACAAGAGCTGGATACAAGAGCTGGTTATAAGAGCTGGATATAAGAGCTGGTTACAAGAGCTGGTTATAAGAGATGGATACAAGAGCTGGATACAAGAGCTGGTTATAAGAGCTGGTTACAAGAACTGGATACAATAGCTGGTTATAAGAGCTGGATACAAGAGAAGGGACACGATGAGACATTGACCAGAGCGCTGAAAAATCCACACAGACACGCCTCAAGGGGGAGAAGCACTGAAGACATCGCGTACTTAATGCTTGAAGAACCACGTGGTCAACAAATATATTGGTAGGGGAAAAAAAAGGAAAATTATTATCACATCTGCAAGATCTGCCTCCCTTTCTCGATGTATACAGAACAGTCCTGTCTGCTTCGGTCGGAGAATGTGTAGCAAGAGAACTATTAATATAGCTGACTCATTTTAGGCATGTTTAATATAATAATAATAATAATATTAATAAGACTTGTCTTCAAGTCCGAAATTAAATGAGGAATGAGGAATGCAGTATTTCCTGTGGATACGCAGCCCCAGCTGTGACCTACATATTTTGCCAAGCATAGCCATTGTCTGCCGGTGGTCGATTAAGATTTTCTTTTTGCCGTCTGCATCTGTCCTCGGCAGCGGATTTTCTTTTGGTCTCAAATATGTATTCCGCGGCTTTTGTGAGTGACCTCCAGATGTCTCGTTCTGAAGCAGCATGCAACCAGGTGCTCTCTTTTTTGTCAGCTCAGCCAAGTTGGTGCCTTAGCTGGTCTTTAAAGCGTTTCCGTGGCGGACCTCTGTTATGTCGACCACATCTTAGCTCACCAAAAAAAAAAAAAAAAAAGACTGCTTTTTTAGAACGTACGTCCTCCTGCCCAGCGTAGCTGTCAGACCATAAGAAGCCCCTCTATAGGCCTACTGTCCATATATAGGCCTACATAAAGCTCACAGTTGAATAATGCTTGCACTCAGGACTATTCTCCTTCTTTCGTTTTCATTTGTAAGATCCAGTCCACATTATTTAAGCAAGAAAAAAAAGTAACATAGAAAAAGAGAGAAAAGGATTAGAAGAAATGTGGGGGGCTTCATAATGAGGGGCTTAAAGAAAAACGTGAGAAAAAAAAAAGAGCTCCGCGAAGAACGCCATATTCCACGAAGGACGCCATAGTGTTGCAAACTAGATATTATCCATTTCATTGTGTTACAGGAATACAAGCGAAAGAGATTAGAAATCTGATGTGTGCAGAAAAATTATCACATACATTTTAAACACATAGCATATTAAAACTTCCTAAATCGTACACATAAAGAATATAACTATTTATAGATAGCCAGATGCTATATGAGTATGATTTGAGGTTTAATGAATTTGCTTCGACAATGACTTTGTTAGCAGGGGCGAACTGGGTATCAAAATCGGCCCGGGCATTACCATATAAACCGGCCCACAAATGGCATGTCATATATTTTCAGTGTGTGTGTGTGTGTGGGAGATTTTAAACCCCCTCCGCAATATATTTGAAAGAATGAAAGATAACAATGTAATGAAGATTAATTACATATACACACACTAATATATATATATATATATATATATATTACATTGTTATCTTTCATTCTTTCGAACATTTTTTCTACCCTAGAATACTCTCTTCCTATAAATAGTAAAAGGCAGTACACACCGTCAAGGGACAGCTAGGGAGTCTGAGGGAGCGCTGTAAGCTCCCCCAGTGTTCGCCCCGGATCCAAGCATTATTCCCGTTATTTCAAGCTTAAAAAATGAATATTTTGAGGTATCTACAGTGCAATTAGCCTGCTACTCTTCCGCTAAAAAAATCAAAAACTAGCGACTGGTAGAAAATGGTAAAATGCTTTAGTTTTGTATTGGAAAGGGGGGGGGACCACAAAACCCCTTTTGGCTACGCTCATGAAATTTGGTGACTGTAGTTTGCTTAAGTTGGCTGCACTGAGGAAGTAAGTAAAGTTTCCCTTTCAAACAATGAGATCTGAGGCCAGTGAGGGTTTGAACTCCTCCCCTCTCGTCTACGCCCATGTGTTTTATCATAGGTGTAAGCCTAATTCTATTCAAAATATATAAAGTTTAATAACGCATCGAAAACAGGATGTATGCTTTCGTAGGCTTATATAATGTATTCTATCTATACATGTATGTAGTCTGAAAACTATAAGCACTACAATAGCAGATTAATGAGTTTCAAACTTTTTGGTATTACTTATAGATTACAGACGTTTCTTAAAAAAAATAAAATAATTAGGTCCTACGCATTTCACGTGTCGATCGATTCATGCATGTTGATCTGTGACTTAAAATATGCTAGATCATTGGTTTTCCTGGCTGACAACCCATTCCTTTAAAGTGGTATCACCACAAATACAAAACTAGGGGTCTATCGAGCCGTCATCCTCCCTACATTGCTCTATGCCTCAGAAATATGGATAGTGTACAGTTAACATGCAAAGAAACTGAATTACTTCCACAAGACATGTCTGTGAAAAATACTGAATGTCAATTGGCAAGACAAAATACCAGATACTCAAGTCCTTCAAAGAGCGGGTCTGCAAAGCATCCACACAATTCTAATGCAGTCCCAGCTGCGATGGGTAGGACACGTATGCAGAATGAAAGACCACCGCATCCCTAAACGACTCTTGTATGGCCAACTAAGCGAAGAAAGCGCTAGCAAGGTGGTCAAAGAAAGCGTTTCAGGGACACCCTCAAAGCTTCTCTGAAGGCGTTCAGCATAGACACAGCCACCTGGGAGACAGAGGCAGATGACGTCGCGCTGTGAAAACCGGCGCACAGGTTGCTGAGGAAAAGAGAACAATGCTGGCAGAAGAAAAACGCCAGAGAAGAAAAGCAAGACCAATGCCACTAGCTCCAGCTGAAATAACCTGCCTAGTGTGCGGCGAACATTCCGGGCTCACATAGGTCTCACCAGCCACACGAGGAGACATAAAACCCCCAGTGCAAAGCCCTCAGTCCCCTGGATGACAAAGTGTTCATAATCGAACTACGATGGACGAACTATATCTATATAGATAGATAGATAGAACTATATATATTCCTTTCAAAGATAAGAGAAAGCAGAACGGTTAGAGAGGTACTTCTAAATGTGAAAAGCTCTTGCTTCGTCCTAGTACTTTCTCAAAAACGCAATTTGTATGTAAATATATTATATTAAAATTTAAATGATTCTAAATCTTCTTTCATTAAATATCGGATGTGACAGCGCTATCTCAATTATTTTAATCATTGTAATAATTTTCATTATTAATGACTTCATACTAAGCTTAAGTTTGTCATTAATCATAATGGTATAAAATTGATTAGGATCTAGATTTATGTTTTAATTAAATAAATTTTTTTTTTTTAAGCCTTAAGTGTAGATCTATGTTTTTACAATAAAGCAACAAGAAATCTACTTTTTCTTTTCAAATCGCAGAAGAACTGTATACCCATATTGAGCTATGAATAAGTTGGGTGGTTTGCAATTTCGCGGCTGTGTATTGGTTTGTAAACTTCTATTAAGTTTTGTTAAAGAGCTAATTGTCTCCCCTTTTGCCGCGTTATATCCAATGTTTTCTAACTTAACCTCTCCCATCCCTTTTTTTCGTTAACTTTCAATGGCACCATTAAAAAACGGGTGAGGGAAGGAGCAAAACTAAAACAGGAGTGCCATCAAAGGCCCATGCCGACCAGCAAAATGATCAGGCCAAACACATCAAAGTGGTGTTGAAGGCCATGCCGCTCGTGCATAGCAGAAAGTACGGTCTAACGTTTTACAAATGATATACGTACAGTGTATTTGAGTGTATAGTGTAATTCTTAAAATTATATTCTTGTTAAATTTCAAACAAAATTAATTGTAATAATAATTTACAAAAAAAACAAAAAAACAACAACAACAACAAGAAAACGTGTTCGGGCCTTTGTGTCTTGCTGCTGTCACTTTTGTTTTTAAGTTGTCTGCATTGAATTCTTTTTTCTTTGGTCGCGAGCAGACCAGCCCATTTGGTACCGGCCCACCGGGCATTTGCCCGTTTGCCCATATAGCCAGTCGCCCCTGTTTGTTACCCATACATTGAGTCTTCTTATCACGCACTCAATATCTTAGACATCTTTTTAAAAAAGTTATAGCCTATTGTTACGTATCTAGGCGTTGTTTTTTTCTTTCTTTGACCTGTTGCGGTCGAGAGACGGGTAGGTTGTCCGCCCCTTGTGTAATAAGTTTTTTTTTTTTTTCGTCAAGCCACACAGACAGTGACCGGTCCTTGACCTGTGTGTGTACCTCTGGTTGAAAGGAGGGTGTTTTTTTTTTCTGTCTCTTTGAAGAGCGTTCTAGATCTGGGAAATTGATGACGTATTTGGTTCGAGAAATTCCTAGATTTGTCTTGAGATCGACGCGCGGTAGATTATATAAAGACCGCCCGCGTGACGTTGACGGACAGACATACGGAGACAGCCGTGGGACAGAATAGCGGAGACATTGCGTGACCCGTGCATGGTATACCACTTGATCGTGTAAGTTAAGATTTTTCTTTTCTCAAGGCCTTGCTTGTATTTGTAATTATATTTTCAAACTCTTGTATTGTAATATTTTTACATGCCATTTTTGTAAAAGGGTTTTGGTCAACCCTTCCATTTTGTATTGAGTTATATTATGATTAAACATTAAGTTGATATTTTACCTTCCGATTTCTTGTGTCATTTTTTTTTGTTATTCATTGTAAGTCTCTGATTAAATTCAGACTTAAGATAAGTGACACAACTGCTTTTCTATTGTCACGTTCCCCTAGGCAAGCCATTTAAAAGTAGAATTCAGTTCGTAATACGTGACAAAAGAAGTTTGAGGGTTTTCGTCCCGGATATTTTTCTGAACCTATTTTCGTCTTACTTGAGTAATTTTGTAAAGGCGAAGTTGACTTTAACAAAAAAATTTTTTGTGTCAAAGAGTCGGAAGTAAAGTATCAATAGTATTGACCAAACTCTCTTAAGTTTTTTTGTTGTACTGATTTTGTACTGTATATTTACATTGTATACATATTTTTTTGCTTGTAATAGTTGTTAGTTAGTCATGGATATTCAGGTTTTTCTTGCAAATCCCTCTGTGGAAGAGCTTGATGCTTGTACTAGGAAGGAACTGGTCCTTATTTCTAAACAGTTAGGGTTAAAAATAAAATCAAATGCCCTTAAACAAGAAATCAGAGATAACATTGTAATCCATTATGTAGACGAGGAAGTGTTTTCTGAAGACCTTTTAGAAACCCTTAGACCCGATGAGGGTAAATCAGATTTAGAACTTCAGATAAAATTAAAACAGATGGAAATAGAAGCCCAGAAAGAAATTAAACAAAAAGAATTAGAGCTTGCAGCGGCTAGAGAGCAGAAAGAAATTAAACAAAAAGAATTAGAGCTTGCAGCGGCTAGAGAGCAGAAAGAAATTAAACAAAAAGAATTAGAGCTTGCAGCGGCTAGAGAGCAGAGAGAAATTAAACAAAAAGAATTAGAGCTTGCAGCGGCTCAGAAAGAAATGGAAATGAAATTACAAATAGAGTTAAAGAAATTAGAGTTAGCTGCTAATGTAAGACCAGATTCTTCCCCTGCCAGTCATACTGCTGAAGCAACAAAATTTTTAAAAATAATTCCACGCTTTAATGAAGCCACAATTGACAATTATTTTCCACAATTTGAACTTGCTGTGAAAAATTTTAATGTACCTGAAACTTTGTGGCCCACTTTGCTGCAAACAGTTTTGACTGGTAGAGCTGCAGAGGTATTTTGTTCTTTGACCATTGAACAACAAAAAGATTATAATGTTGTTAAGGCCTTAATTCTTAAGGCATATGAACTTGTTCCGGAAGCTTACCGAAAGCAGTTCAGGGATTGTCGCAAATCGGATGGCCAAACCCATGTAGAATTCCTGCGGGAAAAGGAGCGACGCTTTGAGAAATGGCTCACTTCCAGGGAAATCGGCACCGACTTTGCAAAATTCAAGAACCTAATGCTGATGGAAGAGTTCAAGAGTTGTGTGCGGCTGGACGTCCGTACGCATATAGCTGATCGTGGCGAGGAAGATGTGCACAAGGCTGCAGTGTTGGCAGACGATTATATAATATCACATCAATTTGCCAAGTATACGACGGATGTCAAGCCAAAACAAGTCAAACAGCCTGAGTCCATTGCTAGCAACTCCATCAAGAACAGCAGTACAAATGACAGAAAACCTACTACAAGTAAAGCTACTTGTTCCTACTGCAAACGAGAAGGCCATAAAATTGACGATTGCTGGAAATTGAGGAAGAGAAACGAAAAAGCTCCTTCAAAAGTCAGCGCTTGCACAGTACAGTGGTCGTCGAGGTTTACTCCCTCATCATCAAGTCATATCAAGAATACCTCGACACCACCTGTTTCAAATGTATTGACTGTACAAGACTCTCCGAAAATGTCTCCACGATGTTCAAATGACTCAACAGTGAGTTCTTCAAATTCATCTTTACGATGTTCTAATGACTCAAACAAGAGTTTTTCAAATACATCAAGCCGATGTTCCAATGACTCAAACAAGAGTTTTTCAAATACATCAAGCCGATGTTCCAATGACTCAAACAAGAGTTTTTCAAATACATCAAGCCGATGTTCCAATGACTCAAACAAGAGTTTTTCAAATACATCAAGCCGATGTTCTAATGACTCAAACAAGAGTTTACCTAGTACATCACAGCGATGTTCCAATGACTCTATCCAGAGTTCCCATAATACATCACCCCGATGTTCCAATGACTCTATCCAGAGTTCCCATAATACATCACCCCGATGTTCCAATGACTCTATCCAGAGTTCCCATAATACATCACCCCGATGTTCCAATGACTCTATCCAGAGTTCCCATAATACATCATCCCGATGTTTCAATGACTCTATCAAGAGTTCCCATAAGACATCACCCCGATGTTCCAATGACTCCATCAAGAGTTCTCCAAATACATCCACAAGATGTTCTACTGACTCAAGAAAGAGTTTCTCCACTGCGTCTCCTAGAGATGTCAATGACTCCAGCGAGAGTTCGACCCAAGTCCAGTCTGCATCAACCAAAATTGATGTTTTATTAGAGGATTTTAAGCCTTTCATTTCGGAAGGATTCGTATCACTACCCGGTGATTCTACAAGTCTACGACCTATCACCATTTTGAGAGACACAGGTGCCTCACAATCGCTACTTTTAGAGGGTATCTTGCCCTTGTCAAAATCATCATCGACTGGGAAGAGCATCCTGTTACGAGGCGTAGAGCTTGGATGTATAGATGTGCCTCTACATCTAATCGACATAAAGTCAAATCTCATTACTGGACCGGTTGTTGTAGGTGTCCGACCAACATTACCATTGGAAGGCATCTCGTTGCTGTTAGGCAATGACTTAGCAGGTGGAAAGGTGATAGCCGAACCCATCGTCACTCAAACACCCGACTTATCTACCACACCCGAGGAAGACCTAGAGTTATATCCAGCGTGTGCAGTAACAAGGGCAATGAGGTTGAAAGCATCTCAAGAAGAGAACGTCATCAAAGCCAACAGTAACCAAGATGATGTGGACTTGAGCACCACATTCTTTGCTTCTCTTGAAGAAGAACCAACGCCAAATTCTGAAAAGCCGGCATCAACTCGAAAACAGTTGATTGAGGACCAAAAGAAGGATCCAGAGCTCGCCAAACTCCGAGAAACCGCAATGACATCACAAGAGGCAGAGCTAGCATCAACGTGCTACTACATCCAAGATGATATGCTCTTCAGGAAATGGAAACCTCCAGACGCATCCAACGAAGAAGAATGGAGAATATGCCATCAAATCGTGTTACCAGAAAGATACCGAGCGTACATCATGAATCTGGCTCATGACACACCAATGTCAGGTCATCTCGGCATCCACAAGACATACCACAAGATTATGTCACACTTCTTCTGGCCACGTTTGAAGAAAGATGTCATCCAGTACTGCCGATCTTGTCATGCCTGTCAGATGGTTGGCAAGCCAAATCAAAAGATCCCTGTTGCTCCTCTGAAGCCGATTCCAGCCTTTGAAGAACCTTTCAGCAGAGTACTTATTGACTGTGTTGGTCCTCTCCCAAGGACAAAAGCTGGCAACCAATACCTGTTGACCATTATGTGTGCTTCAACTCGTTTTCCTGAGGCTATTCCTCTAAGGAACATAAAAGCATCAAACATTGTAAAGGCCTTAATCAAGTTCTTTACTCTATTTGGTCTACCAAAGTCCATCCAATCGGACCAAGGAACGAATTTCACGGCCAATCTTTTCAAGCAAGTCATGACTCAGTTGGGCATCAAACACTGCATGTCGAGTGCGTATCATGCCGAGTCGCAAGGCGCTCTTGAGCGATTCCATCAGACTCTCAAGAACATGATCCGAACCTATTGCTTTGAGCACGAAAAAGACTGGGACGAAGGAATCCACATGCTGCTGTTTGCAACCCGTGAATCCGTCCAGGAATCGTTGGGATTCAGCCCTTTTGACTTAGTCTTTGGCCATTCGGTGCGCGGTCCCTTGAAATGTATAAAAGAGACTTTGTTGTCACCAACAGCCACTGAAGGACTTTTAGACTATGTAAGTAAGTTTAAAACTAGACTTTATGATGCTTGTGTTCTGGCCAAAAATAACTTACAAAACACCCAATCCAGCATGAAACGCTGGTATGATAGAAAGGCCCGTGTTAGAGAATTTTCTCCCGGGGATAAGGTGCTTGTATTTTTGCCCATACCGGGTCAACCCTTGCAAGCCAGATATTTTGGTCCCTATGAAATTGAGACCAAAATTAGTGACCTCAATTACACAATCAAAACCCCTGACCGTAGGAAAAAGACTCAGCTATGTCACATAAACATGCTGAAGCCTTATGTATCTCGGCCAGATCACTCAGAGAAGAGTAATTGTGTTTTAAATACAGTCAAAAGTTGTTCAAATAGCCATGTTTCTCCTATTGATGATGATATTGTAAAGGAGAAATTTGGACAATACAAAATACCTAATTCTTTTGTATTACAGAATTTGGATGTAAAACTGTCTCATCTGTCTTCGACAGAAAGGCCAGTTATCATGAAACTCATTAATGAATTTAATGACATTTTTTCTGATGTACCAAAACAGACTAATGTTATAATGCATGATGTAGATGTTGGCGAGGCTACTCCAGTCAAGCAGCATCCTTACAGGGTCAACCCTGAAAAACTTGCCATACTTAGGTCAGAAATCAAGTATATGCTTGAAAATGACCTCATTGAACCAAGTTCCAGTAGCTGGAGCTCCCCATGTGTCTTGATACCTAAACAGGACAAGACTTATCGTTTTTGTACAGACTACCGTAAGGTAAATGCTGTAACAAAGACCGATTCGTTTCCTATCCCTAGGATAGACGATCTCATAGATCGTATTGGTGACGCTAAGTACATCACCAAAATAGACCTACTTTCAGGTTATTGGCAGGTTCCCCTGACTGATAGGGCAAAGGAAATCTCCGCCTTTGTCACCCCTGATGGTCTGTACCAATACAAAGTGATGCCATTTGGCATGAAGAATGCTCCTGCCACTTTCCAGAGAATGATAAATGCCCTGCTTGCTGACATGGAGAATTGCCACGCATACATAGACGATGTAGTAATTTTTAGTCAAGATTTTTCTAGCCATTGTAAACAACTGCATTGTCTTTTTACTAAACTTTTACATGCAAAAATTACTGTAAACCTGAGTAAGAGTGATTTTTGCCAGGCTTCCATCCAATACTTAGGCCATATTGTAGGACAAGGCCAGGTGAAACCTGTAATGGCCAAAGTAGAAGCTATCCAAGCTTTCCCTATTCCTGCTGATCGGAAACAACTCCGAAGCTTTTTGGGAATGTCTGGATATTATAGAAAGTTTTGCGAAAATTTTTCTGTCATTGCCAGTCCTTTAACAAACCTCCTGAGAAAGAACGTCCGATTTACTTGGACGGATGAATGTCAGAAAGCCTTTAACCAAATTAAGCAGATATTATCTAGCTCCCCCATTTTGATGGCTCCTGATTTCGGAAAACCTTTTAGGTTAGCTATTGACGCCAGTGACACAGGTGTTGGGTCAGTCCTTTACCAAGAAGATAATTTCCAAGTAGAGCACCCTATTTGTTTCTTTTCCAAGAAATTTAATAGACATCAAAGAAATTATTCTACTGTGGAAAAAGAATGTCTTGGGTTGATTCTTTCTATACAACACTTTGATTTTTATATCAGTGGGTCCAGATGGCCACTGGTTGTATTTACTGACCACAATCCCCTTACATTTATCCACAAAATGTCTGGCAAGAACCAACGACTTCTCAGGTGGAGTTTATTTTTACAAGAGTACAACCTAGATCTTAAACACATAAAAGGCAGCGAAAATGTTATCGCCGATGCCTTATCTAGATTGTAAAAAGTATTTTGATGTATATTTTTTTATATATATATCATGATAAATACATTCTGTAATGTAAATATTTTTTTTAGTTCTAAAAAGATTTCCATTTCGTGGAAATGTAAACTTTTTATTTTTAGGAGGGAGGTGTTACGTATCTAGGCGTTGTTTTTTTCTTTCTTTGACCTGTTGCGGTCGAGAGACGGGTAGGTTGTCCGCCCCTTGTGTAATAAGTTTTTTTTTTTTTTCGTCAAGCCACACAGACAGTGACCGGTCCTTGACCTGTGTGTGTACCTCTGGTTGAAAGGAGGGTGTTTTTTTTTTCTGTCTCTTTGAAGAGCGTTCTAGATCTGGGAAATTGATGACGTATTTGGTTCGAGAAATTCCTAGATTTGTCTTGAGATCGACGCGCGGTAGATTATATAAAGACCGCCCGCGTGACGTTGACGGACAGACATACGGAGACAGCCGTGGGACAGAATAGCGGAGACATTGCGTGACCCGTGCATGGTATACCACTTGATCGTGTAAGTTAAGATTTTTCTTTTCTCAAGGCCTTGCTTGTATTTGTAATTATATTTTCAAACTCTTGTATTGTAATATTTTTACATGCCATTTTTGTAAAAGGGTTTTGGTCAACCCTTCCATTTTGTATTGAGTTATATTATGATTAAACATTAAGTTGATATTTTACCTTCCGATTTCTTGTGTCATTTTTTTTGTTATTCATTGTAAGTCTCTGATTAAATTCAGACTTAAGATAAGTGACACAACTGCTTTTCTATTGTCACGTTCCCCTAGGCAAGCCATTTAAAAGTAGAATTCAGTTCGTAATACGTGACACTATGTTGCCTAGCTACACTGTAGTGTTACAGATTATAGATGAAAAGACATTTTTTCGCTCACTGGTTAATTAGATAGCTACTTGTTAGATTGCTACAATTCACATCATTTTGGTTTCTATGTTCGAACAATTAACTTATATAGTTATAATTCAGAATCAGCAAATGTAATCAAACCATAAAAAAAAAATGATGACTTTATTCAGCCTATTTTAAATGTGCTATGTAAAAGTTTTTTGTTTTAGTTTGCAAGTTAGATACGTATTATTTTGTGACTTGGAATAGGTTCAAACGATAATTGTTGCTTTTTCTAGCTTGAAGTTAATGCAATGAGCCTTTCATAGGCAGGAATTCAGAAGTCAATGATAAATGGTAATTCGTAGTCAAGTCACGATGTCTATAAGATATCGCTGACGTGCTGACAACTTCAGAGCTTTCTGAAGAGACATTAATAATTTAACGAATAACGAAACCGTCACGTCTTTGTATGAATCGTCTCATTCTCTTGCACAATTAATGGAAATCTAAAGATGTGAATGTAAGAAAAGGTATAAAAGAAAAACATAAAACGTAATGACTTGATTTAATGTCAGTTGGCATTTAAAGAATTTTATTTTTTATCCACCATTAAATAGTAGAAATGGATCATTCAGAAATTTGTTTACTATGAAATAACTAGAAAGAGTTGCAATCGGATATTCTCACGTAAACTAAACATGCTACAGGATGATCCTAGGCATCACTTTCAAAGACCACATCACAAACCAAGAGATTATAGACATGGTTACTATTGGTTACTGCAGCGATCGGACCCCATGATGACCTGCTAACTATTGTAAAGCAACGCAAACTTAATATATATGGCCATATTACAAGATCCACGGGGCTCGCAAAGACGTTCCTTCAGGGAACAGTACCAGGAAAAAGAAGAGGCAGACAGAGAAAGCGATGGGAGGACAACATAAAAGAATGAACTGGCCTACCATTGATTGAGGTTTTAAACAAGGCAAAAGACAGGGAGGAATGGAGAAAGACGGTCGACAAATCTTGCTTGGTGCCCCAACGGTCCAACAGATTAAGGGATAGGTAAAGGTAACAAAAAAATGTTAAAAACGCTAAATAGAACTTTCGAAATGCCAACTAAAAAAAAAATAGAATCGGGCTACAATTTTAACACTCAAATCCGGCTGTTGATCATCATTTTAAACCTTCTCTATGAGTTGCCCATTTGTTTGTTTTAAAGTCTAAGGCTTCAAAGTTTCAACATTTTTAAACTATTGAAATAAGTTTTTGGGTTACAAATGTAAGAGCTTAGACAAAACTTTAATGCAGTACCAAAAAATATGCACAAAAACAATAACGCACACACATCTTTAACACATACACACACATTAGCACTTCCTTTCTTTTGTACACGGAAACACCAAAAAAAAAAACAACAAAACAACAACAACAAAAAAAACACACACACACAAAAACTAGCTAATTATACTTTTTCCGCCATGTTTGAAAATCTCCAGTTAAAGAAATTTTAAATTCAAGTACAGTTAACAATAATTTTGATTTAATGACTAACGCACCTAACAATGAATCAGTTTTAGTCACGTAAAGAAAATCTTCTTAGAAATGTTTGAATACTTCGGTTAAAAACATATTCATCAGAAAGCACAACATATAAATGAACATATTGAATGAAAATTCTATTGTCATCGAAGAGGTAACAAAGAAAACGATAAAACACTCATTTAAAACACTCATTTAAAACACTCATTTAAAACATACCATGAACATGTTTTTTTTTTCTTTTCTCATACTATTATAAAAAACAACAACAACTTTTTTTGCGTACACAACTATTATCCATGTGTAGAACTCACGGATTTCTAAAAAAAAACAAACAAAAAAAAACTACAGGTGTCTTGTGTTTTATATATGTACCTGTAATTACATACATCTTTCACAGAATAGTAATAACAATATAATTTCTAAATAAGTGTATCAAATGCTAAAGAATATTGTTAATATAACAACTAAATAAATAGCAAGCAGTATGTGTGTGTCTGTGTGATTACATATTTGAGAAAGTATTGCGCATGGTTTATTCGACATTTTCATTTAACTGTAACTATAAATAACAAGCATTTAGGTGTATACAGTGTAACGAATATAGGTAGCGTTGATAGTCTATGTATTGTATAAGGTTTATAATAATTTGTTTGTGCACGTTTAACACTGTTTAATCTCATTTCTCAGCTCTTTTGATTGTAGCATACATTTAAAAAAAATGATTTGGTAGGTTACAGTGATCTTTCATTATGTCGGCCATGACATTGTGCACTTTGTCTATTTCAACATGACGTTTTGTTTTTGTCTTTACATTATTTTACATCGTCTCCACATTTACCTGTATCATTTTTTGTTTTAAATACGTGACGGTATTTTATTGCCTCGACGATGTACACTGGATCTTAAAGATAGAAAGGGAAACAAAGAGCAGAATGAAGTTTTTAAAGGTCAACGTGTATAACTGTAGAGCAGTGTGTATTCGATACATGCACGCATTTATATGAATAGATATATGCGCGAGGATTGGTTACAACTGTATGAAAGATCTGTTGGCTTTTTTATGTTCATGTTAGTAAATCTATGAATGTTTCTGCATGGTTATGTGTAAAAAAAAAAATCTATACATATTTTTAGTTTGATAATTATGCGAGGAACGAAGTTAAGTGATGTGTATGGCTGTGAACACTAAGATAAACAAGAAGTGAAGTGTATGGCTGTGAACATTAAGGTAAACAAGAAGTGAATTATATGGCTGTGAACATTAAGGTAAACAAGAAGTGAAGTTTATGGCTGTGAACAGTAAGGTAAACAAGAAGTGAAGTTTATGGCTGTGAACAGTAAGTTAAACAAGAAGTGAAGTGTATGGCTGTGAACATTAAGGTAAACAAGAAGTGAATTATATGGCTGTGAACATTAAGGTAAACAAGAAGTGAAGTTTATGGCTGTGAACAGTAAGGTAAACAAGAAGTGAAGTTTATGACTGTGAACAGTAAGGTAAACAAGAAGTGAAGTGTATGGCTGTGAACATTAAGGTAAACAAGAAGTGAAGTTTATGGCTGTGAACAGTAAGGTAAACAAGAAGTGAAGTGTATGGCTGTGAACATTAAGGTAAACAAGAAGTGAAGTTTATGACTGTGAACAGTAAGGTAAACAAGAAGTGAAGTGTATGGCTGTGAACATTAAGGTAAACAAGAAGTGAAGTTTATGGCTGTGAACAGTAAGGTAAACAAGAAGTGAATTATATGGCTGTGAACATTAACGTAAACAAGAAGTGAATTATATGGCTGTGAACAGTAAGGTAAACAAGAAGTGAAGTTTATGACTGTGAACAGTAAGGTAAACAAGAAGTGAAGTTTATGGCTGTGAACAGTAAGGTAAACAAGAAGTGAAGTTTATGGCTGTGAACAGTAAGGTAAACAAGAAGTGAAGTTTATGGCTGTGAACAGTAAGGTAAACAAGAAGTGAAGTTTATGGCTGTGAACAGTAAGGTAAACAAGAAGTGAAGTTTATGGCTGTGAACAGTAAGGTAAACAAGAAGTGAAGTTTATGGCTGTGAACAGTAAGGTAAACAAGAAGTGAAGTTTATGGCTGTGAACAGTAAGGTAAACAAGAAGTGAAGTTTATGGCTGTGAACAGTAAGGTAAACAAGAAGTGAAGTTTATGGCTGTGAACATTAAGGTAAACAAGAAGTGAAGTTTATGGCTGTGAACAGTAAGGTAAACAAGAAGTGAAGTTTATGACTGTGAACAGTAAGGTAAACAAGAAGTGAAGTGTATGGCTGTGAACATTAAGGTAAACAAGAAGTGAAGTTTATGGCTGTGAACAGTAAGGTAAACAAGAAGTGAATTATATGGCTGTGAACATTAACGTAAACAAGAAGTGAATTATATGGCTGTGAACAGTAAGGTAAACAAGAAGTGAAGTTTATGACTGTGAACAGTAAGGTAAACAAGAAGTGAAGTTTATGGCTGTGAACAGTAAGGTAAACAAGAAGTGAAGTTTATGGCTGTGAACAGTAAGGTAAACAAGAAGTGAAGTTTATGGCTGTGAACAGTAAGGTAAACAAGAAGTGAAGTTTATGGCTGTGAACAGTAAGGTAAACAAGAAGTGAAGTTTATGGCTGTGAACAGTAAGGTAAACAAGAAGTGAAGTTTATGGCTGTGAACAGTAAGGTAAACAAGAAGTGAAGTTTATGGCTGTGAACAGTAAGGTAAACAAGAAGTGAAGTTTATGGCTGTGAACAGTAAGGTAAACAAGAAGTGAAGTTTATGGCTGTGAACAGTAAGGTAAACAAGAAGTGAAGTTTATGGCTGTGAACAGTAAGGTAAACAAGAAGTGAAGTTTATGACTGTGAACAGTAAGGTAAACAATAATGGAAGTGTAGGTGAACAAGAGGTAAAGTTTATGTGAATTTCAAGATAAACAAGAAGTGAAGTTTATGTGAATTCCAAAGTAAACAAGAAGTGAAATAAATGTATGGTTTTGAATGACAAGGTAAAAAGTTGTTAAATGTAAGGGTGTAAAACAAGATGTATTTGTATGTGCAAGTGTCAGACAGCGTTACATAGTTTCTACTACATATGCAATACTTATTATAATGTATGTTTCTGAACCTAGAGTACGTCAAGCAAGTGCACCGCACGTTACAAACTAAAACACTAACATGAAACCATGCATACAATGAAGGAAAACAGGACAGTATTAAAGGAGAATAAAAATAACGTTTTGAGATGGATGCTTCGACCTTTACATAATACAGAAAGAGAGAGAGAGAGAGAAAAGAGAGAGAGAGAGAGGGGGGAAGGTTCCTACTGCAAAATACCCTATAAGTATATTTCTCTCCTTCTCTGAGACTCTCTCCGAGACCCAGCCCTTCTCTCTCTCTAGCTAGTGCACATGTATGTTTGCACGCAGACACACGTACTTACTAGCAGGCTAAATAGTCATGACAAAGCATCCAATTTCAATTAGCCTACTTGTTTTGGGATGCGCTCTTCGGCGTATAGGACGTATTCAATATCGGGGTGAAAGAGTTGAATAGAACATTATACGCGGAGTACGAAATGTATAAAACAAAAACAAAACAACAACAAAAAAAAAAAAACCAACAAAAGCAAAAGACAATACCTTAAGAGTACAACTTAAGATCGATTGTTTTTCTTTTAATAACTCATGAATGTTAGATTAAAAAACGGTGGCACATTTTGATCGTTTTTAAATGACACATAGCCAGTCTGCTAGCCAAGCTTGTGAGCGAGGAAGATTGTATATAGTTATCTATTGCTTCTATTTTTTCATGTTTGTGCTCGCTTAGCCTCAGACGTTGACCTATAAAGGGAACTAATTCCGCTTATATCATCACTCCAGTCTAGTACAGTTTCTTTCCCTTGTTTGAGATACCAAACAAAATAATTATTACCAATATTGTCTTTATTGATTCTTGTGTTATCGGGTAAAAGAAATAATTGTGCAAAATTTCAGCTTAATCCGAGATTGGGTATGGGAGAAATAACAAGTACAATATTTTTACCAGACAGACAGACAGACAGAGTTTTGTAAAAAATCTATAACATTTTTTTAAAAGAAAAATACTAAAGCAATACATGTACATTCAATACATTCAAGAAGATCAGATTCTAAAGAGAATCGTTTACAAGTAGAAGTAATAAAAGGTAGGCTGAAATGTAATTAATTAAATTTTAAAGGATACTTTTTTTTTCCTTTTGAAGCCGGCTGGTCTCCCCTTCTAACCATGAGGGTGGAGGTTGGGTCATGTCAGGTCAGGACCCGACCTAAGCTGTCATGTGACACCAACGTACTTGCTAGGAAGTGCAGGATGGGAGAACTTTTGTTCCTGTCTGAAAATGCCCATGGCACCTAAAATTTATGGGACTGGGTTGTAGCATTATTCATTGCCTTCGTGTTCTCTGGTAGGAATTTCACGAGTTATAGTTAGCTCTATTTATTCGTTAAATATTTTTTTTTTTAATGAAAACTTTTTTTATTTTAAATATAAAAGCTTTATTCGAATACAAATTATGACTATTACATAACTCCTAGCGCAAAAAACAAAACAAAACGGCGTTGCCAAAACAGCGACGTTAAAACGGTACGTATAGCGAACAGGGCAAGCCCTAACCTGGAACCCCCAAGGAAAGAGGAAGAGGGGACGGCCCAGGAATACATGGCGCCGCGATCTGGAAGCAGATGCCAGGCAGATGGGCAAGACGTGGGGACAGTTGGAGAGACTCGCCAAGAACCGAGATGCCTGGAGAAAGCTGGTTTGTGGCCTATGCCCCAGAAGGGACCACAGGCAGAGATGAGAGATAGCGAATGTTGTTGGATGTTTGTCAATTGAAATATTCTGCGCTTATTGTTAAGTTCTGATAGGGTCTGTTTTAAATATATTCTTCAAGGTCTGACACTGTCAACCTCATCGTCTAGACTCCAAAATGGATATCAGTGTTCCATAATCGTCTAAGTGGCCACGGGCATTCTCTGCATCTGGCATATCAAACTGAATCAAAGTCCCTAAATAAATTCAGAGAGTTTTGCCCATAGGAATTTCCCGCCAACTACGAAGTTTTAAGATGCGAAACAATATGCATCTCATTATTTCTCTTTGATTTGCATTCTATGATTGATAACTTTGAAAAGGAACGACAAAATAAACCCGGAGTAAAGTAGTTTGAACGGTAGCATTAAGAATACGCACATTTTAGCATATAGTTGCTAAAAAATACCCCCTTTCTTTTCGAATACAACTTTCGCACTTATTTCTTTCTTTCTTAGGTTATTGTTAGCGAGCGTCCATTTACGTATTATTAAAATGAAATATTACATGAGCTAGTCATTCTCTGCTGCTTGGTAACATGAATTTTCTTAGAAAAATTCATGGCCGTTGTCACGTACGCTTTCTCTATATTTATCCCAAGGTCTGCCGGCAAGTTTTCAGCTAGCTCGGGGATATCCAAGTAGACAGAAACCTTTTATTAGAATAATTGTAATTGGTCAGAAATGTTAACTATTGTATGTTAAGTTGTATTTTATTGGTCAATTGATTAACCAAGCGACAAAGAGATATTAGTCACATGGTAACGCCCAAAGATCTGGAAGCTTGGAGATATTACCGCCAGTCTAGAGCGGAACGTGTTAAAGATTAGATGTACTAAAGTCTCGTATTGGAACTCAAAGGAAGATGCCATGATCATATTATTGTGTAGATCATTCAATTTAGTAGAAATATATTTCATGTTTTATTCAATCACAGTATATCATTGTAACTATTGTGAATAGCTTTGAATTAAAGTATTTGTATTTGTCGAAGAGAAGTTTCTTCATTAATTATAATAATAACATACTTAGATCTTCTTATCGATAAGCAGCTTTTTAGATGATCCTCTTATCAACTAGCAACTTCTAGATGATCCTCTTATTAACTGGCAACTTCTAAATGATCATTCTAAATGACGATTTCTAGATCCTCGGCAACCACGATCATTGATTGTGCTGTTTAGATCAAGATAATCTTCAACGTGACATCTAACATCATAAAAGATCGTGACATTGGCACCTCAGTGATCGTGATAGCCGTTAACATCGTCTGTTACGTCATTCATTACCTAGAAATTTCTCGAAGACTTTAACATTTGAAAAGCATAAAAAAAAATGGCTATGAATTTCTGATTACTTAATAGTTAAAAAAAATAGAGTTTCTTTTTCTTGATATATTGATTACCGTGTTAACCTGAAACATATAATAGAAGCACCTGGCAAGCTTTGTGAGCACAACTGACGCCCAATAAATGGCACATTATTGGCAGAAAACGGATGTAATGGGCTTGAAAGTCGTAAAATGATCGTTGTGTTGAGCATTCCCTTCTGACGTGAGAACAAAGTTTAGAAAATTTAATGACTTTTGTGTCTCACTAAGAGACATGCGTGACATAGAGTAATCCTAAATAAAACAAAATGGCAACAAAACATTGCGTTGGTCTCACACGAAAGTTATTCTATGGGTATCTGACATTGGGCATGTTCAGAAATGGAAACGCTCGTTGATAGAACAAGGATGCTAACAAAAAATTGGCCATTGAAATGCATGCTTGATCTTAGAATACTTCAGTGTTTCTCACATGCTTACTTCCCTTCCCCAAATGAACAAATTTTGTTCGAGCTCCCTTTTCCCTTATCTAACTAGGTATTATTGGGGCTCAACTTAAAGCTTATACACAGTGGGGGGCTCCGGGAGGGTTTTTAAGGATGCAATGAAAAAATAAGGACATCTTCTACCACAATATACTTTTCTTTTGCATAGATTTTGCAATATGTTTGCAATCCAAATTTACGTAATGAATGTGAATTAAAGCCGATCTTTTTTTTGTCGACTATAGAGTTCCTTGCTAGTTTTAGAGTTTGTATTATTGAAGCTCCATTTATTGTATCATTGAAGCTCCATTCTTTGTATCATTGAAGCTCCATTCTTTGTATCATTGAAGCTGTAATCTTTCTAACATTGAAGCTCCATTCTTTGTATCATTGAAGCTCCATTCTTTGTATCATTGAAGCTCCATTCTTTGTAACATTGAAGCTCCAATCTTTGTATCATTGAAGCTCCATTCTTTGTATCATTGAAGCTCCATTCTTTGTATCATTGAAGCTCCATTCTTTGTATCATTGAAGCTCCAATCTTTGTATTATTGAGGCTACATTCTTTGTATCATTGAAGCTACATTCTTTGTATCATTGAAGCTCCATTCTTTGTATCATTGAAGCTCCAATCTTTGTATCATTGAAGCTCCATTCTTTGTATCATTGAAGCTCCAATCTTTGTATTATTGAAGCTCCATTCTTTGTATCATTGAAGCTCCAATATTTGTATCATTGAAGCTCCAATCTTTGTATCATTGAAGCTCCATTCTTCAGGCGTCTACATCCAAGATCATTCGTTCTAGAAGGCCGCAACACTGACCAGCAACATCGCAACATGTGGGCAGTTTAGACCAATAGCTCCTTGCCACGTCACACGTGCTATTGGTCTCCACTGCCCATAGGTTGCGACTTTGCAGATCAGCGTTCAAGCCTTCCATGAAGAATGGTCTCGCTACAACACATTTGTCCTAAAAGTAGGAAGAGCGCATGATGACGTTACTTCATTGCAGAGTACAGTATGACATCATCATGTGTCATATTCAATGAGCATCTAAAATGTCCTACACGGTTAGGGGGGTGTGGTGGGTGAGAGGCAAAGCACCTGGACACTCTGATTTTGATTTTCGGGATTTGTAGGGCGCTGAGTCCACCCAATTTTAATGGGTACCTGACATTAGTTTGGGGAAAAGTAATGGCGGTTGGTCATTGTGGTGGTCACATGACACCCTCGTTAACTGTGGGCCACAGAAACAGATGACCCTCACATCATCTGTCCCATAGATCGCAAGGTCTTACACTTACGAACACGTTAGAACAATGAATAACATAATGACTTTATAAAGGCTAAAATCAGTCAAATAAATGCCGTTGATGGAGCTATTAAGAAGAAATTTAAAAAATATATCTCAATTTCATGGATGAAATCACAATAAGCGAGTCACAATTTAAGATTCATCAGTATAGTTTGACATTTGAGATTTGGTTATATTATTCAACATACATTGGTAACATTTCCATGTTTCCATCTGCAGTGTCTTTATAAACATTAAATCTGACTTTTATGTTACAAAACACACACGAACACACACATACCCAAACGAACACACACATACCCAAAACAATTTAAAACACAAAGAAAAACAAACATATTTCCCACACATACAAATATCATTATAAGCTCAAGACGACGCTAAGGCAGACGACGCTAAGGCAGACGACGCAAATAGCCTTCCAATCAGAACTGTCAATCCAAAGCCGTCAATTGAGTCGATGGACACATTGATTTACAATTTTATTTTTACGACATAGTTGACACCAAGGCCTGGTGGAACGCTTGCAAGAGTATAGCGTGAAACGAAAATAATTGTGTAATGGTCGAGTAATAGTGTCCAGTAGATCAACTACCCGAGTGATTTCATTTGTTTTAATGTCTTGTAAAACCACAGATTTTAAACGAAGTTTCGCCCGCCCATATTTGGTTTATGCGTGACTGCTTTTTCTACGTAAATATTTTTCTTTTTTAAATTACATTAAACAATTATCCAATCATTGTGTCGACACACAAACACATTTTTGCCAAGTGAATTAAAGTAACCTTTTGCTTTGTCCCTCCCAAGTATATGTCCAGTGGGGAAACCCCTTTAGACTAATTAGTCCACACCCCGAACATATGCGCTCTAGTTTTCAAACTTAAGTTGTAGCTGATACCTATGCTCTTCTACGTTGAAATAGTTGACATATTTTGTTTGTTTAAATTTAAACCGTTATTTCCCTGATGGAACGGGCAACATTATATAACGCCCCCCCCCCTCTCAACTCACAACTACATGTTTTTTGCCAGAACCCCCCCCCCCCCCCCCCCCATTTAAAACAAAATTTGTTTCCCTGTACAGTCCAAGTTTCACCTATTTCCACAATTATTGTATCTTATGCATGTATTTGACAGACGCTACTTCAAAAACGAAGATAAAATACGTCCTACACATTTTTAGTGTCAATCTAGTCATGCTAAGTCGTTGGTTTTCCTGGCTGATTCGGGCAACCATTTCCATTCTCAAATGGCAATTTGTATAAAATTAAAGAATATTTTTTCTAGACATTCACTTTCATTGTAATAAAATTCAATGAACAACAACATCAACAAAAAAAAAAAAAAAAAAGCAGAACTTAAAGAAAACTCCTGACATTAATGTAAAGCTCTCCTTCAAATGTCATGGATAATTGGAACAAAATATACAATTCTAATTAGACGAACGCCTATAGTTAAGATAATTACTTTTCTGTCAAGTACGAAGTAACGATTTTTAAAAAGTGCTCAAAGTAAAATTTATTTCACAATTCACCAGAATCATTATTTTTAAAATGTCTGTGTTCTAAAAGCAGACATGTGACGTTTGGTTATTATCCAATAAATAGTAAAAATAAGTTTCTATAGTAACTGCTTTTTAAAATTCATCGGTATCACATGTCATTAATAAAAACATTTACGCACCACACGGGTCCAGGCAACTTCAACCTTACTCTGCCAGGCAGTGCCAGCAGAATCTTGTTTGAGTTAGTAAAGAAAGTATTCTAAATTTATAAAAAAAAATATTAAATCTAACTGGCTTTTAAAAAGCCAAAATGATTTTTTTTGTCTTTTTGTATTGGTAAGTCATTCTAACTGGCAAAGGTTACTGACATATATTGACATTGAAATATTATTTGCTTTCGATAACGCTAGTGCGTCTAGCCAAGATAACTTTTGAGGTCTTGAAAGAAAGCACTGGTGCGTGGGTGTATCTTCCAGTACTAAAACAGGAAACCCTGAATAATACTGTCAGCTTTCTAGAACAAGAGACCAAGTCTCATTTTCGAGTCTTAGTTCCATGGAGGCTTTCAACTGGTGGTCTTGGTCTGGGCTAGAAAATAAAAACTTGAAATTCTTGTACACTCTGTGTTAAGGAAAGATCATGCAGACACTCGTGTGACGAGGACGAGTGTTATGGACTGTCGTTGACTGGTAGCCCCAAACCCCACCCCCTGGCTACGTCCATGCTATGACTTAATTTATTTTAAAAGAATGGGCAACTAATTAGCTGTAATAAATGAGAGTTGATACGAAGATAAACTGCTACGCATGTGAGATTTGAAAATTTATATCTCGATTCTTATAGTTTAGTTGGTAACAGTTCAATTTAGTGACCTTGACATAGTTTAGTTTATCGCACAAATTTCTAAATAGCTCTTTTTACAATACCTCTATATAACTCGTACCTTCGTGGAGCCTTTTGACTGGCCAAAGGGTGGCACCTGGAAACGGATCTTTAAAACGGCTCCAACGATTTTCCTAGAAATTTTGAAAGTTGATGTATATCGTTGGAAAAAGAATGACTAGCTTGTTGGCGACATTGGGAAAACTCTAGTTTGACCGATATAATGTTTCCAAGTTTAAACGGAAATTAATTTAATTTGGTTAGAGAACTAGAAAACATTTCTGTTGAACAAACAATACGTTTCGGATATTTCTGCATGCAGCAGGCACTATTCATTGGTTTAATAAACTAATGTTCAGGAACATTTTGCACATAGTCTTCTAAGTCTACATATAAAGGCCTATCATTGGAATATTTTAAAGTCTACTACATTTTATACATTTGCTTAACCATAATTTTTTTCCCGGGGCTGGGGGGGGGGGGGGTTGAGAATGGATCAGGGTAAAAAAAATTTCAATTTTTAAAAACGAAATCTAACCTTCATTTGTTATTAAGAGCAACATAATAGCTCTATAAAGCTTAGGGTATTTTTTCGTAATTAATGACTTGCCTATGACAGAGAGAGAGAGAAAGAGAGAGAGAGAGAGAGAGACGATCTCTGGTTCATGACAGGGAATACTACTTATGACAGTTCGGGATACTGCTACAATTTTAAACAGGGAGGTTTAAAATAAATACTACGCGCTTTCTTGCTGGCAAAAGTATCAATAATTTTATCGAAATCAATTTTTTTCCACCAGCTCGTGTTCAATGGACAAAATGGCCAAATTAGTGAGTCGTAAATTTGTCATCGTTGATCGCAAGTAATTCTTGATCAGTTTAAGTTTGGAAAAACTTCTCTCGCATGTAGCGACGCTTACTGCAATAGTCAAAAATATAAAAATATGCGAATCATGATGACGATATTCGGGACTGAATCATCTAGCTGATATTTTTTTATAAATTTCAAGAGCTCAACAGGTCTTTGTTTTGGAAGTGCGGAGGCTTCTGATAAAACTGTGACAAACCGTTGAAGCCTCTTTCGCTCCAGCAGAAATTTGTTTTTATCAATGTCGCTAGGAGTACTATCGAGATTGATTTCGACCTGAGGATTTAATAGCTAGGACGATATTCGGGACTGAATCATCTAGCTGATATTTATTTATAAAATTCAAGAGCTCAACAGGTCTTTGTTTTGGAAATTCGGAGGCTTCTGATGAAACTGTGACAAACCATTGAAGCCTCTTTCGCTCCAGCAGAAATTCGTTTTTATCAATGTCGCTAAGAGTACTATCGAGATTGATTTCGACCTGAGGATTTAATAGCTGGGAAGGCGACAAAAATTCATATCTATCTGCTACATTATGAAGTTGCTCGAATCGGGTAATTATTTGAACAATCCTGTCCAAGGTAGAATAAATTTCCCTTCGTAGCTCTTCTTTGTGTGTAAGTAAAGAGTCGTCACTTTTCTCACCCGGCATCTTTTTCTTATGGCCCATACGTTTTTAAAGTTCTGTACTGATTCTCAGATATGAACACACGCTTTCGGCAAAGGTATTGCTGATTTCAGCGATGTCCTCTCGATTACTACTTAAAAATGTCTCTAATGTTTTTAGTTTGAGTGAGCAGTCTCGAATAGACAATCCTTGTTTTTGAAGGTAGAATTGCGCATCATTAATTTTAGTTAATACAGGAGCCCAAAATCCAAGATAGGTGACAAAATTAAAAGACTGAACAGCAACCAATAATCCACCTGCTTCAGATCTAGTCGATGAATTTTCATCTCTGCTAGTTAATGTCTCCAGAGTTTGAGCAGGCAATCAACAGTGACTTCTAGAATACGTTTTTGGACACCGTAGTTTTGACCTTTCATGACCGCAGCATTATCATAGCCTTGACCCCTGAAGTCCATTATGTCTAAGCCATCCGAACGCAGTTTCTCTAGAATCATCTCAGCGATTCCAGCAGCATGCTTGTCCTTTGTGTCGATGAAGTCAATAAAAGACTCACGAACCTGCACCCCGTCATTATCCATGACAACGTACCGTAAAATTTGCGAAGTTCGATCCAGCTTTAAGATGTCAGGTGTACTGTCAAAAATAATAGAGAAATATTTGGCTTGTTTTGCTGTATGATTTGTTTTTTTAGCGTGATCCCCCAATTTTGTATTAAATTCATTTTGTATTCGTGGAGACATGTATGTATTCGGTCTGGAACAAAGCTTAGTTCGAAGCACATGCTCCCTCAAGAGTGGATCGTACGTTGATAGTAATTTTACAAACTCTCCAGGTTTTCGTCTCTTGTATAATCAAATCTTGAGCCTTGTTGTCCATATCGTTTCCTATTCTCAGGCGAACTTCAAGTTCCCTCTAAGCAAGCTGGTCTCATGTTTTTCTATTTTCGGGGATAACCTCCACCACTCATTGAATCCATCTTTGGATTTAAATGAAGATGATGAAATCTTAACAAACGTGGCCCCTTTACATTTAAGGAAGGAGAGGGCGGTACTTACGGCCTACGAGCGCTACAAAAGGGGCGACTCTAGGCTACCCACCACAATCTTAGTGCAACAGTGGAGAGAGAGGAACCGCATAAAAATGCGATCGTTCCTCCACATTGCGGCCAATTTGTCAAAATCATCTGGGCTCTCCACTGATAGAATTCCTATTAGAAGAATTAATACTTGCCCTCCGTGGAGGAGAACGCCGGCCCCACAAATAAACATGTCCCTTATAGGGCAAGAGGGAGCCACCAAGAGGCGATTAACACCTGCCATACTCCAAAACTTGGCATCAGCTATGCTAAAGTCCTACCCATCAGATGCCATTTTCTGCTATACCAAAGGGTCGGTAATGAGGGACCCCGATAGATCTGGGTATGGGGCCCTTATAGACTACACAGACCGGACAGAACCAGAGATGCCGATTTCTCGGTCTGAGCTTAAAAGGGTTTTTAGGCACCAGCCAGACTAGTCAGTCTTGAGCACTGTTCATCATTTTGTTTACGTTACAGTATTACAATTAATTAGTTAGTTAACAAAAACTCGTAGAAAACGGTTAGCTTATTTTAAAAAATTAACATTACAATAGAATTATTTCCAAAATTAAACAATTAAGAATCATAAAGAAATGAATAAACTAAGACAATTGTTTAGAGCTAGAGTTTAGAAATATATTTGTAAACTCAATATCTAGATTAAACCAATGGACTAAACAATGAAGTACAAAAAGTTGGCCTATCTTCTTCTTCTTCTTTATATTACCAAGCATCGATCAGTGTACCGTGTGTTCGAAATAAATCTAGTAAATTAGATTCAAACTGTTCTATAGCTTACATTGTATTGAAGAAATAGTCAAGGAGATGAAACAAAAAATTGACATGACTAGTTTATAAATCGTTAGTTCATGTTTAAAATACAGTAGTTTATGTTTGTTCGTGTCCATACAATTAGTCGTTTTTACTGAAAAGCTCAGGGAAATAGGAAATTAATACACGCTGGGAGAATTTTGGTGCCCCTCTCTACTTGGTGCCCTGTGCGGCCCGCACCACCCGCACATTGATAGTTACGCCACTGCTGTTATACATTCAATATGCACTCTAACCCAGTCTTCTGTATCTAGCAATAGATAACTTTATACTGTTATACATTCAATATGCACTCTAATCTAGTCTCTTCTCACTAGCAATAGATTCATTTTTTTATGTAATTTGAATGTTCAAATCTGTCTTTGGTAAAGGTAGACCTACGCAAAATACAATTTCTTTCAGTATGTACTGTTAAGATAAGATACACTTTTATACAGGTCTAGTAATATAAGATACACTTTTATACAGGCCTAGCAATATAAGATACACTTTTATACAAGTCTTGCAATATAAGGTACACTTTTATACAGGTCTAGCAATATAAGATACACTTTTATACAAATCTAGCAATATAAGGTACATTTTTATACAGGTCTAGCAATATAAGATACACTTTTATACAGGTCTTGCAATATAAGATACACTTTTATACAGGTCTAGTAATATAAGATACACTTTCTTCGATTCCATCTTTTTCCATTCTTCACTAAAAATTAAAAAATTAAAACAATTAAATTACTTTAAAAAAACAAAAAACAATAATCTCTTTATACAACCTATAGAGCGATTGGTTTTTCTCTTAATAAGTAATGAATGTTAGATTAAAAAATAATGGAACATATCTTTTGTACTCCGCTCCATCCCCTTTCCCGAGAATGAATGGAGTGAATGTATAGATCTACGACACTTTATGATATTCCAATGATAAGCATTTAGATCTAGACTTAGAAGACGATGCGCAACATTTTCTTGAACATTAATTTATTAAACTCAAGAATCAATAAAGCCTTACATTTGGAAATTCCCGAACGCAATAGTCTTTTTCAATACAGATATTGGATCTAGATCTAGGCCCAGTTCCAAAAACCGAATTGAAATTTATTTATTTATATACTATGGAAAATAAAATGAAAATAAAAATATAGTTTTCCCTCTCAGGCCTGCGAGCTAGTATTTTTTTTCCTAACAATATACACTAACTATAAAATTTATAGGAAAATCTTTAGAGCCGTTTTCGATATCCAGGTTCCACTACCATTACTTTCAGAGAGGACATAATTTTGAGAGAGGACATTACTTTGAGAGAGGACATTACGTTGAGAGAGGACATTACTTTGAGAGAGGACATTACTTTGAGAGAGGACATTACTTTGAGAGAGGACATGACTTTGATCTGATGAATAATGCGTAAGTCTCTATGGCAGTTGCTCAAATATGGTTTTAAAATTAAGCTCGCAGTGGATATCTAGGCATTCATAATGTTTTGTTATGTAATAAAGAATTAACTTCAACAGATATTTTATATCGTAAACACCACTTGATATATCTCGATGCACTTGATACATCTCGAAACACTTGATACATCTCGATGCACTTGATACATCTCGAAACACTTGATACATCTCGAAACACTTGATACATCAAGGTACACTTGATACATCCAGGTACACTTGATACATCTAGGTACACTTGATACATCAAGGTACACTTAATACATCTCGGTACACTTGATACATCTCGGTACACTTGATACATCTCGGTACACTTGATACACTTGATACATCTCGATACAGTTGATACATCTCGGTACAGTTGATACATCTCAATACACTTGATACATCTAGGTACACTTGATACATCTCGGTACACTTGATACATCTCGGTACACTTGATACATCTCGGTACACTTGATACACTTGATACATCTCGATACAGTTGATACGTCTCGGTACAGTTGATACATCTCAATACACTTGATACATCTCGATACACTTGATACATTTCGATACACTTGCTACATCTCGATAAACTTGATATATCTCAATACACTTGATACACTTGAAAGCAACATTTGTACTTTTGATCTTTGTAATACATTTCGTTTGTATAATTACACGGATGTATGTGTTTGGCAGATATTTATTATCATTTTCATAACAACAACAAAAATAATAAAAGAAATAGATGAAAACTTTGTTAGTGACATGATTTGACTTTTAAGTACATACCTGCCTGCCTGCCTACCTACCTACCTATCTACCTACCTACCTACCTACCTACATGCCTACCTACCTACCTACCTGCCTACTTACCTACCTACCTGCATGCCTACCTACCTACCTACATGTCTGGCCGAAGCTGAGAAGAGTTCCAGTCTTGAATGAATTTTTATTGGGGGAGGCTCATAGAATGTAAGCTTAGCTTTAGGTACCTGACTTATCGTGTGGAAACAAAAAGGTCGATGTGACGGTTCCTAACACTCTGATAAACTTAGTAGACAGAGTCTAAAAATGTTTGTGTTGAGTAAGACTTATCAGTGACACATGCAATGACGATTGTATGTGTGAATGATGCAGTAATTTTGTAAAGCTGAAGTGGATTACATCAATTAGTATCGAATCCTGATCTTCGCTTTTAGTACAATATATTTCTTCTTTGAATTTTGTAGTTTCTTGATAGAGTTTAGAGGTTTAAAGATCTAAATAAATTGTTCTCTTATTTCTGCTATCACACAAAAGAGAAAAAAAAGGGAGAGTATCCATTTGTTTGAACAAGCACAACCCACCTGAAACCGGCTCTTTCAATACAAGAATTTTACTACTTTTAGACTGATAATCAAACATCGCAGACACCCAGTACCGCACTGAAATGTTTCATTGGAAACTTGACACTTCTAAAGTGGTCTTTTTACATGGAAGGTGCAAATTTAATCCTGAGGGATTTCACGGGTTCAAAGAAAACCTTTACGAGAAAGACACTGGACTATGCTTTAAGGCATTCAATATGAGGAAGACCCATTAGTAATAGTCTTTGTCCTGAATTTTGTTTACATTTTGAAGTTCTAAATATATTAACGTAACGTATCCCTTTCAGACCTTGCAATCTATAGGGCATGTGCTATAAAGGTCATGTGTTTCTAGGGTCAACGGTTAACGAAGGTGTCATGTGGCCATCTGCCATTCGTCTTTTCTGGCCCCACTTTATGAATTAAATCTAGGAGATTTGGGTGGACTCAGGGGTGACCTAAAAATCCCGCATTTCCCGCTTCACTACTCAACCACCACACCCCTTCCCAAGTATCCTACTAATAATGATAAATATACTTTATTGAGTCTAACATGTGATGTGCATTACACTAGTTCATTCTAACACATGATAGAGTTACACTTGATTGAGTCATTACATGATTAAGTTTTACACATGGTCTCAATGAAATTGACTCGCCGTATATTGGAAATATTTATAAACTCTTGTCTTTTTGTAAATGTAAAAAAACAAAAAACATAGCCACATTCATAATCTATTCCATGGTATTACGTACAAGAGGTTGTATAAAACCATTAGCCAAAAAATGACTGGCAAAACCGCAAGTATGACGTTATTCACTCTCACGACTACGGTCTGCCAACTCTGTTCAGTACAGTCTCAAAACTAGTCTGCCAACTCTGCTCAAATTAACCTATCATACGTAAGTGGGTAAACATGACATGCAACCTATACTAGCAGTACCAGCACCAGAGTACACTAGTTATTGAGAGAAGTGGAAGGAAATAAGATGAAAAACATACTGCTTGGCAACATCGCCTAGCAGCGACACAGCTAGGCCACAACTAACATATGCCTTCATCCTGCAGGATTTTCATGCTGGTTTCTTGATATTTAATAGACGTGCACATTTTGTAGGTGAATACTTTACAATGTTATACTCTGGGTAGACTTTTGGTATAGTATCTTAACATTAATAGACTATGGTAGACTAGACTATGGTAGACTCGACTATGGTAGACTATGGTAGTCGAGACTATGATAGACTATGGTAGTCGAGACTATGATAGACTATGGTAGACTAGACTATGGTAGACTATACTATGGTAGACTAAGGTAGACTAGATTATGTTAGACTATGTATGGTAGACTATGTATGGTAGACTATGTATGATAGACTATGGTAGACTATGCATGGTAGACTATGTATGATAGACTATGGTAGACTATGTAAGGTAGACTATGATACACTATGTATAGTAGACTATGTATAATAGACTATGGTAGACTATGAATAGGAGACTATGGTAGACTATGTATTGTAGACTATGGTAGACTATGTATGGTAGACTATGGTAGACTATGGTAGACTATGTATAGTAGACTATGGTAGACTATGTATAGTAGACTATGTATGGTAGACTATGGTACACTATGTATAGTAGACTATGGTAGACTATGTATAGTAGACTATGGTAGACTATGTATAGTAGACTATGGTAGACTATGTATGGTAGACTATGGTAGACTATGGTAGACTATGTGTAGTAGACTATGGTAGACTATGTATAGTAGACTATGGTAGACTATGTATGGTAGACTATGGTAGACTATGGTAGACTATGTGTAGTAGACTATGGTAGACTATGTATAGTAGACTATGGTAGACTATGTATGGTAGACTTTTGTAGACTGTGTATGGTAAACTATGGTAACAATGACATAATTTGCAGACTTAAATGACACATTTCTAAAGAAATAAAGGGAAACTTTATTAATGAAAGAGAATGGGTGATAGATAGAAAAACGATACTTGGGAAGAGAGAGGTAGAGACGGAAAGAAAAAAGAGAGGGAGAGAGAGGAGAGGCGTACTGTGCTCAGATAATAATTAATGTCAAAAGCTTGCAATTGTGAATTGAAAAACAAAATTCTGCACTATCGTAATGGTGGCTCGGCCCTAAGAATAGCATACAGTAAATCAGCGGATACGGAAATCCAAAAAAAAAAAACAAAAAAAAAACAGAAAATCAATCAGTGGATGGTGGATACTAAAGGGATCAACTAAGATCAATCAGTGAATACATGTACTGACATTTTAAAACCAAAAATTAGTATAAAACCAAGTCAGCTTGTTTAATCTACTTTTGATAACTATTTTCTCAAAATATAAAGCGCTAAAGTGGGAGCTAATCCTATATATATATATATATATATATATATATATATATATATATATATATATATATATATACATTTTATATTCTTTAAAGAAACTTAAATTCGATATCTGTAATATCCAGACTGCATTTTGAAATACCCAGATATACACAAAATTACAAACCTAGCACTGGAGGCTATAGTGCTGCAAAAAGTATACAAAACTAATAGCACACAAAAAATGCTTGGTGGCCAAAGTTTCGTTGAAGTTAAGTTCCAGCGATAACCCTCTCCCCCATCAGGCATTCATAACCCTCTCCCCCATCAGGCATTCATAACCCTCTCCCCCATCAGGCATTCATAACCCTCTTCCCCATCAGGCATTCATAACCCTCTCCCCCATCAGGCATTCATAACCCTCTCCCCCATCAGACATTCATAACCCTCTCCCCCATCAGGCATTCATAACCCTCTCCCCCATCAGGCATTCATAACCCTCTCCCCCATCAGGCATTCATAACCCTCTCCCCCATCAGACATTCATAACCCTCTCCCCCATCAGGCATTCATAACCCTCTCCCCCATCAGGCATTCATAACCCTCTCCCCCATCAGGCATTCAATCAAACAAAAACCTAAATCAGGCGCTAGGCTGATGGGGTGACATCACGTTACATCACGTGTCATTCCGCGACTCCTGATGTGCCAGGGACAAAATCAATCCCAGACTTCTTCTTGGCTCCATTAACCATCTGATAATCTCTCATTAGTTGGGAGACCGAGTAGTTTTTGTGTGTGATCTTTCCATCTGTTGTAGGCACGCGGGTGGTCGGAGTATCTCCACACTAACATCACAGGCTTAGAATTGATTGATCAGTTTTCATATAATGTTTAATCTAATCTAATCTAATCTAATCTAATCTAATTTAATCTAACCTAATCCAAATGTCTACGCATTCATCGTAGCCAAAGGGCTTTTGAGGTTAATACCCTCTCTAATAAAAAAAAAACTAAAGCAAAATTACAGTCAACAAAATTACATGAACGAAGCCGGGGGGGGGGGGGAGGTTTCTATTCCCCCCCCCCCCTTTGCTTACGTCGTAGCCAAGAGGATTTTGAGGTTAAAACCTCTCTCTCTAATGAAAAAATTAAGCAAAACTACAATTACTAAATTCTATAATCGTTGTCGAGTTTGGGGGTGACGTCCAACTTCAAAACAAAAAGTGTAATTAATTAATTCAAGCAATACTGCACTTAAGAAACTCCATGACCCTAAGCCCTCTCCTAAATAAAATTAATTGGGTTCCATCAATACATTAAATTATGAGAATTCAAGCAACAGTCGGAGAAAAGCCAAATCAATTTACAGTCCAAAATTTCAGGGGGGGGGGGGGGGGTCTGGTGAGTTTCCACCCATTCCAAATAAAAACTACAGTTACCCTATTCCACGGGTGTAAACATGGGAGGTTTAAAGGTTCAAAACCTCTTTAAATAAAACATAGCTTTTTCCTACCAGTAGCAGTGTAGTGAATATCAGATTTGATGTTTAATCTACCCTTCTGTGTTTGAAGAATCATAGAATAGTTCTTATGTAACTAATACGGAAGCATTGCAGTTATCGGGGTCGGGGTTAACTACTCTTCACTGAGTAGCCTAGTTGACAAATCGTAAAGTTATAGGTGATTGTATATATATTGTTAGGCTATGCTAGTTTGCAATAAGGAATTCGGCAAATAAAAGTTCAGATTCATTTTTTGTGTGTGCAGTATTTGACAGATTCCCTTCAGTACCGGATTAAATGTTTGAATCGACAACAATCTTGATCGTCTCATTTCATTGTTGGCCTGACGCCTTTGTTCAGTTGGTTAGTTGAATTAGTTACCTCCCCTATGTTAAGTTTATAAAGCTAATCTTGGTTGTTACCTCCACCTGAACCTAGTCAACACTCTATTTAAGATACAGGGAAGAGGTGTCCAACAATACAAAGGCTTATATGTATGCAATTCATATTTGAGTCATCTGGATTCAAGTTCAAGTCCTACTGTATGGTACTCAAGCTGCCACTCAACTACCAATTCAATCGGTGAAATTTAAATGGATTGCATTGATTGTGTTCTGATCGGCTTATCGAAGTAGTGACTTCTCCCCATAAATAGAACTGTCCGACCAACATCCGGCGAGACCTATGTAGAAGTTAACTAGAATATTTCTTAAGTGATTAGAAGTAATAATGATCACTCATGCTCACAAATCTTAGCCATTAGTAACGACCGTGAAGGTGAACTACTCTTTAAAAGCATGATTCTATAATAAGCACTTGTCAATAAGTAGTTAACTTTCCTTTGTATGTAGGCCATTCGACCGGTCATTCTTTGTAAAATGGTATTTTAAGCATTAACTTTTGACATTTTTTAGAGCTAGTGTCGACTTTTATCGTCTGTTTTGCTCAATTGTTAACAAACAAAGAAATAAAGAACACATTCACGCAGTCTAGGTTTCATTTAGACAATGAGTGTTAGAGTGTGCATTCTAATGTTTGTAGCATTAAGGAACACGAGGCAAGTGAAGTATGAACTAGAAAAACTTTGTGCTCTACATTCAACTAGTTATAATCAGGATTGCGTTACTCTGTTTTAGAATATTTGTTTTAGATTAGAACATGTATACATTATATATATATATACATATAGCCTATATATTTATTTTTAGAAATGCTTCCCTTTTTCTAAAGATGATAATAAGAAGGGTTACCACCAGATACGTCTTAGCAGATATGTCCTGTTCGCAACCTCACACTCAGATTTCAGCCTGAGATCGATAAGAGACAAGACCAAATTTATTGCGAACACTACGCACGCCAGTTTGATCCTCTTGGCTCCCGGCCCACGAGTCGGTCCTGAGGTTACCGTTTCTGCTCAAAGTTTGGCATTCAAAAGCCGAGTCATTATCATCAACTTACTGCTTCCACTAGATCATTGAGGTGTACGTTTCAGATGTGTGTTTATAGAAATGAAAATTATGATAGCCCTAGTCTCACGCAGAAAGGCAAAAGATAGCAGCGTTCGAACTCGGGTGTTGTCGACGGTCGTTGATTTGTAGCACCAAGCAGCTGGTAGGCAACTATTCCGCAGTAGCGTATTATATTTTATCTTTTACAATTTGAAATAACTTGAATAACTTCTTTGTGAGAAAAACTGAATGTAACTTTATTACAATAAAGACAAATTCAACTTGAGATAAAAGGAAGAAACAAAACAAACTAACAAATCTAAGTCACTATAAAAACAGGTCCTTTTCACTCTGGACTCCTTGACTCTACGCGAGACCATTTTGTAATTTCATTACATAGCCACCAACCAATCTTCTTCTGACCGTCACCATAGAAATATACTCACACGCACACACACCATAACATCGGGACAGCACGAATTGCATAGCTCTATCTAGCTAAACATCCGACGAGCTGTCAATATGTGTAGAGAATGTAAACTTTCATCTTAAAATGTTATGGACGTTGTTTCTTTTAATGAACCACAAAAAATGTGTGAATACATTTTGTTTCTATTGTACTTTTCTTTAAGTTTGTAGGTAGCCTGGGAAATGATGTCGTTAAAAATAACAATAACAACTCAAAAGATCCACAAAATATTTGTAAGGCTCATCAATTAATTCTCACAATGAATCGTTTAGATCACGTCGCAATGTTTCAAAGAAATACAGTCATACCGAAAAGCTAAATGCAGTGATAAGTGTCTCTGTCCTAAGTTAGTCGCCGACTGATGTCTGCGCTGTTATTGACAGTGACCTTGAAGTTAATGCCGGGGCATTCAAATCAAAACTTCCGTAAGTCCTTGGTAACCTTTCAAGAAGTCATGGAGGCTAGATCGGGGAACAATTTTAGCTTACTGATTCACAGTTGTTTTTTAAATAAATAAAGGAAGCATGCGTCTGAATTAAGAGAAGAGAACTTTTATATTATGGAAGATTGGTGTATCCGGTGTACAAAGATATTGATACACTTATTATGTATTTTTAAAAAGAATTAAATACTTTTCGTCGGCCATAAAGCAGTGCAGAATCAAACTCCGTAATATAGCATAAAATCATTTTTTCATTTCTAGTTGGCAACAAATATTTTTTTTCATTACAGTGTCTTGACATTTTTGTAAACATCGATTGAAATCTCTCCCTACGTCTTTGTATTTATTTTTTCTAACGTTTTTCGTAAGTTCAATTACATCGCCAATACATTACTTCATATCACTATCTTTTCTTTTTTCTTTCTAATTGTATGTATTGCTTAAACAACCAAATTTTTAATATGGCAGTGCAAATAAAGAGCAGATTACTGTGTAATGAACTGAAGTGTCGAAATGCTTCTTCTTGTTTTTCTTCGTTCTCATTTAACATGTCGGACGGTTCCGATCAGTAATCCCATACCTAAGATGAACCGCGCAGTGGTTTCCAGATCAGGCAGCTCTCCGTAGAGTTTTTCTTCTATTGGTGGGTTTTAGGGACAGAGTCTTGTTCGGGCCTCTTGATATAATATGCAGCTTTGTAGGATATGGTCAGCATTCTCTGGTGATGCTCCACAGGGGCAGGTTTCGATAGAGCAGATCACTGTAATTAACAAAAGTGTGAAGATCCTCCGCATAGCTAATTATTTAAAAAAAATGAGATTGTAAAGAAACAAGGGGAGGCCTATTAGTATTCCCTGCTTAAAAATCTATAAATTCCCTAAAAATTTCTTTCATTTGATGTTTTGTTTTTTCTCCAGTTTCAGCTGGTGAATGCGACATAAAATCTGACAACAGACAGCCTAACGAATCTGACAACAGACAACCTAACGAATCTGACAACAGACAGCCTAACGAATCTGACAACAGACAGCCTAACGAATCTGACAACAGACAGCCTAACGAATCTGACAACAGACAGCCTATCGAATCTGACAACAGACAGCCTAACGAATCTGACAACAGACAGCCTAACGAATCTGACAACAGACAGCCTATCGAATCTGACAACAGACAGCCTAACGAATCTGACAACAGACAGCCTAACGAATCTGACAACAGACAGCCTATCGAATCTGACAACAGACAGCCTATCGAATCTGACAACAGACAGCCTAACGAATCTGACAACAGACAGCCTAACGAATCTGACAACAGACAGCCTAACGAATCTGACAACAGACAGCCTAACGAATCTGACAACAGACAGCCTAACGAATCTGACAACAGACAGCCTAACGAATCTGACAACAGACAGCCTAACGAATCTGACAACAGACAGCCTAACGAATCTGACAACAGACAGCCTAACGAATCTGACAACAGACAGCCTAACGAATCTGACAACAGACAGCCTAACGAATCTGACAACAGACAGCCTAACGAATCTGACAACAGACAGCCTATCGAATCTGACAACAGACAGCCTAACGAATCTGACAACAGACAGCCTAACGAATCTGACAACAGACAGCCTAACGAATCTGACAACAGACAGCCTAACGAATCTGACAACAGACAGCCTAACGAATCTGACAACAGACAGCCTAACGAATCTGACAACAGACAGCCTAACGAATCTGACAACAGACAGCCTATCGAATCTGACAACAGACAGCCTAACGAATCTGACAACAGACAGCCTAACGAATCTGACAACAGACAGCCTAACGAATCTGACAACAGACAGCCTAACGAATCTGACAACAGACAGCCTAACGAATCTGACAACAGACAGCCTAACGAATCTGACAACAGACAGCCTAACGAATCTGACAACAGACAGCCTAACGAATCTGACAACAGACAGCCTATCGAATCTGACAACAGACAGCCTAACGAATCTGACAACAGACAGCCTAACGAATCTGACAACAGACAGCCTAACGAATCTGACAACAGACAGCCTAACGAATCTGACAACAGACAGCCTAACGAATCTGACAACAGACAGCCTAACGAATCTGACAACAGACAGCCTAACGAATCTGACAACAGACAGCCTATCGAATCTGACAACAGACAGCCTAACGAATCTGACAACAGACAGCCTAACGAATCTGACAACAGACAGCCTAACGAATCTGACAACAGACAGCCTATCGAATCTGACAACAGACAGCCTAACGAATCTGACAACAGACAGCCTAACGAATCTGACAACAGACAGCCTAACGAATCTGACAACAGACAGCCTAACGAATCTGACAACAGACAGCCTAACGAATCTGACAACAGACAGCCTAACGAATCTGACAACAGACAGCCTATCGAATCTGACAACAGACAGCCTAACGAATCTGACAACAGACAGCCTAACGAATCTGACAACAGACAGCCTAACGAATCTGACAACAGACAGCCTATCGAATCTGACAACAGACAGCCTAACGAATCTGACAACAGACAGCCTAACGAATCTGACAACAGACAGCCTAACGAATCTGACAACAGACAGCCTAACGAATCTGACAACAGACAGCCTAACGAATCTGACAACAGACAGCCTAACGAATCTGACAACAGACAGCCTAACGAATCTGACAACAGACAGCCTATCGAATCTGACAACAGACAGCCTAACGAATCTGACAACAGACAGCCTAACGAATCTGACAACAGACAGCCTAACGAATCTGACAACAGACAGCCTATCGAATCTGACAACAGACAGCCTAACGAATCTGACAACAGACAGCCTAACGAATCTGACAACAGACAGCCTAACGAATCTGACAACAGACAGCCTAACGAATCTGACAACAGACAGCCTAACGAATCTGACAACAGACAGCCTAACGAATCTGACAACAGACAGCCTAACGAATCTGACAACAGACAGCCTAACGAATCTGACAACAGACAGCCTATCGAATCTGACAACAGACAGCCTAACGAATCTGACAACAGACAGCCTAACGAATCTGACAACAGACAGCCTAACGAATCTGACAACAGACAGCCTAACGAATCTGACAACAGACAGCCTAACGAATCTGACAACAGACAGCCTAACGAATCTGACAACAGACAGCCTAACGAATCTGACAACAGACAGCCTAACGAATCTGACAACAGACAGCCTAACGAATCTGACAACAGACAGCCTAACGAATCTGACAACAGACAGCCTAACGAATCTGACAACAGACAGCCTATCGAATCTGACAACAGACAGCCTAACGAATCTGACAACAGACAGCCTAACGAATCTGACAACAGACAGCCTAACGAATCTGACAACAGACAGCCTAACGAATCTGACAACAGACAGCCTAACGAATCTGACAACAGACAGCCTAACGAATCTGACAACAGACAGCCTAACGAATCTGACAACAGACAGCCTAACGAATCTGACAACAGACAGCCTATCGAATCTGACAACAGACAGCCTAACGAATCTGACAACAGACAGCCTAACGAATCTGACAACAGACAGCCTAACGAATCTGACAACAGACAGCCTAACGAATCTGACAACAGACAGCCTAACGAATCTGACAACAGACAGCCTAACGAATCTGACAACAGACAGCCTAACGAATCTGACAACAGACAGCCTAACGAATCTGACAACAGACAGCCTATCGAATCTGACAACAGACAGCCTAACGAATCTGACAACAGACAGCCTAACGAATCTGACAACAGACAGCCTAACGAATCTGACAACAGACAGCCTAACGAATCTGACAACAGACAGCCTAACGAATCTGACAACAGACAGCCTAACGAATCTGACAACAGACAGCCTAACGAATCTGACAACAGACAGCCTAACGAATCTGACAACAGACAGCCTAACGAATCTGACAACAGACAGCCTAACGAATCTGACAACAGACAGCCTAACGAATCTGACAACAGACAGCCTATCGAATCTGACAACAGACAGCCTAACGAATCTGACAACAGACAGCCTAACGAATCTGACAACAGACAGCCTAACGAATCTGACAACAGACAGCCTAACGAATCTGACAACAGACAGCCTATCGAATCTGACAACAGACAGCCTAACGAATCTGACAACAGACAGCCTAACGAATCTGACAACAGACAGCCTAACGAATCTGACAACAGACAGCCTAACGAATCTGACAACAGACAGCCTATCGAATCTGACAACAGACAGCCGAAGTGTAGAACTGTCCATGCAGGAGAGATTAGAATGAAACGAATAACTGTAGCAACACCGAGTAAGCGACGACGATTTCACGTGGTTTCTAATAGATGTACTGACCTTTGAAGGTCATCTGCAGTGACCGTTAGTACTTGCTACCTGAATCTAAACGAACGTAGGCTGTGACAGGACTGACCAACTCGTACTCTATTATTGACGAACACATTTCCTTGAAGATTAGGAGAGCGCTGACAGCGGGTAGTACTGTCCTTCCCAAACGTTAGTGTGACTAAATGGCTCCAACGACTGGTTCCCTTGTAGTTCTGCGGACGACAATAGTCGATAGCTTCTCGGCTAGTTACCTTTTTTTTTTCGAATAACGAAACCAGAGAATGCTAACCATGTCATTCAAAACTGCACTCTTTACCAAGAGGCCCGAACAAAACACTTTCACCCAAACACCCCTATAGAAAAAAAACTTTATGGAGAACTCCCTGATGAACTTAATAATGAGAACAAGGAAGAAGAAGAAGAAGGCAATGACAATAATCACGTGCCGTTACAGTGCACGATTAAGAGATTAAGACATGGATGCACTTACTTCCGTATGATCACGTGTTAACCAGCTGTCGTACTTAAACCGTTGACTTGAAGCAGCTAGAGTCAAGATTCTCCACTACAATACGACCTGATGACTGTTCTAGCGGAATCGTCATTTGAATATGCCTAATATTGGGTCTTTTCCATCGCTTTCTCTGTCTGCCTCTTCTTTTTTCTGGTACTGTTCCCTAAGGGAAGGTCTTTGCGAGTCACGAAGATCTTGTAATATGGCCATTGATTTTAAGCTGGCGTTTTTTTACAATAGTTAGCAGGTCATCATGGGTCCAATTGCTGCAGTAACCCTGTCTCTAATCTCTTGGTTTGTGATGCGGTCTCTGAATGTGATACCAAGGATCCTTCTGTAGCATCTCAATTCCAATGCTAGGATCCTCTTCTCTAGCTCTGCAGTCAGCGTCCAAGACTCACAAGCATATAAAAATGTGGCCATGACCAGGGAGCGCATAAGTCTGATTTAGGTGCCGAGAGCTAGGTCTTTGTCTTTCCATATTATTTTAAGTTTTGAAAGAGCTGTTGTGGACTGTTATTCGAGCCAGTAGTTCAGGCTTCATTCCCTCATTTGAGACAACAGCTCTAACACTAGTCCTCTTTTCACCTCCAATACTGATGCCCCTGTTGGCTCTTGGTCATAATTTTTTTTTCGGCATTTATTTGCATACCATATGCTGCGAAGGTCTTGTCAATGCGCATCACCAAGCCAAGTCAGCTAGTTCTTCTTCTGTCCCTGCTAAGCCATCAATGTCATCTTCCATTATCCTTTCAAGGAAGATATTGCAAAGTGTTGGTAAAAGTAGGCAGCCTTGTCCTACTCCAACTGTGGTTTTGAACCAGTCCCCAATATTATTGTAAGTACCCCTCAGAGGCAGACAGAGAAAGCGATGGGAGAACATCATAAAGGAAAGGACGCCATTGAAAGAGGTTCTAACTAAGGCAAAAGACAGAGAGGAATGGCGAAAGACGGTTGACGAGTCTTGCTTGGTGCCCCAACGGTCCAATAGACTAAGCGATAGGTAAAGGTAAAATAATGGGTCTTGAATTTTTGGTGATCAGAACATTGCATGCGTCTTTCTATGCGCGTTTATTACTACTTATATTGAGTTCACATGAATCAACAGACTAAGTAGACACTAAAGATTTATACACGCGAACAGACTAAGTCAACTTCAGAAGCTTCAATATAATCATTTCATTCAGCATGGGAACGGTCTAGTCTCAATCACTAACGTTAGAAATGTTACTTCTATGAAATCTAAGCTACAGTCTCGCTTTGAAGTAATATGGTCATATTTAGGCGTTCAATATCTGAGGCCTATCTTGCGTTCAATATCTGAGGCCTATCATGCGATCAATATCTGAGGCCTATCATGCGTTCAATATATGAGGCCTATCATGCGTTCAATATCTGGGGCCTATCATGCGTTCAATATATGAGGCCTATCATGCGTTCAATATCTGGGGCCTATCATGCGTCTCTACCATAAGAATCGCGCTAGTAGCACGAATGTCGTGAGTTCTATGCCCACACTGGCCAATTAGTTTTTCAATAACGATTCGATCTCATATATATATTACTTGTTTTTACATACCAATAAAAATCACTAGTTTCCTGGTTCAAAGTGCGAATTCACTCAATCTATTAGTGTCCCATTTGTTGGCATGCATGACTAATCCAATGACCAGTCGAGGCATTTTAATTTTATTCTTACAAAGCTTATACCAACTTACTCTGTCTGGTGAACATTTTTAAACCTATTTCTCCAACATCTATTATCGGATCTAGTTAAAACTTTCCACAAATATTTATTCTCCCTATCAAAACATGACTCAATTGAAAAATAAACCAATCAAAGAGTTAATTATTGTTAATTTATTATTTTTGTTTTAAATCAAAAAAGGGAAAATAAATTCTACATTACTATATATATATTAAGTAATTTTTGTTTTATTTCGTTTATTTCGTAAGTTGTAGACGTGGAGGCAATAGTAAAAAAAAAAAAGGTAAAAATAGAACTAAGTCTTAGCCAATGTAACTCTACAGTGTCTTGTGACATGCTTATGTACATAAAGTAACAGACAGCGAGTGACAGTGATTAATTAACTTGTTTACAGACTGTCACACACACTCACACTAGCAGACATGCACACACATACACGGATACACTTGAAAGAGGATGTAGGTGTACGTAGAAACACAAAGTGAAATGAGAGAGTGAAATAAAAAGTATAACTTACTGAAATACATGCCATTTGGTCCCTCGCTTGGTATTTGTTACTTTAACTTTCACATCCTTAACTCTTTCTCTCCGTTACTATTTGTCCACATTTCGAAGGACTTTTTAATTTGGTTCATTACTATTTCAACCCCCTGTTAGGATTAAGCTTCAATAATAGTCGATTGTTATCAGAAAATGTTTTAATTGGTATAGAAGCTCTTTTTATATAACACAAAGTCAAGTTTATAAAATTAAACATTAGTTTAATTTAATGAGGTCAAATCAACGATGGTATCGTGGATTAGGAGAGAAAGGGTTCATTATGAACTTGAACTACGACATACCACCTTGTGGTTTCATCAGAATCTATTCAGCCAACACAACCAAACTATCCGTCCAACTTTACTCCTGGCTACATCAGAAGCACGTACATAGTGTTGGTAAAGTGTAATTTCGGTAGCCTTTTTTTCTATTTAAATTTAATTTCAATGTCTGTAGGCCGACGTAATTTATTTCCATTACAATTAAATTGAAGCTAAATTATTTGGGCTAGCTCAGAACAATTCGAACAAATTCTAAGCATCAATTCTCTAGCTCACTAGTTTTCCGTAGAATTGTGCAGTGGTGTCGATAAGGTTAATGTCCAAAGGTGCGGTCAGTTCATGGTGTCAACACCGTCTGCTTCTTTAATTATTATCCCCCTTTACTTCAATGCATTCTATGTTGTCTTTACAGACAAAAGTAATTCCCCCTATTGAGTTTTTATATTATTTGCTACATATTAAGTAACAATATTTAAATATTTATTTAATTACCATCTTTATTAGTTGTCAGATATGTGATATTATGTTTCTTTGAAAAGTTACAACGACGAACAACGTACAAGTGTACTTATCTATGGACACTTCACACACTGACTACATACGGTTAAAACTTGAAATTATTTTTAACATATAAAACATCTTTTTGATAATTTGTATTATTTTATAATTTATTGCAGACTATTTTATTTTAAAGTGTCTTACCCGAAACATGATTGGCGTGTTTGGCATTGACATATAAATTAGGGCCTAGATATCAAACAGAACAAAATCATTATTTAGGATTTCCACGTACACCAAAAGCCAACGTGACCTCCTACCTTCCATAATGTGCTCAATTCTATGTTTCTTTGACACGTCTCAGACCATGGACATATCTAGACGTCTTGCTAACTTATAATATACTAATAACTTTATTTAATGATTAGACAAATGAGTCAGTTAATAGTTAGGCTCATAAGAACCAGAGGTAATTCATCGTTTAAATTCCACAAATGATTACAAACTGTGGTTGCATATACAATTGAAATGACAACTTGTTAACTCTTTCTCTCCGTAATTATTTTTTACACATTTTAAAGGCATTCTTCATTTTTGCTCATTACTATTTCATTACCCTGTTATGATTGGGCATCAATGGCTTTGTTGTTTGTTATCAGAAATGTTGTATTGGGTATCGAATTAAAGGGAAATGCATGCTCTTTTTTATATAATTCAAATTAAAATTTAAAAAAAAATAAATTTTAATTTAATTTAATTAGGTCAAATCAACGATGGTATCGTCGATTAGGAGAGAAAGAGTTAATTATCTAAAAATACTCTTCCTCGTACCTCCACTGTAAGAGCAAGTTCAAGAAGCTAAATATCTTCAGACGTAGCAATATGTTATTAAGCATGTAGTCCATATCACACATGTCAATAAGCATTTTGCCAATGTTTTTGTTCGACCTCTTGTTTACATTTTCATGTCAACACTAAGAATTGTTTCAAGTGGTGAAATAGAAAGACGTCCGAGAAATATCGAAACGTCTTCAATGGAGAGAATTGACCACGAGTGCTGGAACGGGGCTCTGATGGGATGCGCAGATCGATAGTTAAACACTGAAGGCTCCACTTCAAGTTTGTCTGGCCCTGAGGCTGACGTGTGCGTGATGACATCGCGGCCTCAGCCCTGAGCACACTGGGTTATAAAATCACACAACACACACATACCACACATAAAACTCACTCTTGGTACACACGAATATAAAAAAAAGGATATAACACATATAGCAAAAATATCACTCACTCTTAGCACATACGGTTATAAAAAAAGACATGACACTCATAAGAAAGCACACATAACACATCTAGCTCCCACACATATCACACACGATTGTGGACATCAACAGTGCTATGTAAGGTGCACACTTTCCCTCAGACATCTAGCTAGAAAGTGTACATTACATTCACTTCCAATGGCTTAGTTCATGTGTTCATGTGACCGTGCTTTACTTATGTCATACTGGGTCAGTGTTTCTCACATTTTTACCAGTGGCGCCCCCCTACCCACCATAGGAAAAAAATTACATTCGCGTCCGCAGTTCCTCCTCCCTTTAGCCAACTGGGGATCTGATGGAGCGCTGTAAGCTCCCATAGTGTAGTCCGGTTGGGTTTTATGAATGTAATTTACGAGATGAATGTTCGCTAAACCAGTCAGTAAACGTTCCTCCTAGCGCCAGCATATTCTTGCATTTTCTAGTGCGAAGAGCGCATATCAAAAAGGTTAAAATAAAAAGTGATGAGATGGGCCAATATTGAAGTGTTTTTTGCAATCAGTGGGCACTAGTAAAAAAAAATAAGTCTCAGGTCAAATGAAATGTAATAAAAATGAGTCTGCACTGACCAATACTTTTATGTGAGAACACCCGAGTTACATATAGCACACGTATACCTCTAATTGGCATGATGGTCGTAATATCATCTCTTTGATAAGTAAGACGTCTTGCCGCGGACCTTTTCATATTTTTGTTACACAAAAGTCGTCATTTTAACGATGTTACACAGTAGGGAAAATTTCGGCCACGTTGACTCAAAATGGGGTTTGATTCGGTAGTGATAGCATAGGTAACGAGAGATAACAGATTCTTAAGAGATTATATATATACATTGAGATAAGAAACGCACCGGATAGTGTAATGTGTATTGAGTGTTAATAAGATAATAACTTTTGTTAAGATGAATGTTGTTTTGTAAGATACATAGTTAATTGTAAAATAAAGAGGAGTAATAAGCGCAAATGTGCTGTAAGACCTGTAATGTACTGTAAGATCTGTAATGTACTGTAAGATGAGTAATTTAGAGTAAAATGAGTAATATGGGGTAATCTCAGCACATGGAGTTAGATGTATGCTGTGTGGTAAAAAAGGCTCTCTATTGTATGTAATTATAGAACAATCATCTTTTATATTGTTAAGGAGTGGGAGAGAACATTATTTAAAAGATTATATCAACCCACTCTTGTCTGTCCGTCTGGCTGGTTCAATTATTATACACACCATTTCTCTTACACACATTATCGCATCAAGTTGAAACCTTACATAATAATTTATTGTACCTAAGAAAACATGAATCAATAAAAAAAATTAATTAATTGGTTAATTAATTATTTGTAATGAATTTTTTTTTTTTGGCATCGAAGAAGGGCAAAAATGTACTTGAGAAAAGTGGCTGTATATGTGGATCTATTTCTCTTATTACGTTTTGTACACTTTTTTTTCTTCCATTTCCCATTTTAGGATCAATATAAAATTTAGCTTAAGTATTCCTAGTCGATGACAACATACAAATCAATACAAAAATTAACTTACTAGTTAATCAATTAGTGGTGTTGGGTTTACTCCAGGAAAGTGGTGTGAGGCGGGAGACCCTTTTTTTGTAATCACCAGTTTAGAGCCCACAGATTTTAATGGCTTGACCCTTCACTAGTCTCCAGGGCGGCGGCTGATGAGTTCAGTTTAAAAACAACAGAAATGGAAAAGTAGTTTGAGTGCTGGGACAAGTCCCAAAAAGCCCGTGGAGTCTGGGAGCGCATGAGGCGCCCTGACTGCACTTCCCCGTGGTGGAGGCTGTTCAGGCCTGAAAAAGCTATTATAGCACAGTACAGGACAGGCTCATACTTCTCAGCGCTATGACCTAATTTGGATTCATGGTGATCCCGCCGCGGGGAAGAAGAAGAACCGTGTCTCTTATTCTTTTTGACTGCCCCAGACTTGCTGATATCAGTCTCGACAGGTCTGGGAAACCCAAAATTTTCGACACGTATACACTACGTAAGAAATCAGGGTTTCTTTCCAGGGCTTTTGCAAGAGAAGATTTGAGCTTGAGATTTAGTTTAATATAAAAGGGAGCTCATCCATGTAGTATTGAGATATATATTGCAGTGATGTCGCGGTTCTTCCCCCATAGATAAGCTATGTTTCAAAAAAGTTTTAAGAAAAATATTTTATTGTTTCGTAATATTTTTCTTCAAAAAATATAAACGTTTCTTTAGACATGACGATTACACTAAGTACTTTCTGCAGACGATTACACTAACTACTTTCTGCAGACGATAGCGTCAGATTTTGAGGCTTGGGTTCATCTTTACGACAGATCCCACAACCAGGCAGTCTGGACAAATAGCTAGGCCTCTATATCTTTTAGTGACTTGAAAATATAAGACTGAAATTGTGTTATAAAACTATTAAATTACAATATCAACAATATGGCTGCGGCAGTGGCGTAGCAAGGTGCCCGTGGGCCAGGGTGCAAGAATATGTTTTGGGCCCCCAAAATAAGATGAATGTAAAGTGAAACAAAACAATTGAGTAATTTGAATGCATCGGTACATTTACCAAAAATACTCCCATGCAAGTAGTGTACCATTTTTTATATGTAATTATAAGTGATTAGTAACAATGTCAATACGTTTGATTCATTTAGTACCAAGACAAGTAATTGTGTTCTAAAAGTTAATGTTTGTACAATTTCTTAATTAACAGAATAAAACGACTTCAAGATGTTTTAAAAGAATAAAGAAGTGTTTTATCTGTTCTACATTCAACACATTTACATTTTAAACCATTATAGGTTAATATATGTTAATATATATTAACACTAATTACTAAGAATAATTTATATTGCACATGATAGACTTGTAAAAGAATTCTATGACATATTATTACTGAGTGTTTCTTGGTAGTATCTACGTTGTTCATACTAGATTACTATAAAATGATAATTGTAGGTAATATTCATTCTCCAAGCTTACACACCCCACTGATTGAATTATACTCCTACACGAGCTATATAGAGTACAGAACTAAAACCAAAGAAGTTCTTTACTACTTCTATGAGTCAAACTTTTAAATATTGATACAAATATATTATCTAAAGCTACTTCGTTATTTAACAGTAAATAGATTGAACAAAGTCAGTAACCAGTGCATCTATTGCTTAGCTTATGGCTGTTTCTCGCTCAATGGAAAGAAAACAAAGTGAAGCAAACCTGCTCTGTGTCATTGAAATTCTGAAATATTTTTTCCTGCCAGATTTCAAAATTCATAGCAATTTTAAATAGAGCCAAATTAGAGGTTTTTGTATAACTATAATGATGCTAACTTCCTTCAAGTACAATGAACCAAATAAATACTATAAAGCATTGGTCAAAGAATGATATTATTCCATGATCAATTTAGACATCTCTTTATCTTCTATATTCATCTAGATCTTTGTTATAAACCTGTTTTCCAATTCGGTTTTGCAATTAATTGTAATAGCACAAGCACGATATATTTCTTTTGCTTGCTTAATACTAATTATATTTTTTTGTTGATTTCTTTTATTCTGTTGAATACATTTTTTAAAAAATATAGAAGACAACAAAACAATTAGCTGAAGACTTGCACTATTTGGCCTAAACACTTTAAGCTTTGTTTGATAGGATAACATTAGAATAAAATTCAATCTCCCGATGATATTAAAAGAAATAATATTTAAATATTTTAAATACAGAAAATAAAAGAAACAGATTAAGCTTTGATAAAATTGAATAATTAGTAGATTTGTCGAAATATTAATTCGTGATCATTAGGACTATCCCTATAGATTAGGGGTTCTCAACCTGTGGGTCGCAACCCCCTTGGGGGTCGATTGACAATTTGTCAGGGGTCGTTTAAAACTATCGAAAGTATGTCCTAATCTAAAATGTAAAACCTGACACATAGATGTTTTTGTAACAACGGAAATTACTTTTTTTTTTTTTATTGTTATTCGAAAATAGATGTAGCAGACAGCAGAATCAGAATTCATTTCAAACATTTTAATTGTCGCAGCAGAACAAATTTCAACAGTTTAAGTAAATGCGCTTAATGTATAAGCCTGGTCGTGTTGTAAAGCTCTGGTATGTCGTACGTAAGGTCAAGAGTCATTATTACTGGTCAATAATAATAAGATATAAGTGAAGTTTAAGGCTCGCCACTTATAAAGTTCATGTGTACAAAATTTAAAATACTAAGGTGTTAAATCTGTAATATGTGAATCAAAATGTGTACGTTTTGAAAAAGGTTGAACAGTGCATCCATAAATTTGAATTTTAATACGTAAACTTTGTATAGAAATGCATAACGTATTGGACAACATGAACCTTGGATGAACTTCTAATGGTAGTAGGGCAGAAAAGCATGGGCCTCTCGTAGTGCTCTGGTAAGAAACTCTGTTGTGGGCCTCCCATAGTGCTCTGGTAAGAAACTCTGTTGTGGGCCACTCGTAGTGATCTGGTAAGAAACTCTGTTGTGGGCCTCCCGTAGTGCTCCGGTAAGAAACTCTGTTGTGGGCTTCCCGTAGTGCTCTTATAAGAAACTCTGTTGTGGGCCTTTCGTAGTGCTCTGGCAAGAAACTCTGTTGTGGGCCTCTCCTAGTGATCTGGTAAGAAACTCTGTTGTTGAACGTAGTGTCTCATAGCCTCCATGGAGTTCAAGTGACCCTTCAGTTGTCTCCACGCAGCTTTTGGACACTCTCGTAAGACATTCACCAATGTTTCCTCTGCCTGCCCCATCAGTTTGTATGTCAATGGTAGCGAAGTTATTTAAGTCGAATTACCAGTGGTGCCATTTGCTAATGCTTTGCAGACAAAATTTCATCAAACTTTCCAAATTACTTTACATCCCATTTGCACATGCCAGAACTCCAAGTCAAAATTGAAGATGTTTAGGAAACAGAAATAGTTTATTGAACTTATTAATAAAGATGCAGCGAAAAATTTCTCTATTACAGACATCTGGATCAAAGGTTTGTAGTCATGTCCCAATTTGTCTGTGTTGCATTTTCTTCTTTAATTTGCAATAATACATAATACAGGCATAACAGCCTGTTCATTATCATGTCTAAATACAGAAAAACGTCACAGGTGTATGCGATGTGAATACTATGAATTAGAAATAGTAAGATAAATAAATGCATATCTTAAAGAGATATTATGAAGAGAATATAATTATAATTACAAATTGTTTCATGATTAAACATAAAGCTTTGGCAATGAAAATCAGAGAGAGAGAACAGTTCCTGACATTTACATACTACAGCCTATGGGCCCCACTAATGGTCATGGGCCCTGGTTCATTAAAACTACGCCACTGGGCTGCGGATCATAGGTCTGGATTCTCTGATTTAGACCAGAAATAAATTTGAAGATTAACATGGACTGCTTCAGGACATTCGCAACAAGACCTGCGTTGATCAGTGTTGGTTGGTGTATCGTATAAAGCAGTGGGTTTATCGGGCCCGCAGAAATGTCGGCACAATGGGTAGAAAATCCCCTCTCCACAAAAAAAAAATATAAAAAAATTGAAAACAAAAAAAAGTCTGCTTGACTAATTTCAAGTGATGCAGACAACTGATTTCTACTCGTATTACTTGCAGGAACTCCAAAGAAATAAGCGTTAAGGATGATCACAATGATTACAAGCAATTATTAGAGAGGAGAAACGTTTTCAATGATTAGTCGAGCGAAACTAATGACACGTAATCGTCTCACGGACGAGCAATTAGAATTCTAGATTGAGTGCTTCGACTGGGCGTCTCATCTATGCAGTTGGATATTTAAAAGTTAGGTTAGAATAAACTTCTCATGAATAAATGAAAGTAAGAGATTCTTGGATTTCTAATACCACTGGCGTATTGTTAATTTCATTTTGTTTTACATTTTTGTTCATGTGGTCCGCGACACGAGTGTCGGAAATTAATTGGCCCACCGGCTAAATAAGGTTGAGCATCACTGGTATAAAGCATCAATAGATGATACATGTTAGAGCACAAAGATACTGCGGATTTTTCACCACAAATTTTTGTCACATTATGTTTTGTACATTTATCGATTTTTGAGATCTGGTTTACATTCATTAAGCAATGAAATAAAATAACAGCAAAAAAAAAAAAGAGAAAGCAATATATCAAACTGTGGGGAAGATATTATTAAACTAAGAAATGTACAAAAATATTGAGGAAGATATGAAGGGGTTCCAGAATAAAATAAATAATAAACTAAACAGTGTCAAGGACGCTTAAAAGAAAGATCACTGTCGTCAATTAAATAAAAACAAAATATCTTAGAAATTTGATTCCACAATGAAAAAAAAATGCACACACGAAAAAAAATGCACACAAGTTATATTGTTTTTAAAATAAATAGATTATCTCCTATTCCTACATATTGTGGCTGTATATGTAGAGTCCAAAAATTTAGAGTAATTTCTCTTACTACGTTCTGTATATGTTTTTTCTTTCACTTCCCATTCTAGGATTAAGATAAATAAATCAACAATCAACATATGAATCAATCAAATGATTAAACAATAAGTTAATCAATTAGTGGTAATTAATTAAAGTTGTTTTATATGGAAAATGTATTAAGCTAAAGCCTTGCAACAATGAGATACTTGACAGCAATTGAATGGTGCTCTCCCCCCAATAGCGCACACCGACAAATAAGCAAAGCCAGCGAACAACAATCGTCGGCGGCGACCCATGACAATAATCATGCACAGTTCATTTAATATAAGCGAGTTTTTTTTTTAAATATTTTTTAAAAATACAATTGAACTTCTTCCAAATGAATCGATCACTCCCTGAAGTTTTGTCAAGTGATACCGAGAAATATTTAAAGATTTATACCAACAATGTAAAGAGAAGCAATCGAAGCTAGAAACTGACATATTTACAGTGAGTTATAAGACTATATGGTATTATATACTTGGCTACCAAACAATATGGCATGAGTTCGAAACCGAGAGTGTCTATGTTTATATGGATGGGGGTTAAAAAAATTGAGACGAGTAGTTTCTGGAGCAGCTAATATAAAAGATTAGTTTTACCGAGACAACCAGGTCGCCAATGTCCATAAATATGGTAGACCAAAGGGAGGTGGGGGCCACCAGTTTTTCTCGAGCCAGTCGCGAGTTGCCCGTAGAGAATGACTTTCGGGATGCGATTGTCCTCAATCCGGAGAACATGTCCGAGCCAGCGCAGGCGGCATTGTCTAAGGTATGTAAAGACTGTAAAAAAAAACACCTTTTAATAATATTGTTTCAATAGATTAATATTGAAACATGGATTTATAACTGCAATGCAAATTCAATAAATATTGTTTTTTTTCCTTAAAAAAACGCCTTCGCGCCCGCTTGTCATAGGCGACTCACAGTCTGATTAACGCTGAGTTGAAAAAACACGACAATGCTATATCCACATCAATAGCTTAACTCTCCTTCTCCTAATTGACGATGCCAACGTTGATTTGACCCCCCCATTAAACTAAATTTATTTCTGGATTTATAAACTTTAATTTGTGCAGTGTAAGAAGAGCATGCTTTCTACAATTTGATACCAACTAGAACATTTTCTGATAACAAACAAAAAAGCTATGGCAGTTTAACCCTAAACAGGAGAATGAAATACAAAGGAACAAAACGAATATTACTATCGAAACGAAGAAAATAATTACGGAAAGAGTTAATTATATTACATTATAATGATGTAGTTATTTGAACGCCGAGAATGATATAATGACGCAATGCTTATGATGAAAACAGCATCCGCTGCTGGTGGGGGGGGGGGGGGAGGGTGGTGGTGGTGTCAATGGAATAATCTAATTTGAAGCAGCCACCCCAAGCCCCACCCTTGTGAGGAGCCTCACCCCAAGCCCCACCCTGTGAGGAGCCTCACCCCAAGCCCCACCCTGTGAGGAGCCTCACCCCAAGCCCCACCCTGTGAGGAGCCTCACCCCCAAGCCCCACCCTGTGAGGAGCCTCACCCCAAGCCCCACCCTGTGAGTAGCCTCACCCCAAGCCCCACCCAGTGAGGAGCCCCGCAATAGTTAGGGTTTTTTTTGTCACCGTCAGCCCATCATATACACATCCGGGCGCGTCGCCGACGGCTACGCGTACTGCTAAGTGATGTGATATGAAGAAACAAAGGTCTTAAGGGCTTTGGAGGCTCACTTCGGGGTTGGCTAGAAGAAACAGCTTTTTCAATAGGGAACCTAAAGGTGGTTGGCGATATTCTCCTACATACTCACACCTACCCATACCCACACACACACAGCCACTGCTCTACAGACACTCGCGTTTCAACTAAAGCACTTAACAAAAGTTGTGCTGACTCAGATTAGTAATTAAATGAAAAGCTAATGTTTATTTCTCTAATAGAAGAATGTCCATGTTAAACGAGGACACTTACATAACTAACGGCATGACTCACACAACACTCTAGAAGATTTAGTGACGTATAGAGGATAAGACTGGCGTACGAGTAGACAAGCATATTGGTAATAGTTGACTGAGATCTAACCAAGGGGCCGAGTCCATTACGTGTAGACACGCATATTGGTAATAGTTGACTGAAATCTAACCAAGGGGCCGAGTCCGTTACGTGTAGACACGCATATTGGTAATAGTTGACTGATAACCAAGGGGCCGAGTCCATTACGTGTAGACACGCATATTAGTAATAGTTGACTGAGATCTAACCAAGGGGCCGAGTCCGTTACGTGTAGACACGCATATTAGTAATAGTTGACTGAGCCCACTGTGCCCACGGTAGCCGGCCACCCGCCCTACTGTGCCCATACAGATATTAGAACTTTGGATTGAGACTCCACAAGAGCTGTATCACCGCTAGAGCGCCATCTTCAGCTGCAGAACCTCAAGCCAGGGCACAGCCAGCTGCGACCCAAGCAGGACAACCAGCTAAGTTCAGAAGACAAAGTGACATACTCTCTTATTAAGCGCAAGAGTGATGATTAAATATAGTATTGATTAGAGATAGAAGCAAACCCTCCCCCTTTTTATTCTCCTATGTAAATATTTATGTAAATAAATATTCTTCATATTTTAACTTTGTATCTCTCTCTCATTGCTTGTCTCGTGCCTGCTCCCGATTTATATGCTGACGGTGTGTGATAATTTCAAAATTAATAATCCCCTAGACATTAAACACGCCAAACACACGTCACACTCCCTAACCTGTCACAAACGTGTTAAGTTGTTTTTCGCAAGGTGTGTCCTATCCAACTCCATTTTTCGCTTTGCAATTTCTTGGGCTAGATCTATAGCTTTCTGCTGACTGTTGGCAAAATTTGGCAGGTACATGGTCGTATGGTAGGCGTTCAAAACTGTTATCTCGATGGTCGCGGGTTCGAACCCCGCCCGCCTCATCCTCCGCCCTGCGGAATGTTTGGACTTGAAAAATCCAACATCTTTTTAATAAACAAATAGGGTTGAAGCGAAGTTGGAGCTGAACTCAAAAGAAATGTCTTCCTTTGCTAATTTGTCTCTTGATAATGATAATTGCATCATCGGTATACATGTAAATCCTTAACTATGTCCATTGTCAGGGCGGACTGGGTGTTAAAATCGACCCGGGCATTTCTATACAATCCAGCCCACAAACTGTATATCATGTGATGTACATCCATTTCTAGGTCTAGCTGTCCTCAAAATCATTCTGTTAAGTTTGATAATTTATCGATAACTGAAAGCGTGCATACAATGAAAACTGTATGTTTGTAAGAAATATAGTAGGCATTATGTTGCTTTTTAATCGCGAAAAGTGTGGGCCCTAAAAGGATAAAGCCTACTAGTAGCACTGTCTACGGATGTAGACTATAACATTATTTCGGAAATTGTGTTCGATTCAATAAGCATTACACTGTAGAGTCTGTACAAGGCTTCTTTTTTAAACACGACGTTCAGAGGGCTCCTTTTAAAAGAGGATAAAACTTAAGCTATTTAATACGTTCTATAGTGGCATTCATGAGGTCCTTTGGGTGGCCCTATGGGCCCATTTGGGTACCGACCCACCGGGCATTTGCCCGAATGTTCATATAGCCAGTCCGCCCCTGTCCATAGAAGTCGTCATTTACCTCAACATTTCTAAGTAACCAAGTCAGCAATTACATCTCTTAGTTACACTAGACCAGTGGTTCCCAAACATTTTCCTTAAAGGAAAACTTCGCACATTCAAAGTAGTTAGCGGAACACTTCGCTTTTTTTTTAAAATAGAGATTAATCACGTGGAGGACTACTAATTAGTTATTCCAGTAGTACGAGGAACACCTATTCAGGCCACGGGGAACACTACAGTTCTGCGGACTACAGTTTGGGAAAAACTGCACTAGACTGTGGCTAGACTTCCCTGTCGGAATCAAACAAATTACTCAGATACAGCTGCATCTAAATACCACCTAGGTACAGGCTAATCTTAAAAAAAAACAACTCCTATAATGAATCTGTTACAAGTAACATAACTTATATGCGCTTTACATGTGTATAACCCTAACTACTAGAAAGGAAGAAAAAAAATATGTTTACATAATACAGAACACTCTTATCATAACCCTACGTCATCGTTCTGGATTGATTACGTTTCAATTGATTCCGTCATTAAGTACAAACTAAACTCACTCATCCCCTTATCAGGCAAAGATTGTCAATCCTTGATATTCCAATAAACCGATTCATCTTAGTTCTTAAAAAAAAAAAGCAGGAAATCCAACAGAGCGCAAAATGCCAGTTTAGCTTATGGCCATACGAGGCTAGTAAAACTGGCCACATGTTTGTGACGGCAGAAAGATCAATGAAAACATTCCTGGTCTTTGTGATAGTGGCCTCGTAGCCAAGGGCACATAATTCTTCTAGGATTAGCGAGTAGCACACATGTAGGGCATAATTCATAATCTTTTTTAAATAAAAAGATATAACCAAAAACTGATGCAGTATTTACAATGCATTTAAACTGCAGGTCATTCAGTGCCGGATTTAAGTATGTGGAGGCCCCGGAGCAGAATTTTTTTTGAGACATCTGCACTTTTTCTAAACCTTAAATCCACTAATTAATTAAAATACTACTATTTAAAAGGAATGTTTCCTTTCACTACCAAAATGGCGTGAATAGAATACTTATAAATTAAGTTGCAAAACTTTCGTTTAAAAAAACATAAAATTATTTAATATGCACATTTTAGTAACAAAAATGTAAATTCTAAGGATTTACGCAAAATAGCTATTCTGGAGTAAATTTCGACCATACAGCCATGTTATAAGCGGTTCATCATTAAATACGTCAGTGTTGCCAACTGTAAGATTTTAAGTACTGTCGGTTAAAAATGCGAAAAAATTAATTTGTCACATAAAAACATTATATAGTCGCTGATCCATCGAAATATGGATTTTTTCCTCTAAAATATTTTCTATCAATATGAGTACAACCCCCCTCGTATGAATGTAACAGTTGCAAGTATATGTCATTTGTTGTTATCGCTTGCATATTGTTTTTTAAAATACATTTTTTAGCGGCCCCCGAAAGGGGAAAAGACGCTATTAGTTTTGTGCGAAATTTCTGTCCGCCCGTCCCGTTTAGATCTCGTAAACTACAAAAGATATTGAAAATCTGACATCAAAATATTTTAGACTATTCAAAGTTCTGATGCAACGGCTACTTTTTTTTTCTGAAAGCGAAAAATCTAATTTTTTAAATCAGTTATGCAAGCAGTTTTCTAAAGAGAAAAAGCTAATTAGTATGCATTATAAGTTAGACCGAATTTAAAATGAATATTAATCTTATAAACTTCATTTTCCTAAACTTTTTCTTATTTATTACAGAATCTAATTTTTTTTTTTTAAGGATTCGAATAAGAGTGAATGGGGGATTGAACAAGATGGCGGATGCATTATCTGTGATCTAGATCTAGTGAATTCTAATGCCTTGTTTCTAGGATTTTGGACGCTCTTTGCTTCTAGAATAGGAGTTTTGATTGCTCCTGGGTTTAATTGTCAAGGGAGTATATCAATATAGTTAAATTTTCAAATTGCAGTGTTAATTTTTGCGTTCTTCTTCATATATTTCTAGCTTTATAGTTTGTCGCGTTCCAATTGCGTCATACTTCCTTTATTGTTCATTTCCTGTTCCTTTGTTATTGTTGTGCATTTATCCAAAGAATGTCTTACCCGACGTTTTTGATTGAAAAGAAAGACTTAGAGGGTGGTCTTGTCCACCCGAAGGGTACTCTCCTGTTGAAACTATCTGGCAATAACGCCATGAAATCTTCTATTGGGAGCCTTTTAGAGGCTCTCAAGTTGTCAGCTGCTGCAGTAACAGCATTATATAGGTTCGAAAACCCTTATACATGGTTTTTGGTACCAACAACTGTGAAAGTAAGAGACAGACTTGTTGGTAAGTCTTTCGGTAGTGAGACTTCCTTCAAGGTAGAGATCTTCCCAATAGAGGAAGAAAGGCTGAAAATTACCCTACATTGGGTATCGCCTTCAATTGCGAAAACCAGAATTGTTGAAATCATGGAAACATTTGCAGAGCAAGGATCCAAAGTGGAGGTGACGAAAATAGGTGCTTCTGACAAGTGGGTTTCCTTCATCAAAGCAAAAAAAGATGCACCCATCCCACACTACATCCAGCTACGGTATGAAGGGGACCCCAAAATTTATAAAGTTCTAGTCACCATACCAGGTCGTAGACAACAATGCTGGCATTGTGGACTAGACCAGCATTGGTCAAAACAGTGCCCCACCCGAAAGGCCGGCCCGGCTCGAACTGTGCCTCCCAAGGACAAACCAGGCCCTCTGAGCTATGCACAGGCGGTCAAAGAAGGTAATCCCAAGGAGAAAGAAATCGAAAAATGGTTGCAGAAGGATGGCTTCACGATGGTAGAGAAGGGTAAAAAAGGAGTCTTCAAAGTTTCGCCAAAGAAGATATTTAAAGTGTCGAATGTCGCGGCTACATCGATGATGGCGGATGCGGCTACTTCATCGGATGTTGCCAGTACACCAGAGATAGCTGTGGATGCGGAGGTTGGGACCCCCAGAGTGGCGAAGATTTCAAACTAAAAAAGCGGTTCCGCTCTAGAGAGCATGTGAAGTCTGCTCCTGGGTCTCCGACAAAATTGAAAAGGAAGAGATGCTTATCTGTCTCCTCGTGTGAGGATCTTTTCGCGAGCCCGCGTATGATAAGAGAAGTTGTAAGCCCACCTAACACGAGTCTTGATGTTAGTGCGTTGGACATTCCTGAGATTCCACCCACATTGGTTATAGATGAGGGGGGAACACCCATAACCAACCACTAAAACTGGTTAAAGTTACTTTTACACCCAGTCATGACAGACATTACAATTTTATCATTAAATATACGTAGTCTTAGGAATAAGCAAAAATACATTGTTCACCTATCAAGAAAATACAGGCCAGACTTTATATTCATTCAAGAAACAAATATAGACACACATTATAAATCACGCAAATACACATCCGACATAGGGCTGAAAGAGGGCTGGCTTAGCTTAGGTAACGAGTGTAGAGGGGTAGCTATTTTTCTAGTCTCAGATAGGTTTAAAGTAGTGCATGCATTTAATGACACCAGGGGAAGAAGTGATCATTAGAGTAGAATCAGGAAATCAAACATTTACACTTGCAAACATCTACGCACCAGCAAAGAGCGCGGAAAAACAGGATTTTTATGAAAATTTAATCGATATACTAAATAAGAATTATAGAGAGTATACGCTAATTATAGGGGGGGATTTCAACTACATAACTTCTGCATTAGATAAACAGACTACTTTGGCAGTGGGCCCTCATAAAACCTTTCGGAATCTTAATTTCTTAGAGGAGATAGAGAGGAATTTTCATTTAGTTGATGCTTACAGGACACTAGAACCTATGGGTCGTGACACTACCATGGTGCATAGGTCATACCCCGTCTCGACACGCTTAGAGTGTATGCTCCTAATCATTTCTATATAAGTCGGGTGTCGCATTTGGAAGAAACATTGGAATACACGGACCACAAAGCGGTGTTAGTTACTTTGGACAAAAAAAATAAAGAAATTAAAAGAAGTGATCCCACTGGAAATTTAACAATTCTCTGTTGGAAATTCCCCTTTTCGTGGAGTTAGTTTCTACGAATCTACATTCTTACTTACAAGATATACATGATCCACATTTCGATTTAACACAGACATGGTCACTCCTAAAAAGTTCTATCAAGCAGCAAAGCCAGTTAATATCTAGATTAGCTCAGGGACGTAGGAGGCAAGAATATGAACAACTCAAATACACATTATTACACACGGATGATGAAATCGTTAAAACAGAAACTCTTTTAAAACTAGAAGAATTAAACAAGTATACTTATAGGGGTGCTGAGATTAGGTGTAAAAATTACTTAAGTAATGAAGGTCCTAGTAAACTATTCCTATCGTTTGAACAGAATGGGCAATCAAGTAAAATAATAAACAACATCATAGATAGTGAGGGGAATAAAGTAGATAATTATGAAGATATTAAGAATATTTTCACAAAACACTTCACAACTATATACAGTGAAGAGCCAGTATATACTGATGCTCAAGATAATTTTCTAAAATTTTGCAAGCATCTGGACAAGACAGATGAAGATCTTTTAGGGAGTGCATTTACGCTAGACGAACTCAGGACTGCCCTGGACTCGACTAAGAACAATAAATCAACCTTTGAACTCTATAAAACCTTCTTCCCCCTGCTGGGTCCTCTCTTACTGCGACTATACAGCGACGCCATTAGACTGGGACAATTTCTGTCAAATTTTAACAAAGCATACATCACACTTTTACCAAAGAAATCTGAAAATAACACTTCACCTAGCTACTATAGGCCCATTTCACTTCTCAATACCGACTATAAACTTCTCACAAAAATGATTTTCCTAAGAATGAAACCTCTCATAAACCAACTTATAGGATATGACCAGTACTGTTGTATCCCTGACAGAAACACAGACGGCATGACGCATTTTTTACGGGATTTTATCATGTACAGTAAGGATAAAAACCTCAATGTGTCTCTTTTATCTGTAGATCAAGAAAAAGCCTTTGACCGAGTAAGCCATAGCTTCTTGTTCAATGTTCTTGAGAAATGTAAAATAAGTTCCCTGTTAATCAGATATATAAAGCTTGTCTATACAAATGCAACAAGTAGATTGATAATTAATCATTCTCTCAGAGGGAGTATCCTTATACAAAGGTCTGTCAGACAGGGCTGTCCCTTATCCCCCTTCTTGTATATCCTTTGCTTGGAACCCTTCTTGGAATCTGTAAGATCTGACCCCTCTATTATTGGGATAAATATACCGGGTCGTTCCTTCTCAACCATCAAGGTCAAAGCCTATGCGGATGATACAACCTTTTTTCCTTCTTCAGAGCAAGATATTGAGAATATACTAAAGAAATTTACACTTTTCGGAGAAGCTAGTGGTTCAAAAATAAATATAAATAAATCCTCTGTAATGGGACTAGGTAAATGGAAATTCAAAGAGAATTGCGCTTTCAAAATTGTAGATCAAATCAAGATTTGTGGTATTGTCTATACCTGTAATCCTTTATTCTATTGTAAAGACTAGTGGGAGAATATTTTTGTCAAAGCCTCAAACTTGATAAAACTTTATAAGCACACAGGTTCTACAATATTTGGTAGAGCTGTATTGATAAATAGTTTGGTCATTCCAAAGATTGTCTATTTAGCGAACATTACAGAGCCACCTCCTACATTCATAAACAAGCTGAACAAGTTAATTAGAAGCTTTATATTTAAAAACACTATTAGGAGCATTAAGCACACTACACTCATTCAAAACAAGGAGGATGGGGGTATAAATTTACAAGACAAAGACATATTTCTTAATTTGAACCAAGTAGACAACATAGAAGATTTAGTAGTACAAGAAAATGGAATTAAAAAACTATTAGCCAACACCAAACCAAATAAAGCGTCTGGACCTGATGGTATTCCAGCTAGATTACTCAAAGAACTAAGCAATGAGCTAGCCCCAGTGTTCAAAATACTCTTTCAAGCATCGCTTAACCAGGGCAGAGTACCAAAGGACTGGAAAGAAGCTAATGTCACCCCCCTATTTAAAAAAGGAGAAAAATCTGATCCAGGAAACTACAGACCAGTATCACTTACCAGCATCACATGTAAAATACTAGAACACATAATATGTAGCAATATCATAAACCACTTAGACAAACATAATGTCCTCACCCCATACCAACATGGCTTTAGGAAATATAGATCATGTGAAACACAACTAATAGGACTAATTGATGATTTTTCAAAAGGTTTAGATAATAGTGAACAAATAGATGCTATCTTACTAGATTTTTCCAAGGCTTTTGACAAAGTTCACCACCATAGTTTGCTTAAAAAATTAAAATATTTCGGCATTAACGGTCCACTGCATCAGTGGATTAAAGATTTTCTGATAGGGAGAGAACAAACTGTAATAATAAATGGCTCTAAATCAACACCAATAACAGTAAACTCAGGTGTACCTCAAGGAACAGTTTTGGGTCCACTACTATTTTTAATTTACATAAATGATTTACCAAATTGCATTAGTTCAGGAACAAAAGTCAGATTATTTGCAGACGATTGCATAATATATAGAACAATAAAAACAAAACAAGACACAGATATTTTACAAAGAGAATTAGATGAATTACAGAAATGGGAATCAAATTGGAGCATGTCTTTCCACCCAGAAAAATGTCAGTTGTTAAGAGTAACAAAAAAACTAAAACAAATTAATTCCACTTATCTTATTCATGGCAAACCAGTAACACAGACTAAAAACTCAAAATACCTAGGTGTTATAATAAATGAAAAACTGTCATGGAATCCACATATTGATGAAACTATAAAAAAATCCAACAAAGCATTAGGGTTTATTAAAAGAAATTTCTATAAATCAAATAAGAACATAAAACTAAAATGTTATTTAACCTTGGTTAGGCCAATAATAGAATATGCATCCACCGTGTGGGACCCCTCAACTCAAGAAAACATTAAGAAACTGGAACAAACACAAAATAGAGCAGTGAGATTCATAACAAACGAATATTCACATTTGACTAGGGTAACACCATTAGTAAAATCACTAAATTTAGAAAGCCTTCAGGACAGAAGACTCAAAAGTAAAGTAGCAATTATACATAAAACACTGAACCATAATCTTCAAATACAAAAACAAAATTTAATAAAATACTCTGAAAGACACAAAAATAAAGGCACATTCCTCGTCCCATATGCTAGGACAAATTTGTACAAATACTCCTTCTTCCCTAGTGCTATTAGAGCATGGAATGGGTTGCCTGAGCTAGCCAGAAAAACCAGTGACTTGGCAGAATTTAAGTCATTGGTTAATATGCATGACTAAATGCATGACGCGTAGGACGTAATCATCTTCTTTTTTGAAGTAACGTCTGTATTATATAAGATAAGATAAGATAAGATGTCAAAACAAAAATGCATTCGCTAAGGCTAAAATTTGTAGGTCAAGTAGTTAGAAACCCAACAAACTTTCCCTTGACAATTTACTATTATGGTTTAAGATTAAGTAGTCTTCTTCCAATACACAATGATACTCCTCACTATTTTGGTACAGTCACTCATCCGTTTTACAGATCTATTTCAAGAATGTTACCTGGTAATGAACATTTAATACACAACAAAACCAAAGAATCATACACAACACTTAAAAAGCTGTTACATGAAAGTCTAGTGAATAGGATTAAGTGGGGGAGAGTTCTTGGGGTGACAGAATTCAAGGACACATTCGTAAACCTACACAGCAAACATATCCCACCAAAAGCTAGAGAGATAAGTTATAGACTTATCTTTGGGATGACCCCTATGGTTAGAAGAAGAGCAAATGACCGTGCATGTATATTATGCCATCTTGAAAATGCTGACAATGAGAAACATATGTATTTAGAATGTCCATTATTCCTTCAAGTTAGAAGTACTGTAAGGGACTTATTAGAAGCAAACTGTGGCAGCTATGTAAATGTTAACTTGTCAATTGTATTAAACAAGCTGCCAAAACTACAAAATAAAATGATACATAACTTTAACTTAATTATTGTTTCCGAATACAGGAACCTTGTTTGGGCTAGCTGGCTCAAAGCTCTACATAATAATAAGGTTTTTCATCCTAATCAATTAGAATTGACATTTAGAAAAATAATGGATTTTAGGGTAGAGAATTATCTAGTTTGATTTTCATATACTTGTACAATGCTCAGGTAGTTTTCCAGAAATGGGGTGATGGGGGTCAGGGATATTTGATATTGTGTTGATTGTTCTGGGGTAGAGGATACTTGTATCATTGTTCTGTCTTTTATGGATTCAATGGCTAGGATGGTTAGGTAGTATGTCTTTGATATTAAATAATGTTTCTGTTACTATTGTTGTATTTTTAGGTTAATCAATTTTCAATTGTTTATGATTTAATACTTGTGAATTATGCGAACTTACAAATAAAAACATATTGGAAAAAAAAAAAAGCCCACAAAAGAGGCAAGATGGCCCATACAAGAGGCACATTAAGCCCCAAAAAGAGGCAAGGAAAAGAAAAGAGGCCTAAGGCTCAAGGATTCCTATGATGATAAAGCTAAAATTAAATAGCGCAAATTCTGAGGTTTCCTTTTAAAAAGAACAAAACAATTAGATCAAGTATAAGACATCAGTTAGGCCAGGGGAGGTGCGGTGGCTGGTGAAGACTGGGATTTTCGACTTCGGAATCTTTGGGCGCCTCTAAGTCCAATTTTAATGGGTACGTGACATTAATTGAGGAACAGTCGTTGTGCTGGCTACATGACACCCTCGTTAACCATAGGCCACAAAACAGATGAACTTTACATCATCTGCCCTATAGACCACAAGGTCTGAAAGGGTAACTAGTTAGGCTAGGTTCGCATCTAATTTTACATTCACTTTCACTTATCCTTTGATCTGCGGGATCGTTGGGGCACTACACAAGATCTGTTAACCTTCATTCTCCATTCTTATCTCTCATTTGTCTTTGATATAATTTCATTCGGATGTTCTTTCTGAAAATATTGAAGCCTGACCACTTCGGGGGCCGATTTTGAGTTTGTTTCCACACAAACTGTCTTTTGTAACCTTGTTTAAATTTAATTTTGCATTAACCTATATGTTAATTATGAAGACGCGGTGGCTGAGTAGTAAAGCGATTGGCGTCAGAAACGGGTGTCCCGGGTTAAAATCCTTGTAAAGACTAGGATTTTTACTTTCGGGATCATTTAGGCTGTCACAAGGTCTGAAAGTGGAACTTTTCTTTAGTTTGATGTTCTCATTATATCTATGACCAACAGTTAGATAACAAAATGCACTGGATAGATCCACAAGGAGAGGAAGCAGAAAGGAAGGGTCCTAGAATTTGCCTGGAATGCAGATTGCATACACGCCACAAGTAGAAAAAAGGGTGCAAGTGCAACGGCGCTTGGAGATTACATATGCACAACCAGTGACTGCAGCTGTGTATCAAGGATTGGCTTCTTTAGCCACATGAAAAATTTCAAAGGAAAATGACAGATATTCATATTTACCAGCCACAGATATACATGTGTATAAATAATCTCCACTGCTTGATCTTTCAGCAGTGGCGTAGCTACCAATGTGCGGGTGGTGCGGGCCGCACAGGGCACCAAGTGAAAAGGGGCACCAAAAGTCCCCCAGTGTGTATTAATTTCCTATTTCCCTGATCTTTTCAGTAAAAATGACTCATTGTATGGACACGAACAAACTTAAACTACTGTATTTTAAACATGAACTAATGATTTATAAACTAGTCATGTTGTTTCATCTCCTTGACTATTTCTTCCATACAATGTAAGCTATAGAACAGTTTGAATCTAATTTACTAGATTTATTTCGAACACACGGTACATGTTGTTACTACACTGATCAATGTTCTGTAGTATAAAGAAGAAGAAGGAGATAGGCCAACCCTTTTTAACTTCATTGTTTAGTCCATTGGTTTAATCTAGATATTGAGTTTACAAATATATTTCTAAACTCTAGCTCTAAACAATAGTCTTAGTTTATTCATTTCTTTATGATTCTTTATAGTTTAACTTTGGAAATAATTCTATTGTAATGTCAATATTTTTAAATAAGCTAACCTTTGTTTTCTACGAGGTTTTTTTTTAAAACTAACTAATTAATTGTAATACAGTAACGTAAACAAAATGATGAACAATGCTCAAGACTGACTAGTCTGGCTGGCGCCTCAAAACCCTTTTAAGCTCAGACGGAGAAATCGGCCCCATACCCAGATCTATCGGGGTCCCTTATTACCGACCCATCGTTATAACGGAAAATGAAATCTGATGGGTAGATCTTTAGTGTAGCTGATGCCAAGTTTTGGAGTATGGCAGGTGTTAATCGCCTCTTGGTGGCTCCCATTGCCCTATAACGGACATGCTTATTTGTGGGGCCGACTTCTCCTCCACGGAGGGCAAGTACTAGTTATTCTAATTGGGATTCTGTCAGTGGAGAGCCCAGCTGATTTGAACAAATTGGCCGCAATGTGGAGGAACGATCGCATTTTATGCGGTTCCTCTCTCTCCACTGTCGTACTAATATTGAGGTGGGTAGCCTAGAGTCGCCCCTTTTATAGCGCTCATAGGCTGTAAGTACCGCCCTCTCCCTCCTTAAATGTAAAGGGGCCACGTTTGTTAAGATTTCAGCAGCGTTTGTTGGGCTTGTCCGAAAGGTGCCACAAATGAACCTTAGTGCCTGTGATTGTACTCGGTCGAGTGATTCGAGGGCAGTTTTACTAGCATATACTTGAGCTGTACTCAATTTGTGATCTGACTGCCCCTAAGTACAATGTGCGTAGCATGTAAGCTTTGGCACCCCACTTTGTGCTGGCCAGCTTTCTTAGTAACGCTAACTTCTCCGAAGCTTTTCTTTCAACTTCCTGGACGTGCTGGAGCATTGACAACTTTCTATCCAGGATCACCCCTAGATATTTGACTTGTTTTCACGTTGGAGTCGCAGCTCACCGAGTTGAAGCTCGAATAGAGCCTTAAGAATGTCGATCCCTAGGCTGAACAGGGACCAGGCCGTTTTGGCAACGTTTATCTGAATCTGTCATTTGTCGTAATACGAGGAGATGGTTTGGAGGTCTGCTTGTAATGCCGCCTGTATTTGGTCGGCTTTCTTGCCGGTTGACCAGAGGACAATGTCATCCGCATAAAGCAGTTTCTTTGACCGCAGTGAGGTGCGTTTCTTAAATTTCTTAAGTCTTAAGAAGCATCGAGACAATTTCAAGTCACATCGACTATAGTCCACCGACTATAGGCGAGCTGTTAATGGGTAACGGCGAGAAAGTTCTTAGAAAGTGGATGTGTTATTCGCCAAAAAAAAAAAAAAAAAGAATCCTTATTTTGCTTCCCCTGCATACTCTTATCAACAAGATCATGTACCAAATCTTCATTTAAATCCAAAGATGGATTCAATGAGTGGTGGAGGTTATCCCCGAAAATAGAAAAACATGAGACCAGCAGAGCTCACATTCAGTCATCGCTTGCTTGGAGGAAACTTGAAGTTTGCCTGAGAGTAGGGAACAATATTGACAACAAGGCCCAAGATTTGATTATACCAGAGACGAAAACCTGGAGAGTTAGTAAAATTACTATCAAAGTACGATCCACTCTTGAGGGAGCATGTGCTTCAAACTAAGTTTTGTTCCAGACCAAATACATACATGTCTCCACAAATACAAAATGAATTTATTACAATATTGGGGGATCACGCTAAAAAAACAAATCATACAGCAAGTAAAACAAGCCAAATATTTATCTATTATTTTTGACAGTACACCTGACATCTCAAAGCTGGATCAAATTTCCCAAATTTTAAGGGACGTTGTCATGGATAATGACGGAGTGCAGGTTCGTGAGTCTTTTCTTGACTTCATCAACACAAAGGACACGCATGCTTCTGGATCGCTGAGATGATTCTAGAGAAATTGCGTTTGGATGGCTTAGACATAATGGACTGCAGGGGTCAAGGCTATGATAATGCTGCGGTCATGAAAGAATCAACAATATTTGATTAATGAATACATATTATTTTGAAAAAAAAAAGTAAGGTTTTGGAATGTTATTAATTAGTTACATGGGCGTAGCCAGGATTTTTTTTTCGGGGCTGGGGTGGGGAGGGGGGACTTTTTTCGCGGGGCGAGCCCCACCGCCAAGCACTATTTCTGGTATTGAAAGCCAACTAAATGCATATTCTGAGGTACCTATAGTGCATTATTTTGCTATTTAAAAGTTTTATTTCAAAAACCTAATGTGCTATTCGTACTGACTTAGACCCTCCCGCGCCGTTCGGTGCATTTGCTGGTAAGCTGTTTCCACAAAAATCTGTCACTGGCAATGTCTGAAGCCTCTTTCCCCCTGCTCTGAGGACCTCTATGAAAGTGTGGCGCTAGAATGTCATTGAAACTCTTATTATGCGTAATTCATTTTGTCGAAGAACATGTCCCGCAAACCTCATGCGACGCTCTGTAACAACCTTACTAAGGGGTCGACTCCCACTTCGGCATATGATTTCCTTGATTTAGACCCGATCTCTATAACTGACTCCTAAAATCCGTCTTAGCCATTTTTGTAGAGCCACATTTAGCGCTTTTCAATTTCGGCAGATGACTATTCATTGCACTTTATTAATGGAGCGTAGCCACTGGTAGACATGTGTAACTTCTCTTGACTACGATCTTGGAATTAGGTGACTATTTTGCTTTAGATGTTATATCGAAAAGCGAAGTTTTATCGTCAAAATCATCTGTTGGGGGGTTTTAAGCTAAAATATATCTGGTTGTTTTTTGTTTTTTTAATTCAAAACCACATTTAGCTACGGTGATAGAATTTAGTGACTGTAGAAATAACATTGAAGAGAGAGGCTTCAAACCTTAAAACGCTCTGAAGGGGGATTTTAAACTCAAAACTATCTTGAGGGGTTTTAAACTTTTAAAAAAGCCACCTGGAGAAGAGGGTTTGAAACTCAAAACCCCCCATCGGCTTGGCTCAAAGAATTTTAGTGTGTAATTTGCTTTTTTTTTTATATTGAAGAGGTATGTTTTTTAGCATCAAACCCCTCTGAAGGGAAATTTAAGCTCAAAACACCCAATAGGATTGGCTACGCACAAAGCATTTTGATTGCGAAATTATTATTTTTTTTTTCGAAGATTTATTTTTAGCATCGAAACCCCGCTGGCGGAGGGTTTAAACTAAAAAACCCTTTGGCTACGCTCATACAATATTTTATATATTGAAGAGGTTTTTTTAGCTTCAAACCCAGCTGAAGAGGGGTTTAAACTCAAAACCCCTTTGGCTACGCTCATACAATTTTTTATATATTGAAGAGATATTTTTAGCTTCAAACCCAGCTGAAGAGGGGTTTAAACTCAAAGCCCCTTTGGCTATGCTCGTACAATTTTGAGTGTGTAATTTGCTTTTTTATATTGAAGAGGGGTTTATCGTAAATTTTGGAGAGGGGTTAAAAATAAAAAAATCTTCCTAGATGTGCTCTTGGAATTTGGGGATTGTCGTTTGCATTTTTTTTTGTTTTATAGAAGAGGGGCATTTAAATGCAAAACCCCTGGTAGGGGGTTTTAAACTCAAAACCCCTGGTAGGGGGTTTTAAACTCAAAACCCCCTGGTAGGGGTTTTCAAACTCAAAACCCCCCTGGTAGGGGTTTAAACTCAAAACCCCCTTGGCTGTGCTAAGGCAAGTGATGGTTTTCACCTAAAATAAACAAAATTAAAGCAAAAGATCAGTCACTTAAGTCCGACACCCCCCGCGGTGGGGGGGGGGGGGGTTGAATGCAAAACCTACCCTGGCTACGCCCATGATTAGTTAGTTGTTGTTTTTTTTTTTTGGGGGGGGGGCATCAAGATGAGGTACCGCACCAGGCATCATATACTCTAGCTACGCCCTGTCTTTCAGTATTAGTATTTCTGTTTCTTGCTGTTTATCTTTTTTTTTTACGGAGCTTAAGGTAGAGTCTACTTAAGTCGACTGTCTTGAGATGAAAGTACGGAATAACAATTAAAATACAAACGCTGACAGCATCACACAAACCTTCGCTCTGAAAAAAAAGTAAATAAAAGGTCAATATAGACAAGGGAGATCCCTTCTGCTAATATAAATAGCTGTGTCAACATGTCACCACAGAACTATGTGTATGCATGTCCCACGATTTATTGTTTTCGACTACGTAAATAAATAACCTTTTGTCTTGTTTTTCTGGGCCGATTTCTTCAAGAAGTACATCTACCATTGTAGGATAATCTCTATTATTTCCGGTGTCAAGAGCATGGTTTATGTTGACAAGTAGTTTACAAGTAGGCCTCTAGAAAATTTTATCTTTCTTCCCTTTTGAATGTGTTACTCATTACTTGAAAGTTGATTCCCACATAAAGTACAGACAAATAAGACATTCAAGAGCGGGGCTTGTCGGATCATTCTCAAGACCAGTGTGTCTCAAACTCCTTGTAAGGAAGCCACCTAGAGTTTCAAGCCCTTTCTCCTCTCCGGTTAGCTTGCTTGTAAGTGGATAGAGGGAAAAGCTGTCAGCTCCCACAAGCACTTTTTATTTTTAACCCCTCTCCAAAATTTACGATAAACCCCTCTTCAGTATAAAAAAGCAAATTACACACTCTAAATTGTACGAGCGTAGCCAAAGCTCCCCCAGACCCTTAGCTGTCAAGGGCGAGGAGTCAACAATTTTTTCACCAACTCTTGTAGAAACCTATTCTGGGACTCAATAAACGTCTTCCAAAAGAATGAAGGGTCAGAATATAATAGAGATTAATTATGTACACACACACATACAAACATGTATATTTTTTTGGGTGGGGGCGGGGGGGGGGGGGGAGAAAAAAATATCCCCCCTCCCCACCCCAGCCCCGAAAAAAAAATCCTGGCTACGCCCATGTAACTAATTAATAACATTCCAAAACCTTACTTTTTTTTTTCAAAATAATATGTATTCATTAATCAAATATTGTTGATTCTTTCATGACCGCAGCATTATCATAGCCTTGACCCCTGCAGTCCATTATGTCTAAGCCATCCAAACGCAATTTCTCTAGAATCATCTCAGCGATCCAGAAGCATGCGTGTCCTTTGTGTTGATGAAGTCAAGAAAAGACTCACGAACCTGCACTCCGTCATTATCCATGACAACGTCCCTTAAAATTTGGGAAATTTGATCCAGCTTTGAGATGTCAGGTGTACTGTCAAAAATAATAGATAAATATTTGGCTTGTTTTACTTGCTGTATGATTTGTTTTTTTAGCGTGATCCCCCAATATTGTAATAAATTCATTTTGTATTTGTGGAGACATGTATGTATTTGGTCTGGAACAAAACTTAGTTTGAAGCACATGCTCCCTCAAGAGTGGATCGTACTTTGATAGTAATTTTACTAACTCTCCAGGTTTTCGTCTCTTGTATAATCAAATCTTGGGCCTTGTTGTCAATATTGTTCCCTACTCTCAGGCAAACTTCAAGTTTCCTCCAAGCAAGCGATGACTGAATGTGAGCTCTGCTGGTCTCATGTTTTTCTATTTTCGGGGATAACCTCCACCACTCATTGAATCCATCTTTGGATTAAAATGAAGATTTAGTACTTGATCTTGTTGATAAGAGTATGCAGGGGAAGCAAAATAAGGATTCTTTTTTTTTTTTTTTTTTGGCGAATAACACATCCACTTTCTCAGAACTTTCTCGCCGTTACCCATTAACAGCTCGCCTATAGTCGGTGGACTATAGTCGATGTGACTTGAAATTGTCTCGATGCTTCTTAAGACTTAAGAAATTTAAGAAACGCACCTCACTGCGGTCAAAGAAACTGCTTTATGCGGATGACATTGTCCTCTGGTCAACCGGCAAGAAAGCCGACCAAATACAGGCGGCATTACAAGCAGACCTCCAAACCATCTCCTCGTATTACGACAAATGACAGATTCAGATAAACGTTGCCAAAACGACCTGGTCCCTGTTCAGCCTAGGGATCGACATTCTTAAGGCTCTATTCGAGCTTCAACTCGGTGAGCTGCGACTCCAACGTGAAAACAAGTCAAATATCTAGGGGTGATCCTGGATAGAAAGTTGTCAATGCTCCAGCACGTCCAGGAAGTTGAAAGAAAAGCTTCGGAGAAGTTAGCGTTACTAAGAAAGCTGGCCAGCACAATGTGGGGTGCCAAAGCTTACATGCTACGCACATTGTACTTAGGGGCAGTCAGATCACAAATTGAGTACAGCTCAAGTATATGCTAGTAAAACTGCCCTCGAATCACTCGACCGAGTACAATCACAGGCACTAAGGTTCATTTGTGGCACCTTTCGGACAAGCCCAACAATCGCTGCTGAAATCTTAACAAACGTGGCCCCTATACATTTAAGGAGGGAGAGGGCGGTACTTACAGCCTATGAGCGCTATAAAAGGGGCGACTCTAGGCTACCCACCTCAATATTAGTACGACAGTGGAGAGAGAGGAACCGCATAAAATGCGATCGTTCCTCCACATTGCGGCCAATTTGTTCAAATCAGCTGGGCTCTCCACTGACAGAATCCCAATTAGAATAACTAGTACTTGCCCTCCGTGGAGGAGAAGTCGGCCCCACAAATAAGCATGTCCGTTATAGGGCAATGGGAGCCACCAAGAGGCGATTAACACCTGCCATACTCCAAAACTTGGCATCAGCTACACTAAAGATCTACCCATCAGATTTCATTTTCCGTTATAACGATGGGTCGGTAATAAGGGACCCCGATAGATCTGGGTATGGGGCCGATTTCTCCGTCTGAGCTTAAAAGGGTTTTGAGGCGCCAGCCAGACTAGTCAGTCTTGAGCATTGTTCATCATTTTGTTTACGTTACTGTATTACAATTAATTAGTTAGTTTTAAAAAAAAACCTCGTAGAAAACAAAGGTTAGCTTATTTAAAAATATTGACATTACAATAGAATTATTTCCAAAGTTAAACTATAAAGAATCATAAAGAAATGAATAAACTAAGACTATTGTTTAGAGCTAGAGTTTAGAAATATATTTGTAAACTCAATATCTAGATTAAACCAATGGACTAAACAATGAAGTTAAAAAGGGTTGGCCTATCTCCTTCTTCTTCTTTATACTACAGAACATTGATCAGTGTAGTAACAACATGTACCGTGTGTTCGAAATAAATCTAGTAAATTAGATTCAAACTGTTCTATAGCTTACATTGTATGGAAGAAATAGTCAAGGAGATGAAACAACATGACTAGTTTATAAATCATTAGTTCATGTTTAAAATACAGTAGTTTAAGTTTGTTCGTGTCCATACAATGAGTCATTTTTACTGAAAAGCTCAGGGAAATAGGAAATTAATACACGCTGGGGAAATTTTGGTGCCCCTCTCCACTTGGTTCCCTGTGCGGCCCGCACCACCCGCACATTGGTAGCTACGCCACTGGAGCGAATACATCTACTGCCCTTCCAACTTAAACCCTTTGAGTGGGGGGGGGGGGGGGCGGTCCGTTTTTTATGGAGAAATTATAGTTTGTGAACAAAATTAGTTGAATATGTATATAATATAAACTACGTATTGATATTTGACCCATTGTATATTATGTCGTACCAAACTCTAAACTCAAATTGTATCGTTAGTATGAAAAAGGGTTGTACAAGGTGGGAGGGGCGATATATCCCCCATCGGACTAATCAATACTTTTCTTTTTGTATTATAGTTGAGAAATTACAAAGTTCAAAAAATCTGTCACTAATATAATTTATATATACTATAAATTAAATTCTTATATCGAGTCGCCCCACCCCTATTCTTAAGCCAAATGCAAACTTTAGCAGAAATTATGAAAGGAGCGAGTATTAATGTTTTCACTCTACCGCCCCTCCCATTTACAAACAGAGTTTATGTAATTTCACATGAATTTATCATGATTATTTTAAGAAGGACTTTGCATTGGAAAAGTTAGAATTCAAACGAAATTTTTCAGTATAAGAGTCATGATTGAGATGAGTTCTAAACCCAAACGCAAACTGAATCTGATATTTTTCTAGTTAAATAATTTTGGAACTATAACTCACAATTTATACTTCAATTTTCTTGAATATTATTTATGGAAAAAAAAATTTTTTCGTCGGCGATCCTCAAATCCAAAATCTAAATATGTGGGTTATATTATCTTTTCAAGGAACACATCGGTTTTATTTGCAATGTATTAGGGGCCTATAAATTCATATTAGAATATTTTTCAAGTACAACATTATCCAAAAGGTTCTTTTTTTAATAGTATAATTAATGAGCTGTAGATGTCAGGAGAATGCGTTTCTGCAATGAAGAATGCAAGAAAACGCTTTTTGGCGTCAGGGCTTGGCTCCGAACTCCATTGATGAATGCAAGAAAACGCTTTTGGCGTCGGAGCTTCGCCCCGAACCCCACAGTAAAACCTTATAGCGCTGCCCCAGTTTTGTTTTTCGCCTAAGGTTGAGAAATGCTGCTTTTTTAAAATTCTGATTCTGATATATATATGTATGTGTGTGTGTATGTGCTGTATGCATGTTTATGCATAGGGTTAGGGTTTAGTGGGCGTTAGGGTTAGGGTTTGGAAAAAAAATCGCCCCCCCCCCCACTCCAAAGTTCTGGATCCGCTAGTGCCACAAGGACGTCCGGGTGAGGATGTGTCGGTGGGGAGGGAGGGCCTAGAGTTGGACGTAACATCTTTTCTAGAGGAGACGTTTGTAACATAAAAGATAAGGTGGTCGTGATCAGCGCTTTTCTTTATTTGACCTTGTCTTCACATCCGCGGATACTGCCAACACTGATTTGACTCATTGACCAGTCAGGGAGTGATGAGGGACTTTTGGCGCAGTGGTCCTGGTGGCGCGAGACCATTCATTATTGAAGGACTCAACACTGACCCGCTACGTCACAACCTATGGGCAGTTTAGACAAATGCCCGCTGCCACGTCGTATAGACCTCGTCATCATTGCTCTAAACTTCAAAGAGTTGTCGCCTCTTTTTAATCAAATTATAGAATGTTCATGCTATGCCAAGAATGTCACTTGATCACAAACAACGTTAAGAACACGTATCTAATTGATTTTTTTCCCTCTCAATAACACGGTGCATTGGACAGACTGTGTGTGTGTGTGAGAGAGAGAGAGAGAGAGACTGAAAGTGTATACGTGTGAGAATGTGTATGCACATGTGTGTATGCATGTGTATGTATGTTGCGTTCGTGTAAACGCGTATGTATGTGTGAATGTGTATTTACGCTAGTTCTGTTTCTATTTTTAGAGTAAATGTTTATTACAAAATGCCCAAATCTTATGTCAATATGACCCTAAATCGATATTTTTTTCATATTGAAGGAAATAATGTGGTCTTTGGAAGGGGGGGGGGGATGTTGGCTGGTTTATGATGCACATGATCAGTGGCCAAACTGAGGGTCCAGATTATTCCCTGAATTCAGATTCAGTTTTTATCATAGAATAAAATAAGGGCACTTAGCAAAACTCTACATTAAACATTAAGTCTCCTTAAACAAAAAAATGGGGTAGTACCGCAGCTACGCCGCTGCCCTGCAGAGTATAGAAAGTATACAGTACTACTTTTTGTAGACAATAAATTCTTATGTTGAAAGACACCAGATTGAAAGTCTCAGGGAAACATTTGTGAATCATTTGTCTGTTTAATGTGGAAAGCTATGATTGTAACCTGCCATCTGTTCTCCCCTTTTAGAACGTAACATTAGGAACACAACGATGTTAGATGGATGTAAGTCTCGAATAGAAAACGAAACCATTAGACCAATCTTAATCACATTTTGCACGAATGTTCCTTAGATCACCGTAGTGTATGTTAAATGTCTCCCACAACAAAAAGCCCTAAAAATAAAAACAAATCTAAATTGATCTCTTTTGAAGAACGAAACTTGTAAGATATCGGTAAACCCATTTTCACAGTATTTTATACTAGCTATGTAAGGGAACATCAGTGATACACAAACTAAGACCCGAGGGCCATATCAGACTAGTAGTACATATGAGTTCAAAAAGCAGCACTAAAGTTTGTATATTGTAACCATATTTGTTAACAAAATGTTATCAAAATCATAGAGGGATAACTCATCTAATTGGGGCCACAGAGGCTTCCTCGCCTTTAGTTTGAGGGTCATAATTGTTTGAAGTTCTATGAGTATACCAGCACTTAATGGAAACAGTCTATAGTTGACTTTTGATTGGTCCATGTGTGTGTTTATTACATATTATCTGGTACATTATGTTTTTGTCTTATACGTGGTCCCGAATTTCAGTGAAGGCTTTGGGATTTTTAGGACGCCCCTGAGTCCACCCAACTCTAATCCGTACCTGAAATAAGCTGGTGGAAAGTCGTTGAGCTGGCCGCATGACACCCTCGTTAACTGTCAACTTTAAAAACATGTCTTTTTGTTCATTTGCCCTACAGGTCGCAAGGATACTTTCCTTTTAGTTAAAACTTCACTGCAGGGTGGATACTGGTGTACTGGTTTAGAACTCTGTAATATCGAGAAGATAGTACAAAGCGCATACCAAACAACCAAGCAACCATATTACACTGTTGTGAAATAGTCAACTCTAAATACATGCAGTGGAGGCGGCGCAAGTTCTAAAATTGGTGTGGGCGAGTTATATTTTGCAAGTCTCTCATGTGAAACAAACAAATGCTATAAATAATAAACACTTGAAATTGTGAAATTTTTATTTTTAAAAATACCTTTAATGAGAAACTAAAAAAAAAAGAATTCAACCAAAAATTTCCTGCTTTTAGCCTTACTAAACTCCTATGTAAGAGTCTTGTAATGTATCTTAGAAGTTAAGCCTATATTTGGTTTAAAAGATAACACTGCTCAGCTGAAATCTTCTTGAACCACTAAACATGTAGGCGCTATTTCTTAAATAACTATTAATTAGTAGTTTTAATTTTGAAAAACTTCTTTCATCGGAACAGTAACTGCACGTATTGTTGAAAATATTAAAAGAACAATGTAGACTCTTGATATTTGGGTAAATTTCTTTCAAATTATTTTTCTTCTATTGTATTGGAGTAGCTGCTATGTTCTATGAAATCAAATAGATTAGGAATCAAATTTTGAAAGTCTTCCTATAATTCGTAAGATTAGACGTCACTGGTTTCGCTCACTCACATATAACCTATGACATTTTAGAAATCCTTTTTTAAATTCTTAAACCTATAGAGAGAACCAACATTTTCAAAACGTTGACTTTAAGTGTACAACTGTCACCCATATCGCTAATTATAGAATTAATAATTTATTTTTTTAAAATCTGTTGGAAAGTCTTCTTTCTATTACTGGATTCCAGATCATGGTGAATAGGAATTGAAGATTGGTGTATACATATTGCGTTTTCGGCCATGGTATGTCATTGAGGGCTATGGCTTTAGAAGATGTAATGGCCGTAGCCGGTACAACCCATTCGTACCTTAAGTCAGCGGTTCTCAACCTTTTATGCTCGACGACCCCTTTTTACGACCCCCCCCCCCCCAAACTCTTCCGCGAACACCCCCCCCCCCACACACACACATAGTCTAACAGTCTATATTTTCGATGGTCTCAAGCGACCCCTTTCAAATCGTCTATCGACCCCCAAGGGGGTCGCGACCCACAGGTTGAGAACCCCTGCCGTAAGTGGATGTGATGTGTGAAAGAGTTTTACGCTAATGTCCCAATATACTAGGGGGGATAGCATGCGCCTGCAAAGGGCAGTAACTTAAAAGCTTTTAAAATTACGGCTGTGTTAGCGACATGTGCTCCAAGTGTAATACTGCATGAAGGGCAAGTCGAATTCTGTCCCGCATGGATCATTAGTCAGAGGATTGTGGTTTAGTTTGTTTGAATAGAAGTTGTTTCGTGAACAAAAATATAGCAGATCTATAGTTCTACATGGTTCTACAAAGTCCATCGCACTAGACCAGTGGTTCCCAAACTTTTTTTTGTCTCGTAGACCTTTTGCCATGTTTTCTGGTTTTCGGTAGACCCCCTGCTTAGCTTATATATTTTGCAAATTCTTAAACGCAATTTTTAAAACTAATTTCTAACTGTAGTGAGTCGAAGAGTAAACAAGTAGGCTAATTTAAAGCTCAAGCTACACTGCAAGTTAGAGAGATCTATCTTTTTTATTGATAAAAATTAGAATTTAAATCAATGAAAATAACTATTAATATGTATTGCGGGAATCACCAAACACAGCTGGATATGTTTTTTATTGTTTTTTTTTTTGCATGTTTATAATCCGTTACCACCGATATTATGTAACATATAGGAATTAGTTGTTCTATGAAATAGTCCTTCAAACTTTAAATATTAATTAATTTGCCTTAATTATCATTGTAAATGTTTTCTCATGTATTTATCGATCTTTCATGTGTGGCTCAAATATTGGGTACGCGGAACTGGTTTCATCAACAGAAGGGGCGAATGTAACTGTTGGCCTAACCAAAGAGCTTTGGGCAGGAAGGACTCATTAGCTTTTGCTTGCAGCACACCTAACCGAAGGAAAACAGAATTCAAACCTCTGCTGATTTGCAGTTATACCCATGCAAGGGAAAATTTCGTGGGTCATCCCTGAGGAAAAATGTGGAGCCAACGATCATTAGACAGTTGGCAGCTTTAATGCTAGAACTCATCCCACCGATGTGCCCTTGAACAGTAGTGTTACTTAAAGAAACTCGTTTCAAAATATCAGATGTAGATTATTGTGAAACAGTTTTTAGAACTACTTTAATAGCTGGTAAAATCAATGTTTTATCTATAGTGTTTTCCGTATTTGGCTAAAAGTAAAGAAATCTTGTAAGACGCTCACAAACCACCCATCTTATCTACATGATGTTGAAGAAAGATTTTGCGGGTCTATTCTGAACTTTATCTTTGAGTTTTCACACCTTTATATTTTTATCAGCGTTGTATCGTCTCAAATAATCATCCAGTGTAATTGGTTTCACATGGTCATAACAAGGCACTTAGACAACCGCTTATTTGACAAGGGAATAAAGAATCAACGCTGTAAAATCTAGATTTCTTTTCGTTAAACATTAGTTACATGTAGACAAAATTTAGTTATTTAAACCTTTATTTGCTTGGGAAATCCTTACCGATAATAAAGATGATTATCATTATTACTTATTCCTCTATTTATAAGTGTATGAAATAGTTACATTAACGGGTGTGAAAATTAAAGTCATGACCTGCATAAATCAAATCCACTATCGTAGACCCCAATGGACATCTCATAGACCCTCAATTAATTTTTTTACTTTCGTAGACCCCTTGGAAGTCTTCTTAGACCCCTGGGGCTCTATATAGACCACTTTGGGAATCACTGCACTATATAATCTAGAAATAGGTCTTTATTTACAAATATACAACAGTGGAATGCTAATTTATAGGTTCCATTACGGCATGATTACGGTCACAGAGAAATATAAAAAGTCAAGAGCTAAACTAACTTCAACTTTTCACGACTGAGCATGAGCCAAATAATTGATCATAAGAATAATTTCCCGTGTAACACGAAACGAATACTGTTTCTGTCACGATTCTTCATATTTGAGTGAAAATATAGGTTATCGAATACATTGCATGATTTAAGTTTATTTATGCATGGTTCCTATCTATTCTCAAGCAGTTTCACGAGGGACAAAAAGGCCAGTTCAGACAAAATAGTGACCTGTCTGAACACTTCCCAATAGAAAATGGCGTGAAGCTGGGTCAAATGAAGCAGAGATTGCACGAAGGCATCTACATCAAGTTTCGGTTTATCTACAAACCTCGGGAAAACAGTAGTCATGTTCCAGAAGTGATCCAATAAAACCTACCCAGCCCCAAAGATCAGGGCCGGTCCTACAGGTTGCGGGGCCCTATGCGAAATGGATTGCGCGGGGCCTAATTTGGGTTGTGATAAGGATAATAAGTGAAAATTTAGATTTAGTATTAACAAATAAAGTCGTCTTTGCATTGTATTTATATTTTACTAAGTACAAAATCACTGTCAAATTAACTTTACGAGCCATCCACAGTAGATAGTAGTTTTCCAACAAAAAGCTGATTAACATTCAGATCTGTATTTTACATTTACTATCGACTAGCAAAATAGTTTTTTTTTTAAGAGGTCGAGATAGATTTAGATCTTTATTTGTATGCCAGTGACTACTGAAGTAAATAAGGTATAAGGTATTTCTTGTTTTGGTTAAAATTCGGCTTATTATTACATTTTTATTGATTGAAAGCTGACAGTGCCGTTTTTTTTAAATCGCGAGTAGGATTGGCATTTTCCATATTGAATGACACCCCGAAATGACAATTTTGTCTGTTTTAAGATTTGCATAAGTTTTCAAAACATAATAATTTCAGGAGATTATCATGACTTTTTCTTATATTTTATAATTCCAGGAGAATTCCAGGAACCCTTTCATGAAAAGTTAAAATAGTTTAATTTAATAATTTACACCTAGAATTCGCATCGCGCGGGGCCTATGAAAGTGCGGGGCCCACTGCGGCCGCATAGGTTGCAGTGGCCTAAGACCGGCCCTGCCAAAGATCCCCGTAAACGGACAGCCCTTAACGTGGTTGACCGCTTCACATATCTGGGTAGTATAGTATTCAATGACGCCTCACTTTGAAGAAAAGTTGATAACCGTCTGGCCAGTGCCAGTAGAGCTTTTTGACGCCTTCAGGCGAGAGTTTGGCGGAATAAATAGCTCCGCTTGCCTACAAAAATCAATGTCTCCCAGGCGGTGGTTCTCTCACACCTTTTATATGGATCTGAGACATGGACACTATACATAAAGCAACTAAGACTACTTGAGCGCTTTCACCAAACGTGCTTGCGCTCCATCATGAACATACGGTGGCAACACCGCACTACAAAGAGCGATGTCTTTGCGAACGCGGTATCGACAATACGCTGGGCTGGGCACGTATCCCTTATGGGGGACGAACGTATGCCATATGCACTATTTTTTGATGAGCTAAAAGGTGGTCGACGTAACAGAGGCGCCCCACGGAAACGCTTCAAAGACAAGCTTATGCGCCAACTTGCCTTAGCTGACATAGAACAGAGCATCTGGTTGCATGCGGCTCAGAACGAGACAGATGGAGGTCACTCACAAAGGCCCACGGGATACGCATTTGAGACCATAAGAAAATCCTCTGCCGAGGACAGACAGCGATAAGAAAATCTAAATCGACCACCGCAGACAATGGTTATGCTTGCCCTGGGTGTGGCTAAATATGTGGGTTGGGGCTGCGCAGCCACGGGAAATACTGAATTTCTCACTGATCTTCGGACTTGAGGGCAAAACCTATTATTATTAAAATTATTAGTATTATTATGCATGGTTTGAGTTTAGAATATATCATGGGCGTAGCCGGGGGGGGGGGGGGTGGGAGTCAGAATTTAGTGACTGATTTTTTGCTTTCATTTTGTTTATTTTAGGTGAGATTTTAATACTAAACCATCACATGTCCCAGCACAACCAAGTGGGTTTTTGAGTTTAAAACCCCCTACCAGGAGGGTTCGAGTTAAAAAAAAACTTACCAGGGGGGTTCGAGTTTAAAACCCCTACCAGAGGGGATCGAGTTTAAAACCCCCTACCAGGTGGATTTGAGTTTAAAACCCCCTACCTGGGTTTTTTGCAGTTAAATCCCAATCTTCTATAAAACAAAAAGAAAATGCAAACGACAATTCCCGAATTCCAAGAGCACAGTTAAGGAAGATTTTGATTTTAAAACCCTCTCCAAAATTTACGATAGACCCCTCCATCTTCAATATAAAAAAGCAAATTACAAACTCAAAATTCTATGAGCGTAGCCAAAGGGGTTTTGAGTTTACCCCCCAATCATCAGTAGGGTTTGAAGCTAAAAAATACCTCTTCAATAAAAAAAAAAGCAAATTACGCACTCAAAATGTTATGAGCGTAGCTAAATGGGTTTTGACTCAGTTTTGAGTTTAAACCCCACTTCAGCGAGGTTTGAAGGTAAAAAAATACTTCTTTAATAATAAAAACAAAGCAAATTATACACTCAAAATGTTATGAGTGTAGTCAAAGGGGTTTTGAGTTTAAAATCCCCTCCAGTAGAGTTTAAAGCTAAAAAATACCTCTTCAATATAAAAAAAAAATTACTCACTCTTAAATCTATGAGCGTAGCCAAAGGGGTTTTGAGTTTAAAAACCCCCCAGCCAGCGTGGTTTGAAGCTAAAAAATACATCTTCAGTGTAAAAAAAAATGCAAATTACGCACTCAAAATCATATGAGCGTTGCCAAAAGGGGTTTTGAGTTTAAACCCCCCTGTTCAGGGGATTTGATGCTAAAAATACCTCTTCAATATAAAAAAAAACAGCAAATTACACACTAAAATTATTTGAGCGTAGACAATCCAATTGGGGGTTTTGAGTTTAAACCCCTCTCCTACAGATGACTTTTTTTAAAGTTTTGAGTTTAAGATCCCCCTATAGAGCATTTTGAAGTGGAAAACCCCCAACAGATGATTTTGACGATAAAACTTCTCTTTTCGGTATAAAATCTAAAGCAAACTACAGTCACTTAATTCCAAGAGCGTATTCAAGAGAGGTTACACATTTTTACCAGTGGAGAGGCTCCATTAATAAAGTGCAGTGAATAGTAATCTGCCGAAATTGAAAAATACTAAATGTGGCTCAACAAAGATGGCTAAGACAGATTTTAGGAGTCAGTTATAGAGATCGGGTCTAAATCAAGGAAATCATATGCCGAAGTGGGAGTCGACCCCTAGGTAAGATTGTGAGAGAGCGTAGCATGAGGTTTTCGGGACATGTTCTCCGACAAATTGAATTACGCATAAGAAGAGTTGCGATGATATCCTAGTACAACTTGACGCCAGACATTCATGGAGGTCCTCATGGTAGGTGGGAAGAGGCTTCAGACATTACCAGAGACAGATTTTTATGGAAACAGCTTGACGGCAAATGCGCCGAACGCGCAGGAGGGTCTAAGTCTGTAAGAATAGCACATTAGGTTTTTGAAATAAAAAATTTTAATAGCAGGAAAATGCAGTGCAGATACCTCAGAATATGCATTTTGTTGGCTTTCAATACCAGAAATAGCTCCTAGCGCTCCCCCAGACTCCCTTGCTAATAATGGCGGGGAATCTACAACTTTTCCACTAACTCATGGAAGAACCTATTCTAGGGCACAATAAACGTCTTCCTAAAGAATGAAGGGTCAGAATGTAATAAAGATTATGTACACACACACACATAAATACATATACATTTTTTTTGCTGGCGGGGGGGGGGGGCGTGTCGGGGGGAGTGGGAAATCCACTTGTTGAACCCCCCCCCCCCCCCCGCCGAAAAAAAATCCTGGCTACGCCCATGGAATATATATATATATATATATATATATATATATATATATGTTATTGAATTGATAGGCTGTAGGATTAGAGTTTAAAATATAGGTTATTGAATAGAGGTAAGAAGACAGCGTTAGAGGTTAAGTTGAGTGAAATACCCATAGCTATAATTAGATATTTGGTGTAAACGGCGTACAGAATTTAGAAGGTGTGCAAATTTGTTCTTGTACTTTTTAGCACTGTAAATTCTATTTTTTTTAAAAAACTATTTCCTTTGTACCACAAACTCATGTCAACTAATAAGTTGGCAACAGAGACCTTTTAATGGAATGTTCTTGCCTTTGTTTAGAATCGAACATTTATCGTGACGATTCCCAATAGTATCTTTTAGTTTTTATTCATTGTTTTTGCTTCTTTGAAAATTTGTCTCGATATAATAAAAAATTAAATATAATAAGCTTCATTAGAAGTTCATTTACAAATGCAGATACCTTAAACATAAACTACATTATAATAATATACAGGATACAATTAAAAAATTGCTACCAACTTTTTCTTTAAAAAATTTAGTACTCTTTAAAAAGTGACCTCTCTTATTTCAAAAACTTGACCACTAAAAGTTACTCAGATCGTAATCGATGTTCCAAACGTGGCCAGCGAGTCAAGAGCGAGCTAATTGAGTTCAAAGACCAGAAGACTCCGTACAGGAACTTTTGATTGTGATGGGCGAACAGCTCTACAGGATAATTTTCACAATGAAAAGAAAAACGTTTGTCAGTAATCGCTTAATGGGGAGATCAACTTTGTTGAGAAGACAGGAATTTAGTAAGGGTTTAAAAGAGAGATCAAGTTTGTTGTGAAAAGACAGAGACTTAGGGTTTAAAAGAGATCAAGTTTGTTTAGAAGACAGAGACTTTAGTTAGGGTTTAAATGAGAGCTCAAGTTTGTTGAGAAAGAGAGATCAAGTTTGTTGAGAAGACAGAGACTTTAGTAAGGTTTAAAAGAGAGATCAAGTTTGTTGAGAAGACAGAGTCTTTAGTTAGGATTTAAAAGAGAGCTCAAGTGTGTTGAGAAGACAGAGACTTTAGTTAGGGTTTAAAAGAGAGCTCAAGTTTGTTGAGAAGACAGAGACTTTAGTTAGGGTTTAAAAGAGAGCTCAAGTTTGTTGAAAAGACAGAGACTTAGGGTTTAAAAGAGAGCTCAAGTTTGTTGAGAAGACAGACACTTTAGTTAGGGTTTAAAAGAGAGCTCAAGTTTGTTGAAAAGACAGAGACTTTAGTTAGGGTTTAAAAGAGAGCTCAAGTTTGTTGAGAAGACAGAGACTTTAGTTAGGGTTTAAAAGAGAGATCAAGTTTGTTGAAAAGACAGAGACTTAGGGTTTAAAAGAGAGATCAAGTTTGTTGAAAAGACAGAGACTTAGCGTTTAAAAGAGAGATCAAGTTTGTTGAAAAGACAGAGACTTAGGGTTTAAAAGAGAGCTCAAGTTTGTTGAGAAGACAGAGACTTTAGTTAGGGTTTAAAAGAGAGATCAAGTTTGTTGAAAAGACAGAGACTTAGGGTTTAAAAGAGAGATCAAGTTTGTTGATAAGACAGAGACTTAAGGTTTACAAGAGAGATCAAGTTTATTGAAAAGACAGAGACTTAGGGTTTACAAGAGAGATCAAGTTTGTTGTAGAGTATCTTCACCCTCTTTTCCAAGGTACATTTTTATGACAATGTAGTTTTAAATATGATGGCACCCTTTTTTTTTTGGTAAAAGGGGGGGAGGTCGTGGTGGCTAAGTGGTACAGATCTTGGGTTCCGAACATAGGTGTCTCGAGTTCGAATCTCGGTGAAGACTGGGATTTTGATGGGTAACTGACATTAGTTGGGGAAAGTAAAGACGGTTAGTTATTGTGCAGATCAAAGTAGAGAAGGCAGAGACTCAGTTAAGATTAAGAAGAAAAACTGAACTACTAGACTTTAATTAATACAAAGTAGAAAGACTTTGTGGACTAGTAAACTTAAATTAAGACTAAGAAGAAAGCAGTGGCGTAGCTAGGGAGGGGGGAGATTTTGGAAATCCCCCGGACCCCCAAATTATTTTTTTTACATTAAAAATGAAATATTACGCAAAATGCAGGGCACCCAAAGAGGTCATCCCCCCGGACCCCCAAACGATTGAAAATTCCTTGCTACGCCCCTGGAAGAATGACACAGTGAACTAGTAAAAGAGAGATGCTCTAAGTTGACAGATTGTAAAGATACGTCATAAGTGCCATGAGTCATGAAGAGGCTTTACTCTCAAAAAAATTGTTAAGACGTTGACGACACCATTGTTTAGTTTCGTTTCCTTCCTGCCGTGTCAAAAGATTAGGATAAGTTTGTATCCACCACTTGTTGAAATGAGCGTTCGTTGAGTCTGTAGTGTCTTCCTTTAAAAGCAATAGTGCCATGTTCATTATAAATGTATGTAACAAGGTACACAAAATCTACATGTATCTACAGATTTTATTGTCAACTAAAGACCGGTTTAACGATGTAAGCTTACTTTAAAATGTTATAATTTATTCCCTCAGATTTGTCTAGATGAAGATCTAGTATGTAGCCTAACTCAATGCTCTACTTTCAGTGCGACAACTGATGTCAATTCAAGAACACCGAGATTGACATCGTAATCGCGTGAGAAATGGTGAATGTTATCATATTCACATTGAATTTTAGTTTTTAAGTTCTTAACAGTGTGTGATAGATACATGCCCTTGTTTCTGTTGTCAGTTAAAAGTCGACCAACTTATCTCCAGGATGGACGTAACTAACTCAATTGCTAGGAGCAGGAAGTGAAAAGAAGAATGTCTTCCCAACAAAACAAACATCCTAACTATGTGTGAAGTCACTGACCTTCACATTGAACTAGACGAAGAACTAATTTACAAAGTCCAAGGTTGTGTCTGCTTAAACAGTTCAATAGAAAATAAGAAAAACGTTTTTAAAATTTGTTGTTTTTGTTTTTAATAGACAATACCTCCTGTAACATATTGATATTTATAAACATTTGCACACTAGAGCGTCAATCCAACATCCCTTGTGTTTACGTAATAAAGGGAATTTGTAATTTGTCTTCCTCTTATCAACCCTTGCTTGTTATTTGTATGACACAAATAATCTACAACTCTCTTATACAACTTAGAGAACGATTTCTTTTCCCTTAATAACTAATAAATTGCATTCCCCACACCTCAAGAAACAATCCTCATTAAGCGAATATATAGACTTTATACTATTCCAATGATAGGCTCTTCGATCTTGTCTTAGAAGACCATGCGCACAATTTTCATGAAGATAAATTTATTTAACTTTTGACTGAATGCGGAAATACCAGAAGACGTGTAGTCCGTGCAAGATAAATAATTTTCTATTTCTCTAGCCAAATGTAAATTTCTTGTTATACTTTGAGAAATTATAACGATCAAACAAGAGTTGTTTTTGTTCCCAGTGTGGCCAACGAGCTAGTTCTTCTTTTCCCAGCGATAGACATCAACTATTTATAGCTGTTTTGGAGATCCCTGTGCTGGTTTTTTCCCCCGACAAGGTACGAGTTGGGTAGAGGTATTGCAGAAAGAAGGAATATTAGATCCAAGAAAACAATAACTCTTTAGCTATGTTTATAAAAACCGTTGTCACTAAAACTACGTTTATACAAAATATTTAGGCTTAAATAAGAGACTTGCCCATAGAAACAAGTCTTAATTAAAGCCTTGAGATAGGCCTAAACTAAAGCCTTGAGATAGGCCTAAACCATGTCACCCATTACTGTAGATTTCTCATTACATTTTGTTGAACATGTACTATAATTCACTTCTGGAGTCCAGTTGGCTAATCTTCATTTAAAAAGTTATACCTGGGCCACTTTCAGGGGAGACAATGACAGAAACGGAAGACGACCGGGATCAGTACCTCAGGGTGCAGTTAATAATTGATGTCATAGTTAATTGTTAATCATTAATCGTTATTTAGGTTATAAATGTCTGAAGTGCAAAATGTATGATACAATGCTGAGCCATGAGCCTCATACTCATACTAAAAGAATTAAAATAAATTACAATTAAATTAACTACTTCATACAACTCCCATTCAAAATCATACACATATATACATAAAAAAAACATTCAGAGACTCACAATGAAATAGAACACATTTTGTTATAATGTTACACAATAAGATCTTGAAACCAAAGAGGTGCTGTTTATCAAACGGGCACATTGAGGAATCCCCACGTTAAGGCTACAAAAAGTTGTAAAAAAAACAAAAACAAAGTCAACTTACCTAAATATCTGGTCAAACACTGAAGCACAACCGGCCTTCTCATCTTGCTTATACTGTTGATTCCCCTGGGCTGGTAGAGCTATCTGTTAGCGATAGCCAAGGTACACTGGTAGACTGAGGGTCTATATATATATCCAATACAGAAATATCTTGGCATCATAAATCCGAAAACAAACTACACACACTGCGGCATGAATATCTTACAAAAGATTCAGTCAATCTTTGGTTCATAAAACTGAAGAAAAGTCTCGCTGTACATCTTTGTTAAATTAAACACAGGAAGAGTGTTTGAAAACATTTTTACACTAGAACGCAACACAACACAACAAACTAGGACACTAGTTATATGGAAAGAACACAAGATTTATGAATAATTTTCATATTTACATCAATAATAGTGAGAACCTTTATACGATATTTAAAGCAATAGGTCTAACAACAACAGTGGCGTACCTAGGGTATTTGATGAACCGTGCGGCCAGCACCACTTTTAAATTGGTGGGTGCGCCTCTGACTAATAAGACGTCATTACGTGTATTTTTACACGTAAAAAAACAGTCCTGTGCGTGTCGCCCATTTGAAAAGAAAAATAAATATTTTCGCAAACTGTTTTTTTCAAAGATGGCGTATATGTCAATGTATGATGTTTAGTTTTACTTATATTTACTTGCATCTTGAACTTTTTTTTTCTAAACTGCACTCAAATAGAAATTTATTTCTAAAGATAATGTTACTAATTTTGAAGATCCCATCCGGAAAAAAAAACATGTTTATGCTATCTGTCTGTCCGTCCTTCTTTTATTTGTGTTTTTCCTTGAGATCTAAAAAAAAAACAACAACTAAAAACGTTATTTGAATTCGATTTCAGAATCGAATTGATTATTGTCGAAATTAGTGCAATGGAATGATCTCTTTATATTCCGAAATCATCCTTTCCCTTTTTTTAAAAAAATATAAATATTGATTATATGCATATGCATACTAACCACTTTTATAACAAGCCAAATAAGTCAGAACGCATTTATTGACTATATGCATATGCATACTAACCACTTTTATAACAAGCCAAATAAGCCAGAACGCATTTAGTGTTATGCACCATTTGTACATTCTTATCTAGCACATTCTCTTGCTTAAAAAATTACGTAAAGCTATCTAAATGTATTATTAAAAATAACAATATTCGCCTTTATGACGACCAAAGTAGCAGGTGCAACTACTTCAAGCACGCAGACGATTGTGACATCAGCTTGGATCCTAACAGACAGACAATAACACAATAGCTTCTTTAAAAAAAAAAGACAACAGAAATATTTTTACTCAGCGTTTGTGTCTGTGTTCAAGAATACACTTGTATCAAACAAATTTTTAAAATATCATTTTAAAAAAAAAACAAAAGCTTACCTAACGGAAAGAACTTTGCACTAACAACTATATTTCTCAATAATGTAGAAGTTATGTCCCTTACTTAATATCAAACAAAATAATTAATAGACTAATTGGTTACTTTTTTAATTGATTCGTGATTTACTAGATGCAACAAATAATTATTTAAAGTTTCAACTAGATTCGAGAATGGGTGTGGGAGAAATAATACGTAAACGATTTTTTAAGGGGACGAAACCCTACGTATTTAACCTTATCTGTGTCTACTGAAGGATTCATTACCCATGTTGGTATAAAACAATATATTAATTACTAGTAACTAATTGACAAATTGGAATTTTAAAAAAAAAACTGATTCATGTCTTGTCTATGCCAATGAATAGGTATGCAAAGTTTTAACTTGATCCGAGAATGGATGTGACAGAAATAACGTGAACAAACTTTTTACCAGACAGACAGACAGAGTTGATATAAGCTTTGTAAAAAAGTAAACCGATGAAGTGATATTGAACTTTGACATTATGAGTTCATATGACTGCGAAGTGTGTGAGTGTGTGAATATATATTTTACTTAAGTAAAAAGAAGCTCAGAAAAAGTTCGTGTTTATTGTAGTTACTGAAAGTATAGATATATATAAATATTATCTTTTCAGATATCGCCTAAAACATAAAATCTGCATAATATATATTATTTTTTTTATCATCATGAGAATATATATAGTGTATGGGCATGCAGCAATACTTTTAAAAATAGTCTTTTACATTACGCAGCGTATTTTTTATAATAATAAGAAACTATATTATCCATAAGGAAATTTGTTTTACAATTTCCACAGTCCATCCAACAAACCATGACATAGCAGGAGAAGGTTTCTATTGATAAAAAAAAAGATCGATATAGCATTATCTCCATGGGAACTAAAAGTATAGTAAGCTTGCTATTATAAATAAACGATTTGATGCTAATGGGTACAGATAGATCTATTGCAATAGGATGCAGATTTAGTCTTGAAAATGCACACACTACAATTCATGTCTGATTTTATTGGAAGACTGTATTCACCCAATCTGTTTCAACATCGTTATTGGTGGTAGCGTAGCGGTCAATGAACTGCTCTCGATGTAAATCAGACTTGTGACACCAGAAGGCTTTTGATCCATTTCCGAAGAGTTCAATACAAGGAAAATACTTTTCAATCTGGTCATTTTCAAAATAAAACTCGATACCGTTTTATGTATAACCAGATTGGATCTTCGTGTTGTTTGATATTTAATATAATAGCATCATTTGTAAGAAAACCTGGCCATAAAAAACCTAGAAGAGTAATTCCTACCGCGTATAAAATTATATAATATTAGTGAGCTTTAATCATTTGAGTGATACAATTTAAAACTAGTTAAGTTAGGTTTGTATATTAAACAAAAGAGATTCAGTCCAATGAAAAGTCATTAATAGAAGCCTAAATTGAATAATTGCTAGTTTACTTTTGAGTCTTCTGTCCTTAAGGCTTTCTAAATTTAGTGATTTTACTAATGGTGTTACTCTAGTCAAATGTGAATATTTGTTTGTTATGAATCTCACTGCTCTATTTTGTGTTTGTTCCAGTTTCTTAATGTTTTCTTGTGTTGAGGGGTCCCACACGGTGGATGCATATTCTATTATTGGCCTAACCAAGGTTAAATAACATTTTAGTTTTATGTTTTTATTTGATTTATAGAAATTTCTTTTAATAAACCCTAATGCTTTGTTGGATTTTTTTATAGTTTCATCAATATGTGGATTCCATGACAGTTTTTCATTTATTATAACACCTAGGTATTTTGCGTTTTTAGTCTGTGTTACTGGTTTGCCATGAATAAGATAAGTGGAATTAATTTTTTTAAGTTTTTTTGTTACTCTTAACAACTGACATTTTTCTGGGTGGAAAGACATGCTCCAATTTGATTCCCATTTCTGTAATTCATCTAATTCTTTGTAAAATATCTGTGTCTTGTGTTGTTTTTATTGTTCTATATATTATGCAATCGTCTGCAAATAATCTGACTTTTGTTCCTGAACTAATGCAATTTGGTAAATCATTTATGTAAATTAAAAATAGTAGTGGACCCAAGACTGTTCCTTGAGGTACACCTGAGTTTACTGTTATTGGTGTTGATTTAGAGCCATTTATTATTACAGTTTGTTCTCTCCCTATCAGAAAATCTTTAATCCAATGATGCAGTGGACCATTAATGCCGAAATATTTTAATTTTTTAAGTAAACTATGGTGGTGAACTTTGTCAAAAGCCTTGGAAAAATCTAGTAAGATAGCATCTATTTGTTCACTATTATCTAAACCTTTTGAAAAATCATCAATTAGTCCTATTAGTTGTGTTTCACATGATCTATATTTCCTAAAGCCATGTTGGTATGGGGTGAGGACATTATGTTTGTCTAAGTGGTTTATGATGTTGCTACATATTATGTGTTCTAGGATTTTACATGTGATGCTGGTAAGTGATACTGGTCTGTAGTTTCCTGGATCAGATTTTTCTCCTTTTTTAAATAGGGGGGTGACATTAGCTTCTTTCCAGTCCTTTGGTACTCTGCCCTGGTTCAGCGATGCCTGAAAGAGTATTTTGAACACTGGGGCTAGCTCATTGCTTAGTTCTTTGAGTAATCTAGCTGGAATACCATCAGGTCCAGACGCTTTATTTGGCTTGGTGCTGGCAAATAGTTTTTGAATTCCATTTTCTTGTACTACTATATCTACTATGTTGTCTACTTGGTTCAAATTAAGAAATATGTCTTTGTCTCCTGGGGCTGAGAATGCTGATGCAAAGTATTTGTTTAGGATGTTTGCTTTAGTTTCATTATCATTATGTATTATGTTATGTTCATCTTTTAATGGCGCTATGCCTGTTGTTTCCAATTTCTTAGACTTAATGTATGGCCATAGGTTTTTGTTGTTATCTTTAGATATTACATTGTTTATGTATTCACTCTGCAGATGTCTGCTTACTTTTTGGGTTAGGTGTTTAATTTTTATATACTTTTTGTAAACTCTTTCTGCCTTGGTTTCTTTAAATTTTCTATATAGGTTTTCCTTCTGTTTACAAAGTTTCTTTAGTCTATTATTAAACCAGCATTTATTTATTTTGTTTGATGTGTATTTAGTTGGTATATGATTTTCTATAATGCTTTTAAGATGGTTTTTAATGAAATTCCAGAGGTCATCGACTGGTTGGTTAATGTCTTTTTCTAATAAGAATGTTTGTTGAAAGTTTAATGCAGCTTGGTGTAGTTGTGTTAGGTTACATTTATTCCAGAGTAAGATTTTTCTTTTGTGTTTTGTATTGGCTACTGCTTTTATCTGACTGTGTATTTTTATGATCTCATGGTCTGATAGACCAGGGAAAATATCATAATCAACTACTAATCCAGGTCTGTTGGTTAAGAAGAGATCTAATGTGTTGTTTAATCTAGTTGGCTTTTTAATGATTTGATCTAAACTTAGGTTGTGTAAAGTTTCTATGAAAAGCTCATTTATGTCCTTAAGGTTTTGGTGTTTATCTATGGTTAGTGTTTTCCAATTTATATCAGGTAGGTTGAAATCACCCATAATCCAAAAAACTGCATTTTTATTTGTCTCTTTAAGTGTAGTAATCTGATTATATAGTTCCTGCATGTATTCTAAACTAGACTTTGGTGGTCTGTAAATGCTGCCTATTATTAGGGATGTTGAGGTGGTATTAATTTTACAAAATGTAGATTCTAATTTTTTTGAGTTAGGTTAGGTAATTTCTTCTGCTATAAGAGTTTTTTTTATTGCTAAAAGAACTCCTCAATGATTATCAGCCCTATCTTTTCTAAAATTTTATAATTACTATTGAAAATTTCTGCATTATAAATTTCAGGATGTAGCCAAGTTTCTGTTCCTGCAATTATGTCTGGTTTCTCACATTCTAATAAAATTTCTAAGTCTGCTGTTTTGTTCCTAATGCTTTGAAAATTTATTACTAAGGTTTTAAGGTATTTTGGTATTACTTCTTTAGCAGGTTTGTTTAGTGAGGCTGTTGTATTAATTTTAGTAGATTTAGGTTTAACAGGAGTGGATCTGGCTAGTGGTTGGTGAGTTTGTTTTGGGATGGTGTTTAGGATGTTGTATGGGTTAGAAGTGTCCGCATCAAAGGAATCAAACAGTCCTAATGTAAACTGAGGTAACCCACACGGTACACAGTGCCATGATGCATCTTTGTTGCCTAAGGCATAATACACAGGTGTATTCATATGGAGACATGATGCATGGTACCATTCATTGCAGGTGTCACATTGAATGGCTTTCTGTTTCATGGTGCATACTTTTTTGCATATGTTGCATCTATCTTTAGATCTAGGGCCTGGTTTTGATTCTACATCTCCTGCTATTAATATTAACAGTGATAGGTATTTATTTCTACTGTGTCTGATTGAGAACTTCCATTTGTGATGGGTAATCTTCTTTAATGTTATGGATGTGTATGTTAGGTTATTTTTGAAGTTGCATTGATCTAAAGTGTGATGATTGATTATGACTATTTTTTCCTTTTTAAGTTTAGTGTTGACTGAGGTAGATCTAGTTCTGTGTTCAGCTAGTGTGTATTTAGTAATTATTAGGATAAATAGCCAGAGCAATTTCATGATGACTGTTGTTGATTTTAGTTTTTAAAGGTCTAGTCTAAATCTAGTTTAAGGTTAAAAATGGCTAAGATGGTCTAAGCTAAGTCTAAGTCTAAAGTGAAAGCTAATTTACAATGACAATCAAATGGTCACTGACCGATAGAACTGGTAATGAGACAGTTAGTGACTTGAATGGACACTGATATAGATCTAGGTCTAAACAGAGGGGGGGGGGGGGGAGTTAGGGAAAGAGAATGTCAGATAGTAAACATGAGATGGAGAGAAAGAGTGGTGGAGAAAATAAGAGAATAGAAAGAGAGCAGGAGATGGGAGAGAAAAGGAGGAGAGAGAAAGAAAGAGAATTGAAAAGGAGGGAAGAGAGTGGTGGAACAAGAAAGGGAACATGAGAAATAATGGGAAGAGAAGTACGGAGAAGACAGGAGAGCGAGAGAGGCGAATAGAAGACGTTTTATATATATTAAGGCTTATATATATATATATACAGTGCTTTTTTTTGTAAAACAAAATAGGTGCCGGTACTCAGTGATGGATTGCCTAACTTTTCACTACTAATAAATTAATAATAAACTTTAAAATGCAAGAAAAGTCATAAGTTTTAATTTTTCCCCACATTGAAAAAAAAGTACCGGTGCGTACCGTCACAAAAAAGTGTATATATATATAAAGAGAGAGAGAGAGAAAGAGAGACAGACAGACAGAAAGAGAGAGAGAGAGACAGAGACGGACATTCATAAAAATAACAACAAAAAAAAATCAGAAACTAACTAAAGAGAGATGCTGTGGAGGTGTACCAACAACTTGGAACTTTGAATTGGCTACATAGCGAACTGTAAACACAAGGCAAAGAGTTGTGAATGTAAAAACTGTAAACACAAGGCAAAGAGTTGTGAATGTAAAAACTGTAAACACAAGGCAAAGAGTTGTGAATGTAAAAACTGTAAACACAAGGCAAAGAGTTGTGAATGTAAAGACTGTAAACACAAGGCAAAGAGTTGTGAATGTAAAAACTGTAAACACAAGACCAAGACAAAGAGTTGTGAATGTAAGGTCTGTAAACACAAGACAAAGAGTTGTGAATGTAAAAACTGTAAACACAAGGCAAAGAGTTGTCAATGTAAAGACTGTAAACACAAGGCAAAGAGTTGTGAATGTAAAGACTGTAAACACAAGACCAAGACAAAGAGTTGTGAATGTAAGGTCTGTAAACACAAGACAAAGAGTTGTGAATGTAAAGACTGTAAACACAAGACAAAGAGTTGTCAATGTAAAGACTGTAAACACAAGACAAAGAGTTGTGAATGTAAAGACTGTAAACACAAGGCAAATAGTTGTGAATGTAAAGACTGTAAACACAAGGCAAATAGTTGTGAATGTAAAGACTGTAAACACAAGGCAAAGAGTTGTGAATGTAAAGACTGTAAACACAAGGCAAAGAGTTGTGAATGTAAAGACTGTAAACACAAGGCAAAGAGTTGTGAATGTAAAGACTGTAAACAAAGGACGCGTGAGTAAAGCAAAAAAATGAGAATAAGACAAGCGTGAGTAAAAGAGAGAGTAAGATTAAGATAAAGATGGGTACAAGAGAAAAAACAATAAGATAAGTGTGGGTAAATAAGAAAACAAAAAGATAGAGGTCAGTAATACAGACTAAAGAGATACGGACGAGTTACATAATAGAGAACCAGAATGAGTCAAAGAGAGCAACAAGACAATACTATTTAAACAAGGCGAGACAGAAAAGAAGAGGCACAGAAAACAGGGAAGTGTCACACAGAGAGAGCATAAGTACAAACAATAGATTCACGTAAGAGAGAGAGAGACAGAGAGAGAGAGAGAGAGGGAGGGAGGGGGGAGAGAGAGAGAGAGAGAGAGAGGGGGAGAGATTCACTACAAAAAGAATGTCAGAGACTGCTCTAACCATTACTGATCTAGTATAAAGAATAGGCTGCTATAAGAAAGTCCAGATACAAATTCTCTATATATCCTAGTTGAAGTATGAACTAAGGAAATAGAAATCTCTTCTATTTGATCCTCCTCATCCCCGATCTGTCTTGTTGTTGGTCTTGATGACGACTGTTGACCCTGACTCCCCCCCCCCCCCCCGTCTCCGAGATCTTCTAATATGCCCGGTTTCAGGCTTGCTAAGAAAATGTAGAGCTATGTATTGCGTTGTTTCCCCCTTCTATTTATAAAGTAGACTACACTCTTTTTTTTAAACAAAGCTTCTATCAACTCACTGTGTATGTCTGATATACAATGTTTGTACACGTTATGTCTCCGACACCCATTCTCAGACCAAGTTAAAACGTTGCACAATTATTTATTGTACATAACAAAGTATGAATCTATAAAAATATTAACCTATTAGTCAATTAACTATTGGTAAGTAATTATTTTGTTTTATAATGAATAAGGCAAATAACTTCTAAATTATTGATAGATATAGTTGTAAGTGCGGAGTGCTTCTCCTTGGAAAAGCTTTTTACGTGTTTTTCTCATTTCGCATAGCATTTTTAAAAATATATGTAGAAGGAGTAAAACAAGTGGACAGCAGAGTAATAAGTATAATTAGTCTATATCTTATAAGTATAATTAGTCTATATCTTATAAGTATAATTAGTCTATATCTTATAAGTATAATTAGTCTACATCTTACTTATAAGTATAATTAGTCTATATCTTATAAGTATATTAGTCTATATCTTATAAGTATAATTAGTCTATATCTTATAAGTATAATTAGTCTATATCTTATAAGTATAATTAGTCTATATCTTATAAGTATATTAGTCAATATCTTATAAGTATAATTAGTCTATATCTTATAAGTATAATTAGTCTATATCTTATAAGTATAATTAGTCTACATCTTATAAGTATAATTAGTCTACATCTTATAAGTATAATTAGTCTACATCTTATAAGTATAATTAGTCTACATCTTACTTATAAGTATAATTAGTCTATATCTTATAAGTATAATTAGTCTACATCTTATAAGTATAATTAGTCTACATCTTATAAGTATAATTAGTCTACATCTTATAAGTATAATTAGTCTATATCTTACTTATAAGTATAATTAGTCTATATCTTATAAGTATAATTAGTCTACATCTTATAAGTATAATTAGTCTACATCTTATAAGTATAATTAGTCTACATCTTATAAGTATAATTAGTCTATATCTTATAAGTATAATTAGTCTACATCTTATAAGTATAATTAGTCTATATCTTATAAGTATAATTAGTCTACATCTTATAAGTATAATTAGTCTATATCTTATAAGTATAATTAGTCTACATCTGACTTATGTCGCACTTGGCTTGAAACTTTGTTGTAAGTAAAGCCAGAAATGAGATGACGGATAAGACGTAGATTTTCATAGACAGACAAGAAACATCTGTACACATCACACACACAACACCTATCTATCTATCTATCTATCTATCTATCTATCTATCTATCTATCTATCTATCTATCTATCTATCTATCTATCTATCTATCTAATCTATCTATCTATCTATCTAATCTATCTATCTATCTATCTATATCTATCTATCTATCTATCTATCTATCTATCTATCTATCTATCTATCTATCTATCTAATCTATCTATCTATCTATCTATATCTATCTATCTATCTATCTATCTATCTATCTATCTATCTAATCTATCTATCTATCTATCTAATCTATCTAATCTATCTATCTATCTATCTATATCTATCTATCTATCTATCTATCTATCTATCTATATCTATCTATCTATCTATCTATCTATCTATCTATCTATCTATCTATCTATCTATCTAATCTATCTATCTATCTATATCTATCTATCTATCTATCTAATCTATCTATCTATCTATCTAATCTATCTATCTATCTCTATCTATCTATCTATCTATCTATCTATCTATCTAATCTATCTATCTATATCTATCTATCTATCTATCTATCTAATCTATCTATCTATCTATCTAATCTATCTATCTATCTATCTATATCTATCTATCTATCTAATCTATCTATCTATCTATCTATCTATCTTTATCTATCTATCTATCTATCTATCTATCTATATCTATCTATCTATCTATCTATCTAATCTATCTATCTATCTATCTATATCTATCTATCTATCTATCTATCTATCTATCTATATCTATCTATCTATCTATCTAATCTATCTATCTATCTATCTATATATCTATCTATCTATCTAATCTATCTATCTATCTATCTATCTATCTATATCTATCTATCTATCTATCTATCTATCTATCTATATCTAACTATCTATCTATATCTATCTATCTATCTATCTATCTATCTATCTATATCTATCTATCTATCTATATATCTATTCATCTATCTAATCTATCTATCTATCTATCTATCTATCTATCTATCTAATCTATCTATCTATCTATCTATATCTATCTATCTATCTATCTATCTATCTATCTATCTATCTATCTATCTATCTATCTATCTAATCTATCTATCTATCTATCTAATCTATCTATCTATCTATCTATATCTATCTATCTATCTATCTATCTATCTATCTATCTATCTATCTATCTATCTAATCTATCTATCTATCTATATCTATCTATCTATCTATCTATCTATCTAATCTATCTATCTATCTATCTATCTAATCTATCTATCTTTCTATCTATCTATATCTATCTATCTATATCTATCTATCTATCTATCTATCTATATCTATCTATCTATCTATCTATCTATCTATCTATCTATCTAATTTATCTATCTATCTATCTATATCTATCTATCTATCTATCTAATCTATCTATCTATCTATCTAATCTATCTATCTATCTATCTATATCTATCTATCTATCTATCTATCTATCTATATCTATCTATCTATCTATCTATCTATCTAATCTATCTATCTATCTATCTATCTATCTATCTAATCTATCTATCTATCTATCTATCTATCTATCTATCTATCTATCTATCTAATCTATCTATCTATCTATCTATCTATCTAATCTATCTATCTATCTATCTATCTATATCTATCTATCTATCTATCTATCTATTCATCTATCTAATCTATCTATCTATCTATCTATCTATCTATCTATCTATCTATCTATCTATCTATCTAATCTATCTATCTATCTATCTATCTATCTATCTATCTATATCTATCTATCTATCTATCTATCTATCTATCTATTCATCTATCTAATCTATCTATCTATCTATCTATCTATCTATCTAATCTATCTATCTATCTATCTATCTATCTATCTATCTATATCTATCTATCTATCTATATCTATCTATCTATCTATCTATCTATCTATCTAATCTATCTATCTATCTATATCTATCTATCTATCTATCTATCTATCTATCTATCTATCTATCTATCTAATCTATCTATCTATCTATCTAATCTATCTAATCTATCTATCTATCTATCTATATCTATCTATCTATCTATCTATCTATATCTATCTATCTATCTATCTATCTATCTATCTATCTATCTATCTATCTATCTATCTAATCTATCTATCTATCTATATCTATCTATCTATCTATCTAATCTATCTATCTATCTATCTAATCTATCTATCTATCTATCTATCTATCTATATCTATCTATCTATCTATCTATCTATCTATATCTATCTATCTATCTATCTATCTATCTATCTATCTATCTATCTATCTATGAAAGGCATAGATTGAATAACGAAGCGACATGTGAGAAAGAGAATGTCGTGTAAAAGGCAAAGAAAGTAGTGTGTTTTTATCTACTATATCATGTCGTGAAAAGGTGAGTGCGGATGAATATGTCTGTATGAGTGTGTGTGTGTGATAGAGAGAAACTAAAGAGAGAGAGAGAGAGAGAGTGGGAGGAAGAAAAGGTGAGAGAGGGGGGCAGACAGAGTAAACTGGAGAGGAAAAGCTAACATGCGTGTCAGTAACGAGTGTGTATGTCATTAATGAATGGAACATGTCTTAGAAAAGTCTTGCCAGCAGAAGTCGTGTTGGACAGGAGAACAGAACGATTGCAATGCGAACAAAACAAGCGACGACCCTAACGCTAAGCCTGGATCTACACCATTGATGCATGTACACAGTAAATACAAACAGAAAAACAACAACAACACACAAACAGCAACCTATACCAACAAATCAGTCTAGAACCAAGCTCGCCCTAACCTGTGTTGTGATACCGTTAGTCCCACTGGTTCAGCAGCTCACAGTGATACACACTGTTACTCACCACAGTAAATAAGCACTTTTCCCCCCGCCCCTCCCCCACGCCATAGACACTGCTATCAATGTAGAATAAACAAACATTAATATCTCAATGCACAGCTTGAAATTAAAAAAAACAAAAACGGATTAACCGAAATGTTAGGTTTTAAGAGGACAAAATATGTGCCTGCAAATAACGTAAGCATTCAGACACGGGAGACAAATCTAGGAGTTCAGTGAACAGGACTCGCCCTCCCTTCGCTTTCCTTCTGGTGTGTTACAGGACCCAACGCTGGCCGAGTCAGCAGCCACTCTTTTTCTCTCATGATTCAACTCTCCCTTTTTTTTCTGCTTCTTTTCTTATCAGACGATGCGGCAATGAGCGGTTGACAAAAATAACAACAAATACGCTACGAGACAAAGGAGAAGCCGCTTCCATTGCAACCGCTACTAAATTGTAGACCTTTTACTTACTGTCTAGTTCCTAGGCTTCAGATCTAAGTGTCATACTTAGTAATCAAGTAATCTGGGCTATTGAGGCACTGTAATAATAATGAAAACAGAGCAAAAACAATCATAAAAATATTAACAGTAAAATATCTTTATTTAATTATACTTTCAAATCTAATTCTACTACTTCGCCAAATTTATCTCTAATTTGATCTCTTAATTGTTAAGCATATTTAATGCGTTTTATAAGTAATCTTAATACATTAAAATTGTGTTGAGTACTTTTAAACTAAATTTTTGTTATATTTAGGACTTCTGGCCATTTTTGGCCTTTTTTTATAAAATTTAATTTAATTTATTTTGATATAACAAGATATTTTTCAAGATATTATTTGAAAACTTCATCTGTTTATTCTCTACATGCTAATAAACAAATTGCATTTATATTTTTGTAAAAAAAAATTAATTAAGGAAATGTGGTTCAATTAAAAATTGTCTTCGTTTTTTGCGATTTTCTCAAAATACTTTTTTATTCACATTTTTTTACTACTCTAATTCTGCATAGAAATCCATCCAACTTGTCCAGCTTATTCCTCATACCATGTACAACAACTTCTATAAAACATTTTGTAAATCTGAATTAATATTTTGTCTACATTGCAATACTATACTCGAAAAATTAAAAAAAAGTATGTTTTTCTTTAGCAAGGTTAGAAAAAAATTTATCTAAAAAAGTTTTTACTATCTTTAGAAACTAAATTATAGAAAATGTTCTGGTATGATTGTTCTACACATTGTATACTTTTGTTTGGCAATAGTTTCAATAGTTCTAGAGCCTTAGCGATTTAAAAACGATGAACAAAAATCCAATATGGCGGACGTTGCCATGACAATAATTATAAGAAAACAATTTTAACCACATTTTTTTTATGGTTATTCATAGGGATTATACATATAAAGTTTGGAGTAATTTGATTAATAAATTAAAATAAAAGGGTGTCAAAAAGTCCCACATAGCCTTAATAACGATAATGAAAATGGTCGTCAAAGCAGTTGTCCTCAAAGCAGCGCAGGGGTCCACAAAACATTCAAACAAAGAAAAAAGAAATAAATCAAAGCAATGGTCTTCAAAGCTTAGGTTTTCAAAGCAGTGACTATTAAAATAGACGTCCTTAATGTAATTGTAATTAGAGTAGTGGTCCTGGAAGCAGTGGTTCTCAAAGTAATATACCCCAAAGGCATGATCCTCAAAGAAGTGGTCTTAAAAGCAATGGTTCTCAAAGAAGTGACACTCAAAGCAGTGGTTCTCAAAGCAGTGGTCCTCAATTAAGTAATTAGTTGTCGTCAAAAGTAGTGGTCATACAAACAATGATTCTCAAAGTTGTATTTTTTAAAATCATTCTTAGTGAATGCAGTGGTCCTGAAACAAATGTATTCCAAGCTGTAGTTTTCAAAGCTGTGGTTCTCATAGCAGTGATTCTCAAAGCAGCGGTACCCAAAACAATAGTCCATAATATAGTGGTCTTCAAAGCAGTGATCCCAAAAGCAAGACTCATTAAAGCGTTGGTCCCAAAAGTAGTAGTCCATAAAGTAACAGCTAATAGAAGAATTTGCCCGTAAATAAGTGGTGCAGTGGTCCTCGAAGCTGTGTTTATCAAAGCGATGCTCTTAATAGCAGTTGTCCACGAAGTAATGACCCTCAAAGCAGCGGCTGTCTCAACAGTGGTCATCAAAGCAATTTTTTTGAGTGGTGTAGTGTACAGAGGAATAAAGAGAGAGAGAGAGAAATCGAAGTGAGAGAGAGAGGAGAGAAAAATCGAAGAGAGAGACAAAGAGAGAAGAGATAGAAATAGTAAAGAGAGAGAGAGAGAGAAGATAGCGAGAAGACAGAGAACGAGTGAAGAGAGAGAGAGAACGAGTAAAGGGAGGGAGACATTTGAGAAAGAGAGAAAAAAGAAAAAAAATGAAGAAAGATAGAGAGCAGAAAGAAAGAGTGAAGAGAGAGAGACAGATAAAGAGAGAAGAGAAAGACTGAATAAAGATGGAAAAGAGACGAAAAACTGAAAGGAGTAAAGAGAAAGGCAGAGAGAGAGAGAGAGAGAAAGGTAAAGAGAAAGGCAGAGAGAGAGAGAGAGAAAGGTAAAGAGAAAGGCAGAGAGAGAGAGAGAGAAAGGTAAAGAGAAAGGCAGAGAGAGAGAGAGAGAGAAAGGTAAAGAGAAAGGCAGAGAGAGAGAGAGAGAAAGGTAAAGAGAAAGGCAGAGAGAGAGAGAGAGAGAAAGGTAAAGAGAAAGGCAGAGAGAGAGAGAGAGAAAGGTAAAGAGAAAGGCAGAGAGAGAGAGAGAGAGAAAGGTAAAGAGAAAGGCAGAGAGAGAGAGAGAGAGAAAGGTAAAGAGAAAGGCAGAGAGAGAGAGAGAGAGAAAGGTAAAGAGAAAGGCAGAGAGAGAGAGAGAGAGAAAGGTAAAGAGAAAGGCAGAGAGAGAGAGAGAGAGAAAGGTAAAGAGAAAGGCAGAGAGAGAGAGAGAGAGAAAGGTAAAGAGAAAGGCAGAGAGAGAGAGAGAGAGAAAGGTAAAGAGAAAGGCAGAGAGAGAGAGAGAGAGAAAGGTAAAGAGAAAGGCAGAGAGAGAGAGAGAGAGAAAGGTAAAGAGAAAGGCAGAGAGAGAGAGAGAGAGAAAGGTAAAGAGAAAGGCAGAGAGAGAGAGAGAGAGAAAGGTAAAGAGAAAGGCAGAGAGAGAGAGAGAGAAAGGTAAAGAGAAAGGCAGAGAGAGAGAGAGAGAGAAAGGTAAAGAGAAAGGCAGAGAGAGAGAGAGAGAGAAAGGTAAAGAGAAAGGCAGAGAGAGAGAGAGAGAGAGAAAGGTAAAGAGAAAGGCAGAGAGAGAGAGAGAGAGAAAGGTAAAGAGAAAGGCAGAGAGAGAGAGAGAGAGAAAGGTAAAGAGAAAGGCAGAGAGAGAGAGAGAGAGAAAGGTAAAGAGAAAGGCAGAGAGAGAGAGAGAGAGAAAGGTAAAGAGAAAGGCAGAGAGAGAGAGAGAGAGAAAGGTAAAGAGAAAGGCAGAGAGAGAGAGAGAGAGAAAGGTAAAGAGAAAGGCAGAGAGAGAGAGAGAGAGAAAGGTAAAGAGAAAGGCAGAGAGAGAGAGAGAGAGAAAGGTAAAGAGAAAGGCAGAGAGAGAGAGAGAGAGAAAGGTAAAGAGAAAGGCAGAGAGAGAGAGAGAGAGAAAGGTAAAGAGAAAGGCAGAGAGAGAGAGAGAGAGAAAGGTAAAGAGAAAGGCAGAGAGAGAGAGAGAGAAAGGTAAAGAGAAAGGCAGAGAGAGAGAGAGAGAAAGGTAAAGAGAAAGGCAGAGAGAGAGAGAGAGAGAAAGGTAAAGAGAAAGGCAGAGAGAGAGAGAGAGAGAGAGAAAGGTAAAGAGAAAGGCAGAGAGAGAGAGAGAGAGAAAGGTAAAGAGAAAGGCAGAGAGAGAGAGAGAGAGAAAGGTAAAGAGAAAGGCAGAGAGAGAGAGAGAGAAAGGTAAAGAGAAAGGCAGAGAGAGAGAGAGAGAGAAAGGTAAAGAGAAAGGCAGAGAGAGAGAGAGAGAGAAAGGTAAAGAGAAAGGCAGAGAGAGAGAGAGAGAGAAAGGTAAAGAGAAAGGCAGAGAGAGAGAGAGAGAGAAAGGTAAAGAGAAAGGCAGAGAGAGAGAGAGAGAGAGAAAGGTAAAGAGAAAGGCAGAGAGAGAGAGAGAGAGAGAAAGGTAAAGAGAAAGGCAGAGAGAGAGAGAGAGAAAGGTAAAGAGAAAGGCAGAGAGAGAGAGAGAGAGAAAGGTAAAGAGAAAGGCAGAGAGAGAGAGAGAGAGAAAGGTAAAGAGAAAGGCAGAGAGAGAGAGAGAGAGAAAGGTAAAGAGAAAGGCAGAGAGAGAGAGAGAGAGAAAGGTAAAGAGAAAGGCAGAGAGAGAGAGAGAGAGAGAGAAAGGTAAAGAGAAAGGCAGAGAGAGAGAGAGAGAGAGAGAAAGGTAAAGAGAAAGGCAGAGAGAGAGAGAGAGAGAAAGGAAAAGAGAAAGGCAGAGAGAGAGAGAGAGAGAAAGGTAAAGAGAAAGGCAGAGAGAGAGAGAGAGAGAAAGGTAAAGAGAGGCAGAGAGAGAAACTGTAGGTATATACTATATACTATGATCTAGACATTTCCACTACACACCCACACTTTTGAATATTGTTTCAATCATTTAATATAGGTTGACTACAATATTAAAGTTATATACACAATAATACATGCAAGGGAGATAATTTTAAAAAGGTCAAAAAAAATCTTTAACTATTGTAAACAATGCCTGCAAAACCTGTAAAGTAACTTTGTCAAACATTCATCCGCCCATTGTGTTATGTTTAGAGTAATCTTCACGTGCAATTTTTAAAAATAGATATTGAAATTGTAACGGGTCTATATTTGTATAAAGATGTCAATTAATATACATCTAAGTGTGTTATTACTGTTATTAAGCATATTGATGCACTGTAACTAATACAACTCTATAGTCGATCTTTCCCATTGGTTTGGCAAAAGAAATCTCATGGTTGTTCTTGAAGTGTAGAAGATGTCCATAAAGGTCCTGCCAGTTGCTTGATGCGCACTTTTAGAACTCACCCTTTTATTTCATCAGACTTTTAAAGGAGTGACTTTTGAACAAAGTGAACTATTTGAACTCTTAGTAATCTTTTTTTTAAATTCGAAACAATTCTCATTAGTCAAAGCAACAGTCAAACATCTGTCTTGTGTTCGTTAGTCGTTGTCGCTTGGGAAAACAATCTCTCGGGTTTGTTGGACTAGTAAGTTACGTTTCTTTGATTCCAAAGTATTGGGCCGGAAGTCACTTTTTTCCTTTATATATCTTTGTATTGTTCAGTTCTCTTTTGAAATTAAACTGACATTATTATACTATAATTTTAAGTGTACCTGATAGAGAAAAACATTCTGCACAACAATATTGGGATATAACCCGATAGAGGCTATAAAAGGAAAAGACCTGAAACTAGCGCGTGAAACTACACATTTACAGTACTTTATTTGATGAGTATTTTACCCAAGATCTGTGTTGTTTTTTAAGGACTAGCTTATTTCATGTACCCGGCATTTTCCTATTCACAATTTCATAACAAAATAATTGTTGAAAAAAAATTGTAGTGATTTTAAACTTTAAATGATTACTTAAAAAGGTGTTACTCTAATCAATTTTGAATATTATTTTGTTATGAATGTCTAGTTCTAGTTTCTTAAATTTTTCTTATCTTATCTTATATAATACAGACGTTACTTCAAAAAAGAAGATGATTACGTTCTACGCGTCATGCATTTAGTCATGCATATTAACCAATGACTTAAATTCTGCCAAGTCACTGGTTTTTCTGGCTAGCTCAGGCAACCCATTCTATACTCTAATAGCACTAGGGAAGAAGGAGTATTTGTACAAATTTGTCCTAGCATATGGGACGAGGAATGTGTCTTTATTTTTGTGTCTCTCAGAGTATTTTATTAAATTTTGTCTTTGTATTTGAAGATTATGGTTCAGTGTTTTATGTATAATTGCTACTTTACTTTTGAGTCTTCTGTCCTGAAGGCTTTCTAAATTTAGTGATTTTACTAATGGTGTTACTCTAGTCAAATGTGAATATTTGTTTGTTATGAATCTCACTGCTCTATTTTGTGTTTGTTCCAGTTTCTTAATGTTTTCTTGAGTTGAGGGGTCCCACACGGTGGATGCATATTCTATTATTGGCCTAACCAAGGTTAAATAACATTTTAGTTTTATGTTCTTATTTGATTTATAGAAATTTCTTTTAATAAACCCTAATGCTTTGTTGGATTTTTTTATAGTTTCATCAATATGTGGATTCCATGACAGTTTTTCATTTATTATAACACCTAGGTATTTTGCGTTTTTAGTCTGTGTTACTGGTTTGCCATGGATAAGATAAGTGGAATTAATTTGTTTTAGTTTTTTTGTTACTCTTAACAACTGACATTTTTTTGGGTGGAAAGACATGCTCCAATTTGATTCCCATTTCTGTAATTCATCTAATTCTCTTTGTAAAATATCTGTGTCTTGTGTTGTTTTTATTGTTCTATATATTATGCAATCGTCTGCAAATAATCTGACTTTTGTTCCTGAACTAATGCAATTTGGTAAATCATTTATGTAAATTAAAAATAGTAGTGGACCCAAGACCGTTCCTTGAGGTACACCCGAGTTTACTGTTATTGGTGTTGATTTAGAGCCATTTATTATTACAGTTTGTTCTCTCCCTATCAGAAAATCTTTAATCCAATGATGCAGTGGACCATTAATGCCGAAATATTTTAATTTTTTAAGCAAACTATGGTGGTGAACTTTGTCAAAAGCCTTGGAAAAATCTAGTAAGATAGCATCTATTTGTTCACTATTATCTAAACCTTTTGAAAAATCATCAATTAGTCCTATTAGTTGTGTTTCACATGATCTATATTTCCTAAAGCCATGTTGGTATGGGGTGAGGATATTATGTTTGTCTAAGTGGTTTATGATGTTGCTACATATTATGTGTTCTAGGATTTTACATGTGATGCTGGTAAGTGATACTGGTCTGTAGTTTCCTGGATCAGATTTTTCTCCTTTTTTAAATAGGGGGGTGACATTAGCTTCTTTCCAGTCCTTTGGTACTCTGCCCTGGTTCAGCGATGCCTGAAAGAGTATTTTGAACACTGGGGCTAGCTCATTGCTTAGTTCTTTGAGTAATCTAGCTGAAATACCATCAGGTCCAGACGCTTTATTTGGTTTTGTTTGGCTAATAGTTTTTGAATTCCATTTTCTTGTACTACTATATCTTCTATGTTATCTACTTGGTTCAAATTAAGAAATATGTCTTTGTCTCCTGGGGCTGAGAATGCTGATGCAAGGTATTTGTTTAGGATGTTTGCTTTAGTTTCATTATAATTATGTATTATGTAATGTTCATCTTTTAATGGCGCTATGCCTGTTGTTTCCATTTTCTTAGACTTAATGTATGACCATAGGTTTTTGTTGTTATCTTTAGATATTACATTGTTTATGTATTCACTCTGCAGATGTCTGCTTACTTTTTGGGTTAGGTGTTTAATTTTTATATACCTTTTGTAAACTCTCTCTGCCTTGGTTTCTTTAAATTTTCTATATAGGTTTTCCTTCTGTTTACAAAGCTTCTTTAGTCTATTATTAAACCAGCATTTATTTATTTTGTTATATATGTTTTTAGTTGGTATATGATTTTCTATAATGCTTTTAAGATGGTTTTTAATGAAATTCCAGAGGTCATCGACTGGTTGGTTAATGTCTTTTTCTAATAAGAATGTTTGTTGAAAGTTTAATGCAGCTTGGTGTAGTTGTGTTAGGTTACATTTATTCCAGAGTAAGATTTTTCTTTTGTGTTTTGTATTGGCTACTGCTTTTATCTGACTGTGTATTTTTATGATCTCATGGTCTGATAGACCAGGGAAAATATCATAATCAACTACTAATCCAGGTCTGTTGGTTAAGAAGAGATCTAATGTGTTGTTTTCTTGAGTATAGGGCTCGTTTTTCTCCTAATGTGTATACCTGATTTCTCCAAGCAGCCTTTGTAAAATATTGGTCCTAAATAATGCTATGTTTATAAACGAAAAATCGCATGGCTGCATTATGATGAATGTACTTGTTAGCTCAATATATTTTTATTACTAGGTAACTACAAATAACCGCATAAATAGACGTAAGTTTAATTTTTTTTTCTGTTAGATAAAGTCATAAGGCAAATTTTTGTTTATATCCTAATTTTAAAAAGGAATAATAATAGAATTATACAGTAAAAATAATCACTAAGTTTTTCTTTTAATAGTTTTAAAAGTCTAATTGAGTTTGTGTTTTTGCAGATGTACACAAGCTACACTATGAGTCAGTCCATCTCTTCTAATTGTTTAGAAATGAGTGTAAAAATGTAGGCTTCGATATTTTTAGCCTGAATTTAAGAAGTTACAAACTTCAAACAACTCATATATTGCCTCTTCCATAAAACTTTGTATTTAAAAAATAAATTTATCCAATGCTCGAAATCCTGCTTGTATACTTAGGCCCTGTATGACTCGATCCGGTATCAATGTATTAAGTAGCAATAACCCCGCAAAAAAAAATTAAATGAAAGAAGATTGAGATATATTTTTGTGACGGTACGCACCGGTAGGGGGTACCGGCACCTTTTTTCAATGTGTGGAAAAATGATTACTTTTCTTGTAATTCAACGTTAATTGTTAATTTATTATTAGTTGAAAGTTAGGCAATCTATCACTGAGTACCGGAGTCTCTTTTTTATTTTTACAAAGCACTTTATAGACTTTCAGCCGACATGCCGTATTATTAAAAACACCTCTATGTGAACTTCTCAATCATCTAGAGTCTTAGACAGTCATTATTTTAGACTAGATTTAAGTAGAGTCTAGACCTAGATTTAGTAGGCCTATTATTATAAAAAATAAATAAATAATCATTCATTATAGACATCATTCGCAATTTTATTATTAGGTCTAGGCATTGAAAAGTAAATCTATTAATAAACTATAATAGATCAAAGTCTAAGTACTAACTTATTAAATAAGTCATTATAAGTAGAAGTATTATAATGAATATTGTATAGATCTAGATTGACTAGATTATAGATAGATCTATAGATAGATCTCTAGTTTAGTAGATTATAGTATAGTAAACGTATTACAGTATTATTAGATCTATGTGTTATGTCTATATCTAATAATCTAATAATTAAAAAACTTTAGTCTTTATTAATATCTAGACTTTTTTCTAATAAAAACTGACTATAGGCACAGCATAGGCTAGACTCGGCAATCTAGTCTCAAGATAGAATCTATACTATTATTAGATCTATTCGATTTTTATATATAGATCTAGACTAGAATTAGATTATAGATCTAAATATACTAATGGATAGATGATATGAGGTGTTAGCTAATAACGTTGCACAAGAAACAAACCTGGGTTTTTCTAAACTCTGATACTTGGTATGTAATAGTAAAACAGCACCTACCTAAATAAATCGTAACTAGCAATCAAAAACCTATATTTATTGTACTATATATAGGTCTGTGGTTGTATTTTATATAGCCTTCGTAACTCTTCTATAGAGAAATGACTTTTGTAATTTCTTTTAATGAAAATTGGGCTATTCGCGTCTGACACATATATAATTTTTATGTTTAGCAACAAACCCCATTATTTTTAACTTTGTGTTACTTTCATTATTCATTACCTTTCACGCCACTTCTCATGTTTAAAAAAAAAAAGGTAAAGTATCCCATTTCAGACCTAGTGAATGAAGTGTATGCTCGTGTAAATGTCATCTGATTCTATGTCCCCAGGTTAACGAGGGTTCATGGGGCCAGCACAACGACCAACCACATTTACTTTTCTCCAACTAATGTCAGGTACCCATTAGAGCTGGCTGGACTCAGTGGCGCCCTTAAGATCCCAAAGTAAAAATCCAAGTTTTCACCAGGATTCTTTTCTAACCCGGGATCGCTGGTTAGGAAGCCAAGCGCTTTACCACTCAGCCCCCGCGCCTCCAGTTCGAATGTTACTTCCACTTAACTATTTTATATATGCCAACTAGACTGATATGAAATTATATACGTGAGGTCATTAACTAATCAGATTTTTGTTCACGTAGGAGCCTACTCAGTGAACTAGGGAAGTGTAGTGAAGGAATAGCGTGTTACAAGAAAAACACGCACACCAAACACACATACACACACACGCACGAACACACACACATACACACAAACTGGAGCGCATTCTGGTTGCAGTCGGTCAGATTACAAAGTATCTAGGCTACTTTATTGAAAAACATTTTCTATTTTTAGATTTATCATTTTATTTTTTTTAGTATTACAACCAAACACACAGTTAGTTAGCTAGGTTAGTTTAAGGGAGGTAATTGATAATTTAATATACATTATTATTTTGAAAGGTTTGTTTCCCTTCATATATATATATATATTTATCTAATCCTTGGTAGTGAGAGTCAAAGTGAATACTGTATATAAGTTTAATAATATTTATGCAGTTAGACATTTATCATCTGAATGGACCTCATTCACCAATCGTTAACAAACAACATTAAGCCACGTGGTGTTCTATCTCTTCTCTAGAATTTACGATCTCATGTTTAATTCATGATGGTTGTCACGTGACAGTTTTTTTTCGTTGTTTTATCAATAAGATCACGTGACTAAATGTTGTTTGTTTACGATTGGTGAATGCGGTCCATTGGCAAATGTTAATAGGTGAAAAATAAAGTACATTGAACATTAATGACCATATATTGACGGATATTTTTTAAAGGGAGCATAAGTTTAGCCTACCTGGTATTATCTTCAGCAGGAACAAGCAGCACAAAAAAGAGTCTCCACAAAAGAGAAAAATATATCGGAATTTCGACAGTTTAGAGACTTAAAACTTACGTCGGGTGGCAACAATGTCGTGATTAAGAAGTGTCCTCTTGTAGTTGTAGCATGCTCGGAATATGTAAATACTGCTCAGGATTTACGGCAGTGGGTCTACCAAGGGCCTTACTCTCCACAAACTCAAACATATACACTTTTAAAAAAACTAATATATGCATATTAAGTTTTTTTTTTTTCTTTAAAACATAGCATACACTGAGATATAGACCATTGCATATCTATATTTTACATTAGTGGATCCTTATTAAAGTTTTTGACAGAGTCTACGGGTCTCAAAAAAAATCTTGCTATATAGTTATACTTAAATCCAGCCCCGATCTTGTGGTACTGCTGATCACAAAGCCTTTGTATGACTAGAGGGTGAATTCTCTTTACGTCGTCTGCGCTTGCATTCATCAAGGGCTTATCTATGGGTCTCAAGCGTTTGTTCCGCGACCTTTGGAAGAACTCTTCAACTCTTTCAGAAGTGATCCGCTGCCAGCTCCCTTACGAATAGATGTCCGACCCAGAGCAGTTGTCGAACAGCAAGTAGTGCCCATTATGGAGGAAGCGTCTGAGGAGCATAAGATGCCTCCTATAGAATAGATAGCCAACACAAAATAAAGAAACCGAGAAAAAGGACACGAGCTGTGAGTCGAGAGGTTAAACGTTTTATTGGAATGGAATTCAACAACTAGTCAACAAGTCAACAACTAGTCAACAACTAGTCAACAACTAGTGATAAACACTGGTAGGACAATGAGTATTAAAATTAACTCCACCCTCTCAAACTAAGCACGAAAAAAAAGTTTACTAGGCAACCCTTAACTCTACATGTGCTAACACAGGGGTTCTCAACCTGTGGATCGCGACCCCATTAGGGGTCGATTGACAATATGCCAGGGGTCGCCTAAGACCATCGAAAATACAGATTGTTATTGTCTACTCTTCTATTGCTGTGTGTGTAAGGGAGAGGGGTCGCGGCAAAGTGAGGAATTGTAAATAAAATGTTGAGAACCGCTGTGCTAACACATGTGATTTCAAATTGAAAACAATCAAATATTTAAGCAAGGTTCATCAAAGCTAGAAAATAGGTAACTCTAGAAAGTTCTAGACAGCACAGAATAACGTCTTCGATCTATAAAATGCCCTAGCTCTTTATGACAGCAAAATGCAGGTGTAAGTTTTAATGTTAAGGTTTAAAAAGATTTAATTACATTACAGAAATGAAACCACGTCCCGTCTTCTAGGCCAAGAATATTTGTGTAACGTCCGATGGTGTCAGATAAACTTCATTGGACTGTTCTAACACATGGATTCATCACTACTTGGCATAGAAAAACAATTACTTTTGTCCTTCAAACTTTGTGGACATGTTGATGTTCCAATTTCAATTTAGATCCAAAAACAACGTGTACGGACTTGGATTATTTCACCGTAGTGCAGGGTCTTCTGGGCTCGATGGGGGCCTTCCTTCGTGGGGGTGGGGGTAGGAGGCAGGCGGGGGAGCGGTGGGAGCCGAGCGGACAGCTTACAAGAATGGACAGGCCTACCATTGAAAGAGGTTCTAACCATGGTAAAGGAGACGAATGGAGAAACACGGTCGACGGATCTCATGTGGTTCTCCAACGGTCCAAAAGACTCACGGATTAGCCCCATATCTTACTATGTACACTGGCAGTGTACGTTTTAAAAAAAAATTATAATAAAAAAACGTTTAATTTTTTGTTTTCTTTTGTTTTCGTTGAAGAAGTTTGTCCACATTTGGTCACGTGCTGTTTGACTTTTTACAGTTGCGTTTTATTATTTTATTGCGCTGGAAAGTGACAACATTGTCAAAAATTGAAAAAAATGAAACCAGTTCGGAAAATGTGAGTAATAACACTTTTTTTAAATAAATATTTTCAAATAAAACTACTTGATTTAGAAACATAAAGTATACTAGTATCATAATCAATTATTAGATTTAACATGTGTAGCACATGGTGTTTTCAAAGTTTAACTCTTTGTACCGTACACTCCCAGTGTACATGGCAGGTTAGGCCACTGTAGGAATCAATTACAGATATATGAATCAAAATAGACCAAGACTTCATTTAGTACATAGATTTGTTTGTTTTAACCAATATTATCATATATTATTGCTATACAGCAGTAATGCCCTTATAATTGCAAATTATAGAACTAATCATGACTAGAAACAATACTAGAATAATTCCTTTTCTATATTTTTTGCTCGTTTAGTTGTACTTGATGCAGTTCTCTCCCCTGTGCTCTAGTATTGTAACTGATTGCTTAGAATACTATTTGCTACATTAGCAAATTATAATCTTATTGATGTATGGTTATGTGGAAAAAATATTATAATAATAATTGTTGATACTTATATTATTTTTTTTAGGGTCTCAAGTAAATATAAACAGTTCACAATGTCAACATTAAGAATCAAGATAAGAACACCTGATTTCTGATAGTAAATAAATGAGTAACACAAAAACATGATTGAGTTTCAATGACATTAGAATCATATAATTAGTTATTACGTCCTTATGCTATATCATAGCCTATTATGTCGATCTCTAAGACACCGTTATTTATTATGTATTATTATGTATAATTATTTATACAATTTAGCCACAATTTAGTATAGCTAATTATCGCAAGGGAATTGAGTCTATAGACTTTATGAAAGCTAACAATCTTGAAATATGTCAAATGATGACTGCGACCCAATGTAAGGAATTAGAAAAAATTGGAATTTATGATTATTACATAAGTATATAAGCATATGAACATACTGTGGATGCTCAGTATGTTTGGTTCAACTGCACTTCAAATATTAAAATCTTTGCTTATGGACATGATCTTTGAATATCTCACTACTGTATTATTATTTATTGTTGTAAAAAATATTTCTGGTTAGTACTGGTTAGTACCAGATAATGTACATTTCATGCCTTTTTTTTTTACTAAATTGTTATAATTTTTTAGTAAATAAAGTATTAAAAATATACTTTTTTTTTGCTAATATGCTTAATTTGTGTGTTTTTCAATGTTATCACTGATCTGTTTTCACTTAAAGATTGTAAAAAAAAAAAAAAAATATTTTTTGTATATAATGTTCCTCACAGGGCCACTTACTGCTACGTATACTGCCAGTGTACATCTCACAGAATCGTGACTATATGGAATTTTTCAAAACTTCTTTTTGCAATGTCTTAGTTTGACCAATAGACATTGATATTTGATAGAAAATATATATTTAATGCAATAATAAAGTTTTGGGGGTTAATGGGTTAGTAAAGGTGGTAAAAGTGCTAAACATTTTCGGTAACCTAGGTGTCACAGTCTCGTTTGACATGGAGCGTTATTTGTTCACCTTGGGTCAAGATATTAACCCTAACCATAAAACAAATATTGAGAATACAACTTACAAGAAGCAGTGAAATCTTTCCAAATAATTAAATCTTAAAAAAATCATAGTAAAATGAGAATTAAGTTTTGACAATTGTCTAGGTTTAAAGAGTATAGAGGTATATTTAGAAAATCTACATTTGGATAACAAAAATGTACTGACCTAAAACTATTTGATTAGAAGCCCGTGGATCTATTACTTACATTAATTAATGGGATATATTTCCCGTTCATCTTTTTTTTATTATACGCGACAGAAAATGGCTTCATTTCTCTACCTAAAAAATGAACAACATTGTAGCTAGTTATACCACCGACTCATTTTCTTTTTTCTATATAGTGTTAGTTCCCACCGATCTTCAAATCTCTAGGTGTATTTAAACATTTTTAATTCACTTTTCAAATTAAGAATGTTGTCATATTTGTTGTATAATGCCGTTTATATGTTAATCTTTTTTTTTAAAGAACTGGTTTGATCATATTGTTGGACAAGACTAGCTGTCAAAATCATCATTCAAGATACAGAAATAATAAAATTACAAAGAAAGCTAGATGAACATCTTAAAGTAATAAGTCTGCCTTTATCTTCATTTTAAGCTAAGAATATATATTTATTCAGACAAAATTATTATTTTTGACGTTATCGTAGTACAGATTCTCATATTTGTACACGCACACACAAAAGAAAATTTAAAAAAAGCTAACATTCAACGGAAATACCACAGGAACGATGTAATTATTACAATTTGAAGTTATATTAACATACTTTGAATTTAACTTTTGTTCTTTAATATATAAATCTACAAATGTGTTCTATACTATTTTACAAAATATTACTTCAATATTTCTTCAAAAGGCTGAAATTTAAAAAAAAATTAAAACATTAGATTTAATTTAAAACAGTTTAGTAAAAGAAAAGATAATGTTTTATATAGTTTGTATTTAAAATTGAAAAACTAGTAGTCTTTATATAAACTAAAAATAGATGACATATTTTTCTAACAGTTATCAGCCTTTGACGATGACTTTTCGTTAGATTATAAACTGTACAAGTTGTACAGGACAACTATTCTTCACTTTCTAGTTTACGTGGACAAAGAAAAGAAATTGGATTACAAAACAGTATAGTATGTTTTAAAAAATCAGTTGAAATTCGATTCGTAGTTAAAATTGTCTTCTCCATATGTATTGTAACATTTTTGTTTTAATGAGAAAAATAAATAAGTGCACTTGCCAACGATTAGGTTCATCTAAGTGTAACATTAATAGACTTATAGAAACTATCCATAGGCGTGTGGTAAGAATGCATTCCTTCCTAGTCAGTGGCGGAGAAAGATGCTTATAGCTCGACAGCCACCTATATACCCTGCATTAGGAACGACCTTGTGCAAGGGGAATTACTTTGGCACACTGAAGGTTGAAAGGCGTAACAAAGCTGCCTCCCGAAAACGTTTAAAGACCAGCCTAGGCGCCATCTTGCTTGAACTTATAAAGAGAAAAAAACATAGATGCAGGCAGCTTACGAACAAGGCTGTTGCAGTTGTTTTTTTTAAATTAACCTCGCCCTTTTAAATAGTAGAAGCGTCCATTCTGACATTTTGTATGCATATCACACATACAAATTTTGAATGAAATCCTAGAAATCTGTGACTTGTAGAAATATTTCGCAAGTGCAGTGGCGGCGCAAAGCGTAGGCGACGTGAGAAACCACCCACGCAGATACATGGAGAGTACCGAATAGCAATGCAGACAAGCTTAAGGCATTTACCAACAAATGCTTACGACAAATAATGGGTGCTAAATAGCCCCAAAAATTGTCAACCTAAAATCTGTTGGAAACAGCCAAGGAAACACCAATAGAGCAGGAAATCAAATGATGCAAATGGAACTGGATTGGGCAGACCATGTTGGAGGATAAGGGAAAAAATGTTGCAAAGCTCTGAACCCAGATGGGAAGATAAAGGCTGTGAGACCACAAAGTAAACATGGAAGAGAGCAACATAAAAAAAAGATTAAGAAAGCAAGGTGGACATGGGCCCGAAAGACATTGCAAGTGAACAGCGTACGATGGCGAAGTACTGATGAGGCCCTATGCTTCACTTGGACACTTAATTAAGGGCTAAATCAAGTAATAAAGTGAATGCATGAAATAGTTGTTTTATTTTTTTTAAATCACATGGAACATTCAGCCATACTCGGTGATTGCGATTTGCATTTACACAAAATGTCAGTTTAGAATTTATCACTTCTATGGTATGTGATGGTATCGCATGTCAAAACGTGCCATTCTGTACAAGGTTCTTGATAACTGAACAATTATGTAAAAATGTAAGATTGTAACTTTGTCGCATAGCAAACCAGTGCAGAGAGCAATGCAGTAGCAGCAGTGGCGTAGCTAGGGTATATAAGATAAGTTAAGATTATTTTTATTGCTTAAATCAAATGGAAATTCAGTTTGACTACAAATGACAACCTCAGCGTAACTACTATACAATAACAATATAGATGCAAATATGAACAACATTCACACACGAAACACATACACACTCACAACCAGCGCTTTATGAATTAGACTTCTATGCTATGAACTTCTCGATGACGACAAATGATCTTGTAACACTGTGACCAAAAGTGGGATAAAGGAGTTTTTAAATCTTTCTGTTTTAGTTCTAATGGAAAGGAGATGACCACTTAGTTCAGATCTTATGTAACAGTGGTTTAATGGCTGCAGGTTATCTTTAAAAATCGTGAGTGATTTGGATAGGCATCTTTCTATGATGCCCAGTGCGGAAACTCGATGCCCCCAACCCTATTCCCAAAAAACAACAACAACGAAATACAAGATTATGGCTCAGCATAAGGAAATATGAGATGATGGCTCAGCATAAGGAAATAAGAGATGATGGCTCAGCATAGGGAAATATGAGATGATGGCTCAGCATAGGGAAATATGAGATGATGGCACAGAATAGCGAAATATAAGATGATGGCTCAGCATAGGAAAATATGAGATGATGGCTCAGCATAAGGAAATATGAGATGATAACTCAGCATAGGGAAATATGAGATGATGGCTCAGCATAGGGAAATATGAGATGATGGCTCAGCATAGGAAAATATGAGATGATGGCTCAGCATAGGGAAATATAAGATGATGGCTCAGCATAGGAAAATATGAGATGATGGCACAGCATAGCGAAATATAAGATGATGGCTCAGCATAGGAAAATATGAGATGATGGCTCAGCATAGGGAAATATGAGATGATGGCTCAGCATAGGGAAATATGAGATGATTTTACAGCATAGCGAAATATGAGATGATGGCACAGCATAGCGAAATATGAGATGATGGCACAGCATAGCGAAATATGAGATGATGGCTCAGCATAGGGAAATATGAGATGATTTTACAGCATAGCGAAATATGAGATGATGGCACAGCATAGCGAAATATGAGATGATGGCTCAGCATAGGGAAATATGAAATGATGGCACAGCATAGCGAAATATGAGATGATGGCTCAGCATAGGGAAATATGAGATGATGGCACAGCATAGCGAAATATGCGATGATGGCACAGCATAGCGAAATATGAGATGATGGCACAGCATAGCGAAATATGAGATGATGGCACAGCATAGCGAAATATGAGATGATGGCTCAGCATAGGGAAATATGAGATAATGGCTCAGCATAAGGAAATATGAAATGATAGCACAGCATAGCGAAATATGAGATGATGGCTCAGCATAGCGAAATATGAGATGATGGCACAGCATAGCAAAATATGAGATGATGGCTCAGGACAAGAAATATGAGATGATCTCTTAGGATAGGGGAAAATGAGATGATGGCTCAGGATAGGGAATTATGAGATGATGGCTCAGGAAAGGGAAATATGAGATGATGGCACAGCATAGCGAAATATGAGATGATGGCTCAGCATGGCGAAATATGAGATGATGGCTCAGCATAGGGAAATATGAGATGATTTTACAGCATAGCGAAATATGAGATGATGGCACAGCATAGCGAAATATGAGATGATGGCACAGCATAGCGAAATATGAGATGATGGCACAGCATAGCGAAATATGAGATGATGGCTCAGCATAGGGAAATATGAGATGATTTTACAGCATAGCGAAATATGAGATGATGGCTCAGCATAGGGAAATATGAGGTGATGGCTCAGCAAAGGGAAATATGAGATGATGTCACAGCATTACGAAATATGAGATGATGGCACAGCATAGCGAAATATGAGATGATGGCTCAGGATAGGGGCATATGGGATGATGGCTCAGGACAGGGAAATTTGAGATGATGGCTGAGGACATGGAAAATATGAGATGATGGCTCAGGACAAGAAATATGAGATGATGGCTCAAAAAATGGAAAATATGAGATGATGGCTCAGGACAAGAAATATGAGATGATGGCTCAGGGTAGGGAAATATGAAATGATTGATCCGAATAGCGAAATATGAGATGATGGATCAGAATAGCCAACTATGAAAATTCGTTTTCTGCCCATAGGGCTTGAAACCTTCAAGGAAATGTAATGAGTAACAAGTCTACATTTTTCCTTTCCTTATATAAATTACAAAACATTGTTGTCTGTATTTTGATGGGAAAAGTAGAAAAACTAGCCCTCTCGTATGAACCAGCTTCAACATCGAGTAGCGTCAGCTTTATGGTGTTATCCGTGAGAATATAATCTCAGAAATGTGTGCGTCCATTTCAGTGTGTGTGTGTGTGTGTTAAGCTGCAGAGGTTGTGGTGCAGAGATTATGTTACATCCAACTAACAACACGGACACAATTCAGACAGCTCTTCAATGGTAGAAACAACACCACGGCACTAGAGTCAATTTAAGTGATTATCGATACCTGAAAGCTGTCGCTCTATTACTCATTGCGTTAAATCAACATATCAGTTTTCTGTACTGGGGCTCTCACTACGAAATCTCAGGCAATGAACATCGTTTCGTGTCGAAACTTGAATGAAAGTAATAGCCGGTTTCGTAGGGCTGCTAGGACTTTGTTTGCTTATCACTTGTATACATACAACTGTCTTGGAAACAAATTTATGATCGAGAGACAAAATGTACTTTGCCTTTTAATTTTACATCACTGAATGTGAACTGTAGAACCAGACGATCAATACAATATGACCCAATATGTTTTTTTTTCTTATTGCTTCATATAGATACATCTCACAGATACCCCAAACAGATACCTCTTGACCTAAATTAGATACATCTCACAGATACCTCAAACAGGCACCTTTTAACTTCAAATGGATACATCTCACAGATATCCCAAACAGGCACCTCTTGTCCAAAATTAAATACATCTCACAGAAATTTGTGTGTTATTTGTTATGCTCAGAATGCACAGAGAATATTAAAAACTAGGATGAGAGCCTGAAGCAAACCAAAAAAAAAAACAAAAAACCATCAATGGGTGAATTTTGTTCTTTAATTATACAATCTGATATCATTTTATCAGCTCTGAAGCTCTTCAATGACATAAATAACGATTTTTAAATGTTTTAAAGCAAAATGTTGTTTATATTTCTAAAGTCCAAGCTTTGATTGACTACACTACAAACAAAAAACAAAAATCTTGTTATTGCAGTGAAAGAAATTAAACCTTCACTTTGTTATGAAAAGAAATAAATAAAAACTGTTTATTTAGCAGAAGTGAAACTTTGACATTTTGAACCGACCAAGCTGGTCTTGGGGGTTGTGTGAGTTGCTGGTCTTGGGGGTTGTGTGAGTTGCTGGTCTTGGGGGTTGTGTGAGTTGCTGGTCTTGGGGGTTGTGTGAGTTGCTGGTCTTGGGGGTTGTGTGAGTTGCTGGTCTTGGGGGTTGTGTGAGTTGCTGGTCTTTAGGGTTGTGTGAGTTGGCGCAGAGTAGGGATTCTTTTACGACAATCTCCAACTTGTTTGTGAGTTCTAAGCAACGACACACGTGCTCATTCTAAACTGCCAATGAACAACTGTTGTGACAGAGTAGAATGACAAGCGAATAGATCCCTTCGTTTCTTTGTTATAAAGGCCTCACGCATCTAATTAGTTTTTTTTTACCTATGTGTCCAGCGGCAAATGAAATAAAGATCACTTTTGTTTTCCTGACAAAACAATCAGTGAGGAGTGTGTGGTCTACCCAACGTCCAAGATTACTGTGAATTCTTTGACTTGTTCTAAAGAATAAAACTGTGCCTACTTGAAATAAAAATATGTACACAAAGGACTTCGCTGATCTATATAAGAAAACTCGCATTACACCTGCTACGCCTATTAATTTGTTTTTATGGCCGGAATATTCTCTCCTTTTTTTTTCAAACTTACACATTGTAACATTTGTAACGAGTCCCCTAACATACATTTTACCCCTTAAGTTATTGTATCTATTACAATGAAATTATATGGTCGGCATTCTTTCTGTCTGGAACTCTTTATTGTTAATCATAATTTTTCTGATAAAAAAATGTTTAAAAGAAATCCATCCATCCATCCATCCATCTATCTATCCATCTATCTATCTATCTATCTACCTACCTACCTACCTACCTACCTACCTACCTACCTACCTACCTACCTATCTATCTATCTATCTATCTACCTACCTACCTACCTACCTACCTACCTATCTATCTATCTATCTATCTACCTACCTACCTACCTACCTACCTACCTATCTATCTACCTATCTACCTACCTACCTACCTACCTACCTACCTACCTATCTAAGTGCTCATCGAGAGAAGTGAGGGGACTGATAAGAAAAGAATAAAACTTCATCGTCTTAATTGTTACAATAGCCCAGAATCTAGAAACGAAACTTTATAATAGGTCTACAAATGTATAAAGAGCGATTGTTTGTGAACATATATTGGTAGTCACACCCTTGGGCGGATAAAACTTTAAATAAGCATAAAATTTACAGTTAAGCTCTCAGACGGATTCTGACAGATTCTGTCTTTTATTTTTCAATATCATCCCAAAGTTCTCCAACAAACTCTAATATGCTAAACAATATATTTTCATCATCGCTAAATAATTAATAGCTTTATCTAGCAGAAAAACAACAAGATTATAATCTCTTGTGTCAACTCATCAAAACCAATGTCTGGCACGTCTACATTCAACAGAGAGACCTTTGTTTACACACTGAAGGACTAAACAAACGTTCAAATTTGTACAGCAACTGACTCACAGACTCACTCTCTTTCCCAAACCCATTTAGATACATAATTAATGGTAGTGAAAATAAGTCGTGAATTTTCTCGGATTTCTAGTTCGGAAGTTGGCAGCTGAGAGTATCGACAATTTAGAAAATTTTCCGACTGTGACATCATCATGATGTGCACTTTTGGTGCGCCTACTCTATACATAGACGGTCAAATGTAGCGCCATATCATTATCTCGCACTAATAATGGGGCGAATGTTACTTTAAAAAAAAAAAAAAGTTACTCATATTTCAGTTTTAAAATTATCTGCCCTTGCTAAGATAAAGTCACAAGTTGAACTCAACATGTTCTCTTGCAGTCACTGGACTACGTCTCCGAGTACAGGAGTCTTGTCTCACTTTAGAATCGAAGTTCTCACGAAAACTCAGCGTCTTAACATTTCTCTGTTGAACTTGCGTGGCCCATACAATCTGCCTTCCTAGACCCAAAGAAGATCTAACGATAATCAAGCTATTTCAGACATCACTGCCCTATAGATGTATGTGCCTCCAATATCTTTTAAACTTCAGTATTGCCCCTTGGTTTATTTCACTTCTTTATTTCACATCTTTCTATCATATTGAAATAGACGCCTAGATAATGCACGCAACTCGATGCTCTGGAAATCACTAGGCTCACGGGGAACTAGTCAAACCACAGATGGATTTTAAAGGGCCCCAGACTTCTAGTAGCCTTTTTGTTTTGTACAACGCGACACTATCAAAGTTGAGAAACTCTGCACTAACCTGTATATAACTGTTTATGTTTTCTTTTTGTATCTTTGGCAAATATTTATATTAACACTAAATAGCCAATGTCACATATCCCATGGCAGAACAATCACCAACACACAAAATACATTGTAACTTGAAAATAGATTGATTTAATAAGTTAATAGACTCGATTACATAGAGAGATGGATTTTTACATACATTCAAAGAAAATCCCCCAGTGGCGCGATTGGGAAAGCTCCATGGACTCCTCTAAATAAAGCTATTATTTTGGCTGATTATTGCCTTGAAGTCGATCTCCGGAATGGTCGAAAACTGGATGAAAATTTTGTCTTGTTTCTAGTTGTGTGTTTAGTATCATTCCTTTACTTCATCTAGTGGTTATAACTCCAGGATTTTAGATTCAAAAGCATTTTCATGTTACTTCAGTATTGTTACTAAAAAGTTACTTATATTTAAGATACATTTTTGTTTTTCAATGAATTCACTCGGATAAAGACATTATACAAATATGATGACTTAATGAACAATTTTATGGCATTATGAAAACGGATTCATTTAATGATTATACATTTAGTTGTTCAGTTGAATACTTGTTTTTGTGGCCACAAAATGTTTCATGTATTCGAATTAAACGAATATCGATCCTAGCATTGCCAGAGAAGTCCACATATCCTTTTGTTTCAGTCTGCTGAAATGATTAGCTTTATCATACCAAAACACGCTATTTTAAAATTTACACTTCGAGATTAGCAAAAATATGTTATATGGACTTACAAAAGTGAAAGAACATCAAAGCTTGTAGACTATCGTAAAAAGCTCAAGAAACTTCCTGTTACTTATTGAAGGGTGGTACAGCCTTAGACAATCCTAAGAAAATGTCTCAGTATTCACTATTAAGGAACTGCAGTGATTTCTGTTTCCATTCAACGAATGTCGACCTCTGCACCGCCAGAGAAAGACAATTATCTAACAATGTGTGCATGTTCAAATTAATTAATCAAAGTTCAACACTTTCTTTGGATTGTGCATCATTCACAGCGAGCCAAAATCAAGGAATATATTTACATACATTAGAAAGTCATTTAAAGAATGTGAACGCCGAAATGTTATAAATGACTTGAAGCTTGTTATGAATAAAACATCTGTATATAGTTTACTAGCTATGTCCAGAGATGTCTCGAGGATTTCCTTATTGATTTGCGAATAGCGTTTAGCACTCACTGTAGAAACATTTTATAAGGGGTTAAGTTAGACCTTTTTTTTTACCTTGTAATCTTATCACCGGGTCACACCCTTGAACCCACACTTGTTCATTAATATAAATCAGCGGTACTCAATCTTTTTTAGCTCGGCGACCCCTTTTACTATTCCTAAATATGTAACGATCCCCCCCCCCCCCCCACAATAAAATTATTTTCATTCATAAGCTTTAGTAAATTTGCTATTGCTAATGGTAAGAAACGTAATCCGCATGTGCATATCTGATAGATGTATGTATTGCATGTGCATCTCTGATAGATGAATGTATTGCATGTGTATCTCTGATAGATGAATGTATTGCATGTGCATCTCTGATAGATGTATGTATTGCATGTGCATATCTGATAGATGTATGTATTGCATGTGCATATCTGATAGATGTATGTATTGCCAAAGGTTTATATTTATTCACAAAACAATATACAATAGCCGTATATTCTTGAAATAGATATTTCTCTATAGAATTAAATTCCAAATAAATGAAATTTGGTCTTCATGACGTACATTTATCCACTTTTCTATTTGGTATCCACCCTATTCATGTTCCATACAATTTGAAAAGCATGACAAAACATTGATTGTGATCAAGGTAATGGTAAACTACATTGCTACAATTATTGCGACAGTCTGACAATGTTTCTGTTTCACCACATGAGGAATTTTCGGGACAGTCTTTGCAAGATCACAAAGAATGTCATCTCCTGCATAGTCTTTTTCTGTATTTAGCTATATTTAATAGCTAACAGACTGGAAAACCAAGTTTCGGAAAAATATAACATTAAAAAAAAAAGTGCAACACAGACAAGTCGTGTTATAACTGCAAACATTAACGAGGAATCTTTTGTCGCTACATCTCTATTAATGATTTTAACAAACTTTTTCTTTCTCTGGAAAATCTTCAAAGCTCTGATGTTAGGTGTCAAAATAACGTTGCAGTTACATAGATTCGTTTTATAAAACTTCTTTACAAATGATGCCCTGTGAATTTTCAATTCATGCTTGGACTATGAACATGAAATAAGTCCACAGAATAGTATCTGTTATTGTTATTCTTTTGTGATAGATCCATTGCCATGGGTTGCTCCATGATGGAAATATTAAAGTTTGATCACGTGGACTATTAAACAACAACCCATTACTAACTATAAACAAAATCGCGTTTCAAATTCGTCACGACTTTGCTATAGAAATATTATCTATGATTCCGCAACGTTGCGTTATGGATTATTAATTAATTTAGACTGTTAAATATATATATATATATATATGATGCGACGATTAAATTGTTTGAAATCATTCTGATTTTATTTTCATTGCTTGAAAAAAAATGTAAAAAAAAGTAACTTCCAATGGAAAAATTTTGTACAATATTAAGTTTCACGCATTAGAATAGACCCCAAAAATCCATGTTTTCGATGGTCTTAGGCGACCCCCGGCATATTGCCATTCGACCCCAATAGGGGTGCGACCCACAGTGTGAGAACCCCTGATATCAATGCCTAAAAGAAAGATTGGATGAAAGATACTCTTACTTGGATGAAAGATACTCTTACTTGGATAAAAGATACTCTTATTAAATTGGAACACGATCTCCACCATGTAAAGAGAAATCAGTTACTCCAGAAGCTACCTGGGCACACATCCGCCTCTTGTCACTTAGGATGCGCTTCTTTCTAGTGTTGACTTCCGGCTACAGAAAATGTTTTCGTTCGTAACCTTTTGTTTCTTTCTTGTCAAAATTGTAGGTGCATTTATTTCAAGACACTTTTGTAGTAGTAACAAATATGATTTCATTTATTTGGATAACTTTTTTATTGTCCTATCGAGTTGGAACAAAAATCTCGTGCAGCGTGACAACAAATTATATTAACATTCCAGAAAGATAAAGATCCCTTGATTCATTATTGAATTCATTAAAAAACATATTTGCCAATTAAGACCAGCTTTCCAGTTGTGAAGGGAACTAACATTTATATGTTTTCTTAATACTAATTACCAGTGATAGTTTTGTCTTTTTCATATGGCCGCCCCCATGCAAGTGTAAGACACACTCCTTCTTTTATTTTGTCTCTAGAGTTTGTGTTAAATAAATATGTTTAGCATTTGATATGAATTAGTATTTGATATGAATTAGTATTTGATATGAATTAGTATTTGATATGAATTAGTATTTGATATGAATTAGTATTTGATATGAATTAGTATTTGATATGAATTAGTATTTGATATGAATTAGTATTTGATATGAATTAGTATTTGATATGAATTAGTATTTGATATGAATTAGTATTTGATATGAATTAGTATTTGATATGAATTAGTATTTGATATGAATTAGTATTTAATATGAATTTTTTATACATTTAGTATTAATTACACTTTAAAATCGGGTAAAGGGTAGCCTATTGGGTTTTAGTGAGAACAAAAATGAAACCTTTTGTTTCCCACCTGCCATTTTGTGTTCACTTTTAATTTCAGATGCACCACATAAAATCTTATTCTCATTTCATCCTTTCAAGTTTGGTCCTTTGGATTTATTTAGTCCAATGCTCTATACTCACGTATATATAATTCAGACATAATTAACACACTTGCAGTAGATGACAATATAAAAGCCTTCATTCTTTTTACTTCAAACTTCTCACTAATGTCAAACTTCTCACTAATGTCACATCTTCCTAACATGTTCGACTTCACTTTTGTGGGAAACAAAATAGTCTAACAAGACGTTTTGATTCAGCGTTAGCTCACACATTTTTGTCTGTTTGTGTATCTACCACAATTCTACCTAATAGTTTACAGACTTTTCAATGGCTTAAAAAGGATTAAAAAGTTGGAAACTAAATGGAAACAAGGTGAGCGGACATTATTTATATCTTTGGAAAAAAAAAAAACCTTCTTGGCAACACAGTAAATAAAATATAGTGCAACCGTTAAAATTTTTCAAAATAGAATCATTATTTAATTAAATTTAGTTTTTACATTTTTTTTTTATGCAATGTATGTATTTGTATTTAGTAACGAGTTGAATAACTAAAAGACTTAAACATTTGGCGCAACTAAAAAATAATTAGCTGGGCTGTTGTTTGTAGTATACTCAGTTGTAGAAAGCTCGCTGGCAAGACACCTTGCAATATGGAAAATGTTTATAAAATAAGTATAATGAGAAATTTAAAAAGAAGGAATTGATTACATTTTTTTGATTACTTGTTTAATACGAAAGGACGAAAAAATTACTACAAATTAATTAAAAGTTTCCACAATAATATAAATATAATATATAAGATAATATATATATATACATATATGTGTGTATATATGCTATTTATTTAATATAGGCTATATAGTTATTGTCGCGTAGTTATCCTAACTCTGTTTTTTATGTCCTCTACTCGTACTACTTGTACGGGGCGAGAGTGCCTTTTATTTGTGTTTTGAATTGTTTTGCTACGTCACTAAGTCCGGTGACATCTATTGGTCATTCTTTGTCATGAGGCAGTTCACCCTCTGAGTTTGGCTAAAACGGACGGTGTGTTGGTCCGTAAAAGGTTATTATATCTGTAGTCTGTACTAGTTTTCTTGGACTTATTATTCAGTAGGATTGTTGGACCCCTGTTTAGGGTGAGTTATTCTTTTGTGATATCTCTTATTGTATGTTGTATGAGGTTGTCACTATTTCTAGTTTTAGAGTAGAAGTTAAGTTTTGTGTTTATTTCATTTATAGGGTGCCAGTGTTGGAGTTGTATGTATACTGAGCTTGAATCTATGCTAGTGTGGGCGTCGCTTGCCGTGTCAGAAATATATATTACAGTTTTCAGTGTCATTGTCAAATTGGCGATCCTCTGAGGTTTAACTTTACTATTACCGAGGTTGGCAGTTTTGTGACGCCAGTCGGTCAGAGTCTGGTGGACTATTAAACCAAGGTGACAAGTTGATAGCAGTAGCAAAGGTGCTTTAATTAATTATTGAATAATATCTTTATATATATACATATGATATAAATATCTAATATAAATATTGTCTATTTATCATCCTCATTGTACATACACATATATCAGTTTCATACAATTAAATTCATTTATTTTTGTTGTTATTTAAACTATTCACATAGTTGGTTTCTCTATGTACGACTGTGTGTGAGCGATGTTCTTGTCAGGTTGAACCTCGGGACCTTAATGGTCTACAGCTAGTTAACACACAAATAAATCCTAAACCTGACAGGTATATATTTAATAAATAGGAAACACGTACACAATAGTACACATACAATCCTTGTAAATGAGTTTTTTTTTAGGTTTGTATATTATTAAAAAGTAAAACGCACTCTAACATTGATTTGTTAATTTTTAATTTCGACATCGGAAAATAGATCTATATGCTGAAACTCAGACTATTTCTTTGTTAAATAACATTCATAATTATTTATGATCTGATTAGTTAGAATTAAATTTAAAAAAACACACAAAACAAAAACTTTATCTTTAACATAAGAGACTTGCGAAATGTCGGCCTTGTCCACCAATTATTTAGTAGACACAAACCGCTGGTTATTATTCAGACCGAGATCTAGATCACTAATTATTATAATGTAGAGTTAAATAAATTATTAGATGTTGACATTGATCATAATTAAAAAGCGATACTTTAATAAAAGAATTAAACTGATTTAGTTAATCAATTCTTTAGTGAACTTCCTTTTGAGATTGACAACAAGAAAACTACAAATTAAATAAAAACAACAAAGATTAAGGAATAATTTAACTGACGTCTTTATTATCTGACACAGATGAAATAGATTGATTTTGGGGGTTTTTAAAATAAAATAATTCTTGGTTAAATAAAACTTGTCCATCTAAAAGACGTGCTTTTTGAGTTCTGTGGAGCTTTGGATGAATCTGCTTAGACACTTCACTCTGTTGAAGAAATACACAAGTTTTAAACTAGCCACATAGAAATGGGTTTATATTAATGATTCACCTAACTAGCTGTGTCTCTCTCACACACACACACATTTTATAGTAATGATATACCAGAGTTAACAATATCCACACCGAAACACACATGCACCTACTTCCTTTCACACGCTATCAAACACACACACACACACATTAATTTTACTGACTTATTCTAGACGGCAGCTTTGTCTATATTTCTGTGTACTAAGGCTTTTCGTTCAAAAGCGAATTGCACACTTTATTGTTATAAGTTATAGATAAGATAAACACCATTTCTTGGTTCCATCAAGCAGTGCAAACACAACATCAGCTCAAGGAATCAATCTTTACAATAAAAAAAAAAAAAGCAAAATATAAAAATACTTTAAAAAAACAACAACACAAAGCTAATCCAAGGGAAAGAACTCGACACTTACTACTATATATCTCAATAATGTAGAAGTTATTTCCTTATTCAATACCACATAAAATAATGAAATACCAAAAGTTAATTAAGTTTTTAATTGATTCATGTAACTTAATCAATTAATTATTGGTAATTCATTATTTTATTTGAGATATTTTTTTAGATACATAGTAGTAAGTGTTTCAACTTGATCCGAATGGGTGTGTGAGAAATAAATGTGTACACTTATCTAAGGATCTAAGGGGACAAAACCAGGGGCGGACTGGGTATCAAAATCGGCCCGGGCATCACCATATAAACCGGCCCACAAATGGCATGTCATATATTTTCGGTGGGGGGGGGGGAATTTTTACCCCACTCCGCAATTATATATATACAAATATATATATTTGTGTGTGTGTATATGTAATTAATCTTCATTACATTCTGATCTTTCATTCTTTCCAAGTTTTTTCTACCATAGAATAATCTCTTCCTATAATTAGTGGAAAGACAGCACACACCGCCAAGGGCAAGGAGTCCGGGGGAGCGCTGTGAGCCCTCCCCAGTGGGGTACGGGGCGAAGCCCCGGAACCAAGAATTATTTCCGTTACTTTAAGCTTTAAAAAATGCATATTTTGAGGTATCTACAGTGCAATTAGCCTGCTACTCTTTCGCTAAAAAAATTCAAAAACCAAATCTGCTATTCAATGGAGTCCAGCGACTGGTAGAAATTGGTAACTATAGTTTTGCTTTTGCTTTTGTATTGGAGAGGGGAGGGAAACCACAAAACCTTTTGGCTATGCTCATGAAATTTGGTGACTGTAGTTTGCTTAATTTGGCTGCACTGGGGCAGTAAGTAAAGTTTCCCTTTCAGACAATGAGGTCTGAGGCAAGTGATGGTTTGAAGACCCTCTCCTCCCGGCTACGCCCATGTGTTATATTATAGGTGTAAGTCTAATTCTCTACAAAATATATAATGTTTGATAACGCATCGAAAACTGGATGTATGCATTCGTAGGATAACATAATGTATTCTATTTATACATGTATTAGTCTGAAAACTATAAACACTACAATAGCAGCCTAATGAGTTTGAAGCTTTTTGGTATTACTTATAGATAACAGACGTTTCTTCAAAAAATAAGATTGTCACGTCTTACGCATTTCATGTGTCAATCTAGTCATGCATGTTGACCTCTGACTTAAAATATGCTAAATTATTGGTTTTCCTGTCTGACTCATACAACCCATTCCATTAAAAGATAAGAGAAAGCAGAACGGATATAGAGGCACTTATTAATGTGAAAAGCTCTTGCTTCCTCCTAGTACATTATCAAAAACGTGATTTGTATATGAATATACCATGACACATTATTTAAAATATAAATCTCCTTTCATTAAATATCGGATGTGACAGCGCTATATAAATTATTGTAAGTATTGCAAGAATTTTCATCATTAATGACATCATACTAAGCATAAGTTTGCCATTAATTATAATAGTATAAAAATGTGACAGGAATGTGTTCAATCTCCGGCGTCTACTATACCATACAAGAACAAAGGAGATGGTCATAACGGAGCTTCTCTATGCTAGCTCACAATGAACATGACCTCCAGAACGCGGTAAACGAATTTGAATACGCTGCCGCCTCTTGAGGTCTATCTATAACCCTCGTGAAAACAGAAGTCATGTTCCAGAAGTCACCTAATGAAACATACTCAGCCCCAAGGATCACAGTAAACGGACAGCCCCTTAACGTGGAAGACCACTTCACATATTTAGGTAGTATAGTGTCAAATGACGCCTCACTTTCAAGGGAAGTTGATAACCGTCTGGCCAGGGCTAGTAGTGATTTTGGACGCCTTCTGGCGAGAGTTTGGAAGAACAAATCGCTCCGCCTGCCTACAAAAATCAATGTCTACCAGGCGGTGGTTCTCTCAACCCTACTATATGGCCCTGAGACTATATAAAAAACAACTAAGACTTCTTGAGCGCTTTTCCCAAAGATGCTTGCGCTCCATTATGGACATACGTTGGCAGGACCGCACTACAAACAGCGATGTCCTTGCGAACGCCGGTATGGACAGTATAGAGGGACTTCTTATGGTCCGACAGCTACGCTGGGCAGGGCTCGTATCCCGTATCCCGTATGGGAGACGAACGTATGCCAAAGGCAGTCTTTTTTGGTGAGCTAAAAGGTGGTCGACGTAACAGAGGATCCCCACGGAAACGCTTCAAAGACCAGCTTAGGCGTCAACTTTCCTTGGCTGACATAGAAGAGAGCACCTGGCTGCATGCGGCGTCGGAATGAGACAGCTGGAGGTCACTCACGAAGGCCGCGGGATACACATTTGAGACCAAAAGAAAATCTGCTACTGAGGACAAACGCAGACGACGAAAAGAAAATCTTAATCGACCACCTGCGGATAATGGTTATGCTTGCAATGGATGTGGCAAAATATGTAGGTCATAGCTGGGGCTGCGCAGCCACGGGAAATACTGTATTCCTCCCTAATCTTCGGACTCGAAGACAAGTCATATTATTATTATTATAAAAATTTATTTAGATCTAGATTTATTTTTTAATTAAATCATTTTTTTGTAAACCTTAAGTGTAGTATTTTTAGAACAATGTTATTAAAAATAAACAAAAAGAAACTTACTTTTTCTTTTCAAATCGCAGAAAGTAGAGCTTTATACCCATATTGAGCTGTTAATAAGTTGGGTGGTTTGCAATTTCGCGACTGTGTGTATGTGTTAAAGTTAATTTCTATTAAGTTTTGTTAAAGAGCTCCTATCTTTTTTTAATTATTTTTTTTTTGCAGCGTTATTATCAATGTTTTCCAACTTAACCTCTCTCAGCCCTCTTTTTGGTTAAATTTTATTGGAACCATTAAAAGACGGGGGAGGGAAGGAGCAAAAAAAAAATGGGAGTGCCATCAAAGCCCATGCCGACCAGCAAAATGATTAGGCCAAAAGCAACCTCGAAGACATCAAAGCAGTCCGTGCCGCTCGTGCATAGCAGAAAGTACGGTCTAAAGTTTTGCAAATGATAACACGTACAGTGTATAGTGTTTTTCTTTTGTTTTTTGTATTTTTATATTCTTGTTGAATTTCAAACAAAATTAATTGTAATAAGAATTAAAAAAAAAAAACCCAATAAAAACGTGTTTGGGCCTTTGTGTCTTGCAGCTGTCACTTTTTTTTTTGTCTGCATTGAATTTTTTTTTCTTTGGTCGCGACCAGACCGGCCCATTTGGTACCGGCCCACCGGGCATTTGCCCGTTAGCCCATATAGCCAGTCCGCCCATGGACAAAACCCTATATATTTAGCGATATATGTAAATACTGAAGGATTAATTTCCTTTGTTGGCATCAAATAAAATAATAAATAACATTATTTAATCGACTAATAGGTTGATTTTTTAATTGATTTATGTATTGTCCTTGCAAATGAATAATTGTGCAAGGTTTCCACTTAATCTGAGAATGGGTGTAGAAGAAATAATGTGTTCATATTTTTACCAGACGGACAGACAGAGTGAGTTGATATAAGCTTTGTAATAATTGTTAAAAACTTTTTTTAAAATATGCATACTAAACTCATAAAAAGTCATCATAGTCTAAACTTTTATATTCTAATAAACTGGAATCTAAATCTGCTCCCGAAGTGGTCCACTCAAGCAGGTTTCAATATCTTAGCATGAATATCAGAGACTATGAACTACAAACTATCAACAGTACAGCCCTATCTCAACAAATATAAAAAGTAAAGGAGTGTGTGTTCCGAAAGTGTTACCGATACTATTGTATTGTTAGTCGGACTGACGACATGATACCTCAGAAATCAGAATAAGGAGATTTATTAATGTTAGTATTTTTACATTGTTAACATTCATATGTATTCAATAAAGAGATAGTTATGAATATATAGTTCAATGTGAACCTAGCCTAACTGATGTTATTGAATGCTTATCTGATTGATTGAATTATTTTGTAGAGAGCTAATCTCTCAGGTCCGCCCCAATGAAGAAACATTTTCCTTTGGTTGAATTTAGTGCATTCTACACTACACTTCATTTTGTATAATATGATACCTTCATCTACACCTATCCCTTAATCTGTTGCACCATTGGGGCACCACACAAGATCTGTTGACCGTCTTCCCCCATTACTCTCTGTATTTTGCCTAGGATAGTATCTTTCAATGACTGGCCAGTCCATTCTTTTATCTTGTAGTTCCATCACTTTCTCTGTCTACCTAATGTATTAATCTTGTTTCTAATCTCTTCATTTGTGATTCGGTCTTTGTAAGCGATACCTAGGATCTTTCTGTAGCATCTCAATTCTATTGTTGGGATCCTCCTTTCAAGGTCTGCGGACAGCGTCCAACATTAGCAAGCAATTAAGAATGTGGCCGTGACCAGGAAGCACCTCTGATTTTAGTGTTGAGAGTTATGCCTTTGTCTTTAAAGATTTTTTGAAATTGGTACAGAACGACTCCATTGACTAATATTAGTGTGTCGCTAGCACAATGACTAAGCGGACCCTAACCCAGAAATGTATTACTTTCGAGCGAGGAAATACTTACATCTAAGACACCAGATCTCAAGGTGGTGAAGATACACTTTGATTCAGAGACAGTCATAGAAACATTATTACGATAAGGGGACAGCAGTATCTTATCCATATTTAATAGATAATAGATCTATATGAATATCTCTTATAAAAATTAACACCGTTTAACTAATCCTTTTATAACTTGGCTCTTACACTCATATGCGTAGGTCTTAGGACATTTCAAGTTACCCTTGCACATCCGGAGAGCCTTAAATGATTAAAAAACAAATAAATTTAATTTTTAGATAAACTTTTATTAAATGCTTTTCTTTGAAGAATTATCGTTTAAAATAATGTTTCTGAGCTAAACCGTAACAGCAGCTAGAAACAGAATTAAGCGAGTCTTTAGTAAGATGTGTTTTGGTGAGAAGGACCAGAGCATTGGCAAATAGAGCAATACGTTAGCCTTTATCAGTGGTTCTAAAAATGAGAAAATGCGGTGCCTAGGAGACGACATTACTGTCTGATATCAGACACCGGCGAAGTGCAGAGCTGGTAATGCGATAACTCTTGGTGGATAGAGCGAAAGAAAAAAAAAAGAGTTCTCGGTCAGTTGGTTGCCAGGGAACAGTGATCAGGGCAAAGCGAAAGTACGTTATCTTCATAATACCAAGGAGTATACAAGGCTTAAACGTATCGTAAAATATTTTTAACATACTTTGTGAACCTTTGTCCCAACAACTAGAAGTACCAAAAAAAAAAGAATAATTCTGACACCAGCACCAGATGTAGGGACAATTTAACTCTTGTATTACAAGTGTAAGTGTGGAACCAGAATGATGACTAAAACATACAGTATTGACATAGATAGTGGACAGTGAAGTCCATCTGGACCGCACTGTGCTCATTACCCACACTGTGATGTATGTCAGATATAAATCGTCCTGAACGGAGCGAGGATCGAATCCAAAAAAAAAATGGTCCGAAAGTTCAAACAAATCAATAGTGAGGGGCATTGTGATTTTATGTTCGTGAATACAATTCTTAGTTCGAATTCTTATCTTATAGAATTATGCTCAGGCTTCTTACTAGGAGAGAAATATATATATAATTATGTTCAGACATCGTCTTCAGTTCCAAAAATGAATGATGCGTGAATTATTTCATATGACCATGTTAACCCAGTTAAGATTTGCAATTTTTGCTTTATCTGATGCAAAGCCTTTGTCTGCTGCGTGTATTTGTCTGTGTTAAGTTTCCTCTTCGCCTTCTGCACCTGTCTGCGAAATGGGCTTTTCGTTGGGCCTCTCTTCAGATGACTCGTTCAGAGACCATCTGCTGCTTTCCCGTATGCCAGTGAAGGCAAGATGGCGCCTGAGTTCATCGTTATATCGCTTCGGGGGGAGGGGCAGCTCTTTTTACGCCGTGCCCCTATGAACTCACAACAAAAAATCCCCCCTACTAATTGTAACGTTTTTAAATAAGTAAATTGATATTTTATCTGAACTCTGTCACAAACTTAAGAACCTGGTGTGCACAATGGATTAGTTACTGTGACATATTTTGTGAACCCATTTTTTCTTTACACATGAAGCAACATTTTTATAGGTCTGATTCCCGGAAATGATGTTTCCATTCTATTTTAGCATTTACTATGACTTATTCTCCGAGTAGAATTTTAGTCAAAGGCAACCCAGCTCTTTTTTAACTCTTTAATTACATTTCAATTTGTCCAGTTTAACTTTATACCAATTAGTGACCATCTGTGTACACAATGAAAACAAAAATACGAAAATAAGAAAAAAGTATGTCTGCTGTGAATAAAAAGCAACAAGATTTGTGTGAACTAGCTTTGACTGACTGTTATTAAACGTGTTCTGTCTATGTTATTACAGTAAACATGTAAGGCCTTACTTTAATAACATGGGATAATGAAATAGGAGACAGAAATGTATTAGGATACAATTTCATTATGTCAAGGGTGACGCGACCGAAGCAGACGACAAGTCATCAGCTGTTGGATCAATATCGAGGAACATGTCTTTTAAAGTTGGTCAATAGAAAAGTTTGTTACCCAAATTAGATTTAAACATGGCGGAATGTTGTTTGAATAACAGATGCGGCGAATTGTACGATTGTGTTAGTAAGTAAATTGTAAGTTACTGCTAGTCATACGAATAGAGCAATTATTGGAGAGCTAAAAAAAAGACAATCATAATATCAATATAGGCCTGAAAGACTCAAACACAAATTAAAAAAAAAATCTAACACTGCCGGCTATTCCGTATTTAGGCAGTGGCGTAGCATCCATGGCGCGAAAGGGTTCAATGAAATCGGGCCCACGACCAATAGGGGCGCACAGCTTTGGCGTAGCAACCATGGCGCGAAAAAGCTCAAAACGCTAGGGCCCATGACTTATGGCCAGTTAGGGCCCATGACTTATGGCCAGTTAGGGCCCATGACTTATGGCCAGTTAGGGCCCACATTAGAACTTAGGTAGAACATTTGTTTGTTTATTTGAAACACTTTGACGTCGTTTAACTCTGTTAAGAAGTTGTAAAAACATTGACTTTTAAGACACTATTACTTATATGCAGTCCAAACTGAATCAAACGTCATGGCATAATTACTTATTTTTTTAAAAAGTTACGATCTTAACATTGGAATGTCTTTACATTTAGATTACTCATTTTTTGTCACACTCTAAATTTGTGTTATTGGCTGGAGAGGGCCCACCGAGATGTTCTTGAACCCGGGCCCACGGGTACCTTACTACGCCACTGCTAGTGTGATACCGATATTTACTTGTGTAGCAGGCAATGGTAACGCCATATAGATCTAACGTCTCTGGCCGTCACCTAAATTAAGATTTAACGTAAAACTGATAGTACAATATTTAAACTACATGCTTACATATTACTTCCTAATGAGTCTTAAAACAAATAGATATTAATTACTAATAACTTTTTAGCCCGTGCTTTTAGAATGTGCGCTTATTAAACTGTCTCTAATTCAGTCACAAGAAGCACTCGAACTTGATTTCCAACATCAATTCGGTCCAATAACAAGCCGTATTTATGCCATCTCCCATTTAGCTGAGCCTGTCTTTATGGTTTCTTAAGTTATGTCTAATTCATTCTCTAATTTTTGTGCTATCACTCAGACTGCTTTCACATTTGAAAAATTGTTAAGCTCCTATTAAGAGTTATAAGACATATGCGAGTCCGCACAGCTTTTCAGACACACTTGAAAGAACTGGATATCGCTTTAGTAAACCGTTAAAACGTTTATTTACAGGGAAAATGGTCGTCGAGTCTTCTACTCAATGAGTCTCTATTCTGCTCTCCCTTAAATCCGGCCCTTCTGCGATAATTTACAATCAAAGCAAAAGGTCCTGCCTACTAACCCTTGTCTGAATAGATCCGACGTGAACATTACCTATATGATTTTATAGTTTAAGACTTTAAACAAAAAGATAGCAACATTACGTGCTTCTTTTCACGCTTATACCTAGGATGGACGAACAAAGATAGACTTGAATAATAAATAGAACTGCCTAGAATGAATCTTGTTTTAAGAAGCATACATAACTGACATTGGGTTACATGCCAAACTTTCGAACGACAAAGAAGCGCTGACAAAATGGTGTCTTTAAAATAGCGCCGACAAAAAAAATAATGCGAATGTATCTCATATCAAATATGCCTTGATTTAAAAATCATACTTATGTGGAGGCGGCAGAGGTTTGAATTCTGAGTTTTCCTTCTCCCTCGGGCAGGAGGAACTCGTTAGCTTTAAGTGGCAGCCAACCTTTTGTCCTACACCCAAAGCTCCTGAACGTTATCACCGACAGCATTCGGGGTGGGATGGGGCTGGGGGCGAGAGACAGCGGGTAGATTGGTCATCAGGTCATATGGTGAAAATTTGCAAAATCACTAACTCAGATTTGACAATATGTTTCAGAAGAGAAAAGAAATAAAATAGATTCTAGAAACAACATTTTAGACACATGCAGATTAGGTATTATAAAAGACTAAAGACTGCAGCATTTATTTCAAAATAAATTGCTTCAAATATTTGAATGGCTGGTTGTTGAGCATCTCGCTAATGACACACATGTCCTGGGTTCGATCCTTATACTAAACAATATTTGTCAAGGACAAATGAAATACAGATGTTAAATGTTTTCTTGGAGGTTCAGCGAGTGCCGATTTAAAATATTCCGACAGCGGATTCCAGCGGTGGTTGATTTTGAAACCACTACGCTGCCAATGCCCACACATTCTCATCGTATCACCTCAGAACCATCCATTCGATGTTTTTTTGTGTTTCTTATCGGCTTGAAAGTCTAACCTACAAGAGTACAAAAGAGAGTTAGTTTGATACCAGCCCTTGAAGGCTAGAGTGGTTCTCACTACTTGGACTAATACAATGTACAAAGCTAATATCAGAGATGACGAGAAAGTAAAGAAACACAATAAATAATTCTATAAAATATTATCTCACACTCCGGACACATTTGAAACATATTTGAAATTGATATATTGATATAGGACTAGGCGTTAACCATCAACATTGAAAATCATTAAAAAGAAGTAAGTTGATGTTTATTAATATATCAGGTTGGCAAACGTTTCGAACGACATTAGGGCCTTTAATATGTAAAAAAAAATTTGTGATAATAATAATATGAAGTGTTCTCTTTAATCTATGTGATTCCAGAATTAGAATATAGTAAGTGTTAGAAGAATGACTTCCGGTGATTTAGTTTACTATATAAAAAAAAAATCACTAAAGATAAACACTACGTTCAAAATATTTCTTAGTCATAATTTTGGTAACAGTGCGATAGACATAGCCAGATTTTTATAACAACAAAATCTGATTTACCAACTTAAAAAAAAAGAGCATTTACATAGATAATGTTCTAACTAGTTTATATATGTAATTAAAAACCCATTAAGCACTTTTGTTCAAAAACGAATTATAGTAGTGTCTATGGTCGTATATGTAGATATAGTTTATAGCCATAGGTCACAAAGTCTGGGTCAAATTTTACATGTTTACTACGTGTACAATTAATTTTTATTGTAATAGGAACAATGATTCTAGAATTCTATTGTGAAGAAAAATTTGAAACAATCATTTTTTTTTATGGCTTTAAGAATAATTGGATGTTATTTAGGATTTAATTAGTTAAAAAAATTAATAACTTGCAGAGCTGAAAGTTTTATGCATATTTTTCAATTAGTCATAAATACACCATTGCTTGTAATTTTTAATGGCTTCATTCTCCATTAATATATATATATATATATATATATATATATATATAAATATATATATATATATATATATTTAGACTCACTCACTCACAGACTTAACTTCTATCACCCATTATAGGCCTATAGGCTACCTAAGTAATAAATGACACTCTCAAAACTGTATTGACTCTTATATTAATCGCTTATTTAACTCATATTAATAGTATACAATGTAAAAGGAAATTGTCAAATGTGATGAAAAGAGAAAAAATATATATTATCCAAGCGGGCTTTATCATTCAAACATCGTGAATGTCATAAAATAAGTTTATACCGGAAGTACCACATCTCACATTTTGGAGTTGAACGAAACTTATGCTTAGTTACCCTTAGTGTTGGCAGTCCTGTATATATATAGTCTATGGTTTTATTGTCTAGAATATTGTTTATGTGTGTGTTAACGTAATATTAGTTCCCGCAGGAGAGACAGCTTTTGGGTTAGCTGATAGTCTGTTTCCCCGTTTTAACGGTACGTAAGTACGTAGGTTATTTAAGTAGGCTGATCGGTACTGGTTTCGCTATTGAAAAGTTCTTTAATGCAGCGGCCTTCTCGCCCTTGGGCCGTGTCTTTAGCTAGCACTGTTTGAGGTGTATGAAGTTGCTGTTCTGTAGGGCGCCGAGATGGAGTGTGCGTGTGGAAGTTGCGTTATTGTTATTTGAACAATTATTAATGTCCTGTTCACCACCATGAAGTTGATACATATACAATATCTTGTTACTTTACAATTATCATATTATGTACTATTAAACATTGTTTGTTTTGATCGATTGTTGTTTGGTCGATGATTTAGTTCGATCTTATCTTCGATAACATTTATTCGTATTTATTCGTTATCTCGTGGTTCATATGCTAGTATTCTTTATTTTGGTTTAAACTGTTTAGGTTAGGCGGGGAGGGACTTAAATTCTGCCAAGTCACTGGTTTTCCTGGCTAGCTCAGGCAATCCATTCAATGCTCTAATAGCATAGTACGCTGTCATAGATGCAGCTTTGAAATCGACAAAATCTAGCTAAAGCAAGAGGCAGAAGTGTTGCTAGATCTCTAGACACATTATAAAAACAAAGTTTGTAGTATCCCCTTATACGATACATCCAGAGTAAGCAAATCGTAATGAAGAATGTAAATTTAGCGTCAAGTATTTTTTGTATATATTAGTTTCAATGGACTATCTATCTATCTATCTATCTATCTATCTATCTATCTATCTATCTATCTATCAATCTATTTATCTCTTTCTTTCTTTCTTTCCTTTTTTACTTCTTACTTTCTGCATTTCTTTCTTTCTCATTCGGTCTTTCTCTCGATACATACTTCTTTCTATATTTCTTTCTGTTTTTCTTCCTATCTTTCTAACTTTCATTTTAACTTTCTCTCTTTCTTTTTTTATATCTTACTATCTTTCTTTCTATCTTTTCTGTCGTTCTTTCTCTCTTTCTTTCTTCAATCTAGTTTGTTTCTCAGCGCCATCTCCATTGATACTCACTGACCTCCCCCACCCCCACGTTGTGTATGTGAAATGAAGCCACCCGCTCACCCTTCGAAGCTTTATTTAGTGGGCGTCTCTACCTACGAGTGGGTTTGTTAAGTCTCAAAGAAGGGAGGGAGTTTCCTCAAGAGCTACACTTAATTAAAAGTTGAGCCACGCACATAAAGCATGGTCCCCCCCCCCCCCCAAACTATAATGTGGACATCCGTTATTGATAGATTGACCACGACATATAGAGGACTCACACTTGGACAAAAGATACTTTTTTTTTCACGTCCAGGCTTGTTTAAAAGCTGATAGCATGAAGTCAACATTGTCTTGTTCCGTTTCTTTTCAAAACGAATGCTATTTTCAGATTCTTTCCTTCCCGAAACTCCACTTCCTCTTTCTAAATATAGATTACGATGTATAAATAATATTTTACCTTCAGAAAGTTCGTTTAGAGGGGGGTGCGGTTGAATTGTAAAGCCCTTGGCTTCCGAACCGATGGGTCACGGGTTCAAATCTTAGTGAAGACTGGAATTATGATTTCAGGATTTTTAGGACGCACCTGAGTCCTCTCAATACAATGAGTACCTGACATTAGTTAGGGAAAGTAGAAGGGTTGTTCGTTGTCCTGGGCACATAAAACCCTCGTTAACCGAAGTGCATAAAAACAAAATGGTCTTTATATCATGTACCCTAAACATCACTTGGTTTGACAAGGTTACTTTAACTTTTTTTAAATGTATATTTCTAGAGCCTATACAATACATTCAAGTCTCCAATGAAAGGAGCCAATATTAAGGTGCAGTATCGATATCAAAGGGTAATTGAAAATTAAAAGAATACTTTACGTCCTGAAACGTTTTGATAGCTCTTGAAACATTTTAATTAATAAGACAATTATTTTTATTTCTAAAACACTCGTGAAAAAAATTATTATCTAGGACCTCGACACAGAGTAATTTTCTGGAATTATATTCATACATGAATTCTCCTCTGCCGCTGTTGGGAAACAGGTCATGTCTCACAGGACATGCGTGACGCAATTATAGTCACAATATACAAGAACAAAGGGGATCGGAGTGACTGCAACAATTACAAGGGTATCTCTCTCCTCAGTATAGTGGGCAAGATCTTTGCTAGAGTGGCACTATCCAGGCTGCAAGTGATAGCTTCTAGAGTCTACCCAGAGTCTCAGTGTGGATTCAGGAGTGGTAGATCCACTATAGACATGATATCTTCTCTACGACTACAGCAGGAGAAATTCAGAGAGAGAGACAGACCCCTTTACATCGTTTTTGTTGATCTGACTAAAGCTTTTGACATGGTCAGCAGAAGTGGCCTTTTCAAACTCCTGAGGAAAATAGGTTGCCCTACCAAACTACTGAAGTTCATTGAGTGTTTTCACGAGGAAACTAAATGTACTGTCAAATTCAATGGAGCCCAATCAGCACCTTTTGAGGTTTGCAGTGGTGTCAAGCAGGGATGTGTGCTCGCACCTACTCTGTTTGGCATATTCTTCCCCTGTCTACTGCATTATGCGTACAACGACATAAACAAAAGTGTGTTTCTCCATACAAGATCCTCTGGAAAACTATTTAATCTATCAAGGCTGCGGGCGAAAACCAAGGTTAGGAAGCTACTCGTCAGGGAACTCCTGTATGCTTATGATGCAGCTATTGTGGCTGATTCTGATATTCAGCTACAGCCCCTGGTTGACAAACTATCTGCTGCTTGTTAGAAGTTCGGCTTAAACATCAGTCAAAGCAAGACTAAGATACTTGTCCAAAACGCAAACACTGCACCTCAAGTAAGCATTAATGGCCAACCACTAGAAATTGTTGATCACTTTTGTTACCTTGGCTACATCATATCCAACAACACTATACTGGATAAAGACATAAACAACAGGATAGCCAAGGCAATGGCCACCATGTCACGGCTGCAGAAAAGAGTCTGGGACAACATATTGCTGACTTGCAGTACTAAAGCCCTAGTCTACCGGACCTGTGTGTTGAGCACCTTGCTGTACGGAAGTGAAACATGGTCAACCTACTCATGGCAGGAAAAAAAGCTGAATGTTTTCCACCTTCGATGCCTAAGGCGGATCTTTAAAATAAAGTGGCAAGATAAGATAACCAATGAGGAAGGGCTACAAAGAGCAGGGTGCCAGGACATCCGCTCTGTTATCAGCAGCAGACGCCTTGGCTGGCTTGGCCACGTTCGTAGAATGCCAGTAGGTCGACTTCCACAGGACATCCTGTATGGCGATCTAATAGAAGGCAGGAGAGCCGCTGGTCGCCCACTTTTACATTATACGGATGTATGCAAACGCGACATGAAGCTCTTCAAAATCGACACTGGCAACTGGGAAGAGGTGGCACTGGACAGATCCTCATGGAGAGAGAGCATAAAGGAAGGGTCAAAGATTGCAGATGTCATACACAACAGAAGCAGAAAGAAGGGTGAAAATACAACGGCGCCTGGCGATTATATACCCAACCTGCGATCGCAGCTATGTATCTAGGATTGGCCTCTTTAGTCACACAAGAAGTTGCAAAGGGAAAAGATCGTCTCTCGAGACGTAAAATGCCACAGGATTCATACATGAAATATTTTTTTAAAGGATAAATAAACAAGCGAAAAAAAAAAAACTTAAAAAAAAACCCAAAGCTTTTATTAGGTGTATCAATTAGTTTGGATCAGTCATATAATAAAATTCGTAATAGACGAACAATAATAAATCTGTGCGATTAGAAATATTTGTTACCAACTGGTTTTGTTTCGCGCAATTCCATGCTTTTAGCGTACTCAATACGCTATGATTCTATCACTTGTCTGGACCAGTTGGAATGGGGGAGAAGATCGGATCGGTGTATCTCGGTGATCGCTTTTTAAATGTTTTTTTTTTTTTTTTAAAGTGAACGACCTAAATTCGCACTTGTGGGCTCTTCTCAGGCCAACGCAGTAACCACTCTGCTAGCAAAGATTTTATGAAAACGTAAGATTGTACAGTTGTCTATTGTTTCTATTTCATGTTTGTTTTCACTAAGTCTCTGAGACAGCCTAATAAAATGGGGACTAATTCAGCTTATACCACCACTTTAGTCAAATACAATTTCTTTCCCTTGTTTGAGACACCAAACGCAAAAATGTATTACCAATTGTTAAGTAACTAATTGGTTAATTTTTTAAAATTGCGTTGTCAATTGGAAGAAATAATTAAGCAAAATGTCTGCTTGATCCGAGATCGGGTGCCGGAGAATGTGTACAAACTTTTGGCCAGACAGACATACAGAGTATGTTGATATAAGCTTTGTAAAAAGGGATGGAGATTCTGATACAAGGCCTAAATACTATAAATAGCTAGCTTTTTTGGTGTATCCGTTGTTCAAAATAAAGGTAGTGTTGTTAAACTATGTATTTTTAAATATATATTATAATTTTCGATGCCCTTTTTACCAATTCAAAGCCAATTTTTTTAACAACTCTTTAAAACAAGAAAACTTACAAAATACAAAATACAACAAAATACAAAGCTTATACGAAGTGTAATTGTATCAATTAGTTTGGACCAGTCATGTAATTGTGTAATGGATCTGTCCACTATATTGTGTATTTAAATTTGATAGTGATGCAATCGCGCAATGTTACTTCGGTACTCTGGAAATCGACATTGTGTGTGTTTGTGTATGTCTGTGTGTGTATGAATGGGTGAACCGCAGACGCCATCTTTTATATTCAGTTAAAAAAATACAATAAATTTGGAATCTCTTTGTGAAACTTAAGGTTATTAAAATCTTTGAGATTTAGTTTGTTAAAAAAACGATTTAAAGGTTGGATAGAACGTATGCTAGATTCGTTTCCACTTTTCATTTAGAGTTACCATAGACAAAAACAAGTTATATCATGGTTATCATCATTTCTTTAATCATAAACTAATTCATAAATCTAAATTATAATGGATTATCAATGACTTCAACACCTACTGGAAGTGTATAATTCTGTGCGAAGTAGCAAAACCTATCATTTTTAGGATCAGTCCTAACTCATTCAATATCTGAAAGCTCGATCTAGTCTACCAACACACCAAAAATAGATTGAAAACAAGAAAAACGACAAAAAACAGAAGAGTTCCTCCAGTGAGTCATAGACTCGCGATGATCTTGACACTGGAATGTCATTATCCCAATCTGTCCCGAATGATTGTCCAAACGAATTTAAACATCGGCGATGGTTTAGCATACCAGCTTAGAACGTTTCACATGCGATCACACATCACCGATTCCTTCAACGTAACTCTTCTCTTGTGAGAAGAATAGAATTCTATTTCCAATGAGATCGTAATTTTGTTGCAAAATAAATACTAGACTATAAATCTAGGATTTCGGTAAAAACTCTCTGTCTGAATCTGACAAAATGGTATAAGAGTTTGGTTGTCTAACTGATTGGCCTGAGTGTATTTCCTGGGAAAGAATGAGTAAGACTTATGACTGTTCTAAACACTAGTACTCTCCCTCCTTCCCCCTACATTGCCTACATATATTCATTCGTACATTTGTATCAACTTCATTGTTTGTAGCCCATCTTTTTAGTTCACATTTCTGTCTTCATTTCATATTTGTAAGTGTTAAAACTATTTCTAAAGAAAGCTGTAGACTTTTTTTATTTATCTCATTTTAAAACAGGCCAATGTAGTTTGTTTCATTAAATCATTTGACACCTCCATCTGATATTTAGAATGACATTCTTGATAAAAAAATATAGTGGTATAGAAATATCTGATCAAATGTGTTCACTTAGAAGGGATGGGTTATGAAAATAGAGATAAATGTTCCGAAACGAATTCAATAAAGATTGGAAAATTTAGTTCTAAATATGAATCGTAGAAAAAGATTCGTTTAATTTAAGCTTTTAATCACTCTCCCAAGTCTCAAACCTTAATACTCATCCTTTGCTACATTCCATGGTTGATGGACTAGTTGTTGTTTATTTATAGACTATATGTTGTTTATTTATAGACTATATGTTGTTTATTTATAGACTATATATGGCATATTATAGACTATATGTTGTTTGTTTGGGCTAAACCTCATCTCCACCTTTTGTTTTGTGTGCTGACTCCAATGAAACGCCTGCATGCACACCTTCACTCAAACATTAGTCCCATGAATTCTAGTACTCTATAGTTGAAATATTTGATATATATATATTTTTTTTTTTTTACATTGTTCGTCTTTTAACGATCAACTACACATACTTTTGTCCACGAATTCTTGTATCACGCACCCCCACCCCAGCCACAAAAAAATCCTACACACAAGATTACTATACCTCAACCCTCAATCTAGATGATAATCTCTAGTATTTATAGATTCCTTTCCACACTTTAACAGCTTAGCACACAACAACACTTGCGTTCATGCAGCTATTCGTATTTAGCAAAGATTAAAAAGGAAATATTACTTTCTTTTTATAAAGTGTTTACAATCGCCAGTTGCATATCGCTCTTTAAAAATGGGACAGAAGTATCATTTTGTGCTATTAAACATTTCTATTTGGGATTCCGAAAACGAATTTGGAGAAACTGTGAAAAAAAAATACAGCAGTGTTCGAAAATTAACTATTTCAGCTTCAACGTCTAGATTGTTTTAGAAGTTCCAATTTAATGGTAACGACATGATGAAATTTCATATTCAATAGTCCACCCATATATATATATACAGGGCCGCCGCTACCTATCGTGCAATGTGTGCATTGCACGCAGGCGGCCGAATGTAAGGGGGCGACCAAATCATTTCCAAGAATCATTTTTCTTTAAATTTTTGGTTTGATAATTTATAAAAAAAATGTATTTAAATTCTACTGATTCCTTTATCCTTTGAAAACTGGGGGGAGGGGTGGAGGAAGAGACAATATTTGTACACTAAGAAGTTAGTTTGGAAACTTAAGAAGAAAAACAAAGCGGCAAGCGAGGGTTTCCCACGGGTTTTTCCATAAGCGCCGACTCCTTCGAATAGCCCTGTAAGTAGATCTAGTAGATCTAGTAATTAGAGAGTCAATTTTAAAACATTGTCACATTGTATCTCGAATTGGGGGGGGGGGGGGGGGGGGGCGCAACTTCCTGACAAAAAGAGGTGTTATAGTATGTGTGTGTTTCCTAGGCGGCGTTAAGAAGAGGTTAAGCGATTGATTGGTGGTTATACATTTAAGATGATGAAATTTGCATAATGCAAATGTAAAACGTCAGACACTCTTGAGACATGAAAGAATATAGACGTTATTTTGTGATGAAATAAATATTAGTATATTATTAAATAAATATTAGTATATTATTAAATAAATATTAGTATATTATTAAATAAATATTAAATATTAGTAAATTTCATTAATATTAGATCTCTATCTCAAATTAAATCTGTGAAAATTGTAATGACAATTATATTGTTTTTTTTGTTCACATAAGAAGTTTGTTCAAGTTATTTAAAGCTTATTTAGTAAAAATATAAAACGCCTTCATTGGTTCAGTTGTACTAGCTGTTTGTAGCGACCAGTCAACGACCATCTAGCAACAAGGAGAGGGGGCGGCGAAAACATTTTATTTTCAGTGTAATTTATTTGAATATTAGTAAAATTACAAGTTCAAAAATTAAAATCTCCTAATTAGGAGACGGCGTTTTATCTTCTAATAAGATCATTTTAAATGTAGACCGCTTTTGCGAGGCGCTTGTGCAACAATATGGGTCAAAACGTTTCAAGAAAACATTGTAAAACGTCTCCGCTAGTGCGATTCTTTTGGATTTTTTTTGTCTCAGAATAGTCGAACTTCTTCCGCCTATTGCATTTTATAATAGTGACGACTTTTGTGTGACAAAAAATCTCCGCGACAGAGACGTCTAACTTAACACGAAGAATATTGTTAAAAAGCTCACGCCCATTACAGACGTACGTACGCAATATGTAGGCCTACCTAGAATGTCCTTCGCATAATACTATTGGCCAGGGCTGCCTCTTTATTATTAGATTTAAAATTACCCTCGATTTTTTTTTATTAGGATGAATAGTGCGTTCTTAAAAAAAACACATTAATATTAGCCAATTAAAAATTCTCTCTTCTTACTAAGAGAAAAAGGCCAGAAGACGCTTAGCGCCGAGTCCCGTCCGGAATTAAACCATTTGCCGACTTGAGCGAAAACCTGCTGCATCTTCAATTATATCTCCATGAAGAAACTTTTACAACGCTTACAATTTATGTAGGCAACACTATTCCGGAAAAAAAACTGACCATAGGCATATTACGCGTTGGCTTCTGAAACTGACTCATTTTAGTGAAATTTCATTACTAAAATTTGGATTCTATACATAGTGTTAAAAATATGAATGAAAAATAAAACCTAAAAAGTGTGTTATAATTAAAACATAGTTTCCTTTCTTTTTCATTACATTCTTTACAAAAAATGCCAAGTTAAAATTGAAAAAAAAAACAACATCTTAGAGGGAATGGGGATACGACAACGATGCGAATATGAAAAGAAAAAGGAATGTTACAAAAATGGATTTAAATTAAAGAGCGCTTAAGGTACAGTGTCCAGCTCAGTCTTAATGAATTTTTTTTTTCTAAAATAAAAAAAGGGATGGGGTGGCATTTTTTAACTTCGCACGCAGGCGGCCACAACCCTCGCGGCGGCCCTGTATATATATATATATATATATATATATATATATATATATATATATATATATGTATGTATGTATGTACGTATGCTTCTGTGTGTGTGTATGTGTGTATGTATGTACGTATGCTTCTGTGTGTGTGTATGTGTGTATGTATGTACGTATGCTTCTGTGTGTATGTATGTGTGTGTATGTGTAAACAAAGCCCAAAACTACTCCTAGATGTAAGGGAAGCTATCATCAGTTGAAGATCTACTAGCAGCGAAGGCGAGGAGCACATTCCTTATCTGATTACTTTATTGATTAGTTCGGATGACACTAGAGTGCTGCTCAAGTCAACACATACATTTGAATCCTAACCCTAACCCTTTTTTTTTCATAACACTTTTAATAACTTTTTAACTCTCTATTGAAAGTCTCAGATTATTTCTTGGAGTGCTAAAAGACCTCCATGTCCAGTCTAGATAAAGTATATACAGGTCCATGATTTACCTCTTCATGATTTAGAAAAGAAGAAAGGAAGTAAAATTAAACATTAACAGTTGGAGCGAAAAGAAGTAGATTTTTTTGTTTTATTGTTGTTGAACTTTAGAATGTCAGCGAAATTGTGTAGGAGAAATTAATCTTTACATGTGTTGGCCATTCTTTTGCTCGATCAAATGAAAAGAAAAATATGAAAATACTTGTTTAAAAAAATCCAGCGCTAATTAGGCGTAATTGTATAAATTTGTTTGGATCATTCATGTAATTAAATTTGTAATAGTTCTAGAGTTCCATAGTAACAATAATAAATCTGTGCGATCAGAAATATTTTTACCAAGGGGGGAGAAAGAAAGGGGTATCTGGGTTTCCATGACAACCTTTTAAATATATTTTATAAAAAGGAAATACAAAAATAAAAGTGAACCGTGTCCTGAACGAGGGCTCAAGCCTCTCCTCAACCAGTACACTCACAACCGTGTCCTGAACGAGGGCTCAAGCCTCTCCTCAACCAGTACACTCACCACTGTGGAAGTACTTAGGAAAAAAGAAGGTTTTATAGCTATATATTGTAAGTTTCAAACTTTTAATTCACTACCTAATTCTCTTAGAAAAAAATAAGTAAAAAGGAGACTAATTTCACTTACACCGCCACATCTGTCAAGTAAAATTTCTTTCTCTTGTTCAATACCAAACAAATGATTAATTTTCAAATAATTAATCAACTAATTGTTTAATTTTTTTTTAATTGATTTTTTGTTTTCTAAAGTGAAAGAAACAATTGTGCGAAATTTCAATTGGATCCAAGTTTGGGTGTGGGGGAAATAACATATACAAAATTTGTACCAGACAGACAGATAGGCACACAGACAGAGTGAGTTTATATAAGCTGTGTAAAAAGCTGTAACCGACATTGTATTTTTTTTTATATTTTCGACTTTGCTTTCATTACCAATTATTATTAATGTTAACCCTAAATCTATTTTACTGCTAGTAATGTGACAGACAGATTTAACTTCCATGACGATATGTTGCATTAAACCTTTTTTTTTTTGGGGGGGGGGGGAGGGGTCGATTGTTAAGGTAGGTGCGATATTTGTCTATTACATTAGCTTTGTAAAAGAAAATTCACTATGATCAAAACTAATATGCAGAACTAGAGTCTTTATTATAACCATTTGGTTTGACAGCCCTACATACGACAGAGAACGTAAAGTTCGTGCTTCCGTTAAACTGCTAGGGGGTATGGGTTAGAGTTCTCATGCATACTCAGCTGTTAAAAACGCATTCTTCTGGAGTATACAGCTAATTATCTGTTCCATTAACAAGCAAATTTTAAAAAATCTAAAACAAAACCAACAAAGCTTAAGTAAAGGGAAGAACCTGAGTTACTGCCACACATCTCAATACTGCAGGAAAAATCTCCCTTTTTCTATATAAAAGAAAATTATTAAATTACCACAAATTAATTAATGAATTGGTTACTTTAATTTTTGTGTCATGTATTGTCATCGACTATGAATAATTGTGAAATTTTTCAACTTGATCCTAACTTGGGAAGTGGGAGAAAAAACGTGTACACACAATTTGTACCAGACTGACAGAGTGAGCTGATAGAAGCTTTGTACACAATTTGTACCAGACTGACAGAGTGAGCTGATGGAAGCTTTGTACACAATTTGTACCAGACTGGCAGAGTGAGCTGATAGAAGCTTTGTACACAATTTGTACCAGACTGACAGAGTGAGCTGATGGAAGCTTTGTACACAATTTGTACCAGACTGGCAGAGTGAGCTGATAGAAGCTTTGTACACAATAATATTGGTCAAGAATGCTGAGAGTGCTCAAGTGGAAAGATTGTAGACGCCCTTGCCATAGCGCTCTTCCAGACCCCCTAGCTGGCAAGGGCGTCTACAATCTTTCCACTAACTCCAGGAAAAAGTTATTCGATGGTACAATAAACGTCTTCTAAAAGAATGAAGGGTAAGAATATAAAAACGATTAACTACATACACACACACACTCATAAATATATACATATATAGCGGGGGATGGGATCCCTACAAGACTATGGCTTAAATTATCCTGGTCCATTGGTGACTTTGATGAGGGCCGCCTCTGAGTTTGTGTAAATAACACATACCCGACTTTTGCGTAAGGACTATACCACGGGTTTTCAAAAATTACTTTAAAAACAAAATATTTTTTACTGTAATGCAACATAATGTTGTATGACACTTTAAATTTTTTTTTAAAGGAACAGCATGTTAAGGTTATTAATGAAATGGGAAATGGTTATCTAGAGGTGTTAGGGGATGTTGCTTCCATCTACTTTTTTTTTTTATTGTAAACTGTGAAATGAAGATAGCCTCGTACTATCGGCAGGTCATTAGACGCTGACTTTACCGAAACTGAACGGTATTTCGAAACAAAGAATGTATGTTGAGAGCTAACATGCTATTTGGTATCATAAAAATATTGAGTAACAAGTTCTAGTTTATAACTGATTTGGTTTTCGAAGTTGGTGACAATAAAATCTCCAATCGGATTCCCCCCCCCCCCAACAGGCGCTGGGCCTATGGTAGTTGCCCCACTTGCCACCCCCTAAGGCCACTACTAGTTTATAGTATAGAATAGAATAGTTTAGTATAGTATAGTATAGTATAGTATAGTATAATATAGTATAGTATAGTATAATATAGTATAGTATACTATAATATAGTATAGTATAGTATAGTATAGTAAAGTATAATATAGTATAGTATAGTATAATATAGTATAGTATACTATAGTATAGTATAGTAAAGTATACTATAGTAGAGTAGAGTATAGTATAGTATAATATAGTATAATATAGTATTCTATATAGTATAGTATAATATAGTATAGTATACTATAGTATAGTATAGTATAGTAAAGTATAATAAAGTAATATAGTAGAGTATAGTATACTATAGTATAGTATAGTAAAGTATAATATAGTAGAGTAGAGTAGAGTAGAGTAGAGTATAGTATAGTAAAGTATAATATAGTAGAGTAGAGTAGAGTAGAGTATAGAGATCTAGTAGGCCACAAATACATTACAAAAGCAAACAAGAAGAAAGATGGTTGTATGATACAGGGGAGTGGAATGTAAAGACGGACAAGGGAAATGTGAATCAAAAGAGAAAGAAAAAAAGGGAGAGAATGAAAGTAATTTATAAAGAATACATTCAAAGCTGTTTTAAAACAAAACAAAAAAAAATAGAATTTGAAAAGAAAGGCCTAACAATATGCCGGGCCACTATAGAGTACAATGGACAGACCCACACAAACTCAAATCAAATCTAACGATCCCCGAAGACTTGACATTCAACGTAATTATCGTGAACTACAAAGGAATGCCACAGCCACTACAACTCTCTTGTCCGGCTACTCGACAATTGCTCATATTTTTAGGGAGCAGCTGCTCAACCAAAAATGGCTGCACCGCAGATCGAGTGTTGGGAAGGACTCTCCAAGACCAGGAAACAGAATCAGTTGTCATAGCACGTGACGTGAATGTTTGAGATAGTAAAACAAAATTCAAACCATCCAATCAGAACTGTAGATTCCATATTTAAATTTAAGGGGGAAAATACTACCAGTCAAAAAATAGAGCTGCCTGAGATTTGGTCCAGTTGCCCTCCCTGAGATTTGGTCCAGTTGCCCTCCCTGAGATTTGGTCCAGTTGCCCTAAGATTTGATCCTATTGCCCTGAGATTTGGTCCTGTTGCCCAGGGGTTCATTCAGTAGTCTGAATTTCTTGTGTTTGTGACACTAAAACTTACTATTTAAGTGACCTTAAAAGATGGGCTTGGTAAATAAAGCTAAAAATTTCCCAATTATTCACTTCCTTTATTTTAACTTACGCCTGTTATGAAAGTATTACTTCAATAAATTGTAACTTAACTTTTGCTTTAAGTCTTTGAAAAACAGTCAGGGGAGACAATACAGTATTTAATAGAAAAATCAGAAATATAAACTGACTTTGTTTTAAAAAAGTCTATTTAAACGAATGAATTCCAAATTTGAGTCACTTTGAAACGCTATAGTCACTAAGATAAAGAGCTCAGAATTTAACCTCAGAACAAATGGACTGCCCTGCCACTGACTACGCACATTATCCGGAATTACCCACTACTGAATGGTAATTAGAACTGGCTCAGTTTATTCATATGGTGGGTTCTGTAGTAAAAATGACAGAAAAGCAGAATGTTTTGAAACTTGGGAGGACTCAAAAATAATTATCAATAAACAAACAGAAACACACAGTTGATAAGACTGCAGGCCCTCACCCACCTCAGTTGTGTTGGTTGGTTGTTGATAGGAGATCGTTAATTTTCTCAAGCTGACGAGCTAGTTTAAAGGCTTATTTATTTTTTGAATATTGTAGAAATTATCAATAATTGTTTACATGAAAATTTACTACGTGTCCAAGAGTCTAATCTAAGTATACAATTATAAATAAATAGAATATATATATATATATATATATAATATATATGTATATGTGTGTGTGTGTGTGTCATTTCCGGTACGAGAACTTTTAAAAGCATATTAAAAAAAAGACAAGCTTATGTCATTTTAATTTATCTATTTTCGAAACGATGTTGTGTTGTGCGTTTATAGCAGTGGCGTAGCTAGAGATATGGGGGCCTGGAGGGGTTACCTTTCTACGGGCCCTTGCATTTTGACATTATGACATAGATGATGTACTTAATAAGCATGTAAGTCTAAATTCCAATTGGTACAGTTTATAAGTAAAATTAACAAAAAAATATCATTACGACTCTTTAAATGAATAATACCGCTGTTTATTGGGGAGTGTCACGTATCAATTTGAAATAGTCACATATTAATTTAAAATATTAAATAATTGTTAATAAACCCAAGTCTAGGTTAAGGTCAACCTCGGAATGTCCTATGACGTAAGCAGACACCTGCCTATCACTCGAATACTTGATACTTGATAGAAAATTATTTGATTGGTTGTAGGAAGTGATTTCATTGGTTAAGCCAAAGTGTCATACTAAAGGTCAAATAAACACGCGGGAGCGAGGATAAAGAAAAAGTCAGACTGGAGATAAATCTTGTAGACATAAAACGTCTATTAGTTTTGAGTTAGAATTAGCAGAGATCAGTCTTGTAGTTATATTCAATCTGGTAGTAAATTTGAATATTTTATTTTGATACAGTTTACCATTGTAAATGCTGTACATTGCAGTGATTCCTAGTTTTTGAATATAAGCTCTGTAGTTGATTTAAAAGGATCTTTACTTATTCAATCTTTAAGATAGTATTTAGATCTAGAGATATACATCTATCATCATCATCATCAAACTCCATTAGAGTGAGGGCTTGAGAGGCTCAAATCCTCTCTTGCAAAAGCCCTGGACAGAAACCCTGCTGTCTTGCGTAGTGCATAAATGTCGCCATACAGGTCGAGAATTTAGGGTTTCCCAGACCTGTCGAGACGGAGATCAGCAAGTCTGGGGCAGTCAAACAGAATATGAGGCACGGTTTCCTCTTCTTCCACGCAGCGGGGGCACCGTGAATCAAAATTTGGCCATAGCCGCGAGAAATATGAGCTGTGCTATAATAGCTTGCTCAGGCCTGGACAGCCTCCTCCACGGGGAAGTGCGGTCAGGGCGCCTCATGCGCTCTCAGACTCCACGGGCTTTTTGGGACTTGTCCCAGCACTCAAACCACTTTTCCATTTCTGTTTTTTGTATTACAGCCAGGGCTTGATGAAAGAATAGAATCCTCAGCATTACAGTTATCAGGACCCCTGATGTGATGATCAACAATGAGTTCAACTAACAAACAGTGACAGTCTAGCTCTTTAACTGTGATATCTTTAATCGCTATAGCGAGATAATGCACAAGTGACAAATCTCAATTCTGTGCAGCAAAGGCATCATCTAGGTCAATGCTGTCTAGTATTTTTGATTCCACTTGAATAGCAAGATTACATGGCAGTGGCGTAATATTTAATAATTAATGTGGTGGCCCGGGGGGGGACTTTCGAATCGGAACCCCCACCCTAGCTACGCCACTGTTTTATATTGTGTGTTTGTTCCATCTTTTCTTAATTCCTACTCGAGTGATTAAACTTGTATTTTATGCAGAGGAATTCTTGTATTTTTTCTTTTAAACAAATAGCCCCCCCCCCCCCGGCCGGAAATTCAGTGGACTTTGGGTCTACAGATTAAAATTTGAGATCCAACGTTACCCTGTTCCATTGAGACACTGGTTATTATTATTCAACGCTAGAGATTTTAATCTTGAAATCTATTTCAGATCTTTAAGTAATTAAAGATGTTGTCAAGACAGTGAGTAAGTACATTGTAAGAAGTCAGCATGTGTCTGTATTTCCAACAATTTTTTGTTTTATTTGAACGACAAATTGCTAAATGTTCTGTATCTGAGGTTCCCAAACATTGTTTGACCCTGGGATCCCTTATAAAGTCAACGGACCTCTAAGTGAAAATCTCCATAAATGTATATTACATAAGTATACAATCTATAAAACAAAAGAAACTTTTGTTGAAGGAGTGTTTATTGAGATAAATAAAGTAAAATAAAAATGTCAGGAGAATGTATGAATGTATTAGTGCCTTGCACAAATTTTGAGTCGGTTTCATTTATTAGTGATGAGGCTCATTAGGTCAATGAATCCACGTTGTACCAAACAAGTAGACAGGAAGTCCTTTACAATGACCCGTAATGTAGAATTTGAGGTATCCTTGATTTAACATTCGTTCCTCGTATGTAGATATTTCAAGTGATTTTGTTCACGCGAAAAGGGTTCAAGATCCAGTCGGGTATATTCAAGCAAAGAATACCTTCCAATATTCGATTTAGGTTGTCATATAATAGTACGTTGTCTAAAGGACACTTCACAGTGGTGACGGGCGAGTTGATTATTTTTCAGGTTTTACAATCGGATTAACTGTCTTTTAATTTTAATTGTATACAATTTTCATTTTCTTTCTGCTAACCCCTTTTGATTGTCTCACGGAATCTGGGGTCCGCGGATCCCAGTTTGAGATACACTGTTGTATATTATTTTATGGTATATTAAATTACTTTAAATTATATTGATATACATGATCTATTTGATGCAATCACTGATTGGTGTAATGTTTAGAGTTGTTTTTCTGTCATCATATTACACTTTCACCACTCCTCAGTTTCATTAACTTGTTTGGTATCTGACAATCGAACAATAAGCCAGACAGAAGTACCATATATATATATATAGGTCTGTCTGTATAGCTCGATCTTCAATAACAAAAACAACATTCAGTTTACTATTTATGATTAGGTTTTGCATTTCTAGAATGAGGTTCTAAAAATAGACGAAAGATGGCTATCACGTGTCACTTCCGGGTCTAATTTAGGACAGATATAGATATGGTGTTCCTTTGTTGTGAACACAGTGACTGCGTTTCTTACATTCAAATGAATTGTGTGAAAGTGAAGAAAATGGTTATTAAATAAGTTTAAAACCTTCCCTCGCAGAATTGAATTTTTTTTTCTATTTTAGTTAAAATATACACGTAAACACACACGCAGTCATACACATTTTCATGCAATCATGACCTCCGTAAACACACACACACACTCACCGAGATTGACATAAATGAAAGAGAATTGACCCCAGTTAGACCATAGTGTAAACACAACTTACACATGGGATTTCATCTAACTTTTTATCATTAAACCTTATCAGAGCCTCACAAATTGAAAGGTTGCATTTAAATTAGGTAGCAAGAAAGACAACAGAAAAATAACATGTAGAGAAGAAACACCGGCATAGAAATAATGATTGAAAAAAAAAGTTATAAAAGAAAAGACATGCCTCGCCACAACCACACCATCACCACCACACCATCACCACACCAGTGTCATCATAAACCGTTCCCTGTGGAGCGGCCAAGTCCAATGAATGGAACAGTGCCGGCTCTCGCCTGGTGTTCTGTTTGTTAAGGCTCCGGGCACAGTGATGAGATGAACGTCTGTGACACAACAAGATTTCCGCTGAACCAACAGAATATGCTGTATTTTTAGGTGACACATAGACACATAGACAACCGAATATACTGTTTTTTTAGGTGACACACAGTAAGTCGGTCAGAACTACACAATTAAACAACAGACACACACAATTTGAGAAGTTTCAATAGTTTTTTAAACGTTTAAATAATAAGTATGTAGACTTATCATGAGGTCATCATCATCATCAAACTAGATTAGAGTGAGGGCTTGAGAGGCTCAAATCCTCTCTTGCAAAAGCCCTGGACAGAAACCCTGCTGTCTTGCGTAGTGCATAAATGTCGCCATACAGGTCGAGAATTTTGGGTTTCCCAGACCTGTCGAGACGGAGATCAGAAAGTCTGGGGCAGTCAAACAGAATAGGAAGGCACGGTTTCCTCTTCTTCCCCGCAGCGGGGGCACCGTGAATCATGACGTAGACCTATTGGAAAAAAAATAGGTGCCGGTACTCAGTGATTAGGTGCAGGTACTCCGTAACTGAGTGTCTAACGATTAACTACTGAAAATTAATAATATACGTTAAAATACAAGAAAAGTAATATTTTTTTCAAAAAGGTGCCGGTACGCCGTACCGGTGCGTACCGTCACAAAAAAAGCCCTGTGTAGAATTATATAAGTATGTAGGCCTATCAGCAAGTAGTCCTATCAGTAAGTAGACCTATCAGCAAGTAATTTATCAGCAAGTAGATCTATTAGTGAGTAGAATTAACAGCAAGTAGACCTATCAGCATGTAGACCTATCAACAAGTATACCTATTTGCATGTAACCTGTCAGAAAGTAGACCTATTAGTATGTAGACCTATCAATAAGAAGACCTATTAGTATATAAACCTATCAGCAAGTAGACCTATCACCAAGTAGACCTATCACCAAGTTGACCTACCAGCAAGTAAACCTATCAGCAAGTAGACCTATTAGCATGTAAACCTATCAGCAAAAAAAAGTAGACCTATCAACAAGTGACCTATCACCAAGTAGACCAATTAGCATGTAACCTAACAGCAAGAAGATCTATTAGCAAGTAGACCTATTAGCTTGTAACCTATTAGCAAGTAGACCTATCAGCAAATAACCTATCATCAAGTAGACCTATTAGTATGTAGATCTACCAGCAAGTAAACCTAACACCATGTATACCTATCAGCAAGTAGACCTATCACCAAGTAGACCTATCAGCAAGTAGACCCATCAGCAAGTAGACCTATCAGCAAGTAGACCTATTAGTTAGTAAGGAAATATTAGGTGGACTAAGAAGACCTATCAGTAAGTAGACCTATCAGTAAGTAGACCTATTAGCAAGTAGACCTATTGGTTAGTAAGGAAATATTAGGTGGACTAAGAAGACCTATCAGTAAGTAGACCTATCAGCATGTAGACCTATCAACAAGTATACCTATTTGAATGTAACCTGTCAGAAAGTAGACCTATTAGTATGTAGACCTATCAATAAGAAGACCTATTAGTATATAAACCTATCAGCAAGTAGACCTATCACCAAGTAGACCTATCACCAAGTTGACCTACCAGCAAGTAAACCTATCAGCAAGTAGACCTATCAGCAAGTAGACCTATTAGTTAGTAAGGAAATATTCGGTGGACTAAGAAGACCTATCAGTAAGTAGACCTATTAGTTAGTAAGGAAATATTAGGTGGACTAAGAATACCTATCAGTAAGTAGACCTATCAGTAAGTAGACCTCTTAGTAAGTAGACCTGTCAGCAAGTAGACCTATCAGCAAATAGACTTATTAGTTAGTAAGGAAATATTAGGTGGACTAAGAAGACCTATCAGTTCTAACTGTAGATGTTCATAACTGCAGAATATTGACAAATTAAATTAGAAAATAAAATAAAAAGTGCAGGACACCATCAAAGAGCTAGTTGCTAGTTAGAAATTTTTGCTCAAATGAAAAATAATCCAAGAAGTTTAGGGACAAGAAAAAAAGTTCTACGAGATTCTAAAATGTCTAAATTGTGAGGTCATTGTTTGATTGTAGATAAAACGTCATTTTGAGGGGGATCGGTGACGTCACTATAATTCTACTATAGCTCAAGATAATTTATCTTATATAGGACCTTTAAACTTTGTTGGATTTGTCTTACCCAAAAGAAATAAGCCAACATTTTGTAGGCGAATTTATTGTTTTTGTTAAGGACCTGTGGTAAGGATCAAGTTATAAATATACATTTTGTTGTCGCCTTTAAAAAAATCTGTCGCGGATTCCATAAACAACAACACATAAATTCCAGAAGAATTGTTAAAGATTGATAATTCTAGGCCTTACAGACACATTTCTTAAATGATAGTTAAACGACGTCTTTACGTCCAAGATGATGCACTGTCGATTATATATTATTCTAACATCTTATTTAAAATCATCTTGATGTCTAATGCATTTGCACATTAACCGAGAGGCGAACTTCAATAAATTGAGATTATCTGGGCGCTTTCGACACCGTCTCATGACAACGCTTGAACAGACTTTATGAACCAACGCTTTCGTGCTGATTATCTACATTTTACGGTTTTATCCGATCGTAAATAATCGTCCGAAGAGAGAAGAAAGATTCCTGTTCACGTCTGCTCTTACAAGCGCGCGATGACTGCCTGGACGAGTTGCATGGGCTGTCGTTACCGTTAAGATTTGAACCCAGCACTTCGTCCACCAACGACGAGGAGTTTGAGTTAATTAGTTCCGCACGAACAACTTATAAAAAAACACACACACACACATACAAAAAAAGAAAAAAAAAGAAGGTAATCCCTCCAAATGAAAGAGCAACTATCTTATCTTATAAATTATATATGATTATTATTTCCTACACGTATTCATGTCTTAATCTAGTTGTGCATGTTAATTACAGATTAAAACTTTGCTAGGTCATTGTTTTTCCTTGCTTATGTAGGCAACCCGTTTCATACTCTTAATGCACTAGGGAAGAAGCAGCTCTTGTTCAAATAGCTATTGCTTCTTAGACTCCTTGGGCACCCTACCAACAAAGTCTAAGAAAACTAACCAGTTATAACATCACAATCCTGGAAATTAATAACGAATACCAAGAAACAAAAACAGAACTACAGAGAAGAAAAAAAAAAGCTAACAACAAAAACACACACACAAGAAATATGGAACTTGCCTGGCAGATATCTAGTTATTACATTTAATTATCAGGATTCCATGCCCATTCCCCCCCCCCCCCCCCGCCACTACCGTCTGTACATCGATCGCATGCATTAACCCAGGATCTGGATGTTCCCTAATCAGTTCACTATCACCACTATGTATCAACGTATTGCCAGGAATGTGCACTTGTACCCTGGACAATGGTTCATAATATATTCATACCAAGTGCACTTTGAAATACTACAGGTCTTATTTTTTTTTTTTTTTTCATTGACATTTTAGTAGACCGGATGTACATACGCCAGTAGAAGAAATACCCAAATTTTGGCCATACACGTGATTTATGCTAAATACTTTGATCACATATATTTAGCATAAGTTAAACTCTTTGGCCATATACCTGACTTATGCTAAATACCCTGATCACATATATCTAGCATAAGTTAAACTCTTTGACCATACATCTGGCTTATGCTAAATACTTTGACCATATACCTGGCTTATGCTAAATACTTTGGCCATATACCTTATTATTTAGTATGAATGTTTTGGATTTAACCAAGAGTATAACTATGGCGGATAATTTGTTTCTGTCCACTCAAAAGATTCTGATGTAACTACGAGGAAGTGTGATGTATGTTATAAATAGGGTAGTTCATGGGTGTAGCCGGGGAGAGGAAGCCAAGGGGGATTTTGAGTTTTAAACCCCCTCCGAATTTTTGTAAATAATAAAACCCCCTCTTCAATAGAAAAAAAAAATCATACAACAGTTTTGTGTTTAAAAACCCCCATCCAGAGAGCTTTAAGTTAAAACCCCCTCCAGATAGTTTTGAGTTAAAAAAAACCCTTCAGCGGGGTTTGAAGCTAAAAATCTCCTCTTAGATATAAAATTAAAGCACACTACACACATAACAATTCTATGAGCTTAGACAAGTGTTTAACCTTCCCCCCCCCAGAAGGTTCTAAGTTTAGAACCCCCTCCAGGTGGTTTTGAGTTCAATATTATTTTCAATATTATTTTTAAGCAAACTATAATCACGTAACTCTACAAGCATAGCTAAGGGGTTTTTGATTTGCTTGTTATTTTTTCATTTCTTTTCTTGTTTTTTTAAAGTTGAAAACAGATTGTTTTGACGATAAAACTGCACTTTTCGATATAAAATCTAAAGCAAACAATAGTAATCAAATTCAATGAGCGTAGCCAAGAGGGGTTATACATTTTTGCCAGTCGCTGGGCTCCATTAAAACATTGCTGTGAATAGCAGATTTGGTTTTTGAACTAAAATTTTTTAATAGCAGGATAATACACCGTATATACCTCAGAATATGCCTTTTTTGTGTTTTAAAAACCGGAAATAGTGATTGGCTCCGCCCCGAACCCCCTAGCTGACAAGGGGTGGGGTATCTACAGTCTTTTCACTAACTCCAGGAGGAACCTATTCTAGGGTACAATAAACGGGGGGGGGGGGAGAGAAAAATCCTGGCTTCGCCCATGGGGTAGTGAAAGTGGAATAGACAAGAGAGAGACGAGCGACAGATAGACGTGTTATTTCTTATTTAGAGTGAGTTTATATTTAGTGGAAATTGTTCAAGAGAATAGTTCACTTATTTCACTTGAAAGCTGAATACAAATACATTGTCAAAAACGTTAAGTTCATTTTTGTTAATGAAGTTTATTCAAGTTTTATTAAAAGTTCTGCTTTTAGAAATTAATACGCCTAACATCATTCATCTACATGTACTATATCAATGCTAAATTCTTTGATTCTATATCTAATTATAAGTAAACGCTTTGATCTTATATCTGACTTTTGGCTAAACTCTTTGATCCTATATCTTGGTTAAACTTAGATCACTTGCAAGAAATAAGTTCAGACGTTGCAACTAGAGACTACACACATTACAAACAGGGCTTTTGTTCAGATTGTTTACTCAGAATGACCCTGAAAATCATTTACTGTCTCAACGGGCCTGCGTCATTGTGACAGTTTTATAAATACTGCATCGTAACTGGTGTAAACTAAACTACAGATCTGTATACAAACCTAAAACGTCCTTAATGCTACGTAAAGAAAAAGTATAAATTATCAAATTAAAAAAGACTATTCCTCCTTTAACCAGCTGACTAACCTTTGTAAGAGCAATTATTTTGCTCTTAATAAATAATGAATGGTATATTTGAAAAATGGAATTTAAAAAAAAACTGCTGAACAAAAATGAGATTGGATTTCTCTACACCAAGGTTAAATATTAAACGTTTCCAAGGTAATGCCATGTAACTAAATCTGTATTTATGAAACTTAAGAATGTGATGTATTGTGTATTCATGTCAATATGATGTCATGGACGCAAATTCATTCACATATATTTGTAAGTCACGTGTTGTGTCATTTTTAAACCAACACAATCTCTACACGAGAAGAGCGGTAATGCGCTTTCCTGGCAATACAAGGACAGAGAAACAGGATTAAGAGTAAATCCCATTGGACAGAGTGGGTGGTGGCTTCTCATCGCTTTACAAAACCAGCAAGTCAGAAAAATAAAACTAGTGAGTGATTGTTTTTTAAATATATTTTTAAAGATTCTAAAAGCAGGCAGTGAATGTACTCCTGTTGTCACATAATAGTATTATATGTACATTTGCACACTAGCGCGTCAGTGCAACACCGCATGTGTTTACGTAATAAACGGAGTTCCAATATGTCTTCCCTCTTAAACACTAGTTTGTTATCTGTGTAATACGAATATTCTACACCTGTAATACATTGTGGGACGTGGACATCTAAGATCTAATGTTCTGAGGGTGATGTCTAAAATCTAAAGTAATATAGACATCTAAGATCTAAAGTACCGTGTACTTTTTGAAAAAAAAACAACAAACAGTATATATATAAATTAAGAATATGTCACGATCTGACAGATGCTTTATCATCAATATAAAATGTTATAAGGTCTTTCTTCTACAACTATTTGTAAAATAAAGTAAACAAGCAAAATAAACAAAATGTTTTTTTAACTAACCTTATCTCAATCACTTCTATTAATCTCTATACTATAGGAATAAGCGCCCTTTTTCTAAATAAAACAAAAATAATTAAATGCCACTAATAAACTTACTAACCGGTTAATTTGTGTATTGATTCGTGTAATGTCAGTATCATCGACTATGAAAGATGTATCATTACTAAACAAAATAATTAATTACTAATAATTAATTTATTTATTGTCTGAACTTCTTATGGATTCATGTTTTGTTAGATGCAGTAAATAATTGTGTAACGTTTGTAAAGTTTCAATTTGATCCGAAAATGGGTGTGGGAGAAGTAATGTGTACAATAATTGTACCACAGATAGAGTGAGTTGGTGAAAGCTTTGTAAGTATACATTTAAATCTAGATTTTTACAAGACTGAAATAGTTAAAGCATTGGTCAATTTCAAGAAAGATTTCATCTTTGACTAAGGGATAAAGCAAAAATCACATCGACTCTTTGAAACAAGTAATACAATAAGAAACAAATACAATTTGTCTACTTTAAAGTCTAACTCACTACATCGGTGGGAAGCGTGGTCGAGAGGCCAAGTGTGCTTGAACTTGGGTTGGCTTGGCTACCTAGAAAGGTTCGACACCCGACTCGGGCAGCACGGAAAACCAACTCCTAGATACCCCTTCCCCCCCCCCCCCCCCCCCACCGATCCACAAATGAGATTGGAACAAAGCGCTCTGAGCATGTTATAAGCATGAAAGTAGCGCTATATAAAAGCTATACTAATAATCTGATCTATGCATATCCTTTGTTAAATTAAACTCCCATATTTAAGGTTGCGTGCGTTCTTACATAATTTTGCTACATTCTTTGGATTGGTTGAATAAATCCGAAACAGGAAGAATAAATACATGTCCTCTCTAACGTTTGATCAGCTATCTCCCAATTCTTCTGACCCTCTCCATCTCTCAGTGGTTACTAGTTTTGTCTTTATTGATATACGTTTCCATAGTGTAAATAACTCAGCCCCTATTGCGTTTTTTTAAAGAGGGTGGGTCACAGAAATCCGCTTTGTATAGTATTTTAATGTATATACAAATATATACTTCGTTAATGAATCTTTGACGAGGGCCGGCCTTAGGTAATTGAAGGCCCCAGGCGAAGTGAATTAGGTGGCACCTAATGAAATGGAAGACAAAAAGACAAAATATATAATGACGCAATGAATTAAAACCTGTTTGCATCTGAATCTAAATCAACAAATAAAATACAGTTCTATAGAGCTATTTCCGCAGCGTTCCATATGGTATCATAAATCCAATTAGAGACTTAGAACTAGGCTAGTAGACGAGCTCTAGAGTTCTGCTAGATTTGAGATTTGAACAAAATTTCGCAATTTTGTTCTCTAAAATGTGTTTTTTTAGCCCCGCCCCCTCCCCCCACTTTTTTCTTGGCTTATGGTTCGATAAATATTACATATCTCAAAGACACAATTTATTTAAAAGTCAATCCAAAATTTGATTGAATAGTAATAGTATGTGTTTAAACTGATAAGCATTATTTTAAAGTGTGTTCAACTCAAATAGAGAAAGGAGAAAAAAGATACGTTTAATTGAGGACCCACACAGATGTGATCAACACTATGGAAAGAACAAAAAAATTCCATTCCATCCATTCCTTACTTCATAGCATTAGACCGGGAGTGGGTAGAGATGGAATGATTATTACACATAACACAAAATAGTTATCTTCTTATCTTATGAAATACAGACGTTATTTTGTAAATAAAGATGATTACGTCCTACGCGTGTTCCTAGGTGAAATAGTCATTATAGAGTACAACGAATTCATCTGCGTGACTTATTAAGAAATATGCAGGTCGCAGATGGGTCTATTTCTTCATCTTATGATTACTTCTCATATCACGGAAACCGAAACAGGAAAAGAAAAACTAAACTTAAACTATGAGTATTAACTTTACATATGGTCAACATGAAGATGCATAGTTACTTTTGTTTTAAACTAAATGTTGATCTCCATTGTAACAAGAAGATGGACTTTTCCAAATGTCCAGACAGAACAGTTCAAATGGTCATTGAGACTGGGCAGACGATAAAGAAACATGAATTAAGAAACTCAAGTAGCGGCAATGATTCCATTACCATCTAAAATGTAAACAGTGGGCGCAAGGAATGATCCAGCAGTTCATCTCTTCCAACTTTTCTGATGGCTGAGTAGATTGGAGGATCAATTGAACGTTTGTGCAGGACTAGTGAAGGCGGCACCCAAAAACACAAGAGGCGCGATGAGTTCAAGGAATTAGGGGGATAGTTTTGTCATCGTTAGAATTTGTGTCTTGACCAAACATTCGTCTAGTGTTTTATTTTTGTTTTATCTGAGTTGAAGGATGGAGTCAATGACATTCAAAGTCAGATGAAAATCAATAAAATAACTAGCACAAAGTGTACGTACAATGCTTCTTTTTTTTGTTTTAAATTAAAGGCATACTGTCTTTTGGGGGCGCGGTGGCAGAGTGGTTAAACGCTTGGCTTCCGAATTAGTGCTGTATGCGCGCTGGACTGTCGATCGGTCGTCCCGATAGTCCCGTGTTCAAACCCTGCCCGCTGCCATCCCTTCGTCGTCCTGCGGGAGGTTTAGACTAGGAAGTAGATTATCTTCAACTTTGAAGACACATCCGAAACATTTAAAACATACAAAGATACTAAAGAAGATGGAAGACAGACTCTGTTTATGTTCGGAAATAATTTTGAGCATAAAAGGAACATGTGACCATTGAGACACTATTCACATTTTCTAGAGACAGGTTTGGAAATGACAGGATGTTATTGGAAAAGTGGAACCCATAATCAAAATGCAACAAAGGCTTTTGAAAATTTTCCAGAACTGGCCTTGACTATTGATTTACTATATAGTAAAACTATACAACATCCATTATTCAGTTGTAGTCGTGACTCTAGATTTAAAGAATGAAAAGATAAAGTGTTGTGTAAAGCAATGAAAACGAATCAATAATATTGCCTTTATGTACCATTGTCTGTCCATCTAAATGGCCATCTAGATCACACAAAAATACGGCCATGAGACTTTCACCATATGAATCCAGAACTATTCATTGTGAAAATCTCAGCGGTATGTTTCAACCTTATCTTGCCATCACGATATTTGCACTATTGGTTGTGAAATATTCTGAGTGTCATCTGAGTATTATTATCATTATAATTATAATATTGAGCAAAATGATTGCAACATTGCATAATAAGTATATATTTCAATATATGAATTAGAAATTCACTGTTGCCAACTTTAAAACGAACGAACAGCAACAACAAAAAAAAGGTTGAACTACTTTTTTACCAAACTTATTAAACTGAATCCTATTGGCTAATTCTGCTCTAACTCTCGTCTCGTGTGGTTTTATACGAGATTTTAGTTTTATCTAGGTCTTTTTGAGGTGGACTTTTCTAAAATATCATACACACAGACACACTACCGAAGACATTTCTAAAATATCACACACAGACACACACATACACGCTCACACAAGGATTGCGGTCTTTTGCGAGACTGCTTGTCAGTGTAGTTAGTTGTGTCCACCAATTAAAAGGGGATAGCCAGTTGTCATTGCTGCTCTTACCTCCAATGGTTTCTCCATCAGGAGATGGACTGACCGCTTGCTCTCACTTCCGGAGTGGCTCATTAGTTTCATCTGTGCTTCCGCACTCAGCCATTTTTTTGCCTTTCACCTGCGGGCAGAATGCATGGAATGACCAACTTTGACCAAATGTATGTTTGAATACGAAACTTACAGAGACATCATACTACAGTCAAAAAAATATGAAATGACCAACTCTAAGTAGCCTAATACCCAGTAGATCTACACGAAATGCGATGCTAAATCAAGCATATTAGATTTAAAATACAACTGATTATGTAGACTAATTTAAGATAAGTCAAATGAACACATTTAAATATAACATAATATCATCATCACCATCTTTCCTTTACGTTCCTCATGGAACATAGGGCCTCAGTAAAACAAATGCTACTCTCCACGGTGTCTTGTTAGTTTTTAGTTTTATAAATAAGATCTATGTATTATATGTATAATATGAAATGAATGATGTCAACTAAGTCACTTCGCTTGAGTTAAAGAAAAGACTTTAGTCTTTAAGCATAAATAAAAAATTATACACTGGTATCAAGCCTTGATTCAAGCCTGAGATAATTAGGTTCGAACCAGGCTTAATTACTTTTGAACCAGGCCTAATTACACCCGAAAAAGGCCTAGCTATATTAGAGGCAGGCCTAGTAGCATCAGAGCCAGACCTAGTTACATTAAAGCCAGGTCTAGATACATACTTTCCAGAGGTTTTAGCCAGTTCAAGTTTAAACTTTTTTAAATGCTATTTAAATCACAGCATTTTTTAAATTATCAATAACTTTCAATAAATATTTAATACCAATGTAGTATCGTCTATGACTAAAAAAAAAAATATATATATATATACAATCTAATTGGCTAGACAGCCCATGTCGATTACATCAGATATGTAAATGCTCACAAGGTGAAAAAAAAAAAAAGCAAAATCATATAAAGATATTTCCGACAGAAAAAAAATGATTGTCATTATCTAATTTTTGTATGTTTTAAAAGATGTCTGCCGCTCTTCACATTAATATGATCAAAAAATAGATAAATTTCAAATATCCCAATAATTAATAAAAGTACTAGATACACGGGTTTCTCATAAAATTAGTTTTAAATCAATTTTATTTGTTTAATCTTCTCGTCAATGTGGCCCGCGATACGAGTGTCGACAATAAAATGGCCCGCAGGTCGAATTAGGTTGAGTATCACTGGACTAATGCATTGACTTTTCATAAAATGATTGAGTGTAAACTAAAAAAAAAAAATATGTAGGACATTAGTACAATCTTAAAGTACAGCAACAGGATTAAAAACAAAACAGTGACCTGGTCACTTGGAATCATTACAGAGTTGCCAACTTTGAGTGTGTAACTTCTAAACCACTTGGTAATGTCTCTCTCCCTTCCTAGCAATCTCAATCCCATTCTTTTCTCTTTCTTAAATCAGCTATGCCAACAGAGGCAAGCTAATGCCTGATCTGGTTTTTGAAGTGAGTCTGGGGAACGCCCATGTAGTCCATGCCTCATATTTGTTGCCATTGTCATGTGATCATCCCACTTCCCGAATCTCTTAGGAAATAGTTGCCCCATATAACGTATGATAAGCATTGCCCCTTTACTGTCATGTGATCAAAACCATTGTTGTGTTAGGCTTACATTTTAGTCTCTTATTGGATCGCCAGCACTTTTGGTGGAATCTTTCTAGAACCAAGACTTCAGAATCATATAAAATGTGAGAGCTATGGAGTGCTGGTCCTGATTTATTCAAGATAAAGACTTAATTTTTTAAACTCTCATTGGGTCAAATGTTATGTTCATTTCTCCACAATGCAATTATAAGAAAAAGTCTTCAGAATTCAGCATTTTAATGGAGCCGAGGGTAAGATAAAGTAGAGGCAGACGATATACAGCTAATCTGTTTCTTTGGCCCATGTGGCCAGCACAACGACCACCCATTGATTTCCCAACGTTTGCTAGATCCCAATTACAGTTGGATGGACGTCCTAAGAAACCCGAAATCCCAGTTCTTACCGGGATTCAAAGTTAAGACCCTTAGATTCGGAAGCAGCTTTCTACTCGACGACCAAGCTAACTAGCAGTTGAATGTACAGTAGGTAAAAATTCCGTGTTTTTTGCAAGCTTAAAAAATATTTTTATCGTGGTATTTATTGTCCAAAATAGGAGCCCATCTTTTAAATTATGTTCCCAGTCTAACACAAAGCCACACCCACACCAACAACACGCTGGTTCTGTCCTCCTTTTTCGTTGACTTTGCACACAGTGCTAGGGTCATGCCTTTGTCATTAGATTCCCGGACCAGATCACGACTACCATTGTACCACTGACTCATTCACATTTAATAAATTTTAAAATTCATAAAAAAACATCTCTTTTGGGCTTCAGTTTTGTCCTGATATATTTATTCCATTTAATAGAATCCCGAATACCGCTGCTGGGATCATTGGAACCACATAAACGCAATTTGTATTTCTATATAAAAACAACAACATTGCCAAGATCTTAAACATTAAAAAACACATTCTGGTTCAGGTTTTCTACATGTTACCAGCTCAAAGGAGAAACAAGACACCGAAAAGAAATGAACACATGAACACTTTTGTTACTTTGTCAATTAAATTATTGAACAAAATCTAACTAGCTGTTGTATATGTATGCTCTCTATATATTTGATTTGTTCTAGACTCGGGACAGAATAGACATTGAAGGACTTTTGTGTTAATATTTTATTTGAGATGTAGACACGATTCACTGTCATACAACAGGTCGTTTATTTTCAGCAGCTCTCTGACATGTTCATCTATTGTGTCAAAACCACAAGTAAAACTCTGCATTCACACAGAGTCTGGCTGTACGTTTAGATATTGAAAAGTTAAACTAGAAAGTCTGAATAATTACTGAATAGTCTGATTGTAATAAAGGTATCAACGAATCCAATCTGATTAGTTTCATTAGAAAAGTTACTGTATAGAGAAAACTAAAGTATAGTAATTATCTGTTTGGTATTGCCAATAATAATTAAGAGAGGATACTCAGGATAATCTTGTAATGTAGTTATGTTTTAGGGATATAAAAATATGATTAAATGATATTGTAATATAGCTTTGTTTTAGTGATATAAATTATAATTATATGATTTCGTAATAAAGCTATGTTTTAGTGATATAAAATATAATTGAATGATTTTGTAATATAGCTATGTTTTAGTGATATAAAATATAATTGAATGATTTTGTAATATAGCTATGTTTTAGTTATATAAAATATAATTTAATGATTATGTAATATAGCTATGTTTTAGTGTTATAAAATATAATTTAATGATTATGTAATATAGCTATGTTTTAGTGATATAAAATATAATTTAATGATTATGTAATATAGCTATGTTTTAGTGATATAAAATATAATTAAATGATTTTGTAATGTAGCTATGTTTTATTGATATAAAAATATAAATATAAGTAAATGATTTTTTAAATGTGTAAATTAAGTTAATTAAACTTAAACTCTGAAGTTTCTGTTAGTGTAATGATTAAATGGGAGGTTCAAAGGACACGTTGTAAACTATATGAGATACACTTCACGGAATCGCAATGACTAATGGATACATAGTGAGCTTGTTTTCTCTCATATACGTGAATTGTTTATATCCTCTCTGCTAGGGCTTTACTTTGTGTACAAGTTTCTTTTTTTTAAATGTCTCCCCTAGTTTTGAATGAAATCTAGAATGATAAAACATAAAAAAAAAATTAAACATTGGTTAGAAAAGAAATGTTTGAATCAGGGAAGTTGATGTACCTAGTGAATTAAAGTTACCATTCTAGTAACTCTAGCCCTTAACCCCTAGCCGTAACCTTTGCCCCATCTTATACATACCCAAACCTTTACCCTAACGTTTCGGACAGGAGGGACTCGCTACCCAAACAAAAACAAAACTACTATATAATCAACTTTTAATGTACAAAATATTCATTTGTTTGGAACTGTCTAGATTTACAAAAAAAAAAAATGACTCTCCTTGATTGAAACAAAAAAACTTCTCAATTGGATTACTATTCTTCTTCTGTCTTGTTGAAACAAAACTGGCTTTTTTTCCCAATTTCCTTTTTTAGGGATGGGGGGGGGGGGGTGAATTGTATTTTTTCCCGTTCCCATCTCAACGTTCAAGCAGTTTTGAGCATGCGTGTCGAGAGGACAATCATTGCATTTGGTCCGTGCTAATTGTATCTTTGGCTGAGTTTTTACAAGGCTCCGCTCTCCTGACAAAAAAATAATAAAATATTCCAATAATCGTAACGTTTTACTTCCCTTTGTCCAGATGTATCCCTACCCCCTTCCATTCCCCACCCCTACACACACACACACCAGTTTTGTCTAGTCCATTAGATCAACCTAACCTTAAATCTTTTTTTAATCAAAATATGTATGTATGTATGTATGTTAATGAATTTTTGTATATATGAGTGTGAGTGTTTGTGTGTCTGCTGGTGGATGTCTACGTGTGCTCAAGAACCATAGCTTTAACAAATCGCCAACACAAAGATCATTCCAGAAACAAAAATTTTTCTTTAAAAATGAGATGGAGAAATAGAGGGTAAAAACTTTAATTAAGAATGTCCTTAAGTGGACAAGAGCTAAAAGGAAATGACTGGGCTAATTGATGATTATGTCTATTTTATTTTTGTCTGGGGTTATAAGAAGATATTACATGATGAAATATGAGCATGAAAAAAAAGGTAATTGCAAGTTGTTCAGTCACATATGAGTATAAAGAGTGCAAACCTAAGAGGCTAATATTGTAGAATAATGTAGAATAACCCTTGACTATAATGAGGTCAAAGGCAAAGGGAATTATGTAATGAGCTATTTTAAGTAACCACCTTGCCCTAACCCGCCCCATGTAGATTGCAGAGTTGAGTTTTAACGAACCAAAAGGAAGAGAGGAACATAAAAAATGTGGAATCAATCAATCAATCAGTTTGTTCCTACAAATTCAAGCTAATTAGAACTCTAATTCTATTTCCGTGCCGAGGATTAGGACAACCTGACTGATAGCAAACACTGGGCAGACGTTAAGTAAACTTGGCGTCTGCTTTAGCAGGGACAGAGTCGTCACCCAGGTATACTGCTCGGTGGTCTCAACGTGTCTGCATCCCCTCAATTATCAACCATTCTACCCCTCCCTAAGTTTACTAATTATTCATAAATTTTAGAGACCTTTCGTGTTTCTTGTTAATGATGTAATCAAAAATTTTAGAATGTTCGTGTCTATATATGTTGCTGGCAAAGTTCGAAATTCAGCATTTTAAAAACTACATGTCACTTTTGGGCAGAGTAGGAAATGTTGATGTATATGTATACAAAACTCATCTGATCTGGTAACAAATCAGTGTCTAACTTCCATAAGTCGAATCTTTAATCAAAAACATAAGTCTCTCTACCTTTGTATGTACTTAAAACTCCAGTAGTAAGTTGGGGCCTGTTGAGCATTAAACTACCATATCTCCAGTCCTTGACTTTCCATACTATAAGAATCTAATGTAGTGAACATTGACGGACTATCTATTCGGTTATAACAAGTGTAATTATAACTATAACTACACAAGTTGCAATAACAAAAACAAAACAACAAAGTCGGTATTGCAACAACAACTACTACTAATGCAACTACAACAACTACAACAACTTAACAACTACAACAACTTAACAACTACAACAACGTAACAACTACAACAACAACTTAACAACTACAACAACTTAACAACTACAACAACAACTTAACAACTACAACAACAACTTAACAACTACAACAACAACTAAACAACTACAACAACAACTTAACTACAACAACGTAACAACTACAACAGCAACGTAACAACTACAACAGCAACTTAACAACTACAACAACAATTAAAGAACTACAACAACTTAACAACTACAACACCAACTTAACAACTACAACAACAACTTAATAACTACAACAGCAACTTAACTACAACAACGGTACAACTACAACAGCAACTTAACAACTACAACAACAACTTAACAACTACAACAACAACTTAACAACTACAACAACAACTTAACTACAACAGCAACTTAACAACTACAACAACAACTTAACAACTACAACAACAACTTAACAACTACAACAACAACTTAACTACAACAACGTAACAGCTACAACAACAACTTAACAACTACAACAACAACTTAACAACTACAACAACAACTTAACAACTACAACAACAACTTAACAACTACAACAACAACTTAACAACTACAACAACAACTTAACTACAACAACGTAACAACTACAACAGCAACGTAACAACTACAACAACAACTTAACAACTACAACAACAACTTAAAAACTACAACAACAACTTAACTACAACAACGTAACAACTACAACAGCAAGGTAACAACTACAACAGCAACTTAAAAACTACAAAAACAACTTAACAACTACAACAGCTTAACAACTACAACAACAACTTAACAACTACAACAACAACTTAACAACTACAACAACAACTTAACAACTATAACAACGTAACAACTACAACAGCAATGTAACAACTACAACAACAACTTAACAACTACAACAGCAACTTAACCACTACAACAACAACTTAACAACTTCAACAGCAACCCAACAACTAGAACAACAACTTAACAACTACAAGAACAACTTAATAACTACAACAGCAACTTAATAACTACATTAGCAACTTAATAACTACAACAGCAACTTAACTACAACAACGGTACAACTACAACAGCAACTTAACAACTACAACAACAACTTAACAACTACAACAACAACTTAACAACTACAACAGCAACTGAACAACTACAACAGCAACTTAATAACTACAACAGGAATTTAATAACTACAACAGCAACTTAACAACTACAACAGCAACTTAACAACTACAACGTTACAACTACAACAGCAACTTAACAACTACAACAACAACTTAACAACTACAACAACAACTTAACAATTACAACAGCAACTGAACAACTACAACAGCATCTTAATAACTACAACAGGGACTTAATAACTACAACAGCAGCTTAACAACTACAACAGCAACTTAATAACTACAACAGCAACTTAATAACTACAACAGCAACTTAATAACTACAACAGCAACTTAATAATTACAATAGCAACTTAATAACTACAACTGCAACTTAATAACTACAACAACAACTTAACAACTACAACAACGTAACAACTACAACAGCAATCCAACAACCACAGAAACTTAACAACTACAACAGCAACCCAACAACTAAAACAACAACTTAACAACCACAAGAACAACTCAATAACTACAACAATTTAACAACTTCAACAGTAACGACGTTTACAACAAATTTAAAAATACAGCAACTGATTCGACACAAATACAACTACAAAAAAAATTGCAACTGCAAATGAACAAGAACCACAACAACAAAAATAACAACTTGTCCTACAATATAACAGATAACAACTGGCAGTAGAGCTGTAAAGCAAACGGATTACAACTACAACAACAACTAGAATGAAAAGAAAGGGTCATTAACATCGTCCTTAATCTTCCAGAAAAAAATATGGCGGATACCTTCAAAAAATATGTGTTGATCGGATGTGCGTGGTTTGCGGGTATGAAATTTTGTTTTTCAAAATTATCCGCGCGCTTTACATTTTTGTGTTTCCTGAAATTTGAAATTGACAAAAATGTTTGTGACCTTAGAGAAACTAGTGAAAGTTGAGTTGAAATATTTTAAGTATTATCCTTATAATTATTAGCATGGTCTCTCTCTCTCTCACTGTGTATATCTCTATTATTTCTCTATCAATTTATCTATCAATCAATCTATCTATCAATCTATCAATCTATCTATCTATCTATCTATCTATCTATCTATCTATCTATCTATCTATCTATCTATCTATCTATCTATCTATCTATCTATCTCTATCTATCTATTTATCTATTTATCTATTTATCTATTTATCTATTTATCTATTTATCTATTTATCTATTTATCTATTTATCTATCTATCTATCTATCTATCTATCTCTATCTATCTATCTATCTTTCTATCTTTCTATCTTTCTATCTACATATATATGATCTACTGGTTTGAATCATTTATCTATTTACATCATCCGGCGTCATACACACAAAAAAATCTCTCTAATGCAGAAAACATTTTTTTAAATCTGCAATCATCTTGAAAGAAATAAAATCTTTTTTCCCCCATATCCCTGTTCCGTTGTTTTGTGAAATTGAAATGAGCATTTCGTCCTTGACATCAAACTTTTCTACCATAACATTCCGTTTCCAAACTCAATTCGACTTTCTGGTTTTCCTCTGTGGCAAAATAAAATAGTTGTCAATAAGTACGCTCATTTTTTTTTTTTGTCGCCGCTTTGACAAATATTTATTTGTCCTTTGTTGCTTATAAATATAGCACAACAAAATAATTCGCTTGGTCTTTTTTAGCAGCCCTAGTAGGAAAAAGTAACTCGATTTTTTTGTTACAAAGCTTAAAGCAAATCAAATTTTCAGTCTGGGTGGAATCTTGTGCACGTTATTTCTCCCACTTCCCAGTCTCAAATCAAGTTGAAATTGTGAACAATTATTCATTGTGACTAACAAAACACGAATCATTCAAAATATTAACCAATTAATTAATCAATGAGTTATAATTGATTTATTTTTGTTTTATATAGAAATGTGCTAAGCTACGAAGAAATAAGTCTTAAGTAGAGAATTAGGTCGTTCGCTAAAAAATTTAAACTATAAACGTTTTATACTATAAAATGTCTATAATAGTAAGTACTTTAATAGCTCAGTGGCTAACGCGCTTGACTTCCATCATAGGGTATCGAGACCTGTAGTTCAAAGTCAGACATAAGCAACTTAAAATAAAAAGAGCTTATTTTTATACACCTAGATATAAACCAAATTTAAAACACGATAGAAAAATGCTCTGTGGTTATGCAAGGTCTGATCTCTCTTATATTTATATGTATTAAAATTTAATTTCACTTCGCCTTCATTGTGTGTAAAATATGCTCTAGCTGCAATGGTCATTGTTTTTCGAAAGCCCGCCCATTTATAAAAAAAAAAAAAATTAGGTAAGCATACTTTATAAAATTACGCATAAACCATCTTTAAAGAAGTCTGGATTATCCGCAACTCTAACAAATTTATAAAAGTGTTATAAAGACCTCATTTTCATTCGAGATGTCTGTCGAGATAACGCTTACTTCAAGTTTACATTTGCATTTTATTGCGCTTTTATTTCTTCATTTTGATTGTGAACTATTAATAATGCATAGGTTGTGGGCTGTATGGACTTAGTATGTAACACCATACTCTGTAATTGTGTAAGCGGTGATAGGAGACGACCATATTAAAATAATTACTAGTTTTCTAAGATAATATTTCAATCAATGAATAATATTATAAGCAATCCCATTAGTTTTGTATGGCGTGTACTGTTTGTTAGTTTTGTATGGAGTGTACTGTTTGTTAGTTTTGTATGGAGTGTACTGTTGGTTAGTTTTGTATGGAGTGTACTGTTTGTTAGTTTTGTATGAAGTGTACTGTTTGTTAGTTTTGTATGGAGTGTACTGTTTGTTAGTTTTGTATGGAGTGTACTGTTTGTTAGTTTTGTATGGAGTGTACTGTTTGTTAGTTTTGTATGGAGTGTACTGTTTGTTAGTTTTGTATGGAGTGTACTGTTTTTTAGTTTTGAATGGAGTGTACTGTTGGTTAGTTTTGTATGGAGTGTACTGTTTGGTAATTTTGTATGGAGTGTACTGTTTGTTAGTTTTGTATGGAGTGTACTGTTTTTTAGTTTTTTAATGGATTGTACTGTTGGTTAGTTTTGTATGAAGTGTACTGTTTGGTAGTTTTGTATGGAGTGTACTGTTTGTTAGTTTTGTATGGAGTGTACTGTTTGTTAGTTTTGTATGGAGTGTACTGTTTGTTAGTTTTGTATGGAGTGTACTGTTTGTTAGTTTTGTATGGAGTGTACTGTTTGTTAGTTTTGTATGGAGTGTACTGTTTGTTAGTTTTGTATGGAGTGTACTGTTTGTTAGTTTTGTATGGAGTGTACTGTTTTTTAGTTTTGAATGGAGTGTACTGTTGGTTAGTTTTGTATGAAGTGTACTGTTTGTTAGTTTTGTATGGAGTGTACTGTTTGTTAGTTTTGTATGGAGTGTACTGTTTGTTAGTTTTGTATGGAGTGTACTGTTTGTTAGTTTTGTATGGAGTGTACTGTTTGTTAGTTTTGTATGGAGTGTACTGTTTGTTAGTTTTGTATGGAGTGTACTGTTTGTTAGTTTTGTATGGAGTGTACTGTTTGTTAGTTTTGTATGGAGTGTACTGTTTGTTAGTTTTGTATGGAGTGTACTGATTTTTAGTTTTGAATGGAGTGTACTGTTGGTTAGTTTTGTATGGAGTGTACTGTTTGGTAGTTTTGTATGGAGTGTACTGTTTGTTAGTTTTGTATGGAGTGTACTGTTTTTTAGTTTTTTAATGGAGTGTACTGTTGGTTAGTTTTGTATGGAGTGTACTGATTTTTAGTTTTGAATGGAGTGTACTGTTGGTTAGTTTTGTATGGAGTGTACTGTTTGGTAGTTTTGTATGGAGTGTACTGTTTGTTAGTTTTGTATGGAGTGTACTGTTTTTTAGTTTTTTAATGGAGTGTACTGTTGGTTAGTTTTGTATGGAGTGTACTGTTTGTTAGTTTTGTATGGAGTGTACTGTTTGTAAGTAGAGCTACTGACATAGTGTGTGTACCGGGAGAGAGATGATTGAGAGAGAAAGGGGAAAGACCAAAGTGAGACAACAATGCTGTTGACATTTGTTATATCCTAGTAGCATCTTAGTAATAACCTTTAGTTATTTGTTCTTGATTTCTTGTCTTCTTTTCTATTTGCTCTCCTGTTAGTTTCATCATTTCAACAACATTTCAATCGAACTATTTGTTCCTACTTTTAGTATCACTCCTATCAAGCCCAATTTATTTTTAGATGGTGTCATTAAAATAAAAAGTTGATTAAAAGTTATTTACACTTTGTATCTCTAGTCAGAGATTAGGGTACAAATGAATTTCTTTATATTATGTCGTTCTCCTGTTAGCCAATGGGGGAGGGGCGATTTTATAGTCTATCGCTACACTTCTGGTATAGTGAGGTGAAGGGAGGGGGGGCGATTGCTTCTACTGCCCTCCCTACTCCCCCCTTGGAAAATAATCGCCCCCCCCCCCACTCCAAAGTTCTGGATCCGCTAGTGCTCACAGGGCTGACGACACGACACGACACGACAAGTGACGTGGCAACGAGCTATTGGTCTAAACTGCTCAAAGGTTGCGACGTCGAATTTCAGTGTTCAGGCCCTCTCGGATGATATCAGCTAAACAAAAGTTTTGTTTTCATCTCGTAATTGAACTGATATACAGTGATGACCTGTATATCACCTCGATAAAATAGCCGAGGTGTGATTATAAATAGCAAACATTTTAATTATATTTCCATTTTTACAATACCTCTATTCAAGTCACTCCTTCATGGAGGGACCTGGGTGAGTGGACGCTGATCTCAAAAAATAGCTCTAACGATTTTCCTGGAAATTTAACCATTGATGTATTTTGCTGAGAAAAGAAGTACTCGTTGGCCAGATAGGGAAAACTCTAGTTTGAGTTATAATTTTTCAAAAAAATAAATTAATGTAAATTTGGCTAGAAACTAAGATCTAGATCCAACATCGATTTTGAAAGGACGATCGCGTTCGGACTTTTCCGAATGTAAGGCTTTATCGATTCAAGAGTTTAATAAATGAAAGTTCAGGAAAATTATGCGCATCGTCTCCTGAGATTTTAAGGCATATCTTTGGATTTATTCAATAGTAAAAAATAAAACATGGCGTAGTCAGTCGTAGTGAACCGAAATTATGTGACAACTGAATAAATTTAAAGTTGTTTCACGTTTATTGAAATAATATCAAAGCTATATTAATATTTTCTACGTACATTTAATATATATTCCAACTAGATTCTAGATCTATAAGTAGATCTAGGTTTAGACCAGATTTAAAAGTTCTAAATCAGAAGTCTAGGTCTAGAGTCTAGTGTTACATCTAGATGTCCATATATTAATATCAATAAATTATTGCTAAGCTATCGCTGGCCGATTTGTTAGCGACGTACGTTCACAAAAACTGACGGTGTCGAAATCACTAATTCGATACCCGGTTTTAACCATTTTTAAATTAATTTTTAAAAAAATATTTTATTACATTTTAAGTTAAATTTTAAGGATGGCTGCCTGGTCGTGCGGGGATGGTTGCCTGGTCGTGCGGTTTGTGCGCTGGACTGTCGTTCGAATTAATCGATGGTCGAGGGTTCAAATCCTGCCCGTTCCCATCCCCCGTCGTCCTGCGGGAGGTTTGGACTAGGAAGTAAACAATCTTTAACTCTGAAGGAACATCCGAAACATGTAAAACATTTTACAAACATTTTGTATATTAGAGGTATTGGCTTTAAAAATTGTATTAATAAAATGTTTTTATTGTTAATTGTGTCGTCTTAACGTTGAGTATAATAGTATTTATACTAAAATTATTATACTAAAATTATACACTCATCATTTAGCAACACCGATTTGTGGAAAATATAGGACAACACGAGAACCACTTGGTATGGTTTGACAAATGTAGCTTTAATGATAGCCCCCCTTGACCTTCTATGTGTCATTGAACTGCACACACCATCACCCAACAGAGGCACAACACACACCCTATCTTGTAGATAAGATTAGTATTGATTACCAGCTGATCTGGTGGGAACTAATTTATATATATATATTTTGGGGTATTAGCGGAAGTGAGAGGTGGGGGCTGAGAAGGTAGGACTACATCCGTTTGGTTTTTAACATTTGATGAAATCTGGCTAACACCAGCTTGGCAATAAGCCTCACTTTCTCTACCTTATCATGTTACGCCAAATAGGACGCGCACCAGAAATGAAACAAAATAATAATAATATTTTTGTTTTCAATAAATGGTTAGAGGGAATATAACACCAAATGATTTTATTATGTTACAGATACTAGAACTGAAAAAATCAATATTAATTTGTACTTTTCATCTGTCTGTTCACCCAAAATGCCCCATCGTTTGTTTTTTAAGTCTAACATTCATTAGTTATTAAGAGAAAAACAATCGCTCTACAAGTTGTATAAAGAAGGTATTGTCTTTTTTAAAATGATTTTTTTGGGCTTTACAACAAATTCTTTGATGGTCTTATTCATTATTATTTCTTTGTGTGTGTGTGTGATTGAGTGTGTGTGTATGATTTCGTAAAAAACAAACATGTCCTAAATCTCCATTTTAAAGAATCATTACTCGCATCTATAATTTTACACTAACTGGTACCATTTCATTCCGATTTAATTATTTCCTTGTCTGCCTGGACATTGGCATTTGAAATCATTCAATGTTCCGACTAGTTCCATTCACAGAAACAAAAGTCTTCAATTCATTTAGTTTTGGACATATCACCCTAGTCATGCCTCCTCTGTCTGGTATCTAATTTCTGAAGCCACATTTACAGTTTTGAAACATTGGTAATAATGCAATTTTGACTTGGTTAACATTCAAACAGGGATCTACAACTACTATGCCAAAATTATATTTTTTGGGGTCCGTGGGATAATTAAACGCCGTGAATGCCTTGTCAAAATGGATGGGATGTGTGTTCCGCAGTTTGAGATCAGCTGCAATAACAGACAGGACAAGGGGTGAGAAGGGACAAATAGTAAAAGAGAAAGGAAGAGAGAGAGGAGTGAGGTTGGGGGAGGGAAATGAGTGAAAATGAGTAAAGGTGGGAGAAATTAATACAGATAGAAAACCAAATCACCAGCTTGTTTTATTTCTCCCCAGGTAAATATCATGTTCACTCCCCCCCCCCTCCCAAGCATTATCTGTTTGATAATAATGTTTCCGTCAGGTTTATTGTACACTAGAAATAAAACCAAACCACATTGGGAATGAGCATAGTAACACAGTCAAAAGGAAACATATTACACAACAGAAATGAGTACACTAACACAGTCAAAATGAAACATATTACAAAACAGAAATGAGTACACTAACACAGTCAAAATGAAACATATTACAAAACAGAAATGAGTACATTAACAGCCAAAATGAAACATATTACCTAACAGAAATGAGCACACTAACACAGTCAAAAAGAAATGTTGCTAAATTAAAATGAACCTTATAGGTAATAGATAGCAAGACAATACGAAGTTCCAAGTGTTGAATGGGCCAGACAGTTTACAATTATTAAATATCCATTTATTATGTACTATTTATATTTATGAGTATAAATGTTATGCTTGCTTCATTCATTCAATATTTATTTAAAATGTTTGTGTGTGTGTCTTGCATGTTTCATTTTTATTGTATCAATCGAAACACTTTCACTCTTACACTGATTACATTGTTGACTCAAAAACTTACATTAGGTTCCTTTCACTCTTGATTACAATGTTGACTTTTTTTTTACTAACATCTTGTTCCTTTCACTCTCACATTGATTACATTGTTGATTCCTTTACTTTACTTGTTCTGTAAACTGTTACATAGATTACATTGTTGATTCCTTTACTTTACTTGTTCTGTAAATTGATTACATTGTTGATTCCTTTACTTTACTTGTTCTGTAAATTGATTACATTGTTGATTCCTTTCCTTTACTTGTTCTGTAAATTGATTACATTGTTGATTCCTTTCCTTTACTTGTTCTGTAAATTGATTACATTGTTGATTCCTTTATTTCCGCACTATTTGTTTGTTCCTACTGTTACATCTCCCCTCCTCGGCCCTTTCCCCCACACTCAACCTTTGAACTACTTCTTAGCATGATCAGAAGTCATTAAGTTATAATCGGATAAACTGAACACTGTCAAAGGCAAGGGGGGGGGGGGGATGTAGACCTAAAACTTCACTTTGATCATATCTTCCTGGTCACATGATTTCATTACAGTTGATAGGAACTTTACTTATGCCCTTCAAGAAGTGAAACTCTTATTCAAGACTTGAATCTAGCACATAGCAGAATCTGTGATCTCTTTACTCGATAAGTCACTTTGGAACATAAACTCGCATGTCTAAACTAACATCTATAGTGAAATGTTGATTTTACAAAGCTTATATCAACTCACTCTTTCTGTTAAAAAAAGTCTGTAAGAGTTATATCTGCGACACCCAATCTCGGATCAAACTGAAATTTGAACAATTATTTCTTTTACCTGAAACGCAAGAAATAGCACTACAAAACAATGGGTAAAAATATATCAAATCGCACAGATTTTGGTGTTGTTCTGGATCTATTACAAATTTAATTGCATGACAGATCCAAACAAATTGATAGGCCTACCATTACCTTTGTGTAGGTTTTTTTTTTTAAAGTATTTTTATGTTTTCCCTTTTTTACTGTAAATAAACTAAAGATTTGGGCATCCACGAGTTCTGCGCGTTTCGTATAATACAGAAACTAAGACAGGAATTATTCTACGCCGACTGTAACATGACCCAAGGAATGTCCGGAATGACACGAACACGATCGGATGAGAAGATTTGAATTTGTTTTGGGTTTCACTTAATCTTTGACACACCAAGACAAATGTTTGGCCACTAGAGTTTATAAACTACAGACGCTCCATTCAAAAGAGACACTAATAACAAAGCCCTACACGTATCCATAGGTCCATCAAGTCGTGCGTGTTCATTGCTTTAATTACACTAGAGAAGAAAGAATACTTGTACGAAGTTGTCCAAGTATATGGAATATGAAATGTGTCTTTGTGTTGAGTTTTGTATTAGGTTTTGATTTTGTTATGGAAGTTAAAGTTCATGGTTTTATGTATTATTGATACTTTACTGTTCCGACGTGTCACTAAGTTAAGTGATTTTTCTAATGGTGTAACTCCTATGTCAAAAGTTGAATTCTCAGTTGTTATAAACCCCGCGGCTCTATTTTGTGTCTGTTCTAGTTTATATGTTCATGAGCTTTTGTTTCTTGGAATATATTTTCTACTGTAGGACAAGAACTGTTGTTACAAACCTAAAACTAGCACAAAACATTACAATACTTTCAAAAAAAATTTAATAAGGGAAAGAACAAGGGCATTTACAGCCGCACATCTCAATACTGCACATCTCAATACTGTAAAATTTATTTCCCCTTTTATAAATCAAACACAAATTAATTAATTACCACTTATTAATTAATTAACTTTCGGATTCATTCGTGTTTTCATAGGTACAAAAAGTAATTGCGCAAAGTTTTTAATTTATCCGAGAATGGAAATTTGGAGAAATAACTAGTATACAATGTGTACCAGACAGGAAGACAGACAGACGGAGTGAGTTCATGTAAGCTCTGTAATGAACTTGTACGAAACGAACAATGCCATGTCACAGTGTTCTCCAAAAGTGACTAATAGAAATGTCTCATCGATGGTTGGTTTTAATTATATGTTATTATAAATGTTGAAATGAAAATTTTTCTCTCTACTTAAAGAGTTATATCCTGTACAATGAGAGCTAATGCTATTCTCTTTAAAATAATATTTAAAAAAAAACAAGTTATAAAATGTCTGTCTAAAAAAAATAATTTCTCCTTAAAACGCGCAATATGCTAAGAACGATAATTAAAGTTATTAAACCCATAATATGCCAAGAAGGACCATATATTTTTACATTTCTTCATTGATATGCAAAAACTAAACAGAATTCTTGAAAAAAAAAAATAAATCTCCGTCTTTGTGTCAGGATAGCACATATATGGATTATGTCCCCTAGATAAGATAATGCTATCTTACAATCAGGGTCGGATTCAAGTTGATGGAGGGCAGTGAAGCCCTAGGCATGATTTTTGGTTTTCAAAAATTTGAATAAAATTTACTCATTAATAATATTAATGCATAATAACATGCAATATTATGAATAATGGAAATAACTAGAGTACTTGTACATTTAATGTCATTTCCCTATTCTTAAAAAAAATATTATGTATGTATATTTTTGTAAAAAAAAATATATATATATCCTTACCTCTATGGAGGGAAAGGCCCTGGATTGACGCAGACCCCGGGCTACATTTTTATATTCTGAGCACGCTAGAAGAGGACAAATCTTAACCGCGATGGTATTGCCAACTGTAAAATTTAAAGTTGTGTGGATAAAAATGCGAAAAACAAATCTCATGCATGGAAGACGTAAAAGTTGCTGACCTTTCGAAATTCGTATATTTTTTAAAAAATCCTCTCTCTAGTGAAAGCACTGGGCAGAAGCCCGGCCTGCCCTCCCACAAATCCGCCCTGAAACGATCTATGCATCAATACTTCAAATTAGATCACTGTTTGAGCTATAACCTCTGTTGGTTAAAATCTTGCCCACAATACCGGATATGATTGTATGAAAGATGACCAGTTGATTATTGGATTAATGGATTGATGATATTGATATCTTCGGAGAAAAAGCCATATCATGACAAGAAAATGGAGGTATTCCTAAGCTGAGGGGGACCTAATTACTTTTGGGATTTTTCAATCAGGACTATACGGTGTGAGAAATGTAGGTCGAAATTTAGAGTTTGGATTTCAATAAGTAAAGAGATATCGCGTCATCGTGGTTGGTTCTGTCGTTATCATTTTATTTTCACTGATCCAACAGAAACCCCGCGCAGTTCACTATTTCACTCTAGACAAATATTTTTAAAATAACATTTATAAAAAAATCGAATATTAGTTCCTCGACTCAAAGCTAGAAAAAATTATTTTTAAGAATGATACATGGCTGCCTGGTCGTGTGGTGCTCGGACTATCCTCTCGGTACTACCATTTACAGTACTCAACGAAGTTATCCCGTCTTGATCTTGGTCATGCGGCCGAATAGATCAAAATTGAATTACAGTAAACTGTGTGTCATGATATACTTTTTTCTGCACATCTTAAGCACGTGGATATTCCCTCGAAATCTCGGGAACTAGGAGTAGACATACCGGTAATGTAAATTAATTCTTGTGTTTACATGTTTGTGGTATTCTTAAAGAACAGAGAGCATAAGCATTTTTTTTTCATCACGTTTAAAAATATTTAAAGATGCTAACACCTAATTGTTGAATTGTTTCGAATCGGACTTGTGAATGTACTCTACACCCTTCTATTTAATTATTTAATGCAATAACACAATAATTGATATTGATTTTTCAAACGTAGTCGACCCTGGAAAATAACTCTACCCCTACATTGCATGATCTAAATCACAGGTCAAAAATAGCGTGTTAAGCAGGCTAAGAGGGGTGTGGGTCTAACTAAATGCAAATATATAAATTAAGAAATATGATGCAACTTCAGTAGCTTTCCGACCATAAAAAAAAATCATAATCTTTGTCGCTAAATATAAAAAGTGTAAAATATATGGTACACAATTGTAAACAAACAAGAAATCTACTATAAAATGATTATTGTTATTGTTCAGGTCTATACCATAGTCAATGCTCTGGCTATAATTTTAAAAATAGAAATGGAAAAGTAGTCTGAGTGCTGGGACAAGTCCCAAAATGCCCGTGGTGGCGCACGAGGCGCTCTGACCGCACCTCCCCGTGGTTGAGGCTGTCCAGGCCTAAGGAAAATATGATAGCACAGTGCAGGACAGTCCACAGTCCTTTTGGCTCATATTTCACACGGCTATGACAAAATTTTGACTCAATGTGCCCCCGCAGCGGGGAAGAACCGTGTCTCATATTCTGTTTGACTGCCCCAGACTTGCTGATCTCCGTCTCGACAGGTCTGGGAAACCAAAAATTCAGGACCTGTATGCCCATGCATGCATTACCCAAAACAGCAGGGTTTCTGCAAGAGAGGAGTGAGCAATGATATTTATTACAGTGCTAAAGAACTAAATTAATTTACATATAACCGCTTCAAAGCTGTTCATGTTTCCACTTCTAGATTTTCTAATTTGAAACAAAGACTGAACAGTGAGAGAGACGAAGGGGCCGTTTCATCGAAGGTAATGTCCCTTTTCAACCTTGCTTTCATCTATACTATAGGGCGATGATGTAGAGATTTGTTTCTGCGGCCCTAGGTTAACGAGAGTGTGATGTGGCAAGCACAACGACCAACCAAACAAGTACCCATTAGAGAGGACGCACTATTAGTCTTGAAATTCAAAATACTAGTCTTCACCGGGATTCGAATCCGAGAGTCCTCAGTTTGGAAGCCAAGCGCCTTACCTCGCAGCCACCACGCCCAACCACGCCCCACCCCTCATTGTATTAGCCTAATCTTCCATACAGTGAACACCCTTACGTGTAAGGTCATTCTGAACGTTACCAACTGTAGAAGCCAAACTTGTCCTTGGAAAGTTCTCAGCCAAGTTGGAAGTTTTTCTATTTGATTTAAAGTCAATAAAAACTAAACGCATGAATAGCTGACCTATACTATACGTTGACATGGCGTAACGTTACGCGTGTTCAGTTTTTTTCTATTGTTATCACTTCTTGAAGGTTACAGAGTGTCTACTACAGTAAGTACTTGCAACATATATTGACCATTTGAAAACAAACGTAGCGGAAAAGAACACAACAACAATAGGCTGTGAAAAGTCAGAGTGTCCATGTTGATATTGATATTAGACGCTGAGTTGAAGTTTTCACGGAAGTGTAAGATTTAACTCTATTTCTCATGTTCCACATGGATACTGTTCTTATAATTTTTACCATATAATCATCACTCTGTTATTAAACGTCTGTATATCAGGAAAATGTATGCTGTAGCGTCTATTTGAAATAAATAGTGAAAAACTAAAGACACTGAAGCGATACAAATAGAACACTTAGATACGGAAGCGCCACAGGCCATTGGAATTGCACAAGAAACTAGTGATTCAACCCATCGGTGTGCAAATATATTCAAAATAAGTAAAGGATTAAAAAAATCAGTCTAGATAGAGCCAAAGTAAAAATTCATTCATTACCATAGAGATGGACTGAGATTTCACAAAAACCTGGAAATGAACGGTAACTTTGTTATAACTGTGAAAAATATATACTAGTTCTGTGTGTTCTCAGACAAAAGAACAAAATGTAAATCAAATCAACTAGTTCTATGTGTTCCCAGACAAAATGTAGAGCAAATCAACTAGTTCTGTGTGTTCCGTGACCAGGGCCGGCCTTATAAACTGCGTGGCCCAATGTTATATATTCATGCGAGACCCCTCTTCTAATTATTTTTTTAGAATAACAACTATTACTATAAATTATATCATTATATCAACATTGCTTATACAGCAAGCATATGATGCAACTCATGCAATAGGCGTCAGTGGGTTAATTAAGTTACGTCAATCGTACGATACAATAAATATGTTAACCCTAAATCTTTAAAAGCCTCTAAGAAGAGCCATGACTGATAGTGATATGATAAATGTAAATTGAGGGGCGCCTGTTAGGAGCTGGGCCCAATTATGAGCAATCAGTTAAATCGGCCTAAGGCCGGCCCTGTCCTAGACAGAAAACAACAAAACATGAGGTAAACTGAATAGTTCCGTGTGTTCCCAGACAGAAAACAAAGCATGTTTTGGAAATAACTTTTTCTTATGTGTTGTGGAGCGTGGCAAGGGAAATCATCAATATTCCTTCAAAAGTATCTTACTAAAATTGATGACTCTTTCTTACAGAAGGGCAAAAATTATTTGCGTCCATTATTGAATGATTTGGTCTTGCAATAATAAAGAAAAAAAATTAAATACATGCTTAACATTCGAAGAAAGTTTAAACTAAATTTTGACAAACACATTAATTTACACATTAATTTTTCTGTTTCTGTTGCAACAAACTGCGATGATTTATAATCAGCAATGGCAGATGTAATTTTAAGAAGTTGAAAAGTTCATTAACATAATTATCAATGATGAAAAAATCTAGTTATAAATCTCCAACAATTTTAATTTAATTTGTTTTGAATATTGTTTTGTTATCTCCCTTCCTCTTCCTCCTAGCCATCGAATACATAACGAGAGGAGAGCAATGAATCAGACTGCCTTCGGTATTCCATGGCGTGAACTGAGTCGAATGACGGACTTCGCTGACGACGTTGCACTACTCGGGTCTACAAGTAAATGTATACAAGAAATGACCAAAATTGGCCTTCGCATAAACTTGAATACAATTGAAACTGTGCGAGTAAAATATAAAGCAAAGGATGCCCCGTCCAACTTGGCAAGTCAGAGCTTGAAGATCTGGATACGTTTACTCAAAGCAAAGGATGGGGATGCCTACCATTACGTAGCATGCCAAGTGGGAAAGGCAGGGACCATTTTCCAAAGGCTGTGGCCTATTTGGACAAGATAAGCTTTTGTACTTGAAACAAACATCGACCTCCTGAACACAATCGTCATCCCAATCACAACGTATGAATGCGAGAAATGGAAGTCATCTACCGAAATCGAGAAAAGATAAAATGTGGCTCAGCAAAAAATGACTGAGACTGATTTTTCAAGTGTTACAAAGATGGACTCTCTAAGAAAGAAATATGCCGAACTGGAAATCGACAACTTAAAGAGGTTGTGACCGAGCGTCGTAATAGGTTTGCGGGACATGTCCTCCGACTGAATGAATTACGCAAAACGAAGAGTTGCGATGACATCGAGGTCAATACGAGGAAAGCGTCACATTTTTGTGGAGGACCTCAGAGTAGTGGACTCCAGGTCGGAAGAGCCTTCAGGCATTGCCAGTGACAAATCATTAGGGAGAAAGCTTGTAGCCCAATGCTCCGAACAGCTCTAACTCCTTAAAAGTTCTATTTTAAAAATTCTAAGAAATCCTGGAAAGCAGGTCTCTTTCTGGCAACTCACTTGAACAAGAGAGAAGCTGTATCCGCTAAAATCTCTTACATAAATATTTCCATATTATTGCTGCCAAAAAAGAGTTTATCCAAATCACGGAGTGAAATTTTTATGGAGTTGGAAGAATATTTTGACATCGACTTTGTGTTTCTGTGTTTAAACTGAAAAAAAACTAAAACCATAATCCAAAGATTTATTTATGCCAATGCAATCTATGCTGTTGCACTGTTGGATTAGTTGTTTACAGAAGTTACTCTATTTTATCTTATCTTATAAATTATACAATCTTTCAAAGAAGAAGATAATTAAGTCCTACACGTATCCATGTCTCAATCTAGTTGTGCATGTTAATTAGAGACTAAAACTTTTCTTAAGTTGTCCTGTCTGATAATGACGACTCATTCGGAACTATTCCTTGCTCTATTTAAGTCTAGTGGCAACAATACAGAAAAAAGCTCTTGTAAGATCTCTCCTAGCATTGTGTGGTAACTTGAATTAATTCAAATAAGAACATAAAACTAAAATGTTATTTAACCTTGGTTAGGCCAATAATAGAATATGCATCCTCCGTTTGGGACCCCTCAACTCAAGAAAACATTAAGAAACTGGAACAGACACAAAATAGAGCAGTGAGATTCATAACAAACGAATATTCACATTTGACTAGAGTAATACCTTTAGTAAAATCACTAATTTTAGAAAGCCTTCAGACAGAAGACTCAAAAGTAAAGTAGCAATTATGAATAAAACACTGAACCATAATCTTGAAATACAAAAACAAAATTTAATAAAATACTCTGAAAGACATAAAAATAAAGGCACATTTCTCGTCCCATATGCTAGGACAAATTTGTACAAATACTCCTTCTTCCCTAGTGCTATTAGTGCATGAAATGGGTTGCCTGAGCTAGCCAGGAAAACCAGTGACTTGGCAGAATTTAAGTCATTTTTTAATATGCATGACTAAATGCATGACGCGTAGGACGTAATCATCTTCTTTTTTGAAGTAACGTCTGTATTATATAAAATAAGATAAGATAATATAAGAATTACTGCACTCATTCTGATACGAAACAATGCTTCGTCAAAAATTCGATGGACTCTAACGACTATGAATCATCTCAAGGAAATGAGATGAATGCCTGGGCATTAGCTATGGTCGGAACGAAGTTCCACCCTTTCCGTGCAGCTGATCTATCCGAAGGAACAGCAAGTGCCACTACAGTTTGGGATCAGCGTCATCGTAGCACTGTGTGCTGAAAACTGGCTACGAGTCGCTTGCTCCTGATTTTTCCTAAGGGTTGACTCCAAAAGCCTTTCCATGTTTGGGTATAGCAGCAAGACAGCAGGGGTTTAAATTGAGTTTTTCTTTCTTCTAGGTGGATAGCCAACTAAAACTAATAAGTCCCTCCTGCTCAAAGCTTACTGGTTTAGGTGTCAGTTACTCACCTTTACCCTTCTCTGGTTAGTGATAACAGTTCCACCGTACTCAATATCTGAGCCACACGTGAAGCCCAGGAGTTAAACTAGTTGTCCGAGACTATTTGAGATGCGTGCTTTCGGAAGAATTAATTAGGCACTGTTCAGATAGTACTTTTTCCATTACCACTTCCGGCATTGAAAACTTTACGGAGGTCAATAGTGTATAGCAGTTTTGAATCATTTCGAATAACTAATTTTACACATCTGACCTTAATGTATTAAATAGTAAATTGTGCGAGTTCTGGCGATAATAAATGTAACTGATTGAGTAAACAAAACGCCTTTCATTCCAGCAGTCCAGTTAGTCCAGTTGAAGTCATTCCAAAACATCGATACGTAAAAACAAAAGAAGAAACCCAGACTAAAATCCAAGCTGGCAAAATTTCTATTTCAAAGCAAACACAGTAACCTATCTCAAAACCCCAGAAGGGAAGGGTCAACTGACATTTAAGTGGCCTCCAGTATCATAAGTTCATTATTTATTTAAACTTATTTATGACTAATTAGCTTGGGAAACCATTGTGACTATTATTTAACCGCGTGCTTTGGTTACTGTCATTCTTTAATGCTGGGATGGAGGGGGGATATTTCCCAATGGAAATCAAGTGTTACAGCAGACGATATGAAGGGAGAAAGAAAAGGGTAGGCGATGTGTTCTAGCAACCATATCTACTGCTCTAAAAGCCACTTAAGGGATCATCCTCGTAAGACGTCCTGACACGCACTAAACACGAAAGAAGATCGTCGCTAACTTTATGTCCACAGAACTGACCAAATTCTGACTTACTTAATAATTTGATTAATAGAATGTGTGCTAAGGGGCCCTTAAATCGAATGGATGTTACTTAGATTTAAAAAGTTACTATGCCGATAAATGGAATTATTTCATATTGCTTAAAGCAAACTTAATTTAACACATGATTTCTGTGTTATAAGCATGTTTATGTTTCAAAATGAAACTCAAACTAACATCACGCAATATTAACTAACACTTTTAAAAATATTATATTTTGTGGGCCCGAAACTGATTAGTCACTTTCAGTTCTATGTGGTCTGTCTGTCCGTCCTTCCGTTTCTCACATACATCTAGATCTATAGATCTCCATATTTTGTGGCAGCCTATGAATATGTACAAAGGCTACTTTTGGTCTTCTGACAATGAACTTTTGTGTTCAATTAAAAACATTTTTTTCCTATAATACTTATATGTGCTATGAATTTAAGCATGGGTTTTTTAGCTGAGTGGTAAAGCGCTTGGCTTCCGAACCGAGGAGTCTTCTATTGGTACCTGACATTAGTTGGGAAAAAGTAAAGGGGGTTAGGCTTCAAATTAATTATAGAAGCAGTTTTGTCATGTAATAATCATCTATGTGCCAATAATTTAATCGTGGGCTGATTTCCAAAGCGACGGTTTGGTTTTTCGGATTTAATTCCGGTGTAAACTAGGATTTCAAATTTCGGTATTTTTAGAACGCCCCAGAGTCCACTTAACTCTTGACACCTGAAATTAATTGGAGAAAGTAAAGAGGGATGGCATTTGTGCTGACCACGTGACACTCTCGTTAACCGTGGGCCACAGAAACAGATGACTTTTACACACACCCCCTCCCCCATAGATTGTAAGGTGTATTTCTGTACATTAAAAATAATGGGTAAAATAATTATGTCTGCTTTTGAAAGAAACTAATTAATATGTAGGTTTCGTTAGACCTTTACCCCAAAATGACCTTAGAATGACGGGACATAAAAGGTATAAAACGCCGTTTCCCAGCATCCCTCTTCGCTGCACGTGACCAGATCAATGTTTCACCACTTCAAAATGTCATTTGTATCACTTTGTGTCTTTAGTCCGTAATAAAAATAAAATCCACCTAGACGCCATTGTCGTTTTGTTTCTGTGTCAAGCCAGCACTGTGTGAATGATTAGAGCTTTAGTTGAACAGCTTTCAGGTGTAACTTCAGAATTGAAGTGTTCACACCCTCGCTGAAGACTCCCGAAGGACGACTAGGGACGGCGACGGGCCACCGGTACGACAGTCCAATGCGCTTACCAGTCGACCACATTAAAAAGATTTAATAGGCATTGCTTAGTGTTATTAGAGACAGACAACAATCAAAACATTGTGAATGTGTGCTAGCTATTAGAGACAGACAACAATCAAAACAATGTGAATGTGTGCTAGCTAGCAATCATGTTGTAAAAGAACACTTTCTTTCTATAATCAAGACAGGATTTTTCTAACTGATATTTAGTACTTCATAGCTTCTGATATACACACATGTAGATTTTTCGATTGTTAAACGATAGATAAAGGGTTACGCTTAATTTTGTACAAAGCTTCGCAAACTTTGAGCACGTTATTTCTCCCACTTCCCATTCTTGGATCAAGTTGAAACTTTGCACAATTATTTCTTTTCTTTGATAACACATGTATCTATAAAACCAAATATTTAAATAATTTGTGGTAATGAATTAATGTTGTGTTTATATAGAAAAGGGAGATAACTCTTGCAGTGTTTAGATATGACAGTAATCGTGCGGTTGTTGCTATCAGGTTTATTGTTTGTTTGTTTTTTTCATTATTGACTTGATTTATTCAACTGTCAAAACAAAAAACCACGAAAAGTTCCACAGTAAGTTAATATTGTTTCCATAAATACTTTTTTTAAAGTGTAGAACTGTGAATGTTTATAGTAGGCCTATAATACTATGAACAGCTGTGTACTTTCTAATATAACAAGAATAGAAAAAGCGGCTCCTTAATTTTCTATAAAAAACCATGTGTCTCTTGTTTCTAAGTTTGCTATTCTTGTATGATAAGTAGTTTTAGATTTACCTGCGTCTACTTTTGAATATTGTTGTAAACGTCACAGGCGGCAGAGCGCCGCTCCCCGGGATGGTGTCATATCAGGGTCACCTATATTTGTTCGATGTGATGACGGTGACAAAAGATTCCATTTATCGCGCCCCTCCCCCAAGGCACTGGGACTGGGGCGGTTGCCCCCACTGGCCACTTCTGACGCCGCCACTCGTTAACGTGGCTAAACAATCTTTACTCCACCTCTGCCATTCTTACCCAATGCAGCTACACGCCCTCGGTTTTCCAATTTTTTAACCCATATTTACACGGCTGTCTTAATCGGATGATGCTATAGGACATAATTACATCTGTAAGCGTTATTTGAAAGAGACACTACACTACACACCAACAACTCAATAGGAAGTACAGGGGCGTAGCTAGGAATTTTGCATCATTTGGGGGCCCGGGGATCTTGACCTCTTTGGGGCCCCCTGCATTTTGCGCAATATTTAATTTTTAATGTAAAAACACTCATTTGGGGCCCACCTCTAGTGGGGGCCCCTTGGAGATTTTCAAAATCTCACCCCTCCTCTCCCACCCTAGCTACGCCACAGAGGAATTAAAACTTCTAAAAGAAAATTCGGAGACTCCAAAAAGAAGCAAATCTTTTCCTAGTTCAAGACACAATCTGGAGGAATCTGTTTAAACCTTAGTCTTTGTGTCCAACGATAGTTTTTTAGCAACAAAACATCGGCATCAAAGTCTGTACCCAAAAAAGAGTAAAATTAAACATATTTTAAGTTCTTTTTTGTTTTGTTTTGTTTTTTGAAGTGTCCCTAATTTATAAATACATCGCTTTTCAAAATGATCAACTTTTATTTAAGACTAACCTTTTGAAATAAAAAAAAAAAGGCCATGATACGAGTTCACGATATACAAAATTTTAAAAATAAAATTTCCATATAAATTTACTGCTTTAAATAGTTTGACTGAAATTAATACTTCGTATTTTCTCCCATATGCTTCGGCCAATTCATATAACAATTTTTTTCGTTCAAATAGCCGCAAGGGAATTTTTTTCGCTTTTGTTCCGCTTAGCCTTTGGCAATGATTCATGATAAAGCATGAAGTACTATAAGAATCAAATTCAAATAGCACATGAAATTGACATGGACAGCTAAAGTGTGACACGCGTTAAAAACAAACTTGACATTTTGTGCAGAAAGGAAAAAAAGTCGATCAGTTAAACTCAATTACTGATCATTTTCCCGAACTGATCCACAGAAATGATAGCGCTTATTAAGTACTTCAATATGACTTCGCCAAACTGAAAGACATCTTACGACTCTCAATCCTAGCAGTGTTAGGAAATTAATATTTGTTTATTTTCACAACAATAACATCAACAACAAATTTATTTTTCCCGGTGTCGGGAATTCGAAATGCCAATGTGAAATCAAAACAAATAAAAACTAGACTTGCATAAATTAACATTAGCGTCAGTGTAAACATATTAGAAAACTATCTTACCTCTAAGGCTTTATGTATGTACTCATCCATTAATTGATCTAACGTTTGGCAATAATCGTCTACTGATCGCTTGCCCCATCCTGGCGCTCTTTTGCCCCATCCTGGCGCTCTTTTGCCCCATCCTGGCGCTCTTTTCCCCCATCCTGGCGCTCTTTTGCCCCATCCTGGTGCTCTTTTGTCCAGATCGTTGGCGTCGTCCTCAAAAGCAGACCCCAGGTTTCGTTTGCCCCAGCCAGGGGCCTTTTTATCAGCCGACAAGGCGTTTTCTATATCCAAGCTTGAGGTGCGCTTGCCCCATCCGGGCGCCCTTTTGTACTCGGCGAGTCTCGCCATGAGCTCTTGTGTGTTTTCATTGTCTTCCAACAATTCTTCGCTAAAGCCGTTTCTCTTGCCCCAACCTGGGGCGCGTTTATACCTACTGGCTGGTGTGTGTAAACTTTCTGAGGAAGACGATGTTTGCGCGGCTGTGTCTATACTGGACTCTGCTGAATTGACCAATTTGACCAGTAACGATGCCGCTAATAGAACTATCTGCGCAAGCAGAACAGAAGAAAATGACACACTGTGGGCACGCATGTTGCTTATGTTTTTATGTCTTGGTAGCTAGGCTGTTAATTTTAATTATAAAGTTAAAATGCGAAAAGACTTATTACTCTCTCCCTTGTAGAACTACGAAAATAAAAATAAAACTCTTAGCACGGGAGATAATGCTTGCTCGACATGTAACCTAGCAACTGTTCCCTCAATCAAACACTGAACTCTAGACCTGCGCAAATTACTTTATATATTAACTGGCTTTATAGTTTCCCTTTCCCCCTCAAATTTTATCGTCACCTCGTCTTAAAAAAAAAAAAAAAGAATAGGGATAACCATTGAGACGTGGTTTTGGTCTGCAAAAGCGCGCTGGCTGGTAGTGACGTGTGAGAGGCCACGCGGAGAACTTGGACGCAGTTGCGCGCGTGTTTGATTGGATGGCCGTCCATGCAATTCTGGTCGAATTCAACAGTTTGATCAAAATATAAAGAAAAAATATTTAAAAACAACTTCATTGCCTTAAAAAATTCAATATAATCTAGTTTAAATGCCGCATATTGTTAAGAAGTTCTATCCTTGTTTAATGTAGCCACATAAGTCTACTTCATTACCCACCCACACGTTGATTTGTTCCCAGGTTATATATCAGCCGTTCTCAAACTTTTTAGCTTTTCATTATTTTCCACCATGCGGCGACCCCAACCGTAAAATAATATTCTAAAGTAACTGCGCTTTTGATAATGTTATAAATATAGTAATCATAATGAAAAGCATTGCTTAATATTTGTGTTTAATTACGAAATAATAAGAAATTATAATTTGTCTAAAATAAATTTCTGCTTTACAATTTAATTTTTTTTAAATGAAATTAAACTTTTTTGGTTAACTAACATTTATTTTATTTTCTATTGCCCTTTCCCCATAGTCATGTAGTATATATATTTATAGCTTTTATATAGCGCTACTTTCGAGCTTATAGCATGCTCAGAGCGCTTTTGGTCCAATCTCATTTGTGGACCAGTGGGTGGGGGAGGGGGTATCTAGGAGTTGGTTTTCCGTGCTGCCTTTAGGCGCTCAGTAAACACAACTCTGCCCGAGTCGGGTGTCAAATCTAGAGCCCCCTTCTAGGTAGCCAAGCCAAGCCAAGTTCAAGCGTACTTGGCCTCTCGACCACGCTTATATGTGACTATTTGAAAAGCATGGCAGAAAGAAAGATAGTAAACTACATTGCTACGGTCCAGTGTATACAAGACAACGTCCATGTGAAGCTTGAGTTTCTTTTCTGTTTCAAAACGAATGTCTTGTTCTTCATCAAGTCGATTTCTGTATTTAGACTTGAAAACTAACAGACTGGAACACTTTGTTTCGTAATAATATGTTATTGGAAATGGAAGAAAAAAGGGGCAGAAGTCCGACAAAACTAGATACGACTGAAAAAGATCAAAAATTGTGTCACTGGCATTGAAGAGTTGTTGTTTTTTTTGCTGCCTCACTGTTAATGAGAACGAGACATTTTAAACTTTTCCAAAACTGAACCATGTTTATCTTAGTTGCATATATCTCATGTTGTAGTCATCGTTTCCAGAGGTTTGCAATAGAGAAACGCCTCGTTGAAACCGTCTAAAATTGAGTGTATTATTTTCGGTAAAGCTTGGATGTTCTGTCAAAATGTAGGTACAGATTTTTCAGTTTCATAGATTCGGCTTATAGAAATTCGTTACAAATGACTTACTGGGTTTTTCAATTTCTGAATAACTATTAAAATAAAAAATCGTAAATATATTTTCTTTTGCTTAACATTCTTTGTTCGAGATCCATTTTCATGAGAAGTTGTACCACAATGAAAATATTCATTTCAAAAACATGGACTTTAAAACAGAGGCGAAACAATTTAATATAAACAAAAACAGGACGTGAGCGAATTTCACCATAGAAATGATATCTATGATTTAAACTGCTAAAAGTATTTATTCTATGACAATAAGATGCTGTGTACAACAAGAGTTGATATAATGTACTAGTCGACCCACGGCGTAGCATACGCCGTTATTTTGCAGGGCCGGCCTTAGGCCAATGCAGCCTATGCGACCACAGTGAGTCCCTGATTTACCAGGAGCTCCTTTGAAATCTCCTAAAAGTACAAAATATACGAAAACTTCCTGGAAATCTCCGGAAATTATTAAAATCTTTTGAAAACTAAAAAAAAATCTCCTGAAAAATATAGAAAAAAGATTGTCATTTTGGGGTGTCATTCAAAATGAAATGGAAAACGACGCGATGAAAAAAAAACGGCATTATGCAAAACCCGTAATTGTGGAATCTGGTGAAAGAAGCTTTTCGCGCCTCAAACTAATGAAGAATTACTTGAGGTCAACAATTCTCGAAGATAGATTAAAACATTTGGTTATTCTTGCTATTGAGCGTGATCTATGTATGAGACTGAACTTTTAAGATATACTGTATGGCTTCATTATACGCAAGGCTCGTAAAGTAATTCTGTGGGAAGTAAAGAATAATTAAAATTCAAAGACGAATTTACTTTCTAATACAAATTCTTAATTTTCACTTATTATCCGTATCCGTACTCAAACTTGGCCCCGCAAAATCCGTTTCACATAGAGCCCCACAACGTTTGAGTCCGGCCCTGATATTAAGTGCCGGGTGAATACAGAGTAGATTACTCCCCTCTTTTTATATATATAGATTATGATCATTCCCCTTGTATTGATCAGATCTTATTGATCTACCATTGTTTGTAGGTGTCAATTAAAATTGTGATTCTCTGATTGACGGCTAGGCCCGAGGAGAACCCAATGCCCTTTTCTAGAATGAATATATTTAGCTCGGTGTTTTTATTTCAGCCTGATAGCAGCTAAAGACACCGACTGGTTCCTGTCTGCTACTGGATCTGAAATCCTGTTAGGGTCCTCGTTCCTATTCCTGTTTGCGATCCTTTCACATTCCTGCGACTGAGTCCATCCTTAACGCCGTGACTGGAGAAGGAAAATTTACCATCTCAATTCTCTGCCCCCGCAGCCTGCCTAGTTTGCCCCACCTCCGCTGCGTCCCTCACACTTTGAGGACATACAATAGCGGCCGAGACATGCCAATCTCAACTGGAATTGTCAGCTGATATTCACGCTAACGGACCAGAACAGTCTACAGCAGCAAGGCAGAGGACTAAACTTCTGAGATGACTACACCTGAACACAGGTTAATTAATTTATAAACAATAGGTACACTCATATTTGTACCATCAACAGTCACTATGATGAATTTTTTTTTTCTTCTTTTCTTATTCATAGAAAGGTTGCTTTAGGTTGTATCATTGTACTCCCACAGTTGTTACCCCTTCTCTTTTTATATTTTATTACATTAAATATTTTCATCGTTTCAAACTAAAGAAATTCTTATCTTTATTGTATGCTACCATCTGTTCTGTTTCCCAACCAGTAATGCACGCTGGTCTATGGTGTCGTTAGAATCCCTAGAACTAACGATAGCAAAACAAAATAATTTTAATAATTAATTGATTTTAATTACAGACACCCCAATCCCAGATGCGCACGACAAGAAGGCTTTTTCTCAACGGCACTTGAAAATAACAGGAGTTGATACTGTGTACTACTAGAGTTGATACTGTGTACTACTAGAGTTGATACTGTGTATAACTAGAGTTGATACTGTGTAAAACTAGAGGTTGATACTGTGTAAAACTAGAGGTTGATACTGTGTACAACTAGAGGTTGATACTGTGTACAACTAGAGGTTGATACTGTGTACAACTAGAGTCGATACTGTGTACAACTAGAGTAGAGGTTGATACTGTGTACAACTAGAGTTAATACTGTGTACAACTAGAGGTTGATACTGTGTACAACTAGAGTTGATACTGTGTACAACTAGAGGTTGATACTGTGTACAACTAGAGGTTGATACTGTGTACAACAAGAGGTTGATACTGTGTACAACTAGAGTTGATACTCTGTGCAGCAAGAGCTGATAAAGTGTCTGTATCTGTGCGAATCATTTGTTGTTGATGTTTATTTAGGTCAGTTAGCAGACGACAAAGAAAACTGATGTCGTATTTAATGCCGTTTAATTATTATGATTATACTTCTAATGTACTTCTAATTTATGATTATTATTTCTACTCAGCTTGACATTCGTTTAATTGTGTGTGTGTGTCGCATGTCAGAGAAATTCAGAAGTGTGTTGAATGTACATTATGTTTCATATGATTTCATATGGTACAGGAACCTATCAATTAGAACTTTTAAATTGGATTTTGTATTGGTGTAATGTACACCATTGACAATGTTGGATTTATTACCAAATTAATATTAGCCAAATAAAAAAAAAGCAGTCTTGGCCATCTGCAATTCTCTAAAATGTTTTTTAAAAATGCAAGTAATAATAGTGTTGTAACCCTATTGGCGGCGCGAAAGGGTTAACTGTAGGTTCACTTGACACACGTGAACTCAGGCGATGGACAAAGAACAGTACTACGATTAAATGCAAATATGACCAATGTTATGGTCATGTGATCGAAAGCCTGTGTGGACCAGAGACACAGTGTGTAAGAAAGCTGCAGTTCAAGATAGGACACAGAGGAGACCGGGACTGTTAGTCTGGCTATGCTTGGTTGAGTCCTCAAGTGTTATGCACGAGTCCAGAAAGAGATAGAGACAGTAGAGTTTTGTACGGTGATGTACAGAGTATCATTTTAGTTGTTGATGTGTTTTTTGTCAATTGTCTAGTATTGGCTGTTATCTACATATCCATTCATTAAAGTACCAGATTATTGTGGAGCTCTTGTTGTCAGGTTCTTGATGTGTTAGATGTGCTGTGTTGTGTGTTTAGCAGTGTTTACAGAAGGCCCGATTAGGAGAGAGAATCGTAACAATAGTAAAAAATAAAATAAATAATAATTCTTTTTCACTTTTATTTATTTATATTATTAAAAACCACAGTCACATTGACAATGTCTATCTGTTTATTAAAAGATATTTTTTTACCCTATTGAAGGAAAAGACTCTAATTTAGAATAGAGCAAGTCAATATGTTCTAAATGTCATCAAATTCGTGCAGACATAACTTGATCATTTCATTGTCCAAATAAAAAAGGGAAACGATTTCCAAAGCTTTTTACGTTAAGGCAAAGGGGGATAAGCATTTCAGAATGTATTCATAAATCGTGGCATTTCCATCGATTCTTGTCTAGTGATAACAGAAGTTACTCGCCACCCATTGTTTGTAAATAAAAAGGGACGTATAGTTGATGTATTTTCTATATGCAGTAGTAACGTATATTCAATGCATAGTTAGAGACGTATATCTCATGTATAGTTATAGACGTATATCTCATGTATTTTCTATATGCAGTAATAACATATATTCAATGCATAGTTATAGACGTATATTCGACGCACAAAAAGAGATATATTACAGATGCTTAGTAATTAAAGAATATTCAATGTATAGTTATAGACGTATATCTCATGTATAGTTATAGGCGTATATCTCATGTATAGTTATAGACGTATATCTCATGTATAGTTATAGACGTATACCTCATGTATAGTTATAGACGTATATCTCATGTATAGTTATAGACGTATATCTCATGTATAGTTATAGACGTATATCTCATGTATAGTTATAGACGTATATCTCATGTACAGTTGTAGACGTATATCTCATGTATAGTTGTAGACGTATATCTCATGTATAGTTATAGACGTATACCTCATCTATAGTTATAGACGTATATCTCATCTATAGTTATAGACGTATATCTCATGTATAGTTATAGACGTATACCTCATCTATAGTTATAGACGTATATCTCATGTATAGTCATAGACGAATATCTCATGTATAGTTATAGACGTATATTTCATGTATAGTTATAGACGTACATCTCATGTACAGTTATAGAAGTATATCTCATGTATAGTTATAGAAGTATAAACGATGCAGAATTGAAAACGTATATGTTTCGGCCTTCAACTTTTTAGTATTAAAAGTGTGTTTGCATATAAAAGTGCTTGTCCTCAAAGTTCAATGTCAAACAGTTCTAATTGCACAATAAAATAAAATGTTGCTATGAAAGCTACTGGTGTATGTTCAGTTATGTAGATATTTTTTTTTTGTAATTTTGTAATCATATTTTGTTTTAATCTGTTAACCAACTTAATTAATAACTTCTTTTATCTTATATATTTTACGTCTTACAAATAATATTACATTGCACATATGACGAACATATATGTCACAAGCCGAGTCTGTGACCTATTTCGACCAGTTTCTAGAAGCTCGAGTTCAAACCAGTGCAAGTGTCCAGTATAGACCTAAGATGTATATTATAAATTAATTATATATGCTGAATGAGTACAACATTTTGAATTTGTTTTATATTAATATGTTAACATAATGAAACATTTTTATTTTTTAGTTATGAGTTTTGTACATTCAATAGAACAATTATATCAGTGTTTTAGGCATATGCTATACTACTTGCTTTTATATGCAATTTTATCAATGTTTTAGGCATATGTTATATTGTTATTTTTAGCATTTTATATTGCATACAAAATGCTAAAAAGGCAAGGTGGTAATGTCACGAGCCGAGTCTGTGACCTATTTCGGCCAGTTTCTAGAAGCTCGAGTTCAAACCAGTGCAAGTGTCCAGCGTAAACAAGTTATTTTTAGATATCCAATCGAAGAAAGAGGTTAAGGGAAAAAAAAGCACACGTCAGCTTCTAGAAGGTCAAAGTTACTAAAATAATTTTCGGAGAAGGTTCCAGGATTCTGGAACGTACGATCAAAGAAAGTATAAATTAAGGGAAAGTCAATCAGACGGGGTCCTCGCATAGTAGTAGTTCTTGTAGAGCGTTGGTCCTCACACAGTCCTCGATTACTAATAGGTTTTGTGATATTAGCGGGTCCATTAAGTAAAGTTTTACTAGTTGAAGTTATACTAAGTGAAGTTTCATGTATCATTTAAGTTTTATTTATGAAGCATCAAGTCAAGTTGTTATTGAATTGAGAAGTCAATTTTATGTGTAATTGAAGAAGTATTATTAAAGAAGTTTGAAGAAAATACAGAGAGATGTTTCTTTCTTCATTTCATTGAATTGTCAAGTTTAATAATATAATCCCCGGCAAGTGTGATTGTCACAATATAGATATAAATTAATTGATAAATAAATTTGATAGATAGATAGATAGATAGATAGATTGATAGATAGATAGATAATTAGATAGATTGATAGATAGATATATATAGATAGATAGATAGACAGACAGATAGATAGATAGATAGATAGATAGATATCAGTGAATAGAGTTAGCATTAAATTATCTGAAAATTTTTATCACAAAATGACGCGGCATTCTAAAGTAAACAGAAGAGCAAACTTTAACGAGATATTCAAACCATAGTAAACAACACCATTTAGATTACATGAAGAAAAAAAAGTTTAATTAGATCATATTATTTTATGACAGAGAAGGAGTTAATGGAAATATTAACAGTAGATTTTTGAAACAAACAAAAAAATCTTCTCATAATTCTATACCATCGATTTCAATTACTTTTTTTTTCAGTTTCAAGACCTCGTTCTACTTGAGATCCTAAAACAAGCAACACACAAATATACACACACGGGTGCACACGACGGACACACCAACACACATACACAGCACATAAACGTAAGTCCACACGAACAGAAACATAAACACATTGAATTTACAAAAAAACAACATAACCCTTACATACATCACTTTCTTTGCTTTGTAGGTTTTGGATGTTCTTTCAGATTTCAAGATTATTACATTCCAGTCCAAAGCTCCAAAAGGACGACGGAGAATGATAGCGGGCAGTGTTCAAAACCGGAAACATTAAGCAAGAACGGGGTATGTGGATGATCGCTTTTAAATGTATTTATTAAAAAAAAGTGAACAACTTGAATTCGATCTCGTGGGCTAAAATCTTCTAAGACTTCTCAAGCCAACACGATAACCACTCTGCTAGCGAAGAGCGTATGTACATGGAAGATCATATAGTTATCTATTGTTTCTAGAAAGGGGACAAATTCAGCTTATACCACTACTTCAGTCAAGTACTATTTCTTTTCGTGTTTGAGATACCAAACAAAACAATTAATAACCAATAGTTAATTAAATAATTGGTAATTTTTTTTTATTGATTCTTGTGTTGTCAGGTAAAAAAAAATGATTGTGCAAAATTTCGGTCTGATCCGAGATTAGGTTTCGGAGAAATAACGTGTACAACTTTTTTTACCAGACAGACAGAGCGAGTGAGTTTATATAAGCTTTTTAAGCAAAAATATTTTTATAGAACAACATTGTTCAATGTATTGGTCATTGATGGTCATTTGCATCAGTGGATTAAAGATTTTCTGATAGGGAGAGAACAAACTGTAATAATAAATGGCTCTAAATCAATACAGATAACAGTAAACTCAGGTGTACCTCAAGGAACAGTCTTAGATCCACTACTATTTTTAATTTACATAAACGATTTACCAAATTGCATTACTTCAGGAACAAAAGTCAGATTGTTCACAGACGATTGCATAATATAGAACAATACCAACAACACAAGATTCAGACATTTTACAAAGAGAATTTGATGAATTACAGAAATGGGAATCAAATTGGAGCATGTCTTTCCACCCAGAAAAATGTCAGTTATTAAGAGTAACAAAAAAACTAAAACAAATTAATTCCACTTATCTTATTCATGGTAAACCAGTAACACAGACTAAAAACGCAAAATACCTAGGTGTTATAATAAATAAAAAACTGTCATGGAATCCCCATATTGATAAAACTATCCAAAAATCAAACAAAACATTAGGAAAGAAATTTCTATAAATCAAATAACAACATAAAACTAAAATGGTATTTAACCTTGGTTAGACCAATAATAAAATATGCATCCTCTGTTTGGAACCCCTCAACTCAAGAAAACATTAAGAAACTGGAACAGACACAAAATAGAGCAGTGAGATTCATAACAAGCGAGTATTTACATTTGACTAGAGTAACATCTTTAGTAAAATCACTAAATTTAGAAAGCCTTCAGGACAGAAGACTCAAAAGTAAAGTAGCAATTATACATAAAACACTGAACCATAATCTTCAAATACAAAATTTAATAAAATACTCCTTCTTCCCTAGTGCTACTAGCGCATAGCATGGATTGCCTGAGCTAGCTAGGAAAACCAGACTTGGCAGAATTTAAGTCATTGGTTAATTTGCAGGGCGTAATCATCTTCTTTTTTTTTTAATTATTAGATAAGATAGTATAAGATAAGTAAGCTGTTGGTCGTTTTCACGCATGATCACATACATTAACTCATTGACACTAGAACTTAACGATTTATTTATTTTATTTTTTTGTTAGGAGATTTCCAACAAGATTTTTTTAGAAGATTCACCATGAGAGTTTATACAAGATTTCGTGACCATAACTCTTCAAATTTGTCGCGTCTCTCATCGTTGTCCAAACAGTCGAATACAAGCAGACGACAGATATAAAGATGGAGGTGCTGATTGTATTTCCCCTTGTAATGATTCAGATTTCTTTAGCTGCATCTGTCCGAGGAAGCTTCCAGTCGACGACGTCTAATAAAATGAAAACCAGTTCTAATGATCTCTTTATAACTTTGTTCAATCCACAATGACACGCCTGGCAGTAAAACTGTAGCCTTCACTTGAGATAATGTTCTTACATTAGGCAAGGATTCTGTCCCCTCGTTATGCATCTGTTTCACTTAGAGACTCAGACATCCCAGGCACAAAGTGTTTTGAGATAGTTTCTAACAGGGAATAGCGTGCAGGAAAACACATTTCTGTCACACATCTCGAGACAAGGGCCGCTATGGTTTTTGTTTTTGTTATTTCTCTTTTCAACATTGCTGAACACTAAAATTGTGTGTAATCATTTTGTATCTTGTATCCAAGTTTCAACATTCAGACGATGATAACCTGGTGATGTAAGCAAAAGCAGTTAAGAAAGTCATCAGAAGTATAGTTCCCATTTCAAACACACACAATAAACAGAAGTATAGTTCTTATTTCAAACACATAGTTCCCATTTCAAACACACACAATAAACAGAATTATAGTTCTTATTTCAAACACATAGTTCCCATTTCAAACACACACAATAAACAGAAGTATGGTCCTCACATAGACCTATATATATTATATCTAGATTGGACATGGAGATCTTTTAACACTACAAAAATGTCGTGAAATTTTTTGTTTAAAAGTTGAAACAGGCGTTGTTTTGTAAAGTGGTTGAAAAAAAAGTTTTTCAACCCTAACCTACGTAACATATAATTTAATTTTTTTAGATCTAGATCTAGTAATTGAAGATCAAAAATAACAGTACCCTCGTCTCATAATTATTATTTTGCAATTTTTAGATACATTATTTAGAAATATCTAGGTAATCAATCTATTTAAATGTACATAGGATGATTAAGATCAACAGACATGAAATATTTTTTGAAACATTATCTAAATGGAAACTAACAGGAAATGGATTTGTTTCATATATTTGCGTAAATATTTAGTTATGTGATTAATAGCCCATTCTAAAGAAAATCCGAGAAATGATTTTGCATTATTTCTAAACTTTGACAACTAAAGATCATTACTTTTCTAAAACAGAAAAGATTGATTTTCCTAGATGTGGCGCGACTTCCGTTACAGCTTGAAAAGGAGTTACGTACATAAAAATCTATATAATATATATAGGTCTGTGCATTCCCATTTCAAACACAAACAAAATCAACAGAAGTATAGTTCCCATTTCAAACACAAACAAAAGCAACAGAAGCATAGTTCTCATTTCAAACACAATAGTTCCAATATCATACACATACAATAAACAGAAGTATGGTTCCCATTTCAAACACACACAATAAACAGAAGTATAGTTCTCATCAAACACAAATAGTTCCAATATCATACACATACAATAAACAGAAGCATGGTTCCCCTTTCAAACACAAACAAAAGCAACAGAAGTATAGTTCTCATTTCAAACACAATAGTTCCAATATGTCCAGCAGTTGTTCAGTAAAAACGTGCATCTCTTCTATGTCCAGCAGTCGTTCAATAAAAACGTGCATCTCTTCTATGTCCAGCAGTTGTTCAATAAAAACGTGCATCTCTTCTATGTCCAGCAGTTGTTCAATAAAAACGTGCATCTCTTCTATGTCCAGCAGTTGTTCAATAAAAACGTGCATCTCTTCTATGTCCAGCAGTTGTTCAATAAAAACGTGCATCTCTTCTATGCCCATCGTATAGAGATCTCTAATGTTGTGATGGAATGGTCGTCTGTAGCAGTCAGTGGTGAACCATTGGATTGTAGTAAACTTAAGGAAGGTAACTCAATGACACGGATATTGATTCACGGGACATCACAAATACATAATAACAATGTCTACCTTGAGCACAGCCTCTTCAAAAGTTCGAGACTTGGGCGTAACCATGGCGGAACTGGCTTGCTTCTCTCTAAAGTAAACACCCTTCCCAGTCTAGTCTCTAACAGTACGCACCTTCTGCACTAGCTTGGATGGCGGTGTGCATGGCAGGGTTATTCAACTCTACCCACCCACCCCCGAAATGAAATCCTTCCTCCGTGGGGGGAGGCGGAATTTAGTGACTGAATTTTTGCTTTGCTTTTGTTTATTTTAGGTGAGATTTTAATACTAAACCATCACTCGCCCCAAGACAGCCGGGGGGGGGGGGGGGTAATCCCCCCTCTTCTAAAAAAACAAAACGAAAAACCCAATGCCAACAACAAACTCCAAGAGCTCAGTTCAGGAAGATTTTGATTTTAAAATCCCTCCAAAATTTACGATAAAACCCCCTCTCCAAAATAAAAAAAAGCAAATTACGCCCTAAAAATTCTATGAGCGTAGCCAAAGAGTTTTAAGTTTAACCCCCCCCCCCCCCCATTTTTAGCGGGGTTTGAAGCTAAAAAATACCTCTTCAATATTAAAAAAAAAAAGCAACTTGCACACTAAAAATGCTATGAGTGTAGCCAAAGGGGTTTTAAGTTTAAACCCCCCTCCATTGAGGTTTGAAGCTAAAAATACTTTTCAATATAAAAAAAGCAAATTACATGAGCCTATCCAAAGGGGTTTTGAGTTCAAACCCAATTTCAGCAAGGTTTGAAGCTAAAAAAATGCGTCTTCAATATAAAAAAAGCCATTTACACACTCAAAATACTATGAGCGTTGCCAAAGGGAGTTTTGAGTTGGATGCTAAAAAATACCTTTTCATTATAAAAAAAGCAAATTACACACTAAAATTCTTTGAGCGTAGCCAATAAAATGCGGTGTTTTGAGTTCATCCGCCCTTATCCAGATGACTTTTCTTTTAGTTTAAAACCCTCCAGATGGTTTTGAGTTTAAAATCCCCCTGCATAGAGTTTTGAGGTTGAAAACCTCTCTCCTCAATATTATTCTAATGAAAACTACAGTCGCCAAATGATATGGGGTTTTGAATTTTTAAAAAAACTCCATAGATTTTTTTAGTTCGAAACCCCCCAACAGATGATTTTGACGATAAATTTCCTTTTTCGATATCAAATATAAAGATAACTACAGTCACCTAATTTCAAGAGCGCAGTCAAGAGAGGTTACACATTTCTACAAGTTACAGGACTAAATTAATAAAGTGCAGTGAATAGTCATCTGCCGAAATTGAAAAACACTAAATGTGGCTCAACAAAGATGGCTAAGACATATTTTAGGAGTCAGTTATAGAGATCGGGTCTCAATCAAGGAAATCCTATACAGAACTTGGAGTCGACCCCTTAGTAAGGTTGTGACAGAGCGTCGCATGATGTTTGCGGGACATGTTTTCCGACAAAATGAATTATGCATAATAGAGTTGCGAGTATGCTTTAGTCTTATATTGGCCCCACCCCCTGGCTGACCCCAAGATATATATATATTGGCGGGGGAGTGAGAATATAATTTCCTTCCAACCCCTAAAAAAATGCAAGAAACAAAGACAGCCTAGCAAAGTTTCATCTCGACCTCAGTAACGTTCACGAGTTTAGTGTCGTTACGACGTGAAGTGCCAACAATCTTTTCTATAGCTATAAGTTGCCTCTAGTTCCCATTCAATGATTGCACGTATAAATTTAGCCTAATAATGTATTACTAATTGTTGGGTATTGTGTATTTCTAAAGATGTCTACTTTTGAGAATCTATAACACAAACAGACGGGAAGCGTAGGTAATACCCTGTAGTTTTGTTATGTTCGTAAATCTATAACATAAGCAGATGGAAAATATATGTAATACTCTGCTTCTATTTTTGTGAATCTATAACACAAGCAGATGGAAAGCATACGTAATGCTCTGCATTTATTTTTGGAATCTATAACATAAGCAGATGGAAAGCGTAGGTAATACTCTGCATCTATTTTTGTGAATCTATAACATAAGCAGATGGAAAGCGTAGGTAATACTCTGCATCTATTTTTGTGAATCTATAACATAAGCAGATGGAAAATATATGCAATACTCTGCTTCTATTTTTGTGAATCTAAAACATAAGCAGATGGAAAGCGTAGGTAATACTCTACATATATTTTTGTGAATCTATAACACAAGCAGATGGAAAGCATACGTAATACTCTGCATCTATTTTTGTGAATCTATAACATAAGCAGATGGAAAGCGTAGGCAATACTCTGCATCTATTTTTGTGAATCTATAACATAAGCAGATGGAAAGCGTAGGTAATACTCTGCATCTATCTTTGTGAATCTATAGCATAAGCAGATGGAAAGCGTAGGTAATACTCTGCATCTATTTTTGTGAATCTATAGCATAAGCAGATGGAAAGTGTAGGTAATACTCTGCATCTATTTTTGTGAGTCTATAACATAAGCAGATGGAAAGCGTAGGTAATACTCTACATTTATTTTTGGAATCTATAACATAAGCAGATGGAAAGCGTAGGTAATACTCTGCATCTATTTTTGTGAATCTATAACATAAGCAGATGGAAAGCGTAGGTAATACTTTGCATCTATTTTTGTGAATCTATAGCATAAGCAGATGGAAAGTGTAGGTAATACTCTGCACCTATTTTTGTGAATCTATAACATAAGCAGATGGAAAGCGTAGGTAATACTCTGCATCTATTTTTGTGAATCTATAGCATAAGCAGATGGAAATTGTAGGAAATACTCTGCATCTATTTTTGTGAGTCTATAACATAAGCAGACGGAAAGCGTAGGTAATACTCTGCATCTATTTTTGTGAATCTATAACATAAACAGATAGAAAGCGTAGGTAATACTCTGCATCTATTTTTGTGAATCTATAGCATAAGCAGATGGAAAGCGTAGGTAATACTCTGCATCTATTTTTGTGAATCTATAACATAAGCAGATGGAAAGCGTAGGTAATACTCTGCATCAGTGGCGTAGCTAGAGTATATGATGCCTGGTGCGGTACCTCATCTTGATCCCCCCCCCCCCAAAAAAACAACTAACTAATCATGGGCGTAGCCAAGGGGGGTTTGGGGTGCAACCCTCCCTCCCCCCGAAATGAAATCCCCCCCGCGCGGGGGTGTCGGACTTCAGTGACTGATCTTTTGCTTTAATTTTGTTTATTTTAGGTGAAATTTTAATACTAAACCATCACTTGCCTTAGCACAGCCAAGGGGGTTTTGGGTTTAAAACCCCCTACCAAGGTGTTTTTGAGTTTAAACCCCCCTACAAGGGGTTTTGCATTTAAATCCCCTTCTATAAAACAAAACAAAAAATGCAAACGAGAATCCCCAAATTCCAAGAACACATCTAAGGAAGATTTTTTTTATTTTTAACCCCTCTCCAAAATTTACGATAAACCCCTCTTCAATATAAAAAAGCAAATAACACACTCAAAATTGTATGAGCGTATCATACATTTCGCAATCAAAATGCTTTGTGCGTAGCCAATCCTATTTGGTGTTTTGAGCTTAAATTTCCCTTCAGATGAGTTTGATGCTAAAAAAATACCACTTCAATATAAAAAAAAGCAAATTACACACTAAAATTCTTTGAGCGTAGCCAAGCCGATTGGGGGTTTTGAGTTTCAAACCCTCTCCTCCAGGTGGCTTTTTTAAAAGTTTAAAACCCCTCAAGATAGTTTTGAGTTTAAAATCCCCCTTCAGAGCGTCTTAAGGTTTAAAGTCTCTCTCTCTTCAATGTTATTTCTACAGTCACCAAATTCTATGACCGTAGCTAAATGTGGTTTTGAATTTAAAAAAAACAACCAGATATATTTTAGCTTAAAACCCCCCAACAGATGATTTTGACGATAAAACTTCCCTTTTCGATATAACAGCTAAAGCAAAATAGTCACCTAATTCCAAGATCGTAGTCAAGAGAAGTTACACATGTCTACCAGTGGCTACGCTCCATTAATAAAGTGCAATGAATAGTCATCTGCCGAAATTGAAAAGCACTAAATGTGGCTCTACAAAAATGGCTAAGACGGATTTTAGGAGTCAGTTATAGAGATCGGGTCTAAATCAAGGAAATCATATGCCGAAGTGGGAGTCGACCCCTTAGTAAAGTTGTTACAGAGCGTCGCATGAGGTTTGCGGGACATGTTCTTCGACAAAATGAATTACGCACAATAAGAGTTTCAATGACATTCTAGTACAACTTGGCGCCACACTTTCATAGAGGTCCTCAGAGCAGGTGGGAAGAGGCTTCAGACATTGCCGGTGACAGATTTTTGTGGAAACAGCTTGCCAGCAAATGCGCCGAACGGCGCGGGAGGGTCTAAGTCAGTACGATTAGCACATTAAGTTTTTGAAAATAAAACTTTTTAATAGCAAAATAATGCACTGTAGGTACCTCAGAATATGCATTTAGTTGGCTTTCAATACCAGAAATAGTGCTTGTCGGCGGGGCTCGCCCCGCGCTGGGGGAGCTCTGAGAGCTCGCCCAGACCCCTTGCTGTCAAGGGCGAGGAGTCAACAATTTTTTCACCAACTCCTGTAGAAACCTATTCTGGGACTCAATAAACGTCTTCCAAAAGAGTCAGAATATAATAGAGACTAATTATGTACACACACATACAAACATGTATATTTTTTTTGTGGGGGGGGGGGGACGGGGGGAGAAAAAAGTCCCCCCCCCCCAACCCACCCCCGAAAAAAAATCCTGGCTACGCCCATGTAACTAATTAATAACATTCCAAAACCTTACTTTTTTTTCAAAATAATATGTATTCATTAATCAAATATTGTTAATTCTTTCATGACCTTAATGACCTTTCATGGCCGCAGCATTATCATAGCCTTGACCCCTGCAGTCCATTATTATGTCTAAGCCATCCAAACGCAATTTCTCTAGAATCATCTCAGCGATTCCAGCAGTATGCGTATGCGTGTCCTTTGTGTTGATGAAGTCAACAAAAGACTCATGAACCTGCACTCCGTCATTATCCATGACAACGTACCGTAAAATTTGGGAAATTTGATCCAGCTTTGAAATGTCAGGTGTACTGTCAAAAATAATAGAGAAATATTTGGCTTGTTTTACTTCCTGTATGATTTGTTTTTAACGTGATCCCCCAATATTGTAATAACTTCATTTTGTATTTGTGGAGCCATGTATGTATTTGGTCTGGAACAAAGCTTAGTTCGAAGCACATGCTCCCTCAAGAGTGGATCGTACTTTGATAGTAATTTTACTAACTCTCCAGGTTTTCGTCTCTTGTATAATCAAATCTTGGGACTTGTTGTCAATATTGTTCCCTACTCTCAGGCAAACTTCAAGTTTCCTCCAAGCAAGCGATGTCTGAATGTGATCTCTGCTGGTCTCATGTTTTTCTATTTTCGGGGATAACCTCCACCACTCATTGAATCCATCTTTGGATTAAAATGAAGATTTGGTACATGATCTTGTTGAGAAGAGTGTGCAAGGGAAGCAAAATAAGGATTTTTTTACATCCACTTTCTAAGAACTTTCTCGCCGTTTGACATTTGCCGGAAAAACCAAGCCTTTGAAAGCTTTCTAGCCTTTCCTTTTGCTGATTCTTGATGTCTATACGCCTCTCTGAATTGACTGTCCATACTCTGAACTGTTTCAGATCCTTGAGTGACAAGGTGTATGCGAATATTATCTGTGATGACATCAGGCCAATCTCCAATGTCGTTCAGTCTAGAGTTTATTATCCTGCTTTCTGTATTGTTTACACTTTCTGATGGATCAGCTTCTTCAGTATGAATTTTTGAGGACTTGCTTGTGTGCTGTCCTTTAGTCTCTAGAACCTGCGGTATTGAAGTATTTTCTTCTTTTCACGATGTCGGCCTCATCATTTTTTCTGGATTCAATGATAACCGTCTCATTTTGCTTTGTTGCTTTTAATTGTTCAGTTAATTCATACCCATTAACAGCTCACCTATAGTCGGTGGACTCTGGCAATGATGTGACTTGAAATTGTCTCGATGCTTCTTTAGACTTAAGAAATTTAAGAAACGCACCTCACTGCGGTCAAAGAAACTGCTTTATGCGGATGACATTGTCCTCTGGTCAACCGTCAAGAAAGCCGACCAAATACAGGCGGCATTACAAGCAGACCTCCAAACCATCTCCTCGTATTACGACAAATGACAGATTCAGATAAACGTTGCCAAAACGACCTGGTCCCTATTCAGCCTAGGGATCGACATTCTTAAGGCTCTATTCGAGCTTCAACTCGGTGGGCTGCGACTCCAACGTGAAAACACGTCAAATATCTAGGGGTGATCCTGGATAGGAAGTTGTCAATGCTCCAGCACGTCCAGGAAGTTGAAAGAAAAGCTTCGGAGAAGTTAGCGTTACTAAGAAAGCTTTTCAGCACAAAGTGGGGTGCCAAAGCTTACATGCTACGCACATTGTACTTAGGGGCAGTCAGATCACAAATTGAGTACAGCTCAAGTATATGCTAGTAAAACTGCCCTCGAATCACTCGACCGAGTACAATCACAGGCACTAAGGTTCATTTGTGGCACCTTTCGGACAAGCCCAACAAACGCTGCTGAAATCTTAACAAACGTGGCCCCTTTACATTTAAGGAGGGAGAGGGCGGTACTTACAGCCTATGAGCGCTATAAAAGGGGCGACTCTAGGCTACCCACCTCAATATTAGTGCAACATTGGAGAGAGAGGAACCGCATAAAATGCGATCGTTCCTCCACATTGCGGCCAATTTGTTAAAATCAGCTGGGCTCTCCACTGACAGAATCCCAATTAGAATAATTAGTACTTGCCCTCCGTGGAGGAGAAGTCGGCCCCACAAATAAGCATGTCCCTTATAGGGCAAGAGGGAGCCACCAATAGGCGATTAATACCTGCCATACTCCAAAACTTGGCATCAGCTACACTAAAGATCTACCCATCAGATACCATTTTCCGTTATAACGATGGGTCGGTAATAAAGGACCCCGATAGATCTGGGTATGGGGCCCTTATAGTCTACCCAGACCGGACAGAACCAGAGATGCCGATTTCTCCGTCTGAGCTTAAAAGGGTTTTGAGGCGCCAGCCCAACTAGTCAGTCTTGAGCATTGTTCATCATTTTGTTTACGTTACAGTATTACAATTAATTAGTTAGTTTTTAAAAAAAGCTCGTAGAAAACAAAGGTTAGCTTATTTAAAAATATTGACATTACAATAGAATTATTTCCAAAGTTAAACTATAAAGAATCATAAAGAAATGAATAAACTAAGACAATTGTTTAGAGCTAGAGTTTAGAAATATATTTTGTAAACTCAATATCTAGATTAAACCAATGGACTAAACAATGAAGTAAAAAAGGGTTGGCCTATCTCCTTCTTCTTCTTTATACTACAGAGCATTTATCAGTGTAGTAAAGTGTAGTAACAACATGTACCGTGTGTCCGAAATAAATCTAGTAAATTAGATTCAAACTGTTCTATAGCTTACATTGTATGGAAGAAATAGTCAAGGAGATGAAACAAGATGACTAGTTTATAAATCGTTAGTTCATGTTTAAAATACAGTACTTTAAGTTTGTTCGTGTCCATACAATTAGTCATTTTTACTGAAAAGCTCAAGGAAATAGGAAATTAATACACACTGGGGGAATTTTGGTGCCCCTCTCCACTTGGTGCCCTGTGCGGCCCGCACCACCCGCACATTGGTAGCTACGCCACTGCTCTGCATCTATTTTTGTGAATCTGTAACATAAGCAGATGGAAAGCGTAGGTAACACTCTGCCCTATTTTCACGAATCTATAACATAAGCAGATGGAAAGCGTAGGTAATACTCTGCATTTATTTTGTGAATCTATAACATAAGCAGATGGAAAGCTTTCATTTTTTGTGAATCTATAACATAAGCAGATGGAAAGCGTAGGTAATATTCTGCATCTATTTTTGTGGACACTTATCAGAGCGGCGTCACATTCACACCTTTGTGAATTACCACGTGACTTCTGGCTAGTTGTTTCATCATCTCTCTAAACACACACAGACGTTGTGACCAGTTTAAAAAATAGCACTATCCTCAGCGGCAGCCAGTGTGAGGAGAATGCTGTTCATCCTGGGCTGTCTCCTCTTCATGACGTCATTAAACAAACTCATTAGTCACTTCTGGTGTAGCGGTTTGAAATAATGATTCTGATTGGCTGCAGGGGACAGTCGAGGAAACAACAGTTGGCCTTCATTTGTAGGCGGGCGATCAAACTCCGAAATTAATGCCAGTATTTATATCAATACATTAATTGTATTTGTATAAGCTGTTATGAGCAGACCAGATCTATAATCTACTTCGAATTAGTAAAATAATTTTTTTTTAAATTTAAAATAGAGATTTATAAAAGGCCTACTTGTGTATGTTTCAAAGGAAGAATTTTCTCTAGATCTACAATCATGTTGTCATGAGGCACGCCTATAATTTGGGGCAACACAACAAAACTTGTAAATATGTATAAGTTCTTCATCCTGTTTACTTGTTTATGACATCCTTACAATAGTGCTGCTTTTGTTGTATTTCATTAACTGTATAACTCAAATACTAAGCGTCCAAACAATACTGGCTAGGGTTTTGATTTGCTTTTAAAGTGAATTCTTAACATTTGTTTATGTCATTATAGTTTAGAACAAATACAAATATATATTAAAAAAAACAGTGGGTCCCTAATGTTTATAAATTGGTGCTTGAAAAAAACAAAGTGTATTTATAGATCTACGCCTTAACGCGAGATTTAAGTCTCCTTGGCCCAGTCAGTGTATGAATTCTCTTCCTAAAAGTCATCCAACTATTTGGCTTTTTCTAACGTAATTGTTTTAATATTTGACAAAGAGTGCATCCAAAATTAAAATATAAACAAGGTTACAAAAGACAGTTTGTGTGGAAACACAAACTCAAAATCGGCCTCGAAGTGGTCCACCCAGGCAGGCTTCAATATTTTCAGAAAGAACATCCAAATGAAATTATATCAAAGACAAATGAGAGATAAGAATGGAGAAAGAAGGTTGACAGATCTTGTGTAGTGCCCCAACGGTACAGTAGATCAAAAAATAGGTGAAAGTGAATGTAAATTTAGATGTGAACCTGGCATAACTAGTTGTCCTTTTAGACCTTGTGGCAGATGATGTAAAGCTCATCTGTATTTGTGGACTAGGGTTAACGAGGGTGTCATGTAGCCAGCACAACGACCAACCGCCTTTACTTTTCCCCAACTAATGTCAGGTACCCATTAGTGTGGACTCCCAAAGTTGAAAATCCCAGTCTTCACCAGGATTCGAACCCAGGACCTCCGGTTCGGAAGCCAAGCGCTTTACCGCTCAACCACCGCGACTCCCCTGGCCTAATTGATGTCTTATAATTGATCTAATTGTTTTGAAAAGGCTCAATCTCTAATTACAATCTTAGTAGTAGTGAGTATGTGGCATCGTAAAATGTTCAGGAAAATGAAGTTTACATACTATTATTCGTTTTAAATTAGGTCTAACTTATAATGCATACTAATTAGCTTTTTCTCTTTAAAAAATTGCTTGCATAACTGATTTTAAAAATTAGATTTTTCGCTTTCAGAAAAAAAAGTAGCCGTTGCATCAGAACTTTGAATGATCTAAAATACTGTGATGTCAGATTTTCAATATCTTTTCTAGTTTACGAGATCTTAACGGGACAGACGGACAGACATTTCGCACAAAACTAATAGCGTCTTTTCCCCTTTTGGGAGCCGCTAAAAATTCTTTTTTAATGTTGAAAAAAACTTATTTAAAAAATTGATTTAGTTAAATTTATAATTCTAGCTTCTTTATTTAGATGTCAGTTTTGATGTACTAATTAGACCAAAATCGTTAGTCAAAAGTGGTTGACCAGACCATGTATTTCAAACATACACAAATTCAGTAACCACTATTAGATAGCCAATCAAAACTGGTGGTACATCTTCTCACAACAATCATTGACAAATTGTTTAAAAAAGTAAATTATGTGAAATTTTTAGAGGACGATTTCCGAACACATTGCCTAAATATTTACACTTACAGTCTTACAGTGATACTAGGACTCTTTTATATGCTTCGTATGAGATAAAAAAAAATGATATAAGAATAAAACTCTGATGATTCAAAGTAAAGTTATTCGACTACATAATAATCTGCGTCATAGATTATGTTACAATATGTGTTGTGAAATTTGTTAAATAAGTGTTACAATATTTGTTAACTCTTATTACAATATGTGTCAAAATATGACAAGAAATCACCAAAAGGCCAGTGAAAACGTGTTTTCAAGAGATAATTGTCTTAAATTATAGATGTAACATTTTAAGCCCACTGATAGCCTTATGGTACTTTGTAAGATCTATTAGATTAATCAAGTAAATGTTTTAAACTATTCGGTGAATGATTGAAAAGGAACATAATTCATTACATTACATTTGTTGAGGCCCAAAGAAAACCTCTTGCCGACCACCGGGGGAGAACGGCTTTGTCTGCATCACATGTGTCAAAAGGCGAGTAACTGGCGCCTAAACCAATAAGATTCGTGCTGGAAGACATGACTGACTACCCGCAGAGGAGAATGAAAACTCTGGATTCAAACATCACCTGCCTTGATACCAAAACATGGAAAAGGCTTCGGGAGTCAACGTTGAGGAAAAATCAGGAGCCGGCGACCCTTAGGCAGTTTGCACCACTGGCAGAGCATACGACGCCATTAACCCCAAACTGTATCGGCACTTGCTGTTCCTTTTTATACATGCTTGGGGAGTTGTTGTCGTTGATGGTGCTGAGAAGTGCTAAAATTGAGGACCTTTTCTTGAGATGTCAGATGGGTTAGATGTTACAAGAAGTCACTGAGATGTGCTGGGGATTCTACAGATGTATATCTCTAGATCTAAATAATTCTTAGAGATTTAATCCAAAACATTATTATTATTATTATTATTATTATTATTATTATTATTATTATAGCTTTTATATAGAGCTACTTTCATGCTTATAGCATGCTCAGAGCGCTTTGGTCCAATCTCATCTAAGAGTTGGATTTCCGTGCTGCCTTTAGGCGCTCAGTAACTCTGCCAGAGTCGGGTGTCGAACCTCGAGCCCCCTTCTAGGTAGCCAAGACAAGCCAAGTTCAAGCGCACTTAGCCTCTCGACCACGCTTCCCACCGGAATCACCATGCACAGAAATAACACTGAATCAGATAACGTTGTAATAACGTTCAATAATAAAAATATTTAAATTTACTACTAGATTTCTTCAAAATACAAGACTGATCTCTACAAACTAACTCAAAACTAAAGTACGTCCTATCTCTACGAAGTTTACATTCCGACTCCAGGTTCTTGCCCTTGTTTTTGACACTTGGCTTAACCTATGAAATTATTTTCTTCAACCAATCAAAATCACTTCCTGTGGGGTGTCACCTACTTGGTTGACGCATGTCATGGGTATTTCCGATACATGCAGTCCGTTATCCCGTACTTGAATGGTTTATTTTAAATTACACTTTGGTGACATTCTTACCATGACTAATGCCCAGGCAGTCATCTCATTTCCAAAAGATGATTCTTAGTCGCTTTACGACTGTAGGAGGTCATACTAATGTGTTAAAATATGGAGGTAGCAAGTGGGCTTTGCAAAGTCATGTGAATTACTGCACTCAATCTTCAGACTCAAGACTCTGCCATTATTATTACATTATGCTACAGTTTTAACTTGTAAGACGCTCACTTGTTCAAATCAAGTGTTCAGTATTGCTGTCCTAGACGCTTGCATCATCGTATATGTAACAGCATACACAATCTTCTTCAAGCACAACTTAAGTATTCAGTGGATACTCTCAAGCTTTTGTATGCAGTGGATACTCTCAAACTTAAGTATGCAGTGGATACTCTCAAACTTAAGTATGCAGCGGATACTCTCAATCTCATTTAACTAAGATGGACTAAATCATCTAGTCGTCAAGTGAAATTTGCATACTTGTAATAGTTTGATTTTGTTTCAACATGTTCTGAATATGAATAGGGCCCTCCTCAATAGTCCACCCACCGCAATAGTAGTATGGTAATCATAGTTGCAATGTTGAATAGCAATCGACAACCGAATGGACACAAGTAGCATAAGATTTCGAACATTTTCAATAAATATCCATATAAAAAGTGACAGGTCAAAGTTCCGAAGTCACATGAATTATCATATAACTTTTTGTTTCTCTAATATCGTGAAAAAAATTGTTATTTATTTCAACCCTTAGCTAATAAAATTTGAAATTCCCTTTATACAGATTAAATAACTTCAGATCCTTCTTTGTTTTTTAGATGACACAATATCGAAAGAAATGTAATGTGGGAAACAGGTAGGGGGAATTCAATTGGGGCCGTAAAAAAATCTTTGTTTTATTTTAAATGTTAAGTTTAAAGGCAATGTAGTCTATTACTACTAATCATCATCTGTCCCTTGACTGTCGTAGGCTTGGGGTGATAAGACAGTTCCCGGTCAGCAGCTGTTCTTAGCAGAATATCAAGAGAGAGGACGGTCCGTTTTTTAGACGTTGTCCCGCCAGATTTTCTTTGGGCGACCTTTATTTCGTGCTCCCTCCACTGTAGGATAACCTTTGACAGTTGAGTCATGTCTTACAATAGGATCAAAGCAGCTCAGTTGTCTGCTCTTTACAGTAGGAAGTTCCGGTGTTTTTGTTTTTTTGTTTTTTTTTGTTTTTTTTTTTGGAACTCTTCTGACTGAAGATGTGCTTTAAAGGTGGGCAGAATATCGCAAAGATCTGTATGACTTCGAGATAAATCCCAACTACTTATATTATACATTATTTGATATTACAGTATACATTATAGTTCTGATAGTTCTCAAATTTGAGCTTATTTCAAAATGCTCAATATGTGTTTTTATGAGTATTTTTTTTGTGCGTACATTTTGTTTGTACATTGGAGTTGCCATCAAGATGAATATGTAATAATAATACTTTACATCTTGGTATATCCTTTATACAAAATAAAGGTAGTGCTGATAACTTAAGTATTTTTAAAGGTGTAGAATTATTTGTGTGCTTTTTTTTTTACTCCGGAAATGAACTCTCCAAGCTCTTTCGCTTGTAGCACATAGTAATTTTTTTTTTAATTAGCAGAAGTGATCTTTCACTTTCATTATGGCGTCCTTGACATTATTCAGTTTGCCTATATTCAAAATTTCTCATAATAGTCCTCTTTATTTTCGAACTATTTTTTGGTAGATTACCTTATACCGTCCCTCCCCTGCCCATTTCTCTACATTACTGTTTTGGTCCCTGCACTTTGTTATTATTCTATTGTTAAAATAATTTTTAAAAAAATTAATGTAAATCAAGATTAGATAATCCTTTTTTTTCTTCATATTTTTTGTTCAAAATGTTTTTATGTACATAATTCTTTTTTTTATTTTTTTTTACTATATCTCCATTCAAGCCAGATTCTACAGGAACCTGGACAGCTGATCTCAAAATGGCTCTAACGATTTCCCTAGAAATTTAACAGTTGATGTATATTGCAGAAAAACATTTACCAGCTCGTTGGCATCACAGGAAAAATCTAGTTTGAACATTATAATTTTTTAAAAGTAAACAATGAATAAAAGTAAATCTCGGTCTAGAACCAACATGGTGTAGTCAGCCATGTTGTCATAACTTTGCGATAAAAGTACATTTAAAGTTGCTTCAATTTTATTGAAGTTTATAAGCGTTGCTTATATTTTTACGTACATCTAATAAAAATTACATCTAGATCCTAGGTCTAGAAGTAGATATAGTCTAGATCTTAAGAGTTTTTCCATCAGAACTTTAGGTCTAGTGTTAGATCTTGATGTCCATATAGTGAACATATCAATAAATAATCGTAAAAGTATACCTTGCTAGCTGGACGAATAAAAAAAAGCCTAAGTTCTAGCAGCTGACGGTATTTTGGGTTCGATACCCAAACCGATACAAAGAAATTTTTTTTTTAATTATTTGATTATATTTAAAGTTTAATGATAGAGGAATTTCTTGTTTTGGTACATATTTGTTGTCGGTGTACACATTTGTGAAAGAACAGAGAGGAAAACTAAATCTCCTTGAGGCAGAGAATACTGAAAAATAATGTCTTTAGGGGGCAAAGGGGGGGGGGGGAGGGCTAACCAATTTAGTAAATACATTTCAATTCTCAAAGCACGTTCAGGAGTATCCTCCAGATTTGTGACCCATCTTAAAGAGAGGCTTACTGCAGTCCGTGCCTCGGTTGTCCATCACATGACACAGGGTTCTGCATTAAGACTTGAATCAAAATAACAAATCCCGTGGAGGATTCTTCCGGACGTTGGCAGCACAGGGGCAATAATCCACTAATTGAGCGTTACAAGCCTATGGTAATTGTGTGAATACATTTTTTTTGTACATTGTTAAAGACAACAATAAAAAAAAAATAAGAGGAGGAAGAGAAAGTGACAAAAGGAAAAAAAAAAGATTCTATTTCAACTCTACATACAGGCCTTGATTTACTGCATTTTTTATCATTTCAATCGGACTTTAGCAAATCTTGATCACAGAGTCTATGCATAGCCTCCATTTTATAAGGAACACAAACATACGGAGGATAATGAATACAACACATAAATTGGATTACGAAAATCGTACATTATATGTAATAAAACACGCATAAACTAAATTTCATAAAACACAAACAAATTACTTTAAAAAAAACTTTACACAATATTGAATAGAATGCATGCAAACTCTATTGCATAAAAAACACATAAACTGCATTTATAAAAAAAAAATTTTATATAATTAATAAAACACTCAAAAATGATATTTCATCAAACACACGTATAACATTTCATAAAGCACAGACACGACATTTTATAGAATAATAATAATAATAATAATTGTATTTATAAAGCGCTGTTAAACAAAATGTAGGCTCAAGGCGCTGTTATAACATTACAAACACAAACACAAGAGCTAACATGACAAACTAATCTAAAAAAGTTTTAAACAGGTTGGTCTTAATGTTCTTCTTGAAAGTTGAGTAGCATGTTGTCTGTCTGAGATCAATGGGGAGTGAGTTCCAAATCTTTGGTCCGTGGGAGAAACGTGGCACCACAAGAAGCGTTGTGTCTATTGAGCCGGCGTCTTCGACATTGGGGTCACGGAGGTCACGATTGAGCGCAGGGCTCTCTGATGGACATATGAAGTAATCAGTTCGCTAAGGTACAATGGGATCTCGTTGAATATATACACTGATGACAAAGTGTGACCACCTTGTAGTCTATTCTTGCTTTCACAGGAAGCCAATGGAGCATGCGCAAGGGCGTAGTAGTAGAATCTCGTCTTGTTTTTCTAAGGACTATTCGAGCGGCGTTGTTCTGTATACGTTGCAGCTTGGCTATTTTGTCATCAGGTATACCTGCTAGCACGGCGTTGCAGTAGTCAAGGCGGGAGAGTAGGAAAGCTACAGCTAGCTTTTTTTTAGTTGACTCCGTTGTCAGATATGGTTGGGTCCTGCCTAATCTGCGCAGCTGCAGATAAAGACCCTTGCAGGGCTGATTATGTGCGGGTCGAAAGATAGTGTTGAGTAGAAGATAACTCCAAGATTCCGCACTACATGAATATAAGAAACCTGGCAGTTCGTGATAAAAAGAGAATCTAGGCTTTCAACTTTTGAGACATTGTTCCGAGTGCCCATCTTAATTATTTCTGTCTTGTCTTCGTTCATCTTGAGTTTATTCTCAACCCTTGCAACTGTACCACTGATTTTCTCTGCCATGTGCGACACCTCTGAGGGTACTGAGGAATCGTATAACTGTGAGTCATCGGCAAAGAAATGGTAATAGGTGCCGGTTGACACCGCTGAGTAGTTATATAGACATAGTAAACAGTACTGGGCCTAGAACTGATCCGTACTTCAAGAGTAAGCTTGTTGATTCTTTTCCGTTGACGACACTTTGGGTGCGTTCAGTCAGGTAGGATCCCTATTATGTTTTTCTCCTTCTCTTTATTCTCAGAAGTTGAAATTTTGAATAACTATAGATAGTTAATGACAATACATGAATCAAATAAAAACAACCAATTAATTAATCAATTAGTAGTCTCTTGTTCCTATAGTATTGATATATAAGACAGTGATTTTGTGATTCTACACTTAGATGTTTTGTTTTTTAGATATATAGATAAGTAGGTAGATATATAGATAGGTAGATAGATAGATTGATACATAGTTAGATAGATATATAGATAGATAGATAGATAGATAGATAGATAGATAGATAGATGTACTGCTTGTTTAATCATACAGCTACGAGAGATCAATCAATGTTGAAACAATAATTTGAGAGGAAATAAAATAAAATAAGAAATATCTAGATACGGATCGACAAAATCCGTTAAAAATGAAAAACTTGGGGAGGGGGGGGGGGGCCTGTTTTTTTTTTTTTTTTGTAGTTCGGTAAAAATGTGTAATGTGCAAGGAGGCTAATGTTCTGCAATTCAGAATATTTTTAAATATATGTTTGTTCCTAATCTTGTCCACTTCTTGAAACTTTTCTTAAGTTTGAATTTGAGTTTTTTGGCACATCGGCACACTTAAGGCCATGTCGTGCCCGTAATCGCTAAAAAGTTACTCTCCCTTCATACCACAAGAGATGAATTTTCTTGTAATTTTTAAAAAATCTAATAAAATGCAGTTCTAAATATTCGTAATCTAGACAGCAGAAATAAAACACAGGCCTACGTCATATCAATCTTGAATACAAGCCTTATATATAAGTCTCAGATGAGAAGTCTAGTAATGCAGTTACTTGGAAAAGAAATTGTTTAAAAAAACAAAAACAATACAAGAAAAAGCTCTTGCTTGCTTCTAAAAGAACTGTTCGGAGATATCTGAGATACTTTATTTGAGTAAATATAGTATTGTCGATATTTATGGTAAATGATAGTCCAAAAAAAAAAGAACCGTTAGGCCAGTTCTGAGAATGCCAAGGAAGATCTCTGTGTAGGTAAAAAAAAAAAAACACAGATATTTCAATGTTTTGTGAGTGATTTGAGTGAGTGGGTGATTTCTAGTCTTCTAGAGATTAATAAAACAGGAAAATGTAATGAGATTTCTAAAAGAAAAAAAATCTCTCCACCAGGTCCGATTAGGGTTGGAGATTGTGCCAACTTCAAAGAATGGATAGTATTGATTTCAAGTATTTAATATAGAACCGGGAAGTGTGTGTCCTCCATTACACCCAAATATTTTCATTTCTCGCTAATGAACAAGTTGGCCAGTAGTGTCCGCTAGAGCAGGGCATTAGTAATTCTATATATCGCATTCTTCGCTTTGCTTTCTTCCCTTTTCTAAACAGAGAGCCATTGATTTAGGCACTCTTTATTATAATTATAGCAAATGAACTAGATCTATTTTTGTCTCAGAAGTTTGAGGAAATTAAGTTTTCTTGTTTTTATTTTCTACTCTCACAAAAAAAAAGAGTTCTTTTAAAGTCAGTTGTCTTTCATCGAATCCACTTCTGTCGAAGAGAAGATTTGGTCATTGGAACTTTTTTTCATTCAGCCACCATTATGTAATAAAATAATATTAACTATTAACAACAGATAGTTCAAGCTAACAAGAGATCTAGCATACATCTAAGGGATGCTAAAAATGTTTGTAAGTGCATTTGTCCAAAATTTTATTTTACATTAAATATTACGCCACTGCCATGTAATCTTGCTATTCACGTGGAGTCAAGAATGCTAGACAGATAATGTTATAGATGTCTTTACTGCACAGAGATCTGTCACTTGTGCATTATTTCGCCAATAAACCACTGTATTATTCATTAAAAGTATCGTAATGATTTTTTTTAAAATTTGTACCAATTTGAATTATTTATTAAGCACATTATCTCATGCCATGATGTCTAATGTAATAATGCAGGGGCCTCTAAAAAGGTTAAGCCATCCGGGCCCCAAACCCACTAGCTACGCCACTGTGTTTTGGTGATTGAGTTGTAAAACATTGTTGAGGTGACGTACACAAGGGTTCAAGGGTCACAAGCTCGAAACAAAATAAACTTAATTTAATTATTGGTTTCATTACAGCTGAGGAGCTGTTCATGGCCCACAGGTGCTTTTGAAGGTTATAAAGCCTATTACCAAGGTCGGCCCTAGCAGAGATCAGGATTTCAGGCGTATAGCTGCCAGAGAAAGCTATACGCTAAGCAGTATAAGCTGCTTCCCAGCAACACTATAGTGTCAGCAGTGCATCAGTAATAGTAAAATGTTAGCCAAGTTACTGGCTGTCAGTAGCTCCTTATCGTGTTAAAGTGCTACGCGAACAGTCATGACCATGTGCAGCAGCACCGACTCCCTCCTAGTCCCCTCCCCTCATCAAAGTCGTAGCTTGAGTTACAGAATCTAGGAACAACATGAGTCTATAAAGAAAGTCTATTGTTTATTTGTTTATAGGTTCAAATTTTTTTCAATAATAAAGCGCTCTTAGCATCAACCCGTTCAAAACTTGCTAAGAGGTTCACTTGGTTGTAATTAGCTTTATTTCTCCACTTCCTCTCATGGTAACACACACACACACCTCAACTGTTTGACATTAACCTCCCTCCCCCCCCCCCCTTTCAACTCTGTATAATGGTTGTACGTGTGTATCTTTCATTACATCCGATGCTTTTAAGGGTGGCGAGAAAGGTTCCAACGTGGTCTTGATGGGTTTAAGTCTGTGCCGCTTCTCTTCCAGCCAATGTCTGCTGCTGCTGTTGATTCTCAACTTGCGACGAGACATTGCTTTTGTAGACACGTGATCTGGCCGAAGGACATAAATGATTCACACGCATCTATGTCTCGTTGCTAAGTCTCGTTGTTTCTCGTATTAAAAGCGTTGTTTGAGAAGTGATTTCAAAGCTTCACCGAGAACGTGAACTATGAATGTCTCTCTAATATATGTGAAGATAGATCCCCCGCCAAAAAAAAACAAAAAACTTATCTTTATGACTTTACACCTTCTGTTTGCACACTTTATAATCTATATTGTATAGGATATTATGTACACTATGTAACGTACACTGTATATTGGACAAAGAACATTGTATCGTACACAGATTTCTACAACGTACACACTATAATGTAGGATGTACATGGTAGGCTCACACTGTAATCCTGCATTTTTATTGACCATTTTCATCAATGGCGGATTACTATAAATACCTAAGTATTTGGTGTATCCGGCGTACAGAAAAATTGGTAGTGTTGATTAGCTATGTAGAAGGCATTCGATAAATAAATGTGCACTTTTTATCGCATTTTTTTGTTGGAAGCAGGAATCTTTTTAATAAACCATCCTTAACATTGTTTAGAAATGGACATTTAATCAGCAAGTTATACTCACCAAGTCAAACGTACTCCTCGATTAAATAATAACGTAGCTTAAAGAGCTTAATTTAACTTTAGACATGGGAGAGTTTCGCATTGTTTGTAAAATGTTTGACATGTTTCGGATGTTCCTTCAAAGTTGAGGATAATTTACTTCCTAGTCCAAACCTCCCGAAGGACGACGGGGGATGGGAGCGGGCAGGGTTTAAACCTTAGACCATCGAGTAGTCCGAACGACAGTCCAGCCAAAGATTTAGCAACTGGCACAATCTAAATCCATGCCTAATTATTTAAAAAAAGCAAGTGTATATAAAAACATTGTGAGTTTGAACCCCCACGTTGTAATGTTGTTGTTTCCTCAAGTTTTTCACCTTTTAAAAACTCTCACCTTATTGAAATGTGTATGCTACTACTGTTTACCATAGTAATACATGTCCGTGTCACGTGATCATGAAATGACTCGTTGTTGATATGGTGCGCAAAGGTGCACGTGTTCAATATAATAAAGTATCATTCTCCGCCATGACACTAATGGTTGTTGTTTGTTTATTGCTGACTGAGGTAATAATTAATCAGGATATAAAGGCTTATTGTTTGCAATAATAAATAGGCAATAATTCAAGGCTACGCCGTGCAATGGCAGCTAGAAATTTACTTCCTGTACCCGAGCCGCTCGAGGTAGAAGGTAACATGGTCGCTAATTGGAAAAGTTTCACCGGAGCTGGCGAAACTATGAGTTAGCCACAAAATTGTCGGAAGAATCAGAGGAGGTCAGAGTGGTCACTTTTCTAACAATTATAGGAACAAAAGCGATGGACATATGTGAGCTGGCGCTCCTAGATCTAATTTTTGACCTAATTTTATCTAATTTATTATTATTTATATAGGCCAGGGCTATGATGTTGTAATTTAGTGTCCTTTTTAATTTTTATAGTTCAGTGCTGAATATTTTGTAGTTTCCGCTATTTATAACTTTCTGCTAGTTTTAGTCTTTTTGTTATTTGTGTTTTACTCGTAGAGGAAAAGTAGTTTTTAAAATAGTTAACTAGCCTTAGAGCTGTGGATGTTATTTCCTATTTTTTGTCCCTGGTTAGTTCTGCTTATTTTTGTCTTTGGCATTAGCGTTGGATTGGTTGTTATTTTTTAATATCAGTTTATGTGCAGGTCTGTAAACGGTATAGAGCCCCCATATGAGTTTAGAATAGAAATAACTTTTTATCTTCCTTTTTGTATTTTTGTAGATTTAAATTTTAAGATTCTCTTTTTACTGCTGTTTAATTTGGTATATAATGTTGTGTAGTCCGTGTCTTTAGTAATTTGCTAGATTTTATTGTTGTGTAAGGCTAGGTACAAATTAGGGAAATCGGTAGTCCAGTTTAGTTTTAGATAATTAGCGTGACGTCATGCTCTCCGATATGTTCGCGCTGACCAGTTATAGCTAGCTCCGGAACCACGTTGAGCTCTCTTTTGTCTTGACCAGTGGTCAGTGCTGACAGTGGTGCCTATATAAAGTTATTTTTGTGTAGTGCAATTTCAGCTGGGACCGCCTGTACTTTGGAAAATGTTTTTATTTTTGCTTTCTTTCGTTTGTATTTGTATTGATTGTTTCTGCATCTATTGCTATAGTCTAGATGCAGACTGATTAGTGTAGTGGCATCACTGGCTAGCTAATTAGCCATGATTACCTCTAATGGTGCCGGAAATTCTGTAGACTTAGGTAGCGTCACCCCCCTTGCGCCAGCCTTAATGCTTTTTGCTTTTCTATACTATGTCTATGTGTAAATATTTTATTATTTTATGTTTCCTATGTATTTTTATGAATATTTTATCGTTAGGATAACCACTCTATCTAAGTTGGCATTTTGTCCTATTTTTTAATGTAAAAGATGGCTGCGGCCTAAGCATCGCTGTCATGGCGGCTTGTTTAGTCTTATCTACTATTATCTAGATCTAGCTTATGTTTATTGTAGTCTAGCCTGACCTGTGTTGGTTGTGGCTGGGACTTTAATAACTCAGGTATTGCTTTTATTAGCTACATGTAGGTAATTGAAATTACCTCATGCTTGTAGTATGTGTATGCACTAACTAGAACTAGGTCTAGACTCTAGACCAGTCCAGTCTAATATATGTGTTATAGTCCATTATTATTTTATTTTTTGAATATTGTCTTATGTTTGTTTATTTTGTAATTGCAGGCTATAATTCCTGCCTTACGGCCTAACTGCCTTACGGCCTAACTGTCTGCCGCAGTTATTACTGCCTAAGTATATATAGTTTTTGTTTATTTCTAAGTTTATTTTCATTTTCGTATCCACCTATATTTTTTATTGCTTTGTAAGTTGGTTGTAAATAAAGTGTATATAAGTTTCTTTTAAAATTTCAGTTTGTTATTTTATCTTTAGTTAGCTAGTTTAGTTTAGCTTAGTTTAATTGTGCTGTCTGGTTGCTTAGGCGACTCTAGCCCCTTGGTCGCAGACCGAGGTGCACAGATTGGGCCCACCCAGTAGAGCCACCACCTGCCTACTGTTATAAATAAACAAATGTTGAGCAGCAGATAACAAAAAGGCCTCACTCAGTAGCGCCACCCTGACCTGCTCACACATATATGAAGGTCTTGAAATGGAGAAAGGAAAAGAAAGAAAGATGGAAGAAATAGTGAGCAAATTTGAAAGTTTTTGCATTGGAAAAATGAATGAAACTTATCAGCGCTATGTTTTCAATACTTGTGAACAGCAAGAAGGCGAGGACATTGAAAAGTACACAACAAATCTGAGAAGACTAGCAAAAACGTGTAGGTTTTAACGCCTGGAAGATGGTTTGATTATAGACATAGTAGTTCTTGGTGTTAGACATGAATGCCTCAAAATGAAATTGTTACAAGATAGTAGTCTTACATTGGAAAGGTGCAGAGACATTTGCAGAACATACGAGACCGCCAACAAACAGTTGAGATAAATACAAGCCGACCTCCAATCATTGAGAAAGTATCAACACCCTCAAGAACAAACATTCAGAAAGGTAAATGCAGGTATTGTGGAAGGATTCACGAATACATTAAGGAAAAGTGCCCTGCATGGGGTAAAATGTGCCTAGCGTGCAAGGGGAGACATCATTTTGCTGTGATGTGCAAAAAGAAAATTCAGCAGGTGTCAGATGATATGTCTAACGATAAAAGACAGCTGCAGTCGGACACAAGAGATGATGTCATGGTGGTAAAAAATGAATGGATGATGTCTTTGGAGAACCACAATACGAAAAGGATGACAGCAGTTATGACAGTAAATGGTCACCGTGTAAGGTTTCAAATGGATAGTGGAGCTGATGTAAATACCATCCAGGAAAAATACGTAAATAAGAATCAGATAGAAAAGGCAACGCAAAGATTACTAATGTGGAATAAGACTGAAATGAGACCCATAGGGAAAGCCACTCTAACGACGAAAAATGAGAAAACTAACGAAACATTTGAGGTGGAATATATAGTTGTACCAAATTATCTAGCATGCCTTCTAGGTCATGAAACTTTAACAAGAATGAAGTTAATCAATTCAATAAAGATAGGTTCATAGCATCAGTAGTGAATAACCAAGAAGAAGACTGTAGTCCAAAGTTTACTGATGATTTGGGTGACTTAGGAGAAGTATCTTTAAAGATTGATAGCAGCATTAAGCCCAAGGTTCTGCCGTGTAGAAAGATCCCTATTGCTTTACAAGAAAGAGTTAAGGAGGAGTTAAAGACCCTAGTGCAGAGAGGAATCATAGAACCAGTGATAGAACCTGCAGAGTGGATGAGTCAGATGGCAATTGTGGAAAAAGCTAATGGAAAAATTAGGATTTGCATAGATCCACAAGCCCTGAATAAAGTTTTACTAAGGGAATTCTATAATCTTGCTACTTTAGATGACATATTGGCAGATTTGAACAATGCCACAATATTCAGCAAATTAGATGTGTAAGAAGTTTTCTGACATGTCAGACTAGACACAGCGTCATCTAATTTGACAGCAATGATAACCCCTTTTGGTAGATACAAATGGAAGCGATTACCATTTGGTGTAAAAGTGAGTTCAGAAATTTTTCAGAGAAGATTAAATCTAGCACTAGAATGACTGAAAGGCTGTTTCAATTAAATTGATGATATTATAGTGGTAGGAAGAGGAAGAACGAAAGAAGAAGCACTCAGAGATCATGATATTAACCTAAGAGAGCTGATGAAGAGATGTCAAGAAAAGAAGATTAAACTGAACCACGAAAAGTCTGTTTTAGAACAGCTGAAATTAATTTTTTGGGTCATATTATTACAGAAGCAGGAATAAAACCAGACCCGAACAAGTATCTGCGATTTTGAGTTTGAATGCTCCAATAGATATTTCATCAGTCCGAAGATTCTGTGGCATGGTTCAATATCTGGCAAGATTTGTTCCAGACTTGTCGACAGATTTACAGCTCATAACAGAGTTGATCAGAAAGAACACACCATTTTTTTGGTCTGATCAATGCACACGAGCTCTCATCAAGATAAAACAGAAAATATCGACTCATGGCACATTGATATATTTTGACCCTAACAAAAAGCTTACATTACAAGCAGACAGCGTTATTACAAGATGGAAGTCCAATAGCATATGCTTCTAGATCATTAACTGATACTCAGGAAAGATGGGCACAGATTGAAAAAGAATTGTTGGTAGTGGTTGTTGGTTTGGAACGTTTTGACCAGTATACGTATGGCAGGACAGTTTTAGTTCAGAATGACCATAAACCACTGGAAAACATCCTTCAAAAGCCACTCAGTTTTGCTCCGAGAAGGCCACAAAGTCTAATGATGCGTCTTTATCGTTACAATATCAAGTTTCAATATGTCAGAGGCAAAAATATGTTGATAGCTGATACTTTGAGTAGAGACCCATCAGAGGAAAAGAGTGATATCCCTGATGTTTGTGTCAATACAGTCGGACTGGCAATACCAGATGCAGTGCTGGAGAAAGTCAGAATCGAGACAGAGAAAGCTAGAACAATGCAAACACTTATTCAATATATCCTAAATGGATGGACAGACAAACATAATAGTCTACCTGAGCTGAAACAATATTTTTCACTAAGAGACATGTTAACATACGAAGAAGGACTCGTGTTGAAAGGAGAACAAATAATCATACCGATATCACTTCGCAAGGAAATAGAAGAAAAACTCCATGCAGCACATCTGGGAGTAGACTCAATGAAAAGAAGAGCAAAAGAAACAGTTTTCTGGCCTGGGTTATCAGCTCGAATAAAGGAAATAGCCAACTCATGTTACATTTGTCAGAAAAACAAACCAGCAAATCAGAGAGAAGAATTAATACAGCACGAAATAGGTTCTAATCCGTGGGACAAGATTGGAATTGATTTGTTTCAAATGTGTGACCAACAATATCTAGCTATAGTGGACTATTATTCAAATTTCATAGAGGTAGAAAACATGCAATTGACAACAACACACGCAATTATAAAGAAACTGAAAGTTTTATTTGCAAGATATGGGGTGCCCAAAGTCTGTATATCTGATAGAGGACCTCAGTTCACATCGGAATATTTTTCCAAATTTATGATGGAATGGGGAGTGACTCATTTGAAATCTTCCCCAGGACACCATCAGTCCAATGGAATGGCTGATTCAGCAGTTAAAATTTTGAAGAACATAATAAGAAATCTAGAGAATCAAAGTCAGATGCTTATGAAGCTCTTCTGGAATTTAGAAATACTCCAAGGCAAGACAAATCTAAGCCCAGTTCAGATGTTTTTTGGTCGGATGACTCGAACACTGATATCAAACAAAAGGAGTAACATTAAGATTTCTACATGTCAAGAGAACATTGTGAGAAGGAAAGAAAAACGTCAGATGAGTGTAAAAACATCTTATGATAAGAGGTCAAGAAATTTAAGTCAGCTGAGAACTGGACAGATGGTCTATTTCCAATCTCCTAATGACCCTACATGGAGACGTGGAAGAATCCAGTCTGAAGTCAACCAGAGAGCTTACATTATTCGAGGTGACAATGGTGCAGTGTACCAAAGAAACAGAGTGCATATAAACCCGAACAGAGAAACAGAAGAAGATATATTCCCCGATACTGATGACAACTTACAGGACAATTGAACTCATAATCAACACATTCACCACTCATCAACTCATCATTCCCTGCGACCAAGGGATCAGTTGAAGAAATCGACAAGATTCAATGACTATGTGTCTTAATGAACTATTGAATGTTGATTTTTAAATGTGATATGTTTCATATTCATTGAAGTGTAGATATGTATGTAATGTTGTGTTGTTTATGTTGTTGTGGTTTTGTTTTATTTTTTTTTCTATGATACTCCCCGAAATGTTTTTTTTTTTTAATTTTTTTTTAAAGAAAAGGGGTTGTTGATATGGTGCGCAAAGGTGCAAGCGTTCAATATATAAAGTATCATTCTCCGCCATGACACTAATGGTTGTTGTTTGTTTATTGCTGACTGTGAACCTAGATGATAATTAACACTCGTGGACGTTAATGAAAACTAAAAGCAGCTTCAAGATAATAGCAAGACAAAAACAATCCATTATTGGAATTAGAAGCAGCCCGCCTATTAAACAACAGAATTAATTATTATTAGCGCTGGAGATAGGACATGACGTCGCTTGGATGGTACACATGGTGAGAGAATAGTGGGAGGATTGTACGAGGATAGTGATAAGCTTTGTTTTGGGGGTTTTTTTTGTGTGTTTTTTTTATATTTTCTTGTAAAAAAAATGAAATGTAAAAAATAAACTTTGAGTGAACTGTCCATGATTATCGTCACATATGGCCGACTGAGCTTGTTTGTAGGGGTGCGCTTTGAGGTGGGATGGGGGTGGAGAGCTCCATTCAATCTCTTATTATTGCAAGGTTTATCACCCCTTAGCTTAATATATTCTCCATATAAAACAAAATTAATTAATTAAGTCTATTGATTAACTAATTGGTCACTTTTTTTCATGTGTTGTCATCGACAACGAATAATTGTACTGAGTTTCAATTTGGTCCGAAAATGGGACATAGGAAAAACACGTGTAAAAGTTTTTGACCAGATAGACAGACGGATTCGACCAGATAGACAGACGGATTCTGCTAATATAAGCTTGGTAAATTATATTCTTTTAGCTTCATAGTGTGAGAGTTAACATTTAGCTTACCTAACACTTTGTACAACGAGGGACACTTTTAGCTACAACACAGCAAGAGAAAATTATTAAAGTTTTTACATTTCCTCGGAATATTGAAACTCTGGACACTATCATCTCTTTTGGAGAAAATGTTTACAACTATGCAGATTAATAACTACTGAGTGAAATAGAAAATCTCCCCCTTTATTAAGCAAAGTATGATTATTTGACATCAGTATTAACATATTGTTTAATCGAGTTAATATTAATGCTACATTTATATCAGTATGCCCTTTCATTAAATAAATGTAGTTAATAACTTTCAAGAAATAGATTTTTTTTTAATTTGCGAGACACTCTAGAAACGGATGACCATATGTGATATTCCATTTCTAAGCTAAAAGAATATTTACAAACTCGAGGCTAATACTAGTAAATTTTATTATGTTTAGAAACTCGTGGCTAAGCCATATGTCAAAAAAGTGCCAATGAAAATCTTTAAATTCTAAGGTGTGTGATATATTTAACACTTTATATACTAACTTTATCAATCGATTAACTCTTTACTTAATTACATACAAAGTCGGTTGCTTAACTCATACTTTCTACTGCCAAACTAATGTCAATGTTTTAAACACTGTGACCGAATCTTGACCATATAAATACTCTACACATACATACATACATGGCACACACATACACAAATACAAGCAAACACATATCATACACACATACAAAGTCACTTACTTACATACAAGTTTGAACTTTTTCACATTGTAAGTTATTGAAACAGACAATGACGTTGAAAAGTTGGCGTAGTGACAGAGTGATAAAACGCATGGCTTCTGAACAGTGGATCTTGGGATTGAATCTCCGGTGGGAGAGGGTAAATTTAATTTGGGATCTTAGTGCATCCCTCACTAGATGTGTTTTCCACCACTGACTCACCTTGCTCCACTCGGTATTTGAGTTTACAACACTGACTCACCTTGCTCCACTGGCTACTTGACTTAACAAATAGGAAAATACGTCTTTGGGTTATTCACACAGCAGCTCTCTCATGAATAATGTGCTACATGTAGATCTAGAAGCGTTATTAAAGAAAAGACTTCACATCTTGACTGAAGTAACATTTTGTTTAGTGTTTAAGTTCAGGAAAAATATTTAAAGACACACACACGTGCACTATTTTGTCTGACTAAAGACACAGTGTTCTATTCAATTGAAGATGCATATTCTTTACTACAGACACAGTATTGTATTCAATTGAAGATACATATTCTTTACTAAAGACACAGTATTCTATTCAATTTAAGATACATATTCTATTTACTAAAAAGACATAATATAATGTTTCTTATATAGTCACAATATTCTATTATATTAAAGATAAAAAATATATTTTTGTGTTTTAAGACATATTCTAATCCACTATAAAGACATAATATTCTATTTTACTGTACAGACACACCATTCTATAAAAAAAAACAGTAGTCTAGTTACTATAAAGATAAAATGTTATATTTTTTAAGGAAACTTATATTTCATTTTATAAATAGACACACGCTTATTAATTTTACGATTTAAAAAAAAATATTTTTATTTGAAAAAAAAAACAAAAAACAGACATTATCCAGTCCCATTTAAACACAAGCACACTATCCAGGTCAAATAACGACAAACACACCCAGCCACTAACCATTTCTAATGGAGCAACACAAACACTATCCAGTTATACATACACACAGAGACCAACTATCAAGTTCTACTTAGACATACACACAGATACCAACCTTCCAGTTCTACTAAAGATCTGATTGTTAAATCTGAGATTTTTTCTTTCTTTAATAGAAATGAACACAGACATACACAGACACAATCAAGTAAACTCTCTCTCTCTCTGACTCTCTCTCTCTCTTTCTTTCTCTCTACATCTCTTCTTCTTCTCTCTCTCTCTCTCCTTCTCTCTCTCTCACACACATTATAATTTTGTTTGTTCCAAAGCTATTTGGTCAAGTGTCCAACTTTATTGACCAAAGCCTCTCGTTCATCAATCAACACAAAAGATTCTCCTTTCCGTCTTTTCCCCGACTCTCCGGAAAGAGGACTGAAGAAAAGTGAAACAGATGGTCTGTCCTGGAGCGAGTCTATTCCAGTGGCGCCCCGAGGCTGTGAAAATGGCTTGCTGCTGTCTTGTCTACAAAAAGTGATCTGGGTGTCAGTATTCTCTCAGGGCGTTCTGTGGGTGTACCACTGTTGGATCACGTCTCAATAACTTAGCGGCATTGGGTAGGGCGCTGACCACGCAAACTCCAAGGGCGCTTCGGTTGTGACTTAATCGTGTCGACTGATACCTACAGATTTCAATATAAGCATAAAAGGGAGTAATTTAAGATATAAAAGATTATCTATGGCGGTAGGTCCCAACATGTAGTCCATGAACCACCAACATGTAGTCCATGAACCACCAACATGTAGTCCATGAACCACCAACATGTAGTCCATGAACCACCAACATGTAGTCCATGAACCACCAACATGTAGTCCATGAACCACCAACATGTAGTCCATGAACCACCAACATGTAGTCCATGAACCACCAACATGTAGTCCATGAACCACCAACATGTAGTCCATGAACCACCAACATGTAGTCCATGAGCCACCAACATGTAGTCCATGAACCACCAACATGTAGTCCATGAGCCACCAACATGTAGTCCATGAACCACCAACATGTAGTCCATGAACCACCAACATGTAGTCCATGAACCACCAACATGTAGTCCATGAACCACCAACATGTAGTCCATGAACCACCAACATGTAGTCCATGAACCACCAACATGTAGTCCATGAACCACCAACATGTAGTCCATGAACCACCAACATGTAGTCCATGAACCACCAGCTTTTCATTCATATTGGTCGTTTCTATTACGACGTCATAAAACGAGGCAATATTCGCATCGGTCAGCTGATCTATCACATACCTTCACTTGTTTATGTAGGCAATGAAAGTTTCTAACACAATATCATTTAGGTGGGGACAGAAAATGTTTAATTACGTAAACAAAAATACTGGTGGGGGTAGGGGAGAGAGACTCGACCGCCCTGCCATAAGTTCCTTAGTTACACATTCTATAGATACTAATACTATCTAATATTGTCACGGTCATGTTATGTTTTAAAAGGAACATAATTTCTTCAAGCTACACATGTGTATAACGGCTTAGGTTTCAAACTAAACTAAATGTGATTAGAAGTTCAGCGACTGGCCTACAGCTGACTCTATCTAAGTGAACATTTTAAAAACCTAATACTTATTAATGAGGTAGTTCCGAATCTCTGACCTACTTTATAAAAAGGCAAGTGACTGTGGTCTTATACATGGCAATAATTATAATATCTTCCTACGATAAGATGTAGATCTGGATTTAGTGCTAGCCGAGATCTAGTAGACCTAGTAAATAATCATAAAAATTAGTGAATTATTGTAACATACTTTTTATTAAAGATGTATAGTTCCAGACTATTTTCATTTTAAAATTACAATGAAATCAATGTGATCATTAATGTAAACAACACACCCACGTGACTGAGAAGAGATCCGGAACTACCCCATTGGTGGAACAACCATCTTTCACCAAGCGCGTCTCCAAGTGGAGGATTGAAGAAAAATCGTTAGCTATAAGAGTTAGCTATGATTATCAAATAAAAGACTGATTTCCAGTCATGGAGGATGAGGTGGGGTTTGAAAAGCCGGGCGTAGTGACAAGAGTCATATAACGCATAACTTCTGAACAGTAGATCTTAAGATTTAATAATAAGGCTTGGATGGCGATGCGACCACGACGTCGATGCAACCAGATGAAGGCCAATTGGTGGAGAAGAAGAAAGTGACAATTGCTGAATGCAACGTGGATGGCTTCGGCAAGCTCAAGAGGCAAGCCCACTGTCACCCCCACCTGCAGCGATGAAACTTCACAGCCTATGTCATGAGATTGATACTGTCCGGGACGGACACATCCAGGGAGGGGGCAGTGTTATAAACCTGGTGGTGACATAGTTAGAGGTAGTGGTGTGTTGTGCAGATCGTCTGGATAGTGAGATTCGTTACAATACTATCGCTGTTTGTAGTGCAGTCTTGCCACCGTATGTCCATGTTGGAGCGGAAGCATTTTCGGTGAAAGCGCTCGAGCAGTCTTAGTTGCTTTCTGTATAATACCAATGTCTCAGATCCATATAGAAGGGTTGAATGAACCACCGCTTGATAGACATTGATTGATTTTTCTAGGCTAAAAACAATTCAGGGACATGATTGCAAAAAGCGAGTATGGGGCGCTTAAACTCTAAACAAGGGTAGATGAAACTCGTTAACTAGGGATCGTAATTCATCCAGGAGAGACAACTCCGAAATTAAACAACTACTGCCTTGTAGATGATCTTGGATGACCAAAGGCTATGAGAGAATGAGAGCACACCTAGAAAGAAAAGATGGCTGACGTCGAAAATATTATTTAAAGAATGTCAGTAAAATTATTTGATTATCTGAATTACATACAAAAGAAATAACCTATAAGTATTATTGACAATTTAATAGTGAATTCTATCTGATTATGTCCAATACATTGACTACAGTTAATTATACATTTATTGTGTGTGCGTGAGAAGTAACTAAAAACTAGGAGTCTGCGCAGTCACGTGACAATCTGAGCTCATCTTTAATCTTAAGACTCGAAGACAATGGTGACATAAATTCTCCTAATGAAAGCTAATTATAAACTATTATAGACATTCGTTGCAGTGAAATCATTTGATCATGGGAATTATCGAGCAGGGAGAAAAATATTATACAGACCGAGTTGGTGACATAGTCCAACAAACATGTGAAAGTATTCTCAGCCATCGCTGACAAGAGCGTATATTAGAACATGAAGGGCCGGTCTAAGGCAGGACACACTGACTTTGTGTGGGACCGTGTCCTGCATTTTCTCTCTGTTCCTGCAGCTCAGCTAAGTGATTTTTGTCCCTGATTTCCTGGTTTAGCTCCATGCTTTGCTCTCTAGGTCTAACTCCCTATGTTTAGCTCCAAAGGTCTAATTCCTTATGTTAACCACCCTATATTAAACTCCTATGTTTAACTCACTAGGTCTAGCTCCCTATGTTTAGGTTCCCATGTTTAGCTCACTACGTACGGCTCCTTAGATTTCGCTCACTTTGTTTAGCTCCCTAGATCTAGTTATGTTTAGCATTCTAGGTCTAACTCCCTATGTTTAGCTCTTAAGATCTAGCTTCCTATGTTTGGCTTCCTATGTTTAGCTTCATATGTTTAGATTCCCTAGGTCTAGCTTCCTATGTTTGGCTTCCTATGTTTAGCTTCCTATGTTTAAATCCCTAGGTCTAGCTTCCTATGTTTGGCTACCTTATTTCTAGCTCTCTATGCTTGGCTTCCTAGATGTACCTTCCTATGGTTAGCTCCCAAGGTCCAGCTTTCTATATTTAGCTCCCTGTATCTGGCTCCTGCTGATAATGGTGGCAGTGGCGGAATTTTAGCTATAATTTTAACTATAGCTACGCCACTGATTGGTGGCTGTATTATAAGAATTAATGATTCTTATAATTCAAGGTTGGAGTTCATCGCTTTGGAATTCGCTTTGTAGCATTTGTGTGTGTGTGTCCACAGTCCTAGCGTCGTCCGCACATAAAGTCTTTTGGTGATAGGCAATGGGGCAATTGTGACAATACGACTAGCCCAATCATTAAAAAAGTAACGAATTCTAAATTGTTTAGATTTCGTTCCTATGAATTCTAAATTGTTAAGACTTTGTTCTTATTTTTTGAAACTCTATTATTAGCTTACAATCTTTTTAGGCATATGACCATGTTGTGTGACGCCTTGCGACCTTCTCTTACATGTACTTCCTCGTGTCTTTTGTCTTTCTTGTGGACAAATCGAAAGGATACTCAACTAATGAGGATACTCAACTAATGAGGATACTCAACTAATGAGGATACTCAACTAATGAGGGTACTCAACTAATGAGGATACTCAACTAATGAGGGTACTCAACTAATGAGGATACTCAACTAATGAGGATACTCAACTAATGAGGATACTCAACTAATGAGGATACTCAACTAATGGCAATGGCTTCGATTCCGAAGATAAAGAGTGCAGTATTTCACATGACTACGCAAATATAGTTGCGACCTACATATTTTCTCGCATCTCGTGTAGACAAGGCCGTTGTCCGCTGGCGATCTATTTTTCTCTTTCCGTCTTCAGCGCCCCCTTTTCGACAAGGGCTTTTCTTTAGATCTCATATATGTGTCCCGCAGCTCTCCAATTGTTTCTTTCAGAGGCCAACTGCTGCCAGCTACTTTTTCCTTACCAGTGAGGGTAAAATGGCGCTTGAGTGTTTCTTTAAATCACCTCTGTTACGCAATGATAATAAAATTGTATATCATTGAACTTTAAAATACTATAGTATATGTGGTAAAGTACTGACCAGGTGTTGGTACTAAAGTCGTAGCATTCAACGACTGAAGTTGTTCTGTCACCGCTATAGCCTCCGATGGCATAAAGAACATCTTCCAACACATCTACAGCTAAATTACTAAGAAGATGAGAATAGATCTAGAGATAAATATAGTCTAGATCTGGTGATAAATATGATATAGATCTAGAGACAAGTACAGAATAAAGCTAGTGATAAATATAGAGTAGATCTAGAGATGATATAGAATGGATGAACAGAAAAATACAAAAAAGATCAAGATCTATATTAAACATAAATAAGATTTAAAAAAAACAAACTAGAATAGAACTAAAGCTACAAAGAAGTAATCTGAAAATAAAAAAATAAAAAAGTATTAAAAAAAACTTTTAAATTCTTTGAAATACATTGGAGATCAAAGAACCCAAAGCCAACAAATACGATATGAGAATCTGAATAGAGGCCTACACATAAATTTAATAAAAAGACTAAAAAAGAACAATAGTAGCTATCCAATAAAATTAAGATGTCCATTTTAAAGATATTAATTTATTATGATTTATTTGTGCTCAATGATTTCGGCACTCAATAGCCAGCTTAAAAAAAAACTATCTATGTAAATCAACGTATATAAAAAATATTCGACGTTTTATTTCAGTGATAGAACAAAGTCAGTTAAAATGCCAAAGGGGGTTTACATTAATGGAGTCTCCGGTATATCCGGGGTGCAGCATGCGGAAGGTATGATAAGATATTGGATTTGAAAAGACATAGAATAATTTTTGAGCTTTTTGAGCATTTCAGTATCAAATGATTTTTTGTAGCTCTTCCGGTTGTATCGCAAAATTCCAGTTTCTTTCTATAGAGCGTCCTTGACATTGTTTAGTGTATTAATTTCAAAATTTCCCCAATCTTTCCTCGTTTAATTGTCTCAGGTTTGGATTAAGGTTTTATTCTATCGCCCCTAATATTTCACAATATCACTTTCTCTTCTTTTTCGATCTAACACATTTTTTTTTCTTTTGCTTTTAAAGAACAAAGAGCCATGTTTTAAATGGAAATTGGGTTTTTAAGATCCAGTTTACATTATTTAATTCCGCGTTCTCCAAACTGTTTTCTTTGATCTAAACCTGACGGAAGGTGGACAGAGAGACTACATAAGCACAAAACTAATAGTTACTTTTTTTCCGTCGGTTGACACTAACACTCAAATATGTTATTCAATAAGATGTAAATTAGTTTATCAAATACTTAGCTAGTACTTTTAAAATTTTAAGTAAAACTATTTCTGTGTGGATTTTGCAGATTAATTAATTTTCTTTCAAATATTTAATTTGTTGTTAAATGTAAACATTTTAGTTTACCAAGTACCTTGTCAAATGACCTGTTACAGAATAAAATTATTATTTGATTGAGCAGGTTTTATATTAATTTTGCTACTAACCTTCGTGGGTGAGGCATTGGTTCAAGACTTGTCCACTGTCGAGAAACAGGGCTGTAGCTTTCCAGCGTGGATAGTCTCACGGTGCTGTCTGTTCCGTCGAAGCCCCCAACGGCATACAGGTAGCCATTGTACGCCACCAGACCAAGGCCACTCCGACCTCTGGGCATACTTGGTTCTGGTGTCCATTGGTCAGTGGACGGGTCGTACATCTCCACCGCACGGATACACTCCATACCGTTGAAACCTCCACACACGTAAAGTTTGTCTGCCGTGTACATTGACGTCATTATTAGGTAACCAAGTTAACATATCACAGTTCTGATTTATGATGGATTTCGGGTCCTTGGGGGTGCCTAAATTACACACAGCTCCAATTACCTAACCTAAGTTAGACAGAACTCAATGATACCTGACCTACGTCACACAGAACTCAAGGGCAACTGACCTAAGTTACAGAGAACTCAAGAGTACCTGACCTAAGTTACAAAGAACTCAAGGGCAACTGACTTAAGTTACAGAGAACTCAAGGGCAACTGACTTAAGTTACAGAGAACTCAAGGGTACCAGACCTAAGTTAGACACTCATTGATACGTGACCTACGTCACACAGAACTCAAGGGCAACTGACCTAAGTTACAAAGAACTCAAAGGTGCCTGAACTACGACACACAGAACTCCAGCATACATGACATAAGTTACACAGAACATTAAAGTATCTGATCTAAGATACACAAAACTCCAGGGTACCTGACCTATGTTACACAGGAAATCAGGGTACATGATTTATGTTAAACAGAACATCAGTGCACCTACGTAAGCTAAACAGAAATTCAATGCTCCTAATCTTAGTTACACTGAACATCAGAGTACCTGACCTAAGTTTTACAGAACTCAAGGTTACATAACGAAAGTTACACACAACAACAGGGTACCTGACCTAAGCTATACAAAATACCAGGCCAACAATGAAGAAAGTAAAAGTGGTTGGTCGTTGTCATTGTTTGATAACATTTCACTTAAAAGCGGTGAATAACTGCTGCCATACGTTCGTCTAGATGATAGATAGAAAGAAAGAACGAAAGAAAGATAGATAGATAGATAGATGGATGAGTGGGTGGGTAGGTGGATGAATGGATGGATGGATGGATGGATAGATAGATAGATAGATAGATAGATAGATAGATAGATAGATAGATAGATAAATAGATAGATAGATAATAGATAGATAGATAGATAGATAGATAGATAGATAGATAGATAGATAGATAGATAGATAGATATATAGATAGATAGATAGATAGATAGATAGATAGATAGATAGATAGATAGATAGATAGATAGATAGAGTTTGCTTTAGGTAGTTGAAGTAGGTAGGTAGGTAAACCAATATATTTATGTTACAGTATTCATACTGGCCTTCATTCTACCTAAAGGCAGATCTGATAGCAAATGGATTTAAAAGCAGAAGCCAGAAGAATTAACATATGCGAGATAAATATCTAATTGCACAATACCTAATGAAGCATAGACTATGCTCTAAAGGCTCGACTACTAACTTAGAAACTGAAATACTACAGTGGATAAGAAATCATTATTTTGAATGTTGTCATTGGGTTACAGGTAGATCTACCCACTACACGACATTGTCAGGCTAAGAATTTGTTAATTTACAGTGATAGAAATTCGTAAATACTTTCTAGTTATATGTGTACACTATTCAATTTCTGAATTTTTTTTTCAAATAGAATAAAAATCACCCTGGAATACAGAAATATGAATCTCCAAAAAGATGTTCATATTTGTAAACTAGAAAATGAACAAAAACAATTAACTGCGAGTGGGAAAAAGAAAATCAAGTATTTCATTTCTACAGTTGGTTCTACAAGGACATTAATTGACATTGGATCTCTATTGACTCTAATTGAACATTCGAATGTAATGCGATCCAATTAAGGTTAGTATTACTTTCTAATCTACAGGAGAATGATAATAAAAACATATAAAAAGTAAGAAATGGAAAACTTTTTTAAAAAATGTAAACCTTAGGAATCAATCATTTCATTTGTTGCGATAAACTTTCCTTGCTAAACATTGCTACTAAATCGGAAAGTCCGATAAGTGATACATATCTGGTGACTGAGAGTTAAAAATAAAACATATAATATATGTGTGTTATTATTGGATGAAATGTTGGTCAAGAATATATACATTTCAATTTTATTGTAGGCTGTATTTTTTATAAGATATTATTGGGGTAAGGTCAAAGCGCTGTAGTTGTTATTTTACATATAGCAGCATTTCAAAATATCTATAATGTACAAAATAGGGCTATCTGTTGCACTATGATATACGTGTAGCACTATGACAAAACTCTATATATGTAGCACAATACCAATAATCTATGTATAACATGTAGCACTATGTCAAGAATCTATGTTAAACTATGTCAAAGAAGCTATCCAGTACATCATGCTAAAAAAAGAAACATATAGCACTATGTCGAGAATCTATACTGAACATGTAGGACTATACCCATTTAGTGAAATGCTTACAAAGTATAAAGTACAATGTAGCATTACTTTAATTAAGAAACAAAACTCACAAGCCAATAATACACTAACAAAATCACACGTGCATCTGAGTCACTATTTTAATTAAGAAACTAAACACACAAACAAATAATAAACTAACAAAATTACACGTCTGAGTTGATCGTATTAAACGGAGTTATTTTGGTCTTATTGATATAAAACCTGGTTACAAAAATAAATCAAAATATACATAGATCCCAGTTTCTTCATTATTTATTCTAATGTCACGTGACTGTCATGCGTGGGTATTTACTTAACGCCCAGACTATTGTGTGTCTCTTGGCGCACACCTTATCTTACAGAATGTTGTGTGACCATCAAATGAATGGGCTGTGAAATGGAGACACCTTACTCTAAAATACAAGGATTGCATTCACTGACCTGAATAACGAAACAATTCTATACATAAACGTTACAAATGGGAAATAGCAAAACGCTTATAAATCGTTGTTGTTGTTTTTTGTTGTTTAGATTTCTTACATTTACATTTATAAGTTCCAGCTCCGTTAGAAAAACAAGCAAAAAAAATATTTAAAAAAAAAGAAAAGCTTATTTAAGGAGAAGAACAGCAACAATTTCTGGCATATATCTCAATACTCTAAGAATATTGACTCCTTTTTCTATATTAAGCAAAATTAATTAGTCTATTACCACTAATTCATTAAATGATGGGTTAATTTTTTGATTGATTCGTGTATTGTCATCGAATAATGAAAATTTTGAACTTTGTCGGAGAACGGGAAGTGAAAAAAAAAAGTGTACTAAATGTAATAAGGGGAATAACTCCACATTTAAAGCCACATTTCTCAAGAAGTAGCATTTATTTACCATGTTGGATACCAAAAAAAAATTATTACCAATACTTAATTATTTGTTTATTGATTAATGTCTTTAGGTACTTTTTTTTGTAAAGTTTCAATTTGATCCGAGAATGGATGTGGGAGAAATAACGTGTAAAAAAATTGTACCAGACAGAGTGAGTTGATATAAGCTTTGTAAAAAAAAAAGGTACAATATTATTCTCTTTTACAAGATAAAGTTTAAAAGAGGGAAGACTGTTCAGGATTGTATTGACCAAGCTGAAACAAATTACACATCGTTGTAGCGAGAGGACAAAGTCATTAAATTATACTCTCTGCCCTAGGGCCAGTCTGTAAAGGATCGACCAGTGTCCATTGATCAGAATGACACTTTCAGGTAAATCACTGCCAGTCAAAGACAGCCCTTTACTGTTTGTTTGTTTTTTAATGTGTTATATGCAGACAGGGTAGGCTATAAAACAGTAGCGCCATTGTGTTCAGAGCGTGAACTATAAATAAAACAATTGTTTACAAAGTCAATGAAACTTCAACACGGTGGGATTCGCACACTTCATATGTTGACATTTTGGGTACACCAATAATTAGACTGCACCTGATGTATAAAGACACTTTTTATTCCTGTGTAGTTACGAGTCAGTCTTGAAAGGGACTTAGCCAATCAGAATAGAGATACTTTGTTGTTTGTCTTACGTACATGCCTGCACTGTGTGCAAGCCTCTAAGTGTAGTCAATCATTGGACAGAAACAAACAGATGAAGATATATTCGATTGCTAACTCAAATCAGCGCTTGTGTTGAAGGCTTGCACTTTCATAGGGAACTTACAAAACAGATTTTCAGAAAGGATTTTCACAATAGACACTAAGAACGGATTCTCAGATACGGAGTTTCAAGACTCTCAGAACTAGACTTTCAGAATAGACTCTCAGAACTAGACTTTCAGAATAGACTCTCAGAACTAGACTTTCAGAATAGACTCTCAGAACTAGACTTTCAGAATAGACTCTCAGAACTAGACTTTCAGAATAGACTCTCAGAACTAGACTTTCAGAATAGACTCTCAGAACTAGACTTTCAGAATAGACTCTCAGAACTAGACTTTCAGAATAGACTCTCAGAACTAGACTTTCAGAATAGACTCTCAGAACTAGACTTTCAGAATAGACTCTCAGAACTAGACTTTCAGAATAGACTCTCTAGACAGACTTTCAGGATCAATTTTCTTAATGGACTCTTTCAATATATTTTAGAACGGATTTCAATAGACGTATTAATAGTTGCGGTATGATTGTTTGGGTATACTTCTAAAACGAAACATACACGGAATAGTCAACATAGAATAGGTATGATTAAATCTCTTTGATGTTTATGGCTATGTGAACAGTTTGTTCAGCATTGTCAAAGTTAAAAATAAAAGCTTACACTTTAAGGTTATTGATTCGATCAAATACTAGCTTACACTTTAAGATGATTGATTCGATCAAATACTAGCTTGCACTTTAAGGTGATTGATTCGATCAAATACAAAGCTTGCAGTGCAAGAATGGAAGATAAGAAAAACTCCTTGAGAACAACCAAATGGACAAAGACATTTGACATAGTTGTGAAAGCGTCAAAGCTGTTCTCTTGCAAACTGTCATAGCTATTTGTGACATTTTATGATTTCTAGTCAATGATTATAAACCATGCTTGTAACACGAGTTGTTTTTAATTCCTTGTAAAGTGATGACGCATTGGATATTTACTACTGTTCAGACTGTATGGAAATGGAATATTATTCTTGATGCTAAGTTTAATTGTGTACAATGTATTTCTACTAGCTCATGGCTGGAATAATCTCTATCAAGTTATCTATTTCAAAAAATAAATGTGTTGTCTGCTGATACATGTCTTACTCAATGCATTTTAATCTTTGTTGTGATAATCAAGCACAGCTCAGGCTCTGCAGTCTTAATCACTCAGAACCACACGCATGTGTTATGAACCCGATGTAACGTCTAAGAAATATATGATGCCGTAATGATGTTGCACATACCCTGAACGGAATTTCGATAGAAGATTAGTATTTGTGTATACTAACATACTACTTACTACCAAGTAGATACACGAGGGTTGTACTTACCACTGAGTACAGCCACACCAGCGTCACTTCTCTGTTGTATCATAGGGGAGATGAAGCTCCACTGGTTATTCCTTTTGTTGAATCGTTCTGCGCTGTTCAGTCTGTACTGGCCATCGAATCCCCCAACGGCGTAGATATATCCTTGCAGTTCAGTTACACCCACGTAACATCTGATCAAACCATGCAACATAGTAACTATAGCCACATTGTCTATAAAGAAGGGGTCGATTAGACTATAGATTGAGAACCAGTGGTTAAACAAATTAAAATAATTTCTTTGTATATTTTTAAACTTAGGAATAGAAGAGTTTAGTTTTTAATTAGCATCTAAAAGCCTGGCAGAGGTATAATACTACTGTTGAGCTTTGTATTCTAAATATTGTAATCTATATTAAAGGGGAGTTTTGTTAGCATGTTACAGTGAAATCCGCTAATTTCGAAGCGCATGGAGCCATTGACTTGGAATTAGAAGGCCCCTGTGGAACAGGAAGGAATTTAGCGGAGTTTCATTTATACTTTAACAAGAGAAATTACTGATAAAATAGATATTTCTCAAAGTTACCTCCCCTCTTCATAAAAGTCATTAATCGTTCGAAGTATAAATAACGCTTTTAAGCTCGTTTTTGTTGTTGTTGTTGTTGTTGTTGTTGTTGTTGTTGTTGTTGTTTGCAAAATATCTGCCCACTATACAACATTAGAGAGGAATTCAATCGCTCTGACATTTGAAACTCAAAAGAATCGACTTAGCGGAGAAGTGTGTGGAATGTCTTCTGCAATAAATAAACAAACAAAAAAGTTTGAATCATGCTTGTTGTAGTACAATGTAGACGTCTTTGTAGAGGATATATATATAACCCTACGTAACGATGTATCTAAGATTAAATTAATTATTATGTGGGAAGCGTGGTCGAGAGGCTAAGCGCGCTTGAACTCAGCGTGTCTTGGCTACCTAGAAGGGGGCACGAGGTTCGACACCCGACTCGGGCTAAAGGCAGCACGGAAAACCAACTCCTAGATACCCCCTCCCCCCCCCCCCCCCCACCGGTCCACAAATGAGATTGGACAAAGCGCTCTGAGCATGCTATAAGCATGAAAGTAGCGCTATATATATATATAAAAAAGCTATAATAATAATAATAATAATTTTACTAATTTCGTAATTAAACGTTGGTAATAATTTCATTTTACTTGATTAATATTCATAAGATAAATAAGATTAATAACAAAAAGCAAATATCAAATATTTTGTCTCTTTGAAAAATGTATTTCCCACCCCTCCCGCTCCCAGTTCAAGAAACACTATTTACGTTTTGGTGACATTTGTGTAGTTGCATATTTATTTCTTTGTGTTCATATCAACAGTATATTGAGACATAGTCATAGTAAGTAAGACTCAAAAGTAAAGTAGCAATTATACATAAAACACTGAACCATAATCTTCAAATACAAAAGCAGAATTTAATAAAATACTCAGAAAGACACCAAGATAATTGCATTCGTCTCGTTCCATGTGCTAGGTTAAATTTGTACTCATTTGTTGCTCATTCTTCCATAGAGCATGGAAAGGCTTGTCTGAGCTAGCCAGGAAAACCAGTGACTTGGCAGAATTTAAGTCATTGATTAACATGCATGACTGAATGCATGACGCAAATGACGGAATCATCTTCTTTTTTGAAGTAACGTCTGTATTATATCAGATAAGATATGTATCTCTTAGAGTTCATATCAAGTTATCATTGAAACACATTAGTTACCTCTTCATGTTCATATCAACGGTATAATGAGACACATTAGTTATCTCTTCATGTTCATATCAATGGTATAATTAGACATATTAGTTACCTCTTCGTGTTCATATCAATGGTATAATTAGACACATTAGTTACCTCTTCGTGCTCATATCAATGGTATAATGAGACACATTAGTTATCTCTTCATGTTCATATCAATGCTATAATGAGACACATTAGTTACCTCTTCGTGTTCATATCAATGGTATAATGAGACACATTAGTTACCTCTTCGTATTCATATCAATGGTATAATTAGACATATTAGTTACCTCTTCGTGTTCATATCAATGGTATAATTAGACACATTAGTTACCTCTTCGTGTTCATATCAATGGTATAATGAAACACATTAGTTACCTCTTCATGTTCATATAAATGGTATAATGAGACACATTAGTTACCTCTTCGTGTTGATATCAATGGTATAATGAGACACATTAGTTACCTCTTCGGTTCATATTAATGGTATAATGAGACACATTAGTTACCTCTTCGTATTAATATCAATGGTATAATTAGACATATTAGTTACCTCTTCGTGTTCATATCAATGGTATAATTAGACACATTAGTTACCTCTTCATGTTCATATCAATGGTATAATTAGACATATTAGTTACCTCTTCGTGTTCATATCAATGGTATAATTAGACACATTAGTTACCTCTTCGTGTTCATATCAATGGTATAATGAGACACATTAGTTACCTCTTCGTATTCATATCAATGGTATAATGAGACACATTAGTTACCTCTTCGTGTTCATATCAATGGTATAATGAGACACATTAGTTACCTCTTCGTGTTCATATCAATGGTATAATGAAACACATTAGTTACCTCTTCATGTTCATATCAATGGTATAATGAGACACATTAGTTACCTCTTCGTGTTGATATCAATGGTATAATGAGACACATTAGTTACCTCTTCGTGTTCATATCAATGGTATAATGAGACACATTAGTTACCTCTTCATGTTCATATCAATGGTATAATGAGACACATTAGTTACCTCTTCGTGTTCATATCAATGGTATAATGAGACATATTAGTTACCTCTTCATGTTCATATCAATGGTATAATGAGACATATTAGTTACCTCTTCGTGTTCATATCAATGGTAAAATGAGACATATTAGTTACCTCTTCGTGTTCATATCAATGGTATAATTAAACATATTAGTTACCTCTTCATGTTCATATCAATGGTATAATGAGACATATTAGTTACCTCCTCATATTCATATCAATGGTATGAGACACATTAGTTACCTCTTCGTGTTCATTGGTGTGACGTCCTCCCAAGTGAGTGTGTCAGGTTTTAGTTTACAACAGCTGCTGAGATAAACCTGCCCGCTGAATCCACCAATAATATAGATCTCATTGTCCAGCGCCACCATCCCATGGTAAGATCGAGGCGCTGAGGAGAAAATTGATTGAGATTGAATGAGGCGGCCGAATGATACAACACTTGACCTACTTCAAGACTCACATAACAAATGTGAATAGATACAAAATATGATGTCATCGAATTTTTAAAAATTGCTTTAAGTTTTTTAGATCTAAACGTGGAAGACGGACAGACAAACAGACTAACTCACAAAACATTATAGCGGATTTTCAGGGGCAGCTTAAAAGACAAGAGCGTATCTCACAATTTGATATTGGGATGAAGATAAAGATTCGTGTAACACTGAAACACAAACATCTGAGATCCACTGAAAATCCCGAATCTTGTTTTTACGTCAAAGTGAAATTAAATAAAATGATACAAAACGGAAATTTCCAGAGAATCTTGGGAAATAAATTTGGACACTTTTTTTTCTTGTCTCTGTTACTGTTTCATTGTCTCGCTTCTATAAGTTTAAAGTCTCATTCTCTATTACTGTCATTCTAGGTTTCTTTTGTATGCTACGCAAACAATGATTTAAATTAAAGTGTCCGTTAGATTTGTGTAAGGCATGGTTCTTCCCCGCATCTGTTTGCTGCTGTTAACAACAAATGCAATAATTTAAATTAGATTTGAACGGACAACGTAGAAATACTTAAGATTTAGTTTGAGAATCGGACTATACTGAGAAATGTTGTTTTATAACTATTTTTTTTAAATCTAGTTTTTAATTCATTTTGGAATGAGATAGAAATACTCGTTATTGGATTTTCTAATCTTTTCTCACAGCTATCTTAAAGCTGAGGTTCTCAAACTTTTATGACCCGTGGACTCCCAAGTGAAACAGCAACATAAATGAATATTATATAAGTAACAAACGAAAAAAAAACTGATTTTGTTAAAAGAGTGTTTATTTAGAATTTAACTTTTGTTTATATTTAAATTTTAATAAAATTAATGACTTGGATGAGGTTGGTGAGATTGTATGAGCGTATTTATGCCCTGGATAAATGAGCACACATTTTTAGCCGGTTTCTTTTATTTATGACTAGGTTCATCCCTGCAATGCATCCACGTTTTACCACATAAGGAGGAGGAAAAGCAGTCAACAAATTCTTGACACTGATTTATAATGCGGACTACAAATTGAGAGTATGCTTTTGCAACCAGAATTTGTGGTCTCCTTGTTTAAACATTGGTGTAAATTCCTCGTTTGAGAATATTGCAATAAGCTGCTCCTGCATTAGTAGGGATTCATCTGAGTTTGTCCACGTGCATAAGGGTTCAATTTCCAGTCGGGAATATCCAAGTGAAGAATGTTTTCCAATCTCAGGTTTAGGCGTCATAGAATATTATGTTATTGACATATTAAACAGTAGAGTGAGGGGTAGGTGATTATTATTGAACTTATCCGATCGGGTTAACTGGCTTTTAGTGAAGAAGTTTTTTTAATCGTATTCAATTTTCATTTTTTCTGCGGACTCCCATCGGTCATCTCGCGATCCCGCATACTACAGTTTGAGAACCACTGTCTTAAAGTCATCTCTGTGTATCTAAATGCTATCTCACTATACTGTGTCTCTTCCTATGAGTGTCATTTGTATACTTGTCATGTATGTAAAAATAAAAAGTAAAGTTTCCCTTTCAGACCTAGTGGTCTATAGGACAGATGATGTAAAAGTCATCTGTTTCTTGTATGTACTTTTCATATAATAATAATGGCAATGTCTTTGATTCTGAAGAGGATGAGTACAGTGTTTAACACGATTACGTAAACCCAGTAGCATACTTTGAAACATCACATGCAAAGCCATTGTACTGTACCTGGCCAACTGTTTTGTTTACAGTATATTACACTTGACCAATTATTTTGCTTATCGTATATTGTACCTGGCCAACTGTTTTGTTTACCTAATATTGCACGTGGACAATTGGTGAAATTACCTTATAATGCATGTGGCCATTCGCTGTGATTTCCTTTATATGCACGTGACCAGTTGGGGGATTATCTTTTACTGCATGTGGCCGGTTGGGGAATTACCTTTTATTGCTCGAAGCCAGTTGGCGTGATTATCTTTTACTGCACGTGGCTGCTTGGGGGATTACCTTTCATTGCTCGAAGCCAGTTGGTGTGATTACCTTTTATTGCTCGTAGCCAGTTAGTGTGATTACCTTTCATTGCTCATGGTCAGCTGGTTTAATAACCTTTTCTTCCCATGGCCAGTATGTTTGATTATCGCTCCACCACACGATTATCCTTATGTTAGTTCCTCACTAGATTTTCGTTTCTGACCTCAACCTTTACGCATTGTTTTCAAAACTATTTTATTACATCTATTTTTCTCATCTGCGCTGTAACACCTCTGTGCACTTTTGTTTGTAGAAATAAAACGCCTTGCAGCGTTAGCTATTAGAACAGGCAATACAGGCATCACCATTCATCCCCTATGTGTTCAGCTTGTGAATGAATGTACATGTATTTTGTTTTTGTTTTTATTTTGTTACAGTTTTCCATAGTAAATGAGGCAAAAATCAATCCACGATATAGATATAGCAAATACAATGAAGGTATAAGTGCACGGCTGAATGATCCAGCAAGCAGTAGTATTTGTTGAACAAAAAGGTTCAAGTGATTATCTTAAGCAATATATTTTGAGAGATTTTAATATACTTTTAAGTGATAATAATCATCTAAGTGCTTACCATACGTGAAACTTGTTGAAAATACTTAATAGGTCACATACAAATGTAGTGGGGAGGGCCTGATATACGGGTCGGCTGAACTTGACCAAGCACCGGTCAGCAAAGGCTCAAGTTGACCTCTGCCCCGGTAGCTGGGATTTGAATTCCTTTTCCTGCTGGCATCCGCGCACCTACTCCAATACCACCTTGTTTGATCCTGCTGTGTTCTCCCTGAGTTCATTGTTTTGGCTAAGGCTGCAGGTTTTTTTTGTGTACATTAAATTTGAAATAAGCCTCCTGACTTGCCTTGTCATTTTGGTTGTTGTGATTCTGTGTGGAACCCACCACAGAAATTTGGTGTCAGAAGTGGGATCCGAAGATACAGTCTACCAGACCTCCCTGTCAGACGATAAGTGGAGCCTTCGGATTTGAAGTTGAACAAGTACTTTTTTTCATTATATTGTATCATTTCTAGATATTCATGTTGTCTCTTTTACTTTCAGGATTGTTAAAGTAGTTAGTTAGTTTAAGTATACTTGTATTAGGTAACCCAAAAACAAAAAACCTGCAGCCAATGGAGAACAGGACAAAACACAATGCGGTGGATTGGGGTGAAGTCGATCTTTTGGGCAGCGAAGAAGAGCCAGAAGGAGCAGGAGTGGACCAAACCGAAGTCGCTGCCCTCCGGACTCAGTTAGAGGCCCTGAAACTGGCCTGCCAACGGCCTCTCATAATCTCGGAACAGACAAAACGGATACACCAGTTTAGCGGTAGGGGCACTGCCGATGGACCAACAGCTGAAGAGTTTGCAAGGGAGGTAAGGGAGGTCTGGGAGCTCAGGCCTTATTCTGCTCAGGAAAAGGTGGCAGTCATTATGAGCAATGTCAGCGGCCCTGCCAGGAAAGAGCTCGATTTGCAGACCTCAAGGACAAAGAGCGACCCGGAAGCCTTGTTGGAAACCCTCCTTGAGGCGTTTGCTCAGACTATGCCAGTGCGAGAAGCTGAGGTGGTCTTCCTGAGATCACGTCAACAGATAGCAGAGTCCCTTCGAGACTTCTCACACCGGCTCTTCTGCGAACACTCAGTGGCGGTAAGCCAACAAAGGCGGGAGAGAGTTGAGTGCTTCAGCGAGGCAAGGCTGAGGGACCAATTCGTCCACGGGCTGAACGACTCTGCACTACGTAGGGAACTGCTGAGACTGGTGGAGGAGGAACCAGCAATAACATTCATTGCAGTTAGAAACCAGGCCCTCAAATGGGAAAGCCAGGACCGAGGAAACTCCCAACTACAAAACCAGTGGTGCGAACTGGTAAGTTCCCAATTGAACAGGTTCGGGGAGTTATTAGAGGCTTTACAGCACACTCAACAAGCAAATGGGCAGAGCAGCCCATATCTCGACCAGCCTCTCCCCCAAACACAGGCAAGTCACCAAGTTCAGTTGGCAGTTAACCGCCCCACAGCACCTGCAGGACTGATTTGGGCGCAAACAAGTAGGGGATTCTTCCCATATGCTGAGGATGGAGCACCAGTCTGCATCAACTGTTGGAAGTCTGGACATGTGGCGAATCAATGTCTGGAATCGTCACAACCTGAAACTCTGATTCACTCAAGTGCTATAGGTTGTTCTGTCAATGGTCTATTGCCCCCTGTTTCGGAAAATCCACCCACAATACCTAAAAGGCAGAAGTTAGGAAAATGGTGTAATTTTCACAACAGCCGCTCACACCATTTGTATGAATGCAGATCACAGCCAATCCACACAATTGCGGCCCTTTTTCCTGGATACACGAACAACCCATCTTCATCTGGATGCAATCCGCAGGTTGAAGAGGAAGTGCTAATCAATAGACGTAGGGCTAAATGTCTATTAGACTCTGGCTGCTCTTTTGATGCCATTGTCAGTAGATCTTTTGTAAGACCTGAAGACATTATGGATGTATCAGTGACCCTTCAATCTCTTGACTTAGACATCCCACCCAAAACAGTACCTCTCGCTAAAGTGCATGTCAAGTCCCGTTTTGTCCATGGTACTATTACAGCTGCTGTTTTAGAATCCTCATTGTATGACATTGTACTTGGATCAAGATTTATAAAGCTGGAAATTCCCCAAAACTCCACTATTAAGCTACCTTCAGTGCATCAAACCGCATCCTCTCGACAAGGAGTAAGAGACACCCAAGACGTTTTTAAACCCAAGCACACTATAAAAGACATGACGCCATCACATCTGCCTATTAATGTTAGCTCTCGATGTAGAGAGGCCCCGCAGGTTGCCAGAGAAACAGTCAAGTCTCACCCCTCCGAATTAGTTAGCAGGAGCAAACTTGCCATTTCACCACAAGTCAACCAAGTAGAACAGCGGGCCAATAAACAGGATAGGCACATTCACATCCGTGGTGCAAGTCACCTTACCCAACCAGACTCTACATCCAGAGACAGAAAGTTTGAGGCTTGTCAGTCATGCAAGGCCCGGATTGATAAGTTCCGCAGGCCATGTTCATTCAGGAGAAACAAACGGTGTTACCAGCAACAGAGATTTTTTGGTTCACCCCTAACTACTGCACTACCATCAGGTTCCCAAACATCTATGAAAGATTTTAGTGTCCTTGATTACCAGATGGAAAGCCCACAGCACCAGCTACATTCTTCATACAAAGAGAAACCTGATAGGCCACCCTGTAGAATCCAAGGTTCAAGTACACTACAGGCCGGAAACATATATGGTGTCCAAGGAAATGGCTGTTCAGAGAAGAAACAGTTGTTTCTGTTTCCAGAAACGTACTAGGCTAAACGCCCCGAGACGGGACGTTTCAAGCTAGGGGCTCTGTAGTGGGGAGGGCCTGATATACGGGTCGGCTGAACTTGACCAAGCACCGGTCAGCAAAGGCTCAAGTTGACCTCTGCCCCGGTAGCTGGGATTTGAATTCCTTTTCCTGCTGGCATCCGCGCACCTACTCCAATACCACCTTGTTTGATCCTGCTGTGTTCTCCCTGAGTTCATTGTTTTGGCTAAGGCTGCAGGTTTTTTTTGTGTACATTAAATTTGAAATAAGCCTCCTGACTTGCCTTGTCATTTTGGTTGTTGTGATTCTGTGTGGAACCCACCACACAAAAAAAAATGTTATGCACAATATTGAGTCATACGCTGGCTACCTGGTCGTATGATAGGCGCTCTAGACAGTCGTCACGACGGTCCTGCGTACCTACCTTCCTACCGCCACCCTCCACCGTGCTACGGGAAGTTTGGACAAGAATGTAATTATCTTAACTCTGAAGGAACGTGTAAAACAAAACTTAAACTTTGCACAAAGCTAGTACCATGGACATTTAATACCTGCACCCTGCACATGTGTTTGTGTAGTCCTGTGAAACACTGCACTCATCCTTAACTCTCTCCGTAATTATTTTTTCCACGATTCGACGGAATTCTTCATTTTGCTCATTACTATTTCACTGCCCTGTTATGATTAAGCTTCAAAAGCTTTGTTGTTTGTCATCAGGAAAGGTTTTATTTGGTCTAGAATTAAAGGGGAATGCATGCTCTATTTATACATCACAAAATAAAGTTTATAAAATTATGTATTAATTTAATATAATGAGGTCAAATCAACGATGGTATCGTTAATTAGGAAAGATTAATCTTCGAAATTATTATTACTATTATATTATAAGGAACATGCGATACATGTAAAAGAAAAGAAAACATTACATGACATTGTATTTAGATATAGTTTTAGGTTACGAAGGAGCATTTAATATTACCCAAATATAATTTAAAGACTACACAATGTTCTTACCGAAGTCATAAGGGCATATGATGGACCACAGCCAAGTTCGACAATCAAAGGCCTCCACCATGTTGAGAGGGAATCCAAAATTGGATCCACCTATCACAAACAAAATATCTCGTGGTAGTCTTGGAGAGAACATGGCACTGTCCACTTCCGCCAACTGCTGCTTCTGGAGTTGTAAAACAGATTCCATGACCTACAGAAAAGTGTTAACATTAACTTCTAAGTATGGTTTGCTGTCTGACAAGATTACATTTTTATAAACACCGTAAGTTATATCATAAAAGAAGGGTGCATTGTATAGCAGCTAGTACCTAGAAGTACCTGGCGTACCTAGAATAATGTATACTTAGTGCGACATCTTGAGGCCCTCCAAAAACAAAAGAAAAAAAACAACATCAAATACATTTTTTTTTTCAAAACAATGTGCATTTCAGATTTCAGTGTTTCTCAAGCCTTTATTTATGACACTCTCATACAAAACGATTTCCTTTCAAGCCTCCCCCCCCCCTTTTCCAAGCAACCAAATAGGAAGTCTGGGTGAGAGCTTAAGCTCTTCCAAGCGTGCCCAGACGCTCCCAGCTGCACGAATGCATGACACTGATGTGCACTATTCAACTCAAGAAAACAAATCAGGACGTGCCGATAGTGCTTGAGGATCACTAGCTATTGGTCATTTTGTTTGTTTGGTATCTTGAACAAAGAAAAGAAATTGTACTTGACAGATGTGATGGTATAGGCTGAATAAGCCCCCTTGAGGACTCTTGAGCCCTGAGTGAACTTTTATGCATTTAAAAAATTATCATGTAAACATTCATGAAGATATCCTTTCTCCACCCCCCCCCCCTTTTTTTTCCACACCTGGTCCAGACAAGTACTAGGATCATAGCGCATTGAGAAAACTAAAAGCTGAACAATAGCAATAGGTAACAAGAAAAATATATAAAAATACTTTTTAAAGCATTTATAAAAAAATAATTATAAAAAAAAAAAAAAAAAAAAAAAAGGGGGACAACATGAATTTGAACTCATGGTTGTCTTCTTAGGCTTCTCAAGCCAACACGGTAACCACTCTACAAGCGAAAAGTCTATGAACATGGGAGATTGTATAGTTATTTATTGTTTCTCTTCATGTTTGTGTTCACAAAGCTTAAGGCGGCAGCTTAAATATAAAGGGGGAGTCGCGGTGGCCGGGTGGTAAAGCGCTTGGCTTCCGAACCGGGTTCGAATCCTGTGAAGGCTGAGATTTTTAATTCCGGGATCTTTGGGCACCTCTGAGTCCACCCAGCTCTAATGGGTACCTGACATTAGTAAAGTAAAGGCGGTTGGTCGTTGTGCTAGCCACATGACACCCTCATTAACCGTAGGCCACAGAAACAGATGACTTTTACATCATCTGCTCTATAGACAAGGTCTAAAATGGGAACTTTACGTTTTTAATATAAAGGGAACTAATTCCGCTTATACCAGGACTTCAGTAAAGTACTATTTCTTTCCCTTGTTCTATATATCAAACAAAGAAATATATTACCAATACTTAATTAACTAAGTAGTTAATATTTTTTTCATTGATTCTTGTGTTGTGAGGTAAAAGAAATAATTGTGAATAATTTCAGCTTGATCTGAAAATAGGGTGTGAGAAAAATAACGTGTACAAACTTTTGGCCAGACAGACAGAGTGAGTTGATATAAGCTTTGTACAAATATTTCTAATCGCACAGATGTATTATGTGTATGTCAATCACATATAGAATTACTTGATCCAAACTAATTAATAGGCTACAATTACACTTAAATATAAGCATTGTTTTTTTACTAGCCAATGTTAGACTAAATTTGACTAATGTTAAACTAATATTAGACCAATGTTAAACTAATGTTAGGCTAATGTTAGACTAAATATGAGTATTGTTAAACTAATATTAAACTAATGTTAGACTAAATTTTAGTAATGTTAAACTAATTTTGTATCAAATATATATTTGAAGGAAGGCCTACAGAAATACAGAAGTACATGTGTATTTTACATAGCAAAAAGAAATAGTTCAAGCTGTATTGATTACCTGGAGTGTAACTTTGTTCAGATCAGAGTTTAAATCTCTGGACAGCAGCCAAGAGTCTACAAACTCTCCCATATTATCTGGCATTATAAGACCTACCCTGGCACATGAGACCAGTTCTGAAATATGCTCTGACAAAAAAAAATTTCATTGGAGAATTGTGTAATGTATTGCACAGCTTATTTAAATACAATAGATCAGTTGATTAAAATGAACAAAAAATAATACTAGATTAAAACGGTAGCTGGAGTCAATCAGTGGACGCTTACGTAGAACTGATCTGACAAAGACACAATTGCTTCCTCATTGTTTAGGCATTATACTCAGACTTCCCCTCAAAAGCCTTTTTTTTTCAATTCACCAATACATGTTGTCTGTCTAAAAAGCGCTACTACCTTCTTATAGCCAGCCTTGAAATAATATTGTAATTGAATCTGTTTTACCTCTTAACGTTACATTACTACTGCTACATCATTTGCATTTTCTCCCTTAATAATCTTATTGTTTGTTTTTTTAGCGCCCCCGAAAGGGGAAAAGACGCTATTAGTTTTGTGCGAAAGGTCTGTCCATCTGTCCCGTTTAGATCTCGTAAACTAGAAAAGATAGTGAAAATCCGACATCACAATATTTTAGACCATTCAAAGTTCTGATGCAACGGCTACTTTTTTTTTCTGAAAGCGAAAAATCTAATTTTTAAAATCAGTTATGCAACCAGTTTTTTAAAGAGAAAAAGCTAATTAGTATGCATTATAAGTTAGACCTAATTTAAGACAAATAGTAATCTTGTAAATTTTATTTTCGTGATTTTTTTTTCTTAATTCATAAACAAAATTTTTTTTTTGAGCATTCGAATAAGAGATTGAGCCATTTCAAAACTATTACATCAATTATAAGACTTCAGTTAGGCCAGGAGAGGCGCGGTAGCTGAGCGGTAAAGCGCTTGGCTTCCGAAACAGGGGCCCCAGGTTCGAATCCTGGTGAAGACTGGGATTTTCAACTTCGGAATCCTTAGGCGCCCCTGAATCCACCCAGCTCCAATGGGTACCTGACATAGTTGGGGAAAAGTAATGGCGGTTGGTCGTTGTGCTGGCTACATGTTAACACTCGTTAACAGTAGGCCACAAAAACAGATGAACTTTGCATCATCTGCCCTATAGACCACAAGGTCTAAAAGGGGAATTAGTTAGGCAAGGTTCACATCTAACTTTGCATTCACTTGCACCTATCCTTTGATCTACTGTACCGTTGGTACAAGATCTGTCAACCTTCTTTCTCCATTCTTATCCCTCATTTGTCTTTGATATAATTTCATTTGGATGTTCTTTCTGAAAATATTGAAGCCTGCCTGCCACACAAACTGTCTTTGTAATCTTGTTTGTTGTTTTTTTCTGTTTTTTCCCATTGAAACCTCACACATCGTTTCTCCCTTTAAAATGTTTTGGTCACTTCTCTCTTCGTGTGTGCCTTTGTATTTATTTGGCTCTCTCTCTCTCTCTCGTAATACGCTCTCATTATTTAAACAACCATTAAACAGAAGTACAAAGTAACCGATATATAAACAAATACGTATTTTGGGACATCGGTGTGCCCCGGCCAAGCGCTGCGTCTTAGGATCACCTCTACCGAATGCCGGCAGGACAATAGGCCAGGTTTTTTCCAACGAGAGCTACCAGCAAGAGAACGCTGTAAGGTTCAATGTTGTCTGTGGCCAAAGATTAACAAGGTTAGCCATTGTCTACACTCAACTAAGAATTGTCAGAAATGGTGAGTTCACTGGAGCTAAGGAAGATCCTAAAAAAAGAAACATTAAAAAATCCAAGACTTCTCACATTGCTATATTTCTCTCCAATACATCAGAATCTATCTGGAAAAAAAAAGAAGCATCAAATATATGTAGAGAGTAAAAATAAGATTGCATTGAATCTCTTACTCTCTCGTTCTCCAGTGTCCGCTATAACCCATCGGATGATCGCGTCCAGCACCAGTTCTTCATGTTTAGCGTTGAGCTGGTCAGCTCGTAGTATGAAGCACAGCTCTTTGCAGGTCAGTTTCTCAAACTCTGGACTAGTCTGATGAAAAAGAGACAAACACTTAAACGTATTCATTTAACTATCCAACATACAGAATTCATACCGCTGGATGTTTGAGTTTCACACATTTCGCTCGTGTATCTTGGCAGACAATCATTAGGCAGTCAACAAAATCGATTTCCCAATATTTCTTGTGATGCTATGCACAAACATACCAGTAGAATTTTTTACTCTATTTATTTCTTGTAATACTTCATTATTGCAAGGAGTCTTTCTAGTGAGCTTTGCACAGTCAAGTTCTTTCATTAAAAAATAAAGTAATTTTTTTTTAAATTTCTCATTCAGACCTTGCTATGATGTTAAGGTCATCTGTTTTTATGGCCAACGGTTAACAGGCAGGCTATCATGTGGCCAGCACAACGACCAACCGCCTTTACTTTCCCCAACTAGTCAGGTGCCCATTAGAGTAGGGTGGACTCAGGGGTGCCTTAAAGATCCCAAAATTTAAAATACCAATCTTCAACGAGATTCGAACCCAGGCCCAAGGTTCGGAAGCCAAGCGCTTAACCACTCAGTTACTGCGAGCCCAAGTTCTTTTATTACAGCCTAATTCCTACACAAAATCTTCAAGTATTCCTTGAACTCTTTACTGATTACAAAACGTGCAGGAATATCCGCTGAAGCCGCAAGCCAAATCTTAGTTTAAGATGATTATATTTTTCAAAACGATAACTGTCAAACCAGAGTTTACACTGTGGTCAATAAGCTAGATTTTTTTTATAAATGACTCTAGAAGGCCTTCTATATGTCTTGCAGCATTGGTTTGCATTTTAGTTTGCAAAAAAAAAAAAAAAAAAACTTTAACCATTAATTATTCACAAACAATTGCTTCACAATCGATTGACTTAAAGACAATAAATTCAAAGAAAACTGTTTCACATATTTACACACAATTAGCTCGTAGACAACAGAATCAGACAGACATTTCAGTCAGATACTTCACCTTGGCTAACGAAACATCAGACCACTGATTCCCTAACAAAAAAAATAATTTCATGCTAACCTGAAATACTGCTGTAAAGTTGTCCAGGAGAAACTGGGTGCCTAGTTGTCTTAAAGAGTCACAATGATAAAAGTGACTAGCGAATTTGACGATAGAAATACAGTTTCCCACTGAGATTTCGCTGGCCAGGAAGTCGCAGCATTCTTTTAAAAGGGGCATAACCTGTATAATACAAAATGTTTAATTTTTGTAAACGATTAACAACTCTTGGCATGTTTGTAATTTTTTAAGTCCGTATTATTTTATTTCATTACATTTTGAAAAAAAATATGTTCGCAATCTTCCCAAATTGTATACATTAGGGCTTCTTATAATTCATATGTTAGCTTCCTGTGACTAGTATTACAACCAACGTCATGATTTGGATCAGGTTAAATATCTTAATTAGACCATATACCACACTGCTGCATCACACTTTCGGAAGTAACATTTGCAATGATATGCACTATATTCGATCTAGAACTCTTCCATATATATTAATATATGTATTTCAGGAGCAATATTTGTATTCTTAAAACTAGCACGAAGGATAAATTGATGGTTGAATGGGATAGGATGACTAGATAGATATATGGTTGAATGGGATAGGATGAATAGATAGATATATGGTTGAATGGGATAGGATGACTAGATAGATATATGGTTGAATGGGGATAGGATGAATAGATAGATATATGGTTGAATGGGATAGGATGACTAGATAGATATATGGTTGAATGGGATAGGATGACTAGATAGATATATGGTTGAATGGGATAGGATGACTAGATAGATGTATGGTTGAATGGGATAGGATGACTAGATAGATATATGGTTGAATGGGATAGGATGACTAGATAGATGTATGGTTGAATGGGGATAGGATGACTAGATAGATGTATGGTTGAATGGGATAGGATGACTAGATAGATATATGGTTGAATGGGATAGGATGAACAGATGGATATATGGATGAATGGGATATGATGAACACAAAAAACAACTAGTGAATTAGAACAAGCCGCGTAAAACTAAGGTCAGGTGTTGTCTTGATACCTGAAATCTATCGGCTGCCGGCAGAAGTTGCTCAACGTTGTGGGCTGAGACGACAACTTTACCGCCATAGGCGTGCTCTATGATCTCGTTCATGATGACGGGGCAGACGTCAGTGATGGTCACCTCGTAACAGCAGCAGCTTGATTTAATACTTTGGGACTGGTCAAGATGAGTGTCAGAAGTTTGCAGAGGCATTCTTTCGTGGTGGTCACGAGAAGATATGCAGGAAGTGCCAGAATGTTACAGCATAAAAATACATTTTTAAAAAAAAATTTGTCTAAAGCTGATATCCACACACTTGTTAGCAGATTTGTTGTTTTTTATCTTGTTGTTTCTCTCTCTCCTCTTTACGAAGAGAAAAGTTACAATGTGAACATTTCTTAAATTTGTGCTGCAAATAATTTTTATGTTAAAATAGTTTACAATGCACTATTTCCCCTAATATGTTTTAGGAGCAATCCGTATGTGGGTCCTCATTGAAATGTGTTCTGTTGTGTTTGACGCCTTAAATTGTGTTCTGTTGCAGTGGCGTAGCTATGGCATCATAACTTATGTAAATTTTCGGACACTCATTCGGGGGACCCTTCGTGTGGGGTCAAATTTCAAATTTGGACCCCCACCCTAGCTACGCGCCTGTTCTGTTGTGTTGACTTCTTAAAGTGTGTTCTGTTTTGTTGACTTTTTAAAGTGTGTCCTGTTGTAAATTTTCATTGTTGTAAGCTTTATTGTATTGTCTCGTGGTAGTGTTTCTATTAGATTGTTATTTTGTATTGTCTATTGTTGGCTATACTATTTTGTGTCTAAATGTTATACGGCTATAAAATCTAAAAATAAATTCTTAAATAAACTACATAAGTTTCCCATTTAATGTTGGGTGCTAGGTTTGTATTGACAATACATTGAAATGCACGTCAAATTTAGGATTTTTAAGACTTTCTAATAATAATATAGGTGCAGTCTATGTACTCACTGATAATCTTTTTTTATATTAGTTTAGTTTAATTAATTTAGTTACTGAATAAGGAAACCCTCTGAAAATGTCTTTGTCGCATTCCGGAAAGATTAGTGAAAGACGGAATACTTATTCATTTCATTTGGCTAATGACAATCTTCTTATCTGCAATACACAATCCCAACTACAACATTTGTAAATTATGGTATATATAAAGTAAAACTTTACTATAAAATATTCTATATCCATGTATACTTCAAGCTTAAATGTTGTTTTTATATTGTCTGTAAAACCAAGGTTTTACCATGTCAAATGTTATGTAATTTGTTTTCTATTTCACATCAAAATTAAAAGATTTTCAAGAGGTCTGAATGAATGATAGATTGGATGCTAGAATGTAATGGTTTGTATTCATACAGTATTCTTTAGATCTGTAGACCAGGTCAGATGTAAACATTTTCACGAGGTTTGATTGGATGCTAGAATGTAATGGTTTGTATTCATACAGTATTCTTTAGATCTGTAGACCAAGTCAATGTCTTACTTCTCTGATATGGAGGAGGACGTTTGGGCCGCAAGTGGAATTAAGTCTGTTCCATCTGAAGGCGATCTGTGCTCACAATGTTTAGAAGATGTTATGGCCATCGACGTCAAAGACTTTGATATCGTACCATTGGCTCGACATGTCAACTAAAATCAAATAAAACATTAAAAAAATACTTTAAAAAAAAAACAACTTAAATTAAATGTAATGGTATTAATCATGTAATTCAATTAGTTATAAATCTTGACTAACAATGATAAATCTGTGCGTTTAGAAATATTTTAACAATCTTTTTGTTTAGCTCAATTTCAAACTTAAGCTGTCTCAATACGCTATGATTCTATCCCTTGTCTGGACCAGTTGAGAATGGGGGGGTGGGGGGGGGGGGGGGGAAAGAGAAAGAAGACGGTATCTGTGAATGAATGCTCAAGCTTCCTCGTGCGTCCTCAAGCCAACATGATAACCACTGTGCCAGCAAAGCTCTAATGAAAATAGATTTTATAGTTATCTATTGTTTATTTTAAACTTATCTATTTCTCTATACAAAGTATAAATGGGACTAATTCAACATACCACCACATCAGTCAAGTACAATTTCTTTTCCTTGTTCGATACCAAGCAAAATAATTAATTGCCAATAGTTAATTAACTAACTGGTTAATTTTTTTTTATTCATTCTTGATTTGTTAGGTAAAAGAAATGATTGTGCGAAATTTCAGCTTCATTCGAAATACCAGACAGACAGAGTGAGTTAACATAAGTTTGACCAGACAGAATGAGTTAACCTATTAAGTTTGTAAAATAGAAAGAAGAAGAAAAAGTGCTAAAAATGTCGAAACTCTCCATTTAGTCTGCATTGCCTACCAAACAGCGGACCCATATGGGTCGACTATAAATAAAATAAAAACTCATTTTGTTATCTCGTTTTTAAGTTTAAAAAAAAGAGTGTATTGTATGACGCATTGAGTGATACTTGCATTCATTGTTTTAGGGTTAGGGTTAGGGTTAGGTAAGGTACTCCTTTCAGACCTTGCGATCTATGGGGGCAGATGATGTCAAGGTCCCCTGTTTTTGTCAACGGTTAACGAGAGTGTCAGATGGCCAGCACAACAACCAAAGTATGTCAAGTATCCATTTTAGAGCAAGGTGGACTCAACAATTACATAGTTACAAAATCTCAGACTTCCCTGGATTCGATCTTAAGCCTCCTCGGTTTAGATGCCAAGCGCTTTACCACTCGACAATCAAGTCGCTAATTTATTAGTTAAAACAAATTCTAAAACTGATATTTCCTTTCACCTGTATCTATTGCAACTGGAAAAGATATAGGTTGCAGTCTAGTGATTCATTCTGAAATCTCAAAAGCGGGCGCAACCTATATAAGGTTTGTATCCACTGTCTACTCAATTTACTCAATAATGGACAGACATCTTTTATTCACATAATTATATTGTATTAAACATATAAAAGAAAAATGCGAATTGTAATGTTAAAAGTTCTTATCTCAAGAGCCAAACATCTTTTTGTAAGATGTAGCCACCATATATTTGTATCAAGAATTAATCAACATCTACATAAGTAAAAATATAACAATATAGTTATATCATAAATATATTCCTTTATTTTCTTAGAATCGGAGAATCCTATTAAAAAGAACAACTAACCCAGTTAAACTCTGTTTGGTTGAGATTAAAGTCCATCCCCTCTACACTAGGGGAATACGTCTGTACAGCACTTGACCCGATAGATTGACCTATTAACAACGGTTGGTCCGGTGCTCCTTTTGTTTCTACGTGGCCTTGAGACGACTGCACTGACCCTTCCAGGACTGTGAACAGAGCTCTGAAATATACAAGCATAAATTGGAACCATTATTTTCTGGGTCTAAAAGTTGGCCAATATAGACTCAAACTTGTAGCAATTACAGAAAAAAAACAACTTTTATAAGCATTATCAAATGTTTCCATTTAGTTGTAGAACTTTGGGGAAAATTATATCTTATTTCAAGACATTTAGACCTATTTTAAAACAATTCGTAGTGTCGTTGTGATGAGATGGATAAACAAAATGACACAGCTCTGTAGTTCATTTATTTTTTACAATACTTCTATTCAATTGAAACCTGGATCCAGGACAGGAACCTGCAGAGCTGATCTCAAAAACGCCTCTATTTTCCTAGAAATTTAACATAGTGCATATCGCCTATAGAAAAGATTTACTAGGTCATTGGCCTCACGGGGAAAATCTAGTTTGATGTTATAATTTTTCACATTAAAAAATGATTAAATTTAAATTTGGCTGGAGATTTATATGGCTTAGTCAATCGTATTACCGTGGTAACTGGAGTAAGTCCACCCTTTGCTCTCAGGGTGGTCTGAAAAAGGCAAACGTTGCGGGAGCCCCAACTTTCCTAGCAGGCTCTCATGCTCTCCTGGTGCAGAGTTCTGCTGGTGAGGTCTGGGTAATGCTAAGCTCTGATCGACATAACCCCTGCACGCTTGTCTGGTGTAGGGATTTTGTGTCTGTCGGGGCTTTAGTTAATGCTGAACTGTTCAGCCGCCGCCCTGGAGACTAGTGGTGGGTCAAGCCATCAAAATTTGCGGGCCCTAAACTGCTGGCTTTAAAAAAAGGTCTCCTGCCTCACTCCACTTTCGTGGATTAAACCCTGCCCATACGAGCGAGTGGTTGAATTAACTGATCTTTCGATCGATTCATAGTTCAATGTTCATTTCTGGACTGTTTTTCACTGCTCGTCTAAGGGGCAACCCAAATCTCCTCCCCCTGGAGGAACCCATAGCAATGTCGAGTAAAATTACAAAGAAAAGCGGGTCTGAGCAGACCCTATCAGGCTCCGCTGGCCAGGTAAAGGGCATTAGGCCTGGCATCGAAAAATGTGCTACTAATCCCCTAGCAACGTTGGTACATAGGGAGAACGGGCCACGTTGTGAAAAAAGAGCTACCGTTCTTCCCAACACACAAACCCTGATAACATCCTTTTTCCCCCAAACAAACACTACAATTAAAAAACCAAAAGTCTCAGAAAAATTAACCCAACACCAACACTTCATACTGGGAAAGTAAGTATCCCCCACACTAATTTAGGTGGACAGATAAAGCAACATGATCCCCAAATTTCCAAATCTGATGCTAAAACTTTTAAAGTCCTTCAATGTAACGTCCGAGGACTTATTCCAAAGACACTTGAAATAACTAACCTGCTCCATAAAGAGTGTGTGGATGTTGTCTTACTACAAGAATGTCTGATAGGTGAAAAAAGAAGTGTCTCAATACCCGGGTACTCTGTTTTCCGCTGATCCTGTGGGGATTGCCGAGGCCTGGTTACATTGGTGGCTAATGCTCTGGTCGCCAAGAAAGTGTCCACAGACTTGAGTCAGGGGAGGACAGACACTTTGGTATTAGAAATTTGGAAAAATAATAGACGCTTCAAGTGCATCAATGTTTATAATCCACCAAAACAAGAACTGGCTTTAGATGACAGAGAGACAATAACTGTAGACACTATCATAGCTGGAGATCTAAATGCCCATTCACCTTCCTGGGGCTATGATGACACTGATCAGTCTGGTAAAAAGGTTCATAACCTATGCAATTCTACTAACCTTTTTCTTTTGCAAAATAAACACTCTCCTCCTACTCTTCTGCATGCTAGCAATGGTTCACTATCACGACCAGGTCTTTCTTTAGCCTCTGCTAACTTGGAATCTGTCATAACTTATCAAGTACTAGGCGATATTGGTAGTGACCACCTTCCAATATTACTGACAGCCACTCTTTCTAAAATGAACACTAAGACCACTAAAGAACCACGAAAGTGGTGCTTTAGTAAGGCTAATTGGAAAGGATACAAGACAGCTGTCGTCAATGCCATTGAAAAAATCCATGTAGAGTCTAGCTCTGTCGACCTTGTGTACCGTCAAATAACAACAGCTATCCTGGGCATGGCTAAAAAGTTTATTCCTCGAACTTACCCTTGCAAAAAATTCAAAAACGTTTGGACTGCTGAAATCAACAAACTTGTTATGGCTCGGAGAAGGGCATACAAAAAGGTCCAAAAGAACCCAAACAATCCAACACCCAGGCAGAAATACAACAGACTCAGCCTACTAGTCAAAACGTCTGTGAACAGGGAAAAACGAGAACGTTGGACCAACACCTGTGCAAGGTTAAACCTAATGGATAGCTCAAAGGCTTGGAGTCTTCTGAGAAATCTCGAAAATGCTGGGCGTACGAAAACAGCAACCCCATTATCTTCACCCAGTGGGGTAACCATTTCATCAAAGAAGAAAATTGACACCTTGTTGAACAAATATTTTGCTAAGATCAACAAGGCTGCCAAGAAGTCCCCAATGTCCAAAGCCATTGATAAAGCTCGCAAAGATGATGAAAAAAAGACCGAAAGGAACCACAAACCGAAAGTGCTGAGGGAACGATGAACTCCCCCTTCTCGATAGGCGAGCTTAATGCTGCCATAAGTAAATGCCAGCTTAAAAGGGCTCCCGGGCTGGATGGTATCACCCCCGAATGCTTAAGCATGTAGGGGGGAAAGGAAGGGCCGTGCTCTTGGCATTCGCAAATAGAACCTGGGCCTGGAAACGTGCCACCATTATTCCTATACCAAAAAGGGAAAAGATGCTTCCACTGTTGAGGGCTACAGGCCCATCTCACTCACATCTTGTGTTGGAAAGATGGCTGAAAAAATGTTAAATGAGCGTCTGGTTTGGTACCTTGAGAGTGCCCGTCTTATAGCTCCAGAACAGGCTGGTTTCAGGGCTGGAATGTCCGCTATAGACCAAGTCAACATCTTTGTGCAGAGCGTAGCAGATGGATTCCAAAGGACCGAAAGCACATAAGTGTAGCGGCCTGGTTTGCTTCATAAGATAAGAGCCGTGGGTGTGCGGGGACGGATATATGACTGGATTAGAGACTTCCTACAAGAGCGTATAATAAGAACAAGGATGTACGGAGAAGTCTCAGGGGAAATGACCCTCGAGCACGGCCTCTCCAGGGCTCCGTTCTGTCATGCGCCCTTTTCACGGCTTTCATTAATGACCTACCGGCTCAGCTAAAATGCCAAAATCTGCTATATGCTGATGATATTGTCCTTTGGAAATCCGGAAGGAGCGCAACCTCTATACAAAAAGTGTTACAAGATCTCCATACGCTCTTCTCATACACACAAAAATGGAGGCTAGAAATAAACATCTCCAAGACGGTCTATTCTCAGCTCACGCTCGGGACTGGCATTCTCAGACAACCTTTCCAGCTCTCCCTCAACGGAGTGGCTCTCAGCATGGAAAAGCTACCCAAGTACCTTGGTGTAACTTTAGATGGCAAACTAAAAATGTGTGAGCACATCCAGGATGTTGTAAGAAAGGCCTCAGGGAAACTTTGCATTGTGCGGAAGCTGGCATCCACGAAGTGAGGAACCCGAGCAGACATGCTCCGATCCCTGTATTTAGGAGCAGTCCGATCACAGATAGACTACAGCCTACCTGTGCAAATTTAGGGCTCTAGGACTGCTCTTGAACAACTTGATAAAATACAGTCCCAAGCACTAAGATTTGTCTGTGGAACCTTTAGGACAAGTCCAGTAAATGCGGCTGAAATGATGGCTAATATAGGTCCACTAAACCTTAGGAGGGAAAGGTCAGTACTGACCTACTATGAGCGGTATAAAAGGCTGGATGAATACCTCCCAGCTAGAAAACTAGTGGATGGTTGGAGATGCAGAAGACGTATCCAGATGCAGTCTTTTATGCATCATGCCACTAGACTATCTGATGAAGCTGGCCTCTCCACCAACCGACAAAACATTCAACGCTTTCATCCCCTTCCCCCTTGGTGCCGCCCAACTACCCCAGACATACGCTTGACATTAGTAGACCCTAATGCCACTAAGCAAAGCCGTTCATCTAACGACCTTCAAATCCTAGCTCTGGAGACCATTAATACCTTCAAGCCCAGTGCTATTTTTGCATACACTGATGGGTCGGCATCAATAGATTCTGGAAGTGCAGGCTATGGAGCCTACATCGACTTTTTTGGCTCTTACACAGTCAAAATCTTTGGAACATGTGGTAGTGTTTGCAGTTTTGATGCGGAGACCATGGCAGTGTGAAGCCTTAAAAGTCATTGACTCTCAACTCGGCGAGGGACATTTGAGGCCAACACAGATTGTTGTGGTCACTCTTTCAAAATCTGTACTACAAGCTTTGCAAAGCCCCGGACCATGGCCCCCCAATATCAACACTGTCATAATGGCTTCACATAACATTAAACAACGCTATGGCACCCCTGTAATTATGCAGTGGGTACCGAGTCACATAGGTGTGACTGGCAACACAATTGCAGAATCTTTGGCCCACCAGGGAGGGCAAATTCCACCCACTGATGAGTCTGTAAGCTTTCATCAAGCCCTGGCTATAATACAAAAACAGAAATGGAAAAGTGGTTTGAGTGCTGGGACAAGTCCCAAAAAGCCCGTGGAGTCTGGGAGCGCATGAGGCGCCCTGACCGCACTTCTTCGTGGTGGAGGCTGTCCAGGTCTGAGCAAGCTATTATAGCACAGTGCAGGACAGGCCACTGTCCTGTTGGCTCATATTTCTCGCAGTTATGGCCAAATTTTGATTCACGGTGCCCCCGCTGCGGGGAAGAAGAGGAAACCGTGCTTCATATTCTGTTTTACTGCCCCAGACTTGCTGATCTCCGTCTCGACAGGTCTGGGAAACCAGAAATTCTCGACATGTATGGCGACATTTATGCACTACGCAAGACAGCAGGGTTTCTGTCCAGGGCTTTTGCAAGATAGGATTTGAGCCTCTCAAGCCCTCACTATAATGTAGTTTGATGATGATGATGATGATCGTATTACCATAGTTATGCCATAACTGAGTAAATTTAAAGTTGCTTCATTTTATTGAAGATTATAAGCGTTGCTTATATTTGTAAGTATATTTTTATATTTTTGTTTTGTATAACAGCGATAACCTACGGAATGCAATTCATATCCAGTCAACGGGACATATAAACATTTGTTTGCATGGATTAGGGCTTAGGTATGTCAACCATTATGAATGTTTACTTGAAATAGGGGCTGCAGCCTGCCAATATGTATGTCAATCATAATGTATGTTTACCTAAAATAAGGGCTGCAACAGGCCAGTATGTTTCGGTGGACAGGAAAGACAACATTATCAACTTTAATGATGGCATCAGAGAAATGACCAGCTCTACGTAGATGAGTGAAGTCACGGAAGAACGTTCTATCGCTGATTGGTCTTGGGACAAAGAAAACCAGAAAAAAAAACTTTAAAAAACAAAGCTTATATTATCATTACGCAATCATCCTATCACTTGTTTGGGCCAGTTGAAAAGGGGTACACGGGGGATCGTTTTTTAAATGCCTTCATAAAAAAATAGGTGAACTACCTCGTACTAGAGGGTTAAAGCCTCCTTAGGCCAATACACTAACCACTCTGACAGCGAATCGCTTATGAAAATAGGTTTTATAGTTATCTATTATTAGCTTCAAACTTAAAATCGACGACCTACAAAGTATAAAAGGGGCTAATCAGTGAAGAACAATTTATTTCCCTTGTTCGAGATAGCAAACAAAATAATTAAATACCAATAGTTAATTAACTTGTCTTGTTTTTGTTTCTAAGTTTATTCTTGTTTTGTCATGGGGAAAAAAATGTGCAAATTTACGCTTGATATGAAATCGGATGTATTAGAAATAATGTGTATAAACGTTTAGACCAGACAGGGCGAGTTGATATAAGCCCGGTAAACAGCTACAACTCTCTTTTTTACTTTTTAATAATAGACATTTGGGTACGCTAGTTGTCATATTAGAAAATATATTTCCACTAAAAAAAAACGACTTAGTTGCGATGACGTTATGGAACAAGATTAAGTCCACCAAGTTTAAGCTATCCCATCAGATAAATAAAGCTAGACTATTTAGGTATTTATTTGTTGTACGAAGGAAGTTCACTACTTTCGACATTTTTGATTCCTAAGGTTTGATAAATCGAGATACCTAACATAACTTTGATTTGGTATATTTTCTTTATTTGCTTCGAAAACTTAATGTTAGAACAGAATTCGCAAATGCACCATCTGATTATATCCATTATTTTGATTCAGATATGTCAAAGACATTTAGAAATTATCAGTGTTTAGAGGTATTCAAACAAGCAATAGAAAAAAAATATTTTTTTAAAAACAAAGCTTATCTAAGGTAAAGTTACCGCTAATTACTGCATATTCCTGAAAATAACAGAGCTTAGCTTCCTTTCTGTTATACAAAATAAGTAGGAAACAAGTATACCGGGCCAGGCTGTTCCTTGCTAACTGTGTCGGTTTTCTTTTTACCAGATACTTCAGCGTCTGGTTTAGGTCTTTTTTCAAAGGGAACCACAGTCCAGTCTCTTCATCATGAGCTCTCATACCTAACGATAAAAACATTGGTTAAAAGAAAACTGATGCAATGATAGTTTCTATTGATACCAGGCGATAAAAACATTGGTTAAAAGAAAACTGATGCAATGATAGTTTCTATTGATACAAGGCGGTTTTATTTTGTAAATAAACACATTAGTCCCACTAGTGACGCTTAAATAGTATTGAGTAATTGATTGAAGTTGAAGGGTTAGTATATCTAATATGTCTATGATAATGGTAAGAAACTTTGTCACATGTAGAAAATGTGTTGGATTCCTAAATTTTAAGCGGAGTGCAAGTTGAAAAGACGAGTACATTTTTAACTCATGATCTTTATATTATTTTAGATTTATATGAAAACAGTACTTCTTTAAGGAAACGCACAAAACTAAGCGGCTTTTATCTTGATTGGAGTACTAAACAAAAAATAAATAAAATCTGATTATTTTAGATTTTTTAAGGAAATTGGTTTAGCATCATAACATGCGCGGCATTACGATACTGCTCGATAGTCGCTGCATAAAAAGTCCATTTTAAAAAAATGTGCGTAATATTTACATACCAAGTGCATTCTTTGCCTTTATAAACAAACATAAATGTTTTCTTTTAATTTTAGCAGCTAGTTGAACAGAAAAAAACACCTTTAACTGATATTTATATTTGTTGTGAACATTTCTTGTACATTTTATAAATATATTTGACTTAGTGATACTGAAAATACACAGATATAGTCAGTGTTTGTTAACATATTGTAACATTGCCTCCCTTACATTTACGTTATTGTTTTAGAATTGGTGTTTTTTTATGAAAAAATCGCTTGCAAAATTAATTTTATAAACTAAACGGTTTGCTTTTAGAAAACCAAAAGTAGCCTTTGCACCTAAACTTTTCAAGCCGCATCGCATAGTGAAATAATATTTTTCATTTCTTTCTCTACTAGTTTTCGAGATCTGGGTGTGACAGACGGACAGACGAACATTTTGCACAAACCTAATAGCGGCTTTTCACCTTACGGGGGCCGCTAAAAATAATGAATTAGTTAATTAGCTAATGGTAATAAATTATTTTGTTTGGTATCTCGAACAAGGGAAAGAAATAGTAATGGACTCAAGAGGTGGTATAAGCTGAATTAGTCCCTTTTATATGTCGTCATCTGAGCCTTAGTGAACACAAACCTGAAAAATAGGACGGGACTAAAACAACAATGTCCATGTTCATAAGCTCTCTACTAGCAGAGTGGTTACCGTGTTGGCTCGAGCCATGATTCCGAATTCAGGTCATCCCCAATTTTGTATTTTATTTTTTATAAATTCTTTTTTATGTTTAGTCTAGATCAATTAAAAATTTAATTACATGACTGGTCCAAACTAAGTCCAATATAAACTTTGTTGGGTTTTTTTTAAGTATTGTTTATATTTTTTTCTTGTTATATTCGATAATTAGTAGAATTATTTCAATCCATATCATTCACATCTATATTCACATCTGAAAAAGGAAAAAGGTCATAAAATAATTTTTATTTCACTTTTCCAACTTTCAGTCTAATGTAGACAAGTCGATAAGATCTACACTTTGACTTTAGGTCCATTGTCTCGACTAGGTTATTAAATATGCTACCACGAAGGCACGGTGATACTTACCGAAATAGAGTTTTTCTTTAGGTCTCGACCTTTGCATAAAGTCCAGCAAGACTCAAATCATTATGCAATTCAGATTTAGATCTAGTAGAATAGTTACAAGTTCAATTCGGTTTGAATGGAATTTAGGCTGCAACATAGCGAGTTGTTTGGTTCATTAGAGAAACAAAAAGCAGCTTGAAAAGATTCACACAGGAAGTTGAAACTAAATTGGTGCAAGAGCTGTTTTTTCTATTTATAGATTTTTTCCGAACTTTAAACTACTGATATAAAATTAAAAACGAAAATTCGCTCATACTTTATATTTAAATAAAGTACGATCGTATCCATTAGGTTCGGATCGTATCAGGATTGAAAAGGATCGGATCTGATCGAATCCAATGGGATCGGATCTTAATGGATATAATATATATATATATTGGCGTAGCCAGGATTTTTTTCGGACCCACCCTTCCCCCGGGTACTTAAAAAATTCGTGTGTGTGTGTGTGTGTACATAATTAATTGTTTCATTCTTTCGGAAAAATAGGTTCTTCCTGCAGTTTGTGGAAAAACTGTAGACTCTCCCCCATTGCCAGTAAGGAGGTCTGGGGGAGCTCGCAGCGCTCCCCCAGCGCGGGGCGGATCCCCGCCGCCAAGCCCTATTTCCGGTATTAAAAGCCAACAAAATGTATATTCTGAGGTATCTTCGGTGCATTATCCTGCTATTAAAAAGTTTTATTTCAAAAACCCTAACCCTATGTGCTATTCTTACTGACTTAGATCCTCCCACGTAGTTTGGCGCATTGGGCGACAAGCTGCTTTCACATATATCTGTCCCTGGCGATGTCTGAAGCCTCTTACCACCTGCTCTGAGGACCTCCATGAAAGTGCCAAGTTGTACTAGGATGCCATCGCAACTCTTATTATGCGTAATTCATTTTGTTGAAGAACATGTCCCGCACACCTCATGCGACGCTCTGTCACAACCTTACCAAGGGGTCGACTCCCAGTTCGGCAAAGGATTTCCTTGATCAAGACCCGATATCTATAACTAACTCCTAAAATTCGTATTAGTCATCTTTGTTGAGCCCCATTTAAATTTTTTTTTCAATTTCTGCAGATGACTATTCAATGCACTTTATTAATGGAACCCAGCCACTGGTAGAAATGTGTAACCTCTATGGCTACGCTCTTGGAATTAGGTGACTGTAGTTCGCTTTAGATTTGATATCAAAAAGGGAAGTTTTATCGTTAAAATCATTTAGGGGGGGGGGGGGGGTGTAGACTAAAAAATCTGTTGAGTTTGTTTTTTTAATTCAAAACCCCATTAGCTACGGTCATAGAATTTGGTGACTGTAGTTTGCTTTAGAATAAAATTGAAAAGAGAGGTTTTCAACCTGAAAACTCTCTGTATAGGGGTATTAAACTCAAAACCATCTGTAGGGGTTTTAAACTTTAAAAGAGCCCTCTGGAGGAGGGGGTTTAAACTCAAAACCCCCTTCGCTATGCTCATAGAATTTTGAGAGTGTAATTCGCTTTTGTTTATATAGAAGAGGTATTTTTTAGCTTTAAACCCCGCTGAAAGGGGTTTAAACTCAAAATACTCTATGGCTACGATCATAGCATTTTGGGTGTGTAATTTGCTTTTTTTTTAATGAAGATATTTTTTATCTTCAAACCCAGCTGGCGGGGGGTTTAAGCTCAAAACCCCCTTAGGCTACGATCGTAGCATGTTGAGTGTTATTTTTTTTTATATGGAATAGATATTTTTAGCTTTAAATCCCGCTGAAGAGGGTTTAAACTCAAAATTCTCTGTAGAGGGATTTTAAACTCAAAACCATCTGGAGGGGTTTAAACTAAAAGAAAAGCCATCTGGATAAGGGCGGATAAACTCGAAACCACCCATTTGCTTGGCTACGTCTAAAGAATTTTAGTGTGTAATTTGCTTTTTTTATATTGAAAGGTATTTTTTAGCATCAAACCCCGCTGAAGGGGAGTTTAAACCCTAAATCCCTTTGGCTGCTCTCATAGAATTTTGAGTGTGTAATTTGCTTTTTTATATTCAAGAGGTGGTTTTTAGCTAGAAACCTCTCTGGAGGGGGGGGGGGGGGTAAATGCAATCTCCTCCTGGCTACGCTCATAGAATCTGGTGACTTATATTGAAGAGGGAGTTTTATCGTAAATTTCGGAGGGGGTTTTCAAATCAAAATTGGAATTTGGGGATTGTCGTTTGCATTCTTTTTTCTTTTTTTTTTTTTTTTTTTGGTTTTGTTTTATAGAACAAAAGGATTTGACTGCAAAACCCCCTGGTAGGGGGTTTTAAACTCAAAACCCCCTTGGCTGCGCTTGTGCAAGTGATGGTTTAGTATTAAAATCTCACCAAAAATAAATAGAATCAAAGCAAAAAATCTTTCACTAAAATCCGACCCCCCCCCCCCCCTTTCCCTTCCGAGGGGGAATTTCATTTCGGGGGGGGGGGGGGGGGTCCTGCTGATTTTGAAAAGAAAAACTAGATCTAAGAAAACCTGCCATCCTGTGGGTTTGTGTGTGTTATTTGTTTTATTTATTAAATCACTTTCACTGTTATTCTTCCTTTGTTGAGTGCTTGCCTTGAATGTATATAATTTATAATATAATTTATATATAATATAATATTAATGGATACAATTGGATCGGAAAGAATCTGATCAAATCGGACTTCAATCAAGTGAGATTCGAATCTGATAACATCTGAGCCGAATCAAATAAAAAATGAAACTTATTATATCCGATCGTAACATACCTGATCTTGATCTGATTGGATCGGATACGGACCGATACGGGGGAGATTTGTTCTGACCGAATTGAATCTGATCCTTACCAGATCTTATTCCTATCGGATCTGATCGAATTGGATGCATTGAATTTTATTAATCCGATTGGATTGGTTCTGATTGAATGTGATCTAATTTGATCGAATCTAATAAGAACGGATCTGATCTGATCCTATGGGATTGGATAGAAATGGATGCGTATCAGAATCTGATTGTATCAATTTGGTTCTATCGTATCTGTTCGTTATTAAAATAAATATAAGACATTGATCAGTAAAAGAATGGAACCAACGATTTATTAGCATATCAATATCTGTGTATTTCTGTGTTCTAAGTGTTTCTTGTGTGTTGTTTTAATAATGATCATCATAATCTGTATAGGTAGCAAGGTGTGAAAGGGAAGCTTTACATTTTTATCTTAATCTGTCTCTTAACTTTCGTTGTAGGGATGCTGTGACAGTTCGCGTAAAAATTTCCTTAACTCTGTACCTTGAGAGATGACATTTGACAGTGAGTTTCAATGATATATATATATATATATGTAGTGGAGTGGATACCTTTTCAGGAAACACCGGCCCCCGATATACACGTGACCCTTCCCCTTAGATGGCACCTAGTGTTTGCGCATAAAAAGGCAGACAACGTGGGCAGTTCATTCTACCGGCATCTTTTGTCACTGTAGTGTCCGTATGTTACTGGACCTACGTCGTCTTCACTCCCTTTTGTGCCTGGTTCTACACCATGTGTTTACGTATGGCTGCAGGTCTTTAATGTATAATAAACAGTTTGGAATCGTCTTACGAGTTGCCTTCGTCATGTCATTTAGTTTGTTCTGTGCCAAACCCACCACAGAAACTTGGTAGCACGAGTGGTGTCAGGAAGAGAGACTACACTGTGGGATCAGAATCTGCTTCAGAATCTGCTTCCTGACAACCGAAACTAAGAAAGTGACAACCAGACGTAGATGTCCACAAGTAATAGTTCGTTTTTTCTGTTTCTGTACCTTCAAATATTTTCTATTTTTTGTTTTCTTCTTTTTGTTTCAGGGTAGTTAGATTTAGTTTAGTATATTTTAAAAATAATTTGCTTATATTTTCTTAATTGTGATTTTACTTATCTTGAAAATTGTTTCTGTTGAGATAGATTTAGTTATTAGATTACTATTATTGTTAGATTTTCTTAAGACCTGCAGCCAGATGGAGAGAAATATGGTGGAACCTAGTTCAGTGAAGGGGAGAGACGTGGGTCCCACGTGCAGTTGAGGAGAGCCTGAGGGAATGGAACGTGTCACTAAGGGGATGTTGACTCGACTACAAGCTGAACTTGAGGCATTGAGGTTGGCCTGTCAGCGCCCTCACTACATCATAGAACCTACTAAAAAAATGAGACAGTTCAGCGGGGATGGCAGAAATGTTGAGGTTTCAATTGAAGATTTCGTCAGGGAAATAAGAGATCTATGGGAACTTCGGCATTACCTCTCGCCTCAAGAGATGACAGCAACCATCATTGCGAACATAAGTGGTCCAGCTAGAGTAGAGGTAGATCTTTAGCTACCTCATATCAGAAGTGATCCAGAAGCTCTGCTTGATGCACTTACATCTGCTTTTGAAGTAATCATACCGGTGCAAGAGGCAGAGATTGCATTTCTGATGTCGCAGCAGAGAAGAAGTGAGTCACTGTTTGAATTTTCTCACCGACAATTTAAGGAGTTCACAATGGCCATAAGACAAGAAAAAAGAGAAGGAATAGATTGCTTCAAGGATGAAAGATTGAGGGACCAAAATGCCTATGGAGTGAGAGATCCAGAACTTCGCAGAGAGCCGTTTAGGTTCATAGCGCAACATCCCCAGATAAGTTTTCAAGATCTACGAAACTATGCATTCAAGTTGGAGAACCAGAACTAAGATGCAGCTCGAGCCCAAGTTCAGTGGTATGAGGTTCTCTTAGCAAAATTGGCCAAGTTAGAGAAGCAACTTGAAGAGATAAAGGGGTCAGGCTATAACATTCTGCTAAGTTCAACTAACGCTAACTCACTCTCTAGTCAACAACACCAGGGGTCTGGTTATAACAGTCTGCCAAGCTCAACTAGCCCACTTTCTAGTCAACCACAGTCAACGCAGACCAACACAAAGACACACGAAACATAGCAACCAAAACAGAATTCGACCAACAGCACCGCCGGGTCTTGTGTGGTCAAGAACGAAGAGAGGATTTTTCCCATACACTGATGATGGATCATCAGTCTGCACCCAGTGCTGGGAAGCTGGACATGTAAGGCGTCACTGTCAGCAATCGCCACAACTCACTGCTGAGGTTAAATCTGCGTGCAATAGTGAACCCATTGTTTCACAGCCAACCCACCAAGTAGAACAACGAACCAGTGAGCAACAAGTTGATGCAATTTCCACTACAGATGCAAATCACTCCATTCAAACATACCCCGCATCGAGAAATGGGAACTTTATCTCTGGGCAGCCAAACAAGAACAGGCATAACAGAGTCCGGGGGACACATAGACAAAAAAGAAACTACAAGCATTTGAATTAGCCACATAGACGATTTCGCTTACTACTCCCTATCACACTTTCTACAGCTTCCCAGACATCATGGATCGAGAAAGATTTTAGTGTCAAAGAGAACCCAGACAGACCACTCTGTATGACCGAGGGATCCAGCACGTTACAAACTGGAAAGATGTTTGTCGTTCCAGAAGACACTGACAAGAAACAGTTGTTTCAGTTTTCAGAAAACTACTAGGCTGAACGCCCCGGGACTGGTCGTTTCAAGCTAGGGGGTCTGTAGTGGAGTGGATACCTTTTCAGGAAACACCGGCCACCCCGAAATACACGTGACCCTTCCCCCTAGATGGCACCTTGTGTCCGCGCATAAAAAGGCAGACAACGTGGGCACTGTCCATTCTACCGGCATCTCTTGTCACTGTAGTGTCTGTATGTTACTGGACCTACGTTGTCTTGACTCCCTATTTGTGCCTGGTTCTACACCACGTGTTTACGTAGGGCTGCAGGTCATCAATTTTACTTATTTATATTAGATTGTAATTTTATTTAGTATTCTATATAGAATGTTCACTGTCCATCTTGTAAATGTATTTTTACATCAAGTGTTTAGATACTGGCTTTTAAGAAACAGTATATTTGTGAGTGTATAGATTTGTTATATTTAATTATAGTTTTGGTAAGGAAAGGAAAGAGCGAACTCTTCAAACAATGTATATATATGTTAGTGTTATGTACAACTACGTTGTCATTTATTTTTATACTGTTTGTTGGTGTGTCCATATCTCTCTTGTGTGTTTGTAACACTACATAAGATTTTCTTTTTGTTTTTCGTTAGATCTAGTATTTAGGCCTATTAATAATGTTTAGTTTATGTTTATTTGTAATTATGTTTTATGTTTGCCTTTGGCAGGTCTTTAATTATAATAAACAGTTTGGAACCGTCCCACGAGTTGCCTTCGTCATGTCATTTAGTTTGTTCTGTGCCAAACCCACCACATATATAGCTTTTATATAGAGCTACTTTCATGCTTATAGCATGCTCAGAGCGCTTTTTGGTCCAATCTCATTTGTGGACCAGTGGGAGTTGGAGTTTTCTAGGAGTTGGTTTTCCGTGCTGCCTATAGGTGCTCAGTAAACACAACTCTGCCCGAGTCGGGTGTCGAACCTCGAGCCCCCTTCTAGGTAGCCAAGTTCAAGTACACTTGGCCTCTCGACCACGCTTCCCACAATATAATATTGATTCTTTTAACGATGTATATATATATATATCTGTTACGATTGAATTTTTATTCTATATTCTGTTCACTGTGAGTAGATCCTAGGAACCTATATAGGCTGTGGGTAGATCCTAGGAACCTATATACCTAAGCTGTGAGTAGATCCTAGAAACCTATATAAGCTGTGAGTAGATCCTAGGAACCTATATAAGCTGTGAGTAGATCCTAGGAACCTATATAGGCTGTGAGTAGATCCTAGAAACTTATATAAGCTGTGAGTAGATCCTAGAAAACTATATAAGCAGTAAGTAGATCCTAGAAACCTATATAAGCTGTGAGTAGATCCTAGAAACCTATATAGGCTGTGAGTAGATCCTAGAAACCTATATAGGCTGTGAGTAGATCCTGGAAACCTATATAAGCTGTGCAAACCTGAGATTGGAAATTGGCCATCCGTTAATGGTGGAGGTAGGAGTAAATCCTTCTAGAATTTTTCTCATATGTTCTATGTCAACTTGTGCGGCCCGCACCAGCCGCATCCCCCTTGTGATGCCACTCACTAGATCAATTTGTGTTCGTGAAAGAAGGCTGGTGAAAATTGTTAAAATCATTTCATTGTTTAGAAAATAAAAAGCGAAAAAAAAAATTTCAAATTCAACAACCGGAACTTCTTCCTTGGTGATTTATAAACAACATGGCCGTCGACGTTGTCATACATTTACTGACTTAGTCACTTAGCAGATGATCTAGATTGAATATGATTTATGGTTATGTAGATAGGCCTGTACATCTAGTTCTAGGCCTTTAATCTAGATATAACTTAAAATCGGATACATTTTACAACAAAGAAGAAAAGTGTAATTTTGAATTTGAAATATTTAATAGAAATTATTATTAGTTCAGAATTAAAATAAATCTAAACTAGACCTAGATCTAGATCTATTTTGATTTTCACTAGAATCTAGATTAATTCTAGATCATCATGATAGTTAAATTTATTAATTATTTAAATTAATATTTAATTATCTACTCACTGCATGTTCAACTGCTATTGTTAATGATTATGTAGTAGTTAGTAGCTTAGGATAGTTATAGAATATTAAAATAGACTAGTAGTAGTCATACTTATAGAACTAGGTTACAAGACTTATATAGTTTAAGTTACTAGCTAGATTCTAGTACTAGATCTAAATCTAGTAGTAGATCATGTAGAATAATGTACATCTAGATTATAGTAGATTAGACTATATGTTGATGACTATATTCTCTAATAGTATATAGTTTATTATTTGATTTTTTTCCCTAATTAAATAGTCGTATACAAGATCGATCTATATTATATATAGATTGAAATCTAGATATATATCTAGGCCTACTTATGCTAAATTCAAGGTGAAAAGTATGACATAATATAGATCTATATGAGTTATATATGACTGGAAAATTTTCTTTGACAGATAGATCTAGTGTGCCTTACAAACAAATTAAATTGAAAATGTCTTAAAATTATAATAAGTTTAAGTCTTATTAAAATCTATTATGATATTTTGTATTTTTTTTTTGTTCACCTAAATGTAAGTATGGCACGCAGTGTAGCCTGGAGAAGAACAGTTAGTGATGCTTGTTGTTGGCATCAGACTCAAGCTTTAGAGTCAACTCTTTACATTTTACGACAGACTGGACCAACAGGATTTCTGCTAAAAGAAGAAGGGGAGACTAAAAATGTCAAGGTAGTGTTTTTTTCTTAAATCTACCAAAGATTTTAATATTATGACATTATTACAATACTTAATAATGTTAATACTGTTTATGAAATGCTAAAAAAAAAGCATGTGTTCTAAAGGAAATATGTTTTGTTGTTCAGGTATTTCTTGGAGATCCACATTCTTGTACATGCTCAGTTTTTAGGAAAGAGAAGGATCTTTGCAAACATATTTGTTGGCTACTTCTTCGTAAATTCCGCTTGTCAGCCAATGATCCTTGTATGTACATAGAAAAAAATTGTTTAAAATGATCTATAAAAAATCTTTTAACTATTTAAGTTAACAGAACTGAAATAATGACTTAGCAGGCAACATTTTAAAATCTTTTTAGTGTCATGGCAGCTTGGTCTTGTTGAAAGAGAATTAAATGAAGTTCTTCAAGGGCGTAACACAGCAGCTCGACAGGTAGAAACAAAACAAAAACCAAATGATCACAAAGACGTGCAGACATCTGATGGAAGAGCCATTGTTGAACAAAGAGACATTGCTCCAGAAGATGTATGTCCCATTTGTCAAGAAGAACTTTTAGTCAAGAAACTTCCAGTTACATTTTGCAAGTGAGTATAACTCATACGTTGTTATGATATTAGGAAAGACACACACAAAATAGCTTAGTCTAAATTATAAGCTAATAATCATGCTGTTGTATAATATAAAGTATAATAAAACTCCTTACTTTTTAACCAATATAAATCTTACACAAATTTATACAATTTCCTTGAAAATGTCTTTAAACAAGGTACAACTCAGTAAAGCAAGATATGTCTCTGAGTCCAAAGGTTGAAGAAAAGTGCTGTAACAAAGCTATGCAAATTCATATGTGACACATATTCTGCAGCATCTAAGGCAGAAAAAGCATACATGATGCAACATACATTGTATCACTATTCATACCATGTCAATCTTTCAGTCCTATGCAACTCTCTCTTTTTAATGTTCACTGTCCATCTTCAATTAGCTTGTTTCCAAGCTTTTCTCACAGATTTTTACATCATTTCCTGAAAACACATAGGCCTACATACATACATTAAATAGCAACATATAAAATCTTTTTTTTTTCATTATATTTCAAGATATTTTTTTATTCATTGCTTTTTTTTTATTTAAAAAAGAACAAAATATTTTTAATATATTTGCAAATCAGTTGTGTTATATCAAAAAGTCAATTATAGTTGCAAATATTTTGACATTCTTACAATTTTGTCCTTCTGTGCAGATATGGGTGTGGAAACAGCATCCATATAAAATGTATGCAAGTGTGGGCTGAGCATCAGCAGAAGTCCTCTCAAGACGGAGTCATCAAATGTCCAATGTGTAGAGAAGACTTTGGACCTCTAGATTTATTGAAAACAGAAATGAGAAATGCAGGCTGCAGTAAACCACCAGCTCCAGGTCTTCGTTTGGACAGACATGTTGGAATAGCTTGTGGTCATTGTAACATGGCCCCTATTGAAGGAAAGTGTTACAGGTAAATAGATATAGTATTGAAGGAATACTCAAACCTAAGTAGAAAAAGTCAACTATCTTACTTTTGCTTGTTATTATAATAACAACTTATTCATGCTTTATATTAAAAATGTCAGTGAAATAGTTTTACTGAGATGTACCGAACAACAGCTTAGGAACAAGTTTTTATTTCAATAAATAAAACAACACTTTATTTAGCAAAGAGATAAGATTCATTAACACAGTCAGGGGTAGTGACCAACTGTGCAAATACAAATGATTAAAAATACTAACATGAATACACTATTTCAGTATTAACAACATATTTCAGATTTTGGTTTTACTTAAATTTACTTACCTGATATAGGCTATCTTTGTATTTGTTAATGTATTCTAATAACTGCAAGATTGCAACTAACAATGACCATATATTCATGTTAATTTTTTTTTTCCTTTAGATGCTCAGTTTGTCCCACTTACTATATGTGCCAGAGATGTTTTAATTTACCAGTTCATACAAACCATGCATTTCAGTTTAGACAAGTAAGTCATTGGAAATACATGTAGATCTATCTTTTTGTTTTAATCAAGTAGCACTATCAACTAAGCCTTTCTTCTTGCTGTTTTTTTCCTGAACTAACCTTCAGAATTAAAATGTGCATAAAATATTTACTCATAAAACTTCTTGTCTTTGACTTCTAGAAGTGTAATCAAAAATGGAAGTCAGCACTAAGAACTTTGGGTAGCAGTCTTCCACCTGCTATAGTAAATGATTTATTTCACAGGGAGATAACTGAAAATGATTATGACATGCTTCTACAGCTAGAGAGGTATCACACTATAGCAAATAGTCAAACTAAAACCTTCAGCTAAGTTGAATAAGATGTTAAATGTTAAAATTTGTAATCTTTTCAAAAGCAAAGGAACATTAAACATGTTAAATTTATTTTAAAAAATATTTGTAAATATATTGTTTATTTGGAACTGAAGTAGCTACAGTCTGAACCATAGAAGATTGCAGGGCATGAAGCTACTTGCTGTACAGTGGCTTTAATCTAATGTTGTATGTTCAGTAAAGTCAGATCTTATATAAGAGTTTTTTTTATTTTTTTTTTTTTAATAAAGAGAGAGTATATACATCCATTCAAGCACTTTAAGGCCACTTATCCAGATTTGACTCTGAGACAATAAATAAAATGATTCTACTAGCCACACAATTATTATCCTCAATGGGTTTTTTTTATGGTTATTATGTATGTGTTATTATTATTTTATTATCTATTTTATACTATAATAGAGAAGTCTTTTGCATTATAATCATTCCTATTTTTATACATAAATAACCACTGTCCCTGCAGATAGTTATAAAACGGGCATGCATAATGTTTTTAAGTAGGTTATAATTTTTCTAAGTAACTTTATTTTAGAAATATATTTGTATCTTATCTCTTTATAAATATTTGCATATAATGTTATTTAACAGAAACAGTGAAAATACAGAACTGAGCAATTTATCTGAAGAGACTATACAAGCACTGCCTCTTGAAAAAGTAAGAGAAGGTGGCCCTCTCCTGGCTTTAGGTTCACAGTGTCGTGTTTGTCTTCGAGGTTTTACCATAGGGCAATTAGTTCGCAGACTTCCATGTAAACACAAGGTAAAAAATAATCAATAGCTTTCTGTTTTACTACACTTTTACATTACCCAGAAGCTTGGCAGCCAAGTTGATTATATAATGATTGTTTGGTAAAGTTACTTCACAAATTTGTTAGTTATTTAAATGTTTAGTTGACTCTTGATTATCTCACAAACTCACTTATCTGACTCAGAAGCGATGTTTAATCTGCTGCACATGCATGTTTTAATGTTGAAAGATTGTGTGTGCAAAAAGAAAGAAAAGACTATTACAGATTTCTAAAAGCACATGCTTTAATTTGTGTAATTAATTTATAATGTGGTACATATATTTTTAGAATGTAGGTAGGCTTAAATTGCACTTTAATGATTTGGATTTATTTTTAGATCAATATATATTTTGTTTTTCTTTTGTTTATTTTATACCCTTGAAAGTCTAAGAAAAAATCTTATTGCATTATAAATAAATGTAGAACTTTCTTGACAAATACCTAAAGTTGTTTGAAGTATAGCTAACCTTTAGTATTCCGACATCTCAGTAATTTGGCACACACATACACACACACATCAGTCCCTAACTATCAAGAGTCAACTGTGATTCAGAAATTAGGTATGATTCCTTGTCTATATATTGGTTTTAAAGGTTTAGTAGAAAGGGAAGTAATTTATATATTCCAAAAATAAACCTAAGTTGGATAGTTTGTTTTTATTTTATGTTAAGCTTTGCTATAATTTGTATATAAGGATAACATCATTTTACCAGTTTCATAAAGATTGTATAGATTCTTGGTTACTTCACTCGCACCCTACTTGCCCCATTGATGGTCTGTCAGCTGCACCCATTGTTAATACTGAAAGGTAAGTACATTTTATTTATTTATATATATATATAGAGAGAGAGAGAAAGAGAGAGAGATTTCTTTACTTATTATACATATTTAAAAATATTCATTATTCATTTTATCATCTAGGTGTTAAAGTTTGTTCTTAAGCCTTCACATTTAAATTATGAAATTTAATGCAGTAATAATTGTTATCATTTCAAAGGGAAATTATTATGCATTCTTTTTTGCACATTTAGTATGTAAACTTTTTGTTCAATGTACCGTATTAAACAGATTAAAACCTGGAGTGAAAAATTTAAAGAAGTGAGTAAAGTTTATGTGTGTTAATGTTTACATATTTTTGTTTTAATTGTGTGTTAACTTGATTTTTATTCTGTTAAACATGTATATGAAAAACATAAAATTAAAAAAAGATAAATTTAAAAAAAAAAAGGATTATATTTTAAATACATACCATGCCAACAGATAATGTATCCAAAAAATAAATTGTTTTGGTTGTTTTTCAAAGATTAATAAGCAAAAACTCAATCGATAATCAAGGATTAGCTGTTTTCAACCATAAAAATCTTGATAAATTATTTTATAAGATTTAAAATATTTTTAAAGTCTGATTATCTAAACAAAAAAGAGAACTATTAAATATTTGTCATCAGTTACCACTTAAGCATTATTCCTCTTTTGATATATTTATTGTTAAATTAAATTATAAAATATTTATTTCTTTATAAAGTATTTTCCATATGTAGAAAAGATATTGCTTTATTCATTCATTGTAGGAAGTTTGACAGAGTAGCAAAAATGGCTAGCTCACCTATCAAGGGGATTTGAGTTTCAATCCTGACACGCTGAATTGTGATGCTGAGCACCTAAAAGCAGCACATAAACCTCCTCCCACACATCCCCTCCTGCCACATGCTCACAAAAGAGATTAGACCAAAGTGCACTAAGAATGCTATAGCATGAAACATTTCACCAAAACAAGAACACATTTTCTTTAAATAATTACAAAAATTAATTTTAAAAGCTTGTTTTTGTTTATTGTTTTCATTAGCAACATTCACATCACAGAAAATAATGCAGAAGATATGCATGGTGTACTTTCCACTAACCAAACTGGACTAGTTCTAACAGCATTTGGTATTCCACTAGCTGCATCCAGAGTTTCTGAAACCTCTGCTAACAATAGATTGAAGGTTCAAAGAAATAATGCTACGAAGTATCAACTCACTCCTTCACTTAATTCCAATGTACAGCTCCAGCTTTTAGGTCAACAATTTACATCTCCTAGCAGTTTAGTTGGGTATGGTGTTCTTTTACAAAGTTTATATTAACTCACTCTGTCTGACTGTCTGGTAAAATGATTGTACATGTTTTTTCTCCAACTTCCTATTCTCAGATCAAGTGCACAATTTGTCATTGTACCTGACAAAACACAAAGCAATTTTAAAAAATTAACCAATTAGCTAATTAACTATTGTTAATTATTTTATTTGATATCAAAACAATCAAACCAAACAATTATTATATAATCAACTTGCCTGCCAAGCTTCTGGGTAATGTAAAAGTGTATTAAAACAGAAACCTAATGATTATTTACCTTGTGTTTACATGGAAGTTTGTGAACTAATTGCCCTAAGGAAAAACCTCAAAGACTAACATGACACTGTGAACCTAAAGCCAGGAGAGGTGTTTCAATGCTACTTAATGAAAGGTGTGAATGGGTTAATATGGGTTTAACCTCCTTTTGACATTTTGGCACATGTTTCTCCCACTTTCCACTCCTTGATCAAGTTTTAATTAAGCATAAATTATTCATAGTCAATAATATAAGAATCAATATAAAAAAATTAACCAATCAGTTTATCATTTAGTACTAATTCATTAATTTTGTTTTATATACCAGAAAGGGAGCTTAACCATGCCATCTTGAGATAAATGGCAGTAATTCACATATTTTTTCCCTTAAATATGCTATGTTTTTTTTTTTTAAAGTATTCTCTTTCTTTTGCTTGTTTTTAGTATTTAGTTTTATTTCAATAATGCTAAGTATTTTAAGTGGAAAAAAGGCTGAGAATTTAGTCATTTAGGAAATTAAGATTAATGATGTGCCCAAATAATGACATGAAAATATAGTTCATAAAACAAATTTCAGTGCAAAAATGTATCATGTTTAATGGGTTTTTATTCTAAAAAATAAATCAAGACTTAGTTTAATTTAGTCTACGTCTATGAAGTCATCTACCACCACAGTGGTCCTTATTTTTAACCCTGCCTGCCACCATGGTTTGCTGTCCTGCAGGAGTTTTGGTCTAGGTCATAGTAATCTTTATTCCTGAAGCAATGTATGAAATTTGTAATGCAGCAAACAAACAATCATCACAAATGGTATCTTCAAAGAAAATATTGATTAACCCTTTTCACTCTGCCTTCCACAGTGACAACAGAAACAGTTTATTGAGGGAGACATCTACTTGCAATCAACAGAGAGTGACTGCCAAACACAAAACTAATTCTGAAGGTCTTAGAGAACAAGTTGGTTATTTTAATTCAGAAATCAATTTAAATGAACAGCTAACAGGACAACACTTAATTAACCTTCTCCAGAATCATTCAGCAGGAAGTACTTATAGAGTCTCAGAGCTTCGTAGACTTTCTGCTAGCTCTTTGGCATCAGTTGAATCAGGTAAATATTTTTATAAGTCATTCTGATATCCACAAGATTCTTGTGTCCTGAGGATCCCTCAAGGATCTTTACTCCTCTTGTTTTGACTTACCCTGCTTATGTAAGGATCCTTTAATATTTAGGCACAATCAAACACATTGTCAAATAATTTTCAGTAGAAGAGCTCATTTTTTTTTCAAATTAAACTTTTTCCAGTCTGAGTACATTAAGGTTAGCATGTGCCCATTTGCTGAGTACATTTAGGTTAGGTTGTGCCCTATGGCTGAGTACATTTAGGTTAAGTTGTGCCCTATTGTTAAGTACATTAATCATTTTTACAAGGCTTATATTAACTCACTCTGTCTGTCTGTCTGGTTTGTACAATCTTGTCAGATTAAGCTGAAATTTTACTCAATTATTTCTTTTAATTGATAACACAAAAATTTTGTATATATCATTAATGTCTGCTCTTAGTAACTATCACACAAACACATGCGAGGGGGGATAATATTGGCCAGTAGAATAATAAGCATATTTTTGTAGTTAGGCTTTTTCTTCCAATTTGACCACTTAAGAGTGAAATGGCTGCACTTTCTTCAACAATGCCAAGTTGACAGCCTTCAATATGGACTCATGCACTTCTTTCAAGATTGCTTTCTTTCCACCCTTGCATCTCTTCTAGAAATCAGATTAAAGTACATGTATATATATATATATATATATATATATATATATATATATATAAAAGCTCCTTTTTATTTGTTTTGTAAACCTTTTAAAAACTATGCAGTTAGTACAAAAAGTTCATATGTCACCTACATAATCACTATTATTACAATTGCAGTTGGTTTTATTTTTTTTTCAATGATATTTAGTACGAAACTAAAAGTGCCATGTTTTGTCCTCTAAGAAATGTCATCTTCTTATCACTAGGGAATAGTTACATTAAAATTGAAAACTGATTGCTTCACTGACATTTGTGTCTGGTTGCTGTCTTTAGCATATCATCAAAATAAATCCCTCTATTATTTTTCTTATAGAAAGACAGAGTGAACATTAGAGGAAAGTGATAGAAAAGAAGGTGATAGGGAGGAGGGTGATAAAAAAAAGAGATTGATAGAGAGGAAAGTGATAGAGAGGAGTAATAGAAAGGAGAGTGATAGAGAGGATAATAATAAGGAATAGAGTGATAGAAAGAAGAGTGATTGGGAGGAGAGTGATAAAAAAAAGAGATTGATAGAGAGGAAAGTGATAGAGAGGAGTGATAGAAAGGAGAGTGATAGGGAGGAGAGTAATAGAGAGGAGTGATAGAAAGGAGAGTGATAAAGAGGAGAATGATAGAGAAGAGAATGATAGAAAGGAGAGTGATAGAGAGGAAAGTGATAGGGAGAAGAGCTATGGGGAGGAGAGTGAGAGAGGAGTGATAGAAAGGAGAGTGATAGAGAGGAAAGTGATAGAGGAGATTGATAGAGAGGAAAGTGATAGGGAGGAGAGTGAGAGAGGAGTGATAGAAAGGAGAGTGATAGAAAGGAGAATGATAGAAATGAGAGTGATAAAGAGGAGAGTGATAGAGAGGAAAGTGATGGGGAGGAGAGTAATAGAAAGGAGAGTGATAAAGAGAAGAGTGATAGAGAGGAGATATAAAGAGGAGAGTGATAGAAAACAGAGTGATAAAACGGAAAGTGATAGAAAACAGAGTGATAAAGATTCATAGAGAAGAGAGTGAAACAGAGGAAAGAGAGAGAAAGGGGAGAAAGATAGAGAGAAGAGTGATAGAAAGGAGAGTGAAAGAGAAGAGAGAGAGAAGAGTGATAGAGAGGAGAGTAAAGAGAAGAGAGTGAGAGGGGGGAGAGTGATAGAAATTAGAGTGATGAATAGGAGATTGATAGAGAAGAGAGTGATAGTAAGGAGAGTGATAGAAATTAGAGTAATAGGAAGGAGAGTGATAGGGAGGAGAGTGATAGAGAGTAGTGATACAAAAGAGAGTGATAGAGAGGAGAGTGATAGGGAGGAGAGTGAGAGAGAAGTGATAGGGAGGAGAGTTATAGGGAGGAAAGTGAGAGAGGAGTGATGGAAAGGAGAGTGATAAAGAGGAGAGTGATAGAGAGGAGGGAAAGAGTGGAGAGTAATAGAGAGGAGAGTGATAAAGAAGAGAGTGAAACAGAGGAAAGAGAGAGAGAGAGAGGAGAAAGATAGAGAGAAGAGTGATAGAAAGGAGAGTGAAAGAGAAGAGAGAGAGAGGGGTGAGTGGTAGAGAAGAAAGGATAACAAGACATATTAACAAGAGAGATTGACAAACGTAACAATTGGTATAACTAAAAACTCATTGACTTTGAAAACTAAAGTTTATTAATAAATTTATATACATACACATATATGAGAACTGACACACACTAAAACACACCCTATTTGAAAATACACATATACTTCAACATAAACCTGGAAAGTTAAAACATTCGAAGTCTTGCACATACATATAGAAATGCTTTCTGAAGCACACAAATATTCATGCTTTTTTAAATTGAACTAAATTGTTGCGACCTAAAGACTAGAGGCTCAATCTGTTGCGACCTAAAGACTAGAGGCTCAATCTGTTGCAACCTAAAGACTAGAGGCTCAATCTGTTGCGACCTAAAGACTAGAGGCTCAATCTGTTGCGACCTAAAGACTAGAGGCTCAATCTGTTGCGACCTAAAGACTAGAGGCTCAATCTGTTGCGACCTAAAGACTAGAGGCTCAATCTGTTGCGACATAAAGACTAGAGGCTCAATCTGTTGCGACCTAAAGACTAGAGGCTCAATCTGTTGCGACCTAAAGACTAGAGGCTCAATCTGTTGCTATAGAAAACAGCGTTGAAAAGAGCAACACATTAATTCTGGCGGAGGAAAAAAATGCAAGAACATAGGGCCTACAACTTTACTTTCATTCACTAAGGAAGTATTCATAGATTTGTGGTCAAACAGAACATAGAGACAAAAACAATGTCTCAGTCTGAACTTTTCCATTGTGTGCAAACTACGTAGAAGTAACAGCTTCACAGTCCCATTGTAATCATTACTGCTGGTTGCGGCGGAATCACATCTTTCAACACTCAAATGTGTTTATCATGCCGGCTGCCGGTCTAGCACATAGGGATCTGCATGCAAACTGCTACCGCCCGAAGCCTCGTATAAAACGGTATAAGTAAAAGAGAGCTTAAGGCTTCTCTTATTGCGAGCTTTGTTCTGTCATTTGGAGGAGAGGCTTCTCTTATAGCGAGCTTTGTTCTGTCATTTGGAGGAGGGGCTTCTCTTTTAGCGAGCTTTGTTCTGTCATTTGGAGGAGGGGCTTCTTTTTTAGCGAGCTTTGGTCTGTCATTTAGAGGAGGGGCTTCTCTTTTAGCGAGCTTTGTTCTGTCATTTGGAGGAGGGGCTTCTCTTTTAGCGAGCTTTGTTCTGTCATTTTGGAGGAGGGGCTTCTCTTTTAGCGAGCTTTGGTCTGTCATTTGGAGGAGGGGCTTCTCATATAAGATGAAGGCAAAAGAGACCTAGTCACTGGCTCACTTAGATAAGACTTTGCCACAGCCATCTCTCCAAAATTATGTTTTTACTTTTCCAAACCCATCAGATGCATTTTAATTATAACGTATGCTCAACATCTCCATGAAAGCTGCATATCTGCAGCTCAGATAGTAGGAAAGTGCTTGGCGGTCCCGAGGTTTTAAATATGGAGCTTCCATAGTCCGCGGCTGGTCAAGTTACAATTTTATAATAGGCCAAACGAGAGGAGCTTACGATCTATGAGTCAGGTGATGTAAAGATCATCTGTGTTTGTAGCTAGCACACCGACCAACCGTCTTTACTTTTCCCTATCAAATGTCAGCTGTCCATTAGAGTTGGGTGGACTCAGGGGTACCCTTAAATCCCGAAAGTCAGTAGCCATTGGGTAATTATTGCAATAATTCCTTTATACCCCATGCCAGAAGTATATAAGCTTCACTGGGTAGTGTCACGTTACAGATATAGAGCCTAGATCTAAATGTTTTAGTACGAAAGATTTGCAGATGTCAAAGTCGTAAAATGTTTCTCTATTTTCATGGAAAGTTTCTTTCGTTTATCTTGTAACTCGAACTGTCCATCTGGGTTTTTTTTAATTAATTTTTTAATTATTTTGGGGGGGGGGGGGGGGGTCCTTCATTTTCTCTTGTATATTTATAATTATCTGGAATATTATGACAAAAATATTTTGAAAACTACTACTTTTGTATTTTGACAGATGCCAGAGAAGGCCGTGGTCAGTTGAGGTCACTGAAGAGACGACCTCGAAGTATTGAACGACAAGGACCTTCAATTCGGGATGTCAGGCGGGTAAGAAACTTTTTCAACCAAATTGCCCCACGATAGTCTGTCAAATAGTTTTATTCGACTCATTTGTTTAATATAGACGTTTTTGCTTGTGTTTTATTTTTCTCTTAAATTAAACATTCTTAGACTCATGTACTTCAACGAGAGTTATTTGTTCTTGGCTATTTCTTTGTTAATTATTAATTCATTTTAAAGCTGCTGTCGTATCGCACAAGAACTAATATGATACTTAATTACTGAGCGTTTCCCTTTTTAAATCTATTTTCAAATAGTAATTAAACACGAGTTGGTGCATATTGCATGTCCTTTTCCAGACACATATTGATATGGAGTGTCCTCTACTAGACACATGTTGATAACACATGTCCTCTTCCGGAATCATGTTGATAGAGCATTTTCTCTTCCAGGCACATGTTGATATGACATGTCCTCTTCTAGACACAATTTTGTTACTTTTCCTTTGACTTGTGTGAATTTTACTGGATCGTACTCGACTAGTATAATTACACTTTAAACATGCCATATCGAGTTTTCATGAGAATGAAACCATTTTTATAGCAAGCAAGGAAAATATAAAAAATACTTTTTAAAAATTCAAAGCTTATACTTCGTGGAATTGTATCAGTTAGTTTGGATCAGTCTTTTAATTAAATTTGTTATAGATCTTGATTAACAATATGTGTAGTTAGAAATATCTTTACCTATTTTTGTTTTGCACAATTTCATACTTTAGCTTTCTCAGTGCGCTATGATTCTGTCACTTGTCTCAAACATTTGGGAAAGGGGAGGAGAGAGGATCTAGGACTGAGTGAATGTTACCGTGATCACTTTTTAAATGTATTTTATCTTTTAAAAAGTTGTACGACTTGTATTCAAATTCGAAGGCTCAAGCCTCACGGTTTCCTAATTATCTATCATTAGTTTCAATGACGTATACGAAATAACTCTGCAAAAGATTAACTTGATTTGAAATTGGGTGTGGGAGAAATAACGAGGACACACTTTTAACCAGGCAGCAGCGATTTGATTCTAAGTTTTGTACACATCACCTATTGTTTCAAGTGTTCACAATTTACATTCACACAAGGCCTAAAATAGAAAAAAATCAAATCGGGCTATTCGGAGGCCGTCTAAATCTCACAAGCTGTTTGTTTGACTTGAAAATATAGACAGACTTGGCTGTATAGGCTATGTCTACAATCTACAGTTACACATTTCATTTCTATATTTACGTCAACAAACAATAAAACACACACGCAAAGCGTTGACGTCACAAAATGAAATTGAGTTTTAGGACTATTACGGTTTTGAGAATGTAAAGGAAATATCGTATATCTAACATCCAGATCACTTACATAGACATCATTTTACTTTAGCCTAGCGGTTCTCAACCTTTTATGCTCGGCGACTCCTTTTTACGACCCCACACTCTTCCGCGACCCCCCCCCCCCACACACACATGCCAATAGAAGAATAGACAATAAAAGTCCATATTTTCGATGGTCTCAGGCGACCCCTGGCAAATCGTCAATCGACCCCCAAGTGGGTCGCGACCCACAGGTTGAGAACCCCTGCTTAGCTGATCTTACGCTACTTAACCTAAAGTCTCTAATCCACACAAAGGTTAAATGACTGATTGTATCACTAGATCAAGCTTGAGGGCATTGATAGGTCGTGCAATATGAGACGTTTACACTCTCCCTCTCTCTCTCTCTCTTTCTCTCTCATCTCTCACTCTCTCTCTCTCTCTATCTCTCTCTCGCTATCTCTCTATCTCTCTCTCTCTCAATATTTCTCTCTGTCACTCTCTCTCTCATTCTCTCTCTCTCTCTCTTTGTACTGGTATCTATGAAATAGATCGCAGTTGATATTTTTGCTCTTAGTCTCCCATTTACTCATTTTGAACTTCACTGGGAGTTTTCTTTTTTGTCACTTACTATTTCTTCCTTTTTTTCTGTCCTTTTCACTCTATTTTGCTTTCCCTCTTTTTCCTGTTTCTTTCTTCTCTCTTTTTTTCCACTCTCTCCCTCTCTCCGACGAATGCCTGAGATGATATCATTATATGGTAATCAAGGGTTCTACTTACAAATGAATAGTTATATCTCTAGATACTTCTCCAGAGTTTCTGTTTACAACTGACTAATGTCACTGGGTTAAGCTCGAGTAGTTCAGTTGTGTACGTGTTCCTATCATCCTCCAGGTACAAGGTGAACTTTACTTGGGTAACAATCCACTCCTGCAGCCTCCCATCACTGAGAACCTAGCTGTTCGCAAACCTCCTCTGCCAGACAAAACCAGGAGCCGCCTATTCAAACCAACTCTATGGAAGCGTCTCCCACCTCTGAACACAAGCCTGGCCCATGCTCAAGCAGACATGAAACTAGAAGGTAGCGCCTTGGACAATTCTTCAGCTGAACTCTCAGACATGCATGAGGATTAAACGAATGTCAGATAGCTAGATCTATTATGCTTAACGTCAGATAGCTAGATCTATTATGCTTAACGTCATATAGCTAGATCTATAATGCTTAACGTCAGATAGATATTATGCTTGCAGTGAATCTTAATGTAGAAATAGCTCGGGGGTATAATATTTATTCTGTCAAGCTTGCAATGTTCTTTTTTTTTTAACAATAGAAACCTTTTCTTTTCAATAGAAGCTATTGCTGACATGGCATAAATAATGAGGTTAAATTGTTTCACCAAGTTATGAAATGCTTAAGTCAAACATTTTAGTTCTGTCAAGGTCAGTGGAATCTCATTCTCGTTCAAATGTAATTCTTCATACGTGAAGTCTGTTATTTCAATTAGAACCCTAACAAACGACATCTCTTTGTTGTTGTTTTTTTCTTTAATTTGTCAAGAGTGTGTGTGTGTAGGAGAAAATGTATTGGTGTGTATATGTGCGGTAATTATTTAGTATTCATGTTTATTTTAATGTAAATTTCATTGTTATGAAGACAATATTACGCCATTAAAATGTTTCGCATCTCAGATTCGGTCTTCTTTATTATCAAATTCATTACATAACTAGCATACTTTAAAACTTTTACTTTTGTGCAGTTGGGAAACAATTTTTTTTAACGCTTTTACTTTGCGAAATGTTTTTATAAGAGCTCTTATAAAGTTAGAATTCTTTAGACGTAGATTGGCAATACATGTGTAAGCATTTGAAGTCGTTTAAGATGGCATTCATTATATACAATTAATAAAACCAAGACATTCTGTCCACGTGTACAACACAACATATAGAAACATTTCAGCGCCCCTAATTAACAGAATGCCAAGTTCTTTAATAAAAGTGTTTTTAAAAGACTACGATTTATAATTAAGAAAAAAAAAAAGAAACCCTAAAAATGCTTCACGTTTACGTATGTGTGGAACAAGGGAAATAATCGTGATTTGCTTTCACATGAGGATTTCGTTTAGTATGCAAGTGGGATTTACTGTGATGGAAAACGTAAATGATAAATAAATGAACAAATCTATTTTAATGCTCCCCACACATAATTTTGACACGTTAATTCTAGTATCTTGTTACGTTACATTGGAGATGACCGCCACATACACACATAATTTTGGACAGTGAAATCTAATATCAATTAGAAGAGGTAAGATGTACATATCTGTTCGGTGGTTTCAGAGATTTTGTAATAGATATACACCCACATGCAATCGCCTCCCCCCAGTTGATAGCCTCTGAATCCGCCTTTGTTTGATGACAACCCAAGGGCGAGCTTATACGTTGTTGTTGTTTTGTTGTTGTTGTTTTGTGTATTCGTGACCTCTCTTGGATGTTTCTCCTTGGTCGAGATGTATAAAAATCGAAAGGGCTTAAAATTTAACGTCTAAGGATCACAACTCTAGGACCACACCACACAATGAATGGCTTACGGTCATGTGTATATCTGAAGGAGAATAATAGATCAGTATTTATTTAGTAGCCTGTAATTGATTGCTTATTATCTAATGGGGAAAACGCTTTAAAAGACGAGCTGTTGCCATTGTATGAGTGAAAGAATCACAAAATCAAACTTCAAAGCGGTGTTTTTAATGTCAAAATATGTTCCTTCTCATATCTTTTATCCTAATTTAGTAGTTTCTAACTATTGATTACGACAAGAACCTATAAACTAAACTAGCGACTGATCCAGCCTTCCCAAGATTAGCCCACACAGCGGAATGTCCATGAAGTACAAGGCTCACTAGCATTCAATCCAGAGGTCACTGTGAGCCTTCCTCCGTCTCTGCACTGACAGTCATAAACTAGCGACGGATTGACACAATGTCACAAGGTTTATCTGTTATTAACGGTAATAGCGGTGGTTGAACACCCTGAATAGAACGCTCGCTTCAAACACGCGACGTAAACATTCTTCGCAGACTGTCATTATTTTGTTTTTGATTTCGCCTACTTTATTTATTTTAGACTGGAACTCATACTTCTACTTGCAAGAGTGTATGTAGGATTACTAATGTCTACACATACACAAATGTGGGTCTACACATACACAAATGTATGTCTACACATACACAAATGTGGGTCTACACATACACAAATGTATGTCTACACATACACAAATGTGGGTCTACACATACACAAATGTATGTCTACACATACACAAATGTGGGTCTACACATACACAAATGTATGTCTACACATACACAAATGTGGGTCTACACATACACAAATGTGGGTCTACACATACACAAATGTGGGTCTACACATACACAAATGTAGGCCCCAGGATCGCCGCTCCCTATTGCGCAATGTGTCATTGCAAGCAGAGGCCAAATTTTGGGGGAGGCCAAAATATTATTCAAAAGTTAACTTTTTAAAAATTTAATTAAATATTGTTGCTGTTTTTTTTTTATTTCGTGGCGAATGGTTTCGGTACTAAACTAAAGAATCTTAAATTTATTTGTTCTGTTGTGTTTTTTTTTAGCCTATAGCCTATATTCAATCGAATCAACATCAAATTATTTTGTATCAGTAATGAAAAAGATAACAAATAATTAATAGATTTAAGATCTGATAAAAATTTACATAAAATTATCTTAGGAGCAAGAGAACTGGCTTTTTTAATAGAAGACAAAATGTGCAGCTCTAAACTACATTGACTTGCAGAGAGCACATCGCTTACTATGGAATTTGGGCAATCGGTAACTGATTATTGTGGCAAGGATTTTTTCGCCAATAATAGTAATGTGCTGCCCTTTTTGTCCAGGGATATAATGGAGTCCCAGCATAGATTTCTGTAAACCTTTATGTGATAGCAGCACAAAGACCACCAGAGCAAGACACATTTGTTTTTGATTTTTTGTTGTTGTTTTTTTTTAGTTGTCCTAACCTATTGCTGACGCAGCTTGATCAATAGTAGGAAAGTTACGCAGCTTCGTTTGAACTGTTTCCTGCCGAATTTCAGCAGGAAACTCCAAAGAGAAAATCCTTTCGCCGATAAAAAGAAAATTTTAGTCTCTGTCCACCAATTGAATATATCAGCCTATATGGTTAACAAGATATGGCCGTAGGCAGTTCTTAGAGGCGCCCTAGTCTGGTATGTATGGCCTTAAGCAGAAAGGAGCGACTCAAAGAGCGTGTGTCTCCAGCGTCTGCGTATCTTTGTATCTTTTTAAAAGCTTCAGTCCAGTCACCATAGACAACCGTCTGGCTAAAGCCTTCAAATGAGAGTATGGCGGAATAGGTCTATTCACCTATCAATATATATATAACGCAGTGGTTCTAACTTTTAACCACACTTTTGTATGGCTCTGAGATATGGGCGTTTTTTATTTTGGCATCTAAGACTCCTCGTACTGCATTTTTTTTTGCACGCATGCGGGCACAACCCTCGCGGCAGCCCTGAGTGTCAGCATCTAAACACTATGTGCTCTGTGTGTGGGGTAAATTAAAGGGAATTCTTTAATTATATGTAGCCTATATTTATTTTGTTTCATATCCTTTTCAAATTATTGTTTGCAACATATGCCCGAGACTTAGAATTTATGTATACGAAACACGGCCTTCTTACTGGGGCATGTAAGCAATCTGACAAAGCTTGTAGTTTATCTTTAAAAGTCAAAGTTCCCATGTTCGTTAAATTGACGCGTGTGTTGCATTAGTAAATACTAAAAGAATTATTGAAACATGTGAATATTTAAACCCCATTTAAAATCAAATTTAAAGATAATTTTAGACAAATTCAACTGCAATTTACTTATAATTGAATTTTGTTCCACAATATAGAATATGCTACAAAAATATGGAATGCATTAATTTTTTAAAAAATCAAAATCATTGTTGTGGCGACAACAAGACATTAAAATTTAATGATTAAAAATACTTTCAAGTTATTTTCAACTTGTTCAAATTTTATTACAGATTGCTGACGTCTGGAATGTTTTTGTCACACTACTTTGTTTTAGCTTGTCATCTTGTTCAACTTTGGATGCACTTATTTCATTAACGGCTCATTTCTTCAATTAAGTATCGACATTTCTCGTTAATACTCTTAATTCAGAGTCTCACATTTCTAGCTATGCTTTTTTTAATTTAGCTGGAGGGGTGTGTCTAATCTTAATAGAGTTGTAGCCGCCATTCTGGAGAATACCTTCGAACATTGACTTAATCTGCTGGCACAAAAAGGAAATAAAGGGAGTCTGGCCGTGACCTCCGTGACATATCGAAGGCGCCGGTCTGGCGGACTATTCCTACGAGATGTTTGTTGAATCTCTCATAAAATTCGTGTATTCAACGCAATTTAAACATAAAAATAAGGTTTAATTAAAATGAGCAACGAAAATATTTTTTAAATAGTTTTTAAAAAAAAAAAGTTTATATTAAGCGTACTTGTATCAATTAGTTAGGATCAGTCAGGTAATTAAATAATTAAATTTGTAACAGATCTAGACAAACAATAAAAAGACGCTATTATTTTTTTATGTATTTGTTAGTCTATAATATATAATGTATACTCGTGGAGGTTTAGGCCAGTAGGATATATGATGCCCACTTCGGCTCCCCCCTCCTTTAAAAAAAAACGAAATAAAACAATAGCTTTTTTTATCGACCAGTGCGTTTTAAGAACCGCTTAAGGCTAATTTCAATTATTCTGTTGAGGACGTCCTAGCGGTATGCTGAAGTCGATAAAAAGGTGTGTAAACGGTCCCGTGTAACGAATAATTTACTGAAAAGATTTTTGTTTCAGCCCGAATTCCAGCCAAACTCAGAGAATGGTTCGAGCAGATAATGAATTAAGATGATGTCAATGAAAGACTACATAATTTATACCCGGTCCTTATCCAACAAAAAAAAAAAAAAAAGACAACTTAAAATGTGTGAGTAAAAAGATTAAAAGTATTAGATTTTTTAAATAAAATTATGCTTAATGTGCAAAAATTCAAAAGCAATACGTTTATCACTTTTGTGTGTGTGTGTGTTTTGATGAAAAGTGGACACGCTAAAAGTTAGAAAAACACGAGAAGACTGAAGAAATGTTATTAGACTTTAAGATTTGGAAAACTTTGGCACTCGGACTTAGGCTACAAAAAAACAACAAAAAAACAATTGACAAGGAAGTCGTTGCTATGACCAACGTAAAGAAGGAAAATAAAGGAACATCTTGCAGTGACTGATTGATATCACAATGTTTCTTGCAAGGCAGTGATGCGCACTAAAATGTTACTTTCAGCCTCTTGTATATAAAATTTACAGAGTTTATAAATGTATAAGTTTATTAAATGCTTTAAGAGACAAATGCTACAAAGTACTTTGGTATCTTTTATCATACCACACCAAACTTAGATCACTGAAGTTAATACATTAGCAATGGTATCGTTCAAATGACAAAAAAGTTTACGGATTTTTCTTTTCAAAGCTAATTTTACCAGTTCTGATATATTAAAATGCCTTGAAAGGGATGACCCTGGCTTATTGATATATGGAGCTCATGGCTATGATAATGCAGCTACAATATCTGGAATTCATGAAGGAGTGCAGGCAATACTAAAAAGAACAGAAAAGCACTTTTAAGGATGAGTACATTGTTCATTTAAACTATGTGGTCAAAATTCAGAAAATACTTCCTTAATGACATTGTGTGTAGTCTTATGATTATGAAATATGATTGTAGCTCGCTTGATGCTTTGACCAAGACACTTGCATAGCAGGTTTCGCCTTTCCTAATAAGTTGTAATATAATTGTATCTATAAAAAGAACACTAGACCTTTGGCAGTTATGAAATTCGATTCTCGCAGCTTAAAATTTGTCACGAGATGTTTAAATATAGCAACAGCTAATCCAAGCAGCTTTTTTAAAGTGTGGACGGAAGAAGTAGACTAGTGGACTGTTCCAACAACAAGTTCAGATCAATAATCTTTTTAGATATCTTCGTGATCTACAGTTGACATTTGAGTTTTCAAGCCGCTATCGAGAGCTACAAAATAGCTTTAGGTCTAAAGGTAAAACAAAAAATGAGACATACTTTGTACAAAGCTTATTACAACTCTGTCTGTCTGGTTCAATTTTTCGAACAAGTTATTTCTCTCACACTCATTCTCGGATCAAGTTGAAACTTTACACCATTATTTCCTGTACCTTACAAAGCATGAATCAATTAAACAAAACGTATTAACTCTTTCTCTCCTAACTAACGAATCCAACGTTGATTCCACCAGAATATGGTAAATAATTACGGAGAGAAAGAGTTAATTAATTAGAGGTAATTAATTATTTTGTTTGAAATTGGAAAAAAGGAAATAAACCCTTACAGTTTTGAGAGGTAAAACTTTAAATAATGAATTATTACCTTTAGATTTTTGTTATGTTATATTATTATTATATATTATATAATATAACAAAGATTATCTAAAGGAAAGAATTCATCATTTAAAGTCTTACCTCTCAATACTGTAGGATTTATTTCGCTTTTCCTGGTACAAAGAAATCAAATAAAACCTTTATGCAGTTCACTTAGAATATTTTAACAGAAGGGCAAGAATTTAAAAAAATAAAACTACAAGAAGACCATTTTTAGTTATTATTGTAGATCCGTGAAACTTGGACTTTGACAGATCGACTGATCTTGGAAAACCTGACAATTACTTTGAAGAAAAAAAAATATCAAGAAAAGAAAGTGGATGGTGAATTGATCAACACAAGGCGAAAATAAATGGTGAACTGATCAACACAATACGAAATTGGATGGTGAATTGATCAACACAAGGCGAAAGGGATGGTGAATTGATCAACACAAAACGAAAGTAAAAGGTGAACTGATCAACACAATACGAAATTGGATGGTGAATTGATCAACACAAGGCGAAAGGGATGGTGAATTGATCAACACAAAACGAAAATAAATGGTGAACTGATCAACACAAGATGAAAAGGGATCGTGAATATGAACCTATCAAGAACCATGTTATGGACACCATGATCCTACAATGGTTGCGAAGATACGAAAAAGTGAGACTACTAAGGCTTTAAAGGAATAATGTACGCCCTAACGCAAACCTCCTGTAAGAATGCTGGGGATAACCATTGGAAGGGTTTGAGCATGGAACCATCGTTAAGACAGTCCGAAGCACATACAACATGGCCACATAGTTACTTGAATTAATTACTGTCCCATGTCAAAGTGAAATTATTGAGTAAGCTCGCTTGTTAAGCAAGCAAATGTTGCTCTCTTCCCACGCAACTGTTGTCGTGGCAACCAATTTCCTTCCATTCTCTTTGTTTTCCTTAACGGAAATTTCTAATGTTGTTATTTTTTCCCCTTTCGTGAGATATTTGTGAACAATAATTATCCTGAGTACGACAAGGTGGCTTCACCAGAGCACTATAAGTACAGCTGAAGTAGACGAGTCCTCATCACTTGAGACAAGGTTAGGAACATAGAAAGCAGCAAGAAACAATTAAATTTATAGTTCTTTTAACGTTATAAATAAAGAAGCTTTTGATGAAATTATCTTTTTTAAGAAAGACAAGAGCTTTAAAACAAGGTTGTAAAAAAGTTAGAAAGTAAATTTTTAAAAAAAGAAACAACAACAACCTATTTTAATTTTTTTTAGTTCAATTATTCAATTGTAAGACAAATTTCCATACGGACAATAAAGATTATTATCATTATTATTATTATCGTAAGATCAAAATTGTTTTAATAGTATCAACACATTCTCTAAACATTTTGAGAGAGTACTTTTACTAAGAATGGAAATATTTCCTATTGCTTACTAAGCAAAATAATCACTATTTTCATTGGCAATCAAAAGCAAAACTATAATTGCTGCATTTAAAGAGATCATTATGATCAGGTGGCGAAATACTAACGGCGGTAAAAGTAGGCCTACACAAGCGACCGAGGGCCGATTGTTGGATGTCATGTGTGGTCAAAGTAAAGAACCAAGTACAAGAATAATTCTTGTACCGGATGTTGATGTTGCCAAGGTGAGAGAAGCGTAACTTTTTAATGTTGTATTATTAGATCATGAATAAGACAATTATTACCATTTACTACTAGTTCACACTTTTACTTCAACTTGTGAAAATGCAATATTGAACAAACTTTGCAGATTATATAGCAACAGTCATTATTTAAGATTTACTTAAACATTGATATATTCTAAGCCAGGTTTACAGTTCTTCCTATAAGCTTACAAACTCTTCATGGATTTTGGAGGAGTATTTCGAATTAGCTCTGATTTTTCTAGAATTTTGACAGTTTATGTAAATCTTTGGAAAAAAAATATATAATTGGCAACACAATGAAACTCTGGTTTGATCGCTATAATTTTTCAAACTATAATCATCTTAAAAATAATTTGGCTTATGTCGTTTTATTTTGAACATGGCTTTAACGGGAATTACCGCTTTCGACTCAAATGTTTCTTTGAATCCAGAAAAGAGTTGAATAAATAAATGGACGCACTTAAATATTTTGCGTACTGTCGTATGTAGAAATCATTAGAAGGAATAGCTTAATTGATTGTACAAAGCTCATTGGAAAGACTCCTTGCAATAGTGAAGCATTTACAAGAAAAAAAAAAGGAAAAATAATAGATCAACAACAGCTTCACAAATGACTATCGCGTAGTTGATTTTTAAAAAATTATGTTACATTTTTTTAATTCAAAAAACATATAAATGTTTAGGTGTGGAGTATTTGAAAACACTTTGTGCGTTTTAATTTTTATATTTTCCATATTTTAATCCAGTAATACACTCTTCAGGCCACACGTTTTCTTATGATTGCATTTTGTACAACTTTTTAGATACAGTGTTCTCTTTCATTCTCTCACTCTCTTTCTTTCTTTTTCTTCATAACGCTGTCTATCGCTACTGCTCTCTCACTCGTGCGCGCGCTCATTTGTTTTATTTGTATCCCCCCTCTCTCTCTCTCACTTTCCCTTTTATCACTCTCTCTCTCTCTCGCTTTCACATTCTTTCTATTTATATTGCTCTCTCTCCCTCTCTTTCTTTCTATTCTCTTTTTTTTTTCGTCTCTCTTTCGCTAACGTTCTTGTTTCGTCTTCTATTTATCTCGCTCATTTTTTTACTCTCTCATGCTTTTTTTTTCTTCCTCTTCACTCCCCCCCCCCCCCGGGGCCCTCTCAAATTCGCTCGGTTCATCTACTTATTTACCTACTACAAGTCTTATATATTTGGGAAATAGTTATTTAGCCAGAGGCGTAGCTAGGGTGGGATGGGAGAGGGGGATCAAAATGTGAAAATCCCCCTGGGCCCCCACTTGAGGGGAGTCCTCAAATGAATGTTCGAAATTTATTTTTACATTAAATAATAACTATTACTCCATTATCTCATGTCATGATGTCAAAATGCAGGGGCCCCTAAAGAGGTCAGGCCCCCGGGCCCCCAATACCCTAGCTACGCCACTTTATTTTGCAATACTAAACCATTTTTTTTAAATATATATATAGCCGATGTGAAATCGTGTTGGGGGAAAAAACATTGTAAGTCTATATATTTAGGCCTACCCAATGTTTTTTTTATATATATATTAATAATAACGATATAAAATGGCAGCTGCTTAAATTTAAGTAAAGATAATGAATCATATTTTTTTTTACAGGATGTTGATTTGTATACGTACTGCAATCGACCACTTAAAAGCTCCTATGTCTTTCTCTACATTCTAATGACAATACTAGCTTGTCTTCCTGGAGTCATCTCGGCAGAAACGTGTGCCAAAAAACTTGCCTTTCATACTTTCAGATACCGCAACTGTGTGCCCGTACGGCGCATCGCACCAGTCTGCATAGGAAGCTGTCGTAGCTACAGCATGACTAGTAGAAACAATCCTTTTGTGACGCAGGCTTCCTGCACCTGCTGCCAGGCGGTAGAGTTCATTACAGCAGGTCTATCTCTGAAATGCCCAGTGCTGAATGACGATCAGCGTCGATTTTATCAGGCGATGATTCGAGTGAAGTTGCCCAAGACATGTCTGTGTAGACCATGCACATTTGAAACACCGGTCGAATCGAATGGTGAGTACAATCTGGAGGAGGCAAGTGACGAGGCATCTTTAAAACTTCCTTTCATTTTGTCTCATGAAGATTCATCACCAAACCCAATGCCGTTACAGATCAATCCAAAAACGATACTTTCACAGATCACTGCAGACATGGTTTCGAAACAAGTACCAGTAGATGTGATCGAAGACGCGTCTTCTATAAAGCAACCACCAAAAATGGAAATGGCCAAAGAAGAGATCAACGGGAAAAAATCTTCAAAACAAGTGCCAAAGCAAACTACTGAAAGACCGTTTCCGAATTCTCTAAAAAAGCTATTAAGAAACAAAACTTACCCAAAACAACTACCTGTCACAGTTAATGAAAACGCATTCCATGGAATACAATCAAATGTTAACAGTGAAGGCGCGTCACAAGAAGCGGATTTGAAAATCCCGTCGCCTAGGTCACCGGCCAAATTAGGCAATATCACATTTACAAAGTCACTTCAATGTGTGGTCAATGAAGATGAGCCGCCAAGAAACACTGTGTCTGGTGGAATTACGTCTTTTAATTTATTACCATTACAGGTTGTCAATAAAAAGATGTCCCCAAAGTCTATTGTAGTTAGCGAGCAAACATCAACAAAAGTATTACCAGAAGTGGTCCTCGAAGACTCATTTCTAAAAGTACCCTTAGCAATGATCTTACGAGAGCCATCCTCACCAATATCATGACCTGAATTTAGTGATCGTGACCACTGGCTTGAACAACTTGAACGTAAAAGATCCCTTCCAAGCGTGACAAGAACAAAGGGAACTTCTCATTTCAATACAAGATCTTTACTTGCTTGGTGAATCTAGTTTGGTAGACTTTCTTTTTACAAAATTTTGTTTTATTTAGACACTTAGGCCTAAATATGTTAATTAGTTGTCCCTGTTCACTGAGTGTACGTTTAAAAAACAAAGTACTTCTGATAAGCCTTGTTAGTATTTAAATAGCTTACCATATTACTATGTTATTCAAGAAAATTAATAAACACAATTTAATAAAACAGACTTGACATTGAATTAGTTTCTTTTCCTTATAGAACACTTTAGAGAGGTAAATCTATAAAAATATTGCTGTCCATGCCAATAGATTTGACCTTTTTTTTTTTATTATAGTGAAGTTTCTCTGGTGTGAGTCATACTTAGTACTACAAATGTGTATTGAAAACGAGATGCTATTGTGCTGGAAATGTCTTCACAGTTCAGCTGCCATTGATAAGAAGGAACATGAAATATGTCTTGACAACTAGATTCGCTTCAATCTCACCTCCCCCTTTTTTTTTTAAAAAAAAAAACAAAAAATTATATTTCAATTCCCACGAACGTTTGTCCATACAACTGACCAACACGGTACAACTGACCAACACGGAGCTGAAAGAAAAAAAAAAAGTTGACTAAATAAAACAAAAAAACGATTGCAAAATTCCCCCCCCCCCCCCCCCCCCCCCTATTTTTGAATGTGCTGAATTAGGTTGTTGTAACTGTATTAGGGTTACTGTAGTCATTGTTATTCTGTCAGTGTGTCATTTGTCATGTGAGCCACATGTCACCAAATTATTTGTTGGGAACTAATTGGATTCAGCTGTGTAACGTTTATTATTAAGTTATTGGTAGTTAAAAGTTATGCCATTCATCACTGAGTACCGGCAAATATTTTTTTTTTTACAAAAAAAAGACACAGACGAACACTCTCTCTCTATATATGTATTAAAATGAGCATACAGTGTGCATTCTTAAGTTGTTCTTTTAACCAAAATAAATGTTTCTGATAAATAAAAAATAGCTTGTGCATACACCAGAAAACAAAAAGTAATAATACATTTAAAAATAAAACTTCATATTTAAAGGTTAACAAAAATGTGTAGTTTTCTTACATTCATTACTTAAGTTTTAAGACTGTTTCACAAATTTAATTTAGAAAACAAAAAGAGTTTACTTACAAAAGGCAAAACGTAGCTGTTGCAACTGGGGTTTTTTTTTGTATGGTGATATTGGACTTTCATTAGTGTTTAGATTTTTTTTTTTCAATCTTAATGTGAAAGATGGACAGACACAAAACTAATAGCTGCTTTTTTCCCTTTTGGTGGGATACTATTAAAACAAAAATGATACAAATCTACTATATAGTATACTTGATACTTTATTTGTAATGCAATCATTGATACAATGACATTTTTGTAAGATAAAGATCTTGATATCCTGTTTGTTATCTAGGTGGTCCAAAACGTTCCATTGTTTCAACCACCAGCTTTAAATGTTCAAAGAATGAATTGATACTGACTCTCAGCATTCTTGCTTCTTGTGCTTGAAAATGTCTGAAAAAAAACAACTGTTGTCACATTTGGACCATTTATTAAAGAAACCTTTTCCTAATAATGTTTTCTAGAAAAGAAAAGTTAATGCAAAAAAAAAAAAATTAGTACGATACCGGTACTTCAATTGGCTAAAAAATAACAACAATATTTTCTAAAATTATTTTAAAACAAACTAATATAATTAAATATAAAAAGAGGCCAAAGCATAATTCTTTAATTTTTTTCAAACATTGAAATTGAGATGATTTGATTGAGATCTAAAACATGCCAAACACATGTAGGCACTGTGAGGGTAAAACATGAACTAATAATAATAGAATAAAATTTTCCATATTAACAAAATGGGAGTCCATGAAACAGATTAAGCATGATGTCAAGTTTACAAGTCCCCCCAAAAAATTCTAATACCTTTGGAACATAGGACTCACAGACAAAAAAAAATATTTAAAATCAAATATTGTTTGTTACAATTAATAAAATAAACATTAACCATACACGTTCAAGACATTGTGACTGAATGTCATAGTTTTGCTGACACCTCCTCTTTTGGGTTCTTTATCTACAGAGAGGGAACCATAAGCTATTTCACCCTCATGATCTGAAGGAAATGGTATTTGTATATCTCTAATAGTAAAGTCAAGGAACAAAGAAGATACCAACAGAATCACTAGCTGTGCTAATATTATGTTAAATTTTGTAATAACATAAAAGCAGATAATTAGAAACCTAATGGTAGTCTTTTAGAAAAGGATACGCCGACAAGGGATTCATTTCATCAAATTACCTGTAAATATTTAAAAGTAAAATGAAACCAAAGTAAAAAAAAACAAAAAACAGTCTAACAGTAAATTATTAATTCCACAGAAACAATTCTCGATATACAGATAATGAAGGGTATGAAAGCTGTGTTGGTAATTGAAGGAGCCATACCAGACTGCTTCCCTCATTTTCTAACTTTGTACAGTTTACATATTGAAGGATACCTATCCACATTTTAATTTAAGTTAAAATCAAATGCACTAAAGTATACACTTTCTGACATATTTTAAAGATTTAAAAAATTTATTTAGCTTTTTTCGAAATGAAGAAATCTCCTTTCAATCAAAATATGTAAATAGTTAACTCACTCGAATAGTATGGGAGAGACTTTGCGATTGAATTCTATCATCATTACTTTCATTGAAAACAATAAACTTTCATGAAGATATGTGACATATCATAATATACATTTACAAACATGTCACTGAAAATATTTGTTTCAAAATATATAACCTATTTTTAGTTCACTTCACTGACAAAGAATTCAAAGGTAAGTTCATGTGTTAAAAGCAAAAATTGGAAAGAGTTATTTGATATGATTTGGTCAGGTACAAGAAATAACTTTGCAAAATTTCAGCTTGATCCATGATTGGGTGTGGGAGAAATAACATGTACAAACGTTTTACAAGACAAACAGAGTGCGTTGATAAAAGCTTTGTAAAAACGTATTCTTCACATAAAAATAAGTTTGAATACAAACACGCATACAAAACAATGATAAGTGTCATTATTTTTATGAAGACATAATGAAATGAATATAAATGTGTCAAAAAAACATTTAGTGCCTAAATGTCAGTTGTCAAAGGACCACAATACCAAAACTGCTGTGCTAAATCATCCCACTTTGGTAAGTTTTTTTTTCCCACATACAGAGCATAGCTAAGTGGCTAAGCTATTCTTAAAAAAATACTACTATAACATCTGGAGAGAGGGGTGGGAGATTAAGTAGGAGACCACCAAATATTAACCCCAGGTACAAGGTTAAGCATAAGTACAACTGATATGACCAATAGCCTTGTGTAACATTGTAGTGTGTTGGTTAGTAACATCAACCATTGAGAGAATCTTCTGATCTAACCAATGTGTGGCCTGGTGACATAAATGGGAAAATTTACAGAGATAAGGGGTGATTTGGGCAAAGTAAAAAAATAAATGCTGTTGATCTCACACCATGGAAATGGAACCTCCTTCACACTAATCCAAATTACCTGAAAACTGTGACTTAGTACAATGTGGAATCACAGAAGTAAGGTGAATAATGTAGACTAAAGAGAGAGAGGGGATGTCTGACCAATGGCATTGCATGACATCAGTCACAAACAGAGAAGGGAAAGTTAATTAGGAATTGTAATAAAGCTGGAAGTGAAAAAAGAAAATAATATATAATAGGAAGGACTAAAAAAAAGGATATCTACATACTACATACACTAAAAATAGTAACATATAGCATAACCAATCGATTTTAGGATTTAAAGTTATAGAAAAATAAGTTGTTATTGGTGAAAACAATGCTATGATGGACTTAGAAACAGAAAAATGTATTTCTTTTTCAAATATAGTAGCTCTGCTCTATGTAAAGATTTACTGAAAACATTTATTTTTATTTAAATGTAAAACAATAAAAGTAGGGAATTTAGTGTTTATTTAGCATAAAAGAAAATGTCCATAGATTGTTAATACCCCCAACATCTTTTCTGACATTTATTTCCTCATTACATATATATAATAATATATAATATGCATCTAAGGAAAAAAAAAAAAAAAATTTTCTTAATTTTATTGTCCCAAGAGTACAGATTTTCCTATTTTCATTTTTAGGTTATAAAAATAATTCAGACATTCTTAAAAATAAATACAAAGAGTGTACTAAAACATCCCTTTAGTTACAATGGACCTCATTCACCAATCGTAAATAAACACATTTAGGCACGTCATAATATTGATAAAAAAATGAAAAATATGTATCTTGTGACAGCCTTTATGGATTACGTAATTTGCATAGAAGATATAGAGAATCACTTGGCTAAATGTTGTTTCTTTACGATTGGTGAATTAGGTCCATTAGGATCTATTAAGCAAACAACGCCGTAACAACGGGTAGTAAATTTAGCTTATGTCGGCTTACCTTGGGTGAGCTTTCTGCTTTTTTTTTACAAATCTCATCCAGGCTCCAGGTGAGGCTGAAAGAGATACCTAAAAACCCTGTCTAGCACGTCAAATTAGGATGATCCTTCATCTAATATTTAATAAGGCCTCTGTCTAAGCACATTTTTATCTTACTCATTGATCTAAATAAATGTTATATACCAAGAGGGGCCTTTAATGGGAAGTTTTACCCAAAGAAAATAATAGATCTATATAAAACTATCAATGACTATCTGAAATGTCCAGTCAAGTCTATCAAACTTTGATCAAATATTCAATCATCAAATTATCACTCAATGATTTAAATGAATGATTCATCATGTTAAAATACTGTTATTAGTGTTGTATGTACTATTTTGTAGGCCTAACTTTGTTACTTTAGTAACTATAACTAGATCTATATACTGAAGTATATACCTATAGATCTATAAGTATAGTCTATAATATTATTATTTTACTATCAGACTATATTCTATAATCATACTATACTAACTATATTATAATGACTATAATTATGATATTATACTTTTAGTAATACTATACTATTATTGTATTAATAGTAAGTATTAGTATCATGTCATGTCAGTTATTTTATTATATAATTATATTAATTATAATATAAATTATAAATAATAATATGTTTAACTTGAACTAGATCTAAAATAAAAGTAACTAGATCTACTTCAAATTGAATCAATGAATCATGAATGTCTTGACTTGGACTTGAAGATCTGGGAAACACTGCTCTATAAGATAATTTTATTGATCCAATCAAATGGAAATTCAGTTTGACTATAATAATAATATAGATCTAGTAGATATATATTATTTTAGATATCTCGGTCTTGTTGAAGAATTAGAAAGTAGAAATGTAAGGTGTAGAGTTAAGCAGTTAAAAACTTGTAGTTTATTTAAAACAAAGCTTTTCAAAATTTTACTTTTACAATCTAAACTCTATACAAGATCTATATAGATCATATCATTCATAGAATTAAGCATCTTTTTTGCAACTAAACTAACCCTAAACTTTTGATTCCCTAGATCTATATAGATCTAGATCTGGTCTCAAGATTAACTAGATAGATATCAAGATATCTATATTACTGAAAATCTGGGATGACATACATTTTACTAGATCTATATCTATTATTAAAAAAGAATTGTACAAATAGGCAATCAAGTAGACTTCCGTAAATGTTGAACAACAGCTGTCTAGATCTCAATTAGTTTCGGTAATCAACGACTTTATTATAAAATAGACTCGTCTTAGACTAAGATTAGATCTGGATTCTCGATTATTTAAATTTTAGGTCTAAAATGATAATTTTAATTTACAGAAAAATTGTTCAGTGATCTTTATATCTTTTGTTAATCTACTATTATTAGACTTGACTTCACTTAGTCTTAGTCAACTTAGTGACTTAGTAGTCTTAGACTTAGTTAGTCTAGTCTTACACTATGACTAACTTACAGGTCTTACTGAGTTACTCTTACTAAGTTACTACTCTAACTCTTAGTAAGAGTCTTAGACTTAGGGTTAGTCTTATGTCTTAGATTCTAGTGTTAGACTTCACTTAGTTAGTCTTAGATGAATACCCCTCTGATGAATAATCTAGATCGCTGAGTTAGACTTCCGACGTCTTGGATCTAGATTCTAGATCTACGAAGATCTGATTTTTTAACTGTGAACATATAATAGTCTATTTACATAAGATTTTTACCAAATTATTAAATTTTTACTACCTTTAAAGGCTTTACTATTTTAACTGTGAATAGACCTTGCTTTTAATGATTTAACTGTATAGAAGTTAGCCCTTGTTATGCAAAGGGAGAGTGATCCTTAAAGGATTACGGGCATGGCCTAAATTGTGCCGATGTGCCTAAACTCAAACTCTAGATCTAGTCTAGTTACTATTCTGCTACTTTTGTCTTGTACTAGTTTAGTAGTTAGGTAGTAACTTGTAAGTGACACTTGTCTAGAAGTCTTACTTTTTATTACTTACTAGACTTTTACTTTACTAGAGTCTACTAGACTCTTCCTGTAACTAGAGCATTCAAACTACTACTATATTATTCTAGATATAGTAGATCTGTTCTAGTATGTAGTATTCATGTAGTTGATATAGAATCTACTACTTGTGCTAGGTTACACTAGGTAACTAGACTCTATAACTAGAGACTGCCTAGTTACTGCTAATCTAATCTTGTCTTAAGTCTAAGATGACTTAGATCCTAGATCAAACTTTAGAATTTTTTACTAATGAAGTTAAGACTAAGATCTAGACTAGTCTGGGCTACATATAAAATATCATTATATGTATAATTGATCTGGATTCTAGATCATAGTATAAAATACTACAGTCTAGAAAAAACTAGCAGTTTATTATTTATTAGTCAGATAGATCTAAGACATATTTTCACTGTCTGAGTCCCTTTTAGTAGGCTGGTAGGGAAGGTAGAGGATATATCTCTCTTAGTCTAAGCAAAGTGGCATTTAATGATTTATAATGCTCTTTACCAAGGAATTGAAGGAAAACAAACAGGACTGTCAGTCAAAGCCCTAATACCTAATGGAAAAGAAGCCTGTTGTATAATAATTAAATTTTAACCTTTTATCTTCTTTTAGCTAGTATGAGCTAGAGAGAGGACAGCAATTGCACATTGATACTAAGAGATATTGTGTTATGTGAAATGGGCATTTTGTTTTCAAAAATATGGAGCCTGTTTACAAATGAAGGTATCTCTTTTTTTCTTATTTATTTTTTAATAGTTTCATACTTCAAGTTAATTTCATCAACATGTGGGATAGTAAAAAAAATTTATAACTATATGTTTGTATTCATGTGAAGCATGCTATGTTATATATACTTGAAAAATAGTGACTATTGACACTATTGTTGTTTCAGTATAAGAAGGTTTTTTAGTGTTTTAAACAATCCCCACTCTATATTCTGAAATATGAATTTTTAAAAATATTTTGTTTCAGAACATAAAATTATTATAGTAGGACTTGATAATGCAGGAAAAACAACAATTTTATACCAATTGTAAGTAAAAAAAAATATTAAGACTTTTTATACTTATGTAATAGACAAAACATGGGTTAAATGCAAATTACTAAAAAGTAATCTTTCTTTACTTGTTGGCTACATATTGTACATTGATTTGCAGTAGTACACAGATAATTCCATTTTGGTATACATTTTCAGTCATTTTGTTGTCCTTCTACTATATAAATTGTGTTATTTAAAAAAAACTAGTTTTTACACTCATGTCGCGCATGCTTTGACCAGAATTTGAACAAATGTTTGTCTCCCTCTCTCCATTCCTGTTCACTATTCTTCCCTCATGGTACATTTTGATATTTCTCAACTGAGCTCTATACTGGAAAACATTCTTTGAATGAAAATACGTGGCCTTGCTTAATAATTTTAACTTATCTCATTGATATAACATATAATATTTATAAGTTATAAATCTACATGCCTCTAGTCTACCATTTATTTAAAAAAAAAACATTTTGTATGTTCAAAGAAAGAAAAACAAAAAGAGAAGATCCAAAGAGTTTATCATGAGCTAGTTTGATTATTTTAAATATTATTGTAACTTGATTAAGTTGTCAATAATATTGAAATAAACAAGCACACTTAAAATTCTTTTCGCATGCTAGCTTGATGAATGAAGTAGTTCATACATCTCCCACTATTGGAAGCAATGTTGAAGAAGTGGTCTGGAAAAATATTCACTTTCTTATGTGGGATATTGGAGGTCAGGAATCTTTGCGTGCTTCGTGGACCACATATTATACTAATTCAGAGGTACATTGGTCATCTGTAATATATATATATGTAACACAATGTAGAGAAATTTTCTAATGACTATTCCTATCTATATTCTATATTATATATTTTCATGTTTTCATGAATAGACTTAGATATAAAAAAAATTAATACGAAAACAAGATTAAAAACCACTCCTCACTATTTTTATTTGTTTAGAAAAAAATGAAAAAGAAAGGGAAAATTTTACTTAACACTAATTACAAAATTACTTGCTTATAACTGGATGTAAACAAAAATCTATTTCTATAGATCTATTTATGTTTATACCATAAATGATTACTGGCAATATTAATTTCTAAACTACATTTTAAGTTTTTATTTATTAAAACAATATTCTTTTTTTTTTTTTTTTTTGAATTCCAAAAGCTGATAGTATTTTAATTTTGTTCACAAGTTAATTTTTTATTTATTTTTCCTTTTAAAACAAAATTTCTATGGCTATAATTAAATAAAAAATATATTTTGTCTTTATTTAATTTTTGTATTTCAGTTTATTATAATGGTTATTGATAGTACAGATAGAGAGCGTTTATCTATAACAAAAGAAGAACTTTACAAGATGTTGGCCCATGAGGTAAAGTTTACTTAGTATATAATTGTCACGTACACTGTATCTATATTTAGCCGCCCAAGGTTACCAGCCAGAACTTGTTAGCTCGGGTAATTCCATCATGCGGCAGGGCTATGTGTCAGAATAAATGTGATTGGTTTTGAAATATTAATTATTGTACATTGAGCTGCATTTATTGGTTGGCATTGCAACGAGGGGATGTTAGACACGTGACAACGCGATACCCGGGGAAAGATTCTAGATTTTCAGTCAGGGTCGTGCGGAACGTGTTAAGATTCAGATGTATATTTTACATTATTGTGTAGATCATTTATTCAGCAGAATTATATTTATTCTGTTTTATTCAAGTACATTTAACCATTGTAATTATTTGTGAATAGCTTTTCCAAGTTTTGAATTAAAGCATTTGTTTTAGACGAAGAGAAGTTTCTTCATTGAATATAATAACATACTTAGATCGACTTAGCGATTGGCAACTTCTAGATGATCCTCTTATCAACTGACAACATTCTGAATGATCGTATTATCAACTAGATCTAGCTACTTCTATACGATCATCTTATTAAAAGACAATTTCAAGATCCTTGGCAATCACGATCATTGATAGTGCAATATAGTTCAAGTATAATCGTAACATCTGGCACCATCTTAGATTGCGACATTAGCACCATTGATGATTGTGACAATAATATTTGATGAAAGTTTTATATAAATAATTAATATTTTAATAATTTGGACTTGCATCCACATCTTTTGTTTGACTTTAGGATCTGCGTAAAGCCGCTGTCTTAATTTATGCCAACAAGCAGGATATTAAAGGATGCATGTCCCCGGCTGAAATTTCACAACAGCTGAATCTAACTGCAGTCAAGGATCATGTCTGGCACATACAGGCATGCTGTGGACTCACAGGAGAAGGGTAAGCTAGTTATCTGATAGTTTGACTGTCTTCACTAGGAGTAGTACCCAATATGACTCAACATGAGGAATTTTATGTTTCAGCATTCATCTTTGTTTCAAAGACATTACAGTTACAAAAATTGTCCACAAACAAACATGATAGGCATGATTTTCTCTACAATTCCCATTTTCTTCATCAGAAGTTTAAGTTTTAAAATTCACATTTTCTAGCTTAGCCAGATATGAGGTAAAATCTAATGCCAAAACTTTTCAAAGTAAATAAAATATTCAGTTTTTATTCTATAGTTTCTTTTTTAGTGAAGAATTCAATAGAACATGTTGAATTTCTGTTCAAGATGTTAACCAATCACCATTTTTTTTTATCTTATAAATCATCATATTTCTGCTATGGCTGTACAGCTAGTTTCTTAGATGAAAAACTAACAAGCTTTTTAAGGAGAATAATAGGAAGTTAAGAGGATGAGATTGTACTCAATAATAATAAATTTATATATATATATATATCTTCTAAGCAATCTAGTGCTCTTTTTACTGTCAAATTTAATGAAAGTAGCTTCTGTATTGACATTATTTGAATTGTTTGACTAAACAGTACAATTTTAGTAATGAATAGAACATTTCTATAATTCTACTTAATGGACTGTATACACAATCAATATATAATAGGCGAGTAAGTAATTAGACTTCTAAATACTTTAATTAAATACTGAGAGACAAAGTTAAGCCATGTGCCATGACAGTCACTTTTTTGGAAAGATTCTCATTTGTAAAGAATATATAATTCTGATTAAACTGTTATCTATTTAGCCTCCATTTTTGTAATCTTCACTATGACACATAGTCTAATCTTAATTTGTATGTTCTTTTCTTTGAAGATTGTATCAAGGATTAGAATGGATTACTTCCCATATACATCGACGATGACACTTATTTTGTAAATATGTTTTAGTTTGATACTAAGAAATGTTGGCGGCCTGGAAGTTTATGACTAGCACACACATCTTTAGTAGTGTATGGTTTCATATATATTATTGTATTATTGGCAAGTTTTTGCCTTGCCTCTATATTCATTTAATTTAAGCTCATTTGTCACTACTGTTCTTGTATATCTGGTCATATTATCAACACAGTTTGATGAGAGTGTGCTGAGTATCTTCTATTAAACACTATTAATTAGTCTTCCAAAAAGAGAGGGAAAAAAGCATGTTTTTAGCATTCTCTTACTAGTTGAACTAGCAGGTGACCCTATCGAGGTATATGTGATAGATATTTAAGATATTTTGGATCCTTTGTCCATGTGAGAAAATACTGTTAAGAGAGTTCTTTTAATTATGTTTTGATACAAAGATTTTTAGTTTTAGATTGTTACCTAGGAACAAAGAAAATGATGGCAACTCATGTTAGACATTTGTCACAACTCCTGTGCTATGCATGTGCAATTTTTTCTTATGATGCACAGTGCTCAGTATAAACAAAATTATTTTCAAGTTAAAAAGATTAGCACATTTTTTTGTATACAGGGACATCAAAAGAATAAATTCCTATCATCATTATTATTTACAGTTGTCATATTGTTGTTTTTGTTATGTTTTTTGTTTTAATTAATTGAGAAAAAGGAAGATTAGTAAACTTAACTTAGTAGCTGTATAATACTTCCATCACTTGTGCTGTTCATATAAAAAAAAACAACAACTGTATATCTTGTATAAATAAAACTACTCAGAACAATAATAACAAAGAGTATTAGGATGAAAGATATCTTCTTTGTTACTATTTCTTCATTAAATTGAAATGCCAATGTCTCAGAAATGTTTTTTGGTGTTTATTTGGATTGCCTTGTTGTAAATGCTGCCAGTGAGTAAACAAATTGTGTTAATGGAAACAAATTCATTGTATCTTATAAGATTTAGTAATGGAAAAGTCACAGTCTGTATGTTAGCTTCTACAGAATTCCATTTTAAATCTGCCCCATAGATGGTAAGGTCTGAAAGGGATACTTTACTTTTTCATAATGTTGAGAAAAACAAAATGTCCTTTTTATAGATGTTTTGTTTTTTTTTTAAATATTTATTTTCTAAAATATATTGAAACATAGATTGTTGTCTTATTAATATTCAGCTGTTAAAAAAGATTTTTTTACCTCAGCTAGTATAATTAATTTGCAGCCTGGTTGCAAAGATTGATAAAGATTTTGAGAAGTATCATTGTAATCTTGTATTTGTAGATTGTTTGTGAATTATATTGCATTGTATTTTATATATATTAAAAACCTAATGTTATCAAAATTGTGTTATTTGCTCTGTATGTTATAGAATTATAAGCATGTTTAGGCTTTATTTTTTTTTTTACCTGAGCTGATTACTCTCTACTTACTCTTGTGAATTTTGCTTGTGAAAAGCGGAAGTCTAATGGTACTTCTATATTGATAGATAAAGTTAATATTTTTTTATATATTATGTTTACTTGTTGTAATGACCTGGACATGTGCTCTTGGCCAATAATTAGTAATTGTGTTTAAAACACATAATTAAAATTACAAGTATTATTTAACCAAATGTCATTAAAATGAGCACAATTGAATCTTTTAAAGCAATTGAAGATTCATTTCCAATGTCTATTGATTGATTTTCATAAGGGCCTTGACTCAGTTGGCCCAAATTCAACTTCCATTGCATTAGTTCTGAGAGAGAATTTTTCTCATATAATGAAAAAAAATACAATGAACTAAATGTTTTATTGAACATTGTGACCTTTACCGTACAATTATTTGTATTGTTATTTCTTACTCTTATAGGCCAGTTATTGTTTTCTTCATTAAGTTTACTTTGATAACTTTAAATGCTTTTTTCACTTTGCATTGCTTTGATATTTTTGTGTCCAGTGTTTCTCCTCAATCTATAATCATGTGGACAGTCATCCCCTGTCAATGGTCGTTTTTATTTATTTTATATTACATTATTGGGAGGGGGTAATTAATTTGAAGGCAAATTTTCATGTTACTTTATAACTTCAACCAGGAACATTGGGCCACTTATTTATAAGCGGGCAATAACATAGTTTTCTGTTAAAATAAAGGTAAAATATTGACTAAGAATATGATGGAGAAAGATTGGGTTAGAGTTACACTGAAAACTGTTGCTTGGTGTTCTTATGTATATTTGCTTGTATGTTAGTTTAGATGTCACATTGCTCCACACAAGTGTGTGATTGACATTGACTGTGGGTGTATGTATGAAAAACTTAACATGGGAGATGGGTTCATGGTTTAGATAGGCATTTGTTCAGTTTTCAGTCATTGATCCGGACCTAGAACTTTTTTTTTAAAGTAAACAATCATCCCAAATGTATGCTTAACATGGTTGGCCACACTTATATTAATGTTTCATTTAATGGTGCCTTCACTAATTCTGTCAAGGTTTTTTTTTTAAATACTTCTTTAGAATCTTCACACTGTTTACCTACAGAAACAGTATGTGTGTGAATGTACACATGATGATCCAATGGAAATGATTGAGGTTAAACCAAAGGTTTTTAAAATAAAATAGTCATTCAGTTGAAATGCTTTTAATATTTACTTTCACTTTGAAAGGAGTTACTGATATTTAAAAAAAAAAAAAAAACTATTTTCATTTTTGTTGTTGTTATTGCTGCTTATCAAGTGTTTTATGCTCATCTAAACTGGAAGCTTATGACATTTCAGATGCACATTTAGGATTATATCATTATTTATTTTTTTTTGTCACTACAGGCACAAATTCTGTTTGTTCAAAATGAAGATAGAATGATGAATTATTTTTTGGTATGTGTAAATATGTATTTGTAGTTAATATCTGATGAAAAACTTTAAATTCTTACATGTTGTCAACTTGCAATCCTAGATATTTTGTACAAGCCAGCAGTAAAGTATAGTATTTGACATTAAAAACTAGTTTTTTTGCAAGCTGTTGCAATGACATTTAATTGTGCTTACACTTTCAATGAAAAAACAAACTACAACTTGTGTTAGTCATCTGATCAAGTAATTAAATGAGAACAAATTCACTTTGAAATGGAAATACAATTTGTTTCAATGATTTGTGTTTTGTTTGTTAGGCTGATTAGTTTGTGTATCTCATCAAATTAAATCGTAATAAATTTAAGGTGCCATCAATTTTCTACTAATTTGGACTTCTGAACAAAAGCAATTGATGACCCACTAAGATAAAATTATATAGTTAGTGTCATATTAACTATTAAAAACTTAGTAAAACGGTGATGCTCAACCTTATTCACCCCAAGGGTCAATTTAAATTTCCGACATTTAGGGGTCACTTCAGCTAAATATATTTTTTTTTTAAAAAGGGGGAATGAAATATACCTGTACCTGAGAATATTTTTGTAAGAAACCCCAGTATAGATTTAGTATTAACATTAATTTATGAGATGTTAGATGTTTCTAAGTTTATTAACAATCAACTTTTGAATATCTGGCTGAATATATGAGATGCCAACTCGGTTCAGACAATGTCAAGAGCATGACCAGCCCAAGACAGCTGCATAAATGTCCAAAAATTAACTATAGCTATCAACTCATGTCGCTGAAAACATTAACATGTTTTTTTTTTACAAGAAGAAAAAACTGAAAATAAAAACCAAAGAATGAACTTAAAAGCCATCTCATCTGTCCCTTGACTTTCATCGTAGGGTTGCTGTGATAGTTTGTGTAACCAGTAAACCAAACCCTCCACTTTTCCTGGTCAGCAGCTGTTCTTAGCAGAATATCAAGAGAGTTGCCAATCCATTCTTTTATATTATTCAGCAAGCTTTTCTTTGGACAACCCTTTCTTCATGGTCCCTTCACTGTACTCTTCCAGATTTTCCAGAGTTTGCTAATGGCACCGGATGACAAGCTTAAACAGATTTTTATCTCTTTTATTGATCCTCCATCTCTTGTTGTGCATGAGTCAACTTCTAATGTTTGGCCATTTAACTGTATGCAACATCTCGAACTATTTCCACCACAAACTAGTACTTTGCTCTTTTCGGCACTGATTTCCATGCCAACTGCTCTATCTGCACCATTTAGTTTTGAAGTAAGATCTTGTACCTTGTCTAAGTTTTCTTCAATGAAGTCTAGATAATCTGCAAACTTGAGATTGGAAATAGGCCACCCATTTATGGTCAAGCTAGGAGTAAATCCTTTCAATCCAGAGTTTCCATCATAATATGCTCCAGAAATAAGTTAAAAGAGCTGGAGAGAGAATGTATCCTTGCCACACTCTTATAGATGTCCTAAAACTTTCTCCAATTTGTTTGTTCAGAATTACTGAGCTATTCTCATTTTGATGTAAGGCTTTGATAACATCAATAATGTTTTTATCTATGGAACTCCCTCATCACTTGCTATATGCCAAACCTGGTTGAAAGAAGTCCATGAAGGTGTGTACTAGTTTCTCTTGGTATTGAAGGCATTTTTTATTCCACAATCTGATGTAAAATATTTGTTCAACATTTCTTCTACTGTCTCTGAAGCCTGTTCTTTGGAAAGAACTTCCTCAGCTTTTCTCTTAGTATGTTGAGAATTATTCTTAGCATTATCTTGCTTCTATATTTTTGGCACTGTCTCAAGTTTCCTTTCTTGTGCAGTGGAATAATTAATGATTGTGTCCATTCTTTTGGCCATGTTTTTTCATCCCAAATTATCTGGCAGATTGTCTTAAAACATTTAATTATATGTAGGTAAAGAAATTTTTGAATTTCTCTTTTGTGTGATTTTCTACTCATTTGTGCTGACATTTATTTGTGCCAGAAATACATATGGCCCACTGGTCATATATTGGGCATCCCTGTAGTAAACATATAAGGTGAATATTTTATTATGAAATTTAAAAAAAAAATTATGATCAACATCTCTAAATACTAATACAATATAAATATACAATGAAAGAAACAGGAAGCATAAAAAAATGTTTTTACTAAGGGCAGTTATATTCTTAATATTTATACTCTTGAGAGGAATGACTCTGTACTTTGGTGTCTCTTCATTCTACATAAAACATAATTATAAGGAAGAAAACTTCCATAGAGATGTGGCATGTAATTATTGTGTAGGTCAACATTTTTAATGAATAAAAACAAAAGCTACAAAATGAATGCATTTAGATTTATTTGTTTAAGCTAACTAGAAATTTGAAAATACATATAATACAAGCGTAACAAATATGACTTTTTTTCATATAAAAAAATTTTACAAAGTCATATCAAACAAATAATAGTCTTTTTAACATTTTAAAAACGCTGACCAGTAGATTGGCCATGGTTTAAAATGGATTCATAAATTAAAAAAAAAATGTTTACAAGTACTTTAAGTAAAGTAAATAGCATTGAAACTTCTCAGTTAATATTTCTTTACAGACTGTATGAAGGAAATAAAAAAATCAATGCAATTATTTTAATCAACAAAACATGAAATATTCAAGATAACTATCGACATGTTTCTCAAATAATAAAAACAATTCAACAATAAAAGTTTAACTAGAAAGCAAAATTAAATGTATAATAAGGTGTTATGGCATACACCTTAAGCTGAATTACTAGCATTTGGTCGTAAAAGTCCAGCTATGTCTGCCTTTGTGTTATGAGCCAATATGGGTTGTCCATAAAATGGTGGATTTTCTTGGTATGCCTGATTGTGATATCTGTGTATTGCAGCAGATTCACGTTTTCTAGCTGCCATTCTTCTGAAAAACAAAAAAAATACCTACAACAAACAGTTAAAGTAAAAAAAACAATACAATATCTAGATGTCTAATGGTTGAGAGATACATGCTTACAAATGATAACTCTGGAACCTCAACTTCCTAACTGCATTCCAGGGAGGACCACATCTATTAAATTTTAGAGCGAGGAATGGTAGCAGAAGTCATAGAAAATAAAATGTTTTAAACAATACTTGTACTTTTTTATTTTCTAATCTACAAGCACATTTTTGTTCACATTTAATGCTTCAGAAAACTTTAAAAATCTTTGTCTCTCCATTAGGAGACATTTATACATTTCAAAAACATGCATAGTAACCAATAAAGCTTCAGACTTTTAAAAGTTACTTGCTTATATAATAATAATTTTTATTGTCCATTAGGAAATTTGTCACAACATTTGCATTATTTCATCAATCAACCTACAAGAGAGAGAAACCTAGCAAAGTATTTAAAATGTGAGTGGTCTGAGTAGGCAAAGCAGCTAAATGGAAAATATGGCAAAGCATGCACTTTTATCCCACAATTTATCTTTTAAAAAATGGAAACATATGCACTTTATCCCACAATTTACCTTTTAACATATATAAACAGGGCTCCAACCAAGATAATTAAAAGCACCACTAATGTCACACCAGCAGCTATAAGAGCTGTAGCCACCACAGAAGTTTCATTGTCTTTCTTGCTAACTGTCTCCTCCTTGCAGCCTGCCACATCTGAAAGGTATGGTGCTATACAATACAGTGTGCATAAACAAAGTACAACTAACAGTCTAAATCAGGGGTGGGCAAATTACGGTCGCGGGCCACATGCGGCCCACCGAAGTGTTTTATGCTGCCCGCCGACACCTACAGAAATCAGTTGTGCTCACAGTATATAAAAATGCAAATATTAAAAATATTATGTAAAGAAACTATTGAAACTGTCTCATTATAAAAAGTTTTAAGTAAACGAAGATTATGCTAATTGGCTATACATCAATACACTCAATTTAAGACATAATCTCTCTGTGTTGGGTAGGCTTGGAACAAGATGGCAAGTGTAACTACTGATGGAGCTAGATCTTTGGGGTTTTTTTGTTTTTGTTTTTGTTTTTTAATTTTAATAAAATATATCCCAACCATGAACTCTAAACAGGAAAGTTTGCACAAAGCTGCAAAAAATCAACATTGTTCTGGCACACATGACAACAATCAAGCTTATTAGAGCTAGAGGTGTTAACCACAGGTAGTTCCAATTTAAGAAGAAAGTGATCCAATGTATTCGCTAGCTTAACCAAGGGCAAGGCAAATGAGAAGAATATAATATCTCAAGGAAGAAATAGTTATGTTACTTGAAGTGTCGACATTGACTGTGACTTTGTCAGCAATATTTCTAATGGAAAGTGGAAGACAGATTTCCTAATTTTTATAATTGCTATTGCAATTGGTTGTTTACATATGAAATGTAAATGCATGTTAAATCTTTTCAAACAAGGCTTTCCCATTTCTACAGGCAAGCAAAAGAAAATAGTTTTTGTCATTTTCCTTTGCTGAAAGGTGAAACTATTTCTAGTGAAATGATTTAAAGTACATTACGCCAATCAAGTTGGACTTATAACCCGTAACTGTTATCTCCAGTGTTGTTTTAGCCGCTTTGCAACAGCACCAGAGTTTCCTCTCTGGGGCGCATTCCTGGGCCTTGGATAAAGGGGTCATGTGTGGCCCATGCATCATGATCCCTCTCTCGACCTTGCTGATGTGATCCAAAGGAACGCATCGCATTACATTTGGCACCAACTCAGTTGCAGAAGCTGCCAGAGGGAATTTCATAGCTGATACTCCTAACGCCTAAGGGGTTAAAAGTACAACACTTAAAATTCCTTAATTGTGCAATTTATAAAAGCAAATTTTAAGACGTCAAGAGCCAGTCTTCATTACCATCAGCTCACCCTTTATCGCAAAAGCTGATTCAGCTCCAGAGGACATAACTCCAAGCAAAGAGTCTCATGGATGCCAGAAGCTGCATTTCCACACTTAAAGAAACCTTGCTGCTGTTCAGACTATTTGGGTACACATACATCTGTTCTTCTTCTTCTTCGTTCTCATTTTACATGCTGCAGGTTTCAGATCAGTAATCCTATATCTGAGATGAACCACGCAGTGGTTTCCAGATCAGGCAGTTCTCCGAATAGTCTTTGGAGAGTCTTGTTCGGGTCTCTTGATTTAGTATGCATCATTGAAGGACATGGTCAGCATTCTCTGGTGATGCTCCACAAGGGCAAGTTTCGCTCGTCCCGACATTTAACTCCCGGAACATATATTGTCTCATCCAGTGAACAAGCATTATATTTTGGGTGGGGGGAAACTAAACAAGTATAATTACTGGTCAAGTTGACTGACTGTAATTTGACAGCAGTCACAGGGGTAACAACTAGTAAGATAGTTTCACAGTTCCGGAATATTATGCACATGTGTAAAAAGTATAATACTGCACATTAAGTACAACTGTATATTTGTGATATAAAAAGACAACAGTGATTAAAAAAATCATAAAATTTGTTTCAAAAATTGATAACTCCTGTTGAAATTTTTCAATGTGGATTGTGAATATAATACTGTGTAAATATGAATTAAAAGACATTCTACACAGTTAGCTAGGTATCTTTCTATAATATATATATATATATATATACATATATATATATACATAGATATAAATGCAGCCCGCCATTCCAAAACTTTTCTTAATGCGGCCCTCGACATGAAAAGGTTGCCCACCCCTGGTCTAAATAATAGTAATGTTTTAAAGACTTGTCAACTAGTGGTGGAATGGACTTCTGAGTGAAGCAGTATAAAACCATGAGAGAACAAATCTAATTCAGAACATATTCTAGAATGCTGTGATAAACAAAACTTTGGTACATAAATTTACCATTTCTAAAAATGATGTTCAATATAAATAAAGCAATTTAATATTTGTGTGAGAAATTAAAACAATTTTAATAGAAAATATGAATAATGATATAATAACATAAATTTTTTTTCAGCATACTTTGCTAGCAATACAAAAACTGTGAAGCAATATACCTTTGTAAATTGACCATTTGTTTGGATTACTTAGGTCACAGTATTCACATTCATTGTAAACAGATTGTTCTCCTTCTCCTATACATTTGGTGCCAATGAAACAAACATTTGTCTGTGGAAAACAAAGTTAATATCTCAATTTAAAAAAAAAATTAATTTAAATAAATAAAAAATACTGTAGCTTTGAATATGTTGGAATGAAGATAGCTTTGCACGAGCTAATCCACAATTCTTGTATTAATTTGTTCAATTTAGGAGATAATGTTGTGTTGTACAAAAAATTTGTTAAGTTCCTTTAGAAAAATTAAATCATTTTAGCTTTACTCTAAGTAACTACCTTTTACATTCCATTAGATGCTTCCATAAAGGGATTAAGGGACAATACAAAATTCTAAACCAAATAGAGATGCTATACGAAGATCCTAGATATCATATACAAAGACTGCATCACAAATGAAGAGACAGTAACAGGATCACAACAGCAATCAGGCCATACGATGACTTGCTAACCACTGTCAAAAAACGCAAACTAAAACTTTATGACCATTTCACAAGATTGTCAGGGCTTGCAAAGACCTTCCTACAGGGAACATTACCACAAAAAAGAAGAAGAAGAAGACAAAAAGCAATAGGAAGACAATATAAAAGAATGGACGAACTTGTCATTGGTAGAGTTTCTATCTATGAAAAATTTTAGAGAGAAATGGAGAAAGATGGTTGACAGATCATGTGTGGTGCCTTAACATTTCATCAGACTAAGGGATAGGTGAAGGTAGTGAAACCAGATTGTGAGCTGCTGCTATGTTTGCATGTTCTTGAGAACATTTACTGCCTTCAGTTAAAAAAATGAAACATGTTTGTGTTATCCGTTTTTACATTTGTTTAGTTAGCAGAAGACTGAAAAACAAAAAAAGTATTGATAAATCGTCGCACTTTTATGAAGTGTGCTCATTATCTTTCTCCTTCGCGCCTTTCCTTAAAAGACCAGTGGAACAAACTGAATGAATAAAGGACACATTCGTCTTTAAGTTGCCATGGATCTTCTCACTCAATTGAAAATAATTTTTTAAAAGTGTGTCATATGGTAAAAAAAATAGTGAAAATTAAGTCATAATTTTTCCAAGTTTAAAATTTGTATGGGTCCTTAATGGTCACATTAAATTCAAGTCCTTTTTAAGTCTATTGTGATTGTTTTCTTAATCCTCTGAGTCATGATTTTGAGATTTTACCATCACGAAGGAGATACTGTTTAGAAAAACAAAAGACACAAAATTTCCTTTGATTCCCTGGCAATAAAATCATTAAATACAATTCAATTACCTGATATATATAAACATTTCACATGTAACTTACCAGTCTTACCAGAGACTTTTACTTACCAAAGAATTTTACTTAAATTGTTTGCTGTAGCTATTTATATTGGCTTAAATTAGCTAAGCACTAAGTGCATGTTTGCAGCAGCATTAAATTTTTATTTTTAAATGCATTGAACAACAGGATGCTAGCATGTAAAAAAGTTAAGTTTCCCTTTCAGACCTTGTAAAGATCATCTGTTTTTTATGGCTTATGGATAATAAGGATGTCATGTGGCTAGCACAATGACCAACTACCTTTATTTTACCCAAATAACACCAGGTACCCATTCGAGCTGGGCGGACTTAGAGGTGCCCTATAGATACCAAAATTAAAAATTCCAGTCTAAAGGATTCAAACCAGGACCCCTTTGCCACTCATCCACCATACCTCCATAACTGCCACAAATTATAACTTTATTTTACAAAATGGGTCTAACCTATTCTTAAAAGGTATTATTTAAAGAAATAGTGCTAATTAATGAAGAATTTCTTTTATCTTTTATATAAACACAAGAATAAAAAGAGTGATTAAAGCTCTAGAATATAAAAACGCTGATGCACATGAAGTATACTCACATTCTTCTTGCAAGTTAATTTATTGCATGAATAGCACATTGGGTCAAATGCAAGGAAGTTTTGATAATGTGGATCTGGTCTCCTACCGTCATTGCTTACAGATATTTGCAGCAATCTTTTAATTGCACTCTTGGTACCTAGATTGCAACGTACAAGATCTTTGCTGAGTAAGTTAGCACTTACAACTGATGTCAGTGTTGCACCTTCAACAGACTGAAATAGTTCATAACAGAAATATCAGCACAAATAATACCCTGTTTCTATATAACAATTAGGATACATTTGTTCATGACTAAGATTGTCATTCTGAGTGTTCTTAGATTTGCCAATCATAATGTTTATCTTAAGTGGACTGCACTGAATATATTAAATTATTGTAAAAGAAAACTTACTTCTTTAACATGGCATGAAAGTAAAGCTGAACTGATGAACCCACTGCCAGTTAGATAAACAGCAGAGCAATCTGTTGAGTCAGATATTTCACATATATGCAGATTGTCTTCAAACACTTCAAGTACTGGTGGCACAAGTTGATCCATTGTCATGTTACAGTCTACTCCAAAGTAACCAGTGTTACAGATACATTGACCTAAAATTAGATAAATAAATTTGTATTTTTTCATCATATTTTAAACAAACCTTAGAAAAGTCTTCTGGGTGATTAATTACAGAAGAATTCAACCAAAGAGTTTGTCAAGCTCAAAGTTAATAATTTGAGGTACAGATAAAAAAAAATCAACAGAAAAATTGGTTGGATAAGGTTATGGTATAAAGCTGTCTATTATTTGATGTGCACAAGCAGATTAACAACATGAATGGAGAGCCTTAATTTAGATGCACATAATGCAAATTGAGGGTCTAATGAAGATGATAATGATAGCAATAAGTTAACTTCAGAATAGTTAAATCTATATATATATATAATTCTCCTGGTAGCCCAACTGTCATAGTCTCTGTTGACATAGCCTATTATATGTTCACCTCAGGTCATTAGGGTGAAAGACACGTGAATCCTCTGAGATGGAAAGAGGAAGTAAGAATGACTAAATGGACTTCTAGTCAGTAGTACCTTTAGGTCCTTTGTGGACAGTAGTAAGAACCTTAAGTAAGTTGAGTGAATTAGTTACCTAGAGTTGTTTATGGGACTTGAGACAGTACACATATTTTGATAGTTATTTTCTGTACTTAGAGCTGGATACTTATTATTGAAGTTTATTGTTACCTGCTGTGATGCAGACGTGATTTCATAGTAAAGTTATATATGTACCTATTCCTGATGACTTAGTATATAGGATATGTTTGATACCGCTGTTATGCAGACGTAATTATATTTCTATGCATTGGATCATTTTTGGAACTACTATGAAGTACAGCATATTGTTTTATTGAATAAATGTTATGTCTTGTCTGCCGAAACTCAGACTCACTTAATCTATACCATTTATGTTTGTCACATGTCAAGTGTGACTCCAGAAAGCATGAACCCAGCATTCTACAGCATTTGCGACACATTGATAGTGATACACATTTCTACACCTTAGTGATCAGTCCCATGTGTAATTTTAATACTCAAAATCTGGTGCAGACAATTCCCTGTTAGATTAGCCTTTGCCATGCCAATTAATAAAGCATAAGGCCAAAAGTTTGAAAAGATATGCCTGTATCTTCCAAAACCTGTTTTCAGTCATGGACAATTGTATGTTGCTCTCCATGTCGCAGTTATCTAGGTAGTTGCATAATAAATATGTTCACATTTTGATAGCGCGGCTTTCATCTATAAGTGATGTTGTCATTTGCATTTGTTTTATTTGTGTGCAGTAGGTGATTGAGCTCCCCTTGGTGATTCGTCATAATTTTTTTATGACGTAAATTGTCTTAGCACGTTTGGTGCATTCACACCATGTTGTTAGACAGAAGCAGGCTATATTCTGTTCAGCTCTTGAATTTCTCCTTGTGTCCAATATTGGATCATTGTCCTTGGTAGATATTCTTAAAGGATTATCTTGACCCCTGTTTAGGGTGAGTTTATTTCATATTGTAAAGTTAATTTTAGTATGTATTTGATTGTATTCATATTTTGTATTTAGATTAGAGGATTAGAAGAATCTGTTCTTTATCTTTCTATAGAGTCTCAGGTTTCAGGGGTATTGTATCCATTGTATTCATATTTTGTATTTAGATTAGAGGATTAGAAAAATCTGTTCTTTATCTTTCTATAGGGTCTCAGGTTTCAGGGGTGAAATCACAAGTCTCAGTTTTAGGTTACAGGACTGAGGTTTTCATCTCAGTTTGTCTGTCTGATGTTTCAAGTTTGATTTACGAGTCTGAGGTTCCAGATTGCGGGTTGCTATATACAGACCTAGTGGTACTATGTGAATTTGTGAATTTTGATGCTATTATGAGCTTTTGAGTATTGATCGTCGGCAGACAGTATCTTGGCTGGAAGATAGATCTACTTGTATTGCCAGTTGTTGTCTTGAAATATTGTTGTGAACAATATTACTGAACCTTATAAGTTAAGATGGATTATTCTTGTTTTTTTTTAAAATACTAATTAAGTATGAATGGGAATCTTACTACAAGTATTGAATTTTTCACACCATATTATATGTAATTATATTTCTTTATTATTATCATTGATCATATATCATTTACATTATACAAATAACATTAGATTAAATCATCATACACATCGTTTACTATTTTATGAAAAATTGGGTGTGTATGGTGTGACTGTCGGGCTGAACTTGGGCCTAAAATATTACAAGTTAAAGTAATTATAACACATACACCTATTATAATTCAAATTATGGTTTTAATACCTAGGCACATTAATAGTACTTAGTAATTAATAATAAGTAATTAAGTCCTGACACTCCAGAGTTCCTTCTTTTCATTCACTCACAGTCGTTTGCCCAAACCCACTCCCTTTGGACTCAGGAAGTGTTCACCCATCACTAAATAGCGGCGTATGATACGCTGTGGGTCGACAAATAAAAATTTATTTACGCTTGTTGTGCAATTTTATACGCCATGCAAAGAAATATTTGGAAAAGTGTCAGCAGGTAGACAAATTGTGAATGTATAAAAATGTAAACCTTATGAAACAAATTTACATGCAAAAAAATAGATTTCTGACCTTTGTTACAAGTTCCATGGTTATTACAATCATAAGGCAAGCAAGTCAAGTTTAAGAATGTCAAGGCCAGATCATTAGACTGTTTTTGGTTCTGATACTCTGGATTATGATTCAGTTCAATGATACACAGCTGAGAGGCAGCCTGACGGGCAGCATCTACCCATTCTGTTCCACCTGACACCTGAAAACAGTTTAAAAGTATGGTAACAATAGAACACTGATTTAATTTTTTAAAAAAATCAGTGTAATTTGAAAAGCATTGAGAACCAACCAAAAACCCTTAGCTCACCCTAATATCATCAACACAAATAGCTACTGAGTCATCAAAGCTCATAGATTTCAGAGTTGCATCAATAGCTGAGATAGCATCTTTACAAGCCTGCAGTGGTTTGTTGAATAAGTTATCTAAGCAGTATAAAGTAGCATTCTCCAAAGTCCAGCCAGAAGATGTTGGCCATCCAGCTGTCTGCAGTAAATAGTGAATTTACATTATAGAATTAATGAACTTTAATATGTGAAACATCACCATAATAAATGGATAGTGTTTATGTAAGTAATATTGTTATATAAATGACATGAAGCTATATTGTGTATAAATAGTGTGTATTACTTGAGTAGAGTTTGTAGCTGTGGTCTCTTTGGGTATTTCAGCTTCAGCTTGTCTCTTTCTTCTCTTACTTCCACCACTGCTTTGAACTTGGCTCTGCATTTCAAGAACTTGACTAGTTTGGTCTTCACCTGATAAAAGAAACATACTTAAGTATAGATTTCATATATTTATATATTATCTTACATAAAAAGAACTAACTTAAAGAACATAGAATTTGGTGACTGTAGTTTGCTTTAGAATAATATTGAAGAGAATGGTTTTCAACCTCAAAACTCTTTGTAGAAGGATTTTAAACTCATTGAAGAGAGTGGTTTATAACTTTAAAAAAAAGCCCTATGGAAGAGGGGATTTTAAACTCAAAAACCCCCATTGGCTTGGCTATGCTCATAGAATTTTTGTTGTGTAATTTGCTTTTTTTTATACTGAGGAGGTATTTTTTAGCATCAAACCCCGCTGAAGGGGAGGGGGTTAAACTCAAAAGCTCATAGCATTTTGAGTGTAATTTGCTTTTTTTATATTGAAGAGTTGGTTTTTAGCTGGAAACCCAGCTGGAGGGGGGTTTTAAACACAAAATCCCTCTTGGCTAAGCGCATTCAATCTGGTGACTGATAAATAGATAGTATTTTAGTGAAGAGCCGGTTTTATTGTTAATTTCTTAAAGGGTTTTAAAATCAAAATCTTCCTTATTTATGCTCTTGGAATTTGGGGATTGTCATTTGCATTATTATTTTTTGCTTTGTATTATAGAAAAAGGGGATTTAGTAGGGGGGGTTTAAACTCAAAACCCTCCTTGGCTTGACTACGTTTATAAAAGTTTTAGTGTGTAATTTGTTGTTTTTTTATATTGAAGATGTATTTTTTGGCTTTAAACCCTGCTGAAGGGGGTTTAAACGTATATTAAAACCACTTTGACTACACTCATAGAATTTTGAGTAATTTGCTTTTTTTTAATTGAAGAGGTATTTTTTGGCTTCAAACTGCTGAAGGGGTTTTAAACTCAGAATCCCTTTGTTACCCTCATAGAATTTTGAGTGAATGGTTTGCTTTTTTTTTTTAATGAAGAGGTATTTTTTAGCTTCAAACCACATTAGAGGGGGTTTTAAACACAAAACCTCTCATGACTACACTCAAAGAATCTGGTGACTAATGAATGAAGTCATATTGAAGAGGGGGTTTTAAAATCAAAATCTTTCTTAGCTATTCTCTTGGAATTGGGGATTGTCATTTGCATTATTTTGTTTTGTTTTATAGAAGAGGTAGATTTATCTGCAAAACCCCCTGGTAGGGGGGTTAAACTCAAAACCCCATTGGCTGAGCTGGGGCAAATGATGGCTTAGTATTAAAATTTCAACTATAATAAACAAAATAAACAAAATCAATGCAAAAAAATCAGTCACTAAATTTCCCCTCTTCCCCTGGCTACGCTATGCCCATGATAGACAATACCAGTATGAAGATTTGTAGTTCAATAAAATATCTGTAACATAAAATAATTTAAGGAAATTTACTTAATCTGAAGATATTAGTTTGACAAAAGATGTAATATGATGGTAGACTCACTTGTTTTTAATTTAAGGGAAAGTACAACATACCTTGAATGAAACTACAAGTCTCTATATGACCATATGTGGAACACAAGTTATTTTCCCAGCCATAGCAGTAATAATGTTCTTTTGTGTAGGACATATCAACATCTGGTCCATAAACACTGGATAGGTTGGAGGAATTGGAGCTATGTACATAAAAAACATATAACAATTAAAATCACACATGACATATTATAATTCATTATATATCTTCTTATCTTATATAATACAGATATTACTTCAAAAAAGAAGATGATTACGTCCTACACGTCATGCATTCAGTCATGCATATTAACAAATGACCTAAATTCTGCCAAGTCACTGATTTTCCTGGCCAGCTCAGGCAGCCCATTCCATGCTTTAATAGCACTAGAGAAGAAGGAGCATTAGTACAAATTTGTCCTAGCATATGGAACCAGGAATGTGCCTTTATCTTTGTGTCTTTCAGAGTATTTTATTAAATTTTGTTTTTGTGTTTGAAAATTATGGTTCAGTGTTTTATGTATAATTGTAAAAGTTGATTGGGAATCCATAATGGCAGTCTGGTTTAAAATTATTTGTAAAAAAATAAGAATGTACATTTAAATGACTCTATTCTTTATAAATGATAAGAAATGAAAAACTGAATTTATTATCCATGTTTATAATAAATGATTATATTCTGACTGTAATGAGCGTTTCCAATTCTTTGCTCTGTATTATTAAAGACGAAAAAATCTTAAATGGTATAAGATATGTTGTAACAACATTTCAAAACCAATTCTACAAAGCATATTACACATAAAAGAAAGCAAAAAAGAAATAAGAAATAATAGGTTGTGGGCATTAAGGATTGGGTTGGCATATCCTTTACAGATTTACCAAGAATAAAATTGTATTAAGAGAGATGGGAAAATCTTTGAAAATAAAAAGTATTGTTTCAATGTTACAAGATAAAGAAGATGAATTTTAAGTTGCTTCTAAAAAACACTAACTTATAAATCAAAAATATGTATTAAATTTTAAATTTATCAATGCAAAGAAGAAGCCTTAATCCATTACATACATGAACCATGCTTCGTTGTACAATGTTGGACTCATAACATTAAACTGATTGTCAGTATCCATCACTTTGTACAGACTAGAGTTTGGCATTCTTAAATCGTTGTAGCCATTACCATCACCATCTCCACACTGACCTAAACATTGACATCAAACTTTACAAATCAAATATCAAGGATTTCACTCAATAAGATAGTTTTATTACATGTATTGTATTATAAGTTTCTATACAGATAAAAAAGCATGTCAACTCTACGTAGTATTCTGAAGTAAAATTTGTTTTTCTTTCTATATCTGACACAGATTGTATTTGCATTTTGGTACATAAGTAGTGTGAAAGACATTGCACGTACCTTGAGAATAGCCAAAGTAATTCCTTGATCCCATAATAATGACATTCATGAAAGTATCTTGATTGGTTATTTTCACCATCGCACCAGTATCCAAGAGAACCACCTGGAGATGATATATATATGTATATATATATATCAATGAAATTTAATAATTGTTAACAGTTTCAAACAATACAAATTTAAAAAAATAAAGCTTATATTGGGCTTAATTGTATCAATTAGTTTGGATCAGTCATGTAATTAAATTAGTAATAGATTTAGACTAACAATAATAAATCTGTGTGATTAGAAATATTTTTACCAATTGTTTTTGTTTAGTCCAATTTCATGCTTTAGCTTTCTCAAAGCTCTATGATCTTATTACTTGTCTGGACAAGTTGGGTAAAAGGAAGGGGAGAAAGAAGGGGTATAAGGGTGAATATTACAGTAATCACTTTTTAAATGCATCATAAATAAAAAAGTTGTTTGATTTGAATTGGAACTCAAAAGCTCAAGCCTCCTTAAGCAAATGCACTAACCACTGCGCCAGCAAAGTGCTTACAAAAATAGGTTTAATAGTTATCTAATGTTAGTTTCAAACAACTTAATTCTGTAAACAAAGTATAAATGGGACTAATTTAACATATATAACCACATCAGCCAAGTACAATTTCTTTCCCTTGTTTGATACCAAACAAAATAATTATTCGTTAAAGTCAAGTCAATGAAATAATTGGTTAATTTTTTATTTTTTTTTTCTTGTTTTGTCAGGTACAAGAAATAATTGAGCAAAATTTCAACTTGATCCAAGATTGAGTGTGGGAGAAATAATGAGCATAAATGTTTTACCAGACAGAAAGAGTTGATATAAGCTTTGTAAAAACTATTTACATCTATAACAGATTGTGATTATTACTCCATCTTAAATGTTCACATTTAAAACTTTAAAAAAAAACAAGCTCTTACAACATATGTATTTTGATCTTTATTTTGAAATAAACGTAATCTTTGCTTGTCTGTACTCATTCCTGGAGGTGTTTCATAGGTTATAAATGGTGCAAACCTACATTTGGATAGGGTCAATGTACTGAGCCCTACTTTTATTTCCATACCACAAGTGCATGAACCATATTTAGCACACTGACGAAACTCAGCAATAACCTGTCAATATGAGTTAAGTAAAATGTTACTTTAAGAGTAAAACACAAAATCATATCAATCGACTTTTATATCAAGGGAGGCTATAACAATGTACAAAAACAGAAGCTAAGCAAATAAGCATATAATGAGAAATTTTCAAGAACTGAATGCACTTTCAAACTTTTGGCATGTAGCAGGCAACTTTTTTCAAAGTCCTCAAAACCAACAGTGTCAAGTACAATTTCAATTTCACTAGAAATCTGATGTCTAAATCTCAAGTATGAAGAAAACGATACGGTTCAGACTTTTTATGTCTCTTGTATCTCCTTCCTGAACTATATGTTTAATAAAAAGTATTTGAATGTATTGACTTTCTTAAATGGTTGATCCTTAAGCTTCAATTGTTATAGCACATGTCACAAAAGCACTAAATTTTAAGTCTTAACTATTGTAAGCAAAATCTTAAAACTGAATTATAAGCTCCAAATCATCTGCAAATCTAAGTTGGAATCCTATTTAATTTTTTTTTTTAATAAAATTATTCTGCCTTTTTAATAAAAAAATAGTTTTCTCTCTCAGTTCATTACTAGACATGTTTAACATTGCTTTTGCAATGGAATATTACGCAGTGAGATTATTTTTTTGTTGTTGTTTTCTCTATAATCATCACAAAGGCTAATAGTGTATCTAAAGTAATTATGTGTAAATGTGTATGTAGGTAGAGCATTATAATAATTTTTTAAAGAAAAAAAAACAATAATGTATGATCCTTCAGGAATTAATTTGTACTGTACTTACAGTTACTGGAAATAGTGGGTGTCTGTATAAGATGTATTTTCCTTCTTCCATGTTATTGTATTTACTGTAGATATAAAATACCAAGATGGTACATTTTGAGTGAAGTGACTTTATTTAAATGTGTCAACTAAAAAACAAAAACAATCAGTGACAGATCTTACAAGTTATCAAATGTCTGAACATGAGGATCATTGATGACTGTACACAAAGATATTTTCACATCTCTGTCGTCAACTTCAACCTGTAATAAGAGCAACAAAATTTCTATAGTGAAAAAACAAATAAGCATAAGATAACAGACACCTATAAGGCAACACATATTCTGCAAGCCTTAAAGAAAATATTTCAGGATATCAAAATATCAAACTACCTCCAAAACTAATTTAAAAGGCTGAGAAAAAGGATTAGTCTCAATAAACCCATATATGTGACATCTATTATACACTGCAACTGGGTTTGCATACTGCACTTAGCATGATGCCAAAGTTGACAAAGCTGCCTACATTGTGTTGCTTTGTATTTGCACACAACTGTGTATCTTATGAAACAAATAAAAGCTGATGCCAGTAGACTGTACTTAGATCTATATATATTTGTTAGAATTAACCTTTTTTTTACTCTAAAAAAATGACACAATAAAACTTTATGTTCACTAATGTTTCTGTATTTTTAAGTCTTCCAATCACAAACAAGCTATGTGTATGTAGGTTGTTCTAATTATTCTAACTATTGTAATTGGTAAGTTGTTTTTAACATGAGACAAATCATAAGGCACTCATTACAATAAAAGATTTTAGTGAAAAAAGTTGGAACTATGTTTGTTATTTGTTAATTCTCCACCATTAAATGACAAACCCTTGCAGTGATGTTTAGATCAAATAAAATAATTAGGTAAACTACTTACTCTGAAAGTTGCAAGTTTAAAAGAAGCTGTCTTTATTTCTTGAAGAGTTCCGTTCTCAACTCTAAATGGTATCAATATGAAAATGGTGTCAATTGAAACTGGTCCATCTTTGATATAATCTTGACGAGCATAGATGTTGAAAATTATTTCATTGCTCTCATTAGCCAGAACTTTAGGATTCCTCTCAGTGTAGATTTGAGGTATGGGCTCATCGGTTTGGGATCCTTCTAAACACCTAGAGAAACATAGAAACATAGTGTTACATCTATCAATACACTAGATGTATGAAATCTGAAGTAACAATTTCATTACATTTTAACATTGAACTCAAAAAAAATATATATATATTTATTTTTTTAATTCTGCCTTTCATCATCTTGTTTTAGTTCAATCTTTACTTGTAAAAATAATAACCTTGTAAAAACAGAAATTTTTTTTCTTTTTTTTTTGTGTAACATTTTTATTTTGAACTTAACGGTCTCAATAATAAAAATGAAAGATTCTTCTATTGATTTAGTTGGACCGAATAATGAGTCAGCTTGATATGTTTGCAAAATTACATTTTTAGTGAAGATTATTAAAAATGTTTCGTAAAATGTTTTACATGTGTCTAATGTTCCTTCACAGATAATCTACATCTTAGCCCAAACATCTTATGCCAGGGGAGGCAGCTGGTAGAGTATTAACCCAAGACCACCTAGACAACCGAACAACAGTCCAGCATGCACACAACCAGGCAGCCATCCAATCTGATTGCATTGTGATAGATTATAATGCTGGTTTCAAAATCAGGTTATGTTGGGATTTTCGCCCATTTACACTATATTATGAAGCTTTAGTGTAGTTAAAGTAAAGTGTTTAGTATCAAGGAAATAAATTTGTTAGGCAGTCATCACAGAAGTGAAAACAAATTACTCAGAAATATTTAAATATTTACCTGGGTAGCGCACTGCTGTTTACAGCTTGAGCTGTCATTAGGACTTTGAAATTACGGCTTCCAGCCACCCACTTCCACTTGAAAGTTGTATAGAGTCCAGATTCAGAGATAAAATTCTTTGAGTTCTGTTGGCCAGCATTCTGAAAGATTCACAGATTTTTTTGTTTTAATGAGTTAGTTTAGGTGTTTAAAAAAGAGAGATACAGCTTAAAGAGTACAATAAAATACAGTCAGATTTTTTAAGTATATAACAAAGGAAAAAATAATTGTTATAAATAACAATGTTAACAATGTTATAAATAAATGCAATAAATACCACTAAAACAACTGTGTCATTGCAAAGACTTTGTGAGATCCATTCAGATTTAAAGGTACAGTTAGCAGGCAGATTTTTGGTGATACATAGAGCTGCTTGATTGTCACTGTAGTTAGAGCAAAAAAATACACCATCCTAGTTTCATTCTATATAGTTATCATTGCTCTCAGGAGCGTTGCAATACACAGAAATGGTATCATGAAAAGAATGAGTAGGAGAGAGGAAGCCATATCTTTCTTATTAGGAAAAAAAAAAGTTTTTCTAAACTGTATTTTTATTTACTAGATGTTCAAGTAAAAGAGATTATAGTTTTGTTGTTCACTCAAATAATAAAACATTGGAGACTTACAAACAAGAGGAACTTGAAAAACCTTTAATACATTCTTGGATCTTTGCTTCAGCATCAGAACAGCTGACTGACTCACTAACACATCTCTGCTGGAATGCAGTAGCTGCAGAGATAATGAAAATGTTCATCTAGCTAACAGGTTTTGAAATATATTTCATTTTGGCATGTAAGGGGTCGTTCGTAAATGACATCACGCAAAAAATGACCTTTTTTTGCCCCCCCCCCTTTCCCGCCCTTGTCACAAAGTATCACAAATTCTCAGACCCTCCCCCCCCCTTCTCTGCGTCATGTCATAAAATAAAAAAAATATTTATTTCAAATTATTTATTTCTCATCAATTTTTTCCCAAAGAGGTTTCATGTGCTCATCGATAGTATACACAGGAAAATTTTCTTCTTCTGCTTGAGGAGCTGACTCAAAAATTAAATTGCCTTCAATGAGATCTTCATCTCTCCATTCCACACTCTCCTCGCCTGCGTTTCCCAAAATTACAAGGACTTCATTTTCTTTTTTTTTAACAATTCTTTTGGCTTTCTGTGCTCGTGTTTTTTTGGATGGTGGGATGAACTTTTTTGTGATTTTTTTAAAAGAGTTAATGATGCAGAGTAGAGTCCATACTCTCAAATTTTGTTCTGAAGTTGACCGGAAAGTGTTGGGCAGAATAGATTGTAGGGGATTGCCTTTTGAGATAAATGAAGACATTGGAACAAACTTGTGTACTTAAATTTGGATTCGCTGGATTTTTTGACGTTGATTTCAGGGTTGTAGCTCAAAATTGTAGGAGGAGGCAGGATGCGATCAGGGACAAAATTCCAAGAATTTTCGCCGTGGTGAACTACAGCATTTCTTGTCCAAACATTTTGATATTTGCAGCATATATTGTGATGAACGTACATGGGTGGCAATCCAATTTTGGTCTTTTGTAATGATCAAGCTTTTATCTATTTCAGAATCATTGCTTTTGATAAATTCTAAATGGACTCCAAATCCATCAATGACTGTATTGGAAAATACCTTAGCCAAGACTTCTCCAGCATGCTCGAAGTTTTTTTGTTCAAGTTCCTGATCTAGTCTTTCCTGCTCCATCTTAGTGCTGTCCAAAATAAAATGAATTTAACTTTTTCTCCATTTGATGTTGTTTTCAGGTTAGAGATTTGAATTTTCAAAAAACACGTTGACGTCATTTTTTTTCCGGAAATTTAAGATTAGTATTTTTGAGAAGAACAACGTGAAATTCTCAGTCGGCAGTGCCAACATGATGTTTTCAGTTGAACTCCTCAAACAAGACTGAAATATCTCTATATTTTCAATGCTTTTTATTTGAGAATAAAACTACCTCATGTTGAAATGAGTGCCTAAAAAATGTCATTTTTCGAAGATTTTTAAAGATTAAAAAAATATTTTATTTGTTTTTTTTTTCTTCTGAATTTTAAATTTGTAATGTCACAAAATCGCTACCCCCCCCCCTCCCCTTGTCACAAAGTGTCATATTTTCTCAAACCTTCCCTCCCCCCAGAGCGTGACTTCCTTTATGAACGACCCCTAAGCTTACTTTGAAAATATGTTGAAACTTTTTTGTATAAATTAAATAAAATGACAACAGAACACTCAGACAAATTAAGATCCTTCATCTTGTGTTACCTTTAAATTTACATTTAATGACTTACAATTCTGAATTATCTCATACAGCCCGGTGTAGCAGTTTGTCAACTTCAGCTCCTGGATTATATCCAAACTTTTTCTGAAATGACAATAATTATAGGCTACGTCACCACATACAATATTAGATTTGCTAAGAACAACGTATTGGTAAAAGATACAATTATTTCTTTAACACTGATTTCTCATAACTGAGTTTCAATTATCTTACGCGCAAAATGATGTGCTATGAAGATCTTCAGTAAACAGTAACTGTGTAATTAGAACAGACAATTTTTGCATAGGCAGTTTCTTGGTACAGCTCAATGTATTGGGTTCTGCAGAAAAAAAATATTTTTGTTTTAATTCTTTTTTTCAATCTCAATGGCTATCAATCAGTTTTGAGAAACCAACATAATTTTCTGTTTAAGTGCATAAAATTTATTTATTTTTTGATAGGGAGAGGATATATCTTCAGCATTATATTTGTTATCATAGCTCTACTACTACAGTGGATGAGACCTGATATTTGAAAAGCTGATTTAAAATATCTCAAAATCTACTCTGGCCATAAGGGTGTCATAGCAGACTGGTGAAGTGCTTGGCTTCCAAATTTTGGAGAAAATTGGGGTTTTTAGGATGCCACTGAATCCAACCAACTCTTAATAGTACTTGACGAGTTGGAGAAAGTAAAGGCAGTTGGTCATTGTGCTGGCCACATGACACCCTTGTTAACCATCAGCCATAGAAACATATGACCTTTAGATTGCAAGGTCTGAAAAGGGTACTTTTTTGTTATACTCTAGCTAGAACAAACATAGCAATCATTGAGTACTACAACAACTCATTGACACAGAAAGGTAGAATGTTAAAAGTTCTAATTGAATAGAAAGAGGAACAAAAAAAGTCAGATCCGTAACCCTCTAGACAGTTACTGGTTTAATTAATCTTCAAATCTTCTAAAAAAAAATAATACAGAGAAAAAGTTATTTCACCTGTACAGTAAGAAGCATTTATGAGTCTGTAAACTTCCCTCAGCAGTTGTCTACCCAAAGCAACCAATGCAGAGTTGTTTGGATTCAAGAATCTTGTAGAGATACATTGATACTGTGAGTACAATATTTGACAAGACTCATTTTTCTGTTTTTCAATATAAATGTCATTCCCCACTGACATGAAAGAATAAAGGCATCCATCATAGCTATTGTTATCACAAGACAAGTCTGTTGGAAAGCCAGCCGCTTGAAGCTGTAGAATATATTTTTAAATGTTAAAATAATGTAAACAACAATTATCCATGAAAAAAAAAAGCACTTTTAGGAATGATACTGGAACTTATAGGAGTTAAGGAATGTGTACTGATAATTATTGAAATAAGAAAATGTTTAAGTACTGGTAGAAGATTGTAAAAATGCTCTAAAAGTTTTAATAAATCCTGAGTATTATGAGTATTTTGATTTACCTTTTTAGCTATCACTGTTACAGCCTGATGTTTCTGTGCACGATTGCAATTGACTGTATTTTTAGCCACACAATCATCAGCCTCTTTCTTTAATCTATTTTAAAAAGAATAAAAGTTACTAGTACCTATAACTCTGGTGAGGCTAGAGAAAAGTTTAAATTATAAAGATTTTAAAAATATTTTGTTAAGCTTAGACTCCAATTGTGTACACTACTCACTCGCAGACAGTCTTAGCTCTGTTGATGAGTCCATTCTCCAACTCCACTTCACAGCCAGCAGTAACAACACTGCAGATCTCCTGTTTGGTGCACAGGTCATCTGAAAGCCAAGGACACTGGGTGTCAGCAGCCTGCCTGAATTCATCCAAGGACTCTCTTATGGCTTTGACATCTGAGCTTTCTGAATCACAAGAAGTAGTGTTGGTAGCCACACACACCATCACAGACTGAATGGCACTGAGAATAGAAAATACAAATGTGTGTAATCAATATAGTTAAATGCATAGGTCATAAAGAAGATTCTTTGAAATAAGTTGTTAGATAATAAAAAAGAAACAAGACAGCAAAAATTAACTTACAGGCACTGTTGTCGCCAAATCAGTGAATCACCAGTGAGAATAGTATTGCTGTTCCAGCGAGCTATACAACGGAAGGCATTGCCAAAGTAGCACACACGGTTTCTCTCTGGTATTTGTGGACAGATCAGTGATGGTGTCTCAATGTCTTTACATATAGATTCAACTTTAGTATATAAGACCTAAAGTAATGAATGCAGAATTTGTTTTTATATCCAATGTATTTAACAATCAATTTATTTATTACCGTATTTTTCGCCGTATAAGACGCACTTTTTCTTCTCCAAAACTGGGGGGGAAAAGTTGGTGCGTCTTATACAGCAAATACACATTTTACATGCATTAAAACTGCCCCCAACTTTGTGTGGCGCTTACTCGCAGTCCTTTCCTTATGCAGTGTGTGCTGCGGGCTGGATTTGGGGCACGTACTGCGGGCTGTGGTGACTTCTGTGACCCTCAACAAAAATGATAATCTATGAGGCCAGACGTATTGCTGTGGAGAAAGGCATTCGGAATTTCACCGGATCACCATCGTGGTGCTATAGATTTATGAAGAGATCTGGCCTTTCTATGCGCACCAAAACCAGAATTGCACAAAAAATGCCTAAGGAATACGAATCAAAGATTCTTTCTTTTCACACGTTTGTTATTGATGCGAGGAAGAAGAATAACTTTGAAATTAGCCAGATCGGGAACATGGATGAAGTCCCGCTAACGTTTGATGTGCCATCTAACAGAACCATAGATAACAAAGGAGCAAAAACCATAACCGTAAAAACCTCAGGGCATGAGAAAACCCACTACACGGTTGTGCTGTCCTGCTGTGCCGATGGTACCAAAGTGCCTCCGATGTTGATTTTTAAAAGGAAAACGTTCCCAAAAGAAACAATCCCACGGGGAGTCGTCGTGCATGTTCACTATAAAGGGTGGATGGACAAAAATTTTTGTTACTTTTACTGTTTACTGACTTTACTGACTGTTAATGAGAGTAAAGATTGTTCTTAATATGTTACATGGTTGACATAAAATTGTTCTTAAACTGCTGTTTACTTTATACAGTTGATATAAAATATTTTAGTACAGTATTTGGTTCAGAATCTTTTTTTTCTAGATTTTCCTCCTTTAAAATTGGGTGCGTCTTATATGCCGGAGCGTCTTATACGGTGAAAAATACGGTAACTAATAATTAAAAAATTTTTTTCAAACTAATGCAGTCATCCTTTTTTTATATCTCTAATTCACTGAACTGAAATACATGAAACAACTTTCTAAATCAATAAGCCACTTCTGATTTTACTCATACACATCAGAGGCAAAAACATTATATGAAATTTGAAGTCTGATGGTTATGACATTGTTAAAAACCTCCATATTGTGTCTGGTGCAGATAAGTCTAAATGGATATACCGCTCAAATAACAAAATAACACAGGCAAAAGGCCAACAATATAAAGGTAGTCAATGCTGATGAACGATGTCGAACAAGAAGTTTATACATAATAAAGGGAACCATTGATTATTGTATTATTTAAATATCTACTTCAGAAATTAAAGCCGACCTTATTATAAAGCAGTCAAAAGTCTTCTATTTGCTTTTCACTACAATTCTAAATCTTGTTTTTACTAGTCTTGTCAGTCTCTAAGCAAAGCTTTCCCTTTTTATTAAATAACTTTTTTCACCAATTCCAAATTGTGCCATAACAATATGCTCAGAGAATACAACTAAATATGTTGTATGAATCTATCACAGGAAGGCTAAAAAAATACATGAATACATACATAAAAATCTTAAGAAAAACACTATTAGCAAGTGATGGACCAATCTGTTAGCTACATGAAAGCCTGCAAGATTAATTGGAACTTGTCAACATTCTAATTTAATCAATCCAGAATCTATTGAAGTCTTATGGAAGCTTTTCAGTGATATTAGTCTACAGTTTTATTTTATAAGCACATGAGTAATAATACTATCTAGTTAATTTGATTCATAGAGCAAGAAATTGTTTATATAATGAAATTTAGTATTTGACATACACATTTTGAAGCTGGTCAATGTAATGTCATATAAGAATAAAATAAGTGATAAGTATTTTTAGAAGAATGAATTCTGACCATGAAATCCTGTTTGGCTGATACTGTCTCAGCCTCAGCACATGTAAACAAATATGAATCAAGTCGTTCCTTGTATCGAAGTCTTGCTCTGTTAAAAAAAAATGAAAAAAACTTAAATAGTTTTGTTATAAATTTATATTTAAAACAAACACAATTCTAAATAATAATCTAAGTAATGCTTTTTAAAAAATTGACACCTTACACTAACTAAAATTTAGCATCTTTACTTACTCGCAAAGAGAATCCTTGTCATTGGTGCGATCAAAACTGGCCATGGCAGCAGCAAGCTTATTGACTAGTTCACTTGCCTCAGAAACAATACACAGTTTTGGTGGGTCACAAATCTCAAGGTTTTCAATCCAAACATCTACTAGTGTATTAACTCCTAAAAATACACTTTTATCAGCACCACATTTGCTTAGAGCTTGCTCAATACATAATGATACAGTACTTTGACTGTAAGAGCTGAAAGATTTTTAAAAATGGATTGATTTTTTAATTTATAAATAGTATAAATAGTAGTATTTTATTGAGTCATGTATTATTAAAATACAATAGGTGCCAGTACTCAGTGATGGATTGCCTAACTTTTAACTACTAATAAATTAAAAATAAACATTAAAATACAAGAAAATTAATGTTTTCCCCACACTGAAAAAGGTGTTTGTAAGCTGTACTAGTGTGTAGAGTCACAAAAAAAGCACTGGGTTATACTTAATTATTTTCATTTTTTTCAGTTAGCAGAGTAGCCATGAGTTTGAATCCTAAAAGTTTCCAAAATTTTATGGCATTTTTGAGAGATCTATGTAATGATACTCTGCACAATAAGGAGAAAGGTAAAAATAATGATAATTCTTTTTAAAATTAACCTTAAAAATGTTCCAATTCAAAGCCCACTACAGAGACCTTAACTAGATCTTAAAGAAGAATTTAATAATGTTAAAGTTAACTATACTAAATGATTTTCAAAAGAGAAAAATATTAAGTTTACAGAAAATATAAGTTAAAAAAAAAACATACTCGCAGAGTTCATTTCTTTCATCCCAATTAAGCAGCTTGACAGTTGTAACTCTGAGAATCTGTTTAGTGAGACAAGCTCTTGCTTGAGAATAGTAGCAGGTGTCTGTATCTATAAAGATATAAAAAGTAGTCAAAACTTAGTGTAACAAAAACTATTAAATACAAGACAGTCATGACGAGACATCTAAAAAAACAAATTGAGTTTCAAAGTTTATTTTGAGACTTAAATAAAGGTTATCACTTAAAAATACATTTTTTTAGATAGACGAAACAAAATTATTTTTTTTAAACATACCTATAAACTGTTGATCTGAGGAGGAAAATGAGCAAGCAATTTAGACAAGTGAAATATATATATATATATATATATATATATATGTATAAAAATTATAAATATTTCAATGCTATTTGTTTTAAATTTATGAAATAAGAAGATATAATGGAATGCTTTTCTATTTTTTTTTATTTTGTATGGTTATGTAGAGAAACTCCAAGTCATATATTTTATAAATATTTACTTACCTGTAGTACTGTTATATGTCAGGGAAACATCTGTTTTAAAAGAACAAGAATGAAAGTAATTAGAAGAAAATGTTCATATAAATTATCTGTATAAAACATCTTCTTCTTTCTTCTTCTTCGTTCTCATTGTTATGTTGGAGCGTTCAGATGACTAGACCAATACATGAGATGAACTGCGCAGTGGTTTCCAAATCAGGGAGCTCTCCATATAGTTTTCTTTCTATTGGGGTGTTTTGGGGCCAGTGTCTTATATTGGCCTCTTGGTAAAAGGAGCAGTTTTGGAGGACGTGGTCGGCATTCTCTGGTGATACTCCACATGGGCAGATTTCACTAGTTCCAATTTTGAGCTTCCAGTACATGTGTTTATAAAACATCTAAACAGCTATAATGTGAATATAGAGTTCAATGTATCATTCTACTGGATTATATTTCGATATGCCTATAATGTACTGATATATATTGAAATAAGTCAAAACAATCTACCGGCTTATTGAGATAAGATCTACAAGATACTGGCAAACAGTAATATACAATTAAATATAGTATTTGCTCAACAGAAATAAAATTAACATTAATTTAATTTTAGTTTCTATAATTAATTGCTGGATATTTTTTGGAAGAATTAATTTTATTTATTAGTTGTTGCTTTTAAAAAGAACATCTTAGCTAAGTGGTAGGGAAAGTAATGTGACATATTACCATAAATGACTGTATGATTCAGTTGCACATTTAAGTCAAGAAGCATGGTTATGATGGGGCTTATATTTTCCTTTGACTGCAAGCAATTGATAAACTGAAAAACACAAAAATGAGTAAGAATTCTTTCACTGTTTGAAATAAAATGTTTCTGTAAATTTAATACATTTTGAATTTATTTAAAAGGCTGTTTGTTTATTCCTCTCAAACTTACCCTAGACACAAAATAAGAAAACATTTGATCTTTGGTTCTATATTTAGTAACTAGTGCAACATTGACATCCTTGACCAAAGTCACTAGACAGGAAGAGTTGTAAAACTGTGGGACAGTTACATCACTGTTCAAGTTACACTTCTGATACAGCCTTTCATAGTAGACTGATAAATGTTTGCGCACAATGAAAGTTCCCCAAGATTCTGAGCACTGTTTGTTGGCAGCCAATAGTGTGTTAACACATGTCACAGCTTTCTGTAAAGACCTGGGGCAGAAGAGATGGACATTGATGTTGTAGAAGATGAGAAAGAAACATGATTATTTATGTGTAGGAAAATGTTACATGTGTGAGTGCTGTATGGTGTGGAATACAAATATTTATGATATTTCTTTTCGTAAAGCTAGAAAATAAAATAACATTAATCAGATCAATCAATGTAATTTATCATTCAATTGTAATATAAGATTGAGATAGTTGAGCATTCAGTCCATCACAATGATTGTTATCATTGTTGACTGTGTTTTGTTTTCTCAATGATTACTACTATCCAAATCCAATTATAAATAGCCTCATCTGCTTTCTGTATGAAGAGTGAACTAGTTTGCCCACTACTTTAAATTCTCACTCATTCATACATAATCTCCTAGGTTATGGTCTGCGGAATTTTGCTTGTAATCTAGAGCAAGAAAAAGTGATTTAATTGCCAAGTATTGGAAAAATAAAGGATTTTCTTAGCTTTAAGACATAAATCCTATGGTAGTTTTTTTTAATTAAAATAAAAGGAAGGGTAATTCTGTACTATATATGGTATCATTTTAATTTTTTAAATAAATTTTTTGGTAATTATAAAATCCTGAAGGTCAAGTTCTCAGGAAAAAGAAGTCTTGTTCAAGGCAAAGTTGAGTGACATAAACTGTTTAGCTACCTATTAATTTGGCTTGAATTCAAATCCTGACTTAAGCTAAGTTGTGTTTGCTGAGCACCTTAAGACAGCACAGAAACCTTCCCAGAAACCTCCTTCCCCAAGGGTCCACAAAAGGGATTAGATCATAGTACACTGAACGTGAAAAATGTGCTAAAGAAATTTTGCAAAAGTTGTAAGTGTGCTGAGTAACTCAGAAGCTATGAGACTATGCTAATGGCACAGCAAAAGGAATTAAAGAGCTCAACTTACGAGCAGTTGTTTGGGTTAGTACTGAAACATTCAGCAATAGATTTGGAAGGGCACAATGGAGTAGAAACACAGACATTGTTCAATGTGGCATCAGCAATATTACAAACACCTGCAACCACTTTACTGGACCAACCCAGGGCTTTAATCTGATTGGCCTGACAACCACTCATAGCTTTCTGGACACAGGAGACATTGTTCTGTAAATATCTGAAATATGATACAAAATTTTTAATGCTCAATTCCTTCTCTGAACAGTATTAATAATTAGCAATTAAAAAAAACACTAACTTTTATTTAACCATTTTATTAAGCAAGTTTAAAACAGTGCATAATCAGTATGTTAGACACATTAACAATTCTGATAATTCAGATTAATAGTAATAATAATATTTTTTTCAAATCTTGAATATTATATGGTTAATCTATTACCAATCTATGAAAGATGCATATGCCCATAGCCCATGGTGGGTCATTCAAAAGTGCTAATGTAGATAAAGGAGCAATACTCTGCATGAATTAGTAAACAGGACTAAAGTGAGGATTTGATTTGTTAATTAGTAAGGCTAAGAATGCTAAGATGGTAAAAACTAAATGACGAAAACTGTCCAGAACTTCAGTCCATCACTACATCAGAAGTATTATGGATTAAGTCATAAAATCTTTTTGTCATTCAAAATGATTGAAAGTAGTTATTTTGCTGAATTCAAATAATCTTTATTGGCTATACAAATATAAAATATATATAAATATAAATAAATATATATAAATAAAAGAAAATGTTTGATACCTCTAAGTACCTTGAAAATTACACTTAATGTCACAGTAGTTTTTGATTAATGGTAGGTTATGTTAACAAAAACATAGTCTCAATTAAATGTAGTTATATAATGTAGGTCTCACCAGCCACATGAGGAGGCACAAAACCCCATATATATATATAATGTAGAAAAATGGATAATCCCAGCTATTCATCCTCAACAGTTCATAATTCTAAACTTTTGAACTTACTGACAGGAAATATTATCAGTCTTAGTAAAGTCAAAGTCAGACAGAGCCATACATTTCTTAGCTTCTTCCTCCCTACATGCTGGTTCCAGCACAGATAAAGATTCTGAAACAGCAATGTTTTTAGGTTTGTTCAAGGTCAATTTCTTGTGATTGTAAGTTTTATTAAAATATACTATGCTATCAAGTAGCAACTTACATCAAATATACACATTCTTATCAAATAACTATTGTTTTGGGTAATTAACATAACAAATTATACTATCAACTATATTTTTCTTTCTTCACACAAAAGCACAAACTAACACTATATCTGCTTGAAAGATTGTGTTACCATTGCAATAGAAATATGGAGTCAGAAGAGAACAATTATTGCCCACAGCCTGCTTGACAAGTATTTTTGTTTCTAACTTAATTTTTTCTGCTTTTTGGATGTCACTGACAGAAGAACAATTTTTTGTGAAACGTGCAGTGCATTCCAAAGTAAACTTTCCAAGCCTGAAAACAAAAAGAGTGGATTGTGTTATTATATTACCTTGAGAATAAACATTGTTATATAAATTAACTAGCAACTTGGCCTAGAAGCTTTAAGTATTGAATCATCTTCAAAATAAGTATAAATAATAGTTCACTCACCTACATAAAACATCTGAATCAATCATGGCAAACTGTGAAACTGACTCAAAATCTTTCCTACAAGCCAGTGTCTGCACATAAGAAACATACATCTGTCATTTCAAAAGTCATATGTTTTTGATGAAATATACATAAATAAATAAAAAATTATTGTACTTTATCATAGCTACTTTACTTTTTCTAAGCAAAAAAAAAAAGAAAAAAAGATTACCAAATTCAGGTCACACTGTTCTTCTTCATAGCGCAAGGCAGGACAAAGTAGATTCTTCACACTATTGTAGTTTTCTTGGAAAGTTTTAAACAAAGTTTTCTGAAACAAAGACAAGGCATCACCACATTCTTGAACTAATGAATCCGCCTGGTCAAATACTGACTCCATCTGTCTGAGATAGTTTAAAACAAAATGTGTTCAAGATTTTTTTTACACAATTAGATTTATTATAGATGGTTAAAAAAGAACAAATTTCAAGTTTTTTTTACAAAAATAGATCTGTTATTTTTTTTAATTTTGATTTAAAATAAACTACTTACTGTCTACATTCAGAAACTACTTAATGACAGCATTTATGTCTACACTCACAAATTAATTAATGGCAATATTTATTTTTACATTCTTTAAGTGCTTACTGACAGTATTTATGTCTACACTCTTAAAGTACTTACTGACAGTATTTATTTCTACATTCTTAAAGTACTTACTGACAGTATTTATTTCTACATTCTTTAAGTACTTACTGACAGTATTTATTTCTACATTCTTCAAGTACTTACTGACACTATTTATTTCTACATTCTTTAAGTACTTACTGACAGTATTTATTTCTACATTCTTTAAGTACTTACTGACAATATTTATTTCTACATTCTTTAAGTACTTACTGACAGTATTTATTTCTACATTCTTTAAGTACTTACTGACAGTATTTATTTCTACATTCTTTAAGTACTTACTGACAGTATTTATTTCTACATTCTTTAAGTACTTACTGACAGTATTTATTTCTACATTCCACTGGAGCAGAGGCAATATGTGGAGGACTGCTTATATGATAAATTAATGAAGCTAGTTTGTCTAGTTGGCACACTGCGCTATCTCTCTTGGTGCGTTCTGAATTCAAATGTGAAATATCAAAATATGTTTTTCTTTATTATTTTGTTATTAAAACTATTGATTTAACTTCTAATCAAAGAAATTCTAATTGATTTTAAGTTAATAATTCTAAATTAATCTTGAATAATAATAGAAAAAAAAGCTACAAAAGAATCAAATAAACCTACCAAATAGCTAAAAAGCTTAACAAAAAAAAACAGACTTACATAAGCCTACCAAATATTTAGAATGCAAAACAGAAACCTTTAAAAAGAAGCAAACTTCCCTAAAATTTAAGCATGTAAAACTATTAACTCAAACATCTCTAATGCTCTAAAGACTTCTTTAAGTTTTAAGATTTGTCTTAAATAATTTCCATTACTTGCAACATCCAAAGAAAACTTCCTATTTACTTTGACATATTTTACTAATTTTTCTTATTCCGTTTTTAAACCCATTGTAGAAATGTTTAATATTACTTCCTAAGTCTGTACTAAAATTTTCTGACAAATTTTGGTCTAACAAGGAGAAAAGAATATAAGGAGTGTGCTTGGCAGTTTTTAGGTGGTACTACATACAGCTTTCTATTTTTGAACTGAACAAGACTCTATCCTACTTGTAAGAGTAAAACAGAAAAGGATAGAAAATGATAGCAATGAATTGCAAGAGCTTTAGAAACAAAAAATCTGTTAGCATCATAGCGAACAAAGAAAAATAGTCATAGTTGCAAAATGTTTAAGAACTGAGAAGTAATTTAAACTAAAATCTCTATTCTAAGAGACAGTCCATGAGAACCCACTGTTAGGAAGAAATGTTACTCTACTTACTGTTAAGAGATTTCTCAACAAACCACTACAGCTTTGCACATCTACAGTCAAAATCTCAAGAAAAAAACTCCATTATCCCCCCTTGGAAATCTTACTCTCACCATTACCAATATTGCTGCAGATCTTTGCATCAAGAGCCTCAATTATCTGCTTTGCTGGTCCAACTAAGAAATCCATGATCATGACTGGAACATTCCAATTACTATTTTGAAGGTTGCTAATAGCTGCACATGTTTTCTAGAATGAAAGGAGATTCAGTTGTTATTATTATATTATGTTACAATCTGTCAATATCAAGATAACAAAAGAATCATTTTATGTACCTCTTGAGAATTTTCCAGGAAAGCTATTTGTATGGCTTTTTGAAAATCCAATTGACTCTTGGCTAAGCTGATATATATGTCAACATTCAGCACAAGCTCAAACTGAAACTCAAAATAGTTCTGTTTGCAGTCACTGATGTACTCTTCAAAAACATAGTTAATGTAGTTGACAACATCTCTCTGTTGGATTGAGCTACAGCCAGAAGTGTAGGCCTGGTATGCTTCAGCTACTTGTGCCAGGTACCTGATGAAAGACTTGTGCTGTGATTTAAACATACCCATACTTGATCAAGTTACTTTTACTTAAGCTGATCATGGAAACATTTGCTGTGCAATACTAACAAAAGGCAGGAGATGGGGGTCATATTAGAATAATGAGATTGCTGTACTCTAAAAGCAGGAATTATGAAGAAATTGTTACAAAAAACAATTTAAAAACTTAAGCTGCTTAGCAGCTAAACCCAAACATGAGAAAAGCTTTGAGAGTCAACCCTGACAAAAATCAAGAGCTGGTGACTCTTAGGCAGCTTGCAGTGCACAGCGCTGGCAGAGCCTGCAATGTTGCTGATCCCAAACTGTATAGGTATAAGCAGCGTTGAGAGGGGGGAACTGCTGTGTGGGCAAAATGGTACTTACTATAGCTAATGCCCAAGCATTCATCTCATCTCTATGAGATGATCCATAGCCATTAACAATAGAATGAGGCCATAATAATAATATATATCTACTATTTACAAAAAACATTTGTGAGCTTACCAACATTGAAGATCTCTCTTTGTGCTTGAACTTATATTTCTGGCAATGTTATCAACAAAAGTTATAATCTTCTCTTCTTGACAAAGTGTTTTACAAACCTGAGCAAATAAAAAAAATTAAGAAGTTCCTTATATTCACAAGTCATTGTTTAAAAGTCAAAGTCTAACAGCTAGATCCTATATTTATTCAAATGAGAAATGTTTTAAGATTTCTTAATTTTAAATAATAAACCAAGTAACTTGTAAGCTTTATCTTCAGGCTTATAGAATGCTTTTTTAAATTAAATTGCAAAGTCTTTGGTTCAACTAGTAATTTATTTGTTGAATTAGTAAATCTTGCTTCTATGTAAAACCTTTTACCTGAGGAAGTTCAATTTGTGACTTGATGTGACAATTTTTCTGAATTCCAGTATCCAATTCATCAAGTTTATTGGAGACAAACTTTGCAATATCACAATTCTTTAAGGCTTTGTGGGCTTTCAAAGCACTAGTAGCACACTCACTACAAACATTATATCCATAAATATAAATTATTTGGCACAAAAAAAATAAAATAAATAAACTATCATACAAAAAAAGTATTTTAATATCCTTACCCACAGTTCATTTTCTCACTTCCTTTAACTAGTTGATCATAACCTTTGTAAATATGTTTTATACCACTGAAGATCCCAGAGCAACTAGCATCATCATTCGAATCATCATCTGCACTACTATCAGAACATTGCCCTTGGCTACAATATGGCTGAACCACTGAACGTAAGAAGTCAAAAGATTGTTGTAGGCTGATTTTTCCTGCCTCTGTGCACTTTTCAGATGCCAAAATTTTTGTCACACTGTTTGCAGTTTCATTCATTGATCTGAAAACAAAGACAATTATAAATGCACTCAGTCCTAGTGAAAACAATAATAGTCACATTGATCACAATGAGGTTTGTGTACAGAAAATGTTTTCATTTTTTGTTTTTTATTTCTTGGTCAAAGGAAATGGTAAAAGAGGTAATGACAACATCAGAAGTATGGTTGGTGCCATATATATCACTTAGCAGCTTTAGCATCTTTGTCTGAAAAAAACTTAACTAGTTTTGGCACTAGTGCTAATCAACTAGCACTGCAAACATATAGCACCAAGAAAACAGTGCATCTACAAATTGAACTAAATACAAGAAAGTCTTACAAAAGGCCTTAAAACTAGCAAAAACTGTAGGCTTCTTCTTTTAGCAGATCTTCCTATAGGCAGCAGGAGTAAGAAAAGAAATAGAAACCAAATGTTTTGTAAAATTTTTTTACGTGTTTCAGATGTTGTTTTTTTTTATGATAATCTAGATCCCAGCCCATACCTCCAGCAGGACAATGGGAGTGGGGAGAGTATGAACACTGGATCTTCAAGACAACTGAACAACAGGCCAGCTTGCGTACCACATGATCTGTGAGTAGCTTAAAATTATTTAAAATTAAAGCCAGATGCAGGCATTTCAGAACTGATGCATTAGAGGGACATGACTACTATAACTATATAATTATGATGATTGTCAATGTGCTTGTTTAAATGTCATAACGAATTTAGAGTGACTTATTTACAAGCAAGGTGAGTTTCCTTGAATAAAGTAAGAATTTGACAAGACTCTTTGCAATGAGGTAATTGCTAATGAATAGCAGTCGGCAGGGGCATCTAAAACACATTCTGTATTGGCAAAGTACAGATGAATCTCCACAGATGTTGCAGCTAGCTTGCTTCCCCTTGAACAGCTGCTACTGTATTTCTGGATGCAACCAAGATAAGCAGAAACTTGACTGTGAACAACAAAAAAACAAGAAGAAAATGTCACAATTAAAATAATTATGTTCCTATTATATTACAGTACTACCATTTTGTAATTATTATTGGTGTATTGTAATAATAATAATAAAGATATAAGATAAGATATGAACTATATAATATTAAGTGTATATATATATATTTATAGTGATGGGCAAAAGTTAACTAAAAAGTTGCTAACTTTTAGGTTTTTTTTCTAAAAAAAATTAGTTAAGGCCAAAGTTTAATTTTTTTTTAAAGTTTAGTTAAAATCCTAGTTTAATTAATTTTTTTTAGTTACAAACTAAAAAGTTTAGTTACAAATTTTACAAACTTTTTTAACATACATACTAATAAATATTTAGATCTATGTAATTTGCAGAATATATATAATGAATAATAGAGAAGAGAATAAACTAGAAAGCCTTTTGACCCTAACCCTATAATGGCTACTATTCCCGCCATTTCAAGGTATTTGAAAGGTGAGAAAAATAAACGTGTTTATTATATTTCTAGCAAGTTTCACTGCTTGATAAATCCTGATAATTCCTTGCTTCTATAGATCTACATTTTGCTTTACTATAGATCTAAAAGAAATGTCAACTCTTTTTATTTTAAAACTTTTTACTAGATAGATCTAAAGTTAGTCTAGTGACGTCTAGTCTATTAGTATTAGTCTATTACTACTATTAGATCTATTGACATAATAGTCTATATTTAATTATTTTAGTCTCTTAGTCTTAAGTAGAGTCTAACTCTTAGTAGTCTTAGTCTTAGATCAAAATGTAGATTTAAAATTATAAGTCAATAATATATAGATCTAGATCTATTAGTTTAGAGATTCTACTATTCTAGAATTAGAGTCTAGATTAGATCTAGATATATCTAGATTAATTATTATTATTAGTTATTAGGCCTATACTAAGACCTAAGATGCATAGATGATAGATCTATAATCTATAAAAGGGATAGGTCTACTAATAATAGTCGTCACTCGTCACTATACTAGATATAATACTAAATTAACTAAATCTAGACTAGATCTACATCTATTAACTATTATAATTATACTTAATTATATCTACTATCTAGATCTAGTATTATCTACTAGACTGAGTATATAGATCTAAATACCCATATTGAGTTATAATCATAATTATAATAATCTAAAATCTCTAAACAGATCTAGAGTTACTAAGATATATCTACTAGACTCTATTTAGATCTAGTAGTAGTAGTATTAACTCTAGTATTTCTTAAATTATCTTTAGATTAAAATATTAATTATTTGATCTAGGTCTAGTAGCTAGATCTAATTCTAGATCCAGATTATATTTCTGATCATTTCATTTGTAGAAGATATATTAGATCCAAAATATTCTAGAATCTATAGAGTTAGTTAGCGAGTCAACATGCAGTTTTATCATTACTTCTAAAAAAGTAACTTATATTAGAACTTGGACAATTAACTTCTAATTTCTTTCTATAATAGTATCATTCTAGTGATTCTATTAAGATCTACATCTATCCCATAAGACATTTAAATCTTTTTCATGTGCACAAATAAATGTTTATTACATTTTGCTAAAGAGATTGGTTGTTATTTATATTTTTCATGTTGGGCTGTTTCGTCCTTAAAAAAGGTCAAAATAGTTAGTAAAAGTTTAACTATAGTTTCTTAGTTTAGTTTAACTCATTTTTTCAATTTGTGATTAACTCAAAGTTTAATTACTTTTTTTTAGTTCAAACTTAGTTTTAGTTTAACTAAAAAAAATTAGTTTAGTTCCCATCACTATATATATACTCTAACTCTTCTAAGCTTTGCAAGAGTTGTTTCCTATGCTTCAATTTTTTTTATGAATTATTAACTGTGACATCCTAACCCTAACCCCTATCATTACTGAGATGTTATGATTGTAAGATTATTCTTATCAGTAGGTAACACATTTTCAATGATAAATTTTTTTTTAAATTTTATTTAACACTTACTTGCATTTAATAGTCACTGAACTCAAGTATTCACTAGCAAAATCTAAAGCACAGCCCAAAGCATAATCCTGGCGGCACTGTACAGGCTCTGAAATGTAATGAAGCTAATGAAATGCTGTAAGAGAATCAAAATTGTGCAGTATGCATCATGACAAAAACTAAAACTAAGTACAGAAATATTTTATTTTTATTCATAAGAATCAAAATCACATAACAGTACCGCTAATCTCTACAATGATTTCCGATGAGAAAATTTTCAAGTAAAAATAAATAAAACATGTATTCATGTTGTGTTATTGTTGCCAACCTTGTACTGCTGGTGTGCTGCTTTGACTAATGGTGTTACAACGATCACTTGTACAGCAAGACGTACGTTTGTTTCCAGCTACTTTACTTTTACAGGCACTAATGGGGATACAACCTGCTGAGTACTTGATGCCTTTACCAGTTAAGATTTGCTTAAACATGCATGCCTAGGGGAAAAAAATCATAAGCTTAAGGATTTTTATATTTTTAGTTTAAATAAATTAATATTAGTAATATTATACAATTTATTGTAATATAAATTAAATTATTATTAATACTAATTTGAAAAATAAAGAAATGGCTATGTAGCCATTATATATTAACAAATATAGTGGGGGTGGGGGTAAATGTAGCTGTAATAAATGAACATAATGTAGTAGTGGATATAGATAAATATAACCATTTAAATATTTTGAAAGTATTGATATATGTGATTCAATTATGACTACTGTAGAGGGAAAAGTAATGTAGCCAATAATAAAAAATGAAGTAGTCACCCTTTTGTTCATGGGGCAGGTTTCAATGTCTGCTGTGCATTCTTCAGAGCTCATGACATTTTTGCAAGAATAACAAGAAAACTCTCCTAAAAATAGAAAGAGTTAACATGCTGTTTTTAATACCTTCTATTTCAATATTTATACTCAGAATTAGTTAGAATAGTCAAATTGAAAACACTAGATACTTCTCAAGTTTTGCTTACTGGTATCATCACATTTGTCTGTCACAAAGTCCCACAGTCTTCCATAGATAGACGTAAGCACTTTCTTTTTTCTTTTGGGCAAATTCTTAATTCCCTTCTGTAGACATCCCCAAGCAGCTTTTGCCTGAACACAAACAGTATTTAGATTGAATGGACTATCATCTTCTGTGTCAGGTTCCTGACTCTCTTCACTGGCTGGGGAAGTATCCTCATCATCATTGTCACTCTCATTGTTGAGATCCTCCGATTGAACTGTGCCACTGTCTGAGACATTCAGTTCTGGCTGAAGATCATTTAGGAGCCTAACAAGCCTATCAAAGTCTTGGGCACATTTTGGAAGATCTATACAAAGATCTTCATGGCCAGGTAGTCTGTCAAGAACTGTGCTGAGCTTGAGTGATATCTGTTTGGATTCCTCCTTGTTACAGTTTGTAGTGTTGTAAGAAATGCAAGACCTCAAAGTGTTGATGTACCTATTTGAATTAGGATAAAAACATGTGTTTGAACTCGGTACAAAAATGAATAGTTCTTTTTATTATGGATAAATTTTTTACACTTTTAATAATGGCCTATAAAACCATGTTCTCGTAAAACTAAATCAAAGCTAAATACAAGCTTAAAAGGTCAATTAAATCCTTCTAAAACCTGGTGTGTATTTCTACTACATGTTGTAGTCAATCTTGTTCCAAACAAAATGTTTCAAAATAGTATTTTGGAATTATAGGAAATTTAAATAAAAAATGATGGCTTAAATTGAGAGTGTTTAGAAAAATCTAGGTAAAAGACTACATAGAGAACATAATCTTAAACGTGGATCAACTAGATTGTTCAATAATGAGATACTTGATTGTTATATATCATTTAAAAAGAAAAACCTATTCCATACATTGACTTTTGAAGGGATTGTAAGACATAACAATAGATATTTAAAACTCAAATTAATATGTAAAACCATTTTATATTTAGAACATTTACACTTTGGTCCAATTAATATGTTGAAAAATGTCTTAATTAGTCAAAGCTATTCAGTTTAACCAAATGTCAGAAAATTACTAAATATTTGTTATAAATTCAAATAGTTACTGGCATGTGTCTCTTTTGACATTGACCACTTGAGACTTGGGAACACGCTTGTAGAAGAGATCAAAACACTTGTTGGCTTCATTCACCCAGCAACCAGGACGACACCCAAAGTTTACTTCATCTTTCTGCTCCACTTCACAGCCATACTTTCTTTGTAGACCTCCAACAATCTTTGTGTCTAAAAGAGCTAGTTTTGGTATAATCCAGGAGTTACAGTTGGCAGTATATTTCTGTACACAGTCCAAATTTTCACTCAGTTTTCTACACATAGAAGAGATTGTTTTTTTAATTTATTCAAAGCAATTTAGAATTGAAAGATGTTTGTGCTGTCTTGAATTTAAAACTTTTTAATAATTCAGTATAATTATAAAGGTAAGTTATCTAGCATAAAATCACTAAAATGCTTAAAAACTTTATGTTGCAGTTACAATCATATTATATACAATAAAAAATATTTGCAAACAGTATGCTACAAAAACAGAGTTTTAAATTTATATTGAATTATCATATGAAGGCAGGCTTTTCCAGATTGATGATTACAGGAATGAGAAGAGTCTGTGCATATCTTATATTTTAATCTTGGTTGTACAAGAGATAAGAATTGCAAGTTTGTAAGATTCTGGGTGGTGGTGGGGGCTAATAAAGAACCAGAAAGCTATGGTTGTTTTCTACCTTTCACCACATTATATTTTTTCCTATTATGGTCATTGGACAAATCTTGCAGATTTCAAAATAGAGTCAAATAGAGTAAGGATAGAAAAATAAATCCCAGAGTAAATTCTTCACTTTGTTAGTTGTGTTTAATAAACATAGTTTAAAAGGGTGATGTAACTTTGTAACTTGTGTTTGAGATCCTTTAATAAGATACAATGAATGGTTAACATTGTACATACTTGCACTTGTCTTTATTTTTCTTAAATATTTTGAATGTTTCTTTCATTTGGTTGAAAGCACACTTTGCAGCTTTTTTAACATCACATTTAGCTAATGTATCTTCTGGGTCGTTCTCTTGGCATGAGACTGGCTCTGGTTCAGCCACAGTGCACTTCTCTGCAGCAGACTCTTTAGCAGACTTGTACATTGCATTTATTCTTGACAGTGCACATCTATCACACTTGTAACTAAATCTTTCAACACAATAATCTGTTTTTTCTAGAACTCTGCAACAATTTATACATACTTAAGATATTGAAAAAATTACAAGTATCAACTTTTTAACTAAGATTATAAAAAGACTTTCCCAGTAATTCAATTAACCCCCATCAATTATACATTAATTAACCTCATTATAGTTACTTAAAAAAACCACTTACAAAAGACTGATATGCTATTATGCTATTGTAGTGATGAGCCCATGCTGCTCTACAGAGGCTTAAGGGACAATAATAGCCTAGATTATAACATTAAAGTTTAATACAAGTAGGCTAGTGCAGTGATGCCCAAACTACAGCCCGCGGGCCAGATCCGGCCTGCGACTTGTTTCCATCTGGCCCACAAAAACATCGGAACAAAGTGTAGAAAATGTTTTAAAAAGTAGAAATTTTGTATCACTATGTTAGGATTGGAAATTCGATGGATTTTATTCGAATCTAGTGTATTATTTTTTATTTTTAGACAATATCACTGATTTTTTGAGCTGGTCATGTCCTTGACACCTTGTGTGTGCAACACATGGCATCATTACTGCATCCTTTTGGTATCAATGTGAGTAGTACCATACCATTTAATATTTGAGCGTTAATGGAATGGGAACAAGAGGCGTTAATTAAATGGGAACAAGAGGTAGACTCAATTAAGAAACTTCCAGAAAAACTTGATAGATGTTTGCTTTTTTTTTTTAACATGATAATAAGCCAAAATGTTTGATTTGTACAGAAAAGGAGTCTGCTTTTAAACAAAACATAACATAACATAACTTAAAAAAGCATTGTAAAACAAAACATTTTTAAAAATGGCAGCATCACTGGTTTGAGACGCAAAGAAAAAGATTACTAATTTACGCCTAGTTGAGTGAGTTGAGTGAATGACCAAATTATTTACCGAAAAGGGAAAAGAAAATGAGTTTGCAGTAAGGGCAAACTACTGAGTTGCTCACAGTATGAGTAAAGATAGCAGTGATGAAAGAAATCTGTCCTGAAAAGAAGAATACACTTGAAGCCGCCAGACTTTATCGCAAGACAATCGCAAGATGAGTGGAAGATATGGTACAAATCTCCATTCAAAACTAAATGACAGAGAAACAGATTTTGAAATGTTTTTAATTGCTGCTGAGGAGTGCCCAGACAGATCTGCAAATGAAACTGATTTACAAAGCCAGACATCCCTGTTTAAGAAATTTCGAGCGAAGCAGACAATTGTTTTCTATGCCCTGTTGCCTTCAGAAACTTTTGAGATTTCCAATAATGAACATTTTAAAAACAATTAATTGAGTAGAGCTACAAAAAATATTTTCAGAAAAAAAACAGGTAAACCCTATTACGTAATCGCTTTAATTGTGTAAGTAGAGAGACTGATTTGTAATAAACTATTTAAAATGGTTTATTCTCTATTTCATTTTTTTCTTATTTTCGTTGTTGTGGCCCGTAACACTGCTGTTCGAAATTAAATGGCTTGCAGATTGAATAAGGTTGGGCATCACAGGGCTAGTGTATAAATATTGCCTTACAAGTCTAAATATTAAGAAAGACTTCATTGAGACTAGACCATGGATATTCAGCTGTGAAACTTAATACCCCTAAATATTACAGCAGTATTACCAAAATATGGCAAACTACTAAATGCAGTACAAACTTTAGAAATATCATGTAGGATATATATTTGTGCTTTCAGAGAATACAGCTACTTTACTTACAGACATAGGCCAGTAATGGTTTGACTTTTGCCTAGATGTTGGATATTCTTGTTTAAAGTGTGGATACACTGCTCCACCATTTTTAAATCACATCTTTTTTGCACATCCTCCTCTGATAGATCTACTTGACATCGATCTTCAAGAATTGTTTGGGCAATTTTTAAGATAAACTTACTTTGAGCTGTGTAGCTAGCAGAGCAGCTGCCAGATAATTCAAAATCCAACTTTTCTTGCAGCCTAGAGTGAAGCCTAAATTTTAAAAAAATAAAAAAGCAATTTAAAAAAGGAAGTTGATGTTTTTTATTTTCATATTGAATGCCAAACTCTCTCTATCTATAGACTTATGATCAGTGTGATTGATTTCCTAAATATTTATCATAATTTCTGTGACTGCTGTAATACATATCCAACAGGTTTGCTGTAATGAATTCTCTAGCTATCAAGATTTGTATCATTTATTTCTTAACTATGCCAAATGGATTCACTAAATATTTACCTGCACAAAGAAATGTTGGCCAACTGAGATGGTGAGTAAAACTCTGAGATGGAACGTGACACCAACAAGTTTAATTCTGCATTGACTTGCAGAAATGGACAACTTGGAGATTCTGTTTAAAATATTTTCACTCAATTAAAAAAATTTGGACATAAGTTTATTTCCTCAAAAAGTGATAAAACAATTAATAAGTATGTTTCAATTAGAAGCCAAAGCCATGTTAATATTGTATTTTACTTACCAATCACAGGAAATTCAAGATTCTGATCAACATCACCTGTTGAACAATGACATTCAAATTTAGAGCTTGGTGATTAAAGTATTTTTAAAAAAAGACTTTTGTTCTTGACAACAATAAGTATTTTTAATTACCAGAATCACAAAAATCATTTAAGACATTCAATATCTTGGTTACAGACTGGCTTGCAGCAGGGAAAAAACTGTTGGTGAATTTTCTCTGAATATCTTGTATATACAAAGCGATGGTGTCCAGTCGCTGGCAAACATCCCACAAATTAAGACTGACAGATAAACTCTGAAATTATTCAAATGTGCTGAATATTTCTCAAGAAAGGGTTAACAAGTATACAAAAAGTATTATCCAATATAACATTAAAGAAACCATTTATAAAGAACAAAAAAAGAGTTTTGACATAAGCTCTAAAAAATGTATAAATGTTGTAACCCTACCTTATTAAACAAATCAATGATATGAGTTGGTATGCTAAGAATCTGTCTGAGCTCCTCACTCTCCAATTTCTCCCATCCTGGGGTGACGTCAATTATGATTTTGAACAATTGGACAATGGACAGATCAAAGTCTACTAGACTTAAAGTAGAGCCAAGGCAGTAAAAGTTTTCTTCAAAACACTGTTTAACAGTGGCACTGAAAGAAAATTATTAAGAATAATTGATGAGAAACTATATTAATGATTTGCTTTTTAATTTAAAATAGTATTGTCATGAAGACAGATACTAGTAATAAATTTTTCAATAAATCACACTAAATTAAAAACAAGCATTATTACAAGAAGAAACTAGATCTACATTTGATTTACATGTCTTCACATGTCATCACGATTCACAATCAAGAGATATGAGATATATATTTAGAAAACTTACTAGTTGATTGTGGAAGCTGTCAGAGCTGATGTTAAACATTTTTTGGCTTCATGGATATCACATTTGAATGGCAATTGACTGCAGGATGTCAAAGAAATGGTGCTGTTTGATTTCCCATAACGGCATTCACCAATTTTAGATACTTGTTGAATGATAGTAGTGGCTAAATTGGTGTTGTTACACAAACCAGCAGACTTGATTAGACAAGCAGCTTGCTCTTCAGCCTCACTAGAATATAACAAAAGTTGTTTTTATTTTATTTCATTGTTTATTACATTAATTAAGGAATTATAGCTCATGGCAAATTTTACACATGCAGTCTAGCACAGGGCAATATTAAATTGCCCCAGTAGTTACTTGACAAGGTGAGAAGTAGCAAAGATTTTTATAAAAATGCCTTCAACAGGATTTTTTAAATTTATATTTTTTTTTCTTACCCCAATGTGTAAATAAAAAATATCTAAATGCAGTGGAAGCTAAATTATACACCCACCCTTTGTACTGACCTCAACAAGGTGTACCATAGTTTTGTGCTTATACCCCGCGGGTCATAAAAGTTTTTACAAATGAATGGGTTTACAAAATTTATTTTACTCATAAACATAGCATAAAGGAAACTATGGACATACCAGTAGGTCTTTATATTTCCTATAGTTCGCTATGTGATTGCGAAATCTACATTGGATATAAACATATCCATATAAACCCCAAGAAAACAGTTAGTATGGATGCGGCTGAGAATCTTTAATACACCATGATAAGCAAAAACTCTATGTAAAGTAGTTTACGGCAAGTTGCGCTAGGCACATACAGTGTATATAAGGGTGTGGGTTGTAAGATTTTTTTTTTCACTTATTTTGTAATTTGTGCGGAGTATACAGTAAAATTTATAGATATATAAAAAAGAAATAGATAAAGATATTTTAAGCCATTTTAGACATTACTCTAATATTCAAACTTCGAGATAATGCCTTATTATTGTTATATTTTAAAAACGTAAATTTTGTAAGAAACAAAAATATCTGTAATGTCTTGAAATGTGTACTACAACTTAGCTATCTATTATCTGTGACTTTAAAAGTATACTTAACAGCTTTCTGTTCTTTATGATTTGAAAAGTGTTAAAAAAGACTTAGCTATCTGCTATTTATGACTTTAAATGTATACCATAGTTTTGTAATGTTGTACTAGTTTAAATATGCATTTTACCTGCAATCACTGAAATTTTCGTTACATGCAAGATCTGAACATCCTGGCTGAACATCGTTGCGTCCTAGAAGTTGACAACGAACTTTGGTAATTAGTTCAGTGTTATTATAACAAGTTTGTGACACTATGTCAGAAATAGTAATTGCTTTGCGGTGGAATTCTTTAATGTCATCATAGGAGCAAAATTGTGAGTAGTCGACAGCACATGTGATTGTCTCCCATGCTTCTCTATAAAAGAATTACAAGAAACACCTGATGTCAATACATTGTTATTATCTTAAAATGTAACATGTCCCTAAATATATCAGCATGCAAAAAATGCTCCAAAACCAATAAATATGTTTGTATACTTAAAAAATTACATACATATATATATACACATAGCTAACCTGCACAGTCCATGACTTGAATTTGGATTCAAAAAAGCTGTGAATCTGTCCATGCATTCCTCAGCTCTGCTGATCAGACATCTAGGTACAGGTTTTATTTCAGGACAGAAGTTGATAATGAATTTCTCTCTCATAGTGTCTAGGACCTCATAATATGATGAAGTCATGTTGCTAGTGCAATCGGTTCTCACAGCTAGCTGAGCTTGTTCATCATCAAAATCACTGGCAAAACAAAGAGAAGACATTTAGCTCAAAGTTACTTGTTTTTTAACACTATTTAGAAGAAATAAATGGATCAGCCTAACTGCCCAAATTTAAAAGAAGATACAAAATTGTAGCTTCTGGGTTGACTAGTAAATGTATTACTTCTAGCCTAAAAAAAAGTACTGTTCCATTTACATAGTCTTAAAGTGATGACAATAGAAAAATAAGAGAAGATGAACAATTAAGTTACATTTCAACAGGCTATTTATTATATAAACTTATTTTTAAGTTTCCTAAACAACTTTTTCCAACTCCATGAATAGTTCTTGAAGGCCAGTAATTGATAATACTTACCCACAAGCATGCTCACGTTGTGAAAGAGAAAGGAAAGGAAGAGTAAATATGCGTTCCACATGGCCATACATTAAAGTATTAATGCTTTGCTCACATTTTGGTGTCACTAAAAAATAGATTGAAAATAGAAAACATTAAATTTTTTTTAGAATTAAATTTAATGAAACCATATAACAATAGTTTAAAATAAAATTCTAATTTTATTTATCAACCATCTCAAATACTACATACCATTCATCGGAAAAGTCATTTCTGAAGGAAAAAAAAAAAGCATAATCTATAAATATTTTTTTAAGTATTTTCATTTTAAATGATATATATAAAAAACTACTGTTTGTTTAGTATTTTTTCAATAATTAAAATTCTAACTCAAAATGTGTCTTTCAATAATAAATGATGTTGAGCTTGTAAACACTTTTTAAAAAAAAAGTTGGATCAAATATTAATAGTGCAGCTATTGTTTCTATTCTACTCACCTGTGTCAGAAACAGTTTCCACCAGGTTCAAGATGATCTCAATAACATATTTAGTTGTAGATGTCTCACCCAAAATGTCTACTTCTATCCCCATGAAGCAGGACCGCAAATTATTGAAGGCATCAGTTATGGTTTCGAAACTGAAAGTACTATGATTACTTTGTTGTTTCCCTACAGACTCTGTAAAACTGTCAATATAAAAAATTTTTTCACTGCTCAACAGATTGATCATTTTTATTAATATAATCAAATTTTTAAAAAATTACTACTGGGCTATGAACAGTAAAGATAAAAAAAAATGTACAGTTGACTTTGTATAGTTCCAGGGAGATGAAAAGAACAAAGATCATCATAAACCTATTCTACTTGTGACTCAGATGAGTGAATTTCATTTAACTATATTTCCTTGTCAAAACTTACTTGCTAATACAAATGGCTATTTCTAAATCTGTAACATTCTTCTCTATAATTTTAACATCAGTAGAACAAACTTGAGAGAAGATTGATTTAAACACTTCAAACTTTGAGTTGACTTGAACTAGCTGGCAAGCAGATGTACAGTTCTTGATGGCTTCCTTCACACACTGGGTAGTCTCAATGAAAAAGCTAATGGAAGATTTCAGGTGACAAGTCAACAAAGACATTTATACATAATTTATAAATGCTTTATTTGCTTTTGATGTATATAGTTAAATATTAATTAAATATTTATTTGTTTAAATACTGGAAGTCAAGAAATATATGCAAATTTATTTCTTTTTTTTTTTCCTTTTTTTTTAAAATACAAATGACACAAGCATGTTAAGACTTACTTGCAAGAAATATCTTGAACTAAAGGAATATTTTCTGAATTTAAAACTGATGTGAAACATTTCAAAGCATCCAAGGGTCTACAGTTATCTTGGATTGTGAAATTATATTTCTCAGAACAGTTCAAAGAACCAATCATTGCTTCAAGTGCCCACTGGGTTTGTTTGAACACTAGGATTCTGTCTTTCAGGCAGAAAGACTCAGCTTGTGCAACACGACCTCTGCTTTCATTGACAGCGCTACATAAAAAAAATCAATTACTTGAATTAGTAGCATATAACAATACAAGTCTCTTTTTTTTTTTTTGTTTTACAATTCCTCAAATTAGCTAACAAATTATTCATTGAAAAAATATGGAATGCTGACACAGATCTTGAAAATGGCTCTAACAATTTTCTGGAAATTTTACAGTTTATGTATACCTTTGGGAAAAAAATTACTAGCTAATTTAACCTACAGTGCTAAACCATTATAATTTTCAAATAAGAATATTTCAAAATTAAATTTGGTCGGACGATCTATGTCGTGAAAACTTTAGTGGAAATTTCTTCTTATATTCCATCAAGAGAAAAATAAGCAAATAGGCATTAAGGAATATTTTTGCGAACTGTCTTTTGTAGAATTCAATTCACCTGTGTCAGAAACACTTTCAACCAGGTTTAAGATGATCTCAATGACATATTCAGTTGTAGATGTCTCACCCAAAATGTCTAGGTTTCTGTCTTTTTCTGTTTTTAAGTCTGGATCTATAATACCAAACTAGAATTTTTTTATATATTCTAAGTAGATTTATACAGGCCATAACCAGGATTTTTTTCCAGGAGGGAAGGAGAACAGGGGAACAGGAGCTGTTTAATAAAAATATTTATTTATTTATCTATCATTAGTTATAAAGAGTAAAGTAATCCCTCTTACAAAACGTTATCAGCTTTATAAATGGGGAATGTTACTGTCATCAATATTTGCAAACTATTGCATACAACTATTTTCAAAAATATGACCAACAAGTGTTCTAGAAAACAGATATTTTTTCTGTATTTATTTATTTTGATTTTTAATTTTAAAAAAAAAGATGAATTTTTTTTATTAGGGGTGAGCACTCACTTGCACAAGTCATCCTCAGACATTTCGAGACCATTAGTGTTGATTAAAACAGCTGTGGTGCTAATGGGCCCTATGTCACAAGTTTGGTTAGCCTCCTGGATGAGACACACTTTAACTTCAGCAGAAATATTGAGTGATGATAATGTGTCAACAAAGTTTTTCCTCCCTCCCAACTCACAATCAGCCTTCTTGCTGTGAATACAGTCTAGCACAACACTAGCAGAGCTGAAACAGTCAAATACACATTTTAATGTACTTTCTACTCTTTAAATAAAATAAATTAGGCACAAAATTAAGGAAGATTGTATTAGGTCTGAGTGTTGTGTGCATGAGAAAGATTACCTGCACTGGATTTCTTTTTTCTGAATATATTCTGCACTAAGGTCTAGCACACAGCTTGCTAGAGATGTCGTATTACAGTAGCCTGGACAGAAATAAACATTTTATAAGCAATGAAAAAAAAAAATAAGCCTTTAAATTTAAAACATACCAGTACAGGATTTTTGATCCTTTTTGATCAATCTACTTTTTCCTATTATTTCAAAATTAAGGTTGGATGAATACCAAAATATACAACAAAAATATTCACAGAACAAGAAAAAAAATAGTGTGCTTTGAGGTTAATTTTTTCTTTCATGTAGTACAGCAAAAATGATGTCAGGATTCTACAGTCATCATTATTAAAACTACACTCAGTCACAAGTGGCAAATTTGAGTTATATTGAAAATGATAAAAGTTACTTTATTATGCTTAGTGTATTATATGTATGATAATCCAAAAATATTAATGTCCTATTGTGTAGGTGAAATCAGAAATAAGATTATATGAGTTAAGTGACGTATTTAGTTTGGCTTGTCCTACTTTATGATAAAATCATATTTGCTATTATAAATTAGAATCTTTGTTGTGCCTGAACTCCCCGCCCCCTCCCCCCAAAAAAAAAACTGGAGAGAGATGTTGAGTAAAGTGAACTAATCCAGTCATGTTTTTGTCAACATCTTGAGAAACAAATATGTAAATTCATTTTTTGTATTTACAGATTAAGTTGCACATTTTATATGAATTCTTTTGCTGAAAATCAAGGTAAAAATCTTTAGAATATGAATATTCACCAGGCAGAGGTCCATTGTTGAGATCATTACATAAGTTGTTGGAGCAACAATAGGTACATTTATCTTTGAAGCATCCAGGTTTACAAGCTGGTTCAGGTTTGCAGCCTCTAGATTTTGGTAGGCCTGCTTCAGTCACTGTCTCACAGATCTGTAGATGTTGGGAGATATTTTCAAACATTAGTCTTATTAAAAATTTACAGAATTTATTTATATATACAAGTTTTTGTTTGTCTTTTAAAATATAAACTGTTAGAGTAAATGAATGAAGAGAACCTGATTGTTGTTGCATGTTTCAACCTCTGCTCCATCAGCACAAGTTTTTGCCCCTTCACCTTGACATGAGTAGCATTGTAAAGTGTCTCTCCTTGCTTGATTTCAGAACAGAAAAATTTTTTTATGATATTAATAATAAATAATAAGGAATGGAATGGGTTGTCTGAATCAGCCAGGATAACCAATGACAGAGTTTAAGTCATTGATTAACATGCATAACTAGTTTGACACATGAAATGCGTAGGAACTAATTATCTTCTTTTTTGAAGTAATGTTTGTAATATATAAAATAAGATGTTATATACACATGAGTGAAATGATAACAACCATTTTAGAAATTTAAAAAAAAGATTCTAAATCAAGATAACAATCAGCCATTACCTGTACAGATCTGATCAACTGCTGTATATAAAACTTGCATAGACTTTTTGATGATTTTTCCAGAAGTACTATTGTTTTGCAGGTTAAGTGAAGCTTTAACACAGGACCAGGACACTTGCAGCTCTTCACACAAACTGGAAACTTGAGTCCAACTATAGAGAAAGCAAACAATATTTCATAACCTTAGTTTTCTGTAGCAATATTTTCTCAAAGCATATGCTATGTTTTGTTAATATAGTAAATGGAAAAAAAATTTTTTTGGATAAACATGAGTGTCACTTTGTATATTCACAAACTTAAAAAACACTGATTCATAAAATAAATATCACATTACTTAAAATGTATTTATATACAAAGTGAAACTCAATTTTATTTGTCCTAATGTAGTCATCAAAAAACACTGAAAGAAAAAAATATATTGTCAGTTGAATGAAAGACAAAATCAATACTTACATGGAAGAGTTCTGTACATTTATTTCCATCAGGCTTACATCAAAACCAACAACAGAATAAACTTTTTTCTGGAAGATGTCAAGACATGAGACGAGCTGGTCTTCTGTGTCATTACACTTCAAATTGGTCCACTGTTTAATCACCTGTTCCAAACGTTTTGAAATGGACAGAGAAGTGATGTCATCACAATTTTTAGTTTCTTCATAAACACAGTCACGTGCCAATGTGATCTTACTGTGGAGTAAACAAATTTAAGCAAAGTCTGAGATGACATAATTATTGATTAAACATGTTTACTATTTACTAAATAATTTCAGAAAGATTTTATATAGATTTTATGCTTATTGAGACAAATTTTGTTAATTTGTTTTGTAAAAAGTTTTCATTATGAAAATTATTCTTAAATTTAAATACTCACATTTCTATTCAAGTGTTTGTAGAATATCTCTATTCTAACTGAAATAAATACCTCCTAGTCAAAGCAAAAATAGTTTTAACGATGACCAATTAATAATTTTAACAATGACCAATCAATAGTTTTAACAATGACCAATCAATTATTACTTACACACAAATGGAGTTGTTGTCAGAGACCTTCGAGCTCGTTTGGAAATTAGCCAAGTCAGTGACACACTTCATAGCTCTGCTTTCTGGACATACTGTCTCTGGAGGTTCAATACACTGCTCCTCTAGTCTGCTGTTCAGCTTGGAAACAATAGATACTACTGTAGATCTTTTACACTCATCACACTCTGACATGTAGCTGTAGGCACAATCTTTGCTGAGAGGTAACAGTCTATGATAGAATAATAGAATACACTTCTATGAAATAACAGAATACATTACTATATGTATTTAGAAATATTCATTCTTGACAATGGCAAATTAATAATAATATCTTTTTAAATGTTAGGTATTTAATTACACACCCATGAGAGTGAGCTAACTTATTTGACATTCTTTAAGGTGTACTGAATGTGAGATTTTGCTGTGTAAATGTTATCAAAACCTTGTATGTTGTATTACAGGTTATGTATTACTATTATATTGCTTTAATCATTTCACAATTCTACTTACTTGCATAGCAATGTATATCTTTACAACATATCATAATCACAATCCCTACCCAAGCCATTAGCTCATAATAAGAGAATACTGAGAAACACTTTAAAAAAAAAATTTTCTAATTTATTAATAAAATTTAACTTATGCCTAAATTCTGAGCCATTTAATTTTAAACTACCAAATCAAAGCCCTCCTAATCAGTTGTTGTGACTTTTATAATATTCACAAAACATACGGGCATAAGCCTTCCCAGTCAGGACTTGGCTGTTTAGCCATGTGATGTACATCCATGATGCAGTTGATGGCTGCTGCTGGATCACATCCACAGCTTCCTGTAAAGTTGCTGACACTGCTTGATTGGTTCAATGCAGACAATTTATATCCGAATGCCAGAGTTATATTTTTGGCTAGGTTTATGTATTCAACAGGTAATGGATCCTTACAGGTTGCAACTGAAGCATTGATGCATTTCTGTAGTGTTTGGCTAATGAAAAAAAAAAACATTATATAATAGTTTACAAATATATTTACTAAATAAAGCTTACACATAAAAAATGTTTTACCAAAAAAAATTATTTCAGCAAAAAAGTATATAAAATAAATATATAACATGTGTAAAAGGTTTTTGTTTGGTACAGCATATTTAAAGATATTGCTATTAATTTTCATAGCCTAATAGCCTAATGAAAAGGTAAGCATTTAATTATATTTCCCTTAATGATACTACTCACAAATATTGTTCTCCAGTTAGATTTACATTAGGATTATAAAAGCAGGAATAGGCTACATTGTAGCTACAGTTGGTTAGTTGAATTTCTTGATGACACACTAAGCTGAATATTGCAGTTAGATTTTGCTTTGAACTGTCTCCATAACCACAGCTTATGAACCAATTGTCAATCACAGATTGTGTTTTGCTGAAAAGAAATGTTGATGTAGAAGGTATGCTGAGACGTAGCGTCAGATCCTAGCTACCCTAGGCAAATTTATTAACTTCACACATACATTTAAATAACAGCTTGAAATTCTTTTTTTAGAAACAAAGTAAACTTAATTTTTATAAACTAATATCTCAGGCTTTCACTATCAGTGTAGAAATACATTAAATACAAATTAAATAACAAGATGTTAAGGAATTTTAAATTACCTTTTATTTCTGAACTACATTTTTTTTGTGTCAAATGTTTAAAAAAAGACAAATAACTTACCGACATGTACCAACATCAACTGTCCCCTGCAAAATACTTTTTGTGATATTAAAGATGAGCTCTTTGAACGTCACATCTGCTGCACATATGTGCATATCTTTAAAAGAAATAGTCAACAAAAATGCTCTTTCACTTGCTTATGACTGTATCAAGAATTTTCTTACTTTTCAAGCAATAAAAGACTTTGACAGAATAATTACAAGTCTTACCTGATAGAAGATTTGATTCTAAATAATTCAAGAATGACTCCACTTTCAGTTGATTTACATCTTTTATCTCTACTTCATTTAAGCAGCCTAATCCATAGGTTATGGTTTCTTGCAGTAATGTTGAAGATGGTTCTTTTATTTTCTCAATGCATTCATTAACTATCAGCATATCTGATGTAATGTTGAACACAGGAACAAGTGAGCCGTTGAGAATGTCCTTTGTCAGTGTCTTGTTTTGGCAAGAATTGCTGACAAGACTAATCACACCATAAAGAAGATTTGACCGCTCAGCATTGCTACAACTTACAGCAGCATAGCTAAAGCAGTCCATTGCTTGGGATCTTAAAAAAATTATTTTTTTAAAATATGTTTTAAAATAACAAACTTAGATTCTACACAGTAAAATATATCCTTTCATTTTCATCTCTAGATTTTTACATATATTTACATATATATTTACATTTTTTGTTTCAATTCAAATTAAAACAAGTGATTGGTTAAAAACACAGTTTAAAATATTTATATAATCTCATGAAATTTTTTTATTTTTTTTTCTCATTATTAAAAGTTTATAAAATCATAAAAGACTTAATTAAGTGCCTGAATATTAAAAGAAAGAGATTCCCCCAAAACTATGTCATTCAGTCCATATGAAAGACAGATACAATGTATGGATGCATCCAAAATTTGGAGCTATGAAAAAATGTTAAGAAATCATCTAATGAATATGAAATAAAATGTAAAAAGAAAAAAATTTAATTAAGTAACCAAAACAATAACAAACAGTAGATATTATGAGCCTAATACAAAGGGTTCCTATTTCCACATCATCCTATATTTTATATATTACATATTACTTATATATGATCTAAAAGTCTCCACATGATAATCTATAAGTCTCAACATGATAATCTACAAGTCTCCACAATTTAATATATGTCTCCACATGATGATCTATAAATCTTCACATGATAATCTATAAGTCTGCACATGATAATCTATAAGTCTCACATGATGATCTATAAGTCTCACATGATGATTATAAGTCTCCACATGATATCTATAAGTCTCATATCTGTAAGTCTCCACATGATGATATATAAGACTCCACATAATAATCTAAAAGTCTCCACAAGATAATTTATGTCTCCACATGATGATCTGTAAGTCTCCACATGATGATCTGTAGGTCTTTACATGATAATCTATAAGTCTCCAACTACAAGTTATATGTGTCCCCCCTACATGCAACATTACACACAGCTTGAAAAAAACAAAGCTTTTTCAAGAGGTTACATGACCAAAGATAACCCTTTATTGTGAACTCCAGCAGTGAATATTGATAAAGGCAAATTACATCAAACAAGTAAAGAGGCACACATAGAAAGGCATAAGTGCCAAAGTTTTGACTCTGTTTAAGAATTGCAAATACTCCTCCCTACTAGTTCCTAACCACCAGAGATAAAACTTGGTTCACCAACCTCAACCCTAATGCAAAGAAAGTGTCAGATTCCATAAAGAAAAAGAAATTACTGAACCACACATAAGGTTGGTGAAGAAGACAATGATTTTCAGTCAAAACTTGTATGATTGCAGCTAAACCATTGAGGTCAAAAATATTACTTACATGCAATAATTACTGTTTGTTTGATTACACTGTTGTTTTAGCTGCTCAAATGTTGGGCAATAAGAGCTGCATTGTGGTATACTTAATATCATATGTTTCACCTCAGCACAATTAAGTAGAGCCTGATTTATAGAGCTTTCATTCAATAGCGCTTGTATGTCCATAGCTGAACATCCTCTGATATTGATGACTATGTTTAGTTTGTCAAATGAGCTGAAAGGACAAATATATAATTAAATCAGTGATTTAGCACTGAAAAGGCAATAAACCAACAAAGAAACAATTATACATCATTTGGTTTAAATGCACTATAGACTAGACTAGACACACTAGACTTTAACCACCAACTATGCCCAGCATTCTAATTGATTAATCTTCTTCTTAGTATTCATCTGTAGCTAATAGTACACATTAATCTTCTCCAAAGTATTTTTCTGTAGCTAATAGTACACTATTTTCTATAAAATTTAAAACATATGTTTTAAGAAAGCCTCTTGTAGTTTAAAAAAAATGTTGACAAACAAATGATCTCTTTAAAGTATTGCATAATAACTATAAATAGATTATATGCTATTTATGAAAATTTGTAGAGTTATTATCAATATCAATTTTTTTATCAATGGGGTGTGAAGATAAATTTTATTTTAAAAAATACTAATATAGTTTAAAATTTCATGTAGATTTTTTTTTTTTTTTCAAGAAATATATTTAAGTTGGATAAAATTGGTGAGCATAACTCACTAAGTAAGGAAACAAACAAAGGATAGGGATGTAGGTGAAAGGGGAATGTGATAGGAGAACAACAGTCATGCTACAAATACATAAGATGCCTGTAAAGAAAAGCTAGTAATGTACAGATAGCTAAACTAAAATTCTCCTTACCAACTGCTTATGTTTTTCAATATCAAACTACTTGCTATAGCGAGATTACAACCACAAGCTGAGCCATAGCAGAAAGTATCCAAAAGATCTTGACTTCCATTATTGGCTAGTACAGACCTAAAAGAATCCATGTTACATTTTTTTAAAGTTTCACACAAATATTTATCAAAGGGAATCTTCAGATGTTGCGTAACAACTAAGGGAGGAAGGGGTAAAAAAATTTTGTTATGATTTGTTACAAGTGGAAGGGAGTGGTCTGAAGATGTGTTACATAAAACAAAAAGAATCAAAATGAAATAACAGGTACAGTGGTCCTTTTGACTTTCACAGGTCTGACTTTCACAGAAGGGCTATGTCATGTTGTTGTTTTTTTTATATTACTTTTTTTCAATATCACCACCTGATGTTTATGTACAGTTTTGGGAAAAAAAACTGAATACCTCATTGAAGTGCAGAAAGAAGTCAATACTTTTCAAATCATTTTTATAGATACCACGATAAAAAATGTAATTTGGGAAAATAATAATTAATAAATAAGTCTGTTGTTAACTTCAAATTTTCTTTTATGTTACTCTATTTGATGAGGAGAGGGGTGTTGGGTTTTGTTAAAAGTTTAAGGGGGGGGGGGGGGGTAAAAATGTGATTTTTTATGCTACATAATGTCCAAATGTTTCCAAAGTAGTTATGTTTCATTAAAATATATAAGTGCTCATGTTTATTTGTCTTTTTATTGTTGCTTTTTGCAAAGTAAACTATTTTTAATGACTAAAAATAGAACTAAAAATTTATTCTTACCGACAAACATCAGAATTATTAAATAGGAAACTTGATTTCATGATTTTGGCAATGCTGGAGATATTTGACTTTCCTTGAATTACATTCTCTGGTTGTGTTGGACAAGTTCTTAGAGCAGGTATAAAGTCAGGACACATTTGCTTATAAATAGTGTTTACTTGTTCAAAGCGAGAACTAATACTCAAATAAATACTTTGCTGACAATCAATGGTATGGTTAGTGACGCATGCTATACCTTGTTTTAAGTTTCTGTAAAAGTAATTTTCAGCATGTGATGAAACAAAAAAATAATATATAATTTGTTTACATAATAAAATTCAAATTATATTAAATGATAAGCTAACACTCATTTATGGGCCTGTTTTTAATAACTGTCAAATTCAAACTGCCACTTAGTTTCAAGTGAGAAGTATTAAAGGTTTCATTTTATATTTCAAGTGATATCTCTTTACAATATGGTGGGAAGCGTGGTAGAGAGGCAAAGTGCGCTTGGCTTGGCTACCTAGAAGGGGGCTCGAGGATCAACACCCGACTTGGGCAGAGTTGTGTTTACTGAGCGCCTAAAGGCAGCACGGAAAACCAACTCCTAGATACCCCCTCCCCCCCACTGGTCCACAAATGAGATTGGGACCAAAAGCGCTCTGAGCATGCTATAAGCATGAAAGTAGCGCTATATAAAAGCTATACTAATAATATAGATCAAAATGCAATGCATTGTTAGGTATAATTTGTCATTTTGACAAAAAATTTCAGGTTTCCATTAAATTGTTTATAAGTAGGTTTTCTTTTTATGATTTTCTTAGTTTGAAACATTAGCATATAACATGATTTATTATGCATCCAAGCATACCTAAGTAACTAAAAATGTTACCAGGAACTTGTCCAAATAGATTTTACTATATTAAAAAAATTACCTGCAAATAGAGATGCGACTGTTTGCCATTGCAGTGTTATTTAGACTAGTTGTTGTTATGTTTGTGATAGCTATGGTCATGTTCTGCGTCATGTTCTGCTCATGAGCATGCCATAAGAGTTCAGCATTAGCCAGGCACAAAGATGCATATTCAACATTACAGGATGGAGGTGTGCACATAATGCTCTTCATATCCTTCATCACTGACACAAGCAATGAAAGGGAGGAGGATAGCTCCCATTCACATGCACTGAGTCTCTGAGATGTCTCTTCGACTGCTTGGGTAATCTCTCTGCAAGATACATGTTGCAGTATAATATTTGAGGACTTTTTCAATGTTGAAATATAAGTATATACTCTATCAAGAATGACACTGTTTGTAATAGATGCCTTGTTAGATGTTTTATTTTATTCCAATACATTTTTGTATATCTTCAATATGGTATCTTTGAAAAATATAATGCTTAATGAAATGAATTGGGCTGTCAGTTAAGGCATCTATTGTTAAAACGTAAGCTCTAATGCTTACCTAGCAAAAAGTCATTGAATAATTATTAAAGGTTGATGACCATAAAACTCTTGGTCAGGACAAAGGTCAAATTTATTTTAAAAGACTAAAAACATTTTAAAAAAGAACATTTACAAGACAAACTCTATAATATTGTAATTGAGATTTTTTTCTTACTTGCAAACTCGAATATCTTCCCAATGAAATCCAAGCTTGAAGAAAGCAAGTATTGAGTTTCTAATGAGATTTGGCTCACATGTAGCACCTAAAAATAGTTTGTTACAAAACTGATTTCACTACTTCCAATGTCTATTGAACACAAAATGTATTTTAGTTGCAAGAAAGATATTTCACAGTATATAAAGATTTAAAAAACTTTAACTAGTAACTAAATTATCAATAAGTTTTTAGAAGTAACAATACTGTTTTAATTCAACATACTTCTTGTTTGAACTTCATCATAATCAATCCGAAGCATAGAATCTGTAAAAAGAAAAGTACATATTTTTCAAGGATTGCTACAAAAAAAAAGACATTGCAGATGCAAAAGATAAAACTATTTATTCTTAAAACTAACCAAAAACACAATCACACACAATTCAAATATTTTTCTTTAGCGTTTACCTGTTGTAGTTGCAGTGCAGACAAATCTGTAGATGGCTACAAACTCGTTGATGTGCATAAAACTAGAGTAATAAAGCACTGATGATCTGGATGATGATTCCCATGTATCCAGCTGCGACTCCTCTTCTTTGCATTTTTGTAAAATATTTTTATTCAGAAGGAAAGAAGCTTTTAGAGACCTGAAGAATACATTTAATTCATTGGATATATATTTAGCTTTTAAATATTAAAAATGTTTATCGTTTGAAAAAAAATGGCACCAAAGTTTTGTTGTTTTTTTTTAACTTTATCTTCTTGTGACTTTTAAGTTAAACTAAAACAAGTATAGGCCTAGTCTATGCCTATAGCTTATATATAATAAAATATGAAGAGTAGGCAATCTTGCCTATGTTACTATGTAGTTGTTTTATAAAAATGAAAATATTATAATAAATATATTTTAAATATATAAGAATATAAAGAAAAATACATTAAATAAAGATGCATTTATTTTTTATAATGTCAAATTCAATTAATTTGAACCACTGCTTTGCTTAATATCACACCAGCCACTTATTTGTAGGTCTACTAAATTCAACTGTAGGATTAAATTATCATTAAATTGGTATCGAAAATAATCTATATTATAGTATGCAGTCAAGTCTGGTTAATCAGACCAGCGGGTTAATTAGATCTATTATAATCTATAGAATAGATTCTAAGTCGAAGTAAATAGCACCAAAACCAAAACAATGAAGTGAGATAGTCATAATGATAATGGGATTGAGAGGGACAGCAAAGTGAAAGTGGGAGATGGCTTCACCCTGATCTTTTAAATAAATCTAATTAAAAACACTGATTTTCACTATTAGAAAAAAAATCGTCGATCTAATCTAGATCTCTTTAAAAGCCTAAGCAGTTTAACAAAAAATAACTACAGATCTATCATAGACATTTATGTCTTTGAGATCTATAATTAAAATCGAGCTATTAATTTGTGGTGTTACAAATTTAAGACTTTCTCAAACAAAAAATCGTGAAAAGACCTCTAAATTTAAATAATTTCGACAAGTAGATGGCACATCACGTATGCTCTCGAATAGTGACTATTTTTTAGTGACTCTATACATAGATCTATGATCTATATTATAATAAAGATTTATATCTAAATCTATATAGATCTAGCTCTTTATTGTTTATACCAGCGTTTCTCAAATTGTGGGGCGAAGTTGGTCTTTTTTTTTCAGGGACCTAATTGTGTTTCATTTTCATTCTAGGCTAAATATATGCCTACATTTATATTCTATTATTAGTTAAGTAAAAAAACGACTTCATTACTAATATTTAATAAATCAAATAAATTAAGGAAGTGAAGTCATAATCATCACTTGGGTTATTCATACCCTTTTCGCAAGAAGCGTCTTCAAGAAGATAGTCTGAAAAGTTCTTTTAAGGAAGTCACTTCAAATACGCTGTTCCAGAGTCTACCTTCTTTCTTACGTCAGACAGGTCGAATTTCTCCCGAGTTACGTACCAGCGTTCTGTTGGTTTCTTTTACGTAACCAAAACAAGTCCACTACAAGACGTCTTGTTGAACACAATGACGATCTTACGACAATCACGCACATTACAATCGTCATCCTCTTCTGTCTCTAAGATCTCTCACATTTTCGTATCAGTCTGGTCCCTACGACCATACCTTCTTAATTTTTCTTTTGACCTGCCCTCGTCTTAGTTGAAGAAATATTGAGTTGTAGAAGCAAGAGAATGAATTCCCGAAACTTAGATTGCAGGAAACGGTTTGGCGCCGCTGGGTGGGTGGGATGTGCATGGCTCTCACAGAACCTTAGCTAAAGGAAATGCGAACGTAGTTTGGTTTAGTGGAGGCGGGCTATAGCGAGACGAATGGTGTCGGTTATAGTAAACGTTTGTGAAACACTAATGTATGTGAAGATCCCTCCCCCAGCTTATTTCACTCACACACGCTTGCGGGAAAAAAAAAGGCCTACATCAAAAGTGCAGTCATATATAGTTGCTTCTGGCTTCTTAGTGGCGCAATGTTGTTGGCCTACTTAGTTTTTTTCTTGACAATTTTTTTAAATTAAAAGGCTAAGAATTTAAAACATTAATGATAAAGTTATATAGTTTTTTGCTTTTAGAAACCAATGTACTCCATACTAATTATCAAGGACATTATTTTGTTGGCGAGGTTATTCGGTTATAATTAAAACTTACAAGCAAGTGTCGGTCCGGTTGTTCACAGGTTTAGATAAAGCATCAAACAAAGTGAGGATAAATGCAGTCGTGGCTTGGCCAAAAGAATTTACTTCACACGTGAAACCTGTTTTGATAATAAAATGAAATAGTTCTAGCCAGTGTGTTATAAATGAAGTGTTCTTACTTACTAACCGGAACACGAAAACAGTCTGGTTTAATTAATATTTGCTATTGTGTCTGCTCATCATGCTTATGATGTACATTACTTTGTCAGTCAGGATATTTCAAGGCGATTCTTTGTTTTCGCCAAATAGGCCTACAGGTAGGCCTACAAAGCTGGTTAATGGATCAAGCAATATCTTTTTTGTTGACACCTTCTTTTAATGTGTGAAGTTTATAATATTTGTTTTTTGCATTTGTTTGCTGTCTCTTTAAAATAAATAGTGTATTTTTTACAAATAGCTATTGTTTTCATTAAACTGCTGAAAAAATCCATTTTTAAATCAACAACATTATTTTTATATATCTCGTTTCTAATAGTATAATAAAAGCTAGACCCAATCTCTTTCTTACTTAGACATGTTTTGTCAATTTAAAAAACTTCTAAATTAGTTGTAAAAAAAATCTCATTTTCCAAACGCATTGGGACACGTGCTTGTGAATCCTCAAAGTGATTGGTAGAAGACCACAAGGAAGCATATTGTTAGTCACCATGGGTCCTAGTAAAGAATTAAATATTTTGAAAAGTTGAGAAATTACTTCCTTTGTCTGACCACAGAAAAGGCACCACCCTGACGTTAAAGCCTTAAAATAAACCTATATATGTATTAAGTAAAAAATTTCAAAGATAGATCAAAGTGTCACATACCTTCTTTCATGCTCAGCATCATATAAGAATGCCAGGCTGTGTAGTTCCATGACATTTCCGCAATATTTACTAAATAATTTTTACAAGAAAAAATTTTAGTGATATGAAAAAAAAATTATAAGTTTTGTATGAAAGTGCTAACAACTTTTTTTTAAAAGTGTTTTTTTAGCCTCTGTGTGTAATTTCAGAGTAATAGACTTCTATCTGCCTACAATTATGTAATAGATAGTCTTTTATTGTTAATTTTACAATTGCAATGACTTTGTTTTTACCACTTACCACTTTGAATTAACTTGTACCATTGAGTGTAGCTCCATATCACATCTATAAAGAAGAAAAAAACAGAACCACAATGTTCTTCATATAGTTCATAACAACTATACAACTGTTGTTTTTTGTTGTTGTTGATGTTTCTTTATTTGTGTATTTTACTTGTTTTTTCAAGCTAACTTTTCAACTTGTAAATTGTTCTTTAGTTTGACATCAAATATCCATCAATTTAAACAATAATACACATAATATATTATATGTTCCTTACCTTTTTCATAAGAAAATAAGGTTGACCACATAGTGTAATTCCACTGAGTTTCTGCGTTTAGAAATACATAAAGATTATATAAGAGTTGAGTATTGTTGTTGATGATTTTATAAAAATGGTGCAATTGTTAATATGTAAAAACTATTTTGATAAAACCCAAACAAGTCAGAATTTTTTAAAGAAACATTTTGAAAAAAATTATTTTGAAAACAATCAAAAGCTTAATCTTGTATTTTATAATTATATTTAATATATATGTGTCTATACAATAAAGACATGTAAATTCTGTGAGAAACAAGCAATTTTTGTTTATATCTCTTAATACTGTTAGATGTATTTCCCTTTTTTATATTAAAAAAATAATTGGTTAATTTTTTGATTGATTCATGTTTTGTTAGAAACAATGAATAATTGGCAAAGTTTCTAATTGATCTGAGAATGGGAAGTAAGGGAAAAACGTGTTCAAAATTTTTACTAGACAGCCAAAGTGAGTTGATATAAGCTTCCGAAAAAAAAAATTGTTCCAATCTAGAAACAAACAAATTAACTAGGTTACAAAAGACAGTTTGTGTGGAAACACAAACTCAAAATCGGCCCCCGAAGTGGTCCACCCAGGCCGGCTTCAATATTTTCAGAAAGAACATCCGAATGAAATTATATCAAAGACAAATAAGAGCTAGTTCCCCTTTTAGACCTTGTGGTCTATAGGGCAGATGATGTAAAGTTCATCTGTTTTTGTGGCCTACAATTAACGAGAGTGTCATGTAGCCAGCCCAACGACCAACCGCCGTTACTTTTCCCCAACTAATGTCAGGTACCCATTAGAGCTGAGTTAGAGCTGAAGATATTTTAGCTATTCTATCTTGTACTGTTTTGTCGGATATTGGCATATATGTGATTTTTTTCAAGGTTTCTGTTTTTTTTTTGTGTTTTTTTTTTTAATCATGAAACAGTTCTTCAGATGCACGAAGGAAGAAGTCTTTGACATACTCACCATCTGAAAATGGTTTGCCTTTTTGTGCAATTGCTATTGGTATCGCAAAGCTTGCCAGATGTAGATTGCATCTAACTTTGAGAAGATCATTCGCTTCTAACTCACTTACTTGAAACAACAAACTATACGTCACAGCCAAAGCACGTAGTGAAGATGCCGTTTCACTTGAGAGTTTCTGACGACTGACGACACTGACGACGCGTGTAGTGGGGGTGGTATAAGGCTTAGATATAGAATCGGTGCCTATTCTTCGTTAAACGATTCAGAACTATTTTGAAAAATGTTTCAATAAAATAAATAATATTTGCGTATGGAACTAAAGAGCCGCAGCTTCACATCCAAAGAGCCCCACGTGGCTCGCGAGCCGCAGGTTGCCGACCCCGGTTATAGCCAATAAGCATAGTCTTCGTTTGCTTGAAACTTTTAATAATGACAGTTTCAATAATTTATATTTAAATTATTTTTAATATATTTGCATTTTTATAAGTATATACTGTCGGCACACCTGACTTCTGTAGGCGGGCCGCATGTGGCCCGCGGCTCGTAATTTGCCCACCCCTGTACTAGAAGCATGTTGACCTTTGACCTATATTCAGCAGGTGTGATGCTTCGTAGACCTAAAATGTGAAGTGTGTTAGAATCGTAGGAAAATCATTGAAATATTGGTTTCTTGTTTGGGAGGAGGATACCAAATTTTAAAAGATATGGATGAATATTTCAAATAATAGCTTTAAGTATCCATTACTAGATGTGCGTGATTTCTACACAGGTTAGATTTCAAAAAAGCTTATATCCAGGGCCGGCCTTAAATCACTGCAACCTATGCGACCGCTGTGGGCCCGCACTTTCAAAGACCCCGCGCCAATTCTATGCGTAAATTATTAAATGGATAAACGTGATATTATGGAAATATTATGAAATTATTAAAATCTCCCAAAAATTCATGAAAAATCTTCTAAAATATAGACAAAATTGTCATTTTTAGAATCATTCAACATGGAAAACGAATATCTAATGCGCACTAAAATAAAACGGCATTAGACAAAACCCGTAACACTGACATCTGGTGATCGAAGCTTCTCGCGCCTCAAGCTAATCAAGAATTACTTGAGATCAACAATTCATGAAGAAAGATTGAAAAAAAAATTGTTGATTCTTGCTATTGAGCGTGATCTATTTAGGAAGCAGAATTTTGATGATATACTGTATGATTTCGTTACACGCTAGGATCATAATGTAAAGTTCATTTTATCGTGATTTTGTATTTAGTAAATGTTTGTAAAATGTTTGTTTGTAAAATGTTTTACATGTTTCGGATGTTCCTTCAGACTTGAAGATAATTACTTCCTAGTCCAAACCTCCCGCAGGACGACGGGGATGGGAGCGGACAGGGTTTGAACTCTGGACCATCGATAAATCTGAACGACAGTCCAGCGCACAAACCCCACGACCAGGTAGCTATCCAAAAATGAATAAAATGCAAAGTTGAATTTTTGGGGTAATACCAAAATCTTAATTTTCCCTTATCCTTATCCATGCAGTGTTTTGCATTGGGCCCCTCAATTGTTAGGGCAGGCCCTGCTTATATCAACTCGCTCTGTCTGGTAATAAGTTTGAACTCCTTATTTCTCCCACTCCCATTCTCGGATCAAGTGGAAAATTTAAACCTTAATTAAAGTACTTAACGAAACATGAATCATTTAACATGAACCATACTCACGATAAATTCATATTTTTAGTAAACAGTTTTACTATCTACCAAACGATAGACTAAAAGAAGTAAAGATGGCAGGATAAACATGGACCCAACTAAGAGGCATTGCCCAGAACAGAGTCCTATGGGCTATCGCGTAGTAGGCCTACTGTTGCGGCCCTATGCTCCATTGAGTCAAAAGAAGTAAGTGAAGTTGTTTTATTATATAATCTTGAGTTTTTACTACTTACCATAACTTGAATTCTGGCTAGAACTAAACGTTTGATTGACTGGAGAAGAATAGACACCATTAAAATATTTGTCTTTGTTTTTTTAATACATATGTTTCCAATGACTTTACTTATTTAGCAATTTGTTTAGTGTATAATTTTTATAACTTGATTTCAATACTTACCATAACTTGAATTTTGGCTATAAATGAACGTTTGATTGCCTGATGAAAAACAGACCATTATTTAAATGTATTTAAGTAGGCCTATAACGTGCTTTAACTTATGCAACAAATGTTTCTGTTTCCATTAGATTTTTCATAATTTGATCTCAGTACTTACCATAACTTGAATTTTGGCTAGCATTGAACGTCTGATTGCCTGATGAAGAATAAAAACCATTAAAAATAATTTTTTACTACATAGATTTTCAATAGCTTTACTTATTAAGCAATTTGTTTTATAGGATGCTCTTGTACAGTGATGCCAAACTATGGCCCGCGGGCTAACTCTGGCCCCAGACCCCCAGTAAAGGTTTAATCCGGCCCGAGACATTTTTTTAAAAATTATAGTCCGAAACAAATTTCATTCAATATGTGAAAATTCACGTTTTAATACCAAATGAACCAAAGGAACAAATTAGAGAATTCAAATTTCTGTGATTCACTCAAAGTTGTTGTTCCATTATTTCTTAGTAGTTTAAACTCATTTTGGGGTCTGTCTTAGGATGCCCCTGAGTTTATCCAACTCTAATGGATACCTGACATTAGTTTGAAAAAAAGTAAAGGCAATTGATCTTTGTGCTGGCAACATGACACCCTCGCTAACCTTGGGCTGTAGAAACAGATTACCTTTACTTCATCTCTCCATAGATCGCAAGTCTGATAGGGAGTTCTGCTTAAGTTCTACAGATGAACTTAACCAATGTTAATGTTTCTGCTTGATAAGTATTGCGTATAGAAGGTATTGACAAAACTTTACTGTCACTGGTGTGTTGGCATTCATGCGATCCTTCAAGGGAGCAACAAAAGAGTCAATTTTTTTTTATGCATTTGTGGAAAGCCTAAGAATTTTTAAAGTTCTAATTCATAAGCATTTTTTTTTTAGGACAGGTGTAGTGAATCTCAGATATAATAGGGAAAATATCTGGATTTGTATTTTGTGAGATTTTCAATAAAAACTACCCGCAAAGATAGTTTGATGCAAGTTTATGGTGAATGGGAAAGCAGATTTCAAGACTTCAGTGCCGTTGACAAAAATTTGGATATTTTCAGTATAACTTTTAATGTGGATTGACTTGTAGAGAAACCCGATTTGAAATAATTGAACTGCTATCTAATAATTCTTTTAAGCATTTTCAGTCTTATAATCGACATGGGCTTGTCAAAAGTTTTCCAAATGGAATACCTTATGCCCAAAGATTAAGTGCAATGCTTATATCATAAAATAGTTGTAAACAGCTTAAAAAAAATTTGTCAGAAATATATTGGTGGATTAACTCAATTATTAAAAATCTCGTTATAAGCTGAAACTAATTAAGAAAAAAAATATTATTAAAACATTCGTAGTTTCATAAATCACATAGTTTAAATTGGGATATAACTAATTCTGATACTAAATGTCAGTATTTTCTTAATAAAATAATTACGGCCCGCCCAAATTATTCCTTTAATTTTTTGGCCTGCTCTTCATAAAGTTTATCCATCACTGCTCTATTAAATTACATTTAAAGAAATGGCTCAGAAAATCGCACGCGGTTTTATTGGTTTCAAGTTGTTTTATTATTTTCGAGTTTTTACTACTTACCGTAACTTGAATTTTGGCTAGAACTGAACGGTTGATTGCCTGGAGAGTAATAGATACCATTAAAATATTTGTTTTTGTTTGTTAATACATACGTTTTCAATGTCTTTACTTATTTAGCAATTTGTTTAGTGTTAGATTTAGATGATTCTCTTATAAATTACATTTAAAGAATTTTAGATTTTAATTTGGATAATTTTCATAATTTCATTTCAATAGGGCTACTTACTATAACTTGAATTCTGGCTAGAACTGAACGTTTGATTGCCTGGAGAGTAATAGATACCATTAAAATATTTGTTCTGTTTTTTTTTGTTTGTTTGTTTTTTATGCATATGTTTCCAATGTTTTTACTTATTTAGCACTTTGTTTATAGTGTTAGATTTAGATGGTGCTCTAATAAATTAGATTTAAGAATTTTTTTAACTAGCTGATACCCGTGCTACGCTACGGTCTTTATAAATAGTTGGTATATATGTTGTTGTTTTTGTCCGAACACTCGTAAAACCCTCAATAAAACGGCCAGCATTACAACCCTCTCCACAGCTTGCACAATTTTCTTGCCTCAAATTCTATAAGTCCCCTTTATTTTTGTCTTTCATCATTCAATCGAACGACCCGCAAGCCACTGTTATGGAGTATGCACAAACACTTCTTAGGCCCATCAGTTGAAGTCTTCTTATCTACATGCATTATAATGCCTCCACAAACACGCACACACACACACTATTTTTTTAATGAACCCCCCCCCCCTCCCCCAACAATACAGTTTTGGCCCTTGTATATTCAGTGGAACAACTAGTATGACAATAGAATCTTTATTCGCAACCTAGTCCACTCCATATTTATTTTTATTTGGTCAGTCATTGATCTAGATCAGTGATTCCCAAAGTGGTCTATATAGAAGACTACGAAGACTGCCAAGGGGTCTACGAAAGTAAAAAAATAAATTGGGGGTCTATAACATGTCCACGGGGGTCTAAGATAATAAATTTCATTTAAGCAGGTCGAGTTACTTAATTTTCACATTCCATTAATGTAATTATTTCATTCACTAATATTTGATTTGTACCTTCGTTAATGCTTTAAATATTTATCCTGCTATTCAAACGAAAAATTGTTGTAATCAATTTCAATACTTATTTAAATAGCTTAATTTTGTTTACATATATTTAGAGAAAAAAAAAGAAATGTAGACAGTACAGCATTAATTATTTAAAATTGGGATTCCTTCCTTCCTTGTCAAACAAGCAGTTGCCTAAGTGATTTCGCTGAGACAATGCTACCCTGACAAAAATAAAGATTTGAAAAACTTTCGAATACTCAAAGTTCAAAACAGACCCACAAAATCTTTGTTCGACATCATATAGTGAAGATGATGGTTTGTGAGCGTCTTAAATTTAGACTTACTTAGATTTAGGTCCTCCCTCGCCGTTCGGCGCATTGGGCGGTAAGCTGTCTCCATAAAGATCTGTCACTGGCAATGCCTGAAGCCTCCTCCCACCTGGTGTCCACTGTTCTGAGGTCCTCCATGAAGGTGTGTCGCCAAGTAATACGAGGACGTCCCTGTTTGCGCTTTCCTCGTTTTGGCTTCCATGTTATCGCAACTCTTGGTGTGCGTAATTCATTTTGACGTAGAACATGTGGGGCAAACCTCATGCGCCGCTCAGTCACAACGTCACTAAGTGTTCGACTCCCAGTTCGGCATAGGATTTCCTTGTTTGAGACCCGATCTGTGTAACTGACTCCCAAAATCCGTCTCAGCCATCTCTGCTCCCTGCCTTTCCTATTCGGCACGCTACATCGTGGTAAGCATCTCCATCATTTGTTATGATGCTGCTAAGATACGTGAACTTGTCCAGCTCTTCAAGCTTTGACTCGCCAAGTCTGACGGGGACACCCTTTGCCACTCGCATAATTTTAGTCTTATCCAAGTTTATGAGGAGGCCAATTTAGGGTGCCTCTCTGTCTAGGCTCTCCGTCATTTCTTGAATGCATTTATTTGTAGCCCCGAGTAGTGCAACATCATCAGCAAATTCCAAGTCCGTCAATCGGAGTTGTTCACGCCATGGAATATCAAAGGCAGTCTGGTTCATTGCTCTCCTCATTATGTAGTCGATGACTAAGGAGGAAAAGGAAGGGAGATAAGATGCACCCCTGTCTCACACCTGTCTTGGTTGTAAAAAAAACTATGTTGTTCCCTCTTCTGTTTTAATGCAGCAACTAGACTGACTGTAAAGGTGTCGTAGGATCTGGACAAATTTTTTTGGGATGCCGTATTCTCTAACTATTTTCCATAGTGATTCTCGGTGGATACTATTAAACGCTTTTTTGAAGTCCACGAAACTGATCGATAGCCGTTGTTGGTACTCAAGACTTTGTATTTCGTAGAACGAAAATCTGCTCTTCGGAAACCTTCTTGTTCTTCTCTGAGCCTTTCATCTACAGACTGTCGAAGCCGTCTCAACAAGACAGTGCTGAAAACTTTGCCCGGGACAGAGAGGAGAGTAATGCCACTCCAGTTGTTGCAGTTTGCTAAGTTGCCCTTTTTAGGAAGCTTTACAATCACTCCCTTTTGCCAGTCCTCGGGGACTTTTGAAGTTCGCCAACAGAGATTTAAGAGATCAGTCATTCTGTTAACAATGCACTGTCCCCCATATTTTAGCATTCCTGCTGATATCATGTCTAGCCCTGGAGCTTTGTTATTCTTTAGTGTCTTAAACAGCAAAGGTAAAACATTGAATTTACCAGCCGTTTTACACAAACCTACATCTGTTATTATTAAAAGAATTTCTTTAAGCAACAATACAGTTCAAGGTAGCTTCGGTGGCATGAGTTATAAAAGTTTCTTATGTAAATCTTTGCAAAAGACATAAATACAGTTTGGTCTGACAAGGTGCGCTGTGTGCTACAAACTGTCTAATGGTCACCATCTCATCTCATCTATGCCTGTGGTCCCTTCTGGGCATAGGTTACCAACCAGCTTCCTCCAGGCATCTCGATTCTGGGCGAATCTCTCCAACTGTCGCCACGTCATGCTCATCTGCTTCCAGATCGTGGAGACCTGGAGAACCACCATAAAAAAAATCAGGTATTCATCAATACCTGCCTGAGGAAGATTCTTATGATCCGCTGGCCAGACAAGATCTCGAATGAGGAACTGTGGCAAAGAACAAAACAGCAGCCCATTGAAGTAGATATCTTTCAGAGACGCTGAAGATGGATAGTTTACACCCTTCGCAAGCCTGCATCCAACATAACAAGGCAAGCCCTAGCCTGGAACCCCCAAAAAAAGAGAAAGAGGGCACGGCCCAGCAATACATAGCGCTAATGGTCACCGTGTCCTTAGGGTTGACCCACGAGACCTTTCCCATGTTTGGGTATAGTAGCAAGGCAGCAGAGGTTTGAATTCAGTTTTCAGTGGCTATGTGAAACCTTTTACAATGATACTTAAGGCATATTAATTAATTAATTAATTAATTAATATTTAATGTTGGAAAGACTACTTCATAGAACGACAAATTCGTATAGGAAACATAATATCCGTAGTTGTATAGTTTTAAATTACTTTTTCACTCTTCAACTCACTACAGTTAGAAATTTGTTTTAAAAAAAAAGATGAATTTGCAAAAATGTGCAAGTTAAGCAAGTTGCAAGTTGAGCAGGGGGTCTACCGAAAACCAGAAAACATGGCAAGGGGTCTACGAGACAAAAAAAGTTTGGGAACCACTGATCTAGATCTTGAGAGGCACCTTGTTTAGAATAACCCATCTTTACAAACACATTTGGTAATCACAATAATCTATGCATAATCCCTCGCATTCACTTTGACAATTATCTACAACTAGAGGAGAATTACATTAATATTTTTTTTGTAAAACATGTTTGCAATGTCTTTAATTATTTAGCACAGAGGCGTAGCTAGGTGGGGGAGGGAGGAGGAGAATTTGAAAATCCCCCGGGTCCTCAAATGAGTGTTTTTTACATTAAATATAAAAAACACTACGCAAAATGCACTGGCCCTTAAAGTCGTCGATTTTTACAAAATGTGAAATATAAATCACGTACTCTCTTGCAAAATCACCTACCCCGTTGACGAATGAATTGCAACATCACATATTACAGTCTGTATTTTATAAGATAAGAAATATATGGACTGTGGGCAGTGGTCTAATTTTGATGTCCAATTAAAAAGAAATATTTTGCTTAATTATGAAGTGGGTTTAATGGTTTATATACTTGAAACCCATTTCTCTAACCTCATTTATGCAAAATTACGAGAAAAAAAATACTCTGATCTCTTTGCTAAATATTCTTTTAGACAAATAAGCAAAATACTACAAATGTTATGAAAATCTGCTGATCTCTACACCCTTTTTTAATTAAAATCTATGTTTTCCCATTCTTTGTCATGCATCTTTCATGCAACTTGACGAGCTTATGTCGAAGGCGTTAGTTAATTTTTTTAGGGTCACAGTAATGTTTTTGTATGCGATAATTGATCCTTTTCCATTTGACCTCAATGAAATTAAGTTTTTTTGCAGGTGATGATTTCATAACTATTTCTTTCCATTCATCACATCATGGCTTACTCCTTTTTCATCAGCTTTACTTTAAAAGAGCCATGATTCTCAGCCAAAGAAAAACTAAGCTGATTGTGTTACAGCTTGTTTCTATCGTTCTATATCATTGTCTTTAAATAAAAAAAATTTGGTGAGTTTCGCTGTTGCCTGGACAATTAAGGCAAGATGTTCTAGCATTTAAACAAAATCAATGTCTCCCAGATCTTCTTATCTTATATAATACAAACGTTACTTCAAAAAAGAAGATGATTACGTCCTACGCGTCATGCATTTAGTCATGCATATTAACCAATTACTTAAATTCTGCCAAGTCACTGGTTTTCCTGGCTAGCTCAGGCAACCCATTCCATGCTCTAATAACACTAGGGAAGAAAGAGTATTTGTAAAAATTTGTCCTAGCATATGGGACTAGGAATGTGCCTTTATCTTTGTGTCTTTTTATTCAATTTTGTTTTTGTATTTGAAGATTATGGTTCAGTGTTTTATGCATAATTGCTACTTTACTTTTGAGTCTTCTGTCCTGAAGGCTTTCCAAATTTAGTGATTTTACTAAAGGTGTTACTCTAGTCAAATATAAATATTCGTTTGTTATGAATCTCATTGCTCTATTTTGTGTGTGTTCCAGTTTCTTAATGTTTTCTTGAGTTGAGGGGTCCCAAACGGAGGATGCATATTCTATTATTGGCCAAACAAGGTTAAATAACATTTTAGTTTCATGTTCTTATTTGATTGATAGAAATTTCTTTTAATAAACCCTAATGCTTTGTTTGATTTTTTAATAGTTTCATCAATATGTGGATATTTGAAGATAGTAGCATTTAAACAAAAGGCATTGTCTTCCGGATATTTGAAGATAGTAACCCTTACTGGCGAATGTCTCAATTTCTAAATTTATAAATGAAGCCACATCATTTTTTTCTGTGCAGATGAGGTAGAAAGATAGACTGCATGTCACAATTGAAGTGAGTCTAAATATAATGACTTAAAAAAAAAAAGTAAACGCTGTCAATGATCGAATTCGATAGGATGAAAATTTACAACGATAATAATTGCGACAAATATATACTTACTGCTGCTTGAAGTGCTTGTAGAATTAATATAGGTAACGTTGGTGATTGTTGTGATAATTTGTCCTGAGGGGTGAATAATTTGTGACATATGATTATATAAATGAAAGTTAAGACTTCAATATCTCACCATAATAGCTATTCCTAATATAAATGGTGTACACTTTGCAATATTTTATTTTGTTTAAATATAAAAACAACAAGAAGTTATAATTTAAGAGAGAAAAAATCGATCTTACCTCCACTTGAATTAGTGACTGTTGTTGTGTTAGAAAATGTCACATTACTGGTTGATGCTGTGAGCGGAGAAAAATTACAAAAGGGAGATAAGGCTAAATTAACTTTTACGTTTCGGCTACTCCATGTTATCAACAATATTTAGCTCTGAGTTTCACGCGACTCTCTCTCTCTCTCTCTCTCTCTCTTGCTCCTTGTCACTTTGCTGAAGCGAGAAAGAGGAAGATCTAGGGCAGGTATGTCAAACTCATTAAGGTGTATGGGCCACATAGAAAACTTACTATGACCTGAGGGGCCGCAGCAAAAAAAAAATCAGTTGCAAAACAGCCTACTAGTTTTTTTGTAAATTAGAAATAATGCAATACAAAAATTAATGGCCTACCTGTCCCTTAGCTAAATTTGTAGTACTATTGGCTAATAAAAAAAATACTTTGATTACGCATTATATTCTTTGTCCTGATGCTTGACATCTTTTCTGGGATACCATTTTATTAATGTCAGGTTGAAATTTGTTTGCCACTGACGCTTTCATCACAGATGACAAAATTTTGATCAGATAATCTCGAACGGTGAGGTGTTTTTGTAGCTTATGGAAAAGAACTGCGAACTACTCACAGAGACCAGTGCATGCAAACATAGCTAGAATTGTGGCTGCAAATTTCCGCAATTCAACATACCGTTCAGGGTAAATAACTGTACAATTTTGGCACAGCCATTTCAACATACTTCGATTTCAACTAAGAATCTGACTGCTATTATATCAGCTCTAGTTGCACATTTCCAGCAGCATTTTCAGAATCAAATGAGAATGGAGATACAAAACACGAAATTTCTTGCTCTTATGTAACGAAGTCACGAAAATGGTCATTGAAAGCATCTACTAACGATTCCAGGTGTAGGACTTATTTACCAAATGTCGCAACCGTATTTAATCTTTTTAGTTCCTGACACGTTCAGAAGGGATAAAGATTTTCACTTCATATTTAGTTTATCCACAGACCTAATTTTGCTTGAAAGCATTTTACATGATTACACGCAGTTGTGACAATTTTGTCTTTACTTTGAAGTTTTAAATGCAAGTCTTGCAGGTGACCAGTGGGATCAACTGCTAATGCCAAAGCCTGAACACATTCGTCAGTTTGGAAATGTTCAACAGGTTCAACTTTCATGTTCAGAAACAATGCGATTTCCCCACGCAGTGCAAACAATCTCTTCAATATTAAATGTCATGAGAGCCAGCGGACTTTTGTGTAGTACGTAACACAATCAAATTTATGTCCAATGTCATCCAGAAACATTAAAAATTGGTGAGCATTTAAACCACGGGCACGAATAAAATTGAGAAGCGACAGAAACCGGTCTTATGACATGTTGAAACTGTAGTTGCTGTGCACAGAATGTTTCTTGGTGAATGATGCACTGAATATGTGCAAATTTAAAATTATCATCAGTCTCTCTTATTTTTGCAAGCAGGTTTGCACCAAAATCATTTCATTTCTTGGTTGGTGCGCCATACCTTGTTAGACTAGATAGCTCTATCAAAGTTAAATTGTACTGCACCTCCTGTCATTTCTCAAAAACATCCTCACTTGTTGTGGTGTTATGCATAGAACAGATCTCAAGTAGTTCCTCGTGTATGTCAAAATTCCTGTCACAGGTCCTTATGAATATAACCAACTGTGCTACACCCTTTACATCAGTTGACTCATAGAGAGCCAATGAAAATAATTCAAAATCAGCTATTTTGTTCTTTAATTGTTCACGCAACCTATCTGCTACAGAGTCACTAGTTAACTATATTTCTTTGAATGCTTTCACCTTTTCTGGACAAATTACTTCGGCTCTAACGACACACTCCTTCATAAAATATTTGCAATGGCTTACAATAAAGTTTGGCAAAATGTAGCTTGCTTTCACTGCAGACTCACCCTTGTTGTTCAGTTTAATAAATACTATTTTTCAATTCAAGTAGCTTGTCCTCTCTTGTTTTCTAGCGTAATAGTTTAACATTATTTTTATAATTTTTTAGGTGGCCAAGGGGTCGCATGCAAGGTAGTCGCGGGCCGCATGCGGCCCCCGAACACTCAGTTTGACATGCCTGATCTAAGGAGATCACTTCATATTCCTATACAATTCAGCCATTAACGTGGGAGAAACGCTTCTGGAAAAGCTGCTGGAAAGTCTAAGGTCTAGAGTCTAAAGATTCCGCTCGACTTTTCATTGGCGCCACTTTTCAAAGAGTGATAGTAAATTGCCATGATATTAATTAGATATCTCTCTCCTAATTAAAGATACGATCGTTGATTTGACCTCATTAAATTAAATTAATTTTTGGTTTTATAAACATGTATTTGTGTTATATAAAAAAGCATCAAATCTCCTATAATTATATACCAAAAGTTATGTTTTTTTATTACAAACAAAAATGTTATTGAAGTTTTATCATAGCAGGGTAGAATGGACACATGTGACAAATGAATCATTTTGTCAGAACGTGGAAAATAATTACGGAGATAAAGAGTTAGTTATATCTCCGCTTAGTGGCTCTTTTAGAACCAACAGAACGCTGCTTATGTATTCTGACCAATATGGATACAGTCTAGAGAAAATGGTAAGAATAATCGAATCCATCAGCAGACCTACGCCACATGTGGGTTTTTTGTAACGACTTTCGGACTTGCGCTTTGATACCAAAGATATCGAAGAAGATGGCTTTTAAATTTAAAATAATTTCTATCAATTCTTTTCATTGACTGTCTGTATCAGGATTTTCTACTTAGAACTTTCCTTTTGTTGGCAAAAATGAAAAGACTTGTACGGGAGCAAGTTACAGCCTACAACCATTTCACAAATCTTTCGCAAACCCACTAGAGTATTAGGTCCTGACGCGCGTAACTTCAATGAGCGTCCGTTTATTAAGGTTTCTAACACTCATTTGGGGCCCTCCTCAAGTTGGGGCCCAGAATATTTTCGAATTCCCTCCTCACTCACCCTAGCTAAGCCTCTGGCCGGAGGCCTACCTTATGAGAGGTTCCTACGTTTTCCCATAATTAGCGCTACTAGCCATGAGAGGGCCAACTCCACACGTTTGGAGTGTTCTATCCCAATTAGCTTATTCGTCTCACCAAATATACCCCCAGACTGAGGTCAATCGTCATAGTAGTCCTGAACACTGACCTGCAACGTAGCAACCTGTGGTCAGTAGAAACCAGTGGAGACTTTTGTAGTAGAATAGATATTTAAGTGTTTTTTTAATAGAAAAAAAGACAGAATAAATGAAAGTTGTTATGAAACTGTCATGAATGAGATATATAGGAAATGTAATTAGGTTTTCAATGTCACCACAGGGTACATGAAATCCAGGGAAACGTTTTGCTAGACTTTTCGACAACTATGAAACAAAAAGCGCAACTACTATAAGGACTTTAGAGAAGGGATACATTGAGTAAAAGAGATGGGTTGATGAGGAAGAAACAAAAAGAAAGGGGCGAGGGAGAAAGAAAAGTATGTGAGAATAACGAAAGAGTGAATTCGGCAGAAAGTTGGAGAGCCTTTAGAACAGTGACACAGTATCTTCCAGAATGTAGCACCAGTCAGCTGAAAAACTGTACAAGGGTCAATGTTTTATATTTTATACAAAGCTTATATAAAATCCCTCCGTCTGTCTGTCTGGTCTAAAAGTTGTTACACGTTATTTCTCTCACTTCCCATTTTTTTTGGAGCAAGTAAAAAAATTTGCACAATTATTCAATTCATTGTCCCTAACAAAACATGAATCAATAAAAAAAAATTAATTAATGGTTAATAATATATTTTTACTTGGCATACAAAAGGGAAATAAACCTTAAAGTAGTGAGAGACGTGTATGTTCTTTCCCTTAAATAAGCTTTTTTCCCCTTTGTCTTCCTGCCTAAAATAAAATGAATCTCAAATGTGATTTGTCGGCATCTCATATTGATGTTTGAGCAGCCAATGGTCCTAGCATGCCAGAAAAAAAGCTGTGACTTAATAAAGCTTACCTGAGTCTCTCGCATCAACGACAGGCAGCGCTGATGAGGAAGGTAGGGCCCACAATAAAGATTCTAACCCTCACGCACCTGATGAGAGCCATGTCGATGCTTGATTTCATGTTAATATAAACATTTTAAACAACCACAAAAATAGTTGTGCTTCAGAATGGTCTAATAGTGTTTTAAATCGATATTTATTGTTTAGCTGTTTTATTAGTTTTGTTGTTTAAACATTAAGTAGGCCTATATCTGCAGATGGAAAGTTAGTGAATATTTTACTACAATGTAACAAGGAGCAATCATGAATAGTGCGTGAATATATAGTTCTGTGATTAATAGCCCATTCTATTAGAAAATTCGCAAATGGTATAGCATTATTTCTAAACTTTGAAAACTAAAGATCTTTACTTTTATAAGACAGAAAAGATCGATTTTTCTAGATTCGGGGCGACATCCTCTACAGCTTGAAAAATAGTTACGTGATTTACAATAACAATGTAGATCTATATATATCTAGATCTGTGATCTGATTATTATCGGATAAGAATTTGTTTCCGTTTTCCAGGTTTATGTGCGCAAGATTCACCTCACCAAGAACATTGCATTATAACCAAAAAGAAATGTGTAGGATCTAAGCAAAATACAAATTGCTAAGATTTGTTTTCTCGCGTTCTTTTAGGCTTTAGCCTATATAGAGCGGAATTCCAGGTTGTTTTATACTTTAGTTTAAGTTGAATTGAATATCCCTATGTATTTCAAACAAGTAGGACCGATTTATTTTAGGCTGTAGATTAACCGTCGTGCCTATATCTATAATAACACTTTTTTTTATTTTTATCTTAGCTTTTTAATAAATGTATTTTAATAGCCTCATTAAATAATAAGTAAGTCAGAAAAATTAAAAAGATATCACATGAATCAGTACAAGATATCAAAAAACTTTCTTACCACTTTGTTGAGCAAGACATGGCAGCAAAATACCGAACAGACATAAAGCCTGTATCAAGATACTTGGTGGTGGCATGGTGCCTTGTTGAAGCCAAGAACACCAATGCTGGAACTCTGACAAACTTGCCAGAAAAAAAAACTGTTTCTACGTCATTCAATATCTACGTCAGAAAGTGTACGTTAAAGAAAGTTTGCACAAAAAATTGGGTGGAACTCGACAGAAAAACAGGCTTTTCCACTGCAGGCCTGTTGATGTTATTATTTTGCAATGTGAATGACGAATCATTGTAGGTTCCCTTTTTTCAATAACTCCTCAACTGTCAACTTGGAAGGTTACTTGATAGCATTCACCTGGGCCTGTCAACAATAGTTATTCTCATTCCAACTTGAATTCAATAGCAACGTGTTTACTATTCTAGAATCCGAAGATTGCTTATGAATACTTCCACTTCTGTCTCTTCAATTCAATAAAAGGGCTTTTTAAAAAAAACACGTAACGGCTAAAGATTTTTTTTTTTTAAGTATGCCAAATTGAAACTACGCCTACATAAATCTGGTTTTGAAATAAAAAGCGAGACAAACTAGAAAAAATAAATGAAAAAAAAACTTGGATCATGCCCTGATTCACAGCGGTGTTCCGCTTCAAATAACATGCATAGCTTGCTCACAAGTTCCATGTCGGAACGTGGATTATTCAGCCATGCCATTATGTCAATAAATTCATGGCATTTTATTTTTGATATATAATTACGAAAAGCAACAACAATCATCAGAACAGAATTAATGTGACATATGCAGCCTAATATTATACTTAAAATTTTAAAAATTACGTTTAATGTGGCGTATTTAGTGAATTTTATTATCCGGCAGTTCCAGATGCAGCCTTTGTAGGTGGCAAGTGGGGGTGCGGCTCAGTCTCAAAGGGTCCCCGTGCTTCAGCCAAGAAGTAGTTCTAATATGAGCTATGCCAAACTAAACATCAAATTCTGTGCAAAAAGGAGAAAGCTGTTGGAAATCCTTCTTTGAGATCAAACTACTTGGCGTATTTAAATATTAGATTGTAATCAGGAGGGAATTAAAATTCTGCATACAATACTTAAATAGTATAACATATCTGCCAATAGCTTGGTTATGTATGCTTACACTGGCGATTAGGGAAACCTAAAAATCAAGATCTACTCCGGATTAAAAGACATGCTTTTGGGCACTTCAAGCTAAGTTTACAGGAAACCCCGAGATCTATGGGGGGAATTAAGGCGGTGTTTCGTAACCTATTCAGCAAAAAAACAAAATAGGCATACATAGTCTTACATTAAATTCAATAACGTTCACTTGTGGATGCCTTCAGCACCACAATACGCTAAGAGAGAGAATTTTAACATGCAACAACATAGGTCGTGTTAGCTACCATTTGTATGCAATAGTTTAATGAGAGCCGAAAACCTTCCCTTACAGCTGTAGTTATTGGATATGTATACACGGAAAACGCAATAAACCCGGTACTCAATATTTTTATTTTCTTGTTGAAATGAATATATTAATCTGATTGTGAATCTCTTAGGATCTTAGGATTTTATACTAGTTATACGCTTTTAGAGTTTTAACAAAGCTGTCTGTCTAGTAAAACTTTTGTACACGTTATTTCTCCCACACCCAATCTTGGATCAAGTTGATATTTTGCACACTTATTTCTAGTACCTGACAAAACAAGAATCAATAAAAAAAATTAACCAATTATTTAATAAATTATTGGTAATTAATTATTATGTTTGGTACCGAACAAGAGAAAGAAAACGTATTTGACAGGTGTGGTGTTATAAGTTGAATTAGTTCCCTTGAGGAAGCTTGAGCCCTGAGTTCGAATTCAAATCGAGCAACTTTTTTTTATGCATTTTAAAAGCGATCACGGTAACATTCACACGGATACCCCCTCCCCTTTTTCTCAACTGTTCCAGACATGTGATAGGATCATACCGCATTACGAAACAAAAAACAATGTGTAAAAAATATTTCTAATCGCAAAGAATTATTATTGTTAGTCTAAAATGGTCTTGATCAGTGATACCCAACCTAATTCGACCTGCGGGCCATTTTAATTTCCGAAAGGACCGAAAATGTGCAAAAACGAAATGAAATTGACCTGAAACAATTTTATTAGAAAATTGTGGCTCTAGTACTTAATTAATTAATGGGATGTTTAAATTTTATCTTTTTTTTTAAAGATCGGAAAATGGCTTCACGTTTCTACTTAAAATGTAAATATATAATTGTAGCTACAGTTACCACCGACTCATTTTGATGACCATTTATAGTAAATATTCACATTAATCCTTCAATCTCCAAACTTTAACTATCTTTATTCAAGCTCAAAGCAAGAATGGCGTCCTATTTGTTTTATAATGCCGTTTATATGTTGTTGTTGTTTTTTTAAACAGCGACAATGTTTACAAGTTGGATATTATCATGTTGCACACAAAAAAGTAAAGATCCGTTCACAGTAATAACAGTTAACAGTTACAATATTGTAATAACAGTTATATTGAGTTTTTGTTCACATAAAAGTATGTACAAGTTATTTAAATCTTATTTATTAAAAATGTAAAACGCCCGCAATGGTTCAGTTGTACTAGCTGTTTGGAGCGACAAGCCAAGGATCAACCAACAATAAAGGGAGGGGGCGGCGATAAAAATGTTTTATTGTCAGTGTAATTTCTCTGAATATTTGTAAAATTACATTATTAGCAATGTTTTAAACATTAAAATATCTTAAGTAGGAGACGTTATTTCATCTTGTAATAGGACCTTGCCAAATGTAGACCTTTTTTTTGTGAGAGGCGTAAGAAACAATATGGGTCAAAACTTTTGAAGAAAACATTTCAAAACGTCTCCGCTGGTATGATTCTTCTTGATTTTTCGCCATTACTTAAATTTGGATTCTATATATAGTGTTAAATTAATATAAATGAGAAAAAAATCTAAAAATTGTAAAGTTGGATTATAATTAAGACTAAGTTTCTTTTCTTTTTCATTGCATTTTTTTTTTTATGCAAAGCTAAAATGGAAAAATAAAACATCTTAGATGGGGATATGACAACCATGCGAATATGAAAGGAAAACAAGTAATGGTCTACAAAAATGGATTTCAATCATAGAGCGCTTTCGGTACAGTTTCCAGCTCAGTCTTAATTTTTTTTCTTAAAACAAAAGGGGGGAGGGGTGGCATTTTTAAATTTCGCACTCAGGCGGCCACAACCCTCGCGGCGGCCCTGATGGTACCAGCCATCAGAGAAAAACTGAGGGCCTAACGTTGGTAAAGATACATATTTCAATCTTTTTTTTTTTTTTTGTAGGGAGGTATTTTCTACACTTTGTGCCAACGGTTCGGCGGGCCGGATGGAACCACGTCGCAGGCCGGATCTGGATCGCGGACCGTATTTTTGGCATCACTGGTCTAGATCTATTACAGATTTAATCCCATGACTAATCCAAACTAATTGAAACAATTACAATTACACTTAATACAATCTTTGTGTGTGTATGTGTGTTTTTAAGATTTTTTTTTGTTGTTTTTTTCTGTTTTTAAAGGGTATGTTTATTGCCCAGGCAATCATCTCATCATCCATGAGATGATCCATGTTGTTTCGCGACTGAAGGAGGCAATATAATGTTTATGGGTGTCAGTTTACACTTAAGACAATGTAGAGAAGTCTCTACCGTAACTTTTGCGGCTAGCAATTGTAGGCTGCATAGCTCAACCTTAAACAATTGAAAACTGTTGATCTCTTAATAAAACTCTGAAATGTATTAAGCTCTCTATTTTGTTTTGAAGAAATAAATGAATTAATTTTGTTAGAGAATGCCTTCTTGCTTTTTGTGTGTATGAATGTTTATGTGTACGGTAGCTGTTGGGAAGAATGCAATAATGAATTAGAAAGATGGATGTGCTGATGTTTGACATATGGGACTTCCTACGATACCCTTTTAATAATGGATTAGAAGCTCACTATTCACCTATCTTGAACACGTAAACAGGCTACATGTTACAAGTATACGTTAGATTTATATTATTCAGAGCTTCACATTAAATAATTCCCCTGTACCGCTGCTACTAGCATTGAATATCAATTATGCATTTGGTTCAAAGACGTCTGCCTTGGCTTGAATTAGATCTAGGTTTAAGCCTAAAGTGTTCTTGTTTTTCCTCTTTCACTCTAACTTATGGAAAAGGGAGTGGTCGGACTGCCAAGATTAACTATTGATATTAATAATATGAAAATACACTGTGCTTCGATAGCTTAAGATCTTAGATATTATAAATTACAGATGTTCCTTTAAAGGAGATGATTATTATAGATCTATATGACAATAGAATGTCTCTAGAACTAAAAGAATTATTTATTGCTTTTTAAATCACATTATGGTCCCAACGTGTCATGAGACAAATCAACAAAAGGTGTCTGAGTGTGTGCGCAGCGGCGTAGCTGGGGGGGGGGGAAGCGGTGGACTAGGAGTCCTTTAATTTACGTCCATCTCAAGCCTAAAACAAGTTTTCTATCTATTACAACTATCGTCAAGATTTTGGGGTAAATTACTTTCATTATCATTCCTAGGGCCCATGGCAGAGGGACAACTTTAATTGTGTCAGATATTATGCTTATCAAACTGGGTCTGATATCATTTAGGCTTACCACCCTGGAGAATATAACTTTCTAAGTCAAAGATTCTCACAATTTTTTCAGTTAAGGGACCCCTTTACAAGCCATACCATATTAGCGGACACCCTGTGACCCGACGCAATCTGATTAGTCTGCCCAAATTAAAACACAATTAAAATCTCCACAACCGTTTTTTGTTGCTCTGCGGACTCTACGCTCATTGCAATGCAATAACATATAAAGTTTTAAGAGCTTTTTCATTCACTGTTGTCGAGACTAGAATTACTATTAATTTCCCGCTGATTAGCATAAATTATTACTAACGTTTGGAGAATTCAACGGGCTTGTCGTTTAGTTCAGTATGATTTGTTACTGAAGACGCTTCAGTTTAGTAGGTTTCAAACTTAAGTTCAATATCACATTCAAGCAAATGACACATTGTGGCTGGTCACTGTTGCCTTTGTACGGTATTAGTCCGAGTTGTAATGGACCTCATTCAACAATCGTAAACAAACAACATTTAGCCACGTGATAATATTGATAAAACAATGAAAAAAATGTATCAAGTGACAGCCTTAATGGATTACGTAATTTGTATAGAAGAGATAGAGAATCACTTGGCTAAATGTTGTTTGTTTACGATTGGTGAATAAGGTCCGATTATTCAGAAACATGTTAACGTAATTTTGCCTTACGTCGTGTGGCCACTCTTACGCATCATGTCTCAGTTCATTGCCCATCACACTCTTGCTCTTCTTCAGATGTCTGCTTACGCTTCAACTATTTGTCCATAATCTAACGGTTGAATGGGCATGAGAAGAACAAATTTAACCAACGCGAATTTACCACTGTAAAACTTAACATTTCATCCTAAAATGTGCACGATCAATAACCAGACTGATCTAGGAGTGTCGTGGAGTCGTTATTGGTAAACATTTAAACGAAGCATTTGGTTGAGAAGCAGAGAAATTAAAAGAACGACGTTGATTGGTTTGCAAAATAACTCAATTTGATTTTCATGCACAAAATTAAATTATTTCCCAGGTTTGTTAACAATCGTTGTTGTTTTACCAAGCTGTCGTTATAAAAATAGTCGTTATAGACATATTAAACCAGAAGCGGCCCAAGGGGGTGCAAGTGAAGCAACCGTCTCAGGCCTAGGGCCTAAGGCAGAGGGGGGCCCCTGCGGTCGTAGATTTCTTTGTCACCTTCAGCTTCGCAATCCAGATCATTTCTCATTAACTAGGACTTGTTACTCAATATTTTGAAAGCCTTCCTGTCATCTATAGGATAGAAATTACCATGCAAGCTCCTAACATGACATGTGTGGCCCTTTACAAAGTTATCAATTAGATAATCATCTAATTACATCGTTTATTGTAATTTATAAGATTAGATAGCATAAATAAATCTTCGTATCCTGTGGTATAATGTCCTTAGTTGGCCTAACAATACATAGATATTGACAACGCTTTTGAAAATGCTTGTCTGTAAATGTAATTTATAGAATTTATAATGAGCCTTATTATTGTAATAATTGTAAAAGTAAGTAAAGTACCCTTTCAGACCTTACGATCTATCAGGCAGGTGATGTTAAGGTCATCTGTTTCTTTAGCCAACGGTTAACGAGCAGGGTGAAATCTGGTCAGCACAACGACCGACTGCCTTTACTATCCCCAACTTTGTTTTTATTGGTCATGTAGCATGTCTGTGTCACAGTGGCTACCAAACAATGCTGTGACAGCAATAGTCCTCTCTGATTGACAACAATAATATGTTATTGTTTTTTTTTTTTTTTTTTGTTGTTGTTGTTGTTGTTGCTTTTGTTATTATTGTTTTATTTTATTTCTGTATTATTATTATCATTACTCACGAGCAAAATTATTTACAAATTAGGATATTTTATTAATGTTATCTTTGAATGTAATTCAATATGTTAGCATAAGGCCAGGGCAATTTTAAAAAGGCTCTTATTAAAAATAAAAATCTGGCCAACTTAAAATATATAATTCTGTAGCTCCCCAGACCAGACGAACACGATATTGAAAATAAAATGCAACGTTAGCAAAAATCTTTTATCCTCTTCTCCTATTTCACAATCGAGACTGGTAAAGCTTCTTAACTAGAATAGAGTTTCTGAAGTTGAATGATGGAAACATTGCAGAGGTTCTTAACTAGAATAGAGTTTCTGAAGTTGAATGATGGAAATATTGTAGAGGTTCTTAACTAGAATGGAGTTTCTGAAGTTGAATGATGGAAACATTGCAAACGTTCTTAACTAGAATAGAAATTCTGAAGTTGAATGATGGAAACATTGCAAACGTTCTTAACTAGAATAGAGTTTCTGAAGTTGGATGATGGAAATATTGTGAGGTTCTTAACTAGAATAGAGTTTCTGAAGTTGAATGATGGAAACATTGCAGAGGTTCTTAACTAGAATAGAGTTTCTGAAGTTGAATGATGGAAACATTGCAGAGGTTCTTAACTAGAATAGAGTTTCTGAAGTTGAATGATGGAAACATTGTAGAGGTTCTTAACTAGAATAGAGTTTCTGAAATTGAATGATGGAAACATTGTAGAGGTTCTTAACTAGAATAGAGTTTCTGAAGTTGAATGATGGAAACATTGCAGAGGTTCTTAACCAGAGGTAGCACTATCCCAGGAGGAAGCTGATCCCGGCAGTTACAGTGGTTTCTAAGTGACATAAGTGAAAACAAAAGGACAGGGAGATTTTAAAACTCCTTTATTCCACTTTCAGTCAAGGTGTTTGAAAGTTATTTTTCGTCATCGAGAAGTTCAAAGGAGCCCAATTCGTCAAGCTTTGGTTGTGTGTGTGTCTGTTGTGGTTTCTACAGTTGTGTGCATATTGTTTATATGGCTTTGTTTGCACGAGATGCGGAAGAATATACAATTCGCAACTTTCTATACGTAGTCGTGTGAAACAAGGCACTACTCCTTGTGATCTTAAATTTAAATGCAGAAAGAAACAAAACAAAAACGTTACAAAAAGTAAATTTAGGTCATCGAACAAAGACGTCAGCTTTGTCAGGTGTTATCAAAATTACTAAAAAGAGCTTGCCACAACCTGGAGTCTAATTTAATGACTGCATGCATTCTTATCTGATACATATTTTGTTATTACACTTGTTATTTTAAGGAAGGAGCTGGAAATGTTTATTAATTGTCACGTATTACGAATTGAATTCTAATTTTTAAATGGCTTGCCTAGGGGAACGTGACAATAGAAAAAGGTAGTTGTGTCACTTATCTTAAGTCTGAATTTAATCAAAGACTTACAATGAATAACAAAAAAAAAAATGACACAAGAAATCGGAAGGTAAAATATCAACTTAATGTTTAATATAATATAACTCAAATAGTACTTTTAACTGAATCACATAAAGCAAGAAAAAACAAACATTTACTCAATACAAAAGGAGAGGGTTGACCAAAACCCTTTTACAAAAATGGCATGTAAAAATATTACAATACCAGAGTTTGAAAATATAATTACAAATACAAGCAAGGCCTTGAAAAAAGAAAAATCTTAACTTACACGATCAATTGGTATACCACGCACGGGTCACGCAATGTCTCCGCTATTCTGTCTCACGGCTGTCTCCGTATGTCTGTCTGTCAACGTTACACGGGCGGTCTTTATATAATATACCGCGCGTCGATATCAAGACAAATCTAGTAATTTCTAGAACAGAATAAGTCATCAACACCCAGATCTAGAACGCTCTTCAAAGAGACAGAAAAAAAAAAAACCACCCTCCTTTCAACCAGAGGTACACACATAGGTCAAGGACCGGTCACTGTCTGTGTGGCTTGACTCACCGCGAAGAATAAAAAATTAAAAAAAAACTTATTACACAAAGGGGCAGACAACCTACAGGTCAAGAAAAAAAAATAGTATCTAGGCATTGTTACCTAGATACGTAACATAATTGAGAAAAGAGTGCAGCTGTAAAAGATTGAGAATACCTGCACTCGAGTTGCTTTTGTTGAGATTTGTGAGGTCTGAAATGTAGACAGAAATTTGGACAACTATACACCCGCCCTAACCCTTTCACCACAGTATAAGAATGCCCTTTTGAGTCTTTTAAAATGGCGTTACTCTGCTGTTGGGTGCTTAAATAAATATTAGCGGTCACATTTTAAACAGCGGTTTTATGGGACAATCTGACATATTGATCTTATTACAAATATTCGTCCTTAGCCGTGTCACATTTCTGTTTCTGGACCTAGGTATTTTCACATTATTTTTTTTTTTTTAGATTTTCGGCTTATTTCGAGCTATTTTGGTAAAGAGAAAAACGGTGCGAATTATAACTTGAAGATTTTTAATTAATATTTCAGCCTTTTTGACAGTACATTTAATATTGATCAATGGTGTTGTTTATTCCCACTTGTCTTGGGAATTTGTAAATCTCCATTGGCTGCATTGTCAATATAAATTAGATTGTTCTTTGGGACATAGAAAAGTCATTTTTGATAAGTTATAAGAATTGTTTGCAGTACGGGGACATTTATCAAAGTTTTAGGAGATAAATGCAAATTTTATAGATGTTAAGCCTCCAGCAATGGTTTATGAGATAATTAATTATCATTATATTAATTATAAATTATAGGTCTATAGCAACTTAGCAAGGCTTTTAAGCCTATATATAGCAAGGCAGTATCAAAGATTATCATGAGATAATTATCATTTTATAAATAGTTGGTATGCAATAGTGTGATGGGGGCATGATAGATAATTTATTCCAATGGCAAAAAAACATTCTCAAAATTTTGTTTTATGTATGCACAAATAAAGCTTTACCAAACATATAGAACATATAGGCCTTTGTTTTCTATCGGTTTCCAAAACGATCAAGACAGCGTAATTTTAAATGTCTGTTTTATAGCCAACGAAGTAAGTATATCTTTTTAGTTCATAATTGTTCATCTGTTTTCTTATTTACGCTAGTGGGTGGATGGGCTCTTCGCTAAAGGAATTTTGAGATTAAACATATGTCTGTGTGCTAAGTCTTTTATATTTAACTTTTTGATGTCGTTTGGCATGCTCTCTGTACTGACATGTCGTGGTCATGAAAGTTCCAGGTTCGAACCCGTGGTACTGCGAGAGGTTTGTGCTATGATGTAATTATCTGAGGGAACATCCAGAATGTGTAAAACAAAGTTTGTTCGCCTAATTCTTTTTACTTTTGATAAGCTTGAATATATTTTTCATTTAGTTTTAGCAATCATGTGCAAACATCTACAAATAATTAAAATGATTTTCTTGTGCAGTAGTTTCTACTTATATATATTTCATCTTTCATACTATAATTTTTTTTAATTTTGTGATGTTGGGAAAATCTTCTACATCCTTTTTATTTTACGAACTTCCTTAAATATATGTTGTTGTTTTCTTCTTTTTTCTCCATATCAAGCTGTGAAACGCCAGTGGATAGGTTTCAACGTGGCCCATCTCTAATTATTTAGCAAGTATGCCGACTTGCGTGTTTTTATATCTAGTTATAATGCGACCTGTGCTATGAGCGGAGACATGAAAAGTCATTCGAAGATTGCTTTAGAAACGCTGTTAGGTAAAGTGTCCTATTCAAAAGAAGACGCTAGAAATTGAATACTAAGGAAAAGTGTGCGGAGTGGGGGGGGGGGGGGGGGGGGGGGGGGGTTGAGGTAGAGACTAGGGGTCTCGTGTGTTCTACCTGACGTAAATATTTGTTTTCGGAATATCTAAGGCTTCTCAGACTTTAATTCGAACAAGACATTCGCCTACTCAATGTAGAAAAAGTAAAAAAAAAAAAAAAAAGACAAATATTTTTATCCTTAAAAATGGTGTGGGCTGGGAACGGTGGCAGACGGTGCAAGTTATAAAGTATGAGAAAGATCTTAGTGCAATTTATAATGAACAAGATAGGTCTAAGTGCAAGTTATAAAGTATGACATAGATGTTAGGTCTAAGTGCAAGTTATAAAGTACGAGATAGGTCTTAGTGCAAGTTATAAAGTATCAGATAGGTCTAAGTGCAAGTTATAAAGTACGAGATAGGTCTTAGTGCAAGTTATAAAGTATGAGATAGATATTAGGTCTAAGTGCAAGTTTGTAAAATGTTTTACATGTTTCGGATGTTCCTTCAGAGTTGAAGATAATTACTTCCTAGTCCAAACCTCCCGCAGGACGACGGGGGATGGGAGCGGGCAGGGTTTGAACCCAGGACCATCGATAAATCTGAACGACAGTCCAGCGCGCAAACGCACGACCAGGCAGCCAAGTACGAGATTGGTCTTAGTGCAAGTTAAAAAGTATGAGATAGGACTTAGTGCAAGTTATAAAGTAGGCTATGAGATAGTGCAAGTTAAAGTCCAGGCTGGGGAACACAAGTTTCCTCAATAAGTCAGTGAGGGTGTATACGCGGTAGTTTGTTGTACTGACACATGACACTCTCATACACTGAAACACATAAAGAGATTATACTAACCTAGCATAACATTTAGCATTTCTATGTCTTGCAGTAAAAGTACTGCTATAATGAATAGAAAATGCATGTTAGTTTTAGCGCTAGCTACTTTTGTACCCAGAAACAGCCTACATATTACTGAACATTGTTCCGGTAAGTAGGCCTACAATATTAAGTTGTTTACAAAGAGTTTGGGCTTTGGCAATTATCAATATAGTCAGTTCTTTTTTTTTTTACCATAACATAAAATCAAACTCACTCTGTTGTTCTGTCTATCTATTTGTCTGGTACAATTTGTGTACATGTTATTTCTTCTACAACCATTCTCGGATCAAGTTGAAATTTTGCACAATTATTTATTGTGTCTGACAAAACAGGAACAAATTTTTTTTAAATTGTGATATTTTAGATAATTCATCTACCCTGCCCTCCTTCGAACGGATCCAACAATGCTATATCACCAAACTTTTTGTTCATGGTGGAGAGTGAGCAGCCGAGTGAAAACGTTTATTCACGCACTGCTTTTATTCTCCCCCCCCCCCCCCCCCCCCCCCCCCAAAAAAAAATCCAGTTAGTCAAAAGATGGCCGAGGAAAGGCGACGAAGACGAAAGAGAAGGAGAGCGAAGGTATAATATTGGAAGGATCGAATCGATTATAAAGGGATCATCAACAGTGTTTCAACGACTCTCCTCCTTGTGATGGAAGGGACATATAAAAAATGGAAGATTAAGAAAAATTGTGTAAACCAGTAAGTTCATTTGTAATTGATCACTAAAGTCATTTGATTTCCACCCCTTTTTTTCCCTTACGAGAAGTTAAACTAGCAACAAGTTATAGCCTAAGTTTTAATAGATTCTAATAGGATTCTAAACACAGGGTTTGGATGTCTTTAGGTCACCAAGCCCTTATAGTCGTTGCGATGGCTACACAGTCCCCTTGTAAACTGTTAACCACAGAAACGAGTGAGATTTATAGCATCTGCTTTATAGTACGTTTATACTTTAAAGGTTTTGAAGCGGAACTTTGTTTACTTTTTGTCAATGCTTTTTTTCCCCCCTTCTGAGTTGTTACTTCTGCTAAATGTAGAGCAAATTTTTTCCCCATTTCTATGAAGAATTATAACTCTTTTACGATTCACCTTACCGATTCAAGTTTATGTACATCTATAACATTTTATACATTTGAACATAGGTCCTTTATATGAAGCCAGTTCCATGTAGAAAACTTATCTTTTACGAAGACATTTGAACTAAATAACCTGGCCTCTTTTTTTTTATACTTGTGAATTGTGAATTGAACCCCCCTCTTCAATCTAAAGAATTATTTGGTAGGCCCCTAGATTTTAATATCAATTTTCAATCTCAATTTTGATAGCCTATGTAGTCAAGCTTTTAACTTCATTTCTTTCTCTTTACTGTAGAGAAATGGGCAGAGAAGCAGAACGACTTAGCATAAGCCTATTGTTTTTATGGATATTTCAAGGCACTCAGCAATAAATGTGATAAGTTCATCACTGAACCGTTTGTCAAGATTTTCGTCAACGCTTTCAAATTTCAGAGCCAAATGAGACAACAAATTTAATACAAAAAATGATTAAGTGAATAAAATCTTTCAAAGAAGTTGTATTTCTATATCTTTGATGATTGTAACATTAGAGTTGTAAAAGGAAATCCGAGTCATGGAAATAAAAGACAAGGTTGACATTCATTTCTTGAAAAAAAAAAGATTATTTTTAATACAGACTACACGAGTAGATTAAAACGTACCGATACATATAACTCCTATGTGATCTCACGCGGTCGGTGAATAAAAAAAAAGTGCAATGCAGATTTTGTCTTATAGACCTTGATAAATATCTTGAAGCCATCATCTGTTGCGTTAGACCATGTTTTCCTTTAGCTTTTATTTGTGAACGACCCCACTCGTGTCGCGGACCTAATAAAAGAAAAAAAATTAAATAAACAATAATGCACTTTTTTTTATAGAAACCCGTGTACTTACACTAATTCATAGGATGTAGAAATTTTGTCCGAAACCAACTTCTGAAAATCTGTATTGATGAGACATCAAGTCAAAGCACTAAATCTAGATGTTCGTTTATGAGGCGATTACGCAACATTGATTTCGCCCCCTTTCCGCCTGCTATATGAAGAGTGCAATTTCGTTAAGTCTACTTTTCGTTTCTTCGAATCTTCCATTTCATTAACACACAAAAGATAATCCAAAATGACGCAGGAAAGGTGCAAACACAAGATGTCAAGGACAACGCCATCTCAAGACAGGAGGAGAACTTTGCAAGAATTTAAAATAACTGTCAAGTCATCTCGCTGAAAACTAAGGTTTTTTTTTGTTTTTCTTTTTCTTACAAGAATATTACAAAATCTTGATTTTTTTCGGTTCGTACCGATCAGTTTTTAAGTTCGGGTTCGGTTCGTTTGTAAGTGAGGTTTGAATTCGGTTACTATCTCATCTCGAAGTAAAACTATGGCGTGTTCCAACATGGTGGTGTTCCTATATGGAAAGTCGAGCACGATGAGGGATTAAATCTTATTTACGGTACAAGGATTGAACCACGTTTGCTAGTAAAATTAGCAATAAAGGGAACGTTTGATCTTACTAATCTTAGTATAATGTTATCTTACTTACAATGCAAGTTGATTTTGTTAATATCGATAATCAGAAATTAATATAATTATTACAGACGTATATGCACTCTATGTGCCTTGAATGTCCTCACATAGAATTATCGGCTCGTGCGTCGTCCCCTTCTTTATTTGATATAATTTCACGTGCACTTTTTAAACTCTTAAGATTAATTGTGCACTGAAAAATGCAAGTCTACAGCTCAGAATCAAAACGTTGGGATCTGCTTAGGATCCCTCTGAGTTCATCAAACCCCATCAGCTGGCGCGATGGACAATTCTTTGTTCTATTTACGTCTAAGTTATTTTTCAAACTTTCAGAGTTTCTGATTACTAGGTCTACTAAAAATATGGTTCAAGCAGGCAAACGTGATCCGTTCTTATTCAAGTTTCTGATTCAAATAATTCATATCTTGAACAAACGTGAGCAGTTCTAATTACAGTTTCTACTGTTGTGCTCCAATCAAGGCTAATAACACACATGCGAGTCCGTACCTACAGATACTCGTCTTTTCAGATGCTCTTTAAAGAACTGGATAACACTTTAGTCAACCTTTGAAACGTTTATTTAAAGGGGGGAAATGGTCTTGAAATCTTCTTTTCTAAGAGTCTCTATTGTCACTCCTTCTAACGTCTCTAAACATGTATTTAATGTCTAAATTGATCTACTCTTTAAACTTTTTTGGTCTCGAGATTACTACACGAATAACTATTTAATATGTATCCGAACACTACTTCAAATAGTTTGTTTTGAACAAACGTGAACACAGTTCTAATTAAATTTTCTACTTCAAATAGTTTATGTCTTATATTACTTTTGAATTTTCATTTTTGCTGATGTAGAAAATTGGAAAATCAACAATCGCATAAATTGCTTTAAATAAAAAAATGAATAGAATTACTTAGACCTATGCATAATTATATACAATCAAGAAGATCTGAAACTTGAGTTTGTCGTGAGATGTTGAGAAAAAAAAAACTAAGTTTCATTCCTAGATCAGAAACCTTTCAGGTCACAATCGTACAACTTTTTTGTCCGTCAAAGCATTTTGCTGGAGTCCAATATTTTATTCAAGAAGTTAATGTGGGCTTCTATGAACTTTATTTAATGTTTATTGTTGACATCAGTTACATTTACATTAAAGTGACTGACAGAGTTAGGAGCTACAATGATGGCAGATCTAATTAACTCACGAACGCCTCTGATGCTCATGAGAAAAATCAACGTCCCCCTCCCCATCATTTCGTTGAGAAATAAGAATAAGGTTTACATTTTTTCAGGAATAATGCGCCCGACAAAGGGTTAAAAGTATATTTGTGGGCGAAGAAGTATGGTGTGAATGTAAATAAAAGCTAGCGCATTATTGAGTTGTCGATGTTTTCATTTCATTTCAAAAGTGGTTGTAGCTTATACATCATTTTTTTTTGGCCACTTTTTTTGTTCCATTTTAAATGGGCGAACTCATTTTTTATGAAGATTATAGAAAACTGAAGATAATATGGGATATTTTAAAGGCGTAAGTATGTGTATAAAGAAAATGTAGGCCTATTATAATCATTGATTTACTAGTGCGCGTTTCATAGCAAATACACTTATTAGTGTGTTAATATTGTGTAGGCTTATCTCTAAAACATCATTGGGTTTATAAAATTTGAGTTATTTCGCGATTTGCATTTAAAATAATGGTAATCATCTCAAGACCTAGAATCTAATTAGATCTAGTTGAGTTGTACATAAATGCAGAATCAGAAGTAGTCGCCAGCTACCAGTACTCTATCTGTCATACAACTTCAACATTACCATATTTTGTCAAGTTAGGCCAAAAGAAAAGCACTTGAAATTTTTTAAAAATTAAATAGAATATTAAAAAAAACATAATTTTGATTTGGAAATTAAAACCTCAGTAAATTCTCAAATAAGGGTGCCATCCAAATCACTAGTGATATCCTAAGTTTTATAGATAGTATGTCTCGCCTACAGTATACACATAAACAGAAAAACTATTAAACTATTAATTTAAACAGCAGGCTTAACAAGTCAACCAAGGGAATACACTTTAGCAATGTAGATCTTAAATTTCATTAATGATGTAATGAGACAATCTATGTTGCTATTTCTGGATATGTAGACATTTAATTTTTAACAGCAATGGTATTTAAATGGTAAGACTGAGAAAATATGATATTTATTTTTAAAAATACATAAATTTTTTTTAAACAAAGCTTATATAAAGTATAATTGTACGGTATCAAATAGTTTGGAATAGTCATGTAATTAAATTTCTAATAGATCTAGACTAGCAATAATAAATCTGTGTGATTAGAAATATTGTTACATGCTTATATCAACTTGTCTGTCTGGTAAAAAGTTTGTACACATCATTTCTCCCACACCCATTCCAGGATCAAGTTGAAACCTAGCACAATTATTCATTGGCATAGACGAGAAGTGAATCAATTAAAAAAATTAACCAATTAGTTAATTAATCACTGGTAATGAAGAAGTAGAAAATTGAGAACGAGGAAGAAAACTGGTAATTAATTATTTTGTTAAATACCAACAAGGCAAATTAATCCTTCAGTATTTAGATGTATGGCTAAATATGTAGGGCTTCATCCCCTTAGATAATTCAACACATTATTTTTACAACAACCATTCTCGGATCAAGTGGAAACTTTAAATAATGATTTATTGTACCTAACAAAACATGAATCGATTAAAAAATTATCAATTAATTATTTTCTTTGATATCACATAAGGGAAATAACTTCTACATTATTGAGATATATAATTGTAAATGCAGAGTTCTTTTCCTTGAATAAGCTTTATTTTTTTTAAAAGGGATTTTTTTATATTTTGCTTGTTACCAATTGTTTTGGTTTAGCACAATTTCATGCTTTTAACTTTCTCAATGCACTATGATCCTATCACTTGTCAGGACCAATTTGGAATGGGAGGGGGAGAGAAGAAAGAAGGGGATATCTGGGTGAAGGTTACCATGATAGCTTTTTAAATGTTGTATGACTTGAATTCAAACTTGTGGGCTCAAGCCTCCTCTAGTCAACACACTAATCACAGTGCCTGTGAATTGCCAGTGTAAATTGAAGGTTTCATAGCTATCTATTGTTAGTTTCAATTTCAGACTTTTAAACTATGACATGATTCTGTACACAAAGTATATTTCTTTCCCTTGTTTGATACCAATCAAAATAATTAATGACCAATAATTAATCAACTAATTGGTTAATTTTTTTTTCAAATTGATTGTTGTTTTTGTCAGGTAAAAGAAATAATTGTGCGAGATTAGATGTGGGAGAAAGGACATATACAAAATTGTACCAGATGAAAAGCAAGGAAAAAAAAAGGAAGGTGAAGAATGTGAGGAAAGTTATAGAAGTTTTGGGGGTGAGTTTATAAGGAAGGTGGCTGAAGTTTTTTAGTGTGTTGCAGCGAGACCTGCAACGTCACAATCTATGGGCAGTTTAGAACAATAGCTTGCTGAGTCACAGGTTTGTATTATAGTACTCAGTTGGAAGCGTGGTTGAGAGGCTAAATACGCTTGAACTAGGCTTGGCTTGGCTACCTATGAGGGGGGCTCAAAGTTCGACACCCGACTTGGGTAGAGTTGTGTTTACTGAGTGCCTATAAAGGCAACACGGAAAACCTACTCCCAGATACTCCCTCCCCTCCCCCCCCCCCCCCGACTGGTCCACAAATGAAATATAAAACAAATATTTATTTTTTTAATTTTATTTACTCTGCATCTGAATTATATTTTATCTATATTTATTGTTTTAAAGTTCAAGTTTAAAAGAATTAAAGTCAAGAATTATATGTGTCATTTTATAAAATTTTAGTAGTGTTTGTCTCATATTCACAGCAGCTCTGAATCGGCATCTCAGATAATTTGGGGAAGATACAACACAAGTCTATCTCTTCAAACAACATTGTGACATTGAAATATTTTCAAACAACCTTATTTTTTCTATATAAAATGTAACAAATATGATATCATTATATAATAAATTATATATATTTAAAATATTTACATATAGACAAGTTCTAAATGAGGTCCCATGACATTTGTTTAAATATTTTTCCAATTATATTGTAAACTTTTTAGTTGAGTGACACTAAAAACAAAAAAAACATCTGAAATAGTTTTCCTTTCATTTTTTTGTATACAAAATAAATTTGATGAAAAAAATCAGCTGTTTTGCTCCACTGATTCAGCGTCTACAGGCTCAACATTTTGAAGAGTCGGGTAATTGATTTGTGGAAATTCAAAAGATTCATGCAGTTTTAGATGAAATTTGCCATCATCTTCTGGCTCAGGTGTAGGCACTTTAATTATTTCAGCCTCTTCTTTCTCTTCAACTGTCTCTACAATTGGCTCCTCTTGGCTGCCAACAGTGTGTCTAATGGTCACCTGTTCTTCTGTTTCTCCAGCAACAGTTTCAGATTCTGATGGTTCCTCAACAAATTTTATCTCTGGATGCTCCAGCTCCCTGTAAATCTGAAGCATACGATTTATTTTACAACACCTCTCACCAGTATGCATGCCTCCTAGTTTCAAAAACCTTGCCATGATTCCTACAGACTGAAATTAAAGAAATAGATGATAGGATCTGTAGGAAATTATTATTTTAAGATATTAGAATCAGAACTGAATTTTCATTAGATTGGACCAATAAAAATTATCTTATCTCATTAAAGTTTAACATAGTGTTTAATATTTAAAATTAGCATTTTACTTACAAAGTCAACCAAAAATGTGTCAGTGGTCTCAAAGTCATTAGTTGAAATTATTATCTCATTTTTTAGAGCTGATAGGAAAAAAATATGTGGTCTATGTTTAAATTAATGGATTTGACATCAAATACATCCTAAAATATTACATCGTTAAATACATGCAGCCAGAGGAAAAAAAATGTGGATGTCACAATCAATTGTGCTAATACATAAACAATTTAGATAGGAATGTTAACTCTTGATGCTTATCATTTTGTTTCAGAAAAAAACAAAAAATAAAAGACATTATATCATTTATGCCTTTAACAGGAAACTAAAATATGTAATTACTTCTTGTGTTAAACTACTTTAAAAAAATAAAATTATTATTTTTAAGCATCTAAAATCTAAATTGATACATCTTTGATGACTGTGAGGTTTTGCTTTCAATGGTAATAAGCATGAGAGATTCAGTAAAAAAAAAGGCTTTAATTATCAGGACATCATGGGAGAAAAAATGATGTTTACCTAGCTAGATTACTTTCAATCATATTAATATGCTATTAATGGGCTAAGACTACTTGTTATTGATGCTTATTAGAAATTTGGTGTGATTACAAGTACTTTTTTTTCGATTAAGATAACAGCAAAACTCTACAAAAGAGAACAAACACAGATTGATTGTTGTAGAATGCTACTTTAAATAATTAGTAAACTGAATGACACTTGTTTCAAACTTGGACTTTTCTTGTTTTTAATCAGACGCAAAAAATATTAATGCACGCATTATTGGCCCTACAATTTTCTGATTACTTTGAATCAGTATTCATATTTTACAAAATGGAATTTATTTTTAAATATTATAATAATAATTACAGTTTGTATCTGTATGATAACAAGTCTCTTTTACTTTAGAGAAAGCAGATAAATGTCATGTAATGATAATTTGACATTTTCTCTTCTTGATTTATTTACTTGAAAGTCTATTGCCATTAAACCAAGAAAAACTCATAAAAATTGTATGGCCTGAAAGAGTTTTGTTTAAATCTTACATACCCTGATAAAGTTTAGCACAAGTAATGATGTCAGACAATGTGTTCAGTCTTTCCAAGTGCATCACAATTCCACTGGTAAATGCTGAAATTGGTGCAGGTTCTTTAATCAATAAACCTGGCCTACTGTAAAAGTTATCTCCCACTATGTAGACTGACTTGCTTACTTTGTCACAAAGTTTTATCCAGGTCTCAGATTCCTAGAATAAAATGTTTAAAATTCTTTTAATGTATTTAAAACAAAGTAATAAATATGATAGTAAGCTGGGTATTATATAGTTTTATAAAAATTTATTTAAATTTAATATAAGCCTCTAAAATCAACTAAACTTTTTTTACATATTATATTACTTTTTATTAAATAAATAAAAATTCAAAAAATATACAGTGGAGTCCTGATAATACAACCTTTAGTAATCTGAAAGTTCACTTAATCCAAAATGGAAATTAGAGTATTTTTAGGAATAAAAATAAAGTAAGAAAGAACAATGAATAAGTGTATTATATACTAAAACTTACAAAACATTTCAAAGATAGACTGTGTAATGAACAAAACAGAACAATGTTCTATGTGATTCTAAACTATATTGGTTTTAAAAAGTCTATTACATTGTTTTGTCGAAGAGAAGAAGACCTCTCTTTTGAAACAAAGTTATGCAAATGCTTGTATAAAGTGTATCTTAAGTCAGTCAACTAGAATACTGTTTTAATAATTATAAATGCTTGCAAATTTGTGAAAAATAGTTCCATAAAGGGGTGATGTGTGATAAATTGCAAGGTTGCAACAGTGCGATACTGATATTTTGAAATCTGATACAGTAATATAGAAAAGACTTTGACTATTGTATAAGAAACATTTCATTTGTTTGTAAAGCACATCAAACACAGAATTGGTTCGTTTTAGAGAGATGAAATAAAATTAACTGTGCTTATCATTATATCCAGCACCAGTTTCTGAAATAATATGTTATATTTCACAATTATATTTATTTTTGTAATAATTTTGCTTAATTTGAAATATTCCTTAATCTGAAATGGGTCCAGTCAAAATAATTTCAGACTATTGGGTCTACTCTGTTTTTCTTTATTGGAAATTGTTTTAAACATTTCCATAACAATTCTGTTTACATAACATTTTTTAAAATGATGATCTGCTAAAAATTGCATATTAAATTAAGTTAAAATTTCAGCACCAAAATTAATGACAATTAAATTTTTTAAAAGACATTTTGAAAATAGTTGATCAATTCATTATTTACAAAATTAAATACAATGTCATTTGTATTTCAATGTTTGCTTTTTCTGAAGACAACCTAAGCAACAATATTAGTTCTAAATATCTAATACACATTTACTAAATATTTCATTTATAATTTGATGAATATATTTAAAAATACTTCTTAAGACATTCAATACATTTCAGACACAAGAAAATTAATTAAAACAACAGAAAATTATCCAATCGCAAAAATGTCAAACAAATGCAAAATCCACTCATCACTGACCTCAGAATATTTTTGAAAAGGCTATAACAAAAAGGATTAAGTAAACATTACAAATATATTTATGGTAAGCAGTAGAGATTTAATGTTTTTGTGCTATTTTTTCATTTAATAAATATTGCTATCTTGAAAATAATATTATTATCACAAAATTTTTACTAAAATTGGTTCATCAATTATCTAAAAAAAAAGTTATAATTAAAGTTGAACTTATTTACTTACCTCTCCCCTTAAAGGATCAATCACAGCAACAATAGAAGGGTATTTAGTTAAAAGCTCAGATATATAAGGAACCATTTCTTCTGAGCTTTTCCATGTTGACTCAGTGACTTCATATTTACCTTTATCCTATAACCAAAAAATTATTTTAGTATTCAAAAACAAATACGAGCTTAAATTGTAAAAAATTATAATGTAAGAATTGCTTTTTTTTTAACCCTTGTTGGTAAATTTGACAAATGTTATACTTACAATTAAATTTTTTTAAATATTATTGTTACAAACTTTTGGGTAATTAAAAATTGTGTAGCAGTTCTTATAAATTAAATGTAAAAAAAAAAGTGAGCACTCTTTAAATTGATACTTCACATAGCAAGATTTTATCAATAATATTGAGTATAAATCACAAAATTTGTAAGTAATTAAGTTGGTATTCATTTATTTTCAAAACTTCAAACTTAGATGTTGAAACCTTTTCTTTTGGACACACACAAAGATTAGCTTGTACTTAAGCGCTTTTTTTTTTCGTTTTTTAAATAAAAAATATTTTGACCAACACGACTTGTCTATGACAATAATAATAGCTTTAATGAGAAATTAGAATAGGGTCACTAACATGATCAAAAAACTCATGTGCAGCAATGTTGATAGCAAGGTGCATATCTTTATTCACAGTAAGTCCTTGGGCATGAATGGCTTCAATGATCAGATCTAAACCTTGATAGGGCTGATCTAATGGTGGACACAGGGTTCCATTTTCATTGACATATTTTACTGCAGCCTTTGTGAAACACAAGAAGATTAAATTATTATGAATCCGTTTTTTTTTTATTATATTACTGATATTCTTTTTTAAATATTACTTTACTCTCATTAATATCATGGAGAAAAAACAAAACATTGCAAACAAAACTCTCCAAATTTTAGTCCTCCAAAATGGGAAATAGTCACTGCATGGGTACATCAAAAAAAATTAAATAATTACCTACACAATGTTGAACATACATGCTCTAATAATAGAACTTCATTAAGAGTTTTTACTACTTTTGAATTTCAGCATAAATTCCATATGCATATATTAAAATGTACAATTTTTGTTTTCTTTTCTTTTTTGTGTATGTTTTTAAGTTGTGATTTAGTTTTAACAAAAAATATAAACTTACACCAAACTTTGAAGAAAGAGTCTTGGATACATGACTGTTTATATTGGCTATCTGTTGTAAACCCTGTAAAAATATAATGCTTAAAAATTAAAACATAATGTACATAAACATATTATGAAATAATTAGCTTTTTGCATTAAGAAGGCAACACACAGAAAGAAAAAGTATCTATTTCTATGTCTAATAAATTTTTACCTTTTCAAATGGCATGTTAATACCTGGAACTACCATGAATTCTTTGATCAAATTTTGTTTTCCAGCGACACCCTTACCACCGTGTAGAATTGTTATCATAGGCAGAGGGATTCTATAATGTCTGGCCGAAACCTGTGTTGATAAATATTGTATGTCAGAATAATTATTAACATAAATAATTTTGTTTTTAGGAAGATAATAATCCATATATATCTTTAAAAAAAAAATATGTAGAGCCCATATTACAACTTTTGCAAAGGTAATGAAACTTGTGTTTATATTAAACATAAAAATGTAATCATTTAAACGGAAAGATTTATTTAACCTTTTTTTTTTTACCATTAATTTTTCACTAGTAGGAAAAAAAAAAAAAGATTGCCAACAAAATCCAGGAACGGAAAGAGCTAAAAGAAAAGATCAACCAATGTCAGAATGAAGAACAAAAAGCTAATCTTAGAACCCAGTATGGTGCAGTAAACAAGTCTGTAAGAAAGAATGCAAGAGATGACAAAAAAAACGCTTCCTTAATGAAATGACAGTCGATGCAGAAAAGGCAGCAGAACAAAAAGACATGAAAAGGTTGTACGACATAACAAGAACCTTAGCAGGAAGAAGTACCAAGAAGCCAGTGAAAGACAAACAAGGAAAAATCATCACCAGTGATGTTGGACAGAAGGATAGATGGGCCGAACACTTTCAGCAAATTTTGAACTGACATCCTCCTGAATCGATTCCGGACATTCCCCCAACAACAGAAGAAATAGATGTTAACACAGGTCCTCCTACTAAAGGGGAGATCATCAAGAATGCAAAAAAGGGAAAAGCGCCAGGCCCAGATGGTATACCAGTAGAGGCTTTAAAAGCAGACCCCAAAATATCAGCTGAAATGCTGCATCCACTGCAAAATTTGGGAGCAAGAAAAGGTCCCTAAATCTGGAAACTGGGCTACCTAATTAAATTACCCAAAAAAAGTGACCTCACTCAATGCAACAACTGGCGAGGAATCATGTTACTGTCAACCCTCAGCAAGGTCTTAACTAGGATAATATTGGAACGCCTAAAAGATGCCCTAGACAAAAGACTAAGACCAGAACAGGCTGGATTCCGTAAAGAGAAATCATGCACTGACCACATTGCTACACTACGTATTATCATAGAACAATCTATCTCCTCTGTACATGACCTTAGTTGATTTTGAGAAAGCCTTCGACAGTATTGACATAGACGTAATCTGGAGACTGATGAATCACTACGGAATTACAACAAAATTCACCAATATCATTAAATTGACTCATCATGCCAAGTAATACACAATGGTAAGCTGACCAACCCTTTTCAAGTAAAAACAGGAGTAAGACAGGGATGTATGCTTTCGCCCTTGATATTTTTGCTGGTGATCGATTGGGTCATGAGACAGACAGTCTTAGATAATAAAAGCGGCATACAATGGACGCTAACACAACATTTAGAGGACCTGGATTTCGCCGATGACATCTGCCTCCTCTCCCATACACAACAAAACGCTCAGACCAAACTGACCAGACTCTCAGAAATAGCGAAAAAGACTGGACTTCTAATCAACACAAAGAAAACAGAAGTTATGAGGCTCAACAACAGACTACAAGATAACCCAATCATGCCACAGGGAGAGAATATCCTTGATACGGACCATTTCACATATCTGGGAATTAGAGTTGGTAAAGACGGCGGAGCTGATGATGATATACTAAATCGGATCAATAAAGCTAGGTTTGCCTTTTCAACTCTACAAACTATCTGGCGCTCTAAGGCATTATCTCTACACAACAAGATACGAATCTATAATACAAACGTTAAGTCTGTCCTTCTATACGGTTCAGAAACTTGGAGAGTCACTAAAACAAATATGGAAAAGCTCTAGACCTTTGTTAACAGATGCCTACACCGGATATTAGGAATTAGGTGGCCAGAAAAGATAACTACTACCGATTTGTGGGAGAGAACTAGACAAAAGCCCATAGCCCAAGACATCACAAAACGAAAATGGAGCTGAATAGGACACACCCTGCGAAAACCAGCAACCAATGTTGCAAGGCAGGCATTTGACTGGAACCCACAAGGAAAGAGGAAAGTGGGCAGACCCAAGCAAACATGGAAGAGGTCCGTCATCAGTGAAGCTAAGGGTACTGGAATGACATGGGAGCAGATGAAGAAAGCTGCTTAGAACCCAGTTCGGTAAAGAGGTGTGGTTGCGGCCCTATGCTCCCCTGGGAATGCACAGGATTAAGTAAGCAAGTAATCATTTAAACAGAAAGATTTATGAACTTTTTTTTTACCAGTAATTTTTCACTAGTAGGAAAAAAAAAAGATTGCGAACAAAAACGTAAGAAAAACATTTGCCTCTTCACTAACAAAACTGATGCTATGAATGTCTGGTAGTGATTTGGATTCAACCTGTTAGTTTACTTAAAAGCCAAGAAATGCTTTTGGGGTTTTTATCAGGTATCACATTTTCATTTATAGTCCATCTGCTTACAGAAAAAAATCTGCTATTGCTTTTATGCTGTCTGTCACTTTTAGAACTAACTATTTTAAATTGCTATTGAAAATAAAATCTCCCCTTTGCCTGCTTCATGCTCAATATAGGTGCCATGGATACTTTAAGTCTGCTCTGTTGTACTCATTTTTTTTAAAATTCAGAATGCGTATTGCAAGCACAAACATACAAAACATTTTTTAAATAAGGTAAAACAGAAGTTCATGATTTGCACTGAAATTTGCCTATCATCTTTATTTTCATGCTAAAGCTTTTATTTAAATAGATCCAAAAAAAAGTATACCTTTGTTTTTATGCACATGAATATATAACATTTTTAAACAAAACAGACAGCTTGTGTTATGTGTACTCTTATTTTGTATACATCATGTACCATTGTAAATCTGATTTCATTGTCATCTTCATCAGATGTAAGATGTGGTCTTAAATACAAGGGCAACTTAAAATCTGAAAATTTGCCTAACCCTTTTTCCACATCTTAATTATTGAGTTACATCGAAAATTTATATAAAGAATGATTTTTATCATTTTTTCTCAAATAAATTACTTTCACATTTTTATATATTTGATATATTCTTTTAAAAACTAAATGCACTGGTACTCTTCTTCTTCTAGCCAGCTTTGTGCCGCTGAGCTGTCAACTCTTTTGCAGACCGTGCCAAGGAAAAATAGTGTGCTGTTTTCTTCCTTTGTTCAGCACTGCCTTACAGGGTGTTGGTTATGTTGGGCTGTAGTGGTGGTAGGTTCTGCCTAAGGTGGATTAGGAAGGGGCAATCAAAAAGGATATGGTTTACGGTTTCATAACCTAAGTAAATTTTACAAAATTAATCACAAAGAACAAGAAAGGCAATATACTCTTACATTAGGATGTATTAGATTAGCAACATGCTGATAAATTCTGTAATTGTTAGAAATGGCAGCACTCAAACAAACAGCTTGGCTGATAGCTATAACAGATTCACTGCCTGAGACTAAAATTTCTAGAGGTCTATCAGGAATATGTGCAACATTTCCAGACTTTGCAATCTTAGCACTGCTTCTGAAAATGTTATAAAAAAAAACAATTACAATGAAGAGCTTAAATGGTAAAGATACCCCTTTCAGACCTTGCAATCTACCAAGAAATAAAAGGTAAAATTTATTCTGTTTCTATGGCTGACGTTTAACAAGGGAGTCTTGTAGCAAGCATTACAACCAATTGCTTTTATTTACTCTGTATGTCAGGTACCCATAAGAAGTGGGTGGACTCAGGGGTGTTCTAAAAATCACAAGGTTCAAAATCCCAGTCTTCACTAAGAGTTGAACTCCTCGAATTGAAAGCGAAATGTTTTACCCCTTGGTCACCAAGCCCCATAATAAAGAATTTTCAAGAAATATACATTTAAATTATTTCTTTTATGCATCATTATAGTTTAAGCATTTAATTTCTGGGCATATATTAATTAGGTAAAGTCAAAATTAACTCTAATAAAAATACATTTTTTAATTTATTTTTAATAGGCTAATGAGTAATATAAAATTAAATTTAAATTGTATTAAAACATAAGTTTATCCAATATTGAAATTAATAAAATGCAATAAAAATACAAGATAAAGAACATGAATCTGCAACTTTCTTTAAATATTTTTTTGTACAATTTGGGTACTTACAGTAAGTCTCTGAATTGAGGAACAAAATTGGAAAACAAATTAATTAAATTTAAAACGCTTTTCCTTTTGTACTTTAAAGCAAAATGGGTACATAGATGTAGTCACTCTAAAATAGTTCCACAGGAAATCCAACATTTTAACATATAAGATATTCATATTATATTCATATCCGAACTAATCACCTTTAAATAGTTACATCTGAAATTCAATATTTCAACATAATTGTAATAAGAAGGTTTACTCCACAATTTAATGATTCACCTCCAAGATATCCTATAACTAGCATCTGTCCAAGTGATGCTTCTAAATTAGAATCTCCACATAATAAATGCTAGATTTCTACTCTAAAAAAAAAATCTATAACACAATAAATATCAATTCTTCTCCCCTAACAGCACTTTCCTACCACCATATATCTCACCTGTATAATCATGTGACCTAATAATCAGTATAGTACTTGTAACAAGCAAAATACAAAAAAAATACTTTAAAAAAAAAACAAAGCTTATATTAAGTGTATCAATTAGTTAGGATTAGTCTTGTAATTAAATTTGTAATAGATCTAGATTAAAAATAATAAATATGTGCGATTAGAAATATTTTTACCAATAGTTTTTCTTTAGCGCTATTTCTTGCTTTTAGCTTTCTCAATACACTATGATTCTATCACTTGTCTAAACTAGTTGTAAAGAGAGAGGGAGAGAAAGAATGGAGTAGCGAAGAGCTTATGAACATGGAAGATAGTATAATTATCAATTGTTTCTATTTCATGTTTGTATTCACTAAGCCTCAGAAGAGGACCTATAAAGGAGACTAATTCAATCATCAGCTTATACCACCACTTCAGTCAATTGCAATATCTTTTCCTTGTTCAAGATATCAAACAAAATAATTAATTACCAATAGTTAATTAAGTAATAAGTTAATATTTTTTTTATTCTTGTGTTGTCAGGTAAAAGAAATAATTGTGCGAAATTTCATTGTGATCTAGATAGAGTGTGGGAGAAATAACATGAACAAACTTTTTACCAGACAGAGTGGGTTGATAAAAGCTTTGTAAAAAAAAGTCTCAGCACTCAATACTGAAAATCTCTATAGCACTTAAAAATCATGAGACAATAATTCAATTCACAAACCAATAATCTACTTCCAAATTTATATAAATATCAATTTATACTGAAAACCAGTATAATTTATGAAAAGGCCTAAAGTAATATAAAAATGTTATGCAACTTAAAACTTGATGTATAACTTTTATTTGATGAGATTATTAATTTATACCTTACATAATTCAAAGTTTCACAGTCTAATTTGCTTGTATATATTAATATAATTATATGTAATATATTTCAAAGTATTTAGAATGGGTCCAATATAAATGAGTTTCACCTGATCACCTATGTTGGAATCATGCTTATCTAAAACATTGGATGGATAAAACAGACAAAATATTACAGCTGTGGAATTTGATATTAAGGTTTGACTGCCTAAGACTAATAATCAGGAACTTTGATATTAACTTAACGTTTGACTGCTTAAGACTAATAATCAGGAAAATTTAGTTGACTTAATTGAAAATGAAAACAAAATGTTCAAGTAAAAATTTAGATTTTTGTTACCTTGATTGTTTCCTTTTATTTTTAGCTACTTGCGATGCAACGGCAGGAGTGGCATTAGCAGAGAGGGCAGGTAATTCTTCATTAGACAGTTTCTCTTTCTCCTTTTCTTTTTCTTCAATTTGCCTTTTTTTTTCCATAAAGGAACTTGAGTTTGCAATATAAAAAGAAGAAAAAGCTAGCTATTAAAATATACATTTTTTAATTGTTTATTGTGTTTTTTTTAACAAATGTAAGTATTTAGAAAATAAATTTCTAGCCTAATCAATTTTGTTTATAATGATTTAAAATAAATTTTAGAAAGTAACATCAAACATTCAATTAATACATGTAAGTATTGTATATTGTAATTATTGATATAGTATCATAAGAAGATCTAATCAGCAATTCCCAAGAATGAAAGAAATTAGCTAACGTAATTTTAAAAATAAAAAATATAATACAAGGGGTTCTCGGGTTATACCGTTGATCCATTCCTACGTGGCATTGTAAAACCAATACTGTACATAAATACTGTACACACTTATCCTATCCTAACACTGTACCCTACATAACAATCAAAAGCACAATTAGGAAATATAAAAGATGCTTAGTAATGAAATGAAACAGTAATAAAAATCATTAATGACCAAAAAGAGAACAAGTTTATTTGGAGGTGGAAGTTGCTAGAGATACAGAGATAGATGAATCTAGATAGGCAGATCTTGTAGAACATGTCATATGTTAGGACTGATGTAACCCAAGGACCTCTTGTATGTGCAGTTTGACACTTTTTTGCAGATTATTTAATTTTAGATTATTGTATTTATATTTACACAGTTGAGGAAAATGCAGGTATATATAAAAGTCATTACAAGAAAAAAAAAATATACATAGGAGTCTAAAATTCATTTTATTTCTATTCTAACACACACTAAAGAAATTCCTAGCAAACAATAAAAAAATAAAAATAATTATGAAAACTTACAGAAGCAATTGATCAATGTCTGTCTGTTTTAATGGATCTAAGCCTTTCAGAGTCTCATTTAATTCACAATTGATCAAGTTAATGGCTGCAAGGACTGAAGCTTTGATTTCAATTTGTGCTTTTTCACGTTCTTCTAACCAGATTTTTATGTCTCTATTTGGAATGAGTGAAGAACAAATATGCTGGGAAAATGTATGACAAAAATAATGTAATTAATTTCTAAAAAGTAAATATATTATTCTTCAGTAATAATTCTATACATATATACACATATGCAGAATTTAGGTCTATAAAGTTAAATGATATAAAAATACCTTTGAATACATTTTTTTTATGGGAGGGGGTGGGGGTTAAGAGAAAGCAAAACCCATATTAAACTCAAAAAAATCTTTGATTGCTAAGGCAATACAATCTAACAAGATCATATTGTAATATTGAACTCAGATTATTTGTTTTATATTTCAGAGTAAAAAAACAAAGCACATCTCACACTTTTTCATTGTATTGATGAAAAGAAAATGATTAATACTTGATTAATGTGTGTTGGGTTATAAAATTGAATTTAAATATGTTGTTCAGAATGAAGCCCATTATTTTTTAGTTACATAGATATACATATCTTCTTTTTTCTAGTCTCCTCTATGTTATATTTATTATTGAGAAAAAGTATGCAAATTTATCAGTTACATCACTATAAATAATGTAATCTCCTAAACTCAATATATATTTAATTTGCTCAACCCCATGTTAACCAAATACATGATTTTTTGGTTTAAATATAATCAAATTCTTACAAATAAAATGATAATTTTTTCAAACATTTTTTTTGTTAACAAAGATTCATTATACAAAAAAACAACAACTCATATTCATGATTAACTAAATACATTACTCATCCTTTTTTATAAAATTTATTGAAAATAAGGATCATCTCAGTCAACATAGCTACCATAAAATATGAAAACCTAATTTTCCTTTCATAAAATTAAAAAATAATCACCATTTACATTTCAGTTACAGATGATATGACTGTTTTTCTATCCCCTGTTATTTTTGATGTCCATGATAAGAACAATTGATCAAGATTAGCTCATATCACCAGCAAAAGTCTTAGTACTTAGAACTGACACCCCTTATAAAGATTTTGTCTGGTGTATTAGTATTCAGCATTCACCAATATTCAACCATTTGCTATTTTTAGTAATGAAGCCTAGCGTTAGGTTCAATTTTTTTAATAAATATAATATATAAATCAACTTGTTACTTTTTATATAACAAGCTTATTTTTAAATTAAAAGGCCTTAAACACTTTAAAAGTATAATCTATAAATGAGAAACTGCTTCTAACCTTTTCTTTATTGTTAACAGTGCAATATACCTTTGTCTCTAAAGTTGGTAATCCTTGACCATCATAAACCATGCATGCAGAAATCTGTGAAACACAATTAGAGAAAAGTGAACATGGCAATAGCTTATACTGTTACAAATAAAAAAAAAACTTTTCTTTTGTATAAACATTTTTCCAATTGAATTATTTTCTTGAAATATACTTATTATATTACATTTATGTTTGAGTGTATTAGTCTTCTGTTTTATTCTTAATAACCTATATATTTAAAGATAAATAAAGGTATATATTTCCAACATTTTGTTAAATGTTTTACATGTTTCGGATGATCCTTCAGAGTTGAAGATGATTTACTTCCTAGTCCAAACCTCCCACAGGACAACAGGAGATGGAAGCTAATCGCACGACCAGGCAGCCATCCTACTAATAGGTTACTAATTGATCAAAATTAAGCAGTATTTGTCTTTTAAGAAATTGTACTAAGGCTATTAAAATAGAAAAACAATTTAACATATTCATAGAAACATAGATTTTATAATTCGATTAGTAAATTGTATGGTAAATTGTTTTAGCATTTGCTGGCAATTTATTTTCCTTAATTTTTAAGTTGTTTTTATTTTATCATTCAAATAATGTACGATAACCTTTACATTAAATACTGGCCAGTATTGATGGCCAGATGTATTTTACACTAATTGATGATGAGTATATCATGATGATAAATAACTTTACAGTATGATTCATCCTTAAGAAATGTATAATATATTTACCTGTATATTATTTGCACATTTTAAAAAATCAACTTACCCTTTTTAATTTCGATGATTCTGCGTAATCACTGAAGTAATTAGCCTTTAAAAAATAAAAAAATTATGTCAATGCTTAAACAATATTTTTTTACATTAAAAATTAATCAAACATAATATTAAAGGTAAATCAAAACAAATATGCTATCAAAATTATTTCTATATAAGATAAAAGTTAAATTATGTTTATATAATATTTAAATTAGACATACTTACTAAATAACCATATGGATCAGATGGATTTTCATAAAACATAGCATTCAAAACTTCTTCTATTTTTTTGGGTATACCATTTTCTTTGTAGTAAGTCATTGCTTTTTGTCGCAAGACACTCAAATTATTAGAAGCATAAGCCATGCTCAATTTAGTTGGTTTCTTTATTTATTTATTTATTAATGTTGTTTAGCATTTAAGCAACCAAGCTGAAAAAAAAAAATATAATTCCAAATCTTGATAAAGTAGGCTAATATATATTTGATAAATGAAACTTATAGAGATCTGTTGATTTGATAAACATTGGATTTATATAATTTCCAACATAATTGTTACACTAAGCTGTTTATGAATATAGTTGTTTTCCTTTATCCAGTGTGTAGCAACCATGACAAGAAGGGATTCAATGAACAATGATCAATAAGAGCTTACAATGACACTTTAAAAAATCCATGATAAAATGTATGAAATTTAATGCATCAAATTCCTATATTATAATATAATTCATTTTATTTCTGATATAAATATAACTAAAATGCAATATTACATAACAAATGATCCAATAACCTTTCCTTGGGTAGATAGTGTGAAGATAAAAATGTGTAACTTTGACATAGGCTATTTGATTTCCAAGTATGATCGAAGAAGTTCAACAATAAGAAAAAAAAAGTACAATCTACTTTATCGCCCTGAAAACAAGATCATGTTCAGCAATGTAGTTGATGCCAAAAGAAAAGAAGATCCAATTCAATTTTTCTCTTTAATTGTTGACAGCAATCAAGACATAAAAAAATGTTGATTAGATTAACATCAGAAAGCTATTAGAGTCAATTCCTGAATTTCATATCTGAGTACAAGATGTCTCCAGACTTGATTAAAGAAATACACCTAGAAATAAAAAATCGTCAGTTGTCCTGAAATAAACTGCAAGCTCCTAGATATAATAGTGTTTTCATCATATGTGGGCAAAACAATAGTTATGGAGTAATAGTCTATGTTTATAAAATGACATATCAGTGGTATACAATAAGCTGCAAATCTTATATATTACCTTATCTTATAAATTACAAAAAAAAAAACATTACTTCAAAAAAGAAGATAATTACATCCTATGCATTTCATGTGTCAATCTAGTATCAAAATGTCAATGACTTGGTGCAAATATTTTTTTTAATATTAAAATTGGCACTTCTGAAATTCATTAGAGTGAGTATAGGTTAAGGGAGACTGCAACAATGTGTTATACATGCTGGTCATTACGATGAAACAATTAGATCTAATTGAAGCAAGCAGAAAGAACGTAAAGTGTTTAATTTGAAACATAAAAAAAAAAGAATTAGAAATACTTTTTTGTTTTATAATTATATAGAGATTTAGCTGTATTGTTCAATTATAGCTAATGAAAGAACTAAAAGTTATTAAGTAGTATCAGATCTAATTTCATGGAATCATTCCAATCATTGTCTTTACTATTAGTATTGTATAAGTATTTAATATATTAATTTATTAGATACTTTTTTATTTACTCTTTAGATTTTAGATCTAAACTAGAATAGATAATTGAATTATAGTAGCCATATCCATAGATTAATATTATATTCACTACTTTAATCTTAGATATATCTAAAATTAAAATATGATAGACGACTTAGACTATAGATGTCTTAAATGTCTAGATAAGATTTTAAATAGAATCTAAAAATTCTTATCTAGAGTAGATTCATTTCTTGATTAATTATTAACTTTGATTAAAAATTAAGATCTAGTTAATTAAATAAATATATTAATTTATATAATACTCAATAATACTAATAATAGGTATATTAATCTAGGTCAGGATCTAGAGTTTATAACCATTATAAGTAGTAGATCTACATCTTTAGATCTAGTTTATAGATAAAGACTTCTACGGCTTTTAGTTTTAGTTTACAAACGTGAATGTGAAACGATAACAATCATTCAAATAATTCAATGTTGCAGTCAGACTGATAATTTACTGTTTCTATGGAAATGAGTGAAATTTAGGATCAATTTTACGACTATCAAATATAGTTTTTAAAATAGTTTTTTTACGACAATAAGAATTCAGCGTCATTAGTAACAAATTAAAGATACATTCTGAAATCGTTTCTTTTTTTGCAGCTTACCTTACATGCTCTTAGTATTATAATGTATAATATATAGCCCTAGAAGTTGAGTTTGCTATGTTTAGATCTAGTCTGAACGTACATTTCAGCAATTAATTAATTAAATCCAGGATTATGTGAATGGATTAATAAATAATTAGATAAGATAATATTGGTAAAAGTAAGCATAAGATCATCAGTGCACCGCGTGACCGTGTGCTGTACCTGTACTAGCCTGTAGTAGTGTAGTACTAGTAGTAGTCACTAGTTAATGACGTTACACGGTTATTGCTAATATTACACAAATCGATTACCGAATGTTTTAACAAAATTTATAATCAGTCTAATACACTTATACAGTTAAAAGTAAAACAGTTTCATTATCTATAACTAGATCTAGATCTAAATTTAGCTGCCTAACAAATTTAATTTCTTATTACTCAGGCTAGACTCTAGTCCCAAAAAATATATTAAAAATCTTGTCATTTTTTAACATTAAATACCTAATCTTCATGTCTACTTTGGAAACCATCAGACTGTTAATTGCAAGTAGTCTAGCATTTTATATTTATATCCTATTTCCTTTATTGATATATTTCAATTTAATAATGTATAGCTTAACTTCTTTTTGGGATGATTAAATATTATATTAAAATGTCTTTATTGAACATTATTTCCTTATTCAGATTTTTTTAGACTTCAATAACAACAAAATGTCAATAATTAATTCAAGCTCAACTGCAAAGGAACCAGCTGCTACTGCACCTCCTCTTAGACGTAGGAGAACAAAACTTATTTTTGAAAAAAAATTAGCTGATGATGAATATATGGCAGCAGCAATAGGTGACGTAGAATGGCTTAAGCAAAGTTTAAAAGATTCTGGATCTGAAGTAAACTTTGATAAAAATGTAAGGGGAATAAATCTTTCTATTTAATGAATTTAGCATTAATTTTGCTTTGTGTTAGCCTATATATATTAGACTGCTCCCTCCAAATTTCAGTAAAAGATTATACTGTATATTAAATTTTGGCACAAAGATTTTATTGGGTCTATTTAGCATTTGGTTTGCCCTTTCCCTTTGAAATTTCAGTCCAGCATAAATTTGCATAATTGTTTTTGCAAAAGTTTTCACTATCTAAGCTCGAGACTGGGTTTTAATTTTATGGGCTAATAACTATAGTTATTTATTGCACATAAGTATAATATCATCTCTAAATTACAATGTTCCCTAAGTACTATGACACAGCTAATAAACACTTTCACTGACTATTTAATATGTAGGAACTAATAAAACATAAAAAAGAATTAACATTTATTTAATCCTTGAGAAAATTTTCATTACGAATGCATTACAGCTATTGGACAACATGTAAACTTGACCTTGGAAGTTCAGATACCTCTTCATTTGTTTTTTTTTTTCCCCCATTTATTGAGCAATTTAGTTTTGTGTCATAAAATGTTAGAATTCTCTCAATAAAATGGCCCTATAAGTTACTTAGGAAGCATTTCAAAATCATTGAACATCACATTAAAAATCAAAAGGTCATACAAGACAAACAATCTAAATATCTTTAGTGAATTATCTTTTAAGTAGGCCCAATGTGTGCCTTGTCTGTTGTCATGATGAGTCATGGTTTCAAACTTGAGTAATCAGAATTTTGAGAATAGTATTAGAATGTATAGATATGCATGTTGGGTAATACCATGGTGGCTCATTAAAGTTTCATGTCTTTCATATCTATACAATGAACCTAATTTGTAGTGGAAAAGGTACAATCTCATAGTCATTCTCACCAGTCACTCTTTATCTGCACTGAAGTATTGCTAGAGGATTATACTGCTGAGCCTTTTGAGAATAGTACTAGAATATAGATATGCATTTTTGGGGTAATGCTATGATGGCTTGTTAATTTCCATCTTTCATAGTTATGCCATTCAAGCTTCATGAGTCTAATTTGTAGACAAAAAATTGTAAGATCTCATCTTCATGCTCACCAGTCTGTTATTTTTTTATATATATTAAACCATTAACTATTTGATTCTACGGAACATCAAAAAATTATATAATTCTTTTTTAAGGGCTTAGCTGCTATACACTTGGCAGCTATACATGGTCGACTAGAATGTTTAAAACTATGCATTGAAAAATTCAAAATGGATGTGAATATTCCAAGCAGTACAGGATGGAGGCCTATTCATTTGTGTATTAGTAATCAAACTGGCAAAAGGTCATTTCAATGCATGGTTTATCTTTTAGAAAATGGTGCTCTTCCATCTGTGTAAGTTTTTTTTTGTTGGCTAAATTTTAAATGGCTTTTTGTAATTTTAAAAGGAAAATGAGATACCAATTTTAAATTAATTCTAAAAACAAAATGTCCAGTTCCTTGTAGACTTGTGCTTTACCTTTCATTTAATAGTGATCATAGCTGTTGAGTCATTTTCTTAATTACATAAATCAGTAATTAAGATAGTAATTTTCCTGAAAATGTATCGCTTTAATGTTTACAATATCATAGTTTATTTTAGTGTACAAGACATTTTTAATACAATATTCTCTAGCTCTGCCTCTTATATAAGAATACTGTACAATATACATCAGAAATGTTTGCAAATTAAATTAATACTTGATATTGTTTCAAAGTACAAATGATGATGGTATTACACCAGCACATCAAGCAGCAAGTGAAGGACATGTACAATGCTTAAAAGTTCTTATAGAAATTGGTGCCAAAATTGATGGCAAAGACTGTCGTGGTAATACACCTTTGGATCTCGCTAAGCTTTGGGGTCATCGGAAGTGTGCAAGGTAGCTTATTGATTTAAATACAACAGCTGTCATTTATAATGCTTCCTTAACAAAATATTTCTAAGAGTTTAAAAATCTTCTGTTGATTTTTTTTTACAGAATTTTAGCAGCTGAAATGTGGCACCATGATAAAACATTTGTTGCTAAAGAAATAAAACAGCTTGGAAAAATAAAAATGCAAAATTTTTTGAAAGAGCTAGAACTAGAAGGGGATATCAAATCTATAAAAAGTGAAATGGAAAAGATGTCAATGTTTGTAGATGTCAATGATCCAAAACAATGGAATGAAATTGGATCAAAGCCAAACAGTAAAAGTAAACCATCTGACCTGACTATAAAAGAAAATAAGAAACAGAAACAAGCAGTAATAATGACTCATGAAATGCATGATAAAGAAAATACCATTATTGTTAAGGATGACTTTGACAATGAAAGTATAAATGAAGAAAAAGATGTAGTAAACAAACAAGACAAAGGGGTTAAGTCTCCAAGCTTTTATAATGTGGATAATTGGAACATATCAACCAAAGCTGAAAATAGTCCTTACATTCCAGGATTGGAGGATGATTATCCTCGAGATGAATACACTAAAATGCCTAAAGTGAAAGGTGCACCAAAATATTATGAAGGTAAATTTGTCTCCATATTGTCTATTCACAATATTGATGAAGATATTAAAAGAAAAGGAACAAGTGCCAAACTTAGAAAACCAAAACTCCCAGAGGAAGTTATTGATAAAGTTTTGTCTGGAGAGTCGAGTCCAGCTGAGAGGGGAATGATTTTCAAGTGCAAGCATATTGATGATGTCCATACAAAAAGAAAATATGATCCTGACTTAACAGGGCGTTCTGAGGCCCCACTACATTTAACCAATGATGTCAGATCTTTACTGGTGAAAAAAAGTCTCATTCTTAAAGAAACACCCAAAACTTGTAGTATTTCATCTCATTTGAGCTCTAAAACTGACAGTCTTGTTTGGATGGAAGATAATTTCCCATTGCCTTTAGTAATGCAAACCTTGCAAAATATGAAGAAACCAAGTTATTACCCAAATATTAGTGAGCATTAAGGCATTACTCATCATGCTAATTAAATTTGTGAAAAACAATGTTTTTGGCAAACAACTATACAGCAACATTTAATGCTAAAAATATTATGAATATTGGAATATGTAAATATGTACTGGTATACTGGATTCAACATTACTTATTAAATTGTTTTAAACTTAGATCTATATATTTAGATTGTCATAGAGCAAAGAAAATAGTGTGTGGTACAAATTGCAATGATGACATTCATTTCAACCATCAATTCTTTATTTCACAAAGAAAATTATTCATTGCAATGAAAGAATCTTTTGAAATATATTAAGGAAGTATATCAATTATCATTTCCTGTTTCAATTTGTTTACATTATGTATGTTTTCACAACCTCAAAGCATGGAAGAACTACCACAATACAAGACAAAAACAATAGATATCTGACTGAGGAAAAAGATATGATAAAAAAATGCTTGGAAGAAGCATCAATGGTGAAAGCAGTGAAAAAGGAAAATCAGCTGGAGTGGACAACATTCCTGGTGAACTTTTAAAGATTGGAGGAGAAACCATGACACTTTTAAAGATTCGCAGCAAGATCTGACAATCAGAAGAATGGCTCAAATCCTGGACTAAATCACTCATCATCACTCTTCTAAAGATAGACAAAATTTACGAAACTACCAGACCATCAGCCTCATAAGCTATTCCACCAAAGTCCTGTTAAAAATTATACTAAACCTGCTAAAACCAATAGATGATAAAAGTTTATCAGATGAGCAAGCGGCTTTTAGACAATGTTGCAGCACAACACAACAAATTCTAAACCTAAGGATACTCTGTGAAAAATACCTCTAACATCAACAGAACCCTTTCCTTGTCTTCATTGACTTCAAGAAAGCATTCGACAGAGTATGGCATGGAGCACTGTGGGCAACAACGGGAAAATACAATATAAATCAAAACATAACAAAAGTTACCCAAAACCTCTATAAGCAGGCCACTAGTGCAGTGTACTTCCACAACAACATTGGAGACTGGTTCAATACCGCGGTTGGAGTGAGAGAAGGCTGTCTACCTCTCACCAACTCTTTCAATATCTTCCTTGAAAGGATAATGGAAGATGTTCTCAAGGGCTAAAACAGGGTTCTGTATGCATTGGAGGAAGAAAAATTACTAATTTTGCGAACGAAATAGATGGTCTGGCAGGGACAGAAAAAGAATTAGCTGATTTGGTGATGTGCATTGACAAGACTTCCACAGCATATGCAAATCAATGCTGAAAATTGAAGCGGCTTTTCATATCCGCTTTTACCTCTTTAAGGGGCACATAGCTTTGGATTGTGGAGCCTAAGTAGCACAATTCATACACAAAATCCAACAGAGATTTAATGATACATATGGTTGGTAGCATTGTATTGAATGGTCCCATCACATTTTATAATATCTTGTCTTCGAGTCCCAAACTTAATATATATACTATATATTTATATATATTATAAACATCTTTAATGTTGCTTTTATTTTTGCAAAGTACTGGTCTACAACTTAGCACAAACATAAATATGTTTCTAAACAAACATTAAAATACCAGTATTTTTATATAATATTATATTTTTGAACGTTTTTGAAAATATTCAAACCGAACTCATGTTATTCATTATGACTTTTGAGTATTAAATCTAATTTATTACCACGAGGATAATTTTGTACCATCTACAAATTGCAATTTTGATTCTGCTTTTGCACTGTATCTTATGTCAGAATTGTTTTTTCGCATTATGATAATAAGATACTGGTAATCTTCCTTTCTAATGCCAAAACAACTTTTTTTGTTAAGCTGTATTGTCTACTTTTGTTGTAAAAAATAATTTGTCCGGAAGCAAAGTTATTTTTTAAAATCATAAATTTACTTAACTATTTTACTGTTATTAAACTAACAATTACTTTGAAGGATTTTCTTTTTGTTTTTTTTAAATAAACTAAAATCAGCCAAAAATGAGGTTATAACTAAATTAACTACAATTAAAGGAATAAAATTTTTTAAATTTTGACTTGCGTTATAATGTAGAATGTCTTTATTTTAATGAATTTTTTTCAAAGCTATATTTATGCAAGCATTTTATTTAAATTTGTTAACTTTTTCCCTCTCTATTTTTTTTTTAAATATATGATCTAATCTATTTCAAGTAAAAAAAAAAGTGATTGCAAATGCAATTTTCACCATTGCTTTCCATGGTACTCCATTATACATATAGAATTAACAACTATTGATTTTCTAAAAGTAATCCTTTTTTTTTAAAGATGTATTTCCATTAACTGCTTTAGATTTTGTGAAAGAAAACCAATTTTTTTTAACATATAGCTGTACTGACTACTTTTAAACAAAGCAAAAATAAATAAAAAAAAAAAAAAGATAAAAGAGTCAATATTTTATAAAAACAAATTTATTGCAAAAAAAATAGTAAGTGTAATTTTGTTTTTAAAAATTGTCTTTAAGCATTTCACCAAACTAAGAAACAAAACTTGCCAAATTAATTATTTAACATTTATTTGTTATGAAAGAAATGAAACAAAACTTGCATGTTGGGAAGCCTAAGTTAAAAAGATGTCTAATAGGTGAATAACAATGTAAATGAATGATTTGAAATCAAGCAAATATGTAAGGTCTTAAGACTTATCTTCATAAGTTCAAACAACTTTTTAAAATTGTTCAGAACAAATGTTATGAAATATGAAAACCTTTTTAAGCAATTTAAACGTGTATCAAGTTGTAATGCAACAAATTTAGTTTAATCTTGTTATTTTTTTATAATTGCTTAATTTCTTATAAAGCAAAATGTACAATAATGTTTTAGCTTATAACAAAAAAAATATATCTCACTAAGTAACTAAGAATCTAAACATTTTAGAAATATTTAACAACATGAATACTTACCTACATTAGTTTGTAATAACGTAAAAATTATTTTATTCATCTCAAACCAAATAACAACAAAAAGTAATACTATAAATTTTAATAGAACAGTCTGCTAAATCATACTGAATTTTTTATTTAAATACACAACAAAAAAAAAGTTGACACAATAGTTATACATAAATGATGGTGCAAAACATTACATTACTATGATTCATTACATAAGAATATTTTCTATGTACAACATTTTCTATTGATAAAGAGATGATATTAATGATAAATGAATAGCAAGACAACTAATCCATAGTATTATGCATATAACTTAGACTTTCACATTTTCATACAAATGATTATGTTCTTTACAAAATTATTTTTTTTTCATTTCATTGTTTCCCTAAAAACAAATAAAACTGCTCAAAATAAATATTGATAAAAAAAAAAGACAGAACATCAAGCCATATAGACAATATAATAGCATAATTCCATGCAATTATCACAAAGCACAACATAATATAATGTGTTAGTATCACAACAATAAATATTTTTAGTAACTGGGATGCACATTGTGAAAATACTAAGTACAATATAGTAATGAAGTCTTAAAAATTCTTAGCAATAATTTATACTATAATATATTTTATATTTATTTAACAGCTTTTCTATTTAAAAAATAAAATATTTTAATTAAATGAATTAGAAATTATTTTTTTTTACATCTTAAAAGCACAATTTATAATATCTGTAACACAACACAATAGCAATTATTTACTTTACATTGAAGACAAAAGTTAGTCAGATTTAATTTGTGTTTTAATATTTAGCTTAAACTTGCAGTAAGCTAAACAGAACATCAGTAATGCCTAGTTATAATCTAAATTTCTAATTCCAAAAAAGTCACCTCCCCCCCCCCCCCCATACCCACCTTCCCCTTTTATTTTTCTTTGCGTAAGTTATTTCTGACATTGGCATCCAACATATTAATCTTTATATTTAGCCTTGCAAATCTTACAGCATATTGGAAAATCTCTTTCAGTGCTTTGGTTTAATAGCTGTTTGCTTTTACCCATTAGCTTCCCCTTATTATTGTAATCATTTTTGTTGTTATATGATGAAAAGAATTATTGGGTTGAAAGGTTTACAAAACTAAAAAGGAACATATTAACTCTTTAAGTGCAGCGTTAGTCTCAGTGAGTAACTTTGCTAGCGTTGGTCAGTGCTGCATTACTCTCAGCAAGTAACTTGGTTTATAATATTTATTTCACTATCTTTTTTAGTGTTAAACTTTTCATTTCTTTTTTTTTTTTTTCATTATCCGGATGTGGAAGTGATTGTTCTTTGTTTTGGTAGTAAATTTGATCCAGTATCAAAAAAGACAACTTAGTGTTAATGGTTCCTCTTTTTTAGTTTATTTTCCGGGACCCGAAAAATGTCAATAATACAATTTTTGTGTGCACTTGTTAATCTTTTATGAAATTTGAAGTGATTAAATGTTTAGTTTTGTGATTTTTCAATATTTATGGATTAAATGTTTAATTAAAAGGTTAAATCTTTCAGTACATCAATTTTAAACATTTTTTAAAAATATTTCCTTTTAAAAATTAATGAACAAAAATTTTCCTAATTTGTTTTTATTAAATTTTTGTAGCCCATTCATTACATTTAAATAAAATCAAATATGTTAGATTGTTTAATAAAATAAAAAAGTTATGTTAGTTTTAATAACTCTACCCCCCTTGAAAATTTGTGTTCATCCATTTTTTCGATCAAAATAATTAGCACTGAAGAGTTAATTGGTTATATTTAATATGTGTTATCTTTAAACAAAAATAAATACAAGGATAACACCAGAAACAGGACCCACTAAAATTTCAAAGAAATTAGAGGTGGAAACCAGAAAAAAAAAAAGCAATATAGAAGAAAAAAAATGACTATTAAAAGATTCAAACATTATTTTGCATGCCACTTACTAGTAAAAATACAATAAACATTATATTGCATGGCACTAGATAAACTGGAAATTGAAGCAACTAAACAAAGTATGCACCTATAGATAAGAGAAAGAATCTCATAATGAAAGGGGAATCTTCTTCTTGTTCTCAACAAAGGGGGATGTTCTAGTACAGTACAATATTATAGTATCGAGTGATGGATGATGAACACACCTTTCAGATCTAGTTCTATAACAGAATGATATGTTAGAAGTCCATAATTAAACAAATAGGAGGAGCTATTATTGTTAAAAAAAAAAAAGAAAGTTATGAAGGCTAGAACACACTGAGAGAGAACAGTTTTTTTCTAGGTTATTTTCAATCTCCAGGGATCCTTAAGAGATCAACCAAAAGGTCACCAGAAGAAAATCAGGTTGAAAAAAAATTGAAAAAGAAGACCTACTGTCTCTTCATACTCATAAGCATAAGGAGTTCGTAACAAAGCACAATGGAAAGCCTTGGTTCTACTTAACAGCACAACAACTACAACTATTCATGGCCCAGAGAAATAAATACGATCTCATCATTTATATTTAGGGAGTTTCTTAAACATTAATGAAATGAGTTAACCTTGTAATTATGACATTGATCAAATACAGACAGTTTTGGGAGGGTAAGAATAAACGAAAAGAACCTCAATGAATAAATGCAAGCAGCAAATAAAGTACCTTTTGAAGCATGCATTCTCAATGTTGTTTTTTACACATGTACTTAAATTTTAAAAAATAACATATACTCCATTTAAACAAAATAGATCACCATTTGTTTGAGTATTAATATACAAAGCATAAACATGCATAGACTCGTTTTTTCACCATTTATGTTTTTAAAAAAAACATTAAAAAGAATTAAAAGAAATGTCATTTTCTTTTCTACACAGATATATTTCTAAATTTGTTAGTAGTTAAAATATACTAGGGTGTAATTAGGCAAATGTTGGTATTGATATTCCTTTGAAAACTTTGTTTTATAGAAGAGGTTAATCACAATTATTAAAAATTACCTGTGTGGAAAAAGAAATACTTTGGGTGCTTTGATTTTCATTGTATGAAAATTGATCAATAAATTAAATGGACTGAAAACAGAAATAAAATTTTATCTGGAACTCAAACTATACCAGGTAAAACTAAACTCTTTCTGCTATATGATGTGCTGAAACTCAAAGTATGCCAAGTAAAACTAAGCTCTTTCTGCTGTATTAGTAACCATTTTTCAGCTAACCGTACTTATAAAGTTTTATCTTTTAGTTTTTCTTGCAGAAATATGGATGATAATCTGTTGCTAGGTGTGAAGAAATAATCTTATTTTGTCTTTTTTTAAAGGAAGAAAAATATATTTGTAGGGCTTACTTTCTAAAACATCAAAGTGATGACTACTTTCCACTATGTAAAGTGAGACATTTCCAAACACACATACACACACACACACAAAACAGGTAGATTGCATATTGTAAGGAAATAGTGTTAAAATCAGTACAATTAAAGACACTTTTTTATCTAACAAAATACAGTTGCCAGTCATTTTGTCACCTACAAGTATGCACATTTGTAAAACCACATTTATTAGCATACAGTTAAAACTGTTTCCGCATTCTTTGAGGAAGTACACTTTCTTGTGCTGTTTTAAGGAATAGTAAAAGTCCAAGCTTTTTCTTGTTCTTTCTGAAGTAGTTGCTTACAACATCAGAGTCATCTGAAGCACAGAGAAAAAAAGATTTTCCAAATTTTTTTATATTGAACATATCTAAAACTAAACTAAAATGTTACTTAACCTTGGTTAGGCCAATAATAGAATATGCATCCTCTGTTTGGGACCCCTCAACTCAAGATAACATTAAGAAACTGGAACAGACACAAAATAGAGCAGTGAGATTCATAAGAAATGAATATTTCTTTTACTTCTTTTTTGAAGTAACGTCTGTAGTATATAAGATAAGATCTCTCTCTCTATATATATATTTATATATATATGGTGACCAGTCATTTCATCCCCAATTAAATTATTTTAATTTATTGCTTGATTGTGCTGTTACGGCTTTGACTTTAAGCCCTCATTTCATCTAATATATAAATAGGCCAATAATAGAACATGCATCCTCTGTTTGGGACCCCTCAACTCAAGATAACATTAAGAAACTGGAACAGACACAAAATAGAGCAGTGAGATTCATAAGAAATGAATATTCACACTTAACCAGAGTAACACCTTTAGTAAAATCACTAAGTTTAGAAAGCCTTCAGGACAGAAGACTCAAAAGTAAAATAGCAACTATACATAAAACACTGAACCATAATCTTCAAATACAAAAACAAAATTTAATAAAATACTCAGAAAGACACAAAGATAAAGGCACATTCCTCGTCCCATATGCTAGGACAAATTTGTACAAATACTCCTTCTTCCCTAGTGCTATTAGAGCATGGAATGGGTTGCCTGAGCTAGCCAGGAAAACCAGTGACTTGGCAGAATTTAAGTCACTGGTTAATATGCATGACCAAATGCATGACGCGTAGGACATAATCATCTTCTTTTTTGAAGTAATGTCTGTAGTATATAAGATAAGATCTCTCTCTCTATATATATATTTATATATATATGGTGACCAGTCATTTCATCCCCAATTAAATTATTTTAATTTATTGCTTGATTGTGCTGTTACGGCTTTGACTTTAAGCCCTCATTTCATCTAATACATAAATAGGCCAATAATAGAACATGCATCCTCTGTTTGGGACCCCTCAACTCAAGATAACATTAAGAAACTGGAACAGACACAAAATAGAGCAGTGAGATTCATAAGAAATGAATATTCACACTTAACCAGAGTAACACCTTTAGTAAAATCACTAAGTTTAGAAAGCCTTCAGGACAGAAGACTCAAAAGTAAAATAGCAACTATACATAAAACACTGAACCATAATCTTCAAATACAAAAACAAAATTTAATAAAATACTCAGAAAGACACAAAGATAAAGGCACATTCCTCGTCCCATATGCTAGGACAAATTTGTACAAATACTCCTTCTTCCCTAGTGCTATTAGAGCATGGAATGGGTTGCCTGAGCTAGCCAGGAAAACCAGTGACTTGGCAGAATTTAAGTCACTGGTTAATATGCATGACCAAATGCATGACGCGTAGGACATAATCATCTTCTTTTTTGAAGTAATGTCTGTAGTATATAAGATAAGATCTCTCTATATATATATATATTTATATATATATGGTGACCAGTCATTTCATCCCCAATTAAATTATTTTAATTTATTGCTTGATTGTGCTGTTACGGCTTTGACTTTAAGCCCTCATTTCATCTAATACATAAATAGGCCAATAATAGAACATGCATCCTCTGTTTGGGACCCCTCAACTCAAGATAACATTAAGAAACTGGAACAGACACAAAATAGAGCAGTGAGATTCATAAGAAATGAATATTCACACTTAACCAGAGTAACACCTTTAGTAAAATCACTAAGTTTAGAAAGCCTTCAGGACAGAAGACTCAAAAGTAAAATAGCAACTATACATAAAACACTGAACCATAATCTTCAAATACAAAAACAAAATTTAATAAAATACTCAGAAAGACACAAAGATAAAGGCACATTCCTCGTCCCATATGCTAGGACAAATTTGTACAAATACTCCTTCTTCCCTAGTGCTATTAGAGCATGGAATGGGTTGCCTGAGCTAGCCAGGAAAACCAGTGACTTGGCAGAATTTAAGTCACTGGTTAATATGCATGACCAAATGCATGACGCGTAGGACATAATCATCTTCTTTTTTGAAGTAATGTCTGTAGTATATAAGATAAGATCTCTCTCTATATATATATATTGATATATATATGGTGACCAGTCATTTCATCCCCAATTAAATTATTTTAATTTATTGCTTGATTGTGCTGTTACGGCTTTGACTTTAAGCCCTCATTTCATCTAATATATAAATAGGCCAATAATAGAATATGCATCCTCTGTTTGGGACCCCTCAACTCAAGATAACATTAAGAAACTGGAACAGACACAAAATAGAGCAGTGAGATTCATAAGAAATGAATATTCACACTTAACCAGAGTAACACCTTTAGTAAAATCACTAAGTTTAGAAAGCCTTCAGGACAGAAGACTCAAAAGTAAAATAGCAACTATACATAAAACACTGAACCATAATCTTCAAATACAAAAACAAAACTTAATAAAATACTCTGAAAGACACAAAGATAAAGGCACATTCCTCGTCCCATATGCTAGGACAAATTTGCACAAATACTCCTTCTTCCCTAGTGCTATTAGAGCATGGAATGGGTTGCCTGAGCTAGCCAGGAAAACCAGTGACTTGGCAGAATTTAAGTCATTGGTTAATATGCATGACCAAATGCATGACGCGTAGGACATAATCATCTTCTTTTTTGAAGTAACGTCTGTAGTATATAAGATAAGATCTCTCTCTATATATATATATTTATATATATATGGTGACCAGTCATTTCATCCCCAATTAAATTATTTTAATTTATTGCTTGATTGTGCTGTTACGGCTTTGACTTTAAGCCCTCATTTCATCTAATATATAAATAGGATTATGTAGAATGCTTTTTGATATTTTTTGACATGTTATTAATGCGTTTATAATGTTTCCCCTTCCATTTTACATTCTTGATGATAAATCTTATAATATATTGTAAATCTGGGTGTGTAATACTTAGCTATAGTGCTTCCATTGGATGTGGGGGATGTAATATTATAATATTATCCTGTGCATGACTTAATGATCAAATGCCAACATGTGGTGGAAGTAGAGGAATTCTTTTGAGAGATGAGAACAATAAGAATAATTATGACCATGCTGCTGATAATTTATCATAAAAAAAAAAAGCCAAGGTGTGGTGGAAGTAGTGAAAATCATTTAAGAGATGAGAACGATTGGAATATTTATGATCATGCCGCTGATAACTCGTGACGACCATCTTTCACTTTATTTTATTTTTCAATCGCTCTTCCTTGAAAGTCATTTTTGACTTGAAATAAAGTTTTATTTTTTTCTAATAAAGGCTGACTTCACCTATCCTAAGGACATTATGTCACCTATATAAGTCTAAGCCAAAGCCCTACGACTGACTCCCACTTGAGGGGCTAAAACAATTTTTTAATTATTACCAGTTTTTACTATGTATTCAGAACAACAAAGCACTTTTCGCATTTGATATGACCAAATGTGTCATTTTTCACTAATCAATGTAGCTGTTTTTTCATTTGTCCCAATAACTTTTAATAAAGCCTAAATAAAAACTTTTAGTAGTATATGATAATACTTCCTTTTTTCCCCCCAAAAAAAATGAATGGGACATCAATGCACATAAACTCACTACTAGACACTTTATGAAAAAAATTTGATGTGTTCATTTTATTTTCAAAACATGTTTTTGTGTTTAATAAGTAATCAAAGTGTGATTAAAGTGTGTCAATGAATAGTTAAAGAGTTAAGAGTTTGCATAAAACTCACAGGCCAAAAAGTATGTGGGAGGAAGCATTATAATACAAGCCGCTCCTCCTACAAAAAAAGGACTGAAGCCTAAAAACTTAAGCTAGAGAGTATCTAGAATATCTAGAATAAGGAACAATATTATCATGGAAATTTATCAGTTACTTCATTGTGAAAGAATCAGCTTTCCATCCAACTATCTTTACAGAAAGCTTAGAGATTAATATTAATAACATATAAATAACATATTAATTATTAATTTGCTTTGAAAAAAGGAAAAAGACTAAAACTAAGTTCAAAAGAAAAACACAGCACAAATGAGACACTAAAACTCACATATATTCATAAGAGGTATGTATTGAAAAATGAAGATGTTATAATAGCAAAAAACATACTGTAAGTAGTCAGCAAGAAAATAAATGATGAAAGGAATTAGTTCCAAGCTCATGTGTGATGAGAGCTTGGGAGATAATCATGAAAAATGGTAAAGTATTTGAATGATGGAATGAATACTTCTAAGATATATGAAATGGAACTGATAATAATGAGAATAATGAATGCCACAAGGAAGTACCAAATCCTTTAGTAAAATTACAAAGATAATCAGGACTCTGAGGAATCTTAAAGCACCTAAAGAAAGCTTTAATTATGATCTACAAATCTTGAAATGACATTTTTTTTACTTGCGTACCAAATTGGATTCAGACCAATTAAATCTCTATGGGCATACTTTAAAATGGAGGCGCAGTGGCTCAGCTGTAAGTGCTTGACTTCCAAACTGAGGTCCGGGGTTCGAATCCTAATGAAGACTGGGATTTTTAATTTCAGGATCTTCTGGCGTCTATGAGTGCACACAGCTCTAATGGGTACCTGACATTAGTTGGGGAAAAGTAAATGCGGTTGGTCTTTGTGCTGGCAACATGACACCCTCATTAATTGTAGGCCACAGAAACAGATTACCATTACATCATCTACCCTTTAGACCACAAGGTCTGAAAGGGGAACTTAACTTTTTTTTATACTTTAAAATAAAATGATATTTTAGTTCATTTTGATCTGGAGAGGTTTGACTTATCTCATTAAAAGCCAACATTCTAAGTTAAAAGTGTTTCATCTACATTAGCTTCTGGGCCTGCAAAACTAATTCACTGATAGAAATGAGCACATATTGTGATGTATGTGTGATTTATTTCATTAACAGCAGTTAAAAAATAAGATATTTACTATTTTGCATTCTACTATCTTACCTTGCTCTAGCACTGGAGTATTAGATGTAGGCAAAACATATTCATTTGCAGACAATGACACAAAGAAAGCAAATGGTACAAGCCATAAACACACAGTAAAATAGGCCAAAATCTAAATTTGTGTAATGAAATAAAGAGCTGTTAGTATTTTATATAAATATAATATATATATATATTATATATATATACTAGCCAGATATTACCCATGGCCAGCATGTCTTAATTTACATATCACTGGTGTAGACCTAGTCACTGATATAGTATATTATAAACCATTAAACAAAATAATGTTATAAGTAAAGTGAACATAGAAATATTATAAATGAAGCTATTAAAATAGCTAATCTAATAAAATTCAATTTTTTTTATCAAAACATTTGCTTGTACATAGATCTACATTTAAATTTAGATATTATTATAAAAGATGTAGATCAAAATGTACATTTATGTCTAATCATGATCTATTATAGGTCTACTTACTCCTTAGTCCAATATAAATCTAGATCTATATATAGCCTACTATAAGAAGAAGTTGGTTTACGAAAGCGAATAATGATTTTGTGTAAATCTAGATTCTATATATAAAATCAATATGTTAATTTTTATTTAAATTATCTAGGCTTTGAAATTATGTAGGCTACATGTAGACATAAGTCTTGTAGCATGAATACAATTAGACCTACTAACTGTATAGGACAAAAAAATTGCTTATCTTTGAAAAAAAATATAACAACAATGAAAATGATATAAATAATAATTACCTCAGAGAATGGATACCAGTTATTTGAGAAGTATATAAAAGCCATATAATGATTGAACAGCAACAACACTATTGTAATAATAAAAAAAACATTACACACACATTTAAATTTTTTTTTTTAGTTTAAAATCTGAGTAACTTATAAATGGAATTCTTTTTGTTAAGAAAAAAAACAACAACACTAATGGTTAACTATCTATATGTATAATTCTCTTCTTTCCTCAACAGTTTATCAAGAAGAAGTAAAGGAAAGATCACTCTTTTATTTCTACAGATTGAGTTACCCCCATGAAAAAAAAAACAAGAGAGGGGGTGGGAGTCACAACGGATGGCTGCCTGGTCGTGCGGTTTGTGCGCTGGATTGTCGTATGGATTTATCAAACCCTGCCTGCTCCCATCCCCCTTCGTCCTTCAACTCTGAAGGAACATACGAAACATGTACATTTTACAAACACTAAATAGCAGCGCCTGACCAAGAAGTCATGGAAAGAGAACAACTAATCTACTATGTATATTCACCCTTCACTAAATAGCAGGGCCAGACTTAACCATTGTGGGGCCCTATGCGAAACGGATTTCGCGGGGCCAGGGGAAGTGTATTATTTGTGAAATTTAAGAGTTTGTATTAGAAAATAAATTCGTCTATTTTATTCATTCTTTACTACGTACAGAATTACTTTACGAGCCTTGCGTGTAGAAAAGTCATACAGTATACCATAATAATTCTTGTTTCCAACATAGATCACGCTCAATAGTAAGAATTACCAAATGTCTCAATCTATCTTTGTTGACTTCGAGTTACTCTTCATTAGTTTGAGGCGCGAGAAGCTTCTTTCACCAGATTACACAATTACGGCTAATGCATAATGCCGTTTTTTTTTATCACGCGTAGGATTGGCGTTTTCCATACTGAATGACACCCCAAAATGACAATTTTTGTCTTTATATTTCCGTATATTTTGCTATTTCGGGAGATTTCCAGGAGCTCCTGGTTAATCGACAGCAGGGTGCAGGAAATCTGTTTGAAAGTTATAAAATGGTTTTAATTAATAATTTATACACCTTATATTAGCGCAGGTCCTATGAAAGTGTGGATCCTATGAAAGTGCAGGGCCCACTGCGGTCGCATTGGTTGCAGTGGCCTAAGACCAGCCCTGCAAAATAGCGGCTTATGCTAATATAATAATTTGAATAGTATTATTAACTGAATGACTACACAATTGGTAAAATAAAAACTGTCTGAGCAAGAGCATTTAGCAACTTAAAGTGTGTTCTTGTAATAAAAAAAAAAGTTCCAGAAATTAATTCTATTTTTTTTTTAAACTTAGGTGAATAAACAATACTTACCAACAGCACTGATAAAAGAGGGTGATGTAAGAAAGAAATAAGGGAAGTTCTGCAGTATGAACAGATAAGCTAAGCAGCTTAACAGACCTCCAGCTACCATTAGAAAACCAACATCTTCAAATATCAGCAAGCCTGCATAGACTACAATTGTTCCCTGTTAATATATTTTAATCATATTAATTCAACTTATGAAAATAGTAAAAACTTTTAAATTGTAAATTTTGTATTGTATTTTTAAACCCTTTCTGATCGGTGGGTGGTAAAAGTGATAGCAAATCTCTCTAGAAGCTCATTAGATTGTTTCTTATGCTAAAAAATAATCTCAGTACTTTAAAATAAATTGAAATGACCTGGTCAGGTTAAAAATCCTTGAGGTTTATTTCTCCATTTTCTACAAATGTGGTCTCAGTGTAGCCAATGAGTTAGTAATTCTTTACTCAGTAATATACATCAACAGTTAAATTTCTATGAAAATCATTACAGCCATTTTCTAGATCAGTGTCCAGGGTTTCACGATCATGAGTTGAATAGAGGTATAGTAAAAATGTAGCCTTTTGGGGAAATATTGAAAATAAAATACAAAGGTTTATTAGAAAGCTGGTGTTTTTTTTGCACATTGTGGCGTTCAAACTGCCAAAACTATGTCTTAGTGAGAACTAAGAGGTAAAAGGAACCTGTGTATGAAATTTCATGTGAATCTGTATGGAAATTGATGTGATCTCTTGATACATACAATATTTCGCACTTAAACTCTAGATTTACTTGATACAAATGAAGAAAAAATAATAATTTTCTGCCACTTTTTATGATTAAAATGCATATTTGGGAAACATTTTATCACATAATGAGGAAGTATACATATCCTTTTTATTTTATAGCAGACTTTTTGTCTGACCTGTTTTATCCTGAATAGCTAGAACCAAAAAAAATATACAGAAAACTTAAGAAAAATGTAAATTGGTAAATCAAAACAAGTCATATTAATCTAATTACTTACATAAACAAGATATTTGATAGTTTTCCCAGCTATTGATGTATATTCTTCAACAAGCTCTGCTAAGTAATACAAACCTGCAGCTAAAAAGATTTATATTCAAATTTACTGGTAAATATATTTTTATATAAATATATTTTTAAAAATCCATTTTTGTACAGGTACTAATACTCCCATATTTAAAAGCATTAATATAATTTCCACCAATTTATCCTTATTTCATCTCTAATTAATTTAGCACTTTTGATATTTGATACTCCTTACTAATGCCCAAAATAATCCCCTGGGAGATTTTTTTTGTTCTTTCCTATTTTTTTTTTCTAATGCAAATTTTTTATATGATTAGTCTTTATTTTTGTATTAAAAATTTAAGAAAACACATTGAATGAAAATGTATGAAAACTTAGAAAGAGATTAGTGTTTGAAGTGGCAACATTTCCAGGATCATAAACCTTATAAACTATCTTGCCCTTGCATAATCCTGAAGGCAAATATGCTCGTGCAATCTAGCCTAGCACTAGAAGCACCCTCATTCATGTGTATGATGTCAAAAAAAGGATGCTTTCAGACCAGTGCATGTTGATGCCAAGTAGAACTATGGTCTTGCATTGGAATACAAAATAAAAAATGCTAGAAATTTAAAGGGAAACTCCGATGGTTTTGACAATTTTTGATATAATATGTGTTTTGATTTACAGATAATGAATATATGATTTTTTTTTTTCTCTTTGCAATAATAACTTAGTATTTGATGTTTTTTCGACGTAATTTTCCTGCGCATCCAAAAACAGTCAGACTTTCACCGGGTTTCTATGTGACGTCACAAAGGTGTTTTAATCTATTGACTTATTGTTAACAGAAGACCATAAAGCAAAGTTTACATTCTTGTAAAAGAAATATATCTTCGCCTATGCAGTTAGATCTAGATCTTGTAAGCAAAGAAAAAATGCGTATTAAAAGTAGATTTACATGCTTGACTAACCACGGCCGTCTGTATTGTCTCGCCAGACCACTCAGCACACAACAAACACTATCGCTTGGTTGTCTTGTCATGACCGACTACACGTAGTCTGGACTAGCCTTACACTGACCAGTTTGTTTGAATCAGTCAGACACACAATCTATTTACTTCTTGGGACAGAGAAAGGCTTAGATGAAAAATGTTACTCTTTTTCTGGAGTTGATTATCCTAATGCTTTTAGATCTATCTATACATGTGTATATATATATAACTGTATAATAGCTCTCAACTAGGCCGTCACTAAGCCTAACAGCTACTGTAAGAATGAAGCAATACGATTGGTCAAATCTAGTTTCTCTTTCAGTATTGTTGATGGAAGTGACGTATGAACTAGCTTAAAACAAAATCTCATAGAACCCCGGTTTTTTTTAGATGTAAAGAATTTACTGATTAATTTATTAAACATAAATGTTTCTAAGCATTTAAATAAAAAATGGTAAAATGATTACTATTACAACTTTTTACACAGAATTTAAATATGTCAATAACTCAAATTTGAAAAACCATCGGAGTTTCCCTTTAAAAAATGGAGTATGTATGCACAATACTACCCTAGAATAGTATTTCTGCCATGACATAACTATCAAAATAAAGAATCATTGATAATAATATGGTAAGTCTATTGATATGAATATGGGAGATAAAAGAAGGTGGTGTTTGATAAGACAGCTTTGCTTTTAAAGGTATTTCATCTTGCAAACAAGTTAAGCACTGACACTACAACTTTTACGTTTTGAGCTTTTATAGCTCCATAAGTCCTAGTAAAAAATTGTAAACGTCTACAAACTCATCATCCATGTGTCAATAAAAATAGAGATATGTTGTTACAATTCATAATGCATAGTTACAATAAAATCTGTTGTTAAAGAGGGTCAGGTTGATGAGTTCCAAGGCTGAGATTAGCAAACATCTTCTTCAGCTCTATGTAATTTAGTACACTAAGTTAACTTTTCCCATGATCAGTTTCTCCTTTCTCTGCTTATAACTAACACCACAACTAGGCCATTGGACACAGTAGTTTTACTTGTAACCTACTTGACTTGGTGGACAAAAAAAAAAATGAGACAATGGGGTCTGTGTCTAACCCACTCAGTCAACTCAGTGTTTGTGACTAGATCTAGCATCTAGATGTCACTAGACATAAATTCACACACTGATCATGCTTCACTTTCACATCATGCTACATGCTATGAATATGATGCTTCATATTCATATTGCTTGGTACCAGATCAATCTCTCTAGAATTCTAGATCAAGACGAGCCGCCGTGACTAGGTCTTACCTATGGATAATGTGACAACACACATTTGTATGACTAGAGCAACCCAGCTTAATAAGTAGAGGAACAGCATGACGATGATTTTAAACGAATTCTTTATCTTTTTATGTGATTAGCCTGAGGCTGCCTAAGCCCTGATTAGGTCACAATAGCGTGAATAGATGCTAACTAGATCTAGATAGATCTATCTCTAGTCACTCTAGAGATAATATTATTTGAAACAGCAACATAAAAGTGCACCAAATCCTGTGTGTGACAGCTAGATCAGATATAGATTTTTTTAGATTCCTAGATAGATCTAGAATCTAGATCTAAATCTAATAAATTTTATGTGTACACTTTTGCCTCTTAGTCTTAGACATCTTTTGAGACGGAATTTTGGTAACTTTGTTGGAGTTACTAGGAGTGATCTCCCCTGTTAAAAAAAAAACAACACCACAATGGCAAAGTCTTCGATTCTGTGTGCGTAGTGCAGTGTTTCACATGAAAATCGTGAGCACTTATATTACAATAAATTCCTTTTTTGGGGGGGGGGGGGGACATGTAGGTTACGTATTCGGTCTCTCAAGAATGGATCGTACTTGAATCGTAATTTCATTCCTGGATATTTCTTTGATTTTGTACTGTCAATTCTTCTTCAACTCGTTCGCGATGCCCAGAGTGCCAGATTCTGCTTTAAGAGAAAACGCATGATGTCCAATATTCTCAACAGATAATCTCTTCACATTTTCCCTTCTTGCTTGTTTAAATCTTGAGTCTTGCTGTCATTATTGTTGCTTAGTCACAAATAAACTTCAAGTTCCCTCCTAGCAGGGGCGGACTGGGTATCAAAATCGGCCCGGGCATTACCATATAAACCGGCCCACTGTTGTCGTGTCATGGGCGTAGCCAGGATTTTTTTTCGGGGGGTGGGGGAATGGATTCTGATGTACTTACAGTGCATTATTTTGCTATTAAAAGTTTTATTTCAAAAACCTAATGTGCTATTCTTACTGACTTAGACCCTCCCTCGCCGTTCGGCGCATTTGCTGGCAAGCTGTTTCCACAAAAATTTGACACTGGCAACCTCATACAACGCTCTGTCCCAACCTTACTAAGGGGTCGACTTTCATTTCGGCATAGGATTTCCTTAATTTAGATCCGATCTCTATAACTGACTCCTAAAATCCGTATAAGCCATCTTTGTAGAGCCACATTTAGTGCTTTTCAATTTCATTGCACTTTATTAATGAATATCAAAATCATCTGTTGATGGGTTTTTAAACTAAAAAATCTCTGGAGCATTGTTTTATTCAAATTCAAAACCCCATTTAGCTACGGTCATAGAATTTGGTGACTGTAGTTTGCTTTAGAAATCATTTTGAAGAGAGAGGTTTTCAACTTTAAAACGCTCTATAGGGCGATTTCAAACTCAAAACTATCTTGAGTGGTTTTAAACTTTTTAAAAAGCCATCTGGAAAAGAGGGGTTGAAACTCAACCCCCCTTCCCCCATTGGCTTGGCTACGCTCAAAGAATTTTAGTGTGTAATTTGCTTTTTTTTATATTGAAGTGGTATTTTTTAGCATCAAACCCTCTGAAAGGAAATTTATAAACTCATAACTCCCAATAAGCTTGACTACGCTCATAGCATTTTGATTGCGAAATTTATTTATTTATTTTTTTGAAGATTTTTCTTTTAGGTTCAAACCCCGCTGGCGGGGGGTTTAAAATATAAAAAAAACTTTGGCTATGCTCATAGCATTTTGAGTGCGTAATTTGCTTTTTTTTATATATTGTTGGGGTATTTTTAGCTTCAAACCCAGCTGAGGAGGAGTTTAAACTCAAAACCCCGTTGGCTACGTTCAGACAATTTTGAGTGTGTAATTTGCTTTTGTATGTTGAAGAGGGCTTTATCGTACATTTTGGAGAGGGGTTTAAAATCAGAATCTTTCTTAGGTGCGCTCTTGGAATTTCGGGATTGTCGTTTGCATTTTTTGTTTTGTTTTATAGAAGAGGGAGATTTAAATGCAAAACCCCCTTGTAAGGGGTTTCAAACTCAAAACCCCTAGTAGGGGGTTTTAAACTCAAAACCCCTTGGTAGGGGTTTCAAACTCAAAACCCCTGGTAGGGGTTTTTAATCTCAAAATCCCCTTGGCTGTGCTAGGGCAAGTGATGGTTTAGTATTAAAATTTCACCTAAAATAAACAAAATTAAAGCAAAAAATCAGTCACTAAACTCCAATTTCATTTCGGGGAGGGGGGGGGGGTGTTGAACCTAACCCCCCCCCCCGGCTTCGCCCAAGTGTCGTGTCATATATTTTCGGTGTGTGTGGGGAGATTTTAAACCTCTCCGCAATTTATATTTATATATTTTTTATTATTTTAAACCCCTCTCCAAAATTTACGATAAACCCCTCTTCATATAAACAAGCAAATTACACACACTCAAACTTGAATGAGCGTAGCCAAAGGAGTTTTGAGTTTAAACCCCTCTTCAGCTGGGTTTGAAGCTAAAAATACCTCTTCAATATATAAAAAAATGTATGAGCTTAGCCAAAGGGGTTTTGAGTTAAAACCCTTCTTCAGCTTGGTTTGACGCTAAAAAAAAACCAACAATATATTAAAAAAAAGCAAATTACGCCCTCAAAATGCTATGAGCATAGCCAAGGGGGTTTTTAGTTTTAATCACCCGCCAGCGGGGTTTGAAGCTAACAAATAAATCTTCAAAATAAAAAATAAAAAAAATTTTGCTATCAAAATGTTTTGAGCGTAGCCAAGCCCACTGGGTGTTTTGAGTTTAAATTTCCATTCAGAGGAGTTTGATGCTAAAAAAATACCTCTTCTATTGAATAAAAAAGCAAATTACACACTTAAATTATTTAAACGTAGCCAAGACAATTGGCGGTTTTGAGTTTAAATCCCTCTCCTACAGATGGCTTTTTTTAAAGTTTAAAACCCCTCCAGATGGTTTTGAGTTTAAAATCCCCCTACAGAACGTTTTGGGGTGGAAAACCTCTACCTTCAATATTATTCGTAAGCAAACTACAGTTACTAAATTCTATGACCGTAGGTAAATGGGGTTTTCAATTAAAAAAAACATAACTCCAGAGATTTTTTAGCTTAAAACCTCCAACAGATGATTTTGACGATACAACTTCACTTTTCGATATAAAATCTAAAGCAAACTACAGTCACTTAATTCCAAGAGCGTATTCAAGAGAGGTTACACATTTCTACCAGTGGCTACGCGCTTCATTATTAAAGTGCAATGAAATTGAAAAGCACTAAATGTGGCTCTACAAAGATGGCTAAGACGGATTTTTAGGAGTCAGTTATAGAGATCGGGTCTAAATCAAGGAAATCTTATGCCAAAGTGGGAGTCGACAACTTAGTAAGGTTGTGACAGAGCGTCGCATGAGGTTTGCGGGACATGTTCTTCGACAAAATAAATTACGCATAATAAGAGTTGCGATGACATTCTAGTACAACGTGGCGCCACAATTTCATGGAGGTCCTTAGAGCAGGTGGAAGGAGGCTTCAGACGTCAGTAAGAATACCACATTAGGTTTTTGATATAAAACTTTTTAATAGCAAAATAATGCACTGTAGGTCCCTTAGAATATGCATTTAGTTGGCTTTCAATACCAGAAATAGTGCTTGGCGGCGGGGCTTCGCCCCGCGCTGGGGGGGGGGGGGGGGGGGGGGAGCTCCAGGAAGAACCTATTCTGGGGCACAATAAACTTCTTCCAATAGAATGGAGGGTCAGAATGTAATAGAGATTAATTATGTGCACACACACACACATCCATCCATACAAACATATATATTTTTTTCGGGGTAGGGGGGGCGGTGGTTGGGAGAAAAAAATCCTGCCTACGCCCATGATATATATATATATATATATATATATATATATATATATATATATATTCCTTTACCAGATAAGAGAAAGCAGAGCGGTTAGAGAGGTACTTCTAAATGTGAAAAGCTCTTGCTTCATCCTAGTACATTCTCAAAAAACGCGATTTGTATATGAATATATTATTTAAAATATAAATGATTCTAAATATTCTTTCATTAAAAAAAGTTGAAAAATGAAACTTTTCCTACTTTAGGGACCTCACTATTAACCTGTAACACTGGCGCGTTTCTGAAATGGGACTCTGAATGATTATGTATAAGCATTTCAAAAATATTTTTAATTTATGCATTTTCAATTAAATTTTGTGGATTGATGATTCATAATTTTTCATGCCTCATGCTAACTTAGTAAGGATATTGATATAAACTAGTATTTAGAATGAGTAGTGAACACAGAATTAATGTCCAACGTGAGTTTAATGCAACTAATGATTAAAAAATTAAAGCAAAACTTCTTGAGGCTGATGATAATTTAACAAAAGAAAACATGACAGCATCATATCTTAGGCCTAAATTATGTGAAGCCTTAAACCTCTTTGGTGCCCTTGCTGCAACTTATATTTTTAGTAAAAGTAAACGGATCTTTACTTTTGTTGTGCAACATGATAATAAGCCAACATATTTATGTGTTAAGAAAGTGTTGTTTAAAAAAAACAACATATATAACGGCATTATGAAACATATATAACGGCATTCTTGGTTTGAGCCGCGAATAAAAGATAATAATGTAAGTTTCTAATCATATATCTTCAGGTCGATTTCATTTCGTTTTGTACCTTTTCGGTCTTGTGGCCCGCGACACGAGTGTTGGAAATGAAAATGGCCTGCTGGATTGGTATAGTTAGGCATCACTGAGTTAGATTTATGTTTTAATTAAATAATTTTTTATTTTTTTTTGTAAGCCTTAAGTGTAATACTTTTAGATTTGTTATTACAATAAACAACAAGAAACTTACTTTTTCTTTCCAAATCGCAGAAACTAGAATTTTATACGGTTACACCCATATTGCGCTATGAATAAGTTGGGTTGTTTGCGATTTCGCGGCTGTGTGTATGTGTTTAAGTTAACTTCTATTAAGTTTTGTTAAAGAGCTAATTGTCTCCCCTTTTGCCGCGTTATATCAATGTTTTCTAACTTAACCTCTCCCATCCCTCTTTTTCGTTAACTTTCAATGGCACCATTAAAAAACGGGTGAGGGAAGGAGCAAAACAAAAGTGCCATCAAAGGCCCATGCCGACCAGCAAAATGATCAGGCCAAACACATCAAAGTGGTGTTGAAGGCCATGCCGCTCGTGCATAGCAGAAAGTACAGTTTAACGTTTTACAAATGATAATACGTACAATGTATAGTGTAATTCTTAAATTTTATTCTTGTTGAATTTCAAACAAAATTAATTGTAATAATAATAAAAATAAAAAAAAACAACAAGAAAACGTGTTCGGGCCTTTGTGTCTTGCTGCTGTCACTTTTTTTAAAAGTTGTCTGCATTTTTTTTTTCTTTGGTCGCGACCAGACCGGCCCATTTGGTACCGGCCCACCGGGCATTTGCCCGTTTGCCCATATAGCCAGTCCGCCCCTGCCTCTAAGCAAGTGATGTGTAGCTCAAAGCTAAAACCGCTTGGCCACCTTACAAGGAAGCTTGAGTACGAATCCCCGACTCTAGCAGGCTTGTGTTTGCTGAGCGGTTGGAAAATCTTCTTCCCACTGGTCCACAAAAGAGATTGGACCATTACTAATTGGTAGGCCTAATTGAGAAAAACACCATTAAAAACTTGTCCATAACCGGTGCATCTATACTAATAAAAGGCAAAGCCCTGACTCACTGACTCATCCCTAATTCTGCAACTTCCCGTGTAGGTACAAGGGTGAAATTTGGCAGGCGCATTCCCTACAGCTTACTTACAAAAGTGCAGCAGGTTTCGTTTCCCAATCGTACGCGTAACGGTCGTAACGGTCGACAACGTCCGCCATGTTGAACGTTCGTATTTATGGAGCCATCTTCACGAAACTTGGTACGCGGCTTCCCTGCTTATTTTAGTGTTTTTATACGTAGGAGGGCAAAAATGTGGGAGGCTCATTCTTAATTTTCTGTCGACGATTGTTACTGGCTTCGCTTCTTGGTACGGCGGTTTAATCTTTTCGCTTGGCTTTTGTTGTATCTTCGTTACAAGGGACGGCGTCACCTTTCTGTGTGCGCATCGAGGTCTTCTTTGTAGTCTGCTACAGCAAGGTAGCGTCCACGATTGGCTTTGTTATATCCCGACTCATTCATTCGACTGCTGGTATTTTACACTCACGTTTCATTTATCGCTCCAAGCGTACCCCCACTGAACATGTCTCTCGAGATGGTCACCATCGATCAAAGGACTGTGGCTTACCGGGTGGTTTCCATGCCCCCTGATGGATCCTGCCTTTTCCATTCTCTGTGCTACACATTGCACGGCGACATCAGACTCACTGCTGATGTCCGAAGGGATATTTGTGTATGTGCTCAACAACTGGGACAGGTTCAAGGTGTGGACAGATGATGGTACGGGAGACAATTACACAACACAGGAGCACTATCACAGTGAACTCATTCATTCGACTGCTGGTATTTTACACTCACGTTTCATTTATCGCTCCAAGCGTACCCCCACTGAACATGTCTCTCGAGATGGTCACCATCGATCAAAGGACTGTGGCTTACCGGGTGGTTTCCATGCCCCCTGATGGATCCTGCCTTTTCCATTCTCTGTGCTACACATTGCACGGCCACATCAGACTCACTGCTGATGTCCGAAGGGACATTGTGTTGTATGTGCTCAACAACTGGGACAGGTTCAAGGTGTGGACAGATGATGGTACGGGAGACAATTACACAACACAGGAGCACTATCACAGTGAAATGCTTAAGCCCTCAACTTATGGTTCTGCCTGTGAGTTGATGGCTGCCTCTGAGTTGTTTTCTTGCCGTTTTCAAGTATATCGAAATGGCCAAATATTCTACACCTTCGGACAACCGCCAATGCCTCTCAAACATCTTCGATTCTCAGGTGACAATTTGAGCAGTGGACATTTTGATGTCTACGAGTGTTTAAACTCTCAAAACCTGGATGAGAAGTTGTCGATGACACCGGTTGTACGCTTACAACGCTTGGCAAATCCCGAATGTCACTTAAACACAAGTCCTGCAAGTATTGAGGCAAACCACGAAACAGTAAAAAGGACGCGTGTCAGGCGTCGTGGTACATTCTCTGATGCAGCAAGACGGAAACAACTTCGTGACGCTGCAGCCAAATACAACCAGAAAAATCCACATGTTCATAGACACGCTGTCGCCAAATACTCTCAGGCACATCCTGAAGTTAATAGAGACGCTGTCGCGAAATACTCTCAGGCACATCCTGAAGTTAATACAGACGCTGTCGCGAAATATCAAAAATCGCATCCTGATGTTCACAGATCTTCTGTTCGTAGGTACGATCCAACTAACGAAAAGCGTCTCATGCGAAAACAACAGGTTTGGCTGAAGAAAGCCGATTGTGGATTTGAGTACGATCCAGACATAGATTACGAATCTGACAAAACAGTGGACATTGGATTCATGGACGTTGTCTGCGAGTATTGTCAAGCTAAAAGGTGGAAATGCGAGTCTCCTGGTTTGTGCTGCAACGGTGGTAAAGTCCTTCTCACTTCTTCACCTGAGCTTCCTGACCTTCTTCATGGTCTGGTGCATGGAGAACATCCTCAAAGTGAGCATTTTTTGAACAACATTCGCAAATACAACAGCGCATTTCAAATGACTTCATTTGGTGCTACTCAGGTCGTTGAGGGACACTTCATGCCTTCATTCAAAGTCCAGGGACAAGTGTATCACTTGATTGGCAGTCTCTTACCTCTGCCGACTGAACAACACAATTCCTGCAAATTTACTTCGTCGGGGACGATGAGAAGGAAGCACAACTACGGTGTGCTAATGTTTCTGGACTGAACACGCCCCTGGTGCACCAATTGCAGACAATGCTGCACGATTGCAACACTTATATCAAAGACTTCCACTACGCAATCGACAGCATTTCAGAGGAAGACAAGGACTTTCACGTTGTCATTCACGCCGACAAAAAACCATCAAATGCACACAAAGGCAGATACAACAAGCCTGCAGTACGTGAGGTTGGTGTTGTCATCGTTGGGCAAACGTTCGAGAATAGAGATATCGTCTTGAAAAGCAGAGACAATCGACTGCAACGCATCAAGGAGACCCACAGATCCTACGATGCTCTTCAATATCCCTTCATGTTCTGCCATGGTGACGACGGCTACTCTGTTTCAGTGCCTCAAGTTCATCCTGCCACTAAGGTATTGATGCAGAAAACAGTCTCCGCAGCCAACTTCTATTCGTATCGTCTTATGATCAGAGAGCCTCATGAAAACACTATCCTTTTCTTCCGAACTCTATTGAATCAGTTTTTAGTTGACATGTACGCCAAAATTGAATCAGAGAGACTGACTTTTATCAGACTGAATCAGAAGAAACTGCGCGCTGAGAATTACGTCCACTTGAAAGATGCTCTTGATAAAAACGACACTAATGTCACGGAGCTTGGTCAGGCTGTGATATTACCATCGTCGTTCATTGAGGCAACTATTTTCACTGGCAGTGGCTCAGAAGAGACAGTTTTGACAGCATCCCCGTCATCCCCTCTGACCTCCCATTTCAATTCAAACGCCTCTAATTCCCAGTAAGGCTCTGCTTCGCCATGACAATCAATAAGTCTCAGGGACAGACACTACAAAAGGTTGGCATTGACTTGAGACAGGACTGCTTCTCACATGGGCAACTGTACGTCGCATGCTCAAGAGTAAGCTCGGCGCAGGGATTGGTCATACTGCAGCCGGAGGGCCGAACTGACAACGTGGTGTACAAAGAGATCCTCAACAAATAACTGTGTATTAGTACATGTATGTTTCTTCTCTATTTCAAAAGGTTTACTTTTCTTCTTAGTAATGAAATATTTAAGGCAGTACATATGACACATTATTTTTACTTATCGGACTAACATTGCAAAAAGCCACACAAAAACTGCGTTGTTCCGGTTATTCCAAAAATACATGCGCTAAATTCCCTGCGGTAACACTCCTGGCACAAATGAGAATGTTTTGTTGTTACATGTAGGCCTATTAATTAAAGCAAATTTGAAATGTTAATGCAATAATTCTCCCGCTGCAAAGCGCGGGTATTTTGCTAGTTGAACAATAAAGTGACATCATGTAAGGTTTTAAGAAAAAAGAGTAAAAGTATGTTGCCTTCAGAGATTTATATAAATTTGGTAGCATTTGATTTAAGCAGGTCTCATGGGCGTAGCCGGAGGGGGGGGGGGGGAGTTGGAGTTCAACCCCCCTCCCCGAAATGAAATCGGCGAATCGGAATTTAGTGACTGATTTTTTGCTTGGATTTTGTTTATTTTAGCTGAGATTTTAAAACTAAACCATCACTTGCCCTAGCATAGCAAAGGAGGTTTTGAGTTTAAAACTCCCTACAAGGTTTTTTTTTAGTTTAAAACCCCTACCAGGGGGTTTCGAGTTTAAAACCCCCTACTAGGGGGGTTCGAGTTTAAAACCCCCTACGAGGGGGGTTTGAGTTTAAAACCCCCTACCAGGGGGTTCGAGTTTAAAACCCCCTACGAAAGGGGTTTCAGTTTAAAACCTCCCTACCAGGGGTTTTCGCAGTTAAATTCCCCTCTTCTATAAAATAAAACAAAAAAAAATGCAAACGACAATCCCCCAAATTTCACTAGCACAGTTAAGGAAGATTTTGATTTTTAACCCCCCTCCAAACTTTACGATAAACCCCCTCATCAATAAAAAAAAAAGAAAATTACTCACTCAAAATTCTATGAGCGTAGCCAAAGGGGTATTGAGTTAACTCCCACCCCCTCTTCAGTAGGGTTTGAAGCTACAAAAATACCTCTTCAAAAAAAAAAAGCAAATTATGCACTCAAAATGTTAAGAGCGTAGCTAATTGGGTTTTGACTCAATTTTTAGTTTTCCCCCCACCCCCTTTTCAGCGGGGTTTGAAGGTAAAAAATACCTCTTTAGTATTTAAAATAAAGCAAATTATACACTCAACATGTTATGAGTGTATTCAAAGAGGTTTGGAATTTAAACTCCCCTCCAGTGGAGTTCAAAGCTAAAAAATACCTCATCAATATTAAAAAAAGAAAATTACACTCAGAAATCTATGAGCGTAGCCAAAGGGGGTTTGCCTTTAAACCCCCCGCTAGCGGGGTTTAAAGTAAAAAAAAAAATTTTCAATGTAAGAAAAAAGTAAATTACGCACTCAAAATGCTATGAGCGTTGCCAAAAAGAGTTTTGAGTTTAAACCCCCCTTCAGAGGGGTTTGATGCTAAAAAATACCCTTTGAATATAAAAAAAAGCAAATTACACACTTAAATTATTTAAACGTAGCCAAGACAATTGGCGGTTTTGAGTTTAAATCCCTCTCCTACAGATGGCTTTTTTTAAAGTTTAAAACCCCTCCAGATGGTTTTGAGTTTAAAATCCCCCTACTTAGCGTTTTGAGGTGGAAAACCTCTATCTTCAATATTATTCGTAAGCAAACTACCGTTACTAAATTCTATGACCGTAGGTAAATGGGGTTTTCAATAAAAAAAAAAACATAACTCCAGAGATTTTTTAGCTTAAAACCTCCAACAGATTATTTTGACGATACAACTTCACTTTTTGATATAAAATCTAAAGCAAACTACAGTCACTTAATTCCAAGAGCGTATTCAAGAGAGGTTACACATTTCTACCAGTGGCGGGGCTAATTAATAAAGTGCAGTGAATAGTCATCTGCCGAAATTGAAAAACACTTAATGTAGCTCAACAAAGATGACTAAGAGTCAGTTATAGAGATATGGTGTAAATCAAGGAAATCCTATGCCGCACTGGGAGTGGACCCCTTAGTAAGATTGTGACAGAACGTCGCATGAGGTTTGCGGGACATGTATCCGACAAAATGAATTAGGAATAAGAATAGTTGCGATGACATCCTAGTAGAACTTGGCGCCACACATTCATGGAGATCCTCAGAGCAGGTGGGAAGAGGCTTCAGACATTACCAGTGACATATTTTTGTGGAAACAGCTTGACGTCAAATGTGCCGAAGGGTCTAAGTAAGTAAGAATTGCACATTAGGTTTTTTAAATAAAATTTTTTAACAGCAGGAAAATGCACTGTAGATACCTTAATTAAAACAATTAAATGTTGTTTTTTACAATGTGCAGTTTTACTGAGAAAGTTTGTCCTCAGTTTAATGCCCCCCACCACTTGATGCCCCGAGCGGCCCGCACCACCCGCACATTTCTAGTTACGCCACTGTATAGATATATACAATCAATATATATATATCATGGGCGTAGCCAGGATTTTTTTTCGGGGGAGGGGGGATTTTTCTTCCCCCTCCCCCTCGAAAAAAAAATTTTGTATGTATGTATGTGTGTGTGTGTGTGTACAAAATCTTTATTACATTCTGACCCTTCATTCTTTCGGAACATGTTTATTGTGCCCTAAAATAGGTTCTTCCTGGAGTTAGTGTCAAAATCGTTGACTCCCATCCATTGCTAGCAAGGGGGAATGGGGGAGCGCTAGGAGCTTCTCCAAGCGCGGGGCGAAGCCCCTCCGCCAAGAGCACTATTTCTGGTATTGAATGCCAACAAAATGCACATTCTGAGGTATCTACAGTGCATTTTCCTGCTATTAAAAAGTCTTATATCAAAAACCTAGTTTGCTACTCTACTGACTTAGACCCTGCAGCTCCGTTCGTCGCATTTGCCGTCAAGCTGTTTCCACAAAAATCTGTCACTGGTAATGTATGAAGCCTCTTCCCACCTGCTCTGAGGACCTCCATGAACGTGTGGCGCCAAGTTGTACTAGGATATCATCCCATTTCTTATTATGCGTAATTCATTTTGTCGGAGAACATATCCCGCAAACCATATGCGACGCTCTGTCACAATCTTACTAAGGGGTCGGCTTCCAGTTTGGCATAGGATTTCCTTCATTTAAACCCCATCTCTATAACTGACTCCTAAAATCAGTCTAAGCCATCTTTGTTGAGCCACATTTAGTGTTTTTCAATTTCGGCAGATGACTATTCACTCCACTTTATTTATGGAGCCCCGCCATTGGTAGAAATGTGTTACCTCTCTTGAATACGCTGTTGGAATTAGGTGACTAGTTTGCTTTAGATTTTATATCGAAAAGGGAAGTTTTATCGTCAAAATCATCTGTTGGGGGTTTTAAACTAAAAAATCTCAGGACTTCGTTGTTGTTGTTTTTTTAATTCAAAACCCCATTTAGCTACGATCATAACATTTGGTAACTGTAGTTTGCTTTAGAATAATATTGAAGATAGAGGTTTTCCACCTCAAAACGCTAAGTAGGGGGATTTTAAACTCAAAACCATCTGGAGGAGAGGAGTTTAAACTCAAAACCCCCAATTTGCTTGGCTAGGCTCAAATAATTTTAGTGAGTAATCTGCTTTTTTTATATTGAAGAGGTGTTTTTTAGCATCAAACCCTTCTGAAGGGGGATTAAAACTCAAAACCCCTTTTGGCAAGCTCATAGCATTTTGAGTTCGTAATTTGCTTTTTTTTTTTTTTTTTTTTACATTGAAAATGTTATTGTACATTCAAATCCCGCCGGCGGGGGATTTAAACTCAAAACCCCTTTGGCTACGCTCATATATTTTAGAGTGTGTAATTTGCTTTTTTTTTTTATTGAAGATGTATTTTTTAGCTTTAAACTTCACTGAAGTGGGGGTCAAAACTCATAACATTTTGAGTGCATAATTTGCTTTTTTTTTTCATATTGAAGAGGGGGTTCATCGAAAATTTTGGAGGGGGTTTTAAAATCAAAATCTTCCTTAACTGTGCTCTTGGAATCTGTAGATTGTCGTTTGAATTTTTTGTTTTTGTTTTTTTTGTTTTATAGAAGAGTGGGATTTAACTACAAAAACCCCTGGTAGGGGGTTTAAAACTCAAAACCCCCTTGTAGGGGTTTTAAACTAAAAAAAAAAAACTTTGGCTACGCTCATAACATTTTGAGTGCATAATTTGCTTTTTTTTTATATTGAAGAGGGGGTTCATCGAAAATTTTGGAGGGGGTTTTAAAATCAAAATCTTCCTTAACTGTGCTCTTGGAATTTGGGGATTATCGTTTGCATTTTTTTCTGTTTTGTTTTATAGAAGAGGGGGATTTAACTGCAAAAACCCCTGATAGGGGGTTTTAAACTCAAAACCCCCTTGGCTGTGCTGGGGCAAGTGATGGTTGAGTATTAGAATCTTGCCTAAAATAAACAAAATCAAAGCAAAAATCAGTCACCAAAGTCCGTCTACGCCCATGATATATATATATATATATATATATATATATATATATATATATATATATATATATATATATATATATTATAAAGTAGAATGTGACGTGTATGTATGTATGTTACTTATAGACATCAAAACCGCTTGACCAATCTTGATAAAAATAGGCAGGAATGTTCCTTGGGTACTAACTTAGACCGTAGTGTATGTATTGTAGTCCTAAAACAAACTTAAGACCCTAAAAAAAAATAAAGTTTTCCTACTCTATTAAAGCTATAGTATTTTAGGGATCTAGGTCATGTATCTAAATGATGAAAGACGAAGAGGTCACGCATGCGCAGAGATGCTAGATCTAAATTGGCTCTCATTTGACACAACATAATTTTGTAATTTTACACATGAACATACAAATTGGTGTATAATCATTTCATAATTTAATGAAAAGTAACCTTAAAATTTGAGTTTACAAAACATTTTTTTACATAAAATCGTTCGCTATAAATGCGAATAGCTTTAGCCGCACTGACACACTTTTCCATGGCTCGCGCGCACCATTACTTGACTTCTTGACAACATAGCTACACATATCTATTTACCGTGTTGACATTTTTCATTCATACCGCGCACCAAAAAGGTCACGCATGCGCTATAGATGTGAATGGCTTTAGCGTGTTGATTTACATCTATATAGGTCGACCCAAGCTTAAAGTGTTTAGTTATAGACTAGACTACTATGGCATCCGAATTTTTTTAGAGTCTAGATCTAGATCTAGATAAAATTAAACTAACAATGTTATATTATCAGTTACATTTACGCGTTTGCTTTATCTATAAAATATATTTATCGTTTTTTTTTTGTCACCAAGGCGACGCGTCAAGGGGTCATGAACTCACAGAGCTACAAAAAAAAATAAAAACAGATGTTGACATTTGAATAATAAATTGAATAATTAAACTCTATTTTGCGTTATTTATTAATTTAAATCAACGAGAGTTAAATATAGCCTACTCTCTTATATACTATACTTTTTATTAACAATGCGCATTTTTAAAATAGATCTAGAAGCTTTAATTTCGTTGATAGATCTAGAGCTAATAAACTATTTTCTTCTCATTTGGAGACTGGAACTCTTATATTTTTGAAGATAACTTTTCAGTTTCAGACGTGAGTCTATTCAATAATTTCTAAAACGTAAACAAGACAGCGAGCTCACTATCTTTACTGATTATAGATCTACAATATTCAGCAGAAAAACATTTAAACTACTATTGGTAGGGACCGAAAGTCTACATATAGCGTAAATAATTAAAGCAAAAAACTATTTTATAACTAGATCTACATATAGATGTAATTGTAGGTCTATAATATAGATCTGTAACAATTAATGAATTATTCTACACTTGGGTCCAGTTGGGTAAACCATGGTTACCATCTACCTTTAGATTATACTAGATCTAGATATATATCTAGATCTACTTATCAAAGTAAATGGCTTTAGCGTGTTGACATATATACTGATTTAGAGCTACGTCAACACAAGCTCAAAGTGTTTTAGTCATTGACGAATTCGATCACAATCTATTATATGAATCTGTCTCTGTGTCTTTCTCGAAAGAAATATAAAGTTCAACTATTATACATGTTTGTATAGACAAAAGGAAAAAATGTGCAGATATCTATAAGAAATTAGCAATGAATATAAACTTTTACTAAATATCGTTTGCATGTAACAATTTATATGAAATTTTCTCACTGGGATAGTAAGAATCTATTATAAGTGATTGATCCACAAATTTAGGCCTACTCGGCTATGGAAAGACACGGGCCATCATGTGAATATATCAACTAATGTATTCTGCAATTATTGCTAAATTGTGTATATTTCTGTTTGAAAAAAAAAAAGTCTTATCATTGCTTTATTGTTATTTGAAACGTATGTGATTTTTCGAATGTTGAAGCCTACCTTTTGGATTGGTAAAAAAGAAAATGGGAGGTGAGAAAACTGTTTGTGTTAACAGGCTATTAAAAAAAAAAGTCAATTATTCAACTTTTTTATTTTAGGTTCATTATGCCACCAAAAAAAAGATGTATTGGAAAAATTACACCTAGGGCAAAAAAAAAAAGGGTCTACAAAGCAGTACTGAAAGTGAAAATAGAAGGCAACAAAGACTTGGAACAAACAGGAAGAGGAATTTTGCTGCAAGGCTGCATAAATCAGAAGAAGAACGATCCAGTAGGCTGCAAGAGAACAGAGAGAGAGAAATGTGACTTTAAGACAAAAAGAATCAGAAGAAGAACGATCCAGTAGGCTGCAAGAGAACAGAGAGAGAAATGTGACTTTAAGACAAAAAGAATCAGAAGAAGAATGATCCAGTAGGCTGCAAGAGAACAGAGAGAGAAATGTGACTTTAAGACAAAAAGAATAAGAAGAAGAACGATCCAGTAGGCTGCAAGAGAACAGAGAGAGAAATGTGACTTTAAGACAAAAAGAATCAGAAGAGGAACGATCCAGAAGGCTGCAAGAGAACAGAGAGAGAAATGTGATTTTAAGACAAAAAGAATCAGAAGAAGAACGATCCAGAAGGCTGCAAGAGAACAGAGAGAGAAATGTGACTTTAAGACAAAAAGAATCAGAAGAAGAACGATCGAGTAGGCTGCAAGAGAACAGAGAGAGAAATGTGACTTCAAGGCAACAGGAATCAGAAGAAGAAAGGTCATCTAGACTTGAATTAAGGCGTTTTAATAGGTTAGCTGAAACGTCTGAACCTCAGCAAATAAGGCTTTCTGGAATTAAAAATGCTACAAGTGTGTCACGGGCACGTGAACAACTGAGCGATTTAAAAGGACTTGCCTTTAATTACAACCCCCTATACGATTACTCCAAGCATCCAAAAGTAGAGTTAGGGAAGATGAATGTTCAATGTAGACATTGTCATGCATTAAAATGGAGGGAAGAAACCCCCGGCATGTGCTGTTCCAATGGCAAGGTTAAACTGTCATCTCTCCAGCCACCACCAGAGCCTTTAAAATCTCAAATGTTTGAAAAAACAACCAAAGCAAAGCATTTTCGTCAACATATAAGAAAATACAATTCGTGTTTCCAAATGACATCATTTGGCGCTAAAAAAATTCAAGAACCTGGGTTAATGCCAACTTTTAAGGTGCAAGGTCAAGTCTACCATTCTATTGGATCATTGTTGCCATTGCCCAACGAGCGAGCTCAATTCCTACGAATATATTTTATGGGAAACAGCAACGAAGAAGCTTCGCATAGAAACACCCTGATACCTAACACGCAACTTGACATAATAGTTGACCTGCAGCAGCTTCTACACCAACATAACCCTTATGTTTAGTTCTTTAAAACAAGTTTAGACAAAATGCCAACTGATGACTATAAGGTAATTATTAGAGCTGATAGAGTGCCCAGTACACAACATCCTAGACGCTTTAATGCTCCGATTACTGATGAGGTGGCCATTGTGATGGTAGGAAATGAATTTGGAAAACGAGATATAGTACTTGAGAGGAGGAACAACACCTTGCAAAGAGTTGCAGAGACTCACAGGTAGTACGATGCTTTGCAGTACCCAATCATCTTTTGGCAAGGCGAAGATGGATCCCATTTTGGAATTCCGCAGGTTGATCCATTAACCGGAGTCCCTGTTCCAAAGAAGAAAGTGTCCGCAATGGATTACTATGCATTTAGGATAATTCAGCGGGAAGGCGAAGTCAATCACATCTTAATGTGTCAACATCTTTTCCATCAATACATCGTAGATATGTATGCTAAGATTGAAAGTGAGAGGTTATTGTTCATTCGATTAAACCAAAAGAAACTTCGAACAGACGAATATATTCACTTGAAAGATGCCATTGAAAATGATGCCGATCCAAATGAATTAGGTAAAATGGTAATTCTACCTTCTTCTGTTACTAATAGTCCCCGACACCTGCATGAATACACCCTGGGTGCAATGACATTTGTGCGTAACTATGGTCGACCTGATTTGTTCATTACATTTACGTGCAATCCGGCTTGGTCAGAAATAAAGGAGACACTATTAGATGAACAGAAACCAACTGACCGTCATGACATACTGGCACGTGTTTTTAAGAGAAAACTGGCAAAAATGATGGACGTAATCACAAAATCGCAAATCTTTGGTGAAACTAGATGCTGGACGTACAACATTGAATGGCAAAAGCGGGGCCTTCCACACTCCCACATTCTCATTTGGCTCAAAAATAAAATAAAACCCACTGACGTCGATAGCATCATCAGTGCTGAGATTCAGAACTCTCAAGAAGATCCTCTACTTTTTGATATCGTGACAAAGAATATGATCCATGGTCAGTGTGGAGGTTTTAGCAGCATCTCACCCTGCATGATAGAAGAAAAATGTTTCAAAAAATTTCCAAGAAGATTAATTCAAGTAACGCAATCAAGTGAATATGGATATCCATTGTACAGGAGAAGGAAGCCAGGAGATGGAGGATACACCGCGAGAATCAAGAAACTAAATGGAAATATTTGGCAGGAAATAATAATTGACAACAGATGGGTTGTTCCTTATAATCCTCTGCTAATTAAAATGTTTTGTGCTCACATTAATGTAGAATTTTGTCACTCAGTGAAATCTATCGAATATATTTTTAAGTATGTCAACAAAGGTAGTGACCAGGCAATGTTTTGTGCACAATAAAAGTGGACCAAATTTGGATGAAATTGAATCCTTTCAATCTGGAAGATACATCAGCTCCAATGAAGCTGTTTGGCGGAATTGGGATTCTCAATACACGAACGTCACCCAACTGTGGTGCATCTTAGTGTGCACTTAGAAAATGGTCAAAGAATTATTTTGATGCAGCTAGCTTAAAAGAAAAGTTACAGTCGCCACCAAAATCTACCCTTCTTGCATTTTTTGAGCTGTGTCAGAGTGATCCTTTTGCGCGAACATTGCTTTACTGTGACGTACCAAAATATTACACATGGAATACATCCCAAAAATGTTTTAGTAGAAGAAAGCAAGGTATTGATGTAAAAGATCATCCAGGAGTAAAAATGAGTGATGCCCTTGGACGAGTCTACACTGTGCATCCAACAAATGCAGAATGCTTTTATCTGCGCATGCTCGTTCATGTTGTAAAAGGCCCGACCTCTTTTACTAATTTAAAAAAACTGTTGAAGGTGTGGTGTGCCAAACCTTTCGAGAAGCTTGCCAAAGACGAGGCATGTTAGACAACGATGAGCATTGGGAAGCAGCTCTGGCCGAGGCTGCTCAGACAGGGACAGCACAGAGAGTACGCCATCTTTTTGCTCTTTTGTTGACAACATGTGGATTATCAAATCCCCTTGATCTTTGGGAAAAGTATAAAAATGCACTGAGTGATGACATACTTCTACAAAAGAGAAGAGAAAATCCAGATATTCTAATTGATTTTTCAAACATAATATATATGATAAGGCTTTGATTGCCCTGGAAGACATATGTTTAACAATGGCTGGAAAAGACCTGAAACATGTAGGCTTAAAATCACCCGAAAGAAATGCTTTTTTCCAGAGAATTACTGCGTGAGCGTAGTTTTAATATTGATGACCTTTCCAATTTCATCACTGAAAATGAACCGAAATTGGTGCCAGACCAAAGAAAAGCATATGATACTATACAAAATTTAATTACTGACAAGAAAGGTGGAATAGTTTTCCTGGATGCACCTGGGGGAACAGGCAAAACATTCCTCATTAATCTTCTTCTTGCTAAAGTCAGGCAACAAAACAAGATTGCACTTGCAGTGGCTTCATCTGGTATTGCAGCAACACTCCTTCAAGGGGGTAGGACAGCACATTCTACCTTCAAGCTACCACTAAACTTGGCTCATGGTGATACTCCTGTTTGTGACATATCCAAAGACTCTGGCCAGGCAAAAATTCTTCAGATTTGCAGTTTAATAGTATGGGATGAATGTACTATGTCTCACAAAAGGGCTCTTGAAGCAGTAAATATGTTAATGCAAGATTTGAAAATAGCAAAGCATTAATGGGCGGAGTAGTTGTCATGTTAGCTGGTGACTTTAAACTCTACCAGTAATTCCAAAGTCAACTCCTGCAGATGAGCTCAACGCCTGTCTTAAAGCTTCATACCTCTGGAAGTATGTCGAAAAAATAACCCTTAAGACAAATATGAGAGTTCAACTTTCTGAAGATCAAAATGCTGCTAATTTTTCTAAACAACTGTTAACAATTGGAGACGGCAAAGTTCCCATTGATTCAAATGGATTTATTAATTTTCCTTCACAGTTTTGCAACATAGTCAAGTCTCTCGAAGAGTTACAATCTAATGTTTTCTGTAATTTACCAGAAAATTTCAGAAACCATGAGTGGCTGTGTGAACGAGCAATTCTTGCACCTACAAATGACTCTGTTAATAGAATCAACAGCGACATTTTAAACCAGCTGCCTGATGATTGCAAACTTTACAAATCCATTGACAGTACCTTAGATCCTGCACAAGCTTTATATTATCCCGCAGAATTTCTGAATTCTTTGGAACCACCAGGACTTCCACATCACAATCTTCAACTCAAAATTGGTGCTCCGATCATTCTCCTTAGAAATCTTGATCCTCCAAAGCTCTGCAATGGAACCCGTTTAGTCATTAAAAATCTTTTTTCAAACCTTATTGAAGGAACCATACTGACTGGCTGTGCCAAGGGAGAAGATGTTTTTATACCTAGAATTCCTCTCATACCATCTGATCTGCCCTTTGAATTTAAGCGTTTGCAGTTTCCTGTTCGGCTCGCATTTGCAATGACAATAAACAAAGCACAGGGGGAATCACTGAAAGTTGCAGGAATCAATCTGGAATCCCCCTGCTTCTCTCATGGCCAACTTTACGTTGCATGTTCCCGTGTGGGTTCTCCGCAAAATCTGTTTGTATTTGCTGCTGAGCACAAAACCAAAAACATAGTATATCAACAGGCTTTATGTTAAAATGATCAACTCAGAGAAACAGCTCTGGCTGTAACAGCACACAGAGTTTGACTTTTGTGTACACATCGTATGGATAGTCTTATTCACTTCATCTGTAGGGATACTTTGCAAACTATAAACCAGACTTTCGAGCTGATTACTTAAACACGATATAAAGGGAAGCTTTTACTACACTGGCTAAGGTTTCTTTAACAATGGAATAAACAGATTTAAATAGAGAAACTTGAAATCACCGAACAGAAATGTAGGCTAACATTATCATAGACAATCTTTTTTTTTATTACTAGATGAATTGATATACTTCTTAAACAAATTACCATCTTTTTATTCACGTCATTAATTATTCAAGCGGAATTAATGCATGTTATTTGTAGGAAAAAAAACCCGAGCAAAGCCGGGTAAAACTAAAGCTAGTATATCTATATTATAAAGTAGAATGTGAGGTGTATGTATGTATGTTACTTATAGACATCAAAACCGCTTGACCAATCTTGATAAAACTAGGCAGGAATTTTCCTTGGGTACTAACTTAGACCGTAGTGTGTGTATTGTAGCCCTAAAACAAACTTAAGACCCTCAGAAAAAACAAAGTTGTCCGACTCTATTACAGCTATAGTATTTTATGGATCTAGGCCATGGTTAACAATGTTGACATGAGAAAAGATCGAAAGGATTTAGACCTAGATCTAATTTTAAGAAATACACTTTGCGCACATAGTTTTTTACTTTGACACATGCAAATACAAAAGAAGATCCATTGATTTCATTATATAATAAAATTAACCTTCAATTTTGTGTTTCAAAAGCATTTTTTACATAAATTAGTTCCTGATATCTGTGACTACAGATTTCCTGGCGAACATTCTTTTATTAGACATTACCAATTGGTTACACATTAACACATCTCTCTACTGAGTCTATTTCTAGGTCTAGGTCTAAAACTCTTATTGAACTCTAAGATGATAAAACGTCTTTTCGCAAAGATAGTTTTGTGCTTTAACACATAAACATACTAATTATTGTCCATTCATTTCATATTTTAATCAATATAAAATTCAAATTTGTTTTTCTAAACCATTTTTAATACATTCGTTCGCTGTTTGCTAAAGTTGCGTAGCCGTGTTGAGATAGGCCTATATTCATTCATTAAAAAAAGGTCACGCATGCGCAACACAGAATGAACTCTATAAAAGCCAATTGTTAACTCGATTATTGTAGATTTAGATCTATGTCTACCTCAAGATCTACTTTATACTTTAACACATGAACATACAAAATTAAGTCTATTCATCTCAAATTTTAATCAAATATGGGTAGGCCTACAAGCAAATGTTTTAATTTGAAAAAAAAGTATTTAAGCCTATTAGCTATTTTTATTTGATAGCTTCATTCACACTATTTTTACATTGGCACATTCGCTTTACTTATTACATTATTATTTCGTTTAATTGTAACTATATCGACAGTAATGCGCAAATAAAGACCCGCGTGTCGCGGGTAACATATGTCTAGTATATATATATATTGTAATAACTGAAGGGAGGCTCAACGAGACGTAACGATGTTTATTTACATGGTGACATGACAAACACATAGGGCATCTGCTTTGAGCACAGCATCTTCATATCAGCTCTAGACTTGGGCGGAAATCGTTCTCTCTTCTCTTCTCTCATGTCAACATCCTTCCTATAGTCACTAATTGTGCTCACCTTCTGCACTATCTTGGATGGCGATGTGCATGGCGGGGTTATAACATTGCCCCCTTCTTAGCACTTTTCGTCCCGAAAAGAAACAATGCAGTAGAGGTTTGACAGTTCAGGCGGAGGTCGATCGGTGGGAGTACAAATGGCAGGAAGCGTGTTCCCCACGAAGCCATCCGCACTGTTTCCCTCCGGTGCCACTTTCTCTTTCTTCTGTTGACCAGGCTGTTGTTGAGACTGACGTGGCCGTTCAATATACAAAGAGATAGTGTCGAGCACTGTTTTCTTCAACACAGCCGTTGCTCGGACACGCTGTTTCAGCAGACCCTTCCGACAGACGCCTCTCAAGGGAGGTTCAGGTTCACATGCAGCCACGTTGCAAACAAAGTCCAATGCGCCGCAGTCATCCTCAGCTAACAGTCTCACGTCCAGGAGACAAAGCTCTTCGAGTTTAAGTGGAAGATGTCTTCCTCTTGGCAGCTCAGATTTAGAGTCGGTAGGGGGCAATGTTATAACCTTGCTATGCACACCGTCATCAAAATAGTGAAGAAGGGGCGCACTATTAGTGACTAGACTAGGAAGGATGTTGACATTAGTGAGGACTATTTCTAAGTCTAGAACCGATATAAATATGCTGTGCACAAAGCAGATGTCCTATGTGTTTGTCTTCGTGTTATGTCTAAATAAACACCTGTCTCGTTGAGTTGCCTCCCTTCAGTTATTACAATATATATATATATATATTGGGTTGTTGTTGTTTTTTTTTTTTTGTAACGGTACAGCGCACTGGCATCTTTTTGAAAAAGATAATTACTTTTCAATATATATATATATATATATCCTATACAGTCCTTTTTTTATAAAAAAAAAAAGGTGCCGGTAGGCCTACTCATAGTGATGGTTTGCCTACATTTTAACTTCTAATAAATTAATAATAAACAACGTTAAGATGCTTGAATTGAAAACTAATAATTTTTTCCAATATTAAAAAGGTGCAGGTACGCCGTACCGGTGCGTACAGTCACAAAAAACATATATATATATTCTGGCATGAGACGTCATTGAAATACCCGTAGGCTATAAGTTCATGGCCTATCGCCAGCAAGATGCAGCAAACTAACTAGATCTAGACATTGTGGTGACAAAAAGAATTTGAAAGGAGTCTTCAATCACTCTCTTAGCAACTCTGTGACAATTCCAAAATTAATTGACCACGGCAATCAAAGTGCTTGTCTACAACGCCTGTGTTGTGTGTAGTAAGCGCTCGGCTGCTTTATGGTAGTAAGCTCGAGAGTCAGTCAACATAGAACATGTAGTGATGTAGCCGGGGGGAGGGGGGGTTAACCCTTCCGACCCCCCCCCCCCCGAAATGAAATCCCCCTTGGGGGGGGGGGGGGTGAGTCGGAATTAAGTGACTGATTTTTTGCTTTGATTTTGTTTATTTTACCTGAGATTTTAATACTAATCCATCACTTGCCCCAACGCAGCCAAGGGAGTTTAAAACCCCCTACCAGGGGGTTTTGCAGTTAGACCCCCTCATTTTTAAAACACCCGTTTCTATATAAAAACTATAAAAAAAAAAAAAAGCAATTAATGCAAACGACGATCCCCAAATTTTAAGAGCATAGCTAACGAAGATTTAGATTTAAAAACCCTCCGAAATTTACGATAACCCCCTTCCCCTTCAGCATAAAAAAAAAGCAAAAAAAAAAAAAAAAAGTACACACTCAAAATTCTATGAGAGTAGCCAAAGGGGTTTTGAGTTTAAACCCCCCTTCAGTGGGGTTTGAAGCTAAAAAATACCTCTTCAATATAAAAAATAAAGTAAATTATACACTAAAATTCTTTGAGCGTAGCTAAGTCAAGGTTTTTTTTTAGTTTAAACCCGTTCGTCCAGATGGCTTTTTTTAAAGTTTTAAAACCCTCCAGATGGTTTTGAGTTTAAAATCCCCCTACATAGGGTTTTGAGGTTGAAAACCCCCTTTTTCAATATTATTCTAAACAGTGGCGTAGCTAGAGTATATGATGCCTGGTGCGGTACTTCATCTTGATGCCCCGCCACCCCCACACCCCAATAAAAAAAACAACTACCTAATTAATAACATAGCAAAACCTTACTTTTTTTTCAAAATAATATGTATTCATTAATCAAATATTTTTAATTCTTTCATGACCGCAGCATTATCATAGTCTTGACCCCTGCAGTCCATTATGTCTAAGCCATCCAAACGCAATTTCTCTAGAATCATCTCAGCGATTCCAGCAGCATGCGTGTCCTTTGTGTCGATGAAGTCAACAAAAGATTCACGAACCTGCACCCCGTCATTATCCATGACAACATACCGTAAAATTTGGGAAATTTGATCCAGCTTTGAGATGTCAGGTGTACTGTCAAAAATAATAGAGAAATATTTGGCTTGTTTTACTTGCTGTATGATTTGTTTTTTAGCGTGATCCCCCAATATTGCAATAAATTCATTTTGTATTTGTGGAGCCATGTATGTATTCGGTCTGGAACAAAGCTTAGTTCGAAGCACATGCTCCCTCAAGAGAGGATAGTACTTTGATAGTAATTTTACTAACTCTCCAGGTTATCGTCTCTTGTATAATCAAATCTTGGGCCTTGTTGTCAATATTGTTCCCTACTCTCAGGCGAACTTTAAGTTTCCTCCAAGCAAGCGATGACTGAATGTAAGCTCTGCTGGTCTCATGTTTTTCTATTTTCGGGGATAACCTCGACCACTCATTGAATTCATCTTTGGATTTAAATGAAGATTTGGTACTTGATCTTGTTGAGAAGAGTGTGCAGGGGAAGCAAAATAAGGATTCTTTTTTTTTTTTGGCGAATAACACATCCACTTTCTAAGAACTTTCTCGCCGTTTGACTTTTGCCGAAAAAAACAAGCTTTTGAAAGCTTTCTAGCCTTTCCTTTTGCTGATTCTTTATGTCTATACGCCTCTCTGAATTGACTGTCCATACGCTGAACTATTTCAGATCCTTGAGTGACAAGGTGTATGCGTATATCATCTGTGATGACATTAGGCCAATCTCCAATGTCGTTCAGTCTAGAGTTTATTTCTGTATTGTTTACACTGTCTGATGGTTCAGCTTCATCAGTATGAATTTTTGAGGACATGCTTGTGTGCTGTCCTTTAGTCTCTAGAACCTGCGGTATTGAAGTATTTTCTTCTTTTCACGATGTCGGCCTCATCATTTTTTCTGGATTCAATAATAACTGTCTCATCTTGCTTTGTTGCTTTTAATTGTTCAGTTAATTCATACGCATTAACATCTCGCCTATAGTAGGTGGCAATGATGTGACTTGAAATTGTCTCGATGCTTCTTTAGACTTAGAAATTTAAGAAACGCACCTCACTGCGGTCAAAGAAACTGCTTTATGCGGATGACATTATCCTCTGGTCAACCGGCAAGAAAGCCGACCAAATACAGGCGGCATTACAAGCAGACCTCCAAACCATCTCCTCGTATTGCGACAAATGACAGATTCAGATAAACGTTGCCAAAACGACCTGGTCCCTGTTCAGCCTAGGGATCGACATTCTTAAGGCTCAATTCGAGCTTCAATTCGGTGGTCTGCGACTCCAACGTGAAAACACGCCAAATATCTAGGGTTGACTCTGCATAGAAAGTTGTCAATGCTCCGGCACGTCAAGGAAGTTGAAAGAAAAGCCTCGGAGAAGTTAGCGTTACTAACAAAGCTGGCCAGCACAAAGTGGGGTGCCAAAGCTTACATGCTACGCACATTGTACTTAGGGGCAGTCAGATCACAAATTGAGTACAGCTATAAAGTTCAAGTATATGCTAGTAAAACTGCCCTCGAATCACTCGACCTAGTACAATCACAGGCACTAAGGTTCGGACAAGCCCAACAAACGCTGCTGAAATCTTAACAAGCGTGGCCCCTTTACATTTAAGGAGGGAGAGGGCGGTACTTACAGCCTGTGAGCGCTATAAAAGTGGCGACTCTAGGCTACCCATCTCAATATTAGTGCGACAGTGGAGAGAGAGGAACCGCATAAAATGCGATCGTTCCTCCACATTGCGGCCAATTTGTCAAAATCAGCTGGGCTCTCCACTGACAGAATCCCAATTAGAATAATTAGTACTTGCCCTCCGTGGAGGATAAGCCGGCCCCACAAATAAGCCTGTTTCTTATAGGGCAAGAGGGAGCCACCAAGAGGCGATTAACACCTGCCATACTCCAAAACTTGGCATCAGCTACACTACAGTCCTACCCATCAGATGCCATTTTCTGTTATACCGATGGATCGGTAATGAGGGACCCCGATAGATCTGGGTATGGGGCCCTTATAGTCTACCCAGACCGGACAGAACCAGAGATGCCGATTTCTCCGTCTGAGCTTAAAAGGGTTTTGAGGCGCCAGCCAGACTAGTAAGTCTTGAGCATTGTTCATTATTTTGTTTACGTTACAGTATTACAATTAATTAGTTTTAAAAAAAACCTCGTAGAAAACAAAGGTTAGCTTATTTAAAAATATTGACATTACAATAGAATTATTTCCAAAATTAAACAATAAAGAATCATAAAGAAATGAATAAACTAAGACAATTGTTTACTTCTTCTTTATATTACAGAGCATTGATCAGTGTAGTAACAACATGTACCGTGTGTCCGAAAAGAATCTAGTAAATTAGATTCAAATTGTTGTATAGCTTACATTGTATGGAAGAAATAATCAAGGAGATGAAACAAAATAGCGACATGACTAGTTTATAAATTGTTAGTTCATGTTTAAAATACAGCAGTTTATGTTTGTTCGTGTCCATACAATAAGTTGTTTTTACTGAAAAGCTCACGGGAATAGGAAATTAATACACACTGGGCGAATTATGGTGCCCCTCTCCACTTGGTGCACTGTGCGGCCCGCACCACCCGCACATTGGTAGCTACGCCACTGATTCTAAAGCAAACTACTCTCACCAAATTATATGAGCGTAGCTAAATAAGACTTTGAATTTGCTAAAAAAAAAATACTCCAGAGATTTTTTATTTTAAAATCCCTCTACAGATGATTTTGACGATAAAACTTTCCTTTTCAATATAAAATCTAAAGCAAACTACAGTAACCTGATTCCTAAAGCGTAGCCAAGAGAGGTTATGAATTTTTACCAGTGTCTACGCTCCACTAATAAAGTACAATGAATAGTCCGCCAAAATTTAAGAAGACTAAATGTAGCTCAACATAGATAGCTAAGACGAATTTTTAGGAGTCATTTATAGAGATCGGGTCTCAATCAAGGAAATCCTATACCGAACTGGGAGTCGACCCCTTAGTAAGGTTTTCACAGAGCATCGCATGAGGTTTGCGGTGACATGGAGGTCAATGCGAGGAAAGCGCAAACAGGGACATCCTAGTACAACTTCACGCCACACTTTCATGGAGGTTCTCAGAGCAGGTGGGAAGAGACTTCAGACATTGCCAGTGATAGATTTTTGTGGAAACAGCTTTGCGCCAAATTGCGCCGAAAGGCGCGGGAGGATCAAAGTTAGTAAGAATGGCACATTGTTTTTAAATTATTTTTTTTAATAGCAGGATAATGCATGTAGATACCTCAGAATATGTATTTTATTGGCTTTCAATACCGGAAATAGTGCTTGGTGGCGAGCCCCGCGCTGGGGAGCGCTGTGAGCCCCTTGCTGGCAAGAGCGAGGAGTTTACAATTTTTCCACTTACACCATGAAGAACCTATTGTAGGATATAATAAACGTCTTCGAAAGAATGAAGGCAATGTATGTAATAAAGATTAATTATGTGTGTGTGTAAACACACATGTATACATGTATATTTTCGCGGGATAATGCATGTATATATCTCAAAATATGTACTTTGTTGGCTTTTAATACCGGAAATAGTGCTTGGCGGCGAAGCTTCGCCCCGCGCTGGGGGAGCTCACAGCCCTCCTCAGACCCCTTGCCAGCAAGGGGGAGTCTACAATTTTTCCATTAACTCCAGGAAGGACCTATTCTCGGGTATAATAAACATCTTACGAAAGAATGAATGGTCAGAATGTAATAAAGATTTATATATACATATATATATATATATATATATATATATATAGGCCTAATGTGCATCTCATAGAGGCAAAAGGAAGCTTTGAAATAGGCCACTACGCACCAAATATATGCTGTCGAATCAGGACATCAAAATTCTTCTTCTTCGTTCTTATGTGAGCAGGTCAGGGTGGCGCTACTGAGTGAGGCCTTTTTGTTATCTGCTGCTCAATATTTATTCATTTATAACAGTAGGCAGGTGGTAGCTCTACTGGATGGGCCCAATCTGTGCACCTCAGTCTGCAACCAAGGGGCTAGAGTCGCCTAAGCAACCAGACAGCACAATCAAACTAAACTAAACTAAACTAGCTAACTAAAAATAAAATAACAAACTGAAATTATAAAAGGAACTTATATAAACTTTATTTACATGAAACCAAAACAACAGTAATAAAACTAAATATACACACTACTAAACGATTGATCAACCCTACTTAAGTGAACCTAACAAATAAAGCAGCTATTTGGCAAAACTACAACAGTAAGCTACTTGCAGCAGCAATAATTACTACGGCAGCTATGGGGCAACAGCTATGAGACAACAGTAATAACTGCAGCAAACAGTTAGGCAGTAGTAACTGCGGCAGACAGTTAGGCAGCCAGGCAGTAAGGCAGGAATTATAGCCTGCAATTACAAATACATAATTATTCTTAATATAATAATAACAAAATAATAATGAACTAGACCTAGTCTAGCACATACACATACCTAAATGCATGAGGTAAATACTATTACCTTCATTTAGCTAATAAAAAGCCATACATTATTATTATTATGATACCTACTTAAAAGCTTACGCCACAACACATGTGGGGCCAGATAATAATAAATATAAATCTAGATTTGGCTTAACAAAGCCGCCATCATGGAGCTTTGAGTAGGACGCAGCCATCATTTACATTAAAAATTAAAAATCGGCAACATGCCAACTTGTTAGGACCGCTATCCTAGAAATATTATAATATTAATACAAATACTTTTAGAAGACATAAAATATTAATATATTTACAAATAGACAAACAATAGAAAAACAATAAGGGGATCATTAAGGATGGCTAAAAGGGGGTGACGCTACCCAACTCTACGGAACTTCCGGTTCCATCAGAGGTAATCGTGGCTAATTAACTAGCCAGTGATGCCACTACACTAATCAGTCTGCATCTAGACTATAGCAATAGATGTAGATCTAGAAACAATTAATACAAATACGAACTAAAGAAAGTAAAAATAAAAATATTTTTCAACTTACAGGCGGTCCCAGCTGAAATTATACAACATACAATTAGCTTTATACAGGCACTACTGTCAGCACTGACCACTGGTCAAGACAAAAGAGAACTCAACGTGGTTCCGGAGCTAGCTATAACTGGTCAGCGCTAACATATCAGAGAGCATGACTTCACGCTAATTATCTAAAACTAAAATGGACTACCGATTTTCCTAATTTGTACCTAGCCGTACACAACAATAAAATCTAGAAAATTACTAAAGACACGGACTACACAACATTATATACCAAATTAAACAGCATTAAAAAGAGAATCTTAAAATTTAAATCCTACAAAATACAAAAAGGAAGATAAAAAGTTATTTCTATTCTAAATTCATATGGGGGCTCTATACCGTTTACAGACCTGCACATAAACTGATATTACAAAATAACAACCAATCCAACGCTAATGCCAAAGACAAAAATAAGCAGAACTAACCAGGGACAAAAAAATAGGAAATAACATCCACAGCTCTAAGGCTAGTTAACTTTTTTTAAAAACTACTTTTCCTCTGCGAGTAAAACAAATAACAGAAAAAGACTAAAACTAGCAGAAAGTTATAAATAGCGGAAACTACAAAATACTCAGCACTGAACTATAAAAATTAAAAAGGACACTAAATTACAAACATCATAGCCCTGGCCTTTATAAATAATATAAATTAGATAAAATTAGGTCAAAAATTAGATCTAGGAGCGCCAGCTCACATTATAATGATGTCGGTGAGTTGAGATGATTAGTCTAATAACTGTGATGAACTGGGCAGTTGTTTCTATATTTCTATATGTTCTATATCAGGCATCTTTACATATAGTTTTTTTTTTTGGCAGTTTGGGCCTCTCGAAGAAGAATGCAGTTTTGAAGGACGTGGTCGGCATTCTTATGGTGACATTCCACAATGCCCAAGTTTCTGCTTCCGAAACATAACTATGTAGGCTATTGTTTCATTCTGTTATATCCGGTTCTTATAAGAACAAGGTTATAAAGACAGTTTGTGTGGAAACACAAACTCAAAATCGGCTCCCGAAGGGATCAACTATTGCCAGCAACCTAATTTTTGATGCTTAGCTGATAATAAAAAAAAAAAGGAAAGTCTTCTACAGCAATGGCAAAACTCTCCAAGTGCTGCTGGAAAATGCAATAGAGGCCTTGTGACCACAGCAACCAAAATCCTAGTCTACAATGCCTGTGTTATGAGAACTCTTTTCTATGGCAGTGAGAGCTGGTCAACATACATGTAGGGCCTACCAAGAGCACAGATTAAATAGATTCCATTTGCGCTGCCTGGGACGCATAATGTGGGATCATGTCTCCATTCAGGACATTTTGAAATTGGCCAATATGCACAGCATTTATAATATAGGCCCTACTCTCCTTACACAGAGAAGACTACGCTGCTTCGGACATGTCAACCACATGGCCAAATGGTAAAATCCCGAAAAATATCTTATATGCTGAGCTTGTGAAGGGAGTCCGACCAAGGGACGTCCAAGAATATATATATATTTAACCTATAGAAATGTCTGCAGGCGAGCAGTGGCAAATGGTAAAATCCCGAAAAATATCTTATATGCTGAGCTTGTGAAGGGAGTCCGACCAAGGGACGTCCAAGAATATATATACATATTTAACGTATAGAAATGTCTGCAGGCGAGCAGTGGTATAGCTAGGGTGGGGGAAGGGGGAATATGAAAATCCCCCCGGGCCCCCAAATGATTGTTTTTTACTTAAAAATTAAATATTACGCAAAATGCAGGGGCCCACAAAGAGGTCAAGTCCTCCGTGCTCCCAAACGATGGAAAATTCCTGACTACGCCCCTGCATACACATGCACGAACTATGGCAAAGTCTGCCTCTCCAGAATTGGCTTCATATAGCCGGTTCCACGACAATTCGTTCACTGACATTTCGTTCACCGACAAATCGTTCACGACTTTTCGTTCACGCGACTATTTGTTCACCAGACATTGCGTTCACCCGACAATTCGTTCACGCGACTATTCGTTCACGCGACATATCGCTCACGTGACATTTTGCTCATAGACAACTTGTTCCCCGACAACTTGTTCATCGACAGTTGGTTCACGACAAATCGTTCACTAACAATTCGTTCACTGGATATTTCCAAAAACAAAAAATTTACAGAGATCGGGCCTAATCTAAAATTCTTTATTAACAAAAACAAATTCCACAATCCTGTCAGTGTTTTTTACGAGAGCTAATTTAGATTTTTAACAATGGTACTAGATTGTGTACAATATATGGTTTCACTGTTCAACTCTGAACGTCACATACTAGATAGGCCCTACAGATCTAAGGTTAATACTTAAAAATTAAGACATCTAAGAAAAAAACTAATTACATATACAAACTAGGAAATATTTTGGTTCCCTATAAAAAATAAAAAAAAATTTATCGAAATACAACAAAACAAAATTGTTTCAATAAATTTTGTATTGAAGTCCAAGCAATCCAATGAGTCTACCAATGGGTGGTAACATATAGAAACAAGTCAACTAAAATAAAAATAAAATAAAACTCCTTTCAAACTTGATGTAAAGTACTATGCAAGTGTCTAGTAGATATTTTCAATGTTAACAGATTGAACATGTGTATAGGCAATGTCCAATAAAGTTTTATTACTTCCAGAGGAGCCAGTCTGTCTAGTACTCAACTAGATGTTAACTAGAGTAACTAGAGTTAAACAGATGAATGGGTGGATTTCCGGTAGATGAAAAAAAAAGAGGGGGGTGTAAAGGTATATTAAAGGTGAAAGTAAAAATGTTACCTATAGTAAAGTAAGGACCCGTTTAAATGTTTCAGATTGCTTGTAAGATCTCTTCTTTTTTCTTTTAAGTATAATTTGTATCACATACTGTCCTCTTTAACAAAATATTAACAAAAACAACAACAACGAAATTAAATAACTCGGATTAGACCTGATCTCTAGGATTTTTTTGTTTTTGGAAATAATAGCTACAAAAGTTTTAATGTAAATAAATTAAACACGTGACGAGAATATATAATATTAACAATATGTTACTATCCAGTGAACGATTTGTCTGTGAACAATTTGTCCGTTCCGTGAACGATTTGTCGCGTGAACGATTTGTCGTGAACCAACTGTCGGTGAACAAGTTGTCTGTGAGCGAATAGTCCGTGAGCGATATGTCGCGTGAATGAATAGTCGCGTGAACGAATTGTCGGGTGAACGAAATGTCTGGTGAACGAAAACTCGTGAACGATTTGTCTGTGAACGAAATGTCAATGAACGCATTGTCGTGTCCCCTATATCCACCCACACCGAGTCAGAAACCCCATTGACAACGAAAAACATGCTGAGAATTACTCCCTTAGAGCACGTGAGAGGAAGCGAGCAGTGAGTCTTAAGGTCGCCTTATCCCCGTACAAGGACAACCCATGTGTCGGCCATGAACCAGTATTCTCTCTATCTAAACCTTGTCCCAATCGTCCTTCGTGCAGAACTCTGCATTCGTAAAGAATGTGTTCTATTGTTTCATCGTCCTCCATGCAATGGCGACACCGTGTGTCGTAATTTTCCTTCCACCGTCCGAAGTAAGCACCAATTGGACAGTGGCCGACCCGGAACTGGGCTAGGACTGCCTGTTCCGCACGATTAAGTTGCCACCATGCATCTCTTTTGTCTGGTCTACTCATTGCTCTGTGGAACTCACGACCCTTATCCGAAGAATCCCAGCCATCGTGCCAAAGTGTCAACATGCGTTTGTCGACCAGGGATCGTACACTTTGATATGTGCACGGTTCATCATGTTCGAGTGCCGTTGCGACCGCGGTTTTCGCGAGCTGGTCAGCCAAGTCGTGGCTGACCACCCCACAATGGGCGGGCACCTATTGCAAAGTAACGTTCACACCGAGTTGTAGGAGACGCCCCACGACCGTTAGGACGTCCCCTACCCATCTGACACCTTCATCCAGCCGTTCTAGGGCCTCTAGTGCGGCTACCGAGTCCGTGAAAAGGACTATGTCGTTCGCTGACGCAGTCCCGTTACGTACTATCATAACCGCCCAGTCCAGTGCGTGGAACATTGCTTCGAGTTCAGCCTCGAGGCTGCTTTTCTGCTGACAGGGTCCACTGAGCTCGTCACTTTCGGGATTGCCAGAGAGTCGGACTACCGCCCCGTACCCAGCTTTCACCGTTCCCTCGAGCGTCTGCACAGAGCCGTCTGTGTAGATGGTGGTTACTCCGGCTGGATATGAAGCTATAGTCTCTCTGGCTGCTTGAAGTGACTCTGCCTAGTCACCACTGGGTCAAGTAGGTTTTTCCGGATCGTCGGCATGCCGAGGGCCTCCATCGGGAAGATAGAACCGGACGGGGATAGAGCAGCCCGCTCCACCGGCAGATTCGCCTCTCTGACCAGCCCACGCGCCACATGCATGAAGCAGGGCCGGTTTTTGAGGCGTCTCCTGCCCTCCCAGTTGTCGACCAGACTTCTGAGTGGGCATCCATCCTCCAGCCGCATATATCTCTCGTGAGCTAGTATGACGGCTCGCTCTCTGCGCAATTTCAACGGTGGAATGTTTGCCATAATCTCACCAGCGGCAATTGGCGTTGTCCTAAAGGTACCACAGATTAGTCTTATGGCTTGGTTCTGAACAGAATCTAGGCCTGCTAGAGCAGTTTGCGAAGCCCAGACCTGAACAGGAAGACTAGTCCATGTGAGAGCGTACTGCACCCATGTACAGTCCTCTCAGCACATCCGCTCTCGCTCCCCACTTCGTTCCAGCTAGTTTCTTCACGATGTTCAGCTTCTCGGAAGCTGTTTCCTTCACCTGTTGGATATGGTCACACATATTCAGTTTCTGATCGAGAATTACTCCCAGGTACTTGGGCTTTTTATCCCATTCCAGAATCTTGCCATCCATTCGTAGCTCGACAGGTTCCTTCAATATATCACGGCCCAGCGTAAACCATGAGTAAACCGACTTCGAGTGGTTTACCTCAAGGCTCCACATTCTGGCGTAGCAGGATAGAGTTGTTAATGCCTGCTGGAGAGTGCCAATGAGCTGTTGGCGATCCCTCCCTGACTCCCACAACACGATATCATCTGCAAACAACAGCTTCTGACATTTCAAAAGAGCCGGCAAGTCATTGATGTAGACCAAAAATAGCGTACAGCTGATTATGCCCTTGTCTCAAGACAAAACCAAAAACCAGTGAGTGACTCGTGTGGGCGCATCCATTGTCTTCCGAAACAGAATTTAAGGAGCCATATACATATATGCCTAACATAGAAGATGTATATGCTGCGTGTATCTTTATATTTAAGATAAGGATACTTAATTATCTACACTCTGATCATACTCTGATGATCTGGTGACAGATCCTGGGAAATGTTATTTTTTGTCTTTTCCCTTATTTTACTTAAATTTTAAAAATTGTCTATCCTATATTCTGACAGGGGAAAAAAACATTGGGGCCAAGACAATAGATCTATGTTTTACAGTTATTTTGACAAAAGCTAGATAGTTTAAATATATTTTAAAAAAAAAAACAACTTCAAAGGGAAATTGAAAATAAGAACAGAATTTGTCCATTTTGTAATAGATCTAGACATCTACAAAGAAAGGAAAAAAAAGAGTATATAAATAAATAGATCTAGATATAAGATATATCTTGTAGATCTACAGGCTATAAAGAAAAAAAAAGAGTATATAAATAAATAGATTTAGATATAAGATATATCTTGTAGATCTACAGGCTATAAAGAAAATAGCAAATATATATTGTAGACTATATATATATATATATATATATATATATATATATATATATATATATATATATACATAAATAAATAAATAAATAAATATATATATATATTTATATATATATATATATATATATATATATATATATATATATATTTATATATATATTTATACATATATATATACACACACACACATATATATATATACATATATATATATATATATATATATATGTTTTCTACAACTTGTTAGACCTCAACTATTTTACTTTATCTGGCTACAAAAATTGGAATAATTTTTCCAAAATGGCCGCCGGATGGCAGGAAGCAGTAAAATCATCTGATTTTGTGTACACAATGTATTGTTTTTATTAAATATATCAATAATGTAATGCCGTGACAGATCTTACTAAATAAACTTTTTTTCTCACAATTAAACAACATGAACAGACATCAAATTTTAACTGGTGCTTGCAACAGAGGATATTGTTATGCCCTTGGAACAGTAGAAGGTGTTGTTTTTATCGTAAGTTAACTAAATTATTTTATTAAGAAATTTATAACTTAACTATTAATTTATAATTAATAACTAACGTAAACGTTACAAATTATTACAATGAATAACTTTTATTCGAATAACTCAATAACTGTTTAATTAATTAATACAATAACATAACATAGTACATTTACATACTACTTACTAACCTAGATCTAGGTCTCTAGACCAGCGGTTCTCAACCTTTTGAGATTCAAGGACCACTTAAAAATGTGTGTCTCAGCCAAGGACCACTACTAAAAATTTTGCTACTGGCGCACTAGAAATTTATATAGTTTTATACAAAAAAATATAAAGTTGATATTTAAAATCATTTATTATATATTTTAATAAATGTTTCAACCTTTTCATCCTTTTGTAATGAACAAATATCAGTCTTACTGCTAACAATAGTTCGGATTAGAAACAATGCTACATTTAATTTTAGTGCAAGCCTTGAGCTTGCAAATTTGAGCACAGCTTGTCCAAACGAGGTGTAGTGCTTGAAAGACTCAGTCGGAGTTCATCTTCGACTTCAAGCCGTGAATGATATTTTGTTTTAATTGTAACCAGTGCAGAAAATCCACATTGACAAAGATATGATGTTGCAAAGGGTAAAATTATTTTGAAAGCTTTCTGAGACAGTTCTGGATACTCATGCGAAGCTTGTGTCCAAAACTTCATCAAGCTCACTCTCGGATGCATCATCTTCAACGTAGTATCGCTGGTCAGTTCAATGAATTGGTTTAATTCCGATGGTGGTAAATTTAATGAACCAATGTGTACAAGAAACGGACTAGAAACCCACGAAAAACTCTCAACGTTCAAATCACCAAAGTAGAAGTTAAATTGATCCAGCAATGATTGAACATGTTTAGAAATCAATTTCACCTACTCGAGCTTGTTGATTTCAGCATTTTCTGGTTTCTTGGTGAATTCATGCAATTGATCAAACATTTCAAAGTTACCCTGAAATAATCTTGTCTTCCACAGTGCAAGTTTTTTCGTAAAAGCAGACACTTTATCACTGAGGGTAATTAAGTTTGTATGCTTCCCTTGCAGAGATGAATTGAGTTTATTCAGCTGTTCAAAAATGTCGGCCAAGTAAGCCAGAACAGCAACCCATGAATTTTCATTCAAATGAACAACAAGCTGTGAATTTTTACTAGCAAGAAACTCTCGCACAGCATCACGTAATTCAAACAGTCTGTTAAACACTTTTCCCCTTGATAACCAGCGAATTTCAGTGTGCATTAGTAACTGCTCATGATCAAAATCCATATTCGAACATAATGAAGCAAAGAGACGAGAATTCAATGGATGAGCCTTGATGAAATTAACAATTTTTATGACCTGATCAAAAATAGATTTCAAGTCCGCGTTCATTCTTTTACTCGCAAGACTTTCCCGATGAATCATACAGTGCGTAAACGTGGCAGTTGGCACATTAGAACGCACACGTTCCCACAAGTCTGTTCATTTTCCAGTCATTGCTGCAGCACCATCCGTGCACACTCCCATACACCAGGACCATTCGATGCCATAGGCTGCCATAAAATTATCAAGGATAGCAAAAAGTTCTGCACTTGTTGTGTGACCTGGACAAGCTTTACAAAACAAAAAATCTTCTTCAACTTCATCCATCCAGATATATCTGACATAAGCCATTAATTGTGCCTGGCCGGAAAAATCCGTTGATTCGTCCTATTGAATAGCAAATTGTTTAGAATCTTGCAGCCTTGAAATCAACTGTTCTTCAACGTCAGCTGCCGCCAAACATGCGTCATTGAATTGTGTTGTTTTCAGTTTACTTGCCAAGGCATCACCAAACATCTCTGGACACATATCTATAGCAGCAGGCATTATCAGAGTTTCTGCAATTGTGTGAGGCTTTTTGGCCTGTGCAACTCGGATAGCCACTAAAAATGATGCTCTTAAAGCCTTCTCATTGACTTTAGTTGCTTGGAGTATGCAAGACTTCTGAATACCAAGTGAATGTTTCTTGCGCATAAAATATTCCAATGGTTTCTCCGAGCAGTCAGTATGATTCATTTTAAGATGTCTTCGGAGTTTCGCAGGTTTCATCGCTTCATTTGCAAGAATTTGTGGTCTGGGTTGATTATTTACTAAGACGCATATAAACCCAAAGCGCAAATACTTTTCATCATACCGTCGTATGGGAGTTCATCTTTTTTTCTCCGGAACTGCATTTGATTCACACTCAGGTTGTGAAGATGAGTCAGAGAAATCATCATCGTTGTCCTTATGTTCGGTTGCTTTCTTTATTAAAAATTTATCCATGTGTTCAGTCAATTTAATTATTTTGATTAGTCTTCAAATAAAAAAGTGTATTTTTGAATGTCAATATAAACGGGAAAACGCCAGGACCCATCTGATTTCTGGTGTAACTAAAACTTAGAGTAAACATAAAATCGAAACGCACTTTTGCGCTATCGCCATCTAGCGATTTAAAATCAATAATTTTAAAACTGACTTCATATATTCTTTTTCATGTCTTTAATTCTATTATTTTTCATATTTTTATTTTTTAAAAAGCATGCAATTCGGGTTTTGCTCGCGGACCACCAGGCAAATGTCCGCGGACCACAGGTTGAGAACCGCTGCTCTAGACTGTCTCTGTCTAGAGAGTCAAATGGATATTCTTAGTTCTACAATATTACTACTTATCATCTGGTGACAGGAATATAGATCTATTAATAATTAATTATTAATATTATAAATATAAACTTTATAAAACTAAATTTTTCTAAAATTCTAGACTAATGTCTAGAGTCTAGCTAGACTCTAGAAATATCTAAGATTATTATCATTATTTTTAAAGGCTAAAATGGTATTATTAATTATAACTTTATCTAAACCTTAGTTAGGCCTATAGCAGGTATTAGATTATACTAATTATTTACTAATTATACTTATAATTATAGTATATATATATATTGTTGTAACTCTTAACTTATCTTCTTATCTTATATAATACAGACATTACTTCAAAAAAAGAAGATGATTATGTCCTACGCGTCATGCATTTAGTCATGCATATTAACCAATTACTTAAATTCTGCCAAGTCACTGGTTTTCCTGGCTAACTCAGGCAACCCATTTCATGCTCTAATAGCACTAGGGAAGAAGGAGTATTTGTACAAATTTGTCCTAGCATTTGGGACGAGGAATGTGCCTTTATCTTTGTGTCTTTCAGAGTATTTTATTAAATTTTGTTTTTGTATTTGAAGATTATGGTTTAGTGTTTTATGTATAATTGCTACTTTACTTTTGAGTCTTCTGTCCTGAAGGCTTTCTAAATTTAGTGATTTTACTATAGGTGTTACTCAGAGTCAAATGTGAATATTCATTTGTTATGAATCTCACTGCTCTATTTTGTGTCTGTTCCAGTTTCTTAATGTTTTCTTGAGTTGAGGGGTCCCAAACGGAGGATGGATATTCTATTATTGGCCTAACCAAGGTTAAATAACGTTTTAGTTTTATGTTCTTATTTGATTTATAGAAATTTCTTTTAATAAATCCTAATGCTTTGTTTGATTTTTTAATAGTTTCATCAATATGTGGATTCCATGACAGTTTTTCATTTATTATAACACCTAGGTATTTTGCGTTTTTTAGTCTGTGTTACTGGTTTGCCATGAATAAGATAAGTGGAATTAATTTGTTTTCGTTTTTTGTTACTCTTAACAACTGACATTTTTCTGGGTGGAAAGACATGTTCCAATTTGATTACCATTTCTGTAATTCATCTAATTCTCTTTGTAAAATATCTGTGTCTTGTGTTGTTTTTATTGTTGTATATATTATGCAATCGTCTGCAAAAATCTGACTTTTAATTAAAAATAGTAGTGGACCCAAGACTGTTCCTTGAGGTACACCTGAGTTTACTGTTATCGGTGTTGATTTAGAGCCATTTATTATTATAGTTTGTTCTCTCCCTATCAGAAAATCTTTAATCCACTGATGCAGTGGACCATTAATGCCAAAATATTTTAATGTTTTAAGCAAACTATGGTGGTGAACTTTGTCAAAAGCCTTAGAAAAATCTAGGAAGATAGCTAGATAACGCTAAGGCAGGCACTCAATGAAAGGCATTTGGTTTTCAGTAAACGATGTATTTATTTATTATAAGCATCAACAAATAGTAATAGTTACTGGTTAGACTTGGACTTCTGCTATAAAGTCACAGGGAGTAATATGTCTTAAGTTCTAAGAGTCCTACTTCATACCAGAACACAGAACAGACCACCGACACACTTCCCAGTGTCGCTCCAGGTCTCCCAAACAGTTTCCTAGTATCACAAAGGACAGCACTCAGTACCAGACTGTACAGACTCCCGTGACTTTTAGCCTGCTCACAACAGTCCTTCTTCCTGTCTAAACATGTCTTCTCGTGTGTTCAATGGTGCTCTCCTGTGCACCATCAGTGTGGCGAGGGAGCGGAGTTACAACAATATATATATATATTATATATATGCATCCCGTTTGAGACCCTTCAACTCAAGAAAACATAAGAAACTAGAACAAATGTAAAGTAGAGCAGTGAGATTTATAATTATAACAAATGAACATTCACATTTGATTATTTTATATATTATTATTATTATAATAACACCAATAGTAAAATACAAAATTTAGAGACTTCACGACAGAAAAATAAAAAGTAAATTGGCAATATGTTACATAAAACACTAAAAGGACTGAACCATAATTTAAAAATAGAAAAACAAAACCTAATAACATACTCAAAATAGTCAGAAAGAAACAAAGAAGAGAGGCACATAATTTCTTATTTCAATGTTCAATTTCAATGCTAGGACAAATTCATACTGCAGTTTGTAAGTGCTCCTTCTTCCTTAGTCGCAGCCTAATTCCATGCATTAGAAAAAAGTTTTAGTCACTGATTAACGTGCATGACTAGATTGACACATGAAAAGCGTAGTACATAATTATCTTCTCTTTTGAAGTAATCTCTCTCTTTATATATATATATATATATATATATATAAGGTAACAAGATAGATACTATTTAATCAGAGTTAGATAGATTCATAAGAATTATAGATTTTACTCTCTAGAAGAGACTCTAGTTCTACTTTTTTTTTTAATTCAATAAAAAAATGTTGACTTCGTTTACATACATATATGTTGTAATTCAGATGAAGACAGATCTGGATCTACTTCTTAGTAATACTTGTAGATCTTAAGATGTAAAAAAATATATTATTAAAAAAAAAAACTAGATCTAGTTATTTTTTATCAAGGAAATTAAAAGAAAAAAAAAATAACAAAATTAACTACTAGACACTCAATTATCATAGTTATATATACATTCTCTCAGTTATTGTTTGAAAAATTATATTAAAATTCCAAAAGTAAGGGAGACAAAAGCAACAGTAGAATCCTATATTCTCCATAAAAATGGAAAAATAAAACTAAGCAGAGCTATCAGAGCCTATTACTAAAAATCTTAAGACATGCTTTCATATTAAATCACATTTGATCATATTCATATTAATATATAAGGGGAAGACAAGTAGTTTGACTAGAGATATTCATTTTGTAGCTAATTGGATATTACTTTTATAACATCACACTCTAAAACTGAAAAAAAATCATATGAATTAAGGCAGTATAAAGATATTTCTACAGCTATGGGAACACTCATGGCATTAAGGGATGACACTTGTGAGGTGAAATTTCACTATTCAGCTAGATTGAAATGTCATTCTTGTTTTTATATATATATATATAATATTTTATATTTATGGGTTTTTTTGTTTGTTTTTTTTTAAATTGATTGTAGACATTTTCTGAATACCTTTTAGACAAAATTGTCTCTTTTCAATTACAGTGAGTGTGAAGGAGGCATTCACAGGTTTAGCTAGGGAATGATATCGCTAACTCTCATTTAACAATTTAACATTTTATAGCCAAATATGATTGGATGATGAGTGTTAAAAGGTATTATGCTACTTTACAATATATATATATAATAATAACTATGCATAAGTAACACACTTCATGTACACACTTAATCCCAGCTGCAGAACTCCCAAAAACTACACAGGCGGAAATGCCTGACTCAAATCATGGATTGTTAAGCGCTTCCGCTGTGTCAAGTACTTACAATACAAACTAACTCGAACGGATGTAACATCGAACTTAATGCTGGAACAGAGAACACCGGCGAAAGGCCAACAATCGATAAAGGTAGTCGAGCTAGTATTGAACATCAAACGTGTTTAATGCTCAAGAAGGGAACCGTCGAATGTCATCTACTTCTAGCCATCTATATAATGCTTCTTATTCCTACAGTGATAGAAAAGCGTCTTGTTTTATGTTTATATTATCTCCTAGAGTGTTTTTACTTTTTTAAAGTTATATCACATCATCATCACTAAGTAAAAACTTCTCCCTAATCCTGAAACAAATAACTAATTCCTAATCGTGCCATAAAAGAATTAAAGTTTGGCTCAATATGGGTCCCATACCTAGCACCCTAAAACATAGAATTAGTAGAGATTTAGTGATGCCGCTAAACATGCAAACCAGAACATTGAATCTGATTAAAATAACTTTGTAATTAAGTACCGTCACAATGGGGAAACAATAGACATTGTAGCACAGAAAGAGCACACAGCCAGACCATCTTCTTCACTAGAAGTAGTACAAGAAACTAAGGTATGTTATCTTAAGCACTAGAGATTCATGACAACAAATAGCTTAGAACACACAACTATTTCAAACAAACAAAAAAAAACAGAATTATGAAAAAAAAATTCACATGTATGTGACAGTGAGTGGCAGCTTTGAAAGCTTTAGGTTTCATTGATTTTTCAGAGATACCAATTATAAAAAATAATTATAAAATGTGAACTGTGTGCCCTTTGTAATGATGCAATTGTTTTTTTTTTTTAATAATGATTTTTAAAGTAATCATTTTGTTTGTTTTGTTTATCTCAAGGCTTATGCATCAGGATGTGATATAGTTATTTTGGCTAGTAACTTTGAGAGGGTGGTCACCATCCCTGGTGTGCTACGGGGCAGCATCAAAGTTAGCTGTGTGGATTGTTCGACAGATACAGGAAAGGTACGCAATGTTGTTTTGTTACCATCTGAAATGTTCTGACATCTAGTACAATTTTATGTTGGAAATAATATAATCATAGATTGTGTTTCTTTAAATCCATATTAACAAATGAAATATTTATTAGATTGCAGCTAGTTTTGGTAGAAAAATTCACATTTTTGAGCCTACACCATCAAACACAGACAGTAGTCATGTAAGTTTTTAAAGTATATTTTTTGTTTGTGGTTTACAAATGTCTTTTTTTTTCTTCTCTTTATTCCTTTTCAAGATGTGGTTACTTATTTTAACCAAAAATTATTTTCATTCTCAAGACATTAAGGGGAGGAGCACCACTGATATTGTAAAAAAAAAAAAACAGAAGCTTTATCATTATGAAATTGTAATCCCTAACAAAATCATTGTTTAAATAGAACAAAAAATTTTATTCATTAATTTTTTTTTTTTAAAGTTAAGCTTGTGTATTATTGGTATGATACTAAGCATTCCAAAAGTAACATATTAGTGAATGTTTAACTCCAGAATAAAGGCAAAGATGTAGTTCAGGTATAGCAGGGGAGTGGTAGAAGGGACAGTTAGATAAAACATGATACAGTTTGTAAGAAGGAAAGAAAATGATAGAGGGAGTCAAAGATATATAAATATATATATGGAGAGAGTTATGTGTGGAAGTAAGATTACTAAATGGGAAAAGGGAAGTCCTAAAAAGTAACCAGAAAACCAAACATTTTTTTGGTTGTGCCATAATACACATTTCAATCAGGAGGTTTAAAAATTGAAATTATGATTACATTTGTTTAGCTCTTCTTTTATTTTCATTTGTAGTGTACATGTACAAGGGATGGGGTAATAGTAAATCATTAATAATAAAAACTAAGGTTTTCAAGTTAAATCTCCAATTAAAGCATAATGTGGACATTTTTTTTTTAGTCCACACAACAATAGTTGATAGTTGAAGTTGACATTTAAGCAAAGTTAAAGTCTGGTTTTCGTTGTAGTTGATAGTAACATCTTTTTTTAACCTTTGGTAACTGAAACAGGCCAAATCTCTTGATTTATGGACATTTAGGAATTTAGATTTTAATGGACCCTTTTTTTATTTTTTTTGTATGTATATATTTTGTAAAGATCATCAGGTCATTCCTTTTTTTTTTTTTTTTTTTGGTTTTAGTAAATCGCCTTATTCTTCTCACTTATTTAGTTGATCACTTTTTCAAATTACTTTTTTTTTTCAAACAATGCTTTTAACATTTCCTTTAAGTATTTTCTTATACATCTCTGATTAGAATTTTGTTACATTTTTATTTTCTTGACAGTGCATAAGGAGGCATTTATGTTGGAAATTTTTATATCAAATATGTTTGTACTAGTTTTCATTTATTAGAAAAAAATATATTTTGTAACATAAGCATTTTCTAGTCTGTTGTTTTATTTCAAAATTGCTATGTTGACATCTATACAATTTTTTAAAATTTCCACTCATTAGTTAGCAAAGAATGATAATATTTCATTTTATAAAATTTGGTTGATAACAAAAATAGTTTTTAGAGGCAGCTCCTCCTCTTAATGAAGAATTGGTACAGTAAATGGAATTTTACTTTATTTTCTTTTATATCATTTTTAATATTTATATTTATATAATTGAATTGCCCTAAAAAGTATAAAAAGGATAAAAACATACTACCTTACCTCCAAGAAGGTCCCATAAAAATATATATGTGTGTGTATGTATTTTTTTTAAGACCCTAAAGTTAATAATTTTTTAAATGATATAATAATAGGAACCTTACTTTTAGTTTGCATGACTTTCTAATCTTAGCCAATTAGACATTTAATTTTAAAGTTTATTTACAAACTGTTTTAGGCAACCATTTTAAGTAGAGAAGTGTTTCCTTCTGCGCCCAAATCTGACAGAGTTTGTTTTGTTTTTTTTATTTTAAATCACAATTTTATATTATAATCTTGAACTCATTAATGGAGCTTATTTCTATGTATATATATAGAAACATATATTTAAGCCTAGAAAAGAGTAAGAAATATTTAATGTAAAACGTTATTAATCCAAAATGTTATACCTAATTTTCATATAGGAGCTTTGCAAAATAACATTTAACATTACTTTGACATGTTATGTTATTATTATTAAAGTGTTATTTTGATTTTGTTATTAGCCAGCTGTGCTGGAAACTTATTTATTTTATAACACTTGCACATCGCAAATATTATTTACTTATTGCAACAAAATATTTCCTGTCTAAAATGACTCTTTAGCCAATACGTTAATGGTATATCAATGACAAACTGATTTTTAGAAATAGGTCTAGAGAGAGAAATAATCTAAACTGTTTGCTGTATATCTTTTAAGTGATAGTAAGATGTAATTAGTTTACCATTGACTTTGTTTCTTAGCAATGTCCCAGCAGAACTAAACATGAGACCGGCAAGGTTTGTTAAGATTGTTGGCCAACCTAACCATATTCTTCAACATATAGATGCTTTTTTTTAAAAATCTTGTTTAGTAGCTTTAGATCCCTGATCATTAACTTGACTCTACATATCTGTTACGTTATATATTGTTACTGTAGATATACATTTTTATGTACAAATGTATATGTGTGTGTATATATATATATATACATACATATATATATATATGTGTAAATGTATAAATATATATCCTGTTTTGTTTGGTTTAAAAAATTTTAACTTTATATTGATAACTAAGGATAAAGAATCTCACATTGAATTTATTTAAAGAATTTAAAAAATAAACATGCTTATATTTGTTAGGTACACATTATATTATTGAGATATGTAAAAAAAAATTTAAATAATAAGTACAAGTAACACAAAATTAATACAATCATTATTTTTGTATGCGTCAATTAATATAATCAACCCAACAAATATATATTCAAGTAAACTTTTAACCTAATGTTATAAGCCTTTATAATTGTTTATTTGTTAAGTTCTGTCTTTGATGTTATATCCATTAATTGTTTTAAAATGTCACCAATTAATTTATATTAAAGAAATATTAGTAGCCTATTTCTTTAAATATATAAAACATAAGCTGACTGACTGGTTGATTCCCTCATCACTAATTTTCCCACTTAGGGTGTACGAAAAAATACATTATTTCTAACTTGACAGTTACATGGATGAACATCTAAGCTCTTTTTACACTCAAACTTACAAGTGCTCTATTTTACCAAAACAATATTTTTTTAGCATTTGTAACTCATACATTTTCATAAAGCCCACATAAAATGTTTAACAGCACAAAATGACACTTCCATCCTTTTTTTTAAAGCACTTAATTACACTCAATAGGGCATAATTTTCTTTTTCTCCAATTTTTTTCCGTAAATTGTCAATGAATACGAGGGCTTTTAAATGTAAAATATTCATAAATACCACAAAGTCCCCTTCACCTGTCACAAAGTCTGTTGGACTATTGAACCCCATAAGTGATCAGCCATCATGTAAGGCCAGTCAATTAGTTGATGTTTTATTCCCATATTTTCCTGTATCCAGCTTACTTTTTTTTTTTTTCCTTTTACTGTTCATTGTAAAAAAAAAGGTAAGGCCAAATAGTGAAAATCATATACACTTTAATATTTATCTTATACTATAAAGTAGAAAATAAGGCCTATGTATGTATGTTACGAATAGAAATCAAAACTGTTTGACCAAACTTGATAAAACTTGGCAGAAATGTTCCTTGGGTACTAACTGGAACCGTGATGTGTGTATAGTAGACATAAAACAAACTTAAGACCCTCAAAAAAAATAAATTGTTCAACTCTATGAAAGTATTGCTATTTTATGGATCTAGGCCATGTTTACATGAGAAAAGATCGAAAGGATCTAGATCTGATTTAAGAACTACACTTTGACAGATAGTTTTTTACTTTGACACATGAAAATTACAAAATATAGTCTATTGATTTCATTATTTGATAAAATTACGCTTCAAATTTGTCTTTTAAAAGCATTTTTACATAAATTCGCTCCTTATATCTGCGAATTTAGAAGAATTACATGCTTTCATAAAATGTTACACATCTCTCTATTCCTAGGTCTAATTCAACTCTAAGATAATAGAAATTCTCTTCACAAAGATAGTTGTATACTTTAACATGTGAACATACTAATTATAGTCCAGTCATTTTATATTTTAATCAAATTAGCATTCAAATTTGTTTTTCTAAAGCATTTTTCATACATTCGTTCGCTATAGCTGTGAAGCTGTGTTGACATACATTTTTATAGTTCCATTCATGTGCTGCTTTAAGGCGCTCAGTAAACACAGCTCTGCTCGAGTCAGGTGTCCAACCTCAAGCCCCCTTCATAAGTAGCCAAGCCAAGTTCAAGCGTACTTAGCCTCTTGACCACACTTCCAACAAACTATTCTAATACAATAAATCAGTGACACGCTTATTAAGACCTGTGGCCGCGGGTAATATACAGCTAGTTCTTTTATAAAGGCAATAATAAATATCCTTTTTTTTTATAGCCTATGAATCAATTAATGGTAGTGGAATCTATTCTAGAATCCATATTTTCATTATTCTCTAACAAACCAAAATGTATCAAAATTTTATATATCATGTTTGCATTTAATTTAAATATTTACCTTTAGCCCACTAATTAACTTAAAAAGTTATGACAAGATTTACTCATCATGGTGCCAAAATGCAAAGATGTGCATTGAAAAAACTAACAGAAAATAAACTTTGAGGAAAAAATTTTTATGTAAATATTTTTTTTTAGAGTTTATAGAGTTTGAATGGATCTTGTTTTTTCTTTGCACACAGATAATTGTCAATTCTGGAACTTTGTGCATAGTTGAGTTCTAATTCTTACATTAAAAAAAAATTAAACATTTCTTCAAAATGTTTTAAACATCTCATCTCTTGAAAACATACATTTAACTGAACTTAAAAAAATGTTATGTGGTATATAAGAGCTATTGCAGCCACTAAAAGATTGACACATTTACAGAAAATAATTGATTTTGAAATTTTATTAAACCTTTTCTTTTAAGAACCCCCCCCCCCCCCCCCTAACCCCCCCCCCCCCCCGCCTGAACTAATAACAAATACAAAGAATTAAAAAAGGGACAAGTAACAACTTAATAAAGCTTACTAAATTAAGATATTTAATGCCAAAGTCTTCTTAACTATTCCCCTTCGTTGTCACTTCTGTATTTCACACTTGTATGGAGATCTAGAAATTTATATATAATCATTTTATGTTGAAAAAAAACAACAACCTCAGTAAGGTTGTATAAGTTATATAAGCTGTAAATACACTCAAACCTTTTTATAGTAAACTCATTTTTTTATCACTATTGAAGAATACCCTTGAAATAATTATATAGATAAAACCAGAGATTTTCTTTGTTCCAACTACATCAATAGAGTTGGTTTATATGAACTTAAATTTATCTCCATATGTATCCAGTTATTCTAAACAGCTCCATAAAGTTTATTATAATGTCTGATTGTATATGTATCTATTGTTGCTTGGCTTTTTTAATGCTAAATTAATGTAGAATATTTTTGTTTCTGATTATTTATCTATTTAGTAATGTATACTATTTTAGATCTGGTAGATTCTTTACTGCCAACAGTTTATGTTTATCTCCCCTCTAATAATGCAATTTAAAATTCCATATTTAACTTTTTCTTCTATGTTTGAATTAATAAACTTAGATGCTGTTTAATGTTAACTTACATGAAATGAAAAATTGGGTGTGTAAAATCAAAACAAAAAATTATTGTTTCAGAAATTGGACTACCGATGGTTCCCCACTGCCGAGCTTGATGCAGATTGTTATATTGATTGTTTAAGTTGGAATGTAGAAGGTATGATCCAGAACTTTTTTGGCCTTGAGTCTTAGCAGCATCTGACTGGTATGATAGAACCGTTATACAATTTCTGAAAGTTTTTTTTTTTTTTTCTTTTTTACTTTGCAGGCTCTCGTCTTTTGACTGGTGGGGAATATATACAGATGTGGGAATTTATACACAGTGCACCCCCGTTACCAACAGCCCCACAAAAAGTGTCTTTCACTCTTGGGGTCAGTCACTATGATGAAGATGACCCAGTAAATCAACGTTATGTTCAGGCCATTGCTGACCCTGATCATGTGAATGAACATCAGGCTGAGCCTGATCCTGGATCATGGGAATGCGTCTGGAAAATTAAGTATGCCTAAAATTTCATTGTTTGTTTTATGTTACATTGTAACACTTAAGCAATATCAAATTATTTTTTTTCTTTATTTTTTTACTATCTATAGGCCTGCAACACCAGTAACACATATTGAATACTCACCAGACAGTTTTGTGTTTGCCAGTTTGGGAAAGGTTTGTTTTAGAACTTTTTTTTTTATGTCTAGTGAAAAGAATTTTGAGGATACAAAATAATAAGAATCTGGTTTTACCATTGAGTCTCAAAACCTGACACTTTTACTAAGTGTATGAAAATGCTCAGAACTAGGTATTTTGGTGTATATTATATCAAGCTGTTAAAATATATTTAATAAGATAATGGTTTCATGTTAATGTAGTTTTAAATTTGTAATTTATTTCACAGAATGAAAGGCTTGTGAAAATTTGGTATGAAGACCAGAAAGGTAGATTTAAATATTTTTCTTTTACTTCAAAAAAAAAGTATAATATTTAAAAATTATATCTAAACAAATAAAATATTATACTTGTAAAAAACAGCAATTGTAATTTTAATGTTTAAATTATTCTCTTACTTTCTTTTTGTACAGTATCCCAGGGCCTGATGAGACATGACAGTGTTCTCAGCCCCAAGAAAAATGCTGTACACTATACATTTGTATATATCAGTCATCCACGAGCTGTGACTGGATTTGAGTGGAGGCAGACCAGTAAATATATGCCTAGGTATCATAACATGTCACTGTTCCCTAGAATTAAGAGAATGCAATTTTTATTTAAGTACTAAGCTCAGTGCTTTACTTCCATTTTTTTTTTAAATCTTATTTCAGAGGTTCAGTTGCCAATATGTTGGTCACATCTTGTGAAGATAATGTTTGCAGAATTTTTGTTGAGACAATTCTCCCTGATGCTGGCCTTATAGACTTAGAACAGTTTGATCAAGCTATGAGCTCTGATCCGAAATATCATACGCAGAGGCACAAAAGTAGATTAGTACAGAGACTGAAAAGCTTAAAGTAAGTCTTATATAAGACTTTATATAAAAACTTAAGTGTAGAGCTCAGTTTTTATATTTAAGGCACTATTGATTGATTCTTTTTTTTTTTTCCTTATTAAAGAGTATTTCATAAAAGAAGAAAACATACAAAACTGGGAACAGATGGTCAGCTAAATGGACAAACCCTTCAGAACTCTTCAAGTGCCCATGACTTTCACAAATTTGCTATTCACCACAATGGTGTTTCTCCAGTACTACATTTCCACTTGGCCTGTAGCATCAACCCTGACACAGGTCTGTAGAGAAATACTATTGGCAGATTTGTTATTAACATATTCAACATTTTTTTGTTGAAACAACATTAACCTATGAAGCATCATCTGAGATTTTGTAGAGTCTAAATATTTATAGGTATGAAAAATATGAGTTATTAAAGAGAAGCAATGGTTCTGGGAGGAATGCTTACAGATAATTGTTGTTGTGTGGCAAAATATAGTCTATACTTACCTAGATCTTCTTAACCCACAATCCTCAGGTATTATTTTGGTGAAGTTATTGTAATAGAATGAAATGTGACCTTTTCTTGCATCCACTCAACATACAGTAACTCAGCATGATTAACAGAAACTCAACATCCTAGAAACACAGCTATTCATTGATAATTTTAAGCAACTAGTTTTATTATTAAAATCAAAAGTCTTAAGTCTGGTTGTATTCCATTGTAGTTTTTTTTTTTTTGTGTTATAGGTTTTGTAACAATTTTTTTTTTATATGAAAGGGTTGATAGCCCTGTGCACAACCACTTAAGGAGGGGAGGCCCTTTCAACTATGGATAGCTGCCTTTACTTTAGGGTAATGTGCCCTGGCCTTTGTGGATCCGTCCACATCCTGTTAAGCAACTGGTTTGGTTTTGGTCCACTCTGGGTATTTTATTTCGCTGGTACCCACCGTTTTTGGAGGGCATTAACCTATTTGACACCTGGGGAGGCGCTTAATGGAAGATCAACAACTCTGCACAAGATTGGTAACTCATAGCTCATACAAATCATCCAATCAATACTCATATAATTATACAAATTCAATATGTTCATTCAGTAAAGTCAACATGTCAATACTGGTCAACTTTTATTGGTCATTGTGATCACTATTTATTCATTAATTTACATTTGTAAGTTTCACTGATCTAAAATATCACCTTTTATTTAACTATTTGTCTATTTATTGACATACACAGACATTCCACTTCTTCCCATTGTGGGAAATAAAGAAGATGTAGATAATAACTTCAGACTGCATTGGTTGAATAACAAGGAGCTAGAGTTTACTATGGAGGCTGAAAAGTTATTGCAAGAACTTCACCAAAAACTGATGGCTGAAGAAGGAGGCATGCACCAGTCATCAACACCTAATCAGCTGTTGAGTGATGTTGAGCAAGAGGATGAAAATGATGATACAGATGATGATGATAGTAAGTACAAATAGATCCCCTATGCCTGCTTTATTCATCACATAGTTCAAAAATGTGTGTCCTTGGCATCTTCAAATCTTAGCCTCACTACAATGATTGTAAAATAATGAACAAATTCTATCATTTCACTCTAGTGGGTTCTGGTAAAATATCCAAAGTTAAGATGAGAAAGCATAGAGGAAATCTTCCAAAAGAAAATGGATTTTCATCTCACCATTCAAGCTTTTCATCAACTGATGATTTAACCAAAGATGAAGACCACCCACCTGAATTTCCTGTAAATATCTTATTTTTCTTTGGTCACTGTCTTGAAGAAGTTTGGATGCTTTTTTTTTTTTTATGTAAAATATTTGTGTCTGTTCAAAGTATAATGGTGGTTGAACACAGTACTATATATTATTGTTTTGTCAAAACGTTGAGTTACATGTGTAAACCTAATCTGAATATTTAATAATTACTGTCAATGATCTTTACTAGATTCATTTACTCCAGTCCGGACTAGGGGAACGCTTGGATCGCAAAATTGATGCTCTTTTGTTGGACTGGCATAGCAATCCTGATTATGTCTTTTGTATTCATCCTGTGGATGGAAGTTTTCTTGTGTGGTATGTTGATCTTACACAAACTTTGTGTCATTATCTTATTTACTTTTTCCACTGTATTAGTTGTGAAATATATATATATTTTTAATTATAAATATTTTTACTGTGTTTTTTTTTTCCTAGGCTGATAGATCATCTTGATGAAAGCACCCCTTTTACATTCCATCAAGCTCAAGCTAGCTTCTCATCTCGTTTACCTCGTGCATTTCCCATACAAGATGCTCGAAGTATGGCAAACAAACTACTTATTTATTGCAATTTTAGCAAAATGGATATTAAGTCAATCAATCAGTCACTTAATAGTGCAGCATTGAATGGAACAACTGGAAGTCATTCCAGCAAGTCAGCATTAAATTCCAAGGTGAACTTGTATCCAAATATGCTGGTGCCCAACATACACATGGTCACCAAGCATAACAATGGAACACTGAATCAATGGCAGGTATTGAATAAATCATTTCACTAGTCTGAAATTAATTTCTTTATTGAAATTATTACTAATTAATTGACCTTTATTTGTTATAAGCTTGCCACAAAAAAAATGATCTGATTATTTATATATCTTTAAAGGACAATAATATTCTAATTTTTATACTTTGAAGGTCAGTTTTTCTGAGAACACCAAGTTTCAAAACATAGTGAGTGTGTCCCATTCCTCTCGTGCATGTGGTCACAGGTTCAGGACCAACTCTGCTGCCTGCCATCCAGTACTTCCTCTAATGTTGACTACATCACATCACAATCTTCCAGGAAGTGAAAATGATGAAGAGAATTCAAGGCTACAAGAAAATATTCCTGGTATTATAAATTAAAAGCTCTACATATTTCTATTTATAGTATTCATTCATAGAAAAAGGTTAGTGTATGATGTTAGACATGATTGGGATTTTTTTAAAAATTTGTAATTGCAACCATGTGTAGTAAAAAAAAAAAATCGTAATTTGGCATCTGATTAATCATAGTCTGCAGAAATAGCAAGGTTTTTTTAAAATCTATGTTATATTAACTTTATGCAATACAATCCCATTGCAGATATGGAACAGGCTATACCAACATTTTGTAGTGAGTTGATTCTTTGGCAAGTTATTCCAGTTGGACCCTTATCTAAGTCTGGTGGGTTAACAGAGCTATGCCGTGTGAATAACTCCAGTCCCTCAGCCTTTACCAGTGTGGCCTGGGTTCCTACATTGTTACCAAGGTTAGTTCTAAAATGACCAATGGTTTGAAGATATTGTTATATCACATCAGCACTTTTTGTTGTAAGCAGTATGTTTTAGGATGAATATTAGTAATAGTGGGTATTGTTTTGTATTTTTTTTTTTTTTAGTTAGCAAACACTTGGAAGGCACCAGAACTGTTGACTTTTTTTCTATCTTTTATTACATGTTAGTCAACAGGGATTGCACTTCTGCATACAATTTTATGAGATATTGAAACTTCAATAAGAAATTAAATATAAGTCTGTGAGCATCGAATAGAAAATTGCACTGAATTCCTATTCCAAGCTGTTAGATGCATTTGAAACTTGCCTTTGTTTTGTATTATTTTCAGTTCTATTTTCTTTTCATCATATTCTAATCCCAGGTTGGTACTACTCTAATATTTGTTCTATTGCCCTATGTCCTTTTCAGTGCAATTTGGTGTGTATTTTGCTTTTGTTGCGACATACATTTCAGCATTTGAAACACAGTATTTTAACAAAGTAGTTTTGATAAGAAGAAAAACTGATAAGGCAAAAAAATTGTGTAAACAGTCATAGTAATATGATCATTGTCTAACTTATTTTTTCCTTGTGACGTATGGATTTGAAATGTGTTAAATTGTATTTTATTATTGTTTGCCACAGATATTTTAATTGGAGGTAAATAACAAAGTGTTTGACTTTGTAAAAAAAAAATAAAAAAAAAATCCTTATTGTTTCTAGAGGTTTTTAATTTAAGCCTAAGTCAATAGTTTTAATTTACCTTCTTGCCATTTATTGTTTATTTCTTTGCTCCATCTAGTTGAATATGTAATTAAGTAATGTTTGCAAATCCATTTTTTTTTTTTGTTTTCGAACTTATAAATATATTCCACCATGTCCTTTTGTGCAAGCTGATGTTTAAACTGATGTAAGCTTACTGTCACTGAAGCATGCATGCTTTCTTTTTTTTTACTTTAATTCACACATTGCTTTCAAACAATTTTTTTTTACTTAATTTGTTTTTTAAAGTGTCAAAATACTATTTCCATTTTTCTTTCAACAAAACATCCTTATCTTAACATTATAATTAAAAGGTCTCACAACACCCATAAAACTTTTTCTAATTTTGGATCAGAATTTTTTTAAAACCAACAAGAACAAGGTGTATTTACAGAGAGATATTAAAAAGCATTAAAATATGGATATAAAAGTATCATAACAAAAACATATAGTATGGAAAGTAAGAGCGGATAATTATTTATAAATTACTATTACACCATGAGAAGATTTATGTCAATAAAACTGCTTTTTGAATTTTTACTAATTTTTGGTTGGGTACCTAGGTTTGTTATAATAGAACTATATCTGAACAAAATCAATATTATTATATTTTCCTTGTCTAGATAGTTAAAAATTAATAGGAATAACTTTTGCAACTTTTATTTCAGACTCACAGTTAATGAAGAAATTAATGTTTGCTTTATTTATGTTTAAAAAAAACTGGGCATATGAGGGAGGGAAGGAGTAAATGGCATTTATCTCTTTGTCAGTTATGGTAAAATATGTTAAGTCACAACTAGGTCTGTGTAACCACATAAAATACTGCACTCTTCCTTAATCTTTGGACTAGATGACAAGACATAAAATAGTATTTATTCTTTTATTTTTCAAGAAATTATTTATTTTCTTTTTAAATATTATTTTCGATCTGTAGAAACAAGCAATTTTTTTATTTTAAATCTGCATCAAATTTATTAACTTTCACAAATATTTAATATGCATTGATTGAATGTCCTTGTTTTCATCACATTTAACTGCATTATCATTTAGAGAATATTGGTCTGGCAGCAGTTATGTATTTGGTTGCTGAGCCAACAGTTTTGAGTTTCCCAAATATTTTGTATGCAAATATTGAGTGCCCTAACTGCTCACAGTTAAATGCATCATCATTTAAATAATCTGCTGAACCAAAAGTTCTGGGTTTGTACCCTTGCAAACCTAAGCAGCTGTAAAATGAATCTGTCACAGCAATAAAAAAAAACATTTGACTAATCTTATACGAGCATGAAGGAATTGAAAGAAATAATTTATTTATTTTTTTTACCATAGTTTGGTCATTTACTAGAATATGTTTCCTTTGTTTGGATCCATGAAGAAAACACTGTTTTCACACAGAACAAACAAAAAAAGAGCTGTAAAGTAAATAAGTGAATAATCATAGTTAATATGCATTTAACCATTTGTAGAATCACTCAGTTTTGCTACACTTAAAGATAGATGTAAAAATAAAATTAGCAATGGTAAATAGAAAACTTAACCATAATATACAGATTCAAATACATAATGTAATAAATTACTTAAAAGTAGGAGATAAAAACACATTTGATATTCCATATGCTAGTAGACCTATTTGAACTTATTTCATACAAGGTCTTATTGGGGGCAGTGGTTGCTAGGAAATCATTGATTTAACACAAACAACAAGTTTTGAAGATATCAGAAATAAAATGGGAGAAATCTTTTAGAACATAATTAATATCTTTCTTGGATTCTCTATACTAGACTGAAATATAATGGTTTAACTAAATATATTGTAAACCAGTAATTAAAAATTTTAATTAGCATTTTTTTCTTTTTTTTTTCTGGTACCTTTTGTTTTCAATTTTTGCTTATATATGCAAAGGTCATTGGTAGGGAAAAAGTATTTTTTTTTCTTAAAGAAAATACTTTTATTGTATGTAATTCTTAAAAAACTTGTGGCGTATGTATGTTTTTCTTTTTTTGTTAGTAAATTTTTTATAATAAATGACTAATTGAAAATGTAACAGTGGGGCATTCTTTTCAAAAGAAAGCGAAATGGCATAACTATCAAGTTTATTTAGTTCACAGTTTATATGACATACAAAGTTTTTTAAATCACTAATCCTCATAGAGTTCTGATAGACTTATTATGCATATTATCTTCTTAATGTCTAAAAACTTTTTAAAAATTTGTTTATGTATATAGTTCTGTAGACAGATTGAACTTAACAAAAAAAAATGTTTTTTTTCTTTTGGTTGATTTCAAGTGGCAAGGTTTTTTTTTCTTTGCTTATAAAAACATGCTCTTATCTCTTTGTCTTGAAAATAAATATGAAATAATTATCTCCGTAATATTTCTCAATAGAAATTATGATTCAGATATACTTGGTTTTAATTAGCTTACAATTTAGTCCATTAAAAATGTGTTTATCCATTTGCATTATTTATGTTTTTTTTTTAAAAGGAGGTTGCATTGTTTTGAGTCATTTTTTTCTATTGTTAATAAATTGTTTGACTTATATTACAGCACTTGTCTTGGTTCCTACAGTAACAGTCCTAGTACTTTGTTTGTGGCATCTGATCGACAGTGTCTTCGACTTTTTCAAGCTGTCATTGATGCCAGAAGTCTTTTAATGGAAAAATCTACAACAGTTGATAAAGTAGGATTTTTTTTGTTAAATGGGTTTCTTTTGTGTGAAAAAAAAATTTTAAAAATTCAAATTTAAAAAACATAATTATCATAATTACTTTTTTTGTTTTCCTACCAGAAGATGAGTTTTTCATCTGCCAGTAGTTCCTCTGGTGGTCATGACTTGCCAGTCAATTTAAAAACAGTTGCTGCAGACCTATTTAATGTTGTTTCACTTCAGTCCTCCAATAGGCCAGGCTGTGTTTTAGAACTGGATGCAATTAGTGATGCTCTACAGGTAGGTATTCTTAGACAATTTCTTACGTAAACTTTCCAATTTGGAGAATGTTTGTTTTACGATAATGTTAATGGTCCAAAGAAATGGAAATTCAGTTTGACTACAATTTGTCCACCTCAGCATTACTACTATAGCAATAAAAAAAAATACTATGGTTTAGTGGGTGCAAATTGTCTTTAAGGATATTCTGTTTTGGAAAGGCATCACTTAAGTACAGTTACATTAGATCTGTATGAAATGGTAGGCAACTCTCATTTAAGGCTAGAGCAAAAGGATTTTAAAAATCCTTTATTCCACTTTCAGTCAGGGTGTTTTAAGGTCATTTGTTGGCACCAAGAAGTAGATAGAAGCCTTATTCTTCAAGCACTTGTTGTGTCTGTTTATGTTTTACCCTACTAAATCATGGTACTGAGTTTAAGCCGATTTCTGCTTTATCTAACTAGTCTTCAGCATTTTGATTTGATTTGTCACAAACCATAAATAACCATCTAAACTTGGTCAAACTTACTGTTAGCCATTATGAATGTTTTCCTTTATGTGTTTATGACTTAGTATGGGTCAACATGAAAAAATTCTGAAATATGCAATGAAATCACAGCTGATAAACAAGAAGGCCAAGTAGGTTCATTCTCATCACAGTCCAATAGTTGATTTACAGTCAAAATGTCATTAAGAATGTTTTAAATGCCACTTCGGGTGAATTGAAAGCATAAATCTGTGAATGGCTGAATCTCCCAGTCTATTTTTATTTATTTATTTTTTTTGTGGGTCAGTTATAATTTTTATATTTTGACTTGTATACAGTTTCTACGATGTCTTTACATTTCAATGTCTCTTATTTGCATGGAAAATTTTATAGATCATGTTAGTTTTTCTTTTTAATGCTCAGGAGCCCAGGAATAAAGGAGAGTTTAGTTCAATCCTCAGTCTTTGTAGGGCTATTGCACTTTGAAATACATTATTTCTAAATATAGCTAAGATCTGCATTATTAATGAAGAAAGAAATCAATAATTTGATTGTCAACTTTCTTTTATTAAGCATATAACCTATAATTATTATAATAAACATTTATCCTGAGTTTTGGGTTAAATACTGAAATTATTGTGATATTTATACATAACATCTATTTAGTTTTATTTCATATTCACTCTACATTTATTTATTAAAATTCTTTTGTTATACTGGAACACTATTAAGTGATAAATTTCCATGTTTCTAAAGGACTGGCAGAATATTCAACTTCTCCATGTGTACCAGGAGCAGATCATCACAGGAGTTGACAATAAGGGGACTAGTGAAGCAGTTGTGGATCTCAGTGGGCAACACACTTTTGATGAAAACTTCTATATTGTGGTTGTGGAAAAAAATCCAGAGGGTGGATCGAATCTTCATATGTGGAAGATAACTATTGACTCTAAACCAGCTGCTGAAAAAAAAAACAGTTTTGGTAAACATATATGTTTTCCATGATCATTTTGAAAGTTAAAATATTGATTTTAGATATTTACATACATTGTTTTAGTAATAAAGCATTTGCATAACTTAATTGCATAGTAATATAGATCTACCATTTTTCTCTGTAAATATTTTTAAAATCATTTCAGATTTTGAAGGGTCATCATTAGATGGACAAAGTGATGACATTGACTTTAAACCAAATTTGCCAAAGTCACATCAGGTCATGACAATGTCAGTTCGGACAACAAAGGTAATTGTATTTTTATTTAACAGAATTCATTATTTTTACTTGTACGTTAGTTTCAGCCGAAAAATTTTAAAATAAAAACATCTTCTTTCTTCAGGTGTGTTTCGAAGCTCTTTCACTGCCTGATGGTGTTGAGGTAATATCTGCAGCCGTCTCAGGGGGACATCTAAGCTCAGCCTCAATCTATCCTGCCTGCTATGCTCCATACCAGTTTGTTACAGCTTGCTCTGATGGTGAAGTGCGATTCTGGAGATGTAACTTGGCCAAGCTAGATGAATCCCAGGGTGAACTGAGCACCTCCACTGTTACCAGCTATGAATTCTCCATGGATGAAAGTAATATGAAAGTTCAGCCCCAAGTGCAGTCCAAGAAAGAATCCATGAGGAAAGAACATCTGTACAGTTGGTCCAAATGGCAGCTGACTACATCATCTACTAACAAATCTAGCTCTGTTTCTGTTTCAGGTAAATACTTTTTTTTTTTACTTTAAATAAATTACTTTTTAGTGGCCCCCTTTAGGGAAAATTAACTATTTAAAACAATGTTAGTTCATGTAACAAATTTAATATATTTGATATTTACCAGTGATACCTTATTTCAATTTGTTACAATTTGATCCTCATTTCTTAATTTGATAGTTAATTTTTTTTTTACATTTGGTGAAGTGAACTTTCAAACAATGACAGACCTTTTCACATAGAGGCAAAGATTAAATTTAAATCAAGTTTTGTTTCCCTAAATAGTGTTATAAAAAAAGTTTTTTTGTACTTCAGGTAAACCAATAGCTATCAGCTGTGCCTACAGTGGTCGTCTAGCTGTTGCATTTAGGTTAGGACCCATTAGAAAACAGCCTGAAAATCCTGACAACAAATTGGTTAATTTACGAGTAGTCATTTTGGAATGTGAATCCACAGGTATGTTTACCATTTAGTTATTTTTATATTTCTTCAGCTTCCAATGAAGTAACAAAACATTTAAATGTGTTCCTATCTTAAAAAAAAATATTTCTTTTCTGTATTATTCCCCTAGGTGGGTCTGAGTGGATTCAAGAAGATACAATAGAACTGAATAATATAAAAATTCCTGATCCCAAGCATGAAATCGACATGCTGACTCTGAACAGTTTAGACTCGCCCCAGCTGATAGACTTAGACCATTCCACTGTACAGGCTGCTTTCTTAACCAGGACCAAATCTGTACCCAGTCTCAGTACTATAATGTCCGTTAGAAAGTCTATTTCTGAAGCTGGCAATAAAAAGGGACTCCTACGTCAGAAGTGTCTTGTACAGCTGGACTGGGTGTCTACCGAAGATGGATCTCACCTGCTGACTGTGGGAGTTGGTTCCAAGGTTCTCATTTATGGACAGGTCAGAACTTTGTGTTTGATTGTTTGTATCCTTAAGGCATTTTATTGAACAGAAAAGTACAGTAAAAAGGAACATAAAGCATAGATATGTATCTGACTTTCAGGTCTCTTATGAAATAGCTAAGTCATTGAAATCTCTAAATCAACAAGCAGAAGCCAGCAATGAAGACAAAAGGTCAGCATTTGCCAACAGCAAGAGATTGGCTGTAAACAAATCAATGGTAGCTGAAGATTATCAGGAGGAAATCAAATGGATGCAGCTCAAAGGTATAGAACTCTCTACTGCAGATGGATTGCCTCCCTTACCAATGCACATTAATTGGGTGCGTGCTGGAATTCTGGTTGTTGGCATGGACAATGAAATGCAAGTATGTGTGGAAATATTATTTAATATTAATAATAATTTTTGTATTCATGAGGAAATTTGTAAGGAGATTAATTTCCTTCTTTGTCATAGGGCAATTATTGTAATTATATTATTTATAGTCTATTTTTCTAAGTTCTATTATCCTCAGTTTTATTATTTGCTAACTTATTTTTTTTAGTATATTATTTTAATAATTATGATAATCATAATATGAATATTTTTTCATTGCTAGTTTTAGTTAATTAGATCATCTCCAACCTTAACTTAATAGTTGCTTCGATTCTTAGTTAATAAGTTTATGACTGTTTAAAGTAAGTGGCTACATTTTGATATTGATAGTAGCTAAAGATAGAGCTTTAAAGACCACTATCAAATTTTTTTGAAATTGTTATTATAACTTCTTATAACATGTTTGGCTCCTTAGGTGTTCACTCAGTGGAAGCCTGACAATGAAAGTATAGAAGCAGTTGAAGAAGATCCTGCCACTGATTCTCGAACACTAACAGAAGCCAAGCTTGTGACCGCTGCCTCCAGCTTGAACCTCTGCAGCAATTTCAAATCAAAATCAAATTTTAAGACTTCTTTCTCCATGTCTAATTTCAAACACATTTCAAATAGTGGTTTGCAGCCTGCCACTTCCAAGCGAGAGTCAGTTAAAAAAATCAACCAGCCCTCTTCAGGTGTTAGAACAAACCAAGCTCGCAGTGAGAGTATATCCAGCCTGCCTATGTTGTATGACACTGGGCTGTTTGAAGCAGCCAGATTTGCCAATCCAGTTTTGCCACAGTACCACCCTAAGCTCCTCATGGAGTTGCTCAATTTTGGCAAAACTAAGAGAGTCAAAGCAATACTTGCTCATTTGGTCAGATGCATCAGCTGCTCTGATGGTGTCCATAGCATTTATTCTGAGGAACACCTGGACAATGGACATCTCTCTGTCAAACTTACCAGACAGAGAAGTATATCTGTCAGAAGTGATAATGATGGCAAAGAAGCAGAGACTTCTGTCAACTATGTGGAGATAAAATCTATCCCTCCTCTCCCACTCTATGCTTTGATTGCAGCTGATAAAGACACAGCATCAATTCATACCAGCACAAAGGGAGCTCATTCTACTAAAGATAAAGACTACTCTGAAATATTGGATGTTAACATTCAAAATACAGAGGATGATTTAGATGAGCAACTTCTGTCTACATCAGCAGACAGCACTGACAGCACACCTCGTAGGCCTCGTTTACTGTCAAGCGGAAACAAACCCCCCACCGATCCCTACAGTTTTAGCCCAGCCCAAGCTTCTGTTTTGAGGGAATATTTGTTCAAGTTAAATTTGCCAGGACTCTCAGGGAATGATCAGTTCTACTTGGCAGCTTTAGCAGAAGTGGTAGGGTCAACTGCTTTAGATTTCCAAGATATACATGATGGAGGTAAATAGTTATTAGCCTGTTAGTTTTCGCTACAATCACCACATTTTGAGTCTAATCTCCAAGTGGGCTTGTCATAAGAAATGTATTGCTTTTTTAAAATTCTGTTGTTCATACAGACACGTTACTTAATTACATTTCAATCTAAATTCTGTAGAAACAAACAAGGAGCATCAAGGCAGTGTGGATGAATGTGGTTTGAGATTTTTGTTGGCTATAAGACAATACCAGTGTCTGGTCAAGACATTACCACCCATACAGAGGGTTTCATTGTTGGAAAATGGCATTAGGACATTCCATCTGGTCTGGGCTTTCCATTCAGAATCAACACAGGTAAACTATATAACATAGTCTGGATGTTACAATATTTATCAGTTTTATTTGAATGCAAGTTGAATTTTCATCTTTCTTCTTTTTCATTCTCATTATCAATTTTGAGAGTTTAAATAACCAGTCTATACCTGAGATGAACTGTTTTGTGCTCTTAAGATCAGTCAGTTCTAAATACAGTTTGTCTTTTAAAGAGATGTTCTGGGTCCAGTATCTAGTTAGAACCTTTTGTTGATTTGGTCAGCATTTTCATGTGACACTCCACAAGGGCATGTTTCACTAGTTTCAATGTGTATCTTCTGGAACTTGCACTGTTTCATTGTGTTGGGTTTTGTACAAGGCAAAAAATAATATATGGATCATGTTCAGGATAGCATCATTTTTCTGAAGTTTGGTTGAGAATTGGATCAATTTCTGTTTAGAAAGGTATTTTAAACTGCATGCTTACTCTCCCATATTTTTTAGCTTTTTCATCGCCCTCTATTTGTATATGTGCTGTGATCCATTGGAGAAGTTTTCTTGCTATTGTTGTTGAGGTTTATAAATGCTCTTTTGAATTCATATAAGAGACAAATAACTTTTTAAGCAATTTAGGGCTGTAGAACTGTTTTGGCATCAAGACAGGATGATGATCTACTGTAAGTGGGTAATTTATTAGTATGGTAACAGCCCTTTCAGTTCTGAGGAATGGCAAGTGGCATTGAACTTTTCTTGTCATGGATTGTTCAGATGAAAGAAAGCAGTAAAAGCAATAATATTAAGCATCAATGAAATTTGCAAATTGAGATTTTTGGTTATGTTTTAATGTAGATAACAAGTTTTATAAAATCATACAAGAACTCCCAATATTTTAGTAATAATTAGCTTGAAAATATGTATTGTTTTACTTTCAGGAATTATTGTCTGCTATTCCATGTGTAAAAGCAGATGAGCCAGTTTGGGATGAGCTGAAACTCTATGGAGTGGGATGGTGGTTAAACAATATGACACATCTTAAGGCTTTAATGGTTAAAGTTGCCAATACTGCTTTTAAGAAGTCCAAGAAGCCAATGGATGCTGCACTTTATTATCTTGCCATGAAAAAGAGAACAATTGTCAAAAGTTTGTTTAAGTAAGCTTTACACAATTACTTCAATTTAAAAAGCCATAAATTTAGAAAATAAAAATTAGTATATGTTTTATTATGATAAATGGGGATTGGCTTCTGGTCCTGTGTTTGACTCTGTGAAGTCTCAAGTCTGTGATTTTGAATTTCGTGATTTTTAGGGCACCCCTAAATCTACCTAACTCTAATGGGTACCTGACTTTAGTTGGGGAAAGTAAAGGCATTTTTTTCATTGTGCTGGCCACATGACATCCTGCTCATTAACTGTTGGCCAAAGAAACAGATGACCTTTACATCATCTGCCCTATAGATCGCAAGGTCTGAAAGGGGAACTTTACATTACTTATTATTATGATAATTGATTTGTATTGTTTCAATAATAAAATTTTACCTTAGAAAAAAAATTTTTCTTAAAGCATGCCCATTTGTTTTTAAGATTTAGTATTCATATTGATTGCACATATACCATTACTAAAATAACATGTAAAGGAAACTTTTTTTTTCAAATTTGAGTTATTGACATATTTAAATTCTTTGCAAAAAAGTTTTAATAGAAAAACATTAGATATTTTTTTGTATTTTTATGCTTAGAAACATACATATTTAATAAATTAGTCATACAATTTTTCAAATGTAGAAAAAAAGAAATAGATTACAAGAGATTTTGTTTCTAGCTTGTGTTTATATCTTACACCCCCCCCCCCCCCTCAACAATACTGAAAGTGGATCTAATCGAATCGAATATCTTCATTCTTACATAGGCTATGGTAGTCTTTGGTCTAGTCACAAGTTGTTGTTTTTTATCTATCTTGATCTAGACTCTAATTTTAACTAGATCTAGATAATAATAATGGTTTCATCGTAGTTAAAAATCACTGTTGTGAATGTGAATCTGGTGGGAGTTTGTATCTAAATGTAATTTTGTCCTACAACAGGCTTGCTCAGGCCACCCATGTAAATAGACTCCCTTTGTTATCCTGTTTTTTTTTTATTATTAATGTTTCTTGTTTTTCTTTTGTTTTTACTTATTTATTCTTTAAATTTTATTTTTTGTTTGTTTTTTTTAGAACAGTTCAAGATAGCAAAATGGAGGCCTTTTTCAACCAAGATTTTTCAAATGAAAATAATTGTCGTGTGGCAATGAAAAATGCTTTTCATTTACTTTCTAAAGGGCAGTACCATCATGCCGCTGCACTGTTCTTTTTAGCAGGAAAAGTGGAGAATGCAGTGAATGTAATTTTTTTTTTCATTTTCTTGTTCTACAATTGACTTCTGTAAAAAAAAAAAAAAAAAAAAAAGAACTGTTAAATTCACATTCTCTTGATCATACTCTTTTTCTGAAAAAACTATAATATCACATTTTTTATTTCTGTAGGTGATCCTTGACAAGCTTGAAGACCTACAGTTGGCTATAGTGCTTTGTCGTCTGTATGATGACACTTTACTTGCGGACTCTGTCCGGCAACTATTTTATGAAAAGATTTTAGGACTGGACAAAGATGGTCGAAACTATCAATCTAAGCTAGCCAACCCTGATCCTTTCTTAAGGTCCATGGCTCTATGGCAGTTTAAAGATTATGAATCATCCCTGCAGACTCTTTTGGAAGTAAGAAATACTGCTGTTAATTATTTTACTGAATTGTAGTGAGCTAAATCTAGTCTTTTTCTGTATTCACTGACTCATCCCAGTTTACAGGAATTACAATTACGTTATTGTACACTTTTTTCTTAAATATCTAGACTGATCATAAAGATTATTTTTTTGTTAAGTGGATTCTGGATTTTTTTTCAATTGTGAAAAATGTTACACAATATTGCGTGAAGCACTCATTACCTTTACTAATATAGGTCTCATACTTTGTAAAGTTAGACAAGCTTTCTCTATAGCACCTAGCCAAACCAGTCTTGAGGAGGGTTGTGAGAACCATTGCTTGGTAGACATGAATATTTGTAGACAGACCTATCTTGTATGTGGGGTGAGCTTAAAAGAGGAAGGCATAATGTAAGTAGCCCCCCACCTCTCTTCACAAAGAAATACTTAAATGACTAGATCAGACACCATCTTGCCATAGCTGGCATAGAGGAGAACACCTGGCAGTGAAAGGCTTCTGATAGAACATCTGGGGTTCTCCTACAAAGATTGCAGGACATAAGGAAGGCAGGCACATTTGGCAGAAAAAAATAATTAAATAGAACCATGGCAATTTTTTTTTTCCGAGTTAGATGTTATAAAATATGTAGGTCATACCTGAGTCTGTTTAACCAAATGAATTATTAATCTTCAATCATTATAACATATGTACATTTTAACTAGGTTGTAAATTTACTGGGTACACTTGTATATATACACATATATATATAATGAAATGTCATCATTATATTTAACTATAAACATTTGAATATCTTACAGAAAAATATTGGAACATCTTATCCCCAACCTCATGGTGACATGGACAAGCTCTTGCAAATAACAAGAGTATTCAATTTTTATAATTACCTGAGGACTCATCCACTGATCACTCGTCTCAGGCTAGCCTCATCATCTCTCAAACAGCGCACAGAACTCATCACTGGTTTCACACATACAGACACTGTGGTTTCTGATGGCATTACAACTTTGGATCAGATTACACCCTCAGAGCGTCAGCTCTTCTTTGCCACTGCTCATGCCCACTTCCAAAATGGATGCCCCTTGGTGTCTATAGAGGTTATGAGGAAATTGCCCAAATGTCCACTTCTAGTGCAAGAAGACCTCCAAAAGATGGAGTATTTTGCCAACCGGAGGAGGATGTCTATGTGTGAAATCAATAGCACCACTGGGACATTAGAAGATTTGAACATTATGTCTCTAAATAAAACATCTCCTGGGGATTCAGCTACTAATAATAAAAGTACATCTTCCAACAATGCTGATTCTGTTGATTGGGGCCAACCCCTTTTGAATTCCACCAGTCAAACTGCTTCACCTTTTGACTGGGGCTTTTCCAACCATGTGCGTTTCAAGGATGACCTTGACCTTGAGTTAGATCTTGACCTTGGTGGAACCGAAGACGACGAAGAGAATGCTGATGAAGAAGAAGTAAATAAAAACACCTCAGTTGAAGTTGAAAGTAGCGATAAAAAACAGACTGGTACAGATGAAAAACAAGATGATGTTAATCAAATAGATATTATGGCACAACAGTACAAGTTTATCTCTTGCCTTAAGGTATAGTTGTAGCTTATTATGTGTCTTATGTTGTCTACATGAATGATTTTTATGGTAGCTATACTTGAAAAAAAAAACACACTTGACATTTAATTTACATGTCTAAATTAATATATATATATAAAAAAAGATAAATAATTCTATAAATTAAGTTAACTTACCAACAAGAAAGGAATGTATTTATTTATTAATATTTGCTGCCAGGTTCTGAGTGAAGAACTGGGCAATCTCGCTACAGGGTTTGAAGTAGATGGAGGGCAACTTAGGCACCAACTTTACATCTGGCTAGAGAAAGAAGTTGAAGTTCTCAGAGTGCTTTGTAACTATGGTAGTAGTTTGGACTCATCAACATACCCTGTACCACCTGAGAGTAGGTTCATACAATTTAGGTGCAATCAGATTAATTTGAAGATTTTTTCAACATTTTCATTAATATTTTTAAAATTTCATTTACGTTTGAAATGTCACAATGAATGTACAATTACTAGTTTTTTTTGTTTTTTTTTAAACTTTGTACATCACTTATGCCTCTTATAAGTTCTCCTGATCATCATCCTAAACCTTATTTATATTGACTGACTTTGGAGCTTTTGCTTATTTTTACGTGTGTAAGTGGACAGACTGTTATGTGTTATTTTCATCTTGTAATGCTGCTTTTATTCTGTCAAACCATTTTTGTCTGATTTCTTGTGCTTAGACATCTGAATACCTTGTGATGCTTGTATTCTTGTCTTATTAAATAATCTTTAATTTTTAGGCCCTAGTTATGTCTAAGCTGTGATAGTTCACAGTTTTCATATGTGATGATGATAAAGACTTGTCAGATCATTCAAATATTGAAATACTCCTTTTTAAATATATACTTTTTAAAAGATGTTAAAAAGAAATTATATAGGCAGCACTAAATCAAATCATATATAGTAAAAAGCATTTGATTTTAATTAGTGGAAATACTTTTTGGGGGGTTAAATGGAATGAATTGTTCTGCAGATGAAAGTATTCTTGATGACTCAGAAGAGACAAGTGATGCTTTCCAAAGGAATGCCCGCACAATGTCAATGAGGTCTGACACATCTTTAGGTAAAGCTTCTCTTTATGAAGTTATGAAAGCAGAAAAGCAAGACCTGCAAAGTAAAGTAGCTAGAATGATAAGAAGAAAGGCTTGGCTCCGTTCCAATCAACATCTTCTACGAACTCTGGCATCTTACTGTATTCTGCAAGGATCTGGAGGTGGAGGGTTAGCATCTGTAAGGATGGAAATTTTGTTGCTATTACAGGTATGCTTTGGTTCTGACTTTTACATCTTTGGCCAATGTATTTTTTTAAAAATTTTATCAGAAATTTTTTAGCAAAAAAAAACACTAAAATATGTGCACGATCTTACAGGAGCTGCAACAAGAGAAACCACAACAGCAATTGTTGTCTCCTTTACCATTCCCTACAACACTACCATTGCTGTCTGCCAGTATAACCAGCAATAGAAGTGTCATAGCTGACCCAATTCAGTATCTGCAGTGCAGTATACAGGTATTGTTCTTGTTTTTGTATTGCTTATCAAACGTATATTTTTATACATTAATTTTTTATATATTTACAAATATAATTGATGTGTAAAACTTTTTTAAAAATCAAGTTGTAATTATCTTAAAAGCATGGTATATATACATTCTAGAATGTTCAAACATTTATTGAATGAAGAATGTTCAGCTCAATGACCAAGTTGCCCACACTTTTTAGTTCTGGAGGCCATATGAATTTCAGACATGCAAGTGACAGGGTGCCTCCCCTTAAAAATTGTCATGTATATTGGAACTAAGCCTCATTATGAATTGTGGGCAGAAGTTTTGTTTTCTTACTTCTTTTGTAAAGCATAACTTTCATGATTATAGCATGCTCAGTGGGCTATGGTCCAATCTCTTTTTTTTTTGGATAAATAGAGGAAGGGGTATCTGGGAGAAGGTTTCTGTTCTCCCATTAGGCATTCAGCAAACACAACTCTGCTCGAGTCTGGATTCAAACTCAAGCCCCTTTGATAGCAGTTTTTGACACTCAGCCACACATCCCAGATAGCACCACATCACAGTTTGTAGGTTTGGCATCACTGAAGTTTATCTATAAAATGTATATAATCTGTTAACTTACATCGATTATTCCAAAGGATCTTTTGCTGGCTGTTGTTGAGATGCTTCTGCCACCGGGGACACAAACTGATATTGGATTTGTCAGCACAATTAGAGATTTGGCTGTGGCTCTTTCTTCATGTATATATCAAAGCTTATGTGATAGTGATTCCTTTAATGTGGATGCTGCTGAAGTAGGAATCGATGGATTTATCAAGTACATTTCTAGGGTTTTAAATTGAATTTTCCTTTCTCTAGAGTTAATTAAAAATAATTAGTTTAATTTAATAATAAGTTTTTGTAAGATTTTAAAAAAGAATTTGTTTGCTTTTTATATCAAATAACTTTTGCAAGACTATGTTTTTTTTTAAAAAGTTCATTTGCAAAATTTTTCAAACAATTTTTTAGCCCTGAATTTTCATATCCATCAAGTCATTTAATGGCTGGTGTTAAAAGATATCGTCAAAGAAGTTTGAGCAGCATAGAGGAAGTTGTTAATACATCAGCAGCTAAGTGGCCTGGTAATAAATATATTATGATTAACTTACTTTCTACAAATTTTTATTTTGTTTAGTTTAATAGTATCTCAGATTTACATGACTTGTGTAAGTTACAGATAATTTCATCTAGCTGATTGTGAGAACTGATAGAAATGGGAAATTGTTCAGCTTTATATGTTGCTTTTACTGTATAACTACACCTTTTTCTTAATGCTTCAAAAATAAGAAATAAAGAAATCTGTTGTAGTATTATCTTGGCAAACCTTGTGTGGTATGCTTATGCAAGATGTTTGACTCTGACCTATAAATGTGAGTAGCAGTAAATCATGTCTTCCTTCAGGTGTTCCCTCACTGCAAGTACTTCTAGCCAGAGAGAGAGATGAGGATGCCCCCAAGATTAACGTGATGCTGATTGAGTCCCTGATAGCTGTGTATATGAGCTTGTTGATCTCAGCACTTAGCATGTATGACCCACAGATCATCTACAGACTTGTGGCTAATAAACTTGATGGTAAAACATGGGCAGCCTTGTTTGGTGGCGGAAACAAGACACCAATTAAGACAGACAAAGTTATCCCAAGTAAGTTTTCACATAATATAATTTAAACTGTCTCCTAAAAATTTAGAAATTAATACAATTTTAATGACAAAGGTAAACAGAAGCTCATAGGCAACCTTTGTAAGTCAGTCTTAATCATTAAGTTAATTACAAATTCACACCAAAATTGCATCCACATTAATCAGTAAAAAAAAAACATCATTATCAATAAAGGAAAAAAAAACTTTATTGACTTCTTTTGCAGTTAGTTCCTAGATAATTTATAGGCCATACAGCTATTGAATAATACAATTTTACTTTCTTTTGTTAATGGTTTATCTGTATGTGCATACAATATGCTTATTAAATATTTATTTTTTTAAACATAACAGCTTTAGAAAGACCTTAACTAAATTAATATATTAAAAATAAAGACAAAAGTAAAAAGTTTACTGTCTATGTGAAACTTGGACATTTTTTCTTTAAATGTTGTTTTAAAAAATTGTTTTTATCCATAATAAGGCATGCTTTATTTAAAAAGTACATAGTAAAAATAGCCATTGTACCTATTTCATTTATAGAAACAGTACACAGTCTAAATTTATTATTATTTATTATTATTATTTTTTATCTCAAATTATTAAAAAACCAGCTAGACTTAACACATTAAATCTATATATAACAGACCTGTATTAATGGTAGATTATGAAATAATACCTGGACTATCTGACTTTAATTTTGTTAAAATATACAGCCAAATAAAAGCAGTAATAATATAAATCCCAAAAGAATAATCATACTCTGGAACAAATGCAACCTAACACAATTACATCAAGTTGCATCAGACTTTAAACAAAGATTCTTGTGGAATGGAAACAACTGGAGTGGTACCATTAAAAGGAGAAGATTACTTAACACATAATGAAAATGATAATGAAACTAAAGCTAACATCTTAAATAAATACTTTACATCAGCATTCTCAGCCCAAGGAGATAAAGACATATTACTGAATTTGAACCAAGTAGACAACATAGGAGATATAGAAGTACAAGAAAATGGATCCAAAAGCAATTATCGAATATAAAACCGAATAAAGCATCTGGACCTGATGGTATTCTGACTAGATTACACAAAGAAATAAGCAATGAGCTAGCACCAGTATTCAAAATACTTTTTCAGTTATCTCTTAACCAGGGCTGAGTACCTAAGGCTTTCAGTTTATGAGATCTAAATATTTTTTTTTTGTTGGAAAAATATTAAATCATTTTTTTATTTTATTATTTTTTATTTTTTATTTTTGTAAATATTTAATTTTATTTATATTTTAATTTTTATTTAATTACTGGTATTGGTATACTTGCAGGACCACAAGAAAAAGTCAGCAAACATATCATGATGTTGAATTTTAAAGTCATGGGGAATGCCAGTGTCTCTTCCAGCTCACCCAATGCCCTGCCTGAAACAAAAGTCTCATATAAAGAAAAGTTTATTGCACCTGAGCTCAGTATGGTCAACTATTTTATGACCAAAGTAAGCCTTCATATTTTTCTTCAATCTTCTCATTAAAATGTGATTTTGTTTGTTAACAGCCACTCCTACATTGAACTGCAATAATAATTTATTTGTTTTCAGCCATTTGTTGCCTCTGCTGATGCCATACTAGACTATGAATCTGATGATTCACTTGGATCTGAGGATGAAGTTTTATCTTCTGATGAAGATGAGGACCAAGATGATACAAGTTCCATTAAAAAAAAGAAGTCTTTGTAAGCATGCATTCCCTTCTCTTTGTTAGAAATCAGAAGAAGAGAAACAAAGGACAACAAAATAAAACATTTATTGAAATAAGATTCATTGGTGTTTTAATATTTTGCACTAACTATTGTATTTTTGTCTGTAGGCTTAAGAAAAAAGTAAATACAGAGCATAGTGACCCAAATTCCTACAGTTGGTGTCTCATACGGTACTCTGTGATCAAATCTGTCATCAATAACCTAGCTGTCTTTTTTCCACAAATTGGTACAGAGCTGTCAGGTAACTCTCAAATAGGTCAATTTTTTATTTTTTTTTTGGAAAATAAATATATTATAAATTAACTGCAAAATGTGGACCCTCATTACATTTACAGTTGCAGCTTTAAACAATTCTAGGAATACACATTATTAATCTAGTCATTTCTATTTAATAAAATATTTTAACTCTTTCTCTCCGTAATTATTTTCTTGTTTTGATAGTATTATTCATTTTGATCTTTTGTATTTCACCATCCTGTTATGATTATACTCAAATAACTTTTTTGTTTCTTATTAGAAAATGCTCTATTTGGTATTAAATTGTAGGAAAAATCATGCTCTTTTTACACAACACAAATTAAAGCCTAAAAACTCCTTTTAATTTAATGGGCGTTTAATCAATGTTGGCATCGTCAGTTAGGAGAAAAAGAGTTAAGTGGTTGACTCTTTAACTAATGCTGTAAAAAGTATACTGTCTAATATTTGCTCATTATCTGAAATTATGGTGGCTTATTGAAATTCCTTTAGATTGCATTAATCTATGAGGTTTTCAATATCAAGTTTTTTTAATTGGATGTAATTGGATCTTACTATACTAATCAGATAGTTGAACTATGAATCTTTACATCTATATAATGGATATCTGATTACATCATTAGCTCTTTTACCAACTTAAATCCTGTTTGTTGTTTCTAAAGAATGAGACAAATACATTTTAGGTGAACCTTGTTTTGTAAAACAGTCAGTTTTGTTTTGTTCTGTTTAATTTTTCTTTTTTGGAATTTTTTTAAAAAAATATTTTTTTGTGTTTTACAGAATTACCTAATGCATCCCCAAATCTTCATGCTGTGATGAAGGTCTTAGAACAATGGGAAGAAATCCTTCAGTCTCAGCTTGATGCATTTGGAGGTGCCCCTGAGAATTACATAGCAGGCTTATTTTCTGATCTGAATACAATTCAAGGCAGAAGTAAATATGAAGCATTATTACAGCCTGATAACACACCTTTTGAGTAAGTATTAGACAAAGTATCATTGAAAAAACTGCAGTATTTGTTATTTAATTCTGTTATGTAATTATTCTTTCTTCTTTCTCTAAAAGTTCCATCCGGGCCACTTTACCCATCAAAAGATTATGGTTTTACCTTCTTCAGCAAGATAAACTGAAAGACATTTTTATCAGATATGTTTACCGTAAACGAAAGGAACTTGAAGATAGTGAGGTGGGTCTGAATTAAACTATAAAATGTATATAATTGTAGTTATGTAGTTTTATATCCAGACATCTGTACTAGAACAGTGATCAACTTTTGACTTTTTAGTGGTTATTTAAGTATTTTAGTATATATCTATATCTGTCTATTTAAATTTTTATTTGTTTGTTTGGCTTTAACTTAATTTAACTCTTTCTGTTTCCTGATCTTTACTGTCGTCATTTTTAAAACAGTGTTTGGGGATATTGATGTTGCCTCCTTGATAGACAACATTATATATGTATAATTCTTGTATTTTATCATCGCTTTTTTATTAAGGGTTGATACTCTTGTCTAATTACTTTGATAACTCTTTTGTCCCACTGGCAAAATGTGGTCTTTTTTTAAGCCCCAGTTGATTAACTCAATTATCTATCAATTTATTTTCTAAGAAAATGTTTTCAAGACCTAGCATACTATTTTTCTTTAGATGGGATCAATGAGAACATCTAGCAGTGACTATGAACATCAAGTGAAAGAACCAATGAAAATTATCCACAAAGAGCAGGACATAATTACTTCTTTTGCTATCAACCAAGTGAGATTTCATATTTCCTTTAATTAGTTTTTGAAAAAAAAATTTAAGATGCTAGACAATATTTGTCACTAATGCCATGGAGTTCTTTGAATTTATAGACTCGTTATTATTTTTTAAAATGTAATCAGTTTTGATTTTTTAAATTAAGATAATTTTTTATTATCATAACGCTATGTTATGATAGAAGATAATATTGGTATTGCATCCTGCCTGTGGGTTCATGACTCCTCCCCCGAACTCCCAAAGGAACCATGCGAGTCAGTAATTTCTCTTTTTCTCTGAGAAATGAGAAGCATAAATTAAATAGAATCTGAACTGAGATTATATAGAGCCCAGTATCAAAACATCAGCCATCTAGGATCACATCTGGAAAATATGTCAGTCAAGTCAATGGCTACTACTTCCACTGTAAAAGAAAAAGCTTTGGAAAACTTTTTTTTTTATTTCAGTTGAGAATAAAGAACAATAGAAAAACCTGAATGATTTGTTTTTATGTATTAAATAATCTGAATTCAAAATGGTCTTTTTCTTAACAGGCTAATAATAAATTGATAACATTGTCAACTCAAAAAGAGATAGTAGAATTAGACATTGGCTATCTACTTCATCCCCCTGTTTGGTTAGAAGATGAAAATGAATATGATATAGAAATGTTGAGAAAGTAAGTTGAACATAGTGTTGCTACTTTAGATGTTTTTTTTGTGTGTCTTATCATTTTTAAACTTGTTTATTTCTTTATTTAATGAAAAGTTGGCCTTTAAATGTCCTATAAGTCTCACTGAACCCTCAAATTTTTAAATATTTTTTTTTAACTGGGTAGCCTTTCAGTGTTCACTATTCTTTAGAAGCATGCCATATGTAAAGTTTGACTGTTACGTGCTATTGGAGTAGTGTTATGGGTTATATTCTATTATTCAACCAACTATCAAAGTATTTTAAGATAGGGATAAAGCTAAAAAAAAAAATTTTAATTTGGCATTTAAGAATGACAAACTGTTACATCAAAAAATATTGCATGACTATTTTCATATCCTTAAGTTTGTAAGTGATTTTAATTAGTACAATAATAAACATATTTTTAGATTATTATTTATAAATATGGCTTTTTTCTGATGTTTATTATTATCATTATAAGTTTTCATTTAGTTAGAAAATGCAAAGAAAAAAAAAATATTTTAAAATTTGTCTATCCACATTCACACTGACACAAACCAGTCACTTGGTGAAAATGTAAATTTTGAGAAAAAAATAGAAGGAGATATTCATTATGAGCAATTTAGATCTATTAAATAGACATTATTTTTCCCAGTAAAAAAAACAAGATCTTGTTTAACAATTTGTACAAAGTAATAGCTTGGCAAAAGAGTCGAAAAAATGACTTTCAGACTAAATATTTTTTGGCTAAGTGACTAACTTTAACAGACACTGACACACATCTATGCTTGTAATATTAACTTTCACGAGTTCATTTATCTGTATTATTTACTTTGGCTTATCCATTTTGTTTCCCCAATGTCATTTGTTGGTGCCCATTAGAATATTGTAAGTAATTTTCTATCGTTTTCATTTTGATCTATCTCTTGGATATAGCTTATGCTCTTGTTTGTTAAATGTTAATACATTCTTAGTAGTTCTCACTCCTTTTAAATTAGATCAATTTTTTTTCCCTCAAATTTGTTTGTGATGATCATTTAGCATTATCATTATATTGAATGCTTATTTTGTACCATATAGTTCTTCTTGTTTTTGACACATATATATGGTTCTCTTTTAATTAACCAACTCAATAATGGCTAGGGAATCCACCTTTAACAATTTTGATCTTAAATTAAATATATTGTCTAAATCTTGCTATGACTTAAAGTCCTGTTTTTTTATATTTAGATTTCTATTTAACAATGTATTAGTAATTTTTTCATTATTGAAATCGTATATCCATTTTCTAATAAATTCTTTTTTTTCATCATTTAAATCTTTAATGTATGATCACCATTCTATTTTTTCATTATTCTGCATTATTCGAAATGTTATTTATTTTTCTGTTTAGCAATTATTTATTAGTTTATTCTTTTTGAATCAATCATGATCAAGTAAAAAATATTTTTAAAATACATAGAATACTTCTTAAAAACAAAAATTATATTGTGTGAAATTGCATCTATCATTTTGTGTGATTCGAAATACTTTTATTGTTTTAGTTTCGCACAACTCTCATGCTAATAGAATGATCAGTGATTGGGCCTATTGGTTGGGGAGGGGGATGGGGACATGCTGCTTTTTTCAAAAGCTATTTTTTAAAACGCTGCTTAAGTCTGAATTCAAACTTGGGCTCTCAAACCTTCATGATGGAATTACAGATACTTATAAAACGTTTTTAACATCCAAAAATAATCTATAGTTTAAAATTTTTAGCAAATGACCTAGTTGATGCTTATCTCTCCCTAGCTTAATACATTTCTATATAAAGCAAAAAGTAATTAATAACAACAAATTGATTTAGTTGGTCAATTATTTTATTGATTCATGTGTTGTTATCATCAATAAATAATTGTGCAAGGTTTCAACTTAATTCGAGAATTGGAATTTGGAGAAATAACATGTATAAGATTCCACCCAGACAGATAACAAATAAAAAATACTTTTTTTAAAACAAGCTTCTATTGGGTGAAGGAGAGCACCTTTCAGTCGCTGTCATATATCTCAATATGCAAGTTTTATCTCCACGTCTTCTTTATCAAACAAAATTAATTAATTATGACTAATTGATTAATTTTTTTATTGATTCATGTGTTGTCATTGACAACGAATTATTGTGCAAAGTTTCAACTTGATCTGAGAATAGGAAGTGGGAGAAAAAAATTGTAAAAGAATCTACTGAGACAGACAGACAGATGGAGCTATGTAAAAAATAAAGTCAAACTTTATTACATTTTCATCAGCATTAAACATTATTGAATGTTATTACATCTTACATTTTTCATCAAATCTATCTATCTGGTCCCAGCAGTTGAATAGTATTTTTTTTTCTTTTTTCATTTAGTTATAAGAATCTTATTTAGTTTAAATATTGGTAAAAGTTTATTTCTAAGGCTTATTCTAAAAAAAAAGTACATTTGTTCAAATTCAGGTGTTGAAACATTTAACCTAATAAAGATATATTTGGTGTGCTGTACACAACACACAACGACCTACTGCCTATACTTTCCTGCTGTTTAGTTGAGTTAAATTTTATGCACGATGGTTGAGATAAAGAATGGTTTTCTGTGCTACTGTTTTCCCTAAAATAAACATTACTTATAACTTTGATAGAAAACTACCTTCATTATTAATTTCACAATAATATTCCCTAGTTATATCAGTTAAAACATGAAGTTTTCTTTTTTTTTTTTTAAATATTAATTCATGCTAACAGGCAGTGGTAACATATCAGAGCCAAGGTAATTGTAATGCAATAAAATACTCACTGAGTTTCAGTTTTTTAAGAAGTGTCTTATAATGTAAAGATGCCTTATAGAGCAAGCTTTCCTTTTTGTTTTGAATATTGTTTTTGATTTAGTTAATATTTTATTTTAATTATTAAGACATTAATAGAATGAGGTTATTCTCCCATTGATTTACTTAATAGAAAAGCTGAAATATATTAAACATATTATGTATAAAGTCTGAGATAACAAGGTTTGACTATATCTTTTAATTTCATTTTATGCATTGCAGAGTTTGTTTGTTATTTAATAAAGTACCCTAATAATAATTTCCTTTTAATAAGAGAAAAAATCTCTATACATCTGTATATTGGGGATAAATTTAAATAACCATTAATTTTAATTTTTAAATGATTAAATAGTAATTATTCTCTCTATATATCCTAGCCCCAACCCTGGACCTGAGAATCCAGAGTTTCTGGTTGTTCAGACCCCAATGGACACCATACAACCATCAAGTGGTGGTCAGACACCTAGTACATCCTACATGCCTTCACCAAGTTCTAGTCAGTTCAATTTACAAACTGGAAGAGGCTCCACTGTGGTGAGTCTCCTAATGTTAGCTTTTATTTTTAAAAACTTTGTCATTACATTTTTTTTTTCCCCCCTTAACTCCTTTGAGTTCTACATAAGACATTGAAAGCTGCTGCAGAAATTGTCTGTTCATTTTTCTCTTAGAATTTTGCATATACAGCTAGAAGTTTCTGACCTCTTTCTGAGCCTTCTTTCAGTTATTTTAAAATGTCACTGATTAAATATATCTACTACAATGATTGGTTTTTGTATCCAAGGAACTTGGAGCTGTTTTTCTTTTCTAAAATGAGTATGTAACTTTTTATTCGTATTACATAGTTCAAACGACCTATACATATTTTTTTTTATTGATTTGACTAAAAAAAAAAATGCTTCCAGGTAAAAAAAAAAGTAATAATAATAACTGAAAATCTTAAAACAATAAAAATAAGGGAAATATATTTGTTGTTTAAAATGCTTTTTTTTTCCATCTGTTTGCTGCTCTTAAATAATCTCTTCTACTTTTTATTTTCTTTGAAACAAAAAGGGAATTAAGATAGTTAGGAATTATTTTTAGTACTAATCTTATCTCCCTTTTCAGCCTATATTTCAGGCTAGAACTCATTCAAAAACGGTGAGACAGTATAATGAATTACACAATTTTTTAAAATTAATCTTTTGTTTTTTTATGCAACATTTTTTACAATTTTGTATCTATCAATCCCTCTGCTTGATCCCCAACTTTTATTGGAACCCTAATTATAATTGAAAGGAAAAGGGGTTTAGGACTGACTTTAATTTCATAAAATAATTGGAAAATATAACTGTGGTTTGATAGGAACATATATTATGGTTAATAAACATGCATTCTATATTGCATCAGTACACATACTTTGCTTACTTTATTCCTATTATCTGTGCTTTTGTTTTATATAATATTGATTTATTTTATTTGTACATTTAAACAAATAATATTATGCATGACATGGCTTCATAAAGAATGTTTGGTACTATTTATTTGAAATAATAATGCAACATTACTTCCCTATTTCAAACCAAATTGTAGAGACAACTATGTCCAGCAATCCTTGACTTTGTTGTACTGTTGTTTGGTCATTCAAAAATTTGGTCATTATTGTTGTGCATTTTTCTTTCTCAACAATTATATTTTGAGTCACATTCTTTTTTTTTTCCCACTTAACTTAAAACAAAATAATCCTAAATGTGTTCTTCTACTTTTGAAACTCTTTTTCTTCAACTGCTATGCATTGGGTATCAGGTGAAAAGTTTCAGTAGTTTAGGTGTTAACAATCCTATGTACAATCACTGTATATTAGATCAGAGTAGACGATTGTTGAAACTGGTAAGTCTTAGGACTCTCTCAATGCTTGTTTACTCTCAGTATTTAAGCATTCCTATTATGTTCTCTGTAACACATTACAGTAGCCAGAGTTTATTTATCTAGTCTTTGGTTAACTAGTTTTTGTGTTTTTAGTTTTATATAACCAAGTCCATGCAAGCATTGCATTAATCAAGTTTTATATAGAATCTAGTACTAACATCTGATATTTGTGTTGATCATTCTGTGCACATTTATTTTGTGCACACTAGTTCATTTGAGTTTGAATATCAATGCAGTATAATGATAAAGGTAATCTAATTAATTAGTTAGACAAGCACAAAATGCGGTTACTGAGGTAGATTCAAACTGTGATACTAGCACTTCCAATTTTAACTAAAAATGTAAAAAATGATAAAATTTTAAAATATTACATTCCTTACTGAAGTTCTTGTTTATTTTGCGAATTGAATGATGGTGCTCACACCTAAATAATTTACAAAAAGGATCTGGAAGATGAAGCTCATATTTCAGACATCTAGCTATTGCATATCTTTAAAAAAAATGCAATCCTTTTTTTTAAATTGACCTAGTAATAACAAAACAGTGAGAAAAAATTTCCCAACAAATTTGTGAACTAAAGCTATACATTAGTCAGCTGTAGTATATTAATTTATTCATAGGAAAAAAATTCCGGTCATTATTATCCTTATGCTTTGTCACTGTGCAAAGAAGTTTGTTTTAAATGTGCATCACTAGTCATTTATTTCAGCACACTTTTGCAAACATTATTGTTCTAGTACTTTAGTCTAGAGCATCTGTGTCAATTTTATGTATTAAAAAGCTTCTACATCAGTTTTAATTGTGTGTAATTGGTTTGTTTATTAATGGTCATATTTCTCACATTTCAATCAACTGTCAAAAGTCTTTTCTTTGTAATGCAATTAAAGGTAATTAGTTGTGTTATGTGTCGGGGAGTAGTGCAAGCTAAATGTTCTCTTTTGTTTGTTTGTTTTTATTTCTCTTTTATTCTAGAAGTTATAAGCCTGTGTCTTTTGTTGTTGTTTTTTTAAGCATAAAGGACTTACATTTTTTTTATAGAGAAATCCAAATGTCATTTGATGATAATTTTGTTAAATGTTTCCTTGCAATTGTCAAGCTGTACTATCTTTATGCATTAAACATTAAAAAAAACATGTCAAAAGTTAAATGATGATAGTTTATATGAATTTTAATTAGCAATGTACCACTAAAAATATACTTTATACATGCGTATCTATAGTGTTGGTTTTTGTGTGTGTGTTAATCTTCTAATCTGTTATGATATTAGTGTATAAGTTGAAGTCATTATTTTCTAAACTATTCTTATTATTCAGATGTACCGGTTTTCAGGGTTTACATTGAAATATTTTGGCTATAATGTGTAACTCATTTAGAAAATATTACCAATGTATCCAACATTTAACTTAAGTTTAATAAATTGTTATGGAAGCATGATCATAACATTTTCCCCTCCCCAACCTAGGCTGCCTTCATGCATATCCAGATATTCATTAGATGGGATCATGTCTTTAAGAAACTAGATTTTGAATTTCAATAGACTCAGGTTTATTACTTTTTAATATTTTTTTTTATGGTTGTAATTACAGTATTTATCAGTATGCATTAGTTTTGGTGGGCAATATTTTCCAAATAGATTATATTAATTTTGGTATGAACTATTCATCAAATTAACTACATTAATTAGGGGAAAGAGAAATGTAATTTTTATTATACTAGAAACAAAACTTTAATAAAGATGCAATCTTTCTGTACTGCAGATAACAAGAAGACCTGTGATGGGTGTCAGACGTATTGGATCACACCCAACATTGCCTCATTGTGAGTTACAAACTGTTTCTCTATCTAAACTAATCAGTTTTATCTGCTACTATTCACAAGCCTACTTATTATGATGTTCATTGCTTTTGAAAACTTTTGTTCCTATGTCATCTCTATTCTTTTTTATTCTGAACTTTTTGTGACTAATGTACTCTTTTTTTTTTACTTAGATCTTACTGGTGGTGCTGATGGTGCTGTAAAGTTATGGGAGTGGGGACATAACCAGCCCCTAGCAACTTTAAGACAATCTGGATCTTTCCCTAAAGTGACTAAAGTTCTTTTTAATGCACAGGGTAATAAGGTGAGATAGTTTTTAAATTACCTTTTTTATTAAAATACCATTCCACAGTCACTAGTGTGCTATTGTTTAGTGGATTTTTTTTTTTTTTACGAAGGCTATATCAACTCACTCACTGGTAAAAAGTTTGTACACATATCTCCCACACCCAATCTCAGATCAAGCTGAAATTTTGCACAATTATTTCTTTTACCTGACAACAGAAGAATTATTTTAAAAAATTAACCAATTAGATAATTACCTATTGGTAATCAATTATTTTGTTTGGTATTTGTAAACAAGGGAAAGAAATTGTATGTGACTGTGGTGGTGGTATAAGCTGAACTAGTCCTCTTAATAGGTCGCCACTGTAAAGTAAGTTTGAATCAAACGATAGATAACCATACAATCTTCTATTTTCATTCGCACCTCACTAGCAGAGTGGTTAGAATGTCAGCTTGAGTTACGAGTTTGAATTCAGGTTGTTCCCCCCCTTTTTTTTTTTTTTTTTTTTTAATGCGTTTAAAAAAACAATTACGGTAAAATTCACCCCTTTTCTTCGCCCCCCTCCCTTTTCCCAACTGGTCTAGATAAGTGATTGGATCATAGCATATTGAGAAAGCTAAAAGCATGAAACAAAAACAATGGTAAAAATATTTCTAATCATACAGACATTACAACTATAAGCTTTGTTGTTGTTTTTTTTTAAAGTATTTTTTACATTTTTCTTTTTTTTTTATCATTTTACTGTCACTAGTTTGCTGTTGCTTAGTGAACAACACAGTCATTAGTTTGCTATTGTTTAATGTTTTTTTATCTGTTCCTTTTATATTTTTCTTAGTGCTGTGTAAGTGATGTTGAGGGAAGCATAGCTCTGTGGCAAGTTGGACTAGGCAGTAACCATAGTAAGCCAATTATGGTGAGTTTTAGGATGATATTCATGACAGTTTTATTGAAATAAAGTCAATTTGGAGTATTATCTCCAGATTTACTATATTTAATTTAATAGCTGTATCTAGTTTTTTTTTTACTTTCCTTCCTACTTTGAATATCTTGAGATCTAAATGACATGCATAATGAAACGTCAGTAGTACTTTTTATCTATATAAATATTGACAAACACATACATCATAGGTACATATATTCAAGTAGTTTGGATTTGAATAGTGAAAAGCTTTAATTTTTCTCATTTTTGAGCACCTGTTACCTTATATTTAATTTTTTTTATTTCCACTTGTTTCTGGCTTTCAGGGACTGCAGTGTCACAACAAAACTACAAGTGACTTCCAGTTTGTTGGCTCATCAAGTTTGATAGCAACTGCAGGCCAGTCATCAGAACATAAAAATGTGTGTATATGGGACACATTGCTACCTCAGAGGAGTTCTTTAGTGCATGGTGAGTACTTGGTACTTTCTATTTTTTAAATTTGGTTTACACTCACAGTTAGCTGATCTAGTATTTCAACTTTGCTTCTTTGGTTATTGACAGCATTTCAGTGTCATGAACAAGGAAGTCCTGCTGTTGTCTATGCTTCACGTCAACACTTGCTCATTAGTGGAGGAAGAAAGGGAGAAATCTGTATCCTTTAAACTATTGAAAGATGTGGGGTCTTTTGAATTAACTTAAAGTGTTGTTTTGTTGTTTTTTTTTAACAATACTGCATTTTGTTTTTTGTATTTATTTATTTTTTTTTTGTTGGTTCTGTTCTTCCTTAACTCTTAAATCAGGTATATTTGATTTACGTCAGCGTGTACTTAAGCATACATTCCAAGCTCATGAAGCTCCAATCAAGTGTCTAGCTATTGACCCTGATGAAGATTATTTTATAACTGGTTCAGCAGATGGAGACATTAAGGTATATGTTTCTTTTTTTAATGTAAATAAGTTGTTGGAACAATTAAAAACTCAGCATAGTGCTTATAAGCTAATGGCAAATCCAGTATTTTCCAATGTCAGTTGTTTAGTCAGTTCTCTATCATCTTATGAAATTGGGAAAAGGGAGGGGGGGGGGGGGCTATTGTCTGATCCTTGAGACAAATAGAGGCCACAAACTTTTTTTTTCATGTTGCTAAAATCATTTAACTTTACTATCACAAATAGGTTTGGGGTCTAAAGATTCATCAGCTGATCTTCTCATTTCCCATGGAACACAGCAAGAACACATTTTTCAAGAATGTCGGCTCAACCTCAGGTGTAGCCCAGGTTCATGTGGGCCCACTGAATCATCTGTTCTCGTGTGGTGTTGATGGGTCCATGAAGTTCAGACAGTTACCTGAACGTGAACTAGTAGTGCATCACTGGGCCTAAGTGAAAAAACAAATTATGTGTAAAATACAATTTTTAAAAATAAATCAATGTAAGCAGTGTTGAGCACTTAATTAGCATTGTGCCTACAATCATACTTTTAGAGCTAATGATATCACCTATGCAATCATTTTGGCTTAAAGTTTATAAAAAAAAAAAAGACTATGGTAGATTAAATAAATATGATTATATGAAAGCATAAAGATTTTCAGACCAAATAAAAATTTATAACATAGTTTCTTTCCAAAATTAAAATGAAATTTCTTATTTTTAAATCTAAATTGTAGTTGATTTTTATTATTTGTGTTCTAAACCTGTGCAATATTTCATTGTCAATATGTTCATAGACATATGTGTGTTAATTGAAGTTAACTGGATGTTGAGTTCATTTTAACATTTGTTATAATGATTTTCAACATTTTTGTTTTGGAACTTTCCTCTTCATACTAATCTATTCAGCATTGAAATCTGCTTCTCTTTTAAACAAAAATAGTTCTTTTAATTATCTGGATTATATTAATTGGAGCTTATTCTTTAGTCATGTAAATTAACTTGGATTTGTGACATTGTCTGATTAGACATGGATTTTGTAGAATGTTACCATGTACGTAAGTATTATGAAAAATGATTTTAAAAAACTTGTGAGGCAATAAAGAGTGTGCTGCTTGGCATAATTAGAGTTTCTAGCACTATGTCTAGAATGTCTAATCATAATTGTAATATATTTAGGTCAGTGCTACAGCTTAATACAAATTAACCAGTAGACCTGCTTTCTACGTATTGTGCTATTGATTTTTTTAAAATGTTTCCTAACACATAATGTTAATGTATAATTTTTTCTCACCTTTCTTCCTTTTATTTATCTTTTTTTTTTTGTTATTTATTTATCTTTTCTGGTGTATGGTAAGTATGTTATGCCTATAAGAAAAATCTTTAACTTTCATAACTTAGGCCTATTGTAACTTATTGGTTGTGAGTCCAGTCATTGAAATGTTTTGTGTGAAAAGATTTTAAATAAATATTTTTAAACTTTGAACTATTAAAAGAAGCACTCTTACTCATCAATAGATTGCAGAAAATGAAATAATGTGTGTTGTAAGAAAAACATTTTAATGACAAAATGAAACCACTTAGCGTAAATTAAAAAATTATGTGGAGCATTTAATAAAATATATATTTTAAGTAAGTGTTCAATTGCATGTTTTTGAATGTCTGACAAGAAATAAAATATATAAAAGTATTTTTTTTGAACTGCTAACATTTTTGTCTTTGTTTGTTATTGTTTTGCATGTCAAATGTCAAATTAAATAGAGAATACAATTAAAAAAAGAGAAACATATTTAACAGACATAAAAATTAAATGTGATAGTTGCACTAATGTGATAAGAATGAAGTTGGCTAAAGCTAATTTAACTGTCTGTAGTTCATCCAACTGTAACTTTAAAAGTAATATGTCCCTTGTCATATCATGTTCTTCTAATCTACTGCTTGTTTCATGCTTATTAAAATACAGTTAGGCGACCTTAGCTTAAAAATAGTTTTATCCCAATGCTTGTTAAGTCAAATCACTCAGAAATGTTGGCTGTACTGAAGAAATTCATTGAACATGTAGCCTACATTCTGGATTTAATGAGGCCATCTCCAGTCATTTCATTTGAGAAGGTTTGACTGTAAAAATGGATTTTTTTTCTCCATCTTCATATTTGATACTAAATATATACAAATATGTAATTGGACTTATTTATTTGTAAATCACTGATTTTGTACAAAAACAAAATTATAGTTTATTTTTAATGTACATATAATTATTTCAAATTTTGTTCATGTCATTATAATTTTTGTTTACTTGCTATTTTAATTTAATTTCTTCTTCAAAGTCAGTTCATAGTCAAATAAAATTCAAACAAGTTTGTATGATTTACGTTTTGACCCTCATAATATTTGTATTCATTATTTTTTTTGGAGGGGAAGGGGGGGGGGGGGCTCATCTTAAAAATCTAGTTTTAATTCTTAAAAATAGATACTCTAAACAAATTTGTGCTGGAAATTGAGTCAAGCATTGAATTACATTAACCATCAAGAGATAAAGAGCATTTTTACTGGAAATACAAAGTTTTTCATTCTATGACCATAATTGATGATTTTGAGCTAACACTTTGACTTGAATATATTTAAGAAAAAAAAATAACCTTCATATCTCCATTGAACACTTTCTGTTTGGCTTGATTTGATTTGCCATCCACTAACAACAATCTAACAAGATGACATATTGGTAGATCAGTTGATGAAGGTGCATAGTCTGAAATGTTATCTAAGCTTTTTTGTAAAACTGTTTCCAAAATGAGAAAACTTAAATACTCCCCTATCTGTGATTATTCCTGTTTCACTTGTTCTAATAATAAATCATATCCTTTTTTTTTTTAACATAAGAAAACAATTTTAAACCAGGTTGCAGATCCAATTTTGTTAGGAAGCAAAGTGTCATAAAATATACAACTGACACAATTAAATTACATAGTTCATTCTAAACTAAGATTTGGTGTATTTTTTTTTCCTGTATTGAACTACATGTTAAAGGACTTTTAAAAATGCAGTTTAAAAAAAACAAAGTAAAGTTTGAAAGGCTTATGCATTGTTTAATTTGTTGCAATTTAGTTGCAACAATGCACTGATTGTGCATATGGAAAGGAAAATAATTGATTAAATACACTACTGTAGCTGACATTGAACATTTAAAACATTATTTAACCATGATATTATTAACATAAATGTATCATTTTGTCGAAGTTAATTGTTATTTTCCAATATATTCTAATTGTTAACTGGGTAGTAGTCATTTCTATTATTATATACTATAGACTTAACTGTTTAGTCCATGATGTTTAGGATGTTACTGTTAACACAATTGACTGTGTAGTGATATCTACTCTAGGTCCATTCACATTTGGCTGTGTATTAGAAGATTAGATTTTTTTAATTACATTTTTTTTTTGTATTTACTGTTTATATCCTTTTCATATGTGTCTTTCATAATTTGTAAACTAATATCAAGATATTTTAGAATGTGAACAAAATTGCGTTGGGGATTAAGGATGAAGAGCTATTCTCTATAGTGGAGATAATTATGATGGTTGATTGAGAGATGAGTAACCTTCATTTGAATCCTTAAATAAATCAGTGATATTTCAATATTTTGTCATGAAGTATTTCTATTTATTTTGTTGTATTACTTGAATAAACAAAGACATAATTATTGTTGACTAGTTTTATTTGCTCAACAAAACATTTATTTCCCCTTAATAAAAACTTAAGCCTACATAGATGAGCATTTTTGTGTCTGCACTTTAATGTGTAGTCTACAATAAAGTCAACGAAGTCGATTGTTATGTTATAGGTTTTTTGGTGTTTTTTATTTTTCAGTAAATATTTTACCTGAAAATTAGTGGTAACTGTTAAAGGCTTAATAATTTAACATTATTTTGCTAATTCTTGAGTGGCCAATGCGGCCAGCAACACAGTGTTTGACATGCCTGACATATGATGTCAAATTTAAAACGGCTTACTTAGACAAAAAAAAAAGTCTTTTTCAACACAGGAGAGTTGTCGAGGGTTTATAGATATTGGTGTACGAGCTCTTGCAGCATTTTATTTAATAGAATCATTCCAAATGACGTCAAAAGACAAAAATCTTTCCACTACATAGCTCTGCTACGAAAGTCTTTTTTCAACACGGGAGAATCTACGAGGGTTATGTACCATTGCGCACGAGGTCTTTATCTATATAATACAATATATATAAATATATACTTACAAACCTGGAATAATCTAATGTAATAAATAAATTTTTGGGATGGTCTAGCATGAAAATTCGATAGATCATAACTTAGTGTGGAGATTTTAAGACAATCCTATGGTGTTTAGAAGTTGTTTTCCTAAATAATTTTAAGATAATATTAACGATAATGAGACTTTTGTGACATTTTACCAAAACAATTAAATGTATAAGCTAGAAGTGCGATTTTAAACAATTCAGGGTTAGTAGCACTTTTCCATGACAAAATTTTCGGAGGTTTTTTTAAGGATGAAATGTGTGATGTGTTTCCTATCCGTTTGTGTGATACATAGTAAAACATACACAAATCTAAGCATTTATCAAATCAATTATTGTTATTTGATTTTTAAAATAATAAATATCTTGCCAATATGCCACAGAAACAATGTTATCAGCTGTTGTATGTCCACAGAAAATGTAATGAAAGTTATCTTTTAATCTAGTAACAACTTGACTGTCATCCCAAAACCTCAAACAACCATTTTTGTTTTCCAAAGATTTATTTAAAAACATTACAAATGCTTACTTTTCCATTTTATTTTAAATAAGAAGCATTCTTAGAGATGCCTTATTCATGATGTATGTTCTCTGTGATGGAAATGTACATTTTTAGTTCCTATGTGTATCTTATAGATACTAGAGTCATGGTGTGCATTTGAGGTAATGTTTTATTCTTCTATTAGTTAACTTAAATCCTTTTCATAAACAGAGCCAGTAATATATAGGGCAATATTGGCCTACTTGAATGTTTAGTTGACATTTGCTTACAAAAAAAAAAGGCTTTTGGATGGGGGGGGGGGGGGGGGGGGGGGGTTTTAGACCTATTCGCGTTTTTTTTTCCTAGCAGAATCATTTTCAACCATATAGTTTCCCTGGCTTTTACGAGTGAAATAATTTTTACGGACTTTTCACAGCTGTATGTGAAATATTTTCGTTAAATCTACAGTAGATCTAGACTCTTGATCTAAGTCACTAAAATTCGCGGACTTTTCAGGGCTGTGAGAGAAATATCATCACTATATATATTCTAGTGATTTAGTGTAAATCTAGTCTACATCAAAGTCACGAAAATTCGAGGACTTTTCACTGCTGTGTGAATATTATCTTCACTAAATTTACAGAAGATCTAGACTCTAAATCTAATTCGGTAAAATTCGCGGACTTTAACTCTAAGTGACTAAATTTTGCGGACTTTTCACGGCTGTGTGAGAATTATCTTCACTAGATTCTAGTGATTTAGAGTAAATCTAGAGTCTAGATGGTAAGTCACAAAATTCGCGGCTGTGTGCGAATTATCTTCACTGAATATACCGTAGATCTAAGTCACTAAAATTTGCGGACTTTTCGCAGCAGTATGCGAATTATCTTCACTGAATATACCGTAGATCTATTATAGAGTCTAGATCTAAGTCACTAAATTTGCGTGCTTTTCACTTCTTTGTGCTGATTATCTTCACTAGATTAAGCGTAAATCTAGAATCTAGCGTATTTCTAGAGTAATCTAGACATTAGACATCATTAAATTGACTAAAATTCACTGAGTTTTCAGGTTAGGTGCGAATTATCTTCACTAGATCTAATTTAGATCTAAATCTAGATACTATTACAGTTACTAGATACTAGCTAGATCTAGAAGATTTACCGAGTTTCCACGCGATGTCACTCTTACACTTACAACAAGTTGAAGCTAGGTGCTGAAACAAATGATACATACATAAATAACAGCACCAGGGACTAAGTTTTAAAGAGAGAAAGTAGTGAATTAAAATGCAACAAAAATAAGGGCATGCGTCGACCGAGGCTCGAACCTGTGACTCTGGATTCGACACCACCGTAGCTGCGAGGGTGGGGGAGGGGTTAGCTGGGGCTTGTGACCTTTGACCACTGGGGTGGTAATTTGCATACGGGCGAAATGACTCTGGATCAGGAGAATGTTTATTGGACATTCCGATGGTCTAGAGGCTAGTTTCGATTGGTGCGTTATCGCTAGGCGGTGGTGTCGAATCCAGAGTCACATATGTGTGTTACACTTACAACAAGAAGATTTTAGGTGAGGGAGGGCCCGGAGGGGTGTAGCCTACAAATTAGTCTGGTAATTGCTTTAATTATAGACAATAGTCACTACAGACTAGATCTAGCGCGTCTTTAGGAAACAAACATTTCTTCGCTGACTTCAGAAAAATACTGCTGGTGAAATGCTTGCTTGAGCCAAGGCCATCTTCAATCACGAGGTCGCGTTTCACAAGTGGGTGAAAGCGGCGCCTTCGACATAGACGGTGAAATCGTGTCACTGGTCAGCTCATTAACACAGCGTAAGGTCATGCGATCAGAATGCCTAGTTTTTCCCCTCACATTTTTAGCAAGAAATAAGCAAAATTCTATTTAAAAAAAATATTGGGTACAAATTTTAGGAGAGTGGACAAAATTTAGGAGACTTTCGGTAATTTTTAGGAGAATTTTAGGAGACTTTTCATTTTTTAGGAGCTCTACGAACCCTGACAATTATATAGAGTTAAAAAAATGTTTTTCATAAAATATCAGGAACAATCGATTTTCGATAATGAGTTTTTGCGACGTTTTAGTTAGAAAAATTAATTGTTATGTAAGTCTACATTAGAAAAGCGATTTCAAACATTCGGCGTAATAAGAATTTTCAAAATTCGGAACAGTATTACTTTGTTAATTAAATTTTAACGACGTTAGTCGAGACAAAGTAATAGGCCTATAGGTCAATTTCTTTTCAAAACAAAATCCGGGAAAAGTCTTTTGTGGTGTTTCAGCAAGAAAATTGATTGTAAAACATGTCATACGAGTGATTTTCAACAATCGTTTGTAGTAAATTACTATCTTCTTTTTTAAATCCTGAACAACATATTGTCGAAATTTTTTGTAAAATAAGTCATTTGACATAAATTTATTTTAAATTGAAAATCCGGAACAATTTAATATCGATAATTAAGCGATATTGAGTTATTGTCCAAGAATATTAAGTGTAGCCTAAAAATCTGGAACAACTTATTTTTTATCATGAGTTTTTGCGACGTTAAAGCAAGAAAATGAAATTTAATGTTAGAATAGCAATACCAAACATTCTTTTGCATTAATTTGTTTTTTTACAAAAACATCCTGAACAACCTATTATAGGTACTAAACTATAAACTATTGCGATGTTTTGGAAGGAAAATTAAAGGTGTAATAAGAATTTTAATAGCTTTTTATTCCTTTTTTTTTTATAGGGATCTTAACGTGACGGACAAACAGATAGACAGACAAAACGCACAAAAGTAAGCGGCCCCAACCTTTAGGGGGACCTAAATAAAATCTATTTAAAACTTTTAAAGGGTACTAGCTTTGTATAATGTGGTCGCGGCGCCATGCTTATACTGTACGAAAGTTGCAGCAAAAGAAGTCGATTAAAAAAATTGCGTAACAAACATAATAAACATAAATGTGTTCTATTAATTTTAGCAGCTAGTGCATTAGTAAAAAAAATTAATACTAATATTCATTGTGAACATTTTTTTTAGCCTAAGAGATACAGAAGTTAGACAAAAATTATTTTTCTTTGTTCCTGTGGCATTTTACGTCTCGAGAGACAATCTTTTCCCTTTGCAACTTCTTGTGTGACTAAAGAGGCCAATCCTTGATACACAGCTGCGATCGCAGGTTGGGCATATATAATTACCAGGAGCCGTTGCATTTTCACCCTTCTTTCTGCTTCTGTTGTGTATGACATCTGCAATCTTTGACCCTTCCTTTATGCTTTCTCTCCATGAGGATCTGTCCAGTGCCACCTCTTCCAAGTTGCCAGTGTCGATTTTGAAGAGCTTCATGTCGCGTTTGCATACATCCGTATAACGTAAAAGTGGGCGATCAGCGGCTCTCCTGCCTTCTATTAGATCGCCATGCAGGATGTCCTGTGGAAGTCGACCTACTGGCATTCTACGAACGTGGCCAAGCCAGTCAAGGCGTCTGCTGCTGATAACAGAGCGGATGTCCTGGCACCCTGCTCTTTGTAGCACTTCCTCATTGGTTATCTTATCTTGCCACCTTATTTTAAAGATCCGCCTTAGGCATCGAAGGTGGAAAACATTCAGCTTTTTTTCCTGCCATGAGTAGGTTGACCATGTTTCACTTCCGTACAGCAAGTTGCTTAACACACAGGTCCGGTAGACTAGGGCTTTAGTACTGCTAGTCAGCAATATGTTGTCCCAGACTCTTTTCTGCAGCCGTGACATGGTGGCCATTGCCTTGGCTATCCTGTTGTTTATGTCTTTATCCAGTAGAGTGTTGTTGGATATGATGGAGCCAAGGTAACAAAAGTGATCAACAATTTCAAGTGGTTGGCCATTAATGCTTACTTGAGGTGCAGTGTTTGTGTTTTGGACAAGTATCTTAGTCTTGCTTTGACTGATGTTTAAGCCGAACTTCTGGCAAGCAGCAGATAGTTTGTCAACCAGGGACTGTAGCTGAGTTTTTTTCTTTGTTAATAAATTGTTATCATAATCTCCTATACACTTATGTACACTTATGTATTGTTTTAGAAGTAATTTTTATGAAAAATCGGTTGCAACGACCTTACATGTTAACAAGTAAGACTGGTAGATATATATTAACGCTGGGGAAAGCATCATAGTTTGCTTTTCAGCGACAAAAAGGTTATCTCTCGGCAGAAACAGTTATCGGGGAGCTTGACGACTTCCCAATACTTGATGAAGTTGAGACGACAATAGGAGATCCAAAAGATAAACATCCTGGTTTATATAATCATGGAAAATGGGCGGTGCTGCTCTTACGAAAATGTTAACAGACCTCTTTATGCTGGGACAAATATACTATACATATCCCACTTGTAGCATGTGGGATGGACAAATATACTCGATTGTATCATGTGGGGTACCGTGGAGCTTAAATTGGGTGTAGGAGTGGGCATATATATATTTAGTGAGTTGACATTTCGGAGGAAAACCGGGCATTAATTATTAACAGACATTATAATTTTAAAATTTACAATTATTTGATATCGAATCTGACTTAGTGGTAGTCTCTCTAATGAGTTTTTTTTCCCTAGTGTTGCTGCGTTGTTTGGGGGCCTGCAGGTAAATCAACAAGCTCTCCCCACACCACGTTAGTGTGGCTTTTGTCCTTACGTTTATAGAGTTAATGATACGGCCCGTCCTCTTTCTTTCTTTTTCTCTCTCTCTCTCTCTGGAACCCCCATTTTTTATTTAAAAAAAAAACCTGCACATCGTAATGTTCTCTAACTTTTGACTTGAATTGTAACTCTTCGCTTTTATAATGCCCTCTCTCTTGACAAACACACGCACACTTGCTTTTGGCCCGTAAAGTCTTGTACCGGGCACCACTTTTACTTATCCGCCCCCCCCCCCCACTTGACGCCCAAAACTTAGCCTTATAATATGTACAATCTCTAGCTTTTCAATTTAATATCGAAATACTTAATTTGGTGCTCTATGTTGCTTTGCAACCAGAACTCCCCCCCCCCCTCCACCACCACCACACAAACACGCACGTTCATACTTTTTAACCCTGCCATGAGTAGGTTGACCATGTTTCACTTCCGTACAGTAATTGTATTGTAATGTCAACCCTTAGTTTTTCATACATTTTCAGCTTTTGAGTTCTAGATAGACCTATAGCACCTTTGGTTAGTTTTCCTTTTTCCCCCCTTTCATTTAATCATAAGGCAAGCAATGTAGGGCCTACGGTATTATAGAAATCGCAAATATTTCTTTAGACTTTCAGTTTCAGGCTTAGAGGGTTTTAAAAGCCCTATTGAATGCCACCTTCCAGTTCCCCACACTACAATTGATTTCTTTGGCATTGTGTGCTCTAAAAAAAAAGGCAAACATAAATTGGTTTTATTAATTGTAATAATTTATTTGAGTCCTTTTCAATGTACAGAAAAAGAAAGAAAACATGCTTTAAAAATACAGAGGGCTCTGGCCTACTTTAACACATCCTTCCATTCAAATCTCTCCTGGGCCTTTCGTCTTCACGCCCTAACCCCAAGCTGTTGCAGATCTGCTTCCACATCATCAATCCATCACATTCGGGGTCTGCCTTTAATTTGGGTCGCCTGCCTTTTGGTTTTTGCCTGTATACAATTTTCGCTCTTCTGTTATCTGACATTCTTTCAAGGTGACATGCCTAACGCAGTCTGTTCTTTTTTATTTCGGTCACTATTGGTGGGTCTTCATAGGCTATAACAATTGATATATCTCATGGTTAGTGCGTGTCCTCCACCCTGTTTCATCCTGTATAGCACCATATAAAGATTTTCCTAAGAATTTTTCGTTCCCAGATGTTTGTATATATGGTTTGTATATAAAATGCGGTCTTTTGGGGGAAATACCGAAAAGAAAATACAAGGATTTATTAGAGTGCTTGCGGTTTTCGCGTTCAGGCTGCAAATCTGTCAAAACCGTTAATTTTTCTTAGCCAGCACCTTTTCCTATCTTATAAAATACGGACGCTACTTCAAAAAAGATGATTATGCCCTACACAATTTGACTTAAATTCTGCCAAGTCATTGGTTTTCATGGCTGACTCAGGCAACCCATTCCATGCTCTAATAGCACTAGGGAAGAAGGAATTTAACATTTGTGTAAATTTGTCCTAAATATGTTAGTTATGTTTTTTTTTAATTTTTAAAAAATTAAAATGTCACACACAAAATTTTTTTTTTTTTTTATAGAGATCGAGTTTTTCTGGGTATTTTGTGAGTAGATCTAAGCCTATATTTCTAGATAGAGTCACTATTGCGGAACAGTTTGCAGCTACTTTTAGTTTTAAATTTTTTGCTCCGTAATGGTTAGACCTATGGAAAAACTAAAAGTATCTAGGCATTGCCCATCCATTTTCCGATAAACATAGACGCATTGTTTAGTTTTTCAACTGATATTTAAATTTTACATTCAAATTGACTGAGATATGGTCAGTCACAATTACGGAACAGGATTTTTTAAGAAGTCACAATTGCGGAACACGGTAAAAATGTCGGAACAAAACCTATATAAAGCATATATTTATTAGTCTTATATAATACTTCAACTCCTTATCCTTTACATTAATTTTATTTTAATAAATCTTAAGACAACACATTGTCACTTTTTGATTATTTACCGCTTTAATTCAATTGACGTCACACTACCTTGATTTTCCTTACAAGGTTTTATTTTCCACTGTTTTTTAATTCTTTATTGTTATATTAATATTATATAGGCCTATATGATATTTGATATTATGATTTGTCCTCTTTTTGCTGGACGTCTGGTAATCATAAATTATATATTATATGTAATATTATTCTCTAAATGTTTTTAAATTTATGTTTACTAATACAAACTCCTATTTAAATTCCGATAATCTAAATCACTATGTAAATATTAAGCTAAATGCGCAGGTCAAATAAATAACATCTATAGTGTTCCACAATTGTGACTATCTTTAAAAAGGTAAAAACTTGGTAAACACCTCCCGATATTTTAAAAATTAAATTCCTGGTAGATGGCTACGAAATGAAGTTTTTTCACATTCATTTAAAAACTGAAAAATAGGTGTATCATGCAGATGATATGTCATTATCATTTTTAAAATGCCTTAAGCCCTGACCCTTGCAGTTCTCCTGGTACGTGAAAAAAAATGGACGATTCCACACCTGTCAACTTTAACCTGGAGTCAAAATTAATTTTCGTCTGTAAAAGGAAAACCCTTATATTGGAAATGTAGAGAAATGGACCATGTGCAGTACTGTTACAGTAGTCTAGCAGAAAATTTCAAAATAAAGTAGATTTTAACTAATTTTGACGAGCTGTTCCGCAAACATGCCTACTCCTATATAGTGACTACTATATAGGTCAAAGTACTGGATATTTTCTAAAATCTCGATTGGATTATGGACTGGAAATAAAAAACATAACTGCATCAAACAAACATAGAAAAGATCATCAAGATAGATCTAGATCTAAATAGAGACATCTCCAAACTATCGATTCGATGCGTCTTGGCAACCTTATACAGAAAGGTAGTTAGAAGAGTAAGATATGTGATATGTCATTATGAATAATATAATATCAAATATGACTATAATTAAATTATATGTATATTGTATAGCATATATATTATATATATATATAGGTCTAGATCTAATATTATTATTAACATCATATGATAATGTCAATAATGATCATATCATCATATTATGGATTTTGGCTGAAAACAGATTGAGCTCTCAACATACATTCTACTTTTAGGACCATTTTTTTTTTACCAATTTAATTTCAAATTGGCTATTATTGACATATTATATATCAGAAGCAACAGACAATTATTTAACTTGAAAAAATTAGGTCACACTTGCCCCAATAATCATTAATAATAAAAATCCATCACTCACAGAAGATATGTCCAATACTCAATAGTACATGAATTTTTCACAAATTTACAATATTATTAATAGAAAAATGTATCACAAAGTAAAGTATATTTATAGAATCTAGAACATTTGAAAAAAATATATAAACATTTTAAAGACATTTATGCTTTTTAATTAAGCCTCCCCAAATTATGTTGCAATTAAATTAGGTTGCAAATTATACTTTATCATCACCCTAAATAACAAAACCATTATCAGTTTTAACATATTATGTATCAGTTTTAATGCCCAAGAACAGAGGAATCCAAAAAAAGTAAATTCATTATTATCAGACAAGTATTTAACATAAAAAAATGAGGTCAAACACACTTACCCCTAATAATGAAAAATCCATAATTCACAGAAGATATGTCCAATGTTTTATGAATTTCACAAATTCACAATATTATTAGCATAAAACTGTGTCACAATAAAGTAAAGTAAATTTTTTAAAATTAATACCACCTCAACATCTCTAATAATAGGCAGCATTTACAGACCACCAAATTCTAGTTTAGAATACATGCAGGAACTATGTAATCAGATTACTACACTTACAGAGACAAATAAAAATGCAGTTTTTTGGATTATGGGTGATTTCAACCTACCTGATATAAATTGGAAAACACTAACCATAGATAAACACCAAAACCTTAAGGACATAAATGAGCTTTTCATAGAAACTTTACACAATCTAAGTTTAGATCAAATCATTAAAAAGCCAACTAGATTAAACAACACATTAGATCTCTTCTTAACCAACAGACCTGGATTAGTAGTTGATTATGATATTATCCCTGGTCTATCAGACCATGAGATCATAAAAATACACAGTCAGATAAAAGCAGTAGCCAATACAAAACCCAAAAGAAAAATTTTACTCTGGAATAAATATAACCTAACACAACTACACCAAGCTGAATAAACTTTCAACAAACATTCTTATTAGAAAAAGACATTAACCAACCAGTCGATGACCCTGGAATTTCATTAAAAACCATCTTAAAACCATTAAAGAAAATCATATACCAACTAAATACACATCAAACAAAATAAATAAATGCTGGTTTAATAATAGACTAAAGAAGCTTTGTAAACAGAAGGAAAATCTATATAGAAAATTTAAAGAAACTAAGGCAGAAAGAGTTTACAAAAAGTATATAAAAATTAAATAAAAAACCCAAAAAGTAAGCAGACAGCTGCAGAGTGAATACATAAACAATGTAATATCTAAGATAACAACAAAAACCTCTGGTCATACATTAAGTCTAAGAAAATGGAAACAACAGGCATAGTGCCATTAAAAGATGAACATAACATAATACATAATGATAATGAAACTAAAGCAAACATCCTAAACAAATACTTTGCATCAGCATTCTCAGCCCCAGGAGACAAAGACATATTACTGAATTTGAACCAAGTAGACAACATAGAAGATATTGTAGTACAAGAAAATGGAATTCAAAAACTATTAGCCAACACCATACCAAATAAAGCGTCAGGACCTGATGGTATTCCAGCTAGATTACTCAAAAAGAACTAAGCAATGAGCTAGCCCCAGTGTTCAAAATACTCTTTCAGGCATCACTTAACCAGGGCAGAGTACCAAAGGACTGGAAAGAAGCTAATGTCACCCCCCATTTAAACAAGGAGAAAAATCTGACCCAGGAAACTACAGACCAGTATCACTTACCAGCATCACATGTAAAATCCTAGAACACATAATATGTAGCAACATCATAAACTACTTAGACAAACGTAATGCCAACATACCAACATGGTTTTAGGAAATATAGATCATGTGAAACACAACTAATAGGACTAATTGATGATTTTTCTAAAGGATTAGATAATAGTGAACAAATAGATGCTATCTTACTAGATTTTTCTAAGGCTTTTGACAAAGTTCACTATCACTGCTGTATTTTTGACATTATAAATGTCACTGTGGTTATGTTTTGATGCTGTGATATTATTGTCGGTTTAACTATGTAGGCGTGGCGGTGACATTGGGTTCATATTATAATTCACAGAATAAGGAAATGACACTTGATGTAGCAGACACAAATAAGTTTAATTTAAGTAATAACACCACATATTGAATATGATACACAATTCAATTCAGGAATGACCAGTATTAATCCTCTATAGAAATATGGCGAATATAATGACAACTTAGTAACTAATCTATAACCAACTTCTTTAAACAACTAACTCAAGTGACTATATTGAGTGACTCTATCAAGTGCTTGCTACCAACTCCCTAAATTGACTGACTGCTCTTAACCCTGGTTCACTTAAGGTCAAAAGAGTTCACCTTAGGGCAACATGAGTTGTGAATAACATTCATAATATAGAAATAACATTCACAATATTGAAATAGGGTTTCTACACTATGGCACCAACTTTGAGGTGGTGACATTCACCACCATAGTCTGCTTAAAAAATTAAAATATTTTGGCATTAATGGTCCACTGCATCAGTGGATTAAAGATTTTCTGATAGGGAGAGAACAAACTGTAATAATAAATGGCTCTAAATCAACACCGATAACAGTAAACTCAGGTGTACCTCAAGGAACAGTCTTGGGTCCACTACTATTTTTAATTTACATAAATGATTTACCAAATTGCATTACTTCAGGAACAAAAGTCAGATTATTTGCAGATGATTGCATAATATATAGAACAAAAAAATTCACACAAGACACAGATATTTTACAAAGAGAATTAGATGAATTACAGAAATGGGAATCAAATTGGAGCATGTCTTTCCACCCAGAAAAATGTCAGTTGTTAAGAGTAACAAAAAAACTAAAACAAATTAATTCCACTGATCTTATTCATGGCAAACCAGTAACACAGACTAAAAACGCAAAATACCTAGGTGTTATAATAAATGAAAAACTGTCATGGAATCCACATATTGATGAAACTATAAAAAAAATCTAACAAAGCATTAGGATTTATTAAAAGAAATTTCTATAAATCAAATAAGAACATTAAACTAAAATATTATTTAACCTTGGTTAGGCCAATAATAGAATATGCATCCTCCGTTTGGGACCCCTCAACTCAAGAAAACATTAAGAAACTGGAACAGACACAAAATAGAGCAGTGAGATTCATAACAAATGAATATTCACATTTGACTAGAGTAACACAAATTAAAATCACTAAATTTAGAAAGCCTTCAGGACAGAAGACTCAAAAGTAAAGTAGCAATTATACATAAAGCACTGAACCATAATCTTCAAATACAAAAACAGAATTTGATAAAATACTCTGAAAGACACAAAGATAAAGGCACATTCCTCATCCCATATGCTAGGACAAATTTGCACAAATACTCCTTCTTCCCTAGTGCTATTAGAGCATGGAATGGGTTGCCTGAGCTAGCCAGGAAAACCAGTGACTTGGCAGAATTTAAGTCATTGGTTAATATGCATGACTAAATGCATGATGCGTAGGACGTAATCATCTTCTTTTTTGAAGTAACGTCTGTATTATATAAGATAAGATGATAAAGTACATTTATTGAACATTTGAAAAAAAAACTTTTAAAAAGTATTTATAACTAATAAATAAGCCCCTTCTTTGACCCACCCTACCATAAAAAGTCACTTTGTCTCTTATCTCTTCATGTTTTAACATACTATAAATATCAATTTTAGATAAAGGTTATAGATGTATAATTTTAGACTAGAAAAGATCTAATATTAAATGAAATATTTTTAAGATATAAATAGATCTAGTTCTTGATCATTTCTTTATCTAGGCATTCTAGGTCTAGACTCTAGACCTAATAATAGTCTTAGTCTTAGAGGTGCATGCTGTTTTCTGTTTTTTATCTCTAATAACCTTAATTTTCGTATCTGTTGTAATTGTTGCTGAGAAAAGAAATAAAAACAACATTTATTTGGTTTATATGTATGTGTATAAGTCATAAGTAGATCTATTCTATAGATAGAGATTTAGTCTTAGATCTCTAGTATATAGTCACAATATAGTATTATAGTGACTATTAGTAAGTGTAATAGTCCGACATAGATTCTAGATTTATTTAATAATTTTTGTTATTATTAACTAATTTATTTAATGTTTCAATATATAGTAAATAAAGTTGGAATTGGTCTTGCAAGGTTTTCATCCAATTTTACACAAGTTTTAAAAATGAAAGTGAAAATCTTACCAGCCTTAGAGGACAACTATATGTATCTCATTATAGATGAAGCGACTAAACAGTGTGCTGTGGTAGATCCTGTGGAGCCAGATAAAGTTAGTCAAATTGTTTTCTGAGTAGGCGTTTGTAAAATAATTTTCTTTTGAGACTTAGTGTTCCAATGACTATGTCTGATTGTTAATGTCAGTGACCAGCATAAGAATCAAACATCTATTAGACATATATAATATACTTCCACACAAATATCAGCTAACCAATAGATCTGTGTGTTTTAAAATCTCCAATTTAAATTCCAAACATTCACTTGTTTTTATAAATTAAAAATTTAGAATTTGTAAGTTATTAGGCTTTTCATCCTATTGATTATTGATTTAAAAAATCCTCTTGACTAGTCAAGTTGACACTCAGACACTAGTCTAGAATCCTTTAAGTTGTTCTTTTTACTAAAAAAAAAATAATAAATTAAGTTCTATAAGAACTTCTAGCAAACCTCCTCCAAGGCAGTAGAGAAAATGGACAGATTTCAAAACCTGGACTATTGTAGCATAATCAGTATTATCTGTTAGACTTGAATTATTTTGAGGAAAAAAAAAGTAAAGGAAAAAATACTATTTCTTTTATTCAGGTGGAAGCAGCACTCATTGATGAAGGTGTAAATCTGACAACTGTACTGACTACTCACCATCACTGGTATATCTTTTTTTTTTAATACACATGATTTTGGTACTCTTAGATGTGATTCTTATCCCCATTGATCAAAACTTGAATAAAAGATGTGTATGAGAGATTGGAGATCCCCTATGCTATCAATGAGAGATTAGCAACTTCCTATACAGATAATTCTGGTGAATTAACAAAAAAATATTTGACCTTTTCTCAAATTACATCTTTTAATAAAAAATACATATTTAATATTTTTAATGGCTGTATTTAACAGACTGTATACAAAAAACTAAAAATAAATTCAGCATAATATTATATTTTTATGAAACGTCAAGTATAGACCCCGATTGAAAATAATTTAAATTACTAGTTTTGATGTGTGTTGACATGTAGTGTAGCATCAATTGTGGGTGTATACACTTTCTCTCTTCAGACATCTGTAATAAAAGAATAGCTAACACCCTCTTTTTAGCAATTATATTTTTGATTCAAAAAATATTCTGGAGAGAAATGGGGAAAAATTAATAAGCTGGATGCACAGTAATATTTATAATGAGTCATACACTCAGAAAACTAAAATATTGAAGACTGCTTTATTCATCCTTACGGAAATTTGTTGTGATAACAAGGACTCTTTTCTCATATAAAGACAACACAACAGAAAAATACACATAAATGTAACAGACACAACATAAAGAGTTCATTCATTCAGTGACTACACACAGGCATCTTGGTGCTTTTCATGTTCCCTGATCAACGAGTGGCGTTGATATAGTCTTGACTGAGTGAGGTACGAACGAGTTTTTGTATCGCTCTGTTATTGTTTTGATTGACAGCAGTCACCCACTTCGCGACGACCTGACGTAGTTCTGATGGAGCGGATAGTCGTTGTCTTCCAATATTTTTTCGATTTTCCTTAGACACTTTTGTTCAAAAAGTTCCTTTAAATATGCAGACCTGCCTACCGTTACGCAAAATGCGTATTCGTTACGCAAAATCTCCCAAAAATGACCGTCAGTACGCAAATATGCATTTAACCCGTCGCGTTACGCATTTCGTATCCTTTTTTTCCCCCCTCTCTTGACTAGCTTATGAGCGGTCACGCTGGTCACGCTAAGCCGTCCTGTTTGGTGGGGGGGGGGGGGGGGGGACAAGTTATTCCGTATGTTAGCAGATTTTGTATAGTCACGCTGTAAAAAGTATCTAGGATCTTATTGTTTAGTTTAAAGCTATTAAGATTGTATAGAAAAAATAGTCGCTGGGCTGTTTTCTTTGCCAGAGTTCCAAAGTGGTCTTCTCATGAAAGTTTGTTATTAATGATAACACCTAGATATTTATATACAGGGTTCGTGCGCGGTCTGGAAAGTCTGGAATTTCAAAAATTAAATTTCAGACCTGGAAAATCGCTACTTTTCTACTTTTTTTTAAATGTCGGGAAAAAGTCTGGAATTTGAAAAAAAAATTTTTTTTAAATCCGATGTCATAAAAAATGTGGACCGGTAAAACGCTAGCTGGGTAGATCTAGTTGGACATAGGGGCTAGATTATTAGATCAATATATATGTCATGGTTGAAAGCACGCGCGATCACGGCTTTGTCGGCGAAATGCCAGCTAATTTCATTTTTTGAAAATAAAACAACTGGTCATTCAGTCGATTGCAGAATGCAGAGCACACCCATGGCCATGATCAATCAAACTTTCTATATAGATATGAGTCTAGATCTAATCCAGAACCAATTAGCGGCTAAGGAAGCTTTAATTAATTTTAATACAGACTTTGCTAGATCTACATATCGTTCTAGATCTAGTATTCTATACAAAAAAAAAACAACGAAACATTAATCCACGACATTCACCAGCTAGTAGGCTAGAGCTTAGGCTAGCTTGCTAGATTATATGTCTAAGTTATTTAAATCGATGTAGTTATTATAACGCTAGGGCTAAACTCAAGGTCAATGAAACTTTTTCAAAGTTGAAACATAATCTGATGCTTAGACTTAAGAGCAAATTACAAAAAAACAAAACGTTTAGGCCAAAGTGCAGCTTGGATTCTGGATCTAGAAAATCTATTTTAACTAGTTTTAGATCTAGATTTACAATTCGGTGTCAGGAATTAGTTATTAGACTACTTTCTATATCTAAATCCAAAACTAATCTAATGATTATCGAATTAGAAATGTTTAGATTTAAAGTTCTAGACACTAATATTAATATGGACGCTTGAATTTATTAACGTGAGTCTGGAAGTTAGTCCCCACCCGCACCGGTAAATAAAGTTCGCGAGTCAGGTAGTCGTCCCCCCCCCCCCCCCCCCGGTAAATAAAGATCTCAAATCAGGAAGTCCCCCCCCCCCCCCCTTTTCCCGTAAAATAAAGAAAACAAATTATATCTAGTCAATGTAGCATATTTATATTAGGCATATAGATCTTGAGTCTAAACTTAAAAACTAAAAGACTAGGCCACAAGAATGACTAGGTTACACTAGGTATACTACTATATTTTGTCTTGATCTAGGTTCTGATTTAGATCTAGCATTCTTAAATTAGAATACAGATTATAGTAGATAATCGAGTATGATATACATTTAATTTAGTTTAGATCTAGACTAGATCTATATTTATACAGTTAAAAAACACAATCAAATCAATATTGACATATTATGATTGGGAACTAGATCTAGACATAAGACAAGTAGACCACTATTACACATTAAATTTCAATACAGTAACTCGCTAGATTCTAGATCTTTAGGCTATCTCTTCCAAAAGAATTATACTAGACTCGACTAGAGGTAATTAACCTACCTAGGCTTGATAGACCTGAAGTCTAAGACTAATTCTTTGCATTTTAACCAGTATCCAATGTTTAAGCCACTGTAAATCTATATATAAAAATTCTTTGGGATTTAAAAATAGATTTTACAACTAAGTTAGCTCTATTAGGCTATATACTAACTAGATCTATATATTATTGAGTTGCCTAAGTCTAGGTGCTGCAAGATTAGTGACTTTTTTAAAACATGTTTTGGATGTTCCTTCAGAATTGAAGATTATCATTACATCCTAGTTGAAACACCTCCCACAGCAGGACGCAGGGGTTAGTTATAAGAAGGGTTTGAAACCAAGACCATGAATATGACAGTCCAGAGCGCATACCACAAGCTCAGGTAGCCATGCATTTTACTGTTAGTGAGTCTGGAAAGCATAGATTAATGTCTGGAAAATGTCTGGAATTCATTTTCACAAAAGTTGTATGAACCATGTATATACCTTTACTTGTTCTATAGATGTTGTGTTTATTTGCAGTTCACGTATAGTTTGTTTTTTCTTTCTGAAATCTATAATAAGTTCTTTAGTTTTTGTGACATTCAGCTTGTAAACTCTTCCATCGAGCTTTGATAGTGAGTTTCATCTCCTGAAATAAGACCGACTATGGCAGTATCATCAGCGAATTTAATGAGTTTAACTGAGTCATAGATGCTTCTTATGCCATTAGTGTCAAGAGTGTACAGTACAGGAGAAAGTACACAATCTTGTGGAGCACCCTTACATTGTACTTGACGATTTGGTGTTGTTGACACCAAAATCATTTACACTTGCCTTAAATTGTCTCCATATTCTCCATGATGTAAACCTCATTCTTCATTAGGTAAATGATGTTTTTTTTTTATTCATATGAATCATAAATAATATGATGAACCTTTTTTTATTCATTATGAATCACATTCTCAGATTTGCTCTGACCTTATAATGTTTCCTAGGGATCATGCAGGAGGCAATGAACAACTTATTAAATCTTTAGGCAGTAAAGAGGTTGTAGGTGGTGATACAAGAATTGGAGCATTGACAAGAAAAGTGACTCATGGTGATGAATTAAAGGTTGGCACTTATTTATCATTTTTCTTGGCTCGGAAACATTACTATAATAGAAGAGGAAAACAATTTTAAAAAATTGTTATTAAATTATTAACAATGCACATGAGGATACGTAATCAACATATCAATTTTTTTTAAGAAATATTTTTAAAATGTCTTGTTAAGTTTTACTTGAAGGTAAAAAGTAAACAAACTTGAAGTAACTTAAATGCAGGACTGTGCTTTAAAAATCAATACCCAATGACCATTTGGTGTATTTTTTAGATTGGTAATCTGAATGTGAAGTGCCTTTTTACACCATGTCATACAGCAGGTCACATTTGTTACTATGTCACAAACCCTAATGATTCAGAATCAGCTGTTTTTACTGGTAAAGTAATAGTATTAGGATTTTAGACGATTTAGTGCTACTGATTTGCTCTCTGCATAGATTGAGTTCTTTTTCCAAAGACATAGATCAAATATGAAGCTTATTTTTCCCAGGAGACACCTTATTTGTGGCAGGATGTGGAAAATTCTTTGAAGGCACTCCTGATCAGATGTACAAAGCTTTAGTTGAAATACTAGGAACTTTGCCTCCAGAGACGGTCAGAATACATATTTTCTTATAGAATTTTGTATATTTGTATTACTGTTATGAATAGGATAAAATAAATGTCAGCAGTAAATAACATTGACATGATGTTCTTCAATAAAAAATCTGAGATTTTCTAAATGTCTTCTCTATTCACTAAAATATTTGCATAATTGTATAGTCTTTTCTATTTTAAGTTTGATATACAAATTGTGGAAAATGTCACTAGACATTCTGTTTTAAAATGTTTGTTTGTGTTTTTTCATTAGAAAGTTTATTGTGGACATGAATATACTGTAAACAACTTAAAATTTGCTGAGAGTGTGGAACCTAACAATAAACAGCTAATATCAAAATTAGAACTTGCAAAGGTTATTTTTAACTTTTCTTCTTTTTAACATTTGTTTTTTAGAATTGTATCATATACTTAAATTAGAATCTAAAAAAATAGGACATTAAAATAATAGTTAACTGTCTTCTTTAAATTTATTTTTAATATATTAAAATTTGTAAAAATGTATGGGTGAATTTAAAAACAGATATATAGATGTAGATAAAAGATACATTTGATAGTGTTGTATTTACACGATTGTTTATACTTAAAGACCAACTGAAGAGGTTTTGGGGTCAATCACAGAAACCGTTTTAATACTTGTTTTCTGTAATATAATGCTTTAAAAAACGTGCATGCAAAATATTTTCTATAACTTTTCAGCCGTTAATGAGATATTAGCATTTTAATGTGGGTTTTAGGGACACTAAAAAGTCTTAGTCTCGTAGCCATTCGAGATGTCTTTCTCCCTAACTACATGGGTTCGTGATGTCATAGTATGGAAATTAGGTCGCGCTACTAAATTTAGAGGTTAGCGAACTAATGTTCGCCGAATTAGCCTAGATCCAGTCAAGCGTATTAGTATCGAGTTTTAGTCCACCGTACAACGTGGATCAGTCTGCTTTATCTCTTGTTACAGTCCACGTGTGGTTTTTTTATGACTTTGAGTGTAAGCTAATCACCGTTAGCAAGCCAGTTTAACTTAGATCCATTCATGCGTACCCAGTATTTGACCACAACACAGTGTTTCTGTCCACCATATCGTACAGTACACCTGCAATTTTTTTTTAATCACCAATTCTTTCAATTACCGGTATTTTTTGTTCGATAACGATGATAGTAAAATAGATCTATATGCAGAAACAGCTCCTTGACTAATTCACTTATTCAAATGCCCTTGGAATGATAATGTGTTATTGTGTGTAGAGATGGGGTGGGGAGAAACAAGTCAAAGCTAGATAGTTACTTGCATACAAGTTCAGCTTCCTTAACTTATATGATTTAAAAATTTAAGAGTAATCCCCATATTGGAAGCAGTTAGCTCAATGAAAAGCTGATATCAATGAAAAGCTCAATTTGCTTTTGGTAATGCAGTTTTAAAGCAGAATAGCTAATGTTTTTTTTTCTTATATTAACATATTTTCAAAGTAATATTAAATTATTATCAGAATACTTTAATTTAAATAAGATAGTAAGAGCAGAAACAGCTGAGGTAATATATTTGATCAGTTAGGTTCAAGCTATTAAATATTTCAAGTTCTAATATTAAATTATTATCTAGCTAAATAACTTTTGGGTGCTAAATTTTCTTTAAAATATCTTTGTAAACAGTGTCTTACTGGAAATATTTTTATTTCATTAACTAATTTATAAATATAAACAAACTATGCATTCCGCATTTATAATAATTTTTTTTTTCGTCGTTTGCGTCTGTCTTTAGCAAGTTCGTGAGAGCTTTTCAGTTGTTTCTTTCAAAGGCAATCTGCTTTCCTATATGCCAAAGAAACCACTGGTTTGTCTGCATAATGAATTAGATATGACAAAATATACAAGTTGCAACTGGGTTCGTGTGGTCAAGGGAAATGCTGCATTCATCCCTAATCTTCGGAATCTAAGATAATGCCTTATAACTTTATGTTTGCATTAAATATAAAGGGCATGTCCCACAAAATTGAAATTTATCCAAAAGAATATTTTTTCACTTTTGAGTATTTATAAAGAAAATTTAACAAATTTGTTAATTCTAAAAATTTAAGACGTTAGCTTAAAACAAACCAACTGAAAATATGATAATAATAATAATAATCTTTATTGTCCTTGTATGACTTATTTATTAAAGATTATTGTCATGACCATATAAAACTGACAGGATTTCTTCTAAGCCATTGAGTGTCATAGCATCAGCTTTTAGATTTGCAAGTAAAAGATGCTCAACAGTCTTATAAAATAAGTCCAGCTGGCATAACACACAATCAGGCAGCCTTCCACTGTTGGGCGCGTCAGATCATCTTTTAGCCAATGTCAGGTTTCTACAATAAAATAATAAAAAATATATTTATATATATATAAAAATGAAAAATTAAGTAATATTAAATGAATATGAACATTAATATCAGCCTAGAGAAATCTAGTGCTACTTTACTAGAATTATAACTAGATTATATACTATATAGGTCTATAGTAGATCTTAATTCTTATAATTCTTGGAGTCTAATGCTGAAAGAGTTTTTTAAAGTAAGTCTAGATTTTATAAATCTAGATTTATACCTTCCTTAAGAATGATATGTAAAAATTATATGCTTTCTAAACTATTGTTACTATAGACACTATAGTGACTATAGTCTAAATTTTGTAGTAGGCCCTACTACAAAACAAGAATAGACCAACTAAAGATTTAGACAGAACCTTCCCCAGGACATATATATTAATAGTACAGACCACTAGTGAGGTGACCAGCCCTATAGCCTAGGCTAGTCACTAGATATGTCATAAGACTATATTTTTATATTCCTATAAAGGGCTATATTATTGTTTTTATATATTTTTTTAATAGTAATTTATACTAAATTAGATCTACTACATCTACTAAACTAAGACTAGTAAAAAAAAATATATGTAGCTAAAAATCTATTATTAGATATCTAAATCCATATCTAGTTACAATCTATTAATAAGACTAAATTGTCTACGTTAAGTTGGTCTTAATAACAAAAAACAAGATCTAGAATCCTCTAGGCGGTCTAGCTAGATCTAGTGTCTTGAGCTTGACTTTTTCCCCCGATTTCCATACTAAAACGTCACTTCCGCTTTCGGCCATGACATAGCCATTTCAAATCTCGTTAATTTTTTTACACTTTCAAATGACTTTTTCTAGTATAAATATGTATTTCTTTTAACTCCAATTTTTTGGAACTATATTTGATACCATCTACTATCATAATCAATAGTTATCTCAATTTCGATAAAAACCTCTTCAGTTGGTCTTTAAAAGGAAAACAGTTTATGTTATGAATTGATAGTACCAGGTGACTCACAAATTACATCTTGGAACTTAATTTAGAAAATAAAGAAAAGTAAAATCTATTAAGTACTAAATCAGATGATTATAATGGTCATAAATTTTAATAAGGCAATTGTAAGATTAATCATGAAATTATTTTTTTTCTTTTTGTAAAGTTGTCATGTACATAGTTTTAGCAAGCTTTTTTTGACTGCATTCCAACTTATTTCTTTACAGACACTTCGCCAAAGTGGAAAGCCCACCATTCCTTCTACCATCAAAGAAGAGCTGTCTTTCAATCCATTCATGAGAGTTCAGTTAGTAACTACTTAGAGTTATGATTTTGTTTGAGAGTTGTGTTGTTCCCACTATTAATTTTGTCTCAAAAAAATTAAACACCTGCAGGTTCTGAGATGCCTCTAGTCTATAATAACATAATAAAGAAACAGTGTACAATGTATTTGGAGTTTTATATCTTCAAGCTAAATCCAATCACTTGTATAAATCATACAAATAGTAAAATAGCTTGACTGACAAGTTCTATGTAATGTTAAATAGAGCAAAGTGAATAAGATAATACTAATGACTAAGGACCCTGATATCTTGCCTTGTTTTTTTTTTACTAAGGACCCTGATATTGTGTCTCATTTTCTTTTTTTATTTCCCTAAAAGACTTCTAGATGAATATGTCATTCTTCTCCCTTTAATAGAACTTATTTTTTGGTGACCACATTTACCAGTATTTACTTAAATCCCCACACAAAAAAATTGACCCATTTTTTTTTATCATGGCTCTACACAAACACAGCTTGACTTCTAACCTGGCCAGCTCCTACACACCCAGTACTGCTATCTGCTGTCAAGCATGACACTTATGTAAAAAAAAGTAATAGTGCTTTTTATTTTTAAAGATTATGTAAATTTCTTTTTTTTTTTCAGTGAACAAACTGTGCAAACAAAAATGGGTCAGACTGATCCAATTAAAACAATGGGATCATTGAGAGCATCCAAAGATCAATTCAGACCAAATTGAACTAGCATTGAAAGTTGCTCTGAAGGCAGACAGGAGAATTGTGATGAATTGTTTTAACCTGTTACTTGAATACAAATTTATTATTGTTTTCATTTTTAAGTTTTTTGGCTTCATTCTTTTTAATTAATTTGAACTTGAAAATCTTAAATGTATTTTTGCCATCTAGAATAACTATAGAAATGAGAATGATAAATAAAATAATGATGAGCTAATCTTGAAAATAAGTTTTTTTGGCTACAAACAGGCATACCTAATTGACACCATCTGATAGCTTTGTACTTTTTGTTGTCATGGAACCCACACACTAATCTTTTTCTTTTGAATAAGGATGCAAGGAGCACTTTGGTATTTTGTCCTTACATGGGCAGGGTGTAAATATTACATTTTTCTTTTTAGATTATTAGTATTATGATTATAAACTACTATTTATTATTTTGCACAACTAAGATAAAAAAAAAAGCTATATTTTTAAAAACAAACAATACTTACAATACTCAATGATTGAGAGATGTGCATCCACCAGAGTATTTTACAGAAGATAAATAGAAAACAGACTTGTATGCAATTAAAGCATTTAAACATTTTTAACTCAGGACAAGTTGCTGATTCTATTTTTGTGTGTGTTATGGCTTCAAATTAATAATAATGAAGGCATTGTCGATTGTGTCGAAGGTAGTATTTTATATATTATGCAAAACTCCACATTCATACATTTATTGTTGTTATAGACATCAGTTCTGAATAATGTCTTTACTGTCCTACTTGCAGATCAATTTCTTTTATTCTTTCTAAGATAATTCTTTTTGTTTTCTTGTTAATAGCCTCAAAAAAAAATAGCTTGTACCAAGCATTAATTTATTCATTATTATTAAATTGCAAAGTTTAAAAAAAAAAATTTCTATTCTGCATTGTCAATTTTTATTACAAGATGAAAAGGTAACTAACTGCTGTTACAGCTACCTGACATTTTATCAGTTGTTCCAAGTAATGACTCCTTCCTACCTGGATAAGCAAAATGAAGTAAGAAATGCAAGATGCATCCTTTCTAAGGAAAAAAAAATAATTTTTACCTGCTGTGTTGTTTTTTTTATGTGGCTGTGATTCTAGATCTGGTGTCACAACCATTCAAGCTTAATGTGGAGATCCAATTGAATAGAATTCACAGATTGTATTCCATTAGAGCACAATATACAACTGCTGATTAAACTCTTCATAACCATTTAATATATTAATTTGATACAAATTTCGATCTAGAAAAATATGTGAACAAACTGACATCCTTGTGCTTTTTTTTAAATTTTTAGCTCTATCACATTTTTTTTTTGGTGGATCCCAGAATTAGCATTTTTTGGCAACTTACATAGTTAATTAGTAACATCATATTACATATCAAGATTCACAACTTGGTAAGAGAAATACTTCCAACCCTTGAAAAAAAAAAGTGTCTACACTGGGAGCTTCAAGTAGTCACTAAATAATGTATACATAACAGGATTTCTTAATTGCTTTTGTGTGAAAAAAACATGTTTTCTTAATTTGCTTGCCCCACTCATTGGCAAATGTAAAAAGAGCGTCACACTGGGGGCTTATTTTATTGGTTATGTTGAAAATAATTTATTTTTCAAACAATTCACTTTATGAGAAAAATAATCTGTACTTTACTGAAGTTTTAAAACTATTCTATGCATTAAACAAATTAATGGATTGTTTTATACCAGTTTTATTGAATTACATAATTTTCAACAAAAGCAAAAATATTTTTAACAACGCTCAAAGACTTTGTATAAGTCTGGTAAATTGGCCAACTGTATAAAACTTCTGTCTTGCTCAGTGCAATTAGGTGGAAGTAACATTCGCATTGCAGGATAGATCACATGCTCAACAGACCATTTCCAAGCATTTTTTGGCAAAGATTCATCTGAGTCCTGTAATTGTAACACAGAAAAATAATTTGCCATTTCATGCAGCAAAAGGCATACTATTAATGGAAAAGAGCATAGAGTTTACAATTTTATCAAATGAATATAGGCACTTAAACAAAATATTTAGTTAATGTGTGATAGAAAATTGTTTTCAATATTGTTTGTTTCATTATATTCTGAGCAAAATTATTTTTAAAGGCACTGTCTTCAACTACTTACATTTTGTTTTAAAGTATAGCAACTGTTTACACCAAAACCCTGTATAATAGTATAAGTATACAAGTATAATACCACAAATACTGCTCCACCATAGACTTGGTTTTGAGTAGTTCTGTTTAACTACCCAGGGTACCCTACAATATCGGACTCAGCTCCTTGATGACCAACCTCATTCAAGTTTCTATTGGTCTGCTTCTTTTGATACTGGTATTCCAAACATTGGGTTTACATTGGCATACTTTTTGTTATTTTATGCACCTATTCCACTAAGCTTTTTAATCTGAATATGTGATACTGTAAGGCTCTGATTATATACAAATAAGCATTTTAAAAAGCAAATATAAGGCAACCAAATTCCCAATAAGTACTACAAAAAGTAGATTTTTTTTCGTATTTGTTTTATTTGTTTATTTTTAAGTGATCGGATCAGACAATCCTTAAAATTCAATCTTATTTTCTAAAGCCTTAAGTAGTATCAAGAGTAATAATAAAAAACAGAAAAGTAGTTTATTGGAATTTTAATACCATAATTAAGCATTATAAATAATGAAAATGTCAATACTGGTACCTTGCTGTCATTTTCGTCTGAAGATTCCACTGAGCTTTTTTTAAAGGCATAAAAGTAAGCCGTTTGTTCACAGAAAGATTTAAAACATTCAATTTCAGAGTCCCAATTCACCTAAATAATAATAAGCTTCATTATTGCAAAAGAAATCATTTTACAATAAGCAAATTTACAGAAGGGTATTTCAACATAAAATTAAATTTTCATAAGCAATTAAAAAAAAAAAGGGTCTGCTCGAGTCTGAATTCAAACTCAAGCTTCCATGATGGGAGGCCAACATGTTTTTCCGCTGAGCTATTCAAGCACCTATCCGTCCGATCCATCCCAGTGGTGCTACAGCCCATGGAGGGCTCTGGCCTGCTTCAACACATCCTTTCATTCAGACCTCTCCTGGACCTTTCGTCTCCATGCCCTAACCCCAAGCTGTTGCAGATCTGCCTCCACATCATCAATCCATCGCATTCGGGGTCTGCCTTTTGGTTTTTGCCTGTACCAGCATTCAATTTTTGCTCCTCTGTTATCTGACATTCTTTCAAGGTGACCTGCCCAACGCATTCTGTTCTTTTTTATTTCGGTCACTATTGGTGGGTCTTCATACAATTGACATATCTCATGGTTAGTGTGTGTCCTCCACCCTGTTTCATCCTGTATAGCACCATAGATTTTCCTAAGAATTTTGCGTTCCCAAGTATTTAGTATATTTTCAGATGTCTTTGTCAGTTTCCAGGTCTCACTTGCATACATTGCTGCTGGTCTTATTAAAAATTTTGTATATTATTTTCTTGGTTTTCCTTGATATTGTTTTGCTCTTAAGTAAATGATGGGTGCTATAAAATGCTCTGTTGCCTCCTGATATTCTTTCCTTTATTTCTGTTAGTAGGTCATGTTTTAAATCAATTGTACTTCCTAGATATTTGAAAGTTTGGACATTTTCAAATTTGTGGTCTTGGATTTTGATATATTGTCCCTCTCTTTGATTGTCTCGTCATTGTGATGTACTTGGTTTTACTGTCATTGACCTCAAGTCCTGCTGGTCGAGATGCTTCTCCTAGTTGTGTGAAGGCTCTAACAATGTCAGAGGTTTCTTTACCCAATAAGGCAATGCCTCGGCATAAGCAAGGTAATTGCTGCTGAGCTGTGAGCTCTTTTGCAAACTGCGCCAAAGAAAAAATAGTGTGCTGTTTTCTTCAGTTGTTCAGCACTGCCGTAAAGGGTGTTGGTTATGTTGGGCTGTAGTGGAAGTAGGGTCTGCCTAAGGTAGATTAGGAAGGGGCATTCAAAGAGGATATGGTTTATTATTTCATAAGGGTATTTCTTTGTCATGGCTCTGCCTGTTTTCTGATGCCCATTGGTTGAGCCACTCCTCTTTGTGATTGTTGACTAACATTGACCTTAGGGTGAGGTAATAAACAGGTCTATCTGGTTTTTCCATAGATGATCCTGTCTTTGATAGTTTATCTGCCTTTTCATTTCCCATGATGCCAATGTGTCCAGGGATCAAATGTAGTGTGATATTGATATTTAATTTTGATATCATCTGATGGATTATCACAATGAGTGTTGTCAACTCTCTGATGCTGTTATTGGAGTCTGTAAAGACAACAATATCTGATGGTGATTGCACTCCTGCATATAATTTGTTTTCCCACTGTCTGTAATGCTATGGTAATTGCCTCAATTTCGGCTTGGAAGTTTGAGCAGTAATTGCCACAGGGTGCACTTATTTCAAAGTATTTATTTTTGGGGAAGACCAGGAAAGCACCAAGACCAGCATTGATGGTGGCTTTGAAGGCTGATCCATCGGTGTATATATGGATAGCTGTTTTTGGATAGCTTTCAATTGTTTCGAGCGAGCCTACTTTGAGCTGCAGTGGATTTGATTCTTTTGTTAGGGTGTTATTAAGCAAATGTGTTTTAATGGTTGGTTGTTTGTAGTAGTTTGAAAATCTGGTAATTGTTTCTCTGTTATTGGGTAGGTGGTGTTTTAGGGTTAATTTGTCAGTAAGTTGGATCAGAGTTCTTTGCTTTTTTTGGTTATTTTTCCTACTTCTCTGTGTTAGTTGTTTATAAGGATGATTGTCCTCCAACCTTCTGTATCTCTCAATAGCTTCTAATGCTGCTCTGTTGCGCCTTAAATTAAGAGGTTCAATATTGGAGACTATTTCACAGGCTGCTGTGGGAGTAGTTCTCATACATCCACTGATTAGACGCAAGGCTTGGTTTTGGATTGTGTCTAATGATGATTGATAGGTTTTGTTGGCAGCTACTTGTATAGAGAGACAGTTATCCATTACAGATCTGACGTATCCAGTGTATAACTGTCTTAAGATTTTCTTTTCAGCTCCCCAGGATGTTCCTGCTAGGTGTTTTATTATGTTTAATCTTTGTGATGCCTTTTCTTTTAAATCTGCCATAAAGTGTTTTAGAGGCAGTCTTTGGTCTAATTTTACACCAAGATATGTTGGATTTTTTCTTTGTTTATTGGTTGTGAGTCTTTTTAGGATGTAGTTTCTTTTTGCTGTTTTGTAAGCAAGCTATTATAGAGGTTGGCTGTATATTGTCCCTGTTGGTTGTGGACCCATATTTTCTCTCCTGAAGTAGTTAGTAATAGTTCCCCTTGTGTTTATGTGTGTATTTCTTATAGCTCTCTCCAGTGTCAAATTGAAAAATATGCAAGAAAGTGAGTCACCTTGTCTTAATCCTCATTTACTCCTAATTCCAGTGAGTGTTCTCCTTGTATTATGACTTTACTTTTTGAGTTGTTTAATGTAATAGTCTAGTCAGCTTGTTAGGTATTCCTAAATCCTGTAGAGTGTCATATAGATATTTCCTTCCTTGTTGTCATATACCGTTTTATAGTCTATAAAGAGTTGGTGGATTGTTATGTTGTAATCATGTCATTTTTCTAGTATACATCTTAGTGTGAAGATGTGATCAGTTGTGGATTTATTGGGTCTGAAACCACATTGATGAGTATTTTCCAAGCCTCTTAGTTATAAGCCTAGACAGTATCTTATAAGTCACAGACTTTTCCCATTTCCATTTTTTCTTTCACACAACTTTTGTGGCCCTTCTTCTTGCTTCATTGTATTGTTGTCTAGTGTTTCTGGTTTCTTTCTATAGCATTATCATCCGAGCATTGTTTTTCTTTTCTGTAATTTGTCTGCATTCATCATCATACCATCTCATTCTCTCGTTCTTTTGTTCAAATCCAACTACCTATTCTTCTGTTCTTTTGATAGCATGCTTTATTATTTCCCAATGTTCATTTTCAAGTACCTAGTATTAATAAAAATAGAAAGTTTCTTTTAGTCTATTGCTAGTTTAAAACTTTTTACTAACGACTTAATTCTCTACATTAATGTGATTATTGTCACTGGTGGCACATTGTCAATTTACTACATTTTCTATATAAAACAAAATGTATTAATTATGACTAATTGATATAACTAATTGGTTAATTTTTGGATTCTTGTGTTGTTACTGACAATGAAACATTGAACAAAGTTTCAACTTCATCCGAAAATGAGAAGTGAGAGAAACAAATTTTTGACCAAACAGACTAAGTGACTTGATATAAGGTCAGTAAAAATCAACCAAGTTAAGCAAACTGTTAACTTCTTGTATAAGCTTATTTGAATATTTAACTGATCTCTTAAACAAATATTTAATAGATTGATCTATTCAGTTTGAAAAATTAAAAAAAAAAGATTCCTGAACATATCCTTTTTACTACAACAAAAAGCTTTTGAAAGTGCATCATGGAAGCCTTCTAGATGACATGATTGATTCAAAATAGTTATTGCTATTTCACTCAATATAAGCAGGGTTCTTAAATAGCTGTATCTTTTACATTTCACTTGTTTACAGGCTGTACAGTAGGGTGGCCCTTATTTTTGAACTTTTTATTTTCTAACCTCTGACCCTCCAGAAAGTGTCCTTATGATAAGAAAACATTGTTTGCAAAATTTTACGCAGATATTTAATCATTTAGGGGTAGCTCAATAACATTGAAGTTTACAATAGGCACTCATTACTCAGCAGCATGACATGTGAAGCAATATTGCATCATCATCATGTAATTAATATGTGTGATGCAACATTGCATCATCTAAGTAACAACTCTAGGTGATGCAACATTGCATCATCTATTTAATATGTCTGATGTAATATTGCGTCAGCCTGCAGTGTTGTGTATTACCTAAGCAAGCATGCGATTACATGACAGACTGTCATTGTTAAGTGGTCTCTTTCACACTGTCAGTGATGTAAAGCATTTTCGTTTAATTAGTTGAACAGTGAACACTTCAGTGAACACTCATCTTTTTAGTGTTATTATGGCTTCTGTAAGTACCACCACCAAAAGCAGAAAACCTGTGTACTTATTGGAGAAGTTTACAGAAGAAATCAGAGGTCAGAAGTTGCCCTCAAACCGGCAGGCTCTTGGACACTTCCTCTTTCTGCACCTACAACAGAAGAAGACTGTCCGCGAATCATCAACGCTTACTGTTGATGAAATTGAACAATTCTGGAACCGTGCACGAATTCCGGTTCGTCATAAGCAGGATTCAATCAAGAAGATTGAAGTATTGTTTGATCAATGGCGATCTCTCAAGAAAAATGCCTCGAGACGAACAGATACACAGCAAAGGAATGAAGAGCAATTCACAGAATTGTTTGATGATCTGTTTGATATAGCCCATGGTGAGGCAATGAGTATGATAAAAATTGATGAGGATAAAGAATTTCTAATTGCACAGAGAGAAAAGGGGCGTAGAGGCGGCATGTCATCAGTGGATACTGTATTAGCGAAGAAAGAAACAAAACAGCATCAGAAGTTAATTAAGGAGCAGGAACGTCGATATAAATCTGCTTCTGAACAGGACAGTTTGCAGGAACAAGTTAGTATTGACTGTAGCAGCAGTAGCAGTAGTGATGACGACACTGATAAAGATGTTTCATATCATTTGGCCAGTGGTGTTACCAGTTCCGAGTTACCACCTGCAGCAAAACGTGGTCGACAAACTATTATGACACCCGACCTGGCAGCCTTCCTAGATCGCAACAAGGTATCCGATCGGGCTGCTGTAATGATTGTTGGTGAGACAGCGAAATCACTCGGGCAGGACATTAGTACACTGACTCTCAACAAAGCACACTGGCAGTTCATCGATAAGAGTCAATTTCAAGATTCATCTTCTGATCAGGAAAGTGCCCTTGTCATTGCTAGCATCAAGGAGGCTCTTGGAACGATGCTCATGTCTGCTGTGGCTGAAAACCAACCTCGTGATGATTACCGCGAGTTAGCAGAAGTAACGCTGATCTATCTTGGCATAACTCCACAACGTGGAATACACTTCAGAGCGCCTGGGGCTATGCATCAAGCCAGGTGGATGTCAAAAATTATCTACACCTTCAAGGTGTGGCTGTTCCGTTCACAGTTTCAACTGTCCACACGTGAGGAGACAGGTCTGCGTCAACTGAGCATATTTTTTGCGACAGTCTATGTCAAGGCTTGGTATACAGCTCCTCTTGCAAGTGCTGCAGCAAACAATGATCTTCAGCTTCTGAAATGCCTATTAAAGTACAGTTCTACAAACAGTGCTATTTCAAAGGTAACATCCCACAAGATGATGGATCACTTGTGGTACCTATCAGAGAACTTGGTTGGCTTGGCATTCTTTGATAATGCAATCAGCAACGAGATCAAAGACAGAATGGTTCAAGCAATGAATGAAGTTGATGGAGCAGCTGATCCTCCTAAGCGCATACAATTACATCAAGTTTCCTCTGCCGACCTAGAACGTATGTCAACAGCTGACTTTGTGACGAAAAATACCAGATCTTTGTTCATCACGCTGGATCTTCCACAGGGATTCCTTCATTTACCCGCCGAACAGTGGGCTCAGAGTGAAGACTACCAGGCTGCAGCCAAACGTGTTCACCATCTTACAGTCATTAATGATCATGCTGAAAGGGGAGTCGCTCTAGTGGAACAGTTTTCCGGACGCCTCACCAAGAATGAAGAACAACTACAGTTCCTAATGCAGCTGGTCTCTGACAATCGCAAGCGGTACCCCAACGCACTGAAACGCTCATTAATGGATCACCAGTGACAGTTGGTGATAGACGCTTGACATTGTAAGCTACTTTATCGTTGCAATTTACTTTGTATTACATACTAGAAGTGAAATAAAAAAATCTGTTAATTTCAAGCATCTGCTAACATTTTGTATGGACTGTATTAGAAACGTGGACAGTGAGGTAAACTTTAGATCGCTTGAGCTACCACTAATTGTTAGAATTTCTTTCTGAAATTTTATGTGTAATGTTTTTGTACCATATGTAAGATAATAAGAGGGTCAGAGCTTAGTTTTTTTTAATTTTATTTTTTGCCTGTAAGTAAGGGCCACCCTACTGTACAGTGTCATTGAATATTGTCTTCAATTCTATCAGCTGGCAGATTTTGTTCTTTCTTGTTCTAATTTTAATAAATAGTAGTAAGATAAATGCTGCTACAGTATCTATATATTAAGACATGTTAGTTAAAATATCTCACTATCTTTATATTTTACAAGTTAAAATTGTTTGACAAACCTCAGTGGCTAGGTGAAGCATATATAGAGGGAGTTCTGTCAAACAAGGGACATAACTCTCCAGCAACATGGGCAGAGTCATCAAGTTACCATTCTAGTCCAAAAAAAAAATCCAGCAATATTAACATTACATGCCACACAAAAAAAATGTAATTACTGTTAACTTTGAAAAATTGTTTAAATAGAGCACATAACATTTACAGTATTTTTTTTTTATCCCAACAGAAATTAAATTAAGCCCCCCTTTAAAAAAAAAAAAAGTTTGTAGTAAAAATGTAAGAAATTAATCAAGAGTTCTTAGAGATGTGCTTGCTAATGATTATCAACATACTGAAAAACATTGATACAACTAAGTACAGTACAGTACGTTGTAGTTTAATTCTTGTTAATAAAAATAGATATAAAGTTTATAAATCACACAAAACTAATTAAGGGCATCTGTGATTCCTGAATTACACTGAAGCTAAATTTAGCCACTCTTATTTCATCCCTGCTATTAAGCTTAGTTAAGGTCTCAAACACTTTCCATCCTTGGTACATACTTCAAGTACAATCAAGTGTTCTTGTGGTTTTTTTTGTTATTAAATGGTTTATATTTTTACCATGAAAATGTTAAGAATCAAAATGAAGATGTGCACCGCTAATCCTTTTTCTATTAAGGGAAAACTTTAAATAGTTTGATGATATTGAAACATCTGAATGAAGATTAGGGAAACCACACATCAAAACAAATTTGAAAAAAAAAAAACAAAAAAAACAAAAAAAACAAAAAAATATTTGTTTAAAAATTAATTTAAAGTTTGCTTGTCAAAACATTATTTAGAAAGTATTCTGTTTTAACCTCAATTTCCATACTGAAATAATCTTGAAGCATTTCAGCTTTTGATGTTAAAAATGTTACAACATAATCTGCCATATCTTCTTTTGGTCCATCAGCAGGAGACCATCCAGATAAAGGGTTGTCTAGAGCAAGTAATATAAGTTCTTTTATTGATGCAGGAACCTGGCAGCCATTTGTGAGGGAAAAAAAAAAAAATCTAATATATTTAATTATTCTAAAAAATTCATGACAGGGTCTATGGTTATCAAATAATTTTTGTTTCTTGAGTTTTTAACTACCAGTACTGATTACACAATGAAGGTACAACTTAACTCATAACTTATGTACTAATACAAGATCTGACACTTACATAAATTTAAAGACCAACACTACATAACATGTTCACCACTTTACAAAGAACTTACAGATAGCCTAAAGATTCCAAAGTTTCCAAAATCTTGAATCATGATTTGATAAAACAAATATTTGCTTAAAAAAAAAAAAAGTAGAAAAAAAATTGCTTTACTTTTTTTTTTATAATTAATTTTTTTTTTGCCAAAGAAAGAGTAATAAAACTATATATAATTCTAATGGTAAAAATCTACCTTAAAGTTGTTGTGTTGGCTAAATAAAGACGAGTATTATGTTGTATTAATGCATGGCTTTGATTTACACAGCCAACGAAAGAGAAGTTCTTCAATATTTCACGTATGCCTGAAAAAAAATAAATGTTTCAAACATTTATAAATAAGCATTTTATCCATAATTCTGGTGTTCCCCCCCCCCTTCCAATAAATTTGAAGAACAAAAAATTCACTTACTTTCACTTGCATTGTCTTTAATTTCTTGTCTGAGCTGCAGGACACTTGATAATTTAATTTCCCTTTTCTTCACTTTAGTCTGGCTGTCCTCATCACTTTTCCCATGCTCTGTGTTTTCTGGACCACTGCTACAAAGAAAGTGATGTTGCTTTGATGTTTAAAGTAGTGATGCAAAGCTGAATCCTGATAAACATAAGATTATGATAAGCTAATATTACCCATGTCTGTGTCCACGTGGCTCTAAGAAGGCATCAAGCTTTTGTTCTCTGCTATCTGTTCTCACTGTTTCTTGAGCACGAATTATTTTTGTGCCTAGTTGTTAGAAATAGATAGGACTTTAAAATTAATTGTCTTATTGAAAATCTGAACCATAATGTCACCTGCAAACAAACAGCAATAATAAAATTTTAAAAATTTCTTAAAGACTCTTTGTAATTATATTAAAATGCTTCACTCATAATTCTGAAGATTGTAAATGTTAATCATTAAAAAAGTAAAGAAAATTGTATGTTATCATTAATAAGTATTTCATTGTATTAATTTTAGTCCAATTCATTTTTAGACAAAGTTAGGTACTGTTGATAAACATCTATTACTATGTTTAGAATTTTGATATTTTAGTTTACCTTCTGTGGTATCTTGTTTAACTATTGAGTCATCTGTGGCTTGTAGAGGTAACATAGCCTATTGTTTAAAAAAAAATGTAAATGGTTACAATTAGTTGGATTTTTTTTTCCTTTAATCCAAAATTTTTTTTTCTACATAACACGTTATCTCTATCAGATTTGTAAAATTTTTTAAAAGCATCTTTTCTGTACCTGTGTAAAGAATGTCCTAGATGTATTGGAACCCAGTAACTTTGCTTCTATTTCTGCTTGTATGGCTGCTATGACAGAGTCTTCATGTAAGAAGTGGACCTCATGTTTTGTGGGGTGAACATTCACATCAACATTTTGAGGCGTGATATCTAAACTAAAATATACAGGTAGTGTAAAATTAACTTAAAATGCTACAATTTTGTATATCTGAATGCATTGAGGTTATAATACAACACATGGAAATTTATATTTTTTGTTATAAACAACAATATTTAAGAAGTATACATTTACCAAAAATAAACAAAGGGGTGAGCTCCTTTAGGTAAGTAAGCTTGGTAGACAGTTTCTAAAGCCTTTTTTAATGCAGTAGATTCAACAAGTCTGTCTGTAAATATTTGGATAGATAAAAGTTATTAATTTATATTTTGAGCTATAAAAATTTTAAATTTATTTTTAAGTTATAGCTAATGTGTCAATGGGGAAACTGTCTCATTGTCCAAATATTCTCCCAAGTTTCCCAGTAACACACAATTTAAAAAACCTAGCTTCTAAGCCTAGCAAAATAGCTTTTTATAAAGAGACTTTTGGGATAAAGCTCTAAATGATTAAACCAAAAGATATATTTTTATCTAGCGAACTATTCCTCAAGAAAAGGGTCACTCTTCTTTTCAAATCTTTGCTGGCGTCAAACACAAACCTTTAAGATCAGAAGAGGAGTTACTAAAGAGTTGGGACTACCAACTGAGTTGGTACTAAATGTAATATCTAATAATCTTTTGGATCAGACTTGCAAGGTAATGAGATGAACTGTTGGGCATGGGTGGCCCAGAAAAGTTCCCAGTAGAGGAAACTCTCTAAGTGTATAACTAAATGCTAAATATGACAATATACTGTCTCTTAAAATGGAAATGATACAAAAAAAAAACAACAAAACATTAAAGAAAAGAAAATAGATATTGAACATCATTAAAACATACTAAAAGCTTTATAACATTATGTTTAATACAATAATCTAAAAGAATGTAGGTCAAGTAATAAGTTATGAATGAGTAAATGATATAAAAAGACTGGTACAGATTTCTCTTCATCCTTATTTTTAAAAAAAAGTATTTCATGATATTGCACTATACTTTTACTTACTATTAATAAAAAACAAACATGTTGACTTTTTAACTGAATAATTGGCATTGCTAATGAAAGCCAACATTTTGAAGCCAAGTTTTTTATCTTCATGTTTCACTTCTAAAAGTTCTCTAAATAAATGAAGAAAAAAAATAATGAAATGAATTTATAAACAAAATATTGTACAAATGTATTCATTAATATTTAATGGCAAGATGGCTGCTCCCTGTTGACTGTTATCAGAGATGAGTTAAAATTTTCGTTTAGTTGTATTAAAATCAAACCAAATTCCTTAAAAAAGCTATTCAACTAATAAACTAATATCTTTAAATTATATATTTAACTTAATTCTGCATTTTTTTTCCACTAATTAATTCAAATTAACAACTCTTAGTTTAGGACTATTTTGTCTCACTAATCCTTTTTTTATTAGCCTTATATAGATCTAAATATAATTAGATAGATCTAGAATCTATATATTTAATATTATTTAGATCTAGTCTATATTTATTATTATATCCTTAGATTTTAAATCTACTAAGTCTAGTGTTAGACTTAGACTTTAATTAAGGCTTTAGATCTACTAATCATCTACTAATACTACTAATAATAACTAATAGTAATATTCTATATAGTTAGTTATACACGTAAATATATTGATCTAGAATTAGATCTAGTCTAGGTCCATATTTTGAATTTAATAAACCATTTCATTTGATTTAATTGTCATTGTAAATTAGCTTTCACTTTAGACTTAACTTAGGCATTGTAAACCTTAAACTAGATTTACACTAGACCTTTAAAAACTAAAATCAACAACAGTCATCATGAAATTGCTCTGGCTATTTATCCTAATAATTACTAAATACACACTAGCTGAACATAGAACTAGATCTACCTTAGTCAATACTAAACTTAAAAAGGAAACAACAGTCATAATCAATCATCACACTCTAGATCAATGCAACTTCAAAAATAACCTAACATACACATCCATAACATTAAAGAAGATCACCCATCACAAATGGAAGTTCTCAATCAGACACAGCAGAAATAAATACCTATCACTGTTAATATTAATAGCAGGAGATGTAGAGTCAAATCCAGGGCCTAGATCTAAAGATAGATGCAACATCTGCAAAAAAGTATGCACCATGAAACAGAAAGCCATTCAATGTGACACCTGCGATGAATGGTACCATGCATCATGTCTCCATATGAATACACCTGTGTATTATGCCTTAGGCAACAAAGACGCATCATGGCACTGTGTACTGTGTGGGTTACCTCAGTTTACATCAGGACTGTTTGACTCCTTTCATGCGGACACTTCTAACCCATACAATATCCTAAACACCATCCCAAACCAAACTCACCAACCACTAGCCAGATCTACTCCTGTTAAACATAAATCTACTAAAATTAATACAACAGCCTCACTAAACAAACCTACTAAAGAAGTAATACCAAAATACCTTAAAACCTTAGTAATAAATTTTTAAAGCATTAGGAACAAAACAGCAGACTTAGAAATTTTATTAGAATGTGAGAAACCAGACATAATTGCAGGAACAGAAACTTGGCTACATCCTGAAATTTATAATGCAGAAATTTTCAATAGTAATTATGAAATTTGTAGAAAAGATAGGGCTGATAATCATGGAGGAGTTCTTCTAGCAATAAAAAACTCTTATAGCAGAAGAAATTACCTTACCTAACTCAAAAAATATAGAATCAACATTTTGTAAAATTAATACCACCTCAACATCCCTAATAATAGGCAGCATTTACAGACCACCAAATTCTAGTTTAGAATACATGCAGGAACTATGTAATCAGATTACTACACTTAAAGAGACAAATAAAAATGCAGTTTTTTGGGTTATGGGTCATTTCAACCTACCTGATATAAATTGGAAAACACTAACCATAGATAAACACCAAAACCTTAAGGACATAAATGAGCTTTTCATAGAAACTTTACACAATCTAAGTTTAGATCAAATCATTAAAAAGCCAACTAGATTAAACAACACATTAGATCTCTTCTTAACCAACAGACCTGGATTAGTAGTTGATTATGATATTATCCCTGGTCTATCAGACCATGAGATCATACAAATACACAGTCAGATAAAAGCAGTAGCCAATACAAAACCCAAAAGAAAAATTTTACTCAGGAATAAATATAACCTAACACAACTACACCAAGCTGAATAAACTTTCAACAAACATTCTTATTAGAAAAAGACATTAACCAACCAGTCGATGACCCTGGAATTTCATTAAAAACCATCTTAAAACCATTAAAGAAAATCATATACCAACTAAATACACATCAAACAAAATAAATAAATGCTGGTTTAATAATAGACAAAAGAAGCTTTGTAAACAGAAGGAAAACCTATATAGAAAATTTAAAGAAACTAAGGCAGAAAGAGTTTACAAAAAGTATATAAAAATTAAATAAAAAACCCAAAAAGTAAGCAGACAGCTGCAGAGTGAATACATAAACAATGTAATATCTAAAGATAACATCAAAAACCTCTGGTCATACATTAAGTCTAAGAAAATGAAAACAACAGGCATAGCGCCATTAAAAGATGAACATAACATAATACATAATGATAATGAAACTAAAGCAAACATCCTAAACAAATACTTTACATCAGCATTCTCAGCCGCAGGAGACAAAGACATATTACTGAATTTGAACCAAGTAGACAACATAGAAGATATAGTAGTACAAGAAAATGGAATTCAAAAACTATTAGCCAACACCATGCCAAATAAAGCGTCAGGACCTGATGGTATTCCAGCTAGATTACTCAAAAAGAACTAAGCAATTAGCTAGCCCCAGTGTTCAAAATACTCTTTCAGGCATCACTTAACCAGGGCAGAGTACCAAAGGACTGGAAAGAAGCTAATGTCACCCCTTATTTAAAAAAGGAGAAAAATCTGACCCAGGAAACTACAGACCAGTATCACTTACCAGCATCACATGTAAAATCCTAGAACACATAATATGTAACAACATCATAAACCACTTAGACAAACAAAATGTCCTCACACCATACCAACATGGCTTTAGGAAACATAGATCATGTGAAACACAACTAATAGGACTAATTGATGATTTTTCTAAAGGTTTAGATAATAGTGTACAAATAAATGCAATCTTACTAGATTTTTCTAAGGCTTTTGACAAAGTTCACCACCATAGTCTGCTTAAAAAATTAAAATATTTTGGCATTAATGGTCCACTGCATCAGTGGATTAAAGATTTTCTGATAGGGAGAGAACAAACTGTAATAATAAATGGCTCTAAATCAACACCGATAACAGTAAACTCAGGTGTACCTCAAGGAACAGTCTTGGGTCCACTACTATTTTTAATTTACATAAATGATTTACCAAATTGCATTACTTCAGGAACAAAAGTCAGATTATTTGCAGACGATTGCATAATATATAGAACAAAAAAATCAACACAAGACACAGATATTTTACAAAGAGAATTAGATCAATTACAGAAATGGGAATCAAATTGGAGCATGTCTTTCCACCCAGAAAAATGTCAGTTGTTAAAAGTAACAAAAAAACTAAAACAAATTAATTCCACTGATCTTATTCATGGCAAACCAGTAACACAGACTAAAAACGCAAAATACCTAGGTGTTATAATAAATGAAAAACTGTCATGGAATCCACATATTGATGAAACTATAAAAAAAATCTAACAAAGCATTAGGATTTATTAAAAGAAATTTCTATAAATCAAATAAGAACATAAAACTAAAATATTATTTAACCTTGGTTAGGCCAATAATAGAATATGCATCCTCCGTTTGGGACCCCTCAACTCAAGAAAACATTAAGAAACTGGAACAGACACAAAATAGAGCAGTGAGATTCATAACAAATGAATATTCACATTTGACTAGAGTAACACCTATAGTAGAATCACTAAATTTAGAAAGCCTTCAGAACAGAAGACTCAAAAGTAAAGTAGCAATTATACATAAAACACTGAACCATAATCTTCAAATGCAAAAACAAAATTTAATAAAATACTCTGAAAGACACAAAGATAAAGGCACATTCCTCGTCCCATATGCTAGGACAAATGTGTACAAATACTCCTTCTTCCCTAGTGCTATTAGAGCATGGAATGGGTGGCCTGAGCTAGCCAGGAAAACCAGTGACTTGGCAGAATTTAAGTCATTGGTTAATATGCATGACTAAATACATGACACGTAGGACGTAATCATCTTCTTTTTTGAAGTAACGTCTGTATTATATAAGATAAGATAATCAAGATATAAGTTAATATAAAACATCAAACCTGCTAACGGTAACCCCATATATTGCTCGAATGTTATCTACATATGATGAATTTGGTGGTGTGCGGACATCAGCCATACTTTCTCCTTGCTTGAAAATAAAAATATATAGAGAGAGATTTTTAGAGATAATGCTAATAGCTTTTTCAAACTGTAAAAAAAAAATTTAAAAAAATTGCACAGCATTAAATTTTGTCTTTTTCTCTAAAAGAAAATGAAATTTAAGAGACACTTAAATAAAGAATTTTTACCTTTTTGAGTGTAAACCCAACTTGACAATTATGAATAGCATATCTGGAATATTTACAAATTTTCCTTTATTGTAAAGATTAATCTCTAGACATATCCATAATTTTTTTTTCAATGAATAAAAAAAAAACACTTTAAAAAAATTCAACTTCATAACAAGATGGTATTCCCCATCTTTCTGAGCTAAAGTGAGGTTCTTTTTCATTTAATGTTTTAGTAGATTTCTAATCAGTTCAGTGCTAATTAGTGGATTACAAAATAAAAAGACCACATTATGAGAAGATAGAAACATGCACAATCAAATCAAACATTTGGATTACATGTGCCAATTAAAAAAAAAAGTATAAATATAATATTGCTTACATCAGTGTTTCCCAAACCTTTTTCTTTACGGAACACATTCTGAGTATTTAGTGGAACACTTTACTTATTTTTTTTTAAGAAATTAATTCACACAGTGGCCTACAAGTTAATTATTCTGTTAGTTGGTGGAACACCTATTCAGGCAACGTGGAAAATAGAGTTTCTCGGAACACAGCTTGGGAAATACTGGCTTATATAAGCAAATAATTAATTTAAGTTCATAAAACGAAAAAAGAAAATGTAAAACTAACTTGCTAACTACATCTACTACTTTGGCATATTCTTCTGCAGGACTTCTCAGAGCTTTACGTCTGGTTGATATGTTATAGAATAAATCTTCTGCCTGAAAATATATAAACATTATATATATCCTATCAACAGTTTATAGTGAGCATGCCATGAACAAAACAAAGTAAAAAAAAAACTTACAGTTATTTGTGTACCAACATTTCCAGCACAAGGTTTCACTGGTTCTTTTAGTTTCCCATCCAAGTAAACACCTCTGGTGAGAAAAAAAATTGATGTTTGATTTTAATATCAACTAGATATTGCCAAAATGTTCCTCTCCTGGCCACATTAGGATTTTACTCACAATGTGAAAAGCTGTAATGGCTACCTGATATTTCAAAAGAAAGTAAAGCCAGGTCAAGTGATGATCACACAACCACCAGTATTTGTAGATTATTATTTTATGTTATATCAGTCCTAATTAATGAACTTATTTTTAAAATGTAATTAAAGCATCAACATTTTTGACCGTTCAGTTTTGTCATGGGTGATGCTGTGACACTGGTCACTCATACATGTTAGAAGCTGATAGCAATAGTGCACCAAGAGAAAATAAGAGTCACTCCTTGACATTATCCAACCAGCTTTATTTATGACAACCAAAGGTCACTCATCCTTGTTAGAAACCAACACCAATAGTGCATCAATAGAAAAACCAGTGAATCCTCTACATTGTTACAATGGGATTATGTCGATAGTGCAACTTTTGTTTTCTTTTTGTATATTTATTACATTGACACAAACACCAAGGTATGCTAGGATTGATGAATTAATAAAGCACTGACGAAACTCCAGCATATAATTTTATCACTCTAATAATATTCCTTTGAACACATAATATATTCAATATTTCTTAAAAAATCCACATGAATAATGAATGAATTATAACTTTAAATCTGTACAATATCAATGAAAAAAATAAAGCACAATAATAACTTTAATTAGTTTCAACTGAACTCTACTTTCTACGTCTCTAGCCTGACTAAGCAAATCTTTTTCTATTTTTACTTGTATAATCATATCATTCAGAACCTAAAACTCTCTTTTATACGATTTTTCACTAAATTTCATTCTTTTCTCTGACATCACCGACTTAACTGATTTGACCTCAAAATCTGATTGGTGATTTATCATTGATCTGAAATAAGGTTACAGCTAACTGCTGTGCAGTTATTACACCAGCTTCATTTCTGACTACCCTGTCTGCATTTACCCATAAAGATAATCTTGGACAATGAATCATGTCAAACAGTATGTCATCTGAACCATCTAGTTTTATCTCTTAATAGTACTGAAGAACTTCTGTGTACCTCCAAAAGTGTGGACTTAAAAATTGACTAAGTCATTTTTCTTCTCCCAGTTAATTGTACCTACTGAATTCTTATTTCAGCCTCGGCAATCAGCTTTCACAACCACAGAAACTTAAGTCGCATTGATCTATAGCATTCTTAGCATAGTTACAATTGTACAAATAAACTAATTATGACTTGACTATATTACCTGTAGGCACACTTTGAAGAAACTGTTCTTGTAGTTATGGTCACATGAGCCACATGACTAATGGATGCAAGAGCCTCACCTCTAAAACCATAGGTGCTTATACTGTTGAGATCCTCGAACTGTTGCAGTTTACTGGTTGTAAACCGTTCACAAACTATGTCCATGTCTTCCTTCTGGGAGTTTGAGCATAAAACATGAAACTTATTGAAATTAGAATAAATTGTATTTAGTAATCAAAGTTATACAAGAGAAAAAAAAAATTTCATCAAAGGCAAAGAATAAAAGTCAAGACTAAAATCCCAGGGATATGATCATTTAGAATTATTTTTTTTTATGATTGTAAAGATTAATCTCTAGACATATCCATAATTTTTTTTTCAATGAATAAAAAAAAAACACTTTAAAAAAATTCAACTTTATAACAAGATGGTGGGCGATGTTATATTATAATATTATCCTGCGCATGACATAATGATCAAAGGCTAAGGTGTGGTGCAAGTAGTGGAAATCTTTTGCGAGATAGAAGTGCGATTACAATAAATATGACCGTACTGCTGATAACTTATCATCAAAGGCCAAGGTGTGGTGGACGTACCACCATGTTTCACTTTATTTTATTTTTCAATTGCTCTTTCTTGAAAATAAGGTTTTATTTTTTTCTAATAAAGGCATCCTCAGCATATCATGTCACCTATATAAGTTTTGTGTTAATTCCTTTTAAACATTAAAGTTATAAATTGTGTTAAAGCTTTATTTTTATCGATATTTCATATCTACATGTATATGTAAGTATGTATTTTGTTTATTGATATTCACTTTAGATATCAAAACTGGTGGGCCTATATTTATGTGAACATAATGATGAGGTTCCTATAGCCCTAAAACTAATTGCTCAAGTGCTAGCGCCAGCATTTAAGAACACCCAAGGAAGAATGTGCAACATTGGCAAAGAGAATAACAAACATTGTTCATCAATATGAATCGATGGATCATCTTCTGTACATACAGTTGATAGCTTTTTTTACATTACCTCTATATTTACACGTTATAGTTTTTAATGGCATTTAATTTTAATTCTATTCTAATCTAACGTGTTACACTTTTTGTCATTTAAATAAAAGAATGAATACATTAAATATTGCTCATTTCATGATTTTTAAAATTACTATTTGTTACATAAAATGTTCAGATGATGAAAATATCAGAGGATGAAATGACCAGGGGATGAAGTGACCGGTCACATTGAAAACTTACTCTGATTCCACAGCCATTGTCTTGAATTTGTAACATTTTTAGACCTCCCTGCTTGATAACTACTTGAATATTACTTGCACCTGCATCAAGACTAAGAAACAAAATTGTTTTTAAAATATGGAATATATAGATAATTAAATATATTACCAATGATATTCTTTTTTCCCATTAAATAAACAAACTTTTTAATTTACTTTAAAAAAACTTTTCAGCCAATAATAGTCAAGCAGCTCACATAAAATGTAATTTATTAGAAATACCTGTTTTCAATCATCTCTTTTAATGCATTGGCAGGCCTTTGAATTACCTCACCAGCAGCTATTCTGTTTACTACAACTTCATCAAGGCGCTTGATGACTGGTGCAACATCACTGGCCATTTATCTAGAAAAAAAATGGTTAAAAACATCTTGTTTATATATAAAATATATATATATGTATAAAACCTTTCAAGGCTTAAGGGCTCCATCTCAACTCTAATGAAAAGACAAGGTGAAAAAAATATAAAATACAACAACAACATGATTTTATCATATTTTATGGTTCTTATTTAGATTAAACATGAATTCTAGAAAACAACCATTGCTTTGCTATTATGACATACCAGCAATGTATAAACAGGCAGTCTACAGTGACACAGTCTACTACAGAATACCAAAGAAAAATATAGAGCTACAAAGGTGGAAATAAGATGTAAAAGTAAAAGTATGAAGTAACAACTTAGTAACAAGTCATGTTTAAACTGATTACTAAACTAAACTTTATTATAATTACTTAAAATATTTACTATTAATACTATTATTTAGATAGATTCTATAAATTTAATAATTACTTAGTATAAAATTAAAGCTAGATCTATTACTAGATGAGTAGATCTAATAAATCATCTATTATAAAATATAATCTAATATATTATAAAAAATCTAATTACTAGTCTAGTTCTGGTATTTCTACTATCTTATATAATACAGACGTTACTTCAAAAAAGAAGATGATTACGTCCTACGCGTCATGCATTTAGTCATGCTTAGGCAACCCATTCCATGCTCTAATAGCACTAGGGAAGAAGGAGTATTTGTACAAATTTGTCCTAGCATATGGGACGAGGAATGTGCCTTTATTTTTGTGTCTTTCAGAGTATTTTATTAAGTTTTGTTTTTGTATTTGAAGATTATGGTTCAGTGTTTTATGTATAATTGCTACTTTACTTTTGAGTCTTCTGTCCTGAAGGCTTTCTAAATTTAGTGATTCTACTATAGGTGTTACTCTAGTCAAATGTGAATATTCATTTGTTATGAATCTCACTGCTCTATTTTGTGTCTGTTCCAGTTTCTTAATGTTTTCTTGAGTTGAGGGGTCCCAAACGGTGGATGCATATTCTATTATTGGCCTAACCAAGGTTAAATAACATTTTAGTTTTATGTTCTTATTTGATTTATAGAAATTTCTTTTAATAAACCCTAATGCTTTGTTGGATTTTTTTGTAGTTTCATCAATATGTGGATTCCATGACAGTTTTTCATTTATTACAACACCTAGGTATTTTGCGTTTTTAGTCTGTGTTACTGGTTTGCCATGAATAAGATCAGTGGAATTAATTTGTTTTAGTTTTTTTGTTACTCTTAACAACTGACATTTTTCTGGGTGGAAAGACATGCTCCAATTTGATTCCCATTTCTGTAATTCATCTAATTCTCTTTGTAAAATATCTGTGTCTTGTGTTGTTTTTATTGTTCTATATGTTATGCAATCATCTGCAAATAATCTGACTTTTGTTCCTGAACTAATGCAATTTGGTAAATCATTTATGTAAATTAAAAATAGTAGTGGACCCAAGACTGTTCCTTGAGGTACACCTGAGTTTACTGTTATTGGTGTTGATTTAGAGCCATTTATTATTACAGTTTGTTCTCTCCCTATCAGAAAATCTTTAATCCACTGATGCAGTGGACCATTAATGCCGAAATATTTTAATTTTTTAAGCAAACTAGGTGGTACAACTACTACTAGCCTAGGTCTATATTCTATATATATCATATATCTCTAGAGCTAATAATTATTACAGAGATGATAATAATAATATTAATAGATCTAGAATGTCTAGAGTCTAGAACAGATCTACTAGAGATACTAGAGATCTAGACAGTAGATATCAAATATATGATCTAATCATTCAAAACAAAATAAATATGAAATGTTTCGTCTTTCGGTCTTTTTTGCCATTTAAAGTTTTGAAAGATTCAAACGCAGATGAATTTCATGAAAACATCCTTCAAGAAACGCGTCGCTTTTTCCTCTCTCTCTCTCTCACACACACACACCTTTTTCGTTCATTCTCGTACACCCCATCATATTTTTTTTAAATTGTATACACAAAAGGCAAGGTGTAGAAACAGACAGAAATAAATCTATATAGATTTATAATTTAATTATTATAATTTAAAAAACATGATACTTTCAATTAGGCTACATGTATTCTCTCTCTCTTTTTTTAATTCCCATCCAAGGACCATCTTCTTTTCATAATTTGGATGTTCGTTTTGTTACACCTTAACACTCCCTCCCTCCCATAGATGCTTATAATTCTTTTCATGACTCTCTCCCCCTTCCATCCACTGCCTGTTTGATAGGTTGTGACACTACACGCTTAGTGTATACCTCTCCTCACCGCCAGCTCACCTGAAGTGGGGCATGGTCTCTGGCTTCATATTAGCATCCCGCACTTTTTCTTTCATTCATAAATTATATATTCTAGATATCTAGATCTAGGTCATGTTTATTCATTGAAAAAAGATTTATTAATCCCAATAATATTTCTTATTACGATTTTGCCTTGTTTACTTCAGGAGAATGTGTTAATTAAGTTCAGTATTATTCGTTGGAACACCTCCTTTTTAAATTTTATTTAACAGCTAACAGTATAAATGTGATTGGAATGTCTTTTTAAAGATGTAAAGAAGCTTATTTTGATATATCCATCAGCCTACGATCAAACAGGCTCATAATATAACCCTCATCCCTTATATGGGTATAAATTTCCCGGGGATAGCCTTACATTATACATGGCTACCGAGAATCTAAAAACAACTCTTTTGTTCCTTTGGCAATTGAATGGATGAAAAAACTGTAACTTACTGTTTGTTTGTTGTAAATTTCACATGTAATGTTGAAACTGGGGAAACTCTAATTTTGTATTTTTTTTTTTTGTTGTTGTTGTTGTTGTAGTAGCCCTAAATGCATAATTGTGAAACGAATTTCCTCACGGATAATAATTATTGTTTGTTTGTTATTAAATGGTCTGCGCTGTATCAGTGTAATAGACATAGTGAATGTGGTAAGTATTATGTATGAAAATAGGTCACACTTGGGGCTGTGTGCCACTGCATTGAAGTGCATAGGCATAAGTACATTCCTCATTAATCTTCTGAGATAAGCCTTATAATATACTAAAGTATAGATTATAGATCTATTACTTACTATTAAGACTTATTATATAAATTAATAATATAATATAGATCTACATTTACTACATCTTTTTACCTTGGTCGTCTTTAAAATTTAAAGTTAGATCTGGTCTATTTATAAACTATACTTATACTGTTTATAGTATACTATTATAGTACAGTCTAGAGAATCTAGGTCTAGATTTATCATTTGGTTAGATCTTGAAGTGGAAGTAGATCCATTCCCTCTACTAGAGGCTCTAGTCTAGATCTAACTAGAGTCCTAAACTTAGACTGTAGATCTAGAATCTAGTCTAGATATTTAAGATATCATTACATAAATTTTCAATTCAAAGTAATTAAAGTTAAAGCTTTATTATTTAAGTTATACTTACTCTTACTTATAATTATGCTGATTTAGAAATTAAGACTAGAGATCTATCTATTATGATTATCTATGTCTAGAGGTTAGCGCTAAGACTAATCATACTCATACTCTAATGACATTATGTCTCTAAAACTCTATTATAATTTATATACACGTATTATACTTATAGATCTAGATATATATATATATAGATTATAGACTGAATCAGCCAGGAAAACCAAAAACTTAGCAGAGTTTAAGACAAGTCATGGATTAACATGCATGACTAGATTGACACATGATATGCGCACGACGTAATTATAATCTTTTTAAAGTAATGTCTGTTATATATAAAAAGTAAGATATAGATCTAGTAATCTAGTTCACTACTAGTTCTAACTCTGTCAAGTATATATCTAGTAACTATGTAACATTGAGTCATAGTCATAATGATAATCTATGAGTAATTTACGTTACTTGAACAAAACAAGTCAATCCCAGTAGTACAATTTTTTATGATTGAATTTTTATAGCTCCCTAATGCCAATTTGTCTATTAAAATAGTTATATATTTCAATGTATTAGATCTACTACTAGAGTCTAATTGTTAAAATTAGATTCAATGTTAATATGGGTCTGGCAGATGCGTTCAAACTCACAACTTTTTTTTAACATCTTAAGAAACACTTGAACACATGATAAGGGTTGTATAAAAAAAGATATTCTAATCTTCAACTGTTGCCTCTTCCAAGCTCAGTGATGTATATAATTTAGACTTGAAAAGGCCCTAAAAGCTATTTTCAGAAATATATTATATGTGGTCCTTTAAGTCTCTAGATATTATATGTCAGTGCTAAATATTAATCTAGCCCTGCCCAAGCCATTGGAGGACACAATAGTTTACCTGACAGAAAAAAATGTAAAGTGTAACTCTTCCAATTGGTGTTTGTCAACTAATTCGCGCCTTGATAATTGGTACCTGGTCAATCAATAATTGGCTTCTCCCATTTTCCCATCAATATTGTTCTCACTATGGCTGCAGTGATTTTAGACTGTTGATGGCCTGGTGTGCGCCTGTGTATTGCACTATCATTGAATTGTTTCTGTTGTGTGTTGACCTGAAGACTGGTTGAGTCAACCCTAAAAAATTTTCTTAGTGTTATTTTGCACTAAAATGTTTGAATGTTGGTAAGTGGAATTGTAGGGAGAAAAGATAAGAGGCCTGGGGATGTGTGTGACTGAATAAAATGGTACCTATTGTGCAAATCATTCCATTTGTGTGTGGTATTATTATTATTATACATATTTTTCTATTATCTGTTTAAAAAGACTGTCTTGTTAGCCCATTGAGCTTTGTGGCAAAATAGTAAAAAAAAACTGTGAAAAAAAATAGATCATATGTCTAGAAGCTGAATAATTATTAGCGTCTGACATCACTTCTTAATTCTTAATGGTCAATCAATAATTGTTGGTCTCAAAATTTGTTATACAGGATACTTCATGCTCCTCCCCCCCCCCTTGCCTTTTCTATTTAAAATACTACATCTATGTGCAACATATCCCCCCTCTTTTTTTTTTAAATTTTGTCACATCATGTTAGGCTCAGATGATTTTTCTTGACTTTCTTTTTCCAGAATGGTTGAATTTCTCCCAACTGCCTTTTTTTTTTATGGTGACAACTTATTTGTGTTAAAAAAAAAAGACGTCTTGCTTAACAAAGAGAGGATTATATAATATGAGACTCACCTGGTATTTATAGACCAACGATTGACATTTATTGACACATCAAATCAACTGGACACACAATTTGTTATGAAATCCTTATTTTTAAAAAAAAAAAAGTAAAGTTCCCCTTTCAGACCTTGGGATCTATGGGACAGAAGATGTAAAGGTCATCTGTTTATGTGGCCTATGGTTTACAAGGGTGTCATATTTACCACTTAGCCACCTTGCCTTTGTGTATACAAGTTTTTAAAAATATGGTGGGGTGTTCAAGAATTAACGAAAAAGGTGTGTGTGGGGGGGGGGGGTCTGAATGACATAAGTTTCTCCAGATCTTATTAGGGACAGTACTAAAATAAAAAAATAAATTTTCCCTTTTAAGGCAGATGATTTAAAGGTCATCTTTTTCTATGGCAGATGGTTAATGAAGGTGTCATGTGGCCAGCACAACTAAATGTCTTTACTTTTCCTAACGAATATCAAGTACCCATTAGAATTGGGTGGTCTTGGGCGTCCTAAGAATCGCACAATTAAAAATCCAGTCTTCACCAAGATTCAGACTCAGGACTTTGAAGCCAAGTTTTTAACCACTTAGCCACCTAGGGACAGTACTACTATGTACCTATAATTTCTGCTTTGTGAGACATCTTCACTTCAGACAAAATGTAATACTTTTTTGTTTATTACTTTGTGATTGGCCTTATCACTATTCTCGATCTAATATCTGTTTTCTTTGTTGTTGTTGTTTGTTTTTTTTACTAACCTGTGAAAGCTAGGTTATTGTTTTATTTCGTTGAGAAAGGTTTCTGTTTTTCATAACTTTTGTGATTGCTACCCATTTACACTAAAGTAATGCTTCCTTCAAAAGTTAAAATGCAACTTCATTTGGAGAAACAGTGATTAATAAAGTGTTGTTTTTTTTCTGTAGCAAAATAGATCTAGTACTTTATGTTTTTATCATTTATATCTCCATATTTGAGCTAGCAGGTTTGGAATAAGGGTAATATGTAGATTTAGTAACCAAGATAAGATGATTGCATATTTTTTTACCTTTACCTTTACCTATCCCTTTGTCTGTTGGACCCTTGGGGCACCAAGCAAGACTCGTCAACCGTCTTTCTCCATTCCCCCCTGTCTTTTAAATTGCCTTGTTTAGAACCTCTTTCAATGGCAGGCCATCGCTTTCTCTGCCTCTTCTTCTTTTTCCTGGTACTGTTTCCTGAAGGAAGGTCTTTGTGAGCCCCGAAGATCTTGTAATATGGCCATAGATTTTGAGCTTGCGTTTTTTCACTATAGTTAGCAGGTCACTATAGTGATTGCATATAATGCTCTTTAATTAGCAATAATGGAGTCACATTTTACCTTTTGAAGTCAGAATGGTACTAATATAATATTTTTTACATTTTTTCTAAAGGCAAAAGAATGCAGAATTTAAGACAATGCATTGTGTTTTCCTTTGCATGCTTATGTCAATGATATTGATAACACACATTTGTAATACTGAAGTCAGTGAAGAGTTTATGCCCTTTGAAAGTAGGTTTCATGATACAACTGTTTCTGCTATGAATCAATGTTTAAAAATCTTTATTGATGAAGTCTAGTATATTGGAATGCCCTGCTTCCAAAATGATATTAGGATGTGATTGTGCTTGTGCTGAAATTGATTCTCTTGTAAATGTCTCTACTTAAGCAGTAAATACTAGAAGAGCAATATCAGGTCTTGGCACCAAGATAGCCATCATAGTTATTTGCTAGACATTGCTTTTAGATTAAATAGCCTAAATAAAAGTTACCAACACTTGAAAGATAATAAAATTTAATTTCAATACATTTACAACAGGGGTTGCAACCCACGACCCACTGTTGTAAATGTATTGAAATTAAATTTTATTGTTAATTTATGAAGTGTGTTCATCATCCTGTGCTTCAATGTAGTTCAACTCTCTCTCTCTATTTCTGTCTTTCTCCAGAATTACTGTTCCATAGACAAGCCTGTCCATTCCTTAATGTTGTCCTCCCATTGCTTCATCTGTCTTTCTTTTCATTGAAACTGTTCCCTGCAGAAAATTCTTTGGAGCCTTGAGGATCTTGTTAAATTGCTGTACTTTCTAAACATGTGTTGTTTTTTTTACATTGTTTATGTAATGTAAGTTGTCACAAATAAATGTTTACAAATATTAATAAATGTTTACAAATATTGATCTTGATTTAAAAGAAATTATTAGTCATTCACTTTAACTTTAATCTTGATCCAAAATAAATTATTAGTCATTCACTTACCCCAGATATAGTAATCTTGTTTAAACATTTTTCTGCAAATAAAGTTTTGATTTTCAGTTAATCAAGCAGCATATAATGTTTTAGGTTCAAAAGAAATATGAATTGACATGTAGCTAAACGTCTTTGCAGGCCTGAACATCCAAAACTATGTGTCTTTTTATACCTACAAATTTATGTTGCACCTAAGAGACGTTTTGTAAAAAGAAAATTAAAAGAAAAAATAAGCTACATAATTTATTTTTAAAATTCATTTTGGATCCCTGTTAATATTTAGATGGATTCCTGTCATTCATGAATATGTATTGTAATCTTTTGGTTGAATTTTTAACTTTTCATCTTAGATATATTGATTTGTTTCATAACTTATAAAAATATAATTTTATTTGTATAACTTGACAACAATCAGCAGCCAATATTCAGGACCAAAATCTCTGCAAGCCACAACATGTTCACATATCTTCTGGAGATAGTATCAATGAAGTCAATATTGTCTGGTCCACATTTGGGTTTTGTGTATGTCTGGTAAGCTATCTAGAAATGAGCTTCAGTAAGACTTATGATTACCCTGCCATGATGACTAAAAGTACATGCTTGTTGAATTTCATGCTTGCTTGTATGTGCCTGTCTATGTGTTTTTTTGGGGGAGGCTAGCTTTATTGTGCTGTGTGAGTTCATCTATAATCCCTTTAAAAAATATTGGTAAATATTATGAGTTGTTTTGGTAAACATTAAATAATTAAAAAGAAGTGTCCACAATTGACAATATTATTGTAAAAGCATGTTGAATACCTTAATAACATTATTTAAATTGTCCACACATATTCAAGATAACTTAAATACTATGATGTAATATGAATAACTCTTTTGTGACTGAAGAATTATGTTCTAATTTAATTTGTAATTTAGGTTAGGTATGGCACTGACCCTTGGAGATATGAGTTGAGAGCTGATGCCAATCATACCTACTTTACAACTTTGAACAGTAGAGGACTTAAACATTTGTACAGAGTAAATTTAAAGGTACAAACTTTCTAAACACATTTTAATACATTTATCATACTAATGGGAAACAATGTTTGAAGGCAAAAAATCACATTTGTGCTCCTTTCTGTCAAATAATGTTAAATCAATTTTCTAATGTTTTGAGTAATTATTAATATAAAATTATCACGTAATTGATGTGTTATATTTTAACAGAGAAAAGTACATGATTCTAATAAAACATAAACTTTTGTATAATTTAAAAACATTATTTGCTAAAGAAAAAAAATTTTGGTTTATGTTTTTGGTACATCCATACTTGCTAAGGGAAAAATTGTCCTCTGTTGCAATCAAATGTACCAGGCAAAAATTATTAACAATAACATTTATGCATATCTAATCTAATCTTTTATGACTCTGACTTTGCATATCTAATCTGTTATTACAACATTTTTTACATTAGAACATTAAAATTGTTAACTGAATCAGTGTGGAAGCTGTAAGTTTGAAATCATTGTTGTTTTTTTTTATAATTGTTTTGCAGGGCTTACATTCAGCTGCACGCTATTACTATCAAATTGAGAATGATGAAAGTACTGCAGGGCCATTTTATTTTCAAGTTCCTCCTGAAGGCAAAGTATATATATATATGAAACTGATCAATAAATGTGTGTGTTAATATTGATTTAATTTTTCAACAGCTTTGCTCTTCCCTTTAATCTTCAAATGAGAGAAAAGTAGTGATATTTATTGAATTAATCAATATGTGTATTTTTTGTTAGCTTGAAGTTTAAAAGAAAATAATTTTTTATTAATTGACTTTTTTTTCTTTTAATACTTAATATTAACTATTGATAGACAACAAAAAACGTTATTGAATTTTTACAAAGTTTATATGAACTCACTCTGTCTCTGGTAAAAAGTTTGAACATGTTATTTCTCCCTTACACATTCTTGGTTCAAGTTGTAACTTTGCACAATTATTCATTGTTATAGACAATTCATGAGTTAATAAAAAAATTAACCAATTAGTCAATTAATTACTGGTAGTTAATTATGTTGTTTGATGCCAACAAGGGAAATTAATCCTGCAGTATTCAGAGATATGACTAAATTTGTGGGGTTTTGTCCCATTAGATAATTGTACACAATAATTTATCCACATTCTCAGATCAGTTAGAAACTTTACACAATTGTAAAATAAACTGGTATAGACAATCAATTTAAAAAATTAACAAATTAGTCAATAAATTATTGGTAATTAAATATTTTGTTTGATATAAAAGGGAGATAACTTTTGCATTGTTGAGATATAGCTGTAAATGTGGAGTATTTCCCTCAAGATTAGCTTTTTTATATTAAGTATTGTAACAATTCACTCTATTCAGGCTCTCTGCAACTGCACCACATCACACAACCAATTCAAAGAACTTGACAATGCAGGGCTCCAAAGTAACATAACACTATAATGTCCAATAAATCACAGCCAATATGGTACAATTGGCAACAACGTTACACTGACTGTACAAAAACTTCACCAGTTACTATGTAAAGCTAAAAACACACACAGCACTACCCCATCTGTGTCACCACCAGGTTTATAATAGTATTTTAAAAATATTTTACTTGCTATTTATTTTTTATAATTGTTTTGCAGGACTGGTCACCAGATTTTTTGATATTTGGTGATCTGGGCATACATGCGGACACTATAAACTTCCTTGTCAATGAGGCTTTATCTGGCCACTATACTGCTCTCATTCATGCTGGAGATTTGGCTTATGATATGAAAGATAAGGAAGGCCTAGTATGTGTTTCCTTTTATAAACTAAATTAACTATTATAAACAGAATATTTCTTTAATGTGGTTTCATTTTTCCGACATCTTCATATTTTTATGTTTGAGTGACAGATTTTCTTGTTTGCTTTATTATTAAATAGATCTCCCTATAAAAGACAAAACCCTAGCTGATTGACTTTTTATCACTAATCCTCCCACTCATTTAAGAAATATAATTTTTTTTTTAGCCCACTTTTTCCTTAACATCTCCTTTGAATACTGTAGCTAAGTGCTCAACTTACCCAAATCTATGTTTTTTTTTATTGTTTCATTTCAAGTTTCAATTTGAAAGGCTAAATACAAATGTTTAATCACATTCCATTTAAAACTTGCTAATGTGAATGTATACCTAGAACCATAAATTGTGTAATAGAATAGTCAAAATTAATTTAAACACTTTTTTATTATTTTTTTTCCAAAACATGAAATAGCTGTATCATGAATATTTGTTTGTGTGTACTAAATTGATAAAGGGAATGTTATAAGGACTTGAGCTACATCAGAATCTAAATCTAGAACTCTTGTGCCAAAGAATTCAATGTCTAAATGTGTGTATTTAGGATTGTTTGTTTTATGTTATGTTAGAAAAGCGCTTAAGAAGGAGGAAAATCACATTTTCTTTATTTATTATTATATGCTTGAATATTTGAAAATCAAAAATTGTCTTTTATAATTACCAGGTGTAATGAAATTGATAAATAAAAAGTATACTATGCTTATCATTGTTTCAGGTAGGTGATTATTTTATGAAAGAAATTGAGCCAATGGCAGCTTATATTCCATATTTGACCTGTCCAGGAAATCATGGTAAATTATTTATGGAAGAAGAAAATATTTCTAATTGAAATACAATTTGTACTGCAAACAAAATTTTAATACATCAATCTACAATATAATTTTTAAAGTATTAAATAAACCTCAGATTTAAAAAAAAACAAAACTGTTAAATGTTAATTTTTTTTCTTTCATAGAAATTGATTTTGGTACTTTTTCACATTATCGAAATCGATTTTCTATGCCAAATACTGATTGGCCTATACCTATTGATAAGATGTGGTATAGCATTGACATTGGACCTGTTCATGTGATAAGGTATATAAAATACTGCAATTTCAGTTTAGTTTAAATAGTAACGCTTAATCTTTTAAAATCTGCTTTCACTTGTTAAAAGAGGCATAATTGTATATTGTCGGCTCTGATTTTTTTTTTTAAACCCGACATAGGTGTGAATGGATTAAATACAAAGAAAAACATGATGAGGTTCTAGTTTGGATTATAAATGATCAAATGTTTTTAAAGTAAAAAAAATATTTTCTCAAAACATGTTAAAGAAGTGGTAGATAATAAATTTTACATATTATATTTCTTTTTTCTTATAATAATTAGCAGTATAATATTTAGTTTTTGTTTTTGAAATTTGTATTATTTTTTAGCTATTCATCTGAGGTTTTTTTTACCAACTCTGGGAAACACATTGAAGCCCAAAGGAGATGGCTTATAGAGGATTTGAGAACTGCTAATAATAACAGAAAAACAACCCCTTGGATTATAGCCTTTGGGCATAGGCCTTTGTATTGTAGTACAAAGATTAATGACGACTGCTCACTGTTATCTTCAAAAGTCAGAAATGGGTAAACATTTTTTTTTTTTTTTAAACCTTTGAGCTCTATTTGGTTAATTAGTGGCAGAGCATCTCCAAGACTCAAATATGATCTGACAAAAACCCAAATAGGAAAAATGGAAACAGTCAATGGTAGTTAATTTTTTAAAGAAACAAAAAGCAATAAATTATTTTATCAAAGTAACAAAAGTATAGAGACACATGAAGAAACAATACAGCATAGTTTATTATTTTATAATAGGCATGACAGTATTTGTCATTACAAGTCTTTTTAAAAAATCTGTATAGAATGTAACATTTTGTTGGTGTATATGTTACATTACAAAGAATTTAATGAATTAGAAAACTTGTTTTTTTTGTTCAAGGTCTGCTTTTATTATGTTTATTTAGACTAGAAGACATCTTTACATTATTAGGAGTAGACCTGATCATTCAAGCTCATGAACATAACTATGAACGTCTTTGGCCGTTGTATCAGTGGAATGTTTTGAATTATTCCTATGTAAACCCAGATGTCCCTGTTCAGATTATTACTGGAGCAGCTGGAAGCATTGAAGGAATAGACAATTTTGAATCTTATTATCATCGTACGTACATAAGATTTTCCTTATCATCTTACAGAGATAGAGAGCTGTTTGATAGCATGTGTAGAGATGTTCGGTGGCTTTTTATTTCTATGCATACGGACTGTTCATAATGCGCTTATTCGTTTAAAAAAAAGATTTGCACTTAAATCAAGCTTATTTCTAGGGAAAAACATTTTACACACTCACAAACTAACTGCTTAAAATGTTTAAACAAATTAACTGCTAATTATTTGACAGCTTTTTTTTTCTCTGCTTTTAATTAGATAAAGAAACTTAAATTAATAGCAGTATTCTAATATGGTGCTCACTAGTGCCCTTTTCAACTCTGGTGATGGTCTGATAGTGTTGATGAGAAAGAAGAGTCTGAAGGATAAGAAAGAGATAGTGGTTTGGGCTATTTGGAATTAAAGAGCCATCCTTTCAAACTGCCTGAACACTGGATTAAGAACCTGGACAACTGGGAAGGGTATCTTTTGTTCTTTTGTTTGGGTAGGAAAGAACTAAGACACGTTCATTGTGTAGGGAAAGCTGAAGTCACTGTCCGTGTTTTGTTATTGTTAATAAACAGACATCGTTTACTGTAAATCTTTATTGAGTTGCCTCATTTAAATATACAAAAATATTATAGTATTAACTAGTGAATAAAATTGTATACAAATATAAAAATGAATTGTGTAAAGCACTTCCACGGTGTAAAGTACTTGAAATACAAACAAACTCCAATGGAGGTAACACGGAACGTAATGCTGGAACAGAGAACACTGGCGGAAGGCTAACAATTGATAAGGGTAGTCAACGCTAGTGTTGAACAACAAAGATGTTTAATACTCAAGAAGGGAATCGTCGAATGTCACCTACGTCTAGCCGTCCATATAATGCTTCTTATTCCTACGCCAAGCGTGTTGTTTATATTGTCTCCTAGAATGTTCTTACTTTTAAAGTTATATCACGTTGTCGTCACTAATAAAAACTTCTCCATATTCCCGAAACATAACTAATTCCTAATCGTGCCATAAAAATTTAAAGGACAAACTCATAAACTTTTCTTTTGCATTTCAGCTAATTGGTCAGCCTTCCGTCTTGACTCTAATGCATTTAACAGTTATGGTCGTTTGCTCGTTGTTAATCATTCTCATCTGTTTTGGGAGCAGCGCTCAATAAATAATCACACAACCTTGGATAGCATTTGGATCGTCAAAGAAAGACCAGGACCTGAGAGTACTACAGTTCCAGTCACAAGTAGAACATATCATGGAACCAAGATCACTACCAGTACTTATGTTATTGCACTAAGCATTAGCTTGGGCATCTTGCTTGCTGTAATACTTTTACTTTTCCTATTGAGACAGTTTTTTAGAGCCAGAAGGATCAAACTATTTCTTAGTCAATGTAGACCAGAAGATTCATGGCCTGTGCCTTATAGCAACTTCTCCAGCCCTGAAGAGGAGGAAAATTTGTAGCAATGGATATGAAAAATCTATTGTTTTCTTTATTTTCAATTTTGAACATTTATTTATTATTACATTATAAAAATTTAAATGAAAATAGTTACCAATGTTTCTAATTTTATTCTTATATCTATAATATTTATTTTGCTATTAGCAAAGAACATTCCAACTTTTATGCTAAGAAATAAATGTTAACATATTTTTTCTTAACAAATGAACAAATGTTTATTCATTATTTTTACTTTGTTAAAAAAGAAAAAAAGATTTTTTAATGATAAATTTTGATACAAGAGTTTTTTTGTTTTTTTTTAACAATTTTTTTTTTCTATTAAATTGTGTCTAGGTGAAATTATTATAATCCTACAAACTATCTTGTTGGTTACCTTGTTTGTAAAATATATATGTTTTGTATTAATTTTAACATATAAGCTGGAAAGTTCTTTAATCCACACAATAAAAGTGAATCTGTTCTGCAAGGTTATTTAAACTTTAAATTTTAACCAGCTAGAAATAGTTAACATTAGTAATTATATAATTATATAAAAATTATTGTTCTACTAGCTCAGCATTGTATAAGCTTATAGTTAACTTAACTTACAGTTGTTAATCTGTGCACCTCTTGTGTGTGTATGATTGCTATATTGATATTTATTTTATTTTTAGCTATTGTGCTAATGTCAAATTTATAGGATTAGTTATTCCACCTTCTGATGGCATCACCTTACCCATTTGTAGTGCACTACCATGTCATGATAAAATTTAAATAACTTTCTTTTTGTTGGTATCAGAAAGGGTTTTGTTTGGTATAAATTTGTATTTATTTATGTAATACAAATTTATTTTTATTAAAAAAATGAGTTTTTGTTTGCATTATGAAAATCAATAAAAACTTACTGACTGGTCAAGTTATCTAGACTAATCTAGAAAATATTTTATCATCCAGATTAAATAAAAATTATTTTTTTTAAATGAAATTTATCAATATTTTCACAAAATTTTATAAATAACTGATTTAAAAGAAAAACATAAAATGTAACTATTGAAAGTAACCCACTTAAAACACACTTTAAAAAAAATCTAAATGTTTCAATATTAAATTTTAAGTCATGGAAAGAAAGGGAAAAAAAAAGAGTTATAAAGCATCAAAAATGGGAACATCCAATCAAAGGAAAAAGCTGTTTCACATCAATAATGGGAACATTGTTTCAAAGAGAAAGAGTTAAACTGTCATGAATAATTTCTATTTTATTATTTTTTGCTTTATCCTGTATTGTAAGATGACTTATAGTACTTAAAGCTGTTCTCTGTTAGCAGCCCAATTGGAGCATATAAATTTAGCCTCTATGCTGCTAATCATTTTCATAACTTTAACTGTTGTAAATACATTTTTATCCTTGAAAACTCATCATAATAAAATAATTATATATTTTATACATCTAAAAGAACAATTCTGAAACCAATGTTGTTGTTTTTTCCATAAAGACATACTTAAATTGCAGATTGGTAACATTGAATTTGTTGTATATCAATTTCTTAGTCAGTAACAGTAATGTGTTTATAAGCATTTGATTTTTAGAAATCTTTATTATGAAATACATTCCATTGTTATTTTGTTGCAAAAATTTGTTACAGTACAAAAAAAAACAAAACAACTTTTCAGATAGTTGGTTCAAATGTATTTATTGTGTATTGCACTATATTTAAAAATAACAATGTGTTCTGTATATATATATGTATGGTATATCATATAAAGAGTGTTCATTCACTTCAGTTAAGACTAAGATATGTAATACATTCACTTGGGAAATCATTTGATAGGGATGTATGTTCATTGAAGAACTGGATGTTTGTGACTGTGTTTACTAGACTAGCACTCTCTAGGCATGTCAAAAACTTTTAGGTACCATTATGTACTTGCTCTATCATGGGCCAGCCTCTGGTGCAAAGTGTTATCTTGCCTGCCAAAGTTTTCCCACACCTACATCATGCAACTGAAATAGTAAATTTATGTTGCAGTAATATAATAGTAAAAGATGTTTTAATCCTAATTTCTAACATGCAACAGTAAAACTTGTTACAAATGTCCATAGATGCAACATGGAAAATAACACACTGTCTATCCAAGAAAAAATATGATCACCTAGAATATGATATAAACCATTATTTCCAAGGGATAACAATATAATTTTAGTAGTCTCGCTTAACAAAAACCCAATATACTGTAATCATTACTTTTCTAAATTGTGCTGATGTGCCAAAAAATCAAAATACAAAATACAAGTACTTCTTTTCTGTCTCAATAGCTAACAACATCAGACATAAGTTAACTAAAAGCCTATTTTGTGTTGATTGTCTTTTTTGTTTGTTTGTTGCTGATGAAAGCCTCATGGCCCAAAATTCCTTTGTTTTTACTTTTGTCCAACAGAGTACCCTATTTGTATTTTTTATTATATTCTCTATACAGTTGTTCAGCCCTGCCCACTTCCATCCCCTGCCATTATGCAGTAGGTTTGGACTAGGATGTAATCATTTTTAATCCTGAAGGAATTCAAAACGAAAATAAATTCAGCTTTTACATTAGTTCTAGAAACTAGAAATGTTTAATGTTTTTTTATAAAATAAAACATTATAGAATTGTATACTATGTTCTTTAATATGCAGAAAGAATGAAGGATATACAAATATAGATGTATAAGCAAAAATGTGTACTATTCTTAGCTTATATAAATATTTGTTTGTGTAATTAACATATTTCAGATTCTTCTTCAGAATCAAATATTACTACATCCTAGTCCAAACCTCCAACAGGATAGCAGGGGATGGGGCAGGCAGGGTTTAAACTCACAACCATTCAGATAACAGTCAAGAGTGCATACCACACCACCAGTTAGTCATATTCATGGGCTTGGTCAGAGGGTTTTATTAATAAAGATTTTTTGTGTGAAGTAAGAGTTTTGCACATAGACACTACTATGCAGATTTAAAAATAATTATAATTTTTTAATGGTCTAAAAACAACAGTAATTAAAAATAAACATTATCCAAGCCTAAAGACTTTCATGTTTTAAGATGAAACAGTCTTTACCTTTCAAAAACAAATCAACATAGCACTAAAAAATAATCATGTTAGATGTACTGCAGCCTCCCGTGCAATCACTCACACCCGAATGTGTGAATAAGTGTGAGCATTACATGATTTTGTAAATGTAGACTAAGAGATTACAATGTAATTCATGAGAGGAATAGGCATTGTCGGTATTTGGCAGGAGTCATTCCCTTTAGTCAAGTGTCTTGACTACTCTTGACTCTCTAGAGGAGAGAGAAGCAGTTTAACCAATTAAATTATTCTAAAAATATGTATAATTATATGCTTGCTCTATGAATTATTTTAATCAAAATAAATGTTGATAAATCAAGTGTTGCTGTACATAAAAAAGTAAGTATTTAGTAATATATACTTTTTTAAAACTTTATTTTGACAAAACAGCAAAACTTAATATTAGGTAGGCTATATATATATTTATATATATAACTACGAATGGAAAGAAAGCAAACATTGTTTTTAGTATATAATACATATAATTCTAGTAGGAAAAAAAAGTTTTTTTAGATTTTGTTTTGTTTTAAAACTGGTGTATTTAAAAAAAAAAAGGTTTCACTTTAATTTTTGTAAAAATATCATGAAACAGGTTTCAATGATATTCAGGGGCGGATTGGGTATTAAAATCGGCCCACAAATGGCATGTCATATCATGGGCGTAGCCAGCATTTTTTCCGGGGGGAAGGGATTTTTTTTTCTTTTCCCCTCCGCACATATACATTTATATATATATGAGTGTGTGTGTGTGTACGTAATTAATATTAATTACATACTGACCTTTCATAATTTCGGCCGTTTTTTTTTTAAACCTAGAATAGGCTCTACCTTTAGTTAGTGGAAAGACAGTAGACACCCCCAACTTGGCAGCTGGGGCAGCGCTATGAGCTCCCCCATCGGGGTCCGGGGCAAAGCCCCGGATCCTAACATTATTTCCAGTATTTAAAGCTTAAAGAAATGCATATACTAAGGTATCTACATTGCGTTATCCTGCTTCTGCTACCCGTTTTAGCTACGCACATAGAATTTGGTAACTGTCGTTTGCTTTATTTTTGTTTTGTTTTAATGAAGAGGGGAGAGGGTAACCTCGAAATCCCCTGGAGGGAGATGTTCTGGTCAACACCTACCGGATGCACTGGTGCAGTAGTAAAGTAAAGTTACCCTTTCAGGCCATGTGGTCTGGGGCAAGTGATGGTTTGGACTTCAACGCTCCCCCCCCCCCCCACGGCTATGCCCATAGGCCTATGTGTCATATGTGCAAGTCTAAAGTTTGGAAACGCATCGAAAACTGAATGTGTGCTTGCGTAGGATTACGTAATGCATTTATTTATACATGTACCAAATGTGGTCTGAACACTGTAAACAGTGCCATATCAGCATTAATGAGTTTGAAATTATTTAATGTTTTAGAAACTTTTTTGGAATTACTTATAGATTACAGACACTTCAAAACATAAGATAATTACCTCCTACGCATTTCATGTGTCAATCTAGTCATGCTTGTTGATCTGTGACTTATATTCTGCTAAGTTGTTGGTTTTCCTGTCTGACTCAGGCAACCCATTCCATTAAAAGATTAGAGAATGCAAAAGGGTTAGAGAGGCACTCATTGCACTTAATGTGAACAGCTTTTGTTTCATCCTAGTACATTCTCCAAAACGCGAATGGTATATGAATATACTTTACAGGGTCGGCCTTAGGCCACTGCAACCTATGCGATGCAGTGGGCCCGGCGCTAAGTCGATCAGGTTAAGGCTAAATTATTAAAGTAAACCATTATAACTTAGGCTATATACCCGCTGCCTTCTAATTTTCCAGAACCTCTGGAAATCTCCTGAAATTGCAAAATATACGAAAAAGCCATGTAAATCTCCTGTAATTATTAATGTCAAAATTTCCTGAAAACTCATAAAAAATCTCCTGAAATATAGACAAAATTGTCTTTTTGGGGTATCATTCAATGTGAAAAACGCCAATTCTATGTGCAATTAAAAAAAAACGGCATTATGCAGCACCCGCAAATGTGGCATCTGTTGAAAGATGATTTTCGCATCTCAAACTAATCAATAATTACTTGAGATAAACAATTCACGAAATTAGATTTAACAATTTGGTAATTCTTGCTATTGAGTGTGTTCTATGCTGAATACCAAATTTTGATGATTATGACTTCACTACACGCAAGGTTTGTAAAATGGGCTAAAGTTAATTTGATCATGATATTGTACTTAGTAAAGAATGAATGATATGCAAATACGAAGTTTTTTAAATTCAAAATCTTAATTTTACTTACTATCCTTATCCCCCCAGACTGGGCCCCGCGCAATCCGTTTCGCATTGGGCCCCCGCATCTTTAGGGCCGGCCCTGATACTATATGACCATTATTTCAAATATAAATTCCCTTTCATTAAATATCTGATGTGGTAGAGCTATTAAAACAGATCATTTTTTTTACTAACCATAAGTTTGCCAATTACACTAGCGGTGAAATTTAAACAAAAAATCTAATCTATATTTTATTTTAAAAAACATACAAGTAGGCTAAACATTATTTTTGTTGTTGTTGTAAGCCTTACGTGTAGTATTTTCAGATCTAAAATGTTATTAAAAATAACAAAAAGAAAGCTTAATTTTTGTTTACAAATCGCGGAAAGTAGAGCTTTATGCCCATATTGAGCTGTGAATAAGTTGGGTGGCGGGGGTTTGCAATTTTAATTTGAGGCTGTGTGTATCTAAGTATTGTTAAAGAGCTAGATCTGCTAGATCTAACTGTCGCGCCTATTTTTTTGCTGCGGCAATGTTTTTTAACTTAACCTCTCTCTTCCCTCTTTTTCGGTAACATTTTCAATGGAACCATTAAAAGACGGGGGAGGGAAGGAGCAAAAACAAATGGGTGTGCCATCAGACGTCCATGCCGACCAGCAAAATGATTAGGCCAAACACAACGTCGAAGACATCAAAGCAGTGTTGAAGTCCAGTTCGCTCTTACACAGCTAAGAGTAGCCTACTGTCAAACGTTTTGCAAATGATAATAAGTACAGTTTTTGATATTCTTGTTGAATTTCAAACAAAAAAAGGTAACCCTTTCGGACATCTGTGTCTTGCTGCTGTCACATTTTTTAAAAAGTAAGAATGCATTGAAATTTGTTTTCCTTTGGTCTCGACCAGACCGGCCCATTTGGTGCCGGCCCACCGGGTATTAGCCCGTTATAGCTAGTCCGCTCCTGATGATATTTCTTATCTTTTAATTCTTTTAAAAGACAGCACTAGACTTAACAAAATGTACTAGTTCTCGTTTTTATGAAAAAGCATCTAAAAAAGAAAAAATATTTAAAAGACCCAGATCTTGTTAGAAACACCAAGCTTTGAAACACTAGTAAATGCTAACCGGAAATTGAAATTTAACTAGGTAAATAATAATATAACAACATTTAGATTGTCACAGGTAGTGACAGTCTAGTCTAATCTCTCATTTTGAAATTCATATCATTTTGATTTTCTAATCTATCCCATTCTCTTCTCAGTAAACTGAGTACTATTACTTTAGAGTTTAGATCTGTATCTATACTCAAGCATTGTAAACGCAGCAGAAGTACAGACACACACACAGTAAACTTTCACTACTTTCAGTAGTTTCAGTATAGTAAAGTGAGGTAAGCCTAAGGTATATTTATCTTTATGTCACTACACTGACTCTGACTGAGGACTTAAGATTAATTAGATCAATAGATAGTCTTGTTTAGTTTTAGTCATAAAATCTGGAACCCATTAATAAAGTAAATTTTGGAGAGTTAAAGCCTCAGACCTAAAAAAAAAAAAGGTAATCATGAATGTGAGCGTCAAAAATTATTTTTCGCGACATTACTTGTTGTCACTGCCTGGCCAAAAACAAATCCAGATTTTTTTATCAAAAATAATTTTGGCATCATTAAGTGCTGCCAACTAGAAATGAGAAACACCCATTAACGTCCAGATGTAATAATGTTAGACAAAATAATTTAGAACACAATAAAATAGTACTACTTTTTTTTTATGATTTATTGCAATGAATATTTTGTGTGTGCTAAATAGATGTTACTTTTCATTGTCAATTGTCACTGAATTATGAATTATTACATTGTCTGAGTAAATGTGTTTTTACATTAAATATTAAATGCTAGTCGACCCACGGTGTAGCATACGCCGCTACTTTGCAGGGCGGCCTTAGGTCACTGCAACCTATGCGACCGCCGTGAGCCACGCACTGTCATAGAACCCACTCTAATGATTCTAATGCTAGGTGTAAATTATTAAAATAAAACCATTTTATAACTTATAATATATTTTCGTGGCCTCCTGATTTACAAGAAGCTCCTGGAAGGTGACTTCTCACAATTTATGGAAAAAAGATACATGCGTGTGTATGCCTACTGTGATAGTTCTGCCTTGTATTTGTTGATGGCTGTCTGACTTCGACAGATTACTCTGAGGCATGGGCAGAGGTGGCATTAGCAGTGCGCGGGGCCCTGGGCGATTGTCATATGCGGGGCCGTAAGTGTAGGCTATATGTATGTGTCGTCCGCCTCTAATGCTGTAGGTCTTATTTTTGTTACAAAACATAGTACCTTACGTATGTACTGTACTATTGGCCATTTGACTACAGTAGATATTGTACTTCATGAAAGATTTTGCCTTAAAGTTTAATCAACGTAACTAAGGATTAAGACATTTGTTCATGAACAATCAACAAACTACATAAATTTCTGCTAAACACCCTGAAGGTAAAGATTATGGCCGCCACAAGAAGAGCGCAAAAGGTCAATTGTTGATGCGTATAATGTGTGCTTGGACTCCTTGGGGCTTTCCCTTCAAGTTTACACCATTGTATTTGTATCCCTGGACACGACAATCGGCGATGTCCTGACCAACGTTCACCAGTGCAGCAAGAAGCGCCATAGACCCTCACCAATTTGCATACAAAGCAGCTAGAGGAACTGAGGATGCCATTCTATTGCTTTTGGACCAGCTTTATAAGCATCTCGATATACCCAAAACATACGCACGAGTCCTCTTCGTAGATTTCTCCTCGGCTTTCAATACCATACAGCCACATCTAATGATAAACAAACTGAGTAACTTAAATGTAAGCCCTTACTTATAAGCATGGGTTCTAAACTTTTTAACCCAACGGCCCCAGTATGTTAAAGTCAACAACACCAAATCGTCAACTCGAGTACTATGTACGGGTGCTCCACAAGGTTGTGTACTTTCTCCTGTACTATACACTCTTTACACTAATGACATAAGAAGCATCTATGACTCAGTTAAACTCATTAAATTCGCTGATGATACTGCCATAGTCGGTCTTATTTCAGGAGACGAAACTCAGTATCGAAGCTCGATAGAAGAGTTTACAAACTGGTGCACCGACAACTTTCTAGAACTGAATGTAACAAAAACTAAAGAACTTATAATAGATTTTAGAAAGAAAAAACATACTATACGTGAACTGCAAATAAACACTACATCTATAGAACAAGTAAAGGGATATAAATATCTAGGTGTTATCATCAACAACAAGCTTTCATGGGAAGACCACCTTGGAACTCTGACAAAGAAGGCAGCCCAGCGACTCTTTTTTCTATACAAACTCAATAGCTTTAAACTAAGCAAGAAGATCCTTGAGACATTTTACCGCGCGACTATGCAGAGTCTGCTAACATACGGAATAACTTGTTGGCAAGGCAACGCCTCATCTAAACTGTCGCGACGTCTAGAAAAAATCATTAAAAAAGCATCTAAAATTACACTTACAACATTGCCACATTTAAAGAGCTTTTTGAACAAAAGTGCCTAAGAAAAATCGAAAAAATCTTGGAAGACAACGACTATCCGCTCCATCAGAACTACGACAGGTCATCGCGAAGTGGGCGACTGCTGTCAATCAAAACAAGAACAGAGCGGTACAAAAACTCGTTCGTACCTCACTCGGTCAGACTCTATCACCGCCACTCATTGATCAGGGAACATGAAATGCACCAAGATACCTGTGTGTAGTCGCTGAATGAACTCTTTATGTTGTCTGCTGTATTTGTGTGTATTTTTCTGTTGTGTTGTATTTATATGAGAAAAGAGTCCTTGTAATCACAACAAATTTCCGTAAGGATCAATAAAGCAGTCTTAGTCTTAGTCTTTGTCATAAACCCTTTCCTGTTAAGTTGTCAAAATCAGGATACGTCCAAAAAACTCAATGTCAGGGACATCAGCAATATGTGGCTAACAAAAATATTTTGCAAGTTTGATTTTATCAATAATGTTACCTTTTACTTCTGATGCCATAAGCTCGTTTTGAATCCTATGCCTGATGTAATGGCCATGAGCCTGTACGTTCTTAATTCTTTGAAGATGTACTTGCATGGTTAGGTCGACTTGGCTATCACTGTTGTTAATTTGTTTCTCTGTTCTCCTATGATATCTATCTTAAAGGTAGGACTACTGTACAATCGCTAGAATTTTTGTTAAGACTGCGCGCTAATGCAGTTTTACTTTTCTAATTTTTTCTTGCATCACGTTATTCGTTGTGTTACCATTTGACATTCTCATAGCTAAATCCAACCACAAAGTCACACACTTAACGGGATTTACAGAAACCTTGTGCTGCTGAAGTTTATGTCATGTTAAGAGCTTAAATAGAAATAGTATTTGGTATTATAAAGATGCCTGGAAAGATTTCCAAATATATTGAGTTTCGAATCCTATTTTATGAGAACTGTTCTGATTTTCGAAGTTGATGGTGTCAAGGGAGTCTCCATTCGCGGGGCCCCCTCAAGTGCAGGGCCTAGGGAGTTTGCCCTACTTGCCACCCTATAAGCCCGCTACTGGGCATGGGCGTAGCCGGGAGGGGGGGGGGTTGGGGTTCAATAATGTTCCCTTTTTCTTCTGATGCCATTAGGTCCATAAACTTGTTTCGAAACTGTCATATCTTTGACATATGCTGATAATGCTAATGTTTATTTGTATAGCATTAGGGCCTCTTCTGGCCTTGTTAGGATTTTTTGTGTGCAAACATTAAATAACTTTAGCCTGATCAATTTTGTTGTTGCGTAGTGCCACTATGTTCACAGAGTAATTTGACCACAACACATATATTTAGAAGCAAGCATTGTCTCAGCAGACAAAACGTTTAATAATCATAATAAAATAGTGCATAATAACTTGGCAACTCCAGCCATGGAAATACAACACTTAGAATCCATTTATATTACATCTCCATATCTCTTACACAATAGACTATTAAAATACATACATCTCCTTACTCTCAGGAGTTCAAAGGTAACTGAGGTTTTCACCCAGTGGTCAGTTACAGACCAATAATTTCTTCGTGAATAAGGCACGAGATAGTCAAATGACTATTAATTCAATTCATGTCACAGTGAGTCTCAAACGAGTATGTGACAGAAACCTATGCCAGATGTTATGATCTATTGTCTGAGCTGCTAGTTAATATCAAGCCTTTCCTGTTTTGTGCAATCTTTAAGCGCGCGAGAGAGTTGTCATGTTTTTTACACCTTCAAATCAATTAACTTCTGATATGAAGCAACTTAGCATGTAGTGATTTCACTGAAATAAAGTTTGTGAGAATAAGCTATATAATTGTAATAAACTGACGGAAGCTAATCTGTAGTTCATGTCTGACAATGCATGCTTTATTATGGGGTTGCAATTCAAAATTCTGTAGCACGTAGTCGTGACGTTTTTTTTTTTTTCATTTGCACATAATTATAGCTATCATTATATTTAGTAAAGGCCTAGAATATGATAAAATGTTATTTTCTTTTTGTCTTGAAGGAAAAATTCTTGTCAGCTGTCAATTTGAGAAGATCTTTGAATGTTTGTCGCATTTTAAAATAGTTACAATAAGTGAAACCAGACAAACTGCTTTATGTGTAATCAGTGCCTGCTTCTCGTGTGCTTCTGATTTGTGTTTTAATTGTAATCAATTATTCATCTGTTCTTGAACCAGTTTCCGTGATGCACGTTGCAGTCTGTCCATCTTAGCATAAGTGGCGCTGAAAAGCACACCAGCAGTCACATTAATTACATAATCAAAAACCAAATTGGCCATGGTGAGGAACACTTCAGGGATGGCATCTTGAGGAAGGCGAGACTATTGGCAGACAAACTAGGTAATGAATTAGTGCTGCCAATAATTTGTAGTCTACATTTATTTGGATTTTGGGATTATTAAAGAACACTGCTGTACAATCCGTATCTTGATTCGTTAGTTTCTTCGTTAACGTCTCTCTTTTCAAGCAATACTAATGCTCAGTTCAACCTGTTTAGTTTTTACATCCTAAAGTGATGCTAGAGCATGAAACAAGTATTTATCTTCTTATCTTATATCATACAGACATTACTTCAAAAAAGAAGATGATTAGGTCTTACGCGTCATGCATTTACAGTGAAATTAATATCATATAGGTATGGGGGGGGGGCGAGGGCACCAGTTCTTTTCTTTAATATGCGCGGGGAAAAAATTTGAAGCTATGACTTTGAGCCATAGGTGGCAACTTGCATCCCCCTGCAAAAAATCCTGCAGGCGCCCATGAACACCCGAAATATCTTGTCTATGAAATATACAATGAAATATGTCTTGATGTGAAATGAAATCTACATGTTCTTAGCAGACTTCTACTGTGACCTAATCACTTCTTTTTGCATCGCTACTTTTCTAAAAATCTTCTAACAACTCTCAGGTCGACCGACTACTAGCCTACTTAGTTACTAGACTTGGATTCCCTTATATGTTTTTTTATATGTTTTTTTTTTTTTACATGGCTACTATAGCTTGACTTTCTTCTTCTTCAGTGACTCAAATACAACAAAACAAAACATAATATATTGATCTTATATTTAGATCTAGGCTATATAGACTGAACCATTAAAAAAAAAGCAAATCAACACAAAAAAACAAGTTCAGCATACATTTGTGTTATTGCAACTTTATTAATATAATTGTTAGAAAAAGGAAATTGTTTATATAGTTAATTATGTAATTTATGCCTACAAACAAGGGTGCAGCACTGGTTTAAGCAAGTGTAAAAAAAAAAAATCTCAAAATACTAAATTGACAACATCTCTGTGACATCATTGAAAACAAAATGGCAGTGTGCTGAGCAACCTTGACGTCGCTAATGCTTTTTTGTTGATGTCATATAAATATAAAAGTTCACTTTTTTACAAGGAAATCTTTTTAAAACACTACATTTATTAATTGAATTTAAAAAATTTTGGTGAATCGTTAATTTTTTTTTTATTCATCTTCATGATTACCAAAAAAACAACTAAACTCTACTAAAGTCTAAAGCAAACTATGACTATGTTCATTTGAGTATTCAGAGTTTCAACCCTCTCTACCACAAATAAAACATTTCACACATTGGACATTAGTTTGTTTTTCTACCAGTCACTGGCTATCATAAATAAAGTGCAGTGAATAGAACTAATAGAAGATTTGATATTTGACCTACAACTTTTTAATAGAAGAATAGCAGAATATTGCACTGTAGGCACCTCAGAATATATAATATATACATATTTTTTTTTTTTTAGTTTTAAATATAGGAAATAATGCTTAGAGTGCTCCCTGTTATGACATGATTAGGATTTAGTTATTTGTTTCGGGAATAAGGGGAAAGTTTTACTTAGCGACAAGTGACGTGACAGATCTTTAAAAAACAAGGATGCTTTAAGTGACGCTTCGAGTAGAGCAGTAGAATAGATATACGGATTTACGGACATAACTGACATCGGACTATTCCCTTCGTGATTATTAAATATATTTGAAGAACAACATCAGCGTCGACTACATATTTTGATTGTTTCAGCCTTTCGCTGGTGTTAATGAAGTAGTTTGAGTTCAGTGTTACTTCCAGTCAGATGTAGATCTACACTAGTTATATTTCAAAGAACCAACACTGCACGGAGGCCTTAACATCCCCCAGGCTCCAATAGCTGACAAGGGAGGGTGTCTCAGAAATAACCCGGTTTCACAAACATATGTTGTTGGAAATGTAAGAAAAAGGCGTGACAAATCTTAAAAAACGGGTATGAATGCAAACAGTTGTTCAAATATTGTGTTGATGAGACTGAGTTGTGGTGTGATGTCTCCAGAATATCATCAACCTTGACTGGCAAGTGCAAACAAGATCTCATGTTTTTCAGTATGAAAGAGTTAATCCCTTTGTTTATATTATATTCCCAAGGTATGAATGTGAGTAATATGCATGTGATGTGAACTGAATGTTTTGAGTTTCTTGTATGACTGGGATTTTATTGGGTGGTTTAGGTTAGCTGTTTCTTGGAGTGGAATAGAACCTGTGTGTTTTTGTTTTTTTTATATTAAAAGTTTTTTATTTTTCCTGGATAGCTGGAGTTCTTGTGGAATTTATTTAGTAGTATATTATTACCGTATTTTTTGCCGTATAAGACGCACTTTTTCTTCTCCAAAACTGGGGGGGAAAAGTTGGTGCGTCTTATGCGGCAAATACACATTTTACATGCATTAAAACTGCCCCCAACTTTGTGTGGCGCTTACTCGCAGTCCTTTCCTTATGCAGTGTGTGCTGCGGGCTGGATTTGGGGCACGTACTGCGGGCTGTGGTGACTTCTGTGACCCTCCCTGCACGGCCAGGCTGTGTGTGTTCGGGCTTCCCTCTCCCTCCTATAGCGCGCCATGCCCCCCTCCCGACAGTCTAACCATGTGCTGCACGGGCATCATGCTGAGCTTACTGCCGGTACACAGCGCCCTCCCTACGTCATAATGTGCCGTCTGGGTAGATGACAGACAACGTGTATGGTGTATGTGAGAAAGTGATCAGGCGGACCAACTAGTACAGTATTTGGTTCAGAATCTTTTTTTTCTAGATTTTCCTCCTTTAAAATTGGGTGCGTCTTATATGCCGGAGCGTCTTATACGGCAAAAAATACGGTAATCTACAGTGGTCGAGGTCATAGTATTTTAAAGTACCCTTTGAACCAATAAAGTTTCTGACAATGTTGATTTGGAAATTATGAAGTTTATCCACAAGCATTTTCCTTCTCAGAATTTGTCATGTATTTCATTTGTCAGGTTTAGTGCTATTTTCCTTAGATAGCAGATAAGTTTGGTAACATGTAAAGCTGAAGTTTCATTGGGAAGGATGGTATCTTTTAAGACAAATTAAAGTATGTAGCAGTTGATTCTTGCAATGATAAATTTAATTCTTTCAAGATAGCAGAGTTGTCAACCAGGTAGGGTGTTTTCTTTAGTTCACTTTTATTGCTATAAAGTACTTCCACCAAGATAAATAACAAGTTTAAGAATGTTGCCTCTTGAAAACCATCTCACTTCAGTGTAAAATATAACAGAACTTTTTTTTTTGGACACATCAAACTCATTACAAAGTTTTGAATAATACAGTTAACTGCTTCAGACACTTGCTTTCACAAAAATAGTCTGAACTAATGATGTATTTCATCACTTCTTGTAAGTTTCATGGAAATGTGTTTGTTGCTAATAATATGAATTCCTATGACTTTTGGTGATGTTGAAATCCAGATCACCATCTTGAATTATTAGGAGAACCATCTGTGCAGACACCACACAAATTTCCTCATGGATTTGATACTTTTCTAGAAATGAATCAACTTTGTCAACTACATATAATATGCAGTTGCAGTTGTTTCAAAAGATTAGCAAAAGATATACTCTTGTTTAAAGTCACCACCATTGATTTACCGCACAAAAACTAAAACTAACTACTATTATTCAGCATCAAAATGATTGAAATTCTAATTCAGTTGTCTTTACATCTATCTTAAAATGACACTTTTAGTAAAAATAAAAACGTAACTGAAAAGGAAAAACTTGGTATAATGTCTTGTTTTATACATTAGAGTTTTAAAAAAAAACTTAACTTCAGATGGTCTTAGGAGAGGCAAATGCAAGGGGTCATGACTCAAGGGTAAAGAACGACTGTTCTAATCACTCTAATAAAGCTGTTTTGATTGGTACTTTTTTTTGCATTGTACAGATGTGACCTAGTTGTGATTGCATACATATACTGAGGTAGTTCCTGATCTCTTCTCAGTCACGTGGGTGTGTTGTTTACCTTAATGACCTCATTGATTTCATTGTAATTTAAACATGAAAATAGTCTAGATCTATACATCTTTATGTAATAAAAAGTATGTTACAATAATTCACTAATTTTTATGATTATTTAGTAGGACTACTAGATCTAGGCTAGCACTAAATCTAGATCTACATCTTATCATAGGAAGATATTGTCATTATTGCCATGTATAAGACCACAGTCAAGTGACTTTTTATAAAGTAGGTCAGAGATTTGGAACTACCTCATTGACATGGCCAAAGTTAAGTGTTTCATTTAAAAAAATAGACATAGCCATTTGATCTTAAATCAGCAAAACAAGCCAAGTTTGTACTAAGATAAACCTTTTTAAACTTTTAGAAATGCCATTGTTACAAATTTTTATTAAACACAATTATTTTTCAAAACAAAAAGACACTTAATTTTATTATCAAACACAACCTATGCAAATTAAGACAGGTTGTCTACAGTAAAAAATGATACCATTCCCATCTATTTCATTGGCTGATATCAAACACCCTATTACAGGCTGACATGGTTAAAGATCTACTCTAATGCTGTAAACCCCAATTAAATTTAGATACCTTCCATTACTTTAATAGTTTGCTTAGCTTGCCATTATAGATTCTGTATCTAGCTAGAATTTAGGCAATGCAATAGTAGAATCTAGATCTAGAGGTTATTGATCTTCTAATCTTTTCCTTCTAGCAGTTTTTTTTATGTGTGCTACTTCTAGCAGATATACATAAGATAAGGTCATTAAGTATTCTTATCCTAAAAAAATAATATTTTGTTTGTTATTATGCTTAATACATAATTGGCGAGTATTAAAAAAAATATTTTTATTAATAGCAATGACAAGGTTTGCTAAGCGTGGCTTTGAAAATCGAAAGTTGAATGAAGCTACACCATGGTCAGAAATGAGACAAACATTAAATGGTATTTATATGTTTTTTGGTTTTGTTTAAGTAATATGTCATAATCTTTCAGCTCATGTGATTAAAATGATTTTTTGTTTTTGCAATTCATTTATCTAATACTTAACCTTTCTCATTAATATTCCCTTTAATTAACACTCTAACAGTGTACTAATTCCATCTTAAAAAGAAAGTAAGGGAAGGAAGGCTCAGATTATAACTGGCTAAGTATGACAGAAAATGGTTTACAAGTTGATAGCTTTGAGTTAAATCAGTTAATTAACATTTTAGATAATCTATTTCTAATTAAGCTATAAATTCTATTTTTATTACTCAATCTTTTTATTTTGTTAGGCTTATCAAATTTTAAAACTCAGAGACGAGAGGATAGAAGATTAAAAAGACAAGCTGAACGAGTGGCAGCCAGGGTAGATAATAATTTTTTTTTTGCAGAACACATTTAACTAAAACTTATAGACAACTTTCTTTTTTTTTTCTTTCTTTTTTTGGTTTTAACAAAAAATCAATATTTCAGGTCTGTTATAATTGTCGAGAATATGGACATCAAATGTCTAATTGTCCACTTTTATCAGAGACTAATCAGCAAGGTTCATGCTTCAAATGTGGTTCAACTGAGCACAAATCATCTACTTGTACAGCTAAAATACCAAAAGGTATGAAAAACTAGTATATAATCTAAATACTTTCCAGAGTAATTGCTTTTTCTCTTATTTTCAGTAACTATATTTCCTTTTGTGCTTTTAAAAATACCCTTACTAGAAACAAGAACTGTAGTTTTTAAGCCATGAAACTCAAAAGCTTGAGCAATTTCTCAGGTCAAATTTTCTGCAAATGTATTTCTTTGTTTTGTCATTGTTAAACTGATTTATAAAGTAATCTTTGGTCAGTTCACCCCTGGCTATTTCATCCCTAATTAAATTTTTTTTTTTCTCAGTCATTTTGTAATTCTGCTGTTAAGGCTTTGACTTTATAAGTACTCATTGTCAGGGTGGGATTTCAGATTAGCTAGGGTATGATATGATATTACGGTCCCGTATCCCCAGCCTGAACAGAGTAACACAAGAACCTAAAGGTAATAGCATGTAAGCTACAAACATGGCATAACAGTTATTCAACTGAACATTTAGTGAATAACAACAGTTGCCAACAGGAACAATATTTAATTAAACTTAGTTGTAATTTTCAAACATATTTACATGTACATCAATATCATTGAAGTTAGCATTTGATTACTAATTAGTCTAGTATCACATCAACAGGTTTCCGTAACACACCTTCACGCTCGCACTCCATCTCGGCGCCCAACAGAAGCTCAACTCCCTACACCTCAACACCGATAGTTACTACACAACTCCAAGGCAGAAAGACGACTCACTTTCCCATAGCCCAAACCTAACACCCTGAAACGAAAAGACAACCTAGATCTAGCGCTGCCGCTACAAGAAAGAACTTTTCGATAACGACACCGGTACCGAAAGATCAGCGTACTTAATAAAACTATGTACTTACGTACCCTTACAAGGGGAACCAAAAAACCAGCTACCCAGCTCACAAAAGCAGCTCTCTCTCTCTTGCGGAAACTAAGGATGACGTAAACACACACACACACACAATATTCTAGACAACAAAACGCACTTAGAAGAAACTACTTCCTATACGCTAAAACACCAATATTAAATGCAAAGAAAAACTTCAAGCGCGCACGACATCCCCCCTCTCCCCCTAACTGGATCTTGCGAAGACAAGTCCAGTCTTCAAAAAAAAAAGAAATTGAAAACTGAAGTATATAGACAGCAAAAGGAATTAGAAACTGAAACCGAAGAATACAACCTTCATAAAGTCAAAATTACATAATTATTCAAATAGATGATGTCTCAAAGAACAACATCCATCATACAACTATTATAACATTGCAATGCATACTAAAAACAAGCAGTACATATTACATATATATATACATACATATCAAGCAATAGCTATAATAAAATAGTTGTTTTGTGCGAATCACACCAGTCTTGAGCACAAGTCTGCAAGTATATTGTCCTCTCCTTTTATGTGGCACACGTCGAATGTGTAGTCCTGAAGCATCAGAGCCCACCTCGTAACTCGGTGGTTCATAAAGTTCGTGCTCCGAAGGTAAGCCAAGGCCTTGTGGTCCGTCTGAAGGTGAAACGTATTTCCACGCGGGTATCTGTCCAGTTTTCTAATGGCAAATACGATAGCCAAACCTTCTCTCTCGATGATGGAATACCTCTGCTCCCGAGGCATCAACTTGCGACTCACATACTTGACGGGATGCAGAATACCATTCACGCACTGACTCAGTATACCGGAGATTCCTTTGTCCAAAGCATCGGTCTGAAGAACAAATGGCAATGAAGGATCAGGCAAACGAAGAATGGGGTCCCTTCACAGATACGCCTGCACCCTGCTTAAAGCCTCCGCGCACTCATGATTCCAGTGCACCTTAACAGACCGACCCCGACAAAATAGATCGGTAAAATGAACCAACTCCGCGTACCCTGGCGAACCTACTATAAAAAACCTCCAAAGCGATTAAAAATTACAGGTATTAATTTTTTTCAACCCTCTAGACCACCTAAAGCCTTAACCATTCCTTTACCTTGATATCTTTAAAAGAAAAACAGTTGAACAAGATAATGCTGATATTATACCACCCGCGGTACAATTATGCATGTCATTAGTATCTTCATCCTATACGACAGAAAATGCAACTAGATTCGTAACCCAGATCCAATTGCTAAATACAAATAGGATAAGATTGTACTTTTACGATAGTATATGCTCTATTACATGAGCTTCATCATGTACATTTTACTCTACTACCAATTTCTCAACCAAATAGTAACGCAATACTTCCATGTGTGTGCTAGCCTATCAAAACAGGCCCGCAATATTTACCGATGCTACCAGATTACTAGCTTAATCATCACGTCAACCTCTCGAGCTCACACGATGAGGGACCACCACAATACTTCTACTACCAAATTTCGACCTGTCCAAATATCTAACCGCCTTAGCGACGTCTGCTAAGTTCTTAAACCTTACATGTCCAATACCCATGGACTTCCCATTTGCCTCTAATACCTCCACAAAACCAAACAAACCAAACTCCCTAAACCTATCCTTAAGCCTTTGCCAGTTAACATTGAATGGCAAATTCCTAATAGTAACTGTATAGTGATCCGGCATTAACTTATACCTACGGCGACCTTCCGAATCGCAACGACCCTCTAGTCATCTATGTCTAGATCGCTGGTCTTGGTCATTGCCAATATCATTGGGATTTACATCCTCAACATCAGTCTCATTATTTTGGGCAACAAATTCATTAGGGCACTCAGCTGCTTTATGACCCTGCTCCCCACAACTGAAACAAACAATTACCTTTTTTTTAACCACTGGGCTCTGCTTAATCACAGGCTCACAACATGTTGCTGCCACATACACAGTTTCTTCTTTACTAATTGATACATTCGAATCAGCTACCTTAAAACCTTCGATTACCTCCAGCATGTTCTCTACCATACTCTGTTTGTTTAAGACAAGCTGCCTGTACACGTCACTTGATACACTTTCAAGGATTCCGTCTTTAATCAAGAGATCTTTGATCTCATCTACTGTCTTTCCTACCTCTGCCATTTTGCACCAGTTGTCCAGTGCGGTCCTCCGTTCAGTCACATACCCACGGAAGTCATTCTGCCGTGGTTTGACCCGGTGAAACCTTTTGTGGCATGTCTCCGCATTGATGTCTGCGTGGCGGAGAAGTGCCGTTTTGACATCCTCATACTTGTCGCTAAGGAACAGACTGTCCCTCAACATAAAGTTTTTGAGTGATGTCGTCAACTTGTACGACAATAGCAGGGACCACTCCTTACTCTCAATCTTACACCTTGCTGCCATGGCCTCGAAGTGCGTCAGGAACGCCAGAAGATCATCATCTTCCTTCATGCCTTGGAAGTTCTTGTCTAGCCTGTCCAAGACACTCTTTTGTCGCACCTCAACTGCCTGACCTGCCACTTCACCTGCCTCTGGCGCCGACTTCTCTTTAAGCCGTGCCAACTCTAGTTCATCTTTTCTCTTGAACTCCTCTCTAGCATCTCTCTCCTTCCACCTCTCGTGTTCCTCACGCCTAGCCTTTTCCTCCCGTTCATGTCTAGCGGCCTCATCCGCCTTCGCCTCTCTTCTCAGCCTCTCTTCCTCTGCCTTCGCCGCTTTTCTCAACCTCTCTTCCTCTGCCTTTGCCTCTTTTCTCAACCTCTCTTCACGCTGAAGTCTGGCTTTCTCCTCAGCCTTCGCTTCTTTCTTTAATCTCTCCTCTCGCTCAAGTCTCGCTGTCTCTCGTTCAAACTCCTCCTTCTTACGTTCAAACTCCTCCTTCTTGACTCTCTTGTAGTCAACCTTCGTAGTCATACCTCTCCAACCTCTCACCATCATACCCGAGAGCATGGCCGTCACTGATGAACTGGGCGGTTAGAGTCAACCTCGTCTCCATTACATAGACTATTAAGCCTTAATTAATAATTACAGTCTAACTATCACTAACAAAAACCAAAGTCAGATCATAGAGAGAAACAGAATATATATCATTACTTAATTATAACGGGCGAACTGAACTCACGGGCGCATCGACAAAAACAGGGCCAAGGACTTATCTGCTCAGTATCCCGCGTCGGAAGGAATTCGCCTCACTCCGGGCTCCGCAGAAGAGAACAGCCACAGGCACCCACAACCACTGGAATAGACCAACGGCTCTAACTTCAGGACGGTTCCGGTACACCAGCCAACAAACCGCACAGTTTCAGGTCGATCCCGTCGACAGGCACTCGATCCACTCACACGTTGCTGCTCAGAGTCAGAGGATTCAGGCGTTGGTGGCAATAAAATAAAAAACAGATTACAATAGTTTCACAGAGTAACTACACACTCTAAGGCAAGATACAAGGGATGCCCAACGTGTGCTGTACATAAAGCATCAGACCGCTCAAACGGCTTTAATGTATTTAATTTTATTTAATACATAAACATTACATATATGTTATATATCTTCTGTTGGCCCTAACGGTCAAATCAAGGACACAGAGGTCACCAAGTTGGCATTTACATATTGTTTGGACGAGCCCCCATTTCTGTCAGGGTGGGATTTCAGATTAGCTAGGGTATGATATGATATTACGGTCCCTTATCCCCAGCCTGAACAGAGTAACACAAGAACCTAAAGGTAATAGCATGTAAGCTACAAACATGGCATAACAGTTATTCAACTGAACATTTAGTGAATAACAACAGTTGCCAACAGGAACAATATTTAATTAAACTTAGTTGTAATTTTCAAACATATTTACATGTACATCAATATCATTGAAGTTAGCATTTGATTACTAATTAGTCTAGTATCACACCAACAGGTTTCCGTAACACACCTTCACGCTCGCACTCCATCTCGGCGCCCAACAGAAGCTCAACTCCCTACACCTCAACACCGATAGTTACTACACAACTCCAAGGCAGAAAGACGACTCACTTTCCCATAGCCCAAACCTAACACCCTGAAACGAAAAGACAACCTAGATCTAGCGCTGCCGCTACAAGAAAGAACTTTTCAATAACGACACCGGTACCGAAAGATCAGCGTACGTAATAAAACTATGTACTTACGTACCCTTACAAGGGGAACCAAAAAACCAGCTACCCAGCTCACAAAAGCAGCTCTCTCTCTCTTGCGGAAACTAAGGATGACGTAAACACACACACACACACAATATTCTAGACAACAAAACGCACTTAGAAGAAACTACTTCCTATACGCTAAAACACCAATATTAAATGCAAAGAAAAACTTCAAGCACGCACGACACTCATTTCATCTAATATATATAAATATGTTTATTTAGAATGATTTTTGACAGTTATTATAGCATTGATAGTGTTCTCGTTCTCTCTTTATACTTGTTAAGCAATGAACTAATATATGTAAATAAGTAGATCTATTAATCATCTATTGTAAAGCAGGGTTAGTATTTAGCTATATTGTTTCTAATTAATGTAGAGGTGTCAATATTATCCTGGGCATATTGCATGATGTAATGATCAAAAGCCAAGTTGTGGTGGAAGTAGTGTAAATCTTTTGAGAGATGAGAACAATTAGAATCATGTCACTGATAATTTAACTCCTGGTTGCCATTTTCCACTTAATTTTTATTTGTCAAACGCTCTCTCTTAAATATGAGCGCGTCATTTTTAACCATAAGATAATGTTTTATTTATTCTAATAAATACTGACTTCAACCCTCCTCATATCACCTATATACACTTTTTAAAAAAAATTCGTTTTAAAACGTTAACATTATAAATTGTGGCACCAAAGAACAGAAAATGTAAAATACATTTATTATATTATTTATTGTTATTATTTGTTTCACTACTTTAGACAACACAAGAGTTTAAAATCTAAAAGAAATTCTATTTACCCTTTTCATGTTACCTTAAATACTTCCAGAAAATTCTTTTCATCTGATCAAAATTTTCAGGCTCATATCCTTTTGCTCAGTGTTTTATCTGTGGGGAAAAAGGTCACATATCAAAACAGTGTCCAGACAATCCAAGAGGCCTTTATCCCAAAGGTACCTGAGTTATCATTTTTAAATAACTATGAATTTTTAAAAATATTTATTATCTTTTTTGGGAAAGTTTTCCCAAACATATCTACTAACTCACAGCAACAATATTTATTTATTTATTATAGCTATGTTTTTCAAGCTGATCACTAAATAAATAAATAATAGGAAATACTCTTTCAAACTATATGAACAACATCTAGTTTCCAATTTTTATAGCCAAAAGAATTGTAATCTCAAGTGCCAGTAGAGTTACTAGTTAAAGATATTAAGCATTGTTTCCAAAGAATAAAAATTATTTGAAGGGTCTATAAATATTAAAAAATACTTAATTTAAAATGTGTTCCATTCATTGATATTCTTTAGTTTTTGTTCTTTAATAATGATCACTTTTCACTGGCATAGACAGTCTAATGGTTAATTGTATTCTAAAACACAACAGGTGGCTGCTGTAAACAGTGTGGCTCAGTTGAACATTTAAAAAGAGATTGTCCTGAATTTTTATTAAAGAAAGGTAAATTGTTCTTTTCTTTATTTCATTTAGCTATAATATAAAGCAGAAAGTGAGGCGTATGTATGTATGTCCCGAATGAAAATCAAAACCGTTTGATGATTCGTGATAAAACATGGCATAAATGTTCCTTGGATAATAATGGGAAAACTAACATATGTAAAGTTGACCAACTCTTTACATTCGTTTCATTATTTAATCTAATTAACCTTCAAATTTGTGTTGCAAAAGTATTTTTACATAAATTCGTTCCCTAATGCTGCGACTTTATCCATCTTGGGGAAGGGGAGGGGGGCGGTAGGGGTGATCGCTCCCCCTCGGCCAACATCCCCCACTTCCCGAGGGGGGGGGGGAGGACGAATTTTGGTATAGAATTCACACAATTTGTATACGAATTTATTACTTATGTTAATAATATATGCTAATTATTTATGTTTTCAACCTATTTTTGGATTATTTGGCCCCCCCCCCCCCTCTAGTATGTTGGCCAATTTGGTGTGGTCAGGAGGGGGCGATGGCATCAATCCTGCCCCCCACCTCTTAAACTTTCGAGTTGTGGGGGGGGCGGTCCAAAATAGCTGCAGAAATGACAGCTTGCTAAGAGAATCAATTAAATATCTATATGATTAAAACTTGTTATTGCTTTTTCAACCGATCTTAATATTATGTCATTCCTCTGTTGGCCAATGGGGGGGGGGGGGGGGGGGGGGGTTATCTCTCCTGCCCTTCCCACCTAAACGCTTTGAGTGGGGGATGGGGTCCTACTTTTATGGAGAAATCATAGTTTTTTAACAAAATTAGTTGAATTAAAATATAATTCTTATATTATGTTGATCCCCTTCTGGTATCTTGGCCGATTCGGTTTGGGGGGGGGGGGGGGGCGATTGCATCTACTGCCCTCCCCACTCTAGCCCTCTGAGTGGTGGAGGGCAGTTGTATTTTTATGGAAAAAATCATAGTTTGTGAACAAAATTAGTTGAATATCTATATAATATAAGCTACTTATTGATATGTGAACCCATTTGTATATTATGTCGCATCACTCTCAAATTTTATCATTAGTAAATATAAAATGAAAAAGGGTTGTTCCAGGTGGGAGGGGCGATACATGCAATTGCCTTCTGCCCATCAAGCAAGCCAATACTTTTTCTTTTTGTTTGATAGTTAAGAAATTACAAAATTAAAAATAAATCTGTCACTAATATAATTTATATATGCTATAAATTAAATTCTTATATCGAGTCGCCCCACCCCTATTCTTTCCTGCCAAATGCAATCATTAGCATAAATTATAAAAAAGAGCGAGGATTAATCGTTTTCACTCTTTAAAACAGAATAGTCAAATGTAATTTCACATGAATTTATCATACTTTTTTAAAAGAAAATTTAGAATTCATTAGAAATTTTTTCAGTATAAGAGTAACGATTGAGATGAGTTCTGAACCCAAATATTCTTTTCATAGTCGCCTTTTTCCAACCTTTACTCAATCTGATATTTTTCTAGTTAAATAAATTTGGGACTAAAACTCACAATTTATACTTGAATCCTAAAAATGCAAAACAAATTTAGAGTAAAATCTAATTGGTTCACATAATTTCTCCTCCCATTTCTGAAATTTTTTGTTTAAGCTTTGATTTATAGTTCTGTAACAAAACAAAGTCACAAACAGGCCTATTGAACAAAATGTATCACTTACAAATGAGCTTTTTTAAACATTAATGAAAAAGTCATTTTTATATAATGAATAATGAACTGTAAATGTCAGGAGAATGCGTTTCTGCAGTGAAAAATGCAAGACAACGCTTTTGGCGTCGGGGCTTTGCGCCAAACCCCACTGATAAGACTTTCAGCGCTCCCCCAGACCCCCCAAGCTATCAAGAGAAAGGGCTCAACATTACTTTTTTTTTTTTTTTTTTACTTTTACACATGAACATACGAATATAGTTTATTTATTTCATTAGTTAATCAAATTAACCTTCAAATTTCTGTTTCAAAAGCATTTTTGCATAAATTCGTTCACTATAGCTGCAAAATGTGACTTTAGCCATCTTGACATACATTTTAAAAGCTACATTCATATGTCGTGCACACCTTACATGCGCAGTATAAACACACTCTGATTTAAACATGGCAAGATGAGGCTCTATTGGGGGAAGTGATGGGAACTAAACTAAATATAAAAAGTTAAACTAAAACTATGTTTCAACTAAAATAAAGAAGTTAAACTAAAAATTTATCATGAATTTCAAAATATAGTTAAACTAAACTAAGAAAAATTAAACTTAACAAACTTTTTATAACTTATATTCTTTTGTGTATGTGTGTGGGGGAAACTAGACCTAGCTAATCTTACTTTCTGCCTGAGTACTATTTGGTCTAATTCTTTTAACATTGTAGGAATATTTCTCATACCGTAATAAAATATGTAATAAGAAAGATGTTTCTTATATAAACATAATTGCACGAAATTTATTTTTTTTAAAAGATGTCTAATAAATATGGGTGCTTGTATTTTAGCTTTGAATTAAAACCTGTACAAAAGAAAAATACTTAAATTTGTTAAAAGTATATTAACTTATTATATAACGGAAAATTTTACTTATATCAGTAAAGTTTAAAATCTCATTAAATAAAATAGATTTAGAATTGCACATTGAAACATTGTAACCAGAGAATATATAGAAACAAAATTGGAGTTTCATGAAACATTTGACCTGTGTAACTATTTTAGTGTAAATACATGCTTGACTAACCAAGCCTATGTATTATTTTTTTTGTTTGACCACTCACCATACAACTAACACTATTGCATAACCGTTAAACGGGATAGGTAAAAAATGCAGAGTGGTCTTGTCATTATGGACTGCACACAACAGTACACTAAGCCTACATGTATATGTCTATCTGACCAGGTTGTTAAAATCAGTCGGACACATGTACAGTCGATTTACTTTTTCAGCTAGGAGGGTGTGTAACTATTTTAGTGTAAAGATAGATCTACGTACATGCTTGACTAACCATACCAGTGTGTTATTTTCTTGTCTGGGCAAACACTATTGAGCATAATGCACAATAAAAAAAAAAAACAGTGTGGTTTTGAAGTGTCATCGACTACACATGGTCTAAATGTGAATGTCTATCTGACCAATGACCATGTTGTTAAAATCAGTCAGACTCAGTCTCTTTATTTTATGGGCCTACTATAGATTTAGACATAGATCTCTATAAAAGACTAGAATCTTATATATGCTTCAGCTTCATTTAAGTTTAAGATATAAAAAGGGTGTACTTGATATTCCTGCAGTTAATAAACTATTGTTTGCCGCACATTAATTGATTAAAACCACTAAATATTGATCTAATACGTTTATCATATTCCCACTATATATAAAAATAGAAATCAAACACCACTCCGTGACTCAGAAATACTTGGGAACAACCCCTTTCATAATATTGCATAGAAGCTTTTGGCAAAAAAATGTTTAACATTTTATAATACTGCTACTTTCAACCATCTACTTCTTATAGTAACCTATATATAGATCTAAGTAAGTAAGTTAGGCCTATAAACTATAAGTATCAAAGATCATGATTAGTTATAAATGAACATTTAGATCTATATCTATTATAATAGTATCTAGAAAATAGATCTAGATATAAATATATATTCAAGCAAATGTTTTGATAAAAAAAATGGATTTAGGGTGGATTAGCTATTTTAATAGCTCCATTCATAATATTTTTACATTCATGCATTTGCTTTACTTATATCATTTTGTTTAATTGTTTCTAATACACTATATCACTGACTAGATCAGTGATACGCAAATTAAGACCCATTGGTAATATCTGGCTAGTCATGTATGTAACCAAATCACAAATGTTTAAAGTTACATGGCTTGATTTATTTTAAAGTGTTGTTCATATCATTTTGGACTAGGTAACACAGAGATAACAGTTGACACTATAGAAATGGGAGAAAGTGCTGATGCTCAACCCTTGGCATCCGCCACTAAACCTGCCAGTGATATCAAGAAGAAAACTACAAATATTGTCAAGTTCTAGACAGTGCTTTCAAATTATTAAAATAGTTAATTATATTTTCTTTTGTTTCACTTGAATTATATAACTTCACTTTGTCATGCTATACAAAAAAAGTGATAAGTCTGATTGCTCCAGCCACCAAGGTCTTACTCTGTTATCAGTAGTAGGCAAAATATTGACCGGATTTCTGAATCAGGAGTCTGATTCTATAGTGGATGGAGTACAATCTAATAGTGTGGTATTAGAATAAATTAAGGTATGTTGGACATAACTTCAATTATGCAGGAAAAAAAACTTGAAGTTGCATGCTGCAATTGTCAATCTTGCTAAGGCTTTTGATGCAGTCAGTTCCTATAGTTTGCTTTGATGCCCTCAATTTTCTAAGATACAATAAGATCAAATTATATACGGTGACTTATGTGCTCCTTTTTTTTAGAGAATGGTGTAAAGAAGGGGTATATATTTGCTGGGCAGGGCACGTATCCCATATGGGAGACGAACGTATGCCAAAGGCAGTCTTTTTTGGTGAACTAAAAGGTGGTGGACGTTACAGGCGCCCCATGGAAATGCTTCAAAGACCAGCTTAAGCATCAACTTTCCTTAGCTGACTTAGAAGAGAGCACCTGGTTGCATGGGACCTCAGAACAAGACAGCTGGAGGTCACTCATGAAGGCCACGGGATACACATTTGTGACCAAAAGAAAATCCGCTGCCGAGGACAAATGCAGGCGGCGAAAAGAAAATCTAAATCGACCATCTGCGGACAATGGTTATGCTTGCCCTGGATGTGGCAAAATATGTAGGTCACAACTGGGGCTGCACAGCCAAGGGAAATACTGCATTCCTGACTAATCTTCGACCTAACCCTAACCTTCAATACTTATGGTTATTTTCTCTGGTGTAATGCTTAACAAAATGAAACAGCAATAGCCTATTGTAATATCTTCAACATATGATGTCTATTATCTCTCACTATAGTTAAAGAAATTCCTTAATTTGGTAAATCACTTTACCTATCATGGCAGCATAGTAGCCATTGTAGCATCAAAAATAGATAATTGCCTAAAATAAAAGGCTTCTAGACTCCTTCAAGTGAGCAATGAGGGAAATAAGTATTTTCATCACCTGACTAAAAAACATCTTTCAAACTGTGGTTCTTAGGATCCATCTGTCTAGCTCTGAGACCAGAGCACTTTACAGTAAGCACATAAAACTACTGGAATAATTTTACCATTGAATGATAATGTGGTCAGTCTAGACTCAATACTCTGGATGGTGCACTCCATATTGGGGTTTGAGAATATGCCAAATGTAAGATGGTGCTCCCTAGAAATGCTTTAAAAACCATCTCAGGTGTTTACCTACTCTTACTAACAGAAGAGTGCAACTAAAGCTGAAGAACTGCAATGCAAACATTAGAGACTCACATAAAAGATCATTAACAACAAAAAAATATGACTGTCATCAGATGTGTCAACAAATTAATGTAAAAATAAAGCATTCTTTTATTTTGAGACTTGAAGTCTATATCATTTTAGTATTTTTTGTTTAAAGTAAAACACAATAATAGTTTCTCCATACTTTAAATTTCTATGCATTAAAACACTTACATAAAAAGCGAACAATAAAGCATTATTTCCTTGTAATATTGTAATGTTTATTGATTGAAGCATTAGTATCAATTGACTTTGAAAGTCAAAAAAATAATAATTTTTGCTTGTACATAAAAAAGGCTGTTCATATGGCATAACAGTGATTTCATGTTACTCAATCTGTATACCTGATGATGAAGTCAAGTATTGTAGTGCAATGAAAAAACAACTTAGTTTTTTAATAACAAATCAAGCACAAGAAAATTGAAATCCATTAACTATTCCAATTACAGCTTGTGTTTTCAGAAAAAAATTGGATGACTTAATTGACATACTTATGGAGAATCCTAAATAGTCTTTACACCTATTTTGAGAAAGTGAAATTGACAGTGACTTTGAATTTATAATACTGAATTTAGTTTTGGAGAAAATCATTTGCAAACCAAAACTTCAAACGAAATTTTGTTTTAAAATAATAAATGCACTTACAATAAGCATATAGTATAAAATAAAAGAGGTTGAAAGTATCCTCACCTATTTCAAGCATTCTAAAGAAGATGGTGAAATCGGACTTTAAATAAGGCTTTTATTTAACATCTAGATGTGACAGACAGAATAAAATCAACAGCAGTCAATGACAGCTAAGTGTTTAATATCATTTTTAAAAATTATTGGCATAAAATTTACATCAACTCAAAGTTCTTTTAAAATGTCAGTAAAATTGTAATTGTCTATGAATGGCTTAATATAATTTTTAATTCATTTTTTTATTTTTAATAAACCAGAAATAAACAAAATAGTAACCATATGACAATGAATATATATAAAAAAAGTATTTTTGTTTGCACATTAGATTTTAGAATGCTAGTCTCTTGTTAATTTGACTCAAACAGAGCTTTCCCTCACAAACAAAGTTAAAAAATAACATTCTTTTTTTTGAAGGAACGACTGTATATGATAAATGCTGGAACATAAAATTTATGTTTTATAACAATATTAGCAAAAACAATGTCAACAACATGAATGGATTTTATTTTCCATTGGGTAACAATACCAGGTAATGGTGGGAAAAAAACAATGACCATATATTTATTTAAAGCTAAAACCTTTTACACTTTAAATAGAATTAAGTGTAAAAGATGTGAAAGAATAATGGAGAAGTGGTCACAATCTGAACCACAACATAGTATAGTATGTATGTAATAACATCACAAGAAACATTGGAGCATAGGATGTCAAATGAAGTAAGCTGACAAGGTCATGTGCTACCAACATGTAGTAAACATCATATTTATCTTTGTTAAAATACTACCGGCACAACTAATTTATTGTCTATTTGGGTACTTCAATTTTAAAGCTAATCTTAGAGAAATAAATTTTTAGATATCTATTAACAATCATTTTAAAATTGAATACAAGTAAAAAAAAAACAAGTTACTTCATACACAGGTGAAGTGGTGATACTTTACAACAGGAATGTTCAATGAAATATGCTCAAACTATGAGTATTATCAGAAATAAAGTTGCTCTGAAACATAGAAGGTACTGTAATGATTTATAGTGCAGTATAAGTAAAACATAAAAAGCTGTAAAAGCAGAATTACCTTATAAACAAAAATGAAAAAAAAAAGTCATTCAACAAATTTAAAATGTTTATTCAAATGCAAATTAAATTTGTAATTTCAAAAAAAATAATACAGTAACAAAGTTGCAAAATCATAATCACCTTAATAAAACTAGAGAGATCAAATAATTCAGCTAATAAGACAGTCTTTTAAGAAAATCCATTGAACTGAACCAAAGAAATTGAATGAAACTTAAATATTACTCACTGTAATAAAAAAAAATTTCAAACAGAAACATATTTTTAATGCATATGCTTCCATGAATAGTTAGCAGCTGTAATAGATAATAAGTTAAAATTATTTAAATGATTTGACTAGTTCTACTTATAAGATTAGTTCTATTGAAGTTGATTTTTGAAGACTACACAGGTCATAGATATGTCTAAGCTTACTACTGGCCATCTAAATTAGGTAAGCAGCAACACAAACAAACAAAAATTAATAATAATTTTCTATTATTTTTTATATTTGGTGTAAACTGTAAACTAATTTATAGAGCTAGTGAACAAGTAGCCTAACATGTGGGGAATACCGTCAGAGTATTACTCTTGCTCTTAGACACTAATATAACTATATATACTTTACTCTTTAGCATTGAAATTATTAATGGTTAAAATATCTGATCTATACTTAAAGGAAATGGTGGAAATATATATATATATATATATATATAGGGGAGTTACAAATGTTGATAGTTTAGACAAGGAAAAGAAAAGCTTAATAGCCACACTTGGCATTTAGAAATTATTAATGGTCAAATTGACTAAATGCTTTGCAACTCAGTTTTTAGACATTAGTAGATAATTTCCAAAAAAAAATTTTTGAAAAATTTAGCATTTCTTAAATTACAAATAACTTAAAGAAGAGACAATACATCATGCGGTTGTTATACATATAACCTGGTCTATTTTATTTTAAAAAGGAAAATCTTTTCATGAAAATCTCGACTTCAGCTTTTTTGATAGTAAAAAAAAAAAGATTATTTATTTATATACAAAATGTATCACATTACGAAGATTTATTCAATGTACCATCTGCCTCAGATAATAATTGTAATTCATTTTCTGTTAGTTCACGAGCTCTATAAGGGCCCATATCATATTTGCGTAGATGAATCTGTTGAGAGAAATTGTATTAATTAATATAACTTTGAATTGATATATACATTATGTAAAATATTATTGTATTTCAAAGCAAATATAAAAAGAGTGTTTTTTTAAATCTTGATGCTATAAAATAATTACTAAATGTCTTTTGATATTCAAGAAATCATCACCTGAAGAAAGACATTAACCTCTGTACTTTTACTTAGGTATGGAAAATTCCCCCCTGTTTTTAAATGTGCTCTTTTAGCTTCTGGATAACATTTACACATTTCTTCCCTCACACCTGATGACAGAGCACATTCATCAAATACCTGGTCAAGAAAGATTAACAAGGTGTTAAAAACATGTATGAGACTTTGTACAATATTTAAAAAAAAATATTGGCTACTTAACAGATAAAAGTAAAAAAGAATTTTGTTTCAATAAAGAATAAAATATTAATGTTTTAAACAAAAAAGGCATTCATTTCATCCAGTGGCTTACATCCATCAAAAGAATATCTACATCTCTCAGTTTTTGTGGTTCAACATAGCAATTCATGCAGTTCAATGTCAGTCTGGAAGCAAGTGCTTGTTGAGACATACCATCTAACTGGGAAAATAAAAAAACTTGTTCAATTGTAATACAAAGTTTATTAAAATGTTAGTTACAACAATTTTGTTTAAACTTAAGTAAATGTTCTTATGGAAAGGCAGAAGTGTATTTAAAAGATCACTTAAATTATCAAATGGATTCGCATAAAATTTTGTACTCAGGTTCCTTTTACCACTAAGACACAACATTCAACATAGAGTATAAAAAATATTTCAATTTTGAATTGAGAAGCTGAAGAAAAGTCAGAGATTGTACTTAGGACTAAATTTTTGTTCAGGAGGTAGGGGGTATAGAATTCACAGACTTAAGACATGTGCACATGGGGGCTACAAAGCCAGTCATTCCAAATCAAATCAAAAGTTTATGTCAGAGAAATTATGATGCACAGGAAGAAAAAAAAAGGTGGGGGGTCCATAGAGAACGAAGGCCGTTACATTTCATAATATCAGATACAATAATTCAAGAGCTAATAAGTATGTTAGAGGGATCATTAAAATGTAACCCATTTATTGGAAGTTTAAAAAAAAAAAAAGAATGGAATGTTCTGGCTATAATTAACAATATAAAGCATGGGAACAAATTAACTGGTGCAGCTGGTGTGTAATGTAAGAGATACATATACAATATATTGATAATAAAGGTCACAGCTAATAAAGAAAAACTTTTACTTATATTTCTGATAGTTTGATATTGCTAAAGATGTAATCCTTTTAAGCATTAAAAAAATTATAATGTTATTAGAAAAAAAAATTACTTTTTCAACCATAAAATCTATGGAGTCCACAATTTCTGGTTCTGTTGCTCTTCTTTCAAAACTTCCCATCACCATTTTCTTCAGATAAACTGCAGGCATCATCCAGAAGCTGATTAAAAAAACTAAGTTTTTTTATCAATGGCACATTTGAACATTTGTAGCCATAATCTTCAAATAATTTAATTTGATGGCTTTAGCATTAAAAGTTTTCTACTTACGTAGGTGCTGAATTTGTTTGCTGAAATATAGTGGTATCATAAAAGGTATTGCATAAAACCAAAGATGCTACTCTCTGTGACCGGCAGCTATGTTCAGCAAACTTTTGAGCTAAAAATCCCCCAAGTGATGCACCAAAAATATGAACCTGATATAAAAACAAACCAAATAGAAAAATGTCTTAAACAACATATCAATTCAAAAATAAAGGATCAGTAACAAATGATATCTAACACATTAAAAAAAAAAGTAAATTTTAATTTTTAATTTAATTTTTTTTTCTTTCAACAGAACAGCTGGAATCATAAATCTCCCCAAATACCACACAATGTTTAGTAAGTGAATTATAGCAGCTTTTAAAGATGATAGTTCCCAGCATGAAACTGTCCTATAAGGGCAACCCCTTCTACAATTTAGTCCTACCTACATACAAGCACCCTGGAAGTACTATCAATATGTTATCAGCACTTAAACTAGCAACCTTTATCATGACAGCCGAGTGATTTACTAACTAGCCACCATTTCAAAATAAATAAGTAAAAACACAAAATTTTGGAATAGTCACCCGATCCAATACTAGATGATCAAGTAGCTTCCTGAAGCCTTCTACAAACTCCTTCATTGTCCAGTATATAGGATACTCCACCTAGTTGTCAATATACAAGTATACAAAAAAATGAATTTTGTTACATTACATAAAAAAGCTAACAATATATTGTCAATAAGATATTTTGGCTACTACTTTATAATTTTATTATAATTAAAGTATGAAATATAGGCCTATATAATATTAAAGAAAAATTAAATGGAAAGATAAGCTTCGATATTCGAAAGCTAGCTGCCAGTGAAACAAATACCTATTTTAAATGTCTTTTTAAGTATAATTAATGAACATTTTCAAAGAATGAAAAATCCCTCAGTAATTAGTAATTATAAAGAGTAACTTACAGCTATAACTCTATATCCTAAAGCTGAAAGTCCTAACACTTGTCTGAAATAAACATCTGCAGTACCACTTGCTGGAGGGAAGCAAATAAGTGGACTTTTGACTGTTTTAGGCCCTGCTTCATATAAAGTCCACTCTTTACTATTGTCATCATCTACTATAATCTGAGAATAAATAATTTACAATTAGTTTAGTACAATTACATTGGTATTAGTAGCAATTTTCTTGTGTAAGCACAAATGATGAGCTAAATTTAATTATTTGCTTTGCTGCTAGATGATCTCACAATTAGCAACAACTATTCAAAATATTCAGTACAACTGCAATCTTACTCAAACTTATAAGTATAATGTATCCTACGTTGTCTTATAGTAAAGACTGTGATCATAATTTGTTTATGAAAAACATACTGTCTTTGTGGTGTGTCAGAATCACTCAAGTTAGTGTACCCAGTATGTCTGTAATTGTTACTGGTGCATGCTTTTATCCTAGGAGAAGTTTAGCTCATTAGATTGCAATGTATACTCATTTCAGAGCATATTTTGTTTTTTTCACCAATTGTCTCAAATTATGGTCTACTCATAAAGGGCTATTTGATCTTTTGTGTTAAAAAACTGCTAGTTTTTGTTTTATCTTAAAGCTTCAACATGTTAATTATTAAATTCAGATGACTAAAGAGGGAAGGATCACTGTTTTCTAAAGCATTTTTTTACACTGACAAAATATTTAATATTCAACTTTCCTTTAAGTAAACATTATATTGTCCTACTGTCATAGTGACTGACCTTCCTCTGCGGAATGGTGCTTCTGAAGCTTAAATATTCATGAGATCTTGAAATATCACTCATTGTTTTGGTTCACTGAAAAAACAACATAAACAGTACATTTAAAATGCAAATGAGTAGCTAAAAAATGAAACATAAAAAAAAAACATTGTTATTTATTTTTTTGTAAATACTTCAAAAGTGTTGACTATCAGTACAAAGTAAACTCCATTTATGGTACAGAATAATTTTTTTTTAAATCCATTAGATTAAACATACAATGTATGCCATAAGGAACATTTCATAACACTTTTAAAAAAAAAATGATTTACTTTTTTTTTTCCAGAAAGAGAGAGAGCGAGAGAGAGAGAGAGAGAGAGAGAGAGAGAGAGAGAGAGAGAGAGTGAGAGAGAGAGAGAGAATGTTAATTAAAAGATATAGTTATTTACGAATGAACTTACATAATTCTGGCTTATTGTTTTAAAATCAATTGTACACTGAAAAAAAAAAAAAAGAAAATTATTTTGATTTTTCTTCTTATCACAAATATATGAAATGCTCATTACTTATATGAAATATTGATATCTTATTGATTCAATATATTTACAAAGTCATTCTATTTGTTTCACTTTTAATTCTATATTTACTTCAGAAATATCCTCTTTTTTTTTTCTTGTCAGAGCATCTTATGAAATTGGATTTAATAAAAATATTTTTGCAGCGCTCTTTGCCAAATGATTTTATCTCCTTTAATCTTAATAAAATTATGAACAGTGAATCATATATATATCATTTAATTTATTGTCATCAAACCATTTATGGTCACATTGTTTTGGTTATAGCTTTCTTTGCTTACTCTAAAATTTTTTTACCACTTTTCACTTATGAAATAGCAGTAATAGTGGTGATTCAATAAAATTATCTTTCTTAACCTACTGTGATAAATTGTTTAAGCATTCACTTTAATGTATACATCAAAGGATGAAACTGTGACAGTTTTCTTAGATAATCAAAGACTGACAAAGAGTAAATTGTCATTTTATATGTTTGAGGACAGATAAAGTACAGCTAACCTGTTTCATTTTTTTTTACTTGATTTATTTTTGTGATTCGTTTGCAAATTAATAGCGTTACAAGTCTGTTATTAATATATATGTTTAAAATTTGTAAAAATTTGTTTTATATTTTTTTTTAATATTTTCAATAGGACTGCAAATATGACATCCTCTATTAAGCCTACAATAGGAGTAAGGAATAAATATTTTTTTTTGTTTTTGTGTTAATTAATGCAGAGCTGATAAGCTCATATCAGCCATTATTCATTTGAGCCTTCACCTTTCATTTAAAGCTATTTAGTAGTGGGCTTGTTATCAGTATATATATAACTATCACTCTTGTTTGTGTGTGTTGTTTTTTTAAGTGATCTTTTTATTTTTGTCAGCCACAAATGCTTTTAATATTTTCTTTTATCACTTTAGACCTAAAACTAAAATGTTGGGATGATGTAGTGTATTTTGAAAATAGACACAACAATGTAACTTGTTTATCATAAGAAAAAAATATTTTAACAACTTTTTTCTAGTGTTACATCTGAGAAGTTTACATAATAATAATAGTAAAATAAATACAAATTTGGAAGTTATAGAAATTAGGAAGTGGATAAACTGAGCAATTCAAAAATCAAATGGTTCTATCTTATCTACTGTTAACTAGCTAGATTTACATTTGGATATCAATTTAAGCATGCCACTGTATACCCTAACATTTTTCTAACTCAACTAATGGGCATTATTGTAGTAATCTGCTATGACCATTGAAATTGTAAGGTTAATGCTGGACATGTAAGAGCATTACAACAATGGTGGAAAGAATGATGCCAATGAATGCCATTAAAGCAACACATTGAGGAAAAGAAATGATATCTTATAAATTACAAACATTTCTTTAAAAAATTAAATTAGTAAATTTCATCCTATGCACAGTCCGCATTTTAGTTGAAAGCTTAAATTCTGCACTTGATATAAGTTTTGATATGACGATCTGGACATTTAGTTGGGATTTTATGTAGGAGAGTATCTAAGATAATCTAGCTACAGTCATATCTCAAATATCTTGTTTGCATTGGCAAAAAAAAAAAATATATTTTCTCCACTTGTGAGTTATCCCCTGTTGGGTGTCACCTTATGCTGTCTGCACCCTTCTAAGATGCAACCAAGTCACAAATAGAAAACAGCTTTACAACATTTTTTTACTCCTTTAAAGGAATGTCAAAATAAAAATGGAACTTGAAGCTCTGAAAAATAAAAATATGCAGTTAACAATGCCCTCAGTTCAGTAAAAAAAAAACTTTGCATAACTCAGCATTTATCATAAAAAATCTGGATATTCTAGATTACATTTATAAGTAATTAATCTAATAAAATAATATTCTATTAAATGATAAGTTATTACAATAAAACCATTGCCATTGCTTTCACAAGTAAAGCACTGTATACTAGAACCATTTTTTGTAAAAATGTTCCACCAGACACAGCAAAATATCCCTACATCTTTATTCCTATGTTGTTTTTTTTTAAAATTACAATCTTGGTTTTGTGCACACTTTAAATTTCTGATAATAAGATTCCGTTTTTCTCTATGATGGCCGAGAAAAAATGCCCACTAACTTGAAAGTGGAGGGAGGAGACTAATAGTCTTATAAAGAAAATCCTTTAAGATCATTTGCATCTAGACTCTAGATATGTTTGGGTTGTGGGAGGAAGGAGGGGAGTAATGTATAAATGTTAGAGTCATGACTTGTGGTACACAGACTGCAGGGATATTGCTCAAGGTCTTTTTTGTTGATTAGTATTAAAGTATCAAAACAAAAGATGAAGAACAAACAAATGTAGAATTTGGGCCATACACATTTAATTCATACACCATACGACGCTATCTTGTGCAGAACTGCTTTCTCACAACAAAAGACACATAACTAACAACGACAAAGGAATATAACTCAAATATAACAAGTATTAACATTTTTGTGAAGAGGAAATTCAAAACCTACATTTTAGTTTTCTAGATGCAGATTGCAAATCTCTTGTTAAGTCAATTCTATTAAATTCAGTAAATGTAAGGAATTATATTTATGTATTTCTAGTTGTCATACAAATATTATATGAATTATGATGTCATTTTAAAGTAAATATTAACTATCCAGTAAATGTCGTATTAGTAATAAATAAATAATCCTAATGTTGTGCTTTCATTATCTGTTGTAAATAAATCAAATCTACCAAGTAAAAAAAGTCTAAATAAAATGTGCACTAATGATGACCAACTGATGTTAATGTCAATGCACTCGATCCGGGTGGTGGGGGTGGTGTAGGGGCGATCGAATTTTAGTATAGAATTCACACAATTTATATAAAAATTTATTATGTATATATACTAATTATTTATATTTAAACTTATTTTTAGATTATCCCCCCCCCCCCCGCTAGTATGTTGGATGATTTGGTGGGGTCGGGAGGGGGCGATGGCATCAATCCCGCACCCCTAAACTTTTGAGGGGGGGGGGGGGGGCTGTCCAATTTAGTTGTAGAAGTCACAGCTTGCTAACAGAATCAATTAAATATCTATATGATTAAAACTTGTTATTGATATTCCGATCTTTGGCTGATATGGTTAGGGGGGGGGGGGATGGGGCACATACCTCTACTACCGTTTCCACCTAAACACTTTGACTGGGGGGGGGGGGGGGGGGAGTGGTCCTACTTGTATGGAGAAATCATAGTTTTTGAACAAAATTAATGTATTAAGGATTGCCGCTGAAAAAAAATATTCGATAAATAGTATTTTTAAAAAATGCTCATTTGTAAGTGATACATTTTGTTCAAAAGGCATGTTTGTAACTTTGTTTTGTTACTGAACTATAATTCAAAGCTCTAAACAAAAAATTTCAGAAGTGGGAGGAGAAATTAAGTGCACCAATTAGATTCCACTCTAAATTTTTTTTTGGAATTTTTAGGATTCAAGTATAGATTGTGAGTTATAGTCCCGCTCCTTTTTATAATTTCTGCTAATGATTGCATTTGGCATAAAAGAATAGGGGTGGGGCGACTCGATATAAGAATTTAATTTATAGCAATGACCCTATCTAATTGTGTATCTCTCATAATGACAAGTGGACAATACATCACATATAGAAGCTTCAGTGGGTATGAGCAATTAAGCTCTGAACGTAAATATAGAGTTGAAGCTAGGTACTGAAACAAATGTGATAGATACATATATTAAACATAAATGAATAGCAGCACCAGGGACCAAGTTTTTAAGAGAGAAAACAGTTTTGGCGTCGGGGCCACTGATGAATAATTAACTGTAGAATTCAGGAGAATGCATTACTAGAGTGAAGAATGCAAGAAAACGCTTTTAGCTTCGGGGCTTTGCCCCTAACCCCACTGATGAATAATGAGCTGTAGATGTCAGGAGAATGCATCACTACAGTGAAGAATGCAAGAAAACGCTTTTAGCGTCAAGGCTTCACCCCTAACCCCACAGATGAATAATGAGCTTTTGGCATTGGGGCTTTGCCCAGAACCTCTCTGATGAATAATAAGCAGCTGTTGATGTCAGGAGAATGCGTTTCTGCAGTCAAAAATGCAAGAAAACGCTTTTGAGGTCTGGGCTTCGCCTGAACCCCACTGGGGTGCTTACTGCACTCCCCCAGACCCCAAGCTTACATGAGAAAGGCCTCAACATGACTGGGTTTTTTTTTCGCAGAAGGTTAAGAAACACATCTTTTTTTTTCTCATATATATATATATATGCTGTACTCACATTTATGCATAGGGTTAGGGTTTACTGGGCATTAGGGTTAGGAAAAAAATCGCCCCCTCCCCCACTCCAAAGTTCTGGATCCGCTAGTGTGTCAATGTCTAGTAATTTAAAATTTTAATAAATTTATATCTAGATATCTAACTTAGTATTTATCTTAGAAGATGTCTTAATAATATTAATAGTATCTAGCTAAAAATCTACTCTACTCTACACATCTAATAACAATAAAATTAAAAACTAACTCTTAATTAACTTTTAAAAGTTCACTTGAGTCTAGAATGTCTAGATCAGTAATAGTAATATCATAGATCTATATCATAATAACATATGATATATGAGTATGACTTATGACAATGCTATGAGTATATTGTCAATACGAGGTGCCTATTCCCAACCAGCTGGGAATAGGCTTAAGCCCTATTCCCAATCGTTTGTTCAGGTCAAATGAGGTCAAAACTTTATTCCCAGTCAACCGGAAGTGGTTCGTATGTTAAAGGTCAAACAAGATGGCAGGAATCAATCATACATGCTTTGTCCACAGTCACTGATTTGATTTACAGTTTTAACATAGATCTAGTAAAACTAGATATAGTATTGTTCACTTTATCTAGATTGACTAGATCTAGAATCTAAAGTTCTTTCATTACATTAAAAAAAAACAGCATGAAAAGAATTTAGCAATGACAATTAAATGTAATGTTGTAATAGTATTTCTTCTATTATTTGCTTTAATAAATGTATGTCATACATAAGACAAAAAAAATAAACACCAAAGTCTCTATTGATTGTGTTGTGCTATTTATGCAGGAGATTTAAAACTGCATGGCAAGGACACATTGATTTCTAGCTTTGTTAATGATATAAGGTTAAAATACAAGAAAAATAATAATTTTTCCCCACATTTAAAAAGGTGCCAGTATCGTATGCCGTATCGGATCGCACAGTCACAAAAAAAGGCCCATTGCCCTGTATATGAATTGTTTAAAAAATGTTTATAAATTATAATTAGTCTATAGGTCATTCATAAATAATAAATTAAAATTATAAACATTAACTAAGAATGCTAACAAAGAAAGACTTAATAAGTAAAGATTTTTTTCTCAGTAAATCTCCTCTTCTACTATACATAAAGGTGTAAACAAACCAAATATGTATGACATATCAAACTAGCAGTAATAGTTGAACATAACATTTCTTCTCTATTATTATTGCTTTAATAAATGTATGTCATACATATGACCAAAAGTCTCTGTTGATTGACAAACTTTTTTTTTGGTGGGTGGAGGGGCATTATATTTTATTGATATAAAAAAACATAAATGACATAGAAAAATTGAAATTAACAAAGTAATGTGTATGTTTTCAATTTTATAAAATTTTAAACCTAGAAATCATACAAGTATATTACTGACATCAAATGAGAGAAATATTTATTTATTGAAATGGTGCTAAGATTGGTTGGATAATGATCATATGTATAGAACATGATCCATTGATTCTTATTGCGGTACAATCTCTCAAAGATATCCACTACTTCCACCACAACTTGGCCTTAGATTATAAAATCCTGTGTAGGATATATCCTACCCACCTGCCTCCCCTATTTCACCTATTTGAGAAAAATAAACTTTGATATTTCCTATCCTATATTGAATAGAATCAACATAAATGAAAAAACTCTCAGCTTTACAATATACTTAGCATTTTACTATGTGTCTACACATGCTATTGATTTGCAACAAACTTTAAACCCCATTCTCCCCAATTAGATTTTTATCTCTGCCTAGTTTTGATAGTTCTTCTTTTTTATTATAGCCATCCTCAATGCACTAAGTTTTATAATGAAGATGGGAGAGGGAACATTGTAAACACATGTCAAAAAATATCAACAAGCAGTATATAGGCCTAAAAAAAAAAATGTTGAATTGAGTGCTTAAGTCAAAGCCAAGTCAAAAAAAAAATTTAATTGGAGATGATGTGACCAGGAATGAAATGAAAACAAAAACAGAGAATAAATATATTTTATTTATCTTATAGCTATTACAAATATTCAGCTCAAAGATTTAACAAAAATATGACCTAACAATTCTATAATAAAATAACCTATAAAGTATACATTGTTCCTTTAATTACATTAGGGAAAAAATAATAGAAGTTTAATAAATTGTTAAGATTTATCAATATCAACAAATTTTATTTTATAGCTATTTTCTATTATCTTCTTTTAAATCAATCACTTTAAAAAAAAATTAACATTTAACTGAATAGGATTTGACCTAAACACAGTGGACTGGGAATAAGGTTTTGACCTAATTTGACACTGTTGACTGTGAATAGGGTTTTGACCTTATTTGACCCATCCATCCGGTTGGGAATAGGGTTGAAGCCTATTCACAACTGGTTGGGAATAGGGTCCGCCTTGTCAATATGTAATTGAACTTGAAGTGACTTGATTGAAGTCTTGAGAGACTAGTTAGTACTAGTAACTAGAAAAAGTCTAGTAGTAGATCTATTCTAGTAATCTAGACAGTAGTACTCTGCCTCTGCTAACTTATAGTTATTACAATTATTAGATCTACTAATTAATAATAATTAGTTATTAATAATATTTAATTATTAACTAGTCTAATTGACTAAAGTCTAATTAGTCTTAGACTAAGTCTAACCCTAACTACTAAACTTAGTTACTCTACTCTAGAGGTTAGTCTAGTCTCTAGCTCTAGGCTTAGTGGTCTCTAGTCCTAGTCTACTCAGTACTAATACTACTAATAGTTGGTAATAGTCACTAACTTACAAACTAAGACTAAGTTCTAATCTAACTCAACTGAACTGTTTACTTTAGTTTTTTTAGTCTGTTACTGTAGACTCAAACCGTAACGTAAAGCTATCGTGTAAAAACATCATATATCTAACATCAGTCCAATCTAATTTTTTTTCTTGATTAGACTATAGACTTAAGAGTCTTAGATCTAGATAGATCTATGATTCTATCTAAATAGAACTACAATAAGACTACGAATGTTTACATCCCTTTAGTTCAGTCTATAGTCGGAAGTCATTTGATAAATAGAATTTATATCATATAGGTCTGTGAATAGATCTTGTTGTGGGAAGATAGAAATCGGTGACTTTAATTGTTTCCATAGATCGTTTTTTATAGCTTCCTATTTAATTCTCGCATTCATACCAGCAGATCATAGATCTAGATCTAGACTCTATATCTAGTTAGATTAGTAGGTAGTGGTAGCAGGAATACAATGAAAGAAAAGGTTAATAAGTTTAATTAAAGTTAACTTAGACGACTTAGTTAATGGAATCTTTGAATCTAGATCTAGATAGTCTAGCTAATCTAGATCTGTACATAAACCTTAACAATTAACATTGTAAAGGCCAATAAATAATAATTATAATACTATTTATTATTATTAATAGAATTAAGAATAATGATGACCGTCAACTAGGCTCAACTCAAGAAAACATTAAGAAATTGAACAGACACAAAATAGAGCAGTGAGATTCATAACAAACGAATATTCACATTTGACTAGAGTAACACCTTTAAAAATCACTAAGTTTAGAAAGCCTTCAGTATAGAAGACTTAATTGTCTTAAAAGTAAAGTAGCAATTAAAACACTGAACCATAATCTTAAAATACAAAAACGAAATTTAATAAAATACTCAGAAAGACACAAAGATAAAGGCACATTTCTCGTTCCATATGCTAGGACAAATTTGTACAAAAGCTTCTTTCCTAGCGCTATTAGAGCATGGAATGTGTTGCCTGAGCTAGCCAGGAAAACCAGTGACTTGGCGGAGTTTAAGGTTAGGTCATTGCTTAATATGCATGACTAATCATCTTCTTTTTTGAAGTAACGTCTGTATCATATAAGATAAGATAAAATAAACATGTTACATAGTGTAACATACTAGATCTATAGTAAATAATTAAATACCCCAGTACTATAAAATAGTTATAATAGTATAATCTAGTGACATGGTGATAGTACCAATAGTGGATAGTCTCACTTAGTTATTATTTATTAACTCATATATGAGTGGTGATGGACAGACAAGGAAAAGAGCTCAACGAAATCTCAACGTCGTTCTTGAGGAAGGGAGGAGAAACTACCGCACCAAGCTGGAAGACTCCATCAAGACAAATGACATGAGACAGGCGTCGGGCATCATGAACAAAATGGCAGGAGCACAAGTCAAAATTAAAAATAATCTTGCTACAAGAGACGAAAAAACATTAGCCAACGAGTTAAATGATTTCTATTGTTGCTTCGACACGAAAGATTTTAATTATCTAAGACTCAAAGCCCTTGAGGATGTCAATGTTAACAACTGTTCAGAATTAGCAATTACTAAAGAGCAAGTTTGTAACATTTTCAAAAACGTCAACCCAATGAAAGCTGGTGGGCCTGATGGAATAAAAGGGCGAATCTTAAAAGAATGTGCTGAACAACTAGCTGAACCTTTCCAAGATATTTTTTCTACTTCATTACTAAACCATGAGATACCACCTGTGTGGAAGTCATCTATAATTGTACCTATTGATTTCTCATCAGCTTTTAACACTATGCAACTTCATTTACTCATTGAAAAGATGAAAGCGTTGAAGATTATCCATACATAATACTATGGGCTAATGAATTTTTGACCCAGAGATCGCAGAGGGTTAGGGTAAACAATGTTATATCAAATGAATGCATAGTTAACACATTGGCTCCCCAGAGGGCTGTGACATCCCCATTGTGGTTCATTTTGCACACCAATGATCTTCAATCCGATAGTCCTTTTTGCTCCTTCACAAAATTCGCTGATGTTGCGGCTCTTCTTGCCCTGCTCCCAGAGAGCTCAGACGTAAATGAGAATTTCATCTTATCTTCTTATCTTATATAATACAGATGTTACTTCAAAAAAGAAGATGATTACGTCCTAAGTGTCATGCATTTAGTCATGCATATTAACCAATGACTTAAATTCTGCCAAGTCACTGGTTTTCCTGGCTATCTCAGGCAACCCATTCCATGCTCTAATAGCACTAGGGAATAAGGAGTATTTGTAAAAATTTGTCCTAGCATATGGGATGAGGAATGTGCCTTTATCTTTGTGTCTTTCAGAGTATTTTATTAAATTTTGTTTTTGTATTTGAAGATTATGGTTCAGTGTTTTATGTATAATTGCTACTTTACTTTTGAGTCTTCTGTCCTGAAGGCTTTCTAAATTTAGTGATTTTACTAAAGGTGTTACTCTAGTCAAATGTGAATATTCATTTGTTATGAATCTCACTGCTCTATTTTGTGTCTGTTCCAGTTTCTTAATGTTTTCTTGAGTTGAGGGGTCCCAAACGGAGGATGCATATTCTATTATTGGCCTAACCAAGGTTAAATAACATTTTAGTTTTATGTTCTTATTTGATTTATAGAAATTTCTTTTAATAAATCCTAATGCTTTGTTTGATTTTTTTCAGAGAAATAGAGTACATTGAAAAATACTGTAAAGATAATTTTTTATTATTAAATGTAAAAAAAACACAAAGAAATGATAATCGATTTTCATATGGAAAAGAAGGAAAATGATATTGTTTCTGTAGCTAGAGAGACTATTGAAATATTGCAAACCTTTTAATACCTTGGTACTATTCTAGACAATAAACTAAATTTTACTGCAAATACTGATTATATCAGCAAAAAAGGGCAGCAAAAACTACGATTACTAAGAAAACTGTCCTCGTTTAATGTTAGCGAAAAGGCCTTGGCTATGTTTTATCACGCTCACATTTGCAATATTTTAAGTTTCAATATCACTGCCTGGTATGGCAATCTGAGCATTAAAAATAAAAATAAACTTTATAGAATCCTAAATGCTGCTGGTAAAATCATTGGCAAAAAACAAAACCCATTTGAGACAAACATCTATAAAAAAAGCTAACAAGATCCTCAAAATAAAGAATCACCCTTTGTGTCAGGATTTTGTGATTTTACCATCACAAAAGAGATACAAGACACCGATGGCAATGACAAACAGACACAAATACTCTTTTGTTCCCCTGGCAATCAAATCATTAAATAAGAACAATCTGTTATAAACCTTGTCACATGTAAATTATGAGTGCTTCTGGTGTGAATGTACACTTTGGTTTCTTATAGTTATAATGTTTTTTGTTTGGTGTAATGCACTAATTGTAAGACAAATTTCCATATGGACAATAAAGATTATTATTATTATTATAATTAGATCTAGAATATCATAATTGAATTTGTCTATAATCTATATATGGTATAATATGTAATACCCTAGATCTATTCTTAGTTATTTTAGAATAGTATCTATTTAATCTAGTCTCTGTCTAAATAGATCTAGACTCAAGCTGCAAGTGTTTTGATACTTATGCTTTTATTGCAATGTATAGTTCTGTATTTCTGACCTACTTTAACCAAAGTCACGTGATTGTAGGGCAACAAAGAGAAGAATGGCCTTGTCTTCCTATATTTACATTGCTGTTGCTCCTCTTTTTGTACGAAAGTTTACATTCACAAACATTTCAAAATATACAGAGTACATTAACGAACTCCTTGAATGTTCAAATAGCTCTACAAATGTTTTCATAAAGGGCCAAGAACTGTTTAAGGATGGGTTTAAATTATCAATGATATTTCCTTTATAGTCATAACAAGCATCAACACTTTGAAGATGATAATAATAATAATAATAATGATAGATCTACATTCACATACAGAAGAAGATGTTTTTACAAACGTTCTTGTAAGATTTAAAAAAAAAGGCTTGATATAAACTACACAAAACACACACACACACGTATATATATAGGCCTATATATGGGATAATATGCATATTAGTTGAAACATGCATATATGTATGTATGTATATATATATGTACATGTATTTCATATTCCGCTAATTTCGAATACATTATGCACATCGATAACATTAAGAATTATTTTTTGTGTTGGATACATGATGTATTATTATGTTATTAAAAGTTCTATCATTTTTAAGAAATTCACAAAATGTTACATTAAAGTTTCAAAAATGCGTTGACGAAATAGATCGAGATCCATTTTATTACTTAGAAACCAAATTTAACAATGAAAGGGCGAGGTAAGACACATTTGGCCTGTGTAAGTGTAAGAGTAGATCTAGATTTATCCTTGACTATCAGATGTGTTATTTGTTCGCGAAACAACTGAAGCCTATTACGCACAAGGAAAACACATGACAGTCTTTTTATCTTTTATAACAACTAGTCGACATATCGACTACACACTAGCCCTAGAGCTATCTGACCAATATACACTGGTCTGCTGTCCAACTTTTAGTGTTCTACTCAAGTTCAAGCTTGTTTACTTTTGGGCAGAGAGGAAGGGGGGGGGGGATGAAAGTGTTACTTTTCTTTCTAGGACTGGTTACCCGAATGCTAAGAACTGTAAGTGTAGTCATTCATTGTAGATCAAGAAATCTTGATCTCAGTATGGCAGATTATAGGCCAACGCTTCGGTACCTTCTATCAAAGGTTTAACTATTTGTTTTAGTTGAAACTATTAAAAAAATGTATCTCTAGATTCTCCTGTTATTAACCAATTATAGTTTAGCACTAATGAGTAAATTGAAACCACTAAATATTGACTTAAAACGCTTCATATTCCCACTACAAACTAACTAAAACTAAGCACGGTGCGCATTGTATACACACAACCACGTGACTCAGGGGGAATACAGAACTACCTCATTCACAGGTTGTTATAAGAGTATGCACTGAGGTCATCATCTAATTGGTGACAATTTTTTCTTTTTTTGGCTGCTCATAAATTTATGAAGTTGCTTTGCACACTTTCTTTAAACAAAAGAAATTAAGTTTGGGAAACTGGATTTCATTGTAAAATGGTTATATGTTATGAATATTCCTTCATAGTTAAAGATAATCTACTTCCTAGTCCAAACGTCCCGCAGGACAATGGCGGATGGCAGCGAGCAGGGTATGATCCTGGAACCTTGAAGACAACTGAACAACAGTCCAGCGTGCATATCGCACGACCATGCAGCAATAAAGCTGCAATCTTTTACCCTACACTTTACCCTTCATGGAACACTAGGGTTCTGCAGAAACAGTTTGGGAAACACTGCTCTATCATATTATATGGACAGTAAAATAAAAATTCCATAAAAGCTTCCAACCAGATTCTAGAGAAGTCCATTTAGACTTGCTGAATTAAATTATATTATTGGTCTAATAATTGGATGTTATTCCTTTTTTTCTTTTTTCTTGTCCAGGCTGAGCAGTGTAAGGATGAGGGAAACAAATGTATTAAAGAAGAGAAGCATACTGAAGCAATATTTCACTACACAGAAGCCATAAGACATGAGCCTAATAGTGCCATATTGTACAGCAATAGAGCATTAGCCTTTTTGAAAATTGATCAGCTTTATTTAGCAATGGAAGATGCACAAAAAGCAATCAAACTAGAGCCTAGCTGGCCTAAAGTTAGTGTCACATTTTTATTTTTTTTACAAATGTGGATGCCAATTTTTGTCACATTTTTATTTTTTTTACAAATGTGGATGCCAATTTTCAGTACCTACTGTAATATTATTATTATTATTATTTACATTTGCTTATTGAAAGAAAAGATTTAAACATATTTCTTTATAAAACATGTTTTGCAGTTATCTTGAACTAACATTATTAATATAATATATCTGAAATGTATATATATATTAGAAATGTTGTTGTTTTTAGGGGTTTTACAGAAAAGGAGAGATTGAATTCAAAGCAGGTCATTATAACAAGGCATTATTATCATATAAAGTAAGTATAAGAAGGCTATTTGCTGTGGAAGTAAAAAAAAAAAATATATATAATTTTGGTAGGAAACTGATTTATATTCAGAATAATTGTGCTGAGTGTAATCTATATACAAGAAATCAAGAAAATGATAGTAGAAAAAACATCCAAGCAGTTGCCCAGGAGATAAAGTAAAAATGATCTTTATATAGAAATGAATAGGATGTTTTTACAAAGCTTATATCAACTCTCTCTGTCTGTTTGGTAAAAAGTGGGTACACATTATATCTCTCACAATCATTCTTGTATCAAGTTGAAACTTCCCACTATTATTCATTAGCATAGACAAGACATGAATCAATAAAAAAAAGTAACCAGTTAGCTAATTAATTATTTTGTTTGATACCAACAAAGGAAACTAATCCTTCAGTATTCACTTATATGGCTAAATTTGTTGGGTTAAGAATTGTTAATGGCATTTTTACTCACATATTTTCCAATCAAGATGATACTTTAAATAATTATTTATTATTCCTAAAAAAACATGAATCAATAAAAAAGAATATCCAATTAGTCAATTAATTTATTGGTAGTTTATTATTTTGCTTGATATTGAATAAGGGAAATAACATGTACATTATTGACAGATATAGTTTTAAGGGTGGAGTTCTTCCCCTTTATATAAGCTTTGTTTTTTAAAAAAATGATTTTTTTTTATATTGGGACTGTTTTTAGATCAAGATTATAGATTTTCCAAAATCTTAAATGCACTGACATTATGTCAGATTTAAATTTTGTTGTGAACACTTTTTTTTTATACTATTTTTATAACAACCTCTTATAATTCTTTCCAATGAAATTTGATCCTTGTAACCCAAAATGTTTCTTTTAATTTTGATATGAACCAATTTGTTATTTACTAGGTAATAGAGTTCCATTTTTTTTTAAATATTGAATACCTAGATATTTGTTGCAGTACACTTGTCTTAGTTCTTACTTTTACATGTAATACTAACAATTATTTAATTGGTTGAGATAAAAAAAATTTTTTTGGCTGATCACATCATTAAAATAAATTTACTGCTATTTTTTCTTTCTAAATGTATTTATTTTTGCATTTTTTTTTTTATGAGATGTCTTTTCCATTTAAAAAAAAAAAAAAAATATATATATATATATATATAATATATATATACAGTGCTTTTTTTGTAAAAAAAAAATAGTGCTGGTACTCAGTAGTTGATTGCCTAACTTTTAACTACTAAAAATAATAATATACGTTAAAATACAAGAAAAGTAATATTTTTTTCAGAAAGGTGCAGGTATGCCGTACCGGTGCGTACCATCACAAAAAAAGCCCTATATATATATAATTATATATATATATATATAGATAGATAGATAGATATAGATATATGGACCTACACTTTTTTTTTGAGAACTTTATTAAAAAATTCACTTTATAACACATATCGATAAACATACTGCTATCTAACAGCAAGTCATATTTTTAGATGAAAGAAATAGAGTGCTTGTAAATTTAATCTAATTTTACTACTTTAAAAAAAAAATTATATTCTGTATGTTTTTGAGTTTGTGGAGAGTAAGACCATAGGTGACTTTTAAATTTCTTTTTTGCGGAGGCCCTGTATAGATGGACTATAATTATAGTTTAAGAATAAATAATTAAATTAAACTTGAAATCAAAGTAAATCTTAATCATCAGTAGAAAATAAATTATTTATGTACATTTATTCAAAACAATCTAGATCTGTGTCTTTCAGTAAGACCACAAGTCTGCTTACCTCAGGTACTGTTGGAGTTGTGGAGATCAATATATCTTTTTAGCTTCCACATTTCTTTTATCCATTTTATTCTTTCTTTCCACAAAAAAGCTAACAAATAGCAGGTATTGAAAGTCAATTACTTATTTGTCATAGTAATATTCTGTATTTTTCCATTTAATTTAAAAAAAAAACAGTAAATAATTGTTTTTTCTTCCCTAAAAGCAAGCCTTAACACTTGACCCAGCAGATGATGGCATCATTGCTGCCATTTCTAAAACAAATAAAGAAATCGCCAAAGACAAAAAAGGTATTGTTTAAAAAAACAAACAAACCTTCATGCAAGTGAAAGCATTTCATATTTAATTTAAATCTATTATTTTGTTAAGTGTGATGCACTATTGTAAAACAAATTTTCTTTAGCATAATAAAGATATTACTTTGAATAATAATAGTTATTATTTTTAGAAATAATATTAAGTCCAGACTTGTCTTCTGTTAAATTTTTAAATGTAACTAGTGAGTGTTAATTTTAATTAAGTTGCAAAAAAAAACCACTAAATTTTGTGTACTTATTCATATTATGAACATATATACTAGAAAGAAATGGAAAATAACAGAAAAAAATAATTATGACATAACTATTTTTATCATTCTTGTCTCCTAATTTTATATCACAAAAACCTGAAAAATTTTTGGGCAGCCCAAAATTATATATAGATTCATGTAACTTCACTAATATAGTGTGAAGGCTAATAGTGAAATATTTATTTTTGATAATTTTTTTTTTAGATGCAGTTCGCAAACCTTTAGTGTATACTTGCCTGGGATTTGCAGTTGGAATTTTTATTGTAGCTGCTGATCAATTTATTGCAGTTAAACCTTCAATACCGGTATGAGAAAGAATTAATTAGTGTTATTGAAATTATTCACTAATAGGGGAAAACTCCAAACCACACATTAAGACATTGTTTAGCTAGAAAAAAAAAATCTTTTACTAAGTTATCAGGGTTGTGGCAATCATAAGTTTATTGTGTTAAGTATTTACAAACCAGAATATAAAGTAGACAAGACCTGCAATAAAGCCGCAGTAAAATTGAACCTCAATACAATCATCAAACAAGAAAAATCAAACATACAGCCCATTAAGTGTTAGTATTTTATGTCCTTTTGTTTTTTTAGCCCTCACTTTAATCATAATTTTATCAGCTGAAAATAATACAATAGGATAAACCTTCATATTTTGATAAACATTTAATCTACTTCACAATGAACTAAATGGCAACATTTAAAGAGACATTTGTCAGCTAATTAAAATTTCAACAATTACAAGTACTGATGATTACATTAAACCAATGTACAAAACAAAAGGCAATTGACAGTTTTATTTGATAAATTGAAGGTTTACTGATAAATACGTTTAAAGGATCTATTGTATTTATTTATTTATTGACACAATACAGATAGACTGGTAACGGGCAAAAACAAAATTTTAAGTACTTTTTGTTAATAGGTGATGTAACAATAATTCATTTCACTAACTGGTTTTTAGCACCACAAATCATGTAACTGACTGTACTTTTAAGTTTTGAAGCTTGTAGTTGCATTCACCTTTCCACTACTTCTATTTAACAAGCTTTGAAGTGTGTATATAAATGTAATTAAATTGAAGTTTTAGAAATTGTGTTATTTATTTTCCAGCATTCAATTTTACAAGTTCTTTTGGTTCTTAGCTGTGGTGGTGTTGGTTTCATGATATCCAAAGTTCATAGGTATGTGACTTAAAAATATATTATGAAAAAAAAGTTAATAATGATTCTAAACTAGAATATACTAGATATTCCTAATTGTTATACTTTTTATACATTGCTACTTCCTGTCACGGCGTAATGATTAATGATCAACGAATGTGAACAACAAGTAGGACCAACTGACTCTGGTTGTTAGCTCTTTACTCGTTAAATACTACCATACCAAGATTTTTTTTAGACCCTTTACCTTAACCATATATCATGTTTATGCAAATCAAAGTTATCTGCAAGGGTCACATTTTCCCACGCACTCGTAACATGACCTAAATAATAAGAGTTGTGTTTACACTCTGAAGTGTGGCACTGAAGTTTTTCCATAAATTATTTAAACATTCTATTTTTTAAACTATTTTTATAATTAGATTTGATTTTTTTTTTTAATTGACTCGATTAACTTACAAAGCGTCGTTGACTGATTATATGTCGTCATTTTATTTTTGTGGCATCCCAGCCAATATAATTTTACAATTTTATATTCTAATCCATGTTTTTAAGCATCCATTTCTAAAAATTTCTTCATAATCTTCATCATGCTTAAAATAGGTAAATGAGCTACTTAGTTTTTACTCTTTTGTTTTAAATTTAATTAAGCATATCGCATTATAAAGGATCTAAATACAAGTATGCATATTGCATGAACATGCATCATTTTATTTATGTATTGCTTGGTCTATCTTGAAAATTATATGAAGGATTACAAATCTGATTTCTCAACGGTCTTCTTGATACCCAAAATAGCAGTGACAGCTTCTTATGGTCTACTAAAAGCATGACCTTTTGTTGGTTATTAATTAAATTTGTCTATCCCTTAAATCAATTTTTAAATAAATGTAAATAATGGAGTTTCAAAAGATGTATTAGAACTATTATTATTATCTCAGCTTGCCATTCCTCTTAGTTCATATGAGGAGAATCCCTACAAGTCTGCATGGATGTCCTTTTTTTTTTAGATAATAAGAAGGCTTTTCTTCAAGTATAAAGATTATTGAGAAGTACATTATGTCACGTCTCTATGCAGTCCCAGCTGCAACCTACATATTTTGTCACATCCAATGCAGATATTACCATTGTCTGGCAGTGGTACATATAGGTTCTCTTTTTGCTGTGTATCCTGTGGCCTTTGAAAGAAACCTCCAGCTGTTTCCTTCAGAAGCCGCCTGCTGCCACACGCTCTTTTTGATGTCATCCTCCATATGGGATATATGCCCTGACCAGTGCAGCTGTCAAACTAGAAACAGTCCTTCTATACTGTCCATACTGGCATGTGCACAATAATTGTTTTTTGTGTTGCAGTCTTGCCATTGTATGTTCATGATGGAGCACAGACATCTTAGGTTAAAGCGTTCAAGAAGTCTTACTTGCTTTCTGTATAGTACCCATGTTTCAGATCCATATATTGAGAGAATCACTGCTTGGTAGACACTGATTTTTGTAGGCAGACAGAGCAATATATTCTACCACACTCCTGCTTTGAGACGTTCAAAGGCACTACTGGCCCTAGCCAGACAGTTATCAACTTCCCATAAAAGTGATGCATCATTTGATACTGTGCTTCCCAAATGCCCACAATAATGGGCTGTCCATTTGCTGTGATCTGTTGGGCTTAATAGATTTTTTTTTTAAACACCTGAACATTTAAGCACATTATATAGTATGTATAGATAATATATACACTTTACGAAGTCTATAATATAATTGGTCTGTTATTGGTCAATTCATGGTCACTGTTGTGAATGAGATTTAGGTGGGAATTCACATATTTTTTTTTACCATAAGAATTACATTTTTTTTGGTTATAATTATATAAGTATTTTTTGAATGAATATTTATTAAATGTTGATAACATCTATTTCAATTTCAGATATTTAGTTGTAAGTCAGCGAGAATCTTTGTTGGAAGAACCAATAGATCTTCTAAAAGGTACCAGTAAAAACACATTTTTATGAATAAAATACATCTTTCTTGTTATATTTAGGTAGCATTAATATCTTATCTTACTAGTGCTAAAACTGTTACAATAATATATATATATGACTATAAAACTGTTACAGAAATTTACAACACAAGTAAATCAAGTGATGCCACAAGTTCATCTGTCCCTTTAGAAAAGTCTAAGCCTATTAAGAGAAAGACACAGAAAGGAAAAGCCTAACTAAATGGTTGAGAATAATTATTTCTGTTGCTGTTGACAATTATTTACCAGCCAATGTTGACTAATCAGTAAAGATGCCTTTGTGATGCTGTTTTTTTTTTTTTTCATTCATGAACTCATTTCTCTGAACATCTAATCTGAATTTTAAATTCTTTTAACTTTTTTTTTTTACTCTTCTTAAAAATGTTTATTCAGTGTAGTAAAAGATGAATTCACTTTGTAATGTGTGTACTGGATGCACAAATATTGAACAACTACAATTTTGTTTGAAATGTTTTTTTCACAATTAAACCATCATCCAACTCATGAGAGGGAGGGCTTAAGCAGCTCAAATCCTCTCTTCCAAAAATCTTGCAGTTATTTGTAATACATGGATGTTTCCATACATAAGCAAGTGACTATCAAGACCTGTTGAATTAGACTGACAAGGTTAGGACAGTAAAAAAAGAATACAAGACTTGATTTCATTTTCTTCCCCACTTTGAGTGGAAGTCTGACATGAATCATGCTAACAGGATTTAGAATGTCCATGCTACACTGTGCTATAAAAGCTTGTTCAGGCCTGTGTATCCTCCACCACAGGGAGATCCAATCAGGGCACCTCATTTTCTCTCAGACTCTATGGACTTTTTCCTAACACTCAAACCATTTTTCTGCTTCTATTTTATATGGTTATTGAGCATGATGAAAGCTCCTATTTTGCTGGATGGACTGTGGCAGCCCTTCTTGCTAGAGAGCCTGTAGTAGTGTCACCAGACATACATATGTATCCTTTATAATTTTATGTTCATTCATTTTCTAGTCAATAAAAAAAATATTGCACTATGTTTGAATACAAATATATAAAAGTGTGATCAAATATTTTTGTTCTGGCAGACTGACAACTTAACAATACATCCTACACTCTAAGAAGCTACCTCCATGTATCAAAGAGTCAAGTTACTTTGTCACACCTTCCCCATTTTTTCCTCCAGTGCTTACAATAGCTAACAAAAATAGATGACATATGACAACATTTTAAAGTTATCAAAATATTTTTGACATAGTTGTATCCATATCAGTCAATTACAACTAAATGTAACAAACCAGTTATTAAAACTTGTATTTACCTATGTTATTCAGATATTACCAGTCTAACTCTGTAATAAAAAAAAAATCATGATAGCCTTTATTGAATGTTTACATATAATTAAAAGCATGCCTAAAAATTAAACTATTTCAATCCTCTTACGTCAAAATGTTTTAAATACCTGTACCTTTAAGACTTTTCCAGATGTTTTTTCAAATAAATGTATTTGATAGTGATCTTTGTAGATTGGGTTTTTATTTGTAAACTTTCATCAACTTAAAAGGATTCTTAAGCAATGCCTTTTAAATAGATTATGCAAAGCTAAAAATGTTGATTCTATTTTAATGTCCTTAAATATTTGAGAGGATGACAAAAATCTTATGACAAATGCCTTATTGTTTTAAAAGATCTGTTACACATGACTGACCATATATATTATAAATGGTTGTAAGACATTTCTTGAGGACCAAAGTTTTTTTTAATTGTAAAATTTCATGTATTGAAATGCATTATTTCTTCTGTTCATTTTTTTTATTTATTTATTATATTAGCATTTATAAACCCAAATGCTGGAATTATCAGAATACAATATTCTGTCATATTTTTTTTAACTTTAAAAATTTCACTGTATATTTTAGTAACAGGTAAGAATGAAAGTGCATAGTTGTTCAAGATAACTTACTTGCATCTTTTTTTTTTTTACTTGCAACTTTGTTAAGCATGAAAGTGTCACTTTTTCTTTGATAGGAGTTTCATTGAATAATATTTCTTCATCTCATTATTGCGTTAATGATTTTTAAAAACTCTTTTTATTAAATCATTGTTTATCAAGTGTCAAGAGTGACAGAAGGTCATGTTACAAGATACTCAATCGATTTGAATATCAAAATATGTTTACATTATTTATAATGCCATATTCCTTTGTAAGCCAGTAACCAGCTAAAGATTAAAACAAAGCAAAACTAATAGTTCAAAATGTTTTGTTTAACACTAAATAATATTTTGTGTTGAAAAGTGGGAGATGTTTTTACTGTTTACCAAAAATGGTTAAGCATTTGTGAAACCAGTTATTTTTTACATATATTTAAAACAAATTAAATAAAAATGTGTTTTGAGTTATAAGTTTGCAGACTTTTCTTTAAATAGTTAAAATATAAACAGAATTTAAAACAATTATAAAACGTTCAGATCAAACTTTTTCTGCAATGGAACACTATGAATTCAAAAATTTTTTTTTTAATTTGGATGATTCATACTTCAACAAAAAAAAAAAAAAAGCAAGTTTTTCTCAAAGGAAGTTTTTCTCTTCTATGCCAGCAAGAGTAAGATGGCATCTGAGCTCATCTATAAAGCACTTAAAGATGGCAATAACAAAAAAAAAATTGTCTCTGACATAAAACAAATTGGTTAGGTGCCCAAGCACAGATTTAAAATAATAAGCATAGCATCAATTTTGCACACACTGTTGTCTTACCTTTCATGCCTCCATTTAGGCATCTTAGGTGCAATAGTACTTTCATGGCTACAGCATATTTATATAGAGAGATTTGGTGTGTATTTATATACTGGCCTTGCTTAAGCCGGGTTTTTCTATACTATAAGAGTATCAAGGAGCTCTGGATGAAAATTTCTTTATCCAGCCAACATCAATCAATTCTACGGCAGAATTAACATTTTCCATCAATCTTAGTCACAAGACACTGGCAGCACCTGAGCACTCTTTGCCAGAGTAACAAGTTCATTGTCTTGGAAACTGAAGGACGCCTACTCATCTGTTATCACTAAATAAAAGTTTACCTACTATTTAATTTAACTCAATGAAAATTATATGTAAATGAAAATAGATCGGATTAATAATGAGAAAAAAGGTTTTGCATAACGAATTAAATTGCAATTTTTCAATTACAAAATATCCAAAAGTTGCAATGATAGAGTGCACATCATGGAAGTGTGCATAGGATTAACAATAAGAATTTTAGATTGTCACTAACATTTTACAAATGAAATAATTGTAATAAAAGTAAATCTTTTATTCTGTAACCAAGTTTAAATTTTTGTTAGTGCTACTGCATCTCTTTAACAATCTGATCAATGGTTGTATAAAAGTCAAACAATTATAGAGCTAGACTAAGGTATGAAAAAACATAACGAAGAATTTCATATAACAGAATTTCATTTATTGAGATTTGACTTTATTTGTATGTATCTATAAGATACAAAATAAACATTAATATTTACAACTGCTATTAAAAGAAAAATGTATGGTACAAAAATTATTTTTTTTATGGGATTAAATTACTGTACTTCATTTGTTATGAAGATGATGGTATTCGCTTCAATATTTTACTAATACTATCTTCTAATTCCTCTTGATTGTTATTATTATATATAACAATATCCCAATTACAACCATTGTCAAGGCCACATTCAGACTCAGCATCATCAATACCTGGAAATAAATGTTTTAAAATTTTTTTTCATATTTTTATGTGTAAGTAATACAAATCTAAATTAGTAATTATTCAGGTATCTGACTAATGAAATATATGAACGTTCAATAATTTATCTAATGCAATTTAATTATATAAATAGCTCAAGGGCTTTATCATGCAAAAAAAGAACTGACTTAATGCTGGATGCACCATTAAGGTAAATCTATGAAGCCCATACAACAGCTGTGTTATTAAAAAATATTTCAGCACAAAAAATAATAGAAATGTTTATGAGAGACATAAAAAAATATATTGAAATATTTACCTTCTGTAAATACCAAACCTCTTTGTTGTCTAACAGAAAGGTCAGCTTCAACCCTTATAGTTATTACATCTTCTTTATATTTATCTCTGAAATAAACAACATCAGATAATCGTCTGGCATCGCTGATGATCCATATATCTTTTTCCGAACCTTCTCCATCTGTAGCCAATCTGCAGAAATAGCCTGGATCTTGATTCCTCTTTTCCTCTCCCCACCGAATCATGTCCTGGCGATAATGTTCTTTATATTCAGTTGCATCAAGTAATCTATCAAAATCAAGGTTGTGGTCCTGTGAAATGTTTAGGTTTTCAAAATAATTAAATGTCATTAAGTAAGGTATTGTAAATCAAAGAAAAACAATTTAAACATGAGCCTGCCTAACAAACAATAAGCTGTCATACAAAATATGACATTGCAAGTAAACTTAAAGTCTATAGTTTTACTTTTTTAAACATATTTAACTAGAATGTAAAAATACCTTAGCATATTGTTTCTTAAGTGGTCCAGACAAAGGTAAAATAGCACACTTGTTTGGTCCTAAGCTGATGAAAAAAAAAACAACTATTTCACTACAGATCTTTGCTAATACTTCATTATAACAATCTGCATATTATTAAGTGAAGATTTTAAAATATGTTAATGATGTATGACACTTTATCGGTTTACATTCTCGTCTAAGTTATTTTAAGGGAAACTCCAATGGTTTTGACAATTTTTGATATATGAGTTTTGATTTACAGAAAATGAATATATTATTCTTTTTATTTTATTTTTAACAATGTAGACCAGTTTTTTTTTACCTTTACCTATCCCTTAGTCTGTTAGACCGTTGGGGCACCATGTAAGATTTGTCGACCGTCTTTCTCCATTCCTCTCTTGTCTTTTGCCTTAGAACATCTTTCAATGGCAGTCTCGTCCATTCTTTTATGTTGCCTTCCCATCACTTCCTCTGTCTGCCTCTTCTTCTTTTTCCTGGTAGTATTCCCTGAAGTAAGGTCTTTGTGAGCCCTGTAGATCTTGTAATATGGCCATAGATTTTAAGCTTGCATATTTTTACAATAGTTAGCAGGTCATCATGGGGTCTGATTGATGCAGTAGCCCTATCTCTAATCTCTTAGTTTGTGATGCGGTCTTTGAATGTGATACCTAGGATCCTTCTGTAGCATCTCAATTCCATTGCTAAGATCCTCCTCTCTAGCTTTGCAGTCAGCATCCAAGACTTGCAAGCATATAAAAATGTGACCATGACCAGTTTGATTTTGGTGCCGAGGGCTAAGCCTTTATCTTTCCATTTTCCATATTATTTTAAGTTTTGAAAGGGCTGCAGTACTGTTCCCTGAAGGAAGGTCTCTGCGAGCCCCGAAGACCTTGTAATATGGCCATATTATTTTTACAATAGTTAGCAGGTCATCATGGGGTCCAATCACAGCAGTAGCCCTGTCTCCAGTCTCTTGGTTTGTGATCCTAGGATCCTTCAGTACCATCTCAGTCCCTTTGCTAAGATCCTCCTCTCTAGCTCTGCAGTCAGCGTCCAAGACTCACAAGCATATAAAAATGTGGCCACGAATGATTATGGTGTGCATCAGTCTGATTTTGGCGCTGAGGGCTAAGCCATATTATCTTTCCATATTATTTTAAGTTTTGAAAGGGCGGCTGTGGACTGTGCAATTCAGGCCAGTAGTCTAGGTTTCGTTCCCTCATCTGAGACAATAGCTCCGAGTTATTTGAAGTTATTGACACTAGTCAGCTTTTCACCTCCAATACTGATGCCCCATTTAAAGCCCTGTTGGTTATTGGTCATAACTGTGTTTTTTTTCAGCATTTATTTGCATCCCATATGCTGCAGAAGTCTTGTCTATACGCATCACCAAGTCAGCTAGTTCTTTGTCCCTTCTAGGCCATCAATGTCATCTGCGAAGCGCAAGTTAGTAATTCTTCTTCCTCCAATACTTACAGTACCTTCATAGCCCTCGAGAGCATCTTCCTTTCAAGGAAAATATTGAAAAGTGTTGGTGAAAGTAGGCAGCCTTGTCTTACTCCAACTGTGGTTTTAAACCAGTCTCCAACATTATTGTTGAAGTACACCTCACTGGTTCTGGATAACTCTAATTAAATGTTTTTATTCATGCCATACTCGATAGAAAGCTTTCTTGAAATCAATAAAGACATGGAAAAGATTCTCTTGGTGTTGGAGGTATTTTTACAGAGTATTCTGAGGTTTAGGATTTTTTCTGTTGTGGTGAAAAAGAGGTTTAGGATTTCTTCTGTTGAGCTGCGACCTTGTCTAAAACCCACCTGTAGAAGTTCACCAAGAATGTTGTCAACTCCGAACGACTTTCCCTTTTTCAGGGGCTTCACTGCTGATGCTACTTCCAAGCAAAGAATTGGATAGTTGTCTATGTTGGATACTGCCAGGACATTTAATAACTGTATCTCCTTAGATTTCAAAGTTATACAACTCTGAACAGTATTCCATCCATCTTCTTATCACATCTTTTTCCTCAGTTAACATCTATTGTTTTTATCTTGTATTGTGTTAGTTCTTCCATGCTTTGAGGTAGTGAAGTCCTTTACTAGTTGGTACGCTTTTTACTGTCATTCCTGTTTAGTCCCTCTTCAATTTCTTGACACTCATTCTTTATCCACTTTTTCTTCGCTTCTTTCATTTAGTTTTTAATCCATTTGTTGACGCTTTTGTATTCGTGACATATTTTGGGTCAGACAACTTTTTCCCTTTAAGCTCCCATCGCTTGTCACAGAGTTACCCATGGTTTTTTGGGCGGGTGGAGCTTCCCTAATATTTCCAGGGCTGTGTTTGTGATATTCACTTGTGTCGATATCCTGGTCATTGGGGTCCAAGATACTGAGGGCTGCAAAGCATCCTCCTACTTTTGCCTTAAATATGGCAGCTACTTTCATCTTATCCAAGTCAAATTTTATCCTGGTAGCTCTTTGTTTTGTTACCTTTTTTATGTGCAATTTGAAGGTCATCATAACAAGGTCATGGTCACTTCCAATGTCAGTGTCAGAATTTCTTCTTGTTGTAGATTGAAGTGCTAATTCATTGATAGTGCTCAAAAGTGCTAAAGTTGTAGACTCTTTCTTGAGTTGTCAGATGTTACAAGATGATACTGTGACATGCCGGGGATTCTATAGATGTATATCTCTAGATCTAAATACTATTTTAGAGATTATCTTATCTTATCTTATATAATACAGACGTTACTTCAAAAAAGAAGATGATTACGTCCTACGTGTCATGCATTTAGTCATGCATATTAACCAATGACTTAAATTCTGCCAAGTCACTGGTTTTCCTGGCTAGCTCAGGCAACCCATTCCATGCTCTAATAGCACTAGGGAATAAGGAGTATTTGTACAAATTTGTCCTAGCATATGGGATGAGGAATGTGCCTTTATCTTTGTGTCTTTCAGAGTATTTTATCAAATTCTGTTTTTGTATTTGAAGTTTTTCATTTATTATAACACCTAGGTATTTTGCGTTTTTAGTCTGTGTTACTGGTTTGCCATGAATAAGATAAGTGGAATTAATTTGTTTTAGTTTTTTTATTACTCTTAACAACTGACATTTTTCTGGGTGGAAAGACATGCTCCAATTTGATTCCCATTTCTGTAATTCATCTAATAAATGAAGATCCTTTTTAAATCAAATACAGAACTTTAATTCAAAACTTGGAACCCTATATGTACAGAATTAAAACTGTATAGGATAAATAACTTGGTTTCAAAGTTCAATAATAAAAATTTTCAAATTTACTACTAGATTTAATAAAACATCGTTTTAAAGCTCATCACTTGCCGATTCTATGTGTGTAATTAGTTTTTTTGTAAGTATTGGCAATTTCAGCGGCTTTTGATTGAAAGTAATCTTTTATTTTGGTCCAATCAAATCACTCGAGCAGCCCTCTTTTTTTTCCCTTCATTTGCGATGTCAAAAGTAGGTCACGTGACTGGGCCCAGCCAATCCCCTTGTGCTTACCGGCTGTATAGATGGGTCAAATGAATTTTTCCTTTATTATGTTTATCAATGTATTTAGCCGTAAAAACAAACATTTTAGTTGATTTTGTATTTATTTAATTATACATTTGATTTTAGGACATCTTTTTATGACATGGTCATAACTCCAATAAGTCAGATCATGTACATTAGAATTAGATCTAGACATCGCCGGGGGGTGGGGGGAGTGGCCATGAATGAATGCCATGTCAGATGAACATATTTTTTCACTTAAAATATTATTTCATAATGTTAATTAAAAGTTAAATAACATTAAAAAATCACAGGAATATTAATTTTAATGTATCTTAAAATATATATTAAAAAGCTAAATAATAATTAGATCTATATAGATTAAAAAAATAATTCAAAGTGACTATGTAAGACAAGACAACCAAAAATTGGACAAACAAATAAGTAAAATACCAAGGCAAAGAAGAGGTCAAAATAATTAACTAAAAAATTTATAACTTTTGAACTAATTATCCGATTTTCAAAATTCTTTTTGTAACATTTATATCTCAAAATTATCCATCTAGCTATAGTGGTTTCATTGCATATTAGTAAATAACTATTTTATCACTGAACGCCCTAATAATAATGTTTATTTTAAACAAATTGATATAGTAGTGACGCCTAGTCTATACTCTATAAATAATACTAGATCTAAAGTAGCCTAGGGCCAAAAATTACACGTTGTAACGTATCAGGCTGGCTAGTAAATAGTTTGACAAAAGATTTAGGTAACAAAATACAAACAAACCAAGCGAGTAATTTTGAACTGATATAATCTTTTCCAGATTTTCTTTTTCCGCTTATAATAACCACAAAGTGGCGATTGGATCCCATGTTTTGATGCGATACTATACAAATAGATATACAAAACCTAACCTAAATTAAAAAGAGTTCGTTATCCCTGACCTACAAAGAGCTGTGCCAATAGACATAAATAAATAAATATATACATATTGTTACAAATCTCACTATCCAGGCTCTCTGCAAACTGTACCATGCACCATCAACTGATAGAACTTGACAACTCAGGGCTCCAAAGTAACGTAGCACTTAAATAGTTGAATAAATAACAGCCAATTCTGTACAATTGGCAACACGTACACTCTACCAATAACTCTCCGATAACACCGTACCACTCTTGCACTGGCCTCTCCATCTCGTTCCGGGCTTGCACTGGGTTCAACAGTTCAGGACTGACTTCACACACTAGGCTCGTTGTGTCTGACTCGATCACAGACCAAGATCAAGACGCCAGTCGTCTCAACTGTACTTGTAAGTACTCCGCACTGAACCGTCGTAATGCTCCGTACAGAACCACACCGTTGAACTGTGCTGTAGTCGACCGTGTTCTGAGCCCTGTCGTAGACCTTCTGTCGTGAACCACACTAACTGCGACACCTCCGCTCTTTATATAGGGTCCATACTGGCCTTCTAGAACCTGACAGAACGCCGCTCGACGTTTCTGGGTGGTCAGATGACTACATCTCTCGTGACGCTCCTGAGCTCTGTTCACGACGTCGATCCTTCCCGAACCATCATGTTGACACTCGTCTCGGCCGACCGTCGTAACTCGTCACGGTTGACCGCTCGTCTAGCGCTGGCCTGGGGCGATTTGCGTCGGCTGATCGCACACATACCACTACCCCCATCTGTGCCACCACCAGGTTTATAACAATATAGATATATATATATATATATATATATTAGAGTTACTATTGCGGAACAGGCATGTTTGTGGAACAGCTCGTCGAAATTAGTTAAAATCTACTTAATTTTGAAATTTTCTTCTAAACTACTGTAACTGTACTGTGCATGGTCCATTTATCTACATTTCCAATATACAAGTTTTCTTTTCAAAGCAGAGGATTAATTTTGACTCCAGGTTAAAGTTAACCGCTGTGGAATCGTCCATTATTTTTCACGTACCAGGAGAACCGCATGGGACATTATATCGCCCCTTCCTCACATCTAAAATTCAATTATTAGTAGGTATAATGTATGATATTTAAGGTTTTGTTAGTCAAAAAGGCACATGACAATTTTAAAATTTCAAATACGCAAAACAATTAATTAATGATCGAATAACAACTTGATGATCGTATAAATTATTTAATACGTCTGTAGAATATTTGTATTACACAAATAACAAACTAGTGTTTAAGAGGGAAGACATATTAGGAACTCCATTTATTACGTAAACACAAGCGATGTTGCCCTGACGCGCTAGTGTGCAAATGTACATATAATACTATTATGTTACAACGTCGTCAATGAGTTTATACAAATATTCTGATGAAAATTCAATAACAAAATGCATGTTATGCAGACAAAATTACATGAAGCAGTAGTGTAATTTAAAATCTATATAGGCTTTCCACACAGACTTCCGGCTTGACAAGGCCAACATAGCCCCATATCACACACCTCTTCAAACGACCACACCATTGCTGATCATACGCGAAATTCAGCTGGACAAAGCACTTGTAATATATCCCTAGCTCAAGTCTTAAAATTAAGCTAGTTCCCTGTAAATATTAAGAAAAAAAATGAGAAAATAAATGTGGCTCAACAAAAATGACTAAGACGTATTTTAAAAATATGTTACAGAGATTGGGTCTCAAACAAAGAAATTCTATACTGGGACTCGACTACTTAATGAGATTGTGTTCGAGCGTTTGTGGGACATGTCTAGCTCCGACAGAATGGATTATGCATTCCAAGAGTTGCGATGACATAGACAAATACGAGGAAAGCGCGAACAGGGACGTGATAGTAGGCGCCACACTTTCATGGAGGACCTTAAAGCAGTAGGCCTAGACACCAGGTGGGTAGAGGCTTCAGATATTGCCAGTGACAGCGATCTTTGCCGCCAAATGCGCCAACGGCGCGGGAGGATCTCATTCTAAGTAGCATATATATATTAGTATGCTCAATCTTGTTAAGGCTTCCGTGTTGATTCTTGGAAATATATCTAGTGTAGATCTACGTCTGACTGGAAGTAATGCTGGACTCGAACTACTTCAGTAACACCGGCGAAAGGCCGAAACAATCAAAATATGTAGTCGACGCTGATGTTGTTTTACAAATATATTTAATAATCAAGAAGGGAATCGTCCGATGTCAGCTATGTCCGTAAATCCGTATATCTATTGTACTGCTCTATACCAAGCGTCTTCTTTTAGCGTCACTTAGAGCGTTCTTGTTTTTTTTAAAGATCTGTCACGTCACTTGTCGCTAAGTAAAACTTTCCCCTTATTTCCGAAACAAATAACTAATTCCTAATCATGTCATAACAATCTACATCCAAGCAGTTAGCGTACATGTGTAGATAGATCTAAATTAACAAGCTATAACCGGTGCTTTATTAAAAATTGTGTGTAGGCCTATTCACCCTTATTGGAAAGTTTCAAAACACTTTAGCACAGAAAACTAAAGCAAACATCCTAAACAAATACTTTGCATCAGCATTCTCAGCCCCAGGAGACAAAGACATATTACCGAATTTGAACCAAGTAGACAACATAGAAGATATAGTAGTACAAAAAAATGGAATTCAAAAACTATTAGCCAACACCAAACCAAATAAAGCGTCTGGATCTGATGGTATTCCAGCTAGATTACTCAAAGAACTAAGCAATGAGCTAGCCCCAGTGTTCAAAATACTCTTTCAGGCTTCACTTAACCAGGGCAGAGTACCAAAGGACTGGAAAGAAGCTAATGTCACCCCCTATTTAAAAAAGGAGAAAAATCTGACCCAGGAAACTACAGACCAGTATCACTTACTAGCATCACATGTAAAATCCTAGAACACATAATATGTAGCAACATCATAAACCACTTAGACAAACAAAATGTCCTCACACCATACCAACATGGCTTTAGGAAATATAGATCATGTGAAATACAACTAATAGGACTAATTGATGATTTTTCTAAAGGTTTAGATAATAGTGAACAAATAGATGCTATCTTACTAGATTTTTCTAAGGCTTTTGACAAAGTTCACCACCATAGTTTGCTTAAAAAATTAAAATATTTTGGCATTAATGGTCCACTGCATCAGTGGATTAAAGATTTTCTGATAGGGAGAGAACAAACTGTAATAATAAATGGCTCTAAATCAACACCGATAACAGTAAACTCAGGTGTACCTCAAGGAACAGTCTTGGGTCCACTACTATTTTTAATTTACATAAATGATTTACCAAATTGCATTACTTCAGGAACAAAAGTCATATTATTTGCAGACGATTGCATAATATATAGAACAATAAAAACAACACAAGACACAGATATTTTACAAAGAGAATTAGATGAATTACAGAAATGGGAATCAAATTGGAGCATGTCTTTCCACCCAGAAAAATGTCAGTTGTTAAGAGTAACAAAAAAACTAAAACAAATTAATTCCACTTATCTTATTCATGGCAAACCAGTAACACAGACTAAAAACGCAAAATACCTAGGTGTTATAATAAATGAAAAACTGTCATGGAATCCACATATTGATGAAACTATAAAAAAATCAAACAAAGCAAAAGGATTTATTTATAGAAATTTCTATAAATCAAATAAGAACATAAAACTAAAATGTTATTTAACCTTGGTTAGGCCAATAATAGAATATGCATCCTCCGTTTGGGACCCCTCAACTCAAGAAAACATTAAGAAACTGGAACAGACACAAAATAGAGCAGTGAGATTCATAACAAATGAATATTCACCTTTGACTAGAGTAACACCTATAGTAAAATCACTAAATTTAGAAAGCCTTCAGGACAGAAGACTCAAAAGTAAAGTAGCAATTATACATAAAACACTGAACCATAATCTTCAAATACAAAAACAAAATTTAATAAAATACTCTGAAAGACACAACGATAAAGGCACATTCCTCGTCCCATATGCTAGGACAAATTTGTACAAATACTCCTTATTCCCTAGTGCTATTAGAGCATGGAATGGGTTGCCTGAGCTAGCCAGGAAAACCAGTGACTTGGCAGAATTTAAGTCATTGGTTAATATGCTTGACTAAATGCATGACACGTAGGACGTAATCATCTTCTTTTTTGAAGTAACGTCTGTATTATATAAGATAAGAAGATATCACTTTTTTTTTTATTAGAGACATATATTATAGAGTTAATATTTTCAGGAGATACATAATAAGCCTTTATATGCTCTGGGACCATCTCTACCAAAATCATCATTGCAGACCGCATTTATACTAAGGTTGCCGTGGTTCTTTTTTTTTTTTTTTTTAAATCATCAGGCAATTATATATTAACTTTGAAAATAAAGGATTAAAATGAGAGACAGAGCCTCTTTACATTTGAATATAGCCTTAACTAGGAAAACAAAGCTCAAACATATAAACTAGACTATATTAATTTATAATATTGGATAGAGCACTGGCGGTGAGGGTACTTTCCCGACCTTATCCTAGCGCCCTCTGGAAGACGTACGTCCATTAGAGGAGACAGCTAACAGGAAAGGAAACATTTACTTCAGCGGGACACATGTTGATCATGGGACGCAAAAAGAACATGCTTTGTTTAATTTTTTTTCAAGCAATATTTAGACTTAGACGTTATATATAGTACAATGCATCAGAATATATATACACACACAATCCTACACACAATGTACACACACACAATAATGTAAATAATCGCAAGCTTTCTGAAAAGTTTTTCCAAGATAGATCACCTTTCTGTGCGATTCATTTGAAAAGGTTGACCTATCAAATATGCTGATTCTCTCTCTGAGAAATACTTGGCACAGTTTATTTAAAAGTTTACGATTGTCGCTACTTTTCTAATCAACACGCGGCATCCCAAAATAGTTAGTTGTATGCGTAGGCTTACTTCTTTGGGGGGGGGGGGGGATATTCATGCTTCTTTTCGTGCATATCTGAACCAATTCGTCAACGGCAGAAGAGACATCAAGAGCACTGACATTTTGTCTTTCAACAAACAAAACTTCTGCATGAATATTGTCGTAATGTTGCTTGTGTAGAAAATTCAGCCACAATCAGCAAGTGGGTTTTTAAAATGAGCTTTTGACTACGACGGGATATTTTATTGTGTGAAAAGAAATATGATATCAAAGCAGAATATAATTTATGAAGTCTCTCCAGTGAAGGCTTCAGATATAACCACCTGGTCGTTACATATTCCAAAATTACGGCTGCGAAGGGTGGAACAAGAATCGTACCATCATAGGAAACAACTGCATTTTATTGTGGCCTCTAAGCATCCATGAAGGCTGTCAAAAACTTAGCATCACTAGCCTGTTTCTTTGCTTTGTTCATTTTATAAGGGCCAAACCTTCACAAATGGTTCTTGCACATGTGTATTTTGGGTCATACATTTTTAAACAATTTCAACGTGTAGTCCATTGATCCAAAACTGTTATTACGGAAAACTGTACGATAGGCAAAAGTACCTTTAGCGGCTGCGAGTTAAACTATTTTACAAACATTTAAATGTTAGAGAAGGCTTATTGAAGCTTTGAATTGAAAATTACAAATTGCTTTCTGTACTTTCGTCTTAACCACAAGTGCGACATAAAAATGTGATCGACGTTTTTCATATCGCACTCCACTGTTGTTGATTCCTCTTGCCTTCTTTATAAACGGAAACTCGGCCTGTAGGCCCATATAACCTTCGCCGTTCGTTTTGTCTCCGATATCTCATACCCTGTCATCGACTTGAGCAGAAGGGAAAGCTAAGCCAAGGAATACTGTATGCTGGAATTGATGGCAAACATGCTGAACGATAATACGCCAAGAGTCGACAGGAAACATGCGGACGCCAGTTTCCGAGAAGGCGTGATGCTGCAAAGTAAAAGCACAACGGATGCCTCAAACAGGATCCTGGGAAGCAGCGAATATGAAATAAGAATCAAGAAGGAAGTCCCCAAGGCGGTATATTAAGTTAAGCCTGTCAAAAGATTAAGAAACTTTTAAGGTGAAATCGTGACAATGATCGACCTTTTTATGTAAGCGGGACATTAGCCTGGACATATTATGACAGATAGTCCAAAGTGGGACTGCTCCGCCTAAGTCGAGACATCTGGTCACTGTCCTGTGGGCTTCCACGCATTGCATGTGGAGAGGATGTAAGTAAGGCTCCACTAAATCGTCCCATCAGCCACACGGGGTAGTACGCTGCTGTGACTGCTATTTCACAATTAGTTTCAGTACATTTCTAATGTATTTGTATTTTGGGCACAATCTAGGCCATGTCGTGCCCGCTTGCTCGGTGTTGCTGTGATGGAAGAACTCAAGGAGCAGTTTCATAATAAACGGAAGCCCGTAATTAAATAAATGGGACACCACCGGACAGAGGGGTCGGAGAAGAACCAATCTATCATTACAGGTACTGGCCTCTGGGTGAAAATCCTTTCCTTAAATCATAAGGGTCCGGCGGATCCAGGAAGGGAGGAATGTGGACAGTAATATCCAAATTGGTTTGCATTTAAAACAGTATTTTCAAAATTTAGTAGCAAGATTTATTTTTTAAACTTTGTAAAAAAAAAAGGTCTCAGTGCCTCTAGCATTAGCATAAACAGAAAGATAGGTTAGTGAGCACCTGCTACACAAAACGTGAACTTTTGGAAGTCCTGGCATGTATTTTGATGAAGACATTATTGAAATCAGATTTACAAATAGAATATAGATATTTCCCACATTTTGTTATATGCGTAACAGGAAATACTTTTAGCCTTGTTTTTTTTTTTTAACTGATTCATATACTACTTGGTATTTTTGAATATTTTATGTATAACACAAAATTTATCTCCTAAGAGCTAATTGTGGCTTGCCAAAAGAAGATGTTGCAAGTTAAAACTATTTTTACTTTGTATATAATAGTCTATTAACCTCTTTTTTAATAAATTTTCTTCAATTTAAAGTCAAAGTAGATCTGTAGTACTCAGCAACCTTGTCTTGTCAATAAAACAATACATTTTTATCTATTCAGTGATAATCCTCGCTCCTTGCCTTTTTTTTCAAGGAGCACATCGCTTAAAATTTAACAGTTCAGTTTTTTCTTAAAATGACTAACAAATTAATGGTCTTTTTTTGTTAATGTAGTAAATTCAGAGGATGTTTTACATTTGAAGAAATTTTGCTTTTTTTTAATATTTATTTATTTTTTTATTTAAGTGGTGTCAGTCTGAAATGTAAAACATTTGATCTTGCACAATTATTCCTGGAGTGATATTAAAAGAAATGTTTCTAAACTATTTAACCAGCTAATTCTGGAAAAAAAGTTGTAATCAAGTTCATAGTAAAAACTCACAACACTCTATAATTTCTTTAATACTAAAATATTGGCTATTAATAATTGAAGTGACAACCATGCTATTTTAAAGAAACATAAAGTAAAATTCCTTTAAAATTAAAGATTTGAAAAAAAAAAACAACAAAAAAAAACTTCTGGCTATACAAGAAGGAAAATGTAGAAAACAAAATATAAAAATAAAGTCAATGCAAGTTGCTGCCTGCAAGGCATTTTTTAAAAAACAACATATATCACAGCCAAGACTTACAATAACAATATATATATAGCTTCTACGTCGTGATCGAAGATGAGCAAATTTCTCATATTCTATGAACTCAAAGATGACTGTTAAGTCCAATATTACACAATAATCAAAAAAGTTTTAGTAAAAATAGAACATATACCAAATCAATAAATGTTATTGACTAATTAAATTGTGGACCAAAGTTATCAATTGATGTGATGTAAGAGAATTAATTGCATAAAAGTATCTTAAAACCTTGGCCTCAAAAAGTGTGCTGAATGTGTATTAAAGAATAACTAAACAGCTTTCTAATACTGAGCATTGACTAGATAAAGGTAAAGAGCAAATGGAAATTAGCAATTATCACTCCTTTTTTTAAAAAGCACAAAAACCTTAACTAGTAAATTATAAGGTAGTTTCACTTACTACTTAACAAGTAAAATAAAGGCAGATAATAATAATAAATTACCTCAAGGAATACAATGTTCTAAACATGCATCTACATGGTTTTAGTTAGTGAAATTGCCTTTGTATCAGTATTACAAGATTTTTTTAAAAAGTTAATAATTATCAAAAAAAAATAAAAAAATCATACTATTAGACCTCTCTAGCATTTGAAAATGTTAAACACTTCTTGTCCTTAAAAAATGAAAATATTTTAACATCTGGTCCCTAACAGAGCAAAGCAGCAGCCCACACTGGTGATGGATAGGTCACACTCTTTGCAAGCCCTCACCTGGGCTGAAGAGGGGATGACCCAGAAATCACATGATGCAGCGATTTGGAAGCAGATAGATAGATGGTATAATTGGAGAAACTTACCCTGAACCAAGATGCCAGGAGGAAGCTGGTTGGTGGCCCAAATATGAAACCAAAGGCAGAGATGAGATGTCCATCACACCAATGGATTCAGTATTTCATAATAAAACCCTTGTTAAAAAAAAAAATGATACCCCAAAACAAAAACAGTGATGTTTATAGACTTAAGTGAGAACCAATGTGTTTGAATATCTGATTAACATAAAGGACAAAAGATGAATCATATAAAAGTTATTTTTCTTTAAAAAAAAAAAAAAGATTTATTAGAAGATAAATACTCATATCTTTTTGAATAATTAGATCTCTTCGTAGCAACAAAGTTGAGTTGCAAAAAAAATGACTGTTTGATTGAAATAAATTTACCAAATAAAAAAGGTACAACCTGATCTATGAAAATCTCATGTCAAATTATACTTACATAAACATTTCCAATATAAAAATTATCATTTAACAGTAAACAATAAAAATAACAACTTCAGTCACATTTTGTAACAGATTTTCAATTTTTAACAGCATTTAACTCCTATGTTTTTCAACTTTTAAAAGTAAATTTTTGTCAAAGAATATAGAATCCATGAGGAAGTTAACTGAGTAGAGATGAGTTTTTTTCCATTTGTCAACAAGAAATCAATATGTAATGTTGTCTTCTACATCTTAACTCTCTCCACTTCATTCGGGGTCATTTTAAATCTAAAACATTTTAAAAGCATCCTAATTTAACGATAATGTTTTGAATGATACAAAAACACTTATATAAAAAAATGGAGCTAAAACAATAATTTAAAAAAACAATCCAAAAATACAAAGTTTAAATTGATAAAATGTTTTCTTGATTTTATTGTTCATACAATATTAGATGCCTAGTAGTTGTCTTCCTTTAGCATTTCTCAACATATCTGTAAGTAAGTATAACAAAGGTAAATGGTAATCTGAGGCAGATCTAATAGACTAATGGGGAAAAGATAGATTAAAATATAACATTTTTTCATTAGTCAACTTCAATGCTTTATGGTTTATCTAAATTCACCAAAGCATGGTTTTATAATTTAAGGAACATTATGTGAAAAAATTCAGGGACCTTTGAGAAAGTAACCTGCCTTTACAAAAAGAATAGATTTTGTATTTCTACCTAGTAACAAATAATAGCTAAAGTGAGCGAAATGAATTTTTTCTACATTTTAATTTGACTGAAACTCTCCTCTATATATAAACACATTTTTATCAGTTTCATTAACTTTGATTTCATAAAGAAGGTTCCCAACTTTTTCTTTCATACTGTTCCAAATGTAAACAGCTACATTTTCAGTGGTACTGAAATAAAACAACATGTTTAATATCAAAAGAGTAATAATTGTACTTCAGAGTTCTGGTAATTGTAATATGCAAAGAAATACAACTCTTTATATTGTATTAAATCTAAGGAAGGCAACAAAGAGTTTGATTTGATTTTGATTTTAGGCACATCGGCACAATTTAGGCAATGTCGTGCCTGCAGTCCTTTAAGGACTACTCTCACTCTAACCAACAAGGGCCAAATTCTATACAGTCATATCATTAAAATCAAGGTCTATTCACAGTTAAAATAGTAAAGATGGTAAAAATTTAATTATTTGGTAAAAATCTAATGTAAATAGTACATGTTCACGAATTCATAAATCAGATCTTCGTAGACAACCCCACTTCCCGGATAAAGCCCAGTACCTTCCCAGGGTCGACATTATCAAATAGTGTTTTTAAGTTAGTGGCTCTAAAATATTTCTCCCTGACACCCTGGTATCTGGGGCAAACAACGAGGATATGTTCCACGGTGAGGCGAGAGTCAAAGTACTCACAAAGTGGGGGCTCGTCTCTCTTCAGCACAAAAGAGTGCGGCAACAAAGAGAAAATGTATTTATTTACAGGACATTTCAAACACATAATATCAAGGTCTTCCTTAAGCATAGCCTAGCTGAACTCTAGTGTCAACATTCATAGAGTCTAGTCTCTAATAGTGCACAAGCTACAGCAAACCTGCACTAACTTGGATAGCAGTGTGCAAGGCAAGGTTATAACAATATATAACTATTATAAAGTGTTAAAGTTAATTTTTCAGTAGTTAAACCATGTACAAATATTAATTTTTGTACCTCAAAGTTATCAGAGGCCTAAATATGACATTTCTCAGTATGTATATTAAAGTTTATGATAAGAACCTTTTCAAAATGCTAAGCCCAGTGTTTCAGGATTTCTTCCTTATCTGTCAATAATATTGTCCCATCAGCATTTAGTAGAGGGGATGAGCCTGACTTTGAGACCCAAAGATCTTGTTTATGGCACGAAAGTAGTTCTTCATGTTGTGATTGTCAGCGAATTCCTGTATTGTTTCCACTTTCTTGCTAAGCCAGGTATCTTGCATTTGATGTTAGTGTTTTTGTACATTTTTATGGATGCTGGTAAATCCATCTTTATTGGACTGGGAGTTTGGGTTTTTCAGATAAGATTTATGGTGCTCCCGCTGTGAAAACTGGTACACAAATTGCAGAGGACAAGAGAACAGCGCTGGCAGAAGAAAAGCGTCTTTGAAAAAAAGCAAGGTCAATAACACTATCTCCAGCTGGCATAACCTGCCCAGTGTGCAACCGAACATTCCAGACCCACATAGGTCTCACCAGCCACATGAAGAGGCACAAAACCCTAGTGCAAAGCCCTCAGCCTCCTGGATGACAAAAGTGGTCATCATCGAACCATGATGGACATTAAAGTTTAAAGCACAATATAAACAGATCAGACTAACATTTCTGACAAACTGTACCCCTGCACTAAATTGTAATAGAGAAAAACTATTACTATTTCTGAAAATGTAAGCAATCTAATCCTGTGTTTTGGAGCCTAGGGCTTATTAAATGATATAACAATTATGGGAACACACCTGCTAAAAGTTGTTTTGTTTTTTTTGGTATATTTTTCTTTTAACAGGCAATAATTGCAGCAAGTTACAATAAAATCTCACAAAATATGATCTAAATTAGATATGACAAGGTTTGATTAAACAGAGATTGTTAACAGTTCTTTATAAATTAAAAACATATATATTTTTTTTATATTTAAAAAACATAACATTACCTGATATTATGCTTGAAATACGGAACATCAATGTCAATATTTTTATGATCAAAGACTGACATTATTGCTTCCTGAAAAAAAAAAAAAAAAAAAGAAAACCTCAATAAAATTTACCAGTATAAAAAGAAATAGCATTTTTAGCTTAACCATTCGATTTCAATGGTAATTTTTTTTTAAGTCGTAACCCAGACTTATTAACTGTTTTAAGCTGCTAGCCAGATTTTTAGACTTTGTTAAATGAGTGACAATGGTCAAACATTTTTTTTATAAGTCAAACTATAGAGTAATTCTATAGTCTGGCAACATTTAAAATAATATAAATAACAATTGTTTGTTCTAAGTAGAAATACATGTCCTAAAATATCATTTAGAAACTATAACAAAGTAAAGGAACTTTTTAAACAGAAATGTCTAAGAAAAATCGCAAAAATCTTGGAAGAGAACTGCCACCCGCTCTATCATAACTACGTCAAGTTGAGACTAAATGGGCGACTTCTGTCAATCAAGACAAGAACAGAGTGGTACAAAAACTTGTTCGTACCTTACTCGGTCAGACTTTACCAAATTCACCCTTCAATCAGGAAACATGAAAAGGACCAAAATGCCTGAGTGTACTCCCTGAATGAACTTTTTATGTTGTGTCTGTTCATTTATGTGTATGTTTCTGTTGTGTTGTCTGTATATGAGAAAAGAGTCCTCGTAATCAAAACAAATTTCCATAAGGATCAATAAAGCAGTCTTGATCTTATAAGAAGGAGAATTCTAGATTGGGCTCTGTGTGTGAAAGTGAACCTAAAACTTGAAAACTGCTGATTGTGTTTGCTGCTGACACAACAACAATCCATCAACAACAAAACACATGACAAACCACACCAAATTAATAATTTAGAACAAAAACAATTTTTATCAAAATAATTAAATCCCATTTGCATTAATCAAATATTTACCAATGTCAAAAATGGTAATAATGTAAAAAGATTGTTTTTAAATATTAATTAGTTAAATATTTTAAGAACATACAATATCTAGTAATATGGGTAAATTACAAAAAAAAAATCCCAGCCCAGTGTGCACACACTAATGCAATCTCCACTATCTTTAGAAAAAAAAAGTAATATGGTCTTACTTCTATGAATTTTTTCAAGTCAATCAAGTTCATCACCATACCAGTTTTAGGGTCAACCTAAAATAAAATTTAAGATGCAATCATGTAATAAAGTAAATAATAATAAATACAGTAAACAAACTAATTTAAAATCAAGAAAATATTTTTACAAAATACTAAAATAAAACAACAACCTTATATTAAGCATACAAGCGTACTTGTATCAATTAGTTTGGATCAGTCTAGTAATTAAAACAAGACTAACAATAAAAAAAACATTAAAAAAAAAAAAAAAAAAAACTCATGGCTCAAGCCTCCTCATGCTTCACAAGCCAACACAATAACCACTCTGTTAATGGAGAGCTTATGGGCATGTAAGATTGTATAGCTATCTATCGTTTCTATAGTCTCAACCTATTTTTCATGTTAGTGTTCATAAAGACTCGGACGATGGTGACTAATTCAGCTTATACCACCACTTCAGTCAATTATAATTTCTTTCCCTTGTTCAAGATAATTTATTACCGTATTGGTTAATTTTTAAAAAATTAATTCTTGTTTTGTCAGGTAAAAGAAATAATTGTGCAAAATTTCAGCTTGATCTGAGATTAATAATAATAATAAGGCTTGTCTTCGAGTCCAAAGATTAATGAGGAATGCAGTATTTCCTGCAGCTACTCAGCCCAAGCTGAGACCTACATATTTTGCAACATCCATGGCAAGCATAACCAATAGGTGTTGGAGAAATCATGTGTACAGACTTTTTACCAGACAGACAAAGTGAGATATAAACTTTGTAAAAAAATTATCCAAATGTATACCTGAATTACACTTTGTTTAGTTCTAGGAGGCATGGCTCAAAACTAATTCCCTAAAATATTCACAATAATGTAATATGTTCCAAGATTAGTCCGAAATATAAATACTAAGAGTATTTAGCTAAAATAAAAATCCTAACTGCCTTAACATGAAACAAGGAGCACTGATTTAATTTGGTTTATTCCCTTTATGTTCAGGCATCTTAACTCATAATCAGTATTAAACTTGTACCCTAAACAAAATACAAGAAAAAAAAACCTCAAAACCTTTGCAATGAGGCAGGAGGTGGTCACATAATAATCACATCAAGAGAATGGTTGGTTCCACTTGTATTTCATACCAATTAAGAATTTTTCAAAACCAAGAACTCAGTCCAAGCAAGAGGAAAATCAAGAAAAATGTCGACTAAAGAACTTAACAATGTCTTATGCTTCATCAGGACTCTCGCTAAAAAAACAGATTTTCCAATATATCTCTCCCTCATCTACAGAACACTTGCAGTAGACACTGAAGATGAATAAAATACAATTAACTATTCAAAGAGCAAATATTTATTCAGTATATTTTTCAAGAATTGTTTAATATCATTTCAGATTTTTAATTTTGATTTCTCTGTCTACAGTATAAAAACAAGATCAGAGGTGGCCTCCACTGAATCTGCCCATGGACAAAAATATTCAAGCCATAGTCTTGTTTTAATTGTTTAAGTAATAAACACAGCACAGAGATCTTCCAGATACCCCATCCCCAACAGTTCCACAAAAGAATAAAAATAACAAAATAAAATAAAAATTACGCTATACAAAAGCAATTTAAAATAATAATAATAATTTTAAAAACTCGTTCGCATAAGGTTTGTACTCAAGATCCCTTGATGGAAGCATGACCTTGTAATTGGAAGTGATGCACATTTTTCAATAACCACAGGTTTCACTAAGTTATATGTGATTTTTATCAATGTAGTTCCTAATGTCCTAATTCTCTACATTAGTACGTTGACTACATCTAGATTCGGATCTACATTATGTAATGTATACAGTTCACTGATTAGTTTATAGCCCTATTTTTCTTAACATATCTAAATCTATTAGGTGAAACTTTACATTAAAGGCCCCATTTGAAGAATGTCATGCAAGTGGCAGCATGCTATCTATCCCTAAGTTCACAAGTTTACTATCAGCAGGTAGCAGAGTGCTGCGGGTAGTATAATGTAAAGGTTGTTTCATCATCATCTTTCCTTTGTGTTCCTCATGGAACACAGGGACTCAGTCTCTTGCTATTTTTTTAATGGCTTCCCAGCTCTTTCCTATCCTCTCAGCATCATCTAGTACACTGCATTGTCTTCTTCTACGTCTTGTCCCCTAGGCCTTCAACTGTAAAGCCTGTCTTGCTCTGTTGATGGTATCTTTTTTAAGGATGTGACCAATCCATCTCCCTTTTCTCTCTAAGATCTGCACCTCTATATTTCTCTGTCCACCCATCTCCCATTTCTATTTTGTCGTACCAGTGTATTTTAAAGATATTTCTCAGACATCTTTTGATGAAGGTCTTTACTTTTTTTGTTGTAGCTTCATTTGTTCTCCATGTTTCAGAACCATACTGTAGGACTGCATTGACTTTAGAGCTAAAGATTTTTTTTTTAGTCTTGTTAGAGATGTGGGGTTAGGGTTGGTTTTAGGTGTGTAAATGTATGATGAGCTAGATTTATATGGTGTTTAATGTCTTCATATGTTCCATCTGATACACAGACTACATTCCCAAGGTATATAAAGCTATCTACTTGGTCTATGGTCTGAGACTCCAGTTCTGTCTCCATTTTGTTTGTTGTTTACTTTAAGTACTTTTTTTTTCTCCAGTTTTTCCATCTTTTGTGTGAAAGTCCATTGGATTCCTTTCCCTGAATTAGAGTAAGCTTCTTTTGTGACCCAATCCAATACTAGAAGGAACAGGAGTGGTGAAAGTAGGCATCCCTGCTTGACTCCTGTTGTGACTGGAAATTCCTCAGACAGTTTGCCACTGTGGGCTACTTGGCATGTGAAACCATCATAAAGGTTTTTGATTATTGTTATTACTTATTTGGCATTCTGTAATGTCTCATTACTGTCCAAATAGATTCTCTGTCAATACTATCAAAGGCATTTTCAAAGTCAACAAGTTGCATAAAGAGGAGATTGCATTCAACACATTATTCTACAATGATCTCCCTTTTCTGAATCAGGCCTGTTCTTCCCTTAGGTGTTCATCACATGCTCCCTTTATTCTATTATTAAGATTCTGCTGAAAATCTTGCTTTGTACGCCATTTCTCACATTGGTAGTTTTATTAGCAAATTAGCAAGCCCTTTTTCCACTCTCTAGGAGGTGTTTCTGTTAACCAAATTTTGTTGAATAGTTTGTGCAGTTCGTCAACTATTTCTTTCCCATCCTCCTTCTTTTAGGACTTTGTCTGGTATGTTGTCAATACCAGCTGCTTTATCTGTCTTCATTTGTCTAAGTGCATACCATCATACCATGTTTCTTCCTTTGTTAGTCCTTTCATGTTTATGTCTAGTGTTGGTCTTACATTTAGATCCGGTGAATTTAGTGGTTTGGGTCTAATGAGCACTTCATGAAAATATTCTTTCCATCTGTTCATTTATTGAAGAAAGTAGTTTTCATGTTTGTCTCAAACTTGAACATTGCATTTAGCCTTTTTAATACTAAGAAGTTTGGTGATTTATACAGTTGTTTTATATCTCTTTTACCTGCTGCTTCTTCTGCCTGTTCTATGAAATTATTGTAAAATAATGTTTTGTCTTGTCTAAGCATTTTAGTGACTTTTTGTGAAACTGCTTGGTAGTCTTGTTTGGATTGTTGCTTGTGGTTTCATGTTTTTGCTAGGTTAACTGCCTGTTGAGCACATTTTCTCTTTGTAATTTCCATGCCTTAACACTAACCCAGTGTTTTTTCTTCTTAGGGTTAAAGCTTACTACTTCATTGCTTGTTTCAGTAATAATTTCTTGGAAATTTTGCCAAGATTTATCAATGCTTTGTTCGACCTGATCTAGTTGTAGCATAGCAAATCTATTTTGAAGGGATAGTTGGAATTTCTTTTTAATCTGGGTGTTGTGGAGCTTGTCTAGGTCAAATCTTTTCCTTTTGTTTATTTTTGACCAGCTTCATTTTTAGTTTGGCAACAACAAGGTGGTGGTCTGAGCCAACATCTGCTCCTCTTCTGCTTCGTACATCCAGTAATGAGCTTCTCCAGTTGCAACATATGGTAAAGTGGTCAATATGGTTCTCTGTCTTATTTTCTGGTGAGACCAATGTCACTTTGTGGCATTTTTTGTGGGGAAAAGTGCTGCCTCCTATCATTAGTTCATTAAATGTGCAAAAGTCTGCAAACCTTTTTCCATTTTTATTTATGGTGCCAAGTCCATGGGTGCCCATACTTTCTTTCTTTCTCTATGTTGTCATTCCCACTTTGGCATTTAAATCTCCAATGACGATCAATAACATCTCTGATAGGTATTTTGTCAACTATACTTTGCAGTTGGTCATAAAATGTATCTTTGTCAGTAGCACACAATGATGTGAACATTTTTAAACTTAGAAAAAAACTTTGACTTTAATTATTCTTTCTAAGACTGGTTCCCATTCTAAAAGACTTTTAAAAGACTTCTTTGTTTAGTAGTAATGCTACACCATTTCAAGGAAATCATCTTCTTTTTCCTTTCCAGAGAAGAGAAGGGTTTCTTCTTATAGCAGTTTTGTTTCACCAAAAGTGTTCCAGTGAACTTCACTCATTTCAAGGATCTGTAGTTTGTAGTTGGCTATTTCCTTTGCAACTTGTGCACATCTATCTGGCTCGAGTAAAGTATGGACATTCATTGTCCCCAAGTTAAATGATGCCTTCTGAATAAGGAAGTATTTCTTTTTCATCGGTTAAAGTAGAGTGTTTGGCCTTACAGGATTTGTTTCGACTTTCCCTACAAAGCTTCATAAGTCTCCTTTGTGGAGGTCTACTCTTGCCTCTGACTATGTTTAGTGTTTGTGTATTTGCTATGGTTACTGTAACAGTATTTTTTTCCCATGGACAGGTTGTTAGCCTATCGCACAACCTCTATGTCCCTGGTACAATGATGCACTTTTTGTCTGGCCTCTTTTCTAACAGACCAGTCCAGTTTGGTAGTACCTGCCAGGAGTGATGAACTCCCTGCAGTGTAGATATGAGGATCATTGAGGCCCGCAAGATGTCACACTGCAGCAAGGTATGTGCATCAGGTGACAGAAAGTTTGTTTAGAAATAATAATTTAAAAATTGTTTTAGATTAATAAATTATATTAACATCAGGGTTCCATGTATGATCTTGTTTGACTGCGCTATAAATAAGTAATGACTTTTATGGCAAATGTTTGGATAGAAAATATTGAAAAAAAAACAACACTTTTAAATGAATTTTTTATGAGAATGAGGAAGAAAAGTAATTTATTAATTAAATTAATAAATTAAAAATAATATAATTAATAATGAGCTATTAATATTTATATAGGTGCTAATTTTTATAGACCAAATCCATCAATGAAGCTAGAGTTATCAATGAAAAATTGTATGACCTATTATAAAGTTTTAAAAGTGGTGTACTTTAAAAAAAATGATTAAATAACTAATTTAAAAAATAAAACAATTCACTTTTAAAAGGTAAAATGTAGCCATTTCTCTAGAACTTTGCATGATCTAAAATATCATGATATTAAATTTTCAATATATTTTCTAGTTTTTGAGATCTGAATGTGAAAGAAGGAAGTACAGACAAGCTGACCATACAAAATTTATACCATATTATACACTTTTGTGTAGAGGCTTTTTAGTATAGCGCTTGCCTTCCTAATGGGCAGTCCCAGGATCAAATAAAGGTAAAATTTCTCGATCCTTAAGTCGCTTCTGAATCCATTCAACTAAATTGGGTATGGTAACAGACATAAGTTGGAAAAAAGTAAAGCGGTTGGTCGTTGTGCTAGTACGTGAAACCCTCGTTAACAATGGGCCACAGAGACAGATGATCTTTACATCATCTAACCTATAGATCACAAGGTCTAAAAGAGGAACTATACTTTTTTTAACCCTTTTGGTAGTTGCTAAAAATACATTTTGTTTTCTAAAGCCAGATGTCAATGATGAGAATACCATTTAAAACAGATATATTGAATCAAATAAAGATTTAACATTTTGGTAAAAAATCTTACATAAAAATTATAGTTAGCTTCAGCAACATAATACTAATGTTGAGTCAAACAGCATCAAAAATAAATTATTTTTTAAAATCATTTTCACTCACCGGTCCTTTTAGTGTAACTTTAACTGAAAAAAGAATTTTAAAAGTAGTTTATATACAATATTAAACAAATTTTTGTTTACATTTGAAAAAACTATTTATAGTTATATGTAGCCTTAATTTAACTGGAAGCCCTATTTCTAATTTATAATGTGTGATCCACTCCTTCACAAGTTTTCAAGCTAATATTGCTCATATTCTCTACAGTGTGCTTATTTCTTATTTATCATGCCACTTCAGATTATTATAGATGGACTAAAACAAGAACAGAAGATTACAAAGTAAAGTAGCAATAATGCATAAATAACTAAACACTTAAGTAAAATATATAGGTTTAAGAAATGCCAGAAAGAAGTAAGGATTAAAAAACATTTCTTTCTCCACATAGATCAACCTGAGCAAACTCCTGTAAGAATTTTTCCTTTATAAGTGCTGATAAAACATGAAACAAGTGGCCTAAATGACTTCGTATAGTTAAAATCTTTCATAATCATGAATAAATGAATTCACACATGGATTTGCAAAGGACATAATTTGTTCTGAATGAACAATGCTAGTTTATAAGATAACCATACGCTACCTTTGTAGTTGTGACCATGTCCATATTTGTGATAACACTTCCCATAAGTCAATAAATTTTCTTCATCTGACAATAATGGACTTAAGAAAGATAAAAAAAGATTTTTTTATGTACAATTTGATACATGCTTATGTCAAAACTGTGTAAAATGGCCTAAAATAGATAGCTCTAATACATTAAATATATTCAGTTTACTTTCAAGCTATATTTATGTTTGAACCTCTGATGGTGTCTAAATCCCTCACTGTCAAATATATTTCTGCATTTTTAGGTCAAAATAATCCCAATTAAAAAGCACTTTATGTACGATTTACTACTATACCTTTAAGTATTACTAATTTCACAAAACCATTACAGCTCTCACCAGTTGGCTTATGAATTTGCTTGATTATATACATACATAAAATCAATCCTCTTATTAATACTGTATGTCTATTTTATATAATAAATTACTATGTATTGGCATGCCAATATAATGAGGTCACTACGAGAGCAGAACAGTTACTAAAGTTCTTGCTTAAGTAAAATAATTATATGTTTTGCAATGTTTTAATTCCTTTGCATGTCAAACTTAAAGGTTCAAAAAAAATCTCATGTTTATAGAATATGTGAGCCAGAAATTAAAATGTCTACAAAATATGTTATTCATTAATCAGTTTAAAAGGGTTTTTATGATTTTGTTTTAGCACAATTTATTTTTTTCTAATGTCTAATGTGAGAGATGTATAGCATGACTAATAAAAGAGTCATGTCTCACTATCTGGTGTGCCACTATTGTCTATCTTTCTCAATATTTATCATGAAACAATTAATATTCACTCCCCCCCCCCCCCCAACCACATAATATAAAAGAGGGGAATAGATTACAGATGGATGGTTGGTTAAGTGATCTTTGCTTTGTACAATATATATGTATATATTCCTTTCCTATTATTACCATAATTTTGTGTTATCAGCTGTGAAAGGTGTGGAGTTAAAAATGTACTCTTAAAAATTGTCATGTTGTGCAAAGGACTTCAATAATTTTTTTTTTAATCTTTAAAGGATATGATAGGCTTACTAAAACTTGAATGTTAAAGATAACCCTGACCCTAACATTTTATAATTACAATAAGAAATTAACCATGAAAATATAACTACACTTTAAAACTAAATTACCAAGACAAAACACTATATTATTTATTTAGTAAATTTAATTAGTTAATATAATAAGTAATCAATAAATACCAGTAATTATTTGAGGATTATATGATTATTTTATTTTTTAAAATTTGTTACACAAAGCAATCTACTAACAAATTATAAAAAAATATGACATAATTGAGTATCAGGTACTCTTCATAATTTTAAAATTGACCTAGACTATAGTACTAGAATTATTGTGCTTAATTTTTTTACTTGCTAGTTTTATAGTTATCATATCTCTTAGTCTTAAACTGCTGAATGAAAAAAATAAGATAACACCACAAGTGACCATTTACAGATAGGCAATAGTAATTTTAAATATAAACATTCAGAATGTTTGCCATTCTTATATATGGAGAAAGCAGATAAATAGTTTTCAATTATATTGATTCTGATTTGCTTTGTTTTCCTTTTAGTGTATCTATGTGTGTGTGTGTTTTAATTCTGCCTACGTAATTTGGAATTATTTTTTTTCATAGCTAAACTTAATAACTATAAAGTATTTTATTTAGAGGAAACAATAGCAAAATAAATGTAGAGTGGGAAACAGGATTAGATTGGGGTCATCAGAAAATACCTTTTTATCTCTAGGTGTCTTGTACAGTACATTACTTGCCTTAAGATTAAAGGATGCAAAACAAAAAGTAAAACTAACCAAATGTGCTATGTATAGAATTCAAAAGCTGATAAGTATGTGCTGGAGGGTCGATCAATCAGAGAATGTCTAAGAAGTTAAAGGTTCTCATTGTAATAAAAATGGGCAGAAAAGTGTAAAAGCATTTGTGTGTGTGTGTGGGGTCAGTGTCAAAAAGAAACTTAGGGTATATTGAATATTGAATTGAGAAGATTTGATGGCATATATCGTGCCTGATATCAAGATATATGACGAAGCAACCAGTTCAGTATCTAGCTAGCAGTGAGTAGCACCTAGGCGAAATTCTAGATAGATATTAAAGTGAAAAGTCCTCTAGAATATTTATAAGTATATATATATATATGTATATATATATAATATAAATATATATATATTGTTACGAATCTCACTAGCCAGGCTCTCTGCAAACTGCACCATACACCACCAACTTAAAGAACTTGACAACTCAGGGTTTCAAAGTAACGTAACACTTTAATAGTTGAATAAGTAACAGCCAATACTGTACAATTGGCAACACGTACACTCTACAAATATCTCTCCGATAACACCGTTCCGCTGTATCAACCTGCCTCTCCGTCTCATTCCGGGCTTGCACTGGGTTCAACAGTTCAGGACTGACTTCACACACTAGGCTCGTTGTGTCGGACTCGATCACAGACCAAGATCAAGACGCCAGTCGTCTCAACTGTACTTGACAGTACTCAGCACTGAACAGTCGTAATGCTCCGTACAGAACCACACCGTTGAACTGTGCTGTAGTGAACCTTCTGTCGTGAAACCCTTTTCTGAACCTTGCTGTATTGAGCCCCTTTTCTTGACCGTCTTGACTGCGACACCTCCGCTCTTATATAGGGTCCCTACTGGTCTTCTCGAACCGGACAGAACGCCGCTCGACGTTTCTAGGTGGTCAGATGACTGCAACTCTCGTGACGCTCCTGAGCTCTGTTCACGACGTCGATCCTTCCTAAACCGCCATGTTGACACTCATCTCGGCTGACCGTCGTAACTCGTCACGGTTGACCGCTCGTCTAGCGCTGGCCTGGGGCGATTTGCGTCGACTGACTACACTCACACCACTACCCCCATCTGTGCCACAACCAAGTTTATAACAATATATATATATATATATATATATATATATATATATAATATAAAACTATCATCTAAAAATTCTAGATCTAGATAGATATCTATGTCTAGATTTTCTTAATTTAATTAATAATTTACAAACCTGTGCAATCTATGAGATGCACTAAATGTTTCCGTGCGTTGCATATATACCACTGGTACATTACCGCCAGACATGATTCAGAAGATTTTAAACTTAATCTGTTTATTCTGTATAGGGAGTAGAGTACAGAAGATCTTTTCTAAATCTACATAAATTATAATAAATAAATCTTTATAGCACTGGTGACTGTTACTGTCACTTGCTGACATAAAATAAATGAATATATAAAAACTTAGCTAGAGGCTAGAGTATTGATGTATATATACTATATACACAATTGAGTGCTAATGAAATACAGATTAGGCTGATAGATTAAGTTTGCCATATCGAACAACTTAAGCCAAATCGCTGCAATTTTTTGCATTTGAATTGTTATAGCTTTGTCTTAGCTAGACCTAGGAAAAAAAATGAAACCATCTATAAAGTTATCCTTCATTAGTCTATAAAATTAGATCTGTTGCAAAGTTTCAAAATGCGTAGTTAAAATAAATTTTGATGTCATAGAGGGGTGGGGTAGGTATGACAAAATGTAAACTTCATTAGACACTTTTTTTTTCCCTGACTACGATATCAAACACCTTGTAAACCATATCAGACAATATGTATTTAAAATATGTTTAATCATCTAATTCTTTCATTATAGGTATTTTCTGGTCAAGCAAGAGGTGAACTACAGTGTGCAAAGGAAAAGAAAAGATTTATTGCCATACAGGTCACAGTGATGGTTCAAAATTTAGGCAAAGTCAATGCTATACATAGATTTAGCAATGGCAGGGGAGAGCATACTTAATATAAATTATTTTGGAGGGGAAAGGGAAGTAAATGTGCAAAAAAATTTTTGTTCATGTGTACAAAAAAATTGTTTTTTGTCAATATAATGTTTAATAAACATATATTTATAAATTGCTTTTGTGTTTTGTTGTCTTTTAGATACTAAAAATGTGTTACTGATTATGTTTTTTTTTGCTTTGAACATTAAAGAAAACATTGCATAAAAATACATGAACACTCAAACAAAAAAATTGGTTCAATATTGTAGCATTATCTAAAATTGTAAACCATATCGAACACCCCCTATAGCTCTGATTATGTTTAATGATAACAAGGGAAGTGTACAACCAATACATTTTCTCCTTTCAATACTGAATCCAAATATATAGGTCTTGAATGGTTAATGCATCATGGGACTATACAGTAGCCTTAGTACCGAAAGCACCCCCATTCATGTGTATAGGGTCAAAATAACATGCTTTCATACCAGTGTACTTTATCGCCTAGTAGAAAAACGATCTTGCACAGGAATACAAAACTAAATGTGTTAAATAATAGAAAAATGGATCGTGCATCATAATACCCCAGTATTTCTGTAATAACCATCAAAATAAAGACGCATTAATAAAAATTTCTGTAATATTGTACCCCTCGTCCCCCCCCCCCCCCCCACTGCACTTTAATTTATAAACAGAACATAATAAATGGGTATTTTTTAAAAAATCAGCATAGTTAATGAGGTGCAACGCATACCCCTGGGGGTGCATGTACCCCACTTTCGGAAACACTGGTCTACAGAGTACAGTAACAGTTTTGAGTATTAAGTATTGAGAATTCAAATACAAAAACAAAATCTAATAAAACACTCAGAAAAACACAAAGATAAAGGCACATTCCTCGTTCCTTATGCTATGACAAATTTGTACAAATGCTCCTTCTTCCCTAGTGCTATTAAAGCATGGAATGGATTGCCTGAGCTAGCCAGGATTGGCAGGAAAAACCAGTGACTTGGCAGAATTTAAGTCATAGTCATTGGTTAATATGCATGACTAAATGCATGATGCGTAGGACGTAATCATCTTCTTTTTTGAAGTAACATCTGTACTATATAACTATAAGTAAAGACACTAAAGATAAGATCAAAATTAAAGGGAAACTCCGATAGTTTTTCAAATTTTAGTTATTGACTTATTTAAATTCTGCGTAAAAAGTTGTAATAGTAAACATTATATAATTTTTTATTTAAATGCTCAGAAAATTTTATATTTAATAAATTAGACAGAAAATTCTTCACGTCCCAAAAAAAACGGGGTTCTGCGAGATGTTTTTAGTTTTTAAAAACGTGACATCACAAGGGTGCTGGCTAAATTTAGATCTAGACCTAAATAACCGATAAACTCTCTAGATCTAGACCTATCGCATCGCATTTATTGTTACCCTTCACAGCTAGATGTAGTCTCCACGTTTATTTATAATCGGTCTTTGTTTATAAATAATATTCTAGATCTAAACCTCTATTTCTACTTGAAGAAAATGAAATACTGTTCTTCAGCTTGTTGCAGTAGTTCCAATCACAAAGATTAAATCAGCAAGTATGCTGACACAGAAATTAGTGTCTCTTTTCATTTGTTTCCAAGAGATGAAGTTTTAAAGGGAAAATGGGAAAAGTTTATTTGTCTGAAGAGCAAATATTTTACAAAGGCATTAGCTAATTCCTATTTACGCTCAAACCATTTTGAGAGAAGCTGTTTCAGCAACTTCATTGTGGTGGAAATGGGATTTGAAAAAAAAAATGAAGCTAATACCAGGTGCAGTACCAACAATACATTGGATTTCCAGACCAAAGAATTCAATTATAGGATTTGAGTGCACCCTCGTGACGTCACACAGAAATTCTGTGAAAATCTGACCGTTTTGGATGCGCAGAAAAATTATGTCACAAAAACATCAATTACTAAGTTATTCTTGCAAATAAAAAAAAAGAATAATATATTCATTATCTATAAATCAAAACACATATATCAAAAATTGTCAAAACCATCGGAGTTTCCGTTTAAGATCTAGAATCTATTATCTAGATCTACAAGCCAAAAAAAAAAAAAGCACAATAGATCTAAAAATTTATATAGAGAGAAATAGTCTACATTTCAGTCATTTGCAGTGACTCGAGTGAGATAGAAGATGATTAATACTCAGATTGACTATTTTGATATGATAGGGCCATTAGGGCCTATTCATTGCTAGAATTTAAATTAATATACGCTACGCTACGGTAATTTAAATTTTGCATTTTCGGGTAAATAGATCTACGTTCAACTACTAAAATCATTTTAAAATGTAGAAATATATCTAGTTCTCTAGACTAGATCTAGCCTCTAAGTCTGGTTTCAATTTTTATGCCGGCAGATCAAACTTATTAGAATTAGATTTGACTAAAGTCTAAATTTGGCGTCTCAGGCCGGGGCCATACAGATTTGTTTCCGACTTTTGTTTACTTTTATGATACAAAGCGAAAGTTCGGAAATAAGCGCATGCGCCGTAACTTAAGTATTGTATTTTCCTGTCTTTCTTTGAATTCGAATTATTAAGTTTTAGTTTGAAAAACGTTATTGAATGTGAAAAAAAAGTCTGATACCGAGCCGGCAATCAGTCGGACAGGCGTTTGCGGGCAAGCTTTTTTTTTTACTTCGATTTTGCCGGAAATAGCCGGCGATCCATGATATAAAATAGAATATATCTAGATTCTAGATCTAGCTAGAGTTTATAGAGATCGAGATGACAGTTCTATGTCTAGATATAATCTAGATCTAGAATCTAGCTAAATCTAGGTTTAAAAAAAAAAAAAAAAGTTTTTAAAGGGAAATAATGCCAATAAATAAATTAGAATAATAGACTTATCATGTATGTATGTATATTCTTATCTTCTTATCTTATCTTATATAATACAGACTTTACTTCAAAAAAGAAGATGATTACGTCCTACGCGTCATGCTTTTAGTCATGCATATTACCCAATGACTTAAATTCTGCCTAGTCACTGGTTTTTCTGGCTAGCTCAGGCAACCCATTCCATGCTCCAAGTAATAGCACTAGGGAAGAAGGAGTATTTGTACAAATTTGTCCTAGCTTATGGGACGAGGAATGTGCCTTTATTTTTATGTCTCTCAGAGTATTTTATTAAATTTTGTATTGTATTCAAATAATATTGTATATAAATGGTGTAGCGAAAAATTACCCAATTACACAGTAGCAATATTAGAATAGTTATAATATAGATTTATAGATCTAGATTATAATTCTAAACTGCTAGAGACGCCAGAGTCTAGTAGATCTGTACTAGTAGCAATATTAGAATAGTTATAGTATAGATTTATAGATCTAGATTATAATTCTAAACTGCTAGAGACGCCAGAGTCTAGTAGATCTGTACTATAAATATATAAATATAGATAATGATTAGGGTCTAGAAATAGTCTATCTAGAGAGTAGAGTAGAGCTATTCCGAGTGACTATATTATTTATTTTTTTAAAATAGTATATTAACTATATAACTATATAATTAAGTATAGATCTATATTATATAATATATTAACTCATTGACGGCAGTGTTTTTTTTTTTTTTAAATGCTACTTTTTAAAAAAAGAAAATGTTCCAAACATGGCTAAAACAAAAATTTATTAAAGTACCAATGGAGCTATACTATAGTAACATATTTGGTATCAAAGTAAAGGTAAATGAATGGAGAATGTGAAAATGTAAACATCTTTCTATTTAAATATAAGATTATAATCTAAATAATATGACACTCAGAAAAAAAAATGGATGCTAACTTTAGAACTTTTGAGACCTAAATTTAGATTTTGTTCTTTGCATTACTGTTCAAACAGCATATTTAGACTATTTACAGCATTTTCAAAAAGAAATGTGATAAAACAGTCAATAAAAGATGATGAATCATTGATTATATTATTATTTTTACCTGTTTTTTTAGTCAGAAAAAAAAGTGAAAATTATTGCGCTTTTCATTACTACCAATAACAATAGATACCAGTACTAAATCTATCAACCAAATGCACTCAAATATTATGTACATTGGAATCAATGGGATATAGATCTAGATTTGTCTTCTTTTTATTTGCCTAGAACATCTTTCATTCTAATACTAGACCAGTACAAGACATAGGCTAGCGAGAGATCAAAGCCTAAATTTCTAAATAGATGAAGGACAATAAAAATCCTAATTCATTTGACCCAAGATTTAGACATCTAATAGATCGTTATTACTGTTCCTTTATGATAAATTATGGATTTAGAATAGTTTTATATTTTACTTTTATTTAGTAGTAAACCTTTTTGGAGTGCAACTTGAACCAGTATAGTGATGGTGGTGATTTTTACCAAAAAACAATACTAAAAAAAATTGCTAGAAAATATACCAAGAAAAGGCCCAGGATGATGGATGAATATTGGATTTAGATCTGCCATTTCTGTTGTTTTCATTTATCTTAGGCTTATAGGAATCTACAAAGGTGTAAAGATAAAAGCATAGATCTAGTAAACCTTGATCTACATTCAAGACCTAGCCCTAGTCTAAGGCTAAGGCCTAAGCATAAGGCAATACTAGATCTAAATCTAAATGCTAATAATGTCCAAGTCTGCTTCATCCTATGCTAAATCTTGATCAAGATCTTCATTATTACAATTCATAGAAGTATAAATAAAACAATATTAAAGCTTCTTCAGTAGTAAACATTGTGGGTGTATCTTAGACAGGCATAGCCATGATGTAGATTTTTGCAGATAAACAATTCTAAAAAAAAAGAAAATGGACAAAAATGCCCACAGTAGATGATTATTTGATGTAGATCTATCATTTCCTTTCTTTTTATTTTTCATAAGCTTAGAATAATAGATCTAGAGTCTAAATCTAGAGATAAAAGCTTAGATCTAGTCAATCTCGATCTACACTCTACACCTAGCCTAGTGACAATAATAGATTTAGATCTAAATACTAATAATATAGATATAATTCATAAATACGCTAAATTTAGACTTATCTGGATCTAATCTATATATCTAGATCAAATTCTTCATTATTACTATTTATTTGTGATAAATTTTAGAATAATTATAAAGTTTCTTAAGTAGTAAACATTGTGGGTGTGTCTTGGACTAGCGTAGTCATGGCGAAGTTTTTTTTACATCGTAAATAATGCAAAAAGCTTCCAATTTCTATGTAAACAAAGGATGAAGAACTTTTTTATAAAGTAAAAATAGTTCCACTGTTGTTAGTTAAAAAATTTAATTAAAAATGCAACTAAACAAAGGTAGGGTATGAACGTCTATGGGATAGACGTTCAGTGCGTTTAGGGGCAGTCAGACCGTCTATGGGATAGACGCTCCGCACTCATTGAGTTAATATATATAAAATATATTATTATTTTGACATCTATGTCGTCTATGATCTATGACTATTACTATTAGATATAAAACTAAAAGTAATACATACTAATACCTAATTATCTAATACTAGTAATACTAATAGCTTGACTTGGTCGACTTGGACATTAGGTGTATGCACTGTTACTGTATTTAGGTTTTAGCGGAACACTGCTGAGAGTGACTGCTGCCACTCAGGCCATTGCTTGTTTTTTTTTTGTGTTTTTTTTACATTGTATTGTGTATGTTTTTTTCTATTTATCTAAATAAAAAATAATAACAAAACCATATTCTAAATTAATTTTTTTCATGCAAAATCTTTCTAAAAATATACCCAGATATTTATGTGTACTGGTTCCTATCCATTCTCAAGCAGCTTCATGTGGGACAAACAAACAAACATTTGACACAATGGTGACTTGTCTGATAACTTGGCCATAGAAAATGGCTGTGTACCTGCTCCTATTTTGTTCTTTGGCATAATGCTGGGTCAAATGAGGCACCGACTGCATGAACTTGATGAAGGCATCTACATTAGGTTTTGCTGAGATGGCGATTTGTTCAATCTTTGAAGTCTATTGTCCCATACCAAAACAAGGAAATTGTTATTTACAGAGCTTCTGTATGCCAATTATTGCGCCCTACTTGCTCACACTGAACATGATCTCCAGATCATGGTTCACAAATTTGTGTATGCTGCCGTCCCTTTTGGCTGAACTATAAACCTGGTAAAAACAGAAGTCATGTTCCAGAAGTCACCCAATAAAATCTACTATGCCCCAAAGATCACAGCGAATGGACATGCTTGTTTATTTATTTCTAGGTAATGCTTCTTATATTAATTGTTGATTAAACAGAATCATCACAAGCCAGAGATTATATTAATAATTTGATAATTCAATGAAGAAACATCTGTATTCTCTCAAAACTTCTTAATAAACTTCTTCAGATTACATATATACAATTAACTTCTCAATTCAATAACAACTTGACTTAGTTCTTCATAAAATAAAAACTTAAAGATACAACAAAAACTTCAACTAATGTAACATCAAATAATGGACCTGCTAATGTTTAAACGCATACTAACACAAGACCGTTACAATGCGAGGACCCCACTAACTCACTTTCCCCTAATTTATACTTTTCTCAATCATATTTTCCAGAATCATAGAAACTTCTCCCTAATTATTTTATTAACTGTGACCTTCTAGAAGCTGACGTATGCAATTTTTTCCCCTTAACCTCTTTCTCTGATTGGATGACTAAAATTAACTTGTTTACTCTGGTCAACTCTGACTTGACCTAGGCTTCTAGAAACTGGTCGAAATAGGTCACAGTCTCGACTCGTGACAATGCCGTTTATATGGTAGACCACTACATATAGTGTCAAATGGATGTTGATAACCATCTGGGCTGGGCCATTATTGCTTTTGGATTCTTCTAGCTAGAGTGTGGCAGAATAAATTGCTACGTCTGCCTACCAAAATTAGTGTTTACCAAGCAGTTGTTATCTCAGCCCTTCGTTATGGATTGGATACATAGGTGCTATACAGAAAGCAACAAAGACTTCTTGAACACTTTCATCAAAGATGTTTGTGCGCCATTATGGACATGTGGTGGCAAGACCGCAATATAGCCATGTTTAAAATGCTGGTAGGAACGGTACGTAAGGACTTCTTATAATCCTAATTTACGTTGGGCAAGTGACATATCCTGTATGGAGGATGAACATATGCCAAAGGCAGTCTTATGTGGTGAGCCATCAGGTGGTTGGCATAACAGAGGTGCCCCACAGAAATGCTTTAAAGACCAGCTTAATCACTTCAATGTTAATAATAATGCTAGAGAATTCTTAAAGAGAGGAAGCTGAAAAGAAGGGTCCTGGATTACAGAGAAAGAAGAGTAAAAGTGTAACATCCTGGTGATAAAAGATGTCCAACCTGTGACTGCAGCTGTGTATCAAGGATTGGCTTCTTTAGTCAAATGAGAAGTTGCAAAGGGAAAAGATAATCTATCGAGATGTAAAATGCCATAGAGAATTCATTTTGTTTCCAAGAAGAACTAATAGCAAGGTTACAAAGACAGTTTGTGTGGAGACACAAACTCAAAATCGGCCCCCTTTGTAGTCCGCTCAGGGAGGTAAAAAGGCAGGTTTCAATATTTTTAGAGAGAATATAAAAAACTATGAACTACAAACTATCAACAACTACAACTTTACCTCAGTCGATACAAAATTAAAAGGAATAGTTATGAAGTTATAGTTAAAATAGTTATGAAGATATTGTAACATTTGTCACTATCCAGGCTCTCTGCAAACTGCACCACACGACACAACCAAGTTAAAGAACTTGACAACTCAGGGCTCCAAAATAACACAAAAGTTTCATGTCCAATAAATAACAGTCAATACTGTACAATTGGCAACAACATAACACAGACTACAAAAGCTTCACACTCCGACATATCAACTCTGTAACGCTGTGTCAACTCTCTTTTACAAATTACTAAAACTTTAATTTAAAAAATATTAAAATAAGATGTGAGTGGAAAAGAACATTATCTAATTTTCATATTTATAAATTCATCTGGCTTTCAATCCAATTCTAAGTTCACTATTCATTCTGCTTATGACATATTGTTATATAAAAGACATATTGGTATTATATATATTGCAATATAATATTTCTTTTATAAGTAACTTCTGTGGATTTATACCTGATAGTATGGTGATTTACCAATGAGTGAGGCCATAAATTAAGCTTAATTTTGAATGATGAAAAACTCCATTTATGCTTAATGAGCTCATTTGTCTATGTCATCTAATAAATAAACATGTTAACCTTTTTTCAGAACCTACTAGCAAACATCTGATTAAACATCATGAATCCACAAAATCTGGAACTGTGTAGCAAACTGATTTCACATTCTTATGTGAAGCAAGGGTCACAAGCAAGAGTTTCACATGAAAATAAAATAAAACAGCTATTGCAACATGTAGGAGGTCAATTTTATAATTTGTAAAAATGTTTTGTATTGTAAAGGTTTAAAGGTACAGTAATTCAACAAAACCATTATCAAGTTCCCTACAGGTTTAAAAAAAAATAAGATTGAAAATTACTAACAATCACTTGACTGAATTCATTTTTAGGCAAAAGAAAATAGGATTTTTTTCAGTCACACATTTTTTGGAAACATTGAAAAAGTACAACCTATAAAACAGAGCTCACTTTACACATCTATTTCTATACCGGTATTCTGTAATTATGTGACAGTAATGGACTTTCCTTTACCCTTACTTTCTCCCAGTGACAAACAAAAAATTTCAAATAAAAATGCTTTTATTGAGATAATGAATTTCACATCTAGTGACATTTAATTAGTCCTTACTCATGGCAAAAACTGTTGATGTCTAGTTAGCCTTTAAATTGGGGAGTTCATTTTAAAGATTTGACAGGTGACACTCATATGCTTAAAAAAGGTTTATATTTCAAGCAATAGAAATTTCTCTTAGCTAGTTACTATTAATTAATTAATCTACAAATTTAAGACTCACCTGTTTATTATTTTTGAAATATATAATTTATTAAGTGCAAATGTATCATATCATTAATGAAATTTGTTTTCTAAAATGTAGAGAAAATTGCCAGAGGAGGGATGGGATGATCAAATTATAGAGCTTCTTCTTCAAGAGCTATCTATCATGGACAGCAACAATTTTCCTGGAAATTGTGGTGTAGGAGAGAGAGAAGGAAGAATAGCTTCAGCCATTGTAGAAAAGAGACATTATAGGTTAGGGTTAGGTTGTAATAATAATGTTAGTAATTCTATAATACCATATAATTTTTATATATAAAAATTCTTGAGTGAGTGCTAGAAGGTTACCTGTGATAATAAATGGATAATTTTTTTTTAAATAATAGAATGCATACCGGTACCAGCATCCTTTTCCAAACATAAGTGTTTTTTAAAATTTTAATTGCTTTTAAATAGTGGATCTTTAATGCCTATAGCATGCTCAGAGCGCTATGGCCTAATCTCTTTTATGGACCAGTGGGGGGAGCAAGTATCTTGGAAAGGTTTCCCTGCTTCCTTTAGGCGCTCAGCAAACACAACTCTACTCGCATCAGGATTTGAGTTCAAGCCAAGTGGTATTGGCATCTCAGGGACGCATCCTACTTTCTAGATCAATGTCCTAAAATTGTGATGAATGATTGGGGACTTGTTAGTCTACATCATCATTCATCATCTCTCCTTTGAGTTCCTCCTATTGGAACATAGGGCCTGGACAAAAACACGCCACTCTCCACAGTCTCTTGCTAGTTTTTTTATGGTTTCCCAGCTCTTCTCTGCTTCTTCAAGTACACTGCGTCGCCATGTTCTTTTTGGTCTTCCTCTGCGTCTTGTTCCCTGGGGGTTCCACTCTAAGGCCTGCCTAGCTCTGTTGCTGGTATCTTTCCTAAGGATGTGAACAATCCATCTGCACTTCCTCTCTAAGATCTGCACTTCTATATTTTTCTGTCTGCATGACAGGTGTCAAAATTGATTGCCCCACTGGACAAAAATAATATGTTGACTGTTTATGCAACTGTTCACATTGCAACTTCTTATCTTATATATTACAGATGTTACTTCAAAAAAATAAGATAATTTTGTGTTGTACATATTTATGTGTCAATCTAGTCATTCATATCATTGACTTAAACTCTGCTTAGTCAGTTTGCCCGGCTGATTTAGGCAACCCATTCAATCTCTAATGGCACTAGGGTAGAAGGAGCACTATGGAATAAAAAAATGTGCCTCTATTTTTGTGTCTTTCTTTTACCCTGCTTTTTTTATTTCTACAAATTTTAAGTTAACAGTAAATTCCTATTATTTTGGTGTGCCCTTCTACTGCAGTCAAAATGTAATGTAAAAGGTCTTTGTTCTAGCAACACACTGCCCTTGTATGTTATTAGTCTTAGTAGGTATGCTGTTATTTACTTCTTAACTTCCAAGTTGGTGAAGTACACCTGGATTTTTTATGTAAATAACATCTGATGCTTTGCCTTTTGTGCTGGCCACATAATAAATTGTCAACCATGAAAAAATGCCCTTTTGACCTTGAGTACTAGAAGGACATCTTTAATGTTAGCATTGGAAACTTTATCTATACACTACTTCACTTTTATTTTGGATATCATTTCCTGAGTTATTTTTCCACTACTGCTTTCATAAGCCTGTTTCTTTTTTAAATGTGAGAAGTAGATCTATACTTGTACTTGTATACCTGTATTATTACAAGATAATTTTTTTTTCTTTTAGATTCTTTGGTGTGAAGGGTAGCAACAGTCTTTGGTTAAGGTTTATACAGTTTCTAATGTTATTTACAGACTTTGTCATGGAATAGGACGATCGGGAGACATTACTGCTGTGCAACCAAAAGCTGCTGGTTCAAGTGTTCTTATGAAGCTTACAAACAGTTTAGCCCTTGATATTATTAAATTTTCAGGTAGGTTGTGAATATGTTACCTGTATTTTTATTATTACTAAACTAGAAATATTGTAAAAAGTGTTGTTTTTTATATACTAATTATATATATATTTTCTTTCAATTAAATTTTTTTTTTACTACCAGTATTTAGTTTGTGAACTATTTTTAAAAAAATCAACATTGGTTCCTAATATTTATTGTTTTTTAATTATTAAATACCCCTGGTATATACCTTTTTATTTGATATCATTTTAGCTTGAGAAAATTGTATTTTATTATCTAATTATCTATCTGTAGTCAACTTTCTACTTATATAATAAAAGCTTTAGTTAGTCATAATTTAATGAGTATACTAAGAAATGGCATAAAATTTGTATAACTTTTTTTTTTAATCTGATAAATATTTAAAGGTATAAATTTAGCCTCAAGTTGTTTTGTAGTTCCAATGGCAACAGGAATGACGTTAGTTTTGTGTATGCTAACTATGAAACTTAGAAGGCCCAATGCTAAATTTGTATTGTGGCCAAGAATTGATCAAAAATCTTGCTTCAAATCAATCATTACTGCAGGTATGTTAAATTTACATTAAAGTATCTTAAACTAGCCTTGTTCTTTTGGATAAAAATTGTTTTTGGCTGTCCACTAATGTAATACATAATACCTAGTTCCTATTGTTAGCACATAAGAAGTGTACCAGTAGCCAAGTTTTCTAACCAGCTATTTTTAATTTTTTTTTTTAGCATTATCATTTTACAAACAGTACTTATGCCAAATGCAAGTATTTTTCAATCAAACTGACCCTCTTGAAGCCTACATATTTTCCTTTTTCCATTGATTTCTAAAGGTCTTTTAAGTCATCCCTTCATTTCTTCATCTCACTTCCCATCCGTTTTGTCCTTCCTATTTTTATAAATTAGAAATGTCACTAAAGTTGATAGACAAAGAGGAACATTTCAGTATTTAAACTAGTTAATAGTCTCTTTAATAGTCTCTTGATGTGTATTTTTTAAATTTATTTAAGGTCTGCAGCCCATTGTTATTGAGAATATTCTTGAAGGAGATGAACTTAGAACTGACTTAGAAGGAATAAAACACAAAATTGAAGAATTAGGTGCTGATAATATTGTTTGCATCATGACCACAACTAGTTGTTTTGCACCTCGATCACCTGACAGGTTTCTATTTTTTGTCCTCGACAAATTTAAACAATTATATGTATTAACCCAATATCTACTATTGTCATGTGTGTTTATGGTGGACTACTAATGTGTTACATAATGATAAGAAGGTACTTAACAGTTTTTTTTTAAAAACTTTTTGTATAAGAAGAGCTCTTCATTTCTCATTCAGAACAAGATAAACTTAAGCTAATATTATAGTTCCTAAATTCCTCTTTTATTGTATTGCCACTTCTCTCATAATTCCTACATTTCTCTATTGTATTGACAGTCTCTTTTAGTTACTACATTTCTTTGGACATTTTTCTTATAGTTCCTACATTTCTCTTATATCGTATCAACATTTCTGATTTCTAATGTAAATGGTACTGGTATGTGAATAGTTTTTGTTTTTTTTCTTCTATAAATGTTTAAAATTGCATTGTATTTAAGGCCAACCAGAGAACTTGAATAAGCTTTTTTTTTTTCTTAAGGTCTTGAAAGTATTTATTTTTTTAAGCTAGACATATTGTTCAATTTTGCAATGTTCTTATTTGGATTGTAATCATTAAAAAAAAATTTTTGACATTCCTCTCTGCTTTGCTAAAGATGATTTTTAGGCCTGCAATTTGGTTAATAAAGTTATAAAATTTAATATCTTTTTAAGATAAATATGCATATTATAATGTCTTAAAATCTTTTATTGTAAATTGTGTTTTCTCTACAGAATAGAGCAGATCAGTACCATTTGTAAAGAAAAAGACATACCTCATTTGATAAATAATGCTTATGGTCTGCAGTCTTCAAAATTGACTCACCTTATCCAACAGTCAGCACGTGTTGGGAGAGTAGATGCTTTTGTTCAAAGTTTAGATAAAAATTTTATGGTGCCTGTTGGCGGAGCTATTGTAGCAGGATTTGACAAAAATTTAATTGAAGAAATTGGCAAATCTTATCCAGGTAAGTTGTTATTGGTTCAATGACAAATACACCAGTCTGTAGCATAATGTACATGTCAAAATCTCAAATAAATTTTTAAAATTTTGTTTAGACAGTTGTGCTTTTACAAGGTTTGAAGGGATACTTTTACTTTTTTTTTTAGTTTATGAATTACACCAATTTAACAATTGTAGTAGTAATTATCTTCATATATTTCTTTTTATATATGCAGGACGAGCATCAATAACTCCATCTTTGGATCTATTCATTACATTATTGAGTTTGGGTTCAAAAGGCTATAAAAGTTTGCTTCAAGAACGAAAAGAATTATTTATTTACCTTTCCAATTCTCTCTCTATCTGTGCTGAGAAATATGGAGAGCGAATACTTCTGACAAAGAATAATCCAATTTCCTTAGGTTAGTTATGATTTGGCTTTGGTTAATATCACTTGTTTATTTAGTTATTGTTTGTTTGCTTGTGATTTTACTATGGGTAATAAATTACTCTCAGACATGCCTACCATTCAGCATTTTGTGTGTATCCATTACAAAATAATTTAATTTGTTTTGCCTTTCCACAATGGCACTTTTCTGTTAGGCAAAGTTTGAATTCGGACAAAAAAAAATTTATTTCCTCAAACATTTTCTTTCTTTGTTTTTTAAAACAAATGAAAATAGAGAATCTTCATGTCTATGATTTCACTTTTCCTCAAAGCATGCTAGGTTCCTACCTTTATTCTTTCCTTTACCACTGGCATTGATAGTTATAATGTTATATTGAAATGATCAACAGGTTTACCTTAACAAAGTTACAGAGTGCCAATTATTGTCAGAAATAATTTTCTTTTATGTTATTTTGTTTTCAACTTCAAATATTTTAAGAATTTCTTTTGTTTAGAGTTGCCTCTCTGTGCTTAGGATTTGAACATGACTATTTTAAAATTTGAGACACCAGTAATAGTTAAATGGAAACGGGAGTAACTTACTTCCCTTTTTTTATAGGAGGACCGTATTAAATAATTTTATTGTCCCCGTAAAATTGAATGCTTAAAATGAGTTCAAAAGATAGATTTCATCCCTGCATTCAATACATTACATAGAAATGTAATTGATTTTTAACCTGATTTAATAAAAAGTGATTATTTTAGTTTGAAAAATAAAATAATTGTTTTGTATCATTACAAAGGTATTACTCTAACACTAGAAGATGATCTCAAGGGGGAAAAAGCCACAGAGATTGGATCTATGTTGTTTACTAGAAACGTATCTGGAACAAGGTGATCCATAGATAGCTCTTATGCTAGTTAACATGATGTTGGTTTTCTTCTACTTCTTTTAGTTGTAATTTACCTTTTTTTTTAAAAATGTTTTCCATAGAAGTGCATTGAGATATTATTTTTTTTAACTCCATGTAATTTTAAGTTATCTTTAGTGGTTATTAACGTTACTTTTAACATTTTTCTAATAGAGTGGTAGCTCCAGGCAAAGATGCTGAAGTTAGTGGTCATCTCTTTAAAAACTTTGGTTCTCACAGCAATAACTATCCATGTTCTTATCTGACTGCTGCAGCATCTATAGGTATAACCAAAGAAGATGTGGATGTATTTGTCAACCGCTTAGAAAAAGTATTTTTAAAAATCAAATCGAAAAAAAGCAAGAATATTCCTTTAATTCAAAAAGATGGTGAAATTCTTCAACCTGAGCATAAAGTGGATCATGTGGATGCTGTTAGATAATTAAAAATGTTTTAGTATTGTTAAAATTTTGTAAAAGCAGTATCTTTCAAAGACTAGGTTAATCATCAATTTTATCAGTCCTTTGAAAATGTATTGACTGATGCTACATTTACATGGCTTTCAGTATTTTCAATAGTTGGTCTATATCACCATATCCAGTAGTTTTGTTGCCTTCATAATGGTGGGTGATAATGTCAGATGAAAATATTGTTTAAATGCAAGTTTACTTTCTAAAAAGAATAAGTGAAACATTTGAATCAACATTAAAAAGTAAATAAAATGTAAAAAGCATTAGAAATGAGAACAAAAAAAAAGCATCCCAAATGATATGGATAAAGGAGTTATTTGATACTGGTGTGAACTGATGGTTTACTAAAAAAAAAATATAACCACAATAATAGTTCTAAATACTGTGTATCAGTTGAAATTGTATTAATTTTAGTTGAAATTTTATGTTAATTGCTCTTGTGCCACATGTATATGCCAACATTCCATTAACAAGTATTGACAATTTGAATGTTTCTTTAAATTGTTTTTTTTAGCTAAAATGTTCATATTTTTTACTGCAAGAAAACACATCTGATAAATTCATAAAATCATGTTTAAATACAGTGGAACCCACTAATATTAGATTAGGGAGTTATGAAGAATTAAAAATGTTAGTATTACACTCATTTTATGCTCGCTCATTTTTCTTCAATAGTGTTGAAAAAGTGTTAGTTGGAACTCCATATTTCTCTGCTACAGCTTTCTAGGGAGTTTTTTGTCTGTTGTTGAGGTTCTGCAGCAATGCTATTTTCATTTCAACTGTAAGAGATTTGTATGTTTCAAAGAGCTTGAAGATTTGAACAAATTGACAATGCCATTCAGTTCAGAACTTAGAAAATAGCAACATGGCAAGTGAAAGTGATTTGAACACAAAAAGTGCATATTTGTGCATGACTGTGAGAGGAAAGGATGAGATAGGTTTCAGTTATCCAGTCTTTCTCCCTCACTAGTCACACCACCTAGACTGGGCCTGACAGGTCCAATGCATTGAAGTAACATTTCATATAGCCATGCACTCACACAAAAAAAATTTTTTAGAAATCCATTGAAAGCAGCATTTTGTTAAATTTACAAGGCAAGATGAAAAAAAAAACTCTAACAATGAAGAGGATTCAAACAAAACTAAAGCTTCCACTTATAGCGAGTTCATCAAATTATATCAATATGTATTCCACTGCATTCACAAAGAGTTGTTTTATATATATATATATATAAATATATAGTTTTCATTTTTAAACATTATTTTAGAAAGTACCGCTCTGCAAGTTTCAAATTAGTTAAGTGCTTAGTCATCAGACACACTCAATTTTTTAAATATTTTTTTTTACCATAGCAGTATCACTAGTTTATTCTTTCTTTCATCAGTAACAAACACTGCTAAGACTAATAGTCATTCACATTTGTAGATAATCTAAATCTTTTTCATAAAAATTGTTTTAAATAAGCTACTGTTGCTGTTTTTTTTTAACTTTAAAAGTTTGTGCCATGACGATTACTTATCAAAGCTAGTGTAATATGTTTTTTTACTGTTATGAATACATAGACTTTGAATTAGTGCTATCAAGTTCTAACAGAATGATTCAGTTGCAGTTCAATTAAATCATCCTGTGTAACTGGTATATTTTAGAGCCATAAAAATAAATGCATTAACCTATTTTTAAATCACTACTATGTAGCAAAGACTTCTGAAATTCTATAGTGTTGGTAAACAGAAAAATAAAAATATGAAAGTCATTTTAAGATAACATGTAAGCAATTTAATTTCTAATGCATAATAGTAATAATTGTAAGCAATTTTAAAATTGGTGTTTTATTATTTAGATGTGGTTGGTTTCTGAGGGAATTCTCCTTTCAAAATGTCTCCAGATTTTGTGATAGCAAAATTGTAATCACTCCTACTGTCTAATAGCTTCTCTATTTCAGCATCTAATTTGTCTGCTGTAATGCTGGTGATGAACTCTGATGACATAGCCTGTATAAAAATATAAAACATATGGAAGTACAGATACTGTACCACTATCTTTTAAATGTTTTTTTTTTTTAACTAATGTGTAGAATTTTAAAAAAATTGTGTCAAACTTGAAAATATAAAACTGTACTAGATTTCTTATTTTCAAAATAACAACAAAATAATTTATTACCAATTTCAAAGTAGTTTCAAACTATTGTAGATTAATAAAAATAAAAATGTTTGACTTACAATGTTTTTCTTTAATTTTTTTTCAGCTTCAATTTTCTTTTGTAGTTTTCTTTCTGCTCTTTCCTTTTCAATCTGCTTAATCCTCTCTTCTTCTAGTTTCATTTCCTCTGCTAGCCTAGCATTTCTGTGAAATGGAAAAAAAAAAATTATTATTTTAAGATATAAATGTTAAAAAAGAAACACAATTACATTTTTCCTCAACTTAAAATCATACAAACCTAGTCACTGCAACTTTTTTGTTCCATTCAAGTACTTGTTCTTCCATTGACATTAAATCATGGGCATCATCTGAGACTTGCTGCACTGACAAATTCTCTTGTTTATTCAATAGTTGTTCATGGAGAAATTGTCTGCAGAATACAAATAATTTTATTCATGACTTAAAATATCTGTAGATCAGTGACAACCAATTTTTGGCCATATCCTGCACATGAGAAACTTCTGCCTACAGTGCATTGTTGGAGTTGATGATTTTTGCTGTGATGCATCTAGTAACGACTTTCAGAAATGTATATAGCCCCCATGCAGTTTGGGCATCAATGCTGTAAATCTATACTAGCACTTGAGACCTAGACCTAGTGCATCACTACTGTAGATCTATACCAGTAATGAGGACTTAAAACCACTCAGTTATTTTTTAAAAAAAGGCTTATAAATGATATTTTGGTAATTTTTATTTCAACAAAATAATAAATTTAATGGTTTTGTCAAAATCCTAAAAACATTTATCTAAGAGACCAAATTTAACTATATAATTATATAAATTCTCAAACTAAAAATACTCTGCAACAGAATATGCAAACTTTCAAGTAACTGAAGGTGCAAATCTTTAAATCTAGTAATATTTAGGTTAATGTTTAGATGAATAGGCTAAATTTTTAGTGTGCTATTAATGAATGAAGGTCCTATGTTTACAATGTAGATTAGGATTTCAAATTGGGGAAACAAAACTGACTTAAAAACACAAGGCCATAATATCAAATCTAGACTAGTGTAAACTAGTCTTTCTCATCTTTAAAAGTACTGTCTCTTGGAAGAATTTCAATCTGCATATAGGAAGTACCATAGCACAGAGACAGCAGTGGTCAGGGTACTAAACGACTTACTTCACTATTCCTACATAGACATATCAATTCTTTCCATGCTGGACTTGTCCGCAGTCTTTGATATGCTAGACCATGAAATTATGATGGCCAGATTCTCTGCCACTTTTGGTTTAGCAGGAATTGTCCTAAAGTGGCTTGGATCCTACCTGCCTGAACGCACCCAAAGTGTGGTTAACGGGACAGAATTAACAAGCTTACTCTTGAAGTACGGAGTACCCCAAGGATCAGTTCTAGGCCCAGTACTGTTCACTATGTATATATATATATCCACCCAGCGGTGTCATACAGCCAACCAGCATCTTAATGCATTTCTTTGCCAATGACTCACAGTTATACGATTCCTCAGTACCCTCAGAGGTGTCACATCTGGCAGAGAAAATCAGTGGTACTGTTGCAAGGGTGAGCGAGTGGATGGTTGAGAATAAACAGAAATAATTAAGATTGGCATTTGGAACGTCTCAAAAGTCAAAAACACAGATTCTCTTTTTATCACAAACTGCCAGGTTCCTTATGTCCATGTATTGCGTAATCTTGGAGTTTTCTTCGACTCAACACTATCTTTTGACCCACACATAAGTCAGCTCTGCAAGGATCTTTATCAACAGCTGGGCAGCTTAGGCCAGATCCGACCATATTTAACAATGGGGTCAGCAAAAATGCTAGCTGTGGCATTCATACTCTCTCGCCTTGACTACTGCAACGCCCTGCTAGCAGGTATACCCGATGACAAAATAGCCAAGCTGCAACGTATTCAGAACAATGCAGCACGAATAGTCCTTAGAAAAACAAGACAAGATTCTGCTACTATGCTCTTGCGCATGCTCCATTGGCTTCCCATGAAAGCGAGAATCAATTACAAGGTCACACACTTTTGTCATCAGTGTATATATAACAATGAGATGCCCTTGTACCTTAGCAAACTGATTACTCCATATGTCCCCCAGAGAGCCCTGCGCTCAATAGACTCAACGCTTTTAGTGGTGCCATGTTTCTTCCTCAAAAGCTACAGTCTGCTGGCTTTTTCAGTGCATGAACCAAAGGTTTGGAACTCACTCCCCATTGATCTCAGACAGACAACATGCTTCACCACTTTTAAGAAGAACATTAAGACCTATCTGTTTAAAACTTGTTTAGATTAATTGTCATTTTAGCTGTCATGTTTGTGATGTTATTACAGCGCCTTGAGCCTACATTTTGTTTGTTAACATTGCTTTATAAATAAAAATTATTATTATTATTACATCTATAGCTACTACTCAAATTTTTCTAAGGCTTTTGAAAAAGTTCACCACCATAGTTTGCTTAAAAAATTAAAATATTTTGGCATTAATGGTCCACTGCATCAGTGGATTAAAGATTTTCTGATAGGGAGAGAACAAACTGTAATAATAAATGGCTCTAAATCAACACCGATGACAGTAAACTCAGGTGTACCTCAAGGAACAGTCTTGGGTCCACTACTATTTTTAATTTACATAAATGATTTACCAAATTGCATTACTTCAGGAACAAAAGTCAGATTATTTGCAGACGATTGCATAATATATAGAACAATAAAAACAACCAAGACACAGATATTTTACAAAGAGAATTAGATGAATTACAGAAATGGGAATCAAATTGGAACATGTCTTTCCACCCAGAAAAATGTCAGTTGTTAAGAGTAACAAAAAAACTAAAACAAATTAATTCCACTTATCTTATTCATGGCAAACCAGTAACACAGACTAAAAAAGCAAAATACCTAGGTGTTATAATAAATGAAAAACTGTCATGGAATCCACATATTGATGAAACTATAAAAAAATCAAACAAAGCATTAGGATTTATTAAAAGAAATTTCTATAAATCAAATAAGAACATAAAACTAAAATGTTATTTAATCTTGGTTAGGCCAATAATAGAATATGCATCCTCCGTTTAGGACCCCTCAACTCAAGAAAACATTAAGAAACTGGAACAGACACAAAATAGAGCAGTGAGATTCATAACAAATGAATATTCACATTTGACTAGAGTAACACCTATAGTAAAATCACTAAATTTAGAAAACCTTCAGGACAGAAGACTCAAAAGTAAAGTAGCAATTATACATAAAACATTGAACCATAATCTTCAAATACAAAAACAGAATTTGATAAAATACTCTGAAAGACACAAAGATAAAGGCACATTCCTCGTCCCATATGCTAGGACAAATTTGTACAAATACTCCTTCTTCCCTAGTGCTATTAGAGCATGGAATGGGTTGCCTGAGATAGCTAGGAAAACCAGTGACTTGGCAGAATGTAAGTCATTGATTAATATGCATGACGCGTAGGACGTAATCATCTTCTTTTTTGAAGTAACGTCTGTATTATATAAGATAATCTACTGATTTTGATCTTTTAAGATAATTTAGCAATGTGTAATTACTTGGACTTAGATCTAGATACTGTTGTAACCTATACAAGAACAAGTTAAGAAGTCTAACATAACTGTCATTAAGTCAAAAGGATTTCAATTAATTTAGACTTGGAAAAAATATATTTTTAATTTTAGAATCATTAAATCTAAGACTTCTATCACAAAAATTATGTGTATACCTTATGCTTTTAACTTCAGCTCGGTATTGACTGTAACAAAAATTAAGCATTGAATATTCTTCTGGGTCAATTGGAGTGGGTTTTCTTACATAGAATTCTTTTGACTTTGCTAAGGGCACCCATTTAGGCTTACGATATCGTACTGGCACACTATTCACTTTAAGAAACTTATAAACTAAAATATTTTGAATTTGCGATCGCAAGGCCATTGTTTTTGTTTCTTTTTTCAAAACCTTTGAATTATTAAAAAAAAAGCAACTCCTGAATAAAGAAATCAGATTGTATAGAATAGATTTTCAATCCAGATTAGACTCAAATATTATATAGATCTAGATCTATCTAGTCTCTAGATCTAGACCATAACAAAAAGATTAAAGATTTTGTTAAATGATAGATCTCTTCAACTCTTGTTTAACCTAACTCTTTGGTTGAAAAAAATCAAATAAGATAATCACTATATGACTATATCCAGGAATATGCTCCAGATAATTTCTTATCAAAATGAGTAGATCTAGATCACAGACCTATAGATTATAGATCTATTCGTGATCTAAATGTCTCTATACGTTAGAACATAAAAACATAATATATTAAGGTCTTATATAGATCTAGATATATTTATTATATTATATGTCTATGGACATATGCCATCATATGGTACTAACATAGAATCGATTGTTACTCTTACTGGACGCCTTATTATGAAGATGTTGCAGCTTGAAACATTATTGCAAGCAAAAGACAAATTACGCCAGCAAATAAAAGCGAATTTGAATAAACTGACTCAGAAAGAAAAAGACATACAATCTACGGTAGTTGTCAATAAGGTAATTATACTAATTAGAGTCTATATCTGGAATCTACTTATAATCTAGGACTAGACTAGGAGATCTATATTATAATAATTACTAGATATATAGTATATAGTCTTTATAGATAGAATCTCTAGTAATCTAAATTCTAAGTCTTAAATTACTGTTTAAACTTCTAGAATCTATATATATATATATATATATATTATAATTATACAGGGCCGCTGCGAGGGTTGTGGCCGCCTGCGTGCAAAATTTTTAAATGCCGCCCCCCTCCTTTTTTTTCTAGAAAAAAAATTTCATTAAGACTGAGCTGGATACTATTCCAAAAATGCCCTTTGATTTCAATCCATTTTTTTTTTTTGTAGACCATTCCATTTTTTCCTTTCATATTCGTACCGTTGTTGTACCCTCATGTACAACTATGAACCATGCACTATGAACGATTTATATTTAAGTGTCTTCAGAAATCTGACATTTTGGACATTTTTGGATAAGCATTAAAAACTGATCTCGTTCTTACCATGGAACTATATAGTTCCATGTTCTGACTACTCGCTTATGCTCTTGTATTTGTGAAGATTATATATAATTAATGAGCTACGGCAGGTACATTGCAATGAATAGTGTAAATAATTACTATCTATTTACAATTTCTGGATAACTTTGACGGCTCAATGGGTTATATGGTTAAAAATGTAAAGCAAAGTTCCCCTTTCAGGCCTAGTGGTCTACAGGGCAGATGATGTAAAAGTCATCTATTTCTGTGTCCTACGGTTTAACGAGGGTGCCATGTGGCCAGCACAACGACAACCGCCTTTACTTTTCCCCAACTAATGTCAGGTACCCATTGACTGGGTGGACTCACTTTCATAATAATTATCACGATAGTATTTTGGAGAGATGTGCATTGTATCCATAATCATCTGAAATTAGGGGATTCAGAGGTGCCTACAAATTTATCCAACAAATGAAGCAACTCAGCGCTGAATATTTTTATTGGTACAAAATAAAGAATCCAAAGTACAAGTCACTAATACAATGACTTGAAATAAAACTTAGGCAGTTTTTCTGACATTTCTGGTTGGCGACTCATTAGATAACAACATTTCTGTTCGAGCCCCTTTAGAAGCTGGAGTCCAGAGGAGCAATGTAGGCCAGTGAGTTTTTTTTAAAGAATGTAATAAAAGGAAAAGAAATTTAGTCACAATTTTTTTTTTCACTTAGCCTATTTAACACTATGAAACTTCACTAAAACGTTGTTATTGTTTTTGGGACGTTGTGTTTGCCTACATCATTTTTAATCGTTGTAAAAGTTATTCCTGGAGGTAGAATTGAAGATACGGCAGGTTTCCGTTCAAGTCGACAAGGGGTCTGAACATTTTTTTCGCCCCACCCCCCACCGTTGTTGGTCGGTTGTTGGCTTGTAGCTCCAAACAGCTCGTACAACTGAACTGATGAAGGCGTTTTACATTTTTAATAAATAAACTTTGAATAACTTGAACAAACTTCTTTGTGAACAAAAAAACTCCTATAACTGCTATTATTCACCAATTAATTTGAGATGATATATAGATCTAATAGTAATGAAATAAACTGGTATTTAAATAAAATCTAGCTCATAACAACAACAAAAATGTTTACTTTTTATGTCTTAAGATCGTTAATTTTATCATCGTCAATCAATCGCTTAACTTCTTCTCACCGCTGCTTTGGAAACTCAACACACAATCCATAACACCCATTTTTGTCTGGTCGTTGCGCCTCCTCCACATGAGAGGAACTATAGCGCTCCCCTTCCAGTAAAAAGGTTTTTAAAATTGACTTTTAATTTCCAGTAATAGATCTACTTAAAAATATTACAAACAACCTGCGAAAATTCTAGGCCAGGAATGAGTAGGAGCTTCTGGAAAAACGTGGGGATCCCTCGCATGCTGCTCTATTTTTTTGTTCAAGTTTCTAAAATAATTTCTTATGTACGAATATCGTTTATATTTTCAAAGGATAATGGAATAATTAAAATTTATAAAAAATATTTAAGTAATTTTTTAAATTTAAATATATTTTTAAATAACCTTGCAATAATGATTTGGCCGCCCCCTAAAGTTGGCCGCCTGCATGCAATGCACACATTGCACAATAGGTAGTGGCGGTCCTGTAATTATATATCATATCAGTATAATATCTAGAGTACATTATGAATTAAGCTTAGGCTCGGTGCACCTGTTCCTGTTCCCAGTACGTTTTCAGATTCTCCTACTAACGGTTTACTAACCTACTGTGCTACTTCGTGTACTGGTAGTGAAAGTGGATTAAGAAATAATCATATAATGGACAATTTTGAAGTCTGTCTAGATTTAATACAACAAAGATTAATTTGAATTGATTCTTTTCACATTAAGATAGTATCACTAATTGTAGACAGAAGATAAGTAGCCTAATAAAAAAGTTATATCCATATCATGCCTTTTTTCATATCATGCCTTAAGAAAATGCAAGGAAGTATTTTAAATATTTGGCCACTATGCACCATTTCAGAATTACATTTTAAAAATATGGTTGAGCAGTGAGTTTTCTTGGGGGGGGGGGGGGTACTATTAGGTCTAAATTCTGATTTAAAAGTAATTGCTGTTTATATTTTGATTGACATAAAAAAGTAAGATTTTAATATTGAGTAACTGTCTAGATTAAGAGTTGGTGTTATGTGAATAGTTTCATAAAATTATATATATAGTCATGTCAGCTTCATGTGTCAACAATAAAAATTTGATTAAGTAAAGCTTTCTTTTTTAATTCTTGGGACTTTACTATAAAAGATCCACCAGAGAATTTTAGTGATTGTTGCTTGTAGAATTCTTTCAGTCAAAATTTTTTTTTATTAAAAGGTTTACTCCATTCAGTATCAAATTTGTTTAATTAAGGCTCAATCAAGCTTTACAATTTTTGTACCAGTTGTATACCTTCATCAGTTGGGAGTGATGGGCAGTAGTTTAATTTCACAACAAATCTTCCTTCTTTTCTTATGGCTGTTCTCTATAATGTTCATAATATTAAATATAAAGCCTAAAGGCCGATGTATGTAAACATGAAATACTGGTATTGAAATATAATAATAATTGATATTTATATTTAGGTTTTCTCATCAAAAGTATTTCAAGAATGTCAAAGGATCTCTATATATCTGCCGATGAAGAATGAGGTAAACACTCTACCTATTTTGAAGGCAATGTTGAACAATGGGAAACAGTGTTTTATCCCACACTATCATAATGATGACATGATCATGTCGAAATTAGAATCTTGGGAGCACTATGAAAAACTGCCAATCAATACTTGGGGTATTAGGCAGCCTACTCATTTTGATGTATCAAATGATGCTACTTTGAATGGTAAGAATAGAACTAATAGAAATTAGTAAATGTCAGACCTCTTTCTTTTTTTATCCTTTCCTTTTTGGATGTCAGCTTTGAGTTTGAGTTAATGTATTGCCTTCTTTTGGTGGAACTATGAATACCCCCACTTCATGCATATTGAATCTAATGGAATCTAACTATTTAACTTAATATTACATGCTTGTACTTCAAAATGTCCTGTCAGAACTAAAGAATTACTTTTCAGTTTTGGGAAAAAAAATGAGGTAACATTTACTTATTAGTCTCTAAAGACATTATGGAACAGTATTTACAGTTAGTTAAAAAAACAACACAAACTTTATTTCCCATGTGCTTATCTACTAAGGTAGTGCTTTTATTATGTGTAGCATGAATATTTGTTACTGGAATATCTATTCAGTTATATTTAGCCTACCTTTATTCATTTATCTGGTACTGTTATTTCATTTTTACTTGCAGGTGGTTTAGACTTAATTTTGATGCCAGGATTAGCTTTCACTAAAGATGGTAGAAGATTAGGAAGAGGGAAAGGTTACTATGACAAATATCTACAGAAGTGTGAAGACCTGGGTCAGCAACCTAAAACAGTTGCCTTGCTTTTTAAAGAACAATTAGTTGAACATGTACCTATTTCTGATAATGATAAATTAGTTGATTTTGTATTTTATCCATCTGAAGAAGAAATGTCAACATCTTAAATTTTCTAATGCTTAACTTTTGCTTAACACAAATATAGCCAGTACCTGTAGTCTGTTATATTATCACTTAAGACTTAATTACAAACACAGATGTTTAAAATACAACTCCATTTTATTAATATGAACAAGAATACTAACAGAAGACTGCTAACACACTAATGACATACTTGCAAAAAAACACATGAATACACTGAACATTAGAACAAGGGAGTCTACATAAAAAGCAAAACAAAAGACACACACAACATCCGCCTCATTCTGGAGTTAAATATAAATAAACACAAATACACATATAATGGTACATGTAACAGAGTCAAAATGACTTTTTTTTTGTTGTTTATAATTACTTGAAATTAAAGCGGGACAACTTTGTGCCTTGCTCAGTTACCTTAGTGATGGGTTATTCTTGAGAGCTGTTCATGATACATGATGTTATTTCATAACTAACAAAAATAGAATGAAGAAATAGATAAAGAAAAAGGTATATTACTACATGAGCCAAAATTGATTACTGTATGTTTAAAAAATGATGTATTTAGCAATCCCAGCTGAAAGGAAGAGTCATGAAAGTTGTGTTGATTGATGGCCTACTCGATGGAAGCTTTTGTCTTCCTCAAGCCGAATGGTTGGCTACTGGATAGATTGAACTTGGTATCACTTTCATTTATCTGTTCCTCAAGTTCTGTCATAGGGGTGCTATGACAGTTAGTGTTACCAAATCCCTCCACTTTTCCCGGTCAGCAGCTATTCTTAGCAGGATATCGAGAGAGAGGCCAGTCCATTCTTTTACATTATCCAGCCAGCTTTTCTTTGGACTACCCTTTCTTCATGCTCTTTCCACTGTACCTTGAAGAATGACTAGTCATGTTTTACAATATAACTGAACCAGCTCAACTTTCATCTCTTCACAGTATTGAAGAGTTCTTCCTTTTTGCCAGCCTGAGTGCTGACTTGTAAAAGTACAAATTTGTTTTCTTTTCTGTAGCATTTACTCTCAAAGGCTTGAAGTCTTCTATCAGCCTCAGTGTTCAGTGTCCAAATTTCACAACCATATAGTAGTAAAACAGGTTTAATTTTACTGGGAAGTTGATGTTACTCCTTCAGATTTTCCACAGTTTGTTCATGGCAGCGTACGCCAAGCTTAAACAGATTTTTTATCTCTTTTATTGATCCTCCATGTCTTGTTATGCATGACCCTAAGTATTTAAATGAGTCAACTTTAATGTGTAGCCATTCAATAGTATTTAACCCTATCTCCAGCACAAGTATTTTGCTCTTTACAGCACTGATTTCTATGCCAAATGCTCTAGCTGCAGCATTCAGTTTTGAAGTAAGATCTTGTATCTAGTCTTCATTTTATCCAATGAGGTTTATATCATCTGCAAACCTGAGATTGGAAATAGGTTACCTATTTATGGTCAAGCTAAGAGTAAATCCTTCCATAGATTCCATCATATGCTCCAGAAATAAGTTAAAAAGAGCTGGAGAGAGAATGCATCCTTGCCACACTCCTATGGATGTCCTAAAACTCTCTCCAATTCGGTTGTTCAGAAGTACTAACTGCATTTTGAGATAGGGCTTTGATAACATAAATGTTTTTATCTATGTTGAACTCACTCATCACATACCACCATGGCAAACCTGTCAAAAGCTTTTTTGAAGTCTATGAAGTTGTGTACCCATACTGTTTCTTTCGGTGTTGAAAGCATTTTTCATTTAACTTTTCACTATGAATATAATTTTGTTTTTAAAATAAATTTACCTAATCTATAGCATTACAATATCTAGTTATAACATCAGCTTTTATAATTAAGTTAAATTTATGATTATTTCCTATTGTTTTCATGTAGATATTACTTTTTTTTTTTATGTTTAAATCTTCCAAACGTTTATGGTAAAAATGTAAGGATGGGAAGAACAGTTTCTAACCATCAGTTTGCAAACAATTTGGATTTGGTTCAGGAAATTTTTACTGTAGGCCTAATTGTTATGCATTTAATTTTTTTTATAGCCTATACATTCCAGTCTGGTCAGTATTATGAATATAAAGCAAATTATATGTATATATACCATATATGTATATATTGATTAAATAGATACTGGTATATAAATATACAAAATATAAAGATGTGTTATAGTATTACTTGTATTTATTTTATGGTGTTTATTTAAGTCTATGTACTATTGAAACTAATTCATTAACACTAAAATAATTACTTTACATAAAGCATCAGTATTTGTGCCACCTGAGGGACCAAAAGATTAAATTCAAATTAGGCACATCTGACCTTTTTAGCAGGCATGAGAGAGATGGGTTTATGTTCAAATGTTAAAAGAATAAGTTTTGGGACGTCTAGAATTTTCAAACATGATTAAGCCTATATTGTGAAAAATTGGGAACAAATCAAACGAAATAATTCTATTTGCTTCAGCAGTTTTTTGCTTCCTTTTTTTTCTATGCATCTACATCTGATTCTACTACCGACCGCAATGTTTTCAACATAAGGTGAATGATTTCTCATATTAAAAAGATGATAGTTATATATCGCTTTTCTTGGCCTACGATTTCGCTCTGATGCACAAACATAAACGACTAGTCCCAAACGAGTTGATATAAGGATACCTCTCAAAGTCGCCTGAGGAATGTCCGCACACTGCAGGCCGAGGACAAACGCAGACGACGAAAAGAAAATCTAAATCGACCACCTGCGGACAATGGTTATGCTTGCATTGGATATGGCAAAATATGTAGGTCACAGCTGGGGCTGCGCAGCCACGGGAAATACTGTATTCCTCATTAATCTTCGGACTCAAAGACAAGCCCTTATTATTGCGTATTCATTTATTTAGTTGTAACCTTCAGTCTTAATTTTAGCTAGCAACCCTTTTTGCCTCCTTCATGAGAGTTTTTGGTAGTCTGTTCGTCGGCCCAGGTTCGTTTCCTGGCTAAATCAGTGCCCTTCTGCGTGGGTTATATGAGACCTGGGTGATATTTGGAAATTATAGAACTATTTCACCACAAATTGCTTGTCACGTTGGGCATCTATCCCGTATCGCCGTGTTTCTTAAACTTTTATTAGTGACCCTCCATTTCCAGTCTCAAAAAAAAAAAAATGTAGGTCCATCCCCTCCCTAGGCAGCTATATAGGAAGTTTGTGGAAAACCAAGCGTTGTCTATATTATTTCGAAATCCATTTGCCTGATGTCGACAGCGCAAGTTAAATAAAGTAGTAGTAGTACATCTGTGAGCTTGCGCTCCCAGAGCTATATTTTTGTGTATTCTATTTTTATAGGTTAGTGTCAGATTTTATAATTGTACTTCCACATATTTATATAGGTTAGTGCGGGATAGTATAAAAGTGATGTACTACCTGCTGTCTTAAAACAGTTGAGTGTACATTTGACCAGTGGTCAGTACCATATCTGTCTGGTGTGTGACAGCTGAAGATCTTTGTGGTCTGTCGTCTAATTATTTTATTATTCTGTACCTGGGACGGCCTGCTATTATTGCTGCTTTTAGCTGCTGCAATTACACTGCTGATTATAACTGCTATTACTCTGCTGTAACTCTTGCTGGAGATCTAGAATCTAGAGTTATTTTGTTTTTGTAGTGTAGCCTTAGTGGCTTAGATTAGTAAACTTAGTTATAAGTTATAGTCTGTTTCTGTTCTTAGCGAATACTAATAGTAGAAATGTACTAAGACTAAGGTGTTCTTGTTTTAGTGTTAGTTATGAGTTGTTTATAGAAGTAGAATTTAGTAGATCTAGACTAGTGTGGTAGTTGTAGTTCTCTTTAGTAAGATAGTTGTTTTGACCAGTTTGTGTTAGATAGTTGGTTTGGTTAGTTTGTGGTAGTGTAGGTTTAGTAGCAGGGGGGTTGGTATTGGTTGTTTATAGTGGTTAGTGTATATATTTTATTATTGATTCATTTATTTTTATGTAAATAAAGTTTCGTTTGTTTATTTATCCTAACTAAAGTTTCGTTATCTTGCTTTCCTTTAGTTTAGGTTAGTTATAGCTAGTTGTCTGGTTACTTAGGCGACTCTAGCCCCTTGGTCACCATACCGAGGTGCACAGATTGAGCCCAGTAGCGCTAACATCTGCCTACTGTTGGTAAATTTTAATGTTGAGCAAAAGAGAAAAGGTCTCTCCCACTCGCGCCTGCCTGACCTGCTCACATATCTAATCGAGAAAGGGTGGGACGGGTCGAAACTGAAAAGTGATTGGCTAGATATTTGAGGCGGAAATTGGTAGCTTGACTGGATTGATCGTCGTATGATTATCCTCGTGTTCACCAAGACCTGGCTTGTTTTTGTAGCTGCTAAAGACATCAAAAGAACTATGATGCATCACTCTAGAGAAATTCAATCGTTGAGACGTGATTCAAATAGGCCTACAACTTATTTATCAAATATTACCAGGCTGGCTGCCTGGTTGTGTTGTATTCGCTATGGACCGTCGTCTCGATATTGAAACCTACTCCCTCGCCCTGCTTGAGGATTCGGCTAGGATGTAATAATCTTCAATTAGTGAAGGAACATCCAAAGCATACAAAACAAATCAACATACAAATAAGATTTTTTTTTCAGAAGAATCTTGATTGCTTTTTTAAAACTTAAGATTAATAATTAATTTCTCAACAACTTATATTTGTATTATATGTGCGTTTTTAATTTTTTTTAAACAGATACCATGAACATACATCCGGGAAAATATGAGAAAGCAGTGGACTGACGCAATGGCTGCGGCAATTACTGCAGTTAGAAACAAAGAAATGAGATACTTAAAAGCCAGCAAAACTTTTGGCGTTCCTAGAGCAACTTTAGAAGGGAAGGTAAAATGCATTGACATACCACTCAGCGAAGTGGTAAATGTTCCTTTAGGGAGGAAGCCAACATTGCCACCTCATATTTAAGCAGATTTTATCAGTTACATAATTGAAATGGAGGCAAGACTGTTTGGTCTAACTTGCACTGATGTGCTAAGAATAGCTTATCAGCTAGCTAAAATGAAAATATTAAGACAGACTGATTTCAACATTGACAATGAAATGGCAGGCAAAGACTGGCTAATATCATTTCTAACTAGGCACGCAGAACTTTCTTTACATAGTTTAGAATAAACTTCAGCTGCTCGAGCTACTGCTTTTAACAAAGTCAATATGGGAAATTTTGTGATCTTTTGGAAAAAGAAGATGATTTAAAGAAATTCAAAGCTAATCAAATTTATAACATTGATGAGAAAGGTATCACAACAGTGCAATCTAATTATGGCACTAAAAGGGAAAAAGCAAATTGGAATCCTGTCATCAACTGAAAGAGGAAGAAAAGCAACGACAGTGATATGCATGAGTGCAGCTGGTGATTATGTTCCTCCAATGTTTATCTTTCCTCGACAACGGATGAAGATGGAGCATCACCTGCATCCCTTTATACTTGCCACAAGACTGAGTGGATTCAGTTGGATTTATTTACGCAGTGGCTTAGACATTTTATATTATCACAATGATTTATCACCACACTGCACTCAGGCACTCAGAGAATGCAAACTCGTTTCGTTCATACTATGTCTGTGAAATACAGGTATGGCTAAGTTCACATCCTGGACAAATAATCATTGAATTTTAAATAACTTCAATCTTTGCAAAAGCTTATCTTCGTGCTGCCAACCTTGCCACAGCAGTTAATGGATTCGAAAAGACAGGCATCTGGCCTGTCAATAGAAACATATTCCAAGACTGGGAATTTAAGGCAGCGGCAACAACGGATGTACAGGTATCCCCTGCATCGAATAAAATTTTAGGAACAAGAAATGAAAAATGCGATCGATTTTCAGATTTGGGACTTGGTGTTCAGGAAACCTTAAACAAATCTTGGGGACCAACTGACATTAGTCCTTTCCAGTTGCTAATTACGAACGCAGGGGCGTAGCTAGGGATTTGGAGGCCCGGGGGGACTGACCTCTTGTATTTTGACATTAGACATCATGACATGAGATAATGTAGGCTACTAAATAAATACATAAGCCTACATTCAAATTGGTACGGTATATTAGTAAAATTAACAAGAAATAATCATTAATAATCTTTTAATGAATAATACCGTTGTTTATTGGCGAAATAATGCACAAGTGACAAATCTCAATTCATTTCGCTTCACGTCGTGCTTTCTGAGCAGCAAAGGCATCTATAACTTCATCTACATCAATAGGCCTACAGTCTAGTATTTTTGACTCCACTGACATTAAAGCCACGCTAAGTCTTAATTGCGTCATTGTGCTCCTGGGATAGTTTTTGATGAACTTGAGCTTTGAGAATAATCTCTCACATGCCGCAATGGAAGTGGCCTGAGTTAGCAGTATTCGGATGGAGGTTGCAAGGTTTGAGCACACATCATTGCCATATAAAGCCTCTTTCTTCAATATGTCATAGTATTTGTGTATTAATGACATCATTGAACAAGCGATTTGCCTTTATTCATCAAATTGGAAAAGTAACACAGTTTTTCATCAGTGTGTCATCATCCATAAACTCCAACAGGTGTCTTGGTTCAAGAAGAAACCCAAAGGTGTCCACATGGTTTTCCAGCCTTTGGAATCTGTCCTTCTCCATATGAAGTCTGTCCAGCACTTCTGTCGCAACACGTTTGAATTGCAGTTCAATTGATAGTTCTACATCAGAACTCAACTCCCCATCTTTTCCTTCTTGTGTTTTTTTTTTATTACAGGAACTCCATAGCATTCGCTATCTTCTTTTGCTTTTTCGATGGCTTGGGTGATCAGTTTCGTCCGTTTCTCATCACTTTGCAGTAAGCATGAAAGGTTTTTAATTTCTTCAGCAGCTTCCCTTTGGTGACAATTGCTGAATCTATCTCAGCAGAATGAAGAGCTGCCAGCCAGTGCCAGGTACAGAGAGTGATTATCACAGTTCCGAAATGTTGCCTTTGGATTAATGTCTAAGAGAAGTTTCTGCAAGCCAGACAGACGACCACTCATTGTGGCTGCGTTATCATAGGTTTGACCTCTGCACAGATCAAAGTCCAGTCCAATGTCTTAAAGATTTTTCAGAACAATTTCTTCATAATGTTGTCCATCAGGTTTCAAAATTTCAAAGTAACCAATGAATGACTTTTATTTCGAAATTATCAACATCCAAGTAACAAACTATTAGGGATACCTGTTCTTGACGAGAAACATCTGGGGTGAAATCAAGCATAAGAGAAAAGTAACAAACTTGCTTGACTGTCCCAGCAATTGATTCGCCAACTTTATTGCCATCAAGTTAATAAACTCATTTTGAATTTCTTGTGACAAATAATGTCTTCCCATATTCGATTCTATATAAGTGTTTTTTCGTAACTTCATCAAATTCTTCAAGAAATTTCAAAGATGCTAGGAAGTTCCCAGGATTATGTGAATTCAGTTTTTCGTTGTGACCACGTAAGCGTGAGTTTGTTTTTGCTAAGTACTTAATAGCTGCTGCTACACGCTTCAGAATATCTCTTCAGTACTGCCGAATTTTCAAATTTGCGCATGAAGCATATGTGACAGTTCATCTGGTTCTGCCTTAAGCTTTTCTTCTTCTTATTTCCTCTTCAAAAGAGATTGTCTGGACTCTTCTTCGTGTTCTTTCAGTTTCTCAGGTTTCTTCCATTTGGTGAAACAAACTCCAGGCTCGTTTAATGCACTAGATGTTTTGTCTGATACCGCAGAGAACAGTACACACGGAAAACAAAATACACATCTCAAATTTGGAGAGGAGTCAAGATCGGTTGCAAATTTTTTTTCCCGTTGGAAGCATTCTAGTGAACCATGATGTCAAACTTCGTGATTTATTTTGGGTAAACCTTACTCGAAACAAATACTGTTCATCTTTATTTTGGAAAAATAAGCTAATCTTTAACACAATCTTTGCTCACGGTTCCTCAGATAAAATTCCAGGCTGGATCTATCCGAAGTCTTTGTACTTAATTACAGATACTTTCACTTTTGGAGAAAGTGATTTTGGAAGACCAACACTTGACTCGTCATCACTTACTTCAGATGTTTTTTCTGACTGTGGTAAAAGGTATTCTCCTGGAATCTCTTTGGCACTACCTCTCTCATCAAGAGACATCTTCACTTCTTCGACTGCTGTATCTTTGTATGAATCATCTGAATAGTGATACTTTTCTTTGACACGTTCATGGTCTCCTTTGTTTTCAGTGCTCTTATCAGGTTTCTTCTTAAATGATAAGGATGATGAAATAAACTGCCCAATATAACAAGTTACTTCCTGAGAGTAACACGGCATTAGTCAGCGCTATGGAAGTTACTCCTTGAAATTGAGACTAACCCCGCACGGAAAGTGTTAATAATCTGTGTGGAATACATCCAACAGGGTCACTAACGTATATAACAACGTGAAAAGCAAGATTACATGGCAGTGACGTCAAATTAACAAATCTAGAAAATGATAGCCTACTGTAATGGCCTGTTCTCGGAAGATATACATAGAGAACAATAAAGATACAATGTGTATCATGTAGTAAATGGGCTCACGCTGAATGTGCTGGGGCAGAATCCAGTATCTTTGAATGTGATTTGTGTGTTGAGAGTGATTTTTTTCCATTAAAATTATTTACACATTTACATTTTTTTTTGAAGCATTACAAGATGTTACTTCATTGTTCAATGCACTGGTTATGGACAAGTTTATATTGTTTTTTTTTTTCTTAAATTACTAATTAGTAATGTCCCAGTCTCTTTTGTGGACCAGCGGGGGGAAGGGGGTACATTTATATATATATATGGCTATGTCTATGGCAGGGAGATAATCCTGCTTAGTACAGAGGAAAGAAAAGTGTCGAAGTATTTTCAGGGCATAGTTTGTTTTTTTTTCTTTTCAAAGGGAGATAAGCTTGCACATAGCCTGGGGGGAAAAAAGAAGAGAACATTTAGATTTTAAACTCTACATCAGTAGATCTAGTGCTATTTGAATGAAGAATTATTAATCTATCATTAGGACAGCTGCAAAACAACCCTTCTTTAGTTATTTTTCTACATAGGGAGGGGGGAGGGCTATATTTGATGCAGTTCAAAATATTATGTTCTAAATGCCAAACACGACATATACTGATATAGTCATAGATTATTTTAAATCTAGATCTATAATATATCTATATCCATCTAGATCTAGATTCTCTACTTCGCAGAGTTGCCTACAAGTAACGGTACGCATCTTGCGTATTTTGTACGCATATGGACACGAAAATACGCGAGTACTCTCTTCCTATAATTAGTGGAAAGACAGTACACATCGCCAAGGGACAGGTAGGGAGTCCGGAGAAGCGCTGCGAGCTCCCTCCAGTGGCGTCCGGGGCAAAGCCCCGGAACCAAGCATTATTTCCGTTATTTTAAGCTTTAAAAATGCATATTCTGAGGTATCTTCAGTGCAATTAGCCTGCTACTCTTCCGCTTAAAAAATTTCAAAAATGAAATCTGCTATTCAATGGAGTCCAGCGACTGGTAGAAAATGGTAAAATGCTTTAGTTTTTGTATTGGTGGGGGAAGGGAAACCACAAAACCCCTTTTGGCTACGCTCATGAAGTTTGCTTACGTTGGCTGCACTGAGGCAATAAGTAAAGTTTCCCTTTCAGACGAAGAGATCTGAGGCAAGTGATGGTTTGAAGACCCTTCCCTCCCGTCTACGCCCATGTGTTATATTATAGGTGTAAGCCTAATTCTTTACAAAATATATAAAGTTTGATAGCGCATCGAAAACTGGATGTAAGCATTCGTACGATTACATAATGTATTCTATTTATACATGTATGTAGTCTGAAAACTATAAACAATACAATCGCAGCCTAATGAGTTTGAAGCTTTTTGGTATTACTTATAGATAACAGACTTTTCTTCAAAAAATAAGATTGTTACGTTTCTTTTCCGATCGCAGAAAGTAGAGCTTTATACCCATATTGAGCTGTTAATAAGTTGGGTGGTTTGCAATTTCGCGGCTGTGTGTATGTGTTAAAGTTAATCTCTATTAAATATTGTTAAAGAGCTAATTGTCGCTCCTATCTTTTTTTTTTCTGCGTTATATCAATGTTTTCTAACTTAACCTCTCTCATCCCTCTTTTTGGTTAAATTTCATTGGAACCATTAAAAGAGGGGGGGGGGGTGCGGCGGGAGAGGAAGGAGCAAAAAAAATGGGAGTGCCATCAAAGCCCATGCCGACCAGCAAAATGATTAGGACAAACACAACCTCGAAGACATCAAAGCAGACCCTGCCGCTCGTGCATAGCAGAAAGTACGGTCTAAAGTTTTGCTAATGATAATACGTACAGTGTATTTTGTATTGTTTTGTTGTTGATATTCTTGTTTCAAACAAAATTGATTGTAATAAGAATATAGTGTTCGGGCCTTTGTGTCTTGCTGCTGTCACTTTTTTTTTTTTGCATTGAAATTTTTTTTTCTTAGGTCGCGACCAGACCGGCCCATTTGGTACCGGCCCACCGGGAATTAGCCCGTTTGCCCATATAGCCAGTCCGCCCCTGATGTGCCGAATAGAAATCAAAACCGTTTGACCAATCTTCATAAAACTTGGCATAACTGTTCCTTGGGTACTAACTTATACCGTAGTGTATGTATTGTAGCCCTAAAACAAACTTAAGACCCTAAACAAAAATTTAAAAATTCAATGAAATCATTATAACTTCATCGATCTAGCCTATCTAGGCCATGTTTACATGAGAAAAGATCGAAAGTATCTAGATCTAATTTTAAGAACTACACTTTGCGCAGATAGTTTTTTACTTTGACACATGAAAATACAAAATATAGTCTATTGATTTCATTATTTAATAAAATTAAGCTTCAAATTTGTGTTTTAAAAGCATTTTTACATAAATTCGTTCCTTATATCTGCGAATTTAGAATTCCTAACGTACATTCTTTCATTAGACAATACCGTAATGTTACACTATGGTTACACATCTTTTCATCCCTAGATCTAAAACTCTAATTCAACTCTGAGATGATATAACTTCTCTTCGCACATATAGTTTTATACTTTAACACATGAACATACTAATTATAGTAAATTCATTTCAAATTTGATCAAATTAACATTCAAATTTGGTTTTCTTATGCATTTTTAATACATTCGTTTACGAAAGCTGCGAAGCCGTGTTGAGATAGGCCTATATTCACTCATTAATCGCGTACTAAAAATTATTTCGTTTAATTGTTTCTTTATAATCCCATTCATTTAACAAATCGGGTAACCCGATTTAATTGTACTATTAACCTATCGCTCTTTTCGTTTTTAATAGATATGTATTATCGGCTTCGGGTAAACTCATTTTCGCAAAACTACTTGTATTTTTGTAGCGAAAGAGAAAAAACTTGAAAGGATCATTAGCTAAGTTTAACATACATCTAAATCCAATCCACTACATTAGTAAACACAAACTTAGACCCGCAGGCCGCGGGTAATGCCAGGCTTGTGATTAATAAAGTAAATTTTGGAGAGTTAAAGCCACAGACATTAAAAAAAAAAATAATAATAATCTCTACTAAAGCAAACTTTGTTCATTTGAGTTTTTTGAGTTTCTACCACAAATAAAACATTTCACACATTGGTTTGTTTTTCTAACCGAAATGTTACACATCTCTCTATTGAATAGTCTATTGACTATTTCTTGGTCTAAAACTCTAATTCAACTCTAAGATTATAGAACTTCTCTTCGCAAAGATAGTTTTATAATTAAACACATGAACATATTAATTATAGTCCATTCATTTCATATTTTAATCAAAATAACATTCAAATTTGTTTTTCTAAAGCATTTTTGCATAGATCTACATTCGTTCGCCAATGTTTTTATAACAAAATCGAATTCAGGTCAATGAGCTATTATTAGCTTCATTCATAATATTTTTTTATTCATGAATTCATGCATTCGCATTTACTTTTAACATTGTTATTTTCTTTAATTGTTTCTAATGCACTATATCAGTGACTACATCAGCAATACGCAAGTTAAGACTCGCGGGAAACGGGTAATATCTGTCTAGTATATATTATATATAAGTCTATGCGGCCTGGAAATTGACTATTCTTATTCATCTACCACGAGATAGTAGGCCTATCGTTGTTGTTGTTTTTTTTTTCGCGCGCGCTGACGACGGTTTGTGTATATTGTCACGAGTCGAGTCTGTGACCTATTTCGACCAGTTTCTTGAAGCTCGAGTTCAAACCAGTGCAAGTGTCCAGCGTAAACAAGTTAATTTTAGATATCCAATCGAAGAAAGAGGTTAAGGTAAAAAAATATCATACGTCAGCTTCTAGAAGGTCAAAGTTACTAAAATAATTATCGGAGAAGGTTCCAGGATTCTGGAACGTACGATCAAAGAAAGTATAAATTAAGGGAAAGTGAGTTAGACGTGGTCCTCGCATAGTAGTAGTTCTTGTAGAGCGTTGGTCCTCGCTCAGTTATAAGTTTTATGATATTAGCGGGTCCATTAAGTAAAGTTTTAGAAGTTGAAGTTATACTAAGTGAAGTTTCATGTATCATTTAAGTTTTATTTATGAAGTATCAAGTCAAGTTGTTATTGAATTAAGAAGTTAATTTGATGTGAAAGTTGAAGAAGTTATTAAAGAAGTTTGAAGAAAATACAGAGAGATGTTTCTTTCTTCATTTCATTGAATTGTCAAGTATTGATAATATAATCCCCGGCAAGTGTGATCTTCACAATATTTGCACATAGCTATAGTCATTATGAATTCCAATAGGTCGACTTTCACAAGACATTCTGTATGGTGATTTAACAGAAGGCAGGAGATCCGCTGGTCGTCCACTGCTAAGGTATACTGGCAGGGCCGGTCTTAGGGCACTGCAACCTATGCGGCCACAGTGGGCAACGCACTTTCATAGGCCCCGCGCTAACTCAAGATGTAAATTATTAAATTAAATTAAACCATTCTAACTTATAACACGGTTTCCGCGGTCTTCTGATTTTCCAGGAGCTCCTGGAATTTCATGAAATTGCAAAGTATACGAAAAAAGTCAAGAAAATCTCCTAAAATTATTTTAAAATATCCTGAAAACTAAAAAAAAAAAAAAAAAAAACGTTCTGAAAAATAGAAAAAATTGTAATTTCAGGTATCATTCAATTTGGAAAACGGCAATCCTACTCGCAATTAAAAAAAAACGGCATTGTAAGCTTTTATTTAATCGGGCGAATTTTAACCAAAACAGTAAGTTCTAATTCTTAATTTACTGTAATAATCAATGGCATTTAAATATAGATATGAATCTAAATCTATCTCGATCTCTTAAGCAAAATCAAAAGCGACATTTTGCTATTCGATAGTAGGCCTAAATCTAAAAGGCAGATCTGAATGTTTATTGGCTTTATGTTGGAAATCTACCTTCTATTGTAGATGGCTGGTAAAGTTAATTTGATCGTGATTTTGCACTTACTCTTAGTAAAGTAAGAATAAAATGCAAAGACGAATTTATTTTCTAACAAGAAATCTAATTTTCACTTATTATCCTTATCCCTACCCAGACGAGGCCCCGCGCAATCCGTTTCGCATAGGGCCCCGCAATCCGTAGGACCGGCCCTGTACACTGGTATATGCAAACGCAACATAAAGCTCTTCAAAATCGGCACTAACAGCTGGGAAAAAATGGCACTGGATAGATCCACATGAAGAGCAAGCATTAAAGAAAGGTCGTGGATTGCAGATGCTATACACAATAGTAGTAGAAAGAAGGGTGAAAGAACAAAGGATTGGCCTCAATAGTCACACAAGAAGTTGCAAAGGGAAAAAAATCGTCTCGAGACGTAAAATGCCACAATTAATTTTTCTAATATTTAGTTACGGTCTAGAATATGTTATTGTTTTTGCCAATAATCTTTCGATGTGATAAATGTTATATTTTCTTTGAACAAAAGTAAAGAGTCTTTCGGTGTTGTGGTCGGTGTCAGTGCTCGATAAAACAGCATGTTAAACACGTCCACCAGTTTACAATAAAAGAGATACAAGAAAGTTCTTCATATGCCATTGTCCGAGTCAAAACGTTGATTTGGATTAACGGAGTACTGACAGCAGCAAGAAACTATAAAATACATCACGAATAAACTGCAATGGCTGGGTATTTTAGGGATGAAACTGTAGATATCTCATGAATAGAGCAGATGTCTTTGAGTGTTCGGTTTGTTGATTGCGATTGTATTTGACTTCATTGGTTTAATTTCTTGTTGTTCAGAGAGACGCGCTGCACGTGTCCGATGCCATTGTACAGGCTTATCAGTAATGGCTAGCATTCTTTTTTCCGTATCTGTCCCTAGCGATAGCGTTGATGCCAAATTACCTCTTTTGTGTGAGACACAATGAACTGAAAAATACGAATCCATTCGAGCTTTAAGTCTCAACTTAGAGATCTTTGACTGTTTGTCGGATCTTTAAATAACGACTGCAAATGAAACCAGATAAATTGCACATGTGTAGTAAATATCTCCTCCTCTCGTGTTTCTGATTTGTCTTTTCAGTGTCGTCAACTATTCATCTGTTCTTGAACCAGTTTCCATGGTGTTAGAGTCTTTCCAACTTAACATAGTGGCCTCTTAACAGCACATCAGCAGTCACATTAATGGCATAATCAAAAACCAACTTGACCATCCTGAGGAACACGTCAGAGGTGTCATCTTGAGGAAGGAGAGACTACTTGCAGAAAAACTTGATACCGGATATAGAATTGCTGCTGCTGAAAATTCACAGTCAACAGACACACTGAGAAAAAGCCACATGTTTGGCTTTTGGGAGTTATTACAGAACACGGCTTTACATTACATAATTATCTTGATTCTTAAGTTTCTTCGTTATGTCTCTCTTTTCAATATTAATGTTCAGTTCAACTTGTTTTTTGTCTTCAACATATGCGAAAGCTGCAATGCTAAGAAGAATATCAGAACTGCGCGATAAGCGTTCATCGCCAGCTTGTCTATCGCGACGAAAAGCAATTCATAAGTAAAGTTATTGACAGTTTCTGCAACCAAAGTCAACATTTGCAGTTTTTGTTTGATCGAACGTAGGCAAGCACGGGCCTCACGGGAAAAGTTAACAATTGTACAGTAAATACTTTGTTCACGTGTTTAGTTTCTTATTTTTTTATTTCATGAAAAAAAAATTACTGTGCATTTAATATCGATTAGGAATGAGAGCGCGAATGGGGGTGGGGTTCTTTAATATTATAACAAGAAAGTTGATGATACGACTTTGAACCATGGGTGGCAGCTTGCCCCCCTCTGCAAAAAATCCTGCAGGCGCCCATGCCAGTAACCTGACGCAAATAATGTATGTTGAGGAACGCATTTAATGTTTTAACTTAATATCGATTAGGTATGAGGGCGCGAATGGGGGGGGGGGGGGGATTTTTTTCTTTAATTTTATAACAAGAAAGTTGAGTATACGACTTTGATTCAAGCCATGGGAGGCATCTTAAATTGCACCCCTCTGCAAAAAATCATGCGGGCGCCCATGTTCGTGGCAGTATTTTTTTATATGACAGGGAAGTTAGCCCTGCGCAGACCCATCTGGGGGAGGTGCTGCCCCTTTCAGCTTTGGAAAACTGTATAGGTACAGGCAAAAACCAAAAGGCAGACCCCGAATCCAATTGATTGATGGTGTGGAGGCAGATCTACAACAGCTTGGGGTTAGGGTGTGGAGAAGAAAGGCCCAGGAGAGATCTGAATGGAGGGATGTGTTGAAGCAGGCCATAGCTCTCCACGGGCTGTGGGCCACTTGGATGGAATGGAAGGATGGATATTCTAGCCTATACATCAAGTAGGCCCTGTAGCTCTAATGGATATAATTTTAGGACGGGCCAATTTATTTTTTTTGACCAATGAAAAAATTTATACTTTGAAAACCGGAAGCTGATGTTTGGTTAGTTTGAAAACAATAAGTTAGGTATTTTAAAAATAGCTGTCAATATTTTTTTAGCCGATACCTAAAATATTTTAAAATATTATTTTAATGACAATTTGAAACTGTTTTAATCTAAAGGTATGGAATCTAGTGCATATAGAGAGCCTAGGTCTATATCTAGATTTTAGAAATCTAAAAGCTAGAATGAATGATATAGACAATATAGACATAGACTGACATACATAGTATTATACTAATTTATAGTCATTATAAATATAATATATAGATTTCTTAAAAATACTTTAATTTTAATAAATACAATATCTAAACTCTACATCTAGTCTAGTTCTAGTATAATTAATAATAGTATAGAACAAGTAATATACTAATATTAAATATAGATCTAGACTCTAGTAAATTAGGCAGTTTAATTAGTTTTTTTTTTATTATTCTACCTGGCTAAATCTATTCTAGAATTAGATCTATTTTTTATTTTCTAGAATCTAGATGATAGTAGATCTAGATCTAGATCTAGCCTTCCAAGAATAGTGACAATCTAGTGACACTAGTTGAGTGATGTCATAGGTATAGTGAATCACTCAATGATAGTCATAGACATCATAGTTAATGATAGTATTAGAATCTAGTTAAATGTAATTTTGTGTGATACTTGATAGTATTAATTATTACTGATAGTATTAATTATTAATAGTAATGATACCATAAAAGTATTAATTATTAATAGTAATGATACCGTTGATAGTATACTTGCCTTTGACTGTCTTGACTATGATTCTAGATCTAGTCTTAGTACTCTCTTACTACTTAGTCTTACTCAGTCTTAGTGTCTCTCTCGGTCTCATCATTGTCTGTTACTCTGTCAGTGTCAGTTTCAGTCTGTGTACGTGATAGATCAGATCTAGACTCTATTCTCTTTAATAAATATATTTTTATATATAATACTACTAATAAGTAACTAATAGATCTAGAATCTATATAAAACATTAGTCTTCTTTTATATTTATACAATTATTACAATATAATGCATAAATTGATAAATTAAAGATCTTATAGAATATAGATCTAGAATAATCTAGACTAGATCTATTTCATCTTGATTGACTTGATTTTCTAGAGTCTATAGAGTTATTGTGTATATAATATATATATTATTTTATATATATCTATTATATAAAGCAGAATGTTTGGCGTATGTATGTATGTATGTCCCCGTATAGAAATAGAAACTGCTTGACCAATCTTGATAAAACTTGGCAGAAATGTTCCTTGTGTACTGTAGTGTATGTATTGTGGCCCTAAAACAAACTTAAGACCCTCAAAAAAAAAAAAGGACCAACTCTATTACAGCTATAGTATTTTATTTTTATGGATCTAGGTCTAGGCCATGTCTACAATGTTGTCATGAGAAAAGCTCGAAAGGATTTAGATCTTGATCTAATTTTAAGAACTAAACTTTGCACTTATAGTTGTTTTTTTTTTACACATGAAAATACAAAAAATATAGAGTATTAAATTGTTATGAACATAAAGATAACAGAGTCTAAAACTATGTCTGTTTAGTATAGCTTTAATACACTGAATGACTACACAACACAAATTTCGTGAACACATTCTTACGGACAAGTTACAAGCACATGTAAACATAACAACGATAACCGATACAGAATATAATTTTCATAACATTCAATAAACTATATTTTTGTATTTTCATGTGTCATTTAATAGGCCTATATTCATTCATGAAAAAAGGTCACGCATGCCGCAGCACAGAATGAACTCTATAAAAGCCAATTTTTAACTCTAGATTAGTCTAGATCTAGATCTATGTCTACCTCAAGATCTACTTAATACTTAAACACATGAACATACAAAATGAAGTCTATTCATTTAAAATTTTAATCAAATATATATAGTCCTACAAGCAAATGTTTTAATTTGAAAAAATGGATTTAAGTAGATTATTAGCTATTTTGATTTGATGGCGTCATTCATACTATTTTTACATTTACACATTCGCTTTATTTATTACATTATTATTTTGTTTAAATGTTTTTAAAACGCTCTCAGTGACTATATCGACAGTAATATGCAAATAAAGACCCGCGGGTCGCAGGTAAAATATGTCTAGTATATATATATATATATACATATATATATATATATAATATAATATATATATATATATATACACTGATATACATTAAATCTAGATCAAATCATTCAGATGTATGTGACTCTATGTCTAGATTCTATCATTATTTATCTTAATCTAATGGCTAATGAGATCTATCAATCTTCTAGTCTAGCTAAAAAATATATGTCTATTAGAATCTAGTCTATATTTATAGTCTTTTTTTACTCGATCTTTAATCTATCTTAGTATCTATAGACAGTATAGATGATGATTTTTATATCTAAATGTAGTAAATATCTGATCTATCATCTATCTTAGATAATATGAGTATGATTATTGATTTATCTAGATAATCTAGATTCTAGACTAATCTAGACCTAGTAAAATGTAAAATATTCTAGTTCTTGTTAGATTCTAGTTTAGAGCTAGAATTTTGAGTCTAGAGTCAGATCTAACTAAACTAGGCAGAAACTAGGAGAAAGCTAGAAAAGTGAACATATAATTCTCAGTCCAGAAGCGTTATATGTTTTTGTGTGAGAGGTTGATATAAGCGGGCCGTTGTGATTCAACATATCAAACTACTTTAAATCATGGATCAAAAATATATGTTACAGCAGATTTAGGGGGGGGGGGGGGGGATTCAGGCCAAAATATTATGGATGTCAACAGTTGATGCATAGGATGCTCTATTTAAAAAGGTTTGTAGGTGCCGAAAAGCATCAGAGCTTTTGAAATATTTCGATAAAGAGCTGAAAAGTCGATGAATACTCAGAGATAATATATTTAGAACTATTTCCTAATGTGTAAGGTGGTGGGGGGGGGGGGGGGGAGTAAGTGATACCAGTAATGGAATTCACTGGTAAAATGTATATAATATGATTGCTTTATAAAGAGTGCCATGCCAAGTAGATGTAACAGATTATAAAATTAAATTAAAGTTGTTTTTTTTTGGGGGGGGAGAAGGCAGAGCTGGATGTATAAAGTAAAAAAAAAATACCATAGCCCTTATCATATATAGTCAGATAGTGTAAAAAAAAAGACTATTTGTTATGGCGAAGAGTTGGGAGGGGGAAAGATACTTGAATTAATGGGCTGGTCCAAGTTATAAAAGGGAGTGGGTCCATGGCAAAATAACAATATATAGCCTGGGACCAAATCAACAGCTTTTTCAAAATTGACTTTAACTACATGCTTTGATGGGAATTTTCGGAATATCTAATTTTTTCCCAGATGATTCTCAAAAAAATAAAATAAAGTAGTCTGAAAAGAAAACTGGACTACTTTATTTTATTTTTTGAGAATCATAAAAAAAAATATAAAATTTTATTTAAAAAAATCAGATTTTAACGTTTTTTACATTTTTGAAAGAATGCAAACTAAGACTTGATTTGTTTTGCCCATGCCCACATTGAATTATAGGTCTATTTACAAAGTTAAAGTGTATGGGTGTTTAGCATGCTTGGCCGCTATCTACTTTTTCATTGCACTGTCGTTATGATGGCCCCTTACTTCAACCCTGCCTGTGTTCATTCCCTGCCTGCTGTCCTCTGGGAGTTTGAAGTAATCTAGATGTAATAATAGGAAGCGCGGTGGCCCAGTGGTAATGCACTTGCTTCCAAACAGGGGGTGACGGGTTCAAATCTCGATGAAGATTGGGATTTTGAATTTCGGGACCTTTAGGGCGCCTCTGAGTCCACCCAGCCCTAATGGGTACCTGACATAAGTTGGGGAAAGTAAAGGCGGTTGGTTATTGTGTTGGTCACATGACACCCTTGTTAACCATGGGCCACAGTAGAAACAGATGACTTAATATCATCTGCCCTATAGATCGCAAGGTCTGAAAGGGATACTTTTTACTTTAATCTAAACATAATAATACCCGATTTTGAAAGAATAAAATCTAGGCATAAATCTTGATTTTTTTCTTGAACTATCTAACTATCTATAGATATAATCTAGTACTTTACTCTTCTTTCTACTTCTGTTATGTACACATCTGGTGATTACAGATGCCCAACCTGTGACCACAGTTGTGTATCAAGGATTGGCCTCTTTAGTTACATGAGTATTTGCAAAGGGAAAAGATTCTCTTTTGAGATGTAAAAGCCACAAAACGATATGACTAAATTTAGAGTACATTGGATCTAGATGTAAAATCTTTGTCTAGATACAGATTAGTATTCATTACTAGTATTAAGACTAAAAGTCTGAGCCTAGATCAAGACGATCATCATCTGCTACGAGATCTTGGGTAGATATAGATCAATAGATTAGCCTTAGGTCTAGATTTGAACCTAGATGACCTAGATCTAGCTAGTCACTGTGAGGATAGACAGGATGCTGCCACTAGCATTATTCAGAAGGGTCCCAACCCTGAATGATTATTGTCATTTATTTTTTTGTTTCTAATTTTTTTTTTCAATTGAAAAACCAATCTGGTTTGATTTGAGTAAACAGTATAGCAATACTTTTCACAAAGTTTAGGCCTCACTATATTTTTAACACAAAATTGATTACATTTCTTAAATACATATAAACTTATACACTTGATTAACTATTAAGTCCAGCTTCTTGAACTAAAAATATGTACTCTATCTAATCCCATAATGCCTTCTTATCTGCTTTACAACCGGCTTATCTAATTAACAATAAATTAATTAAAGCAATGTTCCTTTGGTATATTTATGAGGTTACATTATATAACCTAAAAAAGGATGGTACATATTACTTATATTTATATATATATATATATATATATATATGTGTTATGAACATAATCACACAATAGAGTCAAAAACCGTGTCCGCATAGTATGGCTAGTACTCATATTAGAGTAGGTGGCTTGTAATTTTTTAACAAATCACACTTTTATAAAAAAAATGGTTCTAAATATGCCAACATGTTTTTCTAAAAATATTAAAATACCTAATAGTCAAATTAGATCAGACAGGACAGGATGTTTAGATGGAATAGTGATGTTAAATAAAGTGTAAAAAAAATATTAATCTTATATATTTTTAGGTAATGGTTATAGAGCTGCTACCGGCTTCCATTGTAGATTCTCTAGTTCACAGGTAATATTTAAATCTTTATCAACAATATCATTAAATTGAGCTAGTTACTTAGCACTTATGGTTTGATTTTTTGTGTGTGATATTTTTGTTTTTTTGCACATCAGCACAATTTAGGCCATGTCGTGCCCACCCTTATTGTTTTTCACTTATAATGTTTAAAAAGTTCAGTGATGCTAAGCTTATGTTGCTTGTCTTAGTCGCTTTGCTTCATCAAATTCTTCATTCCCCCAGCCTTGTGGTTCTCATACCCCAAACATGAAAATCAACAAAACATTTAACAAAAATTAAAACCAAAAACAATTAAAGATATGTATTGAACTTGTTCAAACTGAATTCATTTTTTTAAATGAATTCTTAAAACATTTATTTAATAGAATAAAAATGTTTATTATATTTCAGTCATGTATCCCAACGTCAATCAACATACAAAGCGCAGAAAGAAACGTGTTCTTCAAGGTACTAAAACAGTAGTATTGGTGAGAGGAAAAGTAGGCTATGGCTTCACAATATCTGGTCAAAATCCATGCATGTTAAGCTGCATAGTACCAGGAAGTCCAGCTGATGTTGCTGGTTTGAAAGCTGGTGATCTGCTATATTTTGTGAATGGTCAAAATGTTAGTAAAGCATGCCATGATGATGTTGTAAGAATGGTTGGCCTATCTACTGGAAGTCTTGAATTACAGGTTGGCATATTTTCATTAGAATCATTATAATCTGGAATCTTTAAGCTCTAATATTGCCTGAGTATCAACTTAATCGAGAAGAAGCAAAAAAAAATAGAACATAATGGACTAAATAATCAATTTTTGTAATGATGTGAAACTCCTTGTACCTGCATGCATGTATTTAATTAGATATATTTATATGAAGTAAAACTGTATTTTTAGGGCATCAAAAATCACTTGAGTAATAAATTTGTTTTAATTTTTTTGAGAACAACAATAAAACTTATAAATCTAAATCTGACTTTTTTTTACAGGTTGCTGAGAATTATAATAGTTCAGATTCTTCTGATGATGACTATCCACCCAGAAGTAAATCAAGATATCCAAATAGAATTAGGCCTAGAGTCAATCCTGCAGTCAAAGCTTCTAAATATGAAAGAGCACCACCTTCATATCAAAGAGATAGAAAAGAAAATCAGTTAAAACATTATATTCCAGCAGGTGCAGAATCCGATCTCTCCTCAAGTCTGACATCCCAGGAAGATCAAGCCTGGGCACATGTTGCAGAACCGGCCTGGGGCAAAAATAGACAGGAAAAGTTTTCAAGTAAGAAAGACTCTGACAGATACGAGGCTAAAGATGTACAGAATACTGGTTTTGTAAATGGGGCTTTACAAAATGGATCAGTGGCAACAGCCAAAAAAATTTCTTTATCTGCTGCAATTGTTAAAAAGGTCCCCCAGGTAGCTGAAATAAAAGCACCACAGCAAAGTGATTCTGAAGAAAACATAAAAAAATCTGTAGAATTGACAGCATCTAATAGAGATCGGCCTTCAGTGTCTCCCAGTGGAGATCACAATAGTGACAAACAAGGCATTAACCAACAGAAATCAAAAAACTCAGCTAAAGCAGTTGTTGGTTACATAGGTTCAATAGAAACTCCCAGTTCTCATACACGCCCACACCAGAGGCTCCAGGCCTTGCGTAATGCAGTAAGGAGGTTGAGATTGGAGAAACGAGTCCACACTTTGGTCTTGATGCAAGTCGACCCCTCAGGGGTCACACTCACCAATTCCATGGGAAAGCAGGTTGCATTCTATCCCCATGAGAGAATAGCTTTTAGTGGCATTTGTCCAGATGATGAGAGATTTTTTGGTCTGGTGACACTGAGCTTACCTGACGATGATTGCAGTAGTTACACCAATGGAGCTGAAAGTTTAAAAATTCCCAACTCATCTTGTCACATCTTTATGATTGAGCCAGAACTAAGTCCACACAGTGCTCATTTACAGCATGCTGAGGCTTTTCAGGTATATGTCATTCAGTTTTATTTTATTATTTTTACCTTGTACTTTGTTCCATAAGAATCACTAGACTAGTGATGGACAAACATTTTTGGGAGCAGGCAAAAAACCTAAACAAAAAGTTTGGGCGGGCCATAATATTTTTATCTTATAGTTTAAAAAAAAAAGAATTTTAATATTGTATTTAATGACATCAATATTAAACTAATTTTTTGAATGAAGCTGCAAGTGTTTTGATAGTAGTTAGTCATAATTTTGTGTAATTCATAATGTGAATTGGTTACTGATATGTTCATTCATCTTGATGCAGCCATTTCTATTTTATTATTGTAATAAAAATATCATTGACAAATTCTCTCTCTAACCATTATTGGAAAATTTTAAAAAATGATTATTAGATTGAAATTCAAGTAACTTGAATCAAACAATGTTTAACTGTCAGAATGAGTTTACTTACTTTAAGCAATATTGTATGGTCTAATATAGCTAACATGTATAGCAGGTCTCTGAGAAGTAACAACTTTTTGCTACAGATTGTGCTAGCCTAATAATTCTTTACATAGATATTCAGCTGTTTTTTTTTTAAATCTCTCAATGATGCATAAAGAGTGTTATTATCTTCTGAAGTAAAGTGTCTGTAATATATTATAGCTATTTTAAGGGGCCATGGTTTCATTGCAAAGAAGACACATTGGTCTTAAAGATTTATAAAAAAATTACTTCCATGTCCATTCACCTCAACTCTACGCTGTTCACTCAACATTTTAGTTTCAATGTTTAACAAACATGCACAGTGAAATAAAGAAACAATAACACCAACTCAACTGTCGCTTGTTTAATGACATTTAACGTACCCCTGAAACTTTGTTTCCTGCTCTTATGTATATTTTGATTCAGCCTATGTAACCAGTAGGTGAACATATTAATTAAAGTTGGTAATATTTTTGTTGCTCCAATGTTTCAATTTTTTTTCTACATTGTGAGTGAAACTGTTATTTTATATTATTATTACAAAACATATGGCGGGACGGATTAAACCATTTGGTGGGCTGGAGTTGGTCTGCAGGTTATGGTTTGCTCATCACTGAACTAGACCATATGGCACAAACTACTGGTTTTAATGTAGATGACTTTATAGATGTGATGAAGAAAAATAGTTATTTTTGGTATATAGAAAATAACCAGGAACTTTTTTACTACTTTCAGATACATTGTACTAACAGCCACGAGATGTACCGATGTGTTGAGTTCCCAAAGTCACCTACATCACTTATTTTGTGCATTGCCAACCTATACCGTGATGCACCACCCAGAAGGTTTGATACTGAGATAGTCCAGTCACAGGCACTGGCTGATCCTATGGTTAAACTGGAGCAGGTCAACAGCAGTGGCAATGGAAACAATAGCAACAGTGACAGTGGCCTTGGGTTTGGTCGTGAAGAAGCTCCTATAGAACAGAATGAACAAGTGGGTTTTAAAAGTGCTACTAATATTACCAGTTCCAAAATATGAGTGTGTGCATGTGTTTGGGGCACATTATGGAGCGAGTCTTTCCAAATCAAGTCAAAAGTCTATGTTGGAGAAATTATGATACACATGTTAAAAGAAAACAAAATGGGGGTATCAAAGAGCGAAGAGAAAGAGAGAGAGACAGATAGAAAAGGAAATAGATTGTGGGCCATAAAAGTTCATTGTAACAAATACACTTATTCATTGGCTAAAAAAGTAGGTCAGGTTGATAGTTAAAATGTGTTTCTGCCATAATTAGCAATATAAAGACTGGGAACAAATCAGCGGACGTAGCTAGTCTGTACTGCTAGTAATATATAAATAATATGTACTATTACACACATTCATTTTACATTTAAAAAAAAATTATTAAAATTTTCTAGCTGTGATTTAAGCTGTTGTCTAAGATCTCTGGCTACTTTGTGTGCGCTTAAATGGTACAAGAAAACTAAATTTTTTTCTTTTGAAAAATTCCCATGTACATTTTTTTTATTTGATTTAGAGAATGCAAACATATTAGTTGCTTAGGTGAGATAAAGAGAAGTTCCAAATAAATAAAGATCATCTAACACTAGAAAATTGCTATATTTACAAACAGCATCTTAATTTAAACATGGTTACAGGTGGGATTAGTGTAACAAAACTCCTAGTTGGCCCTGCGAGTCAGTCATACTCATACAATATGTCACTCAAAACTTTTTTCTGAAATGGAATCAAAAGTCACCATGACACAAAACATAGACCTCTATTTTGATAAAATACCTACCTGATATATTTTGTGTGTGCTTGAGCTAAACAAATTTTAGTTTTTCAGGGTTTAGTAAAAACATTTTATTTTATCATCTTCGTAAAATATTTCTAAAAGTTTTTTTTCTTTTGTTAGGTGTGTATTGTAGAATTGCCTTATAGAATGTACCAACTAAATACCAGTGATACATCAAATGCCTTAGATCTCAGTAATATGTCAACTCAAGGCAATCTTTCTCCGGAAGTGGATGTTGTTAACAGTACTGCCAGTTCATCCTCTATTCAAAGACCTATTTCTGCTTTTGATATTCGCAGAGGTAACAAAGCAATTTATTGCGAGAATTTGTATTTTTTAGTTGTTGATTTATAACATTATCTTTTTTTTTTTTTAATTCTAATAAAAAAACCCAATAAAGTAGAAAGTAAGGCGTATGTATGTATGTTACAAATAGACCAATCTTGATAAAACTTGGCAGAAATGTGCCTTGGGTACCAACTTAGACCGTAGTGTATGTATTGTAGCCATAAAACAAACTTAAGACCCTCAAAAAAAAAAGTTGACAAACTCTATTAAAGCTATAGTATTTTATGGATCTAGGCTTTGTTTACAATGTTGACATGAGAAAAGATCGAAAGATTTAGATCTAGATCTACTTTTAAGAAGTACACTTAGCGCAGATAGTTTTTTACTTTGACACATGAAAATGCAAAAGATAGTCTATTGATTTCATTAAGTAATAAAATTAACCTTCAATTTTGTGTTTCAAAAGCATTTTTACACAAATTCGTTCCATATATCTGCTAATTCAGACGTCCTGTCTTACTTTATAATCCCATTCATTTAACAAATCGGGTAAACCCGTTTTAATTGTACTTTATATCCTAATCATCTATTGCTTCTTTCGTTTTTAATAGATATGAATGTATTGGCTTCGGGTAAACCCATTTTCGCAAAATTACTTTTATTTTCATAGCGAAAGTGAAAAACTTGAAAGGATCATTAGCTAAGTTTAACATACATCTAAATCCAATCCACTAGATTAGTAAACACAAACTAAGGTCCGCAGGCCACTGGTAATGTCCGGCTAGTATATTTATATAAATAAAAACTTTTTAAGTAATACTGTTCTATGTCTATAGGAATTTTTAGAAAAAAATAGATTTTTTTATATTTATAAAACTCATCATCTGAATAAAAAAGCATATTCACACTTTGCAAGGGACAGATTACAAAATTTGTCACTGTGTAGCAATGAAAAAATGATACTGTTAATATGTAGTTATAATCATCTCAGACACAGCAATTGTTTAATGTAAAAAATAGACAAGTTGTAAGCTTTTGACACACAAGCTTTTGGATTTATATTGCTTCTGTATATCACAACTGAAAGAAATCCTGCATTTGTTGTTTTTATTACAAGCTGAAAGGTTTATCCAGTGTTGACATCTCAAGATATCTGTGTTTATGTATCCCCTAGTGAATGGGACCATATGTCTGCACTGGCATTGTCAGAACATCTTCTTCTTCATCTTATAGCCAGCTTTTTGCTGCTGAGCTGTGAGCTCTTTTGCAGACTATTCTCTTCAGTTGTTTATCACTGCCGTATAGGGTGTTGGTTATGTTGAGCTGTAGTAGTAGTAGTAAAAAAAGTAAAGTACCCCTTTCAGATTTTGTGAACTATAGGGCAGATTATGTTAAGATCATCTGTTTATTTGGCCAATGGTTAATGAGCAGAGTGTTATGTGGCCAGCACAACGACCAACCGCCTTTACTTTCCCCAACTAAAGTTAGGAACCCATTAGAGTTGGGTGGACTCAGGGGCACCCTAAAAATCCCAGAATTCAAAATTAGTCTTCACCAAGATTCGACCCCAGGACCCCATGTTTGGAAGCAAAGCGTTTAACCACTCAGCCACCTTGCCCCTAGTGGTAGTAGGGTCTGCTTAAGGTGGATTAGGAAGAGGCATTCAAAGAGGATATGGTTTACGGTTTCATAAGGGTGGGGACAATGTCTACAAAGGGGGAGTTGTGTGGAATTTATTTTGTTAAGATGGTAATTTAACAGAGATGTGTCCATTCTTAGTTGGAAGATTTTAGATTGCTCTTTGTCCAGTTTGTTTGGCATGGTCATTTCTTTGTACATGATTCTGCCTGTTTCTTGATGCCCATTGGTTGAGCCACTCCTCTTAGTGATTGTCGACATACAATGGCTTTAGGGTGAGGTAATTAACAGGTCTGTCTGGTTGTTCCATAGATGATTTGATTGATTGTTTTGATTGTTTATCAGCCTTTTCATTTCCCATGATGCCAATGTGTCCAGTAATCCACTGTAGTGTGATATTGATATTTAATTTTGACATCATCTGATGTATTATCACAATTAGTGTTGTCAACTCTCTTGGGCTGTTTGGGGTGCTGCTGTAAAGTGCTTGAAGAGTTGATTGGGAGTCTGTAAAGACAACAATATCTGATGGTGATTGTACTCAGAACATCTAAATCAGGGCTATACTGTTTCATGTTCAAACAAAGCAGAAAACAATTAATAAAAAAAAAATTAATATCGATTCTTACTTTTTGTTAAATAAAATCAGATCAGATTTGATCAGGATCAGAATAGATTGGATTTGATAGGAAAGGATTTGATCTGATTAGATTGGTTCCTAATCAGATTTGATTGATCCAATCAAATCCAATAGGATTGGATTTGATCCAGATTGGATTAGATAGAATTGGGTCTGATCTGAATCAGATGTAATTTTTTTGAATCTGATCCAAATTGAATCCAATTGGATGAGACATGATTTTATCAGATCGTAATTTGAAAAATTGAACAGTATGGGATCGAACCGACAACATCCACATTATTAGCATGATATATAATTAGCTTTGCTGCCAGATTTAGGGAATAGCCAGACTCCACACACCCAACTTCCAACCTTTTCCCATGTAGAGAGTGTAAGCTTAAGATAGTAGGAATCGTTGAAAAAAGACTTGCGTCAGGGAATATTATTTCTAGTAAATATATGGGAAGTTTTTTTGTGTATTTAGCATTTTCTGATTTATTTTTCTTTGTTAGTGATTTTAAAAGGAATTTATTGAAATGAATTTTTATTGTTTAATTAGGGTTGAATAATTCAACAAGCAGTGAAGAGTGTTGGCAACAAGGTTCAAGACCCATCAATAAGCTGACTCCCAGAGCCATGCCAGATCCTACACAACCAAGCATCAAAGATACTTTATTTTCCAACAATATCAGTACAGAGAACTTGAGGCAGAGTATGCAACGACTCCTTCAAGCTCGCCAGCAGCAGCTTCAAGAACAGAACTGCCTTCTAGGAAGTGATGGTGAATCACATGCTGGAGACCCAATTTTGTCTTTGTCTGTTGCTGATGATGGTCATGCTATCTTGGAGGCTGCTAATGTTAATCCTGTAAAGCACCACAAATTTGTTGCTCCTGTTAGTGTGCCGTCAAGTTCCATTCAAACCTTCAGATCAAACAATGTTCGTTCAGCATTCCAAGTTCCAAGACCTGTGTCTGCACCGCTAAGCAAGCAAAGGGTACAATCTAAGCCAGAAACTATAGATGTTGAAACACTTGGAAAATTAAGTCCCAGAGCTTTTCCACCAACATCTCCAACTTCTTTAGTGTTTAGGTCTCCATCAGCTCCACCCGCACCCTTTTTCCCACACCGGGACTCAGATGAAGATGATGATGATGATAATGATGGAGCGGAAGATGATGATGAAAGCGAAGATGATCCCTACATTCGGCGGATTTTGGAACAGTTTAGGAAAGATAGAAATGCTGCTTTAGAGGAAGATAATCGCAGATTATCTGAAGGCTTTGCTTTATCTAAAAAGGTAGGTAGTTCAAAAATAACATAAAATTATCAGATCCCAGATATCATGTGTTTTTTTTTTTTTCTGGTAAATGCTTATTATCTAAACTATAACTCCTGAAAATAATTAAAACTATTCCTGTTTTGTTGTGGAAGATTAGCACAATCTCTTTTTCTATGTTCAAGAAGTGGCTGCTGAGTTCAACATTTCCTTTTGACTAGCCAATCACATTTGGAGAAAGATTATATACATAAGACTTGTTTTTGAGTCCTAAGATTAATGAGGAGTGCAGTATTTCAGCTGCAACCTATATAATAACTATTGTCTGCGGTGGTTGATTTACCTTTTTTTTTTGCAGTTAACGTCTGTCCTCGGCAGTAGATTTTCTTTTGGTTTCAAATGTGTATCCTGCTGCCTTTTGTAAATGATCTTCAGCTGTCTCATTCCGAAGCCGTCTGCAGCCAGATGCTTTCTTCTGTCCGTTAAAGCAAGTTGATACCTAAGCTGGTCTTGAAAGCATTTCTGTGGGGCACCTCTGTTATGCCGACCACCTTTCAACTCAGCAAAAAATTTTGGTATATGTTCCTCCGTCAGTGCCTTGCCCAGCATGCGAGTATGATTAGTTGGGCCCAATTCATCTTGATTTTTATTAGCTGTGAGTTACTTGGCCAGTTTTTTTGTCTTGCTTTTGGTTATTCTTGTTTCTTTAGTCAGATACAGCCCCGTGCCAAGGAGATTGATACTGACTTAATATTTCCCAGTTAAGACTTTTGGTTCTACTTTGTATGAGGCAAAAGCTAGATGACCAAGTTAGCAACTCTCTTTACATAGAGCTTTCTATAAAACAGTCATTGAGAAGTTGACAATTAGCAATATGGTAGTCACATGGAGACATTTGTAGTGTGAATACTGTTCAATACTGAATACTGAGTGTGAATCTCCTGTTTGCCTGTCTAGTAGGGGGAGAATATGAGGCTATTATGAGGTATCACCTGCAGTTTTAGACTAAATGAACCAAACCTTTTGACCTTTATGTGTGACTCAGATATTGAGTCAGGCAGAACTATTTTCACTAACAGAAGAAGGGGCAAAGGCTAGTAACTGGTGCCTAAACCAATAAGTTTCAGCCAGGAGGACCTCTTAAGCTATTGCTGGCTACCTACCCACTAAATCTTTTGGTGCCTGATCAAAAGGATTTATTCCTTAGTATTTGTGTTGTATCTTTCATTTTCTATGTTGATAAAGAGACCAAATTTATAATTTTATAAATCTTTAATGATTTATTCTGAAATCTAAATACAGAATGTTCAGTCTAGAATATTCTTAAGTACTTTCCCGTGTACAGTACACTTATTTCATGTCAATATTCCTAATAATTTAAGCCATTGGTTCTTGAAGCCATTGTCTCTGTATTTTTTCATACCTTATAATGAACTCTGATTCCTTAGCCATCTAGCAGATCATCTTAAACACATACTTTGATCCTAATAAAACTTTTTTTTTTTTTAACTACATTCAGAATGCCTGAATTCTTGTCAAATCTCTTGCTGCTTCTAACCATTTCACTCTGTAGCATTTAATTTCATGTATAGACTTTTAACCATTTGGTCACAATCCAAGTTGCACATAGGTTTCTTGGTCCTGTTTCAAGTCAAGATAAAGCCTGTTTGTCCACAATTAGTTTATCTTGTCCTAGTCTATGGGACTTTCAAACTTTGTTCTAAAGGAAAGAAACTTTAACAAATTGTAATGCTCAATTTTTTAGTAATTAATGTAATTGTAGATTTTATCCTTGTGACAGACAAGTTAACAGACAATTTCTGTTAAAGTGATTAATATGCTTAGCACTGTTTCCAATGAGTAAATGCTGAACTAATCAGCATGTATCAGCAAAGTTGTATAATCCTTTCTGGAGATTTCTGGGAACTTACTATTCTATTGTACAGCTAGCTTCATTTAAGAAAAAAAAAATGTTGTTAACTTGCTAAACATTAGCATTCATATTTCCTAGAAATCCAAGATCTTCTAAACATAGCTATAAATGTCTTTGATTCTTTTATCCATAACTTTATCAATGATAGATAATATCAACCTAATTTAACTTTGGGAATCAACAATGCTGCTTCAGTGCTAACCAAATGTAATATCAACTACTTGATTTTTGGTTCTTGGTTGAATTTGGGTAGTTAAATGTAGAAATGTTGGTTGTCAACCACATTCTAGCAAGTTATAAAATGTGTACAATGAAAAGAAAGATTGTGTGTTACGACATTGTTATCTCCACATTAATATATTTTGTATGGTACTTTTTTTTCAGTAGCCACCTATCTAAAACTAACATCAGCAATTTAGGTAATATACAAGTACACACTGCATGCAATATTTAAGCAATTACATTGGTGCTTGAAGAATGTAAATACATCACTTTTGTGACTGCTTAGAGAACACAGATATATCTAAGTTACACAAATAATAGCACATTTGTTCTATGCACTACTTTCTCCTGCCCCTGGGAACACTTGCTATTTATTTGGACATCTACTTTGAAAAATGGGTTCTGGTACTTTTATTTTTAGTTGACATGGCAGAAGCATGCTTACACCCAAAGATAAGCAGTACCTGAGAATATACTTGTAGTGCCTGAACACATACTGGCAGTGCCCTAAACACATTCTGATATCCTGCCAGTGCCAGAACATATACTGGCAGTGCCTTTAGAGACATACTAATATCCAGACAGTGTCTGAACATATGCCTGAACATATACTGGCTGTGCCTGATTCATTTATCTTTAAATAAATACAAGAAAATTAATGATGACACAAAAATATTTTGGAAAAAAAAATTGTTATCAGCAAATTTTATTTTGATTATATTCTTTACCATTTTTTTAATGCAAAGTATAGAAATGTTATAATTGTTTTTGTTATACATTTCCATTTAAAACGTAGGGATCAAAAGAGACAGATCCAGATGAAGAAAACTAATTTCATTTTAGATTTCAGTCTGTTCAAATTGAAAACACAATACTTCTTTTTGTATGCACACACTTCATCCCTTTATAGCGTCATAGAGGTCTACATAAATATATTTGAAAAATTTGTAGGCATTGGTGAAAGTATATTTTATAACCTGCTTGAGTTTCTATTATTATCTTTGGTTGATATTATATGTTTTGCATCATACAAAATGTCAAACAAACTATAATAAATGATCCTATCATCATCATCTCATCTCTGCCTGTAGTTCCCGTCTGTGGCATAGGCCACCATCCAGCACAATGACCAACCGCCTTTACCTTTCCCTGTCTGGTACCTATAAGAGATGGGTGAACTCAGAGGCGCCCTAAAGATCCCGAAATTTAAAAAATCCCAGTCACCAGTATTTGAACCCGAGACCACTGTTCGTAAGCCAAGCGCTTTAACACTCAGCCAACGCGTCTCACTAAAGTAGTTTACTCGTACATAATTAAAATTACATAGTACCGTTTGGCAGATGATCTAAAGTATGGTGGGAAGGTGTGGACCTTTTGTTGGTATTTTATTACGAAGGTATCTAGCTACAGTCAATTCCAAGTTTTATTCTTTTTACAAAGCTTCTATCAACTCACTCTGTCAGTCTGTCTGTCTGTCTGGTCAAAAGTTTGAACATGTTTTTTTTCTCCCACTTCCCATTCTCAGATCAAGTTTAAACTTTGCACAATTAATCATTGAACCTGACAAGACATGAATCCATCAAAGGAAAAAAAAAGAAATAATTAGTCAATTAATTGCTGGTGATTATCTATTTTGTTTGATTTTGAAATAAGGGGAATAAATGCTGCTTAATGAGAGATGTGGATGTGTGTATGTGTGTGGGGGAAGGGGGAGTTAGTCCCCTTATTACGTTGTGGCACATTGTATTCCCTACGTCCCATATTTGGATCAAGTTTAAATTTTGCAAAATTATTCATAGTCGATAACATACTACATAATATTTTTAAAAAGTGCATTCTACCCGCTTCTCCTCAAGTGAGCTAGCTTTGCTTTAGCTCTACTCTAAAATTAGACAGTTGGACTGGAGCAGTGATGGGCAAACTTTTTGAGGAGCGGGCCAAGAAATTAAAAGAAAAATTTGGGCGGGCTGAGTAGTTCATCCTTCAATCTATTTCGTCTATTTCTGCAAGAGCATTTTCTAAACTTTTCACAGATATATTGTGATGTAAACATTTTACACAACTTTAAGCATGAGATATTACATATGGAAAACTTTCGGCAAGCCTCTGTAATTGCCTAATCCAGAACATTTAGAAATGTTTGAGATGATTATTAGATAGCAGTTCAATTATTTCAAGTTGCAAGTATGGTTTCACTACTTGTCAATCCACATTAAAAGGCAAACTGATAATATCTAAATCTTGTACAATAGAACTGCAGTCTTGAAATTTTCTTTCCAATTCACCTTCAACTTGCCTCAAGTTCGCGGGTAGTTTTATGGAAAATCCCAACAAATCCAGATATTTTCCCTATTATATTTGGTGCTTTATCTATCGTATTAATGCAAAATTCTTAGACTTACAAGTACATCAAAAAATATTTGGCCTGTTGCTTCATTTATATAGATAACTAAAACTCCCCTATAAGAGGCGTTTTATCGATGACTTTTAGAAGTAATGCCAATGGCGCTGTAACATTAACATTATATTTTTTCGTTAGTAGAACTGGACCAGAACTTAAAGTTACTCATACTTTAGGCTAACGTTTGGTGTAGGCCTAAAATTTCATTTTTACGTTTAAGTCCCCTTGATTTTTTTTTTTAAAGTTTTTTTTAGATAAACTTACAGTTTTAAAATCATTTTTATTATCTGGGCATTATGTTTAGAAGTGAAATGTCCTGATACATTATAGTCCTTATAAACGGCCACAGTTTCATTGCAAATAAGAAACAGCGGTTTGTCTTTACAATCAAGAAAAATGTACTTCCATATCCACTTAAGAAACACAACCTTAGAATTAAGTCTACGGGTGTTTTTTTTATTCGACATCTAATAGTTGAATTGTTATACTTGTTCCATACAAGTAATAAAAGTGAAGTACCAATCTCAGATTTTGCGATCTATGGGGCAGATGATTTAATGGTCATCTTTTTCTGTATACATGGTTAATCAGGGTGTCATGTGGCCAGCTCAACAGCCTTTACTTTCCCAACTAATGCCAGGTGACCTCAGAGTTAGGTGGACTCAGGGGCGCCCTAAAATGTAGGCCCTACACCAATATTTAATTCAGGCTTCTCGTGAAACTAATTAAATGACAACTAGAAATAAAAACTAGCAATATTACGCTAATGGTTCATTTGGTATTTAAAAAATTGATTTCTTACACTGCAAATTTTTATTTTTAATTATTATTACAAAACATGTGGCGGGAGTTGGCCCGCGGGCCATAGTTTGCCCATCACTGGATTAATAGTCTACACTAGTCTACTTTGGTTAGGAAGAAGGAAGGATATTCGCACAGCTAAATGATGCGAATAAACAAAAGTAGAAACTATTTAGGATATTGTTTAGATTTAGTTGGAAATCCCCCTTTTAAGAATAACCGACCCCCTATCACCAATCCATCGTCATATCATTCCTGTATTCAACAATGATCAAATCTTTTTTTTTATCTTTTACAAAGAAGAAAGAGAGTGAAAAAATACACACACAATACATTAAGGGCCCTTCATTCGCCCAAGCATAGTTTAGATCAGTGTTTCCGAAATTGTGATGCGCGCCCGTCTAGGGAGACGCGACGTGCTGACAGAAAGGGGTGCACGCTCGATTAATTTTTCAAAAATATTTTCTTTGTAGTTATAAATCCATATCAGAATCTAGTAAAAATTAGATTATTACCATTTTTTGAAAATGTTAAATACTTTTTTAAGTTAAGAGACTTTGTTTCAGCTTCTAAGTAGAACCATTAGAATGGATACCATTTTTGTCTGGAATAAATCACAATGCTGGGGAAACGCTTCAATGCTTATCAGTTCCGCCTGCACTTTTCTAGCTTTGAGAAAATGTGCGTTCTTGACATCAGAATACATTTCTAAAGTTCAAGAACTCTGACCTCTTGCTTTCTGGGGGAAAAAAAATGGGGGGGGGGGTGTCTATTGTCACTACACCATATATCCATATATACCTTTGTCTAGTGTAGAAACTTCTTAAAAACTATGAGGGGAAAAAAACAAAGACTAGCGTTAATGAACATGCATTACTTAAATCTGGAGTCCCAACATTTTGTAAATATATATGCACAGAAAATGTTCTAACTAGGCCTATAGGAGCTTACAAAGCTCCCAGGACTCCCTAAATGTCTTTGGCGCAAACGAATTTTTTTTTTTTTGTCTAGATGGGCGTCACAGGGTTAAACAATTGAGAAACATTGCCTTGTCTCTAGTTGGGCTGTGGACTATTTTATGTGAACAGAAATAGTATTGGCTTATGAGGCTATTCATGTTGACATCGTTATCGACATAGATGGCACACATTGTGAACAGAATCCTGCATTGACCAAGGCTTTGAGTATTGGTTGGGGAATTCTCGAACGTGTGTATAGAACGTGTCAACATTGAGTTCCTCGATGCTAGAGAAACTTCAAGAACATTTGCTTGTTGCTCGATAGTGTGAAACCCAATGTAGATTGGGACAACCCGGTTTTGTGTCCATGTCTTTGGTTTAGTTGTTGTTTCCCTTCCTCTTCTGTCCTTCCACTGATTTCCCTTCATTTTGTATTTCCAAGCCTCATTTTGTTAGTTCTAATAATATAATTAGCTTTCTTGCCTAATCATCCTTACTTCTAAAAGTAGTCTAAGAAATCGGACGTTTGCTTAGATCTACTGTGGCTGCCACGCCGTTCTGAATTCCCGTCTACAAGTAACCGTGTGTGTGTGTGTTTGTGTAACATAAACAAGCATGTACAATAAAAGTCTCTTGAGCTTGAATGGAATAAACCCACAGCCTTAATCTTTATGTTTCACCTTCCTAGTGTACGGCATATTTGTTACTAGCAACAAATGTAGCATGAACAAGTGACTAGACTAGACTGTGAAACAAACATCTTTGGACATTAATATAGATAGGATTAAGAATTGTCGGCGCTTTTAGTAATTTCAAAATAAACTATTTCTTGTGTTTGTATGAAACTATAACGTTAAGGAATTACATAGCTGAGATAATTCTCTACATCTACATCATTAGGCGACATTTCATACCTTCTATTTGCGTTTTGGTCAACTATCTTATGTGTTTATAGTATATTTCGTTATTGGGTTTCTGACTCATGGACTGGTTTATTGGTTTGTTTTTCTTGGAGCCATGATGATCTTAACGAAAGCGTTATTCAATCTATGTAAAATCAATGAGGTTTCGTTGGTGAAAATTGTCGAGAACTTACTTAGGTAGTCAGGGAGTATTGTTCAACTGTTGTCTTGGTTTCGTGCTCAGAAAGTTGACTGGTGCAAGAAGGTCACCACTGGGCGTCCTTTACAAGTGCCGTCATTGCCGTGTGTAAAGTAGCTGTGAAGAGTCTAGGCAAAGTCCTCTTAGACCACGTGGAACTGTTCACCTTCGACTTGGTCTCCTCTTCATGGACGTTTCTGCGAGGGTGCTAATAAGGCAGGTAAATACCCCCTAGATGTCATTCTTCTGCTGCCCTCTTGTCCCCTTTTGCTACAATGGCTTGAGATTCAGTTTATGACGTGCCATGGGACGATGTAACGAAAGATAAATAAACAAAAAAATCTCCTTTACTATGCAGTTAGTGGGCTACTATAACAGTAATCATTGGCATATACTAACATATACATCGGCCGCATGCGTCTGACTATACAATTTACTTGTGAAGTTCAAAAATTCATTGAATTGTTTAACTTATAATAAACATCGCCTAGTCTACTAAATATTCGTTATTTTTTTTTTTTTTTACCATATTCTGAAGTCTTAATGTAAAAGTTTGCTTTCAGTGCGAACTATGTGTCTTATATACATTAACATAGGAAAAACAAAACTTTTTAGATATAAATCTTATGAATACAATTATGTGTACACGTTATTGTATAGGACAATATCACGATCATCAATTAATGTGGATGTCAGATGTCTATGAAGATGCAATGATAGATGTCACGTTGAAGATTATCTTAGTCTACATCACACTAACAATGATCGTGATTGCCGAGGATCTTGAAATCTTCTTTTAATAAGATGATCGTATAGAAGTAGCTAGATCTAGTTGATAACACGATCATTCAAAATGTTGCCAGTTGATCATCTAGAAGTTGTCGATCACTAAGTCGATCTAAGTATGTTACTATATTCAATGAAGAAACTTCTCTTCGTCTAAAACAATTACTTTAATTCAGAACTTGAAAAAGCTATTCACAAATAATTACAATGGTTAAACGTACTTGAATAAAATGATAGATCTACACAGTAATATAATTGAGTTCTAATACAAGACATTAGTAGATGTTTCCACTTCCAAGTTCCATACAATGACTGCCTAATAAAACCAGAACTTTTCCCGGGTCCAGCACTGTCACGTGTCCAACGCAGCTCATTGCAACCAATAAATGCAGCCCAAGTTACACTAATTAACATATCTCCACGTGAGAAATTACCCGAGGTTGCTGACGAGCTAAATATAGACACTGTGTACGTGACAGACAAAAATAATGCTTTTCATTTCTATACGTATTTGTTGTTGTTAATAGTACTTGTGTTTTGAAAGTCTTTGTACATGTATTAGTATAGAAATACAATAGGATTTAAATCTTATAAATTTAGTCTAAAAATTCCTATATTTTCTTTCATATTCACTTAACAACCTAACCCTAACAAGCCACTTAACTAAAGCTCAGCACTCTGACCAATGAAATGTTCTATTTCTGACTTCGTAAACATGAATTTAAAAAAGTGAATGAGAGGTATGCATTCGGTATAATCTGTCATATGGTAGCGTCTCGAACCTCGGCTTGTTGGAAGGTCCTTCTTAATTTCTTTGTATATCTTATTGTTTTCTTTGGCTTCCCCTCTGCTACCTTGCTGTGTTCAACTCAGTCCTGTTTTAGTCGTCTGCCCTCATACATAAACGAACCAGTCTGTGCTTTTCATGAATTATTGAACTGATAGAATATATATTTCTTTTTTCAAGCTCTTCAAATGGCATAGTGTTTGTCAATAGATTATCAATACATATTTGTTGCTACCAATTTTGGGAGAAAGCGTCTTGTCGTGCTCTTCCTATATTCTCTATACAGCTCTTTTTCATTATCGACTAATAGATGTACAATGCATAGACAGATTCTCCATTTCTTTGACTTATTGCTTAGTCTGAAGGTAAAAATGTCGTCCATAAAGGATTATTCTTTGATACAAATTATTCAGTCACATAATGGATTTATTTGCTCGTTTGTATAGGGAAAATGATTCATCTGAAGATTGAAAGCCGTAGTCTCTTGATCAGCTATGACCTTGTTTTTCTTTTCAAAGAGTTGATAGTTTTGTCTCCTACTCATTAAAAAAAAATACAAAGAGAGTTTACACAAACTCGAATGTCAAATGCAGTCCCCCAATAGGTCCACCCCTGGGGTCATCTATTCGGGAAGTGAAAAGGCGCATTACAATATTGTCAGCACAAATATCAGAAGCTATGAAGTAAAAACTTTCAAATACCCACAGGCCTACTTCCCTCCATATCAAATTGACGTATGTAGGGGCGAAAGTGTTGCCAAAGTGGTGGATTTTTAGCCGATTAACATTGTTATGAAATTGTTATTAATCTTGAAGTATTTCATGTACTGATTACTACGGGATGTCTTTCATTCTTAGCCTGACTTAACGGCAGGGATATAATGATAATCTAATTGGTGGTTGACCTACGGGCGAGGGGGGGGGGGGGGTGAAGGTTAATCTATCATCCATGGCCTTCCCTTTCGCCAAGTGTCTAAAAGATCTGTAGCCTCTGCCATGTTGTTTCTACGAGTAGTAAACAAAACTAATCAGCATTGGTTACTTAATCATGGTTTGAAAATGTGTACAATTATGTGTGGACAGAATGTATTCTTTTTTTTTTTTTTTTTTTTTTTTGTAAAACAAAAATGAATATAATGGGTAAATGATTAATGGCTTCTACAAAGGAAAACAAATATAGGAGGGAAAAAAAAAGACGGCTTAGATATTTAAAGTAAAAACAAAACAAAACGGTTCGCTTTCAGAAGATACAAAATAACCGTTGTACCATAATATTGCATAAGAAATATGAGTTTTAATATCTTTTCTTGTTTTTGAGATCTAAACGTGACGGACGGACAGACCACACAAAACTAGAAACGGTAGTTCAACATCCTTTGCTGTTTTGTTTTTGTTGTTCAACATTATTTCAATAGTTCTGCAAAAAACTACGTGGAGCTGTTTCAGTGTGTTAGTAGGCTTGCTAGTGTTTGGTTTGGCTTACTATTTGTTTGCTCATTCATCACATCGGAGTTCACTTCTCTTCATCTGCTTTCTACTATCTGTTTCTTTAGTCCTCTCGAGTCAGGACAGTCTATAAATGGATGAACTCGAGTTCACTTATCAGACCTTAAGATTTCAATGGTCAGCATTGTGGTTAGGTAGCAGAAGTACCTTTTTGTTCGAGCTCTTGAAGAGACTGAAGTAGCTTTTTGGTCATAGTAGATACAGTCTCTTTCCAAAGGGGAAGGGTACTTTCATTTATGTGTAGCGTGTCAGAGTCTCTTTCCAAAGGGAGGGGTACTATCATTTATGTGTAGCGTATCAGGTTTGGGTCAATAAATGAAGCACACGTGTAGAAACTAAACCTAAACATGAACATTTCTGGGTGGTTAAGCGAGAGTGCAGCTACTTACGTACCAGCGGATTGAAATCTTTAATCTATCTATCTATCTATCTATCTATCTATCCATCCATCCATCCATCCACCCATCCATCCACCCATCCATCCACCCATCCATCCATCCATCAGGGGGTATTTAGTTTTAAATGCATTAGGGACTTAGTTTTAGATCTGAGCATATCATTAGTTGGAGTTAGTCTGTAACTGCGCGTCATTCTCTTTACATTGACTTTGAATCATCCATTACCTTCCTTAAAACTCTATTTTCACGTCCAGGAAAGCTGTTGTTGATTCCTACATTGTATAGCCAGTAATACACATTGACACCGTCCTTATAGATTGGTATTCTTTGTCAACAAAGTTCTAAATAATTGCCGCGAACATGAAAGACTTCTAATTATGTACAGATCGTGCCATAAATCTACATCGGTCTGATATTGTCACCACCAAAGTAGACCTGAGGCCGTGCACTGTTTTGTTTGGAGCAAAGATCGTAATCCAAGCACGACAATCAATACTTAAGTCTTTATCGACTTAAAATAGAATAAGTGCTTTTTTTTTCATTTCTCGCATTGTAACAGATGATTGATTAAAACAACGCTCAAAGGAATTTTTTGTTAAATGCGAAGCTTTACACGTTTATTCATTTTGATAACTTTACAAGCTGGCTTTATTTAGACTAAATGAATAGTTGTATTTCACATATTAAAGGTTGCTGTTCATCTTCAGCTTTTTTTTTTGTCAAAAGATTTAATTCCAATATTCCTGTTAGTACATACAAGTTCTGTGTCGTAATTCAGTAGTTTTATAGTTTGTTCTTCTACAAGCTTGTATCTATTATCTTATGACGATCTGATTGGAACAATGATTAAAAGGTTCAGTTCCATTAAAAGAAGTGTGTGTGTGTGTGGAAGGCTATATTACAAGAGTTGGGTTACAGTCTAATGCTGAATGTTACCTGATCCATAAAGAGGGGTTACTCTTCCCCCATGCTGATATATGAGATGTAAAGTGAGACGCCTTTGGTCGCGAAATCGTCGATAGATATTTTTTTTTCTTAGCGCTTAATGAGCCGGAACCGGGTCCACAAATAAGCATTTGCCATTGCTATCGATGTCAAGTAATTTGTTGGACTCCATTCATGTGCATTCTGACATGTTGTAGTGAAGAGTTGTGGCACTGGTCAGATCACCACTTGACACAGACTGGAGTAGTCTTCAGCTAATGCAACCATTCTCGGCTTCCAGAAAAGAACGTCATCGTTTTGTTTTGTTTGTGAATTGGTTCCAAGTGTCAGTCTTCAATGCTGTGTCTGGCAGTGGTAATAGTCATGTAACATTCCCATTTGTAGAGAGAATGTGTAACATGTTTCTTCAGTATCACTCTGCTCTTTGGATAAAAACAAAACATGTTCTGAATAATTGATACGAAATATAGGACAGAGATAGCCTTGATTTTATTTCCAAGTTTTTTAGATGAAGATTTGAAAACAATTGTTTGTCAATACTTTCTATTTTTTAATGTCATCAAAATTAAGCAAAGCATTACGTTTTGATTTATGTAACATAATGATAATTACCTTAGACTTTGTATTCACAGTTTTAAGTCTATACGGTATCTTTTATGTCTTCAGCAGAGAGAGAAACAGGAAGTTGGAAACATCCAAAAGTGGACTAAAGCGGGAAGTTTCAGAAGGACTCATCAAATGATGTTAAAACAATCCTTCAGTCACTCGCATGAGGTTGGTGTAACACATATGCACTCTACTTATAATCTAACAAAAAAAAGTATTGATACTTTGAAATAAGTGAACTGTTGCCCTCTACTAACCATTATTATGAACAAGATTTTAACATTTTTCATATATTTTAAACGTATTATTAACTTAAAATGAGTCATTGTCATACATATTCACCCTTTTGGCATATACCATATAGAGCCCCTCTTTAGTAATAAAACAACTCTGCTACCGAACCAAAGTGTGGAGCTGGAATTCTATAGAAAGCTTGTATTTAGAGTTGTATTTAGTACTTCCATTCAAATATCTATGTGGACATGTCGTCAGTTGTCTATGTTCCTAAGTGTTTTGTTGTTCTATCTAAATTAGATTGGTACATAGAACTTTCGAAGTTCTAAGGTTTGTAGTATACAAAAAGAAAACAAAGGTGACATGAAAACACAACGACACCTGTAGTGAGACGTTTCACTTCTGAGACATTAGGATCAAAGGCGTTTCTTTGTAATGAACATTCCTTTAGGCAATGCATAAATTCTTATTATTTGGTCTTATCGGTTTGAGCCGAAGGATTCTAATATGACTGTAAACTAATCTCTCCCGCAGTTTTACAGTGCAATGTGAACTAGTTTTTCAAAGACCTATTTATACTAATTCATGTGCATGTCATTAACAAATATTAGGAAACTGACCCCCCCCCCCTTTCCCCCCCCCCCCCTCTCTCTCTCTCTCTTTCGCTTTCTCTAACTGACTCTCTCTCTCGCTCGCTCTCTCATATTATGAACCGCAACACTAAGACTTTTAGCGGAACACAGTGACAGCTGTTAAGAATAAAAGAGGTGGGGACATAAAGGGGAAAATTCTTATCCCGCACCACCAAAATGAAATGGATTTGTAATGATAAGACAAATAGAATGTTACATTTCATTTTAAACTCTATAGTTCATATGAAACCTGTTACTGCTTCCAACTAATTCAAGAAGAAACTCTAACGTACATAGACATGGTCTTCAAGAACAAAGAGGTTTTCCGGAAAGTTTAAATTTCTTTGTTTGATTCTTTCGTGATAGATATAGTTTTAATTTAAGTTAGCAGTGATTGTTGGGGCGAAATAGCTGAATGATAAATTGCTTGGCTTCCGAACCCCTAGGTTCAAATCTCGATCTCGTTATTTTTATGACGCATCTAAGTCCACTCTACTCTAATGGGTGCCTGACCTTGGGGAATATAAATGAGTTTGGTCGTCGGGCTGGCCACATGACACACTTGTTAACCGTCGGCCATAGAAACAGATGACCATTACATCTGCCCTATAAATCGCAAGATCTGGAAGGGGTACTTTACTTTTTACTTATCAATCATTGTAAAATAGGAATATAATCATTTCGGTTCTCTATTTCACTAATAAAATATTAGAAACAATTAAAAATATTTTCTGAAAATCGATCAATTCAATATCTTTGAATACAAAACGTTCCTTCTATTTGACCCATCTTCTTTTTTTTCTAACTACTTATAGTCTGTATGGATGGAATCTTGTACACATTATTTCTAACTACTTATAGTCTGTATGGATGGAATCTTGTACACATTATTTCTAACTACTTATAGTCTGTATGGATGGAATCTTGTACACATTATTTCTTCCACTTCCCATTTTCGGATCAAATTGAAACTTTGCACAATCATTCATTGTCGATGACAACACACGAAGAATAAAAAATAATAACCTATTAGTAAATCAATTAGTGGTAATTAATTATTTTGGTTTTAAATAGAAAAATATACTAAGCTAATGGGAGTTAAGCCTTGTGTTTAGAATTAGGTCTTTCTAAAAAAATTTAAACTATAGACTTGTTTTTAGTCTATAAAAACTCATTTTAAAAGTATTGAAATCAGTGGCTAACACGTCGGCTTTCCATCGTGGAGTCTCGGGTTCAAATTCAGACGATTAAACGATTAAATAAAAAAAAAAAAAAGCTTTAGAAAAAGCAGCAGGAAAACTTCTCCCCATTTTCCTCTAACAAAAGAGATTAACAGCGGCCGAACTAGAGATGTCACTTTGTCAAATGCACGATGACACGTTGAACGCCTTGAATTGGATGCAGTTTCAAAGAAGATCATCAGTAGCTAAATCAATAGAGTAATAACTTCAATCTAAAGTTTGTTTAAACGCAACATTTAATAAGTAAATAGAAAGATTCAATGTATTCAATAGATTCTCATGGAACTCAAGACTTAAGTCGAAATAAATTAAACTGTACGTAGAAGTCAAATGATTTAGTCCTCCCCCCCCCCCTCCCCCGGTCACCCAGTATGAAAAAAAAAAGTTCCGAGCCCCCTTTAAAACAGCTAGGGAGCTGGGGAAGCGTTGTAAGCTGATGCATCTAGGTCCGTGTCCTAGTTTCAACACATTGAACTCTAAACCACAATGTTGATAAACCCAAGGTTAAGTATGGAATCGCATATTTTCTCACTTTCCAGCAGTATTTCTTGATCTGTTTGTTTTCACCACAACAGCAACTAAAAACTAGTACGCTCCCATCTTTCCATTTTCTTTAAAACAACAACAACATAAAGCTATCTAAAGGAATGACAAAATTACTACCTTATATCTCAATATTGCTGGAATAAGCTCTTTTTTTCACCTAAATAAAACCAAAATAACTAATTATTTCTAATTGATTAACTAATTTTTTTTTATTGAATTATGTCTTGTCGTTGACGATTAATAATTATGGAAATTTCAACTTAATCCTAGAATGAAAGTGGTAGAAAAAACGTCTACAAAAATTAAAAAGGGTAATAACTCCACATATATAGCCACATCTCTTAATAAGTATCATTTATTTCCCTTTTCAATACCAAACGAAATAATTACTTACCAATAATAAATTAGCTAATTCGATAATTTTTTTTATTGATTCATTTTTAGTTAGGTACAACAAATAATTTTGCAAGTTTCAACGTGACCCGAGAATGGGTGTGGGAGAAATAATGTGTACAACAATTGTACCAGACAGAGTGACTATTAACTTTGTAAAAACGGCAATCAGTTTTTTTTCGTTTGACATGTCTCTAAACATCACCTAAACAAAATTCAATTTAAAAACTTCATTGCTCACGCAGTGGTTCCGTACAAACCCTGCAACTAAAGTAGATTGGCTGTAAAAATCCAACAAGGTCGTGTTCGCATTATGGAAGTTACTCTACGGTTTCTCTGCCTGTAGTTGAAATTGACCCTGATAAAAAAAAAATGCTAATAATAAAATTAAAATGATTGCCCCATGGAATCGATTCTTACTTCCTATGGAGACGTGTGTGTGTGTTTTTTTGTTTTGTTTTTCGAAACCTGAGATTTGCACTTCAAATACTCTTTACTATTTCACTAATTAAACATAAGAAATATATTCTACTATTGTTTTGGACAGTAATCTTTGTCGTAATCACCGCCTGTTTTATTTTAAAGTATCTAATATATACATAATTTTGGTCATTACTAATCCATGTCCCTTCTTCCCTTTTTTCCCAACATTTTCTAACGTTTGTTTGTTTTAGATTCTAGATCTATTTGTCATTGTCGCTATAGGCATACTTTACTTATCCACCCTTTTTATTAGACTAAAGAAAAACTACAAACAAACAAAAATAAAAATGTCACTTGTAGTAAATCGCAACTCTTTTGATCGGTCTTTTATTTACACTACGCTAACAAATCGAATGCATCGGAAATCATCAAAGGTGAGAAATATGTATACACTATTGGTGTTTGAAGTTTAATTGAGTGAAATGTCTCCGCAGATCATACAAATCCCTGTACATCAATGAAATGTGTCTGGTCACGACATTTCTCAATTGTACAAACAGAAGAGCACTCAGTCCAGTGATTGGTATTCCAAGTATGTTTCCCAATTAGTCAACAAGGACATCAAAAAGACGGCTTCAATGTCCACAAAAGCTTTTGTTTCGCGTGATGACGTACTGTTCTTTTGTCTCGCTGAAGCGACCATGACGGTACCCTGCCTTTCACCGGTAGGGTCTTTTTTTGTCGTGTCGGTTGAATGACTCTGTAATCCCTCGCATCGCTACCGCCCGATCCTTATCCGGAGTAGTTACCCTTTGTCGGCTATATGTTTTTATTTCTTTACCATAACATTAGCCAATTGCTGTTTTTATTTTCGTCCTATTTTTATTACCCTAATTTACAGCCATTGTTGTCTGCTGAGCTGTCTTATCTGTGAAAGCGCCATTCAGGAATGGGAATCATTGGACGCGCGCTCGTGTGTGTGTTCGCGACTAAATTAGTTCCAGTAGTTCCCTAACCCTAAACAAAAGCTGTCAACAAGAGATTATGTCCATCGGATTAACTTGAGAAATGGCTCGGTAATCGAGTGTTGTGTCCACGATTACCTCTTCCCTACTTGACCTGACCTTCCCACTCAGTTTACAAGTGTCCTCCCGTATGTAGACATACTGTAGGTAGAATTAAGACAGTGCTAGACATGGTTAGAGCACCTCATGTCAGTAATACGGCTTGTCAGGTGTTGATGCGTCGATGGCAGTGAACTGTGACCGCGGGCCATATTTGCCCACCTCTACTGGACATGACGCGCAGGTGCCTGATTAGGACCCATTGTCCAGTTGAGAGTAGGTATGCATGAAGTATATCCCCCGTAACTTTGGAATTCTCAAGAATCCCGAGATTAAAAGCGCAGAGTGTATCACTTGGGCTATTGAAGACATGAATCAAAGGATTCGATGTAAGACACAGGCCGTGAAGTTTGTGTTGCTGTTGTTGTTTGACATGACTTTGATCAGTTGAATCCAAAGAATCCCCGGAGAGTTGGCTTATCATTGACATTTAATGTACACGAAAGAAGTACTAGAGAGTTGTCCAATTATTGACATATAATGTACATGAAAGTGATAGCGCGGTTTTTTTTTTGTTTTTACATATAAACCTTAAAAAAGTAGTCGGTCTACTTGATACTTGATCAATGTAACTCTATAGTTCTAGATATCTATACTTTTAAAGCATGCTGGTATTTCTGCTTTTGACAAAAATAATTTTTGTTATGTTTAGTTCTCATATAGATGAACGGTTTATGAACTCTCCAAATCTCAGGTTAAAAAAAACAACCAAGTCCGCTAGATTGGGTTTTTAAGTTGGGCCAAGTGCACAACGACTTGGCCAGCCACATTCAACACTTTTTTTTTTTTTTTTAACTATTATGTACTTTATCATGACACCTAAACTTTATTCCAAACCTTTTTTTTTTCCTGAAGGTGTTTAATGTCATTTCTCGGCTTATCGACATGAACATGAGCTCAGGCCTATTTGTATATGTATCAGCTTAGACTGGGAGTTTGTTGAAAGTATGCTTTATCTAGTCTATTTGTGGACAATGACAACACAGTCACTTTTTTTTTTTTTTTTACTAAGCTTATATCAACTCACTATGTCTGTTTGTCTGTCTATCTGGTAAAAAGCTCGAACATGTTGTTTTGTTCTCTCATTTCCCTTTCTCGGATCAATTTAAAACTTTGCACATTTATTCATTGAACTTGACAAGACATGAATCAATAAACAAAAATTAACCAATTAGTTCATTAGTTGTTGGTGATGAATTATTTTGTTTGATATCGAAATAAGGGGAATAAATGTTACTTAATGAGAGATGTCAATGTATATATGGATTTAACCCCCTAATTACGTTTGTTCTCCCACTTTCCATTCTCGGATCAAGTTTAAAATTTGCATAATTATTCATAGTCGATGGCAATAAACGAATCAATCCAAAAATTAACCAATTAGTTTATCATTTAATACTCATTAATTATTTTTGTTTCATATAATCAGGAAGGGAGCTTAACCCTGTAATTTTCAGATAAATTTAAATTGAGCTTGGTTTCTATAATAAAAACTGACATGTATGTTGTAAAAAAAAAAGCTTGGGCTAGAGTGGAGTGAACCTGATTTAAAGTGTGTGAAGATACTACAAGCTATACTCTAAGAATGTAAGGGATATAAACATTATACTGTTGTAATAGATAGACAACACTATCGGATAAAGACATGGCCTTCTTTAAAAGTTTATTAACAACCTAATGAATTTATTTAGCTGATCACACTCAGTATTTACAACCATCTCTATCCACTAAATATTGCTTAATTCGTATTAAAGTGTAGCCGTGTTAATTTATTCCTACTACTTGACCATTAGACTGTTGTGTGACATCAACTCACACAGATTTGTACCTAATTGTGTATCTAGTGTTGTTTTTTTATTCTGTTTTGATGTGTCCTAAAGCTGGATCGACACACTGGGCTTCGTTTCAACGCTTTGTGTTTATGTTTAGTGTGTAAGTTGTGTTGCTGGACTCTCCAAGATAGATCTACTTGCTTACACTTTTAATGACAGGTGGTTTGTACAGAAATGACGGAGTCTTTGTTTCTGGCGGATTGTCTAAACTGATAGACGACTGTATGTGTCAGGTCTTTGGTTGACGTGTTGAATCAACTTTCACACTTTCGTCACCGCCGTCTCGCTTGACTTGGCGCGCGTCCACATAATGGTCAGTTGTCATTCGGAGGTGGAGCCAGCGCTAATCCCATTGTTCGCTTATCCTACCTGTGGGCGTGTCCTCGACTTGGACAGATTATATAAACTCGGATGGATTACTTAGTTGTATCTTCGATGAGTTTGTTGTCTTAGAGCTTCACATTCTGTGTTGTATTCTCAGTGATAGTGTCGTTGTGGACTTGATATTTCTTCTATTTGGATTACGATACGTGTGTTATTTTTTGTGTTTTCTCGCTACAATGGAATCCAGAAGCTGTGCACGTACAAGAGATGTCGTACTCAAACGTAAGTGTGATCAGTTTGATTTGTCTACTTCTGTTCAGCACACGCCAAAGAAACGTTCGTCTCTCCATCGTCTGTCACAGTCTATCTCCAATTCTATAAGGGTGGTCAAGAAGAATCGAAGTCTCCGCAGGAGACCCACAGCTTCTATATGCGTGCTATCGTCTGCTGGAGATGTCAGCCGGCTTGATGATAGATCATCTTCTCACACCGACTCTAGACTAGATGTTAGTTTACTAAATGAAACATCCATTTACATGCAGACCACATTGGCCAGTAATGACACTGCCATTTCCCACTGGCGTGACGGGGATTGTTCCAGAGACATTTCTTTCATGCTAGTGGCAGACGACTCATTTGTATGTGCCGGGCGACCACCGAAATACAGACAGGTAGCGCCTAACTCATCTCTGGGGCAGAGACCAGGACCTGAAGGTGCTAGCAGTGCAAGGTGTTCTGAGCATTACACCAAAGGGCGCTCCAGTAAAACACCTTCATTGCTTGGTCGAAGTTTTACTGGCGCTCAGTCTTACCACAAGAGATACTCCAATACTAGTTTGGATTTGTACCCACATGATCCTTACAGTTCTGGTCTAGCTAAACTGAATGGATCACTGTTTGTGGGATGTCAAGCAATCAATAATAGGCTGCATGAGTACAGACATCAACAGTTAAACTGCACATATACACAAGGATTGGTAAGATTGACTTATTATTTCTATTTGAACTAACACTAGGCTTGATCAGAACTGGGCAGTTCAAAACAAGATAATATTAATACCCCATTAAACAAGCGTCTAAACTTAGTTGAGTGCGAACTAAAACACCACTAAGCCTTTTGTTAAATGATAGGCTTCTGGACAGTAGTTACAGACAATCCCATAGTTTTTTTTTTGTTTTTTTTTGCTTGGCTTCCAAGCACATGAAACTGTATTCATACTTTTACTACTAGCTATGAAAAATACCCTTTGAAACTAGCCTATTGTATGTACGATATTGACCTTAATGCTAAAGAAAAAAACTCTTGAAACATAAACACCTACAATTTATAAGTTGCTTCTAAGTTCCTGTCAGGGAACGGCAGCAATAGACAAGTTGTAGTAGGGCATTCAACTTCTGAGACAAGTGTTTAGACAAATACTGTCAATTGATTTCCTGATAGTACATATGGTTCTATTTTGTTTTGTCTTTGAATGGCTGTGTTTGAAGGTGCACTTGTGATAAGATTATTGGAACATTTGGTAGTCATTAAATAATCTCTGTGTGTAGAGTTAAATGATTTAAATTCACACGATGTCATTGTTCAATATTTGGAAGGAATAATGATTTGTTTTAGGACTTTAAAACAGAGTTTTAATCCTACTAGTCATGTGTCATCTCAGCCTCCTCCAGTACTTTTAGTGTATAGAAAGGTTGCTTACAGTATTTAGCATGTTTTAGTTCAGTGATAAAGTTTATATATATATGTATGTTTATGGGCATTCGGAACAGGACAATATAATTTTTTTTATTTACCTTTTTTAAAAATTAGTTATTATATATATAATAATTCTTTCTCAGTTTCTGATTTTTATTCTCAATGTTTCAGTAGTTATTTTTCTGTCTAAACTTTCAACTTAAACTTAGTCATTTAAACCTCTATCCACATTTACTCATAGATCAATTCTATCCACATTTACTCAGTATCATAGATCAACTCCATCCACTTTTTAGTCAGTATCATAGATCACCTCTATCCACATTTACTCAGTATCATAGATCAACTCTAACCACATTAACTCAGTATCATAGATCAACTCTATCCACATTTACTCAGTATCATAGATCAACTCCATCCACTTTTTACTCAATATCATAGATCACCTCTATCCACATTTACTCAGTATCATAGATCAACTCTATCCACATTTACTCAGTATCATAGATCAATTCCATCCACTTTTTACTCAGTATCATAGATCAATTCCATCCACTTTTTACTCAATATCATAGATCACCTCTATCCACATTAACTCAGTATCATAGATCAACTCTATCCACATTTACTCAGTATCATAGATCAACTCCATCCACTTTTTACTCAATATCATAGATCACCTCTATCCACATTTACTCAGTATCATAGATCAACTCTATCCACATTTACTCAGTATCATAGATCAATTCCATCCACATTTACTCAGTATCATAAATCAATTCCATCCACTTTTTACTCAGTATCATAGATCACCTCTATCCACATTTACTCAGTATCATAGATCACCTCTATCCACATTTACTCAGTATCATAGATCAACTCTATCCACATTTACTCAGTATCATAGATCAACTCTATCCACATTTACTCAGTATCATAGATCAATTCCATCCACTTTTTACTCAATATCATAGATCACCTCTATCCACATTAACTCAGTATCATAGATCAACTCTATCCACATTTACTCAGTATCATAGATCAACTCCATCCACTTTTTACTCAATATCATAGATCACCTCTATCCACATTTACTCAGTATCATAGATCAACTCTATCCACATTTACTCAGTATCATAGATCAATTCCATCCACATTTACTCAGTATCATAGATCAATTCCATCCACTTTTTACTCAATATCATAGATCACCTCTATCCACATTTACTCAGTATCATAGATCACCTCTATCCACATTTACTCAGTATCATAGATCAACTCTATCCACATTTACTCAGTATCATAGATCAATTCCATCCACTTTTTACTCAGTATCATAGATCACCTCTATCCACATTTACTCAGTATCATAGATCAACTCTATCCACATTTACTCAGTATCATAGATCAATTCCATCCACTTTTTACTCAGTATCATAGATCACCTCTATCCACATTTACTCAGTATCATAGATCAACTCTTTCCACATATACTCAGTATCATAGATCCTCTTATACAGAAGTTTTATAAATATATTTTGCGATTAAAAAATAATTTTATATTGGTTTTATAAATATACATAAGATCACCCTTTTTAGCATTAACGTATAATTAACTAGTGAATGTAATTCTAACGTCTTAATTTTTCAAGTCATAATTTGTAAACAACAGCTACTAAAAATACAGTACATATTAAGTCTAAAACATTCATATTTCAAGGAAAACCATTTTAAAAAATATATTGCTAGGTTCATACAAATCTAATGACATAGTTTTCAAAGTGCTGTTGGTGTGTCATACAAGATATGTACATTAATAAGTTTTTTTATATCTTTTCTGCAATGTTTTGTTTGAGAGTTGTATTATCTTTTGTCATTGAAATTAAAGTAACCCTTTTAGACCTGGCAATCCATGGAGTTGATGATGTAAAACATCATCTTTTTTTCAATGGCCATCACAATGACCAACAGTCCATCCTTAACTATTGTCAGGCACCCATTAGAACTAATAATCATTTTCACCAGGATTAAAAGCTGAGACCTTATTGTTGAGAAGCCAAGCGCTTTCCCACTCAGCCCCCCCCCCCCTCCCCTGAAATTGTTGTGTAATATTTTGTTTCATTGGCTCAATATTGAGGTCTTTTTTATTTAGTTTTTTTTTTAATGTTCCTCTTTCAAAAATATATTGCATCAAAGTTAGAAAAATACTGAATTAAGTCTTGTATTGCTTTATTCTGTAGTTTGCTTTACCTTATTCTTTTTTGTCTAATGCCAAAGTCTGTCATACAATCCTACAATACTTGTTGATTTTTACTATCACCATCCATTCAGTTTTTAATTTTATTTCCCCAGTCTCTTGCAGTTGGTGAGGAGTCTAGCAACAAGCTAATTACTGCTAGCAGTGTAAACAATATTTCTAAACAAACTGCTGAACAGGGTCGTATTGATACAGCTGGCAGAGTTGCAAGCTGGGCTGTCAATTTTGAGAAATTACTCAAAGATCCTATTGGAATTGGTATTTTTACAGTGAGTGTTAAGTCAAAGATAAACATTTTGCTTAAGCTGTTCAACAAATAATTACTTGTATTTTATTTGGCAGTGTGAAACACATTTTGTATTTATAAAACAGGAATTTCTGAAGAAAGAATTCAGTGAGGAAAATATTATCTTTTGGAAGGCATGTGAACAATACAGACTGCTGGCTGATGAGCATCAGGTATTTGTCTTTGAAAACAAATTTAGTCTAATAACATGAATATTTGTTAGTTTTGAACAAAGTGAAGCACTGACAAATATTCTCATTTGTTGTAGAGAAAGGTTAAAGCTAAAGATATCTACACACGTTATTTATCAAATAAGGCAAGTGATCCAGTCAATGTGGATAGCGCGGCACGTACTTACTCTGAGAAATATCTTGAGAATCCTTCTGCCATTATGTTTGATGTAGCTCAGCAACAGGTAGACATTGTTTTGTTTTGTTTTTTTATTTTTGGTCTTTTGATTAGAATTTTAACTCCAATGCAGTATTTAATTTTTTTCATCGTTTTTCTAGTAATTTCTTAAGATTCTAAAATTTAAATATTAAAATGTTGTATTTATCTGAGCAGATATTTCAACTGATGCGCCAAGATAGCTATGCCAGGTTTCTCAAATCCGACATGTACAAAACTAAATTAATGGAGGAAATGGAAGGGAAACCATTAGAAAGTCCAGGGGAAAATAGCTCAGAATCAGATGCCAAAAAAATGGTAAGTAATAGTTTGCTTTAAAATTGATAATTTAGATGTTGATAAATATTATTATGTCTTGTTGAAAGGATTATTTTATTTTATATTTAGGTAAAATAAAGTAAGACAACTAAAATTTTAGTATAATATTTATTATATTATTTTCTCTTACTCAGGTGAAAGGCAAAGAAAATGATGACAAAAGACGTCGTTCTATTTTGCCTTGGAAAAACAGTAAGGAATTTACTTAATGCTTTAACTATGTTTTTATTAAAGTATGAATGTAAGTGCTTGTTATTTTCTACTAATTCAACTTTTGATTCTTTAACCAGGTAAAAAATCGAGTAAGGCTTCATCTCAAACTGAGCAGAAGGGACAGGGTAAAAAAGAAAAAGAAGCCAGCAAAGAACAGTTGAATGTCAGTATGGCCAGCTTGCCGTCTACATCCACTGTCACTAATAGTAATGGGAATAACAATTTAAAGAAAGCTCCTGGTCCAGGCATAGATCTTAGCACAATGAGAAAGGAAGTGTTTAATGCAAAAGAAGTAAGTTTCAGTAATGTTTTTTTTTTATTGGCTTTGGTTTGTCAACAGCATATAGACTTGTACAAATTTAAAAAAAAAAATTGAATATAATATAATATACTAGTCAACCCACAGTGTAGCATACACTGCTATTTTGCTATTTTATAACTTATAACAGATTTCCCGCGGCCTCCTAATTTATCAAGAGTTCCTGGAAATCTGAAATTACACAATATACGAAAAAGTCCTGGAAATAAGCGGAAATGATTAAAATTCCTTTGAAAATTTCCTGAAATATATTGACAAAAATGGTCATTTTGGGGTGTCATTCAATATGGAAAACGCCAATCCTGAGTGTGATAAAAAAAAAAAACAGCATTATGAAATACCCGTGGAATCTAGTGAAAGAAGCTTCTCGCACCTCAAACTAATGAAGAATTACTTGAGGTCAACAATTCTTGTAGAAAGATTGAAACATTTGGTAATTCTTGCTATTGAGCCTGATCTATGTAGGAAATAAAATTTTAATGATATACTGTATGACAAATTTATTTATAATACAAACTCTTAAATTTCACTTATTATCCATATCCCTACTCAAACTTGGCCCCGCGAAATCCGTTTCACATAGGGCCCCACAATGATTAAGTTCGCCCTGCTATTTTGTGAAGGGTGAATACTTCTTGTTCTCCCCCCCCCCCCCCTTTTTTTTTCCTGTAAGGTAAATGTAGTCCGACTTGCAGAAATAAAAGAGTAATCTTTCCTTTACTTCTTGTCCATGAAGAGAATTATATATATAGATAATATAATTTTTTTTTCAGTCTTGTGGTAATACTGAAACACATTTCAAGTTCTGTAGGATTGTTATGCCAGATGGGTCTACTACTGTTGTATGTGCTAAACCTGGTCAGACTTGTAGATCAGTTCTAAGCAAACTTTGTGAAAAAAGATCTATTTCTATAGCATCTGTTGATGTTTTTTTATTAGGTTCAGACAAGGTAATTTTTAATTCATTTTTAAAAAACTTTTTAAAAATTTCTAGCACCAAAAAAAATATTTATTTCCATGTCAACTCTTCCTTCTCTTCCTAAAATCTAATGTTGTGATGTTCTCCTGTTTTCAACTAGAAATTGACTAATGTAACAAAAACGGTATTTCTGAGATTGTATGATTAGGGCATTAAAAAAAAAAAGGAAAAGGTTGATTGTAATTTAAAGTAGAAAATGGTTAATAAGGTGGGATTTGATGAATTAAACCAGCTTATCCTAGTATCTTAGTGACATTTTAGCATAAACTAAACATAGCTTCGTACCTGTAGATAATTTTCAATTTTTATTTATTCACAAATACTTAAAAAAAAAATTTTTTCAAACTTTCATATTTTTTTTAATCAAAAAATTTATTAATCTCTTAATAATTTGTATCATTCTTTTTTTTATATATATATAAGCCTCTGGATTTAAATGAAGACATTTCCACACTGGGTTCTAAGGAGATTGTAATAGAGAGAAGAGTTTTGTTTAGACTGGATCTGCCAAATGGAAAATCAATTGGGGTGAAAGCTAAACCAAACAGAAGTATCCGTGATGTGTTCAAGCCCATATTGACTAAATATGGTTACCACATTGACAGCATTGGTGTTCACTTTGTAAGTAGTGTTTAGTGCTCAACTCTTAGTTTGTAGATTGCAAGCTCTGCTTGATCAGAATTTCTGGCCAAAAACAGTAGTAGTCAAAAACACTTGGTAATTGTATTTTTTTTTTTTTTTTTTTTTTTTTTTTTTTTTAGATGGGCATTCAGGATTTCCTGGACTTGAATACGTCAGTCTCAGAATTAGATAATCAGAGGGTTGTGATCGTACATGATATTGATACTGCAGGTAAACATTCAATTGATCTTTTACTCACATCATGTTATATAATTAATCATTAAGATAACTATTTTGTTTACATTCAATCATTTAATCAGTACTAGTTCAAATCATTTCTCATTCCTATAAGCATTTCAATGTTTTAACAAAATGTATAACTTCTACTTATGCATGTGACCCCTTCTTTTCTAATCCTAACCTCTCTAAAACCGACCTAATGATTTTATTTTGCTGCTTGGTAAGTGGCGAGGTTGTGTAGATGCTCACACCATAAAAGTAAGGGTCTATACAACTAAAATACAAGTTGTTTTTGGTTGGTGTTCTTTATCACAACTATTTAGGCCTATTTTTCTTTGTACTTTTTGTGTCTGTAAACCTTGTATATTTGTACAACTTAAAAAAAAATATGATTTCCATTTTATGCTTAATTCTAAATATATGAACCTTAAAATAAGCCTCTGCTTTTGAAATTAAAAATTGTATTTTTTATCATTTTTAGATTCATATAGTTTGACTTTCACATCATCCAATTCTTTTTCACACTTGCATATTAGATCTGTTGTTTGTTTCATCTATTTAAAATACATTTTACTTCCCCCCCCCCTCCCCCCACTAACCTCTTTTTCAATTGCATGCTAATATTATTTATTTATATACATGTTTTATGTGACACTGTACAACCATTAGTCTATTTGTTGCAAGTAGATCTAGTTTTATTTTTGGGAATTGGTTGTGCTTCGTAAAGCTTTAGTTTGATTATACCTGAATGGTCTAATAGTGTTTTAAATTTATATTCAATTTATTTTTGCATGTCATATAAATAAAAATATATCAATATTTATATTACTTTAATGAACTAATGGAAAAGTGGATAAAAAGGAAATGTAGCTGTGCTCATCATCATCATTCATTTAAAAAAAATATCCTAATTTATTATCAGTATCATGCATAAAACATTTATATACATATAACTTTTATTTCTAATGTTCAAAGTTCTCATTTGTTTCAACTAACCCTGCATGCACTGCATCTTCAGTTGTCTGTTTGTTCTAACAGAAATATTAAGGCAAGGTGTGCAGCCAGTAGCCTTAAATCCGACTAAGGTGCCGCCTGCGAACCGCTCAAAGTCAGGGCATCGTGGCGGCTCCTTGGAGGAGATAACCAATAAGATATTTGAAGACTTAATGAGAGGGAAAAGCCAGTTGGCCCATGGTTTTGATGAGCTAGGGGTACTGGAGTTAGACAAAGCCAAGGTAGGGAGTATATCTGTGTAGAGGTCAACATGTCAGGCAGTAAAGTAGATCGTGATTGATTGAGCTTCATGTGGTCAATGTTTAAGTGTGGCTGGGAATTCAACATTGTTTTAATAGTTTTGATAACTAAAAATTCTCATACATTAACGTTTAGCATTCTTAGCAAAAAAAAATAAAAGATTTATAAAATGGAATACAGTAAATTAAAATCTTTAACAATTTAACAATTAACTTTGTGTGCATGTTGTTTTCTTCAATGTTTAAATGAACAGCATGGTGTTGTAAATGAAATAATTTACTCTAGGCAATGATCTCTCACCTCAATTTATTGTCAAGAAATATTTCTTGTACAAATAAGTGAAAACATTACACCATTTTTACAGGTTCACAAAAACGAAGAGGGGCGATATTTGGGCTTATTCGGCCTACTGAGAAAAGAATCAACAGCAATAAAAGACATCCACAAGGGGAACAAGTTGAAGGGCAAAGTGACATTTACACTACCAAAGAGTGATGTCAAGAAAAAAGTTAGCACAAAAGAAGGTCTGTAATGGTTTTTCTTTCTGTTTATTTGTAAGAATCTAGTTGTTACTATCAAAATTTTATCACAAATTATGAGACTAAGAAGTGAGACAAAAAAAATTAAATGAGAACATAAATTTTAATTCTGTATTTATATAACCCCTTTACTAAAAATAAATTCCTTTATTTTAAATAGGTGAACGTTTAATCGACATGTTGTCCAGTGCTCAGAAATTGCGCCTTGAAGAGCAGCGAGGTATACATGTATCTACAGGTGACTTGCCCTCTTTCCTGCTGGAGGGTAATGGGCCACAAGAGACAATGGACAGTTTGAAAGACAGCCAGATTAATAACTTAAACCAGTCTCATCCATCTGGGGTGGCTATGTTTGATGACATTGAGGAAATTTCTAAAGTTGGTTTCTTGGAAAAAACAAAAAGAAAGCAACTGAATTACTTGGGTACTACACCAGAAGTGATCCATGGCGATCACAAAATGTCCAGAGACACTCACAAATATTCTGATAAAACAGTTTTAAGTGATAAATGGAAATCACTAACTGGCAGGAGTAATCATGACAACTGGACGGGAAGAAGTTCTCAACCTGATAATTCTCTTTTAAACATGAAAAATTCTTTTTCAAATCAAGAGAGTGCGGTAGTAACATCACAACAAACTGACAATTATTTGCCCATGTCTCCATTAATAATTGATTCAAAGAATGATTCACATCCATTACATTCTAATGGAAAATGCAGTACTAATGCCAGGTCAACCCAGTCATCTCCAGAAATCCTATCAGACTTGAATAGCTCTAATTTAAAAACATCAGATAGGTTAAATTCTCCTGTCACTCAGAATTCACCCTTCAAGATAAAAGTGCCTTCAGATTCCTACACTTCCAACAAACTGAATGAAAGAAATAAAACTCCTGACCCTCCGTCTTATCATAATGCCATAAGGACACGTGGTGTTGACAAAAAACATCACCCAAGAAGTACAGACAATGTTATGGCACACACTGTGAATTCCGTTAACCATGCTGAAAATTCTTTCTCCTTTGATCATCGAGTTCTTGTATCTCCCAAGTCAGACGAAATGATACAAAGAGATCATGTCAATGATATGAGCCGAAGGTCACTAGTTTCCCCCAGAAATGATAAACCGCCATATCCATCACAGAGAAACACCCCTCTACGAGCCTCATCACCAAAACTCAATATTGGTGCCACCCCTTCCAGTAACTTTTACACTACCACCAACCAGAGAAACAGCCCTCAAAGTGCCTCATCACACAAATTTCACATAGGTGCTACTCCTACCAGCGATTCTCATACTACAACCCTCCCAAATAAAAGATCAGCCACTCCTGTGAACCTGAGGTCTACTGGGAAATGGGATTTACAGTTTAATAGTCCATATGCAACATCTTTTACTTTAAGTCCTTACAAAGATTCTGACCATGAAGAAGAAACTGTTACATTTGTATGACTTGTTACTGTAGATGTACTGGTAGTAGGTGTTGGTTTATAAAGGACATGTACAAGAGTAATTGTTTTAGGCAAGGATCAAAGGGAAATCCAGTTCTTAGGTCACTGTCAATGCATGGTTCAATGACTTTTTTTTCTTCTTTTAAACCACTATGTAGAAGAATGTTTTATTACATTTTTTTATTACTAACATTTTAGAAATTAGTTGTTAGCTATTAGTCAATTACATTTTAATTACACTGCCATTCTTGGTTTAGGTTTTCATTGTAGTAGCATTTTCAACAAACTATTTCAAGGACACTTTCTAACATTATGTGTGTCACTCTAGTAATTTATGTTGCATTGTATCCAACATTTTGTTGTTCACCTATTGCTTTTATCTACACATCTGAATTTCACATTGTTTTTATATCCAATGTACTTGTAAATAGGCTTTTGATTTCAATTCATTTTAGAGATATCATCTTTAAAATAAATTATATATATTTGTCACTATCATGAATAACATATTGTAAAGTATATTGTATATAAACCAATAGAATCTGCTAATGTGAACTCTTATGACAGGATCAATAAAAAGAGTTCTAAATCTCTTAGCGTTCTTATTTGTTTTGTTTAGTAGATTCATATTTTTATTGAACAGTATTTTGTAATTCAGCTATTAAAAACCTGCAAGACAACTGTGTGCATGTATCAGACATGTTGTCTGAGAGGTTTTCCAGAAAGTTAAAAACAGACCATACCTGGATATTTATAATATATAACATTTTGAAAGCCATTATTTTATTCAGGGCTTCCATTAGAAAACATTAAAATAACACATAAACATACATAATTTAAATTTATTTTCTGAATTTCAGCAAGTGGGCTACCTACAAGTGTGCTCTATAATTGGTGATTGCAAAAGCACTAAAAGATTTAGTAATATATATATAATAATAATATAGATCTACACATTAAATTCACAACTGTGAGACATAGGATTAAATACAAACATTTTTCTTGAAAATAAAACTTAAAAAAAAAAAGCTAAAGAGAGGATGGTAGCAACCCCATGGGATATATTACTACTTGCATATTACACAAACAAAATATTTGTACAAAGCTAATATCAACTCGCTGTCTGGTAAAAAGTTTGTACACGTTTTTTCTCCCACACAGATCAAGCTGAAATTTTGCACAATTATTTCTTTTACCTGACAATACAAGAATCAATTTAAAAAAAAAAATTAGTTAATTAACTATCAGCTAGTAAATTATTTTGTTTGGTATCTTGAACTAGGGAAAGAAATTGTAATTGACTAAAGGGGTGATATAAGCTGAATTATTCATTGTCAGAGTCTTAGTGAACAGAAATCTGAAAAATAGGATGAGACTATAGAAACAATAGTTAACTATACAATCTTCCATGCTCATAAGCTTTCCACTAGCAAAGTGGTTACCGTGTTGTTTTGAGCCATGAATTGAAATTCTGGTTGTTCCACCCTTTTTTAAAAATATTTTAAATGCTTTTTTATTATTAGTCTAGATCTATTATAAATTTATTTCCATGACTGATCCAAACTAATTGATATAAGTTCGCTTAATATAGGCTTTATTTTTTTTAACGTATTTTTAAAAATATTTTCTATTAAATCACTTTATGCGAGTGCACACTTATTTTGTTCTTTAAATCTGCATACTTTCACAAGTCCTTAATTATCCCATGCACTAAACTTTTAAAGATCCAACTTCATCCTTGTTTGCATCATGCTCAAAATAAATGCAAAACTACTCTTGGTCTCCTGAAGCCTTCACATTTTTTTTTATTTAAATATTTTAAAAGAAAATGGAAAAGCTGTTTGTGTGTTTAGAAAAATGAAGTGTTTGAATTTCACATATTTATCATCTTCATTTTGCTAACAATGGGGCTACTTACTTTCACACATACCGGTACTTCTAAACCAGTTTGACAATAACATTAAAATATGAAAAGCAATTCTTGTTACTTATCTTGAGGAATACATCTGCCATTGAAAATGAACTTCACTATTGTCTTCATCGTGTTCAAAATAGGTGAATCTCCTGTTTTTGTCTACCAAAGTGTACTACCATTTTGTTTTTAATGAGAAAATTGTATGCACATACATAACAACTAAAATTTCAATGGAAAATTAAATCTTAATAGCTCATTTAGTGTGCTTGAAATAGGTGGCTTAACTCATTTAGCATACAAACTTTATGCACGTTCTAAACCTTTTTAAAAACTAGTTGAAAAAGTCTGTGCTGTGCAAGGTCACTTTCAAATTGTCAACTCAAGCTATCCTAAATCATCATATTTTAAATACTTTAATAGGGGCAACACTTATCTTACAAAAGTTCCCTTTAAGCAATTGGGTTTGCTAACTTATTTTTTGTGCACGACAAAACAAGGTGGTGCTGTGCCTGAGCGGTAAAGCGCTTGGTTTCCGAACCGGGAGTCCTGGGTTTGAATCCTGGGATTTTTAATTTTGGGATCTTTGTTTGTCTCTGAGTCCACCCAACTCTTATGGGTACCTGACATTAGTTGGGGAAAAGTAAAGGGGGCTGATCGTTGTGCTGGCCACATGACACCCTCGTTAACCCTAGGCCACGGAAACAGATGACCTTAACATCATCTGCCCTATAGACCACAAGGAAAGGATGAGCTTTACGACAAAAAAAGAATCAATATAAAAAAAATTGACCAATTAATTAATTAACTATTGATAATTAATTATTTTGCTTGATATCAAACAAGGGAAAGAAATAGTACTTGACAGATGTGGTGGTATAAACTGAATTAGTGCCCTTGAGAAGGCTAGAACCCCTGAGTTCGAATTCAAAGTCATACTTTTTGTTAAATGGATTTATAAAAAACCAATCAGTGTAAAATTCACCTAGATATCCTTTTTCTTTTTTTACAAAGCTTATATCAACTCACTCTGTCTGGTAAAAAATGTTTACACATAATTTCTACCACACCCATTCTCGGAACAAGTTGAAACTTTGTACACTCATTCATTCGCATAGACAAGATATGAATCAATAAAAAAAAAAGTAACCAATTAGTCAAATAATTACTTGTAATTAATTATTGTGTATGATACCAACAAGGGAAAGTAATTCTTCAGTATTCACATATATGGCTAAATTTGTTGGGTTTAGTACCTTATATAATTGTAAAATCTATTTCTCTCTCATGCATTCTCTGATCAAGTTGATACTTTAAACCAGTGTTTCCCAAAGGGGGATATGTGTAACCCCAAGGGTTTGGGAAGAGTTTGAACATTAACTATGCTTCTCCTTCTCATTGATGCAAATTTTAGTTATTTATAATATAACATTTATTTTTTTTTAACAATTTTATTTTTCGTTTATTATTCTCGACAATTATTCTTTTTTTTTTTTTTTGGGGGGGGGGGGGGGGGGGGGGGGGATACTCAGAGTTATGAAAATTATTAAAGGAGTATGCATATGTTGAAAGTTTGGGAAACACTGCTTTAAACAATTATTTATTGTACCTAACAAAACATGAATCAATTTTAAAAAATAACCAACTAGTCAATCCATTCTAGGTAATTCATAATTTTGTTTGATATCCAATAAAGGAAATAGCTTGTACATTATTGACAGATATAATTTTAAGGGTGAAGTTGTTCCCTTTACATAAGCTTTTTTTTTTTTTAATAATTTTTTATATATTGCTTGTTGTTTTGTTTTTCATGCTAATGATGGAATAAACAGAATTTGAAGTCGCTTGTGCTAATAACATTTGAGTGCAACAGTCCCAGGGGCCATCTTTTGAGTTTGTTTTAACTCTTTTTTTCTTTTATTCCTATCTTGTATTTTGACTTTAAAATGTTTTTACTTACTTCATCTTATTTGCACACACACACACAAATAAATGTCACAATAAATAATGATATCCATTTAGTCATTCATGGCAGAAAAACTTTGCCAGCTTGTTAGTGTATCCAGTGTACAAAATAAATAATGATAGCCCATAAATATATCCATTTAGTCATTCATGGCAGAAAAACTTGCCAGCTTGTTTATGTATCCAGTGTACAAAATAAAGCATGTGTTGATAAGCTAGTTTTTTTTTAAAAGCTATATGAAATTTTTTTGCACACACAATCAAATTTTCATAGCGCTTCAGTTTGTAGCACATAATAAACTCATGATGGAGGAAGCATTATACTTTCACTCTATGGCAGAGGCACAAGCTTATTTATAAACTAATGGGCAACAAAATAGAGGTAATAAAGAGGAACAACTGCTAAGATTAAGATATTGCTACCAAGAAAAGAATCCAGTTCCAGCGTGATTTCAAATGAAAACTTCTCATGTATGTTAAGTTTAGTTTATACATCATTAGACCTTGATCTATATATATCTTGCCTATCATTTACAAAAATAAATCCCTAATTGATGTGGTTATGCAACCAAGAGCTCCTTTTTTACTTTTAGACTGATCAGGAAAGATTACCATTGCATGTAAAAACTTGATTTAGAGATTTATTTATGTCATCCAGTACTTTAAATGTTCTTTAGAAAATATTATTGTGCATTTTAGAACCATAGGCTAGTGCATTCATTAAAAAAAATACACTAAGAATTTTGGAAACTTTTTGTTTTGACAACATTGAGGGTCAATTTAGCATCCTTGACATTTTAAGTTGAGCTTGAAAATCTCCAATAAAAATTTACAATTTATTATTTTACTTTGTGTTTGCTTCAAGCTGTATTTAAAAAATATATATTTATTTACAGCATTGGAATGACAAAAAAAGTTTCGGTATTTTAAGAATTTTCAATAAATGAAACTAAAATTGTTAAAACTATTTGAGTAAACTTTTTTTAATCTCACAGATGGATATTTAACATTACCAGTGTCATTACTCAAAATCTTCATAAATTTATAACAAAGATGATCTTTTTTCAATTTTTTTTTTTTATTTTTGATAATGCAAACTAAAAATGAACATGGACTGTTTATTTCAAATGTAGTTAAATATACTTTATGCACTACGATGTCAGTCAATAGTTAAAGAACCTTTTGACATTTATTTTTTTTTCCATTGCACATTTTAATTTGGTAAAGTTATAAACTAACCATCTCAATCAATATTTTTGTGTTGTTTCTGAAAAATTCTGAGGATGTAAAGGAGTTACTCTTAGCAGATGAACAGTTATAAGACATAACCAGGAACAACTACAAAACAAATGTATGTACTGATCACGTATGCAAGTAAAGTTTGGCAAAATTAAGTCATGGGACACAGCACACCAGGAAGAATGATTTAGAAAATTATAGATTTTATAACTATTGAATTATATAGTTATATAAATATTGTCAGGAATTTAAATATCACAGACATTTTTGAAAAGAAAACAAGTGAGATGTAAACTAGTATTAAAAATCACTGTCAAATGTCTGAAAACAGCAGGCTTATTTGACAAATACACAAAGAAAAAGGACACCAATAGGATTCTAGGCTCTATTTGATATATATTAGTCCAACAAAATAGACGATGGGCAGCCATTTTGTAAGAATTTCTATCAATGTCATGAGAACATATATTACCAAACAATCAAGGCATGAGGAGGCCAACACTGCAGGAAAGTTATAGACAATCTGAGACATCTCCTCAAAAATGAAGGTTAAAATATTGTTGCAAAGATGAACTCAAAAACATCAAGTTAATACTTTAACTTAGAACATGAATTTATTCAATAACAATATAATAATATTCATTACATTTTTTACACATTGTAATAGATGTATTGCAGACAAATAATTCTTTAAATTAAAACAAATACAAACATGAACGAGATTACTACAATAAATAATAAAGAAAACCATATGTGGCTCAACAGTCTATAGACAGTAACCTATGTTTGTGTTTTGTTTTTGTTTATAATTAACAATACATCACTATGGTTCTTCCACAGAAGCAACCAAGAAACGTGTATATTTATATTGCTTGTAACAAATTTACAGTGTTTTATTTACATGTATTATGTCAAAAGTATTTCAATAAAATAGAATTTCAACAATTTTGACATGACAAATATAGTTAGGAAGCAATGTTAAGTTTTCAGACTCAACAGGAAAATAAATTAATCTCTTTTAATACTTAATTAACACTTTTTGATAGTAATAATTAATGCATAAGAAGACAGACACAGCAAATACACTCCTAATAAATTTGGAACAGCTGTTAGAATCTCTGTTGTCTCTCACCAAATTTCAATCCAAACTAGTTTGATCTTTATTGACACAATATGTCAACATATTGCAAACAAATCTTGTTCGCTAGCAGTTAAATCTTCAAAGTACATTATATAAACCTATATATCACACATTGTTTCATTCAGGACTGTTCAAAGTTCTAGTTAGCTAGGCATAATCTCTCTGAGTTGTATAGCAGGAGACTGAAGAGAAATATCTTGTGAGATGAGACTATTAGTGTTTCTGTTTTCTATCTGACCATTACGCTGATGTCCATATTCAAATTTAATACGCAATTCACCAATGTGACTTCGAGGTAAAATATCTGGGATCCACTCAATAATGAACGGTGTTAATTCCTTTTGCGCACTAGCAAGACCTGAAACAAATAAATAATCCAATTAAAAATATCTATTTATCTAGTAATATTAAGTATAGCATGTTATAAAAGTTGGGCTATTAATAGGAAAAACATCAAAAGGTCAGATATAGCTCATATTTAGGCAGTCAAGATTGAAATCAGCATTGAGAAAAACTGTTATCAGTCAACCTACAACAGGTCTCTGACCAGGGCATTTGCAAGAGATGATTTGAGCCTCAGTTAAGACCTCTCTCAAAATGGACTTTGATGATGATGATGATCACATGTTATGCCACTGTGCAGAGAGCAGAATAGTCCAGCAGATACAAAATGTATGCCAAGAAAGACAAAGCAAAGATTGCCACTGTGCAGAGAGCAGAATAGTCCAGCAGATACAAAATGTATGCCAAGAAAGACAAAACAAAGATTGCCACTGTGCAGAGAGCAGAATAGTCCAGCAGATACAAAATGTATGCCAAGAAAGACAAAGCAAAGATTGCCACCGTGCAGAGAGCAGAATAGTCTAGCAAATACAAAATGTATGTCAAGAAAGACAAAGCAAAGATTGCCAATGTGCAGAGAGCAGAATAGTCCAGCAGATACAAAATGTATGCCAAGAAAGACAAAGCAAAGATTGCCACTCAAATGGAGAACTGTGTTGCTTTTCAGTCACTTGTAAATTTAACTTCACTTATAATATAATTATATAATCATATCACTAAGTGCACTACTTGACTTCACATAAACCTGTTTCATCAATACAACTACTTGCTTCAACTTCTTAAAACTTGCTACATCAATAAGTTACAACATCCTGTCTTGCTACCACTATTGTTTACCACTAATTTATTGTACTTGACTAACTCTCCAAACTAACTAAACTCTCCATCTCTCATACCACCTTTCTTCCAGTCATACCTAACTCATGTTCACTATTAAATTTTTACACTCTGTATTTACAAAATTCACCAGAGTACAATAAGGTACAATAAGTTAACTATTTTTCCAGTGACACTAACAAAGATGTTCAATACTTTGGCACTCTGTAATACTATTTCACTCACTGATCATTATCATTGTAAATGTAATCTTCAAATGTGACAGAGGCATTCCATCCTTTCTGGTTTGGAGACACCCACAATGGTGTCCTGAGACAAACAGTCCACACCTCTAATTATCCAACCAACTGAATTCTAAGCCTAGATTCAAGGATCACCTTACCATTTCACAACCGTGTCTGTGCATTTACTATAATGGGAAAAATAAAATGCCAAGTTTTCATCATTTTTATTAACTTTCTCATTATTTTCCTCTTTTTCTGTTCATCGATGATTTTCTTTGAAACCATGATTAAAATATGACATATTAATTTGAAAACAAAAATAAGCACATGCATAGTATTCAAGTCTTTCTTCAATGGCATCTTGTATCAGTGATATCTGTGCATGCACTTGACTAGTGTTGGCTGCCTTACACTGAGTGTTCAAGTATTGAAAATCTTTTTAGGCTCAGGGATATTTTGGTCAAACACCAAATTCTTTTAGTTGAGAGTCATTCAATACCAAAGTATCAATGTACTTTTTGATGTTGAATAATTTTGAACTTCACTATATATTCACTTTTGCCCTCAGAAGTTACCATAGGACTATAAAGAGCTTCCCAGGTAATTCAAGCCATTTACTCATAAATACAGAAAAAAAAGTGTGTTTGCTTTGAAATAATATTGTACTTTTAAGTTTTACTTCAGACTTACCAACTTTTAAATATGTTTTAAGTTCAAATGGTCTAATTGGCGTATGATTTTTAATTTTGTTTGCATCATTGAATGCATCTGTTCGTGGAGCTTCATAAGGATCATATGTTCCATCTCTGTTTTCTACAAAACTTCGAGTCAAATCCAGTGTTAACTAAGAATATTAATATAATACTGTAAGCATAAGATATCATTTCCAATTAGACAAATAGATTTCCAAATAAAGCTATTTTTAAAGGATAAAATTATAATCTTTAAATAAATGAGCAATAATAGCAATGGAAAAAATATGAATTATTAATTGCTATGTTATTTCATTGCTAAGTAACATAATTACACATTTAAAGAGAGAATTCAATGGACTGAAACTACAGCAAAAATGTCAAATAACTGTAATTCATGTTTTCATAATCAAATAATATTCTTTTATTTGCAAACAAAATTAAAAGTCTTCCAGCAAGAGCTGACAGTAAATTATTAAGTTTCTAAATGTGACATCACAGTTTACAAATCTCAACAAACAAAAAAATCTTGTGATGTTTCAGTTCTATAACCATTTCTAAAAACAATTAGCTTTAAAAATATCCAATGTGTGTAAAAATAGTTTTAGGCCAAAATAAGCTTTTGATAAGTGGGATAGTTAAACTACTTACAAATAATTCTAAACCAATTTCTTGTAAGCCTTAAAACTAACATTCAAGAAGCAGCAATTTTAGAATTGCAAACAAAAGGGGAATAAGTTAAAGTGAATAATAAGCAGGACTGGATACAAAGTTTGGCTTGTGGGTAATGGCTATTGATAATTATTGCAAAATTAAAACTTGTATTAAAATAAACCAAAAAAAAAGGTTAATGATGCTTTAAGGATGTACTTATTAACGTATTCCACTAACAATTAAAGTTTGACTAACCTCTGGAGAGTCGAAAATTTGCTTGACTTGTGCTACACTTGTAATGTGCCAAGTAAATTTTGTAAATGTTCCCAATGGCAGTGCTTCTTTTCTTACAAAGCTTGTCGTCAAATTAGGTAAACGTTTTTTTCTACTTCCAGCAGATATTCTTTGCTGTAGACAGTCAAAAAATACTTGAGGAGCATGGAATACCAATGGATCAGGGGTACCTGGAAAATAGGCGGAAATTACATATACCAAAGGATTAGGGGTACCTGGAAAATAGGCAGAAATTATGTATACCAACGGATCAGGCGTAATTGGAAAATAGGCAGAAATTACATATATCAAAGGATTAAGGGTCCCAGTAAAATAAGCGGAAATTATGTATAAACATGCATTAGGGATCACTGAAAAAATGGAGGAAATTATATTATACCAATGGATTACGATAAGTTGATTGGTGAAAATAATGTATACAAGACCTGAAAAATTTGTTTGAAACTATGGAACACGACTATCTAGAAAGTATGTGAAAATAATTTTGACCAATGGATAAGACTATCTTGAATTGCACATAAATTGTTCAGGTTGTTTGGACTATGTGTAAAGAAGCATCTATAACCAATGGATTATGGCTCACTAGAAAACATATTGTAATAACTTAAATGAGGCAACTCAACGAGGCACATATATCTTTATTTACACGACATCACAGGTACACAAAACAAACATTTATCTTAGGCACAATCTCTCCATATTGGCTCTTTATTTGGGCGGAAATCGTTCTCCTCTTCTAATGTTGACATCCTTTCCAGTCTAGTTTATCACAGTGCGCACCTTCTAACTTAGATGGGGGTGCGAATGGCAGAGTTATAACATTGCCCCCTTCTTAGAGCTTTTCGTCCCAAAAAGAAACAGTGCTGTGGAGGTTTGCCGGTTCAGGTGGAGGTCGATCGGTGGGAGCCACAGACGGCAGGGAGCCTGTTGCCCACGAGGCCATCTGCACAGTATTCCGCGGCTGTCGCTTCCTCTTCTTCCAGTCGGCCAGTCTACACTTGAGACGATGTCGTGGTCGCTGCTTTGACTTCATGATGATAGTCTCTGATGCCAACCACTTAACACACATGGAGGTTGTGGCAATCCCTGTAGTTTCCAGGGCCGCTGTTTTAAGACGCCAAGTCAGCGGACGTTTTCCATGGACGTCTCGTGACACAGTTGTAGGCCCACAGGTAGCCATGGTTTCAAACACGTAGTCTTTCTCAGCTTCATCTGTAAGGTATGCCCATGAAGCACCTTTGTAATGTTCCATAAGCAAATGTTCATACATCACTGCATCAGGTTCTGCAAGAATTAATTCACCATCTTTCAAGTCACTCTCACTGATGTAGGCAGAAGTACAAATGTCTGTTAAGTTCAGACCTTGTAGCTGGGTTTCTTGGCATGGGCACTGTCCCCACAGGGCGCCGCATATACAGTTCATGTCAATCGCCTGGATGCAATTGCCAAGCATCGAGTTCTCTCTTATGCCGCTGCCAGTCAAATTCATTGTTTCTGTCCCGGCCATTGTTGGGGCCCGTATTCACAATTTCACCTGACGTCATCCAAGGCAAGGAATCAGAAAGTCTTGAGGCTTTCATGGTTTGAGTTCTCATCAAAGGTACTGACAGATAAACAGAGGTCTTTAAGGTCCACAGCAGCCAGCTTGGACGCAGACCCAACGTTGTCTTGATCTGTCCGGCCCGTTGCAGGTATACCAGGAACAAAAGTTTCAGGCACATAACAGACTTCTCTAGTTTCTTCATTTGTTTCTTTTCTTTCAATTCTGTATATCCCATTGAGATCGTCTTAGCAATTGTTGTCATGTTTCTCGCCCTGAAAGTCATCCTCGACTGACTTGCCCACAACACAGTCACAGACGGCGCTCCAATCCCCAGTGCCTCCATCACCACTGTTTGTGCAGCCACAGTCCTGACCAGGTAACTGCTCCTTCCCTAACGAGTTTATTCCTCCTTTTGCTTGCGACACAATTTTATCACTTTGGTCTATTTGGCCTTCTACTTGCAACACACTTTCATCTACTTTGTTCCACATCATGCTCCTCATCATATTACAGATCATGTTCAATTGTTCATTAAATGCATTCCTAAAGTCCTGGTACTCGCCAATGACCTCAACAATCCCAGATTCAATTTCAAATTGGTAGGTTTCCGGAATTTCTTCTTCATCAATCAAGGCTTGCCGGAGACGAGCAGTGAGCGTTTCTCTGCTACCGACGGGTTTTAAACCTCGGTACTGAAGCTCTTGTCTTAGCTCTTTAATTGAGAGCTGATGTAATAGCTTCAAACATGTCATTGTAATCAAAGCCTACCTCCTCTTGTTGAGTTGCCTATAATCCCACTTCTGACACCAATTGTAATAACTTAAGTGAGGCAACTCAACGAGGCACATATATCTTTATTTACACGACATCACAGGTACACAAAACAACATCTATCTTAGGCACAATCTCTCCATATTGGCTCTTTATTTGGGCGGAAATCGTTCTCCTCTTCTAATGTTGACATCCTTTCCAGTCTAGTTTATCACAGTGCGCACCTTCTAGCTTAGATGGCGGTGCAAATGGCAGAGTTATAACAATATTAAGAACTAAATTTATACCAAGTGATCTAAGGTGACTGAATAGTGGATGGAAAATAACTTATACAAATGGCTCAGTGGTGACTGGAATCCTGATTTTATCTTGTAGCATTGTCTTGGAAACAATATAGATTTTTAAAAAGTGGTGGGAAGAATATATATATTAATTGATTGAATAAAAATGTTTAATCAAGAGGCAACTAATGATATACTGCACATAGAAATATAGCTGTCAATATACCTGAAAAACCATAATGCATTGTTTGATTGATTCTTTCTGTGACACTGGCTAACCACTGCTGAAAGCTTACTGATGTTGAACACTCATCAATGGATGTCTGATAAGCTTTAAGAAAAAAAAATGTTTCAAAACTAACACAAAAAAAGTTACATCTTTTTATAGAGAAATGCTTTAATAAATTGTGAACTTACTTGGCTTTTTGTTAGCATTGTACTTAGAAACAGGTTGTTGTCCTCCAGACTGCTGCTGATGAAACTGAAACTGTACAGAATGGGTGGTTTCTTTAACTGGACTATTTTGTTGAGTATATAGACTGACTGTAGGGGGAATCTTCTGTTCTTGCAAGGTCAACAGTGCACTACTTGCTTGTGCTGTTTAACAATGAAAATAAAATTTGCTTTTTGTTTAAAAAGAATAATAAAATAGCAACCAAAATGATATTACTAGTACCACAGTATACAGGTGCAGAAAGTTCAGACAAATGAAATACTGCTGTTAAAATTTCACACACATGATCAACAATAAGTTAACAATGTATAACAATGGAACTTTGTTGAACTGCTAGACTGAACCTGCTGCATACCAGGAAAAAAGTTTTCTTTTAATCCTTTTCAAGTGACATGCATTAAAAGAAAAAATGCTATCACAGCATGTAAATGTTAAAAAAAAGATTTGATATTTTGCCCATTAAAAATTATTTTCTTTACAGTATAATAATTTTCTTGATTAAAACACTCTAACAATTTAATAGGGAAGGCCTGTATTACCTGACCAGTTTGTATCATTTTTATAATTTTAATAATAATGGCTATCCTGGCTATTCCAAAGATTAAGGAGGAGTGTAGTGTTTCACATGACTACAAAAACCCTGTTAACCCTAACCTGCATATTTTTCCACATATGATGCAGAGAAAGGCGTTGTCTATTTAAATTGTTTTTTTTTTATGTCTTCTGCACCTGCCTGCTACAAGGGCTTTTCTTTGGACCTCAAATGTGTATAAATAGAAGTCTTGAATTAGTTAAAAAAGAAAAGGTGAAGCTACCATTTAATACATGTGGTTGAAATTTGAAACCTAAACATTTTTTAAACAGTTTTAATGAATTAATTAATTTTTTGACATTTTATGAACAAAAAAAAAAATGTTTTACCTAATGAATCTTCTTTTTTTACTTTTTTTTCTGGAGCATGTACAAGTAGATCATCTTCTGATATGATTACTTCCATTGTATCAGTATCTGATGCAACAGCTAAGCCATCATCAACTTGTTGATACACAGCTAATACTTGACGATCAGGACTAATAGTATTCACTAAAATAGATAATTGAACAATATAAACTCTCCCAAAATAAATTTAATAATTGATTTATAATATAAAAAAAATCTTGAGTCAATAAAACAATTTAATCAAAGAGACCACACTATTGAAACAATTCAAAATTAAGAAACTTTAGAAATATATTAAAATAAAAAAAAAAAAAAGGAAGTAACAATTAAAAAGAATACTTACGTTGCTCAAGATTTACATAATGTGAAAATTCTTCTGCCAATTTTTCATCACTAGCGAAAGCACAGATACAAGCAAAAAAATGTACACAATACTTAGAGATATCTTCTCTTGATGTACAGCTTCTAACCTTAAAATATTAATAATAAAATGTATAAAAAGGCTGTAACACTAAAAACAGAGATTACTTACAAATTATGTCAGAAATAGTAAGACAGAAACAGTTGTAAGAGAGAAATCATAGTATAGATATAACAGGATACAAATTACAGCCTACATGGTATTTTGAAAGTAATTTAACTCAGAGGTGAACTGGGTGTCAAAATCAGCCCAGGCATTAGCATCTAATTCAGGCTACATATTGCATGCTTTAATATCAGCCTCTCAAAAAAAAAGCAACTTATATGAGATTGTACAATGTAATTCATTAATAATACTGTTCTGCACCTAGAGGTAAATCTACTTCACTCAATAAGGTATTGTACTTCTACAAGTAGGCATTCTATGTGTTAGGCTAGGATTAAACTGTAAAATCTGTATAAGATCTTAATCAATAGTAAGGTGATAGCAAATAAAAACACTACATGGGACCACTTTAACAACAAAATATTATAAGATCTTTAACATGCCTTACTGTAAATCACATGCCCATTCAGTGGCAGTCATACCAGCCATCAATAGCCCATATAGCCAGTCCATCCATGAACTCAAGATATTTATAGATGTATAATTTATCAAGTATTAAAAATAAAATAAACTTGCAAGAAACTTACCTTAAAAGCTCGACAAGTACACTGAAATTTGTAGTAAGGATGTTGTCTATTCCTTAATGTTGCAAAAAATGCACAATGCAGAAATCCTAAAGGTTGCTTTTTTGTAACTTTACATTTAACAACCATTATATTTTTTGTCACTCTCTGAACCACTGGCCCTGAAGTTTCGGTGGCTAAAACCCATACAGCTTGCCTAATTTCATTAGATATTTGTAAATTATTTAATACACTGTTCTTTAAACCTATGGGTTGAGCCTGTTGAGCACAGTCTATTGCAGAGCGAACATGCACACAAGCTTCCACACCATCTTTGAGAATGCTGTTAGTATCTGGCATTCCATTTCGATGACAGTTTTCAACATAGCACACAGAGGCAGCTATTAGGACACTTGTATCAAATACAGTTGCTGGGTTTCCATCCACATCATGAATGTAAGGAAGCTGAACAAAGCCTCTGTAATCAGGGCCCCTATCTCTCAGCCGAACAGAGTATAACTGTGTTGTGGAGCCTGTTATGATTTTGACAGATTCTGCACTGTGACCTTTTTTTCTCTCACGTTCTTTGAAGACAACATCACAGTCTTTATTTTTGCAGCTTAGTCCTCTAGTACCATTGAAAGTTCCACACTTGGGGCATTTTCTGACACCCCTGAGTGTAGGTTTGCCTAAGTCACCAAAAGGATGTTTACGCTTATCAACAGCAGCAACACTTTGTGTGGTGTTGGCCATGGATGGGCAAGTCAGTATCAGTACTTACATCTGGAAGTCATAAAAATATAGTAATTTAAAAAAATAGAAGAAAAAAATTTACTAAGTTAAGGCCTTGATTTTGCTACCCGCATTACATTTCAAACATCAATAACCATCTCATATATATTTAAATTTCTATAGTTGTAATGAATAAATTTTGATAGTTGATTCAATAAATAATATATAATGTGGTATTAACAAGGTTAGTTTCTGAGTTCTTCTTCTTCGTTCTCATTTTTAATGTTGGAGCATTCAGATGACTAGACCAATAAATGAGATGAACTACGCAGTGGTTTCCAAATCAGGGAGCTCTCCATATAGATTTTTTTTTATTGGGGTCTTTTGGGGCCAGTGTCTTGTTTACCAAGAGTTTCTGAGTGATTTATCATCAATAACCATTTCAGTTTAATAGGCCAGAAATAATGATGCTTATGATTGCAGGATAAAATAAATAAATATATATATATATATATATATATATATATATATGGTTTCTGAATCTCAGAACATATTATTATTATCTAATGTTAAGTACAATACTTTCAATCTTACATAAGTAAAAGAAAAAAAAAAAACTAAACCATTTAAGCTGGCATTAAGTAATACAAATTAATGTAAAGACATATAAGTAGATATAATATTCGTTTCAAAAACCGACCCCCACCCCCAAAACCAAAAAAAAAATTAAAAAAATAAGCTTTTATTTTAAATAAAAAAAAAGGTCAAGTGGATCCTTCACAACCTTCCTGAACAAAAAAATAAAAATTTTACACAGAATAATCATTTACATTATACATTCACCTTTGATTTGTATTAGTACATCTTCTCTAATGAACAATTAGATCTGGATCTAATGCTAGATTTTTCTAGGCAGGCGGAGCAATTTATTCTTCCAAACTCTATCCTGGTGGCGTCCAAAAGACCTACTGACCCTGGCCAGAAAGTTATCAACTTCCCTTGTATACGTCATTCGATACTATGCTTCCTAGATATGTTAAGTGGTCTACCATGTTAAGGGGCTGTCCATTTACAGTGATCCTTAGGGCTAAGTGTGTTTTATTGTGTGACTTCTGTTTTCCAGAGGTTTATAGATAAAGCAAAAATAGGAGGCAGTTTATGCAAATTTATTGACCACGATCTGGAGATCATGTTCAAAGTGAGCTAGCAGGGCACAATCAATGGCATAGAAAGCTCTGTTAAGACAATTTCCTTTGTTTTTGTATGGAACAGTAGATGTCGAAGATTGAACACATTGAGGTCTGAGCAAAACCTGATGTAGATGTCTTCATCCAACCACTGACACAGCATTGACCCAGCCAAAGAAGATAGCAAATAGAGTAGGAGCAATTACACAGTCCTGCTTCACATTATTTTCTATAGGAAAGTGTCTACCAAGCAGTGATTCTTTCAACTCTTCTATATGGATCTGAGACATTGGTATTATACAGAAAGCCACTCAAGCTTACTTGAAAGCTTTCACCAAAGATGCTTGCACTCCGGGACATACGTTGGCAAAACCGCACTACAAACAGCTATGTCCTTGCAAACGCCAGTATGGACAGTAAAGAGGGACTTCTTATGGTCCTACAGCTATGCTGGGCAGGGCACGTATCCAGTATGGGGGGTGAACATATGTCAAAAGCAATCTTTTTTGTTGAGCTGAAAGGTGGTTGACATAACACAGGTGCCCCATGGAATTGCTTTAAAGAGCAACATAGGCACAACCTAGCTTTAACTGACATAGAAGAGAGCAATTGGTTGCAGCAGGCGGCTTCAGAACAAGACAGCTGAAGGTCACTCACAAAGACTGTGGGATACACATTTGAGACCAAAATAAAATCCACTGGATAGAGGTAGACGGCAAAAAGAAAATCTTACTCGACCTTGGTAATGCCTGCATAGATGTGGCAAAATATGTAGGTCGCAGCTGGGGCTGTGTAGCCACAGGAAATACTGCATTCCTCATTAATCTTCAAACTCGAAGACAAGCCTTATATGCTATATTCTTATCTTATCTTATATAATACAGACGTTACTTCAAAAAAGAAGATGATTACGTCCTACGCGTCATGCATTTAGTCATGCATATTAACCAATGACTTAAATTCTGCCAAGTCACTGGTTTTTCTGGCTAGCTCAGGCAACCCATTCCATGCTCTAATAGCACTAGGGAAGAAGGAGTATTTGTACAAATTTGTCCTAGCATATGGGACTAGGAATGTGCCTTTATTTTTGTGTCTTTCAGAGTATTTTATTAAATTTTGTTTTTGTATTTGAAGATTATGGTTCAGTGTTTTATGTATAATTGCTACTTTACTTTTGAGTCTTCTGTCCTGAAGGCTTTCTAAATTTAGTGATTTTACTAATGGTGTTATACTAGTCAAATGTGAATATTCGTTTGTTATGAATCTCACTGCTCTATTTTGTGTTTGTTCCAGTTTCTTAATGTTTTCTTGAGTTGAGGGGTCCCACACGGTGGATGCATATTCTATTATTGGCCTAACCAAGATTAAATAACATTTTAGTTTTATGTTCTTATTTGATTTATAGAAATTTCTTTTAATAAACCCTAATGCTTTGTTGAATTTTTTTATAGTTTCATCAATATGTGGGTTCCATGACAGTTTTTCATTTATTATAACACCTAGGTATTTTGAGTTTTTAGTCTGTGTTACTGGTTTGCCATGAATAAGATAAGTGGAATTAATTTGTTTTAGTTTTTTTGTTACTCTTAACAACTGACATTTTTCTGGGTGGAAAGACATGCTCCAATTTGATTCCCATTTTAATTTACAAATATGGATGATAATTAAAATAAGTTTTTGCACTTTATAGCATTTCTGTCTGTTAGAAAAGTGAAGTGGTAATACTACACATAGACACAGATGCAATCTTAATTACCAAAAATTGGCAAAAGTAATTAGTTTATGTTAATATTATATGAGTAAAGTGAAATTCTCAACACTAAATCTAGTTGATCAAGTCTAGATGAATATCTAGTCTAAGATGTGCAGTGACAGAACCATTGTTTCACAGTGAACAGAGAAAAGATCTGCTTAACAATATTCTAGATCTATACTCAATAGCTTGGCAGCACAGCTTCGAAAAGAAAATCGGAAATCATATTTTAGATCATTCAAAGTTCTGATGTAACAGCTCCTTTTTCTTTTACGAAAGTGAACCATTTAATTTTAAAAATTATCTATGCAAGCAGATTTAAAAAAAAAAACAATACTTAAATGAAAAACTTCACGAAATGTAAGTTTTTTAAAAAGGTCATAGACTTCTTCATTATAACTTAAGCTTCATTCATAGATTCGCACTTAGGTACAAAAAATTTGCATCTATGGTCACAATGGAAAAAGTATCAATGTATTAAATTAAATAAAATATATTTTCTTTTTATTAACTAACTCATGGAATGAAGTACTGATTGAAATGTTTAAAATATCAAATTTTGATACGAACTTCATTTAAGTTGTAAGTTAAAAAAAAAAACGAACTACTTTTATAGCGCGCAAATTTTAAAAAAAACAAAAAAAACACTTAAATGAAAAACTTCAGGGGATGTAAGTTTTTTAAAAAGGTCATAGACTTCTTCATTATAACTCAAGCTTCATTCATAGATTCGCACTTAGGTACAAAAAATTTGCATCTATGGTCACAATGGAAAAAGTATCAATGTATTAAATTAAATTAAATATATTTTCTTTTTATTAACTAACTCATGGAATGAAGTACTTTTGATACAAACTTCATTTAAGTTGTGAGTTTAAAAAAAACGAACTACTTTTATAGCGCGCAAATTTTTACATATCCTCATACACTTGACAGTCTAACTAAGACCAAATAGAGCCCAGATATATATAAATAATTTAAATTTATTAATAATTTGAACAAAATTTTAATTATTAAGGCAATAGCTGATCTTCTGACAGCTTAGGGGTGGAGATGTATTTAAATGTAAACAGTAATATCATATTAAGAAGTGAATCGGATACGAACAGCATAGTTACATAGTACACCATTACCCGGTACCAGTAGCTAAGCGTACTAATCCTGGTCATAATATTGGCCAAGGTCTAGCACTCTAGGATTAAATTTGTAAAGTCATATGAATTATAGTCTAGATCTAGATTCTATAAAGATTTTAGATCTAGTCTAGATTCTAGATCTAGATATGATTCTGTTGTAAAGAATGTTGCCTCCTCTTTGAACCAAAATGCTAAAATAGATAATGTTTATTTCATTTCATATATATGCAACGGAAGCTTTGAGTAATTCAAGTAATTTCATGAAAATGGGGTAGTAGGATTCACAGTAGGTGGCGTTAAGCAAAAAGGGGGGACACTAGGGCGGCACCAGTCACAAAATGTGCATGCAAAAATAAATGAAGAAACTGGAATGGGCTATGAAACAAAGCGAATACAAAATATCTTCAAAGTTGACAAAGTATAGATAGAAAAAATTATAATTAGATCTAGCTTCTAAACTTAAATTTAAGAATAGAAAGTCCTCTCTGCATCATAAATTTTCTCCTGCCAGTAGTTAGTGGTAGGCTCATCAATTAGTCATTTAACTTTCCACAATCATGTGGAGCGAAAAACTAGATCAAAAGTTATGATCAATCTAATCCAGCAGCCTCATTTCTTACACTCTCAAAGACATAATTTATCAAATGACTTACTTCATTATAGATGTTATCCAGTTCAATCACAGCTTTATATGGCTGCTCATATTCTAATATTTTTGAAACAATATTACAATTTTGCACTTGACAATAAGCTGAACAATAATATCAAATGTTTTTAGTCTTTAGTACTGTACAATACTGACTGTTTCCAGAAGCAAATAATTTTAGTATTATATATCGAGAATCTAGATCTAGTCCTACTAGAATAGTAGGTCTAGTTAAGTCTAGTACTAGTAGAAATAGTAGATATAGACATTATTCTTGATCTAGAAAGAAAATATTCATCAGGAATCTTGAGAGACAATCTTTTTCATTAGCAACTTCTTGTGTAACTAAAGAGGTCTATCCTTAATACACAGCTACGGTCACAGGTTATATGTAATCACCAGGCGCCGTTGCATTTTCACCCTTCTTTCTACTACTGTTGTGTATGGCATTTGCAATCTGGGACCCTTCCTTTATGCTCGCTCTCCATGTGGAGCTATCCAGTGCCACTTTTTCCCAGCTGCTTGTGTTAATTTTGAGGAGCTTCATGTCACGTTTGCATACGTCCATATAACGTAAAAGTGGACAACCAGCGACTCTCCTGCCTTCTCCTTAGATCACCATACAGAATATCTTGTGAAGTTTACCTTCTGGCATTCTATGAACGTGGCCAAGCCAGCCAAGGCATCGGCTGCTGATAACACAGCAGATGTCCTGGCACCCTGCTCTTCGTAGCACTTCCTCATTGGTTATTTTATCTTGCCACTTTATTTTAAAGATCCACCTTAGGCATCAGAGGTGGAAGATATTTAGCTTTTTTTCCTGCCATGAGTAGGTTGACCATGTTACACTTTCGTATAGCAAAGTGCTCATCACAAAGGTCTGGTAGACTAGGACTTCGGTGTTGTTAATCAGCAAGGTATTGTCCCACATTCTTTTCTGCAACCATGACATGGTGTCCATTGCTTTGGCTATCCTGTTGTTAATGCCTTTATCCAGTAGAGCATTGTTGGATATGATGGAGCCAAGATAGTAAAAATGGTCAACAATTTCAAATGGTTGATCATTACTGGTTTTGTGAGGTGCAGTATTTGTGTTCTGAACTAGTATTTTAGTCTTGCTTTGACTAATATTTAAGCCTAACTTCTGGCAAGCAGCAGATAGTTTGTCAATCAAAGTCTGAAGGTGAGTATCAGAATCAGCCACAATAGCTCCATCATCAGCATAGAAAAGTTCCCTTAGTACCTTCCAAGATTGCTGTTTTCTTTTTGCCAGCAACCTTGATACATTAAAGAGTTTTCCAGAGGGTCTTGTATGGAGAAATACACTTTTGTTGATGTGGCTGTAAGCATAAAGCAGTAGGCAGGAGAACAATATGCCAAACAGGGTAGATGCGAGCACACATCCCTGCTTGACACCGCTGCTAACCTCTAAAGGTGCTGATTGGGCTCCATTGAATTTCAGTGTACATTTTGTTTCCTCATGAAAGCACTCAATGAACTTCTGTAGTTTGAAAGAAAAATCCATAGTATAGCATATATATGTTGTGACGATTTCTTTTTATCTATTTCTTGGTCATGTCATGTCTACATCATTCATGTCATCATGATGATGATCATCGTCTGGACCAACTGGACCAGGCCTTTAGTAATATCTTCAAGAAAGAAGAAAAAGCTCCAAAAGTCAACTGTCAGATTTTTGACACTCCCTTCACTCTACATGAGCTCAATACTACCCTAAAAAGCCTCAAGTCAAGACTATCCCCTGGACCCGATAAAATAACAAATGAAATGATCCGGGGACTAGGACCACAGGCCCAAAACTGTATACTTAACTTTATCAACCATACATGGAAAACTGGAGACATACCACAGGAATGGAGAACCGCAAACATAATACCCATTTTAAAGAAAAATAAACCACCTGGTTATAGACCAATATCTCTAACATCCAACATTGGCAAAATGGCAGAAAAAATTATCAATAACCGACTTTATTGGTGGCTAGAAAGTACTTGCTCACTCCACAATGCACAAGCTGGCTTCAGGAAAGCAAGTAGAACAGAAGACCACCTATTTCGTTTTAGCCAGGACACTGTAGAAGGGTTTCATGAAAACAAGCACACTACAGCAGTATTTATAGATTTGCAGCAAGCCTTTGATAGAGTGTGGGCATCCATGGAAAAATGTACAGCTGGATCAGGGCATTCTTAAAAAACAGAACCATCCAAACCTGATTCGAAGGTGCCATCTCTAACAAAAAAAGTTTGGAAGAAGGACTACCACACCCGCACTCTCTTTCTAATCTTCATGAATGACCTCCCGGACCTCATTTCGGTCAATAAGGCACTTTATGCAGATGACCTTTTAATTTGGACTACAGAGAAATATCCAGTGTTGACTAGAGCCAAACTAAATAGAGCTCTCACAACCATCTCCACGTATTCAAAATTATGGAAAATGGAAATAAAGAAAAGTCAGTTTATTCAATCTTTAGCCACAGCAACAAAACAGCAAAAAGAAACTACATCCTAAAAATAGACTCACAGCCAATAAATAAAGAAGAAAATCCAACATATCTTGGTGTAAAACTAGACCAAAGACTGTCTCTAAAACACTTTATGGCAGATTTAAAAGAAAAGGCATCACAAAGATTAAACATAATAAAACACCTAGCAGGAACATCCTGGGGAGCTGAAAAGAAAACCTTAAGACAGTTATACACTGGATATGTCAGATCTGTAGTGGATAACTGCCTCTCCATACAAGTAGCTGCCAACATAACCTATCAATCATCATTAGACACAATCCAAAACCAAGCCTTGCGGCTAATTAGTGGAGGTATCAGAACTACTCCCACCTGTGAAATAGACTCCAATATTGAACCTCTTAAGTTAAGGCGCAACAGAGCAGCATTAGAAGCTATTGAGAGATACAGAAGGTTGGAGGACTGTGACGATACGTAAACGCTTGCATAAAAAAGTTTCATTAGTGCTTAAACGTTTGAGAGAAAAGTTGGATCCAATTGACATAATAAACTCAACACCCTAATAATAGTTACAACATGTAGTGTCTCGATTTATTAAATTAGAATAGTATGGTGAAAACAGTAGGAGGCGGGAAGCCAGTCCGAAAATTCCCCCCCCCCAGGTCACCCTGCCCTTGGTATGTACTGAGTCACCATCCCTCGACCGGTCCCGCGTTGGACTGTGGTCGTTATGCTACACATACACACACACACATACACACAAACAGGTGGGGGCACACATCGGTTTGGGACGGCAGTAATTTTAGAAATTTAGTAACTTTAATCCCATTGGATCAAGCACAAATATTATTTTAAAATTCAAATTACCCCAAATCCATTGGCCTGGCACCTCTGGCTATGCTAATGAGTTCGAGTCCCAATCTATAAAAGAGGGGACGCGGGCTCCAACCCACGCTCACACCCGCCAGACAGATTTATATGTAGGCGAGGCTGGAACTTAGTTTCTCTCATAAAGCCGTCTATAATTTAAACAACCATGCCTGGTTGTTATTGGTGGTGCAATATCACGCACACAAGACTTGCAGTCTTTTTACCACTAGATCTGCACTGTCTACACCTGTTAGATCATCAGCTTTGACTGGATCAGCAGCGTCACCAAACCTGAGCCTACAACGTCTGAACTCACCCCCATTTCAGTCAGCAAGAAGGAATCTCAGTAGTGCCCACTACAAACGGCCCTAAAGCCCAGTGCCCACTATCAATTGCCTACGGTCCAGTGCCCAGATACTTGCCCAGTGTTCAGCGCCTACTGCCCAGCTTAAACTGCCCAGTCCAGGTTCCAGCTGTCCTTTGCCCACTACCTACGGTCCTGAGAATACCCTTCCCACCTTTCGCTACAGACATACTCCTGTTCAACTCAAGCATCGTCCATCTACAAGAAGATTCAGCTCCGAGTCCTTCCTGCATCCACCAGACAAGCCCAGCGGTCATCCGACCAGTAAATAAAGTTAAGAACAGAAAATAGAAACACTTATCCACTCCTTCATATGCTATCAATGATGAAATTAATCCACTTGTTGACTCACTACCCAAGCTAGTAGTGATATTGTTGTTGTTAAATAAATGTGTATTTTTTTTATTCAGCATATAGTCAATTCATTTGTTCTAATTGTTGCTCATAGTGTGCCTGTTCAATATTTACTTATGTGAGCGGGGAAACTCAAAATTACTTCCCCTAGAGTAACGAACCAAAAATCATTTAAAATATTAAAACCTCGCCACAAGGACGATCATCCAAATAAATTACTAACACAGAGCAATAGGAAAAACAACCAAAAAAAGCAAAGGACTCTGATCCAACTTACTGACGAACTAGCCCTAAAACACCACCTACCCAATAACAGAGAAAAAATTACCAGATTTTCAAACATTACACCCGGACTAAACTACAAACAACCAACCATCAAAACACATTTACTAAATAACACCTTAACAAAAGAATCAAATCCACTGGAGCTCAAAGTAGGCATGCTTGAAACAACTGAAAGCTATCAAAAAACAGCTATCCATATTTTTACAGACGGATTGGCTTTCAAAGCCACTATCAATGCTGGTCTTGGTGCCTTCCTAGTCTTCCCTAAAAATAAACACTTTGAGATAAGCGCACCCTGTGGCCATTACTGCTCAAACTTCCAAGCCGAAATTTAGGTAATTACCATAGCACTACAGACAGTGGAAAACAAATTATATGAAGGAGTGCAACCACCATCAGATATTGTTGTCTTAGAGACTCCCAATCTACTCTGCAAGCACTTAACAGCAGCACCTCAAACAGCCCAAGAGAGTTGACAACACTCATTGTGATAATCCATCAGATGATATCAAAATTAAATATCAATATCACACTACAGTGGATCCCTGGACACATTGGCATCATGGGAAATGAAAAGGCAGATAAGCTATCAAAGGCAGGTTCATCTATGGAACAACCAGATAGACCTGTTAACTACCTCACCCTAAGGTCAATGTTAGTCAACAATCACAAAGAGGAGTGGCTCAACCAATAGGCATCAGGAAACACAGGCAGAGCCATGTACAGTGAAATGACTACGCCTAACAAACTGGACAGTATTAACTTCCTCCCCCACAAAGAACAATCTACAATTTTCCAACTAAGAACAGGACACACACCACTATTAAATTACCACATGAACAAAATAAACTCCACACAACTCCCTCTTTGCAGACACTGCGCCCACTCCTTTGAAACCATAAACCATATCCTCTTTGAATGCCCCTCCCTAATCCACCTTACGCAGACCCTACTTCCACTACAGCCCAACATAACCAACACCCTGTACGGCAGTGCTGAACAACTGAAGAAAACAGCACACTTTTTTTCCTTGGCACAGTCTGCAAAAGAGCTCACAGCTCAGCAGCAATAAAGCTGGCTAGAAGAAGAAGAAACTAAAGTGTCTAAGTCTAAATTGACTAAAGAAGATTTTGATACTTAATTTTCTTTTCTATGTTGATAAATCAAATAATGCACTGTCAAAGTCAAACTTTGAAATTTTGGCCTATAGGTGTCCGAATAGCATAATAAACTAGTAGAATCTATCTAGATCTTCTATTTTCTATGAGTAATTTACATCTATCGAACACCTTCATGTTAAGGTACTTGTCGAACACCCCCATTGTATTTTTTAAAATTCTCCTTTATTTCGGTGATTATGACGAAACTAGTCCATTCCTATTGTGCATCGTCCATTTCCTCATAGTTTAGATATATTTAGTTTCATTTTCCCCAGAGGATAATTTTTTTACTTATATTCAAAGTGCATTGGTAATATTGGTATAAAAATGTCACTTTTTTGACTTCTTGGGAAGAGTGAAGTGAGTCTCGGGTTAAGGGTATGTTTTAATGCCAATGATGATTCAGCTTAACAAAAACCTATATATTATGCTTCTAATTAGGCTGAGAAATATTTGTAAATATTTATAACTAGAGAATTAGATGAATTACAGATATGGGAATCAAATTGGAGCATGTCTTTCCACCCAGAAAAATGTCAGTTATTAAGAGTAACAAAAAAAGCTAAAACAAATTAATTCCATTTATCTTATTCATGGTAAACCAGTAACACAAACTAAAAACGCAAAATACCTAGGTGAAACTATCAAAACTCATGTGGATTTTTTGATCTCCCATCGAGCGCCTCCCCAGGTGGCGGATAGGGGAATGCCCTCCAGATATGGTGGGTACCGGGGAAATAAAATACCCGGGGTGGACCAAAATCAAACCTGCTGCCTTGCAGGAAGTGGAGGGATCCACAAAGGCTAGGGCACCTTACCTGAAAATAAAGGCAGCTATCCAGAGAGCTGAAAGAGCAGCCCCCCAGATGGTTATGCACAGGGCTAACAACTCTGTCATATAAAAAATACTGTTACGAAAGCTAATACACACAAGAAAACCCGGACAGATCTCAACGGACGAAAGGCCCAGGAGAGATCTGAAGCCTCCATGGGCTGTAGCGCCACTGGGATGGATGGATGAAACTATCAAAAAATCAAACAAAGCATTAGGGTTTATTAAAAGAAATTTCTATAAATCAAATAAGAACATAAAACTAAAATGTTATTTAATCTTGGTTAGGCCAATAATAGAACATGCATCCTCTGTTTGGGACCCCTCAACTCAAGAAAGCATTAGAGAAACTGGAACAGACACAAAATAAAGCAGTGAGATTCATAACAAACGAATATTCACATTTAACCAGAGTAACACCCTTAGTAAAATTGCTAAATTTAGAAAGCCTTCAGGACAGAAGACTCAAAAGTAAAATAGCAATTATACATAAAACACTGAACCATAATCTTCAAATACAAAAACAAAATTTAATAAAAATACTCTGAAAGACACAAAGATAAAGGCACATTCCTCATCCCATATGCTAGGACAAATTTGTACAAATACTCCTTCTTCCGTAGTGCTATTAGAACATGGAATGGGTTGCCTGAGCTAGCCAGGAAAACCAGTGACTTGGCAGAATTTAAGTCATTGGTTAATATGCACGACTGAATGCATGACGCATAGGACGTAATCATCTTCTTTTTTGAAGTAACGTCTGAATTATAAAAGATAAGATAAGAAAAATATCTAGTACTGACTTTTGGGGTGTTACACACACTGAGCATGCTAGATCGGTGGCTAGATACGTAGAGCCGCGTATGTTTTGTTTTTTAAGTCAACAACGTAAACCGTTGTGTTCTCCAATGGCTTGGGGAGGGCGGGATTATCTATTGGCTACCAAAGCTTATTGGGCTCTCCCCCAAATAAATAATATCTGGATTTATTAAGGGCCTCAGATCTCAAAATAGCTTAGACCTAAATAAGTACCCGTAGGGTAATGTGTTGGTAATACATTACTGGACTTAGCACCTGTGTATCGTCAGTTTCTAAGCAGAGCTGATAGATTCCTTTGATGTGGAGCATGTGAAAATGACTAAAATCTATCTGTCTTGACATGGCGTAAAAAGAAAATGATATAAAGAAAATTACAAAATAAAGATTATAACACTTTTGAAACACCATACTTTTCACAAAATTTTAAGATTATAACTTTTAAAACACCATACTTCTCATAGGTTCGATAGTTTCTTAATATGTTCTATTCTTAAAGGTAGCGGTAAAACGATGCTTTTTAAATCATTGAACTGACCCACTTTAACATCAAATATAATTTTAACTATGATGAGTAGTAATAGAAATAATAGAATAAAACATGTCTACTTTTTAAGAAAAATAGATGAGGAGTTCATAGATACAATCAGTTTTTTCCTAGTACTAGGTAGGTCTAATCCTTACGGAGATACACGAATTCGGTATACCACAAATTCAAACATAAAAAAAAGTCGGCGACTGTGCTTAACTTGTTTGATAGACGGTAGATTAAAGTCACTCTTGAATCTAACTCTAGTTCTAGAGTAAAGACTACTACTCAGTAGTACTACTAGACTCTAAGTTCGGTATGTTCTAGACTAAACTAAGAGTCACACAGAGATCTATAAGTATAATAATAATGATAATATTAATAAATAAATAATCTATTTTAATTTTACTATTTATATAATTATAAATCTAGATTACTCTAGATTACATAGATCTAAGTCGATTAAGATTATACTAGATTTAGACTAGAGTCTAGATTATAATTACCAATAAATAAAGTGTAATATCCATAAATCATTTATTTAATCATTTAATAATTGTTATAATAGTTTGTTTTCATTTTTTATACACATTCGCCATTTTGCAGTTTTTTTATCCAGTGTTATTCAAAATAATGTTTCAACTAGGTCAACATTCGTTCATATTCCTAAAAGATTATGTTCTGAACAAATTTTGATATCTATGTCTAGATAGAGCTGAACAAAGTGTGATCCAAAGAAAACTGTTTATGACAGTAAAAATATTGTACAGAAATAAAATTGAAAAGGGGGTTTGGACAAGACTAATAACTATGCAATAACAAGGGATAACTTTCGGTAAAAGAAAGTAAAAAATCCAACCAGGCAACGGCAATAAAAGGTCAACCTATAAAACGATACATGTCAATATCTCCACAAAGATCTGTCTCTGGCAATGTCTGAAGCCTCTTCCCACCTGCTGTCCACTGCTCTGAGATTCTCCATGAAAGTGTGGGGCCAAGTTATACGAGGACGTCCTGTTTGCGCTTTCCTCGTATTGCCTGGCCTCCATGTCGGAATTTAGTGACTGATTTTTTGCTTTGATTTTGTTTATTTTAGGTAAGATTTTAATACTAGACCATCACTTGCCCTAGCACAGCAAAAGAGGTTTTGAGTTTAAAACCCCCTACCAGGGGGGTTTTGAGTTTAAAACCCCCTACCAGGGGGGTTCGAGTTTAAAACCCCTACCAGGGGGTTCGAGTTTAAAACCCCCTACCAGGGGTTTTCGCAGTTAAATTCCCCTCTTCTATAATAAAACAAAAAAAAAAATGCAAACGACAATCCCCCAAATTTCACATGCACAGTTAAGGAAGATTTTGATTTTTAAACCCCTCCAAAATTTACGATAAACCCCCTCTTCAATATAAAAAAAGAAAAATACACACTCAAAATTCTATGAGCGTAGCCTAAGGGGTTTTGAGTTAACCCCAACCCCCCTCTTCAGTAGGGTTTGAAGCTAAAAAATTATTCTTCAATACCCGGTATAAAAAGAAACGCAAATTACGCACTCAAAATGTTATGAGCGTAACTAAATGGATTTTGACTCAGTTTTGAGTTTAATTAAACCTCTCTTCAGCGGGGTTTGAAGGTTAAAAAAAATACCTCTTTAATATTAAAAACAAAGCAAATTATACACTCAACATGTTATGAGTGTATTCAAAGGGGTTTTGAGTTAAAACTCCCCTCCAGTGGAGTTTGAAGCTAAAAAATACCACTTCAATATAAAAAAAAAGGAAATTACAATCTCAGAAATCTATGAGCGTAGCCAAAGGGGTTTTGAGTTTAAACCCCCCTTCAGAGTGGTTTGATGCTAAAAAAATACCTCTTCAATATAAAAAAAAGCAAATTACACACTAAAATTATTTGAGCGTAGCCAAAACAATTGGGGGTTTTGAGTTTAAATCCCTCTCATACAGAAGGCTTTTTTAAAAGTTTAAAACCCCTTCAGATGGTTTTGAGTTTAAAATCCCCCTACAGAGCGTTTTGAATTGGAAAACCTCTATCTTCAATATTATTCTAAAGCAAACTACAGTTGCTAAATTCTATGACCGTATCTAAATGGGGTTTTAATTTTAAAAAAAAACATAACTCGAGATTTTTTAGTTTAAAACCCCCAACTGATGATTTTGACTATAAAACTTCACTTTTCGATATCAAATTTAAAGCAAACTACAGTCACTTAATTGCAAGAGCAAGGTGGGGCGAGGCCTCAGACATTACCAGTGAAAGATTTTTGTGGAAACAGCTTGACGGCAAATGCGCCGAACGGCGCGGGAGGGTCTAAGTCAGTAAGAATAGCACATTAGGTTTTTATAATAAAAAATTTTAATAGCAGGAAAATACACTTTAGATACGTTAGAATATGCATTTTGTTGGCTTTCAATATCAGAAATAGTGCTTGGCGGCGGGGCTCCGCACCGCGCTGGGGGAGCTCCTAGCGCTCCCCCAGACCCCCTTGCTAGCAATGGCGGGGAGTCTACAATTTTCCACTAACTCCAGGAAGAACCTATTCTAGGGCACAATAAGCGTCTTCCGAAAGAACGATGGGTCAGAATGTAATAAAGATTATATACACACACACATACATACATATAAATATATTTTTTTCGGTTGTGGGGGGTCGAGGGGGGTAGAAAAAAAATCCCCCCCCAAAAAAAAATCCTGGCTACGCCCATGGTATATATATATGTATATATGTCAAATGGCAAGACAAAATACCAGATACTGAAGTTCTTCGAAGAGCGTGTCTGCAAAGCATCCACAAAATTCTGATGCAGTCCCAGTTGCTATGGGCAGGACACTTCTGCAGAATGGAAGACCTCCGCTTCCCTAAACGACTCTTGTATGGCCAACAAAGTGAAGGAAAGCGCTCGCAAGGTGGTCAAAGAAAGCGGTTCAGGGACACCCTCAAAGCTTCTCTGAAGGCGTTCAGCATAGATCCAGGCACCTGGAGACAGAGGCACACGACAGAGCATCATGGCGTCGCGCTCAGGTTGCTAAGGAAAAGAGAACAACGCTGGCAGAAGAAAAACGCCAGAGAAGAACAGCAAGGCAAACGACACTTGCTCCAGCTGGAATAACCTGCCCAGTGTGTGGCCGAAAATTCCGGGCTCACATAGGTCTCACCAGCCACATGAGGAGGCATAAAACCCCAGTGCAAAGCCCTCACTCAGCCCCCTGGATGACAAAGTGGTCATCATCAAACCACGATGGACGAACTATATATACATATCATATATATCATGGGCCCCCCCCCCAACCCGAAACGAAATCCCCCCCCCCCCCCGCAGGTGGAGTGTCGGAATTTAATGACTGATTTTTTGCTTTGATTTTGTTTATTTTAAGTGAGATTTTAATACTAAACCATCACTTGCCCCAGCACAGCCAAGGGGGTTTTGAGTTTAAAACACCCTACCAGGGGTTCTGCAGTTAAATCCACCTCTTCTATAAAACAAAAAAACAATGCAAACGACAATCCCCAAATTCCAATAACACAGCTAAGGAAGATTTTTATTTTAAAACCCCCTCCAAAATTTACGATGAACCCCCTCTTCAATATAAAAAAAAAGCAAATTACGCACTCAAAATGCTATGAGCGTAGCCAAAAAGTGGTTTTAGTTTACCCCCCCCCCCTCCCTCTCTTCAGAGGGGTTTGATGCTAAAAAATACCTCTTCAATATAAAAAAAAAAACACAAAATAACACACTAAAATTCTATGAGCGTAGCCAAGCCAATGGGGTTTTTGAGTTTAACTCCCCTCCCCCTCCTCCAGATGGCTTTTTTAAAAGTTTAAAACCCATCCAGATGGTTTTGAGTTTAAAATCCCCCTACAGAGAGTTAATAGGTTGAAAACCTCTCTCTTCAGTATTATTGTAAAGAAAACTACTGTCACCAAATTCTTTGAACGTAGCTAAATGGGTTTTTGAATTAAAACAAAAACAAAAACAACGCCAGAGATTTTTAGTTTAAAACCCCCCAACAGATTATTTTGACGATAAAATCCTTTTTCGATATAAAATTTAAAGCAAACTACAGTCGCCTAATTCCAAGAGCGCATAGTCATGAGAGGTTACACGATTTCTACCAGTAGCAAGGCTCCATTATTAAAGTGAAGTGAATAGTCATCTGCCGAAATTGAAAACACTAAATGTGGCTCAACAAAGATGGCTAAGACAGATTTTAGGAGTCAGTTATAGAGATCGGGTATAAATCAAGGAAAACCTATGCCGAAGTGGGAGTCGACCCCATAGTGAAGTTGTGAAAGAGCGTCGCATGAGGTTTGCGGGACATGTTCTCCGACAAAATGAATTTCCCATAATCAGAGTTGCGATACAACTTGTCGCCACATTTTCGTGGAGATCATTAGAGCAGGTGGGAAGAGGCTTCAGACATTGCCAGGGACAGATTTTTGTGGAAACAGCTTGCCGCCAAATACGCCGAACGGCGCGGGAGGGTATAAGTCAGTAAGAATAGCACATTAAATTTTTGAAATAAAACTTTTTAATAGCAGGATAATGCACAGTAGTTACCTCAGAATATGCATTTTGTTGGCTTACAATACCGTAAATAGGGCTTGGCGCGCGGGGAGAGCTCTCAGCGCTCCCCCAGACTTCCTTGCTAGCAAGGGTGGGGAGTCTACAATTTTTCTACTTACTTCAGGAAGAACATATTCTAGGGCACAATAAACGTCTTCCAAAAGAGTGAAGGTTCAGAATGTAGTAAAGATTAATTATGTACACACACACATTTTTTTTTCGCTGGGAGGGGGCTGTAGGGGGGGGGGGGAGAAACCCTCCAACCCCCCAAAAAATCCTGGCTACGCCCATGATATATAAATATATAGGCCTAGTGTTTTAAAAAAAATAGGTGCCGGTACTCAGTGGTGGGTCGCCTAACTTTTAACTATACTAATGTTAAAATAAGAGAAATTAAATGTAATAGTTTTTATCCCCACATTGAAAGGTGCTGGTACGCCGTACCGGTGCGTACCGTCACAAAAAAAGCAATATATATATATATATAACATTTCCTCCCCCACCCCCCAAAAAAACACCTGGTTATGCACATGAGTTGGCTTTTTTTTTTTAAATTCCTCTTTGGTGTCACCCGTGCGGTCCGCAGTCCCTAAGTGTTGCCACTGCAACGGCCTTACATATAGATCTAGGACTACTGATAGACCCACCAATATCTTTATGAAATCTCTTTCTCAGACTTTCTATGTGTGTGCGTGTGTTTGTACTGTGTTATAGCTGACCTTGACCTTTGTCCGTTTTTTAGGATTTGGGAAAAAAAAACATAGACATCAAAGACATGATCTACTGTGTGTTATTTTATTAGTTTGTGCGCTTGTAAAGATTGATATTATTCTAGTTATTAAAATATAGATCTAGCCGATTGCCGGATTCATTAAAAAAAAAAAAACCTAGTTGGATTATGAATTTTTTAAAAAAAGTATGCTGCCTGGTTAGCGACTCCCTGCCTAAAAAGACACATAAAAAAAAAAATACATAGATCCATGATAGATCTAGATCTAGAAAAATTTACATCACATGATTAGCTTTTCTTGTCATGTGACTAGTGTTACCAAAAGTTTACGACAGTAACAATAGACGAATACTTAGTCAATAGTACTGCATGTAGCATTGTTGAGTACAAAGTTGGATTGAAACCGAAAGTTAGATCTAGATCTTAATAAAGATCTTCATTTTATTCACTAGAGTAACTAGTATAACTATACATCAATAGTAATTATAGTTAGAATCTAAATTTAGATCTAGAGTCTTAGTAACTCAACTACTCTCTAGAGTACTCTACTACTCTAGAACTAGAGTAGTAGAGACTGTCACTGTATAGATAATAGAGTTACTCTGACTCTAGAGTCAGAGGGACTAGGACTAGAGTAGTAGAGCCAGAGCTATTAATATAAATATAATTTATTATAATATTATATTATAATTATCATTCAATTATTGATATATTATTTATTATATATTGATAAATTTGATTATAATTATATTGTTGATCTAGTAATTTGACAATGATCACAATCAATGACTCATTAGTATATAATAATATACTCATTACTCACTACTGTCATTAGTGATGATTAGTGACAGTCATTGAATGAAAATGACTTCGACTTAGAACTTTATTTTAAATATAATTTTAAGTGTAGATACTAGACTCTAGTGTCTAGAATCTAGTCTAGAATTAGACTGTAGCTAGCCTAGAGTTACCGTATTTTTCGCCGTATAAGACACTCCGGCATATAAGACGCACCCAATTTTAAAGGAGGAAAATCTAGAAAAAAAAGATTCTAAACCAAATACTGTACTAAAATGCGGACATTTCAGGGCAGCATGGATTGATCGGGTGCCCGGGAGATATGCAGAGAAGCGGCGAAATTGTGCCCACACTGCCCAGCAAGGAGTGAGACTGCTCCGGGAGACATGAGGAGACGCAGCCTGCGCTGATGGATGGAGGTACCGGCAGTAAGCTCAGCATGATGCCCGTGCAGCACATGGTTAGACTGTCGGGAGGGGGGCATGGCGCGCTATAGGAGGGAGAGGGAAGCCCGAACACACACAGCCTGGCGGTGCAGGGAGGGTCACAGAAGTCACTACAGCCCGCAGTACGTGCCCCAAATCCAGCCCGCAGCACACACTGCATAAGGAAAGGACTGCGAGTAAGCGCCACACAAAGTTGGGGGCAGTTTTAATGCATGTAAAATGTGTATTTGCCGTATAAGACGCACCAACTTTTCCCCCCCAGTTTTGGAGAAGAAAAAGTGCGTCTTATACGGCGAAAAATACAGTAGTCTTTTAGAGTTTCTCAGTCTAGCTAGACTCTAGATCTTCTACTCTAGTCATCTAGATTATTCTAGATCTATATTTTAATAACTAGAACTAGCTGCTAGATCTAAAAGTTAATTCTAGAATACTAACTAGACCTAGAATAGATAGCATCTAGATCTCTCAAATAGTCTTAATATAAATAGACATATAGCTTTAGTTGATATACTATAAATAAAGTAGAATAGATAGAATCTACAAGTACAAGTTATTTTAAGTTAAAGGGAAACTGATAGTTTTGACAATTTTTGATATAATATGTGTTTTGATTTACAGATAATGAATATATTATTCTTTTTTTAATCTGCAATAATAACTTAGTAATAGTAATAGATGTTTTTCTGACATAATTTTCCTGCACATCCAAAATGGTAAGACTTTCACCAGGTTTCTATGTGACATCACGCAAACCTATTAATTATACTATTAACTAAATGTATAATGGAAAGCCATACAGTTAAGTTTACATTCTCGTTAAAGAAATATATCTTTGTGTATGCAGTTAGATCTAGATCTTGTAAGCAAAGAAAAAAATGAGTAAAAAAAGGAGATTTACATGCTTGACTAACCATGGCAGTGTGTATTTTCTCACCTGACCACTCAACACACAACAAATGCTATATCACTTGGTTGTCTTGTCATGAGCGACTACACATATAGACTAGTAGTGTTACACTGACTTGTTTGTTAGAATCAGTCAGACACACGATCTATTTACTTTTTGGGAGATTTTTTTTTTTAACTACTGTCTTAGATTTGAGTCACTGACAGTGTAGTCATTCACTTCACTTCAGGTCTTCAGTCACTGCAGTTGATGCTATAACTTAGTGTAACGTAACTGACAGTCTTTAGAATACTTTAGATGTAAGAAGTAAGTGTATGAGTCAGTAGTCAAAGATTATTTTAACATAACACAAAGTGTGGGATTGAATCATAATCACAAGTGACAAAGAAAGGTAAGAATTGGATTATAAATACATTGGATAAATGTATCTATAGCATGCTTTACTCATTTTAACATTGAACATAACATTCCAGTGATTTGTTTCATTTTACTTGATATTTCACTGGGATACTGGGCGACCAGAATTGTCATTTTATTTCGCTGTAGAGTTTGTAGCAAAATCAATGTCATTGTGGTCCAAATATTTTCCATATTCAAAATACTTAATGTTTAATATTTGGGAATTCCCAAGGACCTTATTATGGAGGCAGTGAGACTAGGTTTAACTTCTAGTCTACTTGTTGTCTTGTTTGTTTCTTACTTGTAAGGAAATGTTAACTTTTCTGTATATTTAATTGAAGGTTGTTTTTTTTAAGTAGCAAAAAAATTTTTTTTTTGGTTGAATATGTGAAATTATATATAACAAAATAATGCAATAACCCCCCTCTCCCTCTCCAAAAAAGGATGGGATTAAATTGAAAAAAATAGGCAAGCAGTATAAAATACAATTTACTCAGAAAACAAACATGCCTTTAAGGTTAATCTTCATAATTGTTCCTTAAATTCTTGATACAACACCAATGTTGACTCTTTTGCAGCTTCACATCCTCTGTCTTTGTCATCTGTTATTTTCTAGTATGTCAATGCTCATCTTCTCTTTTGTCTTCTTTGCTTTATTTCACCTGCAAAAGTGTTTTTTTTTTAAAGTAAATTTTATCGTCATGTAATCAAAATAAATTGTGAAATGATTATATTTATGTACATATTTAGGTAGCTATTTTTTTTTTTTTTGTAGTCATAGAGCCTTCAATTAATTTGTCTTATAATTACTGATTAACAAAAACCTCTCATTTAAAATTATTTCAAACACAACTTATAATTGTATATATGTATCTTTGTCACAATACCCTCCTAATTTTAAAAACTTTAAAAAATGTACCAAATCAAGCTTAAGTTTTATAACAATTGTAAAACTGGATATATAACTAGTGACTATTTTTAATTACATAAACGATTTACCAAATTGCATTAGTTCAGGAACAAAAGTCAGATTATTCGCAGACGATTGCATAATATATAGAACAATAAAAACAACACAAGATACAAAAATTTTACAAATAGAATTAGATGAATTACAGAAATGGGAATCAAATTGGAGCATGTCTTTCCAACCAGAAAAATGTCAGTTATTAAGAGTAACAAAAAAGCTAAAACCAATTAATTGCACTTATGTTATTCATGGTAAACCAGTAACACAAACTAAATATGCAAAATACCTAGGTGAAACTATCAAAAAATCAAACAAAGCATTAGGGTTTATTAAAAGAAATTTCTATAAATCAAATAAGAACATAAAACTCAAATGTTATTTAACCTTGGTTAGGCCAATATTAGAATATGCATCCTCTGTTTGGGACCCCTCAACTCAAGAAAGCATTAGAGAAACTGGAACAGACACAAAATAGAGCAGTGAGATTCATAACAAACGAATATTCACATTTAACCAGAGTAACACCCTTAGTAAAATCACTAAATTTAGAAAGCCTTCAGGACAGAAGACGCAAAAGTAAAGTAGCAATTATACATAAAACACTGAACCATAATCTTCAAATACAAAAACAAAATTTAATAAAATACTCAGAAAGATACAAAGATAAAGGCACATTCCTCATCCCATATGCTAGGACAAATACTCCTTCTTCCGTAGTGCTATTAGAGCATGGAATGGGTTGCCTGAGCTAGCCAGGAAAAACAGTGACTCTGCAGAATTTAAGTCTTTGGTTAATATGCATGACTGAATGCATGACGCATAGGACATAATCTTCTTCTTTTTTGAAGTAACGTCTGTATTATATAAGATAAAATAAGATGGGCAATAGTTAACTAAAAAGTTAGAAACTTTTAGTTTAACTAAAAAAAAATTAATTAAGGCCATTGTTTAACTAGAAAAAAAAAGTTTAGTTAAAATCGTAGTTTAATTTTTTTTTTAGTTACTAACTAAAAAGTTTAATTAAAATTTGTACAACTTTTTAACATGTGGTCAGGGTTTTCTGGTCATGTGATATCAATAACTTTGATTATCAAAAAAAATGATGCAGTTTACAACTATTTAGTCAGTCTGCATTTGAAGAGGGTAAAGTAAGATGCTGGTAGAAGTTATGGGAGTAAATATTTGCAACTGAAATTAGTAGTATTATAAAATGTTAAACATTTTTCGCCAAAAGTTGCTATGCAATATTATGAATGGCCTTGCTTGAATTTTTTTGGAGGTGTTTGATTTCTGTTTATAGTGGGAATCTGATTAGTGAGCTAAGTCAATATTTAGTGGTTTTAATCAATTCATTTGTGGCCAACAATAATTTTTTAACTGCAAGAACATCAAGTACTCTCTTTTTATTATTGAGTTCTAAGTCTAAATCGACAGCTAGGCCTATATAGATCTAAAAGCATTAGGATAACCAACTCTAGAAAAAAAATCTTAATCCACACCCTCTCTGGCCATAAAGTAAATAGACTGTGTCCAACTGATTTTAACAACCTTGTCAGATAGACATACACATGTAGGCCTAGTGTACTGTACATGTGTAGTCAATGAAACTACAAGACTACCCTGCATTTATTTCATTGCGCCTTATGCAATAGTGTTTGCTTAATGTGGTGTGGTCAGACAAGAAAATAACACACTGGCTGGGCTAGTCAAGCATGTTCATAGATCTTTCATTTGTTGCACTTTACACTAAAATAATTACAAATCCTCCCTGCCCAGAAAGTAAATAGACAGTGTGTCCGACTGATTTTAACAACCTGACCAGATAGACGTACACATGTAGGCCTACAGTGTACTGAGTATTAAGTCCATAATGACAAGACCACCCATGTTTTTTCCCTTGCGCATTTAATGGTTATGCAATAGTGTTAGTTGCTAAAGGTCTTAATTCAAGGCAAAAATAAAAGCACACATATTTTTTAATACATCGTTGATGTAAGAAACATATTTTTTAAATTTTATTGTGCATTAACGTTGATGTAAGAAACATATTCCTTATTACTGATTTTATTATGGATAAATATTTCTACAATGCTAAAAGAATAAGATCGAACCGTAGACATATAGTCGGTTGATTATATCTATATAGGTCTAGTTCAATCCAGCCCCCCCCCCCCCCCAAGTTATGAAAAGTTTAATTAATTTTCTTTAGTTTAGTTTAACTATATTTTGAAATTTATGATAAACTTTTAGTTAAACTACTTTATTTTAGTTGAAAACTAGTTTTAGATTAACTTTTAAAAATTAGTTTAGTTCCCATCACTATATAAAACACTAAAAATGTAAGCTCTAGACATTAAAACATGATTCTTGTCTGTTTCTTATCTGTCTCATCAATTTATCTTACAATCTTCATTAACAGAGCTAAATTTTGTTATCAATCTTCATGAGGGCAATTCTATTGATATTGTTCTGAGATAAAGTTATATTGGTCAGTTGTGCTGTTGCATGTTCCAACTTACATCGACAAGTAATCTTAATTAAACCGTTTACAAGAAACATAATGAGGTTTCAGTTGTTAAAGAAGATATATATATATATATATAAATGCCTCTTATTTTATGACAGTGTTACTTTATGTCATAAAATCATTTAGCAAGTTTTGAGTTTCAATCACATTATTATGTGATTGTTGTTTTTTTTACTGACCTATTACTGATTTGGTTTAAGTAAGTATTTAGTAGAAAGTTTGAAATTACAATTTCATAGTCATAGAAGGAATTATTTGTCTTAAGAAAGTTGTTTTATATTATTTGTAAACAAAAATCTCTCTGCTTTATTAGTTTTCAAATATCATACTACAAGCCATGAATTAAAACCAGATTAAGCAATCATATCTATTATGGATGCTCTCTTTGACTAGTTATCTTTAAAATTAGCTATAAGTATTTCTTGTTTCCAGAATTATATTCATAAAATATTTTTGGTTTGGAGACTAATAGTTACACTTTTTTTTTTATCCTGATGGAAACCTATTTTGACATTTATAGATTTACTTTTTCTACCTTCACCTTAATGCATTTGTGTTAAATGTTGTGCTTAAAGATTAACATTGTATTGATATTACAGATGTCTTGCTTGAAAATTGTGTTACTTCATTGCTTTATTGGCATAGCTCTGTCTGTCAACGCCATCAGCCTGTCTGAGAAAAGCAGTAATCACAACAATGTGTTATACTTCCAATCCCATGAGGAAACTCTTCAGGTATGACATGTCCTCTTTCTTCAGTTCATTCTCACTTTGTCTTTTATTATAGATTACACACTAACATTTCATTGCAACCTTGTATTTATATTTGCAACTTAAGTTCTCTTTTGGTACTAGTTGAATCATTAAGTTAAGTTACCTTTTCAGATCTAATGGTCTACTGAGCAATTAGGTATAAATATGTATTTATGGAATCTCATTCTCATATCCTTTTTGACTATTTGTCAAGCAGCATTCTTTCCTATCCCAGCCCAATTGGTGCTTTTTTTTTTTTTAACTCTTTTGTTTATATACTGCTTGTGTTATGTATATTGCTGGATTCTCTGTTCTCTGTTCAGAAGCCACCGCGCCTCTTGTATTCTCTGTTACTGCATGACTAAACTTAAATAATGTTAGAGAGGGAAGATATTTATATGTGATAAGTCACTCACTCATACCATATATGGTATTTATTGTTACATACATAATATAAACTTGCTACATTAGAAATAAGACCTTCTGTTTTGTATGTCTTTAAATTCAGATTAATTATATATTTCATGCTAATACTTATTTATTCAGAATGAAATAGAATGTTTTATTATGGACCAGCAAGTCTTTACTGTTAAACTTTTTATACATTTATTTGTTGTATTATTTATGATCTGTTTAAATTTGACTTAGCTGTTAGTGTAACTATTACAAAAATGCTACAGCCTAGTTGGTTTCATTTTTTCGTTAGGAGTACTTGTCATAAAAAAAATCATCTGTTCAATTTATTGTAAACATTTTTTGACTTGCCTGTATTTTTGTTTTATCTTTGTATGGAATTTTTAAATGTTGAAATTTTGTACAACCATTGTTATTTACATTGCTTCAATATTTTTTTTTACTTATTGAAGTATTACTCTATATTTACTATTTTCATACCTGCTGGGGTTTTTAATTCAGTTAGCTTTGACTATGACTAATGGATCATGCCAGAACACCAGTGCATTCTTTTGTTCTGATAACTACACCTGTTGCAAAGCAAATCCACAATCAAAAGTTCCATTTGTTTGCTGCCCATTGGCAGAGGTAAGGGGAGTCAATTAAGGGGACATTGCAAAGTGGTGGTCTCAAACAATAAGTGTCACTAAACAATGCCATTGATTTATAGTTTAAATGCAATACTCCTTTAAAAAGAAACTGGCTGAGTTTTAAAAAAATATTTTTAAACGTTTTTTAAATATTAAATGTATTTCCCACATCTTTATAACACTTTAAGATCTAATTAGCTCGTTCTATTAGTGCTAGTCATTACAATTGTTAGCTTTGGCTTAATCATTTTTTTCTTGGTGATCATTGCTGAAGTGCTAAGACCACCACTTTGTCTAGCACACTGACTTGTACCTACATTGTTAAATAGAGTATTGTGCAATGACTTGAATTAGAACTTGTTTACCTTTTGAAATTAGCTTTAGAATATAGGGCTAAAATGCTTTTGTCCATTACAGTCTCATTGATACATTTATTTGTATTCCTTTCAAAGATTCAATTAACTCATTTCAAAATTAAGTTTAGCATTTTTTAGAGTTAATATTTCTGCTTCAGAAGTATTTGTCTCATTATCCAAGCAATAATTAGGTTAGGACAACTATTGAAAATGGTAGTTTATTTGCTTGCTTAATTCAGTGCAAATGTTGTTTTTTTTAATTTGTAATCTTTGTAAAAATGTTCTCAATTGCGTGAAGTTTACAAAATTTTTTTTAACAAGGCTGTTTGCTGCCCTGATGGCATGCATTGCTGCCCACGTGGCACATTCTGTGACATGATAAACAGAAGATGCTACTCAAAAGGAGAGAATGTGCACATTATTCAGTATTGGACTTACATGTCACCTCAACAGCTGAAAACCAGAGAAAAAGCAAAGGTCTCTAATATATCAGACTACTGATTTTTTAATATTTTTTTTTGACTATGCTTTGACAACTTTATTTTTAGCTTTGTTTTTTTTTTTTTGCAATTCAGTTCCAAGAATTGTATCCCTAAAATATTACAAGTATATAATATAAACTAAAAATCTTTTATTTTTAATTTTTAAAGCAATTGAATTTCAGCCCTTTGGGCTGTAATTATTTGTAGACTCACTCTGTACAGTAATTGGTAAATAAAAACAAATTGTTTTTAAGATTTAATTGACATTATACCAATGCTGACATCCTATTTAACATCATATTCCCATTAATAAAAACCAGATCCACTCCTTCTGATATATATATATATATATATATATATATATATATATATCTTATATAATACAGACGTTACTTCAAAAAAGAAGATGATTACGTCCTAAGCGTCATGCATTTAGTCATACATATTAACCAATGACTTAAATTCTGCCAAGTCACTGTTTTTTTTGGCTAGCTCAGGCAACCCATTCCATGCTCTAATAGCACTAGGGAAGAAGGAGTATTTGTACAAATTTGTCCTAGCATATGGGACTAGGAATGTGCCTTTATCTTTGTGTCTTTCAGAGTATTTTATTAAATTTTGTTTTTGTATTTGAAGATTATGGTTCAGTGTTTTATGTATAATTGCTACTTTACTTTTGAGTCTTCTGTCCTGAAGGCTTTCTAAATTTAGTGATTTTTCTATAGGTGTTACTCTAGTCAAATGTGAATATTCATTTGTTATGAATCTCACTGCTCTATTTTGTGTCTGTTCCAGTTTCTTAATGTTTTCTTGAGTTGAGGGGTCCCAAACGGAGGATGCATATTCTATTATTGGCCTAACCAAGATTAAATAACATTTTAGTTTTATGTTCTTATTTGATTTATAGAAATTTCTTTTAATAAATCCTAATGCTTTATTTGATTTTTTGATAGTTTCATCAATATGTGGATTCCATGACAGTTTTTCATTTATTATAACACCTAGGTATTTTGCATTTTTAGTCTGTGTTACTGGTTTGCCATGAATAAGATAAGTGGAATTAATTTGTTTTAGTTTTTTTGTTACTCTTAACAACTGACATTTTTCTGGGTGGAAAGACATGCTCCAATTTGATTCCCATTTCTGTAATTCATCTAATTCTCTTTGTAAAATATCTGTGTCTTGTGTTGTTTTTATTGTTCTATATATTATGCAATCGTCTGCAAATAATCTGACTTTTGTTCCTGAAGTAATGCAATTTGGTAAATCATTTATGTAAATTAAAAATAGTAGTGGACCCAAGACTGTTCCTTGAGGTACACCTGAGTTTACTGTTATCGGTGTTGATTTAGAGCCATTTATTATTACAGTTTGTTCTCTCCCTATCAGAAAATCTTTAATCCACTGATGCAGTGGACCATTAATGCCAAAATATTTTAATTTTTTAAGCAAACTATGGTGGTGAACTTTGTCAAAAGCCTTAGAAAAATCTAGTAAGATAGCATCTATTTGTTCACTATTATCTTAACCTTTAGAAAAATCATCAATTAGTCTTATTAGTTGTGTTTCACATGATCTATATTTCCTAAAGCCATGTTGGTATGGTGTGAGGACATTTTGTTTGTCTAAGTGGTTTATGATGTTGCTACATATTATGTGTTCTAGGATTTTACATGTGATGCTGGTAAGTGATACTGGTCTGTAGTTTCCTGGGTCAGATTTTTCTCCTTTTTTAAATAGGGGGGTGACATTAGCTTCTTTCCAGTCCTTTGGTACTCTGCCCTGGTTAAGTGAAGCCTGAAAGAGTATTTTGAACACTGGGGCTAGCTCATTGCTTAGTTCTTTGAGTAATCTAGCTGGAATACCATCAGGTCCAGATGCTTTATTTGGTTTGGTGTTGGCTAATAGTTTTTGAATTCCATTTTCTTGTACTACTATATCTTCTATGTTGTCTACTTGGTTCAAATTCAGTAATATGTCTTTGTCTCCTGGGGCTGAGAATGCTGATGCAAAGTATTTGTTTAGGATGTTTGCTTTAGTTTCATTATCATTATGTATTATGTTATGTTCATCTTTTAATAGCGCTATGCCTGTTGTTTCCATTTTCTTAGACTTAATGTATGACCATAGGTTTTTGTTGTTATCTTTAGATATCACATTGTTTATGTATTCACTCTGCAGCTGTCTGCTTACTTTTTGGGTTAAGGGTTTAATTTTTATATACTTTTTGTAAACTCTTTCTGCCTTAGTTTCTTTAAATTTTCTATATAGGTTTTCCTTCTGTTTACAAAGCTTCTTTAGTCTATTATGTATATATATCCACTTGTGGACTACTCTCCAGAAAACAAACCTTATCTTTTTGTTAATCTTTATCTTATAATTAATAATTGCCTTGTGAAGTGTTAGACTTAGCAAGGCCAAATGTCCAGTTCAATCCCAAATGATTACTGTTATCAATGTTAGAAAAAGTATCCAATAGATAAGAGTGGTTTAACTGAACAGCATTATCAGTAAGCAAACATGTTAATTAATTTTAAATAATTGTTCTGTTTAACCTTGACTTATTATTGAACAGAAGTGAACTAGACAATAAGACCAAGTATTTAAAAGCTCAAATGAAACATTCAGTTTCATTGTATGTCTCTTATCTATGGTCACAAGATATTTATATACATACTTAATCACATGATTTAATTAGGTCAAGTATCTTACTGTGATTTTAATTTAGATTATAATTTTATATTGTTATTTTTTTTCTCATGCTTTGAGTATAATCCTAATATATTAACATAAATTTGACCAATATTTCACCCTCAGCTTCTTATTTTATTGTTTTATTTTTATGGTTAAATTAAACAAAAAATCATCTTCAGACTTCTTGAACAAAAGCTGTAGGTATTTATTGCAGTTACGACTTATGGATAAAAGAAAGAATTATTAATGTACATGTCAAAGGTTTTTGCTCACAAAAAAATGTTTTGTTTTTACATATAGCACACACTTATTCTGTGAAAACATATCTTTTAAAGTAACCATGATGCTTATGTATAACAAAAGAACATATTTGTATTCATTTAATCTTTTATCCTTTGTTTACCATCTTAACATTTTAGTTATGAAAACTATTTACCATGTAAATTATTCTCATTATTTGCACTATTAGTTCTTACATGTTTGATGAATATTGTTTATAGAACATACATTTAAACTTTTACTTAGTTACAGTATTTTAAGGTTTTCACTTTTTTTTTTAACTTTTATATCGTAGTAACATCTTCTTTTTTAATTTTTTTGTAGAGTGTGCCAAAAACCGTACCATGTGCTGATGGTAGTCAATGTCCAGATGGTTCAACTTGTTGTCAGTTGGCCTCTGGAGGCTATGGTTGTTGTCCATTAGTCCAGGTTACTGTTAAATATATTTCTTTTTTTTTTAGTTATTTTTTTTTTTTTTTGCTTATTTCTAAATTGATAGTATATAATTAAATCATGAAATATTGAAGTTATTTAACTTTAAATTGAAAGTGTAATCCATACAGATTTTATAATTTGATAGTGTCCTTATCTTTTAGGCCACTTGCTGTGATGATCATGTTCATTGTTGTCCAAATGGTTACAAGTGTGATCTGTCAGCTGGTACATGTGTTAAAGGACTTGATGTTGTTGCTTGGTCAGTTAAACAACCAGCAGAAAAGCCAAAGGTTGGTATTGCTAGGAGTAGTTTAGATATTAGGTTTGTATTTATATAATTTTACATGGAACATTTTAAAAAGTAAATTAAGTAAACTTAAGGTTTAGAATAAAATAGAAACATGATACCTCATTATTTTAAAAAATTGTAAAAAAGGAAATCCACAGCTAACAGTTTCTTTATAGTTAAAAATAGAGTTACATTTCAAATCTATTGTTAACTTTTGAGATTTAATTTTAATAAATAACTTTTCTTCATAAATATGGTACCAGTCTTTTTTTTTCTTTTCTATAATATTATTTTAAAACTTTCAGTTATTATTATTATTATAGCTTTTTTTTGATTATTTAAATATATAAAGAAAACACAGAAGTTAACTGAAAGTGTCGTATGTCCTGGAGGTCAAGCACAGTGCCCAGGTGGAGCTACATGTTGCAAGCTGCAATCTGGGGACTATGGATGCTGTCCTTATGTCAATGTAAATTCAATAAAATGCTTATGTTCTATATTTTTTACTATACTTACTTTTTATAAAAGACTTTTTGAAAACTAACCAAAGTTTCTGTTTACACTAATCTGCTGTTCCAGGTATTTTGATTCAGATAGATTAATCTATGGTGGAGAAAAATATTCTGGGACTTAATTAGTTTGTTAGATTATAGGTTAGAGGCAAAAACAATTCATTCATGACTAGGTAAAAATTTAAAATTTTTTTTTAACAAAAAATCTATTAAGAGTACAAGTTGCATTTTTTAACTTTATACTTCAATTTGAAAATCTATTTATATCTTGTAATCCATTTGTCATTTTAATAATGGGTTATATTAAATTACTCCAGTTGTTTTATGGAGTCATTTTTTTTGTGTGTGTATTTATATATAAAATGTATGTACATACATAAATGATAAATAAATTTCTCTTAACATGCTGATTTTTATTATTCATATTCTCAGGCAGTTTGTTGTTCAGATGGTCTCCATTGCTGCCCAAATGGCTATAGATGTGATGTGGATCAAGGTGAATGTAAAAAAGGGGATAGCTCTGTCCAGTGGTTCTTAAAAGTACTGGCTAAGACTGTTTCAGAAAATGTAGAAGTAGGTCTTGACTCTGTCAGATGTGATGACACTTGGTCCTGTCCAGATGGAAATACATGCTGTAAATTAGCCTCTGGAGAATATGGATGTTGTCCTTTACCTAGGGTATGAATTAATGGTCAGCAGAAATGTTAGACTTCTTATTTAAAATTTTAGACCTGCTTTAAATGTGTATGTAATTATTGTAACTTGTTTATCTTATCTTTGCTAGGCCACATGCTGTGATGACCACATTCACTGCTGTCCAAATGGCTACACTTGTGATGTATCAGCAGGAACATGTAACAAAGGAAATGATATTGTTGCTTGGCTCTCAAAACAACCAGCTAAAGTTGTAGGGGATGTGCAGTGTGATGACACCTCATCATGTCCAGATGGAAACACTTGCTGTAAACTAGCCTCTGGTCAATATGGGTGTTGTCCATTACCAAAGGTAACCTTAAACCAAAAAACAAAAATGTTTTCTCTCTCTGCTTGCATTGTTTATAGTGTATACAAATTAATTTACACTAATAAATATTTAAGAAAAATAAATCAAAAGAAACAAAGAACAATTTTAAAATTACATGAGCAAGCGTTAAACCACCATCTGCCCAACAATGAAATGTAAAAAATTTCAGATACTCATACAAAGCTCCTGGAGAAAATATCAAAAAACTAATTATTAGAGTATCTAATTTACTGATGAATACAAATAATGGTCTTAACCTAGTCACAGGTAAACAAATTATAAAGGATTTTTTTACAAAAATGAAAATAAAACAAACTAAGAAATGACATTTGCATAGAGGCTTAATAAAAAATGAAACGATCTACAACAATATGACAAATTAAATAATCATATGGGAGACCAATGTGTTGAGACAAAATGCTCTGCATCACAAGTTGACAAAACTCAACTTTAGTCAAAACAAACTGACATGAACACTAGGACTAAATAATATCTTTTTTAGTTATCACCAACTTATAAGACTGCCATTAATTTTTAAAAACAATTAGCTGTTGGCAGAAAATTTTCCAGTTCAATGGTACACTTTTCCAGAGTACAATCTGAACCAATCGGAGCAATTCAAGAAGAACCACATTAGACACTTTAAAATAACTAATCTGCTCAAAACTCATGTGGAAAGTGGCAGTGGACTACAGTTTACATGGACTTAAGGGAACTTATTCTTATTCTTTTACAATAAAAGGAAATATAAATATTACTCCTCATGTCTACACCAGCCCTCAAATTCACCATTAATGCTGGTCTTGTAGTCCTCCTGGTCTTCCAAGAAAAACCAACTTATTGAGATAAGTTCATGCTGTGGAGACATCTGCTCAAATATCCATGTTGATATTAAAGCCATCACAACTTTAATTCAGACAGTAGAAAATGATTTCTATTATGGAATACAAACACAATTAGATGTTATTGTCTTTACAGACTCCCAAGCTACTCTTCAGGTCTTGACTAGCCTACTAGAAATGAATACTTTAATCCTTATAATCCATAAAAAGAAAAAAGAGATCAAACATCATGGTCACATTACAATGGATTCCTGAGTACATATGCATCATGGGTTTCAAAATAATTTTGGTCAGATTGGAAACCATGATGTTTAAAGGTCCCTTTTGGTGACTTGAAATTTAAAACTTTTATATGAGCAAAAAAAGTTTTTAAAATGTTAACATATTTTGTAAACTATGAAAAAATATGAAAAACTTGAAAGCGTATAAATATTGCAAAAATGTTTATTAAAACTCAATGTTAGGTGTTCCTTTTTTTTTTAGGCCACATGCTGTGATGATCATGTTCACTGTTGTCCCCATGGCTACACTTGTGATGTATCAGCAGGAACATGTAACAAAGGAAATGATATTGTTGCTTGGCTCACAAAAAAGCCAGCTAAAGTTGTAGGGGATGTGCAGTGTGATGACACCTCATCATGTCCAGATGGAAATACTTGCTGTAAACTAGCCTCTGGTCAATATGGATGTTGTCCTTTACCAAAGGTGAACTTTAAAAAAAAGCAAAACATTTTTACTATCCCTTTATCCTCAGAATGTAAAGTACAAATTAAGTAATGGTAAAGATTTTTTTATTACTATTTATGAGCTAAGCTATATTTTAGACTTTCCTATTATCAATACATTTTCAAGAATTTCAAATCTACTATGTATTTGCAAAATACCACTCATTCATCTATCAAGAGATCTCTGGATTTACATGAGATATTTTAGACAGGTTCATTTTCCTCATATGTGCTTATTAAAAAACTGTTGTTTTTTTTTATAGATTAGCTGTTTGAAAATGGAAATAAAAAAAAAAAAAATCACCATCTTTCTATTAAACCTATATATTTAATTTTGATATTTTCCCCAAAATGTTGCAGTCTATATATAAAGCTAAAATGTACACTAGCACAAAAGTAAACTTTCTTTTATTTAAACCATTTTTTTTTCTCTAAATACGAAATAACTGCATTAAAAAACAAAATAAAATCAATAATTCTTTGGTGGGTAACTCACCATTGTGGACACTTTAAAACGTTAACTAACAAAACCAAAAATTTATATTTAAATTTTTGTTCTCAAGAACACCAATTATATGTGAGGGCTATTAAAAGTATGTGTTTTGTGTAGGATTTTTTGTTTGGGGAATGGGACCAAAAAGCAGTATATAGCCTATTAAATATTTTGGATATTGAATTGAGGGAAGAAAAATCAGATTTTGACTAACTTAATTTTTTTTGTTGTATTTGGGGGGGGGGGGGGGTTGGGAGGGAGAAACGTGATAGTAGAATTAACTTACTAAAACTATGCATGCTTGTGTGTGAGTGGGCTTTATGAAGCATTTCAAGTCAGAATCTATGTGGGTGAGCATTACAGGGTACAAAAAAAGGTTGGTGGCCCAGAGAGAGAGAAGGAAAGGGATTGAAGAAGAGAAAGAGAAAAACAGAGTCCATTAAGAGTAAGAAAGAGTGGGAGAGAAGAAGAGGGCGAGAGAGAAAGAGCAGGCTATTCTTATCTAATGTAACAGATTTCACGGGATAAAAATTTTATTAGAGTGGAGCATTAAAAAGCGGGCTGTTTTATTGGAAGTGAAAAAAAAAAGCCAGGTTCCAGCCTGAAACCAAAAAAAACAATATATAGCTTGGGAAAAAATCAATGGGTGTAGCCAATGTGTAATGCTAGTTTATTCTAAATGCATTTTCATGTTTTTTAACTGAATATTAAAAGAAATGATATTAATAAAACAATTTTAATCTGGCAATACTATCTTAGTATTTAATTTATGTTCCATTGGAAACTCTGTTGCATTTTTTATTTTGCTGAAATTTGAAAATTATTCTTTACAATATGGACACATTTTTTTTTATTCTATCGCACTTTGCACTTTGCTAGGTTTTTACAAATGTTAAAAGTTTACATTGTTAGGAAATGTATATAAAACTTAAACTCTTCATTTGACTAGGCCACATGCTGTGATGACCATGTTCACTGCTGTCCCCATGGCTACACTTGTGATGTATCAGCAGGAACATGTAACAAAGGAAATAATATTGTTGCTTGGCTCACAAAACAACCAGCTAAAGTTGTAGGGGATGTGCAATGTGATGACACCTCATCATGTCCAGATGGAAACACTTGCTGTAAACTAGCCTCTGGTCAATATGGATGTTGTCCATTACCAAAGGTAAACTGACAAAAAAAGAAAAAATGTTAGCTATTTCGGTAAAGACCTTCTATCTTTTTAGTACAATTTTATATAATATGCAAGTCATTGTTGGGCAAGGTGGTTTTGCTTCCAAACTAAGAGTTCATAGTTTGAATTAATTGGAAGCTGTAATTTTCAGCTTTGGCATTTTTTGAATGTCAGAGTCACCCATCCTTAATGGGTATCTGAGATTAGTTGAGAAAATTAAAGTTGGTTGGTTGGTTGATGTACTGACCACATGACCCCCTAATTAATAATTGACCAAAGAAACAAATGAGCTTAAAATCATCTGTCCCATTAACTGCAGGGTCTAAAGGGGAATTTTTTTCCACAAATCATAATTTTATTTCAAAATTAATGTAACTAAACTTTGTATATCTAACAATGATGTTATTTAAAACTGTGCTTCATGTTGGTCCTTTTTAAGTGTATCATAATTTAAAATGTCTATCTGAAATTTTAAAAAATGTGTTAACTAAAGAATACTTTTCTTTTTTTTTTTTTTCTTTTTAAAATTGTAAAAATGTTCAAATCTTACAGTGTAAGAAAATGTTTTTAGTAACTCCTATACATTTATTGATTTTATTCATTTTTTCAGGCCACATGTTGTGATGACCATGTCCACTGCTGTCCTAATGGCTACACTTGTGATGTATCAGCAGGAACATGTAACAAAGGAAATAATATTGTTGCTTGGCTCACAAAACAACCAGCTAAAGTTGTAGGGGATGTGCAATGTGATGACACCTCATCATGTCCAGATGGAAACACTTGCTGTAAACTAGCCTCTGGTCAATATGGATGTTGTCCATTACCAAAGGTAAACTGACAAAAAAAGAAAAAATGTTAGCTATTTCGGTAAAGACCTTCTATCTTTTTAGTACAATTTTATATAATATGCAAGTCATTGTTGGGCAAGGTGGTTTTGCTTCTATAGAATACTTTTCTTTTTGTTTGATTTTTTAAAATTGTAAAAAGGTTCAAAGCTTACAGTGTAAGAAAATGTTTTTAGTAACTCCTATACATTTATTGATTTTATTCATTTTTTCAGGCCACATGTTGTGATGACCATGTCCACTGCTGTCCTAATGGCTACACTTGTGATGTATCAGCAGGAACATGTAACAGGGGAAATGATATTTATGTTTGGCTCACAAAAAAGCCAGCTAAAGTTGTAGGGGATGTGCAGTGTGATGACACCTCATCATGTCCAGATGGAAATACTTGCTGTAAACTAGCCTCTGGTCAATATGGATGTTGTCCTTTACCAAAGGTGAACTTTAAAAAAAAGCAAAACATTTTTACTATCCCTTTATCCTCAGAAAGTAAAGTACAAATTAAGTAATGGTAAAGATTTTTTTATTACTATTTATGAGCTAAGCTATATTTTAGACTTTCCTATTATCAATACATTTTCAAGAATTTCAAATCTACTATGTATTTGCAAAATACCACTCATTCATCTATCAAGAGATCTCTGGATTTACATGAGATATTTTAGACAGGTTCATTTTCCTCATATGTGCTTATTAAAAAACTGTTGTTTTTTTTATAGATTAGCTGTTTGAAAATGGAAATAAAAAAAAAAAAAATCACCATCTTTCTATTAAACCTATATATTTAATTTTGATATTTTCCCCAAAATGTTGCAGTCTATATATAAAGCTAAAATGTACACTAGCACAAAAGTAAACTTTCTTTTATTTAAACCATTTTTTTTTCTCTAAATACGAAATAACTGCATTAAAAAACAAAATAAAATCAATAATTCTTTGGTGGGTAACTCACCATTGTGGACACTTTAAAACGTTAACTAACAAAACCAAAAATTTATATTTAAATTTTTGTTCTCAAGAACACCAATTATATGTGAGGGCTATTAAAAGTATGTGTTTTGTGTAGGATTTTTTGTTTGGGGAATGGGACCAAAAAGCAGTATATAGCCTATTAAATATTTTGGATATTGAATTGAGGGAAGAAAAATCAGATTTTGACTAACTTAATTTTTTTTTTTGTATTTGGGGGGGGGGGGGGGGGGTTGGGAGGGAGAAACGTGATAGTAGAATTAACTTACTAAAACTATGCATGCTTGTGTGTGAGTGGGCTTTATGAAGCATTTCAAGTCAGAATCTATGTGGGTGAGCATTACAGGGTACAAAAAAAGGTTGGTGGCCCAGAGAGAGAGAAGGAAAGGGATTGAAGAAGAGAAAGAGAAAAACAGAGTCCATTAAGAGTAAGAAAGAGTGGGAGAGAAGAAGAGGGCGAGAGAGAAAGAGCAGGCTATTCTTATCTAATGTAACAGATTTCACGGGATAAAAATTTTATTAGAGTGGAGCATTAAAAAGCGGGCTGTTTTATTGGAAGTGAAAAAAAAAAGCCAGGTTCCAGCCTGAAACCAAAAAAAACAATATATAGCTTGGGAAAAAATCAATGGGTGTAGCCAATGTGTAATGCTAGTTTATTCTAAATGCATTTTCATGTTTTTTAACTGAATATTAAAAGAAATGATATTAATAAAACAATTTTAATCTGGCAATACTATCTTAGTATTTAATTTATGTTCCATTGGAAACTCTGTTGCATTTTTTATTTTGCTGAAATTTGAAAATTATTCTTTACAATATGGACACATTTTTTTTTATTCTATCGCACTTTGCACTTTGCTAGGTTTTTACAAATGTTAAAAGTTTACATTGTTAGGAAATGTATATAAAACTTAAACTCTTCATTTGACTAGGCCACATGCTGTGATGACCATGTTCACTGCTGTCCCCATGGCTACACTTGTGATGTATCAGCAGGAACATGTAACAAAGGAAATAATATTGTTGCTTGGCTCACAAAACAACCAGCTAAAGTTGTAGGGGATGTGCAATGTGATGACACCTCATCATGTCCAGATGGAAACACTTGCTGTAAACTAGCCTCTGGTCAATATGGATGTTGTCCATTACCAAAGGTAAACTGACAAAAAAAGAAAAAATGTTAGCTATTTCGGTAAAGACCTTCTATCTTTTTAGTACAATTTTATATAATATGCAAGTCATTGTTGGGCAAGGTGGTTTTGCTTCCAAACTAAGAGTTCATAGTTTGAATTAATTGGAAGCTGTAATTTTCAGCTTTGGCATTTTTTGAATGTCAGAGTCACCCATCCTTAATGGGTATCTGAGATTAGTTGAGAAAATTAAAGTTGGTTGGTTGGTTGATGTACTGACCACATGACCCCCTAATTAATAATTGACCAAAGAAACAAATGAGCTTAAAATCATCTGTCCCATTAACTGCAGGGTCTAAAGGGGAATTTTTTTCCACAATTCATAATTTTATTTCAAAATTAATGTAACTAAACTTTGTATATCTAACAATGATGTTATTTAAAACTGTGCTTCATGTTGGTCCTTTTTAAGTGTATCATAATTTAAAATGTCTATCTGAAATTTTAAAAAATGTGTTAACTAAAGAATACTTTTCTTTTTTTTTTTTTTCTTTTTAAAATTGTAAAAATGTTCAAATCTTACAGTGTAAGAAAATGTTTTTAGTAACTCCTATACATTTATTGATTTTATTCATTTTTTCAGGCCACATGTTGTGATGACCATGTCCACTGCTGTCCTAATGGCTACACTTGTGATGTATCAGCAGGAACATGTAACAAAGGAAATAATATTGTTGCTTGGCTCACAAAACAACCAGCTAAAGTTGTAGGGGATGTGCAATGTGATGACACCTCATCATGTCCAGATGGAAACACTTGCTGTAAACTAGCCTCTGGTCAATATGGATGTTGTCCATTACCAAAGGTAAACTGACAAAAAAAGAAAAAATGTTAGCTATTTCGGTAAAGACCTTCTATCTTTTTAGTACAATTTTATATAATATGCAAGTCATTGTTGGGCAAGGTGGTTTTGCTTCTATAGAATACTTTTCTTTTTGTTTGATTTTTTAAAATTGTAAAAAGGTTCAAAGCTTACAGTGTAGGAAAATGTTTTTAGTAACTCCTATACATTTATTGATTTTATTCATTTTGTCAGGCCACATGTTGTGATGACCATGTCCACTGCTGTCCTAATGGCTACACTTGTGATGTATCAGCAGGAACATGTAACAGGGGAAATGATATTTATGTTTGGCTCACAAAAAAGCCAGCTAAAGTTGTAGGGGATGTGCAGTGTGATGACACCTCATCATGTCCAGATGGGAATACTTGCTGTAAACTAGCCTCTGGTCAATATGGGTGTTGTCCTTTACCAAAGGTACTTTTCTTTTTTACAAAGCTTATATGAACTCTGTTTGTCTGTCTGGTAAAATATTTGTACATGTTATTTCTCCCACACCCAATCTCTGATCAAGCTGAAATTTTGAAAATTATTTCTTTTACATGCTAACATGAGAATCAATAAAAATAAATTAGCCAATTAGTTAATCAACAATTGGTAATTAATTACGGTGTTTAGTATCTTGAACAAGGGAAAAAAAAAATTAAATAAATTTTACTTGACCCCTTTAAGATGAATTAGTCCTCTTTATTGTTTGTAGAAAGAAAAGTTGTAAATAACTATAAAACCTATTTGCATAAGCAACTCCCTGGCACAGTAGCTATGGCTTGAGAAAGCCTTAACCCCCCTGAGTTTGAATTCAAGTCGCTTACTTTACACCTAAAAAGTGATCTCCCAGATACACCCCTTTTCTCCCCCCTACCCCTTTCCAACTGATCCAGACAAGTGATTGTATCATAGTGTATTGAGAGCTAAAAGCATGAAATTGGGCTAAACAAAAACAATTGGTAAACATATTTCTAGTGCACAGATTTATTATTGGTAGTCTAGAAATTGAACTACATGACTGATCCAAACAAATTGATACAACTACACTTAATATAAGCTTTTTTTTTTTAAATATTTTTTGTATTTTGCTTGTTTAATACCTTAGCCTTTATTCTAACAACCTCTAATTTGAATAACTTAGGAGCTTAGTCTAATTTTAAAATTTCAATAAAATAATTTTTTAAAAAATATGCCAGCCAGTTGTATCATTTTTTTTTAGGCTACATGTTGTGATGACCACGTTCACTGTTGTCCACATGGCTACACATGTGATGTATCGGCAGGAACATGTAACAAAGGAAATGATGTTATAGCCTGGGTAAATAAAAAGGTAGTCAACATTGTCCATTAAATTTGGTCTTTCATGATGTCTTCTCTTTTGAATGATAAATGTACATTCATTTTGTTTATTTTTGCTGTCATTTGTTACTTATGAATGAAATTGTTTTTTTTAGTGTTGATATTAGCATGACTTGACACATATTCCAACCCCCTAATTATATAGGGTTTCTTTTATGTGCTGCTCTGAGTATAAGTTGACATAAACTATATATAGTGAAAGTCTGTCATTCTGAATTGCACTATTTTTTGGGTGGAGGATCTGGACATACGCATCTGAAGAAAAATAATGTTATACAGGTACAAATATTAGAATTTTTAAGAACTTTTAACTTGATCAACAGCATAACTCAAAATCAGTTAATTGATTTGTTATTGATGAATAGTGATTAATTCAAAGTTAGTTTTGCCTAATTCCTGATAATGCAAATAAGACATTGAAAATTTTCAGTGAGCTGTTTACTTTTTTTTTTAGAAATTACAAGCTAGTGAGTTATTGGCATTAACAAATGCTTTTACTGCTAACACTCAATTTCTAATAATTCATTATGTAAGTGAGTGTGTCTGCAAGGCATATTGTATGTTACAACTTGTATAGGCATAGTTACAAGTCTGAGTGTGTGCTTGGTGAAGGTCAAAGACTGGCTGACAATTTATGTTATAGCAGACCTCATCAGAAACATGTAGATCTATATATATAGCATGTGTGTGTTTGTGTGTGCAAAGAATTGTAAAAAGGAAATACCACATATGATAATGAAAGTGTTTATAATACAAACAATTGTTTTTAAGCATATGTTTTTTTTATCTAAGTATTGTTATCTGTAACAAGCATTCCATTAGGTTGATGTTTTGTCATGTCTGCAAGTAGGACGACATGGCCTAAATTGTGCCGATGTGCCCAAATCACTCGCAAGTAGGTTTTAAAAACTATCAATGTTTAGCATTTTCTGATTAAATGACGACTTTATGACCAGCACAATGATAACTTAGCATTATTATCAAACAACGTTTCTTCTTATCTTATCTTATATAATACAGGCGTTACTTCAAAAAAGATGATTACGTCCTAAGCGTCATGGATTCAGTCATGCATATTAACCAATGACTTAATACTTACTAGCTAAATAATATTTATGTTTTCTTTTAATATCTGTCCGTATGTTTGTATCTTTATTGTAAATTCTCATGTGAAACATATTCTATTTACCATCATAAGATCTCTGGTTTGGATTTCAAAATTAAAATGTCTATACTATACTTTATTTTTTACAGTTTGTGCTTAAAAAAAATAAACAAAGTAACTTTCTATAGATCTTTTTTGTTTTATTTTTTTTTTTATATATAAATTTGTGTGTTTGAACATTAAATTATAAATTCAGCAAGAATGTCATTCTATTTCAAAATCTGTATGATGGGGAAATTATTTATTTTTTATTGTTCTAAATCGATACGAGAGGTAAGGTAATGATCAGTGGTAAAGACAATTCCTTGATTCGTTGCCCTGTACAATAATTCAAAAGAATGCTGCCTATAGGCTAATGCCACTCTCCCTTCCCTTTTCTTTTCCTATTCATACTATGCCAAAGGCAGTCTTTTTTTGGTGAGCTAAAAGGTGGTCGACGTAACAGATACGCCCCACGAAAACGCTTCAAAGGCCAGCTTAGGCGTCAACTTTCCTTGGCTGACATAGAAGAGAGCACCTGGTTGCATGCGGCCTCACAACGAGACAGCTGGAGGTCACTCACGAAGGCCGCGGGATACACGTTTGAGACCAAAAGAAAATCCACTGCCGAGGACAAACGCAGACGGCGAAAAGAAAATCTAAATCGACCACCTGCAGACAATGGTTATGTTTGCCCTGGATGTGGCAAAATATGTAGGTCTCAGCTGGGGCTGCGCAGCCACGGCAAATACTGCACTCCTCACTAATCTTCGGACTCGAAGACTAGCCTTATTATTATTAGGTTAGATTAAGAGAAATAATTATTGTGTATTTTTGGTAACATTTGTACGTTTGTACTGACCTAGTTTAGTTTTGAGAGTATGTTAATAAATAAATATATTGTGTATTGTATTTAAAGACGGTAAAAAGTAGAGACGTAGCCAGACAGACGAATGACGTTGCAAATTTAGGGTTACACGATGGATATGGCTAGGGCTTGAAGCAAGAAGAATATTGAAAGAACTGCTAGTTGAAACGACGGATAGATAGGCAAGACGATCATCCCCATTTGTAAATCATTTGAATTCTTCATAGCTGTTATCAAGTATAAGTTTTTCAAGTGTATTGTTCTTATTCTTGTGTCCTCTTGAATGTGCATCAAGTCACCGAAGACAGTAATTCTATGTAGTTAAGTCAAGAGCAGTGAACAGGCACACTCAAGTGCCCAGGATTTCGACAACATTCCAACATACAGTTTTGAAATTTAAAAAAAAAAAATGGTATAAAATATATGTTCCCATTACACGTCTGTTTGTTTGCTCATGTATTAGCTACTAAACGTTTGTTTAAATACATCTTTTAAGTGATTTTTATAGTGTTATTTATTAGTGATACTCTGCGCTGCGGCCTGCGCATTAATATAATTGTGTCAAAAGTCATAGAGACCTTTGACCGATAGGAAATATATCTTTCAGAAGCCAAGAATGGGAGCTAGGCTCTTTGTTAAACCTTATTCGAACAGCTTCCAACTAGGTAGCACCGTGTATTCCTGGGCCGTCCCCCTGGCTTTCCTTGTAATGTTGGATGCAGGCTTGCAAAGGGTGTGACCTATCCATCTCCAGCGTCTCTAAAGGATACCTACTTCAATGGGCTGACGGTGTGTTCTTTGCAACAGTTCCTCACTCGATATCTTCTCTGGCTAGCGGAATATAAGAATCTTCCTGAGGCAGGTATTGGTGAATACCTGGATTATATTTCATGGTGGTGACGGTGGTTCTCCAGGTCTCCTCCACATAAAGCAGTATTGGCTTAACAATTGTGTTGAAGAGCCTGATATTGGCGGTAGTGCTTATTCAACTAATTTTGTTCACAAACTATGATTTCTCCATAAATATAGGACCGCTCCCCCACTCAGAGGGCTAGAGTGAGGAGGGCAGTAGAAGCAATCGCCCCCCCCCCCCCCACCGAATCGGCTAAGATACCAGAAGTGTAGCGACATAATATAAAAGTTATATAGTAATTCAACTAATTTTGTTCACAAACTATGACTTCTAAATAAAAGTAGGACCGCCTCCCCCCCCCCCACTCAAAGGGTTTAGGTGGAAAGGGCAGCAGATGTATTCGCCCTCCCCCCCCCCCCAATCGGCTAACAGGGGAACGACATAATATAAATATCGGTTAAAATATCAAGTTTTAATTATATAGATATTTAATTGATTCTGTTAACAAGCTGTGATTTCTACAAATAAATTAATAAATTGGACCGCCCCCCCCCCCACCCTTGTCAAATGTTTATGGTTGGGGGGCGAGATTTATGCTCTCGCCACCTCCCCATCCCACGGTACCAAATCGGCCAACATACTAGAGGGGGTTGGGGCGAAATAATCTAAAAATAGGTTGAAATATAAATAATTAGTATATAATATTAACATAACTAATAAATTCGTGTACAAATTGTGTGATTTCTTTACTAAAATTTGTCCGGGGTGGAGGGCGCGCCCCCTCCTGGATCCGCTAATGTAAAAAAATAAGCAAACTACAGTCACAGAATTATATCAGCATAGCTACGGGGGGTTTTGAATTTACCCCTCCAGAGGGCTTTAGATTTAAAATCCCCTACAGAGAGTTTTGAAGTTAAAAACACCTTCTTCAATATTATTCTAAATCTAAAGCAAACTAGTCACCAAATTCTATGTCGGTTTTGAGCCCACCAGAGATTTTTTAGTTTTAAACCCTCGAACAGATGGTTTTGATCGAGTCAGTTTTGGCGATAAAACTTCCTTTTTTTTTATATAAAATCTAAAGCAAACTACAGTCACCAAATTCCATGAGCGTAGCCAAGAGGAGTTACAATTTCTACCATTGCAGTCGCTGGGCTCTATTAATAAAGTGCAGCTAATAGCAGATTTGGTTTTTGAACTAATTTTAATTAGTTAATTAATTTTTAAACTAAATCAAACCCTGCCCGCTCCCACCCCCTTTTGTCCTGCGGGAGGTTTGGACTAGGCCTATATGGATATATATATATATATATATATATATATATATATATATGTAAATAGCAGGGCCGGACTTAACCATTGTGGGGGCTATGCGAAACGGATTTCCCGAGGCCAAGTTTGGGTAGGGAAGCGGATAATAAGTGAAATTTAAGAGCTTGTATTAGAAAATAAATTCGTTGAAGCATTGTATTCATTCTTTACTACGTACAGAATTACTAACGAGCTTTGCGTGTAGCAAAGTCATACAGTATATCATAATAGCAAGAATTACCAAATGTTTCAATCTATCTTTGAGAATTGTTGACCTCAAGTAATTCTTCATTAGTTTGAGGCGCGAGAAGTTTCTTTCACCAGATTACACAATTACGGCTGATGCCGCGAGAAAGATTGGCGTTTTCCATATTGAATGACACCCCAAAATGACAATTTTTGTGTTTATGTTTCCGTATATTTAAAGGACTTTTTCGTATATTTTGCGATTTCGGGAGATTTCAAGGAGCTCCTGGTAAATCGACAAAAGGGCGCGGGAAATCTGTTTTGAGTTATAAAATAGTTTAATTTTATAATTTATACACTATGAATTAGCGTGGGTCCTATGAAAGTGCGGATCCTTTGAAAGTGGGGGCCCACTGAGGACGCACAGGTTGCAGTGGCCTAAGACCGGCCATGCAAAATAGCGGCGTATGCTACGCCGCCGGTCAACTAGTACAATACAATTGACAAATTTCGTTAAACTAAAATTCCTAAAATCAAAACATAAGACCATATTTTCTGAATTAAAAAAAAAAAGGGTTTTCTTAAATTTAATGTTTGTGTTATGCTACTAGTGGCTTGTAACAGGATAATGCACTATAGATACCTCATCAGAATATGCATGTTTTTGTTTTAAATACTGGAAATGGTGCTTGGCGCCGGGGCTCATATTATATTCAAGGCGAACAAAAGAGGACTGGAGAAGGACGGTCGACAGATCATGTGTGGAGCCCCGACGGTTTATCAGACTAAGGCAGTGCTTCCCAAACTGTGTTACACGAACTACTGGAATAGTTCAGTAGTAGGCCACCCATGGAGCTATACCATGTGCCACCACGTGAATTAATTTTTAATTTCAATTAACTCTAAAAATAAGCAAAGTACACATTATACTAAGAATGTGCGAAACATTGAACTAAGAAAAAGGTGAAAACTCTTTTTGACAGGTCAACGCTTCCCCAAAGAAAACAGTTAAATTTAGATATCTAGTTTTTTTTTACATCATTAAACTGTGTGGAGTATAGAAACTAAACATTCAAGTGGCAACAGAAAGTATCTAAATCTAATCCAGATGTACACATAGAATAGATCTAGACCTAGATCTATATTCTAAATGATAAATAATCTAACAGAACTAATGTTATTTAAATTTTATTTAAAATAGAATGTAATCTAATCTTATTTAGAAATCTTAGGTCTAGCCAAACTGACTAGGTTCTAGATCTAGTAAAGTTGAAACATTTACCGTACTCTGTGACTGTACTCAACGTTTTTTTTTTTTTTGTGTGTGTCAGTGACAGTCTCAAAGTGAAAGTTAAAAAGTTATGTAGACTAGATTTAGATCTAATCATGACTAGGGGACTTTAATGTAGAGGACACATAGATCTAGTCTTAACATTTATCATACATCTAGAATTAGATCTACACCTATAGACGGTATCCAGATCTAGTTACGTAAACTAATACCCTATACTAATTACTATACTCTATAGTTAAATACTATTTACTATAGTCAGTCGAGACTACTCTAGACTTGGACTGCCTAGAGTCTAGACTACAGTAGACCTAGACTATATTGACTATATTATATTTTTAGCCCATGACCAATTCAATGTCAGTCCAGCCTTGACAAGTTGAAGTTGGGCCACATGTCTGAGAATATGACAGATTCTAGATTCTATATCTTGTAACTACAGTCTACATCTAGAAATAGAATCTAGACTTACACTCTAGACCTGCCTAGATTTAAGATTAGTAGATATCTATAATATCTAATACTAATAAATGTCTTTATTATTTAATTTATTAAATTTATACTCTGTAGAGATCTAGATATCTAATCATGACAATCATTTGAATCATGTCTAATGATTCTAATCTAAATTTAATTATATTTACTATTAAATATTATAGATCTAGATATAATTTATAAATTATTACATTATAATTATTAACTCTGGAATTATTTTCCACCTTTGGACGGAATTATTCTTTCCGCCATTTCAGAGTGCGCTACTTTGCTTTGATATAACTTGTATAACTTTTTTTTTTATTATTGGAAAATAATAATTTGATATAGAATTAAATAGAAATGGATGCTCTTCCTATTTGTTAAGCTTTCTAGTTTGCAAATCATGTTGTTGTTGTAATTTTGGGTTTTGAATATAAAAATGAAAAACTCACCGACATTGAAAATATCCAAGTGCATTGTTCAAATTTAATCCAAAGAACTTTTTTTCTAATTTTTATCCATTTGTTTACAGAATACCATAGAAGAAACAGCATTAGATGCAAAAAATAATAAACTGGAACTATATATCCAATGTCAATACTTTAACGAAAAAGCCCATAAAAAAAGCAACACTTTTGGAACAAAAAACTTTTACCCTAAAACTAGTCCAACTGTACAGCATATATATATATATATATATATATATATATATATATATATATATATATATATATATATAGTATTTTCTTCTAAAGTTCTTCATGTACTTAGTATATAAATATTCCTTCTAGCTGGGATATTCATGGAAGCAGTCAATATGAATGTGTGGGTTTGACTCCCATCCAGCGCAAACATAAACTGTTCTCCCTGACCTACAGTGTTTACATACTTCTTTATAGTTATAGGTATCCATTCTCTGAAAAAGGATCTTATTCTAGCAGGGGTGTTCAATTTAATCCTATGGTCAGCAAAGCTATTTATTTTGCTGACAAGACTATCAACAATGTCATTCTCAATTAAAAAAAACAACATTCCAGCTCATTAGATGCATTGCTGACTAAGTCTAGGTTGACACCCAAATTTCTTGGTGGAACAAATCTGAAATTGTTCTGTTTCAGTGCATAGATGATAGATCTAGAGATCTACCTCTATCTGATTAGATTTAGATCTAGATGATGTAGAGACAGCTAAACTAGTTCTAGATTTACATTTAACATTAGCTGGTGGTGGGGCTGCTTCATCAGCTGATTAACTTCATCATTACTAGCCCTAGGCTAGATCTATATAATTAGATTTAGAATCAATATCACCATCAGATGAAACAAAATCACTGTCATCTGAATTATTATACTTCCTCATCAAAGAAATATTTAGATCTACAAAGTTTAGATGGCCCCAGATGAAGCTCCATTAAAAAAAAAACACGCACACAGAAAAAATAAATTTAATCTCTCTGCAATCTTCGTACAAAATTAAAACACTTTAAGTGAAGGAAATTCCGGATTTTTAGCAAAGAGAAACTATTCTAGATAAAAAATTAAGCAATAAAAAAAATGAATCAGAGAAATAGAAACGAAAAAATAAATTTTAAATCGCCGATGCCTTCAGCGTTGATCCGACCTTTTTCCCCTTTTTTAAAATCAATGTCCTGTGCGTTGTTCCAGAGCCAAAGAGTTAAAGAATATAATCATATCTAGCTTCTATATATAATATTCCAGTGGTTCTCAACCTTTTTAGTTCCACGACTCTTTTTACAATTGCTCACTATGGGGCGACCCCAACAGTAAAATTATATTTCTGAATCATAATGTAAATATATAATATGAATTACCAAACCTGTATGTTTAATCACGAAACACTAAATATTTCTGCTTACACCTAAATTATAAATAAATGAAGTTTTTATTTTACTTTTATATCACATGATCACAATATTCCGCTTGTATACTTATGTGGCAATTTGAAAACATTACAGAGCATGGTAAACAGCATCAAGTTTACTTCTGTGTTGAACAAGTTGGACAATCCTGATTGGCAATGATATATATTGTTGGAAAATGATCTCATTTAAGATGACAAAGATGTCAAACTTTTTTCTGTAGTTCACATTCACCGTTATAAAGTGCTTCCACAGTGGTTTTGTTTTCTAATTATAAACTGTTTTAATTCATCACGAATAATAAAATAAAACGTTTTAGAACTTTGCCTCTCGACATCAATCTCACTTCAGTCTGAAATAGCAGAATAAGTTGCTGCATCAAATTCATTACAACAATTTGAATACATTTAACTGTTTAAAAACAAATTCACAAAATTGAAAGCACTAACATCATTCTTGTATTACTTGTTGTTATTTTTGTGCCAGTTACTTTGTTGGAGTTTTGATGACTTTTAGTGACTCATTCTGTACCAAAAGTTGAAATCCAGACAAACATCCAAGCATACTTGGATCAGCATCTTTGCAGACACTTCAAATACTTTTGCAAGAGATTTTTTAATTTTTCAGAAATGAACATATTTCGTCAAATGCATCACATGTTATAGTAGTCATTTAAAAAAACTAGCAAAAGAGAAACTCGTCTTTGAAATTGAAATCCTCACATAATCCAGTAATTGTGATCCATTTGCAACATCTTTAGGTTCTTCATGCTGTATGATAACTATTTTAAGTGGAGCCACGCCCTTCACAAGCATGCATACAATATCCCAAGACAAGCTTTCAGTTGGAACCCCCAAGGAATACATGGCACCACGATTTGGAATCAGATGCCAAGCAGATGGGCAAGATGTTTGCACAATTGGGGAGATTACCCATAACCAAGATGCCTGGAGGAAGCTGGTTGGTGGTCTATGTCCCAGACGGGACCACAGGCAGAGATGAGATGATGATTACTAGACATGTCAGCTATTCTGTAAAGTGTTATTAGAAACGGACACAGAGATTAAACTAAATTTAGTAGATCTAACAGATTCATCTCCAATCAAATTAATAGAACAATGTATTTGGCTGCTGAAACCGTTTGATCAAAATGTTTCAGATTGTTTGGATACATTGACTCTGATAATAGAACCTGCTTACAAATAACGCATTGTTGTTGTCAATTCCTGCTTTAACTATTGAAGTAAAACTATAGGCCTACGTCAAAAATCGTCATTATATTTTCTTAACGATCAGGAAACTATTACCTTTTTAGCAAAGACTATAAAATGATGGCGTATTTCTAAATACGGGTATAAAATAAATCTGATCTTCAATCTTCACCATAGAAATAATAAATTTGTTTCCACAATGGCGTAACGTTACGTTTTGTCAGACCGTTTGATAAACAGTCTTTTAAACTGTTACAAATACTTAGGTTGTGACAATTAAAAAAACTTTGGAATGATTCTGATTCAGTTATTTGCAAATCTAATCTCGAATGACAATAATAGCAAAAAAAAGTAGCTACCCATGAAAAATTTTGTACAATGTCAATTTTATTTTTAGACAAAAAAAAATCTTTTTTTCCGCTAGTTTTAGGCGACCCCTGGTAAATTGTCATTCGAGTCCCAAGGGAGTCACAACCCACATGTTGAGAACCCCTGCTATATACCATCGCCATTAATGGCATATAAATCTAGCTATCTGATTAGATTGAAACTTGAAATGATTTTTGAAGTAATGTCTGTAATATATTTATATAAGATATGATCAAGATAGATCTATAATCTATAGTTAGTGAATGATATATCAATACAATTTAATTATAGATCTCTAAAGATGTGTTATAAATAATAGAGACAGTAATAGATTTATTACTAGTGGATAGTGCTAACACAGAGTTAACTCAATAGCTACTAAGCCCATACCTAAGCAGCATCTCTCAAAAATACTAAGCAAGGGGAGGTAACTCCAAAACAGAAATAGATTGACTTTACAAAATATATTTTAAAAAACATTAAACAACATCTAATAATAACCAAAAATACTTCTAAAAAAAGAGACATAGATGGCCTTTAAAATGATGTATAATTTGAATAGGTTTTACAAGATTAAAACAATAAAAACAACAGGTAAAGACAAAAATGTGTTGAGTGCCTGATTTTTTGAAGACTGTGGACCTCCCCCCCTTTCCCCAATCAGCTCTGTTATTTCTGGTACCATCTAACATTTACCCAAAGACCAGTAATGCTTATAAGTAGGAATTTAGTAGGCCTAGACAATAAACATTATGCTTATATATAAAATCTGTATATGTCTTGAGTATTTACTGACTTTCACTGGGACGACATGGCCTAAATTGTGCCGATGTGCCCAAAATCAAATCACTTTCACTGGGTGCGCGTGAGGCCCTTAGTTGCCTGAACATGGCATCATGCTGATATGATAGTCGCTGCATGTGTCTCAGATTTCATTACTTCTAGCATGAAAAAGTAAAAGTAATCTAACCATTGTCCAAACCAACATTGTGTACACCTCCAACTAGATCTATTTCATCAAAAGTTTTCATGTGGTCAAAAAAAAACTGTTCAAAATATCAGTTGAAGTTGAAGAATCATTGACGCTAAGTCCAGCTGAGAATAGTCTAGATCTAGACTAGATCTAATGTTTACTTCACTCTCTCTCAGAATCAGACTAGATCTAAGTCTAAATGTAGCACTAAATTCTCATGATCAATGTCTTTATCAATTTCAAGTTCATTATTAGCTATATTTAGTGTATTATTTCTGATAATGGGTGTAAAAATTGAAAGGTCATTAAGAAAATGGTCTGCGTCGCGCAGGAAAACGAGAGCTACGCAAGTCATGCTGTGTGTGTGCTATGCGGGCGCATTTGGTCACATAGCTATTGGGTTAATCTCGTTTATATGACCTTTTATATATAAAATAAAAAAGGCTTGTCTTTGAGTCCAACGATTAATGAGGAATGCAGTATTTCCTGTTGCTATGCAGCCCTAGCTGTGACCTACATATTTTGCCACATCCTGTGCAGACATAATTTTCTGCCGGTGTTAGATTTAGATTTTCTTTTGGTATTGAATGTATATCCTGCAGCCTTTACAAAGTGATCTCCAGCTGGTCTTTAAAGCGTTTCCGTGGGGAACCTCTGTTACTTCGACCACCTTTTAGCTCACAAAAAAAAAGGTCTGCTTTTGGCATATGTTTGTCCCCCTTACAGGATACATGCCCTACCCAGCATAACTATCATACCATAAAAAGTCCCTCTATACTGTTCACACCGGTGTTTGCAAGGATATCACTATTTGTGGTCTTGCCACCATATGTCCATTATAGAGCGCCAGCATCTTTGGTGAAAGCTTTCAAAAAGTCTTGGTTGGTTTCTGTATAGTAACTTTGTCTCAGATCCACATAGAAGGGTTGAGAGAATCACTACTTGGTAGACAATGATATATATTTATTTATTTATTTATTTTTTTAAATTTTTATTTATATATTTATATTTAATCTAAGAAAAAATTCTAGACTAAATCTAAGTTTGTGTAAAAAATTATCTTTCTACTTCATTCACTTGTATCTAGAAATCTAGTCTACAAGCCTGCTGTCCAAAAATATGTGTATATATCATGGCTACAAAAGTGAGTATTAATATCAATGTATTAAAAAGTATATTTGGTAATTTCAGCATTTAACAGTGTTTATTGCATTACCATGACTTAATTATTTTTCAACAAACCCCTTAAGTTTAACAAAACATTCTTAATCTTAAAGTCAATCAAGTCACAAATAAATGCTGATGCTAAAAGCATTTTATTATGCAGCCTAAAATTTTGTTCTAATTAGTACAATCAGCCAATTGCACGATGCCAGGATTCACACATAACACCTTCAACTTTGATGTGAAGTGCTCTGTCACTTGAAGTTCTATTTTTAATCTTTTGATTAATTGCAAACCATAATATTTTTAAAAAAATCTGTTTGTTTCTACATTATTAAAAGCTACATATCTTTGAAATAACTCATTTTATAGTACACTATAAAGATAATTTATTTGCACTTATTTCTAGTATGTGTCTAGTAAATAATTTGAACAGAATAAAAAAAATATTTTTGACATTTTTGTGTGTGTGGTTGTTTTAGGCAAAAGATACCTGTCTACTGCCAATGTTGTTTGCACTTGAGCTGGTGCAGATTATATATTACTTTTAGATGCACATTCATTATTAATTACTAATCATAAAAATGCTGAACGTTTTTTTATTGTTTGCAGATTGTAAAATGTACTAGAATTGTGACTTACATGCAGAATCCCAGAGCACTACTTATAAGATTCAGACAGTTTTCTTCCACTTCTGATAGTATTGATCACAGTGCGCAGAATGTTGCTGAGGATTCATCAAGTTTGTTTTTATTGTTTTGTTTTGAAAGTTTATTTTATTGCTTTTTTATAACTATTTATTGAAAAAAATAATAGTGGAGATTACCATATAGCCATACACTAAATTGCAAATGCATTATTGATTAAATTTTATTATTTTGTATTAACAAAATACGCATGAGTTATCTGATGTTTTTCTGTATTAAAAAAAAAAATTAGTTTTTTGTCAAACTAAATTCTGTTTTCAGAAATAAGATTTTTTATTTAGTCATCAGGTTTTTTTTTTTTTCATTTCGTTTATGGCATCTAGCTTGTTATCGTCAATGAGGATGGATGGTGGTGCTGTAGCAGGTGGTCCCATAACATTAGTTTTCTTTGGGCTAATAGTTAGGCTATACTCTTTATAAGCCTTAGAGAAGCAGGACATTAGTGACTGAAGCTCCTCCTGTGAGTGTGCCACTACCGCTGTGTCATCCGCGAAGAGCATATCTTTTTTTTTTATACCTAGCAAAGCATGAATCAATTTAAAAAATTAACCAATTAGTCAATTAAGTATTGGTAACTAATTATTTTGTTATTTTGTTTGATATCATTAAAAGGGAGCTAAGTTTGACATTGTTGAGATATATAGTTGTAAATGTGGAGTTCTTCCCTTTAAACTTTTTAACCATATGTATTTTTAAATTTTGCTTGTTATATATAGAATCTCAAACAGTCTGGCCAGACAGCATACTTGGACCTCTTGGTCCACAGGATAGACGATTTTTACTCCCTGGTCGAATCGGACCTTGCTTAAATAGAAAAACTGTCAACCATGAGCTTATTGGTAAAGAGGTTGTTCCTCCTGTTCCATCTGTTGACAGTTTGCTTCCAGAAGGTCCTTTTCAAAGGCATTGTGATATAACTGAGCAGTTTTTGACTTCTATTGATGAGGTTAGTAAAATGTATACTTCTTCTTTGTAAATGTTTTAAGAGTTGAGTCTAAGACTCTTGAAACTCTAGGCCTATGGAACCTTGCCTCTATCTTCCTGACTGAACAAACTTCTGTCTGGGAAAGATCCAAGCAGTTGTAAATTATTACATCCCTATTACCCACTACTTGTCTTCCAAGATTCTCTGATTAGAAGTGAGGCTACAGGCTGAGCACAATGGGGAAAGTCCCCCATGTTCTTCTATGTACCACATCAGCCATGCAGGTGACAGCCATAAAAACAACAACGGCCCCTCGATGTGAAGAAAAGAAAAACTATAAATTGTTATCAATTTGATATAAATTTGCAAAGCCTTATTGCTATAGTTCAGACATATAAAATTATATCAACCTTAATGCTATTAACATATCTAAAAACTGTTCATTTAAAGCAGTTTTACTGAACAGAAATGTTGATATATTCCCATTTTGAAAAAAAAACTATTTTGTGGTGTTATATACCAGAATTATGCACAAAAAAGCTTGATGAAATTATACAGCTTGCCTTGTACCACATGTTCGATCACAATCAAGTACATTAGGGTAGATATTATTGTTGATTGCAGTCTTTTTTTTAAAAAATAATATTGTCTTTAAATATTATAGCCAAGTTACTTTTCAATGTAATTAGGTTTAAAAAAGTTCCTTTTAAGGCATGGGTGAACTGGTAAAAGGTAACAGGTAAAGTTCAACAGTTTTTCTGGCTCATAACTTACAAGAGTTTCCAGCAAAAGACCATTTGCCTCTATTACCCATTAATGTTTCTCATTAAACTCCATTTGATTGATGAGTTAAGAGGCTCAAGTCCTGTCCTTTAAAAGCGCTAGATAAAAAACATGAAGTTACACATAATTACATTTCTATATTATAAAAAAACAAGCAGAAAGGGCCCTGAAAGATTGATTCATTGACATATCACTAATTCTGGCCAAAAATAGACCCTGTTTGTTCCGAAAGAGTTTTTTTTTGGGGGGGGGGTGATACTCGATTATAAGGGCTGGTCCAATTCAACGTAATAGATACTAGAATTAATTGGTCAAAGGAATGTATGGTAGTGTTTTTAACTTTATATCATAATATTAATATAAGATAATTTTTATTGATCCAATCAAATGGAAATTCAGTTTGACAACAATTGACAACCTCAGCGTAACTACTGTAACAATAACATTATAGATGAAAATACGAACAACATTCACACACAAAACACATACACACTCACAACCAGCGTTTTATGAATTAGACTTCTATAAACTTCTCGATATTGTTATAAGTAAGAAAAAAATGGAAAGAGTCCACGGTAAAATAAACAATATATAGTCTGGGAACAAATCAAAGGGCATATAGTGAACTTTATAGCTAAGTGCAAGTATTTTCCCTGATCGATTAAATCAAAATTTGTTAAATCTGGGGCAGGCATAAAGAACAGAGACACATTTTCTCTTCCTTCCTGCAGTGGGGCACTGTAAGTTGAAGTTTTACATGAGTGGTGCCTAGTAAGAAACAACTGGGAATGGCTAGTCCTGCACTAGGCTATAAAAGATTTTTTAGGCTTGGATTACAGTTAGGTGGAATTCACATTTGTCACAACCTTTACTGTGATTTTATCTCAGAAGTTTCAGTTTGGCAGTTAAACATTTTCTCACTTATCATTATGTTTCTTACCATTTTTTGGGCCAATTTTAAATGATGTCACATTGATTATTTAATAAATTTTTTTTTTTTCATTTCTCCTCAGATTGATTTAGATTTTATTGATAACGAAATATCAGTGCCAGCATCTTCTGACAGATTAGAATACAGGGCTCATAGTTGTCCAACATTATTGAGAAAAGGTGATAATTCATTAACTAATTTGATATCTTTATTAACATGTTGAGGTGAAATAATATGGTTCAGTTTTCTAGAATTAGAAGGCATAGCTGAGTTGCATAGCGCTTGGCTTCCAAACTGGTCTCCTGGGTTCAAATCCTGGTGAAGACTGGGATTTTTAATTCGGAATTTTTAGGGCGTCTCTGAGTCCACTTAGCTCTAATGGCTACCTTACATTAGGTTGGTCTTTGTGCTGTTGTTGGCCTCATTCAGTCGTAGAACGACTGTGGTTCATCTCGCACACTTCCTCATGTGGCTGTGGAGACCTATTTTGGAGAGACACTCCCGTCCACAAATATCACAGGTTAAGGTGGCTTTTGCTTCAGTAGTAAAGGAGCTGGCCATTTTTCGTATTCTACATTTTTCTTCCTTAGCTGAGACTCATGTTCTTTCACTGTCCATAGCTTTGTTAGTCACTGTTTCTCTCCATTTGGTGCGGTCTATAGCTATGTCTTCCCAAAGTCAGTATTGATGTTCACTGATTTAAGGTCTCGTTTTATTACATCTATGTAACAGAGGTGAGGTGACCAGTTTTTCTTGAGCCAGTCGCGAGTTGTCCATAGAGGATGACTTTCAGGATGTGATTGTCCTCCATCCGGCGAACATGTCCAAGTCAGCGCAAGCGGCATTGTCTGAGGGCTGTAAAGATGCTGGTAATACTGTTTGCGCAAGGATCTCAGTATTGCACACTTTTTCTTTCCATGTGAATTTTCAAGATCCTACGGAGACATCGCAAATGGAATAAGTTTAGTTTTCTCTCTTGCGTAGGTGGTCCATGATTCACTGCCATACAGTAGTGTACTCATAACACATGCCTTGTAGACTTCCATTTTGGTCACTGTAGTGAGCTTCTGGTTTTCCCAAACTCTTGGCCTGAGTCTATTGAAGGTCGATCGATATGTTATTCGCGGATGACGTAACAGTAGTGGCACGCACTCAAGAGGAACTTCAGTCACTAACATCCTGCTTCTCTCAGGCCTGTAAAGAATATGGCTTAACTATTAGCATGAAGAAAACAAACGTTATGGGACCACCTGCTACAGCACTACCCTCCATCCTCATAGACGATAACAAGCTGAACGCCGTAAATGAATTCTGCTATCTGGGATCCACAATTCAAGATGACCTGTCTCTAGAAGAGGAGATAAAAAAACGCATAAGGGAAGGCTGTCCACATGACACCCTCATTAACCATTGGCCACAGAAACATATGACCGTTACTGTAACATTATCTGCCCATAAATCACAAGGTCTGTAATGTTTCTAGAATTATATATATTAATATAATTAATTTACTGAGCTCCACACTTTGCCTAAAATAATTTTCCCTGCATTAATAAAGTTGAAAAAAATAAAGTTGAACTGCTATGTGATAGTTATTATAATCTTTTCCAACTATCTAAATAGCTGAGGTCAGTTGTTAGTAACTAAAACTATTCAATTAAGAATTTAAAAAAAGAGATTTTAGTCCAGTATTATAAAATAGATCCACTTGCTTATATTAAATGTTAAGTTCAAAAGCAAACTTTGACACTTAAGACCTTTTTGGGAAGATCAGTGGTAGTGATTGTCACAAGGTCATTTGAAATATGACTGACAAGATTGTAATTGTTTTACAGTAAACTTCATATTGCCGTTTCTGAGCAGCTGCTCCTATTCATAATAATTATATAAATAATCAGGATAGCATGATCATTGAAGGACAGGTGTAGATAAATTAATCCATATCATTCTCAACTAATAAATGGGTATGGGATTTTTCAAAACAAATAATAAAAGACTATGAAATAAACTTTGCTATAGATAAAGCTTATTATTTAACTAAATTTCAGAGTATTGTATAAACACTATAAATAGTATGTATAAAAAGAGTAATTTGGGGCTTTATAGTACTTGCACCTAAATATATATATTTTTTTTAATTTATCACCAGAATTCAAAGAATTATTCCCACAAAGAAATATCATGGAGGGTGATCTGACAGTAATAATAATTAGCATGAAAACTGAAAATGACATGACAAAATGGTCTTCAGAGGTTGAACAAGAAAGAGAAGAATTACTGGAAATGGTAAGTAAATAGATTTGATAGCAAAAAACAACTTAATTTAAAAAAAAAAAAATCACAAAAATCTATTCCCAAATAATAATAATAATAATAATAATCTTTATTGTCCGTATGGATATTTGTCTTACAATTTGTGCATTACACCAAACAAAAAACATTATAACTATAAGAAATCAAAGTGTACATTCACACCAGACTCACTCATAATTTACATGTGACAAAGTTTATACCAGATTGTTCTTATTTAATGATTTGATTGCTAGGGGAACAAAAGAGTGTTTGTGTCTGTTTGTCTTTGCTATCGGTGTCTTGTATCTTTTTTGTGATGGTAAAATCACAAAATCCTGACACAAAGGGTGATTCTTTATTTCGAGGATCTTGTTAGCTTTTTTATAGATGTTTGTCTCAAACAACTGCCAAAATGGTGTTTGTTTTTTGCCAATGATTTTACCAGCAGCATTTAGGATTCTATAAAGTTTATTCTTATTTTTAATGCTCAGATTGCCATACCAGGCAGTGATATTGAAGCTTAAAATATTGCAGATATGAGCGTGATAAAACATAGCCAAGGCCTTTCGCTAACATTAAACGAGGACAGTTTTCTTAGTAATCGTAATCTTTGCTGCCCTTTTTTGCTGATATAATCAGTATTTGCAGTAAAATTTAGTTTATTGTCTAGGATAGTACCAAGGTATTTAAAGGTTTGCACAATTTCAATAGTCTCTCCAGCTACAGAAACAATATCATGTTCCTTCTTTTCCCTACGAAAATCGATAATCATTTCTTTGGTTATTTTTACATTTAATAATAAAAAATTATCTTTACAGTATTTTTCAATGTGTTCTATTTCTTTGAAATACTCATTTATGTCTGAGCTCTCTGAGAGCAGGGCAAGAAGAGCAGCATCATCGGCGAATTTTGTGAAGGAGCAAAAAGAACTATCGGATTGAAAATCATTGGTGTACAAAATGAACCACAATGGCGATGTCACAGCCCCCTGGGGCGCCCCTAACAGGTTTATCTTATTATTGATTTTGTTTCCCATCAGTTTGTTCAAGGTGCAGTTGCAATTTGTCAGGCATTTGATGGCTCTGGGCACTGGGCAGATTTTATTGATCCTTCATCTGGCAAGCCAGTAAGTATAATTCAACATTCAGTTCGGAATGTCTAGTTCATTTGATTGTTCTAGATGTAGTTCTACATTAAATGATCTAATATAAAAAAGATTAGTTTTACTGATTCTTTTTTATTATTTTCTCTACAGTTCAAAAGTGCACATACAAATTTTACTTTGTTTGAAACTGATGAACGTTACAGAAAATTTGGTTTTGACATCCGTGATCTTGGTTGTTGTAAAGTTATCAGCCATCCAGTGTGGGGAACTCATTCTTTCATTGGTTCTTTGTTTACAACAGCACCTTTAAATCATCCATTGGTTGTAAACCTAAATAACAGTTTAGTTTAACATTTTTTAGGAACCTTCTGGACCTGGTTTTAAAAATGTGTTTCATAATTTTTAGAGGAAATTGCCAGTTGTTTTTTTTTTTTTTACGTTATCCTAGAAAGTGGCAATTATTAATGACATCCCAGATTTCAAAAATGATGTTGAGTATTACTCTTAGTTTGGCTTAGTCCTAATTAGATGAACAATCGTAATCAGGAACATGATATTAATTACTGTTGTATTTATTCTGAATGTTTTTTTTTTCATATTTAATCCCCCCCCCCCTTTTTTTTTTCGAATTAAAAAAAAAAATTAAAATTGTAAGTTACATGTTTAAGTGTTACTAAATTTTGAAAACAGTGTTTTTTTGTTTTTTTTCTGTTGTTTTAATAAATTGTGTTACATTTAACCTAAGTAATGAGTGGTTTATTAGAGATTTTCATTTGTTGTTTTTAAATAGGTACCTTATACTTTAACCTTGTTTTCACTTTAAAATTAATAAAAAGCAAGTTAACAACAGTTATAAATTATTACGCAATTTATACTGATTACTTTTTTAGCGGCCACGAAAAGAGAAAACTGCTATTATTTTTTATTTTCTGTCTGACTGTCCTTTAATTTCCAAAATCTAGAAAACATAATGAAAATACAATTTTATACTATTTGAAAAACTTGCAAAATTAAGTTGCAATTGCTTTTTATGTTCTGAAAGTTAACAGTTTTGTTTTAAAATAAAAAATACACTATTAAAGATATAAAAAATGTTTAACAAGGTTACAAAGACAGTTTGTGTCTAAAAGGAAACTCAAAATCGGGCCCCCGAAGTGGTCTACCCAGGCAGGTAAAAAGGCAGGTTTCAATATTTTTAGAAAGAATATCAGAATGAAATTCTATCAAAGGCAAATGACCGAGAAGAATGGAGAAAGAATGTTGACAGATCTTGTGTGGTGCCCAACAGCAGAGCAAGGGATAGGTGAAAGTGAAGATGTTTGATGTGAGCCTGGCCTAACTGATGTCAGATGATGATTATCTAATTGTTCTGTACAGGGTCAATCTCTTATACAAAGCCTCAAAAAAAAAAACATTTTCGTATCAAAAAAAATTTCTCCCCTTCCTTTGGTTCAGTGTAGTGTGATATTCTTGCCCCTCTGCAGTTTACGCTATAAAATGAAAAACACATTGATTGTTGTTTTAAAGTATGTTCCACTTATGCATGCTAAATAATTTTTTTTTTTCTTTAAAAAAAAAAAGTAAAATGTTTTTTAATTGTAGTAGTTCGTATGATTTTCTAAACTTTGCAATACAATTGTAAAAAAAAATAACAATAAATCTAAAACCGTTTGCATAAACATGTTTAAAATATGGTAAATAGTCATCTCCCTTGAAAATAGCCTCCCGTGTTTGTTATTATTAATAGTGAATAGTTGCATGGTTGATGTTAAAAATTAAATTGTTCGCTTTTAGAAAAGAAAAAAGCCGTTGCATCATAACATTGGATGATCTAAAATATGTTGGATTTTAAATATCTTTTCTAGTTTACGACATCTAAACGGGACGGACAGACACACACAAAACTAATAGCGTCTTTTCCACTTTCGAGGGCCGCTAAAAAAGAACAAAAGCGCTCTAGATAAGAAAGAGGCAACCATATCTATAACATTAATTCCTACGTTTTATTTCCTAAATGCGTTAAAAAGTATACAGCTATAATATAGTACTAAATAATGAGTTTCTGTTATATGAGCTACTTACAATTTTCCTATACCGTTTTGTTTATATTTAGGCGCAGAACTTTTCCACCTCTAAGTAAAGGCATAGTCCATTCTAGTGGCCTTGAATGAGAGATTCACTAACCGCATTGTACGTAGGTCAACCATCAATTATATGACCATTTAAGCGCATCAATTAGGCCAGGCTCACGCTAAACCTTATCTTTATAACAATTAGTTCATTGAATGCCTTTGAAAATTAACAATACATAATAACAATGTTGGCCAAGCTTTAAGTCGCGTGCGTACTTCAGTGGGGCGAAACATGTTCATGTTTCTTTCCATGCATTTCTAAACCAATTAGTCAATGGCACAAGATACTTTAAGAGCACTGATATTCTGTATATCACTAAGCAGATTTGTTGCATGGAATATTACCGCATTGTTGTGTACAAATTACAACTATATTTCATGCACAAGCGTTTTGAAAAAAGTTTTTGATTGTTGTGGGGCGGTTTTCTTGAGACAAGAAATACGATTTCAAAGCAGGATAGTATCTCCATTTCATGTTTCAGAGTTGCCCACCTGATCTTTCCATAGCCCGATATTGTTATATTCTATATAGACAAATTCGCAGAGTTATTTTAAAGATTCCACGCTAACGGTGAAGAAGCAGAATCAATATTGAAATTTCACGGAGTGTTTCCAAGTTTATTGGAAGACAATCGCAGTACCGGTAGATTTATGGCATTGTATACATACAAAACATTTTCACTATCACAAACTGGCCATCACTAGCCTGCTTCTTTACTTTGTTCGGTATTAACTAGGCCAAGACGTTTGTAATGATTGCTTCACAAATTGGTTCTTACACATTCGACTTTGGGATCATTAATTTTTTTGAGGCTATTTCAAAGTGCAATTCATTTATCTAAAACTGGGACTATAGAAAACTAAGATAGGCAATATAAACTTCTGCGGCTGCTAGCTTTAACTTCTTTATCAGCTGTTTTAATGTTGAAGCACGAGAAGCGTCGAAATAATGATCATGACCGAGACGCCATAAGAAGGTAAATTTGAAGCTATCAAAAAGCGATCTTGGAAAAAAAAAAAAAAAAAGCTTCACATTGATTGTCTTTTTGACGAAAGCGGAACAGTGCCTGTCCCGCCCGGACATTTTATGAAAAGCTGTCCAAATCGAGACGTCTTGTCACTTTAGGCGGCCTGGCTTCACTTAACTATACTTTTCGTTTTGCGCAAAACAACAACAGCAAACTGTTTAGCAATTGGTGCACTTGTTTTAGACAAAGCTACTTGGAAAGTTACAAATATTTATTATTGAAATGTTTTGTAGAAGGTACTTTTGTTTTTTGCATTTCATAAAATTGTCCTCTTTTAAGTTTTAACTTGACCAAATTAAAGAATCATGTAAGAGATGCCCAGTTAGTGTAAGTGTTGACAGATGGTTTGAGCCACAAAGACATTTAATTGCGTCACCTATTGATACGATTTTGTGTGCAACTCTTAAGGCGTGCAAGTTGGAAATAGAATCGCTTACATTAAAGACTGAATAGATGATTTGCCCATTTTGTAAATGATTTACTCAGTTAATCAGAACTGCTCATGGCCTACTATAGGCCTACCAAATTATTTCCGGGTTTGAAATAATTGTTGTCTTAAGAGACGTGTCCCACCAAATTCTAAATTTTCTTTGAAAAACAGGGTGCTGAATTGTGGATGTATTTCACACACAACTTAACAACAACCTTCCTGCTTTTTGAGGGACAGAATGTCACTGTCAATTCTCTTGGAAGTATCTTTAATTCAGAAATGCACGGGAAGAAGCTCAAAATGGTTCATCATGCTCCCAACGAATTACGTACGCATGAGCAACTTTCTACTATGGAAGACGTCTGGTTAATTATAAGAAATGACGGAGTAGCAACAATTTTGAATTTTCGGCCCTTATAGTAGCCTACTGTTAACGCTTTCAGTCTGATCCCACTAAAAGACGTAGGCTACTATCCTTGAAAAACGTTTCAAAAAGCCTGCAATTATTTTGGTCAAAACTTTCTCCAAGGCTGATCAAAGTTACGTCCGCATGTGCAACTTTCTACTTTGGAAGACGTCTGGTTGGTTATAAAAAATGACGGAGTAGCAACAATCTTGAATTTTTGGCCCTTATGATAGCCTACTGTTAACGCTTCCAGTCTGATCCCACTAAAAGATTTACTATCCTTAGAAAACGTTTCAAAAAGCCTGCAATTATTTGGGTCAAAACTTTACTCCTAGGCTGATCAAATCAAAGTTATCGGCCCATAACGTGGAGAAGTTCGCTTCATCAAACAAGATTTCGAATTTCAAGAAAATAACTTCGATGGGTGGAAGTTTTACTTCACTTTTATTAACTTTTAAGAGTAACATTACTAACATCGCTCGATAAAAAATAACAGCCCAGAGCAAAGCTTTTTTTTTTTTTTTTTTTTTTTTTGCAACGCCAGATGATGGGGTGATAAATTTAGTAATACTAATTCAGAGTAGTAAATATCTTTGTAGATTCTAGATCTATATTACAGATGAGATTTTTTTTTCATTTATACAACTTAAGTCTAGCATTAATAGATCTATGTGGAATTAATAATTTTCAATCTCTTTGTTAGCAATAATGTAGGTAGCCGTGTAGGCTTGCACAAAGCAAAATCATGTTCATTCTTGAACAGCTGTATAAGCAAAATTGAGTGACCACCCTTGCTGAAGAGAAATAAGATGTGTTTCCATTGGTTGATTAATAACTAAACTTGCATTAGATTGGTGGCCAATAACAACAATCTATGTTACTTCACTTTTTTTTTTTTTTTCATTCGCCCTGTTAGAAACTTGAGTCTAACGATTTTTACTTGGTAGTCTAGATCTAGGTAGACTGAAGCTGTAAATCTAGATCAAATAAAATATAATAGATCTAGTAGATATTGCATAATTATATACCATTGATATGGTTCTAGATTTAGATTTTAGACTGTAAGTGTACCTAGATAGATCTAGATCTAGACCTATCTAGAATCTAATTAAGTAATTAAGTAATTTATCTAAGAGTCCCTAGACCTAGACTTACTAAGAGTCTTAACTCACTCTTCACTACGACTACAGCCAGGGCCAGGTCATAATATAGATCTAGATTAGATCTAGGTCGACTTTTTGAGTTACTACTGAGACTGAGGTAGGTTCTAGGTAGTCTATAAGTATAATAAATACATGAATAGATGTTGCTTGAATTACTGGAATAATTTATATTATTAACTAGATCTAGTAGCCAATCAGGAAAAATTAATATAAAATCTCTCTAAAAAAATAAACAATGTCAGTGTTCTGCAAAATACTATGAAAGTGTGAATTGTTCAGTAAAGGAAAAAGGTTGGGAAACACTGCTTTAATTCTATACATCTATATATATAGATCAATCATCAGTTTGGATGAGCAAGAAGTAAAGGAAAGATCACTCTCTTATTTCTGCTTTTAGTCAACCCACGAAAAAACAAGTGGGTATTCACATGTCGCTACGTATGCCTGCGTGCTGGACTGTCAAATCCTGCCCACTCCCCTCCCCCTTTGTCCTGCTCTTTCAGGATTCGCTTAACCAGGGCAGAGTACCAAAGGACTGAAAAGAAGCTAATGTCACCCCCTATTTAAAAAAGGAGAAAAATCTGACCCAGGAAACTACAGACCAGTATCACTTACCAGCATCACATGTAAAATCCTAGAACATATACTATGTAGCAACATCATAAACCACTAAGACAAACAAAATGATTTACCAAATTGCATTACTTCAGGAACAAAAGTCAGATTATTTGCAGACGATTGCATAATATATAGAACAATAAAAACAACACAAGACACAGATATTTTACAAAGAGAATTAGATGAATTACAGAAATGGGAATCAAATTGGAGCATGTCTTTCCACCCAGAAAAATGTCAGTTGTTAAGAGTAACAAAAAAACTAAAACAAATTAATTCCACTTATCTTATTCATGGCAAACCAGTAACACAGACTAAAAATGCAAAATACCTAGGTGTTATAATAAATGAAAAACTGTCATGGAATCCACATATTGATGAAACTATAAAAAAATCAAACAAAGCATTAGGATTTATTAAAAGAAATTTCTATAAATCAAATAAGAACATAAAACTAAAATGTTATTTAATCTTGGTTAGGCCAATAATAGAATATGCATCCTCCGTTTGGGACCCCTCAACTCAAGAAAACATTAAGAAACTGGAACAGACACAAAATAGAGCAGTGAGATTCATAACAAATGAATATTCACATTTGACTAGAGTAACACCTATAGAAAAATCACTAAATTTAGAAAGCCTTCAGGACAGAAGACTCAAAAGTAAAGTAGCAATTATACATAAAACACTGAACCATAATCTTCAAATACAAAAACAAAATTTAATAAAATACTCTGAAAGACACAAAGATAAAGGCACATTCCTAGTCCCATATGCTAGGACAAATTTGTACAAATACTCCTTCTTCCCTAGTGCTATTAGAGCATGGAATGGGTTGCCTGAGCTAGCCAAAAAACCCAGTGACTTGGCAGAATTTAAGTCATTGGTTAATATGTATGACTAAATGCATGACGCTTAGGACGTAATCATCTTCTTTTTTGAAGTAACATCTGTATTATATAAGATAAGAGGGCTTTGGACTAAGAAGTAAACTGTAAACTCTGAAGAAACATCCGAAACATGTAAAACATTTTACAAACAAACATTTTACAAACACTAAATAGCAGGGCCGGACTTAACTATTGTGACCAAGAAGCCATGGAAAGAAAACAAGTAATCTATGTATATTCACCCGTCACTAAATAGCAGGGCCGGACTTAATCATTGTGGGGCCCTATGTGAAATGGATTTCGCTAGGCCATGTTTGGTTAGGGAAGCGGATAATATGTGAAATTTAAGAGTTTGCAAGAATTACCAAATGTTTCAATCTATCTTTGAGAATTGTTGACCGCAAGTAATTCTTCATTAGTTTGAGGCGCGAGAAGCTTCTTTCACCAGATTACACAATTACTGCTAATGCATAATGCCGTTTTTATATATTGCGTGTAGATTAGCATTTTCCATATTGAATGACACCCCAAAATGACAATTTTTGTCTATATATTCCGTATATTTTAAGGACTTATTCTTATCTTTTGCAATTTCTGTAGATTTTGAGGCGCTCCTGGTAAATCGACAGGAGGGCATGGGAAATCTGTTTTAAGTTATAAAATGGTTTAATTTGATAATTCATACACCTTGAATTAGCGCGGGTCCTATAAAAGTGCGGGCCCACTGCGGTCGCATAGGTTGCAGTGGCCTAAGGCCAGCCCTGCAAAATAGCGGCGTATGCTACGCCACCTGTCGACTAGTACTCTATACTGACTATACTCTGTCCATTAGATTTAATCAGATCTACATAGATATAGATCTTAACTACTTGACTGCTTAATTTTGTGATAGATCTAAAAAAAAATTTTAAATCTAGATCATCTGGTGACTAGTCTAGATATCTTTACAAAATGTGATACACTTGAATGAAACTATACTAGTATACTCACTACTTAGCTATAACTGTATTATACATCTATGTTAATCCTCTACAAGTCTCTAGCACCATGTTTAAATTCTTGATTCAGAATGTGAAATCTAGATCTAGGTCCTTGTTAAGTAGACAGTCTAGAAGTTTGATCTAATAGCTAATCAGAAGCAAAATGCTTAGGTCCAGTCAAGCATGCAGAATATGTTTGAGTGAGGCAAGAGAACTTGTGTGTGGTACTCTTGAGCTATTGTGATTAGCTGACTTTCAGAGGTGTTTTTGGTATCAGAGTTGAGATTGTTGGGAAGTGTGGTCGAGGGGCTAAGTGCGCTTGAACTTGGCTTGTCTTGGCTACTTAGAAGGGGATCGAGGTTCGACACCCGACTCAGGCAGAGTTGCGTTTACTGAGCGCCTAAAGGCAGCATGGAAAACCAACTCCTAGATACCCCCCCCCCCCCCCCCCCACACACACACTAGATTGAACCAAAGCGCTCTGAGCATGCTATAAGCATGAAAGTAGCGCTATATAAAAGCTATAATAATATATAAAAGCTATAATAATAATTATATAATCATATTATATGAAGACTAGATTTTATTAGGATTTAGAACTGTAAAAGTTGCTTGTCTTATTAGCCTACAACTTTTTGTCTTATAGACCCCTTGCCATATTTTCTGGTTTTCGGTAGACCCCCTACTTAACTTGAATTGAATTTTTGCAAATTCATCAAAACATTTTTAAAACAAATTTCTAACTGTAGTGAGTTAAAGAGTGAAAAAGTAATTTAAAGCTACACACAGGGTTATAGAGATCTATTTTTTTTTATTGATAAAATTCAAATTTAAACTAATTAATATAACAATTTATTTTATATTTATTACTGGAATCACCAAACACACTTTTTTTTTTGCACATCTTTTATTTGTTGCTACGGATAAATGATTCATATGGAAATTTGTTGTTGTATGAAGTAGTCTTCAAACATTAAATATTAATCAATCAATTAATTAATTATTCTTATGTATCATTGTAAAAGTTTTCGCATAGAGCAGTTTCTCGTGTATGTCTTGATCTTTCACCTGTGGCTCTAATATGGGTGAGCAGAACTGTTTTCACTAACAGGAGAAGGGATGAAGGTGAGCACCTAAACCAGTAAGCTTTCAGTAGGAAGGGCTCAATTGCCTTGGCTTGCAGTCTACCTAGCAGAAGGAAAACAATTCAAACTGTGCTGCCTTGCAGCTATACCCGAACATGTGAAAGGTTTTGTGGGTCAACCCTGTTAAAAATAAGGAACCGGCGACCCTTAGGCAGTTAGGCGATGAGGATAGTAGTGGGCAGGGTATGAACTCGGAACCACAGGGAAGTCGGAACGACAGTCCAGCACGCATACCGCACAACCAGGTAGCCATCCACTTAATATAGAGTAATGTTTCTATATTTGTCAAAATGAAGTTAATAAAGAAAAACAATTTTAAAAAGTAATTATGTGTTGATAGTTGCAGTAGCTACTTATGTTCTTCCTAAAGCGTGCACTTTTGTTTTAAAAAATGTAAGCAAGTTGAATACTTATATTTAAAAATGCTGTTCATGTTCATTTACAACTTTCAATGTTATGGGTGAAAATGCTTCTGTAAATTGTAATGATTTAATTTTTTATCTTGTATTCTTTATAAAAAGTAAAAAACTAAAGTTCCACTTTCAGACCTTGTGGTCTATAGGGCAGATGATGTAAAGGTCATCTGTTTCTGTTGCCTTATGGTTAACGAGGGTGTCATGTGGCCAGCACAACCACTAACCGCCTTTACTTTTCCCCAACTAATGACAGGTACTCATTAGAGCTGGGTGGACTCAGAGGTACCTTAAGATCCTGAAATTAAAATTTTCAGTCTTCATCAGGATTCGAACCCGGGACCCCCGATTCAGAAGCCAAGTGTTATACCATTCAGCCACCGTGCCTCCATTCTCTTTATGAGCATGATGTTTTTGGGATACTGTAACAAGTACAATGTATGTAAAAGTTATACACATTTGTTTTTAAGATTTTTTAGTAGATAAAATTATATGATTTGCAGAAAACTGACACATATTACCAAGAGTAGAGGTTAAAATATCTGAAACTCTCCTCAAGGAAAAACTATAAATGTCTGTACCACATGACCATGCCTGTAGGAGATAAACTTCACAAGCAGTTGAGTACTGACAAGTAAGTGAGGAATTATAATAGTGTTCAGATATAAGTTCATTATAAGTAGTAACTAAAAAGTATTCCTTTCAGACCTTGCCATCTTTAGTACAGATGATGTACAGGTCATCTGCTCATAAGCTCATTACTTGTTCATATTTATACACTTTACAAGAAGTCAAGTACGGACAAGTAAGTTAGGAAGTATTGTTGAGTGAACTAATTTCTAGTCAATATTTGTAATTTTGTTCCAGGCGGGAATATAAACTACCAATGACTATTATTTAATTTTAAAAACTATGCTTTTCATTACACTGCTTTCTTAATATCAATCTTATCAGATAAAGCAACTGTAAGATCACTAGTTGACAGCACTCAGGCTTTTGGCACCTTCTCTTTTCAGTCTGTTATCTCACAGATTTTCATAATAATTCTCACTCTTGGATTCTTGAGTGGTTAGGTTAGATTTCTTTAGAAAGTACAAACAGTAAAGTGTATTTAGGCTTTTCTATTTGTATTACATTTTAAATGGTGTCACGAAAATGTAATTCACTATTTTAAATTTTTTTTATTATTATCTATTTTAATTGAAACTGTTATAGGAGTATAAATTTTAAAGTAAATACATTTGTTTCAAAGATTTTCATGCAGTATTATACCAATTTAGATTCAAAATATTTATCTTATCTTATCTTATATAATACAGACGTTACTTCAAAAAAGATGATTACGTCCTAAGCGTCATGCATTTAGTCATACATATTAACCAATGACTTAAATTCTGCCAAGTCACTGGTTTTTTTGGCTAGCTTAGGCAACCCATTCCATGCTCTAATAGCACTAGGGAAGAAGGAGTATTTGTACAAATTTGTCCTAGCATATGGGACTAGGAATGTGCCTTTATCTTTGTGTCTTTCAGAGTATTTTATTAAATTTTGTTTTTGTATTTGAAGATTATGGTTCAGTGTTTTATGTATAATTGCTACTTTACTTTTGAGTCTTCTGTCCTGAAGGCTTTCTAAATTTAGTGATTTTTCTATAGGTGTTACTCTAGTCAAATGTGAATATTCATTTGTTATGAATCATTTATGTAAATTAAAAATAGTAGTGGACCCAAGACTGTTCCTTGAGGTACACCTGAGTTTACTGTTATCTGTGTTGATTTAGAGCCATTTATTATTACAGTTTGTTCTCTCCCTATCAGAAAATCTTTAATCCACTGATGCAGTGGACCATTAATGCCAAAATATTTTAATTTTTTAAGCAAACTATGGTGGTGAACTTTGTCAAAAGCCTTAGAAAAATCTAGTAAGATAGCATCTATTTGTTCACTATTATCTAAACCTTTAGAAAAATCATCAATTAGTCTTATTAGTTGTGTTTCACATGATCTATATTTCCTAAAGCCATGTTGGTATGGTGTGAGGACATTTTGTTTGTCTAAGTGGTTTATGATGTTGCTACATATTATGTGTTCTAGGATTTTACATGTGATGCTGGTAAGTGATACTGGTCTGTAGTTTCCTGGGTCAGATTTTTCTCCTTTTTTAAATAGGGGGGTGACATTAGCTTCTTTCCAGTCCTTTGGTACTCTGCCCTGGTTAAGTGAAGCCTGAAAGAGTATTTTGAACACTGGAGCTAGCTCATTGCTTAGTTCTTTGAGTAATCTAGCTGGAATACCATCAGGTCCAGACGCTTTATTTGGTTTGGTGTTGGCTAATAGTTTTTGAATTCCATTTTCTTGTACTACTATATCTTCTATGTTGTCTACTTGGTTCAAATTCAGTAATATGTCTTTGTCTCCTGGGGCTGAGAATGCTGATGCAAAGTATTTGTTTAGGATGTTTGCTTTAGTTTCATTATCATTATGTATTATGTTTCTGAAAATGTTTATCAAGATAATGGTAACCATTGAGAATTATGTGTCAAATGATTTAAGAGTCATTCAGTGTTATTCACATTTATTTGCAGTGGCTTTTATCAGTTTTAATTTTTATTTTCTATGACAAAAAAAAAAATTATATTAGAAATTTTTTTTTTTTTTACAAAGCTTATATCACCTTACTCTGTCTGGTAAAAAGTTAAACATGTATTTTCTCCCATTTCCCATTCTTGTTAAAACTTTGCACAATTATTCATTTAACCTGATATAAATAAATAAAACAAATTAACCAAAGTTAACCATTTTCTAAATTGTTTAGATTTATTGTATATGCAACAATTACAAAAAAACACCAAAAAAACAAAATTTTTCAAGCATCAGTTTCAAACATAAAAAAAAACTTATTTGATGTTTAAAATAAAAACTATTTCCCACCAACCAATCATTACAAACAAAATCCTTAACAATGAGCAATGAGTAATTTAGAGTTCATTTTATGTGTTTTGGAAGGGAAAAAAGAAAGAAAAACAATGATTATAAGGTAGATTGTTTACACAGTCTGCCAGCATTCAAGGAAAGAGTTATCTTTTACAGACATTGTTTTTATATCATTTACTTACAGGGCTCTTTATTAATTACTCTTGTAAGGTAGAGAATGATAAGCTCAAGTCAACAAGTGTTTACGTTAAACCAAATATTTACCTTGCTATATTTTGCAAGAAAGACATGTGCACATAATTTTAAAAAATACCTATATACTTATATTATTATTAGCAATAACTACCTTCTTTTAGCAGTAAGAGAAACAGCAAGCTACATTTTCATAATTTGTGAATTAAATGCTGCTAACTGTATCCTTTATTTTGAAACTGTATCCTTTACTTTGACTACTGTATATTTTATCTTTAAACAGAGAACTTGGACAGCTGGAACATTTAAAAAACTTAATTAATACTCAAGTGAGCAAACAAGTAGGTTTTTTTTCATAAACTAAACATTTTTTTCTACAGCAAATTATGTTCACTAGCTTTTTACACAATTAAAATAATCTTTTATAGTTTATATTAGCTAACATAAAACTCATACATTTTCTAGTACTAATCAGAAGCTAACAAATAGAATTTAGTCTCTTAACAAACTTTGTGTCACCATAACTTTTATTGAACAATATAAACCTAGATTTGAATTTTTAAAAAAATTCTTGATGATAAATTAGCCTGATAAGGTTTAATTTTTTAAAAAGTTAATCATTTTTTCCCGAAAGGATTTATTCATTAAACATCAAATTGTTCTTTAATATCTAGTGAAAAAAAAAGAGTTTGGTGTTAAAATAATAGAGCTACCAATTAATTAGTTTTTATGGTATTTAGATCCCTGAAGCAAAATATACTAAAAAGAAATCTTCCAATCAAGCTAGTGGAGACTATGTAGTACAGAATCCAAAGGAGAACCAAAATAAATCTTTTGAAGCAGAAGAAATTGAATTGGACAATTTCAGGTAATTTGTTTTTTATTCCCCTTGATTTTTACATAACTGGTTTTTAATTGGCTTAGGTCTAATACTATTTTTTTGTTTTTAGCATTAGGTATAAAGATGAGAGACAATTTAGCAGTCACCAATACCATAGCTATTTCTTGGAAATCTGTGTTGCTTTAACAGAACATAGACTCAGTTGTCAGTGAGTTCTTAGTTACATACATTTGCTATATTTAAGAAACAGACTGGCGTATATAATAGATTATAGTATAAACTAATATTTTTGGCTTCTTCTTTAGAGAATGGCTGAGCCAAGCACCTTCACAGAACATATTGAGAGTTCTAATGTGCTTAAGAATACTTCTTAGAGATTGTAACTACCAAAAACAATTTTGTAAGATCGATGGTGTCAAATCACTAACTGAGGTATTATATTTTCTTCCCTTTACATAGGAAACATTTGAGTTGTAACTTTAGAGAAGTTTGAATCTTATATATTGATCAATAGAATGACTTGCTTGTACTTTTGGCATTCCAGTATTTTAAGAAAAGCACAGAGATGTATTTATTTAGTACAGGTGGATTGTTGTTAGTTGATCATCTCAAGGAAATGACAAGTAAGCCAATAATTGTCAATACTTAGTGTTTTAATATTAATTGTTTCACTCTGGGTCTTGCTAACTAGTGTATGAATTTTTTTTTAAATTTATAATTTAAAAAAAAAAATGTTTTTAATACAAAGTTGATTTAAAAATAATTTTTTTAAAACCTTTTTTAAACCATGACTGAACTTTTTATTATTTGAACAAAATAATTAGTTAATTAATGTTATACAGTCTAAAAAAAAATATTTCTTTTTTATAACACACAAAATATTATGAATTTTATTTTAGTGACTTTTAACATTATATTCACAGATATCTTCCAGAAATTGTTGACATCTGTAGAAAGATGTGAATTACTAGTAGAATGTGAGGCACACATAGTAAGTTGCTCATATACAAAATATTCACATTGAAATATTAATGTGTTTTTTTTTTATTAAAGAGCACATTGTTTAAGAAACCTGCCATATTGTATTTATTTCTTCTAAAATATTTTCTTAACAGCCCCTTGTTCAATTACTTAATGCAACTGACCCCTTTGTTCTTCATGGTTCACTCTATGCATTAATTGGATTTGCCCAAAGGTAAGGTAAATGTAATTTGTGTCTAGAAGAAACAAAAGATTAATTTAATTTTCTTTTTTTTTTTTATAACAAAGTATTTTTGCAGCTTCTTAATTAGTTTCTAAAATTATTACTTCGAATGTTTGATTCCTTTGCCTCTAAGTGCATATTTCAACAAAAATTTTTTTTTAAACAAGTGCAGAAAATTATCATTATGCCCATCTCAAATTATGTTAAAGGGAAAGAATCTTCAGAGAGTGGGATATATTATGGCTTAAATATTTGACAAAGATATCAGCATGTTAATATATTTTCAATCCTAATTTCTGTTTTTCTGTTTTAGTGAAAACCTGAGATTAAAAATTGGAGAGTTAAACTCTGTTGAGATACTGCTGAGGATTATTAAAGAATATGACATAACATCCAAGAAGTAGGGTTTATTTCTGTTTTAGTCATTTAAACTTTTTATATGAGCAAAAGCTAAAAGTAATGCTATTAATCACATCACAATGCAAGTGAAATGTACAAGTCCTTGTGATAGAAATGTCTTTGTAGATAAAATGATACACAGTGTAAAATGAATTGTGTTCATGCAAACTAATTTCCAATCTTGACAGTGCAACTCAATATCAGTTTATTTATTTGTAATAAGATTTAAAAACAACTTTATTTAACAAAATTATCCTGTCAATATCTCAAAATGTTGAAAACAGAAACAAGACCTAATTTCACTTTCATTGTATTGGTTGACAAATAAGTAGCTGTGGCATAATATTTTGAATTGTTATCCATCTTTCCATAATGGCTTCACGCAATGTGAAGTAGAACAGTGTTTAGAGGTGCTACACAAATTTGGTTGAAATCTTTGTGAATTAATACTTCATAAAATATTTATATTGTTTATAGGAGCTTGTATTGGAATTTTGAAAACTTAAATAAAACAAAAGGTTTAAATAATTATCATTTCTATTGAAGAACTTTGTTACAAGAATTGACTGAATCTCAATCCATTTCATTAGGTTGGCTGCTAATCTACTTAGACTTTTATGTTCTGACCATCAAACAAAAGAAAAAGTAAAAATGGAAGATGGTGTCTCTCTTTTGTTAAGGTAATAGTTTATGCAATAACACTCTACAAATAGATACAAAAGTTTAATAAATAAACATCTACATTACAGCATAAATATTTTGAAAACCTGTAAGTTTTTGTAAACAGCTTATGTTAAATTTTCTGTTTTGCGTATAGGTTGCTTAAGAATCATATACAATATAGTAAATTACCTTTAATTTATTGCTGATATTGGCTATTTCTTATGTTGCAGAAAAATTGTTATACTTTTTTAGAATAATAAAAAACAATAACAGCAGCCAACTTTAAAATCAGAAATTGATGGCATATTTATGTGAAACTTTTTTTTTTCCCTCAGCCAACTTCACAGTAACAATGCCAGTTTTTTATGGCACATTGTTTGGTGTCTTGTCTTGCTCTGTGAAGATGCTGGTTGTAGAGATGATATCAGACAACTAGGTGGTATTCCTCTCTTACTTTCTATACTACAGTAAGTGATGGCCAGTGATTAAAACCTTCATTAATTGTCTAGCGATCATTGTTTCAGGCCATTTTTATCTTGTTGATTCATTTCTAAGTATTTATCCGGCCAGGCCAATTTTTACCACTAAAAATATGATTGATTAAATAAGTTTAAAATTGATTATTGACTTTATAAGGGATGGCAAATTTATTAATTTGAATAAGTGGAGACATTCAAGTCATTTAAGGTCTGAAATATTGTCTCTGACTGAAAGTCTTACAAGGCCATTTAAAATTATTATTAATATCTATTTATGTCTTAATGAGAAGTAACTTTTAGAGTCTTTGATGTGTGAAACCAGTCTTTAAAAAAAAGTTGTTGAAAGTAATTGCCATTGAAGAAAAAATTATTTCCTAATTTTTTTTTTTTTTACAAAATACAGCTTAAAATGATATTAAGTGCTTATATATCATTTCAAAACTTTCAGCAGAGTATAAATCTGAGAAAAATTAATTGTTGATTGAAAAAGTTTTCTTTTGCATATTTCAGTGAAAAAAAGTTTTCAAATGAACAGTCTCATCTTCGAAGAAATGTTGCCAGTGCAGGGACTATAAGAAAGACCATATCTCATGATGAAAATGTAAAGTTAAGCTATTTACTATATGTAATATTTTCTTATTGTAATTGTTAAAAAATAAACTCAACACTTTTCTTTTATAAAGCTTGAAAATACTTATCTTAAATTTATATAAAAATACTTAGTGCAGAAGTATATAATCTTAAATTTATATAAATATTATCTTTGGTGGTAAAGAAAATAAATGTAAAAATAGTGATGGACTATTATGTACAATTATTTTAATATTCTACAGGATGAATCTAGTGAACAAATTTCTTTGAAGAAAGGTAATTTAACAATAATATAATACACAAATTTCAATCATGATTTATGTTGTTTTTTTGATAATTAAATATTTTGCAATGTTTTCCATGTGTTTTGCAACATTTTATATGCTTAGTGTATAGTATTCCACATCATTCTTTTTCAGCTTGCTGTGCTGCTTTGTCAGAGTTGATGTTGAATGATACCAATGCTCAGCACATAGTCCAAGCTAATGGTGTTTACTCTCTGGGTCTCCTCATTTTACCCCAGGATGTAAGCAGTGAGAAGGAAAAGAAAAGATCTGTGAAGCTTCAGGTACAATGAAAATCTGAAGTCATAACCTGAATGTGGCATAAGGGATCTTAAAAATGGTTCAAATGTTATTAATGTTTTTGTTTTTTTGTCTGTTCAGCAAAATGCTTTTCGGGCCCTAAGGTTCCTGTTTAGCATGGAAAGAAACCGGAGGCTATTTAAACAGTTGTTCACTCCTGAGCTGTTTGAAATGTTCATAGATGTTGGCCATTACAACAGAGATCTGCAGGCTTATAAGTCACTGGCAGAGAAAATGAATAGTCTCCCTGTAAGTAACTCACACTTCCACACATTCCAAACATTTTACATACTGTGCATATATATGCATGATTTCTGCAATGTAATACTTTGACTATATACATATTCCAGAAAAGTGTAGTGAATGAAATAGCTGAAAACATCAGTAACACAAACCATAATAAAGAGCCCAGTTACTACATTGGAGACTATGCAGTTTTTGAACTCCTTGGAACTGGGGCTTTTGGTTCTGTTTATAAAGTGCGTAAAAAAACTGGAAGGCAATCTTTCTTTGCTCTAAAGGAGGTACAGTTTGATTCTCAAATATAGTAGTAGCAAGCTCAATGTTGTTGGAAGAAGAAATTTTTTTTTTTTTGTAGTGTTGCCAGTATGGTAATGAAGTGAAATGAATCCATTTTATATTAATAGCTCATTTATAAGATTTGGACTGTTTATCATTAAAATAACACAAGTACACTTATCTTCAACTCAATCAGGTCAATCTTCAAAGTCTGGCATTTGGAAAGAGTGCCAATGAAAAGGCAATGAGTGTAGGGGAGATAACTAACGAACTAAAAATCATGAAGGAAGAGATGAGGCACCCAAACATTGTCCGTTACTTCAAAACATTTGAACTGAGTAAGTTTTTAATATACACATAGGTATAACTGTTTATTTAGGTCTATTGAATGAGATTTTTTTTTTACAATTCCACTTCTCAGTTTGCTAATTCTTCATTGAAAAAAACAACAAAAGGTCCAAAGCAAAAAAAAAAAAAAAAAATCCTGGGTGAAAACGTTTCTTGAAAATGGCTTTAACGATTTTACTAGAGATTTAACATTTTATGTCTATATTTGGTAAAACAATTATTAGCTAATTGGTCACACAGGGAAAACTGGTTAGACTTTTAGAATTTTTAAAGAATTTAAAAAAATATAATAATCTAATAATTAAATTTGATCTAAAGGTCTAGACAATCTTTACCTTGAACATACATACATCAGCAGGTTTTCCCACATATCTTCATTAACGAAGTAAATAAATAAATAGACATTCAGGAACATTTTAAGCTTGCCAAATTTGGATTGGTTGGTATCACCAAACTAGAACTTTATATACTCTGAGTAGATTTGTACATGGGATAAACCATGATTTTTTTTCAGTGGTCTTACATTAAGTCCTCAGCTTTATAAAAATAAAGTAACTACTTTTTACAAATGTCTGTAGAGCTATTTTAATTTTTTTTCTCTTTTGTTCAGATGACAAGTTGTATATAGTGATGGAATATATTGAAGGGGCTCACCTTGGGGAGCATTTCAATTCCTTGAAAGAAAAAAATGAAAGATTTCAAGAAAACAGGATTAGGCATATATTACTTCAAGTAAGCCAATATTTAAAAAAATCAAATTATTTTTGTCTATAAACAATTAAATTTATTGAGCATATCCCTTGACATATATACTGTTGTCAAATTAGTTATTATAATTTATATGTTTCAGTTGATTCTTGCCTTGCGTTACCTTCATAAAGAGAAAGGTATTGTCCACAGAGACCTCACACCAAGCAATATTATGTTGGGAGAAAATGATAAAGTAACAATCAGTAAGTTATACTACAAGTACTATTGAACCATTCTGTGTGAAGAAGACTTTTTTGTGTAGAGTGTTGGTACTTACCATTTTTATGAAAATTGGGGGATGTGCCATTAACTGGCTTGCTGAGAGGGGCTGTGAGTTCAAAACCCAATGTAGAGTAGAAATTTGTATTTCAAGATTTGTTGGGAAACCCCTACCCCAATTGCCTCAAAAGAACTTGGACAATAGCACATTAAGCTTGCTCTAGGCGCTTGAAAAACACACAATACCAAGTAATAATAAGATTTAAGTAGAAAATTAGTTAAATTAAAAAAATATATATAATTTTTTTATTTTTTTTGCAGCTGACTTTGGCTTGGCCAAACAAAAAAGAAATGATTGTAGTAAAATGACTTCAGTTGTTGGTACCATTCTGTATTCATGGTAAATATTTCTTTCAATCAGTCTGTATTTATTATACATATGTTATACATTAGTTTACATTCATGGTAAATATTTCTTTAAATTAAATAATAATTATTTGATCGATAAATATTTTAACTAATTACTTCAGTCCAGAAGTTGTCCAAAACCTGGCTTATGGAGAAAAAGCTGATATTTGGGCACTTGGCTGCATCCTGTACCAGATGTGTGTCTTGGAGCCTCCATTCAATAATACCAATATGCTAGTGTTAGTCAAGAAGGTAAAGTCTAAACCCCATCATACCTTTTTTTTTGAACCAAGATTTATACTATGACTTGTAAATGCCAACAAGAGTAGCTCAGTTTGGATCACAGTATAAATTCTTGCTCATGTACCTTTTGTTTGGTCAAACAAAGCAGCATTGAAAAAAACATGCAGATTTTAAAATATATTTTTTTTAAGGTATATTGACATTCTAACCAACAACATTGAAAAACATGTGCAGCAGATTTTTAAATATTCTTTAAAGCCATTTTGTCATTCTAACAACAGTTTGAGAGCTTACAATTTTTTTTTTAAATAAAAATGTATGGACATTTGATAGGCATGTTCAGATTAGGCTTTTAAACCTGGGATTCTTTATTTTTTCTATGTGTTGAAACCTATGCCCATCTTTTATAATGGTTTAACACATGTACATGAAAAAGTACAGCATGTGTCTTGGTGTTCATTTAAAGTAATGCTATAACCCTTTTTTTTGTTTCATGTTTTTCATAATCAAGTTAATAATAAATTAAAAAAAAAAAATTTTTGGACGGTAGGTTGATATATTTTTGTTAGGATTTTTGGACGGTAGGGTGATATATTTTTGTTAGGATTTTTGGACGGTAGGGTGATATATTTTTGTTAGGATTTTTGGACGGTAGGGTGATATATTTTTGTTAGGATTTTTGGACGGTAGGGTGATATATTTTTGTTAGGATTTTTGGACAGTAGGGTGATATATTTTTGTTAGGATTTTTGGACGGTAGGGTGATATATTTTTGTTAGGATTTTTGGACGGTAGGGTGATATATTTTTGTTAGGATTTTTGGACGGTAGGTAGATATATTTTTGTTAGGATTTTTGGACGGTAGGTTGATATATTTTTATATATGTTAATAAAAAAGGGGATCAAAGGTGTTTTTTTTTTAAGTTTTAAATTGAGTCATATTTTCAAGATACTTAAATAAATAGCTGAAATATTTGTAATGTATAACCAATTTATGATTGTTAATTTATTCTAGATTGTTGCAGCCGAGTACAAGCCAATTCCTGATAAAGATTACTCTTCTCAGTTACTACAGACAATCAAAAGGTAAGAATTTTTTATGCATAGAGTCATTTACAGTAATACCATGGTACCAATGTGATGTGTATTATTTTACCAATGTTCATATGACATGTCAATTTTGATGGGCCTCCAGCATTTTCATGTTAGAGTCACACAATTTGTGTAATTTATTAGTTAATACTTTAAATTATACATGTTACTTGATATTTTAACCTATTATAATGTTGCAGTGCCCCTCGTCCTTATAAAAAACACTGCTTGGATCAGATCTCTAGTAGGTAAAAGAATCTGGGCATTGTTTATAAAAAGACTGTCTCCCACCCTCCCCAGTTAAGCAAAAGGAGAATCATGAGAATATAGGTGTGTACATTGCAGTCTGAATATTTCGGTGTGCATGTAAAAAAATAAGGACTTTTTCAAGGTAGAACCATGATTTCCTAGGCCGAGTTGCTAAAACAAGTTAACTTTTTTTTTTGTTATATAATTTAATAAATTTGACAAAAAACACTTTGCATTCTGGAAAAAAAGTTTGACATTTATAAAGATAATAAATCAAACTCCATATTATTATACTTTACTTGATGTGAGTAACAATATGCTGAAATAGTCACAATAGGACTGTATAACACTATTAGGTTATTAATTTGTTTCAACTTGCAGGCTACACAATTTGTATTCATTGGTTTGTCTTTTTTTATTTTTTCATCTATTTATTATGTGGCTTATGAATGGCTTAACATTATTTTTGTTTTTTTAGTATAATTTAACAAATTTAAGCATTGTTGAAGTTAAATGAAGATTATTAAACTTTACAACAAATGTAATTATTACCTTACAGTTATATAAAACTGAATATCAATATTTCAGAGATTTAGAATTATATTTTGTAAACATTTATCCCATACCCTTTATCACACAAAAGTTTTGAAAGATTGATTCAGTACTTAAAGCTTGTTAATTCTGGAACATTTGTATAAAAATCTTTTGTTTCTGTGTTGACCCTGTTTTGTTTTAACTCTTTCAGTGCGGCATTACTCTCAGCGAGTAAATGATGAAAAACTCAATTTTTTTTTTCTATCAAAATAATTCGCACTGAAAGAGTTAAGTATTTTTTACTGCATCAAAAAAAGATTGGTATCAATTCAAATCTATTTCTATTTTCATACAAACATAAATATTTCTTTTAATGTTTAATATATTAATCAGTTTCTATTATAGTAACATTTATGGAAAAAAAAGAATCAGTAATATCTGTTTGATTGATTTGTAGCTGTTTGAGTGTTAATCCAGATGAAAGACCAGATATTTTGGAATTGAGCAGTCAACTAACTGATCTCTTGCTGTCATATATGGACAACTTACGAATATCTGAAAATGCACTTCAAAGAAAGTTGGAAAGAGAGAGAAAAAGAACACAAAAGTAATCAAATAACTTCACTTTTAATAAATATACACATTTACCAACTATTTCAATGGTAGCCAGTTATCTTTACAAATGTATTGATTTTATATAGGTATGTCTTAGAGGTAAATAGAGCTATGCAAAACAACCGACCAATAAGCTCAGATTTCCAAGATTTAGACAGATCAGCCAGTTTATCAGGAAGTTTTGGAGCTGAAAGTCCAAAGGTAATTCTGAATCTCTAATACAATCCTGTTGAAACATTTGTGATCCAGAAATTTCTTGTCAATACATCCTTGTTGACAACACAAAAAGAAAATATGCTGATTAACTTATAGGTTAAACATATGTAATAGTAATGAAATGATAGAATGCTTTAGTTTGATGTTGGCAATAATCAAAAGAACACATTTTACATAATTAACATGCACTGCTTGCTATAGTAATATTTTTTAAAGAAAATTTTGTTTCCATATTATTAGGATCAACCTGTTGACCAGTTAGTAGATGTGAGTCACGCCAGTTTAGATTCTAGTGTTGCACTTTCAATAAGTTCAATTCATTTTGGTGACAGATCAGGTACTTTTTAAAAAAAAAATATTGAAACTATATATAATTCATGTAACACTAGGGTTGGCAGAGTAACCAGCATGCAGCATTAGGCCCAATGAGTCATTAAATGTTCTGTTTTTAAGATATTTTGAAAATATATTTTGTCATATTTAAATAATGAATAGTAATGTACTATTAGATTGGAGCACCAAATGTTTATTTGTACAACTTAATGTTTGAAAGAATTTCTTGCTTACTTCAATTTGAATTTTGGAAAATAATTATGGAGTGAAAGCGATTTTTTTTCTTGTTTATATAAAATATAAAAATATATACATTTTTATTGAGTGGGTGATTGATTTTGTATTAATTTGCTTCTTTTTTGTAATTTACATGGAATATGTAAAACTTACCCACATATATGTTAGTGTGAAACTGCTAATAACTGATTATAAAATCTTTTTTTTTTACATTTTTATATACATAAATATTTTTGTACATAAAAATATTATGCATTTGTCTGTAAAAAGAATTTTCACTAATTTAGAAGACTAAAAAGTAGCTGTAACATCAACAGATAAATATATATATCTAACATGGAAAGCAGTTTTGTTTTTTACATTCTTTCAACTAATACCAAAATTTTTTTTTCATCTTAAAAATATTTGCTTTAATTGAAGATTTGTTTTGTATGTAGATGAAGACAGCTATGCGAGCAGTGGTAGTGAGAGTCGAGAGAGTAGTGCTGGTAGCGTACGTTCACATCAAGGTGCTGTTAATTTTCCTAAAATGCCTCATCTACACAAAGTTAGACCATTGAAATTGGATATACCAAATACAGGTTGATAGTTCTTAAATATTTCTACAGCAAACATGTTTTAGGGGTGAATATTTAACTGGTTCACTAAATTTATATAATGAAGATTAATTTTAATTTATTTCTTTAAAAATTCACTCAACTTAAGGAAAATAATGTTAAGTGTGCTATGACAATATCTTGGGTTAATCCAATTAATCTTAAACACGAGGATATTTTTACAATCTTCTTTTTTAAAGGAACATCTGTAATTTTTAGGATAACATAATTGGAAATTAATCTTAAGTATTTAAAAAAAAAATTTCACTTCTATAGGGAATTGATAAAAAAAATATCATTTGTTAACTAGCTAGATCTTGTATCTGTCAGTTTTTCATTCAGACATTTATATATTTGTAGAATAAAATCTAAAAATATTCTTACAGCCAAGGCTAGTCGTGACTCTGGACTTGGTTCAGGAGATCCATCTCCAAACACCTGTCTGCATCACTCTGCATCAGAACTTGCTAAAATGTCATTGGCTTCTCAACTCTTTCTTAGGTCTCATAGTACCCTGGAAGGAAATGTGGCGCCAAAGCTTGACAAGAGATCAAGTAAGTTTTATTTGCAATCTGTTTACAAACCCGAGACATTGATTTAGGTCATTTACTGTTGTTGCTTACAAATAGCATTTCTTCTTAAAGGAAGATGATTATATAGTTATGATTAATATTTTAATATTTGATTTTTAAAGTCATGCATTTTATTTTGTTACTCTATCCAAAAGCAAATAATTTTTGCTTCAATATTAAATGTACAAATATTTTTGTTTAGCTTTGAATATTTAATTGCATCCTAAAAGATATTTAGTAAATCGTTGTGGATATCTTTTTTATTGTCCTGAGTAACAATTTTAGAAGGATGTTCTTATGGAAAGCCTACATGTCTACACAATTATAAATACTTAGATCTATGTTTTAAATGATAAATTCATTTTAAACTTGGTATTATATTTAGGTAATTATTGTCTGTCTTATCCTGTACAGGAAGTGTGGCTACATTATCTATCTCCCCTAATAAACTACGTGAAATTAATGATCCAATCCAGCCAATTTTACAGCAACTTCACAAATTAATTTTGGTCACACAGGTGAGAGAATAGCTCAAAAAAATGTTTAAAATATTTTAAATTCGTCTTCAACGACTTGAAATGTATTTTCTGTTTTATTTGCAGTTGCCACCAACCATAGGCTCCAACCCAAATAGAAGGATCATTGAACATTATAAAAGAGCACTTTTTTCTCCTAAAAGCAATTCATCAAATTTAAAAAGTGAAATGCTCAAAGTATGTTGTTTTGTATGTTGTATTGGAGATTTTCACTATAAAAACAATGTTAAGGATGCTAAATTGAACATCAGTGTTGCCAACTTAGTCGAAACGAATTGAGCAATAATTGTAAAATATCTCCATTGTGGCAGTTAATATTGGTATCTCCTATTTCACCTCTAGTTAGTTGCCTGTTTGTTTTTAAATTAGTTTCAAGTGGTAGAGTAAAAGTCTAATGCTTCCTTTATGTTAACATTATTCTGTACTACAAAAGGAAGAGTTTAGAAAATTTGTTTGTGTGCTGAAAAGTGTGCACAATTTGTTTAATACTTTAAATTAAAAAAAAAACCAGCAAAGCTAATTGTCTCTTCTTTTGTACATCGAATACATAAAAACGCTAGCTATTTAAAGTTTTTTTCACCATGTCTGAAAACCTCTAACAAAATGCTTAAAGTATGTTGTTTTATAAAGTGAAATGCTTAAAGTATGTTATTTTATATGTTTTATACAGTGAAATGCTTAAAGTATGTTGTTTTCTATGTTTTATACAGTGTAATGCTTAAAGTATGTTCTTTTGTATGTTTTATAAGTAACTTTATTTAGTGGAAATATACTAATAATTATTTTATTTGAGGACCTTCTTTAAATGAGACAAGGCTCATGTTTAAGGAACTTTTCAACTAGCGTAGGTTGTTAGAAATGTTAACCTGCTTAACTTGTATATTCATTTGCTGGTCAGACGAACATTGACACAATATAAAGACTTTTGCTATTTTTATAGCACACTTTTCAAGCTATAGCATTTTCAATGGGTTCAAATCCATTTTCTGTTGTTGACATGTTGTGGGAGGGGGTAACTGAGAAGGTTTCTGTGTTGCCTTTAGGACATCATTAAACACAATTCAGCTAGCATTAGGATTCAAACTCCCTAGATAGATAGCCAAGCAGTTTATGCCTATCAGCCTCAGATCAATTATTTGCTACTCAAAAATAATTATGCTCTACTGAAGACAAAATTAATGATAGATGTTTATGTATATTGAATAGTATATTGAAGTGAAAGCAGTAGTTCGGATAAATTTGTTTCTATAATAATAATAAAAAAAGTAAATGACTGATATTTGCATCCAAATGTCTTTTATTTTATTTTCACTATTTCAGCTCATTCAGGGCTCAAGAGAATTAATTGATTTAAATTTTGGCCACATGGAGTACATAAAGAGAAGTTCTCTCCTAGCCAGTGATCTGGACTCACCATTAGATCCCAACAAACCTGGTCTGTTTCTTTTTTTTTTTAATCTCTTTTAAATAATACAATTTAATAAATATTTTATTGATTAATTTACTGACTTTGGATTTCTTAAATTACTTAAATGTCCTGATTTACTAAAGTACTTTTGTAACACGATTTATTGTACTAGTTTTTTGACAAAATGTATTGAATTAGTGTTTAATTAAATGTCATAAAAAACTTAATTCTATAAAAAAAAATGTGTTGATTATAAAAAGAGACCTAGGAATCTGGAAGACATGCTTTTCTTTTTTTGTTGTTGTTTCAGTGACCTTACTCTATGATCCTGATTTTAAAGATGTTGGAATAACTTATGAATATTTACAAAATATTCTAGAAGAAACACTTAAAGAGATGGAGTTCTATGCTGAGGAAGATGTTACTAAACACAGAACTTCTTGATTATTTTTGTTTACATTGCCTGCTTCGTCACATTCCTAAGGTGTATACAATGGATAAAAAAAACATTGTATGATTTTTTTCTATTTGTAAATTATATGATATATTACATTCCTGAACATTTTTGAAGTGTATCTTGCTGATACTTTTATTGCTAGGGTTCTTACTATTCAAATATTTATGCTCTTTCGGAGAGAAAGAACTTAAAATGTTCAAGAAATGCAGACTACTTTATAAAATAGCTTTTCTAAAAGTTCCAGATTATGTATTAATAGTGACTTATTCTTATACAAGTTTATAAGTGGATTATGAGCAAATTGGATGATATAAAAGCTTTTATATAATATATTTAAAACAAGCATTCCATTTTTTAAAAAAAGATAAAATCTCTGTGATAAACTATATTTTATATTGTGATGCAGCCTAATGCATTTTATGTATTGTTTCATTGGATCATAATTATAACTCAGGAATCTACCAGGTATTTGAAGTCATTTTTTCAGCAGCCTCATGAATTATGAGGGTTTGGTAACATAAGTTTTTTTTCTTCTACATTGTAAATATGTCAAATAGTTGTTTTTAGTTTGAACTGTTGTCATTATATTTCAAGTAGATAATGCGTTGAAAATTAGTTTCTGAATTAATGTTGTAAAACACTGAGAAAATACTTTAATTTTTTATCCATAAATAAACCAGCATAAAATAATGTATGTAGTTTACATATTCTCTGATTTTAAATAGGTCAATACAAGTTGAAGTAATTATATTTAACTGGCATCTATTTTATAGTTTCCTTTAATGCTATCATTCCTTTGATTGTAACTTTGTGCATGAAGTGAACTTTTTCTATCATGTTAGACTGAACACAAGTCTGTTTATTAATGTACAAACCCTCTTTGTTTTAATGTCATTGCATTTCCAACAAGCTAAAATATATTCTTGGAAAGTTAATTATTTTATATTAGTTCTATATAGGTAAAAGGCTACTTTAAATTACCATGTTTAATGGTTGGATTTTTAGAATAATAGATGCAACTAGTCCTCTTTTGAATAAGTAAATGATTCAATGTCTTCAACAAATCTGTCATGCCTATTCAGGTGAATGATTGTTTTGTTTTGTGATTTATTTAGAAAGATTTTTTTAAGAAGGAACACATTTGTGGATCAAATGTTTGCTGCCTTTCAGTAATATTCTGGAAATGGTCATCTTGAATAAAAGAAGTAAATGTGAATTAACCTAAAAACTAAAAAATTTAGTTATATATCATTAAATATAAAACATTCTAGTTTGCCAAGAATAATATTAGAACTTTTTTTTATACAGTGCTTATTTTTTTTTGTTTTTGTTTTGTTTACTAGTTGTATTCAGTTTTTTGGTTAGAAAACTTTGTGTTATCTTAATCTATACAACATGCCATTGCTAAATTATTGTTTTCATTTCACTTCTGTTCATATGTGATAACATTATATAAGGAGATGAGAAACTAGAAGATATATTCCTTTTTAAAAAGCTTTTCTTTATGACAATGCATCAATGCCTTCAACCAATCTCTAATGTTTATTCTGGTGACTGTAGTTGGTACATATAAAAAATAAATGAATAAACGATTGAAGTTTTGAAATTAAAACAAGACTTCCTAATAGATCAATTTAGAATTTCAATATTTTTTGTGTGCAGAAATATTTTTTAAGCTCAAAAAATAAAAAGATGTTAACAAAAGTTTTTATTTGCAATGAAATTTCTTTATGGATCAAACTTTTGTTTGTAGAAAGTCAATTCAACAAGAACTAACATTTTTCAAGTAGAATTATTTCATTTATAATTCTGTTTGAGAATAATTAGTTAAAATTTTACTACATTCTAAAGACAAATGCTAATTTTAATTTCTGATATCACACTAGATGTGTCTAACAAAGAAATATTTTAGATTGACAAGTCAAGAATACATTGTTGAAAATCTTAAGATTAAGGATATCTATAACCTGATTACTTGGAATACATTTTAAATTGTATTGTATAAAAATTAATAGTTTCTTATACTTTATTCATTGTACATTATATATTTTAAGCTACTTTTTTTTGTTCCAATACACCGATCATGATAATGTATTGATAAAGTGACATCAGAAATTCATGAAAATGTATCTAGATTTTAAAAACGTGATATATCTAATTAACTATAATAGTTTTTGTTCTGATCAATTTTCTTTTTAGTAATGGAAGAGTTACTGTTATTCTAATATTTGACAGAAATTTGTTTAAAATTAAAATTAAATGTGTAAATTGTTTAATTACTTAAATGCACAATGTGTTATTTAAATATATTTAACATTATTGACAAAAAGCATTTCAAAAGCATTCTACTTGTTATAAATAAAAAAAATAAAACATTGAAATATAGAGAAAGCCATTAATTAGAAGCTAATTATATAAATAAGCCTAATTCAGTTATTTGTTGTATTTTCAAAAAAGCAGTCAATGTGTGTATTTTCTGTTTTGCCCAATGTTCCATACTCTAGCTGGACTTTGGCTCTGTAAATAGTCTTAATTGAACAAGAAAACGTTCATAGTAGCAAATGTATCAAAATATGCATAATGTTACTTTTAGAGCTGTTGTTTTTTGTTTTAAATTTCATTTTGTACATAATTAACTATGTGATTTGGATTTTTTTAGTCTGATTTTCAAAGTCCTAGATTCAATCAACAGTAATACTTACTCACAGAATAACTAAAGGCAATTTTTAAGCAATAATTCTTTTCTTCCATTTTTTTTTTCACCTGTATACATGCTTTTCATTTCTACCTATTTACAAAGGCTCTATCAGTATTTATACAACAATGCATGGTTTTATACTGCTTATGTCATTGGTTCTTGCAATTTAATAAAACTTTCAAATCAACCTCAATAATAGTTTGATCCAATATAGCCATAGAGTCACACAGACTTATACAAAATTTAAATTTTGATTTTTTTTTTTAAGTTAATAAAATTTTTTTTTTTAAAATTTTTTATTATTTATTTTTAATAAAAAGATGAAAATTAAGGTGATATTTTCAGATCTGGTCTATGTTTATCTGCATACCGGTTGTGTTTTTATTTTCCTTTCATTACTTGACATGTAATTTCAAGTGTAAATATGTGTCATTTTATATAATATAAGGTTATACATAAACAAATTGAAAGCTGTAAATTGTTCACTTAGTATTGTTCTAACATTCCATTGAAATGTTTTGGTGTCTGAGGTGTCCATTGGTTACAATAATTGTTTCATAATTTAAGCAATTAAGGAAAAGGATATTTTATCAATTGTATATTTTATATTGTTCTAGAAATATGAAAAATACAAATCAGAATTCAAACAAGTTTAAATGGAAAAAAAAAAAGAAATGGACATTATATTTAAAAAAACAAAACAAATTTTGTTATATATTCACTAAAAAGGTGAACGACTGACTAGAAATAGTTGCAATAAATTGTGTACACTTTATGATTGCTTTGTACTTTTTCATAATATAACAAAGTACCTCAGTTGTCTGTTCTGTACAGAAGTCATCAGACTTGTACTTTGTAAAGAGATTATTGCTGTCACAAATGTACATTTATAGTTGTTCAGTATTGTGATAGTGAAACGGTCCATTTTTAATCAAACTGTTTATAAATAGGCTATTTATTTAAATTTTTTTTTTACCTGTTCTGCCGTCCATTATTTATTTGTTTGATTTTTACATTCCAAATAATTGCCAATAAACGTATTTATATTTTAATTTTAAATTATTGATCACTTTTAAAAAAAATTCCTATTGTACTCTACTGACTCTTTTGTTTTAACAGATTTAAATGTTGCTGCTTTTGTGTGTGTGATAACCTTTTGTTTCAGCTGACAAAGAGTCGTCCCATGATTTAAACAATGTCACACCATGATTTAAACAATGTCATCTCATTTAAAAAGCAATTGAAATGTATATTATGAAACGGAACTGCTGTATAAACTATTTTTTTGCTGAAATAAATTAAAACTAAAACTTAGTTCTATTTTAATATAATTATAAATGATCTTAATTATATACTGTTTAAATTTATTTTTTTAATGAAACTTAAAAATGAAAATTAGAAATGAATTGAGTAGAGAACAGAATTCTTTTTGTGAATAGCTCTAATTAAAAATCACTATTTATGACTTTGTTGAATTCATTTGTAGAAATTAATATCTGACACATACATAATCAATCAATCAATACATAATCAATCACGACACTATCTAACTGAAACTATTTTGTTAGATGAATTTTACAGACATTGCTTCTTTGGAGATACATATAAGTAGTAGATATAACAAAAGAATGTTTTTAATTATAAAATATATTTATATTTTATAATTAGAACAGGCTTTCTAATTTTTTTTTAGTAGAATAACACTTTTCCTTAAGATAATCAGATTTCGGGATGTAGTTGCATTTCATATTGTTAACTCATTACTTTTCTTAATATTTTAAAGATTTTGTTCAGAATTGAAGTTTTCAAAATGAGTTCTTCTATTCTACAGTATGAAAAGATCATACAAGATTGCATTTATGTAAATCCATTGTGGATTATTTTTATTTCTTAGTTTTATGACATCAATTTAAAAATAAAGAACATTTCACACCAAGTCACTATAGAGTTTACTTCTCTACTTGATGGTAGATGTTGACTAGTAGCTCTACTTAATGGTAGTTGTTGTTGACTAGTTGCTCTACTTGATGGTAGTTGTTGTTGACTAGTTGCTCTACTTGATGGTAGACATTGTTGACTAGTTGCTTTACTTGATGGTAGATGTTGTTGACTAGTTGCTCTACCTGATCGTAGATGTTGACTCGTTTCTCTATTTGATGGTAGACATTGCTGACTAGTTGCTCTACTTAATGGTAGTTGTTGTTGACTAGTTGCTCTACTTGATGGTAGATGTTGAATAGTTGCTCTACTTAATGGTAGATGTTGACTAGTTGCTATACTTAATGGTAGTTGTTGTTGACTAGTTGCTCTACTTGATGGTAGATGTTGACTAGTTGCTATACTTGATGGTAGATGTTGACTAGTTGCTCTACTTGATGGTAGATGTTGTTGACTAGTTGCTCTACTTGATGGTAGATGTTGTTGACTAGTTGCTCTACTTGATGGTAGATGTTGAATAGTTGCTCTACTTAATGGTAGATGTTGACTAGTTGCTATACTTAATGGTAGTTGTTGTTGACTAGTTGCTCTACTTGATGGTAGATGTTGACTAGTTGCTCTACTTGATGGTAGATGTTGTTGACTAGTTGCTCTACTTGATGGTAGATGTTGTTGACTAGTTGCTCTACTTGATGGTAGATGTTGTTGACTAGTTGCTCTACTTGATGGTAGACATTGTTGACTAGTTGCTCTACTTGATGGTAGATGTTGTTGAATAGTTGCTCTACTTAATGGTAGATGTTGACTAGTTGCTATACTTAATGGTAGTTGTTGTTGATGAGTTGCTCTACTTGATGGTAGATGTTGTTGACTAGTTGCTCTACTTGATGGTAGATGTTGTTGACTAGTTGCTCTACTTGATGGTAGATGTTGTTGACTAGTTGCTCTACTTGATGGTAGATGTTGTTGACTAGTTGCTCTACTTAATGGTAGATGTTGACTAGTTGCTCTATTTGATGGTAGACATTGTTGACTAGTTGCTCTACTTGATGGTAGATGTTGTTGACTAGTTGCTTTACTTGATGGTAGACGTTGTTGACTAGTTGCTCTACTTGATGGTAGTTGTTGTTGACTAGTTGCTTTACTTGATGGTAGATGTTGTTGACTAGTTGCTCTACTTGATGGTAGACATTGTTGACTAGTTGCTCTACTTGATGGTAGATGTTGTTGACTAGTTGCTCTACTTGATCGTAGATGTTGACTCGTTGCTCTATTTGATGGTAGACATTGCTGACTAGTTGCTCTACTTGATGGTAGTTGTTGTTGACTAGTTGCTCTACTTGATGGTAGATGTTGTTGACTTGTTGCTCTACTTGATGGTAGATGTTATTGACCAGTTGCTCTACTTGATGGGAGATGTCGTTGATTAGTTGCTTAACTGAAGACTTTGTGTGAGAAAAGCTAGAAAAAGTGTCTGGCTAGCTAGCTATTCATCAAAAGGTACCTGTGCTTATGTGTTAGGTGTATCTTGGTGGTGGGAGTGATGGACATCTTTGGTTCCACTGGCCCTCTTAGTAATCAAACTGATAGACATAAAGGTTTAGTTTGTAAAATTAGTTCCAAGCATTGCATGATGTCTGATATGATATTGTCACCAGGCAGAAATGTTTAAAACATTTTATTCATTAAATTATTCTTAGTTTAATGTATTGGATGACTTCTGAAGCTGAAACTAGATAGGTCTTACTTTTAAAAAATGTGTTAGGAAATAAGAAATACTTCCTGAACACTTTGTTATAGTTTGGATTTATACCCAAAGAATTAAGAATTAGACTAGCTCTTTCACATTATTGCATTCACTGGATTTTCAATTAGTTCTAGTTTTAGAAAATATAAAATTTCTTAAGCTTTTAAATATTGTCATAGTCATGCTACAAAGACACCAGCCTTGTTTTCTTATTCTTAACATTTAAATGATATATATTCTGTTTTGTAAACTGTAAGTTATACAACAGTTGAAAATTTCTCTAAAATGTTTGGGCATTGTCTGACAATCTGAGCATTGTACTTTGTCTGAATATCTGTGCTTTGACAATCTTTCTGTGACATAAAAATATATGTAGAAATATAAATTCACAACTAACTCATTTGCTAGGAATTTCTACAACATTTATTTCTGAGAACAAAATTTTTGCCTTTCACAAATGGCAGTAGAGTCAATAAGAAAAAAAAAAGACCAAAAAAATGTTTCAAAAAATCACCAAAAGCCATTTTAGGAGAGAAAAAGAAAGGACCTCATGCAAACAAATTGATCAGCACATGTACACCAGTAACAAGAAGCATTTGGTCACCAGTTACTATGGAAGCAAACAAAAATGATAGAAAATTCATTTAAAATCAAATTATATAAAGTCAGGTACGATATTTTGGCCCATGTGTTTCTTCTTAAGTTTCAGACTACTTAGTTCAGATTTGTTTGCCAGAATCTGCCAGTTCCAAAAATGTTTCCCTATGGCCCCACATAACATGTTAAAAATAATAATCCCTGAAAAGGAGCTCTTCGGTGTATACAAAAAAATTAGTAAAAGCTCGAGACCATGCCTTTAAACAAGGGCTTTCTTTGATATTTACATCACCATTTTATTGCTTTTTTTTTTCAAAACATATGCATTAAATGACAATAAGAACAATAAAAATACGAATAATTATCGCACTTCACTTGAAATTTAATGGTTAACAATACTACATTTGATGATATTTGTAGGTGTACACAAGTATAAATTATTAAGATTTAAAAACTGGTGGATAAAAAAAAATTATTGTGAATGTGTACCATAACCTACAATTTTTGAAAACATGAAATGTTAAATGTGTGAGAGAAAGTGAATTAGAATAATGGTCTCAGACTTCATAATGATCCTGGCATAAAAAAAAAATATGCATAGACAGATTTTGATAGAACCATAGCTCTGAGGAATCTTCCTGGTGCAAATTTTGCTCTGAATCTACATATTTTTTTTTACTATAAAGTAGTTTGATCACCATCATCAAAACTTTGTACATAGATAATATTTACAAGTTAAGAGTCATTTAACACACTCATACTGTGGTAGTTTTTTTTTGCCGACATAGTCATTCTCTAATTTTACATAGAAAATACTTTTAAAACAAAACAAAAAAACATACAAACAAAATTCATTTTTCTTTAAAATTTGGTAGTTATATGTACAAGAAATGCATTTTACAATTTTTGAAGACAATATTTAAATTAACTTTTGTCTAAATAAGAACTGCAGTTAATGATATAATTCATTTTTTAACAATTGAACACTACTATAAAAATTCTTGAATTTATATGACTGACTCTCAATAATCTGAATTTTTTATTTATTTATATGTTTTAAAAAAATCATTGACTGAAGTTAAACCACTAAGCAAGTGATAATTTCAGTAGACATCTGATATTAAATATCTCACTTTGTACAACAAGCACAAACAGCACATACAAAAATATTAAGATTTGTATAAACTGCTGAAATTAGTTGTTCTAGTGTAAACGCTAATTCTTAATCCAATTTGGCCAGTAATTTTTGTTGAAACATTTTTCAATAGCTGTGTTTTGTATATTATTTAAAAAGTATACATTTTTTAAAACCTCTTTCTATTAAAGAGCAGAAAAAGACAATGAGGTATTTTATTCAATGAGTTCAATAAAAATTGTTAAAAAGCTGCAATTTTGGTATCGTCCATCACAATTAGGCTCAAGAATGAGAACAAAATATTTATATCCTTGTTTATCTTTTTATTTTATTCTGATAATTACCATTTCCTACTAGATCTACCTTTATAGGCATTGGAATAATTAAAGGCTATTTCAAGAAAATGGGTTTACAAAAATTCTTATTTAAAAAAGAAACTTCACAATTCTGTGTTATGTTTAGAATTAAAGAAAGACTTTCATGTCTGAAGATCTCTATCATTTATTTGTTTCAAAAAGCCAAGCTAAATGGTTAGCTATAGGGGAAAGTAAATTTAATATCAAACTTATATAAACTTTAAATACAAAAGCAAAAAGAAAAATGATATTCAAATTTACATTTTATTGCTGTTGCTATTTCAGAGGAAGTCATGGAGATAACTTTTTTTTTTTTGGTGAGGAAGAAAACAAAAGGGAGAGGGGCAGTAACAATGAGAAAAAAAAAAATTGGGCCACTACATCATATTTTCAAAGCTATGTTGGCTAAACTTTTGAGATTAGTTTTAAAATAAAATTTTTCTAAAGGGATGTGAGGCTTAGTGACTTAAACCACTTAGCTACCTATCAAGGAGGCTTGAGTGTGACTCTAGACACAAGCTAAGTTGTGTACCCCATCCCACATGTCCAGAAAAGAGATCAATGTGCACTGAACATGCTATAAGCACGAACAATGCGCTGTACAAAAGCAACGAAAAGAATAGGCAAGCTCTTCTAATTCTCAATTTTATATTTCTTCATCATAGGATAATTTGCTCCTCTTTATGTTAATTAGCCCTTGTTTAGGTTTGTAGTTGCAATGCATTATTTTGAATACAATTTGAATATAGAGTAGAGTCACTATTATGGAACAGTTTGCAGCTACTTTTAGTTTTCTATTTTTTGCTCCGTAATGGTTAGACCTATGGAAAAACTAAAAGTATCTAGGCATTGCCAATCCATTTTTTGATAAAAATAGACTCATTGTTTAGTTTTTCAACAGATATTAAAATTTAACATTCAAATCGACTGAGATATGGTCAGTCACAATTACGGAACAGGATTTTTTAAGAAGTCACAATTGCGGAACACGGTAAAAATGTCGGAACAAAGCCTATATAAAGCATATTCTTATATAATACTTGAACTCCTTATCCTTTACATTAATTTTATTTTATTAAAGCTTAAGACAACACATTGTCACCTGTTGGTTCTTTACCTCTTTAATTTAATTGATGTCACACTACCCTGATTTTCCTTACAAGATTTTATTTTCCACTATTCTTTAATTCTTTTTTTGTTATATTAATATTATATATATATATATATATATATATATATTATATGATTTGTCCTCTTTTTGCTGGACGTCTAGTAATCATAAATTATATATTATATGTAATATTATTGTCTAAATGTTTTAAATTTGTTTACTAATACAAACTCATATTTAAATTCAGATAATCTAAATCACTATGTAAATATTAAGCTAAATGCGCAGGTCAAATAAATGACATCTATCGTGTTCTACAATTGTGACTATCTTTAAAAAGGTAAAAGCTAGGTTAACACCTTCCAATTTTTTAAAAATTAAATTCCTACGACATGTAGTTTTTCCACATCCATTTATAAACCTAAAAATATGTGTAGCATGCAAGTGATGGGTCATTATCAAATTTAAAAAGCCTTAAGCCCTGACCTATGCAGTTCTCCTGGTACGTGAAAAATAATGGACGATTCCACACCTGTCAATTTAACCTGGAGTCAAAATTAATTTTCTGCTGTGAAAGAAAACCCTTATATTGGAAATGTAGAGAATGGACCATGCGCAGTACCGTTACATCAGTTTAGCAGAAAATTTCAAAATAAAGTAGATTTTAACTAATTTCGAGGAGCTGTTCCGCAAACATGCCTGCTCCGCAATAGTTACTCTACTATATTTTTTACTTAATTTTTCACTTGAGATCTAGTGTATTTGCAAAACACACACACACACATAAATCTGAAACATTGTATCCACAACATTTTTATTCTTTTTAGTATGAAGGACCATTTTGTTCTACCTTTCTTTCTTTTTGTCAAAATCATCTCTACTTTGTATATGAACTTGACAAGATCTGTAAGTATAATATTATTCATTTTAACATTTTATTTTTAGAAAGACATTAAAGGTCTATTAAATAAACTTTCAATAAACAGACTGAGAAAAGAAGTGCATAGGCACCAACAGTAAGTACAAGAATTTATTTATTCAATCCAAAAAAAAACCCCAACAAACTTTTTGTTGAATCTGGATAATTCATTGCTTTTTAAATGCCATTATATATATTTTACCACAGTCTGACAATTATTCTTTTTAATAAAACGAAATTATAATATGCTGAAATTTAAAAAAGAATAAATTGTACATTTGTAACTATGTGGTAATTCAGCTATAATAAAGATCAAATTGATCAACCTTTGCTAATTAACATTTTAAAGTAGGGAAAACAATTTTACATGTAACACTTTTCAGAAGGTTTATCTTGACAAGAATCAATAGGAAATTTTCAAAACATCTGAAAACAACAATAGTGAAAAAAAAAAACACCGAGGTCATACAAATCATACTGAAGCAAAAACTGTATTTACAAATTCTATAAAAGGCACTTGCTTCACTATTTTTAAAAACTATTAAAAATAATTATTAAAAAAAAACACAAACACAGCTATTAAAAATATAGTATGGATGAAATCTGCTTAATTTTTTATTAAAAATTAATAGTCCAGAAAAAAAAATTAAGTGCAAAAAGCTTTTCTTTCCATCATGAAAAGAAATTTTGCACATTTCAAGAAAGGGTATTCATAAGGCATTCCAATTCATTTTGGAAAAAAAAAATATTCTGTATTGAAGGAGGGAATTTTGGAAAATGTTATAGCTGGTATAAACAAAATATAGCTGTGAAAAGTTGCATATTGAATAAGGAAACGAGCTCATAAAACAGCTCTAAGGAAAAAAACAGTGCTCTGCTCTAGTTACAAGATTTCGGAATGCAGACTGGAGAGCTCATTTCAGGCATCAACCATAATGTGACTGTTTTGTTGCCATTTCTTAATTTGTTTAAATTCAAATTTTAAAAAGCTTAAAAAATACATGTAAATTTTAAAAATAAAATTAAAAGGTAAACAATTTTGTGTTATCTTCACTCTATGTTCCTGATCTAGTCACATGGCTGATAATAGCCTAACATGGGCTTCACTAAAATACAAAGTGGCAGTCAGCACAGACTGCAAAGTAGTGGAATTCTGAAAATAAACAAAAATAATTGTGCAGAAACAATTTAGTAAAGTCCAATGTCTTATTTTCATTTTCTTTTTGTTTATATTTAGATTTAAATAACAATGAATACATTGTACATTTAAATTGAAAGATTCTAAAGTATTATTTTTAAAGTTTTAATGAAACATGAAGAAGATAGTATTAAAAAGAGAATACATGGTTAAAACATGTACTACAGATAATTATTCTCATTTTTGGAAAAGTGGAGTTAAGAGGCCATCTTTCTAAAAGCATTGTTTGTGTATTAGTGACATCCTGAAGTTGAAAATTCTATAAATACAAATTTCTTTTAGAAACTATTTAAATAAATATAGATTACGTAAAAATCATTACTTTCTTTCATCCTTCATTAACTGTAGGCCCCCCCAAGTTCAACTGGTTTAGATGAATCATTAAGCAGGAAAAAGTGTAATTTGTTCAGTTAATAAAATAAAAAAGACTACTATAGCCTTTAAAAATTAAAAACAACTTTTTAAAAAATTAAATACATAAAATTTAAATTTATCTAATTAAAAAAAATATAGTTACCATTTTGAAATGAAACAGGTATCTATGCTGTTGAATTTTATTTTGGTACAGATGTATATGCAAAATGGTGATGTGTTCTATCATCTATTAATGTGTGCTCCTGCTGAAAGACAAATAAAAGTATCTATGAGTGTCCAGTTCAATAATTTCTTTTTTATATCAATCTTTGGGCTACTAGAAAAAGATGAATGGCCAGCACAATTTTTACTTTTCCTCTCAAACGTGCAAGTAGTGATAGGTCAAGGATATTCCAGGCATTCTGTCCCAAATAAAAATCTAGGTGTATTTACCAGGTTTCAGAGATTGTTATGAAAAAAAATAATTGAAAAAAAGTCACTGTCAAGTAAATGTCAAACACATCCAAACAGAAAAATAAGGGGAACATAGTACAAGTTTATTTGATATTTTGGGTTTTTGGCACATTGGCACAATTTAGGCCATGTCGTGCCCGGAACACAGTGCTAGACCTCAGTCCATTCAACCATTGTAACTAAAGTTTCTCTTTCTGGACCATACATCAGCATTAACTACTTCAGTACCCTTTTCTAGACCACAGTAAATTTTACAGACCACTGACTAATCACCTAGAACAACATGTTTTCTTCTTCAGAATCTGCAATAAATTAAATAGCCTACTAATTACAAATTAATTGAAAGGAAAATGAGTAAAGAACACATTTACTAGTAATTGCAATATTTAATTCAGCATTTAATAGAAACATTTTAAAGAAATGTAGAGCTTATGAGCTCCTGTGCTCTAATATGTTTATCCTATTAGTGATTATTAGAAAATAGCTATTCATGAACAACAAAATATTAGATAAATTGGAAGTATTTGTGTAGCTTTATGTTAATTCTTGCCATCAACAAAATATTAGATAGACTGGAAGTATTTGTGTAGTTTTATGTTAATTCTTGCCATCAACAAAATATTAGATAAATTGGAAGTATTTGTGAAGTTTTATGTTAATTCTTGCCATCAACAAAATATTAGATAGACTGGAAGTATTTGTGTAGTTTTATGTTAATTCTTGCCATCAACAAAATATTAGATAAACTGGAAGTATGTGTGTAGTTTTATGTTAATTCTTGCCATCAACAAAATATTAGATAGACTGGAAGTATTTGTGTAGTTTTATGTTAATTCTTGCCATCAACAAAATATTAGATGGAAGTAATAGGAGATGGAATGTGTCATCAAATATTTAAAAAATGTGTGTCTCTGTATGTATATGTGAATGTGGCTTTGTCTCTGAGATTTAGTCTTTTGTCAATGGTTTCCAATAATATTGGGCTACTAGAAAGAAGTATGGCCAGCACAGTTTCTATTTTTCCTCTCAAAAGTAGATATAGGTCAAGATATTCCAGGCATTTTCTCCCAAATAAAAATCTAAGTGTATTTACCAGGTTTCAAGTCAAAAGATTTTTGAAACTACACATGTATTGTCTATCCAAGCGTCAAAAGTCATAGTGAAGCTTAATTTTAATTATCATTTTCTTCATAGCCTAAAACAAAAAACATAGATATAATTTGGCTTCAGTAAAATACCTACATCCAATGGCACACCCATGGGCTGAAATATAGTACCTTGTGGACTAGCTTGATACATCTGTGTATAGTGGGTAGGTAAATACTGAAATAATAAAAATAAAAACACTTTTATTTTGCCATTTCCAAAAGTGAAATTGAACAAAACCTTTTTGGATTTATAAAAGAAACAATTTTGTTATTGAAAATAAAATGTAATCATAAGTAAAGACATCTATAACTTTCAGCATAATATAATATAATTGTTTATTAACTATTTCCTTTTATAGGATAGGTCTAAAATTTTAAGATTTGAAGGCTTTATAATTAAAGGCTAACATAGAAAAAAAAATTATATTTCATTTCACATTAAAAATCCTTTAAATACTAATGTGTTTAATTTCTTCAACTAGGAAATAATTTTGACATTAGTTTTAATAAAAATGTATTGATCTATGTGAAGTCAATATTAGGGCTATACTATTTTTTTTTCTGAAATGTTGAGATAACTATCAAAAGAATTTTTTGTTGTTGACATTACCTATGTCTACATGATGGACATATTTCAAATTATAATTCATTGTAGATATATATATATTTCTGATTTAAACTGCCATAAATGGCAACCTAAAAATATTTTATCATGAACAGAATGTAACTTACTGTTATAAATTGTAAGAGAAAGTGGGGTATGAATGTATATTTTGTGTGCTATCATAAAAATTGTTTGCTCTAATAATGTATTGTTATTTTGTAATACATAATGGTAAAACAAATTTCCTCATGGATAATAAAGATTATTATTATTACTATTAAGTTGCAAAAGATATTGAAGAGCTTCTTGGAATCTTTTTTTTTCCTCTGCATACTTTGGGTATGTAGCCGAATATGTAGGTCTTGCATGCTGTTTGGTATGAACACCACAGAGGTAAAAAGAAAAACAAAGGAAACAAGGAAGTCACATGAATTTAAAAAGCATGCCTACATTCAGATGACACTAAGAGCATTATGTCAATAAACAAAAAAAAAAAAAGGTAAATGTCATTACACAGACATAAATGTTATCTCTTGTTTAGATTATAAGATATATTTGGATAGCTTCCTCTAGATATACAAAGAAACAGATTATTTATTGTTTAGTTATAAAATTTAAGCTTGCACAATGCAATTAAGCGCAGTTTCATAAAATCTTAAACCAGTGTAAATCTAAGTCTATTTAACTATTCATCTACTTTGAAATTTGTTTTCTTTTAAAAATAACCTATGGAGCGAGAATATCTTTGAAAAAATAGATGTCAATTGTTAAGCTTTTGAATTTGAATTGAATTTTAATGGTTAAGGATTAGCAAGATGTGAATTTTCATTAAACAGTTTAGGCACATACGATAAAGTTCTTGTCAGCTAGGTGTTAAGTGTTTTCATTGTCTATAGGTTGCCTCAACAGAATCTTTTCTTTGGGTCTCAATGATAGGTACTGTGGTCTTTTTAGGACTTCTCAAGCTGTCCCTTTCAGGAGTCTTTTGTTGTTAAATCTTCTTTATAGTAAACTGATGTCTGACTTTGATCTTTTATGCATTTCTGAATAATGCCTCTCGTGTCTTATCCCTTGAGCATACCAAAAAAAAACAACACCTTTAGCATGAGGCCATCTGCTCCAAGCACTGCTGTTTAACAATTAACATTGCTTCTGAGCTGTCTGAATGCCATTCAGACAACTATTGTTGGGTTGTTTTGGCATTTTATAACCATAATGGAAACATTCTTGTAGTTAAGATGCTTTCTGATGACTATATAAAAGGGTTGAAAAGCTGCTTTCAAGAATTTCAATGTGTTTGCTTATGATTTAAGGAAAAAAATATTTTAACCGATATTAAATGTAATTGTCCTGGGGAAATTACCTTGTTACTAACAATTTGTTAACAGCTTTAGAATAGAGAAAGATTTACTAACAGCTTTAGAATAAAGATTTACTTAAAGCTTTAGAGTAGTGAAAGACCAACAGCTTTAGTTTTATATAGTGAAAGATTTACTAACAGCTTAAGAAAGATTTACAAACTCTGGCTGGAGTTTCTGTGTGATAGATTTCAGGCCTGGTTGCAGTCACTGAGGGAATAAGTGATTAAGAAGTCACCCGCTAATAATTAAGTCTTGCATTCATATCCTGATGGCATCCAGTCAATAAGTAATACTTAAGTTTATCCAATTTAAAGGATGCTTAGCGGAAATTGGACAGTATGACATGTGCAAGACTCACATCATAGTTGATCACTGCCCACAACTTATTTTGACATGCCTAATGTATTATTGTTTTGCAAAGAATGTTTTGTTTTTTTAAATATTTTTTCAGAAAGTTAATTTAGGCTTTTTCTTATGGCCATTATTATAAACAATTTAAAGTAGATCCTAATATATCTTAAGGTTTTAAAAAATCATTTAGATAGTTCCCATGTTTTCTGTGCTGTGTTCTAAAACAAAAAGTGAACTTTCATAAAAAAATGTATTTTGAGTTTGGAGAAATAGTCATTGTAGATTAAAATCTAAGCACAACACAAATATATGAAACAATATTAAGAAAAAATTATTGAAAAAAATGTTTATTCCTTTTTTTTCTTCAGTTTTTTTTTTGTCATTTAAACTGCATGCCATTTAACATCCCAAAAAAAAACAACTAAGATGACAGTGCAAGACAGAAAAAAAAAATGTCCAGAGAATAAAAGTCACTGAAATAAAAGGAAAGGAAAAGATCAGAAATAAAATTCTAATGAAATAAAAGCATTCATAGATGTATAGATGTTTGCTTTGGATGAATCTTCAAGGTCATGAGATTTACAGTGAAGAAACATGGTTTAAAAAAAAAAGTACATTCGCAGCATTTGTTTCTTAAAAAAAAAAAAAGCTAAAATAAAAGATGGCCCCTTTTAAACCTTATGAATACATTCAAACATCATTTTGGTCTTACTTCTAACTGTATAATACAATTAGGGGAGGTAATTGAAACTGCTTTGTCTAGGAAATCGCAATGATGTACGTCCATTCATTTTTATTATGTTTATTTCAATGTGTTTCGCAAAGCAAAATTAAGGTTAGTTAAATTTTTGTTTTGCTCATTTTTTTTGTACCATGAAAACATTATTGTTAGACTAACTCACATTGTTTTTGTTGCCTGTTGCCTTTTTTTTATGCTATTTAGTGTATGAAGGAGGCAGTCACCAAATAAATGGTTGCTTTGTTCCATTAGACAGAGCTGTAAGTTCATAAAGCATCAAAGACCACACACAAGTGATCACACGACATTCAACTCTTTGATCATTACATTACTTAACTTATGCAATATTCATTTTGAAAAAATATCAAGATGCATGACAATGTTACTGACACAAGATCTTGAATAAAAAAAAAATAAAATAAAACGAAAAACACCCACCACCAAAAAAAGCAAAGCTTTTTACACAAAAAGTTTTTAAAAGAGGCATTCACATGATGGTGTATTTTTTTTTCTCTTCAGTAATTAGAAACTAAAACCACATTTTGGTGAGGAAATGAATGCCTCCTTAAGGTGGGTGTAGCCAACCAGGATGCCTGGAATGTTAGCAGAACCATTTCTACATCCTAGCAGCAAAACAGCACAGCAAAAGTAAAATAAAATATTTACATTAAAATTTCACCACATTTATGGCTAAATTCAAAAAGTTAAACTAATTGTACAAAACAAAAGAACTGATTCCTAATATGGAAGTACACATTTCATTCCTGGGTGATAACTCGGTTTCTAAACAATAATTCATTTCTACATCACAAGACAAAACATTTCATAGAAAACATGTCTGAAAAATGTAGAATGGACATCTTCATGTTTGACGTATGACAAGAGTTATTACAGTTCTGGCAATAAAAAAAAAAAACTTAGCTATTAATAATGTATTAAAAAGTCAATACTCTGAGAAATGATGCAAATTCTGTACAAATATGTGCATTAATAATTTTGTAAATAATAAGCAGTTTAAAATCAGATGGTAACATGGCTTCTTAGAACCTATTAAGAATTTTAAAATTTATTAAAAAAAAACAAAAACTTTCTCGTATGTAAAAAGTTTTTAAATGATACAATAGCTTTATTTAAAAAAAAAAAAAAAAAAAAAAAAAAAAAAAGCTTAAAAAAGAAAAAGTAAAGTTTTAGTCCACTTCCTATGCTAGTTACAAAAAAATGTATTCCTAAAATATTTTGGCAAGATTAAAATCTTTACTACTAGAGCAACATTAAAAAGGAAATAGATTCAACAACTTTTGATGACAGAAGAAGAAATTAAATATTAAAAATTAAAATGTTGTTCCCAACAATAAATATAAAAGAAATGTATAAGAAAAAAAAGTTTATTTACATTAAAATTTTGTAAGATGTTAAAAGTTTAACCTGTACATATTTCATACATAGTGGGCACAAGTTCATTGATATTTTTGCATAATAATTCCCTTTGCGCATTTGCTGGTTTTAAACATATCAGCAGTGGTTCCACACATTAACTTAGATCAACACCAATAAAAAAAAATTAAGGACAAAATGAAAATAAAATTTATTGATTGATATACAAGTAAGTAAAATTAGAAATGAAATTTATTTCGAATACAATATCACATCTAAACTATCCCACACTTGATAGGATCATCTCTATTGTTTTGACATAATATATATATGAATGCACATTATTTTACCATGCCGAAGAAACATTTGGATTTTCATTTTATATTCTTTGGTTGAAATGGGGTGGGGGTGGTTGGAGTTTATGTTAATTACTATGAAACTGAAATGAGGTTAATTAAGCCAATGAATGAAAAGTTTTTATCAGCAATTACAAAATCTTATCAAAATTAAATGGGTGAAAACCAAAAACTAGATAGTAAAAAATATTTACAAATAACACAGTAAGTTTAGACAATACATTACATACAAGCATATTTCTGATGCGATCAGTCAAACTTTGTTTTCTTTATAGTTCACGCTTCACATTTCATGATTCTATACAATTATGCAACAATATTTGTTAATGTTCATTACAACATACCCTATTTTATTCAATTGCTTTACCAAAATTAGCATCTACAACTATCTTGTGTATAGACAAAAACTAGTAATCTTATGTCTAGAACTAATATTACCCTTTAGTTTTTTTTTGTTTCCTAATACTTTTTGAAGATTTTTTTTTTTTAAATGCGTGACAATAAGCAAAACAGGATCTATGAGCATCTTAAAAACTTTATATACCACAAAGAATAAGCAGTGCTGACTTTATACATAATCATAAATGCTTCAGTGGTTGCAACTGATGAAATCTTACACAACTATTTATTGATTAAAAGAAACCCTCTAAATTTCTCATTTTAAACACTTAGGTATAGAAACATGATGGAGAGAGGTCCCTGAGTTGAATTTTTGTTTACATCATGGAAGAACTAATAGGATTGAAGAAACTAAATGGAAGTTTAAACTGGACAAAACATTTACACCAGAACATGCGAGAAAGATCATTTCATTCAAACTTGAATTTCCATGCAAGGAAAATGCTACATGCAGTTATATCTTTTTTTTTTTTTTTTAATTAGAATTTAGGAAGAAAAAAATGAAGCTATTATTTTTGGTAAACAATGGCTTGAAGTTGTACTAAAGTTTTGTAAAACTTAATCTAAGTCCAGAATGGAGCATTCCATGAGATAGAAACAAAAGATGGAGATTTTTTTGTAAAAAAACTAGTGAAATTCTTAAAGACAAGTCCTCTAACAAAATGAAACAGAAGACCTAATCGGCCACATGCTTAGTTGCCTACCGAGGTTGCTGAAAGTTGGAGTTGTCCCATCTGGGTTGTCAGTTGAGGAATCATAGATGATGGGTCAAGCGTACTGCCTGAACCCGGATGGCTACTACTGGTTACCATCTGTAAAGGAACAGTAGCAACATCAAAACTAAAATGTTTTTACAACAAAAGTCAAACCATCGCAAGAATCTGATGTTTAAATATAAGCACACTCACACTCAAGGTTTAAAAATTCATGTAATTTAAAAAGAACTTAAAACCATTCATGTTTGATAAGCAATGACTTCCTTTGTAATTTGATATGTGTGGTTTCCTAGCCATAGTTAGTAATCACTTCAAAGCACATATAGGTCCTATAAAGAATCAGAATAAGTAAAGGATGCAAGAGAAACTGTTAGTATATATACACTGTGGCTAAGTTTCAAAAGAACTCACAGATCTAGGATGCTTTTTCTTTGTTAGTAATGAGCAGATTTTCTGTCAGATTAGGTATATTTTATCATGATTGTATGAATCAATTATTAAAATTAATTGCTATTACCTTTTTTCTTGTTTAAAAAAAATTAATTTCAAACGTTTACAATGTAATGAAAGAAAATCTATTTATATATTTTGTTAACTGCAGAGCGAAATGAAAAAAAAAACGAAGGTTAAAATATGAACAAGATACTCATTCTCATTAACTACTCTGCTAAAAATGCATCTACTCAATTACCTATTTATGAACTAAAGTGCACAGGTATTTACAAACTTTGCAGCTGCAGACACACACAGAAGAATGAAACCTCAATGCCAGTTAGTTATAGCCAAATAGTTTGAAGTTCCCAGAATCTGGTGTAATATATATTGTTAGAACAGAGGAAAAAAAAGTCATTATGAAGAACTAAGTGGGCCTTGATCTATATGTTGTATTTTTTTGACAAGACAAATTTCATGTTTTAAATATGTTTTAACCCTTAACATTCATACTAGTCATACTGTATATATAAAAAACAGACATTTCCATTATAGCTAGTACTGTAAAGTATTTGATTTTTATGAGGTTAATAAATATGCAAAACAAGTCAAAATCTATCACAGCTGAAGAGAAATGGTTTCACATTTACCAACTACTGTATAAAGAGGCATTAATATGAAATATATAAATTGATTTTCTGCAAGATGTAAACATTGTATTAACTTAATGATGTTATAACTACCAATAAAATATTGGACAAATAAAATTGAAATTGTACATTTAAAAATTAGAAAAACATAAAATCCGACAGTTGAAATCTTGCCAGATTCATTAATTGACTGGCATCTTCACTGTTCATACAAGATTACAAAAAGAAAAGTGAAGGGTTTAGACAAAATACAAAAGGAAAGGAGTTGCAATATCAATGTAATCTTTAAAAAAAATCAATCATTTAAAAATTCAATTAACCACACATTTTAAAAAGGACAGTTTGGCATGATTCTCATGCAAAAATTAAAAGTAAAAAAAAAAAAATGTATCATGACAAACAATAAAATTAAAAACTTAAGAAAGATGATAAAAAAAAAAATGGTTGCAAACAACTAGAATAAAAACATGAACAGTTAAGACTCTGCCCCACAAAACACGCATGGAAGGCAAGTAGACACACAATGAGGCTGTGTAGTTGTAAGGAGGAGCACTACTGACAAGGTGTTACATCAGCACACTAGGATCCAGCATGGCCGCCGCCAGTTCTGGGTGGACTGCTGTTGTTGGCAGTATCTGGAGATTAGAGACACCACACAGTTAGCTACACACAGCCACACAAAGACATGCAAGCAAATAGACCAACTAATCTAGACAGACCAACTAATCTAGACAAACATTTTTAGGAAAATTCTGAAAAGATTTTTTGTCTTTAGCTGCAGAAAGTGAGTTTTCTTGTCCAAATATCTTGAGCTAAATATCACAGTGAATGCCTAAACAATGATATGGACTTCCATAAGTGTACAGTCAGTAGTACTGAGAAACCTAAATGTTAAATGTTGGATGAAATGCCCAGAGATGAGAAACAAATGATTTCTAATACAAACAATATCTTTGTGTAATTAACTACTTTTTCCAGACGGTCTGATAATCTTTAATCGTTGTTTGAAAAACTTTTTGTTTTTAAATTCCATCATTACTTTTATAAAGAGATGAACTTATTTGGTTCCGATTGGCATAATTCATAGTGATGCTTGCTTGATACATTTCATGGGGTAATAGTGTTTTAGACAATTAGAAGAAGAATATCTCAGTTACAACAGAATCAGAATTGCCAACAGACTACACATGATAAATAGCAAACATTAAGAATCTAGCTCTCAGTAAAATGTCATGGAGGAAAAAATAGATTACGTTTTTTAGCATTTTTTTTTTAAATTTAAAAACTAACATTAATGAGATCTAAGAAAGCATTCTCCATTTTGTCTACTGACATAAAAAAAAGTCAATAGCTGGACCAAAACCATTTTGTCAAGATTTTGAATGACAAATTTTGTTTATATAAATAAAATAAACTAATTTAGAAAATTGAGAACAATGCTTTATTACTATCTACTTGAAATACTTTTTTTTCTTGTATTGAAAAAACTTTAGACATTTTAAACCTAACCATTTTAAGTGTAACTAATGACATGCATGCACAACAAAATGAAAAATGCACAGGTTTCTTATTAAAGTTCAATCAAGATACAAATACTGCAAAGTAAAAGCCATGCTTCAGATAGACATAAAGGACAAATGTAATAAAAATGCACAATAGATTTTGTCAGGCATTTTTTTCAAAAGTTTTTGTCAACATTACAAATTAGTTTTGATTCATGCTTTTTTTTTGCGTGTGTGTAATTTTTATGCCATTTTTTTTAGTATAAAAAATCTTTTAATCATTAGGAAATGTGATTATAATAGTAAATGCCCACATGAACTCAGAGCAGTACAGTTGATCATACTGAAATGCAATTTACATGCAAGTTTACCCTGGGAATTTAGCAAATTTGTAATCTAGTGACAAAATTCATTATTGTTCCTAATTTAAAAAAAAAACATTAAAGATTTCTCTATATCAGAAAATGTGCAATATCAAACGAATTGCCTTTTCAATTCAGTTGGTTTATAGAATGCTGACATATGAAAGAAGAAAGGTACAACATAGAAGTAAAAAAGTTGTCTATTAAACATCAAAAAGAAATCTTTGACTCACATGCTGCATTTGATGGGGCTGTACCAAATACTGAGGCATCCAACCTGTGGCAGCAGGGTTAGAGGACATTTGATATGTGGTCACGGGGGTGGTGGCAGCTACTGATGTGTAGCCCCTCGGCACCAAACCAGCTTGCATGATAGTTGGTGTTGGAACTCCATAGTTTATAAACTGACTGTTGTGAGGAAAAAAAAGATATATAATTAAAAATGAAAGCAAAGCTAAAAATCTATATAGGCCTAATTAAATGATTAAAATATTCTAGACCAGTATTCACAATTTATGAAAGTTTTAAAAAGAATAAATGATGCTAAATTAATAGTTTAATTACCCATTTAAATTTGCCGCTAATGCTTGTTGTTCATATGCAAACTGTAATGCCTGAAACATGAATGATTAGAAATTCATAAGCAATCAAATTATGTATATAATAATTTAATTGTGTATGATATTACTTATACAAAGCAACTTCAGTATTTTCTTCTAAAACATTAGCTAACAAGTTGTTATATAACACAAAACCACTTTGTACAATTGTCAATTAAACAATTTTGTAATTCAAAGAACTAACTTCATGACTTACAGATATGCCTGCGTCATCTCTCCCTGGTGTAAATAATCTAGGCGTTAATGTTGTAGGTGTGGTTTTTTTTTTATTTCCACTATCAGCAAACTTGACTAACAAAGGCTCTGTACTACCTGAAAAAAGGAATTTTATATTAGAATCTCTCATTCTAAGCCCTAAGGTTAATTTGTTTTCAGTGAGCAGTCATTTTTTTCCCCATTATTTTACATTACTGTTTGATGCTCATAAAACTGAACATATTGCCTAGAATTCACATTGACCCAATAATAATTCCAACTTTTTTTTTAACCTCTAGTGGAATTTCATAAACGCAAAATAAAATACATTTTTAACTAACCTTTATCAAAAATTTTTATTATCTATTTAAAATTAATGGAAATGATATTCTGATAATTTAAAACGTTGAAAATCTCAAAAACATTCCATCTTCTTACCTGGCAACATTTTATTGTTAAATGCATTGATGATCTGGTCACATTTTTCTTTTGATTCCATTCTGGCAAATCCAACTCCCCTACTCTGGCCATCTGGTTTACGTAGAATTCTAGTAGAAATAACTGTTCCATATTCTTTAAACATATTTTCTAGATTTTTTTCCATAAAATACATTGGAAGATTAGCTATGTACAAGTTAGTTGGATCTTGTTCTTGTTGCTGTTGAAAGAAACCATGTAAATTCTATTAACAATTGGGCCATACCCATCAAAGGCTATACCCCAAATCTTACAGAGACATGAAGCAACATCAAAGAAAACATTTAAAGTATAATAAAAATGATGAGTATAAAAGGTTCATTCAAAACAAAGTGACTGCTTAGATGGAATCATAATTTTTTTACAAAGCTAGAGTAACTCACTCCGTCCTTCTGTCTGACACAAATTTTGTATAAATTTTTTTTCCAATTTTTCATTCTTAGATCAAGTTATAATTTCACAATATTATTCATAGTCCATGAGAATTTGAACTAATAAAATATAAGCAAGCTATTTGTTTTTTCTCCAAAAGACAGTGCTTAATAGTGGCTTTAGAGTAGTTCTGTAATAATTAAGAAATCTTTTTTTCCCAAAGCTAAAGCAAAAACAAAAATGCTGAGTGTTGTACCACTACTTAAAAAAAATAACTTTTAGGCACATTGTCACTTATGTCAACATGGACAATATTCACTCATTCAAAATACTTCATGGACTATGGACGAAGCCTACAGAATATGTATAAAATTTATTTAATTCAACTGGCTGAGTTCTAATTGTGTGCTACAAAGAGAGAAAACCAAAAGAAACCTTGTGTGTTGTAACTATAGACTTATATATGTAGTATAATATATATGATTCTAATGTTGTAATATGAGAATAGGTTTTTACAATTATTTTTTTAAAGCTAGAGAATCCATAAATTTAAAAAAAATTACTAGATTTTCAAGATTTATCTTCAAATTGTAAGACTTTTGTGTGTGTGCTCTAGGATTAATAAGAAGAAAAAGTATTGTAATGATATAATTATAATAAATTCATTCGATCTATTTGCCATTCCACTTTTTATTTAATGAGCAGATTTTGTGCATAGCAACTAATAAATTTTGGAGGTAAGTCAACAACATCTAGGGACACTGATCTTTCTTGTTTGTGCTGTGCATTTAGAAAATGTGCTCTATGAAACAGATATCCAATTCATTCAGAAGTTTACTTTGTACAATTTTGTACGTTTTGTTGTCTTCTTGTACAAGAATTAGAAACACTTCAAACAGGCAACACGGGTTTGTACAACTCCTACCTAGGCTAGTAGATTCTATTTCTAGTATTAGCTTTCACCTTTGTGGATAAAAATGTAAAAAAAAAAAAAAGCAAGTTGGTAGGAAACTTAGACGTGAAAAATTGAATCTTATTTCCAAAATGTCGCACATTAGATAGCTCAGTTGATACATATTAGATAGCTCAGTTGATACATCTAGATCTATGGTGTAGACACGTCACCTAGCCGTAGGTTTTTACACTTAGATATGTATAGAAGATCTAAATTGTTTCACCGCAATCATTTTTAACTTCATCGGTTAGAGAATCTTCCCATTTAGGACGGCAGTTTGTTGACCCCACAAGTCCATGATAGTGTGTTTAAACATTGTGAATGAATGGTAGGCTCTGGACTTGTTTACGAAACGATCTTTCAACGGGAGGCTACTCCAAGAACAAGAATGTTCTTATCCATTGGGATACAAAAGTGCGATGACTTTCCTATCTAAACCTTCGCCCTCAACTCCTTTCTAGTCCAACCACCTCGCACAAACCTCCGTTCTTAATTAAATACCCCCCTCCCAACAAAAAAAAAATGCCTCCAGAAAGCACGACAAGGTCTGACAAGATCAAACACGCTTTAAAGCTTATCTTAGAACTACGGTTTTAGAGGCTAGAACACCGAGAGAAAAAAATATTCTGAAGTGGAAAAAAACAAAACCGCCTGTAATTTATAGACTCCATAGGCCCCTACATACAACATACCTATCTCCCCCTCACCCATTTCGACTATCCCCTTTTCTTTTTGTGATCGATTTACGTTTCTAGTAGAAGAGCTTTATGCCAGGGTTGAGATAATAGTGACAATAGGAGTGGGACATTTAAAACTATCGTATGTACCTAGACAAGGTTTGCCTACACACTGGAATGTAGGAGAAACACACGCACACCTTTTAAGGGCTATTGAAAGACTGGAACAGCACAACTAGACCCTACGTCTCATTTTGTTGTTCTTTCCTTCTACAAATCCCTGATAAATACGGACACAATGATTTAGACACAATGTATCCCCCCCCCCCCCCAGATTATTATTGAAAGTATATAAGTAACCTAAAAAGAATCAATGAAGTAAGCTTATATGCAAGGATTATGTAAAAACACGTATCAAATTGCGTCTAGTACGACTTTGCGGCTAACCTGATTAAGCAATTGTTCATACAACATCCCCCCTCCTCAAAGTGACTCCCCCCCCCCCACCCCGTGGGTGTTCATTGGAACACTTATTTCTCGCTATTATATAGTCAAACGCATGTCAAACTTTTTTTCTTCTACAAAACCTGAATTCGCTTTTTTGTTTTTCAATCCCAATTAACAAACTGGCAAAATGTAAACCAGAAACAACATTGATGAACACTCAAGAAGTTTGAAACCATTCCTTCCATCTTTCCCAACATCTCAGCGTGGGACTCGCACATGTGGACGTGGTAAGGGCAGGTAATGGAATCTCCCGATTTGAGCTCTTTCATGAGAGTCGACTCGAGTTACCGGTTTGGCCCGTACAAGTCTTTTAATGTTTGACTTTAAACGTCTCTGATTCAAGTACATGTAACTACATTTTTTTTCTCTTTTTTTTTTTTAAAGATCTAGATGTAGATGTAGTGCATCCTTTGATGTTAGTCAAATGTAGATTACATTGAAGTCACCGTGTTAATAGTAGATAGCATTAAAAGTCACTGTGTTGATATTCAGCTCAAAACTACTTTTAAAAAAAGTAATACCACCGAATAGATCCATACGATGATGCAGAGCTAAGTTATAAAATGAAAATTAAAGTTTGAAAGATGTCACCCTAATTCCTTGAACTTATTATTTGTTCATGTTTATCATTGTCTGACTTGTGTTTCCTTTTAATGATTACCGTGTGAAGCTAACTTTTAATTAAACAGCTTCCATTGAAATATACGAATGTGGATCACTAACACTACACTCCAAAAGGTTCTTGTGTACTCAAGTGTCTTGATATGATTAGCCAGCTTGAGTCTATGTTGTGTCTGTAACAAGAGAACTTACTTTAGCCATCTGGGCTTGGATACCTTGATTCTGTAGGGCCTGCACTGCTAACTCTGCTGCCTGGGGATTTTCAAAGTCTACAAATCCATAACCTGAAACAAGACAGACTTTTATTACATTACTGGTTACACAAGATCCAGTGCAAAGGAAAAAAAAAACAACTAAACGCATATTGACATTCTATACACTTCAATGCAAGAGGGGTTAGAAATGTATTTACAATTTTGACGAAAATGTGTTCAATGAGTCATTGAAATGGAGAAAAAATATGCTAAGAATGTCAAGTCAAAATTCAAGAAGTGTTAAAGTGATCTAAGAACAGAGTCCCGATGATAATAAAGTAAAAAGTTCCCATTGCAGACTTTGCGATCTATAGGGCAGATGATGTTAAGGTCATCTGTTTCTTTAGCCAACGGTTAACGAGCAGGGTGTCATGTGGCCGGCACAACGAACAACTGTCATTACTTTTCCAACTCACCTCAGATGCCCATTAGACTTGGGGTGCTCCCCAAAAAATCCCCGAAATTAAAAATTCACCGAGATTCGAACCCAGGACCAGGGCCGGTCTTAGGCATAGGCAAACTAGGCAACCGCATTGGGCCTCCGATTGGTGGTGGCCTCGCACAGGACTCAATTTTTTATAGAAAAAAAAAAAAAATTGCGAAATATGTGTCAAGTTGCTATGTGTAAAACCAAACATTTTAGGCTTACCCATTACATAGATTAACAAGATCTTTATCAGTTGTATTTGGATTAAGTCCCGTGATGTACAAATTAGTCCGACTGAGAGGTTCTCCTGACTGGCTCTGGATCAAATCTCAAATATAGCTGAACCCTATGGCTCAATGTCTACTAGCCTAGCTCTTGGTCTCTACTATAATTCAAGGTTAATTTACGCATGTTTAGGTCTACTTGTTAGACTACAGATGTTAGAAGACCATTGTTTAGATCTACTTGTTAGACTACAGATGTTAGAAGACCATTGTTTAGGTCTACTTGTTAGACTACAGATGTTAGAAGACCATTGTTTAGATCTACTTGTTAGACTACATATGTTAGAAGACCACTGTTTAGGTCTACTTGTTAGACTACAGATGTTAGAAGACCATTGTTTAGGTCTACTTGTTAGACTACATATGTTAGAAGACCACTGTTTAGATCTACTTGTTAGACTACAGATGTTAGAAGACCATTGTTTAGGTCTACTTGTTAGACTACAGATGTTAGAAGACCATTGTTTAGATCTACTTGTTAGACTACATATGTTAGAAGACCACTGTTTAGATCTACTTGTTAGACTACAGATGTTAGAAGACCATTGTTTAGGTCTACTTGTTAGACTACAGATGTTAGAAGACCATTGTTTAGATCTACTTGTTAGACTACATATGTTAGAAGACCACTGTTTAGATCTACTTGTTAGACTACAGATGTTAGAAGACCATTGTTTAGATCTACTTGTTAGACTACAGATGTTAGAAGACCATTGTTTAGATCTACTTGTTAGACTACATGTGTTAGAAGACCATTATTTAGATCTACTTGTTAGACTACAGATGTTAGAAGACCATTGTTTAGATCTACTTGTTAGACTACAGATGTTAGAAGACCATTGTTTAGATCTACTTGTTAGACTACACATGTTAGAAGAAAATTGTCTCCTCTTTGGTGAAATGTGGAAACGTCATTCTAGTCTGGTGATCAAGAGTTGTCCATGAAAAAACACCAATAACAAAAAAATAAATGGTTTGATTAAAACTAGATATTGGAGAAGGTCAATCTTTCCAAAGAATGTATTCACATTAATGAATTGATCTTCAGTTCAATCGTGAGAAAATCATGAAACAACTTTACAATGTAATTATTGACATGACAGCTGACGAGAGGAGTTTCGAAACGTTTTTTTTTTATCCCCACTTTTTTTCTGTTTTTCCTCTCAGAATGTTTAGAGTTCACTTTGGATACTTGGTATTTTAAAAAAGTTCAATTTAGCTATTGGCAGGGGGGACACCCTTGTGAGAAATGACTTGATCCATAGCTAAAAAAAAAAAAACTTGGCTTAACGTGAAGTGAACTACAAGTCAGTGATGAGGTTTTTAAACGAGGACATTTCTATGTTGCTATATTTCGTACCTCCCTCCCCAAAGAGGCCTACACCCACAAGCCCCCGCTCCTGCTGTCCACAGCAAAGATACTTCAGTTCAATCACACGTCACATGGGTTTATCTAGAATTGTGCAAAAAGCGAATTTAGGGAATGTCAAAACATTACTTACCCTTACATTTGTTTGTCGTCTGATCTATGATGGCTTTTGTAGATGTGATTTTTCCAAACCTAAAAAAATAAATCCATGATTCAATTGATGCAGTTGTACAGTGTAAGTTTTACAGTGTAAGTTTTAAAGTGTAAGTTTTCTACAGTGTAAGCTGTACAGTGTTAAGTTTTCTACAGTGTAAGCTTTCTACAGTGTAAGTTGTATTTAAAGGATGTTCTGCAAAGAGTAAATAAATGATCTTGAGAGTGAACACTGATGACATGACGCGTTGCTGTTATAGGACGCAACACAATGATGGTTGATGGAGTGTTTGATGGACTGACTCATTGATGCTTGATGGAGCGACGCACAGATGCTTGATGGAGCGACGCACAGATGCTTGATGTAGCGACGCACAGATGCTTGATGTAGCGACGCACAGATGCTTGATGTAGCGACGCACAGATGCTTGATGTAGCGACGCACAGATGTTTGATGTAGCGACGCACAGATGCTTGATGTAGCGACACACAGATGTTTGATGTAGCGACGCACAGATGTTTGATGTAGCGACACACAGATGTGTGATGTAGCGACACAAAGATGTATGATGTAGCGACACACCGATGTGTGATGTAGCGACACAAAGATGTATGATGGAGTGTTTCACAGACAGGGTGGTTGGCGCCAGTATTATAATGATATGCGGGGATATGGCGTTTAGACATTTATAACACTTGAATACAGACATCGTTTAGGCTACACAAAAATGACAATGATATGTGGTAGGGTATGCCACCAATGTGTAAAAGTGTGAAACATAGACCTAATGTAGGATGTCGTGATGTGACTTGAGAAGTATAATAAATTTACTCATGAAACATTTAACTTAAAATCTGATGCTGCCACATAACATGTTACTGTAACTGAACATTTGGGACATTGCGATACATATCATATATAACGGCATTATCACGTAATTGTGGAATCTGGTGAAAGAAGTTTCTCGCGACAAAAACTAGAGAATTACTTGAGGCCAATAATTCTCAAAGATAGATAGAAACATTTGGTCATTCTAGCTATTGAGCGTGATCTATGTAGGAGACATAATTCTTATGATTTACTGTATGACTTCGCTACACGCAAGGCTTGTGTAGTAAGAATGGTAAAGAATGAATAAAATGTAAAGACGAATTTATTTTCTAATACAAACTCTTAATTTTCACTTATTATCCGTATCCTTACCCAAACTGGGCCATGCAAAATCCGTTTCGCATTATGACCCACAATGGTTAATTAGTGACGGGTGAATACTACTTGAATACTACTAGTAGACAGAAGACTGGTGATGTGGGTTAGCAGACATGACAACGTCCTAGAGAGACTGAAGACTGGTGGTGTGGGTTAGCAGACAAGACAAAGTCCTAGAGAGACAGAAGACTGGTGATGTGGGTTAGCAGACAAGACAACGTCCTAGAGAGACAGAAGACTGGTGATGTGGGTTAGCAGACAAGACAACGTCCTAGAGAGACAGAAGACTGGTGATGTGTGTTAACAGACAAGACAACGTCCTAGAGAGACAGAAGACTGGTGATGTGGGTTAGCAGACAAGACAACGTCCTAGAGAGACAGAAGACTGGTGATGTGGGTTAGCAGACAAGACAATGTCCTAGGAGAGACAGAAGACTGGTGATGTGGGTTAGCAGACAAGACAACGTCCTAGAGAGACAGAAGACTGGTGATGTGGGTTAGCAGTGAAACACGTGATGATGTCAGTAAGACAAACACAGCCTGGCAAATGTCTTTCATGATGTCATTAAGACACTACCTGACTGTCTTTAATGATGTCAGCAAGACAAGTGAGACACTAGTAGATGCGCTTGTTAATGACATAGTCATGGTAAATAAGTTGCTATCTGCATATGTATCTACCTCTCTTGTATGCCTGATATGCATGTGTTTGTGTGAACCTATTGTTTAAACTTTCTGAATAAAATGTAAATTGATGAAAGGATGTTTTAAAAGCCTGTTTCTTGAACAGATACATTTTATTTACTGCTTAAAGTTTAAGTATAGAACGATTCATGTTCTCTGGTGTCAGAGCTATGTGTATTGAGCTATGTGTATTGAGCTATGTGTATTGAGCTATGTGTATTGAGCTATGTGTATTGAGCTATGTGTATTGAGCTATGTGTATTGAGCTATGTGTATTGAGCTATGTGTATTGAGCTATGTGTATTGAGCTATGTGTATTGAGCTATGTGTATTGAGCTATGTGTATTGAGCTATGTGTATTGAGCTATGTGTATTGAGCTATGTGTATTGAGCTATGTGTATTGAGCTATGTGTATTGAGCTATGTGTATTGAGCTATGTGTATTGAGCTATGTGTATTGAGCTATGTGTATTGAGCTATGTGTATTGAGCTATGTGTATTGAGCTATGTGTATTGAGCTATGTGTATTGAGCTATGTGTATTGAGCTATGTGTATTGAGCTATGTGTATTGAGCTATGTGTAAAACCAAACATTTTAGGCTTACCCATTACATAGATTAACAAGATCTTTATCTGTTGTATTTGGATTAAGTCCCCTGATGTACAAATTAGTCCGACTGAGAGGTTCTCCTGACTGGCTCTGGTTTGATGACTGACTTGAGGTTGTGTTCGGACTGTTGGCCGGCATACTGCGTGATGGATAGTTCTGGGAAAAATAAACAAAAAAGTCAATTTAAAAAATTGCTAAACCTATTTGATGTCAGTTTGTTTAAAAATGTTTTTAGGATTTTAATTGACAAAAAAAAATGTGCCGATTTGTAAAGTTATTGGTTAGTAAATTGTCAAGTTGTAATTGCCCTAGCCATGCTACCAATGCCGAATAGTTGAAGCTCTTTGCATAGTCTTAACGTGTTGGTTTATTTTGAGAACATTTTGCTTCACTTGCTTGAACAAACGTTTTGCGCTGCAACATGACGGGAAATATTTTGATAGGTCATTGATCTGTTTGGGCAGGATGTCACTCTGGCGGTCCAACTCGCTGCACGCAAATAGTTACGCTTATATGTGTGTGAACAATGAATGCATCGATCGACAGGACAAGCGTAGGGCTGAAGTGAGAGTCTATCCGAAATGTGCATCTCTATCCGAGTCAGTTTACAACGCCACAGTTTATGTACAGTCAAGACTCGCTTAGATCGGACACGGTTAAATCGAAGACGTAAAGGTTTATTTCAAAGTGGATCTTGTTACTGACTGAGAATTAAATTATATTGAACACTTGATAGTTCCATATTCGAACAAGATTCATTTTTCTGACTTTTTTTTCCATGGACATTTTCGCTTAAATAACGTTTTTACAATGTATGTTATGTGTATATTGTTATAACTCCGCCATGCGCACCGACATCTAAGGCAAGGAATCAGAAACGGTCCTGAGGCTTACATGGTTTGAGTTATCAAAGGTACTGACAGATAAACAGAGGTCTTTAAGGTCCACAGCAGCCAGCTTGGACGCAGACCCAACGTTGTCTTGATCTGCCCGGCTCGTTGCAGGTATACCAGGAACAAAAGTTTCAGGCTCACAACAGACTTTTCTAGTTTCCTTATTTGTTTCTTTTCTTTCAATTCTGTATATCCAATTGAGATCGCCGCAGCAATCGTTGTCACGTTTCTCGCCATGAAGGTCATTCCCACCAGACTTGCCCACAACACAGTCACAGACAGCGCTCCAATCCCCAGCGCCTCTATCACCACTGTTTGTGCAGCCACAGTCCTGACCAGGCAACTGCTCCTTCCCTAACGAGTTTAATCCTTTTGCTTGCGACACAATTTTATCTCTTTGGTCTATTTGACCTTCTACTTGCAATACACTTTCATCTACTTTGTTCAACATTATGTTCCTGCTCATGTTCAGTTGTTCATCAAATATATCCAAAAAGTCCTGGATCTTGCCAATGAACTCAACAATCCCAAGTTCAATTCCAAATGTGTAGGTCTCCGGATCTTCTTTTTCATTGATCAGAGCTTGTCTCAGACGAGCCGTGAGCGTTTCCCTGCTACCGAGGGATTTTAAACCTCGGTCCCGAAGCTCTTGTCTTATCTCTTTAATTGAGAGCAGATGTAATAGCTTCAAATATGCCATTGTAATCAAAGCCTACCTACTCTCGTTGAGTTGCCTATGATCCCACTTCTGACACCAGTTGTAATAACTTAAGTGAGGCAACTCACGAGGCACATATATCTTTATTTACTAACATCACAAGTTCACAAGACATCATCTTTCTTAGGTACAGTCTTTTCACTTCGGCTCTCAACTTGGGCGGAAATCGTTCTCCTCTCTTCCTAATGTTGACATCCTTTTTAGTCTAGTTTATCACAGTGCGCACCTTTTAGCTTAGATGTCGGTGCGCATGGCGGAGTTATAACAATATAGTTTGTCCATCGTGGTTCGATGATGACCATCTTTATCGTCCAGGGAGGCTAAGGGCTTTGCATTTGGGTTTTGTGCCTCATGAGGCTGGTGAGACATTTGTGAGCCCGGAATGTAAGGCTGCACACTGGCAGGTTATTCCTTCTGGAGCTAGTGACATTGGCCTTGTTTTTTTTTTTCTTAGAAGCGACAACGTTGTGAAGTACGTAAACCACAAGAAAGAAAGTATTTGTGCATGTAACAAAAACGTCACAACCTATGACGTGATAGAATTGAAAACCATTGTATTCCTTTTCACGACAATAGAGGACATTATGCAATATTTAATTCTTTTTTAACAGTATTACTAATTTACGCTTTCCTGTGTGTTTGTCGAGAGAGAATTGACTTGCTTAATTAGTATTATTTATTACTATCAGAAATATACTGTGTTGCCCGTGGTGGAAGGTTCTAACAATATTCGGCCTCCCAAAAGGTCCAAGGAATATTCAAGCCAAGCTTCATAAAGACAGGTCAAACTCTGTTCACGTCTGTCAGGATTATACATACACATTCTACTTTACATATTTACGAGCAATGCTTTCAATGTGTGGACATTTTTGCACTTGTAAATGTTAAGCTTTTTTTTTAAAACTCCTGGTCTCTAGGACATTCCTTATCACTCTACAAAAACGCCTGTTTTTGTTTTTGTTTTTTTAATTTTTAAAGCCAAAGAGTCATGACATGCAGGATATAGAGTAAATTAATTGGATACGGAAAATATGGTACCGAGAAATGTGGTCACACACTGTGTGAGAGAGAAAGATGAATGCCTAAGTTAAGCCTGAAAAGTATAAGAGGTCATCGTGTTGAACTTAACCTTTTCAAAGCATTGTGCTGCACTGAACTAGACATAAGAGAGACTTGGCTTTACAAAAGTACGGAGGACTATCTACACGTTTGGCTGAAACTTATGGAACCGAAAGAATGAAGCAACTAAAATAGAAATTGAATAGATATGTATAGGTCTGAAAATAGAAATTGAATAGATATGTATAGGTCTGAAAATAGAAATTGAATATATATATATATATATATAGGTCTGAAAATAGAAATTGAATAGATATATATTGGTCTGTATAATTAAATAGAAATTAAATAGATATATATAGGTCTGTATAATTAAATAGAAATTGAATAGATATATATAGGTCTGTATAATTAAATAGAAATTGAATAGATATATATAGGTCTGTATAATTAAAGTTTTTAAACTGAACTATGTCTTGGGGTCAGCTGATTTGAATGTTGACAATGTGTAATAAACGTTGATTTAGAATGATGCACTATATCACAAAACAAATTGACTTTCTATTTCTAAACAAAAAGAAGTAACTTTGGAAGATCTTCAGGCGTATGAGTAGATTTTTTTTTTTAAAGAAATGATTAAATAAATTATGTACCTAAGAAAAGTCATTCACATTATAGTAAATGCTATCTCTGAATACAAGAGATTAATGAAAGTTACTAATACAGATCTACAAAGTATAGCAAAGAAAAGATTACTACTAAACTTACTATAGAGTTTCACGTCTGTTAAGCAAAGGGACCACAACTCGATATAGCACACGATCAGTGTAAAATGTTTGCAATACACATACACAAGTGCACACAACAGGCAAGCACACTGCAACAGCGGTGTATATACAATGATAGGTAAGAACTAGTCAAAAGGTACAAATGATCGATCACTCTCCTTGAATGATTGAATATCGCTATAGATAAATTTCAATTTCCCTGGAATGTGGCGATATTTTGGTGACGTTAAAGGAGTGACTAGTGTTAGTAGTCCACTTTATTGACTGCAATGTGTTTGTGTGTGTGTGTGTTGTACGTGCGTGGTGTGTATGTGTCTGAAGGGCGTGTCAGAGCGTGCCGATGCTAAATGAGCACTTTGGGGTGTGTCGATAGTCCACAAGGTAAAAATTAGCACTTTCATTGTGTGGGCGCTTAGCGCCCGCAGTGGCAAAGAGGGTGACACAGAGTAGGCCGAGAGTACAGCAACAGCAAGATTAAATAACAGGAATCGGTCAATAGTTTTGTTCAAAAGAGACATTTCTAGCTAGTTTAAAACACACAAACCGTTCTGTTTCTATAAACAGCACCACCAGCAAAGTATTTGGCTTGGTACAATGACACGTGTCTATCCATTACAGCGTAGTATCTTATTGAACAACGTCCACTTGTTATATCCATTTCTTTATATCCATTTCTTTATATCCATTCAACGCTGTAGGTCAAACTAAGACTTCACCTATAAAAGCTTTTGGCGTAGCTTAATATTGTGTTCTTTTTTTTTTTTTTTTAAATAAATGTATATATTTCATAGCACGAGTCGCATCCTACTAGGCCACAAAACATGTGAATAAAGCCAACACTAGTTCGTCTGGGCCTACGAAGCAAAAACTTTACTTTTGGACTAGAGATGGCGGTCATCATGGTGATGGGGAGAAGAACACATTTCCAGCAACAGCGACAATGCAGTCATGTTGAAGTAACTGCGTACAAGACAATGTCTCTCTTGAGTACGTTTTTCAATGTAACACGTACATACTATTTCATTCGTATATATCATGATGATGTATAGATCTAACAGGTTGAGAACTGTATCCGTACCTATGGGCAAGTTTATCAGTGTGATAAAAACAAAATAACGCCCATGAAGATACAACCCCAACCAACCTATCTAGCTACACTTCAAAGGTTCACGGTGGTTCTACAGTTTAAAACTAGATCCACTGTGGTGTAAACGTAAAGCAAAGCTCTACAAAAGTTAAACTACTAAAAAGTAATGCTAATTTCGAGACATTAAACTGGTAATAGATTAATTTGACTATAAAGTTTTTTTGTTTTTTTTTAAATCTGGTATTCCTTAATTGAAAACAGAACTTAAATAAAAAAAAAATAGTTCAGTGAAAGAGACATGGAAGTTAAAAATAGAAACATCATTAAATGTGAAACATTTTGAGAGGTTCAAGTTTGGATGAGTTTGTTTGTAATCTAGGAAAATGTTTTAGTTTTTAAGTTTAACCTACTTGTGTCTTCGTAAGAAAAAAGAACTGTGGTAGTTGGGGGGGGGGGGGGGGCTGATCAATGACCTGTCACCCCCTCCCCCATAAAGTTGTTCCAGAGATAAGCCCTCTACCATGACTGCTGCAGTGTCTGAACTCCAGGGCTCGGGTATGTTATCTCTAACGAATGTCCCCAGCGCCTCTTGCCTCCTCCCCCCCCCTTTTTTTTTCACTCCTGGTGAAAAGGAATGTAAGTGTTTATTTAGCTCTTAGCTGAACTATTCTAAGCAGTAAGACGACTAGAGGGGAAAGTGATGGGACGAGAGGGGGGGGGGGGGTAGATGGTACATGCTTCAGTGAAACATAAAAACTAGCGAAGTCAACACAAAGCCAGCAATAGAGCTTGACACATTTGTCATTCAGGCCATGAAACAATAAAATTAAACTTTCAATAATGTGAAAAAAAAAGTTGTTAAAACAGTAAATGAGGGGGGGGGGGGGGGAGAGAATTCAGTACTCCTGAAAATTATTTAGCAAATCCAGTCGCTATAGAACAAATCAAATGAAGTGATAAATAGCCTAGATTTAAAAATGTGTCATTGTCCATTAAAATGTGTTTTCTATTTTCATTGGAATTCTCTATGAATACAAAGTTACGACCACTGGCCTATAGAGAGAGAGAGAGAGAGAGAGAGAGAGAGATAAATGCTTTTGTTTATAAATGATTGCTTAATAATTAGAACATTATAAAAATAAAAGAATTACCAGCAGTGCAACCGGTTTACCTTGTACAAGTTTGGCAATATACTAGGATGATTCAACCTACCACGTACAAATACAAGTACAACAATGTACAAGTGACTAACGCAATAGATGAAAGTATTGGACAATGTGTATGCATAACTCAAGCCCTGCCATGTAGTTTCTATTGACTTCTTTGTTGCGGATGGTGTGTAATGTTATCAGTATTACGATAATGAGACATTTGACACGCACACACACATCAGTGCAGGACACTTGATAAGCTATTTCATATCGATACACACACAAATATTTGATATGCTATTTCATACACACAAATATTTGATATGCTATTTCATACACACAAATATTTGATATGCTATTTCATACATATACACGCAAATATTTGATATGCTATTTCATACATATACACGCAAATATTTGATATGCAATTTCATACATAAACACACAATTATTTGATATGCTTTTTTACACACACACACCTGCTGTACAGTTGATACGTTATATCACACACACCTGCTGTACAGTTGAAACACATTCAAGTTGCTATAGAAGCCACTTTACACGCGAAATTTTAACTAAAATAAAGTTAATGGTAAGTATTACGAAGACTGCAAAAAATCTAGTCGTTTTACACTTTAAACGGAGACATACCGTTAGTACAACCGGCAATCACTATGGTTAAAGAACCCGATTGTATGACACTATACCTAACAGGTAGTATGTTGTACAGCGTTTTGGCGCCGCCGTTTTGGCGCGAAATACATTGTGTACGTTTATTGTATTTCTTCTAAAAGAATTATTCAAATCTATGTTTTGCATGAGTGTTTGTGATAAGACATTTTTTAGGTACTAAATCTAAATGTGTGTTTGTTTTTTCACATCATTTTCTTTAATAAACATTTTGGCTTGTGGATGTGTGTTTATTAAGAGGCACACTTTTATTTTCAAAAAAGGTTTTTAAGATATTACTTTAAAATTAAAAACAAAAATCGCTTGAGAGAGGGGAGGGGTGGAGGAAAGAGTATATACAAGGAGTGAAATGTGAGCAGAAGAGAGGGGGCGAGATAGGTGTCATATGTAATGACCATTCCCAAGGAGAAGATCGCCAGACGCATGACGCCAACGACTAGTGCTCGGTGCTGGTCTTGTCTTCATTTGTTTAACTCTACCTGCGTCAATGCGAGATGTCACCCAAATCACCCCTACCCAATTTCTCAAAATATATCTTTTCAAAGTAACTTAGTGTCGTGAATTTGTTTCTATCTATTGTCGCCCATAGTGTTTGTTTACATTTGTGGATTCACGTTTGAGTTTGTACTGACCACATTCCGAGTCTTGATCTTTACTATGTGTGGAGTTATTGTCGTCATTCAGCGTAATAGAGCTTTAGATGTTAACATGGTTTTTGTTATATTACAGTGTGACACTTAGCTAATTCGTATATTACACTAATGTCAAATAAAAAACTAAATCTTTTGGAAAGAAATCCAAAAATGTCATCCAGTGCGATTAGCAGAACTCACATATAGCATGTCATTACCATTCAGGAATCTGACTTATTATAGGCCTATATTCATGAAATAAGCAAAACCTTTATGATTTAAAAAAAAACAAAAACAATTCACTGAACGGTGTTAGAATTCATACTATACATACAATATTATGGTAGAGTGAAATAAGCATTATTATAAAAGTTACGTGCTTATTAAATTATCGTCAAATGATATCTCGCGCCAAAACGGCTCGCGCCAAAACGTCCCGTCGTCAAAACGGCGGCGCCAAAACGTCACGTACCGGTTGTACAGGCACGTGGAAACCGAATAATCCAGTGTTTTTTTTTTTCAGAACCTAACAACATTCCCTAGTCCCGGATTTCCATCAGTTTGTACAATCTGATAACATATTTAGCGCGGCCAATTTATTATGTACACATACACAAAGGGTGTGTGTAAAGGAGAGGATTTGTCACAAAGTTGAAAGGTTAAAAAAAAACAACAACGACGGGGTGTGGTATGGTTTAAATACAAAGTAAATAAATTATTTACCTGGTCAACATTTTTCTTAAGTGAATATTTGACCATGTTATAGTGAATGGGATACATTACTTAAGTATTGGCTCTGCTAAGCTAAACAAAACTAAATAGACAAGAACACGCACATACAGCAACTTAATGTTAAATATAAACTCACACAGCAATGCAATTTGACATTTTACATTCCATTTAGACTATGAATTGAGCTTAATAGAGTTCTTCCAAATGATGCGAAGCTATTTTAATTCTCTATTTGAATGGCGCACTGGCTGGCAATGAACCCATTTTGCACTCTTTTCGTCCCTTCAACGTTTAAGAACTAGACTGTCAAGTATTCTAATGTATAGACTATTCATCTGTAAGCAAAGACTAGTTCTTATTTATACACGTCTCCCTCTTGCTCTAATTTATACACGTCTCCCCTAACACCTTTAAGTAACAGAGATAAACATTCTAGGTTTAGCTTACAACAACATAGATTTATGTAGCCAATGCAAAGAAAAAAGATCACGCCTGAGTATTTTTTTTTTTGAGCAATCAGTTTCATAACGTTAGTTTCAAATCTTTTTTTTTTTAATTTCCTTTTACTTAAACGTAATTAGGTCAGCGTAGTAATGGAGCTGACCCTTAAATATCATGAGAGGACTACCCGACGTTACAGAATAAAATGGACGGATTAACTCGGCCTTTTTGTCGCCGTCTGCCAGCAGTGATCTGATCAACAAGCTATCATACCGTTTAAGACCAATTTACTCCTATTATACTTATAGGGCTGTGGACGAAATAATGTCACCAGTCCAACGCCCACCCATTGTTCCCCTCCTTATACCCCCCCCCCCCACTCCCCCAGACGTGACTTGTCCGCTTAGTCTCTACGTTCACTGATTGACCGTCTCTTGACCGCCACATCGGTGACCTGACTACTCTATCCGCTATAATTATTGACCACGAACTGTCCCTATTGAGAGCTCTCTCCAAGGAGGGGGGGGGGGGGGCAGGAACACGCAGGGGCAAGCTCTAGACATTCAGACTTGGCTTTTATATTCGTCCTTCGTGTAAAATCAATTTAATCCTAGCCTATCGTTCAGAAGTACATAGCAAGCAGATATCGAATGCATAGAAACAACATTTAATAGCTACAGAAGATGATTTAATCCTATTAAGATCACCCAACTAATAATTAGTCACAAATAAAAAAAAAGCAATTACTGTGATAATTGTAAGAATGTATTGTAAGTTAATACAAAAGGCTTTACGAGAATAAACGTAAAAAAATAAAAAGGCTTTACAATTGTACGTCATTGCTCTACACACGCATACATCAACACACAAACACCAGCGAAATATCGGAGAACAATATTTTGCCCATGTTTCTATGATAACTTCATAAACATTTACACCAGCGAGATATCGGAGAACAATATTTTGCCAATATTTCTATTATAACTTTCTAAAAAAGATTTACTTTCATATCAATACAAACATTTGATTGATTGGATAATGGATGGATGATTAGATAGATTAGATTAGAAAGAATTCGAATCTGGATCCTATTTATAAATAGTATAGTTCAGTCAATGAGAGTAATGTCAAGTATCAGAGAATTCCCAAACCGAACACAATTGTCAGACCCCATGACGTATGCCATTCAGTGGGCTAAGTCAGACCTCGTGGACCCCCTTCCCTCCTGCATAAAACCGGTTTGAACGATTTTGTTTTTTAAGATTCATTCATATTTTACTGCCTCTGTTTGACGTGGACTAGGTGAGATGTGTACGTTCCGTGGTCTTTTCAAAAGCAGTGTGGGGTCATCTACTGAGGTCATCCAATGAACAGTAGATTGTGTTCGGAAAGTTGTTTCTTTCCTAGGTGGTTATTTGGAAATTAAACTTCAGTCGAGGTCTTATACAACTATCAGTTTTAGATTTTAGGATTTTTTTTTCCTGGTGTTTATTTGGAAATTAAACTTCTGTCGAGGTCTTTATCAGTTTTAGATCTAGTGAAGTTTGTAGATTTGAAGATGGTTTGTTTAAGGTTCATTTTATACAGCGTTAAAATACATTGAGTCGGTAAATCTCTAATGTACATATTGCTTTTGAAACAAAGGTGTGTATGCAATGCTACGTATGGACAAAACGTGTTAGGTTTACGTGTACAACCTAATATTTAGATTTAGGGGCGATATTTATAACGAATGCTTCTATAGAAATCCCACAGCAAGTTCAACCATTATTTAGACATGCTTAAACTTATGTTAAGCTTAACATCTACGTAAAACGCGATAGGAAAAGTCAATTGTTTATGGAATTTCCTAGTTTAAAATAATTCTTTTAGAAATAATTGAAAAATGTTTTGAAAAATTTATGATTTTTATTTTAAAAACTTCTTAAAAAAACAAATGGAAAACTAATATAGAAGTTTGAAAATAAAACAAACACACACATACACAAACAAACACATCGCTTGTAGTGTCAATTGCGATTTGATTTGATCCTTTAAAAAACCATTTATTGCGTTTGACACAACTATTACCGTGTAACCAACATGGACATAGCAAATACTATGCCATAATGTAATAGTCTGTGCTAAACCATGATCCCTGGTAGAGACAAGAATTAATGAATGCAAATATATGCAGATTAGATGAGGACAGAATTATGTAGTTGAGTAGAAACCAGTAGATCATGGGAGAGGAACTGAAACATGACCAGCAGACACCAGCCACTGACACATGCCACAATGAAGGATCTGAAAGCCATCTAGCCCAGTGGCACGGAGCGCGTACGCTGCGGGTTTTAACTGATGCGTTATTGACTAGGGACTTAAGTAAACACGAGCTTAAATTGCAACTGAAGTGGTTGCCGACCCGAGCCACACAATTTTTTTTTATATGAAACTTCATAGCAAGATTAAAATAGTCCCAAGATAATGCATATTTTATATAGACTTTAGTAGATATATCGCTTGTTACTTTTCAGTTGGAAGTTATTTCTAAAATCTTTTATTTTCTAGATTTTTATGGCTATAATCGACTAGTCTTGCTTTATTAACTGAAATGTTTCGTTTTATTTAAAAAAGCATTGAAAAATGTTTCTTTTTACAATGTATGTGTTTAAGGGAAGGGAGGTAGGGTCGAAGTAGTTGTCAGTAAACTTTTGGTCGGTAGTACATGTCAATGACCAGTGGGTTTTGTCAAATGGTCAAGTCTCAGGCCATAAGCGGCTCTAGCAGGTGTGTGCGTGACTTCAATCTGTGTGTGCACACATACGTCTGCCAAAGTTCCCAGTTTCATTTCCCACAGGTGTCTTGAATCAATCAAACCAGATTACACTCAAATCAATTGACCTAGCATCTGAGGACTGTCAAGTTTAAGAGTCAAATGTGTCGGATGGCAGATCAGGTCTGGTCACTGGTACTGAGATCGGGTCTGGTCACTGGTACTCAGATCAGTTCTGGTCACTGGTAATCTATAACAGGATTCAATCCATTTTTTACTGGTCACTGTATGAGTGACTTAAAAATGGTCGTACTACTGGCGATAAACACACAGATCTACGTTTGCTGACTACTAATTATAAATGTCAACTTGTTTGAATGGTGAGAAAAAAAATAGTTTCAAAGGTGTACTCAAAGAGAATGGTTAATGTAATGCTAATTGGTCAAATAAAAACGAAATTACTTCAATGCTTGTTGTTTATGATTTTTGGATAAAGAGAAACAAGACAACAAAAGACTTTTGAGCAAATAATCGTATTCTATAGTCTACTAGTGTATAACAGGAGACTGAAAAATACAATTCCAATATGCAAGACAAACAAAAGCAGTAAAACAGGTAAATACTGCAGTGAATAAATTCTGCTGAATATGTTGGATAGAATCTGACAATAAGCTCTAACATGGCGGCACTTGGAAACAATTGACCTACACGACCTTGAACATTCAATGACTTGAACTAATTGGAAGCAAGAAACTGTTACAACGTCAAGCAGTGGTAAATGACATGCAACGGGTGCATTGAAGTGTGAACAAAACTGACCTACAAAATGTTAGTTAATGTACTACTGATCAAGAATGTAGACCTTAACGACTTTTTCTTTTTCGGTTATAGTCTAAATATACATGACGGGTCAATAACAATCAAGACAGCCGACATCCAACTCCATTTTAACGATAGTGCCAATCCGTGCTGTAATATGTTACTATGCGCTAAACACTTAAATGTGACTTACCTTATGGAACATTCAAGACTAAAAATTGTGAAATGTGTATTTTATCAACCACCACCAGTTAGGACTAACTCCGAAATAGTAAACAAAGGGAAACAATCCAAATGGCGACACAAGCCCCCTCGCGACACACTCTAAAGTGGCCCCCTAACATACAGGCTAGGTATGTATCTCCCCAGCACGATTTTTGACACTACTGTAGCTGATGTGAAGAAAGTAGTGATTTCACATTAGTTCTGACTGCGGTTCAGTGCCCAGCGAGCCCCCCCCCCCCCCCCAATTCAAAATCCTTTTATTTCCAGGACCCCTTTTGAATGTCCCCCCTCCCCCATGTGTGCCTCTCTTCGAGCGTTTTCGAGCCCAATAAAAAAAAATATAATTAAAAAAAAAAAAAAGGGCTATTTTTATGGTAATAATTGAATGGTGGCGTAGACCTGGAGGTTGGTTAATATTCAATGGAGCGAGGCGGAGATGTACGTGTCGGACGACTCAATCAAATTGAGGAACGACAACTCCAGTTTACAAGTCAAAAGCTTGTATTTTCTGTAGCGTGGAGCCCAAAGATCGAGTTATGTCGTCTGACATTGGCACCAACAAGCCGCTTGAAAAGTTGCAATACTAGAAAAAAAAGTTAACAATTGAGAGGTGGGTGGAGAGGGGCGGGGGGACGTGTGGGTGGCGACATTATTTTATGCATAACTTTGTGAATACATACACACCGTCAAGAATGTACACAGCACACACAAGAAATAGATCGAAATATTTTTAAAGTCGTGTCACCAGTTATTTACACGTATTGGAAAAAAATAGTATCACCAACAAGAGTGTAGTGGGAGAGTCGTACTTGATCAATGGCCATCAATGGAGTTACGACTGAACACAGTCTAGCAGCTATTTTAGATCTTAGATGAGGGGTGGAAAAAAAAAGGCCAAGTCTTTTTGGCTTCCATACACTTTCTTTACCTGGCCCAAAACAATTGTGGAATTAAATGAACTATAGGCCTAAAAGTATGTTAATAATAATAATAATATTTATCAAGCGCTGTTAACAAACATAATCTAAGCTCAAGGTGCTTCGATGACAAACATAAGAGCTAAAATGAAGTAATCTAAAAAGATTTGAATAGATGATTGGTTTTGAGTTTCTGTTCTCTCTAAACGAGTTTGCAACGAGCACTCTCACAATTCGTTATAAATGTCGCTAGTTTGATACAATAAACATAGAAAAAACAGACACCTAGATCTATGTTATGTATGTATATTAAGACGCACGCTTACACAATTTTCGAATGTAGAGATAAACATCACAAGTTTTGTTTTTTTTCGACGAAGATTGTGTCCATTAGAATGAAAGTGCTAGTTAAGCCCCTCCCCCCCCCCATGTGTAAATAGATATGCAATAAAGTAAATTCTGTTGGAAGGAGGCAAATATGTGTGTTAGTGGTGAGACTGATTTAGTGTGTGTGTCGACAGAAAATGTGGACACTTCCCCAAGCTTACACAAAGTATGAGGCCGCCCTTACAAACAGAGCACCTGTGAACTAAGTATTCTATTACCGTCTCCTAAGGGGGAATGTCGCATTCCTGGGACCAGTGACATACAAGGGAGAGAAGCAGAGTTTACTTTCCAAACACATACCTCCTTCCCCTCCTCACGTATGTACATTTTTTTTTACCTACAGTAGAGCTGCAACATCGGGTCGCGGGTCGTGTAGGCTTGGTAGGACAATGGGAGCCAAGTTTGACTACAATGGAACAGAGATCTAAATACCTCGCTAGCAGAGTTCTGACTTTGGTAACTTGTTAGCTGTGTGAAGAGTATAGAGGAAACGTATGACAAGTGAGAGAGAGAGAGAGAGTGTGATAGGAGAGAGAGAGCGTGACAAAGAGAGTGGGTGACAGAGTGACAAAGAGAGTGGGTGAGTGACAGAGAAAAAGAGTGAAGGAGAGAAGGTTGTGAAAATGAGAATTGTAACCAACACTAGAGAAGTGAGGAGAAGAAGTGTATGAGGAGTGAGTAAAGAGGAGAGAGGGGGGACGGAAGAGACTTATAAGAGTAAAGTCTACTACGCGAGATTGATATATAAATTAGATAAATATAAACAAACCGATGTTAACCCCTCCCCCTTCCCCCCAGGTCAAATTGTTGTGACCAACGTCACAAATAGACTTCAAGGAAATAATTCAACCAGCTATCTTTTCATTGACATAGCTGTCTTGTTTTTTTTTTATGGGGAAAATCTTGTAGTTATTATTTTATATTGTATACGGGTCGGTGCGGTCGTCTTTCGTTTATTACCTAACTCATCCCTCCCCCCCGAGATTTTCAAGACCAGTCAAGTCATTATGTTATAAAAATGTTATAAGACTTTAAAAACAATAAAGTTATTTAAGAACAATAAAGTTATTTAAGAACAATAAAGTTATTTAAGAACAATAAAGTTATTTAAGAACAATAAAATTTAAGAACAATAAAGTTATTTAAGAACAATAAAGTTATTTAAGAACAATAAAGTTATTTAAGAACAATAAAGTTATTTAAGAACAATAAAGTTAATGTGCGAGTAGGACAGTCCCCGAGAGGAAGTTGTGGACTGGTGAAGACAATTCTATGGTGCATATATGCTATCTGATACCTACATAAGTGGGGTCCGACAGAATAGCCGTTTGGGTCGATGACGTCATTCCTGCAGGTACGACCATTGGAGAGTAGAGTTGCGCGAGGCGGAAGTCATCATAAGCGGGCATGAGTGTGGTCATCATCTTTTAAGTACAACAACTCACGAGCATCAGGTGACCTACTTTTAATCTGGTCAAGTCAAGGATGGGCCCACCAAAGAAAACCACAAGACACCGCTGGAGCCTAATTTAGAGGACACACTTCGTGAGGGAAATGTAATAACAGCTTCTCTAGAGTCTAAATCCTAAGTCCGAATGAATCAAGAAATCCAATGAAGAAAAAACAAAAAATATAACTCTTGTTACTAGTTGATGTTGCACATTGTTGATCTAGATCTTAAGTGGAAAATTGTTTTTATCCAAATAGTTAGCATCCGAGAAGAAACACACACACAAATTTGATGCACTTTTAGTTTAGTTTAAAGGTGTGTACACCAAGTTCCAAAATATTGGTAGGCTCAAAGAATATTTTTTTTTAAAGTTGGAAAACCCGTAAATTGTTGTAAATTGGGAGAGAGGCGCCCTCTTCCCCCTCTCACGGCTTCGTTCCTTTCACGCACCTATCAGGTCGCTTGTGCATCCCTCGCCCGCCCCTCCCCCCGCCAAGCTGGGCTGGCTTTCCATTTTTTTTTTTGGGTCCAGCCTGTGACGAGGCTAACAATCATGGCGTCACTGTTTACTGTCTCGCTACACAGGAGAAAAGGGGAGTGGGAGGAGAAGAGAGGTGGGATTTGGGGGGGGGGGGGCAGATGAACAGATACGTAGAAAGAATTTTGTTTTTCAGGATGAATGCTACATAGCTTACAGACCCCCCCCCCCCCCGTTTAAAAAAAAATCCCCCCACTCGCTTGTCCAGTCTCACCATCTCCTCCCCCAGCTCACACTGCACGTCAGACCAGGTCATCAGATACAACTTTAAAACCACCTGACTTTAAAATATGTTTTTAATCTACACCATTAATAACACTTTTAAAACTCTGGGAGACAGGCTACAACCTCTCAGCCTCCCCCCTCCTCCCAATTTTTTAAAGAATTCATTTCAGTAGCAGGCTAACGCCAATTTCACCACCTCAAGAATGCCCCTAGGGTACTTCACCTGGGTCCTCTTAGCAGTGCTATCATATACTAACGTAAACATGAATTGACTTAATCACTTCTAATCCATATACCATAATTGAAGTTAGAAGCTTTTAGTGCTGAAACAAATTATGAATAAACATGGCATGAACCAGAATAAAAGCAGCACTAATTATCAAAGTTATTGAGAGAAGTTGAATATGGCGAAACAAAGATAAACCCTGTTTATTAGTTGTTACGTTTTGTTATGTTTTTCATAATCCATACTTTATACTTTCTAGTAATATTTTGAAAAAAAAATGTGTACACAGCTCGGCTCATGTGACATGTACACATTGATCATTTCATATGTATGAAGGATTTTCTTATCGTATACAGATTTTTTAAATATGACGTCATATTTACTGTAGCAGTCCCATTCATTATAAATGTAAAAGATGTTGCTAGCTGTTACAAAACCTGCTCATTATATATAAACAGATGACAGCTAGAATCCATTCCTCACACTGTCCATAAGAATTAAGCACTTAAGTCTTTCGACGTCAATCCAACAATACCAATGACTCAAGCTAGCCAACCAGAATTACGTCAAAACTAATCTAAAACAGTTATACATTTGCTTATGTCTATATTTGCATGTATATCTGTATATAATGACAAGTATTAGAGCGCATTGTGCAAACTTTTAATAAACCCTTCAAAGGGACGCAACTCATCTTCAAAGGGGACGCTATCGTGTTGGAAGAGGGGGGTGATGAAGGCGCAGATATATAAAGAGAGAAATAAAAGAAATGAAATTCCTTCCTCTATTTTTCGACGCCACGGGCACGCTCTACTGGTGAGGAAAGGTCACAGTTTGAACGGGCGGAATGGGGGGGAAATAGTGTGTCACGGGAATTGAGGTCATTTATAATCGCCATTAACATAAGAACAAAAAAAAAAATAGTTGTAGTACCTTGATCAAAATTTATGACGCCCCATTCCATCTGTAGTTTAAGACAAATGTCTCCGCCTATGACAATTTTTTTGTAAAGAAAGTAAATCTACGTGAATGTCAGGGCCTATATAAATGTTATCAATTTATCATTGAAGTTTATTTCTTCTTTACTTCAACCTTTACAAATGTTTGATCTATTGGAAAATCAAAGTGGTTTCGGGAGGAGGGGGGGTGGGCATACTAGACTTAGCTATGCTGTTGAACATGAAACACCCGACACTTGTGGTTGACATATTCACTGAAGCCCATCGCAGCTTTTGTTGCCACAAGGTCACTGATCCGTGACCGTGGGCTACGTGGGTGACATGAAATCCTCCCCTCCCCCTTTGTACCTATCTGTTGAAACACTCGACACTCCAATACTACACTCGCTCTCTCTCTCTCTCTTTCAATGCAGAGATGTTGAAAATTATTGCATGAAACAAAAATGGACAACATCTGAGAAGTTGTACTTGTTTAAAGGCATGATAGAGGTGAACGTAGTCGTCTGCTAAGAAACAAAATGGATGACAATGTCGCTCTGATTCCGGAAAGAGTAACTCATAATGCTCGTTTGCTACTAGTATATTTACTTTTCACAATAACACAAGACTCTTCTCGACATCAACTAATAGAGAGATACGTGATAGGTTTGTGGAACCAATAGAAAGATACGTGATAGGTTTGTTGAACCACTAAGAAAAGAAATCTACTTTCTGTCTTCAGAGAGGGTCCACTTTACTTGAAATACCGGAACACTTGCTAGATACTTAGAACTATCACTAGATTTTAAGATACTTAGAAGTACTTAAAACTATTTTAAGATACTTAGAACTGTCACTAGATTTTAAGATACTTAGAACTATCACTAGATTTTAAGATACTTAGAACTATCACTAGATTTTAAGATACTTATTTTGAAGAAGACATTAGCATAAATAGTTTTCTTTGCATTTAAAACGTTAAAAAATTTTGTTTGTTGCTCTACGACGTACACTAGTTCATTCGTTGGCTCTCTAGATCACATTTCACTTTGTTCATTAGTTGGCTCTCTAGATCACATTTCACTTTGTTCATAAGTTGGCTCTCTAGATCACATTTCACTTTGTTTATTCGTTGGCTCTCTAGATCACATTTCACTTTGTTCATTCGTTGGCTCTCTAGATCACATTTCACTTTGTTCATTAGTTGGCTCTCTAGATCACATTTCACTTTGTTCATTAGTTGGCTCTCTAGATCACATTTCACTTTGTTCATTAGTTGGATGACACTATGTCGATGGTTAATTTGCTTTAAGTCACGGTTAGTTAGCTTAGAGACACGCTCAGTTAGGTCTTTTTCACGATCAATTAAAAAATAGATTGGGAGCAGTAGAAAACACCATGGTTAGATTTAGATATACCCCCCTCCCCACTTCACTACATCCTAGACATTGTTTTGATTCTAAACTCTTTTGCACCCTAACTTTTTCACTTCCTGGGTCATCCTGCTTAAAAACAAACAACAAAACTTTAAGAAATAGTCGCCTTAGAATGTAAAGAATCTCACTGCCTGGACGTTTAGATCAAGCCGAAAAGTATGTCAGACATTCTCAGTGGTCCAAAATTTGTATTTAGAGAAATAGGCGTGAGTCGTCTTTAGAGAAACAGATGTGAGTCGTCTTTAGAGAAACAGATGTGAGTCGTCTTTAGAGAAACAGATGTGAGTCGTCTTTAGAGAAACAGATGTGAGTCGTCTTTAGAGAAACAGATGTGAGTCGTCTTTAGAGAAACAGATGTGAGTCGTCTTTAGAGAAACAGATGTGAGTCGTCTTTAGAGAAACAGATGTGAGTCGTCTTTAGAGAAACAGATGTGAGTCGTCTTTAGAGAAACAGATGTGAGTCGTCTTTAGAGAAACAGATGTGAGTCGTCTTTAGAGAAACAGATGTGAGTCGTCTTTAGAGAAACAGATGTGAGTCGTCTTTAGAGAAACAGATGTGAGTCGTCTTTAGAGAAACAGATGTGAGTCGTCTTTAGAGAAACAGATGTGAGTCGTCTTTAGAGAAACAGATGTGAGTCGTCTTTAGAGAAACAGATGTGAGTCGTCTTTAGAGAAACAGATGTGAGTCGTCTTTAGAGAAACAGATGTGAGTCGTCTTTAGAGAAACAGATGTGAGTCGTCTTTAGAGAAACAGATGTGAGTCGTCTTTAGAGAAACAGATGTGAGTCGTCTTTAGAGAAACAGATGTGAGTCGTCTTTAGAGAAACAGATGTGAGTCGTCTTTAGAGAAACAGATGTGAGTCGTCTTTAGAGAAACAGATGTGAGTCGTCTTTAGAGAAACATGTGAGTCGTCTTTAGAGAAACAGATGTGAGTCGTCTTTAGAGAAACATGTGAGTCATCTTTAGAGAAACATGTGAGTCGTCTTAGAGAAACATGTGAATCGTCTTAGAGAAACATGTGAGTCGTTTTAAAGAAATTGACATATGTCGTCTTAGAGAAACAGACATATGTCGTCTTAGAGAAACAGACATATGTCGTCTTAGAGAAACAGACATATGTCGTCTTAGAGAAATTGACATATGTCGTCTTAGAGAAATTGACATATGTCGTCTTAGACAGACATATGTCGTCTTAGACAGACAGACATATGTCGTCTTAGACAGACAGACATATGTCGTCTTAGACAGACAGACATATGTCGTCTTAGACAGACAGACATATGTCGTCTTAGACAGACAGACATATGTCGTCTTAGACAGACAGACATATGTCGTCTTAGACAGACAGACATATGTCGTCTTAGAGAAATTGACATATGTCGTCTTAGAGAAATTGACATATGTCGTCTTAGACAGACAGACATATGTCGTCTTAGACAGACAGACATATGTCGTCTTAGAGAAATTGACATATGTCGTCTTAGACAGACATACATATGTCGTCTTAGACAAACAGACATATGTCGTCTTAGACAAACAGACATATGTCGTCTTAGACAAACAGACATATGTCGTCTTAGACAAACAGACATATGTCGTCTTAGAGAAACAGACATATGTCGTCTTAGACAAACAGACATATGTCGTCTTAGAGAAACAGACATATGTCGTCTTAGAGAAACAGACATATGTCGTCTTAGAGAAACAGACATATGTCGTCTTAGACCGACAGACATATGTCGTCTTAGAGAAACAGACATATGTCGTCTTAGACAGACAGACATATGTCGTCTTAGACAGACAGACATATGTCGTCTTAGACAGACAGACATATGTCGTCTTAGACCGACAGACATATGTCGTCTTAGACAGACAGACATATGTCGTCTTAGACCGACAGACATATGTCGTCTTAGACAGACAGACATATGTCGTCTTAGACCGACAGACATATGTCGTCTTAGACAGACAGACATATGTCGTCTTAGACCGACAGACATATGTCGTCTTAGACAGACAGACATATGTCGTCTTAGACCGACAGACATATGTCGTCTTAGACAGACAGACATATGTCGTCTTAGACCGACAGACATATGTCGTCTTCGACAAACAGACATATGTCGTCTTAGACAAACAGACATATGTCGTCTTCGACAAACAGACATATGTCGTCTTAGAGAAACAGACATATGTCGTCTTAGAGAAACAGACATATGTCGTCTTAGACAAACAGACATATGTCGTCTTAGAGAAACAGACATATGTCGTCTTAGACAAACAGACATATGTCGTCTTAGACAAACAGACATATGTCGTCTTAGACAAACAGACATATGTCGTCTTAGAGAATGGTTTGGTTCTGATTTTGGTTTTAGGCACATCGGCACAATTTTAGGCCATGTCGTGCCTACATTCCCTTAAGGACTACTCTCTCTCTCTCCACATAACAAGGACTAAATTCTATACAGTTAATTAAAATCAAGGTCACAGTTAAAATAGTAAAGGTAGTAAAAATTTAATAATTTGGTAAAAATCTAATGTAAGTAGTACATGTTCACAAATTCATAAATCAGATCATCGTAGACAACCCCACTTCCCGGATAAAGCCCAGTACCTTCCCAGGGTCGACATTTCGATCGAATAGTGTTTTTAAGTTAGTGGCTCTAAAATATTTCTCCCGTCTTAGAGAAACAGACATATGTCGTCTTAGAGAAACAGACATATGTCGTCTTAGAGAAACAGACATATGTCGTCTTAGAGAAACAGACATATGTCGTCTTAGAGAAACAGACATATGTCGTCTTAGAGAAACAGACATATGTCGTCTTAGAGAAACAGGTGTGTTATTAAATGCTTCCCTCAGAATAGAATATAACGTCATACTCAAGGCCAAGTGTTGAGTAATTTACCTTATTTAAGCTTTTCGACGCTCGGTGCCGGGTTCAAATCCTGGTGAAAAAGGTATATTTTAATTCCGCATCTTTAGGGTGACTCTTGAGTTCAAGCTCTGGCGGGAAACTGACGGGGAAAGTTTAAAGGTAGTCGATCGTTCTCATCGCCACACACACACGTTAACCGTGGACCAGAGAAATCGCCAAGGTCTCAAATGGGGAATTTTTTTTTAAAGTCACAGGCTACTGACGGCAACAATCATAGAATGGAACATGGAACTTATATTTCAGTTCTGGAAAAAAAATAAATTCTGAAGCGAAAAAAAAAAGGGGGGGGGGGATGTAAAACCGCTGATTGAAAGTTGGCATGCATTAACAGTACTAATGACCTAGTTTAGATATTGAGTAGTATTTGTATAATTCTATTGGTGAATATTGCTATGAGTGAATCAGCTTCAACAAGTAAATGGGCCACATTGCTGATGCACGCAGACAACCAGCCAGAAGAACGCCTTTGGTTATCTCAATACTGAGTGCTTCAAGAGTGGTTCTCAGTGAGTACTAAACACTTGTGCTCTGACCCAGAAATAATCCTTTCTATAACACATTGCTAACACTGCAGTAATCGAAGACAAATATCTAAATTACATACAGGGCGCCAAGTCCGTGAAACCAGAGCAAGGCGGGTGCCCCATGCTTACGTGGCGCCGTATTCACGAAACAAAAATAATCGCTAAGAAACCAAGATAATGACCATTGCTCAGTCCCGATCAGTCTTCCAGGGGGCGTGTGCCCACGAATAAGTTTAAATTTTTGTTTTCTACGGGCGACCACGAGGGCGGCAGAAGATGAATGATACGCACGGTAGTTTACGCTGACAAACATTTGATAGGTAGGTATGGGTTAAACATTTGATAGGTAGGTATGGGTTAAACATTTGATAGGTAGGTATGGGTTAAACATTTGATAGGTAGGTATGGGTTAAACATTTGATAGGTAGGTATGGGTTAAACATTTGATAGGTAGGTATGGGTTAAACATTTGATAGGTAGGTATGGGTTAAACATTACCTTGGGTCAACATGTGGTAAAATGAAGTGCGTGTGTGTGTTTGAGAGAGAGAGGGGGGAGGGAGAAACAAGAGCACTAAGGATTCAGATGGAAAGGAGGAGAGATGGGAATGACTTGATATATACATACACAATGTGCATAAAGAGATATTAGGTGGACATATTCACACTAAGTCAAAGTGAGTGCTCTCCCATTTCTGTTCACTAGCTTACACTGCGAGTGCATAGAGGTTGACCGAATTTCAATCGTTTTCGTTAACTCCTAATATTACCGACAGACTTAAACTTCAACTCTCCCCAACAGTTCAATGTGAACGTCTGAAAATTGGTGAAACTGACATAATGCATGCCCTGTACAATGCTCTCTCGGCCAATGTTTTAAGTGCATGATTTTGTTTTCATGGAATTACGTTGAATGTTTTTACATTTTACTTTGAAAAAAAAAATGCTGAGAAAAAATAAGGAGTAATAACTTGAACCATTTAAAAATTAGATGTTCTTAACCGTTTAGGGATCTACAAGGAATTCTCTAATCTGTTAAATACATATATATTATTATATACACACAATACATACAAATACACAATGACGCAATTAGAAGCATCTACCTCTACGATTGAAACAACAAGATTGTAGGAAAAGTAATGGAGATTGTGTAAACACCCCTGGAGATTGTTTAATTAAGCATAGATATCTTTAAACGCCCCTGGAGATTATCCAAGCCATGATATCTGTAAACTCCCCTGGAGATTTTCGAAGCCTAGATATTTGTGTCTAAATGCCCTGGACATTGTCGAAGTCTAGATGTATGTAAACGCCGCTGGATATTGTCCAAGCCTAGATATCTGTGTGTAAACGCCCCTGGAGATTGTCCCAGCCTAGATATCTGTGTAAACGCCCCTGCTCATTCCGGACGATGAAGGGTGGAGCAATGAATCTGTGTGAGTCACCAGATACCCCTCCCCTGTTTCTCCAGGCTCAACAACCCCAAACAGGTCACGCGCATACATAGAGCCACCTAAACAGGTTGCTCACACACACACACACACACTGGCACACACCTTATCACTCACGCCAGCAACCACTGAGCAAGCCAGGCCGGGCTCTACGTCTGCTCTACACGTAAGGCGGCCAAGGGACGGAATTAAAACCAAAATAAAAGACCAGTAACTTAATACGAAGGGAAGCAAGTCTGGAACAATGATCATTTTAAGAATGGGTTGTCCCCCCCCCCCCCCTAACACACACACAGAGAATGTGTAAATTATAATGTAAGCAGCTTATGTGAAAGACTAGAAATGTTCAATGATAACTTATTAACATGCAGATCAAGGAATGTTCAGAAAAGAAAGACAACCCAGGAATGTAACAAGATGTAGATCTGGTTTAGAGACAAGGTTAGTTTTCATGAAAGGAGTTGAACTACTGATCCAAATCAAGGTAATGGATCGATGCGACAATCGTCAATATCTCGATATTTCTTAAACAATACCTTTGTACGCCAACAATACATCAGAACGGTACAGCTTCGAATAATGTATTGAACACATTTCGTGATATAAATCAGACTGACAATTTGATAATATCATAAACATAGCAATCGGTATTATATAGAGATTTAACGAATCAATTTAAACAAGAAACATACATGTTTACTAAGACTAAAATCAATGATCACACCAGTTCGATCAATGTTCACCTAGGAAGACGCTAAGAAATTGAAGCTAGACAGGAACTGAATGTTCTCATCCAGAAATGAAAGGTTTCAGTGTTTTAAGTTTATAAAGCAAGACCATAATAACAAACTCAACGTGCAGACCAGTACCACATCAGAACAATGGCTTTGTTTACTTATACATGATCAGCTTGTTCAATAGTTGTAGTTTATGTAAGTAAAAAGTCTTGTCTCCAGGATTTGCATCCTCTTCCCTAGCTCTGGTTTTGAAGTGTGAGTATCTGTGTCAAAGTAAATATAACTAGGCATTAGGAAATACATTTACAGAATTCTAGGGGGAAAAAATTCCAGGCGCAGCCAGTGGGGGAATTATATTTAAAACGTATAATTCCCATTTTGCGAGACAATTCAAACCCCAGCAGCTCATGTCCAAGCCACTGCATATAGAATATTTAAAAGGAAATGTATTTAGTAAACAGTAAACAAGGTTTAGGCAACTTGAAGCTTGAAACACCAGTGTACTCATTAAGCTATGAGTCAACTGCATACATTTGGATGCCAGCACAAAGGGAGTCATCTCCCTTGCCTCAGTATCTGCTCCTATCAACTTCCTCCATACACAGATTAGCACACCCCTCCTCAACAAGGATTAATTCTGCTTCCCCCCCCCCCCCCCACTTACACACACCTCTAACACCCAGCATCATGAGTAGAGGCTCCATTTTATCTTTCAACGGCTCCAGTAAATACAGCGCTGTCTGACGGGGGGCACGGGTGATAGGGAGATAGTGCTGGGGTGTGGGTAGGGGGCTGAGAGCTTATCTCGAGGGCCAGAGTTGAGCAGAAGAGAAAGAGATAAGAAAAAAGAGACGTAAGATATAAAGACATACGTTTGAAGGAACAGATTTATACTTACGCTTCATTTTAAGAGAAAAAACTTTTTGGGGTCCAACTGACGCCAGTAAGTATTATGAATATTAAGACTTCACGGGGTGAGGGTGCTGGTGGCGGGGGTGAGGGTGCTGGTGGCGGGAGTGAGGTGCGACTTTTCGTAGGGTGTCGAGATTATACAAACTAGGTCACGAGTGATACAATGTTCACTGTCTTCATTCCTCGTGGTGACTGACAAAACGAACATTAGTAGCATTGGGTTCAAATCCACAGTAAAGTGCTTCTACGGCGTTACGATGGACCAAGCAGGTCAATTGAACTGTACAGCTGTCAACTAAAAGTTTGTCTAAACAATTTTAGTCTCCTAATTTCAGAATACACTGTCGCCTTTAAAGACGTGTGCTATGGGCACATCTGCCTTGGGCACGATAAGACTGCACAAGTGGTGCAATAGCAAATGCATGTCTCAGGAACAAGGCCTACTAAAAAAAAAAAGGACATTAATTGGTCCACTGTGCTTGTCTGATATGGCCTATCTCGACGTGAATGAGTTAAGTCAGTATGACCTTATCAGGAGCCAGGACTTGGAATGCTATTGTTAGAAAAGTCTGCTAATTACAAGGCGTACAAACCCTGCCAACTTTTTTCCATAACATAAATTTCCCTGTCCCATTTTGCGCAGCACTCGAACAGGATAAGAGTATGCAATAGAGAGAATTTAACACAAAACAGATCTAGGCGTCCATAAGTTTGGTAAGTGCAAGTGTCTAGCCTATATATTATGCGGTCTGGCAACTGTTTAGGAACTGAACATTTCTTGAATTATTCGTTTCCTTGTAAAGTTTATTTGCACTATATTTGTTTAAAATGATTTCACAAGTCAGCTAAATACACAATAATAGTGAAGTCACATGTTAACTAAACACACAATTGACACGAGGTCCACAGGGCAGACGATGGTAATTTTTAGGCCAACGGTGGGATAGGATGCTGTAGCGCCAGCACAATGACCAACCCGCCTTAAGAAAACCATGTGCTCATTAGAGTGCCTGAACGGTGGGACATCAGTCCAGTCCAATCCCAGGTCCAGGAGCCTCCACTAAGACTTGAACCCGAGACCTTCGGATATTATTTCCAGAATGAAAACACTACTAGACAATATTGCGATTATGCGATTTATTTTATTGGTAAATTTTATTATAATGTTTGGCTATTCCATTTTAGCTTAAAGTTAACATTTTCCTTGAAAAAAAAAAATGGGTCGTTTAGAATGTCAAGTCACTACAAGGCCGGGACATCAATGACTTTAAAAAAATCTTTAAACGGGACAGCCACGTGTGACGACACAGTGTATTTAAAAAAATATACAAGGTCACAATACCGACCAATGATACTCCCCTCTCTCTCTCTGGTGTGTGTATGTGTGTGTAAGAAAAGCGTGATGTGTAAATGAAAAGATAATACATGTGTCTGGGGCTACAGTAAACACTATGTAATAATCTAGGCTACAGACTTGAATTTTATATTCTTTCATCAGATCACTATTGAGTTATATATATTGTGTTTGTACTCGACATTCTAAGAAGTAGGAGACGTGTCTGCAGTCTAATTAAAGAAATTACGTTTTGTTTCTTCCAATCCCCCAAGTTACGCCCTCATCTTTCAAAAAAATCAAATACCTTTCTACGTTACAATTCAAAATTCCCCTTCCCCCCTCTCTTAGTCAACCATTTTATGTTCAGAGTATTTTGGGAAGCAAGGGAGGTTAGAAAACTTCCTGTCAGGAGAAGATAATATTGACCAACAGTGCCGGACGAGTGGGCGAAACTAAGAAAACGTGAAATATATTTTCTTTTTACTCGTTCTATTAATTAGACAAATCCAGAGTTTTGACATTTATTAGTAACTGTCGGGTTTTGAGGTTCTCCCTCCTTTTTTTAAAGGTATCCAGCTTCATTTTAGTTACAGCTTTGATGAATTTTTTTTGGGGGGGGGGGGGGTTAAAGATATTTTGGTAAATTGGAAAGTCAATAGTACAAAATAGACAAAGGAACATATTAGCATCAGGCACTGTCTAGAATACAATAACCTTGAGAAGATGTCTGCTTTAACGTACCTAGACCTAAACACAGTAGGTCACTCACTACCTGTCATCTCTGAATGTATGGAGAAAGGACACTCTTTGGTGGTGTCCAACTCTTTGGTGGAATCAAACTCGCCAACACGATGAAGAAGTGGAGTGGAAGTCCAAAATTTTAGTATGGACGTCATACATCGATGTTATCAAATAATTATACAAATAGAAAATCTGACTGCCAAGTGATATCATCTGATGTGTTTGGATCGATGTATCTGAATATACTAGCGTTTGTGGCAAGCGAGAACTAGTGAGTCTTCTTGAATGTACATTAACCAATCAATACAAACATGTAACAAGTGAACATGGTCGCGTGACTTTCCCTTCACTTGTTGACCTTCAATCACCACCAAGGTGTAGTTGATTGACAGATATGTAGTTAACTACGATATTTAATCCTCGCTCACACGCCACCCCTACAACCTAGGCGCCCTCAATTGTGTGGCACCTACATTATTTATTTTTTTTTGGAATCAATGTAATTTAAATCCTACCGTAGATCAACTTTTAACTAAGACTCTTAAGCAGGTTGGAAAAACGTGATTTATTTAGAACTGCAACGTGTTGCAGATGTGTTGTGTTGATAATAGGGAGCAGAGGGGGGGGGGGATCTGTTAAGATTTAATCACGTATAGACTTGTATTGGTATATTTTGTAGTTCAAAAGTCTAGCTACTGTCTATAGAGCTGTATCGCATTTACCTGCACTTTCTAGTAAACACCTGATTGTGTTTGTACATAGTGTGTTATGAACTACTCCGAGGCACTCCACTGAGGAACACAAGTGGTTCTATTATATTTTGTTATTATATATGTTTTAACAGACAGAGAAGGTGGGAGGGAGTTGGAGACAGAGCAGAAAGTAATGGAGAAAGCGGAGAAGGGGAAATGGAAAGGCGAATGAGAGATAGACATGGAAAGAGAGAAATGGAAAGAAAGAGAGAAATGGAAAGAAAGAGAGAAATGGAAAGAAAGAGTAAATAATGGAAACAGAGAGAGAGGAGAGAGAGAGAGAGAGAGAGAGAGAGAGAAAGGGGTGTCAAGCTCTTGTCAATTAATTACTAAGATAAAACAATTACCTTAAAAGCAATGTCTGTGAACCACCAGCCCTAGAGTCATGAGTGAACCAGCACAGACGCACACCAACAGAAAAAAACAAAGTGACACACACTTCAAGACAAGTGCTTCTAAAAGTGTGTCCTCTGGTACACACCAACTGGTTTTTCCTCACAAACATGTACACAATCAAAATATCGGAAAGAGATCATAAAAAATAAAAACGTGAAATCCTTTAATGTCGCTGGAGAACCGAAAGAACCAACCCTCGAAAATAGCAAACACGCTAATAAGAGTGATTTGAAAAAAAAAATCTTACAACGTTAAAAATACTAAAACAAAATGGATTAAAAAGCGAATGCAATGAAAAGAGTGCTATAAATATTAATCAGTGTTTCTCAAACTAGAAAGCACCAAGAAAATTGTATTTAAAAAATATGAAAAAATAAGCAAAGCTTATCTAAAGGGGAAGAACTCCGCCCTTAAAACTATATCAATAATCTACACGAAATTTCCCTTATTCGATATCAATGTCCCTACTATTGATGGAAGTGCTATACCAGTAAAAGGAACTAAAAGTGACAGTGAATCCTAACTTAGCTTGCTATTAAATAGCGCTAAAAAAAAAAAAAAGGTGCCAAATTCTCAAGTTTCGTGGATTATATACACAAAACTAGAAAGAATAAAATGCAGCTTAATTTGAAAAAAAAAAAAAAAAAAAAAAAATGTAAATGAGAACAGTTAGACATATTCAAATACCGGTACAAGCTTAACTTTTGTTTTCGATCTATTAAAAAGAAAAGACCAGTAGATTGACTTCGTGTTGTAACCAAGGAAACTGCCACATTTTATCTTTTATATGTACTCCACCTTTATCCAATTTTCCTGAGATTGAGCTCTTCGCTAGTAAGACAGCAATGTCGATTCATTAGTGGAAGTAAAACATTAAATGGGACGACATTGGTAAAGTTCGTTATGAGATGGCATGATTACAAACATTTTTGTTTAGGTTTCTCACGGTGTTAAATGCTGCCATTTCTATTGGGGTCTCAGTAAACGTAAAATGCATTCACTTTTAACAATGAAATTCTCTGAATTAAGTTGAAAGACTGAACGAACTTATTAACATTTTCTAAGAGTTGTCTGTGTGTGCACATGTGTATGTGTGTGTGCGTGCATGTCAGGAGAGTAAAGGGGGAAAAACTAGGAAAAATGTTTTGAGGAAAGAAAAGACATAAAGAAAAAAAAGTTTCTATTCAACTTGATCTATATATTCTGTAAGTCAGGTTAGTGCATACACATCGTAGGTCTGGGCTGACGTGATCTTTTCATTGTCACCACAAAACAATGGCGGACCTAACAGAAAGAAGTGACCCGGAAGTGACATGGAGGTTGCACACACCGAGACGGCGCATGCTATTGTTACAACGCCTACGTTCACACATATAAGCTTGCACATCAAATCGACACACCAGAATTTAGAGATACTCAACATGAGCAGAAGGCAAGAGAAGCGAGCGTGAGGCGTCTTCGGTTTAAATAGCCAGATTTGAGTCAATGACGTAGAATTCTACATGGGCTAAGATAGTTACGTCACAATAAGCCCTGATCAACAGATCACTTGTAAATTATCTCCTGTCTAGCCACCTACCCAAACAAATATCGAGGTAAAACGTTAAGGCTAATTGCATGCATAATCACGCTAATAGCATGTCTAGATCACGCTAATAGCATGTCTAGATCACGCTAATTGCATGTCTAGATCACACGAGCGTGGACAATACTCTAGGAAATATTTAAAAAAAAAAGACAATGTTGTTAACGCATCAGAAGATAAAAGGGGCAGACCAAAAACAACAAAGTATGCCCTTTACATTTTAGATTTTTAAAATATATTCTGGTTTTAATATTTATGTTTGTTGAAAACAGTTTCACTTACAATCTCAAGATGTAATAATGCTCTCGAGTTTTGGTATCTGGAAACATCTAGACATCGCTCACAGCACGTGTACGATTTGATAGAATGTGTTCGTGTGTTCTAGACAATGTGTTCGTGTGTTCTAGACAATGTTCTGGTGTGTTTCTAGATCCTGGTCATATCACATTCATTTTGGCTGGAGACGCGATGTCGGCAATACTCGGTCAACCCAACCGGCGTGAGTTGCAGAGGACAACAGGCCTAAGTCTATCCAAATGAGTAAACAAAAGGCTGCATTAGCCCTTTGGAAAAAAGTTTCCGCGCACCCCACCTAACATCGCGCACAAACTCGTGTGTGTGAAATGCCACGAAATAGAAATCTGACGAGACGGTTGTCTTCATCCTGGGGTGTGATACACTGGTGGGGTGGGGTAGAGTGGTGGATGAGGTATTGGAGGACATAAAAAAAAAAGAGGGTGGGATACGTTGAACCGCCAGGAGGTGGTTGTCCAAATGTCAGACACCTTATTGTAACAGAAGTTTGTTTTCGTTCTTTTATTACCAAAAGTGACTATCTTCACCTCGCTGGCCTGGTCGAGTGGTTCTAAAATTATATGCATGTCGAGTAGATCCTAAACTAAAAAGATTAGTAGAGGCTTTTTCAATAAATGCTGACCAACAGGTTAAACGTTGTTTTTTTTTAAAGTTAGGTTTGAATAGGACTCCGCCATATTGACTAAAATGTAATAATCATTTTAATCATGCAAAACAAAAAGAATATTTATAATTCCTTCATAAAATGCGTAAAAAACTCGTGATTTTGTTTCGTTTAAATTTATCAAAAATTTTATTTTTAGGTGAGAGTTTGATCTAAAAAAAAAAAAAAGACAACTAAAAAGCAATTATTTCATTGCTTCAATTTATTGTTCTATTTATTTTACTGAGCAGACGCGAACCCCGGGTTTTAGAGGTTATCTCACTTTTCGTCGACGCCATTTTAAAATAAGTTCACCTTTCCTGTAGTCCAACATATTTTTTGTAACCGATATTTCTATATCTTTAAATAAACAAGTCCCCTCACTGACGCCAGAAATTCAGTTTATCACAATTTAATATTATATATAGATATATATATCTTTTTTCCCATAACTCATGTACCTCCCAGTTTCTTATCCCTGGACCTAAAAGTCAGTTTCAAATCAAAACTTGGTATTAAAAAAAAAAAAGGCAGCCGCTGCAGTCTCTTCTCAGCCCTTTAGCTATTTCAAACTTCCGCTATGTTAGTATATTATGTAGATAAGTGCAGAGAAGTTCTCTTTACACTATTTCGATCTATGTATAATCCGTACAGGTGAGGGAGTTTTGTTTTTTTCGTTTCAAGACAGTGAGTGTGTGGAAACTAAAGATGAGTGTGAGGGAGTGTGTGGAAACTAAAGCTGGGTGTGAGGGCGTGTGTGGGAGGATGCGCGATATTGGTAACAGTGGATGGGAAAGGAGGGTGTAAGGATGTGTAGGGCGGCATGAATCTGCTGCTACACTTCGTCCAAAAATGTAATTAGGAAAAGTTACGTAGACAAGAGATGGGTCGACGGAGGGGTGGGGGGCTTCAATCCTAATGCAGGAAATGAATTCAATGCGGTGTTGGTTTTATCTTGCCGGCACGTGGGTCTGGACGAGTCATAGTCCTACCGTTAGTACCGGAGGCAACACTTCTGTTCTTTGAGATGGTACTGATGTTACCCAAAAAAAAAAAAAAATAATGGAACAATGATAAAATAATACATCACTGTCTACGGATTTAGTATCTTATCTCCCCTGTCCATCACAGTAACATTGACGGGTGTTTGCTAGACTATCACGACAATCATTTTCCTTTAGGTGTTTAATTAGTAGATTGAAGGTCCAGTACAATGCCTCGCTTTTCACGGAGTTTGATATCATTTTCCGATAACATACAAATCAAATTTCACATTCTATAAATAGATGCAGGGGACGCAACTGACATTCTCTATGGATAGTAAGTCACGTTAATTGATAGGAACACTCCAATCCCCACTTTTAACATTACCGTTTCCATAAACAACTATTTCTGTCTCTGTGCTCTTGATACGCCTCTGCATGTGCTGGTTGTTTTTTTTGTTTTTTTTTGTTTAATTTTTGTAGAGTGATCGCGTCGAGATTTCACGTGCCATTTCTGAGTGTAAACCATCAGTTAATTGACACAAACGTAAAGTGTACGTAATTCAATGTGACCGCCAGCTCTTCCAACGAAACACATTCTTACCTTTACATAGACCTTTTTTTTTTTTTTTTTTATCAACATTCACATTTCTGAATTGAAAGCGCTTATACTCTATGTGCAGGAAACCCTATGCAAAGTTCCCCTTTCAGACCTTGCGACCTTTGGGGCAGATGATGTAAATAAAGGTCATCTGTTTCTGTGACCCACGGTTAACCAGGGTGTCGTGGCCAGCACAACGACCAACCGCATTTACTTTTTCCCAACTAACGAGTCAGAGGCGCCAAAAGATCCCAAATTAGAAATCCCAGTCTTCACTAGTATTCGAACCTGGAACCCCCGGCTTTACCGCTCAGCCACCAAACCTCCCTACGGATGAGAAAGTTAATATTTTCACTAAAAACTAAATCATGTAGAAAAACGTTTAAACGAGATTCACTATTGCTAACGCTGGACTAGATCTACATAGACTATAGTGATATCGTGTGTTTCAAACGAAAAAGCTTGGACAATTGGATTGTTCCGTGTTAAAAAGAGCACAAAAACTATCATCGACTTTTTAAAGACGCATAGCTTAACACTTCCTTTAGTTCGCCACCGGATACATCAAAAAAACGTTATTTATAGCTTTTCCGCCATAGAGGAAGGTCTTTAAGGCCACTGCAAGTAATTCGAAATTTCATAGACCAAAACTTTTTAAAATGTCTTCTGCTTATATTCACAGTTACGTTCGGATGCGGATTCTTCATTGACTTTTAACCATAGCCATGTTTTCTAAGCTTAAACTTTCCTGCATTACGTCAAGATTAGATTAGTTTTTAAAGTTCGTCTGGACAATATTTTCCAACCCTTGTAATCAGGGGGAAGCAAGCCCATCTCTGTATTCTGGGAAGTAAGTAGTTTACATGTTGCAAAAAAAAACAACAAAAAACTTGCGAGTGGGGTGGGGGTGGGTGGGAGGGAGTTCTGGTGCGCAGCAACGGTTGTAAATGTCATGACAGGAAATGTTATAACTTGTGTCAGTTGCGCCCCCTTGCTTTGATTAGCTATGAGTATAAGCCAAGATTTCACCAGTTTTAGAACTAAGGAGAGACGACCTAGATTTAAAATGAAAATCTTTGGAAATCTTATTCTTTGAGTAAACAGCACAGGACGTTGAAGGTGAAGCGAAAAGTCTGATGCTAATTTTTTAAATTTATTTATTGTGCTCACTACAATTTAAAACTATCCCCACTTCAGACTATACAATATGGTAGCCCACTAGAGCCTTTTCACAAATGGTGAAAGTATATATGTGGAAACTTAGGTAAAAGGCTGCATCTTAACTTTTTTTGATACTTAGGTCTTCAAAGACTAGTAATCAGACATAGCGAACAATTACAACATAATCGTTTGGCTCAGTCCAGCATTACGTCTAGGGGTATCCCTTACAATAGTCAGTGAAATGCTTGTATAATAGATCTGAAGCAATGATTGTTAATGTCGGGAAACGTGAGTACATATCTGGCAGAATAAAAAGGAATGGTAAGAGAACTTAGAAAAAAAAAGAAATTACTTCGGAAAAAAAATGGTTTTGACCTCGTATTTTAAGGCTTGACACATGAAAGACATTGTTATGGATAATTGAGATTTGTGGTATTTTGTACATTCGCACAATTTAGAGCCTGTCATGCCCCTAAAGAGTGCTTTTATACTATACACTTTCAAATGAGAGATTTTCATCTGTGGTGCAAAAACTACAAATAGATTTTTTTTTCCAAATGTACAGAATTATAGGAAGTGTTGATAAACTATTTTTTATTATTATTAATTTTTTAGCTGCATAATACAATTTTCTCAGCTCTTCGCTTGTTGTTCAATTTTGTATTGTTTAGTTGGCAACATTGAAATTCAATTCTGTGTCCTTGACTTTTAGTCTATCTTGAAAATCTCCAATACAGAAAGAGACAGCACATGAAATGGAAGAACTAGGAAATGGTCCAAAGAAAATAAATGCCATTACACTTTGATTACATGATCCATTAATTACACCTACGTTGGCATTTACATGTACTCGATGTAATCAAAGTCTGCACTCCAGGCCCTCCCACTTTTAATAAGTCTCCTAAAAAGTAAGATGTCACTTTGTTAAAGGCTTTCTGAAGTCAAACGCTTTAAAAACTTGAGGCAGGTTGGACCAGATTTGGTTCTGGATAATAAGCTCGATAGATCGGTTTCGTTTGATTCGAGATTGTGATTTAATTCATTGAACTTAAAATTACATTTCCAGGTTGGCGATCGAAGTCTCGGCGGGCAAGATAACATTGGAGAGAATTGTTTGCATGGACAGTTGTGAAAAGTACAAGTTCAAATCAACCAGGAGCGGAACAAACTTTGTGCATATGTTATTTTAAAAACTTCAACTTTTAAATGATGGACGATGTACTTTAATGGGCTCTGTAGATGGAGATATGTAACAACAACAACAACAACAACAACAACAATATTCGTAACAATAACAGTATGTTTTAAAAACAACTCGAAAAACTAATAATTTAAAAACAGGAGGGGTGATAAAGACAAACAGCGAGTGTGGTCAGGGGGACTCTCAGATTTAAAAAAAAAAAGGCATTTATTTTGGGCATTTATACTCAAAACATGATAGAGTAGCAAGAAGAAATAGACACTGGAAAAAGTGGGGTAGGTGTCTGAGGTTGAGACCAGACACAGAGGTTGAGAAAGGAATTATCTTACAGCTGAAACAGCACAAGTTAAAATGAAAAACCATTTCAGAGAGGTTAAATCAGTTAGAGAGAAGCTACTGCTATATAGCGCTGAAGAATTTGTCAAAACAGTCAAAGAGGGGAATTTTTACCCCTTTAAATAAGTTATGTCATAGATATTTTTTGTTTTCAAGATATTTACAGAATAGTTAAGTTACAAAACCAAAATAATTATCAAAAAGACACCCTTAGTCTGGTTCAAATCAAACAGAAGCCAGGTCGAAGTTTAGTCATATGCTTGGCTACTACAAAACCTATCGACCCAAGTCAATCGATGGTCCTTCACTGAGGTGTGTAGAAGCGGGGGCGGGGAAGGCAAGATACTAGCAATGGTTAACGAAAAGTGACTATCGGACTGGTTTTGACCTTTTTCTTTTCCTCCTCATTTGTGTACCGTACTAGAAAGTAATTACACGGAGAACTATGAGCAAGCGTAATGGGAAATGTTTTTTGTTTAGGCAATTGGTGAGTAACATATATGGGAAAGGGGGGGGGTATCTGATAGAGTTAACATTTTGTGAAAGCTAATATTTACATTTCAATAGAGCATTATGATGAATCTGACAGGTCTAGTAAGTTATTGGACACGGCGAGTGGGAAAATTAAGTACCGAGATCTCGATGTTGTCATTACATTACATTACATTATTATGTGTGAGTGACTTACTACATTGACTATATGTGATTGGAATATGTTAGATAAAATAATTGTAATGGTACTATTGAATTCAGTGCTCTATTATGGTTTTATATTTAGTTGCATAATTTTTTTATGTCGCACTATCTGTTTAGCTCACAGTCAATTTCGTAAATCCTATTAGTAAACACTTCACTACTTCTGTTCTATGCATAGTAGAGGGGATTAGGCAGGTGGGTAGAGTATCTTTACACCTAAATGCATTGACTAACTCACGCGCACACACGCACAAGTGTTTGAAACGATAAAAGAAAAGAATCCAGTTTGATTGACAAGGAAAGAGATAAACCTGGGCATACAGACAAAGATAGGGCTCGTATAACAATCATTCAATGGCAAGCCAAGATATTTACATAAAGAGGAATTTTAAAATATACTCCCTAGTGATATCACCGGAGGATGGGACGGCTGGGTGGGGAGGGGGGCGATTAGCATAATCCGAAAATAGAAGTGAGAGGCGGTATAGAGAGCAATGAATTCTAGAGGCTGAAACAGGAATTGTTGAGACTGAAATGTTTTAATCGTGTTAAAAAGATTCCCTCTAAACAAACAAAAAAAACAACTAGCTAAGGTGTAGCAGACGTGGTGTACACATCGGCCTTGACACTCTTGACATTTGTCAGTGTCAACATGGTTTGGGAGGGGGGGTGCATGTCACATCATTGTTGCACGTTAGCACTGCGTCTATTATACGACCCCTCCCCCCACCGACTTTCAGCTTTTCCCCCTCTCTCCTAAACTGTGAACAGTACGCTGTCAGACCCGACAATTATACACACACATGTGCTCCACGCGATATGCAAATGATGAGCACATTGAGTCGATTTCTGCCTTCTCATGAGTACTCTTATGTTTTAAGTTTAAATGCTTTATAAGAACGAAGATTCGAATGTATATGAAACAAGACGTTTTATTTTGATAGATTTACAGATGTGTGTCAAAGTGAACGAGGTCTGGTTTTGTTTCAGATCATGGAGAGTTTCGCACCTTAAGTTGCATACTATTTTTTATGTACGCTTCATGTGCTGAATGGTGCAGTGCAGATTAATTAGATGCGTGTGTAAGCAATGAAGGAATTCCAGAGATTAAACCACGGACTTCTATATATATATAAAATACCTAGATTTTTAAAAATGTTTAAGGCTTTAGTTTAAAACAAAAACTTATTTCCTTAATTTCTAGCTATGCTTTACTTTTAAAAACTACTTCCTGGCTTCGAAGTAAGCTAGCTAAACATAGCCTGATCTATCTAAAATATGGAACTACAAGAAACCTAAAAGCTAGTGATCAAACCATAAATCTAAGAATGTGTTTCAATATGGGATATGAAACATTTTATTGTTTTTTTTTCCTTCTCCCCCCAAAAAAAGTAAATCAAATCCTTAATACTGAATGACACACTAATTTATTATGTAAACAAAAATTGCTGGGAAAAAATATTGGCTGCAACATGAACCGGAAGTGATATAATTTAGATCAGTCACTCAAATTAGTTTTAAGTTATATAATTTTAACATCATTCTAACAAGCTGACAGGAAGTGTCTTTACAACAGAACGACTTTGGAAACTTTACCCGGGGGGGGGGGGGGGCCGCTTCATATAAACGTGCAGATTATTTCAAAGAGAAACAATGGAGGAGGTGGGGGCCAAACAAGTGTGATTATACTGTTAGTGTATCTACAAAATTGTTTGCTCAATAAAATTAAAAGAAAAAATGTAAATAGCTATTCAATTTCGGTGCAGAGATTTTTATTTAGAAGTAGATTAAGGCTGTTTGGAGCGATTTGACTTCCTGTCATCTAAACTATGAATGAAGTCGCTTCCATTAAGCCACCACTCCACCTTGTGTGTGTGTGTGTGGGGGGGTGGAGCCCTCCGTCCCCCTTCTGTCTTCAAGTTATTGTTATAAAATACTTTTTAAAAAGTATTATTTGAGTTAGCCATCTGTGACTGAAACAGCAAGCAAGCACACAAACACACACTTGGATAGGTGTAGAGTTGAGTGTACTTTTTTTTTTTTTTAGTTATGGGGGACAGGGTAATATATTATGTGGACTTGGTCTTTTGGGTACTTAATGTCTTACCCACCCCATCCCTCCCCCGGTACCGCCTTTTTAACCTGTATCGCGTTTCATCGTATTGGCAATCTGCTGCGATATCCAGCACACACTGGCGTCACTATCCCTCCACCCAACCACCAGTGACCCCCTCCCCCATCCCTGCTATCTGCCTGTACCAACACATACTACGCGAAAGATTATCTACCCTTTGAATATATATTTACCAAGCCAGGGAGAGGCAATTAGCTTTTTTTTTTTTAAATACAAATTTAAATTTAGCCAAAAGCAGACGGCTGACAGTAAGGTTCAAGTAGTCACAGGAAGATGAGCTGAGTGGAGACTGAACTACGTCCGATGCTACTTTCAAATTGAAATAGAGATCTAGATAATGAATGGACGTATCTTCATGCGCTAAGGCTTTACCCAGAATGAGATTTTTTACATTAGTTAATATATACTGTATCAATGTACTTGAAATGAATGCAACCACAATACCATACATCAATTGTAAAGTCATGTGTTCTGACTGATGTATTACAGTGACATAACCTCCCCCTCACATTCTCTATTTCATTCACCCTCTACCAATATCTACTAAGCCACTAACGCTTTTTTTTTCTTGAAGGCTGAATCTGAACGACCATTCCTAACTGGCATGCAGTATATCATAATTTGACTTGAGTTGCGTGTCCTAACGAATGACTGGCCAATTTAAAGTCAAGATAGCCAGAAGGAAGGTTAGATTGTGAACTGGGAAAAAAATAGAGATAAGAAAGTCTGGACAGTGTCTTAAAAAACAACTAGATAAACGCCGCTATGAGGGTCTCTCAAGACGTATCAAGTGATCACTGATGCAGTGGGCAACGCGCAATTGACTAAACACAGGCTTATCTGTTACAGTGTGTAAATGTGTTTATTGTGTGCTCGTAACATTATATGTTGACACACTTGGGAACTGAATCAATACTCGAGTGTCCGTGTGTGCTACGGATATATGCATAGCTATGTAGGTCTGTAGGGAGAATTCTATTGTGTCCTGGATGGGTTATGCGTGGGCCGACTTAAGCATACTTTCAGAGAGAGAGAGAGAGGTGGGGAGAAGAGAATGAAAGTCGTCGGATGAAAGGATATGCAAGCGACGGAGAAGCAGTTGGTCGGGACGATAGTCTAACGGACAGATGTTAGACCAGTAAGATGGAACGAATACGCTATTTGAGCTACGCCTACGGGCTATCCACGTCTCTACAAGTAGAACGGAGTTAAGCAGTTGACCTCAAGAGCTCATACGTCACTGCAATCCACAGGTTGACCTCAACAGGTCACCATTCAAAACACATTGTTCATTCATGCCGCTCAAACTTAACACTTTCCCTGTGCCACCGACTTACTACCCCCTGTCTTCACGCGAATGATCTCCCCTGCCATACAAACACTAAAAATACGTATAGATCTACATAACGTAAAGACACGAAGAGTAACGAGGTAAAAATAATCAACAAAAAAATGAAAGGAAAAAAAAACAGGGAGCAAGGAATGTGGGTTGGAAGGTATGAGTATGAATGAAGCATAGAAAGTAGCTGTACTTACCACTATTGGTACTAGAATCGACATTCAAGTGAGTTTTAAGTCTTAATATAACCGCCACAAGGTCCAGCCGATGGGTTTGGAAATAAACAAAATCTCGAGAACAAATAAGACAACTAAAACAAGGGGAGGTAACATACAGCTCGCTATTCTGGTCCGGAGCACTAAGCGAGGACTTAACTTAAAACCGCTCCACGGCTATGAACCAGGCCTCGTTTTTTTGAGCTCTAAGCAGAAGTAGAGTGGTGTACAAATGTAGGTTAGGGTTGTGTGAGATGCCAGCACCACGGAGCGGAGACTCGGGCCTGTACGTGGTCTCCTGTTTGTGAACGGAGGGAAGGGTCAGGCAAGGGGCTAGTAGGAGAAGGGGGGGAGAAAAAAACTTTTTTTTTTTATATCACGCAAGACACGCAAGATAAGTCCTCGAACCCAACGTAAAGTCCACGCCTCGGCACCACACTTGATATGCAAGAGAAAAAGAAATGTGGTTGTATCCAGTGATCACTTCTCGGAAGACAAAGTGTGTACTGCTTGTGTGTAAAGAGAAAGTGTGAGCTGAATGCATGGCTGGCTAGCTTGAATCACTTTGGTTTTTGTATTCTTATAGTTTAGGTGGATGGCCAGAAACACAACCCCTCCCCTTCACACTCTCCTCCCCCACCTCCTGTTTCAATCACACCACCGGTGTGCGAGCGTGTGCTTGTGTGTGTGTGAGTGCCTGTGTGCTACTCACCACTTGAACTGACGCGCGCAACGCTAACTACCAGCATGGATTGATATGTGGCAGAGAAGGGGGACGAGAAGGCGGTTAGATGCACTCTGAGGATATAGGTCTGACTCACCAGTTACTGCCGCCCCCTGCTCCCCCCCCCCCACACACACTCAACTCACATCATACCGCGCCACTCATACATAAGATTCACCAAATAAAAGTATAGACATCGCCAAATAAAATTGTAGACATCACCAAATAAAAGTATAGACATCGCCAAATAAAATTGTAGACATCACCAAATAAAAGTATAGACATCGCCAAATAAAATTGTAGACATCACCAAATAAAAGTGTAGACATCACCAAATAAAAGTGTAGACATCACCAAATAAAAGTGTAGACATCACTAAATAAAAGTATAGACATCACTAAATAAAAGTATAGACATCACCAAATAAAAGTATAGACATCACTAATATCTTACCAACAATGAACATTTGGGTTAGAGAAATCCCCCCCCCCCTCCTCCCGCTCATTTCAAACCAGCTTAACGACTAACATTTCTTGTTTACGACAACGGCGTTGTATAGTGCCATTCATGGCATTAGAGTCTCGGTCTGTCCCATTGTCGCTAGCCGCGGGCGATGACGTGGGAGAGGGAGGAGGAGCATCACGTGGCCAGATAAGTGCACATCAGTCCTGGCAGAGGCAGTCAGGGGTGACCAACAAAAAAATATGCTTACTGGAAACGCAGGTGACGAAAGCAGTGGACATGTGACGACAGGGCATGATGACAGTAGGCCTAAGTACACACGATACGAGATAAAATCATGCACGAGAAACATTTAGAACTGTCACTCGTAGAACTTTAGGAGAAAAATGGCGGATTTAAAAAAATGTTTTGATAGTAATTAGAAAAATACGTTGATTTTTTTTTATTTTCAACCTAAAATAATTTTGTTTCTCTTAATTAAAACGAACGCATTTAAATCTCTAAGCGAATACTTATTTATGAACAATTTCATGAACAATTAAGCCTCTAAGTTCTAAATGAACATGTCTCTGTATATAAGTATTGATACTAATGAACAACATTTATACACAATCAAACCTCATTATCAAGTTCAACATTTTAACTATGAAAATGCTTGTCTTTACAAATATTTATTCCCTCTAGGACTGCCGATCTAAAAAAGATTGTATTAAAATATTCATAAGCTGTTGCTAGTTCTTTTTAAATGTACACATTTTTTTTTCTCTTATAGTATGTGCTTCAGCTTTCTAGGGGGTGGATGTATTAAGCTAAAACTTGTGTACATTTAGCGCAGAAACAAACTAGGGCACGACTAATTATAGAAACAGACTATGGACGGACACATTTTGGACGGAATCGTGGTGGATATAATGAAACGGGCGGGAAAAACATTGGACATCTGAAAGAGGGCAATGTAAAATTGTAAGAAACAACTGCCCTAGAGATCGTAAGGTCTGAAACGGTAACATTACTTTTACTTTACTTAAAATAACTGTAATGGGCCGTAAAAAAAATATTTTAATAGATACGCAGGGAGAAGAAAACGTTTAAATCGTTGGATTCAACACATTTTGTAGTCTCTACAAGTAAACCGTTTAAAAAACACTTTTATATTTCAATTTTTTAAAACACTAGGGTTTTTTTAACGTCTAGTTTTTTTAATGTCTAGATTTTTCTTTGGCATGTCTGGGTTAATGGTTAAATTTAGTAAACCAACTTATGTTAATAATTAACAACTAGTAGAACGTAATCATGATAAAATCATTACCTCATTGGGCCCCCCCCCCCTCCATACAATTGAAACTCTCAGTTATCCGTGTCGCCTGATGACTCTTCGGAAATCGCTTCCATGACATGAACATTATCAAAAGTCTTGGCCAAGTCTGATAACATATTCCTTACGTTATTCACATCCAAAGTGAAGAAGCCAGGGTCTAAAGTCCCACTCTCCCATGTTTCTAATAAACCAGGATAGGTTTGCCTGGATGGACGTTCGGACGACCCAGTGACTGACTGTGAAATCGAGGTCCCGAAAGACGCTCCGTTGTTTACACCCACAGCAGAGGGATCAGGCATTGTTTCGTCTCCTATTGGTTGTGTCATTCTTTCAGAATCTTCAAGACTACGTTGTTTTTCTTCTTCGGTGAAATCATTGCCTTCACCATGTTGCTGGCTGGGCCTGCTGACATCAGACTGCAGGTTGTCCTGGGGAAGCTCCTGGGAAAGATCACTCGACACTTCTTGCTCAACAGGTCGCTGGCTTGTCAATTCATTCGTTGATTCTCCTGTTTCTTCTGGTTTAAAATTGCCCAAGGTGAGAGGCCTTGCTGGCAATTCTTGGCAGCTGATTTGTCTCATGGGGTGAACTTCACCTGGTCTCAGGAATACGTAACAGCGATAGCAACAACATTTACCAACCGTGTCTTTGTTCTTAAAGTATAAGGACATTTGTTTTTTAGTTAATGTAATTCCTCTCTTTGCTGCACATTCCGGACAGGTAATTTTTATTAGAACTCGGCGCTCTGTTCCAGAAATGGAGCTAGATGTACTGGACTTCGACTCCCGTCGTCGTGAGTCTTTTTTAGAAGATTTCTTTTTTAGTTTTGGTCTGGCACCACCAGAGGATTGCTCAAGGTTTAGGGCTTCATTTTGTGTTGACTGTGGTTCATCCCTTTGGATGTCAGTACCCAAACTTTCACTTTGCGATAGCAGTGGTTTAACAGTTGTCACAGCATTGTCTAATGACTCATTTTGCAAAGACTGTGGTTCATTTGTTGGCAAGTCGCAATCAAAGGACTCACTTTGTGTTGGTAGTGTTTCATCCCTTTGAATTTTAATGTCCACAAAATCACCAGGTGACATTAGTGGCTCAACAGTTGGTATAACATTGTCTAAAGACTCACTTTGCAATGGCTGTGGTTCAAGCGATGGTGTGTCACTATGCGTTTGCATGGGTTCAGCAGAAGGCATTTTGCTGTCGCAAGACTCGCTTTGTGTTTGCATTGGTTCATCCCTTTGCACATCAATGTCAACACTCTCCATTCCCGTTGGTATGGGTTCATCATATGACATAAGATTGTCTAAAGATTCACTTGGCAATGACTCGGTCTTAAGCGATGGCATGTCACTGTATACATCAGTTGACATGATGTCTATAGATTCACTTTGTAATGAATCTGGCCTAAGCGATGGCATGTCTACATCAGTTGACATAAAGTCTAAAGATTCACTTTGCAACGACTGGGTTTCAAGCATTTCACTGTCTAAAGATTCACTTTGCAATGACTGGGGTTTTAGTGCTGGCATGTTCGTGTCAACAGATTCAATTTGCATACTTTCTGGTTCAACCATTTGTGTGTTATTGTTGAAAGATTCACTTTGCGATGGCTGAAATTCAACAGAAGACTGGGATCTATCCAACCTTCTTCTCAATGAAATATTTCTTCTAGTTGGCGTTCTTACACGTGATTGGACAATCACCGGCTGTGCTAAAGGCATATGATGATGTTCAGCCGTTTGCGCCAGCTGCCGTCTAGTCACCGGTAATGACTGGGGTGCGGGTAGGCTGAAATCCAACGGGGCCACCTGTAAAGGATATGACCTAGGCGATGGCCTTGGACGGATATTTATTGATCGCTGTTGTAAAGTAAGCTGTGTGATCAATGGCCTCAAATCGTTCATCTGTTGTGAATGTGATCTGGAGGCTCTGGCGTTGTACATCAATGAAGACTGAAATAAAGAATGATGCTCAGGAGGGCCTTGTAGTGACCCAAGTATCTGTGGTCTTATATTATTTACTGATTGCTGGAATTGGGAGGATTGTGGACCAGACGATGGTGTAATACATCTCATTGAACATTGATTAAGTAAAGCAAAATGTCTTGATTGGGGAACATTACCCCTTGGTGATCTATCTTCTAGTGAGTGCGTTACAGAAGATGAAGATGCCATTTTGTCTGTCAGCTTTCGTCCTGACGATAAATCCAACGCCGTGGGCATGGTGTCTGTCTGGGACGCTGGTTGACTTCTAGTCTGAGATTCTTTTTGTGATGTGTTCACATTTGACGTTTGGGCATTGCTCGAGAGTTTTAGTATCTCTTGTGAAACCTGATCTGAACTTACATTGGATCCTTTCCGACTGGCTCCTTGACTTGGAGTCTGATATTGAGATGGTTGCTTGACAGATTGACTGTTAGATCGTCGAACAGGCCCAATGGGCTGCTTAAACACAAAACTGCCTTGTTCACTGGTTAAACTGGCAGCTACACTCTGAGGCTGACTTGCATGTCCACTTTGTGGCAGGCCGCTATATTCATTTTGTGACCGGTTATAACCACTAGGTGTAGGATTTTTACGACCACTAGGTGTAATACTTCTATGACCACTAGGTGCAGTACTTCTATGACCACTAGGTGCAGTACTACTATGACCACTAGGTGCAGTACTACTATGACCACTAGGTGCAGTACTACTATGACCACTAGGTGCAGTACTACTATGACCACTAGGTGCAGTACTTCTATGACCACTAGGTGCAGTACTTCTATGACCACTAGGTGTAGCACTTCTCTGACCACTAGGTGTAGCACTTCTCTGACCACTAGGTGTAGCACTTCTCTGACCACTAGGTGTAGCACTTCTCTGACCACTAGGTGTAGCACTTCTCTGACCACTAGGTGTAGCACTTCTCTGACCACTAGGTGTAGCACTTCTCTGACCACTAGGTGTAGCACTTTTCTGATTACTAGGTGTAGCACTTCTCTGACCACTAGGTGTAGCAATATGACCAGTAGATGCAGAAATATGACCACTAGGTGTAAGAATTCTATTAACAGTAGATGCAGAACTATGACCACTAGGTGTAAGACTTCTATGACAAGTAGATGAACTATGACCACTAGCTGTATGGTCTTTACGACCATTAGATGTAGGATTTCTCTGATCACTATGCGTAGGACTACGGCTACTTTGTGGTTGAAAGCTCGGTCCACTTTGCGGTTGACTTTGGTCAGCTTGCAGCTGATCTCTTGGTTCACTAACATATCGATCTCTTGATTCACTTTCACTAACATTTCGATCTCTTGGTTCACTTTCACTAAGATATTGATCTCTTGGTTCAAGTCCACTGTCAGGTAAAAGACTACTTTGAGATCGACCACTGGGTGAACTCTGGGATCTAATGTTCCGTGCGTTAGAAAATGCTGGCTTCCCAAAAATAGCATTGTACTCTGCAAGTAAACTCTGTCTTACAACGACAGGTTTCATAAACTGTTTGAAATATTCCAATCGTCTGATTGGATCACACATTGGAGGACTGCTAGACCCTCTTAATTGTTGGCTGCTAGGCTCAACTAAAGGTTGAGAGCTAGTCTCAACTTTAAATTCAGTGTTTGAATCACCCGAAGTTTGATTGCTAGAATCACAAACTAGCTTACTATCTTTTTCAGCTGCATTACTCAAGAACTGAGCACTCGAAGGAACTAAAGTTGGACCGCCAGGTTCATCTGAACTTTTACATTTTTGTACAGTTCCTTTCTGCAGTTGATCATGTCCACTGACAGGCACACTCTGGGGGTCAGAATTAGAACCTCTATTAGTCTCATTCTTATGCTCTTTTAGGTTAGAACCCTGAAGTCTTATTTGGGAAGGGTTTCTGGGTCCTATTAAAGGGCCGTGTCTTCTTTGGGAAGGACTTCCAAGTACTCTACGTCGATCACTTTTAGGTCCCTTTTGGAACACACTGTCATGGTCTTTTTCAGGTTGTTCTTGCGTTTGAGGTTGACCACTACATCCACTTTGAGGTTGACCGCTACATCCACTTTGAGGTTGACCGCTAGATCCACTTTGAGGTTGACCGCTAGATCCACTTTGAGGTTGACCGCTAGATCCACTTTGAGGGTGACAGCTAGATCCACTTTGAGGGTGACAGCTAGATCCACTTTGAGGGTGACAGCTAGATCCACTTTGAGGGTGACCGCTTGATCCACTTTGAGGGTGACCGCTTGATCCACTTTGAGGGTGACCGCTTGATCCACTTTGAGGGTGACCGCTTGATCCACTTTGAGGGTGACCGCTAGTTCCACTTTGAGGGTGACCACTAGGTTGGTTGACTGAATTTAAAGTAGATTTACTAGGCCTCACGAATTGCTGGTCATTAGATTCTATGGATGGTAGACTTGTAGATCTATGTAAAGTTATTCCATTAAGATTATCTTGATGTTCGTACTGAGGATGACCTCTAGATTCAACAGGAATGCTTAGTCTATTTGGAAATTGAATACTAGGTCCACTTTGCGTTCGACTACTGGGTGCACTTTGGGATCTGCTAAATACATTCGAAGGAGGTGGTCTAGCTAAATAATCTGCAATTAAATTGGCTTGTTGGGTGATGCTTGCATGTTCACTTCTCGGCTCACACATAATTTGACAACTAGGTTCTTCCGAGTGCTGGTCATTAAGTTGAGCTAAAGGGTGACCACTGCTAGTTTGATTAACAGTTGCATCTGCAGGCTGATTGTTGGACCCACTTGATTGTTGACTTCCCAGAGTATCTGAAAGGTTACTATTGAGCTCCCTTGATCGACTTTTACTTACACTGCTATTGAGTTTACTAGAAAGTTTTTTCCCAAATACAGCTTCGTACTCTGCAAGTAAACCGGGTCTTTTTCTATTGATGAACTCCCTTTTTAGTCCATAAATTGTATTGCTAGAGCCACCTCCACCTAAAGTAGGACTGCTATGTCGACTTAAGGTTTGACGGCTGTGCTCACTAAACGTTCGACTTCCATGGACACCGGAAGTTTGATTAGGTTTATCTATATTTTGATTGTTAGGCTCACCCGAAGTTTGATTGTTAGGCTCACCCGAAGTTTGATTGTTAGGCTCACCCGAAGTTTGATTGTTAGGCTCACCCGAAGTTTGATTGTTAGGCTCACCCGAAGTTTGATTGTTAGGCTCACCCGAAGTTTGATTGTTAGGCTCACCCGAAGTTTGATTGTTAGGCTCACCCGAATGTTGATTGTTAGGCTCACCCGAATGTTGATTGTTAGGCTCACCCGAAGTTTGACTGGTAGACACTCCTATTTCACTGTTAGGCTCTATTATGATTTGGGTGCCCGGTTCCAATAAGATTCGAGTGCCCGACTCCACTACGACTTGAGTGCCCGGCTCCACTACGACTTGAGTGCCCGGCTCCACTACGACTTGAGTGCTAGGCTCCATTAAGATTTCAGTGCCAGGCTCCATTAAGATTTCAGTGCCAGGCTCCATTAAGATTTCAGTGCCAGGCTCCATTAAGATTTCAGTGCCAGGCTCCACAAACATTTCAGTGCTAGGCTCACCTGAAGGAATAAATGTATCCAAAGGCTGGTCGCCAGGTACATTTTGTGCTTGAAGGACAGATTCAGATTGAATTGTACGGACGAGCTCATTTAGACGATGAGGGAACACTCTAGTTGTACGTTCAATGACAGCGCCAGCATGGTAACGACTGCTAGTTTCATTTTGGATTGGACTGACATGTTCTCGAGGAAGATAAATGTCAATTGTCCTTCGAATGATAGGTCTATCCGGTGAAGGACTATTGGAATCAGAGCAATGCTCACTAAAGTCAATCGAGGCTCGTCTAGGGAATCTAAGCGGTGGGCTAACGGAGGGCATGTGAGGAGGAGGAGGGTATGATCGTCTATAGGGAATAATTGAATGGGAAAAATTTCCACCTTGAGCCTGATCATGAGATGTCCCAGAAAGATGGTATTGCCCACGTGGCTCTCTGAAGCGATCACTAAGAGGCCCTATGAACATACGAGAACAGCGCAAAGGTGAAGTAGCCAGGTTGATGCGGTGTCTCTGAGCATTGCTTGAATATCTCAGCCGGGATTGAATCGATGGAAACAATGGTGGCAAAGGGCTAAAAAACTGATACGATGGCTCAGGCAAAGCTATCTGGGACTGAGCATTGGCAGGTTGGATGTCTTGAGCGTTCTGCTGGGATCGGGGCATTCTGTTATTCTTCGTGGATCGTGAGGTGCTCTTACTCTGCAGAAGCTGTAAGCATTTCCGCTGGAAATCGGACGGTTGTTTTGGAAGAGCGCCTGTATTTCTTTGTCCTGGAGACAGAATTTGTGGTTCCGTAGCAGCTAAAGTTTCCTCAGATTCTACATCGAGTTTTTCACTGTCCACGTCCGAATCTCCAGCAGTGGCAGCGGTGGACCAGATACGTTCAGACCTAGCAGCTAAAAGGTATTCAGATTCTACATCGAGTTTTTCACTGTCCGTGTCTGAGTCTCCAGCAGTAGCAAGAGATGACCAGATACGTTCAGACCTAGCAGCTAAAAGGTCTTCATATTCTACATTGAGTTTTTCACAGTCCATGTCGGAATCTCCAGCAGTGGCAGAAGTTGACCAAAAAGGTTCAGATGAAGGTGTCCTAGTAAGAAATCCTTGTTCCTCTTGCAATTCATCGTCCGGTATATAAGGCAGTAAATCTATATATCTTCTTGTCAGTGAAAAGCAGTATTCCCGGTCATCGTCGGGGAGTTCAATACGTGACAAGTTATCAGGCATGTCCACGGTCTCTTGTAGGGATGATGCCTGCCTGGCAAGATAAGATCGTATTTCTAGTGGCCTCTCGTAGTCTTCTGATGATGTGCTTTCTTCACTAACGTCCCCACCAGAAGCTTCCAGTTTCAAGGGGACTGTTCTGTTTCCAACCAACGCTAGCTGCGATGATTGTGATACATTTGGAAATATGCAAGGGGCACTGTGCCGTCTTCCCAAGTTCAATGGAGAAACTTGGTTTCCATCTGCCGCAATGTTTTCAATTATTGATGGGCGCACGTCTTCTTGCCGATTTGATTCTGTCGATTGGTTGCCTAGTCCTTTAAGTCTATATGGCACAGCCAGAGTGCTCTGTGGTGGATTTTGATCACCCACTGTTGGTTGGTTCCAATCAGCAGTAGAGCAAGTAGAACTACGAATAGATGGCAAGATGAAAGTGTCCAGTGATGGACTGTTTCTTGATGGATGGTTCGAATCCTCAGGTGGACAAATTCGATTCGATGGCGATGCAAGCCTGTCCGATAATTGGTTGATTCCCAGCGATGGTCGGTTGGAATCGAAAGGTGAACCAGAAGTTGTAAGACTAGATGACATGGTAAAAATGTTCGGTAATTGGTTGTTTCTCAAAGGCAGACTTGGGGGGAAAGATGTACGACTAGATGGAAAGGTAACGTCCGCTAATGGATGCTCCGAAACGGTCGTAGGTATACATGGAAAGCTACGAGTGTCCGTTATGCTGCTAACTCTGGACAAAATAGGTGTTTGGCGACTCGGTGAGTTACTATGAGAGAGAGGTCTTTCAGATCTAGGATTGTCCGGTAGTTTGTCCAACGTCGATGGAATGGGTACTTGGCGCCTCGGCGATCTGCTTACAGTAGGAATTCTTTCAGATCCAAAATTGCTCGGTAGATTCCCAAATGACGATGAAGCGTCTCTTTGAAGACCAGGTGAGCTACTGACAGATGGAGGTCCTGGACGTCTAAGATTGCTCGGAAGATCACCAACTTTCAGCCGAGTTGGTCGCCTCCGTGCGTTACGAGATCGAGATCTAGCAAATCCCGACGGATTCTCAAATGTCATTGGAGTGCGTCTTTGAAGCCTCGATAGACTCGCAGGACGTCTTGGGAGCATTCGCTCCATCGGCTCACGCATCTCATCACGGATGGGCTGATTAGGATCCATTTGGGTCCTTTCCAACCAGTCCTCTACGGCTCGATCGCGAGAGTCTGGACGTGGAGTATCATCATCCATTATTTAGGACCACCAAAAAAGTGATTTTTTTTTTGGTAGATGGGACTTTTTGAAAACACAACAGCAAGAAGAATAAAATCACAATTAAAACAGGCAAATAGATATTAAAACACACAAACTAGGTTAAAAAATTCAAATTAAATCCGCATGAATAAAAATGCACAGAAGATTAAAAACGGTGCAACCTTTAGCGATGGAAGTCACTAAAAACTGACCATGAACACACCAAGACATTCATTGACCATGACCGTCACGTGTGACCAATGAAAACAATGGCCAATAAAAAGTTGAGTGAACATTTTTTTTTAATGTGTCGGACAACGTTTTAGCTTGTAACATACACACATATACACATATAAATACAGTACACACACACGCATCACCACAGTACAATATAACACACACACACACACTTTCTCGCCTTGAACTTGGATTTGTACCTGAAAACCATTTATTAAAAAAAGGATAACACTGAACCAATGATATTATATGTGCAACCCAATGTTTTGCAGAACAAAAATGTCCGAAAAAAAAACAAACCACCTATAGTTAATTGGTGGGGTCCCAACCCAAATCTTCGTCGCCGAATCCAAGGACTCTAGAATTTCTTGGACTCATGTCCAAGTGAAGATGTCTAAATAAGCTCTATAACTATGGTGAGACCATTTTGATGAGGACATTGAGACTCGTTAGATACGTGGAGTCCAAACAATATGCAGTAACCAATAGGGTTAAACAGATCTGTGTCCTGATACCGATTTAGGGCCTATGTTTGGCGCTATGATGACTGAGGCATTCTGGCCCAATGGAACTAACGGAATGAACATAAATATATCGACAGACGACCCATTACCCAGTCGTCTTAAAGCCAACGCAAAGATCAAAAATAACATATATACATAGACAAATATCCATTTTAAATGTTCAGAAAATTAATGTGGTGGATAGTATGTAGTGAATTATTAATTAATTAATTAATGGCGATGTCATCGATTCTGAATATTAAGGATGCGTGCAGTATGTAGTGAATATAGTGTTCCAGAACTAGACATGCAAATGTTAGTATGATAATGATTAGATGTATTTATAGATGGAAATTGAAAAGTAAATGATACTTAATAATATTGATATTCCCCCCCCCCCCCCCACCCAAAAAAAATGTAAATAATGTACTTAGTACATACTATACGCTATACGGATGTATGCAAACGCAACATGAAGTCCTTCAAAATCAACACTAGCAGCTGGGAAAAAGTGGCACTGAATAGATCCCCATGGAAGGGTCTCGGATGGCAGATGCCATACACAACAACAGCAGAAAGAAGGGTGAAAATGCAACGGCGCCTGGTTATTACATATAGCCCAACCTGTGACCTCTTTAGTCACACAAGTTGCAAAGGGAAAAGATCGTCTCTCGAGACGTAAAATGCCACACAGGCATACACACATAATTTTGAAAAAGGTAACCATGGAATGGAATAAAAAAAAGTATATACTTGGAGTCACATTTTCATGGGGGACTTCAGAGCAGTGGACATGAGTTAGGGGAGAGGCTTCAGACATTGCCAATGACAGATCGAACGCCGAATGGCGCGGGGGCATCTAAGTAAGTAGCCATTTCAGACCTTGTTGGGCATATGATGAATATCTAATCAGTTTCTTTGGCCAACGAAGGTGTCATGTGGCCAGAACAACGACTAACAGCCTTTAGTTCCCCAACGTAAGTCAGGTACACATTAGAGTTGAATGGACTCAAATACATCCTACAAATTCAAAAAAACTCGAGAAACATCAGTTCGAAACCCAAGCACTTTAGCCTTCAGCCACCACGCCCTAAAAAGGGGGGGGGGTATACAAAAATACACTTACTGACCATAGTGGTAAAAAATAGCATATGAATGAAGTATTGTCTTCATGTTGTCCAGATATTGCAACTCTTAGTAACGTCACACTTTACAGTCAATCTTATTACATAGTTGACATGTGAAAATGGGAAGTGTGTTGGTGGCTGCATATCATAAGAAATGTTTAAATTTACTAAGACGTGCATCTAAACATTCATCATGAAGCTTAGGGCTACTAAGAAATAAGGGTGTCGACACCCCGTGTTGTGAATGTTTAGGGTCTCCATAAGCCCCTCGATAGCTCTTCTACCAGCCATGCCCTTGCACAATCGGTCAAAGTATCACATCACTATTAAGTTGCACCTTGTAAGACTGTATAGCTTGATCTGCAGTCCAATCAATGTAAGCCCACACTTCACAGAGAGATACAGAAAGACGATGCGATAAGACAACGCGTGAAAACCAGAGGGGTGGGCCCTGCTATAGCTGTGTCAGGCTGTGTTTTAGCCGGGTAGGTGTCTGTTACAGCTGGATGACTCTCTGTTATATACGGGGTATTTAAGCTGGGTGGGGTGCTTGTCAGTTGATGTTTTCTGAAATGAATCGCAAAGCTTCAAATCTGCAGTAAAAATAATTTTTTAAAAAAAGTGAGCGTGAATGGGTCAGGGAAAAAAAAAAGGGGGGGGGGTGGCCGAAGTAGGGACAAATTATTCATCCATTAATGGCTTATCTCACTTATTTATAGCTTTTCATTAATAACTAATCTCACTTATCCATAGCTCTTCGTTAATGGCTTATCTCACTTATCCATAGCTCTTCATTAATGGCTAATCTCACTTATCCGTATCTCTTTATGAATGGCTTATCTCACTTATCCATAGCTCTTCATTAATGGCTTATCTCACTTATCCATAGCTCTTCATTAATGGCTAATCTCACCTATTCATAGCTCTTCATTAATGGCTTATCTCACTTATTCATAACTTTTCATTAATGGTTTATCTCACTTATTCATAGCTCTTCATTAATGGCTTATCTCACTTATCCATAGCTCTTCATTAATGGTTTTTCTCACTTATTCATAGCTCTTCATTAATGGCTTATCTCACTTATCCATAGCTCTTCATTAATGGTTTTTCTCACTTATCCATAGCCCTTCATTAATGGCTTATCTCACTTATTCATAGCTCTTCATTAATGGCTTATCTCACTTATTCATAGCTCTTCATTAATGGCTTATCTCACTTATTCATAGCTCTTCATTAATGGCGTATCTCACTTATTCATAGCTCTTCATTAATGGCTTATCTCACTTATTCATAACTTTTCATTAATGGCTTATCTCACTTATTCATAGCTCTTCATTAATGGCTTATCTCACTTATTCATAACTTTTCATTAATGGTTTATCTCACTTATTCATAGCTCTTCATTAATGGCTTATCTCACTTATCCATAGCTCTTCATTAATGGTTTTTCTTACTTATCCATAGCCCTTCATTAATGGCTTATCTCACTTATTCATAGCTCTTCATTAATGGCTTATCTCACTTATTCATAGCTCTTCATTAATGGCTTATCTCACTTATTCATAGCTCTTCATTAATGGCTTATCTCACTTATCCATAGCTCTTTATTAATGACTTTATCTCAGTGCCCGTCATGCTATTTGTTTTGTTTTTGTTTTATCCAAGTTTTGGACAGAGAGGATTACACCCAAATCAAAAACTATTGCAAGATGATAGGGAACGTCAAAGTCTGGTACCGACTGTCCGGAGCGCATACTACTCTGACCACATGGCGCAGACAACATACCATGTCACCCGCCTACTTTGATGGGGCACTGTTATAGATACTGCAATGTGCTAGTGCACAGAGTACTGTGTACATTGGATGAGCATCATTAAGTTACTCAGTCTTTTGTTTGCAAGCTAATCACTCGTCGGAATAAGGAGTAGGCTACAATCAAAGGGAACGGCAAAGAGTTAACATTTGCTCTATGTTCAGCTTTCAAAGCTTCTACACAAGTTTTTGAATTTATATAACATAAACATAACTACAATTAATTATTTTTGGAAAGTAAATAAATAAAATCTTCCAAAATTCAAAGCGACAATTGAAGTTTAAAAGCTTTGTAAATAAATAACTGTCAATGAAGGCCACCCCCACCCTAAAAACAGATCTAAGGGAAAATATTGTTGATGTGCATGACTGCAAGACTTTGTGATAAACAATCCCTTTAATTCAACGGCCAGTTCATGCAAATATCAATCAGAAAGAAAGAGTTCTTGTGTGTGTTTGCCCTGGCACGAGGGATATGAAATTGTGGTTTCGACTATGGTTTAGAAAAAAAATCCCTATTTCTCCTTTTTACGCCTATATTATTGTCTTATATGCAACAAGTAAAAGCTTTAATCACATAGACCTCAGGTAAGCATTCAATAAATGTAGACTTTCTTTGTATATACATTAAAAGTACTGAATGGATTTACACTCACACGCGCATACTCATCAACACAAACATGTACACACACTTCACATCACACAAATAAAAACACACACACGTACATAAAACAGACATAGGCATAACACCAAAAAAAAAATAATCTAAATCTCGATTCTAAATGGTCCCACTCCGCTTGGCAAAAGTGTCGACCATGTAGGCAATCTTCACTTGACGCGGCCCTCCAGGATCTAATGTCTAGGAAGATAGTGTAAGATTGTAGAGCAACTCTTTTGTTCCCTGCAATGCATTGATGAGTCTGTAAGATTGTAGAGCAACTCTTTTGTTCCCTGCAATGCATTGATGAGTCTGTAAGATTGTAGAGCAACTCTTTTGTTCCCTGCAATGCAATGATGAGTCGTGCATACAACGTAAGGGGCACATTTTTCTGACTAGTAGTTGTTTAAAAGAAGATCTATATGGAATGTTAAATGTATGAAATTTAAAATCTACAAATATATATACATACATAGCTATGTTTTACACGACTTTGCTCGTTTTTTTTTGTTATATAATAAAAGGTAGCTAAGTTATTTTCATAGTTAAAATCTTTGTCAAGATGCCTCACTGACCTAAATCTAGTAAACTCTCTTGTTGTAGGACAACTTGACACCTCCCCTAAGAGCAGCGCTAAGGAACGTTCATGTCAAGTTTCATTTAAGATTGATCAGACAGGTTTGATTTCTATAAAGAACATCCCCCCCCCCCCCACACACATATATATATATTCATACATACATACATACATACATATATATATATATATATCAAGAGTATAAAAATTTGATTTTTAAATGTAAAAGAATTGAGGATTGTGTAGACAGCACTGAGCAATGAAAATTGCTGGACAATATCCTAACTATTCTGATACACTCAACACCCTAATCTTTAAGATGTCTAGTTGTTTTTTTTTTATTACACTTGTTTATTGTGTGTAAAGCTTCCTTTTGTTATAGCACAAGAATAAAAAAAATTAGGCCAACAGAAATTAAGCTATTGGACCACAAATTTGTATTTATAAACAAGGCAAATACAAAGTGACAAGAGAAATGAATTGGGCGCCTTTGTCCTTAGCAGAGTCCATGAAAGTGGTGGCAGACGGCAGAAAAATGGGGGGGGGGGGGGGGGGGGGAGGGAATCCCGGGCTTTCGCTCTGTCGCTCTCCATCTCTTTGTCTCTCTCTCTCTCAATCTGTCTCTCTTTCAATATCTCTTTCTATATATCTCTTTCAACCTCTGTCCTCTTTCTCTCTCTTTCTGTCTCGTTCACTTTCTCTCTCTCTCTCTCTCACACTTTATCCTTCTGTCTCTTTCTTTCCCTCTATAACTAAATATCTCTCTTTATGTTTCTCTCTCTCTCTCTCTTCATCCTTTCTTTTTCTAGTTGTTCCCAACACGCCGGAACCTCATGATCCTCAGCGATGTGCTATTTGAGTCAAAGACTACATTCAGATGTCCCAGAGGTTTAGATGTACTCGCTCAGGACTGTCATCACGATGTTCTAGGGTTCGAACCCTTCCCGCCGCCATCCCCTGTGTTGGTTTTGGACATCATTCTTGGAAGAACGACTTTACAAAACGGCTTTGATTTGAAAACGTTCCCATCAGACTGTGCACAATGTAGAGATGCTGGGGAGTCCTGGGGAAGACGCTGCGTGTTTATGTGTCGGTGTACATTATAGCGGCTTTGCTACTCAGTTCTTGAAGAGCTCATCTAGTTTTTAAAAGTGCAAGACTTAAAACCTTTTATTTTTTTTTTTCAACTGCAGTTACCCGGATGTTGTTACAACTGCATGTAAACTTGACATGCGCATCAGTACTTAACACTCTACTAGATGCTAAGATTGCAATGGCCGAGACGGAAAGAGGGTGGAGGGGGGGGGGGCTGAGATTGGAATGGGCGGAGCCCCGAAGGGGGGCGCGGTGTTAAATGACTAAGTTCTATACGACAACAACATTCGTTTCTCTTAGTCTCAGTTTTCAACTGAGTCATTACTGAGTCATTCACTTCTAACGTAGACATTGTGTGGTGATGGTGGTGTGTGTGTGTGTGCACGTCACAAATAGCATAAATCTTCATTGTAGCAGCATGTTAGTTTGAATCAAAGTCTATTTGTTAGTTGTTCTAATGGCCATAGCTTAAGCTGCACAAAAAGACAGTTTGTTAATTGTCTGAATAGCTTTAATGTTTGTTGTACTAATAGATACCGTATTAGTTGTACTAATAGCCAATATGTAGGATATATGTAGGATATACTAATAGCTATTTAATTAAATGTACTGAATGTGGATTAGGGAAAAAAAAGGACTCGCAATACTTTGATATCAAATGTACTATCAAAACTTTGAAATCAGTGTAGTATCAATACCTTGATATCAATGTACTATCAAAATGACTGGAACATAATGGAAACTACGATGAGAAACTGAGAACACACACACACGCGCGCTAAATAAATCGAGAGGCCCGAAGAAAGCTCTGCCCCCCCAAAAACATCCCATTAGAAGAAACAATATATGGAGACCTCCCCGATATGTAAACTATCCCACAGACATCTTAGACATTGAGCATGCGAGCAATGCAGATCTAGGAACAAGTCCAACATCGACTACAACATTGTCTATAGTTCTGACCATAGCTCAATATTTTGTACCTAAAAGATGAGCTAAGTCTGCATAGTTTAGATTTGTTTGAGATTGTTTCAGACACAACAGGTCACAAATGTCAACAGCTTCATATTGTAACCTTTTCTTTGTCTGGTTACAAGGAGTTTCAACGTTTTGATTCAGTAGGGTTTATTTTGTAGGACGATAAATTGTGCAATATTACATGTGGCAGGGTGAGTCAGAGTCACTCATACACATTACTTTATACACACATACACACAAACCTACGCATATGTATCAACTGTGATAAGAACGCTCACACTCTTGTCACAGATGCTCGCGCACAGCACAGTCAACTAATTAGGCCAGAAGCTGATAAGGGTCCCGTGGTGACATCACTCACGCTTTGATGTGCAAGTCTGTGCTCACACAACCGTGTGGTGATCGAGTGCTTACCATGTGGGTCGTGTCAGCGTGGAGTCAGGGGGTCAGTGTGGTCGTGACACAAGCCTAATAGTCATGAGCCAGAGTGGTCGTACCACAAGCCTAATTGTCACGAGTCAGTGTTGGGCGTAACAAAAGCCTTATAGTCACGGGTCAGTGTGGTCGTAACACAAGCATAATACTCAGGGGTCAGTGTGGTCGAAGCCACAGGTCAGCATGGTTGCAACTGACACAGATGTCAAACGTTAGTACACGACTTGTCACGAATAGCCGCAGGACAGCTTGGATGCAACTGACATAGAAGTCTAACGTCAGTGTTGTCCAAACATGGTCAGCAATAGCCACAGGTCAGCATGGTTCCAACATGCATAGAATTTAATTATCAGCATTGTCCAAACATGGTCAGCAATAGCCTAAGGTCAAAGTGGTTGCTACAGACAATCCATGTTCTCAACGCACGTGTTGTTTTACGATCCCAACAACACGTGGTGCTTCAACAATGCTTTTAGCATGGCTCTAAAGCTTGCAGTACCGCTCTTGCATATTTCCCTTTCGCGCTGACCAGATCATTTGACTTCGTACCACATGTTACGGCCCGGCCCGTCACAGCCGCACGATCAGTCTGTTACAGTCAGCGTTGTTTGTCAAACAAAAAAGCAAAACACTTTTTATTGATTCCCCTGACAAATTTGGATGAACCAGATGCTCAGCTTTTCTAGTTACCCGAATATTTCATCTAATGGGCAGAATGACAAATTATAAACACGCGCTCGACAATCAATGACTAACTCGTTAACAGGACTGACCATCGTGAGAGCACAATAACAACAAATAAATTTCAGGCACAACAAGACCATAACAACATTTTGATCTCATGGACCATTTGGAATAACTTTCCAGTGCTCCTGGATCTAGATAGTTAACTCGAAACACAGAACCCTAGTCTTGGTTAACATTTAGTTTGAAGATCGGGTCTACATTATTTAAATAAATCATAGTCATATATAAAGGAAAGAAAGCGATATAGAGAAAGTTTAGGAGATACAAGGTAATCTAAAGAAGGACAAAGACGTACGAAAATAAAAAGATGAAGATTATTTAGAGATTAGAGGATTAGATTAGATTAGATTAGATTAGAAATTTTGAAATAAAGAAACTGTATGTCAAGGACGCCATATTAAAAGATAACAGTTGTCAACTAAATAATAAAACAAGAAATAGAAAACAAAAATTACTTTTTTAAATACAAATACAAAGCTTATCTAACGGGAAGAACCTCTAATTACTGCCATTTATCCGAAAATGGCAGGGTTTAGTGCCCTTTCCATTATATAAATTGAAATTATTTAATTAATACTAATTGATTAAATAATAATTATTATTACTATAGCTTTTATATAGCGCTACTTTCATGCTTATAGCATGCTCAGAGCGCTTTGGTCCAATTTCATCTGTGGACCAGTGGGGGGTTGGTTTTCCGTCCTGCCTTTAGGTGCTCAGTAAACGCAACTCTGCCCGAGTCGGGTATCGAACCTTGAGCCCCCTTCTAGTTAACCAAGACAAGCCAAGCTCAAGCGCACTTGGCCTCTCGACCACGCTTCCCGCCAATTAATTGATTCGTATGTTGTCATCGACTATGAATAATTATGCACAATTTCAATTTGATCCGAAAATAAGAAATGGGAGAAAAAACGTGTCAAAACAGTAATAAGGGGATTAAATCCATATTCACATCTCTCATTAAGTAGCATTTATTCCCTTTGTTTTGATATTAAAAAAATTAATCACTAATAATTAATTAACTAATTGGTTAATTTGTTTTTATTGCTACATGAATAATTGTGCAAAGTTTCAACTTGATCTCAGAATAGGAAATTTGAGAAAATACATGTTCAAACCTTTTACCAGACAGACAGACAGACAAAGAGTAAGTTGATATAAGCTTTGTATTTACATCGCGCTACAAGAGAAAGAGTTTAAAAATTGTACAAGGCTTACACGATTGTAGACCTACAGGAGAACACAACATAATGATCCCTTTATTTCGTTGTTTGATTCAAATCTTTGAGAAAAAATTGTTTTTGAATGACTTCGTCACGTGATAGTATTAAGGCTGTTCATAAGATCGGAAGTTGACCAGAACTGAGACTTTTGTACTATTTACTTTTTAAAGAAATTTAAAGAAAAAGAATTAGGGGATTATATTAATTGTAATGTATATTCTTTGGCCCTAATTTAAGGGATATAAGATACCATTTTATTTGTTTCTGTATGCGCCAGTTTATGCTTGCTCTTCAACACGCCCTTTATCAATAGGTCTAATTACAATGCCTCCACTAACTATGCATTCCTTCCCATTGTCCAGACCCATCAAATATATACGCTACTATAGGGGGGAAAAATAGCTAACAGACATGGGCAGTAAAAAATAATTACACTTAGAAATTAATTAACAAGAGTAGACAATGAAGTAAGCATGATACACTCCTGGAAGGGAGGGGGGGCATGGGGGGCATTGTGTTCAATCGGCCAGCAGGCGAAGGAGCCGCCTTGTACGTCAGTTTGGTTTATGACACAGTCAACGATTGCCTAACGTTCTCTTATATAAGTGACCCTCGGACAGCTCGGCGGTACGTTCATCAGACTGATACTATGTTTGGGTAACAGCTGATATTAACAGGCGTCAACTCTTGTGTAGGCACACAAGCAAAGGGAAGACTAATTTATGTATGAACTAAAGAATACCACAAATAAATTATAATACTATAAAAATACTTTCTCGCTCTCTCTCTCTCCTCTCTCATACACACCATAGAGACCCCCCCCCCCCTCCCAACTACCTGAGTTTCTTGGCCGACTCTTTACGTATCTCTCCAAACTGTGGTTGTTACTATATTAAGCAACGATTGCTCATCATGGTTAACCCCATTGCACGTGCAGTAGCTTCCTTCTTTCTCCCTTTCCAAACAGCGCCCTCAATAGTTTCTTCTACTTCAAGTTTTTTTCTTTTAAAAACGCCACCCACGCTTGCCCTAATTTATTTTTATTTCTTGGACATGGCGCTCCTGTCTTAAAGCGTGTCATTTGATAAAAGAATTTCCAATTTTTTTGTCAAAAGTAAGTAATTGCTGGAGTTTTCCACCCCCCCCCCCCCCCCCCCCCCCCCCCCCCCAGAAAATATTTCGCAACAATAAGCGTTAGACTTTCGATCTATTTCAATTCCTACTCACGGTTTCGTCATAATAATAATAAAAAAGTTAAACAAAAAAATGGCTGATCTAAGAGGAAGAACTGCACGTTTATAGTATCTCAATACTTTTTATTTACCTTTTCGATATCAAACAAAATGAATAAATTACCACTATTTATTGAACTATTTTTTTTTTATTGATTCATGTCTTGTAAGGAACAATAAATAATTGTGCAAAGTTTCAACTTGATCCGATAATGGGAAGTGGGAGAACTAACGTGTTCAAAATGTGTGCCTGACAGAGACAGAGGGAGTTGATAGCAACTTTGTACAACAACAACAACAACAACATTTCTTTGGACAACTTTTGAACTCTTGTTGCTAATCACATTCAAAGCGAGACTCCAATACAGGAAACAGACTATTGATCACCATAACCTCACTTTTGGATCAGTTCCTTCACTGATATAACGTTAGTGACACTTTCAGGAAAAAGTATGTCTATTATAGTCTATCTAAATCATGCCTATTATAGTCTTTGTAAATTACCCCCCTTCTCAGTTGATCGAAATTATACATAATAAAGTTTGTTTAAATTTATGCTTTTTAGAGACTATCTAAATTACGCCAATTATAGTTAAAATAAAATTACTCCTATTAAGGTCCGCTATTTAGATTATCTAAATTAACCTGATTATAGTCTGCCCAAATTAAGCCTATTATACTCTATATAAAATATGCTTATTATAGACTATCTAAATTACACTGATTATAGTTGGTTTAAATTATTCCTATTGTTGTCTGTCTGGACAAGATCAACAGTCAATTATTGGTCTTCCGTCCAGGCATATTAGATATATCAGATATAAACCTAGGACTAACCCTTACCCTATCTAGACAATCCAAATTCATAAGGAAAACTCAAAGTAGTAACGATTTTGATTGCAGTTTTTTTTTTTTTTTACACGAAACTGTTTTTATTATTTTTTAATCAAAAAATCACTCAGGATGTCAGTACTGCCACAGTTGGATATTTCCCACTAGTTCTGTGTGTTTTTATTTATGTCGGTGTTTTGTTTTTTATGTAGGCGTAGTATTAATTTAGCGTCAAGTCCAGTGTATACACAGGGCCTAGCTGCGAAACTTTGTCATTTTTTTGAAAGTATTGAATTTCAACAAGTTACACTAAAAGTGCATGTGTTGTTTGAAATATATATATTTTGCATAACAAATATATAGTAGAACATACTGATTAAATATACAATTAGGACCGGCCTTAGGTAATTGGAGGCCCAAGACAAAGCGAATAGGGAGGGAGTAATTATGTTGTAGATTCCAATTGTATTAATTAGTTGTTTCTAAGGGAGGCTTACTGATGAATTCTGTCAAAAAGCTTAGCCCATTCAGTCATCTGTTGAATGATTGCGGCACATTAAAAAAAATACATGACTTAAAAAATTCACAATCTCAAAGTGACTGCAACTCATACAGGAGATCCCAAGTACACAGAAAATGAAAGTGATAAATTTGGGAGACCATTACGCTTATTTATTTATGAACGAAAGAGAAAGAAAGAAAAAGAGAGAGATAGAGAGAGAGAGAGAGAGAGAAAGAGATAGATATAGAGAGAGAGAGAGAGAGAGAGCAATTAAGAGAATAAGGTTGCAAGAAAAAAGGCGAGAGTAAAAGAACAAAGACTGAAATTAGTGAAATTTGCTTGGGATGAATTGAAATTGTAATTTGTCTGTATGTGTGTGTGTGTCACAGTCATAATAAAACATGTCTATGTTTATAATGTGTGTGAGTGTGTGTGATGTTGACACCTATGCTGAATTTTTGCTTCCCGTGACTTCCATTCGTTATTTCCGTTACATTGACCTGGGCATTTATTTACATCTATCACGTGATAGGCATGACATGTAAGTCAGTTTGTACATGAATGTCACCACGACACACACAATCCCATCCATTTACCCCCCCCCCCCCCACGTCAACAGATTTACGGTCCTCAGTGAGTTCTTTCAACAACATGAGAAAATTCAGGGGCTCAGAGTTTGCACAAGCATCACTGTTACTCACTTCAGCATTAAAGCATCAGGGACGTAGCTAGGAAATTTCCATCGTTTGGGGGCCGGGGGCTTAACCTCTTTGTGGGCCCCTGCATTTTGCGTAATATTTAATTTTTAGCGAAAAAAACCCCCCACCTCATTTGGGGATTTTCAAATTCTCCCACATACTCCCCTCACTAGCAACGCCACTGCCAAGCACCAAATATTTTCCTTGTCACCTCCGACACACATTAGTGTCCGCTATGTTTGTTGTCACTTCCCTTGAATTGTTCGCATCTGAATGTGTTTATATGTTGAATACAAATTAATGAAATTAAATAAATATTTTTTTTTTCCGAACCACTGAACACACCTGGTCAGTGTTTTTTTCAAAAACACCTGGAGCTAACCTTCCATTAGCGTTTTTTGTGCTTTGCACATTCATGAGCCCCATTGGCACTATCACACCTCTGACCAGTACATCTCGTCAAAACGGGAATATCTCTTAAAGCAAGTTTTGAACCCAGTAACCTTCAGCTTAACAACCGAACGTTGTTCTCCTCGATCTTATCACGTGACATTACATCTACACTATATCCACCGGACTACGCATAATATGGCCACCGTTGTATAGATTTTAAAAAATCTAAATCTATTATAATGTTTATAATTATTTAAATAAAAAGAGACAAACCCTAAAACAACACTGGATGACAAAAGTGTATGATCATAAGCCACATGCGTTCCTTTTAACAGAAGATTCATCCTGTGCATCTGCGCATGTCCATCTTTTCTTTTATGGTAATTAGCGAATTAACATGCACTGATTACTTTTTTCCCTCGACTAATTACATGCCCCTGCCATTTATTTGTAGGCTTATGTCTTCAAAGTTATGCATTCATCTCTATCATTATTTATTTATTTTATTTCGAGGGGTTACTGTAATAGTATTTCTTTGAGTAGGGTTTTGTACGTGAACATATAAGGTATGCTACGTATCTTATGTTGGCCTCTCACTACTATATCTAGATCTACATTACTTACAATCTCATGGCCTGGAGTGACACTGGTGTTTACTTACTAATCTTTACTCTGCATAGTTGTTTTTTTTAGCTGGTAGAGGACGTGAATTAAAGTAGACTGGGGGTCCGGGGAGGGCTGGTGAGAGTGGCCTAGGAAGAGCATGGGGTAGACTTCAACTCGTAGTTTGACCAGATCAGCGGGAAATATATACAGAGCCAGTGTCCACTCCCCTCTTCCCCTTGAGGCTAGAGGCGAGTTTGGACTTGATGACCCCCTTTTTTTTCTAGGTCAACGGTAGGTCAGTCTTGCAATGACTTCTAAGAACGTAGTGAACCGAGACGACGCCGTGTGGTTGTGTGCGCTTCGCTAAACTGAGCTCACAGATCTGTTTGAGTTGGAGAGGATTAAGCACATACTCACAGACTTCTATACGTCACGTGCAGTAAACATACAGACTCCACCATCACTCGAGACACTCACGAGATCGCCAGTTGATACACCAGACAGGCACACAAACATTGTTTTAAATGTACACCATTAATATTCTACAGTCTTGCCTACATTGCAGTTTACTAGATCTAGTCTCAATTTTCTTAATACTTTAATGATGTGTACATGCCATTTTTGTAATATATTGGTATTATACGTACAATTTGCACACTAGCGCGTCAGTGTAGCACCGCTTGTGTTTACGTAATAAATGGAGTTCCTAATATGTCTTCCCTCTTAAACACTAGTTTGTTATTTGTTTACACAGTCTTCATGGTGTCAGTATTTCCAATGCATTTTAATTTGTTTTTCACTTTTTAAAACTGTACTATTCTTAGTCTACTGGAGTAATGGTCATGATGATTCAACTAGAAAGAAGATGAAAAAGTTTGTAAAAAAACTATTACTGAAGTTAATATGCAAACTGGTTGAATCTGTGCTGTTCAACTATGCTGTGTTTTAACGAAACAAAATTCAATTTTGAAGAAATGTATTTCAATTTTCAACAGATCAACGTTCTGATGTTTCTTGCATTAAATCACGTGGTTAGAGGAAGAGAACATTGAACTAAAAACATGGAACTAAAAACATTGGATAAAATGTACAGGATAAAGACGCTCACGTTGAATACATAACAATTATTTCTCATCGATTAATTCAAAGTCTAAAACCTACAGTATGGTCATCCGCGAATGCTTCCAATTGCTTTGAACATTTATCTACTTGTAAGTTGACCAGGAAATGAGGTCCAGACGTGCGTGCATGATTTCATACAAAACCCAGTTCAATTCAAAACAAAAGTGCCTCCACTGTTCATTCGGTACAAGATTTGTTAATGAAGGGGAGGGACTACAGGGAGGTTTACCACTGGGCCAGTCAGCCATTGAAAGCATATCAATTAATCCTTATTTTTATTCCCTGTTAAGACTCTTTTTTATTTGTAATGACACTCTAGATCTAGATCTACATAGAATACAATTTAAACATAAACTGTCTGGATTTCACTTCAAAACCCCGTACAGAAATATCTGCTATGCACATTCATAGAATCATATAGACCCCTACAGCAGGCTGTACCGCTTGCATACAGAAGATGTGATCCTTTAGAAAACAAAACAGAAAGAAAAAAAAAGGCCCTCTCCTTTTTAGTTCAGGTAGACATGGTCTAGTTCCGGTTGGGTTACCTTTAATTGACCTGAGATTTCAAACCTAAGTTCTAAGACAGATACAGAGAGCGCGATACGGTGCTTTTCAAAGCCCGCCCCCCCCCCCTTTTCCACCAGACAAGAGACACCAGAAAAAAAGAGTGTTACGGGGCAGAGAGAGAGAAGGGGGGGGGGGGGGACAATAAGCGCTGGAATGTGACCTCTTTTATTAGCAGACGACAGTCTACGTCACGTGACTCTTACAGATTTATTATCTTTTTTTTTTTGCTTCGCACATTTTTATTTAAATTCTTTTTTTTTCTTTTTTAAAATTTTAGTTGCGTTTTTAAAATATAGGCTTTTGGTGTTGGGACGGGCGGGCGGCGCTTTTTAAGGCAGGGACCCAGACAGATTGGCTACCATTGTCAAACAGATAAATTCTGAGAACAGAGAAAAGAATAGAAGATAGGCTGGAAAGATAGATAAATAAATAAGCGCATATGTCACGCGGGCGGTGAAAAGATAGGCAAAATACACAACACGTCCATTAAATGCATCTTAGTCAATGCCCGTGTCGTACGTGACAGAACGCTCCAGGAAAAAATACATTTCACCTGCAAACAAGGAGAAACCACGAAAAATGAGAACTGAACCTTTTCGAAAAAAATAATATACAGTTCTACAGACATGTTCTACAGACATGTTCTACAGACATGTTCTACAGACATGTTCTACAGATAGTTCTATAGGGCCGCTCACGTGTGACTAGAAGATACTTTCCATCCACTTTCCCCTTACGCTGTTGTAACAGAGTTAAAGATTTTCAAGATAAACTAAACAATGTCAAGGACATTCAATTGAACGTCACCTTTGCCAACTAAATAAAAAAGAATTACGCCGTAATGTTTTAACAATATATCCACGAGTGGCAGCGTGCTTCGTATCAACCCTCCTTTAGTACCGTTGGTTTAGTTTGAAAGTCGTAAAGTCTAATACTTCTTCTAAATCGGAGTTATTTTTGTGCTATTAATTGAAAAACGTAGAAATTTTAATTCTGCAGTTCTAAACAGTGCACAATAATTACTTTTTTAAAAACAAGACTTACTCAAACTTCCTTTATTTTGTACACCGGATACACCACAAAGCTAGCTATGTATATTTACAAGCGTGCAATACGTTTTATAATCAAATCTAACTGAATGGTGCAGAAAATTATTTACCACATGGTAGTCCTGCTGGACCACGTTTCTGTTCGGTTACCTTCGCCTGTCCTTAGTTTGTTGGGGCACAACACATGATCTGTCAACCATTTCTTTCCATTCCTCTCTTTCACTTGGATTAGAATCTCTTCCCTTGACAGTCACTCCATTCCTTAATGTTGCCCCCCCCCCCATGCTTCCTCTGTCTACATCTCCTTCTTCAACCTGGTTCTGTTCTCTGCAGAGGAGTCTTTTACGAGCCCTATGCTATATGTCGTACAGTCTTTATTTGAGGTTGTTTTTTTTTATAACATGTTAACAATTTCAAATTAAGTTTATCTGGCCACAGCGACCTTCTTTTTTTTAAGATAAGATCATTTTTATTGATAGATAAGATCATTTTTATTGATAGATAAGATCATTTTTATTGATAGATAAGATCATTTTTATTGATAGATAAGATCATTTTTATTGATCCAATCAAATGACAATTATAGATGCAAATACGAACAACATTCACACATGAAACACACACACACACTCACAACCAGCGCTTAGTAAATTAAACTTCTATGTACTTCTATATGACGACAGATGATCTTGTAACACTCTGACCGAAAGTGGGATAAAGGAGTTTTTAAATCTTTCTGTTTTAGTCCTAATGAAATGGAGACGACCACTTCCTTCAGATCTTATGTAACAGTGGTTTAATGGGTGCAGGTTATCTTTTTTCTTAATGTTCTTAGATTTGGAAGTTTCTAAGAAATCATTTCAATCTTCTAAAATCGACTTCAGATTACGTAATAGGCAATGAAGTGTAATATATCTAATCTGGTTCTGTAGAGTTTGTGTTGATCAAAAGATTGTAGAATTTCTGTGCGCGTGGGATTACTCTAGCTGACCTACATATAAAGGCATATACAAGCTGGAAGTAATACTGAATAGAATAAGTCAACTGTCATAGATCAAATACCACCGTTTCAGGACGGGAGCGGTCTAGTCTAAGTCACTAGAACGTTGAAGATGTGACTCCCATGAAAGCCTAGCCTCAACTATCTATATATCTATATCTAAGCTACAGCATCGCTGTGATTTCATGTCGTCATAGTGGCCTCATTCACCGATCGTAACCAAACAGCATTCAGCCACGTGATTCTCTATCTCTTCTATACAAATTATGATCTAATTTTTAATACACAATGGCTATCACGTGACAGTTTTCTTCGTTGTGTTATCAATATTATCACGTGGTAACTAAATGTTGTTTGTTTACGATTGGTGAATGAGGTCCATTGTGCGTTCACTAGCAGTCGCCCTGCTCTACCTCGTGCACAGTCGCCCTGCTCTACCTCCTGCACAGTCGCTTGGCGTGGAGCTTTAACGTTGTTGTTGGTTTGTTTGTTGTGAAATATTTTTCTATTTAATCAACTCGCGCTGATTTTTTTTGGTTTAAATCAGGAGAATGATTGCCATATTGTACTTGTGCCATTTTTACCCCAATCCTCGTACCAGTTCGTGCTATTTACTGGTTTTTTAGCACATCCGAGAGATAGAGTTCCATAAATTTTAAGCCATGTTGTTTATTATGACCAGCAGATACCAAGGTGGGTAAGCGAGATAAACGGATCATTTCAAACTTTCATAAAGTCATTCTATATTTTTCTAGAATGTTTTTATTTTTATTGCTATCATGTGTTGAGCAAGGGGATATAACTCATACCTCTGAGGGACATAACTCCACTTCCCTCGAGCCAAGAGTGTAAATAATAGTAAACTGTACCAGCCCTGATGGCGCCTGGGGCTCTTCAATTTCTTAAAAAACTGCGGTTCTCAACATTTAACGACTCCTGGATCACTGTCATTCACAGAGTGTGTCGTGTGCGAAGCGTACACATTTTTTACATTTTATCGCTTGAAGAAGACCAAGGAGATGACCGCGTGCCACCGTCAACACGGTGACCACAGAGGGAGAACCTTTGTTTAGAGTACTGACACAGAGAGATGGTCTTGTCCAAACTAGACTATAAAACATGTTTATGCAGCCGGTGGTCCAGCTTTAATCCATAAGTTGAGATCTAGTGAAATGGGTTTTGAAATATATGGCCACAGAATGTCTAGTGGTACTAATACCTTACCATAGTATGTGGTATGAGTGTGTTTGTGTGCGTGCGTGTATGTGCGCGCGTGCGAGTGTATAGCTTAAAAGGTATACCTACGTTATCTAATCAGGCCCTAATGGTGTTTCTTATCCCAAGAGAAAATGTCAGGAGGGGGGGGGGTAGGGGTAGATATTCATTACTCGTTCAACTTGATCAAGTTGGTACTAGACTTGCACTTCAAGGCTCGGTTTTTAGATTGAAAGCTAGGATCTAAATCAATGATACAAACTGATTGTCACAGGTCTTTACAACGTGGCTACGAGCTATTGGTCTAAACTGCCCATAGGTTGTGACGTTGCAGGTCAGTGTTGAGGCCTTCTATCACGAATAGATTCGGTACGTCACGTAGGCTAGGGGCCTAAGGTGGAGCTCGCTCCTCAGAAAATATGAATCAATTCTCATGAGCAATCATATTGATAACAAAAAAATATGCAAGGTGTGTTTGATATGACCTTGTGTGTAACATCGATTACTTTTAATACCAATACGATACCTTAACTTGGTCAGTCGACGCGATAAGAATATAAAAGGGACACAATCATTACTCAAATACATATGTCAACCTTCGCTGCTCTGCCCTTGTTTGTACGGTGGCGGAAAGGATTTAATGTGATTTACCAGTACGATACATCGACAGGGTTGTGAAAGGGAGGGCATATTAACGTTTGTGACGTCATGATCAGACAGATCAGACGTTCGCCCTCCCACCTTTTAACAATGGGACGTGACCACTTCGACACGGGCTCAATTGCAATGGTACAAAATGTTCCGAACAGAGGATTAAAAAAAGACACAAGTTCGAGAGACAGGTGTCCAATTAAATGTTGGTACACAGGGTGGAAACAATAATTAAGCGTGCGTAATATTGTTAAGAAAACGACCCCGGCCCCAACCGAATTATGGTAATTACATTAGTGAATTAGTGCTTTTTTTTCTTAAAAACAGAGAGAGAGGGAGAGATGGAGGAAAGAAGGAGAAATAGAGGGAAAGGAAGAGAAAGTGATGGAGACATTATGGAAGAAGTGGAAAAGGGAAGGAGAAAGAGAGTGGGAGAGATAAACAAGAAAGCGAGAGAGAAGGAGAAATAGCGAGAGAGAGAAAGAGAGAGAGAGAGAAGAGTTTTGAAAAAGCAAGTGAAAGAAACTATTAAGAAGCTTGTGACGTTACAGGTCAGTGTTGATGCCTTATATAAGGAAATGGTCTCAATTTTGTTAGCATCAGATACGTCAGAAAAAATGACGAGGATAAAACAGGTCGTCACAGTACACATGAGTGCTACAAGACGTCTGGGGAGGTCACAGTACACATGAGTGCTACAAGATGTTTGGGGGAGGTCACAGTACACATGAGTGCTACAAGACGTCTGGGGAGGTCACAGTACACATGAGTGCTACAAGATGTCTGGGGGAGGTCACAGTACACATGAGTGCTACAAGACGTCTGGGAAGGTCACAGTACACATGCGTGCTTCAAGACTTCTGGGGGAGGTCACAGTACACATGAGTGCTACAAGACGTCTGGGGAGGTCACAGTACACATGAGTGCTACAAGATGTCTGGGGGAGGTCAACTTGAACTGGGTGAATACCAATGTTGATGATAAAATATCATTTGACCACTGTCCACATCTACTTGTTGTTTATATACATTGCCACACTTTAAGGTCGCTTCGCTGCAGACATCCTGTTGACCTTTGACCCGAATCCGCCTCACCGACGCCGCCCATTTATATGATTTGAATACCTTTTATGACCGCTACCTACAAAATCTCACTCCGGAAAGAGCCAGCTAACCCCCAATTGTAATATTCCTTCACCCCCCCCCCCCTTTTTTTTTTTTTACAACTTTCAAGCCACAAGGGCATTAAATAGAGGTCAAAGTCACACGATGGCTCGCCGATATTGACATGTAGTGACAACTTCAGTGCAGTCTACTATGAGAAGTTAGATTCACAGCGCTAGATAAACTGTTCAAGGGAAACAACCTATGAAATTCATATTTGTAATTTATCTATCTTTGAAATAAAAAGTGTACTAAAATGCATGTGTATGTAAGTGTTTGTGTGATAGTTAAAAAAAAACACAACTTATTTCATAATTTATTTATCATGATTTTTTTTTTAACCAGTTCGTATTTATAATCTATAATATAATTAAATGATAATTATAAAAAAAAAGAATTCATGTGATGTTTGTGGAGTAAACTTACAACGAGACACAAAAGCTTTCTCAGGAGGCAGGGGTAGGCAATGTTAAGCGGACCCTTATAAATCCACAGTAGACATAAGATGGTTAGCGTTATTTGTGATAAAATATGTAGGCCACAGCTAGGTCTGCGTAAGGACGTGACATACTGCATTCTTTCCCAATCTGCGGACCGGTAGAGTAGAAACACGCGTCATATTATCTATCTTTGTCCTTTGTCATATATAGTTCGTTGTAAGTTATTTAAATATGACATTGTCATACATTGCAAAATAATACATCTTCCTGACAGGTTGGTCTGTTTATGTTTGTGATTGCAAAAAAAAATAATCTGTTACTGAACAATAATTTACGTCTTGCTTACAAACAAACAATTATCACGGTGGGGGGGGGGGGGGGGAGAGGTTATAAATAATATTTTAGAGACAACTTGGCACCTCCACACCTACGAAATGTTTTCTTCGTTGCTACTGGTCCTCTGAAATTTTCCACATTTTTTCCTTGTTTTAAAGCTAATCTATCCCCCCCCCCCACTCCACTCACATACACACATTCTACGCTCCTGTGAATAAGTTTAATGAGATAACATCCCAGGCCTCCTGTCATGTCGCCTACAATTTACATCCTCAGACCTCTCAGGTGTGTTGAAGGCCTAGGTAAACCTTCAGTTCCTTACACCAGGAACCGGGGAAGAAAAAAAAAGGGGAGGGAGAGGGTTGTGGGAGAGGGGGGGGGGTTTACTCTGCATTCTTCGCTTTTCTGCAAAATAATAATTAGGGAATTTTATAGGTCAGTAAATCGTTGTAGCTAATTAGTGAGTTCTTTATTTACGTTTGTATATTGGTCAGATGTATGTTGATATGATAGCTGTTCGTTGATTTGTCAGATGTATGTTGATATGATAGTTGTTCGTTGATTTGTCAGATGTATGTTGATATGATAGCGATCATAGCACGCAAGATGGGCGGACCGTGAATCGTCTCCCCTCCCCTCGGACATTTGGGCGATTGCCCTACTCACCTCTCAGAAAGGCTGTATCTGGTTAATTAATACAACTTTTTGTTGCTGTATGTTTTTATATAAAATTCAGCAGAAATAATGTTTTTGAAAGTAGTGATAACATGACTTATTAATATACAGGTATAGACATTCCTTCTATTTATATGACTCCCCCCCCCTTCCTTTTTATTCTCACTGTCTCTCTGTATGTTGTCCTTTTTTCTCTCATTCATTTGTTTTTACTTTTTTATGTGTACAAAAGAAAATAGATAGATAGATAGATAGATTGACAGACAGACATACAGACAGACAGATAGATAGACAGATAGATAGATAGACAGACAGACAGACAGATAAATAGATAGATAGATAGATAGACAAACAGATAAATAAAGAACGGACGGATGGACAGACAGACAAAGATAGATAGATAGATAGATATATAGATGATTATTTGATGGATTTTTGATATAGCACTAAATCACGAACACAAAACCACTAAATAACATGTATACAATCCTTGTAATTCAATGACAGGTATTTTAACTATTAAAACTAACAAAACTCAGGTCCTAACAATTATGCTTGTTGGAGGCACCAACAGTGCCCGCCCACCTGTGAATGCCTATCAATGTAGTAACATGATACTACGGAGGGGCCTCTCTATCCAAGTCTTTCCATTCCATGCTTTAGTCTCTTCACGTCTAACTCTATCATTGAATGGTTTCAGGTTTCATCGTATAGATATATCTTATGAATGGGACCTTACAGCCTGGCCAGCCACATCATTCCAACCTTCGAACCCACCACAGTTCAACTTCAGCGGCTACATCCTTAAGTCTAAACGTCCAGGTCGAGCAATCACCTTGCTGGACAAATTATTTCAGACACGTTCCAAGTGACGTCATCTACCAAGTCCAATTTTCCAAATATGAATGCCAACTATGCGTGTACACACACGAGTGGATACAAATATGTGTATCTTTCTGTGTGTAGGCGTGTGTGTGTGTGTCCCCCTAATGTGTAAGTGTACATTTTCTTGCAAATCTAGAACAATCGAGGGACACAGTCAAATCCCTAGATCAACAAAATTTGCCATTTCACAGGCTTGGTGAAAATCCTTGAACCAACAAAGTTAAAGATAAGGCTACGTTCTCGACACGCTCTTTTTTTCTGTTTGTTCAACTTGGAAATAACCTTTTAAAAAAACTTTAAAAAAACCTATTTTAAAAAATGCTTTATTCAAACCGCTGCCTCTATTGGCCATGATACGCGAACCTTTCCTATTTATAGAACGAAAGCTATGCCCTGTACCTTTGAAAGTGGGGACATGGTTGGGGTGCCATGTACGGGCTAAAACTATTCCAAGTATTTATTTGTGTTTTTGTAGCAGGCAATCAAACATAATTCAGTAGGTAAGTCGCATTAAAAAAAAAACCGAGACCTTACTATTAGCTCATTTATTGAGTTCATATTCATATAGTTCCGCTAAAGTACATATTGGGTTTGACTCAATGTTTGCAGGAATTGTTGACGTCTTTTGGAGACCCAGGCGTGACGTAGTAGCTTGGCAGACGTCAAGAAAACGACATTTTGTATTTGATTTGCCAGTTTGTGTCGACAAACTACAAAACAGAATTAAATGTTTGTACGACATTTCAAATTGTGGTTTTATGTCAGATTCATGCTATTGGTTGATGATCCATGTGTGTTCAGATAATCCATGTGTGTTCAGATAATCCATGTGTGTTCAGATGATCCATGTGTGTTTAGAGGATCTATGTGTTTACATCTGCTTGAAGATGATTGATGTGTTTAGATCTGCCTGTAGATGATCTTTGTGTGTTTTTAGATCTATGTGTGTTTAATTTATCCAAGTGTTTGGATGTTCCTTGTTTCTAAAAGTGTCTGATGTGTCTTTGTGTCTTATTGTGTCTTATCCTAATTCAACAACATTCGTTAAGAATTATAATATAATACTATTTTTATTCTTGAAACAGTCTTTCTCAGCTCAACACCTCGGTGGCCTACTTGGATCAATAGTCTTAAAGTTGTTCATTTAATGTGTTCTTGTAGTTTCGCTAGACTTTGGGAGAGAGGGACACAGGAAGTCGCCCTGTTAACAGACAACAAAGTACTCGCTGTACAACGTTTTGTTAGTTGAAGGGAAAAACATTTGTAGGAGTGAGGAAAGAATGAGAAAATAGTATTTCATCCATGAAATTATAGATCTCTCTCTCTTACACACACACACACACACACACACACACACTCATTCTCTCTCCCTTAAATCTCTCTCTCTCTCTCTATATATATATATATAGATAGATAGAGAGATATATATAGATAGAGAGAGAGATAGATAGATAGATAGATAGATAGATAGAGACAGTGCTTATTTTGTAAAAAAAAAAATAGGAGCCGGTACTCCGGTACTCAGTGATGGATTGCCTAATGCAAGAAAAGTAAAATTTTTCCCCACATTGAAAAAGGTGACGGTACAACGTACCGATGCGTACCGTCAAGTCAAAAAAGCACTGGATACAAATAAATATATAAATATATATGCAGTATGCTTGGTTGCACTTTCTTAAATTTTTTTCAATTCAATGCCTAACCTGACCACATCAACTCTAAGCTCAAGATCTACGTTAGAGAGACCTTCAAACAATGAATGCGGAGAGGCGGGCTTGTTATGAATGTTAAACCTTCAGACTTGAAAGTCATTGTGACATTAGACAGACGACTGCATTACATCTAAGCGTAGTCATTAAAGATTCACGGGGAGAAAAAACCTCTCCCCCCCCCTCCCGCGCCCCCCCCCCCCCAATTTTTCAATGTAATCTAGTCTCCAGAAACACCCATGCAAATCCGTCAATCAAGAGAGCACTGAGAGTTTGATGTGTCTGCATTCAGTTGGACATTATCTTTTCAGTCTAAAGTGCCCAGTGTTTCTCTGCCACGTCACAGGTCTGTACGACGAGGCAACGAGATACTGGTCTGTACTGCCCATAGGTTGTGACGTCGCTGATCAGTGTTGAGGCCTACTGTAACGATTGGTCTCGGTTCACCAAATTGTGACCTTCACAGCAGTAGACTTACAACATTTACTATGCTGGCCTATGACCCCTATGGCCACTATATGACCCCTAAGGCCACTACATATGCGTCCCACTGACCAACGCCTTTATTTTTTTTTCTTTATGGTTTTTATTACATCATTTCATAGGATCCCACGTCAAGATCCACTCATGTATATGTTATTAAGAAGATATTATAGAAATACAAATTTCATACTACAAGGCGCTCATCTATTTCTATGGCCGAATGCTCACGAAGGTGTTCACCTTTTCTTCCCCAACGCAACATCGAAGTTGGGTGGCCTCAGTCTTCACCAGGATTCGACTGCTATTGTAAGTCCGTATCCTTACGTGTGTATATATATATATAAATATATACTAATTTCAGCCTCACTCAGGAACTAAAGTGAACTCCTTCCGCTGAAACCCTTTCAATTCCCTCCCTTTTTCTATTTAGTAGCCTGAAATTGACGAGCTCCCAGATACTATTTAAAACAATGCTTAATTCTCTGTACCGTCGGCCAGGGACATTTGGTCAAACAAAACAACGATAGGATTCATAACCATAAGTAAGAAATGAGAGATACATTGATATACGATCTGCGTGCATTCACTGCATGGACGTAGAACTATCGAGTAAAATTAAATTTATAGCTTGTCAATAACCTGAGACCGTAGAAATAGACCAGCTCGTTGGTATCTGATTATTTCAGTGTATAACTTTAAATTCAGTGTCGGAGCAGGAGTGCAGTAAAGGGACAATACGGGGCTTCTAAAAGTAGTGTGATATGATAATATGAGGCTTCTAAAAGTAGTGTGACAATATGAGGCTTCTAAAAGTAGTTTGACAATCCTGGACTTCTAAAAGTAGTATGACAATATGGGGCTTTGTTGAAAAAAGTGACAAAAGGGGCTTCTAAAAGTAGTATGACAATATGGGGCTTTGTTGAAAAAAGTGACAAAAGGGGCTTCTAAAAGTAGTATGACAATATGGGGCTTTGTTGAAAAAAGTGACAAAAGGGGCTTCTAAAAGTAGTATGACAATATGGGGCTTTGTTGAAAAAAGTGACAAAAGGGGCTTCTAAAAGTAGTATGACAATATGGGGCTTTGTTGAAAAAAGTGACAAAAGGGGCTTCTAAAAGTAGTATGACAATATGGGGCTTTGTTGAAAAAAGTGACAAAAGGGGCTTCTAAAAGTAGTATGACAATATGGGGCTTTGTTGAAAAAAGTGACAAAAGGGGCTTCTAAAAGTAGTATGACAATATGGGGCTTTGTTGAAAAAAGTGACAAAAGGGGCTTCTAAAAGTAGACGCTATTACGTGGCAAGAAAAAGTCGATACGTTTTGTTTTTTTGTTGTTTTTTTTTTTTTACGGCCAGCAAAAATGGCTTGGTTTGGTTTATTCAAGGGCTCGGAGTTAAGTCGGAGTTAAAGAGTTGGAGCAGTAGAGTAAACATTATAGTATGAGTCATCGGAGTTATAAGAGTTGGAGTTAAAGAGTAAACAGTAGAGCCTGAGTCAAGTTGAGCTGGAGATGAACAAGTCTGAGTTGAGTAGGAATTGAATCGGAGTTGAAGAGGTGACGTTGAACGGAGTCGGAGTTAAAAAGAAACAAATTGAAGACTCAGTAAATTTATACACGACAATGATAAATAATAAAGTTTCAGGTTTTGAAATGTGTTTGAAAATATGTGAAGCTTGACAGAAAGTCACACTGACAGATGCATTACCCGCCTGAAAGTGGAGTGAGAAAAAAGAAAACGCGATGATCTGACAGAAGAACTAAACCCAACCAGTCATGTCTATTAGCTACAAGGCCGACAACGGGTTCTGGTTGAGATATTCGACAAATGAAGAATCACCTGCCAATGTAATACTGTCAGAATAGATCAATATTTGATTTACGCTTTTACGGTAATCGATATTAAATTTAAGACGGGGCGAGAATTCATGATTAATGTCTTATGGATTCAGCATCGTATTACCGTCTTGCTCAGTACCAGGTTGTTGGATTAGCCATAACAAGAATGAAGGTCCATAGAAATCATTGATATAGAAAACCAATATATATAAAAATTACCATTCCATTAGACAAATTTTGGACTGCTTAATAATTTTAACTAAATGCATAATGAGGACCTAAATAAAATCCTAGTAATACTATCATAACGTTAGAACCAGAGTTCTTATAAGCTCAGCTCTAAACCTAGACTACGGTTGAAAAAGAAACCAATATAAACGTGTTTGCTTTCTTTACGTAGCATTCGATTAAGTCATACATGCGTGAATTCAAGGAAGACAAACCGTGAGTAATACCAATGCAGTTTTCAAGCATCACCACTTTCGACATTTAACAGAGTTATGGCCGATGAAAAAATTGAAATGTCTAACTTAGAAAAACAAACAAACAAGAACATCATGAAAAGCTGAAACTTAAAATTAACCCTAAATTTAAAATTCCAGACTTAAAAACCGAAACTCTAGACAACAGATTGACACTTGTGACTACAACATCTAGATCTAAACTATTGACAACAGATCGAATATATCAGAACTACTGACAACAGAGAATTAGTTCTAGAATATTGACAACAGAAAATTAGTTCTAGAATATTGACAACAGAGAATTAGTTCTAGAATATTGACAACAGAAAATTAGTTCTAGAATATTGACAACAGAGAATTAGTTCTAGAATATTGACAACAGAAAATTAGTTCTAGAATATTGACAACAGAAAATTAGTTCTAGAATATTGACAACAGAGAATTAGTTCTAGAATATTGACAACAGAAAATTAGTTCTAGAATATTGACAACAGAGAATTAGTTCTAGAATATTCACAACAGAGAATTAGCTCTAGAATATTGACAACAGAGAATTAGTTCTAGAATATTGACAACAGAGAATTAGCTCTAGAATATTCACAACAGAGAATTAGCTCTAGAATATTGACAACAGAGAATTAGTTCTAGAATATTCACAACAGAGAATTAGCTCTAGAATATTGACAACAGAGAATTAGTTCTAGAATATTGACAACAGAGAATTAGTTCTAGAATATTGACAACAGAGAATTAGTTCTAGAATATTGACAACAGAGAATTAGTTCTAGACTTTCCTGCAAGACGTTAGAAGATATAATTTCTTAGAAAAGTTGTTTTTTAAGTTTTCACCTACATTCTACTAGAAAATTTTTTACTTGGGACTAAAATCTAACGCAGAGACTTGAGACTCAGGATCTAACGCAGAGACTTGAGACTCAGGATCTAACGCAGAGACTTGAGACTCGGAATCTAATGCAGAGACTTGAATCTCAGGATCTAACGCAGAGACTTGAGACTCAGAATCTAACGCAGAGAAATCTAAAGCAGAGGCTTGAGACTCAGGATCTAACGCAGAGACTTGAAACTAAAATCTAACGCAGAGACTTGAGACTCAGGATCTAACGCAGAGACTTGAGACTCAGGATCTAACGCAGAGACTTGAGACTAAAATCTAAAGCAGAGACTTGAGACTCAGGATCTAACGCAGAGGCATGAGGCTCAGGATCTAAATCTAGACCTACGTTGGTTACATTCTTGAAAAGTTTTCAACACAAAACACACACACACACACACGAACTTTTTCATTGTTGAAGAAAATAGTGAAATGTAATAAAATTGCCAGAAAAAAGTGTGTGTGTGTGTTTGTGCTTGTCAAGTATCGCTTCCACGCTAGCGGGCCCACCCCTCTGGACACTTAACCCCCCTTTCTACCTATTCATTTCTATGTAAGTGTGTCTGCGTAATTCGGTCAAAGACGCTACGTAATTGGAACATGTTTTTTTTTTACGATGACACTTGAAGTGAAGAAATGGGGGGAGGGCACGGAATCAAATTTTGAATCATGTCTTTACAGACTATGTACACCACTAGATCATGTCTTTACAGACTATGTACACCACTAGATCATGTCTTACAGACTATGTACACCACTAGATCATGTCTTTACAGACTATGTACACCACTCGATCATGTCTTTACAGACTATGTACACCACTAGATCATGTCTTACAGACTATATACACTACTAGATCATGTCTTTACAGACTATATACACCACTACATCATGTCTTTACAGACTATGTACACCACTAGATCATGTCTTACAGACTATATACACCACTAGATCATGTCTTTACAGACTATATACACCACTAGATCATGTCTTACAGACTATGTACACCACTAGATCATGTCTTACAGACTATGTACACCACTAGATCATGTCTTACAGACTATATACACCACTAGATCATGTCTTACAGACTATGTACACCACTAGATCATGTCTTACAGACTATGTACACCACTAGATCATGTCTTACAGACTATATACACAACTAGATCATGTCTTACAGACTATGTACACCACTAGATCATGTCTTACAGACTATATACACCACTAGATCATGTCTTACAGACTATATACACCACTAGATCATGTCTTACAGACTATATACACCACTAGATCATGTCTTACAGACTATATACACAACTAGATCATGTCTTTACAGACTATATACACAACTACATCATGTCTTTACAGACTATATACACAACTAGATCATGTCTTTACAGACTATATACACAACTACATCATGTCTTTACAGACTATATACACAACTACATCATGTCTTACAGACTATATACACAACTACATCATGTCTTACAGACTATATACACAACTACATCATGTCTTACAGACTATATACACAACTACATCATGTCTTACAGACTATATACACAACTACATCATGTCTTACAGACTATATACACAACTACATCATGTCTTACAGACTATATACACAACTACATCATGTCTTACAGACTATATACACAACTAGATCATGTCTTTACAGACTATATACACAACTACATCATGTCTTTACAGACTATATACACAACTACATCATGTCTTTACAGACTATATACACAACTACATCATGTCTTTACAGACTATATACACAACTACATCATGTCTTTACAGACTATATACACTACTAGATCATGTCTTACAGACTATATACACCACTACATCATGTCTTTACAGACTATGTACACCACTAGATCATGTCTTACAGACTATATACACCACTAGATCATGTCTTACAGACTATATACACCACTAGATCATGTCTTTACAGACTATATACACCACTAGATCATGTCTTACAGACTATGTACACCACTAGATCATGTCTTACAGACTATGTACACCACTAGATCATGTCTTACAGACTATATACACCACTAGATCATGTCTTACAGACTATGTACACCACTAGATCATGTCTTACAGACTATATACACAACTAGATCATGTCTTACAGACTATATACACAACTAGATCATGTCTTACAGACTATGTACACCACTAGATCATGTCTTACAGACTATATACACCACTAGATCATGTCTTACAGACTATATACACCACTAGATCATGTCTTACAGACTATATACACCACTAGATCATGTCTTACAGACTATATACACAACTAGATCATGTCTTTACAGACTATATACACAACTAGATCATGTCTTTACAGACTATATACACAACTAGATCATGTCTTTACAGACTATATACACAACTAGATCATGTCTTTACAGACTATATACACAACTACATCATGTCTTTACAGACTATATACACAACTACATCATGTCTTACAGACTATATACACAACTACATCATGTCTTACAGACTATATACACAACTACATCATGTCTTACAGACTATATACACAACTACATCATGTCTTACAGACTATATACACAACTACATCATGTCTTACAGACTATATACACAACTACATCATGTCTTACAGACAATATACACAACTAGATCATGTCTTTACAGACTATATACACAACTACATCATGTCTTTACAGACTATATACACAACTACATCATGTCTTTACAGACTATATACACAACTACATCATGTCTTTACAGACTATATACACAACTAAATCATGTCTTTACAGACTATATACACTACTAGATCATGTCTTACAGACTATATACACCACTACATCATGTCTTTACAGACTATGTACACCACTAGATCATGTCTTACAGACTATATACACCACTAGATCATGTCTTTACAGACTATATACACCACTAGATCATGTCTTACAGACTATGTACACCACTAGATCATGTCTTACAGACTATGTACACCACTAGATCATGTCTTACAGACTATATACACCACTAGATCATGTCTTACAGACTATGTACACCACTAGATCATGTCTTACAGACTATGTACACCACTAGATCATGTCTTACAGACTATATACACAACTAGATCGTGTCTTACAGACTATGTACACCACTAGATCATGTCTTACAGACTATATACACCACTAGATCATGTCTTACAGACTATATACACAACTAGATCATGTCTTACAGACTATATACACCACTAGATCATGTCTTACAGACTATATACACAACTAGATCATGTCTTTACAGACTATATACACAACTACATCATGTCTTTACAGACTATATACACAACTAGATCATGTCTTTACAGACTATATACACAACTACATCATGTCTTTACAGACTATATACACAACTACATCATGTCTTACAGACTATATACACAACTACATCATGTCTTACAGACTATATACACAACTACATCATGTCTTACAGACTATATACACAACTACATCATGTCTTACAGACTATATACACAACTACATCATGTCTTACAGACTATATACACAACTACATCATGTCTTTACAGACTATATACACAACTACATCATGTCTTTACAGACTATATACACAACTACATCATGTCTTTACAGACTATATACACAACTACATCATGTCTTACAGACTATATACACAACTACATCATGTCTTACAGACTATATACACAACTACATCATGTCTTACAGACTATATACACAACTACATCATGTCTTACAGACTATATACACAACTACATCATGTCTTACAGACTATATACACAACTACATCATGTCTTACAGACTATATACACAACTACATCATGTCTTACAGACTATATACACAACTAGATCATGTCTTTACAGACTATATACACAACTACATCATGTCTTTACAGACTATATACACAACTACATCATGTCTTTACAGACTATATACACAACTACATCATGTCTTTACAGACTATATACACAACTACATCATGTCTTTACAGACTATATACACAACTACATCATGTCTTTACAGACTATATACACAACTACATCATGTCTTTACAGACTATATACACAACTAGTAAAAGAATAAAGTTCATTCTAATCATGTTTAAAAAAGTAAATGAAGAATTTGGATTTATTAAAAGCGTATCAGCAATTACAGCAATTGTCTCTTACCGGAACGCGAAACGGGTCAAAGGCCAAAGGTGAGAAATAAAAAATTTCGAGGGTCGATCGAATGATTGGAAATGGCAAAAACAATATATATATATATATATATATATATATATATATATATATATATATATATATATATATAAATTTTACAAAATCGCTTTTTAACTAAACCGGCATTGAAGTGTTTCTCGAACTCTCACGAGACATAGACGTTACAGACAAAATCTTTATAGAACTTTCTACTTGGTGGCCTTGAGGGGAAAGGCTTCCGAGCTGACAAAATTATGAGTTTGAAGGTTGAATCCCTTATTTTGTTCCCATTGACTTAATTATAGTAAAGTATAGGTCTATATATTTTTAGGCAAATGCAGTTTGTTTTTGCATCGTTTTGCCAGCCATTGTTTACTTCAGAAACAAAGAACAATGGACAATTATTTGCTCAATTCATTTCATAATACTCTTTATAAAACATTTATACATTTTAAACTATAAAAAGTATCAAGTGTATCAAATATTATACAAGTGATTTCTGATGTATAGTTCAGTGCATCTATTGGTTACGTGACACAAGGGCGTCAACTCCAAGGAATCGCGGGCACAAAATAGTTGCTGAATTCCATGAGTTCCAGTCGGGCTCAATGATGTCAACAAACTGCGACAGACTTTAGATCAAGTCTTACCTTACTGCTCTCCAGACTTCCAACATATAGGCTTTTATACTCAACTACCCATCACGATTGGAAACCAGAAAGTATATTGTCATGACTCATGATCTCCTGGAGGACATTGAGTCTATGAAACGTGGCACACAGTAAGATGTTGAAAAGATTGCGTTAAAGCGATGGAGAATGCATGCTGTTGATTGTCAAGTTCTCCTTTAGACTAACTTACTAACACTTTAATGTCTAAATCTATAATCAACTTTTTAGAATAGGCATTAATTATTGATATACAGTATTTATATTATGTTGCCAACTCCCATTTATTTGAAATAAAATAACTTAATACATAAAGTATGTCCATTTCTTCTTTGTTTAATTCAATTATTCCATAAACAACATTAAAAACACATTGATCTAGTAACATGGAGTAGTGATAGCATGTAACATTATTGATTTAAAATGCGATATTTCTCCTATTGCTTGTTTTTAGTATTAATTTTGTAAATTAAAAAATGTTTTAATGCTTTTAAAAAAAATTAATATCTAATCCAATCCTTTTTTTAAAGTAGTAATTATTCCATTCATTAACTACCATCTTATCTTGATTCTTTGACTGATTCATTTACAAAATTGAATTAGATGATGATGTTGTGGATGTCAGTGACATCGTGATGTTCCTTCGCCCCATCATGCAAGGCACCTTACCTGACAGCAATATAAATATTGGATGAACTATAAAGGCTAGTAGGCTGTTATGAACATAAAGATAAGAGAGTCGAGAACCATGTCTGTATAGTATGGCTTTAATACACTGAATGACAACACAACACACATTTCGTGAACACATTCTCACGGACGAGTTACAAGCACATGTAAACATAAGAACGACAACCGATACGGAATATAATTTTCATAACATAGGTTTTATGTACATAGTAATAGGTTGAATGTACATAGTATCACATGTTTTATGCGCGTAGTATCACAGGTTGTATATACATAGAGTCGCAGGTTGTATGTACATAGTCAAAGGTTGTGTGTACATAGTCATAGGTTGTATGTACATAGAGTCACAGGCTGAATGTGCATAGTCACAGGTTGTATGTACATAAAGTCACATTTGAATGTACATAGTCAACGGTAGTATGAACGCACAGAGTAGAAAGTTCAATAAGTATTGAAAGCAAACAGGAATGAAATGAATTATGTTATCACAAGAGGCGTGACTTGCCTGTAGATCAAAAAGGGGAGCATCTCTACTAATGAACAAACTTCGTTTGATGAGTGTTAGGAGATGTATTCTCCTCCCTCCAAGTGACTTATATAAAGTAATTGGGATACGTCTACTATTGTTTGGGAGGAAAACCAACAGACGAGGAAGTGGGTCAGACTACAGGTTATTGCAAGCCTCTGGCCCAAACGGTAACAAAATCTCCTAGGTCTGAATGTTACACCCTGCCACTCCCAGTTGATAGCACACTCGATCGATCGCCAAAAGCCCTAGTCTGTTAAAGGTGTCGAGTTACCGGTCTTTATTGCTCCAGAAAGCAATAGGATGGCAGTGAGACACTTAAAGGCAGCCCTCCTTTCTACACACGTGTGCTATCGTCTGCACAATCTTTTGATATTTATTTTCTTTTAAAATTATATACTTATAGGTTAGTGCAGAAGGGGGAATAACCACATTTAGACATTTTACTTTTAAACTCTAAAATCTAAATACTGTATGCTCAGCATATAATCTACTGGAGTGAAGCCCATTTACAACATATTTGTATGACTATGAGACTATGCACACAAAGTGTAAAACTAAGCATATATAATGGATGAGAGAGTTAATTTTTATTTTATTTAGACATAGGGGAACACAGTTAGGGAAACACTGTAACTCTATCTCTATATCAATACCTCTTCAATAATATATGCGCATTTCTCACCTTGTCGCGCTGTATACTCATAGAGCAAAATGTAGATATCATTTCATGAATCTGTGTCCTTTCAGTACTCACTGCACTGGGTACATCATTACACTGCGCTGAGAGCATCATTACACTGCGCTGAGTACATCAATACACTGTACTGAGTACATCAATACACTGCAATGTGTACATCAATATACTGCACTGAGTGCATCAATACACTGCGTTATGTACATCAACACACTGCACTGAGTGCATCAATACACTGCACCGATTACACCAATACACTGTACTGAGTGCATCAATACACTGTTCTGAGTACATTAATACACTACACTGAGTACATCAATACACTGCACTGAGTCCATCAATACACTGCGCTGAGTGCATCAATACACTGCACTGAGTACATCAATACACTGCGCTGAGAGCATCATTACACTGCACTGAGTACATCAATACACTGTACTGAGTACATCAATACACTGCAATGTGTACATCAATATACTGCACTGAGTGCATCAATACACTGCGTTATGTACATCAACACACTGCACTGAGTGCATCAATACACTGCACCGATTACACCAATACACTGTACTGAGTGCATCAATACACTGTTCTGAGTACATTAATACACTACACTGAGTACATCAATACACTGCGCTGAGTGCATCAATACACTGCACTGAGTACATCAATACACTGCGCTGAGTGCATCAATACAATGCGCTGAGTACATCAATACACTACACTGAGTGCACCAATACACTGCACTGAGTACATCAATACCCAATCCCGCACCCATTTGTTCTCAGTTACATTTACATACCATCACAACCCCCTTCGTTATTGTTCTGTGGGATCGATTCACGAGCGCAACTCAATTCCAAGCGACCTGAACTCGATTCCACACGAACCGAGATTGCTGTTACCTAGATGTTAAGTACCGAGCTCTCCCCACCCCAAGCCCCTCATCTAAAAAAAAAAGGGGGGTCATAAAAGTAATAACCCAAGACCCGTCATCACATTACCGCCCGATATGGAATCGATATTTGTAAGCCGATACTGCCATGGAGGAATTAATATAGAAACTTATGTTCACAGAGCCGAATTTCGTTCCAGAGGTCTAGATTAATTTTAGATTCGATTACATTTAATCACGTTACACGCTTGTCCAATCAAGTATTGACCATATCTTCTCCTCCACCCCACCCCCTGCCAGCGAGCTCGTTTGGTCATGTGGATGAGGTCCAAGACAATCCATGACATTCAAAAAAAAAAAGGTCCCAGATGTAGAGTGAGCGTGTAGTCGTCTGCTTATTTGGCTGAGTGAATTTATTTTTTTTGTGTGTGACTACAATGACCAGTAGACTAAACAGAATGCAGTGGTTGACAGAGATGTGTGGTTGTGATGACCAACAACCATAAGTCATTAGTAACAGCAAAGTGCGTCCCCCGGGGATTGTGGCCAATGGTTTGAAAAAGTAAGTTCTTAACTTTCAATTTTCAAAATGGATGAAACTATTTATTTTGAAAACAAACGGTCACGTTGACATTTATGGAAAAAAAAGTTTCACTAACTAGGGGCATTATGATAAGTGGGCACTATACAACGACAGGGGCATTATGATAAGTGGGCACTATACAACGACAGGGGCATTATGATAAGTGGGCACTATAAAACGACAGGGGCATTGTGATAAGTGGCACTATACAACGACATGGGCATTAAGATAAGTGGGCACTATACAACGACAGGGGCATTATGATAAGTGGGCACTATACAACGACAGGGGCATTATGATAAGTGGGCACTATACAACGACAGGGGTATTATGATAAGTGGGCACTATATAACGACAGGGGCATTATGATAAGTGGGCACTATACAACGACAGGGGCATTATGATAAGTAGGCACTATATAACGACAGGGGCATTATGATAAGTGGGCACTATACAACGGCAGGGGCACTTGTGATGATTAGAATGATAAAAAGATTTTGGAAGAACTCTGCCGATAAGATAAGTTTAATGATAATTATTATTATAATCTTTATTATCCATAAGGAAAGTTGTTTTACAATTTGTGCATTACACCAAACAAAACAAAAAAATAACTGTGGCCGTCCATAGTAGAAGCTGGAAAATGATCAGTCTGAGAAACTGAAGAAACAGATGCAAAAAGAAGTGCATCAATTGAATGAAGCCAAAGCTTTAGAGAAACAAGACCAAATAGGTTTCATGATCTGTTACTAAGATCTGTTCTCATAAAGAATCAACACTTGTTATCTAGTAAAGCACTATTGAGAGACTGGGGTACTGTGATCTTGTGTAGATTTCTACTGGGACATAGCGAAATAGTTCAGATTAGTCTATATATTTCTTAAACCTTTGATTATTAAATTAAATGAGTCATTAGAGATTCTTTAAAAAAAAGATTTTAATAGAAATTTTTTAAATTATACGTCTAGCCCCTCCCACCTAATCTTTTATCCATCAACCCACCCCATGTCCTAAAAATAGACATACTTCTTAAATTATTTGTTTTGACAATGTTATGAGGTAGTTATTAGAAGATATTTTATTTTTACTTGGACTGCTAGTAGATCTAGATCTAGAATAAAATCGATTATCAAAAACAAATGGATTCTATTGCAAATGCCAAGTCTTATATACTGCCATCCTCTTTCGCTTATAAAAAAGACCTGTTTCACAAGTCAGTCAGAAGCCGTGGACATACTCTATATCAGGCTTGTCGAAATGTGTGTAGGGTTTGGGTTGAACTCCGCGTAGTCCCAGGACTCGAATCTTCCGAACATCATCAGACCCACGTTAATATTGAAAGTGTTATAACATTAGACCCACTGTGTGTTTATCTATTTGATATCGAGAGTGTTATAACATTAGACCCACTGCGTGTTTATCTATTTGATATCGAGAGTGTTATAACATTAGACCCACTGCGTGTTATTCGGGGCAAAAAGAACTTTTAATCATTAACAGAGCAATTAAACAGGCCGTGTTGATAGGCGACTCGATGGAGGGTCACGCGAGGGCTGCCTCTGTCACGAGGGCGGCGCTGGAGCAATGAGGGTGGCACCGGAGCTGCGAATCTCTTTTAATTAGCTTAATGTAGCCAGATGACAATAAGGATTAGCAGCCATTCACTAAGATCGAAGGGTCTAATCAATGATTCACGATAGTGGATCGATGATCTCATCCTATAAAACCTTTTAGATAATGAAATCCAGACGTTTTTGTTGCTCCTATTAAAACAAAATTTCTCCAATAAAACACTTGCTTTTGGGAAAACCCGATGTATTGAGAATAGATGTACCAATATTAAAAGTGAAAAGGAAACGAAAATTATGGAAGCGGAAGTGACTTAGGAAAATAAACTCTACACACTTCGTCGAATATAACCGAAGAAACAAAATTGATACAAGTTTCGTAATTTTAAATGGAATGCTGGGAAAATGATTTGAGTGAGGGGCATAACCTAAACATTTCAAATGACATGGTCAAGGTGTTTTCTTATTATTAAGTTTTGGGATGAAGGGGTTAGCCATTATAACGTTTGTGTTGACAAGCGCGAATGTCCGCGCAGTGCCAGGTTTAGTAATGTCAAAGCCCACGGCAAATCAGTGGTTCTATGGGGCGTCAGCGTCAGAATGCAAAGCTCTGGAGATTACCTTTATAAAAACATGATCAAATGAAAGCAATATCTCTATTGAAAAAACTGCAACACACAAACGCACAATCGAAAACACAACTAGCTCACTGACATAAATACAGGACGCGTAAACACATTCAATCACTCACACTGTTAGAATTTCTGCAATGGTGCTCAACCTGTTTCACCCTGGGGGGGCCAGGTTCATCTCCAAACACACGAGACGAATCACTGGACGCCTCTGAGGCTTCACTGTGGGATTAAGTTTCGAGGGGCAGCACCGCTTCACATGCCGAATGTGGCCCGGGGGTTGAAGGTTGAGCATCACTGGCCTACTTAAAGTAATAAATTAGACACCAAGACTGTTGAGTTTGTTAGTCAATTCAGCTTTTAATGCAAATTTTTATGTGTACAATCAATTATATTATCAAGATGATATCCACTTAATTACATCTGATTGTAGAATTAGATATATGACACTATGACTTGATCAATGTTTCTTTATTTATTAGCCTTTTCTTTTCTTTTATTACGGTAAAAAAAAAGATTGATCTTACAAATTATCTTTATTATAAGTATAACACATTTTGTGTCTTTAAGTTTAAAAAATATCTAATGAAGAAATGAAATATCAAAAAATTACCATTTTATTCATTTGTGTTACTTAAATATGAAACGAATTTATTATTTTCAATAATTCTTACAACTGTAAGGAAAGCATATTTATATACAAGTTAGTGACATTACACAAACTAAGTCAAATTTTAAATCTACAAACAAAAAAAAAATTATTTTTTTTTCAAATTGAAAAAGAAAAGGAAATCATATAGAAAAGCGATTGAACAAAAACTCTTAATTGAAACAAGTAATAGCATATATATAAAGTGCACAGTTAGATACAATAAGATAGCCCGAATGTTGTTTTGTTTCTGAATAGGTCACACAGATATTGAACACATCAAGAGTTGCGCAATGCAAAAGCCCGCCGCATATTGCACATTGCAAGAGCCCTCCGAAAATTGCACATTGCAAGACAGATGACAAATAAAGACACTGAAACAGTCCCCCGATGGCTAGAATGAAAATGTTAATCAACAAAAATATTGATATTAAGACTACTACATGCTATAGATATCACTTGTGTACTGTTTTATAGAGTGTGTAAGTGTATTGTGTTGTGTGACTGATTTGATTTAGTCTGTAATATACTGTGTAATAGATATTTGTGTGTAATATATTGTGTGGTTAATATTGTGTGTAATATATTGCGTGACTGATATAGTGTACTATATTGTGTAATGAGTAAAGTGTGTAATATTGTGTGTTGTAGGGAAATTCAACCTTTCTCTGCGTTTATATTTCTGTGCATATAAATATACGTATGTCAACGTTTTAGATTACAGGTACACATATAGATATATGATAAATATATATGAATACATAACACGTACATATGTTGTTTTTTTTTTGTATAAATACGCCAACAAAAGAGGATATTGATATAAAACGTGTTGCTATTATAAGGCTATGTGTTGTCAAAAAAATAATAAAAATAAATAAAAAGCAAAATTCCTCGGAAGTACACAAGAATATGGAGTGTAAATTTATATTGGATATATAGAGGCACTAGAAATAGTATGGTTTATTATTGGTTGCTATGGTTTCATGGACAGGTAGATAAGAAATATACCTGCGCTGACCTAGATCGCAGAATTCCAGCACGTCGGTCCAGGGTTAAAGCTGAAATCAGACATATGGACATTGTGTTGAGAAGTGTGACAACCAAACATGAGGCAATTTAATGGATGGTGTGTTAACCAGACTTTATGGGCAATTGGGCTTTCGTTTGACAGGGTGACATTTGTCTGACCGATAATAACTATTCATTTTTTTGGTAAACAGAAAATAAAAAAACCCTACTAAATATATATCGAAAAAGATAGACTTACAGATAACTAACAGACAGACAGATAGATAGATTATAAAAAAAAATATTAACATTTATTGCTAGGTTCAACTACACAGAAGTTAATTTTATAGTAGAGATGTATAAACATCTCTCTCTCTCTCTCACACACAAGCTCCTACAGTGTGAATAATTTTCTATTTTCCAGAACTGGACAGACAGAAACAGAAGCAAAACACAACAACAACAACAACAAACCCACTGAGTAACAGATGCACGATTCAGAAACTTGGCAGAGAGAACAGCAAGAACGACAATCGCGTGTGTGATTGCTGTGACAAGATATATGCCAGTTAGGATGTTTTCAAATTGGATATGTCCTGGTAGGATACAGTGGCCAGAAAGAAGCTCACGATGTTGGCCAATCGCACCTTTAGTTTTGCATGACATTGGGGAAACAACCCACAGAAACAAAGAAAAATAGTCGAACCAAATATTTAAAACCATAGACTGCTGAAACTATTTACTTTCGCCCTTTGTTCATTTAGAAATAAATCAGAAGTGACTGTACAGAAGGTAAACATGCGGAAATAATGCGGGAAACGAGAAACTAGATTAATGTCACCATATAAGGAAACAAAATATGTAGCAAATTGTTTATAATAAGAAATATTTATAAGTAGTTTAGTCTCACTAGCAACATTTATAACAAGAAGGTGTGACTGACCATATTAAGTAGAATTCTTAAGAGTCTACTCTCGTCCTACTTATGACTATTAGAAAATAGAGCTGGGAGTTTGATTGCATTTCTATTTACTTGTCCCCTCAAACATTGTATCTTTTGTTTAGTTTGTCAAACGAAAAGAGAAATAAATCACTAGGTATAGGTCACAAAGCACTTGCTTGAGATGTGTGATAGATGTTTTGTAGATGACGTTTAATTAATAGTTGATGTGCAGTACATGATATTCAGTACTTGATGTGCAGTAGATGTGTTGTAAACATGAAGAATTGTGAAATGTTGGTATATTTTAAAAATTTTTCTTTCTGTCTACTTAAGAGAGTAAAACCATTCCGGACAAATTAAAAAATAATTCAACCCTCAATTAGCAGGTCTGTTATACTCCCGACATGTTGCCCATAAGGTAAGGCTATCCAACCTCTCTGGCTTTTCTAATTTTACTCATCTGGTATATTTCTCTCTCTATCTATCCATCTATCTCTCTAATTCTCTTCCCAATATTCCCAGTTGCTGAAGCTGATTCCCGCAGCTTTCATATCTCTGGCTTGGCCGCGTTGCCAGTAGGTCGACTTCCACAAGACATTCTGTATGGCGATCTAATAGAAGGCAGGAGAGCGCTGGTCGCCCACTTTTACGATATACGGATGTATGCAAACGCGATATGAAGTTCTTGAAAATCAACACTAGCAGCTGGGAAAAAGTAGTATTGGTAGATCCACATGGAGAGAGAGCATAAAGGAAGGGTCTCGGATTTCAGATGCCATACACAACAGAAGCAGAAAGAAGGGTGAAAATGCAACGGGGCCTGGTGATTACAAATGCTCAACCTGCGATCGCAGCTGTGTGTCAAGAATTGGCCTTTTTAGTCACACAAGAAGCTGCAAAGGGAAAAGATCGTCTCTCGAACCGTAAAATGCCACAGAGAGTGCCCTAAAGCCGTTTACGTCACGCCAGTTATGACAAACAATTAAGCAATTAGCAAATTCTTTTAAAGGTAAACAGTTACTTTGAATAACTTGATAAAGTAGTGAATTTATTCCAAAAACTTAAATATTACAAGCAGCAAGAAATGTATTGACACAGATCAAAGAAACTTTGGCTTGACATCAATTAGGCAAGTTAAAAGACATGATGGATGAAATTAATGATCTTACCCATGAATACTGGTTTCTCGATGAGCTCGATGACACAGTGAGTCAGCTCATTAGAAAATAAGTGATGACAGAGTGAAGCAGCTCATCTGAAAGTGATGACAGAGTGAATCAACTCATCTGAAAGTGATCACAGAATGAATCAACTCATCTGAAAGTGATGACAGAGTGAATCAACTCATCTGAAACTGATGACAGAGTGAATCAATTCATCTGAAAGTGATGACAGATTGAATCAACTCATCTGAAAGTGATGACAGAGTGAATCAACTTATCAGAAAGTAAGTGATGACAGAGTGAATCAATTCATCTGAAAGTGATGACAGAGTAAATCAACTTATCAGAAAGTGATGACAGAGTGAATCAACTCATCTGAAAGTAAGTGATCACAGAGTGAATCAACTCATCTGAAAGTAAGTGATCACAGAGTGAATCAACTCATTTGAAAGTGATGGCAGAGTGAATCAACTCATCTGAAAGTAAGTGATGGCAGAGTGAATCAACTCATCAGAAAGTAGGGGATCACAGAGTGAATCAACTCATCTGAAAGTAAGTGATCACAGAGTGAATCAACTCATCTGAAAGTAAGTGATCACAGAGTGAACCAACTCATCTAAAAGTGATTACAGAGTGAATCAACTCATCTGAAAGTGATGACAGAGTGAATCAACTTATCAGAAAGTGATGACAGCGTGAATCAACTCATCAGAAAGTGATGACAGAGTAAATCAACTTATCAGAAAGTGATGACAGAGTGAATAAACTCATCTGAAAGTAAGTGATCACAGAGTGAATCAACTCATCTGAAAGTAAGTGATCACAGAGTGAATCAACTCATTTGAAAGTGATGGCAGAGTGAATCAACTCATCTGAAAGTAAGTGATGGCAGAGTGAATCAACTCATCAGAAAGTAGGGGATCACAGAGTGAATCAACTCATCTGAAAGTAAGTGATCACAGAGTGAATCAACTCATCTGAAAGTAAGTGATCACAGAGTGAACCAACTCATCTAAAAGTGATTACAGAGTGAATCAACTCATCTGAAAGTGATGACAGAGTGAATCAACTTATCAGAAAGTGATGACAGCGTGAATCAACTCATCAGAAAGTGATGACAGAGTGAATCAACTCATCAGAAAGTAAGTGATCACAGAGGGAATCAAGTTATCAGAAAGTGATGACAGAGTGAATCAACTCATCTAAAAGTAAGTGATGACAGAGTGAATCAACTCATCTGAAAGTGATGACAGAGTGAATCAACTCATCAGAAAGTGATGACAGAGTGAATCAACTCATCTGAAAGTGATGACAGAGTGAATCAACTCATCAGAAAGTGATGACAGAGTGAATCAACTCATCTGAAAGTGATGGCAGAGTGAATCAACTCATCAGAAAGTGATGACAGAGTGAATCAACTCATCTGAAAGTGATGACAGAGTGAATCAACTCATCTAAAAGTAAGTGATGACACAGAATCAACTCATCCGTAGTTGGCGCTATGATTTTATGATTTTAATCGACAGAAAACTTATTTGAATAAAAACGCAAGTGTATCTATGAGTTTATGTGTATCTTTGAGGGTTTTGGAAGAAAGCAAATGGGAAGTGCAACAAATAGGCTTATCATACAAACTCAGAAGGGGCCCCAGACAGATCCACACATGGCTAAGTCATAACTGTTTTGCTTAAAAAAAAGTATTATCCGAACAAAGTATTACATATATAATCCTAGATCTTTTATAATGTAGGTCAGATTTAGATTTTAATATATTTTTGGTATTTGCATACAAACTTCTGCTTTATTAAAAGAGATCGATAATGATAGAATAAAATGATTTAGTCCAAGAATATTAAGTGTAATCATAAGATTTCTAACAATCTTTTGGCATAAATTTGCTTTTTATAAAACAAAATCCGGAACAATTTATGTCAGTAATGAGATTTATTGAAATTAAGTCAGTATGGAGATTTCAAACAATGATTTAGTGTTTATTTTTTATTGATTTTTAAAAATACGGAACAACCTATTTTTGATGATGAGCTACAATTTTTGAGATGTTTTCATTCCTTTTTTTTTGTTTTGTTTTTGCGATCTTAACGTGATGGGTGGTGGAAAGACCGACTGACAAAACACACAAAAGCAATAGCGACTTTTCTCTGACGAGGGTACTAAAAAAAAATTAAATTAAAATATGATTATTTAAAACTTTTTGAATGACTAATTTTTAGGCCTACTTTATGACCGCAAACGGCACGCTACTGCACGAAACTCGCTGCTTAAAAAAATTGACTTTAAAAGATGTGCGTGAAATTCACATTAAAGTTCATTCTTAGCCTTTATATGCAAACATAAATGTTATCTTTTCAATTTTAGTACCAGAGAAAAAAAACACAGTTAATTAATATTTTTATTTGTTGTGAAATTTTTTTAAACATTGAACAAATATATATGAATAAATAATGCTCAAGATATAATAAAAATTACCTTTCATTGTTAACGTAGTGTTAACACAACCACCCTTACATTTATGTATTGTTTTAGAAACTTCCAAATTTTGTGTTCAGAATCGATTAATAAAATGATTATTCACTTTGAGTTAGAACTGAATGAACAATATAAATCATAACTTGCTTAGACTCGTGATGCTCCTAACAGTTGTATGATGAACACGAATTGAATCGGTGCACTAGGCAGTTATGGGTTAAACATACCATGAGAGTAGGAAAGAATTGTCCAAATATCTTAGACATGTAGCAAGTGGCTTATGAATTAATTATAACACCTCGAAATGTTGAAGATATATAGGTTGTAGTTTTTTAGCAAAACGTCCGATAGGGAAAGAACAGAGACCATTTCTAATGGCGCCAACTACTCAATTTGTAAATGTGAACACTCATATTAAAGATTTCATCACTTTTAAAATCAATTTATAATATAAATATATCAGGTCAGATTTAAAATTGACTCATAAATGTTATCTCCCGATTAGAGAATCCAACTAAATATGTTCCCAACCACTAGAGTGTAAATATAACAAAACTCGTTATTTAACTTTTTCTTTATTATCTCCCTTTCAACTAGATCTATTCCACAAACAGTAGACCATCACTCACTGACACAACAACGAAAGAAAATCTTCCCCCACTTTTGTCTGTTGTGACGTATTCATCAGGTCTATTGGTCTCATGGCTCTCCAAAAAAAATTTTATTCTCGAAAATGCTGTTGAAATCGTTAAGAGTTTCCGTTCAAGACCTTCACGTCTGCCATTCAACGTCCCATGGCAGATGCCAAATACCAGCTGAGGCAGATGAACTCAGGAACCTGTTCAAACTAAATCGAGAATCATAAAGGATTGACACCCAGAAAATTCAATTCGATAGCCTGACCCTCGCAATCTCAAACATGTTAAGTTAAACTAAAAAACATAAAAATCAATCTATGGATAAAAACAAAATGAACAAAGAGAGAGGCACACACACACACGCACAACGATAGATAGATGGAGACAGAGAAACAGAGACAAAGAAAGAGAGACAGAAACATAGAGAGAGAGACAAGGCAGACAGTCAGTCAGACAGAGACAAATCACTATAAAATACAAATGAGACATGGATCTTTTTTAACAAAATTAATAATGGACGAGTTAATTAAATTACTCATTGCATTAGTCACTTACCACCCACTTCGTGGTGTGTGTGTGTGGGGGGGGGGGGGGAAACATGCTGAAAAGGGTACCGAGAGGTGAAGTACCTTACAAATGAAGTGAGTAGAGAAGAAGTCGTACATAATGCATCCCCAACGTCTCACAATGGCTGTTGTTGTTTTCACCTCGGTACAGCAATGCAGAAAATGGTGAAACATCTGTATAATGAAGAGCCATCTCCCAATGAAGTTGATAGATAATGAGGAGGAAGAGACGACAAGAACAGAAACCTGTGCACGGGGTCAGAGGTCAGTAAAAGTAGAGCTTTGCTTCCATCTACTATTTATAGAGTGCATAGATAATGTAATTATGACGGCACAAAAAGAACAATGAAACAAATGATTGGGATAGAGACGAAGTTCTGAGACTAGAGCTGCTACTGTTTTGTTTGTTTCCATTCCAGCTCCTACGTTTTCTTCATAGTCAAACAGTCAAAAAGTGGTCCAAAACAAAAGTCAAAAACTAATGCGGAAAATGAAATCAATTCTCTGATGCTAAATATGCCGTTCACGCAGTAGTTCTGGTTATGTAAGTTGATACGGTGAAGCAATGTCGTGGGTTCGATCCTAAAGGAGGATTTTTTGTTTACTTTATGTTTCAATGTCAAATAAAATATAAATGTTTAGTTTATTATATTATTTAATCATAAAGTAAGAATTGATCCAAACAAAATTATATGACCTGTTTACTAATTATCTTATGAACGAAATAATTAAAACAGAAGTAAATAAATGACATTAAAGGTAAACAATTAAATGACATTAGAGGAAAACAAAAAATGACATATAACGTAAAGCAAGGAATGTATTAAATGACATAAACATTTTTCTTTGTGACAAAATAAACAAACTTGACAATATTTTGTGCCCGTTGTGGGGCAATGTTTCTGCATGATATGGGGCAAGGCATTGTTTCTGCCATACATAGGGCAAGTCAGTGTTTTCCGAAAGGCTTTGGGCAAGAGATTGTTTTCCGCGTGTCTTGATGAATATCACAGGACACAATTTTTGTCTCAATAGCTTAGGACAATATTTGCTATCTGAATAGCACAAGACACAATTGTTTTCTGTGTAGCATAGGCACTATTCTTTTCAGTATAGCATAACACAAACACGCTTTCTTTAATCGCCAATGATAAGCATTAAAACATTGTTTTCAGTAAGAGAATACAAAATTACACACAAATTATTTATAGCCAAAAAAAAAGAAAAGGAACTCGACACACAAAAAAGACACATACATACAAACAGAAGCCGGAGATGACAGTAACTCAACTAAAAATAACCGTCCAGATAATGACGGTAGCGACAGGAAGAAATCAATAATCTGTCACGGATCACCGATCTTTAAACGACTCAAGCATCTCCATTTTCATAAGCATTAACAATCTGTATTTATTTTTAGATTTGCATGTGAACATTTGACTAAATAATTTAACTACAATTGTCGGAGTATACCTGGCCAATGAATCGATTTGCTTTTTAACAAATTCAAAAATGTTGCCCAAAAGACTTGTAATATAATTATAATTGTATTGATATATTCTGAATGAGACGCACAAACTACTATCATATGCTCTATGCATGGCGCATTTAATAATTTCATTACCAAAGTATTATATGAACAAACAAAATTTACTTCGGTAAATTTATAAATCACGTTAGACTTTCGCGAGAAATTGCAAGACATTAGCCAGTTGGAGATTGGAAAAAGTTGGCACGTAAATGTTATACAAAATTAAGAAAAGGTTCCACCGCAGACATTGAACAAATTCCATTCTTTTGAAATATAGCATATTATAGTTTATTGTGTTGTTTCAATAATGGTGGTGTGTTTTTGTTTATGTTATGGCACATCTCAATGACTATGTCATTCTTTCTCTTGAGGATTATGATACTAATTAATGTTAGTATTATTGAAGGTAACTCCTTGTTTTCCAATATATTTTGTATCTTCTTATCAACCAAGTCTTATACAGTAGTGATCACAATGTGTACTATTAGATTGTTACCAAGAGGGTATACTAGAAAATACAAAGCATCAGAGTATTTTACTGTTTCCTAGTCATAATAATTTTATTTCACGTGAATGTTTATTATACTCATATATTATAGAATTTTTTTTAAAACTCAATATTCTACATAGAAGAATGCCGAATGTCTGTGTTGGTCACCTGGTTTTGCAGTGACATTCAATCTGTCAGTGACAAGTCACTCCACTTTTTAAAACGAATGTGACCCTTGATGGTCCGACTTGAGACCATAATTTAACTCTAGATAGGGGATTAGGTGGGGCGCTTATTGGGCAGTCTAGGAGAGAGAAGGGCGGGTTCACATCAGCTGCATAAGGGCCTGAGCTATGTACCATGTTACCTGTTTGGTGAGGACTGCTTGTACGTGAGGGACGTAGGAGGTGACTAATGAGATGTCATCTAGGAGGCCAAGTCTAATGAGGTTTGGTTTTTAATGGGGGCTCCTAGAGAGTGGTTTTTCATGTTCTCTACTGTAAAATTTCAAGAAAAGGAGGGGGGGGGGGGAGAAAAGATAAGAATGTAAGAAGTAGAGCTTTGAACGGCAGTAGTAAGAGAGGAACCATGAATAGAGAGAGAGAGAGTAGAAGAAAGAAGGATATAGATAGAATTGATAACTAATAAACCATGGAGCTAGAAAGGATAACTTATCTTATTATCTTGAAACAAAAAAGAGAAAGTGAAAGAGAAAGAGTAGCAGAAAGATGAAATGGACCGCATTGAGGACTTATAAAAGAAGAGTTAGGGAGACAGAGTGTTTATTATCTAATGAAAGAAAGAGAACAAAGAGAGAGAGAGAAAGAAACATGGAGAGAGAGAGGCATAGAGAGAGAGAGGCATAGAGAGAGAGAGAGAGAGAAAGTCAGACAGAGACAGAGACATAGAGAGAAAGTCAGACAGAGACAGAGATGTCGAGAATAGGAAAGAGAGAAACGGTAGCTACAAAATAAAGAGAAAGATAACAAATAAAAAAAAAAATTCCTGTCTTCAAAATTATTCATACGTGATGGATATATCTATCAACTAGCAACACAGAGCCCTAATTATCATAAATTAACAATTCAAATTCATGTAACTCCAGAATTAAATTATTGTTAAAACCACTTTATTTACCAAACAGACTTCATTTCAAAGACGACAACAGAACAACAAAAATACAAATATATAATCAAAACAAAACTGCTTCATTTTATTTAAATACGAATGTTGAAAGTATGTCACGGAGGTGTCACTTGAGAGGTTAATGGACTCCACAACCAAATGGCGACAGACACGCTAGTATGTTAGAATTAACACGAGAGGATTTTTTTTTTACAAGTGTGCCTAAGTCTTGAAATATCCAGTTATATAGTTTGTAGAAAAAAAGAATTCAGCATCAACAAGTCTACTAGACTACACACTGTCAAATAGTTATTTGATTGTTTGAAAAAAAAACAACTTATTTACTTATGTTAAAATTTATTTAATCATTAATTTAAAATAAAAAGCCAAAGTTTATTTATTTAATTATGTTAAAATTCATTCAATCATCAATTGTACTTATGACTATTCCTATTTCGAAAATTTTTTTCATTGCAAAAAGTTTAATAATTATTAGTTCTAGTAGTGTTGGACTTTTTGAAAATTTGAAAACATAAATGTATTCTAGTATCATCACCTATTCAAGTATATATTATTTTTACTAAATAAATCAGCAAAGGTAAATCATTCTATTTATAGATACAAATTTGAAAGAGAGCAACCAAACAAACCGAGCAAACATGTTTGTAATGTGTAGATCGACGTTCAGAGCAGCCAAACAAACCGAGCAAACATGTTTGTAATGTGTAGATCGACGTTCAGAGCAGCCAAACAAACCGAGCAAACATGTTTGTAATGTGTAGATCGACGTTCAGAGCAGCCAAACAAACCGAGCAAACATGTTTGTAATGTGTAGATCGACGTTCAGAGCAGCCAAACAAACCGAGCAAACATGTTTGTAATGTGTAGATCGACGTTCAGAGCAGCCAGTTTCTGGGTAGAATTGGACCAATTATAAAAAGGACTAATTAATTTTTTTTTCTAAGTGATTATTTTGGCCATTATTCCCTCTATCTGCTGTTCTGATAAATCACAGAGTTCGCTCAATACAAGGGACAAGCGTGGATCGGAGACCTTGACCCTCAGGGCTGGCCATTCTGTTAGCACCTGGAGGTCATTGGTAGAGGTCCCAGTGGTTTACGACTTGGCTGGCTCCTAATCACTAGTACACCCCCATGGGAACTGACCAACACTGGAAGAGTGTAAAGTTAAGTGAGATTGCTGGTCATGCTAAAATGGTGAGGTGAAAGTTTGTAGTTGTTAAGGGAATACTAGTGGTCAATGTGAAATGGTCATGTCATTTTCTTACAAGTGTGGTCAAGTAAGTAATCCTTTAGTGGTAGGGTCAAATATTGGTTTTAGTGTAGTCAAGTAATATTCTTTGGGATGTGTTCCATTAAGTTCTAATTACTGTGGTCAAGTAAAGTTCTTCGTGATACGGTCAAGCAATGCTGTTGGTGTGGTCAAGTAATGTTCTTATTCATGTGATCATGCAATCTTGTTAAAATTATGGTCAAGTAATGTTTATAGTGTTGTCATGTAAGGTTCTTGGTGATCAAGAAGTGTAATTAGTGGCGTGGTCAAACAATGCTTTTAGCACGGATGTCAATGAATGGATCAAGGAATGGTGTTATTGTGTAGATCAAGTAATTATTTCATATTAAGTGTACAACTAGAACAAATATTCCAGATTTTTTTTTTGTGTGGGAAGATAAAGTAAAGGTCCTCGTGAAAAAGTAATGGTCCTTGTGGAAAAGTAATGGTCCTTGTGGAAAAGTAATGGTCCTTGTGGAAAAGTAATGGTCCATGTGGAAGGTAAAGTAATAATCCTTGTGGAAGGTAAAGTAATGGTCTAAGTGTATATAGTGGACCTAATGTAAAAGGACAATTAGTGGTTCTAGTGTAGAGTGTCAAGTAGTGGCCCAGGCCATAAAGTGGCCCTACTATATCGATACAACGAAATACTCTAGTCTAGTTTGAAAGTAAACAACACCCCATGTTTCTGCACTTGTTTTGATGCAGTCTAAAAGTGTTTGTTTTGCCTGTACTCAATGTGTTCACACAATCAACTGAACATTTCAGCTCTAAAGTGTTCATCAATTCTACCACACTGAAGATCAATTCATGCATGAATAGCATCTGTTAACAACTACAAAATAATATGTACATTAGAAAAGTACTTGATGGTTCTATTGCATTCTTTGGAAGACGGATGTTTTCACTTTTAGTTTAAGATGTCATACTCTTCTCACTCACGTTGCTTTTAATCATTGTGTTCTATTTTGTAGTCTAAGCTATCTCATACCTCTAACAAAATCACCCTCTCTCGCGCCCTCTCTCTTTGTCTCTCCTTACTCCACTCTTCTCTCTCTCTCTCTCTTTTTCTTGAGATAAATGTTTATTTGTTTATTCTTTTTTTTGTTTGTTTTGTAATGAAGCTCACATTAAGTCACTCTTTCATTCCCTCTCAGTCTCTCTCTTTCTCCCTCGCTGTTTCTCCCTCTCTCTTTTTTTCTCTTTCGCTGTTTTTCTGTCTCTTTTTCTTCCTCGCTGTTTCTCATTGTCTCTCTTTCTCTCTCGCTGTTTCTCGCTCTCTCTTTCTTTTTCTCTCTAGCTGTTTCTCTTTGTCTCTCTTTCTCCCTCTCTGTTTCTCTTTGTCTCTCTTTCTCTTTCGCTGTTTCTCTCTGCCTCTAGCTGTTTCTCTTCTCTTTCTCCCTTGCTGTTTCCCTCTATCTCCCTCGATGTTTCTCTTTCTCTCTCGCTGTTTGTCCCTCTCTTTTCTCTCTCTTTATAATTTAAAATCCTTATCTAATTAACTGTTATGTTTCCTATTTTTTTTACTCAATCTTCTTTCTTTATGTTTCCTTACTTCCTCTCTCTCTCTCTCTCACCTTTTTTTTCTCTTTTCATTTCCCAGCATCATCCCAAATTTTTACTTTACAATAGCCAAAGTCAGATCAATGACTTACAAAGCTTATATCAACTCACTCTCTCTGCCTGTCTACCTGTCTTAGTGGTAAAAAGTGTGCACACGTTATTTCTCCCATCATCATGCTCGGATCAAGTTGAGACTTCACACAATTATTCATTGGCACAGACAAGACATGAACCAATTAGTCAATTAATTACTCTTAATTAATTACTTTGTTTGATACCAACAAGGGAAACTAATCCTTCAGTATTCACAGATATGACAATAGTTGTTGGGTTTAGTCCCCTTAAATAAGTGTTAACGCTATTAATCCCTCACGCATTCTCCCATCAACTTGATACTTGAAACAATAAAACAATTATCCTATTGGAGCAAACAAAACATGAATCAATAAAAAACAACCTAACTAGTCCATTAATTATTAGTAATTAATTATTTTGTTTGATATCAAATTGTGGAAATAACTTGTATATTATTGATATAGTTTAAGGGCGGAGTTCTTCCCTTTTAGATACGCTTTGCATTTTCAAAAAAGCATTTTATAAAATATTTAGCTAGTTTAGCTTCATGAACTCCAACCTATAGCTCCAAATCTTATTCCTCTTTGTCTCCATACTTAAAATTAATATTCTCTCTGCGTTTGTGATCATCATTCTAGGAGCCATCTTGCCTCTCCTTCAAGCTCTCCAGTCTTGAGCTGACGTCACGTCTGTGCTAGAGTGGCAGGGGCCATTTCACATTACAATAGCTTTATTGATTTATTGATTGTTTATTGTCAAGCAATCAATACTTTCACCCAACTCTTAATAAGCCAAAACAAAAACTGAAGGCCAGCGCAAATACTCTTAAAGATATAGCTTCTTCTTATTGACAATATTCCAAGATACAATTCTGTAACTTTTCCACACAAATGCTCTCAAGTCTAAATATTAGAACAATAGTTTTGAAAGCTACAATAACAATAAATAGTCAACAGCCATCGTGTTCATATGCCATTGACATTTTATATTTATGTTTTGAGAGAAGCGATCGAAGAAAAAAAAAAAGGGCGGGAAAACAATAAACATGATGACTTGATCGTCTGTCATCGAATATCGATTTCTTTGTGCTTCTAACAAAAGGCAAAAGGAATACATAAACATGCAGGTCGTTTTTCAGGTTAAGTTTTGATCAGGAAAGATGTAGACTTGAAGATCAAGTACTAAAACAATTTCTGTAAGTACATCAGAAATCTCCCACTGGATGAACAATGTGAAGTAATGGGGGCAGATTTAACTAAATAGTCTAGTGGATTTTTTGGAAATATTTTAAAAGTGATAATTAAAAATTAATTATTGAAGATTTTTATACATGAAGCAATAGAAAAGCGATTTGGTGTATCCGGTATACAGAAATACTGATAAGCAAAGTATTTTTATAAACTATATATTATTTTGTGCATTTTTCAGCTAGATAAAATCAAATTTCTTTCACTTGAAGCTGAAAACAAATTGCATTATTTAGTAGGTAACAATGATCTTAGAATTAGGCAACCTTAACATTGTTTATTGTGTCTATTTATTTCAAAATCAATCCAATTTTCCTATATTCATTTTCTAACGTTTTTCTTTAGGTTCCATTATATTGACACCACATTTCTACTTAGCGCTTTCTCTTCTTTTTCTCCTTATCGAATAGCTTGGCTATTGTAATGTAGATTATACGGCCTCATTCACAACAAACACTCATTTAATGAATTTGTGATTTGTGATTTTGGGCACATCGGCACAATTTAGGCCATGTCGTGCCTGCAGTCCCTCAAGGGCCACTCTCCCTCCACACAGCAAAGGCCAAATTCCATACAGTCAAATCATTAAAATCAAGGTCTATTCACAGTTAAAATAGTAGAGGTAGTAAAAATTTAATAATTCATTTACTCTCTACACTTTAACCTTTTGACCGGAAGTCACTTCTAGGTTTTAAACTTTTTTTTTAACCGTTTCTTATTCAATGAAGATGACAGTATAAAACTCATTGGGCACATATGCACCCAGGCTACACATTAGATGAATAGGATTGCAGAGCAATAGAGCACTTGCCCACAAACCAGATGGCTATGATTATAACTCGGGCTAGAAATCATTTGTGAGCTGAGTGTAAAAAGGAAAATAGTTTTTTTTTTTAAATGCCAACAAAGAAAGAAAAACAAAGAAAGAAAGACTTCGATAACATAAACAGGATTAGCTCTCAGATACTGTGTCAAACTCTGGACTGAAAATGAATAGCTATTGTGGTGGCTGAATAGTAAAGCACTTGGGAACCGAAGGTTTTCGGGTTCGAAACTTAGTGAAGACTGTGATTTGGATTTCCGGCATTGTTAAGAATACCCTAAGTCCACTCAGTTCTAATGGATAACTGATATTGGGGAAAACAAAGGCGGTTGGTTGTTGTGCTGGCCCCATGGCTCCCTCGTTAACCGTCAGCGATAGAAGCAGATGAACTTGACATCATCTGCCCTATAGATTACAAGGTCTGAAACAGATGAACTTGACATCATCTGCCCTATAGATTACAAGGTCTGAAACAGATGAACTTGACATCATCTGCCCTATAGATTACAAGGTCTGAAACAGATGAACTTGACATCATCTGCCCTATAGATTACAAGGTCTGAAACAGATGAACTTGACATCATCTGCCCTATAGATTACAAGGTCTGAAACAGATGAACTTGACATCATCTGCCCTATAGATTACAAGGTCTGAAACAGATGAACTTGACATCATCTGCCTTATAGATTACAAGGTCTGAAACAGATGAACTTGACATCATCTGCCCTATAGATTACAAGGTCTGAAACAGATGAACTTGACATCATCTGCCCTATAGATTACAAGGTCTGAAACAGATGAACTTGACATCATCTGCCTTATAGATTACAAGGTCTGAAACAGATGAACTTGACATCATCTGCCTTATAGATTACAAGGTCTGAAACAGATGAACTTGACATCATCTGCCCTATAGATTACAAGGTCTGAAACAGATGAACTTGACATCATCTGCCCTATAGATTACAAGGTCTGAAACAGATGAACTTGACATCATCTGCCCTATAGATTACAAGGTCTGAAACAGATGAACTTGACATCATCTGCCCTATAGATTACAAGGTCTGAAACAGATGAACTTGACATCATCTGCCCTATAGATTACAAGGTCTGAAACAGATGAACTTGACATCATCTGCCCTATAGATTACAAGGTCTGAAACAGATGAACTTGACATCATCTGCCCTATAGATTACAAGGTCTGAAACAGATGAACTTGACATCATCTGCCCTATAGATTACAAGGTCTGAAACAGATGAACTTGACATCATCTGCCCTATAGATTACAAGGTCTGAAACAGATGAACTTGACATCATCTGCCCTATAGATTACAAGGTCTGAAACAGCTACTTGACTTTTTTATTTTGTTTACTTACATTGAGAGATTTTTTTTCTCTTTTGTTGTATTTTTTTGTTGTTGTTTTTATTTTTCCATTAAAGAGAACAATACAAAACTGAAGGTAAAAAAAAAACCCAACAAAGACAAAGGTAAATGTAGAGAATTCATTACAAACGTAGGGATACTGTCAGAGTAATTAATAATTAGGCCTAAAGTCAAAGCAGAGGTGTGTCCGGTGGACTGACAGTGTGACCAGTAGTCAGCCATATTGCAGATCGAGGTAACAGCTGAAGAGTTACACTATATCCTGCACACCCCTTCCGTTCATCCCCCCTTCCATCTCTTTCACACTCTTTTTGCCTCCTATCGAGTCCCTCCCTCCCTCTCGGATCGTACTCACAAACACACCCACACACGCACACTCAATGTATCGACCGGCTCCTCATGCCCGTCACATGATTTCAGGTGATAACCAACCTGACATTCTCTGGCCATCGTCAGAACACAGAGGGGGAGGGGAAAGGGGGGTTAAAGGGACAGAACTTCACATTTATCCAGGTCTCCCCACTTTCAATCTAAAATTGAACTGGTGTTGATTGTGACCTGGCTATTGATTAGCCCAAACCACACCACGTGATTATTGGTTGTGACAGCTTTTTTTTTATATGATTGTTGATGTTTTGATAGTTGAACTACACTGTGTGTGCAACCTTGTTGATTATTCATAAAAACTATGCTTTTTGATCAATGGGCTATACTAATGGTGATTATGACACATAAAACAGCATGGATGATTGTTGATGATGTATTCATAGTTTAACTATGCATGAAAGTGTTGTATTGTTATAAGTTTTTACTGCTTTGCATGATTGTAAGTGTAGGCCTATTAATAGTTATTGCATATTCGCGGAAATGGTTCCTTAAAACTTTTGCATCTTCCTTTATTTTTGAAGAGATTATCGCTGGGCGTTGCTACATACAAAGTTCAGGAACGACAACCCTCCCCTTCCCATGTGGTGTCATTACTAAAAGGGAAACCACTTTAAGTAAAGGATTATGGTTAATACAGCTTAATGTGATCATATTACAATCTAGCTAAATGTTCTCTTAAAAAAAAAGATAACCGATGTATGTGAATTAATGATCACAAAAAATACACTGAACACGACTGAGCAAGAATGGTAACTCCTCAAGTGATTACTATAAGGGAAATAACTTTAAAAAATGGTTACATATCATATCTGCATGGTGAAGTCACGTCATAGTCTTGTTCACTACAAATGCTAACTACTATTCGTGAGACGGTGAACACAGATATAGAGCTCTATGAGAGAACATAGACTGGGCATACACACACAAACACACAAAAGGTAGACATGACAAGCGCTCCCGTAGCAACCATTTTGTTTACATTTATCCAACACGAGGCTCGAGAAAGGTTTGGGGAGTGGGGAGGGGAGTAGCCGCATCACTGCTACTGTCTGTAGACACGCGACATTGTCGAGATTTCTATCTCAAAGCTAGAGGACGCTGTGTCATGTCAATGTGTGTGTGTGAGTGTCAGTCAAATAGAAAAGTCTAAGTAAAGACTCGTAGTCTCCATCCTCTGCACATGACACACAAAAAAATGGTTTGTAGCAATACGTCACAACATCGTGTGTTTATAAAGTCTTTAAAATACATTGACTCTATTAAAGTAAAGGACACTTCTAGTGGACAATTATATCTCTATTTATTTCATGGAACTATGAAGTGACCTATGACATCTTTCTGTCGTAAAGGGACATTGGATCATTTCATAGAATTGGGATGAATGGCTGGTATAAACGCTACTTTGATGCAGAATAACCTTTTTTCCAAGAAATATAATGAAGTAGAATACAAAACTACTTAATTACACCTACTGTCATTTAATGAAACAAACTAAATTCAAAATGCTTACCCTTTCAGTTCCATATAATGCAATATTTGTTCAAACTGAACTAAATTACTTCCCTTTTGTTCATCATAAGGAAAAACGTTGTGACTTTTTTCTTTTCTTTTCAATAAATGAGATTTGTGCCTTAATATATTGGTCAGTGGGAAAGAGTTGACCATTTTAACGAGGAGGTCATGTGGCCATTGAAATCATCGAATCACTTTGTATTCATTTCCCCCCCCCCCTTTCCAACATTTACTAGCTACGTTTCATTCCAAGTTTCATTCCTTCAGATGATTACTTCCTAGCCCACACGTTTCATGGGAAAGGGAGATGGCGGCGGGTATAGTTCGAACCCAGGACCACCGAGACAACATTCCAGAGCATATTCTACACGACAACGGATAGCACCGCATCACTGTCGGATATGACCCGCGGGCCGAGGGTTGGGTAGAAATATGGTACAAGCAAAGGCTCCAATCAAAGTCCAACTACTAAATCTAGATCGAAATGAAAATGAATCGAGACTCAGCATTTCCTTCGTTAAAAAAAAAGACAAAATCTTTAATTTAAATTCTCCATGAGTCCACAATTGAAACACGCACTTTGTTTGGACCTGGTCACTAGCTCCTGTGTCAGGCGGATACCTTAGGTGTAATGTTTACCAGCCTTCTAGGTATGTTGACTTGGACTCACAATCACATAGTTGTACTGGCTCTCTACGTCTATAATTAAGATTCCTGCACCGCTCCCCTCCCATCTTTCTAGACTCGTTTCTTCGCGTGCGTCTTAAAACAAAACAAAAAACAAAACCACATTGATACCACTCTGACTTAGCTTGACACCCACACACATTGATACCACTCTGACTTAGCTTGACACCCACACACATTGATACCACTCTGACTTAGCTTGACACCCACACACATTGATACCACTCTGACTTAGCTTGACACCCACACACATTGATACCACTCTGACTTAGCTTGACACCCACACACATTGATACCACTCTGACTTAGCTTGACACCCACACACATTGATACCACTCTGACTTAGCTTGACTTAGAAACACCCACACACATTGATACCACTCTGACTTAGCTTGACTTAGAAACACCCACACACATTGATAACACTCTGACTTAGCTTGACACCCACACACATTGATAACACTCTGACTTAGCTTGACTTAGAAACACCCACACACATTGATAACACTCTGACTTAGCTTGACTTAGAAACACCCACACACATTGATAACACTCTGACTTAGCTTGACTTAGAAACACCCACACACATTGATAACACTCTGACTTAGCTTGACTTAGAAACACCCACACACATTGATAACACTCTGACTTAGCTTGACTTAGAAACACCCACACACATTGACCTTTGTGTATTAGGGGATACAGCAGCCTCCAAATAAGAACAAGAAAACGGAAACTTGTCAGCCTTACTTTCGTTTTCAGAGAAATGAGAAAAATATTTTTTTTCTTCTTTTGTTTTACTCCGCTACAATGTAATGTATTGAGCATCGACTTTGAATCTATGCTAGTCTAATATATATATATATATTTAAAACATTTTTTATTTTCTCTCTCTCTCTTACACACACACCATAGCTGAAATCTCTGACACACACCATAGCTAAAAATCTCTGATATAGTTTCTAAAAAGCATGCGTTTTTTTTAGCACCTTTATCTTATTTTCTTAAAGAGTACCCCAACAGGTCCGTATCGTCACACTTCCCCTCCTCAGGAAATTTAATCCTCAAATAGACGTAAATATATGAACTAGAAACGATGTAACATTAGATACAATATACAGAACCAGGAACTAGGACACCCTCTGGACGATGTTCGCCTGTTAGTCTCTGAGGCATGTCTGAACAATGCCAGAACAGAAACAAAACTACACTATTTGTATAAGGGACAAAGTTCTTGTTGGGAACTCGAAGGGATTAAGTCGAGTTGAGAACTAGGAATCCCGCAAATCCCTTTTTGTGACTTACAATCGGAGGCCGATGTTTAATTTAACTTTTTGGGACTTACAATCAGGATTTAGAGGCCGATGTTTAATTTAACTTTTTGACACAAGAACTTTTCAGTTTGATAAATGATATAGCATTCGTGTGGTGGGACCGAAGTAGGTAGAACGTGGATTTTTATCTGGAACAAATGTAGATAGTAGTAGAACTATGGAGAGAGAGAGAGAGAGAAAGAGGGTGAGATAGCCATAGGCCTATTAGAATACAATAATATTATCATTGCCTAATAAAATGTAAATCTTTATTTTAAAATCTAAAATGTATGAAATAGTTCCAATGACTACATCTAAGAAGTCATAAAAGTAAGATTTATTAGAGGTTTCTAGTCTTGACTACTCTTACAAAGTAAAGATATTTTAATATCATAAACACCCAATAAAACTGTCAATGAAAACAATAATAACATTTTTTTCCAAATTTCATAAACAATTTTTTAAAAGTCAGAGAACAGGCCTATGTCTCTCTCTCTCTCTCTCTGTGTATATATATATAAATTCTTATACTGTTAAAGGTATAAACTTTGGATTAGCTAAAACGTTGCCATCTTTTCTTTTCAATGTATTGCTCAATTTGCTGACTTATTAACCCTCTCAACGTCATTGAATTTGTATGTCGAGAGTTAACCCTTTCGCTGCCGTTTAATCCCGGCAATGGTCGGCCTTCCGCAGGGTTTAAAGATTGCTAAACTGAATACATTGTTGACTGAAAGAGGACTGATGACAACTGTCAATAGCAGCCGGCTTCAAATATTTGAACTTCAAGGGTTAACACTGACAGAAGCTTGTTTCTTCTTGAACCTTTTTTTTTTTCAAACTCAGTGTGTGAGAGTGTGAGGGAGACAGTGTGTGTGGGGGGGGGGGGGGAAGTCGTGTAATAAATTGTACTTAATTCTCACTTAGCATAGCACTTAACAATCGTGGTAGTAGCGGAGAGGAAGAGTGTCCAACTTGTAGACAATGTTTGATGCTTGCGTTTTGTTGTGAAGTGGATCAAGTTAGTGGGTCGTCTTCATAGAGTCACTGCACAGACAAGCAGAAGAGGGTACTGGAAAGAGAAAAAAGAAATAGAAAAGAAGAAAGCGAGAGAGAGAGAGAAAGACAGAACGAAAAAAGTTAAAGAAAGAGAAAGCAATTGGAGAGAGAGAGAGAAAGAAGAAGACAGAGAGACCAAAAGAGAAACATAGCGGAAAAGAGAGAGAGAGAAAGAGAGAGGATAGAGAAAAAGAGGCTGATCGCAAAAGAGAGACAAAGATATTCCATATGGAGAGAAAGACTGTAAAGCGTGTACAAGATATAGTGAACGACGAAGAACTGAACTAGAAAACTAGAATTATTTGTTAAATTTCCATTTGTACAATAAAATTAATGTTATTGAATCAGAACAACTGGGAACACTGATAATAGTAAGGTGTAACAATTAAGTTTCAAATCACCTAAAAGCAATCCTGCTCTGGGAAACCGGAAGGCGGGTGAAGATAATCGTTTTCATTTTATCCTTTTACTACTGAAAGACCTTGAGAAAAAGTCTACTTCAGTGGTTTATTTAAAAGCGGTTTATGCCACTTATATATATATATACTTATACTTATATATATATATATGCATGCCGCATTTCTCAGCGCCATCTCGCCATTGACAACCTACGTTACAAATAATTCGTTTCGGTTGAGCTCGTCGGCTCAAGTTTTAACATTCGTGAGTGACATGCGCAGTTACGGTGACAAACCGGAAAGCTAGAGGTTTTCTGTCTTCATTAATAGAAACATTGGGATGCATGGGGCTTTGACAAGCAATTAGTTATCTGGCTATGGTATCGCCCGTCTTGGCCTGACAAGTTCAGACATAAATTGAAACGCTTCGATGAGATATTTAGGTTTGCAAATTATGAATTATACTAAAAGGTCCCGATAGGAATGTCTCTTACTGTTTGTACTTGATGTCATACTGTTTTGTTCGGGGAAGGGGGGATAAGGATGAAAGGTCAGGGGTCAGGAGGTACTAAGGGGGAAAAATCTATTTCTATACTGTCTGTAGTGTAGTGTCTGTAGGTCTGTAGTGAAACTAGAGTCCATCTTGTCCGTGGCTAACTGCTATCTATGAAGTTATATGATACGCTTCGGGTCTGAGTTCGATCCTTACAGGCTGCCGTCCTGCGGGAGGTTTGGAGATAATAATCTTCATTTCTGAGAAATGCCCCAATCTTAGAAAAAGAAAAAAAAAATACCAAGAAAAAACCCAACGTTACTTTCACGATTAAAACTTCCAGCCAAAAACTTTTCTCATTTTCTCTTGGTCGTCTTTTTAAAACTAATGAACCGTCCAGCCAACTTAATGACTTACTGACACTCAGTACTACAGGAACTACGTGTCTCACTGAGAGTGAAGGACTGAGGCGACTCAAGAAAACTAGGAAGAAAGCTAATGACATTCATTCTCGTGTAGGGACTGTCACAAAGTTCACAGCTTAATGAGACACAAACTACATCAGTGAATCATCTGGTTGCATCCTTTATCATTTGAAACAAGAACAACCATGCATTAAAAAATCGAATAAGTTTTTTTTTTTTATATTGTTAGTAAAATGTTTTGTTTTACATGTTTCGGATGTCCCTTCAGATTTGACGAAAATCACATTTCAACCCAACAACTTCCGCAGGATGACGGGGGGGGGGGGGAGGCAGAGGGCACGGTTCGAGCCCAGGACCATAAAGCTCACCAAATGACAGTCCAGAGCACAAACCACACGTGCAGGCAGCCAGAAAGTTGACAAAATAAAATTGTTAAGCGAGCAATGGATGTTTGTTTCTTGAGTAGTGCCATAGTGTTCTAAAGGAAGTTTGTAAACAGGGATAAATGTAACATACATCACAGTCAGTACTGTACAAAAAAAAAAGCTATTAAGACTGAGTGTGTACTAAATTAAACATCTTTTAAGATAGAGTGAGTACTTTAGTAAATATCTATTGATACTGAGTGAGTACCGTAGACTGTGGTAAAAACAATATTTTCAAAAATCACTTGTCATAAGTGGGGCGTGTTAGTAAAAAAGTCAAGAACAACTCACAAGTGCGGCAACTACGTATAGTATGGCCTCTAGTGGAGTGCAGTCCCTTACAATCTTCTCGTGTCATCTTTTGTTATCTCCACTTGACTGTTCACTTTTTAATATTAACTTTAGGTGGGCCCTGCGGACAGTTACCAGACCGGCAGTGGACAGACGTTTTAGGGCTTTGCACTTGTGCTGAATCGAGCAAGAAAAAAATGAGGCCTCAATGATACAAGAGTTGAGCATCCATGATACGAGAGCTGAGCTAATCTGAATGGGAGTAACTTTTGAAATGTAGCTACTTCCTGGACATATAAGTGGTTGGCTCGGAGAAATCAACGTGTTATTATAGAAGACGCTGACCTGTATGCAAGGATCTAAATAAAGATGTGCTATTTAAGACACTGACCTATATGCTAATGCACTTAAAGATTTGCTACAGAAACGTGTACTTAAATAAAGATTATTCTATAAAACACCGACCAATATAATTACCCAGAGGCGAATATCATTAGCAAATATCTAATCTACTTTTGTATGATTGAGGAAGCAGGGGAGACCCCGTGCATTTTGACACGTCATTATAGATAGTTTTATCAGTGTCAATTAACGTACAATAGAATGTCGGAATGACAGATGACACTGTTTGAAAGTGACACAGAGAATAACAGACTGTCAAGTATACACAGAGGAAGTCCCTCAACCCCCATCCCCTAACAAACTCCCAACTGCTCTGCTTGTAAGCCTTCCTCAATACAGTTATAACACTGGGACTTTTTCAAAAGTACAACTCAACAAAGGAACGAAATAAAGTTTGTGTCGAGCTGAACTTATAGACGTCTGCAGGCAGAGATGACAAGATTGTATAAGTTTTACTTCCCTTTAAGATTAAGAGAGTCTTGCAGCTGATGACGTGACACTTAACCCGGTGAGCAACGGTCAGCGAGAGTGTTATGTCGTCAGTACAATGGCTAACAGCACCAACATTCATAATAGTAAAAAAAAACAGATCTCCCCAGGTTCTAAAGTGAGACCCTCGGGTTTTGGAAATCATGACCTTTACCCCTAGACCAAGACGTCCCACATTGTTTTTAAACAAACAAACAATAAAAAACATTAGAAGAAATTCACAGCCATTTATTATGTTCCGCTTTTATTGTGTCTATTGTGTTTTGAGATGAATCGTTTTAAATAAATATTTCAGTTAAGTCTAGTGACCCCAAGCTCCCAACATAGAGATGTGCACAAGACTAGTGGATTAGAAGAGAGAATAAACGATGTCATTACTAAAAGAAAAATACAAATTTTTTTTAGGACAATAGGTCCCCCTAAACTCTTGACGGCCCCCAGGGAGTAGAGGAATCCGGGGGTGGGGGGCGCATCTTTCGAGCACACACTCACTCACACACGGGCACACACACACACACACAAACACACGTGCACACATACACAAATGGCTCGTACCATCATGTTCCGGCTCATCGCTGGACACAGGTCTCCAGTCCGTGAGTTCGCCAACTGTCACAAACTTAGACCACTTGACTTGACTGTGTTACTTACTATAAGTGTTTCAAGGCTACTTTAAAGCTGCTCATTGTGACCCTTTCAAAAGCTCCGATAACCCATTGCATTTTTTTTCCATTTTATAGACTCTGGTAGAGTCGACTTCTCCTTGAAATAGGTTTTATTGAATACTGAATGCATTGAAATTAATACTTTCAACTAGTGCTCTTAAAATTAAAGGATAATGTTTTTGATTTTCACTTCATTGAAAGTGTAACTACTGATTTAAAAAAACAAAAGAAACTATATCAAACTGAGCAGATTTAAACCTCCATAGTTCAATCCCCCTGGGAAAAAAGTGTAAAGGATGTTTGAATCTTTTAAAGAATTAATAACCTTCGAAAATTGATTATAAAATTAATTATCAATGAACTTAATGTGCTTCACTTAACGCATAAAGTTTTTGTCAAATGGAAAATAATATGGAAAACACAAACGGCTGACAAGAGACGGCTCAAAACCGATTAGGAATATAAAAAAAAAAAAAGATGGTAAAATATAAAAGAAACCAAAAAAAAAAAAAATGTAGAAGAAAAAAAAACCAATCGATCAAAATAAGAGATGTCTAGGCCTGTAGAAATAGTCAATTATGATGTGAATTGAACTAGATATATACGCGTACCCAAATAGTTCATCTTATAGACTTCTGCGTTCTCATTTTCAAGTTGGATTGTTCAGATAGTAAGTCCTAGTACTATTTTTGAGGTGAACAGCGCAGTGATTTCCAGATCAGCTAGCTCTCTAAACAGCTTTTCATCTGTAGTGGTGTTTTGGTGCCAGTATCTTGTTCGGGCCTCTCTATAAAGTATGCAGCTTTGAAGGTCATGGTCGCATTCTCTGGTGACACCACAAGGGCATGTTTAGCCAATTTCAGATTACACATTTCTAAACTTGTGCTAATTCTGTTGTGTTTATTTTTTATATATTGTTGTTGTTGTTGTTGTTGTTGTTGTCGTCGTTGTTGTTGTTGTCGTCGTTGTTGTCGTCGTTGTTGTTGTTGTTGTCGTCGTTGTTGTCGTCGTCGTTGTTGTTGTTGTCGTCGTCGTTGTTGTTGTCGTCGTCGTTGTCGTCGTCGTTGTTGTTGTTGTTGTCGTCGTTGTTGTCGTCGTTGTTGTTGTTGTCGTCGTCGTTGTTGTTGTCGTCGTCGTTGTTGTTGTTGTCGTCATCGTTGTCGTCGTCGTCGTCGTTGTTGTTGTTGTTGTTGTTGTCGTCGTTGTTGTTGTTGTCGTCGTCGTTGTTGTTGTTGTTGTTGTCGTCGTTGTTGTTGTTGTCGTCGTCGTTGTTGTTGTCGTCGTCGTTGTTGTTGTCGTCGTCGTTGTTGTCGTCGTCGTTGTTGTTGTCGTCGTTGTCGTTGTTGTTGTCGTCGTTGTTGTTGTTGTCGTCGTTGTTGTTGTCGTCGTTGTTGTCGTCGTCGTTGTTGTTGTTGTTGTTGTTGTCGTTGTTGTTGTTGTCGTCGTCGTTGTTGTTGTTAATCGTATCGGGATAGCTTTTACTATGCATCGTTGTTTATGTATTCTACTCTCATTGTAGACCGTAGGGGTAATTCTGCTGATAACATTCAAATGTGCTTGTGTTACTAAGCTAACAACAAATGTATAACACTAACATAATATACCATGTTATCCTATGTGCACATTTTTGACTGGAACTCTGAGCTTGATCATGTCAGGTGACCAACACTTGAACCACTCTAAGCTGCCAACGCCTTGACTAATAATTCAGCAGAAAATTGAAGACTTGCTTCAGACTTGAAAGATTTAATGTGACGGAAGCAAGTACGTGGGGACAAAATAATCGCACCCCTCCACCCTCAAACGATAATGAGTTGAGTTGACCTGTTCGAACAAGCGATGTTATCAGGAACTCGTGTTCAGAAGAGAGGGGGGGGGGGGACTGTGACAGATGTGGCAATAGGATACTTGCCCACGTTGAGACTAAAGCATTGACTTATTTCTTGTCAATAGAATTACTGATCAGTTGTTATTTTTTTTAATAGACATTTGTTATAGAGAATCTAAAAGTATAGAATAGTTAACTTTCTTTTTCTTTGACAATAGCAATTAACTACTGATGGCAAAAGAGAAAGGTCATTTGAATAGAAGAGGCACAATGAAAAAGATTTATAAAGCAAACTGGGAGTGGGAAGAGAACTAGATAAGATATATGCTTAGAGAAAATGCTAGTCAGACATGGTGCCTTAACTAAGTCTCTACAAAATCAAAGCCTCTACACTTTATTATGTAGTCTACATTTCTATGCGGTGTTTTACACACAGCTTCCCATACAAATACAGGCACATCAAACAGCCACACAAACAAACACATCAAACAACCCCGAAACACACAGACACACATCAAATAGCCCCACACAAATACAAACACATCATTTAGCTCCACACAAATACAAACACATCAAATAGCCCAACACAAATACAAACACATCAAATAGCCCCACACAAATACAAACACACGAAAGAGCTTTCCCCCCCCCAAACACACATCAAATAGCCCCGATATTCTGGAGAGCGTTTCCAATGCTTTCAGCAACAGCTTGACACCTTAACCAACATTTATGCGCTTCTTCCGAGTTGGCAAGACGTGTGATCTTACCCAATCACTTTATTCCTACAATGATAGTCCATGTTTTATAGCGACTTTGATGTAGCTGTCGCTTTTTATTAACGTCACTGACACACACACACGCCTTGACGAAACAACGTGGCCTTGAAACAGCAACAATTATTTCATTATTGAAAACATCTTATTGCAACCAATTGTTTGTTGCTTGATAATTTGTTCGAAACATCGTGGGACAACGCACTATGGCAATTAAAGGGAAGGTTGTGGGAAGGGAGAGATTTGTTTTAAGATAGCATGCCAACTCAGGCGATTTTCTAATAGTTTCATTTTTATGTTTTTATTAATTTATCTGTCCAAACAGGAAGATGTCCGACCGGAAGATGTCCAACTGGTGGTGACGTTGTTGATCACGTGTTTGACGTTTTTCTTACGAGCAGACGATCAAAACATTTTTCTTTTTCATATTATTTTTAAAAAAGAAAATAAAAATGCAGAAAGATATTGGGGGTTAAATTTATACCTGACACCGGCAACACTTTCTAAGAGGCTATTAATACTACATAAATATAGGATCGTGCAATTTGTATGCCCTTTAGAGATAGCCGAGACACAATAGACAAAACAACACAGTATTACAATAGAACTTTTTAAAAACTTTTTTTGAATTTTGAAAACTAAAATTTCCAAACAAAGCTAAAAGTAACTAAAGAGAACAAAATAGAGGGGTACGAAAGAGGTCTAGCGGATTTTCATGATTTAGTGAGAGTAATCTCCTCGCCCTTTACATTCTGGAAGATCCGGTTAACATTGAAGAATCTTTAAGCAATAAAAGTGAAACAGAATTGATAAGTTTTATGGAGCAAGTTGATACAACAGAATCTGAAGCGAATGAAAATTAACAGAGAAAGAATAATTTTGAAACAAACATACCACAGAACGCTGTTGTCAACTACCTAAATAGTCGATCTTTGCGATACCAACGGAAGTGTTGAGAAATTTATCTCCACGGTGCTATACATGTTTACCCAACAATTATTTTACGCTTTTAAAATTTAAAACTTATCAATACTTCTGTTATTAGGTATACCGAACACAACAATATAAACAACAACAAATCTATTTATATATTTGCCTGTATTTGTAAGACTTTTCCATTTACTCTTTGAACCTTTTTTGATAAAATTGTAAAGTTTAAGGGTAGAGAATTATCTAGTTTGATTTTCATATACTTGTACAATGCTCAGGTAGTTTTCCAGTAATGGGGTGTTGGGGATCAGGGACATTTGATATTGTGTTGATTGTTCTGGGGTAGAGGATACTTGTATCATTTTTCTGTTTTTAGTGGGTTCAATGGTTAGGATGGTTAGGTAGTATGTCTTTGATATTAAATAATATTTCTATTACTATTATTATATTTTTAGGTTAATCACTTTTCAATTGTTTATGATTTAATACTTGTGAATTATGAGAACTTACAAATAAAAACATATTTAAAAAAAAAAAGCCCACAAAAGAGGCAAGATGGCCCATAAAAGAGGCACAATAAGCCCAAAAAAGAGGCAAAGAAAAGAGGCCTAAGGCCCAAGGATTCCTATGATGATAAAGCTAAAATTGAATAGCGCCAATTCTGAGGTTTCCTTAAAAAAAAAAAAAGTTTCTTTTCACAAAGGGGGATGCTATTCTTTAAAAACACATTACAAAATATCGAGATACAATTTCTTTGTAATAATATTATATGTGTAGGGGCGTTGATTGAATGAAGACAAACATTTTGTATCCAAATTATCTATGCCGTTTATTTTTAAATTTTGGAGGACTTTGGACCACGTGCTTGAGTCATCAAATCCTAAAAAGCACAACTGGAACATTTCGAGTCAAATCTGCTGTGAGTCATTGTCTTCTGAGTTGAATGTCGCAGCGGTTACGATGACCTTCCCACTTCTGCGACATGTCTGCTGCCTACTAGCTACTTTCTTAGACAACAGAGTTTTTTAATGTAATGTGTATCCGTATGTTCTGTTGTGCCCCAGGATGCATGTGTTTGTTAGATAACTTAGATCTAAATTTTTTTCTCAACATTGTGTGTATGTGTGTGTATACAAAGAGAAAAGAAACATGACTCTTTTTGAGCAGAAGTAACCTGAAAACAAGCAACACTCAACAACGGTGTTTGTGTCCTAGTTAATTTACTTTACTGTAAAGATTAATCAATGCAAACAATTGTTTTTATAGGAACTGAATTCAGTGTGGCATGCTTTTCATTCCAGATGGCATACACAAATAGTCTCTAAAGATAACTGGAAATTTACTGTTTAATCCTCAGCAAATCTCTTCCACTTTCTCTTCTCTCTCTCATTTTCTCTTCTCTCTCTCTCTCTCTCTCCCTCTATCTCTGATATAAAGTCAGATCTATGTAACTCATACTTTCAGCCTAAAACGTCTATTTGTTTGTACCAGGAATTTATTTCTACATTTAAGTCTAAATTGCCCGTTAAATGTTTACTTGAAAGAGTGTGTGATCAGAGAGTATTTCTACATTTGAGTCTAAATTGCCTGTGGAATGTCTACTTGAAAAAGTGTGTGATCAGAGAGTATTTCTACATATGAGTCTAAATTGCCTGTTGAATGTTTACTTGAAAGAGTGTGCGATCAGAGAGTATTTCAATGGCTGATAAATGTTTTCAACAGTACAAGAATGTAGTGTACATAAGAAAACGGAATGTTCCAGTGGTCAACATTTGTGACAGCATTGCGCAGGCTAGTAGCATCTTCTCGCCTTAACTATTCTCAAATAGACTTTTATAATAATAAACAGAGCTGGAAGTAACCATAAAGTACTTTCATTTAATTAACGGAAATCTTGTCTTTCCATTATGACATTCGATCCCGAAGGATTGGACATAGTCTTCCATTTATTAAAACAAACAGATATGCCTTCGAGTAAAAGTACAATGTCGAAGGTTAATACACAAAATACAACGGAGCTATCAGAATAAACAAAGTTATCAGCTCAATAGATATCCGGCTTTTAAAGTACTCATGGTGACCATCCATTAGAACTTATCAGTGAACAAAGGGATACTATTCTTAATGACCCATACCCACGTATATCTTTAACAAACAAAAAACAAGAGAAATGTTGTCTCTTAAAACTAAAAAAAAGATTTTTTTTCAAGAATTTATATATAACATTTTAATGTTTCGACTTTTTTCTTTCATCAAATAAAATATCTTTATGTTAAACTACATTGTCAATAGAAACAAGAATTGAAATAAACATCTTTAGAAATGTGGTCACTTCAAATATCAAGAAAGAAGTTTTCCTCCTTTTGGGAATCAATGAAACAGTTTATGACTTGTATGTATGTGATACAAATAGAAGACAGTGATTTAATCTTAGGATACTTAACGAAACACTCAATTAAACAGGGGCAATCATAAAACTTCTTTAATTCAGACTCTTACTGCCCAGTAGTCAAATAAATGCATTGGAAATGCTAGTAGCAGTATCACAGAGGGAACCCAATTTCAGCATGGGTCAAAACCAATTGCATAAAACATGTCCTGGGATACAATTATATGAAATATTGACTTCAGGGGGAATGTGGTGGAAAAAAAGTCTTACTGGCATGAGTTGGAATTATTATTTATAGTTATTTACAAACTTTTCTGTCTACAAACAATAAAGGAGAATAATTCAACTTATAACACCTTATCAGTCAAGTGAAATCTCTTTCCCTTGTTGGAGATACCAAGCAAAGTAATTAATTACCGATAGTTTATTAACTAATTGGATAATTTTGTTTTATTGATACTTGTGTTGGCATGTCCAAGAAATAATTGTGCACAATTGTCAGTTTTATCCAAGATTGGGTCTGGGAGAAATAACGTGTACAAACTTTTTACCAGACAGACAGACAGACAGACTGAGTGAGTTGATATAAACTTCGTAAAAAAAAAAAAGGACAAAATTTATTGGAAGTCCAATTTTTGCTGGTATTGTTAGTAAAAATGTTTCTGTCTTTAAAAAAAGATTGTAAAATAAGTTCTAATTGTTTTTACCAATTAGAAGCACTCCCTTCTTAGTTTGAAATAATTTGATAATGAAAATAATGAATGATCCCTTATGTAGTTATATGTTTGAGTCACCAATCTTGACTAATGAAAATAATGAATGATCCCTTGTGTAGTTATATGTTTGATTTAGCAATCTTGCCTGTAGAAAATGAATGATCCCTTAGGTAGTTATATGTTAGAGTCACCAATCTTGCCTAATGAAAATGAATAATCCCTTATGTAGTTATATGTTTGAGTCATCAATCTTGCCTAATGAAAACAATGAATGATCCCTTATGTAGTTATATGTTAGAGTCACCAATCTTGCCTAATGAAAATGAATAATCCCTTATGTAGTTATATGTTTGAGTCACCAATCTTGCCTAATGAAAATAATGATCCCTTATGTAGTTATATGTTTGAGTCATCAATCTTGCCTAATGAAAACAATGAATGATCCCTTATGTAGTTTTTGGTTGAGTCACCAATCTTGCTCAATGAAAATAATGAATGATCCCTTATGTAGTTATATGTTTTGAGTTATTAATCTTGCCAGAAAGACTGAAATTTCCAGTGCGTACTGAAAACTCCACAAGATCGACAACTCTGGTAGAAAGCACCATTAGCACACATGTGGAAGTCGTGTTTATAGTTACATTCGCTATTGAACTCTAACGCTTGGTCTCGATTGATCTCAATCTTGAATATGGCCTTGAAATACTCGGTAATAGTATAGTCAGTTTTATTGAATTGAATGTTAAGGTTTAATTCTGACTTAAAGCGGATAATTTTGGGAATTCTTGACCAGAGAGAAATGTTTTGACATACATTTCTAACTTTGGCCAGGTGCCCGTTAGCCCATACACAGAGTGGTTAACAGTCATCTGATACACTGAACAAGGTTTTGTGGGGCTAACCTAAAATACATTTGATAAATATTGTTATTAGAAACTTAAGCTGTACAATCAATAGTGTGCCTGGCTTCTCAGGGAGAAGCACACGTGAGTAGGTTCTCCAATGAAGTACCCTCCGCTCGCCCCGCTTTCTCCTAAATGCCTTAGCAGGACATGAAAATAATCTTACCTGGACAGTGGTGCTTGGGTCGACTTCAATGTCGCGCTTGACCGGAGACAGGATGACGGACAGGCCGGAGGGTGAGACGCCCAGACGCTTAACGCCCGTAGCTGGACGCGCAACAATCCGGAAAGTACGACCTTGACTGTCTGCAAGCATCAGAATTGATAGGTGGGAAGGGGCGGTCTTTTTGGGGGGGCTTTGGACGCCTTCAAGTCTGTGATCTCCTTAGTGGTAAGTAAAAGCGTTTCTGAGACAGACTGACTGACTGACGGAGCCAAGGTCTGTGAAGATATGATCTCTTGGTTTTATGACCGACTGACTTAGCCAAGGTCTGTGAAGATATGGTCACTTTGTTCTGTGACTGACGGAGCCAAGGTCTGTGAAGATATGGTCACTTTGTTCTGTGACTGACGGAGCCAAGGTCTGTGACTTAGTTGTTTGAATTAGTTATTGAACATAAAACACAGGCTAAGTATTATCCAATGTATCAGCACATGCACGTCACGTAAACAGGATACTCTCTATCTCAGAATGTTTGCTGTGTGGAATTTATACACCATATAAAAAGAATACTCTCTACGCCATAAACAAACAAATAAAATCTAGCGCAGCACATGCATACAAAACAAACTCTGTATAGAAGTGAGTCTATGTAGCTACATCAGTTGGCCTACATGATAAATACCTTTAATAGATTAACCCCCCCCCCCTTTTTTTACTATAACAAATTTTCATCGAACACCTAATGAAAGCTGAGATAATCTCTAATGACTTTAGCTGCCAATTCTTGACAATCCTTATGACCTATGTTGGTTATATGTGGTTGCGTTGTAAGTATGGCTTAACAAGTACCACGTTTTACAATCAACACGAGGTAAACATACACAAAGTACTCATTGTCTAGAGAAGTGCAATTCTCTAAACAATTCTACATGGCTATCTGGATACAATATCTTACCAACAATGTGAAGAAACATTTTGACAATAGACTCGTAGATAGCTATCACGAATACTCCTAGACAGATTAATACTAAATATTTATTATATATAACTGATATCAACACTTTTATGGCACAAACAGCATTGAACACAGTTAAAAACTCTTAAGCAGTGGCCGAGAAAAGGGAGGGGGTGCTACACTCACAATGAGACATCCATTAGGTGGTGACTCCAAAGGGCAAAAAAAAAAGTTGTTTTTTTTTTAAACACGATAATTTTTAAAAAAAATGACATTAGGTAGATACCTGCTTTGCACTTTTAATAATAAAAATGTTTTTACTGGAAAAAAGATTCCAGGAAGGGGTATTTGGGTGTGGTGAATGACACTATTAGATCTATCTAATCGCACCAGGTGACACCAACTCTCAGCTCTTGAACCCTTGTGAGTTTATCCAGGCATACTCTACAGTCCTTTTTAACAACGCAATACTAAAATGTGTAGACTTCCTCTAACTAAAGGCACGTTATAGACAAAAGAAATGTGTATAATAAATCTTTAAGGTACGTCCTAGGGGAGTGTACTCAGACAACGCTACGCGCGTTCTTTTGAAATTAAAACCAAAAATACTCACAGGCAGCTCGTAGATCTAGATCTTAGATTCGCGTCTAACAAGTGACCGTTTATATCTTTGTTCAACTTGTTTAATAATAAAAATTCACTGTAATGTATAGAATCAACTGTTAGCTGAAACTAACGCAGAAACTACCAAATGGACGAACCAATCCGCCTCTATTTAATGGTCAACTATTTATTTCAAGTCTATGTTATACATTTCAATCTAAGTGTATGAGCGAACATACAATGAATGACAAAAAAATGACAACTGTGCTATTCTAGTTCCACTAGAGACGTGAAGGGCTGACAAAAGGAAGACACTGTCAACACAAATAAACAAGAGACAAGAACAACGCTTAGAGGAAGACGAGTTGTTATTTAAAAGTTGGCAGCGTGTCACTGTTTGGTTTGGTATCAAATGGAATTCATATCTACCGCGCTAATCCAATTAAATCGAAGAAAAAAAAAGGGGGGGGGGGGAGAAATAAAAAGAAAGTGAATGATGAAGAAATATGGAGGGGGGGGGGAGTGAAAGTCTGTTATCTATGTGGGTCAAAACACGGGAGTGTGTCTTAAAAGGGGAGGGGGCAAATCTATAAAAACATAAATATCTCCTAATTTTCTGATCCCAGTTTTTATACGCATTAGAGGGATAGCATTATACACACTTGCACAAGTACACTCTGGCTGTATAGAGAAATGTCATTTTGTTATTTGTAAGAAAACAATAGAGAATTCCTTGCGACACCGGTGACACGCCTTACCTTGTGTTGGATCTTATTTAATTTTTTTTTATCGAAACAAATGTAAAAAGTTGGAAAATAAATGTTATTACTTAAAATCTGTTACACACAGACCTGCGTCCCGGATACAAGAAACCATGCACTTAGAAGAAGAGAAACAATGAACAGTAACTTGTACCATAAAATAATGGCAATAAATAGCACAGCTGCACTTTTTTTTTTTTAGAAACGAAACCTTGACAGCACGGTGTTGACTTATATTTTTCAACCAAAATATTTATACACGAAACACATCGAGAAGAGAACAACAAGCACACATTGGACTCTGTAGGTAAAAGAATGTGTCGTGTGTACACACACGGGCAACACGTGAGGATATAATTAGGCTAAACACTGCAGGTATCTGCAATAACTTCCTTTAAGAAAAACAAATGGTCGCTGTGAGAAAGGCGGAACAAGACCTGACACACTACAGTGCTTCGGCCTGTGTATATTTTTTTTTGTGGACAGGGGAGGGGCGAGGGAGCAGGGTGGAGGCGAGAGGAGGATAAAACGAGCGCCGACAACCGCGTGCGTGCTGTTGGGCCCAATCAAACAATCGGTGACTCTCCCCCACCCACCTCCCTCTTTAATCTTTTTTTTTTCATGCATATATTTATATCCCCATCCTCCCCACTCACCCCTAGTACCATCCTGCAAGATGATGGTGGACATTTCTATGGCTCTCTACTTGATGTAGATGCCGTTAAGGATTTTATTCGGTGAATGTGAAATTGGGGGAGGGGGGTATACTGTCACCGCTCTGCCACTGCCTCCTCCTTTAAGGTCTCGCCACCATTGTGCCAGACTGACTGCCACACAGGGCTCATCTTCAGGCAGTGCTATGGCATCGTGGCAGCGAGAGGGCGTGTTCAGACAATAGAGCCCGCAGCCAGATAGAGCCCCCCCCCCCCCCTCTGAACGCACACACATACACATACCTTTGTTTTCTATTGGTACTCAATTATCGAGTGATTGGGAGAGGGGGTGGTGAAACCTAAGACTGATTGTGTTTGTTGACACCGTAAAAAAAAAATGATCTATGATGTTTACGTTCTGGAGGACGAATGTGATTCGCTGTGAGGTTGTGCCTCGTTGATACTCTCTGCAACACAACTGATCAATACAACACAAACAAATCATTTTATGAAGCAGAGATTGGGCCCGTTGTTCCGAGGCCCCAACAATGAAAACAATTCATTGAACAAACAATAATAAAATGATAATGATAAAGGAATATAAAGTTGGTGCTGTTTTGTTTTTTTAACATAAAGATGGTGATATAAAAGCAATTAGCAACAAAACAAATTAAAAGAAGGCTTCATACAAAAGTCATGTGACGATAATCAAAGAAAAGATCATAGCAGACTTTATGGATATACTTCTGCCGAGAGTGTCGGGTGTGATGTGGCCAAATTTATGAGTCAGATGTGATGTGACCAAATTTATGTATTGAATGTGATGTGACACAAAAGATGTGAAGGATGTGATGTGACTTAAATGATGTGTCTGATTTGATTTGATCAAAAGGATGTGTTGGATATGATGTGACGCGACCCTGTGAATGTGTCCGATGTGATTGTGACGCGACCCTGTGAATGTGTCCGATGTGACTGTGGCTTCCAATGATGTTACATGCAAGACACACATCTAATGTTTGCAACTAAAGTGGAAAGAAATACGTGCATGCTTGACACACAACTTTTTTTGAGATGTGTTGCAGCAACACTCGAAGACCACTCATAACACTGCATCTGATTGGTTGCACTTCAAGTCACTTTTTTAACGCTGAAGTCCAAAGCCGAAAGTTTGTAAGTCAACATTCATTGTCCTTTATAACGCGAGAGTCCAATCACCAAAACTTTAAAGTGAGGGCCATTGAACTTTTTGGACTACACAGATTCCTATGTGTCGTTGAAGTCAAACACGATCTATATGTTGATATCACATAGTCAAAAAGACCAAATATTAGCGTAAGATAAATCATGTAACTATGCTTTGTGCTAACACTGGAGCAAGCCTCAAAGCTTACAAATAAAGGAAAAAGAACAAGTTTATTTTGATACCGAAATGAAATGTAATAAAAATAAGAGTCAAGGGATGTAATCCTGTAAAGTAATGTAGAGATGGGAAATGTCGGGACACCAGGGGAAGGGGAACTTCAGAGAAAGTGAAAAGTTACAAATAAGTGAATACAACGGAGGCTACTTTTACAAACAGACATTCTAAGCTGAAGATGCTTTCTCGCACGAGCCCAGAGGTTGACGGTTGTCTCTTCTGCAAGGTGGGGGACCTTATGAATGTGCATAGATCGAACTTGCAGGGGTGGACAGGAAAGTCGTCATTTGATCATTATGTCCCCCTCTTTCTCCGGTTATTTTTAAGCAACATAAGTCACACTCTAGCTTTCTCTTCCTAGACCGTTTGATTGTGTACAGACAGTCACGTGAAAAGTATTTCTAGTGTAGAAGGGTAAAGATGTTTCCTAAGTCTCCGTTACAAAGAGATAAATTGTTAAACAACGTAGTTATTGGCCAGTCAATAGTCATAGGTCCGAATTTAAAAAGAATACGGTGACATAAAAGAAGAAAATAATTAGTTTAAAAACAAGTGAATTATAATTAAGAAAGCATGACATGTGCATTTAATAAGTTTACATCTTGGCATTATAAAGCTATAAACATGATATTACGATCACAACATTATAGACATAACATCACTTGTTACAAGAAAAATGCTAAAAAATGTAATATTATTTTAATATTTGTTAATAAAAATAAAGGATATTTATAAATAATTATAACCTATGTGTTACATATATTTAATCTTTAATACCAGATTTTCTTTGACCATAATAAAGCCATCGCATTAATTTTTTATGGTTGTTGTTTATTATTTAAATTAAGTAGGCCCTACAACAAAACCATGATTTGCTGAAAAATTGCCCCTTTGAAAGGTACATGGAGATTATCACAAGGATTTAATAAAAACATTTTTTCCTCAGAGCAATGATAAAGATAATTCACAAATATTACATTCTGATACAGAGCCAGAGATCTTGCAAAACAAAAATATTTAACATCTGATATTTCTTTAAAGAATACAAAGTAGCAAAATATTTTAAAGTATCACGATGGCTAACATAGAAAAGTTTTGTCTCTTTGTGTAAATAACTATCAGGTAGCGAATGTATACCAATGACTGGACCGCATAAACGCCTTCCAATTGTTGTTCAGCTTGTTAAAAGCTGTTTAAAACTAACGGGGAGGTATTTTTTAAAGCCCAGAAATATGCTAGGTTTAAACCCAGAGCTCCCAATAGGCACTAATGTATGGCGACTGAAATAATAGTGATCTTTTGTACATGACCAGTGCGCCTTATGTACATAACCAGTACAACTTTTGTACACAAACAGTGTGCCTTTTGTACATAAACAGTGTGCCTTTTGTACATAACCAGTGCGCCTTATGTACATAACCAGTGCGACTTACCAGCACGATGTTAAAATATTATAATAAATTAATATGAAGACATTTTGGCCCATATTTCAAATACTATAGATATATATATATATTGAACTAAACGACAAGATCATAAAGATGGTAGTAATGTCATATTGGGGGTATTTAAATAAACTTGGAGGAGGTGAATGCCATTTCAACAACTCAGTGAACGATTTGGTTAAATCCTCATCGTGGATGATTGTATGAAAGCATTGCTTCCTGTTGGTTTAGTACCTTCAGACAAGGGTGAAGAGCTTCCGGTCCACGCCCGTACAATGATTCGATTCTCTACTGGACTTTATCGAAGGTTGATTTAGTACTGTAACATGTTTGAATCCGAGTCCTTCTTTTCCAGGAATCTACTATACCTCCTCCTCCCTTCTTTTTCTAACGTTATTACTTTCAAGCCAGTTACCTTTAACCTGAGACAGATTGGAGGACAAATTTGGAATAGTAAAAATACAGGTCTGACGATGAAGCAGGTCAAAGCCATCCATAACCACAATGATGTGTGGACAAAATCATCCAAAGGAATTATAACCACAATTATTTACGGACATAGTTATACAAAGGAATTAAAACCACATTAATGTATGGAAAAGAACATTTAGATAAACTTGTGAAGAATTTGCTACATATGTCACTAGTTTCGGGATCATTCTTTCGTTGTTTAGAAATCTATAATTTTTTTCAACGCAATGATGTAAGATGTTTATTGCTATGTTGTTTTATAAGTGACTTTAAGTAAGTATAATCTTAGAAAGATGGTCTGCATCACATTTTATACTAGCAAAACAAACATATTGGGTACGTGAAATCGCAGGCATGACAGTTATTGTAATACACAATGTTTTAGTCAAAAGTCTCTCATTTTTCTTATTTTACTTTTATTTCTATGTTTTCTACATATTGGGCATTTTTATGACTTCTGTTAATCACAGTACTCTGCTCTTTGTTTACATTTTCAAGATCCGGTTGACACTCTATAAGACTATAAACAATGCGATACAATAGCCATGGGGATTGGGAGGGGAGGAGTGAAAGCGATATGAAGCTATATGGAGGAGATATAAGAGAAACTGAAGAAAAAGTAAGAAATGGCAAGAAGATTGGAAGTGTTTTTGAAATGAATGGCTCAAAAATAAGCAAGGTGAAGGACGCTTAATTGAAAGATGATTATGTTTAGAGACGTTTCTCAACAATAGCAGTCGATCATTATATCAACTCTCCTTTGTTAACACTTGCTAGTTGGCCATTTTGTTCTGAAATATGGTTTTAGGTGCATGAGTTTAAATTATGTGTTTAAAAATTTTGATTCTGCGCTGGTTACAAACTACCTACGAATGCTCACATCCCTTTTAAAATGCAAACCTTATCAACACGTTCTCTCTTCTGTTCACTGGATACACACAAACAAATTAGCTAGTAGATGAAACACTGAAAAACGTCATAGTACATGAGCGCCATCATTTTCAGATTTAATGAAATGCAAAACATTTTTGAAGAAAAAGTGTCATTCCATATGTCTAGTGAGTGATTTCTTCATTTGGAGTCATGATTTTGAAATTATAAAACATATAGAACTCAACATGGACACACGAATGTACGATGGTTAGGCTGAAAGACCTGTCCAACTTTTCGAAATCAGTTAAGCGGTCTAAGACGTCAGCCGAAAACACAATACTAAGTGTCACCATAAGATAGACTAGTAGATGGCAGTCATACCTTGACAATGTAAAGATACCTGGCGACAGGACCTATTTAATCAAGTACCAACTAAATCTCAGGTCTACTCAAGAGTAGTAAACACACACAATCACACACACACGTACACATACACACGGATTAAAGTTATAAAAGAAATTCAACAATGAAAACTTCCAAATTTAAGCACACTAATAATGCGGACGTGGATTTAGTGGAATAGGGGATCCACTCAATTCGTATTGTTCTATTGTTCTTGTATACAGAAGAAACTATTTTAACATTTCTATTCTAGACGTCGATGTGTTAGATCTCTGAGTTGTACTAACACTCTTCAAAGAATGAAGCTATTTGATTGCTACAGCTAAAAAGAAAAAAATTCTCCGTGTTACTGCATTCAATTCCATTGTATGCTTTCATGTCGTTAATTGAATTGCATTAGGTCTAGATATAAATGCCGTACAAGGTATGAGAACTTACGAGGACTTTTTTATCTTGAGCAATGTGATTGGGGTGGGAGGTGGGATCAGGGGTCAGGGGACACAGACATTGGGTTCTGACACGAATTTAGTTCAATCAACCAATTTATTTTGTGTTGAATCTTGCCCTGAGTGTAGTGACAAAGGATAAGTGTCAATTGAGCTCCAGACACTCCTCTCTCTCTCTCTTCTCTTGTCTCAATAAGTTCTATTAAAAGCTGATCCGTTTTGCCACAGACCTGGATCCATAATGTCCCTACATTCGGGCCGAAGCTTTGATGACGTATTTATGAAAAACATTATTAATGGCCTTTTGTCTTTTTTTTTTTTTTTGGTTCAGACAGAGCGAGTGCTATGAAGAAGGGCCTGCGCATGTGTGTGCGCGTGTGTGTGTGCTATCTTGTGACAGTCGTTTTTGACAGCTCCTATAATTCTGTTACACGTTCACCTTAGATCCAATCGTGAGGGCATCGATCTCTCCGCCCCTGGAAAGCTGCTCAGTGTCTCAGTTCGGACCAAGGAAGTGGGCAATCCTCTCACGTGACCCCGGTAACATAACATGAAAGTCGACAGGTGAAGGCGCCCCCTCCCCAACCCGCTCACCGCCCCACCAATGTTTTTTTTAGCCCCCCTCCTGACAATCTGTTCCTGGTGGCATAGGAAAAGATAAGAGAGGGAAACTTCAGATTAGCGAGACGAGGTGAATCAAAGACACGATTATACTTTCTGGCTTATTATAAAAATACATTAAGGGGGACAAAAAGGGGGAGGCTAGACAGCTATCGGCTAAATTAGACTGTTCTCGAGTTCTGGTAATTTTAATTAGTCCAAATCTTTCATTTATCAACGAAATATATTTGGTTGTGGAGCGAAAAAACATAAATAATGAAGATATCTGTGAACTATCTTTTACCTACTTGCTGCTACGCCTCTGTATATTTTGATCTTGATTTTAGCTTTTTCATATCATTAGTTCTATAGATTTTTTGCTCCCCCCCCCCCCCCCCCCACGTTTCTTCAATTTTTACAGTTGTATTAATAAAAAAAAATATATAAAATACTTTTAAAAAAAAAAACGTAAAGAAAAGAACCGCTCAATTACTGCCATTACTCTCAATACTGCAATACTCGTCTAATTTTTCTAGATAAAACAAAAGTAATTAATAACCATTAATTCATTGGTTGTTTTTTTTTGAGGAAGCTCTTGTTCATTTCTGCTGGTCTAGAGTTCCAAGAGCCAAAGGTTCAACTCTACCTGAAAGTTTCAAAAAGAAGTAGAAGAATTGTTTCGTTTACTGTCTTCGAAATCAGTAATTGGGCAAAGTTTCAGCTTGATCCGAGAATAGCAGTGGGATCAATAAGATTTGTACCATACAAGAGTCACAAGACATAAGCTTTATACCAACAAATAATGTTACAACTCTGACAACACCGACTCATATGATGCTTACCAGCGCACAGACAAGACATGAACAAAACCTAATGAAATAAAACACAAAGATAAAGGTACATTCCTTGTTGCATATGCTAGGAAAAATTTATACAAATGCTCCTTCCTTCCTAGTGCTATTAGAGCATGGAATGGGTTGCCTGAGTCAGCCAGGAAAACCAATGACTTGGCAGAATTTAAGTCATTGATTAACATGCATGACTAGATTGACCTAGAAACATGCGTAGGACGTAATCATCTTATTTTTTTGAAGTAGCGTCTGTATTTCATAAGATCAGAAGATAAGTTTGTGAATTACTAAGTTTGTGTATCACCGATCTAGCGCTATGTTCCCTTACATAACCAATAAAATACTGTGAAAATGGGTTTGCCCGATTTGTTACAAAGTTTCGCACTTCAATAGAGATAAATTTAATCATTTAATTTTCTTATTTTTAGGGCCTTCTTGATGTGAGAGAGAGAGGGCGAGGTTAGTGAGTGCATAAGTGCTTGGCTTCTGAAGCTGAGGTCCTGGATTCCTGGGATTTTGAATTTCGGGATGTAGTTGTGAAAAGTAAAGGCGGTTGGTCGTTGTGCTGGCCACATGACACCTATTTAACCGTGGGCCAAAGAAACAGATGACCTTAACATCGTCTGCCCTATAGACCGCAAGGTCTGAAAGGGGACTTGTTGGGAGAGAAACAGTGAACATTCACCACAATCTCCGCTGTGAACTTTCATGCCAAATTTTATCGAGATTGGTCAAACAAGCCTCGAATTCGAAATCCCAGTCTTCACCGAGATTCGAACCCGACACCATCTCTGTTTGAAAGGCAAGCGCTTTATCAGTCAGCAACTACGCCCACTATATTCAAATGTATAAACTAATTATTCCAAAGTATTCGACCAATACCTGTCCCTTTAAATTGTAAACCCCGGAAGGTCTGCGCAAAGTAATTTGAAAGAGCATCTCAAAGTACGCCCCTGGCACTGCATGACGTAGAGAACGAAGTCAAATTTAAAAGAATTCGTTGAAGCGGGCGTCACTTATTTCATTGACATTTCGACCTTGCCTTAGTGGCCGAATCAATCACAACATCGATTTCCACTGGTCAATACGGTGCCACTTGAAGATCACATTTCCAAGCTATCATAGCATTGTGTGGTTGTGTGGTTGTGGTAACACCGCACTTCCCTGTTGATTCCACAGCGCAGTCTCCTGGTACCTCGCAAATAGTAGTGTTTGTGTATTTGCGAGTCTTGTTATAGTTAGGTCTTTGTTGTCCCATGTTTTGTTTTCATATTGTCACAAGTTGAGTGATATTGTTCCAAGTTGAGTCATATTGTCACAAAAGTTGAGTGATATTAAATGCCTAGAGCCACTAACAATATTATCAACTGTATAATAATGTATGTTTCGGGAATGTATGTAAAGTGGGTGACATTAAATGTGTATTCTAACTTTTTGAAACAAAAATAACATTTTCTGTTAACTGCTAGCAGCTAATAATACACGAATAGGTAATATAAAATTAATAATAATAATGATAATGGTATCAAACAATATTTTTAGTGTAAACAATACTGTAAATATATAAATGTTACGTAACAACAACAACAACAACAACAGCAACAACAACAAACCTTTTCATGCTTTTATCATCCCCCTTACATATTTATGAATTATTTTTAAAGTGGGAATTTTTATTTAAAAACAAACTGCTTGCGTCATTAATTTTTTAAAAAGTTTTCAGAAGACGAAGACGTTGCAGGTGAAGCAAACACACAATAGTAGGAAATCAGAGACGGACAGACAGACAACATAAAAACTAATGGCGACTTTCCCCTTACGGATGCCACTAACAATGTGTAGAGTGATAAAGTCGCTAAAACAATTCTACAGAGAAATATGTGAAACTCTATTTAGTTGTAGTTTCTATAAGGAAATTGATGCAACTATTTAATTGTAGTTTCTATAAGGAAATTGATGCAACTATTTAGTTGTAGTTTCTATAAGGAAATGGGTGCAACTATTTAGTTGTAGTTTCTCTTCTCTTGCACCATGAAACTATTTTCACACTTCGCAATAATCTCATTATGACAACAAGGCTTAGATAAACTCACAGACCTTTATATATATTATTGGATAAACCCACAGACCTTTAGACATAATATGCCGAGGTAATTGATTAAACTAACAGACCTTTAGATATAATATATTGAGGTCTTTGGATAAACTCAAGGGCCTTTAGATATAATACATAGTATTTAGGTAAACTCTTCATCAAGACTCTTCAATTTAAGCCCATCAAGTTTGTTTGCTTGTCATTTCACCTAGCAACTAAGTCGAGAAAGACAACAAACGGAGAATGCAAATTGTTAAGTTTCTTTCAATATTTTTCGACGGCTCATTATAAAAGTACGCTCCTTTGTATTTTTCCCCCTTTAAAAAACAAAAGCGTTTTGGGGGGGGGGGGGGTAGGATTAACTGGCTTTAAGTATTGTTTTTGCTTAAACGGCTTGGGGAGTGGGGGAGTATTTCGCTAAAAGCCCTTTTTTTTTCTTGTTTACAATGCCCTTTAACCCTAAGACACCTGGGAGTCTCGTAGAAGTATAGAGAAACCAACAACGTTAAAAAAAAAATGGTTATTCCTCAATCAAAACGATGAAAGAGTGGAGGCCATCATAAAGATAAACAAAAAAACGTCGCCTATAGATCTAGTGTCAATGTGCCCAACACAGAGGCCCGACTGCCTAATGTGTTGCATTGGATTTCATCCAGGCTTAAGAAGTGGTGAACCTCCAACCTGGCTGGAAATGTGACCAGTCACACAGAACTGTTACGGAAGACCAATTCTGTTGATCGTGGGGTCTCCCGCGGCTACGTTCAAGTACGGACAAGTACGTGCCTCGGTAATGATTTGTAGGTTGTCGATGAGTTGTCTTTTCTTTGATTTCTGTTGAGCTCGTAATGGAATTACTTGATTGGAGACATAGGTTACTTAAGTAAAACACTACTTTAAGGGTAGGTATAGTTCGAAACGCAGGTCACATGCGGTCCACAGAAGCTTTTATGCGGTCCAACAAGATATGCAACAAAGAAACTTTTTGACTCTTAGATTTCCTTATATTTGCAATCAGGGCCGGCCTACGGTGATTGGAGGCCCTAGGCGAAGGGAATGAGGTGGCACCAAATGAAATAGAAAAATAAAAAGATCTAAAAGTAAAACTACGCAATGAATGAAAACCATCCTGCATCTAGGTCTATATCAGCAACTAATATAAATTTATATAGGGCAATTCCCGTTCAGCTATGTATCAGATAGAACCCAAGTTTCGTAATGTTTTTCTGTAATTTTTTTTTACTCCTGTGCTAGCCCTCCATCATTTGAAGGCCCTATGCGGCTTCCTAGTTTGCCTATGCCTAAGGCCGGCCCAGTTGCAATTTTGTGGTGTCATAAAACAACAACAACACATTTATTATTTATTTGACACACTTTTTTAAAATTAAAAGCCATTTTTGATAATTAAAATATATACACAGAATTATCTTAAGACTATGGAAAAATTTCAGAAATAAATTTAATCAAAGTAGTTTGCTTAATGTTCACATTTAAATCATTAATTGGAAAATTAAAAAAGACTTTTAGATACGCTATAGCCTAAGAGAAATGTTGGAACGACATTTGACACATTTAGATACGATCTAAGAAAAATCTAAATCTAAATACGCCGAAGGGTGCCCATAATGAAAGTTCTGCCATACCACGAGAGATTTTGAGAAAGATGTACTTCAATTCTGAAGGAACATCCGAAACATCCAAACATAATGTAAAAACATGATTATAATGTTTTATATGTTTTTAACACTTTTAAAAGAAATTTTTGTTCTATTTTTGTAATTACATGGGTGGTGGTTAGAACTATATGTTGCCAAAGACTAACGGCAATGAAGCCCATGTCTATAAGTAGTGGTTAGACGTTGCCTTAGACAATGAAGCCCATGTCTATAAGTAGTGGTTAGACGTTGCTTTAGACAATAAAGCCCATGTCTATAAGTGGTGGTTAGGCGTTGCTTTAGACAATAAAGCCCATGTCTATAAGTGGTGGTTAGGCGTTGCTTTAGACAATAAAGCCCATGTCTATAAGTAGTGGTTAGACGTTGCCTTAGACAAAAAAGCCCATGCCTATAAGTAGTGGTTAGGCGTTGTCCAAGAAAAGCCCATGTCTATAAGTGGTGGTTAGATGTTACCTAAGATACGAAACCCCTGTATGTACTGTTGTTAAACTCGTGATGGCTTTCAAACGACTGTGTTCACAGGCAGTAAATGTCCAGAACATTCTCGTCTTTCTGCCACTCTGACATTGATGACATCAGAGAGACAAGGCTTTTAACTGAGAAGGTCACGTGTCACAAAATATTTGAGATTTTTTGTTAAAAACTACAACATCAATAACAAAAGACGCACCCAAAATCTGTGTTTGAGTGGGCTGGAGGTTTTTGTTTATGTTTTCATTGTGGTATTAGTTCGTATTTTATTGTCTAGAACTCTGGGCTTTTTGCAATAGGACACACTAAAGATACAAAAACAATAAAAGAGGTGATTAAAAATAATATTAACAAAAACATCAGACAGCTCACAGTGTCAAGATGATTGAATACTTACAACAATGGACCATATACATTTATAAATACCGCATTTATAAAATAGAAAGAGAGAAATAGCAAGAAAGGGTGGGGGGGGGGGGGATAAAAAAAGAGGGGAAGACGCAGTACTTTATTTTTAGACTTCAAAAGCTCCTAAGCTATTTGAGATATGGGGCCCTTTATAAGTTCAGATATTATATGTCAGTGCTAAATATTTCTTGGCGGTCCTAAGCTTGTGTTGCCTGTCGGTAAATCCTGCCCTGGAAAGTCGAGAGAGATAGAAACATTGAGTGAAAGGGGGAGAGAGAAAAAAAGAGAAACAGAGATAAAGAGAGAGAGAAAGAGAAAAGAGAGAGAGAGAAACAGAGAGAAAGGGAGAAAGAGAGAGAGAAAAGAGAAAGTGAGAAAAAGAGAGAGAGGTGATAGAGACAGTGGGCTGGATAAATCATTCTAAGCTCCTTCAGGGGCACTCCATCGATAATGTCCAACTACAATTAGTTTTCAACTAAACCTTCATTCTTTGATGCTTCTTTTCAAACTTTAGAACCAACTCATAGAAGCCATTTGACAAAGTTAGAAGCTTGTTTCGTACATAACAATTTGACATTGCTGCATCCAAGGAACCAGGTGAATGAGGACTGTCATGATCATCATTAGCAAGGAACCCTTGCCTTTTAGTGGGAATGTTTCGACTCACGCAAACAAAAGTTCTCTTCTCTTTTAGATCAGGCGACATCTGCAGTTCCTTATCAAGAGACAGGCTAAAATAACCTCGTTGTCATGGAGTGCCCGTGTGTAATGCTATTTTTAGAGAATCCTGGATTCAGAGAGTTAATATTAAAACTAGGTGAGGAGCTTGAATAAGTCTAGACCTAAAGGCCGAGCATTAGAACTTGATATACTCTGACTCTAACTAGATTTATACATTTCCTTAACCAGCGATTTGTTTTTCATAGGAAGGGGAAATAGGGGAGGGGTACAAAAAATCTTCCATTTTTGTTCAAATCTTTCATTCATTAGCAATTAAGAGTAAAACATTCGCTCTCACAAAACAGTCACCCTCCTTGTAAAGAATGAATTTTGTTATTTTTGGAAAGTATTTTTTTACAGATAATATTACTATTTCAGAAGTGGTAGATCCACCATAGACATGATACCCTCTCTAAGACTACTGCAGGAGAAATTCCGAGAGAGAGACAGACCCCTTTACATTGTTTTTGTTGATCTGACTAAAGCCTTTGACATACAACAGAAGTGGCCTTTTCAAATTCTTAAGGAAAATAGGATATCCTCCCAAGCCACTGAAATTCATTGAGTGCTTTCATGAGGAAACAAAATGTACAGGAAATGGAGCCCAATCTTTGGAAGTTAGCAGCGATGTCAAGCAGGGATGTCTACTTGTTACCTTTCTGTTTGGCATATTCTTCTCCTGCCTACTGCATTATGCTTACATCGACACAACCGACATCATTTCTTTATACAAGTTCCTCTGGAAAACTCTTTAATGTTTCAAGGTTGAGGGCAATAGTTAGGAAGGGACTTATGATAATGCAGCTATTGTGGCTGAATCTGCTGCTCAGCTTCAGACCCTGGTTGACAAACTATCTGCTGCTTGCCAGAAGTTTATCTTAAATATTAGTCAACGCAAGATTAAGATACTTTTATAAGAACAAAAATACTGCATCTCACGTAACCGTCAATGGTCAACCACTGGAAATATTGACAATTCCCTATCTTTGCTCCCTCATGTCCAACAATGCTCTACTGGATAAAGACATTAACAATCGGATAGCCAAAGCAATGGGCACCATATCACGGTTGTAGAAAAGAGTATGGAACAATACCTTGCTGACTAACAATACCAAAGCCTTAGTCTACCGTATCTGTGTGATGAGTTATCTGCTATACGGAAGTGAAACATGGTCAACCTACTCATGGAAGGGGAAAAAAAAACTAAATATCTTCCAACTTCGATGCCTAAGGCGGATCTTTAAAATAAAGTGGCAAGATAAAATAACCAATGAGGAAGTGCTACGAAGAGCAGGGTGCCAATACATCCGCTATGTTATCATCAGGAAACACCTTGACTGGCTAAGATACGTTCATAGAATGCCACCAGGTCGACTTCCACAAGACATTCTGTAAAATGATCTAGCAGAAGGATTGGCCTCGTTAGCTACAAAAGAAGTTGCGAAAGGAAAAGATCGTCTCTCAAGACGTACAATGCCACAGAGACAGAAGACAAATGATGCCCTTAGTTATGTCTGGATAAAATTTGAGTTTTATTTAGTTTTAAAAGGTTGTCAAAATGTTTGAGACATTTGAATTTAATCATACGTCTATACAGAGGTTTGGATTAGCAATCTTCTGCTACGTCATACACTTGTTGGTTTGACATGTTTCGGATGTTCCTTCAGAGTTAAAGATAATTTACTTCTTAGTCCAAACCTCCCGCTGGACGACGGGGTTGGGAGCTGGTAGGGTCGGAACCCGGGACCATCGATAAGTTCGAACGACAGTACAGCGCGCAAACCGCACTACCAGGCAGCCATCCAACAATCTTACCCAACAACAATCTTACCCAGCAACAATCTTACCCAACAACAATCGTCTGACATTGTCAATAACAACATCTGTGACAACATCATGACCTTCATTAAAATGAGACTATTTCTTAATTCACAAGAATGAAGAGCTCATCAAGGATTGTTCAAACTACACTGCTATAAATAGATGTCTTGTTTATCTGTTTCCGCCCCTGGTGTTCTAGCTCCAAATAGGTCAGGTTGACATTTGTTTGTACCGAATCGTTGGAGGGTTGTAGGGATTATCTGACCTAATTACATGTCTAACCCACATAGATCTAGCACCCAACCTGAAACACTTTTAGACCCCTGTAAGTCTTAGATAAAATATGTTACTGATGACGTCTCAAGATTTTGATGCGCACAATAACCTATATATGGACCAGTATTAGGTCTAAAGCAATCATCAATAACTGAAATAGTGTAGGGCTACCACTAGCCTATCATTTGGAAAACATTCAGAGAAAAGTTGTTTCGCATTTTAAATTAGATTTTTTTTAAAATAGCCTCATCAGTTCCTCCACTACCTGTACTGAATGTTTTGTGACCTGACACAAAGAGTGCCGGGAAAGTTACACAATAGGGCGTCAGGATTTTCAACGAAATTTAAATTTGAAAGTAGGTGTTGTTGTTTGTGGTTGTAATGTGAACACACCAGAAGTCAATCTCAGTCTACGTTTGTACGTGTTCATTATTTGAACAAGGAAACAGTCTTAAAGACTTCAGGACATGGACATATTTAGGACAAAGGAAAACGTTAACAGCGAATCAGACAGTCAAATGTTTAGTTTGTCAGACTTGAAAAACGGAGGGTTGCCAACAAGACACAGACAAACATATAGATAGAGAGGTAGATACCTAGATAGACAGACAGAAAGGTAGATAGACAGGCAGATAGGTAGACAGACAGACAGATAGATAGATAGATAGCTAGATAGATAGATAGATAGATAGATAGATAGATAGATAGATAGATAGATAGATAGATAGATAGATAGATAGATAGATTAAAAAGTACACTTTCGATGTATTGGGCAGATGATGAAAAGATTATCTTTAACTATGGCCGACGGTTAACGAGGGCGTCATGTGACCAGCAGAAAGATCAACCACCTTTACTTTCCCCAGCTAATGTCAAGTAACCATAAAAGTTGGACGGACTAGGGGACGTTCTAAAAAAACTTGAAATTCAAATTCTGTCTGTCTTTATGTCTGTCTGTCTGTTTCTATCTATCTATCTATCTATCTATCTATCTATCTATCTATCTATCTATGTGTCTGTCTGTCCGTCCGACTGTCTGTCTTTCTATTTGTATGTATGTGTCTGTCTCTATTTTTTTCTTTTTATTTCTCTCTCTCTCTCTGTCTCTCTTTTTATCTCTTTCTCTCTCCCTCTAATTCGGTCTCTGGCGTTGATACATAGCAATGTGGAATCTATAATACAATAACTTTTTCTATATAATACAATCTAAATCAGGTTTCCGAGTAGAGCTACAGTCACAGTTATATACATACATTTTAAAAAATACTGTCAATGTTTCTTAAAGATCGTTGAGATTAATTTTCCCTGTTTCATTGAGATTGCGCAAGATCCCCCTCTTACTAAAACTTTGATCTTCTCAGCGCAGATTTATTAAATAAATAAATTATAAAAAAGCAATTCAGAAAGTTATGAATCAGACCAACACAAACCAGAAGAATTTGAAGAAAAAAAAAGTGAAGTTTGGAACAAAGCTGGCTCTGTGCTTCTGAAAAAGTTGGACAAAGTGGTCATTCTGTTAGCAAAAAGACAGCTCGCATTCGGAAGAGTAATGTTGGCCAGATAAACAGATAGTTTGAACGTTTTAGAACATAAATTGTACAGCTGAAAAACAAATTGACTAGCAGCTTCTAAGATAAAACTGGGAGGAAGGGAATTGGATTCAGACAAAGGGTTAGGCTTAGGTCATAACATGAACAATGGCGCTTATACAAAAAGACAGTTTGGATCTGATCAAATGAAAAAAAAAAAAGCAACACATTTATTTGCAGACTTACTTCTGACCATCTTGTAATCTTTTTTTTCTAAGCATGCCCAAGCTGGGCAACTTTTTCTTCGGGTGGAGTACAATACGCACTCTTCATGAGCAGATGTCATGGAAGCAACGAGTCTACAATAAATTTCTTTGTCTTACAACTTATCTTTGGATTAATAAAACGGTGTTTTAGTTCCGATATTTCTTTCACTTGTTGATTTGTAAAACAGATTGGCCTTTGTTAGAACAGATCAGGCTAGGCCAGTGTTGGTGGTAAAAATAACTCTCACAAATTTGTTTTTAAAAAAAAAACATACAAAACCAACATTTTGATGCACACAATTCATGAGATGTGCAGATTGCTGGCTACACAGATCTAGCTGTTCGGTTGTTGTTATTTCTAAATGTGTTCAAGAATACGTTTGATCCGTATAGAAATATGCGCATTCTATGAATCATCTTTACATAACAGTTTTTTCTTTTTATCAACCACTTTCTCTCACGCTTTTTCTACATCTTTTTTCTCTTCATCTCCCGCTCTATTAATCTTGTCTCTCTCTCTCTCTCTCTTACACGAAAGGCCTACATATTTTGAATGCATGGAATGCATAAAACATAAAAGGGAAACCAATGTTGAGTGCATGCAGAGTTAGCAGACTGAACTTCTGTATCAGACACACAGATGTCCTGTGTCTTGAGTCCAAACAGATTCAACAGCCTATTTGTGTAAAGTACAGCTAATAGAAGGGGGTCGATGATTGGTTGGGGATGTTGACCGATAGTCTTTTATCAGCTTAGGAACAACCAGGTTCACCTCCCCCCCCCCCAACTCTATCATTATGACTACGGTTTGCACAGAGTTTTTTGTGGCACCATCGTAATAGTGGGGCACCTCGTGTGCTAGGAAGGTAGGAAAGGTTTAGAAGGTGCCGTCATAAGACAAAATTACTTTTTATTTTGTACATTTAACATCTTTGTTTCTGACTGACCACCTATTCCCATTACATACTTAGAGTTAATTATTTATCTGAAAGTACGTCAATCACTAATGACAGCGATCACTAGTATTCAGAGTTGCCTACAAGTACGCATCTTGAATATTTTGTACGCAAATGGACTCGAAAATACTCGAGTACGGTTTATCATCTGAAAATACGCATTCCCCCCCCCCCCCCCTCCCCTCTAAAGCAGAAAAAAAAAATGTAATTAAAAAAAAAACAAAAAAAAAACAAGTAGTTCTTGCTAATCATATATATAGATCAGTGCGTCAATGCCTGGAAATGAACTATTCCTAGTAGATGTACCACGAGATAGATCTAGTATCGCTTTTTTTTTTTCGAGCGCGCTGATTTAGATATTTACTAGGTCTAGATCTTACTGATCTAAATAAAGTTGAGTTCCTTTCAATGTGTCCGCTTATATGAAGTCTTGGGAATTAATTAATTGATTAGTTCTAATTCATCTAGACTGGATCTAAAACCAGAGATATGTCAGGCACCTATAATAGAATGTACGTACATCTAGATTTAGAATTCAGATCTAGATCTAATTGTGTAATCTAAATATAGATCTAGATCTAGATTTTTTTCTAGATTTAGATATAAATCTAGATTCTAGATTTAAATCTAATTCTAGTCTACATTCTAGCTCTAGATATGACCAGGTGTGAAATAGACTTAGATTTAGACTACTGGCTAGATGTAGCAATCAATGTAGGCTGTAGGTTTAGATTCCACTCTAGTAGAAGAGGTACCTCTATTTCCTATCAATTTTGGAATCTAAAATATGCACATTAAAAAACAATCAACTGTTAATGAATCTGCTTACATATCTAGATCTATTTTAGATTTGGATTTGATTTTTTTTTTAGATAAAAGTGAGAAGGGCAGAGGTTTTCATACAAGAAACATTGGTTGCGCTTAATCTCTCTTTTAGCATGATAAAGGGAATCAAACTTATGTTCCATGACCATAACTAGCAGAATGTATCTTCTGTGGTAGATACTGTTATAGTCACTAGCGACTAGCTAGATTCCATTACTTATGAAGGCCTAAGTTGAAAGAATAAAATCAGGGGCACATACGACAGACTCCATAGCAAACCTTTTAAATATTACAAAGAAGTTCAATGACTAATTAGGTTATCTGTTTGAAAAACAAAATTTAAAATGTTTGTTATTAGTGATTGTAGAGGATGCCAAAGCTTTCATTGATCATAAGATCATTGCCAAGCGACAAGAACGTTATCATTCTAACATAGTCTGGGAATACGCATTTCCATTTTGGCATGTCGGCATGTCTGCTAGTATTACATCTACAACACGTACACCATCCACCAAGCCCTTGTGCTATTGACCAATGTCTTAGGACATCTACAACACGTACACCATCCACCAAGCCCTTGTGCTATTGACCAATGTCTTAGGACATCTACAACACGTACACCATCCACCAAGCCCTTGTGCTATTGACCAATGTCTTAGGACATCTACAACACGTACACCATCCACCAAGCCCTTGTGCTATTGACCAATGTCTAAGGACACCTACAACACGTACACCATCCACCAAGCCCTTGTGCTATTGACCAATGTCTAAGGACACCTACAACACGTACACCATCCACCAAGCCCTTGCGCTATTGACCAATGTCTTAGGACACCTTAACACGTACACCATCCACCAAGCCCTTGTGCTTTTGACCAATGTCTTAGGACACCTACAACACGTACACCACCCACCAAGCCCTTGTGCTATTGACCAATGTCTTAGGACACCTACAACACGTACACCATCCACCAAGCCCTTGTGCTATTGACCAACGTCTTAGGACACCTACAACACGTACACCATCCACCAAGCCCTTGTACTATTGACCAATGTCTTAGGACATCTACAACACGTACACCATCCACCAAGCCCTTGTGCTATTGACCAATGTCTTAGAACACCTACAACACGTACACCATCCACCAAGCCCTTGTGCTATTGACCAATGTCTTAGGACACCTACAACACGTACACCACCCACCAAGCCCTTGTGCTATTGACCAATGTCTTAGGACACCTACAACACGTACACCATCCACCAAGCCCTTTTCTATTGACCAATGTCTTAGGACATCTACAACACGTACACCATCCACCAAGCTTGTACTATTGACCAATGTCTTAGGACATCTACAACACGTACACCATCCACCAAGCCCTTGTGCTATTGACCAATGTCTTAGGACATCTACAACACGTACACCATCCACCAAGCCCTTGTGCTATTGACCAATGTCTTAGGACACCTACAACACGTACACCATCCACCAAGCCCTTGTGCTATTGACCAATGTCTTAGGACATCTACAACACGTACACCATCCACCAAGCCCTTGTTCTATTGACCAATGTCTTAGGACATCTACAACACGTACACCATCCACCAAGCCCTTGTGCTATTGACCAATGTCTTAGGACATCTACAACACGTACACCATCAACCAAGCCCTTGTGCTATTGACCAATGTCTTAGGACACCTACAACACGTACACCATCCACCATCTCACTTTCTTTTTGAAACACGTGCAGCCCACTCCAAAACGAGACCGATTAGAGCGCCATCTAAGGACAGCAGTCAAGTTTCTTTTCTTCTCGTGCAGATCTAGACCTATGTGGCTTCAGACAGAGCAGGCCCACCCTTCCATCGAAACTTAACCTTGACCCTCGTGCCTCATGTCGTAAACGCAAGTCTATATCATTAGCCAGCATCGCCAGTATTCCCTTGAGCGGGCAGTAGCGTGCTGTGGCAGTGGGGCGAAGGGGGGGAAGGCTAGGGAATCTGTCCAATCTTTAAAAACTTGGCTTGCCTATCCTACGGCTTAATTATTGATATCCTTGTTCCCTCTGGAGTGAAATGATCTCTATTAACGAGAGCACAAATTAAGGTCATTATTCCAGTGCAGCCCCCAGGGCGCCCCCTTTTATAGGGAGTGAGTTTGTTGACTGCTTGTTTTGGTCAGCAGAATAAAAAATAATGAAATAAATCAATGAAATTATTGATTTAAGGATTCATTGATGAAAAAAATAGTATGCAGTGTACTCACTACTTAGTATAAAACATAAAACCTAGTTTATAAGACCTACATTATGAGACCTACATTATGGAGTGTAATTCATTTAACTAGGTGATGTGGTGGCTTAGTGGTAAAGTGTTTGACTTTAGAACCGAAAGGTATCCGGTTCTAGCCTTGGTGAAGACTTGGCTAGATTAATATTAATATTGTAAGTCATAAAACAAATGATAGTAATGAATGCTTCTACTTTAAGAATTTTAATTCTGATGTATCCGGGGCTAAAGGTTAATTGTTGATTTGTGTGTATAAATATTCAATTAAAAGAAAACACGTTTGTGTGCCCAACTTTGGGCATTAAAACTACAGCCTTCACCACGAGTTTTGGGGGCAACTGTATCGATATTCACGTACAATAGTATAAAGGAGTACATTTTTAGCAATACTATTTCGTATTTGACCACACTACAAAGACTTAGTAAACTATTTCAGCTGTCAAAGTTAATAATTACACATTAACAGTATAGGGATTACAAAACGCAATCTGCAATGCAATGACGCCATATGTAGGGTTGCAGATTGCAGGGAAATCATGCACATAATTCATCGTCATTGTGAACTTAACTGCTCGTTTGGAGATTGTTATTATTTAGTGTTTGGCAGATGTACGACAAGTTCAGTCAAGTCATAATAACTTCGCGTACATTGAGTGAAAATGCATCAATTTTTTGAATCAAGCATAACTTTCCACAATTGCGTAAGATCTTCTCCTGGTCTTGTGATTTATACTGTTCGCTATCTTGCATCTTGACTAAATTCGAGCTTATTTTTTGGGGGGGGGGGGGGGGGGTGGAGAGCACCGTTCAATCGCTGCCACATACCTTATTATTGCATGGGTTATCTCCTCTTAGTTTAGTACATTTCCGATTTTCCAACATAATTAATTAATAACGACTAATTAATTAGCTGATTGGTTAATATTTGATTGATTTGTGTGTTGTCATTGACAAAGAATAATTGTGCCACTATTTTGACCACAGACAGAGAGACAGAGTGAGAGAACTAACATGTCAACTATTTTGCCCTCAGACAGAGAGAAGGCTTGAGAGAACTAACATGTCAACTATTTTGACCACAGACAGGGAGAAGGAGTGAAAGAACTAACATGTCAACTAATTTGCCCACAGACAGAGAGAAGGAATGAGAGAACTAACATGTCAATTATTTTGACCACAGACAGAGAGAAGGAGTGAGAGAATTAACTTGTCAACTATTTTGACCACTGAAGGAGAAAAGGGGTGAGAGAACTAATATGTCAACTATTTTGACCACAGACAGAGAAAAGGGGTGAGAGAATTAACTTGTCAACTATTTTGACCACAGACAGAGAGACGGAGTGAGAGAACTAACATGTCAACTATTTGACCACAGACAGAGAAAAGGGGTGAGAGAACTAACGTGTCAACTATTTTGACCACAGAAAGAAAGAAGGAGTGAGAGAACTAACGTGTCAACTATTTTGACCACAGACAGAGAGAAGGAGTGAGAGAATTAACTTGTCAACTATTTTGACCACATACAGAGAGAAGGAGTGAGAGAATTAACTTGTCAACTATTTTGACCACAGACAGAGAGACGGAGTGAGAGAACTAACATGTTAACTATTTGACCACAGACAGAGAAAAGGGGTGAGAGAACTAACGTGTGAACTATTTTGACCACAGACAGAAAGAAGGAGTGAGAGAACTAACTTGTCAACTATTTTGACCACAGATAGAGAGACGGAGTGAGAGAACTAACATGTCAACTATTTTGACCACAGACAGAGAGAAGGAGTGAGAGAACTAACATGTCAACTTTTTTGACCACAGACAGAGAGATGGAGTGAGAGAACCAACATGTCAACTATTTTGACCACAGACATAGAATAGGGGTGAGAGAACTAATGTGTCAACTATTTTGACCAAAGACAGAGAGAAGGAATGAGAGAACCAACATGTCAACTATTTTGACCACAGACAGAGAGAAGGAGTGAGAGAACTAACATGTCAACTATTTTGACCAAGACAGGGAGTTGATAGAAGCGAGTTAAAAAAAAACAATATGTTCAATAAATGGAAGGAGCCAGAACGTCTTTTAATGACCCGGGCGTGAAAGGCTCTAATCACGACGATCCTGTGTTCTTCCCTACTGTCATCTAGCCGCCACACCCATAGCTTAAGTCTAACTAGTCACGCATAGCATCAGACTGTACGGTCATGGAGTAGAAGTACTGTCGTAATGGATGGAAAAGTTGTCGTCATTTGGTGCTGGAATGTAAAGAGTACATGGTCAACAAGCTAAACAAGTAACACGGGGAGGAGGAGCACACTTTGAACATAACATTAAAGGAAATAGATCAGAAAGTACAATTTGAATATAACATTACAGTAAATAAATGAAAGATATAGTACAATTTGAACATAACTTTACAGTAAATAAATGAGAGATCTAGTACAATTTTAATATAACATTACAGTAAATAAATGAAAGATATAGTACAATTTGAATATAGCATTACAGTAAATAAATGAAAGATATAGTACAATTTGAACATAACTTTACAGTAAGTTGATTGAAAATATAACTATGATCCTTCATATAAAAATAGAAAGATAGAACAATAGAACTGTATAAACATTGCCTTAACGGAAAATAGATTTCTACAAAATGTAAAACCTGGACCAGAAGGTAAAAAGAAAGAGAACAAAATTAACAATCTTAAATAGGTAAATACATAATGGCAACGAAACGTATCAGTTTTGCTAGATTTATATCTAATAGATAAGGCGTATGTATGTATGTATGTATGTATGTCCCGCATAGATATCAAAACCACTTGACCAATCTGGATAAAACTTGACATAAATGTTCCTTAGGTAATGGCAGAGATTGTAGTGTATTTTTAATGTCCTCCCAGGACCGAGTGGGGAAGCCTAAAAATAAAAGAAAATACCTAAATCTACCTCTATTATAGAGTGAAACGTTTAAACAAATCGGGTAAACCCGGACGCAGGCCGCGGGTCATATTCGGCTAGTTAGTTATAAGACAACAATTTCCCAATCAAATTTGTAGATCCAGTCCACCATTATAGAAATAAGACAGAGTGAACCATATAATCTGATGAAATAAAGATAATAAAGAAACAGGTACATAAAGACAGTGGGTTTCAAAACTTTATATTTTTGCGCTAAATAAAAACTTGAATAGGCAAAAACAAAATGTTAAAATTATTGTCGGAACCGCTGATCCAAGAGGTAAGCGCTATGTGCCTAGTGCAAGTAGAAACAAGACTAGACCAAGAGAAATAAATAAAGTCTAATCAAGCACTTTGTCCATAGCTCTTGGACCAGGACATTCTCCTTATCTTTGCTTCATTGTTTTAGGGACATATGGCACGTAGACACAGACATACAAGTGGAGTGATGTTAGCTCGACCAAGCATTCCATTCTATGCGATTATGTCTCTGTATTTAGTTTTGGTGATCTAAATTCTATTTGTCATATTTCAAGTATTTAGTAAGAGCAGGCTATATAGCACAATAATTCTTAATGGCATTTATTCTATCACCAACTTTTGTAGCGAATGAACAAATTATATTTGTTAATATCTACAAACTATATTTGCTAAACGTATAGCAGCAAAGTATATTTGCTAACTTTATAGCGACAAAGATTTTTGTTGTTGTAATTAAACTATAAATAGATAGATAGATCGATAGATAGATAGATAGATTGTTGAATAGATAGATAGATAGATAGATAGATAGATACATAGATTGTTGGATAGATAGATAGATAGATAGATAGATAGATAGATAGATAAATAGATAGATAGATAGATAGATAGATAGATAGATAGATAGATAGATAGATAGATAGATAGATAGATAGATAGACAGACTCAAACCCTCAACAAAACGTGTACTCTTTTGAAGTATGATGTTACCTGGTGTCATGAAATGAACCCAATCGATACCCAGACCCAGATCAGACCTGATCACCACCACTACCACCCTCCCCCTCCACCCCACTCACAAACACGATCCCTTGTCGCCCCCTTAAATCTCGTTTCTGCTGAAAGGCCGTGGTGGGGAGGGTGGAGGTCGGAGCCAGAGAAGAGACTGCGGCAATAAGAAGCTTAGAGACACTTGATTAATGAATATTTGAGGACATTCATAACACAAACCATCCTCCTCCAACAGACACGCCGTGCCAGGAAGCTGGGTAAAGTCAAAGAACATTGATACTTTGCCACTGGAGGATCAAGTGCAAGGATGCAAGTTGCGTGCCTGGGCCAGGCATCATTAGGAGAGAAGTACCCCGGATCAGATCTCTAGCGCCACTTTCCGCCCCGCGCCCTCACTCTTCATCCCCTCCCCCCTCTACGGCCCATAGCATGCTAGTTGAACACTTACTTTCAGTGGGGGTTGCTGCCTTTGTGGTTTATTCATGTTATTTATCTCAGCAAGGTGCTAGGGTAAGGACCTAAGAGCCAGAAGACTGATTAACGCGTCACAGTTTTCTGTATGTTTAAACCACCATGTGGCCATTTGAATCCGCTACATAAAACAGAAGATGCTTCAGTTGTTAAAACTTTAAAAACAATCTATATGGTAATTAGTATTTCAGTACCCAACTTATAAACCACTTAGTGCGTGCTTACCACCAATAAAATATAAATATAGTCACACAAAAAAAATCAATGTTATGTATTACTAGTAAGCTATCAACTTTATCTGTTCATATAATCTATTCTTTTGTGTACACTGACAATTCGAACATCCGGTTTATAGACTACAAAAGCTACAAAATACATATACGGAGATATGTGAGGGTGATGTAATGAGACCTCCAGAAAAGCACGAGGAAAAAAAAAGGATTTGGGAAGATTTTGACATAGAAACAATATTTAAAGGATGCCATTTTGATCGCTCACTGTCGCCAACTAAACAATCCAATTTGCTTTGAGCTAGAAGCAGAAGCGCTCAGATAGTCGATTCTTTAGTGCTAAAAATAGAACAAAACTTATTTTATGGTTTGTTACATCATTGATCAATACTTACGACTTACGACTTTGTAAACTGAATACAATGGTCACTCCATCTATAAAAAGCCCTAATATAAATTCCCTCCACAAATATATTTTTCATCAAAAAAAATAACTTTGCAATTCTAAGCAAAGAAATCTCATAAACATGTGCGGTATCAAGTCTACGCGAAGAAGCACTAAATATACGTAGACAGAAATCGAATCAACGTAGACACACCAAATATATTTAGACATCTAATTAATCAAGATAAGCACTAAATATACGTAGGTAGACACTCAATCAACCTAGACAGACACTAAATATACCTAGACATATAATTTACGTAGACAAGCTCTACATATTGTGGACAGACACTTAATCAACCTAGACAGACACTAAATATACTTAGATATCCAACTAACCAAGAAAAGCACTAAATATAGGTAGGCAGACTCCCAATCGTCATATCTGTGACAAAAATGTTCGCAAATCAAACTACGCACTGTCTAGTCGACCTAAAAGACTTCGACAGACCGACATACCAACAGACAGGCATTCAAATATAAATAAGGTCTATGTTAGAGACACAACAATTGGAGCAGCGTAACCTAACTTCTGCCCTGTTATCAAATAGACAACAGAGGAAAACAAAAGGCAACAATATCGTTAGTGATTGCAGGGACAAATGTTAACTTCTCATTAATTCAGTTGTGCGTAAGCAGTGCTGCCAACTTTGTCATTCGACTAAATACAACAGGCCTAGAAGAATTATTACTTTTTAAAAAACCTACTGAGTTGGCAACACTAGAAATACAAGTTGACAGATGGTGTACAAGTTTCATTAGCACTACAAGCAGTGGAGCAAGGCTTAAAATGTAGGCTCTGAATCGTTTTGTATCAGACCACACCAAGGGCGGGGGGGGGGGGGGGGGGTAGTGTTTTGTACAAATTCAAGGACGAGCCAACTCTAAAACATAAAAAAGATCTCGTTATTATACGTCAGACCTTATTTTTATGAAAATCACTGGCCCTCAAACTTTTTATTTCGAGGCACTCTTCAGTGCCTTTGAGTATACTTGTTATTTCCGAGAATCAATCATCAACCCATTTCCTCTCCCTTGACAAAATTAATTTCCATTTGTTTGGATCAATAAAGTTATCTTATCTCACCTTATCTTATTAACAAACAGTGGTGTCCACTTTCTGCCTGGGAGTGGGGGAACAGAAGTTTTTAAGGGCTTTATAGCACAACGTCACGGGCTGGAAATAGCCCGCAAGTCAAAGGTTGGGCATCAATGCGCATAATGAGGCGCTGTCCTTCATTACCAAATAGTCATTACCCACCAAACTGACGTGCTGGTCGGGTTGCAGAGACAGTGTGGAATGGGAGCGCAAAGACGTCCAAGATGGAGTTAATAAAAAATTAAATTAAATACTCAAATAGTGGATTCATTTAATTATTAATAGATAAGCCAAGTTTTGATAGACCCGTTTCTTGTAGTGCAGCTTTTCCATGAGAAAACTCCCCCCCCCCCCCCCCATAACTTGCATAAGTCATGGGTAGCCGAATCATGCAAATGGGAAAATAAGTTCATTCATGGTAAGTAGTCTCAGTGTTAGATCTCCTATCTGATGGTTATCTATATTTCTTTTGTCGGGCTAAAGAACTAGTATATAATGGCATTGTGTGACCAAGACAAATACGATATATTATATATAATTTTATTTTGTTATCCCTTTTTTCTAAAGTTACGTTTATTTTTTTTTTTTATTTGTTAAGTCAACACAGAGAGAGATACACCGAGACCATTCGTTACAGTAGGCCTCAGCACATTCCTGTGACGTCGTAATCTGTGGGCAGTGGAGACCATGCCACGTCGTAGCCTACAGACTTGCGACGTGGCAACGATCTATTGGTCTCCACTGTTATGTTGCAAGTCAGTGTTCAGGCCTTCTATGACGATTGGTCCTCCCTGGCCCCTCAACGGTCGAAAATGTTACGTGGAAAGAAAGCGTTCACATGTAAACAAACTTTGTTGTTGCGACGTGATTGAAGCGCACGTGCAGGGAATTTTGGGGTCAAACGCGAAAACCACTGGATTACAAGTTTTTTAGAATCATAATGCTTATAAAAACAAGCATACAAAGTAGTGTGCATACATTCCTTGTAATTAAGACATTAGCATTTAAATGTGCGTTCTATCACAATCTCGAAGCCATTCAAGAGCGGGGTTTCCCTGACTACACAGGTCAATGACGTCATATCTGGGAAAGTCATTTTTTATGTCCACGAGTCGGGTTGGGGAATCTTTTGTCTCTCTAAGGTGCATACATTTTAAGGACAATTTGTAATTTAGTATCACCTACCATAGTGCATCAATGCTTTTGCATTTGTCGTTTTAATTATTTATCAGCAGACTTCAGCACATCCACGGCGCACACAAACACATGCACATACAAGAGTGACGTGTAATAATAAAAACAATAACCTCATTATAGATACACACAACACACACACTCGCGTGTTACTACACGGGACTGAATAAAGAAATATGTGGGGATTGAATATCTATAAGGTTTTTCTGTTGAAATTTAATGCTACTGCCACACGTTGTGGAAAGAGGTCTCCGCGTAGGAGGCAAGAGAAACAAGGGCGCTTACATTGGAAGAATTGGACGGTGCAAAAAAATTTCCCATTTTTATTAACGTAACATTCATTCGTTATTAAGAACAAAAGAATCGTTCTATAAGCTGTATAAAGGTGGTACTGTCGTTGTATATATAGATAAAAAGTCTTCCTTATCTTTTTTTCTTGTTCAAGAAATAAAATAAATAAATGTGTGAACAGTGTACAGTGTTGTTTTCAGAGGTCTTCCCTTTAGTAGCTAAATCTCCCTCAAAACTTTCCCTTTAGTAGCTAAATCTCCCTCAAAACTTTCCCTTTAGTAGCTAAATCTCCCTCAAACCTTTCCCTTTAGTAGCTAAATCTCCCTCAAAACTTTCCCTTTAGTATCTAAATCTCCCTCAAAACTTTCCCTTTAGTAGCTAAATCTCCCTCAAAACCTTCCCTTTAGTAGCTAAATCTCCCTCAAAACTTTCCCTTTAGTAGCTAAATCTCCCTCAAAACTTTCCCTTTAGTAGCTAAATCTCCCTCAAAACTTTCCCTTTAGTAGCTAAATCTCCCTCAAAACTTTCCCTATAGATAGAGGCCTATAGAATTGTTCCTAAATGCTTCCCTACCCAACAGTTTCTAGACTGTAAAGGCGGATAGTAGTTCTGCTTGCCACATGGCAACCTCGTTAACTGTTGCCTATATAAAAAAAAAAAAGATTATGTCTTATGCAAGGTCTGAAAGGGACACCTTACTTTTTAAAAACCAACTTATCAACTTTTTCTTTCCAAAATCTACAATAAAGGTTCTATAGGAAGAAGGGAAAAAAAACTTGTAAAAGGGGGGGGGGGAGGGTTGCTCTCATCGGTGATAGGTGTCGTTGATTTAATGCTGGTGGTACCTGTCATGCAATGACCAGCTGTTGCACCAGTCACACTGACCCTCCCCTCTACCCAAGTGGCCAGCACATGTTGCACTCACTCTCAGCCCAAATGACAGTTTTTTCCTATTCACGTGTGTGTATGTGTTTTAATGTTTGTCCCGACTGTTAGTGTAGCCGTTTTGGTTTCCAATGATTGATTGTCACACTTAGCCTGGCCACTACTTTTGATTGAATTTCTTCAGGGGTGTGTTTGACGTGGTGCAGGTGGTGCAGGGATGGTCGGTGTGCGCGAGGCGATATAGTTCCCGGTGGAACATGCGCCAGATGTCACTGTCACTGAGAATATACAAGTGTGAGTGTGTGTGTGTGTGTGTGTGATTGAGAAAGGAAGAGAAAAAAAGGACTCAACCTTTTATTGTTTAAAATGCATAGGGTTGTTAGAAGTGGACAAAGCCCAACAAGTCGACCAGAACGCCAGCATGTGAGGTCTCTACCTGAGAGGTATAAATACGAATATGAATTTTTAATTGAAAGTTTGACCCGTGACCAAGATTGTTGAACTTTAACCTAGACACATCCCCCTTTTTTTACATACAGAGATATGATCAGAGCGCACGCTGCATGTAAAACGAGCGTTGCAAAATATAATAACAACAAAATAAAGGTGACAAAGACAGTGTGAAAACACAAACTGAATATAGGCCTCCGAAGTGGTCCCCACCCAAGCAGGTTTCAATATTATCAGAATGAAATTCTATCAAAGACAAATCACAGAAAATAATGGAGAGAAAAAAAGGTTAACAGATCTCGTGTGGTGCCCCAGCGGTCTAGTAGACTAAAGGATAGGTGAAAGTGAATGTGAAGTTAGATGTGAACCTGACCTAACTGATGTCTTAAAATGAATATCTAATTGATCTAATTGTTTTGTAAAGGGCCAATCTCTTATTCCTCAAGAATAGAATATTTCCGTAAAAAAAAAAAAAAAAAAATTTCTTTGGTTATATATGTTATGCAATGTGCCACCCCGGCAGTTCACGCGATAATATGAAAAACTACTTATTAATTGTTGTTTTAAATTTTGTCTGACTTATATGCATACTAAATATATTTCTTCTCTTTAAAGAAATAATAAATATTTTTTGTGTGTAAATATAGTACTTAGTATAACAGAACTTACATAATTTAACAATACAAATATAAAAAAAAATTGACAAAAAAATCTACAACCGTTTGCATAAATGTGTTACAAATATGGTAAATAGTTGTCTCCCCTAATAAAGAGCTTAACGTGTTTGTTACTATCAATAGTGAAAAGTTATAAAAGTGGTGAATTTTTATGAAAAAACTGCTTGCATAAGTGTCTTAAAAATTAGATTTTTCGCTTTCAGAAAAGAAAAAAGTAGCCATTGCATCAGAACTTTAAATGGTCTAAAATATTGTGATGTCGGATTTTTATTATATTTTCTAGTTTTCGAGATCTCAACGGGACGAACCGACGGACAGACAGGCCACACAAAATTAATAGCGTCTTTTCCCTTTTCGGGGGCCGCTTAAAATATGCTAGAAATTCATTTAACCTTGATAGATTTTAAATCACAGAAAAAATGTTTATAGCCTACAAAGAATGATACCAGTGGATGTGAATGGTTTCATAATTTTTTACAAAGCTTATATCAACTCAATCTGTTTGTCTATCTGGTAAAATGTTTATACACGTTATTTCTGCCACACCCAGTCTCGAATCAAGCTAAAATTTTGTTCAATTATTTTTTTTTTTACCTGACAACACACGAATCAATAAAAACTAAATTGCCAATTTCTTAATTAGCTATTGGTATTAAGGTATTTTGTATGATATCTCGAACAAGGAAAAGAATGACTGAAGTAGTGGTATAAGTTGAATTAGTCCTCTTTTTAGGTCGTCGTCTGAGTCTTAGTGAGCACAAACCTGAAAAATAGGACGACACCATAGAAACTATAGATAACTATACAATCTTCCTTGTTCATATGCTCTCCACTAGCAGAGTGGTTACTGTGTTTGTCCGAGAAGCCTGAAAAGGCTAGAGCCATGAGTTCGAGTTCTGGTAGCTCTCCCCCCCCCCCCTTTTTTTTTTATAAATGCTTTTTATTGTTAGTGTAGATCTATTGCAAATTTAATTACACGACTGATCCAAACTAATTGCTACAAGTACGCTTAATATTATAGGCTAAGTTTTTTTAAAAGTATTTGAAGGATATTTTCTTATTTTTTTCTTTTGTTTTGTGGTTTAACTTTTCACTTGATATTTATTTGTTTGTACAGCCCTAACCTATATATTACATATGGCACAGCTACAACTTTATGCTTCATTTTCATTAGATCTTCACAAACAAAAACATTTCGTAGCACAAGTGTAGACAACTTTCATTGCAAGATAAAATCATTTTGTGTTTAGAACATAAAGCATCACATGGTATCCATTGTAAACACAATGGCGGCTACTTAGAGATAAAATCGATTTAAGAGATTTTTGGTTACACATGAAAAGAGATCAGCAGTACAATGAAAAGCTTTATTACTTGAGTGTAAGTTTGTAAACACAGATCTCAGTTGAAATATTGACACAATTCAATTTTCTGAGATTTACGCTTCTTGTGTTTAGTATTGTAAAGACGTTGTGATCGTAACAATGAGTGAGCCAGTCAGGTCATGCATGACATCAGTGAGCCAGTCAGGTCATGTATGACATCAGTGCAATGGTTTGACTGACTAAGCATAAAAGCACTATAAGCCATTAGCAAAGCATAGAATAGAATGTTGTTTCATAGCATCTGTTTTTTGTCTAAGCTTTTACATAATATATTTACGGATACAAAAAGTACATAAATCAGTAACCTTTGATCGTAGACACAGATAGTCCTGCCCCATATATTGCAAGGTTTGAAAGAAAAGATACTTTACTTGTGTTTCTTTTTTTTACTATTATATCTACACAAACACTCATTTTATATTGTCAAAAAGTTGCGACATTCTATAGTTATATAATCCTAGTTATACTTACTGCAGTACATTATAATATTTAGATTTTTTATAAAGACCAAGTTTGACCCACCCTCTCCCATGAAGAATGACTATCAAATGTCCACAGAACCTACACAAAGTATCAGAAGTGTCACGGAGATATCAAATATCAACAAGACCTGTCAGATTTACAACAGAACTCTGCACTATAGCTATTCTGCGGATCATAGTTGGAATCAACGCTTGAAATGAGATATCTATATATACATATATATATACAACGTCTGAAGAGACTATCTCTTCCTTTGCAGCCTCTCAATAGAGGGGCCAATCTTTGATACACAGCCGTGTTCCTTAAACTAATTACACTGAAAAACTGAATAAAGGTCCTTTCGATGCCGTAACTCTATAATGACATATTTCATTATATACATTCTTGTATTATCTTAAACTAATGAACATTTAGATTTTAGTTAATTTCAGCTGTTACTATGTGGCTCGATTTTAAAAATGAATGCAAGAATATTACGATAAATTATGTATGTGTTTTCTTTTTGCTGTTGTAGTCGCTTTATGTGGCTGCAAAAGAAAAAGTCTTTAAAATCGTCATCATTTTTATATCTAATCTCTACCTTTAAACTACTGGGTATCCTATGGACAAAGTCTTTGGAGGCATCTATATTAATATAATGTTAGGAATGTACACATCAAAGAAAATAGAAACGAATACAAAATGTGGAGTTGATCCTATACATCTTGGAGTACTCTTCTATCGTAACAGGATGTAGTTACACTTAAAGCATTCAAGCTCATTTGAAAGTACGCCGTGACCTAATCAATAAAAATAAAAGGCGCAAAGAAAATGAACTAAAACATCCAAAATATTGTTAAAAATTCTTTAAAAAAATATTTGTCAAGAATGTAGGCCTACAAGTTATTTACCTTTTTTCGATATAAAAAAATAATTAACTACCAATACTTATTTGACTACTTGGTAAATGTTTTTATCGATTCCAAATGTATCCAGTACAATAAATAGTAATTTAAAGTTTCTACTAGATCCGATGATGGGGTTTGGAGAAATAACTTATTCAAATTTTTTACCAGACGGACAGACAGAGTCACTTGATAGAACCTTTGTAGCAAGAAGGAACTTATGTGATCTTATTATCGTCGGCAATAGTTTTCAACATTTGAGTGTGTGTATTTAGCGACAAGTCTAGCCCTGTCGTATTTGTATTCTAGTTTTGTTCCATTTGTAGTAGTCTTAATCTTTTGAGCAAATCTAATAAACAATCTTGAATCATTCCATTCGCTTCTCCTAAATTCTAATTTTCAAAATTTTATTGAGTTCAGGTTTCAAAGAAGACCCTCATGTAAGCCAGGACTTTTACTACATTCAATACAGTTCTATCTGCTCAGAATATGTAAAGGGAGATTATGAAATGGAGATTGGAATGTCAGACGTCAACCCCCTTCTGTGATTTCTTGGTTGCTGCCCCTTTCTGTGTTTCTGTAGTCCTGCCGAGCGGAACAAAACGTCTAATGTACTAGTTACATCCCTTTAGGAGGTTCAATATCACAGAAAGAATAGGGCGGGGGATTTTTGGTATCCACTGACACAAGCTCGAGCACGCTTGAGCGGTTTTGGTATCTTTTAAAATTAACTTTTCTCTATCCGACAATTCGTGCTGTGTATTATTATCATTTTTTGTTGATAACATTCTCTATTACTGATATCACAATGTTAGAGTTTATAACTATATCTGACCGTGTATATAAAAGAACTGTACATACATACAACAACTCAATGGGATCATTGACATCCTAACAGCTTAACAGGCACAGTGGCGGAGTGGTTGGCTTACAAACCGGGGGAACCCGGTTTCGAAGCCTGGTAAAGACTGGGATTTTTAATTTCTGGATTTTTTGAGGCCTTTTAGTCCCTACCCAGATCAAGTGGGTGACTAACATTAGTTGGGGAGGAGGGGAAGGCGGGTGGTCGTTGTGCTGGTCACATGACATGCTCGTTAACCGTGGGTTCACAAATAGATGACCTTTACATCATCTGCCGTATAGATGGCAAGGTCTGAAAGGGGAACTTTTTACCAGCTTTACAAACCAGAGTAGGCACTAATATGAATTGTGACCTTTATTACAGCCAACTGTTTATCACAATTTATCCACATTTAGTTGTCTCTTTCAACTTTGTTTTCTCAGCCTCCATCTTAAGATCGTGAAGACAAAATTTAAAGTGAGACATTTTCTGCAATTTATCTTGTAACTCGAGGACATTGTCAAGGAGCTAGACAGAAAAAAAAATAACAAGGGGGGGGGTGGAGATGAGTTGAGACTTGGAATTCCAACTGGATATCATGCCACATTTGGGGATGTTGGGGGGGGGGAATTAAATAACCGAATTGTGATTACAAGTAACAAACGTTATGTTTCAACAATGCTTAAGTGAAACTTTGATTAAAGATGCTCTACTAGTAATTGCGAACTTATTTTATTGTATGTCTAATGAGATTTTACCTATATAAAATCTTTAAATAAAAAAAATATAAAAAAGCTGTTAAAAGCTGTTTTACACATAGGCTAGTGTATTAGAGTATAAATGTATAATTGTATTAGCTTATAAATATATTATAGTAGTAATGTAAGAGTATAATAGAGAGTATTAGTGTATTAGAGTATTAGTGTATTAGAGTATTAGTGTATTAGTAGTTATGACGAAATCAAAATTGCGTTGCAAACTTATAAGCTCAGATTGTCGCAATCTTTAAAAAATAAATGGCCCATAAGTGGGGAGTAAAAAAAAAGTCACCGCTAAAAAAAACAACGTTGTAAATAGTGAAGCAGACGTATCGAATTCTGCTTTTTAAAAAATGTCAAGGTCGTTAACTATATTTAAAACAGATTGAGCCAATGGATTGATTCCAACAAAGACGAAAGAGAAAAAATAAAATGAAGTGATGTCGACATGGAGAGGTGATCGCTGAACATCAAAAACTAATTAGTGCTTTTCTCAAGGGTGCTCTCCCTTGTAGCCTAAGGTCACTCGGAGAATAAAAGGATAATGCATAGCGACTGTCCTTCCAGCGACTGGACAAATACCAACAACAAACTATAATAACTCTTTGCTTGGTCAATAGAATCATTAGATGTGTGTTACTTTTGTAACAAGTACACTATGTTAGGTATCTCGTTCATTGGTTGTTAGATCTAAATACACACTATATTTTTAGTTACAAGGTTAAGTTATTTAACGCTAGGGCCAACACTGAATGCAATTGTCTACTAAACTATTTATGTTACGAAATAAATAATGCATTTAAAGTACAGATGAAAGTGAGGGTAATGCAGTTGTGTCAGACTGTTTCGAATTTAGAAATTAAAAAGACGCGAGTATAAAATTTTTTTTCTAATAAATTTGTATTTGTCATAACTGTTCAGCATTGTTGTTTTTTTTCCAACTTTGACATAAAATATAATTTTATGATTCCTATTAAGGCTGATCTTTGAAAAAAACTAGGTCGAAAAAAGAGAACTTATTCGATACATTGTGGTGGGTGTGGTGGTGGGTGTGGTGAGGGGTGTGGTGAATCATTCAGCGAACTGTATAAGCGATTAAAGATTGAATATTCTAAATTTCAAATAAAATGTCAGTGAATCCATATGGAAACAGTAACGTCGCAAACATGGTGGAGTTACAAACATGGTGGAGTCACAAACATGGTGGAGTCACAAACATGGTGGAGTCACAAACAAAATATGAGAAAATACTTTTAAAAAACTTATCTATTGTGAAAAACTTCACATTTAAGGTCATATGTTTCAATATTTTAAGATGTATTTCCCTTTTTTCATTTACAAAGAAAATTAGTACTATTTAATTAACTAATTGGTTATTTTTATGATTGATTCATGTATTGTTAAGAACAATGCATAACTGCAACTTTTTAACTTGATCTGAGAATGGAAAATAACGTGTTCAAAATTTATACCTGACAGACAGACAGACAGACTGAGTTATATAGACTTTGTAAAAAGATGCCTTGTTCTCCTGATCATTGGGATAAACTAAAACTGTTTTTAACAAATGAAATGAAAGAGCGTACTCACTGTGGGCGTCTGGGTGTAGCTTCCATATGCGGCAGGATGAGGGGCGGCGTATCGGAAGCCCGGCGCCCTAAAGTAAGGATTTGTGGTCCAGGGTATCTGTGACTTAGCGTACACAGTGGCGTTGACATGGCCACTGGTAGGAGACATAATGTTGTTGGGGTCAATTTTCAAAGTGTAGCTTGGTTGGGGCTGTAGAATAATAAGATAGGGTGAACAAGCAGATGCATAATGTTAATAACAGATTGACAAACACAAACTCGTAGACGAGCCTAGCGGGTCAGACGTAGGCATTCATTCACGTAAATTGCATTCACATTAATGAGCGCGAGCAAGTATAATCGTTAACAGACTTAAGAGGACAGAAACTTAATGAACGTGTATTTTGACCTGTAGAGCACTATGTCTGGGAACTCCCAAAGAAGGATAAAGTCTTATAAAGGAGGACGAAAAAAAAGAAAAAGAACTAGTTAAAAAAGAGACTTTAAACAGTAGAGGCTTGTCATAGAAATAATGAAACATGTCAGCAAAAAACCCTTTTTACAATAACTCTATTCCAGTCAGAGCTTCATGGAATCTTCAGGAACCAGCTTGGATGTTGGTCTAAAAAAAACCAGCTCTAACGATTTAGAAATTTAACAGTTGGTGTATATCGCTGATATATATCATAAAGGACCAGAAATTAGCAAACGTCAAAAAGTTTGTTCATCTGGGAAGCACCATATCAACAATGCCAACCTAGATGATGAGGTTGATTTGTCACGTCCCTAGTGACACCTCATTGTTCACAAAATGAGGACATTGTACCTATCTCAAATCAGGTCAGCGTACCCACGCTTGAATGCCAAAAAGATGCCGATTAAAACTTAGTTCAAGGCTACAGCTGGGAAACAAAATTAACGTAGGTTAAATTACAAAAACAATTAAAAGGAAAATTAAATGTAAACGGGTCAAGGAGTCAAGGATGGGTATTGAGATGTCATGGTTCTTTATTCTAAAGAAAGATATAAAAGGAGGAGAGTTAGCTTGAGAGAGAGAAAGAGAGAGAGCTAGAAAGTTAGACTTAGAAGTCGCTAGTTTTAAAGTAAATATTTACTCATTTTTATTGATCATTTTCACAGAATCCTGTATCTGTTATATATATTTTTGTACATACATTTATTGTTTCAAGTTCAAGTTTACATTAATTGAAACTCAAGAAAAACATATCAGCACTTTGTTACTTCATTGATTACTAAAGTCTTTGAACTATAATCAAGGCATCTCCGGACCTGCATATATCACAAGTTTATAGCATCAAGATCTTCAAGTCAAATAAACATAATAAACACGTGACAGACTTCCGTGTTGCTCGTGTCAGTGCTGCTTTTGGCAGACTTCAAGAACAAGTGTGGCAACGGAGAGGACTCAGCATATCCACAAAACTGAAAGTCTACAGTGCTGTAGTTCTCCTGTCACTCCTAAACGCATCAGAGTCCTGGACCCTATATTCCCGCCACACCAAAAAGCTAAACTCCTTCCACCTACGGTATCTAAGGAGTATCCATAAGGTGCGTTTGTCCGACCACATACCAGACACAGAAATCTTAAAGCTGTCCAACATGCACAAAATAAATGCGACAGTAATAAGGTCCCAACTTCGATGGGCGGGACATGTAGTCCGCATGCAATGTCAGACAATCGCCTTCCCAAGCGACTTCTGTACGGGGAGTTGTGTGCAGGAAAGCGCTAGGGAGGCCAATACAAGCGCTACAAAGACACTGTCAAGAATTCCTTCAAGGAATGCGATATCGATATTCACAGCTGGGAAGCACTAGCTCATGGCGTGAAGCTGTGAGTCTTGGAGTCTCAAGATTTAAAGCAAGAAGAGTGGCCAGGGCGAAAGAGCACCGAACCAACAAAAAGTTGGGAGAAGAAGCAACGATTTTAAGGTTCAATTCTGGTCTCACATCCGTCAAGTCAATACACCATTGATTTTGGAATTTTATGTATAACAATAATTCCTTTACAACTGAGTTTGTGTGTTCACAATAGCAGCTATGAGGAATTGAATTTTATTGCTGGATAATTTGCTTTTTCAGTAAATAACAGAGAAAGACATTTTAGTGAAATGCCTGAGGACACAAACCCAGATATTATGACGTACCCTATTTTTGCAGGACATCTGGTAACACTAATTTTACATGTTTGTTTTTTTAAAAAAAAGGTTTTACACGTGACTTCTGCAATGTACATATTTAGGTTTGAAAACAAAAAGGGACATGACTGTAACCTGTTGTTGAGCTAGTGAACAAATGTTAAACACAATGGCATGTGAAATCAAATTTCTAATATAATGTAACATATATAATTCATGTTTATAAACAGGATCAGTTCATTTGTACTCCTTCTATAATAAGTCCCAATTTACTCTGTCTAGGTGGAATCTTGTACACTTTTTATTCCTTTTCCATTCTTGAAAAAAAAAATTGGAAAATTTGCTCAATTATTCATTGTCGATGACAACATATGAATCAGTATAAAAATCAACCAATTATTTAATCAGTTAGTCATAATTAATTAATTTTTAAAAATAGAAATTGACTACCTAATGGGATATAAGCCTTGAGTACAGGATTAAATCAATCGCTAAACTTTCTAACTGTAGACTTTTTTAGACTATAAAACCTTCAATTTTTTTAATAAGTACTTGTATAGCGAAGTGGCTAATGCGTCGGCCCTACATCGTAGAGGATCGAGACCCCCGAGTTCGATTTCAGACTCCAGCAACGTTTTGAAATAGCTTTTGAAAAAGCAGCACGGAAGCCTTCCTCCATACACCCTTATCTAGTCCCCTTCTTCCAAACTGGTCCACAAAAGTGATTGGATCATAGCGCAATGAATAGACTATAAGAATGGAAGTTGCGATAAACAAAAACAATTATTATCAATATTTTCAATGGTAGAAACTTATTATAGTTAATCTAGATCTAATAAAGAATTATATGCATGATTGATTCACTATAATTGATGCTATTTGTTCTGTGATTTTTCGGTCTCTCATTCCATCCAAGTAAGCTTATATAAGGGGAAATAACTGAAGATACAATTTCTACAACAATTTGTAATCATAATTACTTCCCTTTCAATTGAAATCCTTAATTGAACATATAAAAATGTGAAACTATCTTATTTTTAATCATGGATATTTGAAATTGGAAAATAAATACAACCAAATATCACACAATTCATCTAAGTAAACAGAGTGCAGGTCGAATAAGGAGGGGCTTCGAATGGCCGATACTATGTAAACAGAGTGCAGGTCGATTAAGGAAGGGCTTGGAATGGCCGATACTATGTAAACAGAGTGCAGGTCGATTAAGGAAGGGCTTGGAATGGCCGATACTATGTAAACAGAGTGCAGGTCGATTAAGGAAGGGCTTGGAATGGCCCATACTATGTAAACAGAGTGCAGGTCAATTAAGGAAGGGCTTGGAATGGCCGATACTATGTAAACAGAGTGCAGGTCGAATAAGGAAGAGCTTGGAATGGCCCATACTATGTAAACAGAGTGCAGGTCGAATAAGGAAGGGCTTGGAATGGCTGATACTATGTAAACAGACGTTTATCCTTACATTGTTATCGTTCTGGCCCTAGCAACAAGTTAGGCAGCGGGCAGTGGCGTAGCAAGGTATCCCTGGGCCCGGGTTCAAGAATATCTTTGTGGGCTCCCTCCCCCAAGTAAAACGAATGTAGTGTGTGACAGAACCATTGAGTCCTCTGAATGTAAGGGTATGTTAACCAAAAGACATTCCAATACTTTCTGCTTTATGTAGAGCTTGCTGCTCATTTTTGTCAACATTTACAAGGCAACGCTGACTGCGCTTACAATTTAGTATTCGACAATAGGAAGGTCAATGTTTTCGAATAATTCTAATTTCCCTCTAAGTGCTGCAGCTTCCAGGCGTTCTTTTTCCTTTGAAAAACACAAAGTAAGTTGTGTTAACAGCTTTAGTACATCGAAATATCCGAATCATTCCTTGATGACCACCTTGTGGGCAAAAGTATTTGATTGCACCATTAGCCATAAGCTATGCTCTTCCTATTGGATTTGAGACGCGCCCATCTTGAGATGCTGTGAGCAAAAACACATACCAAGTCCTAGAAATCTGCAACGTCTTGAACACAGCTGACGGAATCATTTAAGACCAAGTTTAAGTCGTGGTTAGCAAAGTGAACATAATGCGCAAGCGGCTTCTTTTGATGAAGCAATACTCGAAGACCATTGTGGCCCTACTATCCACTTTTACTGGAGGTACCATCATAGCAGTTTATTTAAAGATAACTGGGAGTTATTCATTACTTGGAACATTTGTTCAGCCAATGCTGCAGAAGTCTGGTTCTCACAAAAACGAAAACCTAGAAATGACTCTCTAATTGCTATTTTGGTTTGGGGGAGGGGGTATTCCGTTGTCGGAGATCACAAAACAATTTAAAAAAAAAATAATGCTAATTTGATCAACTTTTAATATGTTTTGAGTGCTCTTAGAAACATTGTGCGTATTGAACCTCGCAGAACTGCGTTGCCCAACAGGTCTGTTATCTCATTTTGAACCTGTGGGGCTTTGTTTTCCTGTCACATTTCAATATTCATAATAAATTAAAATAAAACCTGGTTAGAGATTTTTGTAAAAATATAATGGTGTTAACTTTCTTTAAGAACTATGAACCAAATACTAAGCTTTGGTCAGAGTTCCATATACATATATGTATATACCTTTGGATAGATCAGCTATGTGGAGAAGGGGGGGGGGGGGAACTGCTGTGTGGGCGACATCGTTCCGACCACACGTAATACACAGGTATTCATCTCCGAAAGACACTATTCCGTGATTATGTATTTGTAAAAATATAATGGTGTTAACTTTCTTTAAGAACTATGAACCCATTACTAAGCATTGGTCAGAGAAAGACACTATTCAATGATTAATTTGGTCATCTTTCGATCTTCTACATCTTTGTTATAAACTTGCTCCCCAGTTTGGTTTCGCCATTCATTGTAACAGAACAAACCTTTCAATTTTAACGGTACATATGTAACTTACTCTGGTGTTTGGTTTCCTTGCTAAATATTTAATGTTGTTTTTTTTTATTCTATTGTAATGATTGAAATTGAGCTTTGAGAAAATTGAATAATTAGCAGCTATGTTGAAATGTTAATTCGTGAACAGCAGGACTTTTAATTGTCATCCGTAAGTTCTCACGTGGGCCCCAACAAGTCAAGTGTCATGGGCCAAGTACAATAATCCCTTTGCGCCATTTTTGCTACTCCAAAGGCTGTGGGCCCCCTAATGGTCACGGGCCCGGGTTCATTGAACCCATTCGTGCCATGGATGCTACGCCACTGGCAGCGGGTCCGTTTTATCGCGAAATAGACGTTAATGCAGAATGGTGGTACAGTTTTTGGGGGGGGGGGGGGAAATTGGACGCTTATGACGTGAAAATTAAACGGAATCGAGTTGGCGGTTGCCTTTTAAATTGTCTTCTGCAAGTGTTAATTTTGCGTTAATTTTTAAGAAACCAAACATGGGAGAAGAAACTATATCTCCTTGTTTCATCTTTGATACATTGATGATGGTAATAAAAATGTTTTATTTACGAGAGCGGTACGCACGTAAAAGAATGCCTCTACTAATGCCCTACATCTAACATTCGAATATGTCACCCACAGCTATCCAAAACAACGTCGTAGTGACACACTTAAAAACAATTGATGTCAGTGATACAGGTCTATAGTCGTTCATCTCCATTGGTTTGGCAACCTTTGGGACAGGTCTATAGTCGTTCATTTCCATTGGTTTGGCAACCTTTGGGACAGGTCTATAGTCGTTCATTTCCATTGGTTTGTCAACCTTTGGGACAGGTCTATAGTCGTTCATCTCCATTGGTTTGGCAACCTTTAAGACAGGTCTATAGTCGTTCGTTTCCATTGGTTTGTCAACCTTTGGGATAGACCTATAGTCGTTCATTTCCATTGGTTTGGCAACATTTGGGACAGGTCTATAGTCGTTCATTTCCATTGGTTTGACAAACTTGGGACAGGTCTATAGTCGTTCATCCCCATTCTTTTGGCAACCTTTGGGACAGGTCTATAGTCGTTCATTTCCATTGGCTTGGCAACCTTTGGGACAGGTCTATAGTCGTTCATTTCCATTGGTTTGACAACCTTTGGGACAGGTCTATAGCCGTTCATTTCCATTGGTTTGGCAACCTTTGGGACAGGTCTATAGTCGTTAATCTCCTTGGTTTGACAACCTTTTGGACAGGTCTATAGTCGTTCATTTCCATTGGTTTGACAACCTTTGGGACAGGTCTATAGTCGTTCATCCCCATTCTTTTGGCAACCTTTGGGACAGGTCTATAGTTGTTCATTTCCATTGGCTTGGCAACTTTTGGGACAGGTCTATAGTCGTTCATTTCCATTAGTTTGGCAACCTTTGGGACAGGTCTATAGTCGTTCATTTCCATTGGTTTGACAACCTTTGGGACAGGTCTATAGTCGTTCATCCCCATTCTTTTGGCAACCTTTGGGACATGTCTATAGTCGTTAATCTCCTTGGTTTGACAACCTTTGGGACAGGTCTATAATCGTTCATCTCCTTGGTTTGACAACCTTTGGGACAGGTCTATAGTCGTTCATCTAAATTGGCTTGGCAACCTTTTGGACAGGTCTATAGTCGTTCATCCCCATTCTTTTGGCAACCTTTGGGACAGGTCTATAGTCGTTAATCTCCTTGGTTTGACAACCTTTGGGACAGGTCTATAGTCGTTCATTTCCATTGTTTTGGCAACCTTTGGGACAGGTCTATAGTCGTTCATCCCCATTCTTTTGGCAACCTTTGGGACAGGTCTATAGTCGTTAATCTCCTTGGTTTGACAACCTTTGGGACAGGTCTATAGTCGTTCATTTCCATTGTTTTGGCAACCTTTGGGACAGGTCTATAGTCGTTCATTTCCATTGGTTTGGCAACCTTTAGGACAGGCCTATAGTCGTTCATCTCTATTGGTTTGACAACCTTTGGGATAGGTCTATAGTCGTTCACCTCCATTGGTTTGTCAACCTTTAGGACAGGTCTATAGTCTTTCATTTCCATTGGTTTGGCAACCTTTGGGACAGGTCTAATTGTGGACTACTTCCACACGTTTGGACTCTCGTGGCTATTTAGTGAAGTCAAGAAAATGTCTACAAAGTGTTCAGCCGTTTGTTTTGTACACTTTTTTAAGCCTCTCTTTTGTATTCCACCAGGCCCACCAGCTTGAGTTGACGTTTTTGAAAATAATACAGACTTACAGTTATTTTTAATTGGAGACTGTTTTCTACCGTTACGTCTTGCAAGGCCTTGAAACGTAAATTATTAAAAACTGTAAAAAAAAAAATGTAAAAACGACAGTAGAAGTCATTAACTTCATTAGCAAGTTGTTTCTTAGTCGCTAGTGACAAGATTCTTTTAGTTCTGACATGTGCTCTTTGTGGCGATTTCCTGACATGGTTCTAACATGGACAAATAATGTGTTTCTATCAACAATTCAAGGAAACATCAGGGATTAATTAAGAAGAGAAATGTATATATAATAAAAGAAATAAGAATAAACTGTAACTGTAAACAACGCCTTCAAATGCTGAACTATTAAATAAACAACAAACTTTGAAAACTACCTTCTAAAGTACTTCTACTATTGGTCTAAAACTCAAGCCCTCATAAACTCAAAAAAGCACCTGGCTCTGATAATAAAATAGGAGGTGCTGCCCTAACAGAGCAACAAACAGACTTATTTAGTCTATGCTGGGGAAAATGCGTTCTCCCACCAGATCTTCGAGATGCCATTAATATATCCCTATAAAAAAAAAAGGGTGACAACGCTCTGTGTCTTCTCCAACTGTCGAGGCACTTCTGTCTGTAGCAGGAATAGATCTTTGCACGAGTTCTACTTGAACGACTTACCAACTCTCTACTGAACACGGTGAGAGCCACTGTGGCTTTAGAATTGGTATGAGTACAGCCGACATAATAGCTGTCATGCGACAAATACAGGAACAGTGTATGTAGCAGAACCTGGGGCCTATACTGGCCCTATATGCTGGCTTTGTGAAATTTACTAAGGCTTTTGATCAGGGGCGGACTGGCTATATTGGCAAACGAGTTCTGCAATCTGCGACTTGTAAACAAACTTTCTTTTTGTTTACTTCTAATAACATAGATTTATAAATAGTACACTTAAGCTTACAAAAAAAATATTATTATTATTTTAAAAAACCAAATCTAGATCTAAATCAATTTTTTCTTGCAATTATAATTAATGGCAAACTTGTGCTTAGTATGAAGTCATTAATGGCCGAAATTCTTATAATAATTATCTGGTTTTATAAAGAGCTGTCAGCCTGTCACGTCCGATATTTAATGAAAGCAGGTTTAGATCTATATTTATATTTTAAATAATGGGTCATAGCATATTCATATACAGTTCGCATTTTTGATACTATACTAGGACGAAGCTAGAGCTTTATACATTAAGTAAGTGCCTCTCTAACCGTTCTGATATCTCTAATCTTTTAATGGAATGGTTGCCTGAGTCAGACAGTAAAACCAACGATTTATGTCACAGAACAACATGCATGCCTAGATTTATAATACATGAAAAGCGTCGGACGTAATTTACTTATTTTTTGAAGTAACGTCCGTATTCTATAAAAATACCAAAAAGTTTCCAAAACATTTAATAATTTATTCATTTGAAACTCATTAAGGCTGCTAATGTATAGTTTAAAGTTTTCAGATTGCATGCATGTATAAATAAAACACATTACGTAATCCTACGCAAGCATACATCTGGTTTTCGATGTGCTATCCAACTTAATATATTTTGAAGATAATTAGGTTTACACATATGACACATGGGCGTAGCCGGAAAGGGGGGGGGGTCAAACCACCAGTTAAAATTGCTTCAGACCTCATTGACGGAAAGGGAAACTTACAGCCCATTGCAGCCGATGAGCGTAAGTTAGCTTAAAAACCCTCCTACAGGATTTTTTAAATATTATTTTCTAGAATTAAATTTGGTCTTGAAAACTTTTATTTTGAACCAGAGACGTCACTAGAGTCGGTGTCACCCGGTGCTCACCCCCCCCCCCTTTCCCCGCTATCAACTTTATCCACTTTTCCCAATAGAAATTCATTTTGTTGAACCATACAGTAAGTTGATTACCTAAAGATCACCTATCGAGGTAAGGGGCGAAGCCCCAGGCACCAAGTATTTTTCAGCCTTTCTGAGCTTCGGAAATTCATTTTCCTTAAGCCTGTCAGGTACCTTCGCAAGGGGTGTCCCCACGACAGCTTGAGGAACGTTGCAGGAGTTTGTAATGGGCTTGTTGTCCTAAGATCATCCTCATCTTTAGAAAGGCGTCTTGTAGCGGGCCTCTTCTGTTCACGCAAAAAACGTTACGATGTTACATTAGTCGAGAGCAATTGGTTTGTAAGCCGTAAAGACAAGGGGGTGGGGGGGGGGGTAGACTCTAGAATCACGTTGTTGAAGAGACATTGATATGTTTTGTTTGAAACGAACTTTTGAATCGATCTTGAGCTAACGTAAAAAAAACAGTTCCACTTAGACGTCACATAAATAATCATTTAATTTTGTCTTAAAATTTAGTAATAAAGTCTCTATCGCGTAATTAATACTAAAATATAAAATAACTACAATGCAACTGCAAACAATGTTTGTTCTTTTTTAAAATATTGCCTTTGCGTCCCCTTTGTTATCACCCAGCTTTTTGAACATTTTTACCAAAGAAAATAAAATGTATACAATAAGGCCTAAAATAAAATATATAGATCTAGATTAGTACAGTAGATATGCCTAGATATATTTGGGTATATACTTTGAGATTTGTTTATTTTTTATTTTTAATCTGCTAATTTTTGCCGATATATAATTTTTTCCATTCGGGCTTTTATTTCTAGTTTTTGCTAATATTTTATATTTCCATTCGGGTGTCACCCCCAATGGGTGTCACCCGGTGCGGACCGCACCCCCTAGTGACGCCACTGTTTTGAACAGACATAGCGGGCATTCCCGCTGTCTTCATTAAAAAGTGAAATAAATAAATAGATAAAGTCTGGATCTATAGGTCTATCATTCGTATGTAGGGAAATGTGAGTAGATGTATACATTAGCTTTACCAAGGTTTTTCTTTGAGAAGGGAAATAGCTTTAAGGTATTGTGCATTATTATTAATTTTCGAATGTGTCAGTCACTAGTTAGTAAGAGCAAAACACTCGCCCTTACAAAGGTTGGTCAGCTGTATAAAGGAGAAGTTGTCTTTTAAAAAGAAAAAAATATTTTTTTTTTACTTTTACAATTTACTTGTTTTATAGTTCCATTTTTTTCAGTACATTTTTTTAAATCATGTATTACGAATACATTTTTATCTATGTCAAATTTGACACGCTGTGTTCAGTTTTACGTAGAAGCCTCTAAGAAGATGACAAAAAAAAAAGGTGTTGAGTAAAGAAATCTAAAAATAAATGTTAATGTAAGAGTATGTCAAGGTCAAAAATGAAGTATGTTAATTTCCGGGTTAACTTTGTTCATTTATTTAGACCTAAAGAAGAAAGCTGCAAGATAGACCCCCCACCCCCAACCCAGCTACGTGAAAACAATCCAATGTCTCAGCGGAATGTCTCACTCTGTTCTATAATTAGAATATATGGTCTAACAAGATAAATTGGACAACCAAAAAAAAAGTAGGGCAGTTATTTCAAGCTGTTCTGAAGTAGACCAAACCTGTTAAGTAGTAGTAACACTTTGACATTGTCGTCAAAAAAAAATTTCTGTTGGACATCTATTAACTATTATGTCAAACTCTGATAACAGAAAACAAAAAAAAGATTTATTTACTTTATGTAGCAGACGCCCGAACGTTCATAACCGACTGTAATAATGAATCGTTGAAGAATTAGGGCAGCCCCTGACATTGACTTTGAGTTAGAAGAGGGCAACATAAAACATTGACTTCGAGGCAAACATTTGAGACTCAAAGAAAAGCTATTATAGAAGACAGACGCAGAAGACGGAAAGAAAACTTAAATAGACCACCAGCGGACTACAGCTTTGTCTACAGGAAATGCGGGAAAATATGCAGGTCGCAACTGGGTTTGCGTAGTCGTGTGAAACACTGCACTCACCCTTAATCTTCGGAATCGAAGACATTGCAATCCACATCTCTCATTAGGTAGCATTAATTCCCCTTATTTCAAAATCAAACCAAATAATTAATCCCGAACCATTAATTAACTAATTGTTAATTTTTTTTTATTGATTCCTCTCTTGTCAGGCTTAATAAATAAGTGTGCAAAGTTTTAACTTGATCAGAGAATGGGAAATGGGAGAAAAAATATGTTAAACGTTTTACCAGACAGACAGACAGACAGACAGAGTGAGTTGATATAAGAATTTGTACAAAGTATAGGATAGATCAAATTATCAGAGAGTTCAATTTTCAAAGTATCTAAGAGTTCAAAGTAACCGAGCCCTCTGCTCTTTATTATGTACTGTGCGCATTAAGTTTGTGGGGACGAATAGAACGGGTTAATTTTAGTCCACGGGCCATAGAGTGGGCACTACTTGATGTTGTTGTTGTTTTTCTGATCCTCCAAACAATAGGATCAAAAAATCAAAAGTAGAACAGATCTCTTCTAAAATAACAGATGAACTCGACCTATTCAACAAAAGTAAATCGTTGTTAGATATTCGTGATTTACAACACAAAAAGATTCAGGCATAATCTTTTAACATCCTCTCTTAGAAGACAGAGACAGACATCCATGTTCCCATTTATTGATACATCAAAGTGACAAAGTCGATCAAATATAATCATGTTAGGTCAAGATAAATGCCTTTATGAAATATAGTTATCAAGCCCATCGTACAAATATAGCTTATCAATCAGATATAATTGTTATGAAAATTGTATTCTGTATCGGTTATCGTTCTATGTTTACATGTGCTTGTAACTCGTCCGTGAGAATGTGTTCACGAAATGTGTGTTGTGTTGTCATTCAGTGTATTAAAGCCATACTATACAGACATGGTTTTTGACTCTCTCATCTTTATGTTCGTAACAATTTAATACACTGAATCCAAAACTGTGAAGTTGTAAGAATTTCGAAATGGATAGGATATTTCGGCCAGAGAAATTTGACATCGAGCCCACAGCACCTCAAGCAGCAGAGCATTGGCAGCCCTGGTATGAAACTTTTAAAAATTTTATATCAGCAGTATCAGTAGATAATCTTGATACTAAGAAACTACTGATAAACTATATCTCTCCTGCTGTATATCAAATGATACTTGATAAAGAGACATTTGATGAAGCAATCCAGACTCTAAATGGCATCTACATTCAACCGAAGGATGAGATGTTTGCTAGGCACAGGTTAGCTACTTGCAAACAAGAGCAAAGTCAAACTATAGACGCCTACTTGCAGAAATTAAGAATTCTATCCAAAGATTGCCACTTCAGGGCGGTGACTGCTGAACAACACAGAGAAGAGGCTATTAGAGATTCGTTTATCAAAGGACTAGTATCCAACAGCATTCGAAAACATCTACTTGAAAAGACTGTTTTGAGTTTAAAGGACGCCTTCGAGGAGGCTCGCTTACTAGAACATGCTTATCAGCACTCATTACAGTATGAATCATCACAGCCGGAAACTAATTGCGTGGCAACTACTCCCACCAATTCTTCGGCCTCACCCTTGCCAAATGTAACGATTCCTCGAAATGCATTAGCTAGCAAGTGCTACTTTTGCGGCAGGGTTAAACATCCCCGCTCTCAATGCCCTGCAAGGGAAGCCACATGCAACCAGTGCTTCAAAAAGGGCCATTTTCAGAAAGTTCGCAAATCTAGGGCTTCAACAGTTTTGGCTATCGCTACTGTACAGCCTATGAATCTAAACAAGTCTACAATACCTATTTGCATCAACAATGTACTATTGAAGGCACTAGTAGACACTGGGAGCTGTAAAAGCTATATTTCGACGAAATCGCTAAGAAGCACAAATGGCAGACATGTTCCTCAGGCAACAGAATCTTTATGGCTTCCGTTTGATTGTCGTCTGAGCTGAGCCGAAGGCTCTTCGAGCTCAAAGTTAGAAAAAAAACCTGTTAGGTCGTCCAGCCTGAACAGTAAAAAAAAAAAAAACCTGTGTGAACACACAGTTCTGTTTGAGAGCGACCCGAGTCAATGCCTATGAAAGCATTGCTGTTTCCAATGCCTTAAGCCCCCGACTCATGGCCAAAGGCCGAGGACACCGGGAGCCTCCGTCATTTTCCTTCACTATACCAAGCTAACCGTGGGGGACTCGCCATTTATGTAACGGTCCTTAGAGGAACGGCGCATGGATGTGTGACAGTTTTGTGGGGACTTTTTTACAACCCCGCCCGTGCAAGGGGTTGACTCTCGTCTACCCGTGGGCATCCCCACGGGGGTTATGTTTTGCCATTCGTTTCGCCTAGCTACCCCCTCAAGTAGCCGTTTCCACCCAGGTGCCACAATGAGGCAGAACAGCTCACCTGGGTTATGGCTTCCACCCAACTATCTCGGATCACTCAAGGACATATCTACGTTAATATACGTCTCAAAAATGAACGATACGAGGGAGTTAGACTTTCTCTACTAGACAATTTTTGCTCTGACGTAATTCTTGGACTTGACTTTGTAAGTTTGCACCAAAACTTGTTTATTCCTTTCGATGGTCAGAAACCATCGTTGTGCCTGAATACTCTCCAGCCAGCGAAGGTAGAAGCTCCTAGCCTATTTAGTAATCTGTCACCAAACTGTACCCCAGTGGCTACAAGGTCTCGCAGATACTCAGTTCCAGATAGAAAGTTTATAGAGAAGGAAATTCAACAACTAATAAAGGAGGAAATTATTGAACCATCTAAATCTCCCTGGCGTGCACAAGTCCTAGTCACAACAAATGACAGACATAAGAAAAGAAGGGTTATAGACTACAGCCAAACCATAAACCGGTTCACTCAACTAGACGCCTACCCTATGCCCAGAATTGACGAACTGGCAGAAAAGATTTCACAGTACTCTGTATATAGCACTTTAGACCTGAAAAGTGCATACCATCAGATTCCTATAAAAGAAGAGGAAAGGCCGTTCACAGCCTTCGAAGCATGTGGGAAACTGTATCAATTCCGTCGGATTCCATTTGGCGTTACGAATGGAGTCGCCTGTTTTCAGCGTACGATTGACAAAATCATCGAAGACGAACGACTCACTGACACTTTTGCTTATGTGGACAATGTGACCATCTGCGGTATGGACTCTGAATCACACGACCGAAACCTACAGCGATTTCTTGATAGTGCTCAAAAGTATGGAATCACTTTTAATGAAACAAAAAGTGAAATTAGCACTGCTAAAGTGAGACTGTTAGGATACGAGATTTCTAGAGGACAACTTAAGCCGGATCCTGAGAGATTTCATGCTCTAAGGGAATAACCCGTACCAGTGAACATCCTTGAACAGAAACGAGTAGTGGATCTTCTGGCTTACTACTCACAGTGGATACCTAACTTTTCAACAAAAATTAGCCTGTTAACAAGAAATCAACAATTTCCTGTCTCCGAAGAAGTCAAAAGAACATTTGAAAGTTTGAAAAATGAGCTTGAAAAAGCCGCCGTATATACTATTGATCCGAATCGCCCTTTAACCGTTGAGACGTTTGCTTCTGATATAGCCATTGCAGCTACCCTCAACCAAGATGGCCGGACCGTTGCTTTCTTCTCTCGCTCATTAACAAAAAGTGAAAGAAAACATTCTTCAGTTGAGAAAGAAGCATATGCCATTGTTGAGTCGTTGAGGAAATGGAAACATTTCTTAGTTGGTAAAGCGTTCACACTTGTTACGCATCAGCGATCTGTCTCTTTCATGTATAACAGGTCGAACAAAGGAAAAATTAAAATTGAAAAAATCCAGAGGTGGAAACTAGAACTCTCGTGTTTCCACTATGACGTCATCTATCGCCCTGGCAAGCAGAACACTGTAGCTGATACATTTACCAGAAACTATCTATCTGCTACCACTCGCAATGACCTTAAATTGCTGTCTTTGCCACCCGAGCGTTACTCGACTATTGCACTACGTAAGGACCAAAAATCTTCCATTTTCCTGTGATGACGTCAGAACTGCGATAGAACAATGTCAAACTTGTGCAGATCTAAAGCCCCGTTTTTTTCGACAGCCGACCGGAGAACTGATTAAAGCAACTCAACCTTTTGAGAGAATTAGTATGGATTTCAAGGGACCTCTCCCTACTGTTTCAAGAAATAGATATCTACTTACCATTATAGATGAATTCTCTAGATTTCCATTTGCATGTCCCGATATGTCTTCCTCTACGGTCGTTAAATGTCTCAATGAACTATTCGCCCTATTTGGATTTCCAGCGTACGTCCACACAGACAGGGGAACTTCGTTTATGTCTACAGAGGTGCAGCATTTCCTCCACGAGAGAGGAATTGCAACCAGTAGAACGACCCCTTACAGCCCCAGAGGGAACGGACAAATAGAGAAACTTAACGGGACTTTTTGGAAAGCCATCCCCTTGGCTCTACATTCTAAGGAATTGGACATAGCCAAATGGGAACTAGTACTAAATGATGCTCTGCAATCCATCCGGTCATTACTATGCACTGCAACTAACAGGACACCACATGAACGACTTCTTGGGCTCAACCGAAGAAGTGGTTCCGGGACATCCTTGACAACATGGTTGACCAGTCCTGGTCCTGTCCTGCTGAAGAAGAACGTTAGATCATCTAAATACGATCCCATAACAGAGGAAGTTGATTTGGTAACATGCAACCCTCAGTACGCTGTTATCCAAACACCAAACGGCCGAGAGGAAACTGTCTCATTACGAATGTTAGCCCCTAGGGAGAAACAACAAGTTATAGAAAATGAGAAGCAGAGTAGAACAGAGCTTGATATTGGCTGCCCCGTCCAAAGCTCACCTCCCAGGAATCAACGACTGATTCTATCATGCCTGAAGAAACCACCAGCACCACCGAAGACATAGCCAGACCGTCTAAAACTCAAGCAGATGAAACCACACATACATACAATCTTAGAGTAAGAAGAACTAGGCCAAACTACAAAGTGTAAAAGCTCATTAGCTTACTAGAACTATTACTTTGTTTATTCTACTACTTTCATTCGGCTTTGTTGACTTTAATTTGATATTTGATCTATCATGATATATTTTAATAAGCTATTCGATTTACCATGTTATATAATTTCATGCTATTCTACATTGTTTGTTTACTTGAATCTCTATTATTATTCTACACTTACTTAATTATTTTACCTTTTATAATACTAGTTAGCATAATTTGAACCGGGGGTGAATGTTATGAAAATTGTATTCTGTATCGGTTATCGTTCTTATGTTTACATGTGCTTGTAACTCGTCCGTGAGAATGTGTTCACGAAATGTGTGTTGTGTGGTCATTCAGTGTATTAAAGCCATACTATACAGACATGGTTTTTGACTCTCTCATCTTTATGTTCATAACAATAATCAAGCCAATCAATCTTATATGATCAAGCCTATTAACCAAATTAATCAGGCTTATCAATCAAATATAATCCAGCGATAGATAAGAAAAAAAAAAGATAAATCGTAAACTAACGGGGAACACAAAGATTTGAAAGTGTATAAAAAAAGTTCCCCTTTCAGACCTTGGGGTCTATAGGGTAGATGATGTAAAGGTCATCCGTTTCTGTGGCCTACGGTTAAAGAGGTTGTCATGTGGCCAGTACAACGACCAACAACTTTTCTCCAACTAATGTCAGTACCCATTAGACTCAGTGGACACAGAGGCGTCCAAAGATCCCGAAATAAAAAATCCCAGTCTTCACCAGGATTCAAACCCTGGTTTGGAAGTTAAGCGATTTGCCGCTCAGCAACCGCGCCTCCTAATAAAAATACAATGCAAAGACGAACTTATTTTCCTAAACGAACAAAAAAAAAACATTAAAAAATAACTTCATTTTAGAACTTCGCGCTCTCTCTCTCTCTCACACACAAATCGATGTGTTAGTGGACACACGTTTTAGCAGTTACTAATCTTGTTGGAGAGGACGGATAACTAATTCATTTATTTAAAAACAAAACTACAAACCTAAAACTGGTGAAAGAAATTCATAGCCATTGTCAACTCTGTCATTCTTTTAACATAAGCCGACACCCCCAATATCGCTATAGACCTAGAAACCTCTATATCACAAGCGACCACCATACAGCAAAGTCCTCTTTGTCGAGCAATTAGCCCTCAAGAAATTAACTAATTCATTTCCGTTTGACTCTTTGTGTGAGTGTGTGGTTATTTGTTTATGTGTGTGTATATGTGTGTTTGGGGAACCAATACATTCAATGTGAAATTAAGATGCACGGTGACCGACACACATATACAGTTTTATGTCTTTGGAATGACGTCCGCCAAGTGTTAGATGTGAAGAATGACTAGGAAGTAGACACAGGTAGATGTGGGCCAGAGGTCAGAGGCAAAGAGTGGGGGTCAGGTTAGGTCTTTATGGCTTGCATAGACTGATATAGCATCAAGTAATAGTGTTCTTTGTATATGAGGCGAAATGTTGACTAAGTGGTACATAAATACAATGGATGGTAACTGAAATGTTGACTAAGTGGTCCTTAAAAACAATGGATGGTAACTGAAATGTTGACTAAGTGGTCCTTAAATACAATGGATGGTAACTGAAATGCTGACTAAGTTGGCCTTAAATACCATGGAAGGTAACTGAAATGTTGACTAAGTGGTCCTTGAATATAATGGATGGTAACTCTTTCTAAACAACGGGTTTCTTGTGTATTATATGGTACCATGTTTCAGCCCTTCTTTACAATGTATCTGGGACTCTGTTTAATTTAATAATAATTTTATAAAAACGAAATCATTATCAATAATAATAAAGATGATGATGATGCCGATAATGTAATTATAAATATTAATCATCTACTGACTCAATGCTAAGATAACGCTTGGTTTGTTAGAGAGATTTTGTTCGGGTAACAATTGTTCTGACTTTTTCTTCAGGTTTGAATACTAAAGGAAGAGTGCAGTCTAATACAATCGTACAATCAAAGGGATATTTGCTCTGAGAACTTATGGTACGGTTATAATAATATAATAAAGAGGAGGTGAGTTTAATGAGGTGGATATATTGCATAGGAAAAAAAACGTCTCACGAGACTGTGAGAACTTCTTAGTAGAAAATCAGCTGTTACAATAAAAAATATGTCCGAATCAGATGCTTAGATTTCAGGAATGTTTGTTTTTAGACAGAATTAGCTAAGTGACTTTGTGAAGATTATGCTACGGAACTAATGACAAGTGAATTTGAAAATGTTCGAACCTGATGACTATTGAATTTCTGTGTTTGAAAATTTAAAAAAACTGATGAAAGAAAAAAGAGAGAACGAATGAAAAAAAAGAGAGAGAAAAGAGAAAGAAATAAAGAGGGAGAGGAGAGAAAAAGATAGAGAAAAGGGGAAATAGAGAAAGATTGATAGAGAGAAAGAGAGAGAAAGAATAAGAGAAAAAAAAGAAAGAAAGAAAGAAAGAAAGAGAGCGATGAGGAAGAAAGAGGGAGAAAGAAATAAAGAGATAAAGAAAGAGAAGGAAAGAAAAAGAAAAAGAAAGAAAGAAAAAGAAAGAAAGAAAAAGAAAGAAAGAAAGAAAGAAAGAGAGCGATGAGGAAGAAAGAGGGAGAAAGAAATAAAGAGATAAAGAAAGAGAAGGAAAGAAAAAGAAAAAGAAAGAGAGAAAAAGAAAGAAAGAAAAAGAAAGAAAGAAAAAGAAAGAAAGAAAAAGAAAGAAAGAAAAAGAAAGAAAGAAAAAGAAAGAAAGAAAAAGAAAGAAAGAAAAAGAAAGAAAGAAAAAGAAAGAAAGAAAAAGAAAGAAAGAAAAAGAAAGAAAGAAAAAGAAAGAAAGAAAAAGAAAGAAAGAAAAAGAGATTGAATAAGAAAGAGAAAAAAGAGAGAGAGAGAAAAAAAGAAAAGAAAAAGAGATAAAGAAAGAAAGAAAGGCAAAAGAAAAAGAGAGAGAGAAAGAGATGCTGACCGGGAAAAGGATTCATAAAGTATGGGGGTAAAAAAAAGTAATTCGACGGCATCCTTTTGTATCAGGAGCTCAAGCTGTCTGTCTGGACAAATGTTGAATTCAAAAAAATGTTTGTGACAGAAAAAAAAAAGCTGAATAAACTAAAGGTGAAACAAAATAATGAATGAACACATTAAAAACAAAAAACAACACATGAATGAATGGAAGCTAAGATGATAGAAGTCGATGAAAATGAAATTAAAGAGAAGAGATACTATTTCTTCTTGGAGTTGTTTTGTTTTATTCCAGGCATTATAAACCTAAATAGAGTTAACAAATGAAAAAAGCAAAAGCTCACGAGTTGTAGTTACTACAGTACACCAATGTACACAAATGAGAATCAAAGAAAGAAAAAATAATAAAAAGATACAAACGAATACAGAGAGACCTTAGTAAACAAACAAATATGACAAAACATAGGCAGAGAAAGAAAGTCAAAGAAGCAAGGAACTAAGGCAAAAGAAAGAAAGTAAAAGTCCCAGAAGAAAACACATACAAACCAAAAGAAAGAAATTGAAAGAAGAATGTGCTAAAACAAGAAAAAAAAAGTACGCGGTAAATGAAATGTACGAGATTTAGAGAGAAAGTAAATCTTCCAAACAAATGTAAATTTTAAGGAATGATCATTTAGAAAAAGAAAAAAAAAAAAGATTTAGACGTAAATAGTAGAACAAACTGTTTCCCTTTGACTAAACCTTATTTTTTTTTTTTCACATGTACGGGGTAATGTATTTGTCCGTAAATCACCTTTATGTACTTACATTAATAAGATCTCAATCTGTATTTCTCCAATTATCCTCCCGTTGACTCCACAATCTATCTTAGGACTTAAGTCACCCGGAGACTGCTGCACACTCCAATAACATTTTTTTAAAGGATGACATGGAAGGAAGGGGGCCTGCAGCACACGTCTCCTGCTTAACACGGTGTGTCAGGCATATCATGCTGTGTTCAACACTTCTCAAGATGTCTTAATTACCAAACCAAAAGTAGGCAAAAATTAATCATAAGCACGCGTAGAACAGCTCTTCTGTAATCTTGGAGGACTATGTAGGTCACGCCTTTGTCTGGTTCTGCCTGTGACAAAAATGGCAAATGACGCTTGGACCGGGGGGTCCATCCCGAGATGTTTTGAAGGCGATGTAATGTGTCTGTGTTAAGGTAGCTTGGAATCAAGGTATTCTTGAAGTTGATTAAAACCTGTTTGAGAGTAAGCGACTGCTAATGAGATCGTCTGCTAGAATGCCTGTACATGTATGTTTATCTAATGTCCCACTTTGATCGAACATAATTTTTGAAGCTGAACCTTTTTTTTTTTTCGTATTTTAGGGATAGAGGAAAGTATACCCGGTGGTATGGTCAGTAGCTGACAAGGGTATTGCATCGCCAACACAGTTAACTACGAGGGGTGGATATATATATATATATAAATATATATATATATGTATATATATATATATATATATAAATACATATAGGCCTATATATATATATATTTATGTCATGGGGGGAGGGGTTGGGGGGGATTTTTTCTCACCCCCCCACGACCCCTCCCCCACCCTCGAAAAAAAAATGTATATGTATTTATGCGTGTGTGTACACAATCTTTATTACATTCTGACCCTTCATTCTTTCGGAAGACGATTATTGTGCCCTACAATAGGTTCTTCCATGAGTTAGTGGAAAAATTCTAGATTCCCAACAATTACTAGCAAGGGGGTCTGGGGGAGCGCTAGGAGCAAAGCCCCGCCGCCAAGCACTATTTCGGGTATTAAAAGCCAACAAAATGCATATTCTGAGGTATCTACACTGCAATTTCTTGCTATTAAAAAGTTTTATTTCAAAAACCTAATGTGCTATTCTTACTGACTTAGACCCTCCCGCGCCTTTCGGAGCATTTGCCGTCAAGCTGTTTCCATAAAAATCTGTCCCTGGTAATGTCTGAAGCCTATTCCCACCTGCCATGAGGACCTCCATGAATGAGGGGCGTCAAGTTGTACTAGGATATCATCGCAACTCTTCTTATGCGTAATTCATTTTGTCGGAGAACATGTCCCGCAAACCTCATGCGACTCTCTCTCACAATCTTACTAAGTGGTCGACTCCCAGTTCGGCATAGGATTTCCTTGATTTAGACCCGATCTCTATAACTGACTCCCAAAATCTGTCTTACCCATCTTTTTTGAGCCACATTTTGTATTTTTCAATTATGTCAGATGACTATTCACTGCACTTTATTAATGGAGCCCGGCCACTGGTAAAAGTTTGTAACCTCTCTTGAATACGCTCTTGGAATTAGGTGACTGTAGTTTGCTTTAGATTTTATATCGAAAAGAGAAGTTTTATCGTCAAAATCATCTGTTGGGGGTTTTCCACCTCAAAATGCTCTGTAGGGGGGATTCTGAACTCAAAACCATCTGGAGGGGTTTTAAACTTTTTAAAAAAAGCCATCTGTAGGAGAGGGGTTTAAGCTCTAACCCCCCGATTGGATTGGCTACGCTCAAATAATTTTAGTGTGTAATTTGCTTTTTTTTTATGTTGAAGAAGTATTTTTAGCATCAAACCCCCCTGAAGGGGGGTTTTAACTCAAAACCCCTTTTGGCAACGCTCATAGCATTTTGAGTGCGTAATTTGATTTTTTTCTTACACTGAAGATGAATTTTTTACCTTCAAACCTCCCAAAACTCCTTTGGCTATGCTCATAGATATTAGAGTGAGTAATTTGCTTTTATTTATATTGAAGTGGTACTTTTTAGCTTCAAACTCCACTGGAGGGGAGTTTAAACTCTTAACCCCTTTGACTACACTCATAACATTTTGAGTGAATAATTTGCTTTGTTTTTATTATTAAAGAGGTATTTTTTACCTTCAAAACCCGCTGAAGTGGGGTTTAAACTCAAAACTGAGTCAAAACCCATTTAGCTACGCTCATAACATTTTGAGTGTGTAATTTGCTATATTTATATTGAAGAGGGGGTTTATCGTATATTTTGGAGGGGGTTTAAAATCCAAATCTTCCTTAACTGTACTCTTGGAATTTGGGGATTGTTGTTTGCATTTTTTTTTTGTTTTGTTTTATAGAAGAAGGGAATTTAACTGCGAAAACCCCAGGTAGGGGGTTTTAAACTCAAACTTTTCTGGTAGGGGTTTTAAACTCAAACCCCTCTGGTAGGGGTTTTAAACTCGAACCCCCCTGGTAGGGGTTTTTAAACTTGAACCCCCCTGGTAGGGGGTTTTTAAACTCAAAATCCCCTTGGTTGTGCTGGGGCAAGTGATGGTTTAGTATTAAAATCTCACCTAAAACAAACAAAATCAAAGCAAAAAATCAGTCAATAAATTTCGATCCCTGGGGGGGGGGGGGGGATTTCATTTCAGGGGGGTTTGAACCCCAAACCCCCCCCCCCCGGCTACGCCCATGATTTTTATATATATATTTATATATATATATATATTTATTTATTTATATATATAATATATATATATATTTATTTATTTATATATATAATATATAAATGTGTATGTATGTATGTATGTGTGTGTTTGTACGTATGTATATGTCATGTCTATATGTATGTGCATTTAGGTCTATGTAGGTCTACGTGTATGTGCAATTCAAAAGATAATGTCCCAACAAGTGTATATTTATTTAACCTAAAGCTGTAGACTTGAGTGTAGACACTCGGTAGAATGCAGCTATCATGGTAATGTAAAAAATTAACTTCAGGTATGTGTGTGCTTTTAAGTATGCTTATAGATAGATAGATAGATAGATAGATAGATAGATAGATAGATAGATAGATAGATAGATAGATAGATAGATATCAAAGTTTATTACAGCGTAGCCAAAACGGCTTGCAAGGTTCGAACTCGGGGCCATCTTAACGAAAGTCCAAATAGATACCTGGAAGCCATAGTTTAGATTATTCTAGATAAAAATGTTGCTTTGGTAATCTATTCATGCTGTCATCATTTATCTATCTATTGTGAACTAGTCACTTAGTGGTTAGCTGATAAACTGTATGTATCTAAACCGAAACGTCTTCTAGACTTTGGTCCACATTTTCAACGCAAAACAATTTGTTGTTTTTATCATTTAGAATTACATCATTAAGAGCGCTAAAAAAAACTATTTTTTTTATTTACACATTTATATTTATTACTGGTTCAGTAGTTTTTCTTTGAGAATTGATTTATGTTTTATAAACATATTTCGATTATAGATCTAGATTATAAACAAAATTTGAAGTATTGATTTAGTGTTGAACATGACATTCTAGATTGCAGAGATTTTAGAATTTTGAATCGATAAATTTACTATTCACAACCTTCTGACTTACTTTCGGTGACTTTTTAAATCAATGAATAGGCTGCCTTTAATGGGTGCAAAATATTAAAAGTATGAATGTAATTTATTTTTTAAATAACTAATCGAATGCAGAACTAGCACCCATTTTTTCGTGAGTAGCTATGTAAGCCTATGTCTAGATTTTGCTCATTTTTTAAGTAATGGGAGACAAATACGGAGAAAAATGGATTCTGTTATAGGTGTTACGTAGAAGAAGCTCATTATGAGACAATGTTGATAGATTAAGCGCCGGTAGTTCTATATTTGGTAATTATCTTTTTATTTACATTTTGTTTTGTTTTTAAACAAATCACAATTCCATATTGGGTAGTAGTATAGTGTTGGCCCCTTTTATTCAAAGTAGCAATAATACATACAACATACATACAACACTGAACTGTAATGTACAAATACAGAAACTAATTCTAATAAGCTCATGCAATGGTACTATAGATATCACATTTCACATGTAATATAATTATCACTTCATCTAAAATAACGTCTACAATATATAAGATAAGATAAAGGAATTATAATTTCGGTAAAATGCCAGCTATTGAGAATTAATTTAGCAAAATTGTAAAACTATATTATTTGTAACTTATTGAGAATAAAAAAAATAATACAACTGAGATAAAGTGTATTTCAAAGTGGTGAGCATGCCGGAACGGACACCAAATCAACGAACGTTAAGACAAGAGTCAGTGATCATGTTCGTGTTCGAACACTTATACCCTAACTCAAGGACGTAAGTCTTCTTCACTTTGCCCGCTGGATCGAGACCATTCGTTTTAGAAGGCCTCAACACTGGCCTGCAACGTCACTGTGGGCAGTTTAGATCAATAGCTCGTTACCACTTCGTACAGTCCTGTGACGTGGCAACGTGCAATTGGGTAAACTGCCTACAGGTTGTGACGTTGCAGATCAGTTGTTGTTATGATGTAAGATAGTGGCACTACTTTTGGCTGTCAAGTTGAGATTGTGGTAGTGATATTAGTTGTAGGCTGATTAGGCTAATGAGGTAGTGGTAGTGATATTAGTTGTAGGCTGATGAGGTAGTGGTAGTGATATTAGTTGTAGGCTGATGAGGTAGTGGTAGTGATATTAGTTGTAAGCTGATGAGATAGTTGTAGTGATATTAGTTGTAAGCTGATATGAGATAGTGGTAGTGATATTAGTTGTAAGCTGATGAGATAGTGGTAGTGATATTAGTTGTAAGCTGATATGAGATAATGGTAGTGATATTAGTTGTAAGCTGATGAGATAGTTGTAGTGATATTAGTTGTAAGCTAATATGAGATAGTGGTAGTGATATTAGTTGTAAGCTGATGAGATAGTGGTAGTGATAATAGTTGTAAGCTGATATGAGATAATGGTAGTGATATTAGTTGTAAGATGATGAGATAGTGGTAGTGATATTAGTTGTAAGCTGATATGAGATAGTGGTAGTGATATTAGTTGTAAGATGATGAGATAGTTGTAGTGATATTAGTTGTAAGATGATGAGATAGTGGTAGTGATATTAGTTGTAATCTGATATGAGATAGTGGTAGTGATAGTAGTTGTAAGCTGATGAGATAGTGGTAGTGATATTAGTTGTTAGCTGATATGAGATAGTTGTAGTGATAGTAGTTGTAAGCTGATGAGATAGTGGTAGTGATATTAGTTGTAAGCTGATATGAGATAGTGGTAGTGATATTAGTTGTAAGCTGATATGAGATAGTTGTAGTGATATTAGTTGTAAGCTGATGAGATAGTGGTAGTGATATTAGATGTAAGATGAGGTAGTGGTACTTCAGGGTCGCCGCGAGGGTTGTGGCCGCCTGCGTGCGAAATGTTAAAATGCCGCCCCCTTACCCTTTATTTTTCTAGAAACAAATAATTGAGACTGAGCTGGAGCCTGGACGTTGTACCAAAAGTACTCTTTGATTTAAAATCATGTTTAGAGACCAATCGTTGTATGGATGGCTGCCTGGTCATGCGGTTTACACGCTGGACTGTTGTTCGGATTTATCGACGGTCGAGGGTTCAAACCCTGCCCGCTCCCATCCCCGTCGTCCTGCGGTAGGTTTGGACTAGGAAGTAAACTATCTTCAACTCAGAAGGAATATCCGAAACATGTAAAACAAAACATTTTACAAACATCGTTGTTTAATTAATTTAGCAGAATTGTAAAACTATATTATTTGTAACTTATTGAGAATAAAAAAAGTGGTTCACTACAACCACTACAACCTGAGTGGTTCTGATATTAGTTGTAAGCCTAAAAGGTAGTGGCACTGCTATTACTTGCAAGATAAGGTAGTGATAGTACCTGAATCAGCCCTACCCCAAACAAACAAAAAACCAACGACTTACTGGAGCCACAGTTACTGATTAATATGCATGACTAAATCGATTTTCGTGGGGAAAAGAAGGAAAATGATATTGTTTCTGTAGCTGGAGAGACTATTGAAACAGTGCAAACATTTAAATGCCTTGGTACTATCTTAGACAATAAACTAAATTTTACTGCAAATACTGATATCAAATATATCAGCAAATCAGGACAGGAAAGATTACGATTACTGTCCTAGTTTAATGTTAGCGAGAAAGCCTTGGCTATATTTTATTTCGCTCACATCTGAAATAATTTTAGTTTTAATATCACCGTCTGGTATGGCAATCTGAACATTAAAAATAAAAATAAACTTAATAGAATCCTAAATGCTGCTGGTAAAGTCATTGACAAAAAAAACAAACCCCATTTGGGCAGCTGTTTGAGACAAACATCCATAAAAAAAAAAGCTAAAAAGATTCTAGAAATAAAAAACTTTGGGTCAGGATTTTGTGATTTTACCATCACAAAAGAGATACAAAACACCGATAGCAAAGACAAACAGACACAAGAGTCTTTTGTTCCCCTGGCAATCAAATCATTAAATAGAAACAACCTAAAATAACTTTTCACATGTATATTATGAGTGAGTCTGGTGTAAATGTAAATTTTGCTTTTTTATAGTTATAATGTTTTGTTGTTTTTTTGGTGTAATGCACAAATTGTAAGACAGATTGCATTGAGTATAATGTAGATTATTTTTATTATTATTATTATAAATTATATAGGTTGTAGTCTGAAGTGGGTGGTTCGATTGTAAAGCTGCGCTAGAGATATGGTAGTTTAGCCTCGGGTTTGCTGCCAAGCTGAGATAAACTTACTCCTAACCTCCTCGTGTGGGTGCAATGGCTTAGTGGTTAAGCGCTTGGCTTCCGAACCTGGGGACTTGGGTTCGAATCTCGGTGAAGACTGGGATTTTGAATTTCGGGATCTTTAGGGGGCCCCTGAGTTCAGCCAATTCTAATGGGTACCTGACTTTATTAGAGTTAAGGCGGTTGGCCGCTGTGCTGGCCACATAACACCCTGGCCGTTAACAGATGACCTTAACATCATCTGCCCTTTAGATCGCAAAGTCCGAAAGGGAACATTTACTTTTACTTTCACATCCTCGTTAATTTGGACTGTCAAGAAAGCTCAGGAAGGGAGCTAATCATTGAGTTGACCACAGTCCACACTAGACTAATGTCAAGAAAGCCTCAGGAAGGGAGCTAATCATTGAGTTGACTATAGTCCACACTTGACTTATGTCAAGAAAGCACAGGAAGGAAGCTAATCATTGAGTTGACCATAGTCCACACTTGACTAATGTCAAGAAAGCCTCAGGAAGGGAGCTAATCATTGAGTTGACCACAGTCCACACTTGACTAATGTCAAGAAAGCCTCAAGAAGGGAGCTAATCATTGAGTTGACCACAGTCAACACTAGACTAATGTCAAGAAAGCTTCAGGAAGGGAGCTAATCATTGCGTTGAACACAGTCCACACTTGACTAATGTCAAGAAAGCTCAGGAAGGGAGCTAATCATTGAGTTGACCATAGTCCACACTTGACTTATGTCAAGAAAGCTCAGGAAGGGAGCTAATCATTGAGTTGACCACAGTCCACACTAGACTAATGTCAAGAAAGCCTCAGGAAGGGAGCTAATCATTGAGTTGACCACAGTCCACACTTGACTAATGTCAAGAAAGCCTCAAGAAGGGAGCTAATCATTGAGTTGACCACAGTCAACACTAGACTAATGTCAAGAAAGCTTCAGGAAGGGAGCTAATCATTGCGTTGAACACAGTCCACACTTGACTAATGTCAAGAAAGCTCAGGAAGGGAGCTAATCATTGAGTTGACCATAGTCCACACTTGACTTATGTCAAGAAAGCTCAGGAAGGGAGCTAATCATTGAGTTGACCATAGTCCACACTTGACTAATATTAACAAGTACCATAAGAACTCAACTTCACTAGATGCTAGAGCCTGTGTCTTTACTTGACAAAAGAAAGTCAATTATCAATGTTACAATGACCATTGCATGGGCGTAGCCAGGTTGGGGGATTTGGGGTTCAACCTTCCCCCCCCAAATGAAATCCCCCCCACCCGCAGTGGTGGGGGATCGGAATTTAGTGACTGATTTTTTGCGTTCATTTTGTTTATTTTAGGTGAGATTTTAATACTAAACTATCACTTGCCCCAGCACAGCCAAGGAGATTTTGAATTTAAAACCCCCTAACAGGGGGTTTCAAGTTTAAAACCCCCTACCTGGGATTTTTTAGTTTAAAACCCCCTACCAGGGGTTTTTTAGTTTAAAACCCCTTACCAGGGTGTTTTGGTTTAAAATCCCCTGTCAGGTGTTTTGAGTTTAAAACCCATCTTCTATAAAACGAAACAAAAAAAAAATGCGAACAATGATCCCTAATTTCCAATAGCACAGTTAAGAAAGATTTTGATTTAAAAACCCCCTCCAAAATTTACGATAAACCCCCTCTTCAATATAAAAAAAAAGCAAATTACACACTCAAACAAAATTCTATGAGCGTAGCCAAAATAGGCTTTGAGTTTGACCCCCCCCCCCCTTTTTCAGTAGGGTTTGAATTTAAAAAAAACCTCTTCAATATAAAAACAAAAGAAAATCACGAACTCAAAATGATATGAGCTTGGCTAAATGGGTTTTGACTCAGTTTTGATTTTAAACTCTCCTTCAGCAATGTTTGAAGGTAAAAAATACCTCTTTAATATTAAAAACAAAGCAAATTATACACTCAAAACTCTATGAGTGTAGTCAAAGGGGTTTTGAGTTTAAACTCCCCTCCAGTGGAGTTTGAAGCTAAAAAATACCTCTTCAATATAAAAAAGCAAATTAACAACTCTAAAATCTATGAGCGTAGGCAAAGGGGTTTTGAGTTTAAACCCCCCGCCAGCGGGGTTTGAAGCTAAAAAATGTATCTTCAATGTAAAAAAAAAAGCAAATTACGCACTCAAAATGCTATGAGCGTAGGCAAAAGGGGTTTTGAGTTTAAACCCCCCTTCAGAGGGGTTTGATGCTAAAAAATACCTCTTCAATATAAAAAAGCAAATTATACACTAAAATTATTTGAGCGTAGCCAAGTCAATTGGTGGTTTTGAGTTTAAACCCCTAAGCTCTCATACAGATGGCTTTTTAAAACCCCTCCAGATGGTTTAAAGTTTAAAATCCCCCTACAGAGCGTTTTGAGGTGGAAAACCTCTATCTTCAATATTATTCTAAAGCAAACTACAGTACCGAATTCTATGACCGTAGCTAAATTGGGTTTTGAATTTAAAAAAAAAAAAACAACTCCAAAGACTTTTTAGTTTAAAACCCCCAACTTAATGATTTTGACGATAAAACTTCTCTTTTCGATATAAAATCTAATGCAAACTACAGTCACCTAATTCCAAGAGCGTATTCAAGAAAGGTTACAAACTTTTACCAGTGGCCGGGCTCCATTAATAAAGTGCAGTGAATAGTCATCTGACATAATTGAAAAATACAAAATGTGGCTCAACAAAGATGGGTAAGACAGATTTTGGGAGTCAGTTATAGAGATCGGGTCTAAATCAAGGAAATCCTATGCCGAACTGGAAGTCGACCCCTTAGTAAGATTGTGAGAGAGAGTCGCATGAGGTTTGCGGGACATGTTCTCCGACAAAATGAATTACGCATAAGAAGAGTTGCGATGATATCCTAGTACAACTTGACGCCCCTCATTCATGGAGGTCCTCATGGCAGGTGGGAAGAGGCTTCAGACATTACCAGGGACAGATTTTTATGGAAACAGCTTGACGGCAAATGCTCCGAAAGGCGCGGGAGGGTCTAAGTCAGTAAGAATAGCACATTAAGTTTTTGAAATAAAACTTTTTAATAGCAGGAAAATGCACAGTAGATACCTCAGAATATGTATTTTGTTGGCTTTCAATACCAGAAATAGTGCTTGCTCCTAGCGCTCCCCCAGACACGCTTGCTTGCATTGGCCGGGAATCTACAATTTTTTGCACTAACTCCTGGAAGAACCTATTCTATGGCACAATAAAGGTCTTCCGAAAGAATGATGGGTCAGAATGTAATAGAGTTTATGTACACACACACACATACATACATATAATTTTTTTTCGCGGCGGGGGGGGGGGCGGGAAAAATCCCCCCAAACCCCCCTCCCCCCAAAAAAAATCATGGCTACGCCCATGGACCATTGTGTAGTTATATACGATATCATAATGAGTGTAATTTAACACGAGGACTATTAATGAAAATTCGTACAGCGGATCGGCTCGGCACACTGCATAGTGTAGTGAACCGTGAAGATGTGAGTTTTGGAAAGTCAGAGGGGAAAGCTAGGATCAGGACTGTAATGTAAGCACCCTCATTACACACATTGTTGATCTAGAACGAAAGTGAAGGCAAGATGAAAGAGATAGGTTTCGTTCTGTTAGGAGAGTCAAAACTGGAAAGATTTGGTGGGAAAAATACTGTCGATAGAGAGAGAATGGATCTCATTCACCAATCGTAAACAAACAACATTTAGACACGTGATTTTTATATCTTCTATACAAATCATGTAATCCATAAAGGCTGTCACGTGATACGTATTTTTCATTGTTTTATCAATTTTATGACGTGGCTAAATGTGTTTATTTACGATTGGTGAATGAGGTCCATGAAGTACAAAACTGTGTTGAGGAGAAGATAATTGAAATAAAACTCTATGTTCCCTTGCAATATTTAGGTGAAGCCTTTTATCTTCATTATTTAAACCAGGGGTATCAAACACGTGTCCCGCGGGCCACATGTGGCCCAAGAAACAAATTTGTGTGGCCCGCGGCCACGTCCGGGAATTCAAAAAAAAATTGATAAAATTTACAATGACCACATATAAGCCGTGAAATGATTTACAACTGCACACATCAGTAAATGAGGTGTCTCCCCACTGCAAGCGAAGATTCTGTGAAGGCAAGCTTTGTTGTTAGCGAGATGGCATCACGACCATTCACTGAAGGCCACTTTGTAAAATAGTGTATGCTACAGGCGTGTGAAATTATCTCACCCGAGAAAAAGAAACTCTTCGAAGGCATAAGTTTGTCTGCGAATCACAGTTGCAAGCAGGATCACTGAGTCAGCGACTAATGTTTAACAGCAACTGATTGCCGCTGCAAATACTTTGTAGCATATTCCATTGCACTGTACGAGTCTAATGGTGTAACAGACACCGCATACTGTGCCGTATTCATTCGTGAGGTCGACGAAAACTTGAACATTGTTGAAGAGCTATTGGACTTACTACCCATGAAAGGAACGACGAATGGACTCGACGTGTTTCCAGGACTGGAAGCTTGTATTAACAGGTGTGGGCTACTGAGGGAAAAACTTTTTTCAGTGGCTACGGAAGGTGCACCAGCAATGTGTTTAGAGAAGGTTGGTGTTGTTGGATTAATGTTAGAGAAACGGTTTCAGCTCAGCTTGGCGGGACCTTTTGCAGCCATACACTGCATTCTGCACCGAGAAGCACTCTGTGGCAAAAGTCTACAAATGAAGAACCTGATGGATGTTGTCGTGAAGACGGTGAACTTCATACGTGCACGGGGTCTCAACCACAGACAGTTTTCTATCTGATTTGGAAACAGTATACGGAGAGTTGCTTTATCATACGGAAGTCAGATGGTTGAATCGTGGAAAAGTGCTGCAGAGATTCTTTGAACTGAGACGGGAAATAGCATTGTTCATGGCAATGAAAGACGGAGACATACCTCAGCTCAGTGACCTAATGTTTTGTCGGATCTTGCTTTTCTTACTGACATCCCTCAACATCTCAATGCACTCAATTCACAACTACAGGTCACAAAGCAGCTGATTACAGTGATGTTTCACCGCATCAAATCATTAAGATACAAGATGACTTTGTGGGCCACTCAGCTGGCAGATGGAAACCTGGCTCATTTGTTTTTTCTACAGAGCATAACGGTTGAACCACAGCGCCTGAAAGACTACGTAGACATCCTCTCCAGACTACTGGAAGATTTTGAACATCAATTCACTGCCCTCGAACACAGTTTTTCCTTGTTGCCACTCCGTTCGCAGTTGAAGTGAAAAACGTTCCATAGGAAGTCTAGATGGAACTACTGTACCTGCAGTGTGACACTGTTCTGAAGCAAAAATACGCTGATGTTGGTGTTCCAGATTTCTACCATTCTTCCCAGAGAAAAGTTTCCAACCCTATTCTGCACAGATGCTAGAATTCTAGCGATGTTTGGGAGCAAGTACGTTTGCGAACATTTTTTTTTCCAGATTGAAGATTTAAAAAAACAGCATTACGATCAAGACTAATTGATAAGCATCTGAGAGCAATCTTGCGGCTTGCCACTACACGCGACCTCAGGCCTAACGTTAATGGTCTGGTCTCTGGTCTACCAAACGCTCTCAGGTGAGTGGACAGAAACATGAGTGACGAGCCATCTGCAGTAGGCCTAGTAATTATAGTTGTTTTTTGGGGGGAAACTACAGTTTCTGCTTTTTAATTAGTAACAGAGACAACGTCAACTTATTTCAGTCAACTAAACTGCCTGTGCCTGTAATAAACTACACTAAATGTAATGAATAATTATAAAAACTTTATTGTAGCATTGAACTGCAGTGACAGTGTTCGTACAATTTAATGAAAAAACATTCTCTTTTTGTGTTGTGGCCCGCTGAATGGTTGTTACTTTCGACTGTGGCCCACACGCTGAAATGAGTTTGAGACCCCTGATTTAAAACAAGGTTTCTATTTTTACTAAAAACAAATCTTTTTTAATGAAAATGTTTATATTTGAATAATAAAAATCTATATTACAAAAGATAAGTAACAAAAAAATTATGAAGTTTAAAATGAAATAGAAACTTAGTAGAACGAAACAATATTTAGATGCTCAACTTGTAAGCAGTGGCGTCACTGTAGTGGGTGGAGGGATGTCCAAATTGGAATATCCCCTGGGCCCCCTCTTGACGGAAGCCCCAATTAGGTGTCCGAAATTTGTTTTGAAATTAAATTTTACGCCAATCTCATGTCATAATGCAAGTGGCCCTAAAGAGGTCAAGCCACCGGATCCCCCAAATCCCTAGCTACGCCCCTGCTTATAAGATACATGTATTACAGACTATTCGAGTATTTGGGAAAAAAAACGTACCCATCGTCCATCCTGTGAGTCTTGTGATGTCACGTGATATGAACCATTGTGTCTCGCTGCCATTTAAAACTTCGTTTACATTTTAGTTCACAACGTGGTTGTCATGGTAACCTGCTGGCGTGATTAAAAAACAATCACTGTTTAGTCAAAATGCAGATTGTCTGCAGATATGCTAATTAGGCAATCAATCAATCACTTTAACATTTAAATTATCAAAATTTTTGTTTCTGTGTGTGTGTTTTTTTAAACAAATTATTTTATTATTTGCTATCTTCATTTTTTTAATATGTCAGCCTCCTGTGACGTGCTTTGTTAAGTACATTTGTTGTTGAATAAACTGATTCTAAGTTTGTAAACAAATCAAAAAAGCGTCGTCATCTAGTTATCATTAAAATAAAGAAATACGGCATAAATAAGTATGAAGATATAGTTAGATATGTTTCTGATAATAGAATTATCATATATATAAATATATATATCGTGGGCGTAGCCAGCCTCTTCCCACCTGCTATGAGAACCTCCAAGAATGTGTGGCGCGAAGTTGTACTATGATGTTATCGCAACTCTTCTTACGCGTAATTCATTTTGTCGGAGAACATGTCCCGCAAACCTCATGCGACGCTCTGTCACAACCTTACTAAGGGGTCGACTCCCAGTTTTGGCATAGGATTTCCTTGATTTTGACCCGATCTCTATGACTGACTGCTAAAATCTGTCTTAGCCATCTTTGTTGAGCCACATTTAGTGTTTTTCAATTTCGGCAGATGACTATCTACTGCACTTTATTAATGAAGCCCCGCCACTGGTAGAAATGTGTAACTTCTCTTGATTACGCTCTTGGAATTAAGTTACTGTAGTTCGCTTTAGATTTTATATCGAAAAGTAAAGTTTTATAGTCAAAATCATCTGTTGGTGGTTTTAAACTAAAAAATCTCTGAAGTTTTAATGTTCTGGTTTTTTTTTTTTTTTTTTTTCAAATCCCCCAATTTAGCTACGGTAATAGAATTTTGTAACTTTAGTTAGCTTTTGAATAATATCGGTATTGAAGATAGAGGTTTTCCACCTCAAAACACTCTGTATGGGGATTTTAAACTCAAAACCATCGGGAGGGGTTTTAAAATTTAAAAGAAAGCTATCTGTAGGAGAGGGGTTTAAACTCAAAACCCCCAATTGGATTGGCTACGCTCACAAAATTTTAGTGTGTAATTTGCTTTTTTTATATTGAAGAGGTATTTTTTTTAGCATCAAACCCCTCTGAAGCGGGGTTTAAACTCAAAACCCCTTATGGCAACGCTCATAGATTTTAGAGTGAGTAATTTGCTTTTTTTTATATTGAGATATTTTTTAGCTTCAAATTCCACTGGAGGGGAGTTTAAACTCAAAACTTCTTTGACTACACTTATAACATTTTAAGTGTATAATGTTTTTTATTTTTAAAGAGGTATTTTTTACCTTCAAACCCGCTGAAGGGGGATTTAAACTTAAAGCTGAGTTTAAAACCCATTTAGCTACGCTCATAACATTTTGAGTGCGTAATTTGCTTTTTTTAAATTGAAGAGGTATTCTTAGCTCCAAACCCTACTAAAGAAGGGGGGGGGGGTAAACTCAAAACCCCTTCGGCTACGCTCATTGAATTTTTAGTGTGTAAGTTGCTTTTTTTATATTAAAGAGGGGGTTCATCGTAAATTTTGGAGGGGGTTTTAAAATCTAAATCTTCCTTAACTGTGCTCTTGGAATTTGGGGATTTTCGTTTGCATTTTTTTTGGTTTGTTTTATAGAAGAGGGGGATTTAACGGCAAAAACCCGTGGTAGGGTTTTTTAAAACTCAAACCCCCCCTGGTAGAGGGTTTTAAACTCGAAGCCCCCTGGTACTAGGGGGTTTTAAACTCGAACCCCCATGGGGGGGGGGTTAAACTCAAAATCCCTGGTACGTGGTTTTTAAACTCAAAACCCCCTTGGTTGTGCTGGGGCAAGTGATGGTTTAGTATTAAAATCTCACATAATATATAACTTAATGAAAGAAAAAATCAGTCACTTAATTCCGGGGGGGGGGGGGGGGGGGGGTTGGTTGGGGTGTATATGTATTTATGTGTGTGTGTGTTTACATAATCTTTATTACATTCTGACACTTCATTCTTTCAGAAGACGTTTATTGTGCCCTAGAATAGGTTCTTCCATGAGTTAGTGGAAAAATTGTAGATTCTCCGCCATTGCAAGCAAGGGGGTCTGGGGGAGCGCTAAGAACTCCCCCAGCGCGGAATTTTTTTGGCAGTTAATTTTTTTATTATTATTTTATTTGGTGCTACCAAATTCACTTTGCCTAGGGCCTCCAATTATCTAAGGCCGGCCTTGACTGGCTATTCCCAAAAGTAGTTGAATATCTGGAAACAAAACATTACGACGTAACACAGTAGTATCCACTGGCCTAACATTAGAAAAATATGGAATCTCAATGAAGAAATCGTTAGGTTTCTTGAAGGACATTAAATGTGACTAATATTTCTAATGAAGAGTTTAAGACAAGACTTCATGTTTATCATCGGAAGCATTGCAACATGTTTTGTGCACATGAAATGTATGTGCATCTTAAATCTTTTCAAACAAAGCTTTTCCATTTCTTGAGGCCAGCAATTGAAATCAGGGTTTCTCATTTTCATTGGTGAAAGGTGAAACTATTTCTAGTGAAATGGTTGAAAAGTACAAGACTTTGGATTCCTTGATTGTGGAATTTGAAAGCAAATTTTAAGACGTCAAGAACTTGGAACCAGTTTTCAATACCCTCAGCTTACCATCTAATGCAGAAGCTAATTCAGCTCCAGAGGAAATACCTCCAAGCAAATTATGATCTGAAAAAGAAGCTTCAGCCACTTTGCTGTTAAACTTTCACATTATCTGGAACCACATTCATCTTTGAACAAACCTTTTTTGTTTGAAAATTATCAAGCGTTAGAACAGATCGATGATGATTGACTGTAATGGACAGCAGTCACAAGAAAAACAACAACTAGTTAGCAAGTTCCAAGATTCTGGAAAATTATGCACGAGAGTAAACAGTTATATACTTTATTTTAAGTACTACCATACATTTGTGGTGAAATTGTGTGATCTACACTGTGAATTGCCAAATAAAAAAATCGTTCGTTAAATTAGTTCAAGCAATTGCTAACTCTCGTTGTAATTCCTCAAATATGTATATATATGCGGCCCCTCAGTCCACAAATTTTTTTGATGCGGCCCTCGGTAGAAAAAGGTTGCCCACCCCTGTCCTATGACAACTATACACCAAACATATAGGCCAACTATGTAATATAGCTATCTAATATATATGAATGAATTATGTTAACAAAGAAGTCTCAGTAAAGGAACAAAATTTAACCGCAGCCCGCTCCATCATAATGAATTCAAGACATCGCGATGTGGGCGACTTCTACTTCTGTCAATTAAAGAAAAAACCGAACTCAAAACTTGTATTGTTCCTTTCTCGGTGAGACTGTATCAGCGCTACTCGTTAGGCCACTCAGTGAACTTCTCTTGTGTGTTCTGTCTGTTCTCTTGTGTGTTCTGTCTGTTCCTTTTGTGGAATGTTATTTTTGTTGTTTTGAATGGCAAACAAAATAAAGATCAATAAATCAACCTGAGTTTGAAACTGGACTAAGATCGTATCTTGTTGATTTTACGTTCACAAATCAACTCGGCTGGGATTTCACAGCGTGCTCCCAGAACCCGTGTTGATAAGACAGGAACACTAGATTTAAAGAACTCATCATTGGTCCTAATTGGGCTTCAATTAGGGAATTACCGGTTACCAATTGGAGCAGAGCCCCAATAAGCCCTATTCCAAAATTCTGACTTGTTCTAACAGTTGTCTAGCATCGTTAAGGCTTCCGCAATTTGACCTAATATGGAATGGCTCATTATAATTATTATTTTTATGCTACGTATGATTAAGGAATACATTTTAAAAAAATCAATACACATTTGAATTACTGCGACATACCATTAACCTTAACAACATATTAGTTCTCAGTGGCTCAGTCTTAGTTGTGTATTTTTTTTAATATAAGCCTGTTTTTTTTTCCCCTCAGTAGTCTAAGTATCTTACAGTGACATTTGTAAGTAAGATCTGGAGGGTGCTTAACTTTGATCTGAACTTTGTGTTTCTGTCAAGTAGCCAAGTAATCTCGTAAATAGACTGCCGTGTACTGCACTAGTTATGCCAGTATCTGGCTATGTGTTCAATATATATACCTGTACTTTAGTACTAGACTGACTACTCACATAAAGAAGCTTAGAGCCTCCAGCACCCCGTCGATCATCGATTTCATTAAAGTTTGGTTTCGGTCTATAGGCTATTTCTTTGAGGTTATTATGATTATTTAAAACGTGTTTTATTCTCTATGTCGCTGCCAGGATGGAGATACATTAAAAAGGAAAAAGAGGTGTAGCTAAGGTGGGGGAGGGAGGGGAAGAATTTGAAATCCCCCCGGGACCCAACTTGAGAAGGCCCCCTAATGAGTGTTTTTTACATTAAATATTAAATATCTTATCTTATATAATACAGACGTTACTTTAAAAAAGAAGATGATTACGTCCTACGCGTCATGAATCTAGTCATGCATGTTAACTAATGACTTAAATTCACTGGTTTTCTTGGCTGGCTCAGGCAACCCATTCCATGTTTTAATAGCACTAGGGAAGGGAAATGTTACGCAAAATGCAGCCCCCCTCCCCAAAGAGGTCAAGCCCCCTGGGCACCCAAATGATGGCGAATTCCTAGCTACGCCACTGGAAACAAAAATTCAGTGTAGCCCCCCAAAAAACATATTACTAGTATTAATGTTATTTTAATATATATTAATAGTGTTAAATTATTAACAATAAAAATTTGGTTACTACTAAATTTTGGTTGTGCTCTGCGATAGACATCTACGGATACTTTGAAGTCTGCTGTTGTTAAGGGATACGAAGACGACCAAACCGCGGTTCGAAAGCCAAATCCGGACCGTCACTGAAGCAGACGTGAAGTGGTTACATTGAATTTTACGACTTTAGCGGTGCCGTGGCCATTGACTGGGAGTGACAGGAGTGTCGGAAAGCTATAGGGTCCCTCACCAGGGCCGGCTTTAGATAATTGGAGGCCCTAGGCTAAATAAATTTGGTGACCCTAAATGAAAAAAAAAAAAATTAAAAAAAAAGAAACAGCGAAAAAAAAATTACGCAATTTTTTTTTTTTTTTAAATCCCTGTCTCTATTTCTAAATCGACTAATAACTGAAATTCATGTATAGCAATTCCAGAGTAGAGAGAGAGGGTTAGACTAGTCAACATAGAGTCATAGAAGTGGCAGAGTTAGATTTGTAAACATAGTCATATTAGATACAGAGTTACACTAGTAAATATAGAGTCATATTAGAGACTAAGTTAGACTAATAAACAAAGTCATATTAGAGACAGAGCTCGATTAGTAAACATTGAGTTATGGTAGAGACAAAGTTAGACCAGTGCTCTACTATGTTTGAGATCTAATCCAAGTTTCGCTTTTTATGTTTAGTCCTGTGCGAGGCCCCCACAAATTGGAGGCCGTAGGCGGCGAGAGTTTGTGTTTTACAAACTTCAGAGGTGGCCCCCATTGGGTCCTTCTGCAAAATATTCCTTCCCAAAACCAAATGCTTAAGAAATAAATTCGAGGATGAGGATTTTAAAATTAGATGAATACAAGAATTTTTTAGTGATTGCTAAAAATAGTACATCAATCTTTAACTGTTCAATCTGTTTAATCTGTTCAAAAGCTGTCTACTATGCACATCTGAACGTCCAAACACTCCATCCAGTTGTAAGATGGAAGCATTGGAACTGCCAAATCAATAGAAAGCTACCGCCGAAAACAGCTAATAGAATACTTAAATAGGCAGAACATGGCTTTGTCGGCGTTGGTTGTGGCAAGATAAGTAGGTCACAACTGGGTTTGCGTAAAATACTGAACTCTTCCTTATTCTTTGGACAAGAGTCCAGATGAAGAATGGTTTTAAGATCTGAACATGCTCTCTAGATATGGACTTTCAATCCACCGACAATAGTCTATAGTCTTTTATTAATTAAGTAATAATTGGTAATTATATTTTATTTGCTAGGTATCCGAAAAGGTGTGAAATATTGAGATATGTGGCTATACATATGTACTTGTTACCCTTTTTAAATTTGTATTTATTTTTTGGTATTTATAATTATAATCGGCGACAATGCACGAATCAATTTTAAAAATAAACCAATTTGTTAATTAATAAGTGGTAAATAATTTTAAAAAATTTATACTGAAAAAACGTCTAGCTGGTTCCTGCAGTATTGAGATAAATGGCAGTGATTTTGTGTTGTTGTTTTTTTCCAAAAAATTTTTAAACATCATTTTGCTTATTTTAAGCCACGCTTACGATTCAATCATATTGTGTAGGTAAAACTAATCGTAAGGTTGTCCCCCCTCCTCCGCAACGTTATATTTCATATTTCCATAAGATGTCTTTCTACTAGTTTCGAAGCATAACAAAAATAGTTTTAAAACGTCTTTTTGTTTTAAATTATTAAATTTTGATTTCAAAGAATGTTAAATATAATGTTTTTGTTGTAAAAAATCAATGCAACATTTTTATTTACACAATAACCTTGGCCTTGTTCAGATGGTCCCATGATGCAATTATCTCACTGTGAGCAGGCCTTCTTACGTTTTACGAACTACAACGAGGGCACAGAGAATGGCGTTTGAATGATAAAACTATTACCATGTGAAGATAGTATTCTTTCGAATTGGTATTGTGACCTCATTCTAATATTTATTAGAGAAGGGTCAGATCAAAGAAGTTCGTAGAGAAAACACGTGTTCATTATAACGAACCAATAAGAGAATAAGTCGCGAACATCCGTTTCTAGAAGGTCACGGCTAATAGAATATTTAAAACACAAGTTTCTGGGATTGTAAAAAAGACGATTGAAACTTGAAAGAATATAAATTGTGAGAAAGTGAGTTAGTCAGGGTTCTTGTAGGTCCTAGAGTTATTGGTCTTATAAGTCGAAATAGGTCTTTGAGAACTGTATATCTCTGAAGTCCAATATTAGTAAACGTAAAGTTGAAGTTAAGACGATAGAAAAGCTGAAGTTGTCCAGCTGTATCAGTATGTTTTTAGTGGTATTATTCTGTTGTGGATTTATTATTTCATTGGTTATGTAATTTGTAAGTAGATGTGTCAAGTAATGCTGTGTTGTGAATTACTGAATTAATGTTGAGAAGGAGTTCATTGAAAGAAAAAAGAAGAACAAAAGTTTCTTCAGTGTATTTTAGTCATTTTATAATTCCCGGGTAAGCAATTCTATATGTACCATACGTAAAGGAAAAATAAGCATTGTATTGTAAACACCATCATAAATAGAAATAGAAACTCTTCACAAATTAGGCAAGAAAACAGTATACGTCGCAATTATAATTATAACAATATTTCTGACTAAAATGCGTCCACAATGAAATGGTACTTAGGAAGATTAAAGTATAACTATCATAGTAAAAATATAACTACCATAACAAGCATGGTGGTATAGCAAAAGTTATAACAACCTAACGAAAATATAAAAACCATAACAAATCATCAGTTCTCTGAATGTTAAAAACTGAAAAGATCGACATAAAGTCCTGGCTAAGAGAAACGAATAATAATAAAAGGCAGCTTACCTCTACGGGGGAAACAACATTTTTTGTCAGATACAGAACTCACCTTTCCCATCCACCTTGCTCCTCCCCCTTATTCAGTGCTCAGTCTGTTCACCTTTTGGATTTGTTCATCAGCTTGATATCTCCTTTCTGCACACATACTCACAGAGTCCAACTACTCGCGATGTTGCATGCAAACATATACAACTAAGAACTGCCACACTCACACAAGAATATCTCTGGTTTCATCAGATTTTAAAAGTCAATGTTTTAAAGGGAGAAAGGGAAAAGATGGTAGCATATTAAATAACTTAAGCATCTGGACTCCATGCATCAGGAACGTTAAGAAAATAGCAAGTAGTTTCTAATTTTTACACGCCAGACATTTATTTTTAACGTAGGTTAAGGGTCATGAAATGGTGCCCAGAAGAGATGTTTAGATTTCGTTGTTCTTTTTGCTAATATCATCTTGTAAGATCTACCTAGATTCGTCTGGATTTTTTTAAAATTTAAATGTATACGTGTACTTAACACGAAAAATGAATACATCTAGGGAAAGTGGAGCTAGTTGTCACAATTTTCAAATTTTGATTTTAAACATATTTAGAATTCATTGATTCTCAACAAACTTAGCATGTTGTAACTTAGACATTCAGACAACAACTAGAGTAAATGAAATTAACTTTATCTCTTTATTTATCAGAGTTATACAACAGAAACATGGTTGGGTTAAGGTTGACACAGGTCATGGGGTAAAATGTCACACATTAAAAAAATCGCCATATATCTTGCTTTGTCTAAAAGAAATAACATATTTAGTCAAGGCTTTATTCTTGTAGTAGTTTCCTTGACTTGTCGCCATGAAAGAATGACATATATGAAATGTTTTGGACCTAACAAGGAAAGCTGTAGGTTTTTCTTCAAAATAATGTTTATTTTTTTCTATATAATTTTTGTAAAATATCTGTTGACTTCTCCCTGCCTATCTAAATAGTAGGACAAGAGAACTTCTTTGCTAAATTAATTGTGTAATGGAGGACAGATATTTTCTGTTTGTTGATGCTGGCATAACCTTTTTAAAGAACATTTTTACGGAGAAAGTCGCTTCATACTATTTAGGTAGCATCCATAAAAAAGAATCAATAAAACAAATAATTATTTATAAACAAATATTAATATTAAAATTTGTTTCAAAATGCTAAATCTTCATTGGGGCAAATTGTCACAACTGCGACAAATTACCCCAACTTGTGTGACAACTTGCCCCACAACAATTTTCTGAACATTTATTCTTATAACATTTTATTGGGTCGAGCTTTAAGAAAAAAAACTAATTTCAATGTGTAACTAATACATAGAAACATGAAACAATGTTGTCACAGCTTTCCATTTGTATTTATAATTATATAAAATCTACCTTAGGTCTCGCTACGTCTAGGTGTCCCTGGTTCAGTTTAGTTAACGAAATAAAACAATTAAACCACAAGATCAAACACATAAACTTTAATCAGCTTTACTGCATATCACACACGCTGGTCTCTGTCTGACAACAAAACACACTTCTGGTCATTCGCGGAGATTGTAAAAATAGATTATACATACATACACACATTTATCCGTGACATCTCGCCCCTCCTAAAATTATAATCAATTTGTACAAAGATACATAAAACACGATTATAAACCAAGTATCAAACATTACACCACAATACAACAAACATGTTCGTTCGATAGGCCACAAAGGCTCCGGGTATGCCACACAGGCGTTTATGTATCCAAACAACTTGAACATAGTCACACAAACTTTAATGTAGTCACACAGACTTTAATGTAGTCAAACAGACTTTAATGTAGTCAAACAGACTTTAATGTAGTCACACAGACTTTAATGTAGTCACACAGACTTTAATGTAGTCACACAGACTTTAATGTAGTCACACAGACTGCAATGTAATAGGCACACAGTCTAAAGTTAAGACACACAGTCTTAGAAGATGAAGACACAGTCTTAAAAGCTGAAGACACACAGTCTTAAAAGCTGAAGACACACAGTCTTAAAAGATGAAGACACAGAGTCTTAAAAGATGAAGACACAAAGTCTTAGTTGTAGACAGAAAGTCTACCATCAAGCAACAAAGCCTAAACGTCTAAACTGTTGAAGACACAAAGTCTTTGATGAAAACAACACATGCTTGTGAGAAGCCACGTAGGCTTATATCTATGATAAGCGAGACAGAATGTCCGCTATGACGTTTCCTTTACCTGGAATATGCTGCACTTCGAATTGAAAGTCCTGAAGCATCAGGGCCCAGCGAGTTACCCTGGAATTCACGGACTTACGTGTGTTTAAACAGCGTAAGGGTGCGTGATCTGTGCGGAGTACGAATGTTCTGCCCAACAGGTATCTGGCCAACTTGGTTACTGCCCAAACAACTGCCAAGCACTCTCTTTCTACGGTGCTGTATCGTTGTTCTGCTGAAGACAACTTTCTACTGACGTACATAACGGGATGTAGAATGCCCTGTGATTCCTGTGCTAGGCATCCCCCGATAGCAACAGCAGATGCATCAGTAGCTAGTATGAATTCCTTCTGACAGTCAGGTAGACGCAGGATCGGCTCCTCAGCAAATGCCTTCTTTATCTTTTGCAGCGATACTTCACAGTCATGTGACCATCTGATCACGTTGGGTGCTCCCTTTCTGGTCAGGTCTGTGAGTGGCTCAGTCATCTCTGCAAAATCTGCTATAAACCTTCGATAGAAGTTGTAGAGTCCCAATAAACTACGGACCTGTCTCTTGGTTGTTGGCTGACGAAGATTCATAAACCGTTGTCGAAGTTGAGGTTGTGGTTTCAGTGAGTGTCCTCCAATTACATATCCTAGAAAGGAAATGTTCTTGCAACCAATCTCCACTAGATTGTCTCACGGTTAAACCATTTCTCCTCAATGTATCTAGAACCATTTCTAGATGTTGTAGGTGATCTGACCAATTAATGTCATGAATGCAGATGTCGTCTAGGTAGCACAGTACATGGGGTAGATTAGACAAAACCTTTCACATCATTCTGCTGAACGTTGCTTCTGCGTTGACAAGCCCGAAACTTATGACATTAAAATGGAATAAACCAAAAGGACTACTAAACGCTGTAAGTGGTTTAGCTTTATCTACCAAAGGTATCTGCCAATACCCACAGGTCAGGTCTAGCTTTGTAAAAAATGTTGCGACTGCCATTTGAGGTAACAAGTCTTCATGATTTGGGTAATGGTTCCGAATCAAGCACAGTAACTTTGTTAAGCTTTCTGTAGTCAACACATATTCTTACTGCGCCTGATTTTTTTCCTAACCACCACCATAGGTGCCGTGTATGGTGACTCTGTTGGGGATATAATGTCTAACTTCAGCATCAATTGAATCTCTTCTTCCACTTCCTTCATATACCCTAAAGGTACTGGATACGGTTTCTGTTTCACTGGTTCAGAGTCTTTGAGAATGATGTCGTGTTTAATTTCTGCAGTTATCCCTGATACATCGGTCAATATATCATCATATCTAGCCAGCACTTCTTTCACTTGCTTCGTTTGCTCTTCTGAGAGTGGCTCTTCAATTTTGCAATCTGTCCACGTTTCTGATTGCTTTAAAGTTAATACGGATAGTAATGATCCAGTCAATTCATTTTCGTCTTTCTCTGGTTCATTAACTATCGCACAACTGGAACGAACTACTTCATCAGTGTTAGTATTACTTTCCTGTGGCTTTCCACCAAACTCTCTTAACATGTTGATGTTAAATGTTTTCAGTTTTCCTCTCATGTTGACTTGGTAATCTACTGCAGTTATTTTCTTGACTACTTGAAATGGTCCTTGCCACTGAACAATCAGTTTACTGTCTTTCCTTGGTAGTAGTACATACACAAGGCTTTCTCCTTCAAGTGTTCGCAGAGTTTTATTTCTGTTAACAATTGTTCTGTGTCGTGCTGTGATTCTAATGCTTGCTTTGCAAGTTGACATGTTGCTACCACTTTCTCTCTGAGCTCGACGACATGTTGATAGCTTGTTCTAGATTCATTATCAAAATTCTCTGTTGTCAACAAATCTTTCAGCAAACTAAGTAGACCTTTTGGGTTTGCTCCATACAATAATTTGAAAGGTGAAAATCCTGTACTTTCTTGTAGAACTTCTCGGTAATCTCGGTAAGCAAAGAGAACTGCTGGGATGTACATGTCCCAGTCTGCTGGTCTGTCTAGTGCTACTTTGCCTAATAATCGTTTCAAAGTCCCGTTCCACCTCTCGCAAACTGAATTGCTTTGGGGCCTGTAAGGCGTTGTGAAGGTTTGACGAATCCCTAACTGTTTCAGAAACTGATGTGTTGACTCGGACGTAAACTGAGTCCCTTGGTCACTTAGAATTTCTTCAGGGAATCCTAAGCGAGAGAAAATGTTGAACAATTCATGAGTTACATTTTCTGCAGTTAGTGTCTTTAATGGCACGGCCTCTGGCCAACGTGTGCATAGGTCAACCATCGTAAGGATGTATCTGTATCCTCTTTTAGACATAGTGTTTATGGGACCCACAATGTCTACGGCCATTTCTGAAATGGTCTATGGGGTTTTTGTATAACGATCTCTGGGCTTTGTACTGGCACAAGTGCTGCACGCTGAACAATATTTTTTCACATCTTTAAATATTCCTGGCCAATAAAAGCTATTAAGTATTCTTTTTCTTGTTCGTGCTGTCCCCATATGACCCGCAAAAGGTGAGTCATGACCTAACTCCAAAATTCTTTTTCTTTCGGTGGCAGGGACGACTAGCTGTAGTTTAGCTTTGTTATTTTGTCTCATCAGAAGCCCATTTTTCACTTTAAATTTACTGGTGGGACGCTTCGCCAATGCAAAAAGTTTAACCAATGTTTGATCCTCCTTTTGTTTCAATGCATAACTGGATGTCACATCTGATTCTGGCTGTTCAATCTGACTATGTAGGATCGGTTGTCCCATGTTTTCTATTTCACCAGATTGAGATCTAGTTACCGCATTTGTAACTTCTGACATTGCTGACCTTTGCCACTTGTAGATATCTGTGATGGTAGGCTCAGTTATGCCATTCACGTTTCCTAGAATCAAGTCAGCTGCAGGCCTCTCCAACACACATGCTTCAACTTTCCCAGATAAAAATGGCGTATCAATGTCAATGACAGCTGTGGGATATTCTTCAATTGTTCCCCCAAATGTCATACACTGGACTTTCTTACCAGTCAACTGGTGAGGGTGCACATATAGTCTCTTCACTCCGATTGTGGTCACTCCTGTGTCTCTCAAGACCCAAATAGATTTTTTTCAAACAAATCCAGGATACATTTTTAATTTTTTCCCAGCGTCACAAGTTACAGCTCCAGCCATCTGGATCTGATCAAATTCATGAGGGAGTTGTTCACCATGTTGATAGTCAATGCAAACTGACGCATTGTATGGATGTCCAGTCCCCTGTTCCTGGTTTTAAACTCCTGACTTCTGCTTCTTCGTCTTAGCGGGCTTTTGTTTCTACATTGGGCTGATAAATGTCCCGTTTTGAAACACTTAAAACATTTTCTTTTTTCACCAACACTTCTTTTCTGCAGACGGTCCTGTCTCCATTCTTGTTTAAAGCGACTTCTGTTATCATTAGTCTTTGCAACAAAGGCAAACTAGCTAGTTTTCAAGTCTTCCTCTCTCTCTGAATTGTCTGCTCTGGATGTGCAGTAATATATTGCTGACACAACTTGACTGTTGTTGGCACATCTTTTGGTTTTCTTTCATGTAGAAAAGCCACTAACTGAGGATTGCAAGATGTGAGGATCTTGTCTCTGATGAACAGATCAATGAGACCTTCGAATGTCTTTTCAGTCTTAGACAATTCTACCCAACGCATTAAGTATCTAGTAATGTCCTCAACAAATTCATGGAATGGCTGGTTTCTCTATGGTTTAGCTTTATGGAACTTCTCTCGATACCCATCTGTCAAATTGTATCTTTTCATCAATACTTCTTTCACCTTGTCATATTCCTCTAAATCTTTCTTTGAAAAGTTGATACAAGCTTGCAGTAATAATGTGTAAAGATGACTTCCCCATTGAATTTTAGTAGCTTGAGCATGCACTTCAAATCTCGCCAAATATCCATCCATTTGATCCACGTTCTCATTAAAAGGTGGCAACTTTGGTTTCCCTACAGGTTTGATATGCTCTTTGATTTCTCCTCTCGTCTCCCTAAGCTCCAACTCTCTGACTCTCAATTTGTGTATTTCTACATCAGCTTCTTTCTCTTTAGCTCTTGCTTCTGCCTCTTTAGCTTTCTCTACCGCCTTTCTTTAGCTCTTTCCACTGCCTCTTTAGCTCTCACTTCCCTCTCTTTAGCTCTTTCATCTCGATCTGCGTCTTCTCTTTCCTTTACCCACTCTTGTAAAGCGGTTCCAGTCAATCCCATCTCTTTTCCAGCGGCTATTATCTGTGATAATTTATCTGCCATCCTTGTTTATGCGTGTAGCATGAAATATAAACAATACAAATTACTTTATCACTGTTTGACCTAGTTTTGTCTATGCTGATTGACTTTTTTTTCCCCGCCGTCGCACGTGAGCGCACACACTTCACGGCTTCTTGGTCCTTGACCTTTTCACAATGGCGAACAGCAGTTCTGCCTAATGTCTTCCAAGACTAAGTCAAATAACTAGATAAACGAGCCCCCAAATATGTCACAGCTTTCCTATTGTATTTATTATTATATAGAATCTACCTTAGGTCTCGATACGTCTAGGTGTCCCTGGTTCAGTTCTAGTTAACGAAATAAAGCAATTAAACCACTAGATCAAACACATAAACTTTAATCAGCTTTACTGCATATCACACACGCTGGTCTCTGTCTTACAACAAAACACACTTCCGGTCATTCGCGCAGATTGTAAAAATAGATTATACATACATACACACATTCATCCGTGACAAATGTAATGTTGGACAATTATTTCAACAGTATCGGTGTTTTACTACAAAATTAAGCAAAAATAATATTCCACTTTTCATAACAGCCAAAACAATTATTTCTGACAATTTAAAATGCTGCCCTGCGTCTGGAGGCTGGAGAACTCCCCATGGATATAAGAATGAAAAAGCTTGCAAAGCAGTATATAGTCAAGTTAAAATCCAACCCTACGAACCCTGCTTTCGATTCCATATTTAACCCCACAGAGGTAGAATTATACAATCGAAGGCCTAACGTCATACAGCCGTTAGGCCTTCGAATGAGAGAACCCATCCAAAGTTTAACTCCACCCATTAACCAAATCTCTAAAATAGAAACCCTTCAGAATCCTCCTTGGCTAATGAATAAACCCAAATTAAATTTATCCCTCCTTAATTTCAAAAAAGAAAATACAGACCCAAGCATACTACAAGTCCACTTTAGGGAACTGCAAGAGAGCTACGGAGATTGTGGCACCATCTACACAGACGGATCCAAAATGGATGGAAAGGTCGCGTGTGCCTGCTCCTTTCGGAACAAAACGATCTCCCGTAGACTCCCCGATGGCTGCTCCATTTTTACGGCCGAATTGCATGCAATATCGCTTGCACTTATGGCCGTCAAAGCATCAGAAAGGAGGAAATTTATAATCTGCTCCGACTCCAAATCTGCATTGCAAGCTTTGGGGCGGATGAAGACTGACATTCCACTGGTACATAAGAGCCTGAAGCTGTTGGACCAAATAACAGCCGACCATACGGATGTCACCTTCATCTGGGTCCCCTCCCATGTGGGCATTGAGGGAAACGAAGCCGCAGACAGAGAAGCAAAGAGAGCCCTAAATCATGCGGTGTCAGGAACTCAAATTCCCTGCTCAGACCTGAGACAAAGTATTGCCTCTGCCATCTACCAAGAGTGGCAGGACCGATGGGAGGCTGAGACTCACAATAAACTCAGGCAGATTGTGGCGGATGTCAGGTGGCGGTCCACATCTAAGGGTCTGACAAGGCGTGGTAGCACGACCATGTCCAGACTTAGGATTGGCCACACCTACATCACGCACTCTTTTGTGCTGAAGAAAGAAGAGCCCCCACTTTGTGAGTATTGTGACTCTCGCCTCACCGTGGAACATATCCTCATCGACTGCCCCAGATACCAGGATGTCAGGGAAAAATATTTTAGAGCCACTAATTTAAAAACACTATTCAATAATGTCGACCCTGGGAAGGTACTGGGCTTTATCCGGGAAGTGGGGTTGTCTACGAAGATCTGATTTATGAATTCTGTAGACATGTACTATTTACATTAGATTTTTACCAAATTATTAAATTTTTACTACCTCTACTATTTTAACTGTGAATAGACCTTGATTTTAATGATTTGACTGTATGGAATTTGGCCTTTGCTGTGTGGAGGGAGAGTGGCCCTTGAGGGACTGCAGGCACGACATGGCCTAAATTGTGCCGATGTGCCCAAAATCACAAATCACAAAATCTGATTACTGTATAATTTGAACAGGTATCAACTTCATTTTATAACTATTTGCATATGTTTCCGTAAACATCTCAAATGTAGTTTCGCATTTTTGATAGCGCATCAAATTATACCGATATAGTGTTTGTGACAACTTACCCCTGTGACATTTCGCCCCATCTTCCCTACTTATCTTTCACAAATAAGTTGAAGTCAGTGTGGTCAAAATACCTATTCGTTAGGAAAGCTCCATGGAGGATCAAACAAAAGCCTTATAAACAGATATGTTCCATTTTTATTGTACCACTCACCCCCCCCCTTTTTTTTTTCTTTCTTTTTTATGTAAAATATTTTTTTTTCTTAATTTTGTTTCTCTGACTCCAGGTATACTAAGTAACTATTAGAGAGAAACAGATAATAATGTAAATATTAATATTCAATGTGTACAGATACAAAAATTAAAGAGCTAAAACCTCGTAACATAGTTGTTTCAATGTATAAACGCTGCCTGGTCGTGCGGTTTGCACGCTAGACTGTCGTTCAGATTTATTGATGGTCCCGGGTTCAAACCCTGCCCGCTCCCATCCCCCGTCGTCCTGCGGGAGGTTTGGACTAGGAAGTAATTATCTTCAACTCTGAAGGAACATCCGAAACATGTAAAACATTTTACAAACATTTTTTATAAACGACATAAATCAATATTCCGTATATTGCAATATAGGCTTACTGTTGTATACTAAGTATTCATTTTGCTGAAGAGATCTGAAGTAGATCAACTTATCGTATGTCATAGATTACAGACGTGCCTTCAAAAGAGAAAATAATTCGCCTACGTCCTACGCGTATCCACGGGTAAATCCGGAGCTGAATGCATGACATGGTTTGAAGAAGTTTCAATTTTCAAGGGCATTTCTAGCAGAGACCAAATATTGGAATTGTAATGAATTGGCATGAGTTGTCAGATCAAACATTGCTGTAATTGATTGTGCTTTGAGTTGTCAGACCAAACATTGCTGTAATTGATTGTGCTTTGAGTTGTCAGACCAAACATTGCTGTAATTGATTGTGCTTTGAGTTGTCAGACCAAACATTGCTGTAATTGATTGTGCTTTGAGTTGTCAGACCAAACATTGCTGCAATTGATTGTGCTTTGAGTTGTCAGATCAAACATTGCTGTAATTGATTGTGCTTTGAGTTGTCAGATCAAACATTGCTGTAATTGATTGTGCTTTGAGTTGTCAGACCAAACATTGCTGTAATTGATTGTGCTTTGAGTTGTCAGACCAAACATTGCTGTAATTGATTGTGCTTTGAGTTGTCAGACCAAACATTGCTGTAATTGATTGTGCTTTGAGTTGTCAGACCAAACATTGCTGTAATTGATTGTGCTTTGAGTTGTCAGATCAAACATTGCTGTAATTGATTGTGCTTTGAGTTGTCAGATCAAACATTGCTGTAATTGATTGTGCTTTGAGTTGTCAGATCAAACATTGCTATAATTGATTGTGCTTTGAATTGTCAGACCAAACATTATTGCGAATCGCTATTGTTTGGATATGGGTCTTGTGAGAGTCCTGTCAATATCAACTAAATGAAAATAAAATTTAAAGTTTATATGTTTCCAAGTCATATGTCTCCAGAGTTTATCATTTCGAGTACATGTTAATGATATTAGTTTTTAAACTTAAATAGCATAGGGGCCTATTGAATAACAAATTTAATATTGAATATTAAGACCGTAAAAAATGAAGTAACCATATTACATTGTTCCACTGTCGGATCTAGGGGACAGCGACAGGGTCAATATCACACACCCCATCCCTACTCGACCCCATTTCCGGAATAAAAATATAAGAGCCCTCCAAACAATAGGCTTAATAATAACAATAGTCACCTCCGCACTCAAAATATCAGGAATCTTCTTTGCACTGGTACAAGCGTGCAACTTGCTTGTTCACACGCAATTAGTAATTACATCAACTAAATTAAAATAAAATTAAAGTTTCTGTTTCCAACACGCATCTGTCACTGTTTCAGTGTTTATTATTTCTAGTGCATGTTTATGATAGTGGTTTGTTTGGTGATAAGCCCTGATAGCCCACCAGACCGGACAGGACACTGTGTTGACAGACTCTTGCAAGACAGAGCTCAAATGCCCTATCCATTACAATTCCATTGTTTGGTCTCTGCTAGAAATGCACATGAAAATGAAACTTCTTCAAACGATGTCTTGCTTTTAGCTCGGGGTTTAGCAAAACATAGTTATCTGTTGTCGGCCTTCAACATGTCTTTGATTACTGATGGTCTTCGTAAATAATATAGAAAAAAAGAAATACGAATAGGATTTCCATGGACTACATTATAGCAGCCTTTTTGTATGTAGGGCCGCTTAAAAATTTGTTTTTGGTATGAGGAGTAAGGTGTGGGTGTGTTATGTATGTGAGTTTGTGATTATGCTCTAAATGTTAAGTTTCCAAATTTTCAAGACCCTTAGCCCTGTGACCATTGGGTCAATAATATGCTTGATATTCAATGCAGCTTTGCACAAACTTTCATGATGGATGGAGAGAAAAGGAGATTTTGTCATTTAACTTTATCATTCATCAACTTCTACAAAATCTTTTGTTTTTCCCAGTCAAATCATGGACCCCATTTTGTTCCATGCCAACCCAACTCTATCAACACAGCTCTTGATAGTATTAATAGCATTGAGTAAATCCTGGCCAGATGTTGTATCTTTAAGTGACTCAATACTAAGTAACTATTCCGTGAGATGAAACTTGGTATCTACTAATATGCTAATAATAATATCACTAATTGCGCTTTTGTCCTGTACGTCAGTAATTTCGTCCAATGCCAGCGAGTTTACTTAAAAAATGTTTGCTTGTATTGTGAAGTTGGCTCATCTAATGATCAGCTTCTCCATGACAGAGTAATGCTATCGAATTTCTTTTTCTGTTCAGGACACACTTTGGCTACGACTGACAAGCATTCTCTAATAAAATCACCATTTAAAAAAGGATTGTCCAATCTTGTGGCACAGTGCCAAGCTAGCTTCTTTTGCATCTTCTTGGGATGTTGATTGTGTGGTAAAAACAGTTTGCTGCTTCATCCATTTAGTAACTCAAGTGCTTTTTATTTATCTTCCTTCATTTGTGAGATAGCTTCCGAAATCAAGTTGCTTTATTTTGGGGCGTTACTTTAATTTAAAAACACTGCTTTATTTATAGTGATATCTGTGGATGCACCTTTTTTTTTAAATAACTTTTTCTTTTTTTTTTTTTGATGCCCCAATGTGTGCTTTACTGGAGCCAAAAGTTTTGATTTATATTGTAGAGCGGATACTGTGAGGTCCAAATGCCATTTTTTTCCTAGAAAAATTGGTTACATTAACATTGTTATACTCAACACCTAGGATTGCATACAGTAAGATAGGGCGCTGTGGTTCTGATTGACCCGGGTATGCTATTCTGCCTCAACGTGGCAGCCGGGTGGAAACGATTACTTGAGAAAGTAATTAGGCTAAATCAATAACAAAACAAAACTCATGTGGGAGTGTCCAAGGGAATGCGAGAGCTTTCCCATTGCTCGGTGCGGAATTGAAAGAACCTCACGTCCCTGTCGATAATCCATGCGCCGTTCCTCAAGGGACCATACACTAATGGCGAGTCCTGCACGGTTAGCTTGGTACAACATAGGAAAATGGAGGGGTTCCTGGTGTTCTCGGCCTTCGGCTATGTATTCTAGTCCATGCGTGCGGATATATCGGAAATACCAATGTTTTACATAGGCATTGACTTGGACCTCTTCCAGACAGAACCGTTTGTTCGAGGAGGCTTACACGCCTAGAGTTTCGCTATTGTGGACATGCGGCTGTGTGGACTTCTTTAGTCATTTGTACTGTTAAGTTTTATAATAAATATATTAGAAGTAATATTGGTTTGTTAAAGTAGCCTAATGTACCATATTCTAAAAAAGTTTAATAATAGTAATCTTTATTGTGCGTATGGAAATTTGTCTTACAATTTGGGCATTACACCAAACAAAAAACATTATAACAATAAGAGACCAAAGTGTACATTCACAAAAGACTCACTCATAATATACATGTGACAAAGTTTATATCAGATTGTTGTTAGTTAATGATTTTATTGCCAGGGGAACAAAAGAGTGTTTGTGTCTGTTTGTCTTTGCTATCGGTGTCTTGTATCTCTTTTGTGATGGTAAAATCACAAAATCCTGACATAAAGGGTGATTCTTTATTTCGAGGATCTTGTTAGCTTTTTTATAGATGTTTGTCTCAAACAACTGCCCAAATGGGGTTTGTTTTTTTCCAATGATTTTACTAGCAGCATTTAGGATTCTATAAAGTTTATTTTTATTTTTAATGCTCTAATAAAATGTTTAATTTTATTAGAAAGAGAATAATTGTTTTTCTTTAATTATATGGGTACTTAAATACATTTTCTTAATTTTATACCATTAAGACTATTTGATTAGAAAAATGTATGAATAAAAAGTGCGAACATTTGTTCTTAAAACATCTATTAAGTTTTTTAGGTCATGCCATCAAAGTATATAACTGTTAGAAAAATGATGTAAAGAATCAAAGTATTACAGTCATATTACTAAGTTTAGAGTTTCAAAATCAAACAAATTATATTCACAAATAATGTTTTAAAATCATACAAAAGTTTTGATTCATATAAAGTTAAACATTTTTAAAGCAATCTTAGCAACATATAATGTATTAAAAAAAATTGTAGATTCAATTATTTATAGTCACGAAGTAACTTGAATTCCAAGTATTTGAATAGACCTAGACTTTCATTACATCATTGATCACCTTCATTAGCAGCATTTCCTTGTGGCTGCTTCCTGTGCAAATGCTTAATAAGTGGAGGGGAAGGGGGGGTACGATGCCCCGGGTAACACACGTAGAGAGGCGCCAAAAAAAAAAAGATTATTGTATATATTTTAGTTTGATGATACATTCTAAGGTTATTTGTATTATATTATTAAATACTTTTTGTTACTTTATATTTCTAAGTGATGTTCATGGGAAATGGTGGGGAGGGGGGCGCCAATAAAGTTTCCTGCGTATGTTTTGCTCACTACACCTCTGGACATGTGTGCCTGCACTTTTGGTTACAACTAATAAGTTAAACTCTCTCCGAGAGAGACAGAGAAAATCTTTTGTATATCATTTGAGAAACTATATATTACCTTTAAAAAATCTAAATTAATTAATTTTTTTTCTTGCCTCCCTTTGTCTTTTCAATTGTTGTTTTTTAATTTAATCATCTTCAGTCTCTTAAAAGCGTTTGCACTACTAAATTTCTATGCTCTTTCAGATCAGCAGCTATCCTTAGCATGAAATGGAGAGGCCGGTCCATTGTTTTACTTTGTCCATCCAGTGGGCCGCGGCTAACAATTCGACCAAACGAGTCCAGCTGTTCTTTGACAGTGGGCCGTGGCTAACAATTCGACCAAACGAGTCCAGCTGTTCTTTGACAGTGGGCCGTGGCTAAAAATTTGACCAAACGAGTCCAGCTTTTGTATTTTTTGAGTAGTCCCCTCCACTTTTATCATTTTTATCATTAAGTTTTAAAGGCATCTTTGACTCTCAGTGAATGCAAGAATCGACTACAAGGTGGTCACACTTTGTCACTAGCGCATCTTCAACAAAGAAATGACCTTCTACTTCAGTGAATTGAGGCGAGCACAGCGCTTCGTAGACTCAACGCTTTCAGTTGCGCCAGGTTACTCCCTCAAAAGTTAGGGTTTATGGGCTTAATCAGTGCATGACACAAAGGTTTGGAACTTGTCCCCATTGAAATGTAACAAAATGATTCCCCACATTAAGACCTATCGGTTCAAATATTTCTAGACCAGTTTATAATTTCAACTATCGTGTTTATGTAATCATACCGTAGCCAGCATTGTTTTCGGGGGGGGGGGGGGTCCTTTGTACACACGCACACAAATAGTAATAATAGTCTTTCTTTACTTGTTTTAAGTGGAGTTAAGCACAAAACCTTTTTTTTGGCCAAGCTCATGGAATTGAGTGATTATAGCTGTTACTTTTCGTTTTATTGGAAGGGTGATCCAAGCCTCTTGGCTACGCTCATGAAAATTGTTGACTTTAGTTTTTTATTGGAGAAGGTTTTAATCTCAAACTTCTCTTGGCTACGCTTAAGAAATGTAGTAGCTGTAGCTTTTAACATCCAAACCCCCTTGGCTACAATTATAGAATGAAGTGACTAGTTAGCCTTCAGTATATATGTATATTTTTGGAAAACAAACCCTCTTCTGTAATTTACTGACTGTAGCTTTGGTTTTCTTGTACTGAAAGGCGGTTTTGAAGTTGTCTACATTAATGGAATTCGGTGACTGTAGTTTACTTTTTATCAAAGAGGGTGGTTTAATTTCAAAACCAATGACTTAGCAGAATTTAAGTCACTGATTAACATGCATGATTAGATTGACACAAGAAAGGCGTAGGCCGTAGGACATAATTATTTTCTCTTTTGAATTATCCTCTGTAATTTATAAGATAAGAATATGTTTCATTTTTTGTTTATTAAAATATCACAAGAAATGCAAAAACTGAAAGGAAATACAAAAAACTATAACCAGCATTTGTGAAGAGAACAAAACACAATTAGAATGTTGATCATTTTATTCTATTATGGCCTGTGATAGATCTGGACTGATGGCAAAACAAAATCATGGCATGGAAAAAAAAAAGAGAAGAAAAAGATGGATGAGAAAATAAATCAATAGGTCACAACCTTCCAATGATGTACAGACTACATAGGAAACTCAAACTAGTGTTGCAATATTACAACAGCCAGACTCAGTGCAGATTGTTATTAACAATAAAATGAGCTTTCCTAATCACCAGTATAAGAAAAAAATTATGAAAAGAAATTGAAAAAAAAAAAAATGAAAAAAAAAACACAGCCAATAAAAAAAAACTCTTGAATAGATTCAAGAACATGAGACTTCACATGTTCATGTTCAAATAAATGGCTCTATTACAAATTGTATCAATTTATTTTGATAAGTTAAAGCCTTCAAATACATTCAGGTTATTTCCCCAATTATGCAGCCACTATAAAACCAATTCCAAAATTTAAGCATATGTATTTAAAGAAAATAAACATTCTAAGTCATACACTAAGGAGCTGTCTTAAACATCAGTAAGATATCATTGTGATGGATTGTATCAGGGTATCTGTTGGTGTTTCATTGGGTTATAATGATTTCTGTCTTCTTGTATTTGTTCATCAAATAATTACAAAACTTCTAATGGTAAAACTTTAGAATTTAAATCAGTCTGCATTGGTTTTCAATTTCTAACCTGAATATCTTAGATAATATTGTACATATCACATGGCATGTTTTCATGCTGCAAATCTTCGGTGGCAAACAGTTCAATCTGAAGTCATTCTATTTTCAACTAGTCAAAATGACCAGCACTTTAACAGTTACAGAATGTTCAAAGCAGACTAAAAATGACAGATGACAATATAAGACTAAGGTCTCCAAGAGTTCATCAACATGGACTGTGTCCAAGGCATGTCACTGGCCAAACACAGAAAGGAATAAATAAAAAATTGAATGTATACAACATTACAGGTTGCATTCAAACGATATGAAATAATACTTTTGACTTCAACTGAGGCTAAATAGAATAAAATACAAAACAAAAACTTGTTTCAACAATTGCACTTTTGAAGTAAAACAAAAAAAAAAAAAAACACAAGCAAGTGACAAAGTTTGTAATTTAATCAATCCCTACTTTATACAGCTGATGGTGGTCTACATCTATAATACCTATCTAGTCTTCACCCCATCAACAGTTGTGTATGCCAATCGGAGGAATTGTAGAAAAAAAAATTAAAATCATATTTACATTAAAAAAACAGAATAATGTGCTGATTAACTTCTACAGCTGTAGTCATAGATTGAAGCTGTGATAACTATAACAAAACTTTTTTTTTCAAAGAATATTGCAACATTATTTTGTATAAGCTAAGATATTGTGAATTATTTTCTTTAATATTTTTCTTTAGTAATACTAGTTCTAAAAGATCTAAAGAAACAAGGATAACAATGTGACGTGTTAAAAACTTAAAAGTAGACAAAAGGTATCACAACAAACAAGTTTACTTACAACAAAAAAATATATCTCTAATGACTAAGTAAGAAACTGCAACAAATAAAGAGACCAGTTTACAGCTACTTATAGAGAGAGAAAATTAAAATATACTTTTATAAATAAATAGAAAGGTAGCCCCTTTCAGATCTATGGGGGCAAATGATGTCAATCTTTTTCTTTAGACGCCGGCTTATGAGGGTGTCTTGTGTTCAGGACAACAACCAACCACACTTACTTGCCCAATGTATATCAGGTACAATTAGAGTTGGGTGAACTCAGGCACCCGTGAAAATCAAGAAATTCAAAATCCCCTTCTTCACAAGGATTTGAACTTGAGACTCCCTGGTTTGGAAACCAACAGCTTTATCACTTGGCCACCACAATTATATATACACACACACACAAATCACTAAAGGACCAATTAGAATCTAAAATGCATAAAATGTTTTTGAAGTTTTTCAGAATAAAGATTGTTAGATTTAAAACTCAATCATTTTACAGCAGAATAAAAAATGTTACCTCACATTCCATTTCACTGCTTTAACCTTACATTAGATAGTTTGGGCAATCTTAAACAGCCCAACATATAGATGCAAATGTATTCATTAAAATAATATAACTCAACAATAAAAACAATGCTCAGCCAATAGCTAGGCTTCTATGTTGCATTGATAAGCATAGATCGTGCATCATCATGCTACAAACATGACATGAGTTAAAATGTGTTCACAAATAATAATATTTTAAATTTAAAAACAGAGCTAAACCAAATCTTTGTTTTTTTTAACGTAATGTTATCATAAAGCAAAGGGACTATTTGCATACGCGTAGGAATTTAGTTATTTGCAACCCCTTGTTTTGAAGCAGTAAACATAGAAAAAATTCCTTTTTTTATACCAAAATTAACTAAATAATTTGTCCTATTTGATTATTTTATTGGTTACCGAGTAAACATATTTTTAGAATTAAAATAAAGCCTTCAGTGCGAGAGTACTGTGCGGCACAAACTGAATCGCAAGACAGAAGAACGCGAACACAAACAGAAAGTCAAAAGTGTCTTAGGAAACTCAGAAAAGGCAAAGATTCATTGATTTGGGTAAGTAGCTTTTAATCTGATGCAAAAGTGCTTTCATTCATTTTTCTTAGAGTTAGACTCTCTCTTTGTAGTTGCGAGTTATTCCGGGACCCTAAGCCAGGCTAAGCTAACTAGAGTCTAGACTTTGTTTTCGCGGTAGTCAAAGTTCACCCAGTTCAAAAAAAGCAGATTGGTCTTGGACTAGATCTAGACTTATATAGATCTAGATATATTTATTAGATTTTACTAGATCTAGATTTCTAGCAGTCTATCTATTCTAGATTTAGATATGTCTGGGGTTCTTGATCTCGATTTAAAGAGTGAGATACATTTCATCTAGATCTAGATTTAGTTATAGATCTTGGGACTCATCATTATTATTAGACTCACCTTTAATTCAAATTATTGCGAAAGAATCTGATATTTAGATCTAGATCTACTTAGAATTTTAGATCTATCTACTATCAAAATCTAGAAAGTCAATGCCAAAATGAAATGATAATCAGATTAATCTAATGTAGAGATAGTTGAGATCTAGATATAGAAAGTTGATCTCTACATCTAGATGAGTAGATCTGTATAGGTCTAGAATCTAGATCTTATAGATATCTAGATTACATTTAGATAGATTTAGTTTTTCACAACTGCAATCAGTCAGTGTTATAATAATATGTTTTATAATATTGGATCAGTAATCACATTAAAAAAAATCCAACAAACTGGTTGTGATAATCATAATATTTTAATAGTAATAGTAGTAGTAGTAGTAGTAGTAATAGGAGCTTGTTGATGTACAGGCTGTTAGGCCTTTTAGGTGTTTGGATGCATTAAATTTTCCTATTTCATTATCATTCGTCATAGCATCTAAACTGCAGTATAAATTTTGGATTGCTATCTATGAGATTTTTGAAAATGTTCATAATTGAGGGTGCTTGTTTTACATTGGTAGGCAAACTGTTCCAGTTTGTAGAAACTCGGTTACTGAACATAGTTAAACATAGTTAATAACTTAGTTAAATAAGGTAAAGAATTTATTAAGAACTTTGTATTGGATCAGTATTCAACAAATTAAACATTTATTTTTCTCTTTCTTATAGATTGTGCAGCCACTTTTTATTCCGCCATGGACAATCATAATGTAAGCCATGAAAACCAAGATGCTGCTAGTTTTCAACCCACTAAATGAGATATGTGTGCCCTTTGTCAGAAAAATACCAAAGAAAAATTACAGTGTCCCGCAAATGCCAGACAAACAAATCAAGGATCTACATATGTGACTTTGGCTAAAAATCTGACTAAGTTTGGTGAATGTGGTGCACTGTCACCTGGCATTTTAACTAGACTGGATGATGGAGATGGTGTTGAGGAAACATTCATAAAAAAAAAATGTTCATTTCATATGTCATGTCATTTAAAATATAATACAACAAAACTGAAGAGAAAACTTGCATCTTGCGACCCAGGTGAGGAAAGTGTACCTGCTAAAAAAGTTACTCGCAGGGAACAGAGATCATCTGGAGATGGAGTAGTTGATAAGGATCTCAGTTGTTTTTTGTGTGATAAGAAAGCACCAGCAAAGGATCTTAGACATACTTCTACTTTTAAGGTGGATGAAAGGATTAGGAACTGTGCTCTGATTCTTCAAGAAAGCCACCTTTTGGCAAAATTAAGTCGAGGTGATGTGATTGCCCAAGAACTGAAATACCATCCTGCCTGTCTCACTAGCCTATACAGGAAGGCTCAGCCTAAAGTAGACTGCACAGATCAGAGATCTGATCAAATTAGAAAAGCTTTGGTCTTTGCTGAATTGACAGAGTACATAGAAGAAGTAAAACATTCATCTACAGGTGACAACTTAAAAGTGTTAAAACTGGCTGATCTTTCTAAAATGTACCTTAGTCGTCTACAGGAAGCTGGATTAGAAACTGGCTGTTTGCACAGTAGCAGACTAAAAACATGGCTTTTAGCACATTTTCCAGACCTTCAAGCCCACAACAGTGGCAGAGACATTCTGTTAACATTCACAGACAGTTTAAACACTACCTTACAAGAGGCGTATGCTGAAAGCATAGATGACGAAGCTGTACATCTAGCAAAGGCAGCTAGGATAGTACGCAGGGATCTATTTAGTTTGCAGGCCAGATTTAATGCTTCATGCACTGAAGATGTTCAGAACACAAGCATTCCAGAGAGTCTGTTGGCTTTGTTGCAGATGATATTACAGGGCCCAAGCATTACATCAAACAAAGGGAAGAACCAAGCAGCACTGTCGCTTGCTCAGCTTGCAAGTTTTAATGCAGTGAAAACAGAGGGGAAGAGATCAAGGGCCAACACTTCCACAACGAATAAACATTCCAAAAATAGAGAACCACCTGTCCCAGTCTATGTTGGTTTAACGATACACGCACAGACAAGAAAAAAGGAACTAGTTGAACGCATGCACAGTCTAGGCTTGAGCATTTCATACAAAAGAGTGTTAGAAATTTCATCAGAATTGGCAGCGAAGGCCTGCAGACAATTCCAACATGACAAAGTTGTGTGTCCTATGAAACTTAGACATGGTCTCTTTACAACAGTTGCAGTTGACAATATAGACCACAATCCTAGCTCTACAACTTTCAAGGATTCATTCCATGGCACTGCAATATCTCTATCTCTATTTCAACATCCTAGTGAACATTGCAAAGGAACTGAGAGAATACTGTCACATGAATTAGAAGTTGAAACAATAAGTAAAACATTATCAGCTGCTGAGTTACCAGATTTCTTCACAAGTATCCCACCATACTTGCTGAAAATGCCAGTGGAACCTCCCCAACCCCACAATGCAAATGTGTCAACTGATAATTACAGGTTCACAGAAAATGGTGTCCTTGGAGACGTTCTCAAGCAGGCTATCTCATCGGAGCTTGACTGGATGGAGGTTGTGCATTCTGCTTGTGTTTCCTGGGGGGGGGGGGGGGGGGGGGGGGGGGGGCCTTCCATGCATCAAAAAGGCCAACAAAACGATCCCACACCAGGAATATCTTCTTCCATTGTTCCATCAAAGTTCTAAATCACCAGCTATGATGAAGCATGCTATGGACTTGATGATGCAAGCAGTCAAATTTCTCAACCCTGGACAGATTCCTGTTAGTACTGCTGATCAGCCCTTGTTTGCTATTGCTAAGCTAATTCAGTGGAAATGCCCGGAATTTTATGGAGAAAACAAAATAACATTGTTGCTTGGAGGACTGCATATTGAAATGTCTTTTTTAAAGACTGTTGGAACCCTTCTAAAGGACAGTGGGTGGGTAGAAGCCCTGGTTAATGCCAAAGTAGCCACATCTGGATGTGCTGAGTCTTTTCTTAATGGAAGTCATGTTACAAGGACTCGCCGTGCTCACCAGTTGACTGCATGCGCCCTCTTCGTGTTGTTAAAACATGCTTATAGACAACACTCATTGTCTTGTGCTGCACTGGCTGGAAGAGAATGTGCTGTGTTTTGAGGACTGGAAAGAGTCTATGATCACAACAAGTCCAACATTCAAATACTGGACACTGGTCCTGCAGTTAGAGATGATTTTACTGGTGTTTGTTGCCTCATTGCGAGATGGAAATTTTACACTGTATCTTCAAACTCTAGAAGAGCTAGCGCCTTGGTTTTTTGCACTAGATCAACAAAATTATGGAAGATGGCTCTCCGTGCACATTCATGACATGAAGAAACTGCAGGGTGGTAGTTCAATGTGCTACGAAGACTTGATGCAAGGTCGATTCCGTTCTGCAAAAGACATCTCGCCCCTTCTAAAAAATGGCACTAGATCAAGCACATGAGCAAAACAATGCCACCATCAAAGGTGAGGGAGGAGCAGTATGACTCACTGAAAACCCCTCAGCATTGAGACGCTGGATGATTGGAGGGCCAGAGGTCTCCAAAGTTCTTTAAGACCTAGAGTTATCTTTTGAAATAAAACGCAGCAAAGAATCAGCATCATGAACAAGACAAAGGATTCCAAGAAAACTTCAAGGCTGCAGTGTGTAGATTAATGGATGTGATACAGGAAACTGGCAACCCATTTCTAGAAAAAAGCACAGTTAGTCACTCTTCATGATAACAACATTGTTGATGCTGCTGTACACAAGACCTTGAGTAATATACACAAGACTGGTGTAGCTCAATACAACGAATTTATGCAAGAAAGACTTGTTAACATGACCAAGCCAGTTTCTGCTCCAATCAGGCGAAACAATTTCATCTTGATCGCTGGTGCAAAAAGAAAGAAGCGATCAGCGCCACAGTATAGGATTTCATCACTGAAAAGTGACTGTTACCTCTTTTCGAGGTTGTATGTAGCATGCCAAACCAGAAATGGGGGATTGACAGACTTTTTTTCATATGAAAATCAGTTGGCTCCTCCATCACTGTCCTGTGATGGACGAATGAGTGTCAAACAACTCGGGGTTGCTGGAGTGTTTGGAACCTCTCCAAACTTCATCAGCAGTGCCAACAGTCATTGACATGACCATCCTTGATGGAGCGGCTGTTGTCAATATGTTGAGGCCAGGATCTGCAAAAACATTTGCTGACTACGCAAACCAGGTGTTTATTCCCTATGTCATGCAGACCCTGCAAAATGTCTCCCATCGTCTAGATGTAGTGTGGGACTGTTATCGAAGTGACAGCTTAAAAGCTTTCACAAGAGAGCGATGAGGACTAGAGAAGAGAAAGCGTGTGACGCCAGAAACCAAATTACCATCGCAGTGGGGAAGTTTCTTGCGGGTGGATGCGAACAAGACCCAGTTGTTTGCATTCCTATCACAATATCTTCTTACAGTACAATCAGAGAAACTTATTGTTACCACTCAAGGTCCAGATGTGATCTCCAATAAACCCATTGACCACACGAATCTTTCACAATATAATCACAAGGAAGCAGACACACGGATGATGCTTCACCTGGCCAATGCAGCTGAACATTGCCGCAGGATTCTGATTCGCACTGTCGACACAGATGTGGTGGTTCTTTCTGTGGCTGCCATGACTCGCCACCCTCACCTGCAATTATGGATTGCCATGGGTGCAGGAAAAGACTTCCGATACATTGCAGCTCATAACATAAGCAAAGTTTTAGGTGTTGCCAAAGCCCAGTGTCTGCCTTTGTTTCACAGTTTTACAGGTTGTGACACCGTCAGCTGTTTTAATGTTATCGGCAAGAAGACAGCTTGGGAGGTCTGGAGCAAATGCGACCATGTTACAGCCACATTTCAAAAACTGTGTTGTGCTCCATTTGAACTAACAGCTAATGACATGTCAGTTCTGGAGCGTTTTTTGACGCTTTTGTATGACAGAGGTAGCAACTGCCATGGTGTCAATAGTGCCAGGAAATACATGTTTACAAAGACTGGCCGCCAAATTGAAAACATTCCTCTAACGAGTGAGGCCTTGTTTCAGCACTGCAAACGGGCAATTTACCAAGGAGGCCATATTTGGAGCCAGGCACATGAACGACAACCAGTGCTTCCAGATCCAAGTGACTGGGATTGGCAGTTTATGGACAGACAATGGCAGCCTTTTTGGACTGTTTTGCCACAAGCATCTTTGACTTGTTGTGAACTGTTGAAATGTGCTTGTAAAAAAGAATGCAGATCCAAGCGTTGTAAGTGCAACAAGGCCGGATTAAAATGCACTGCTTTATGCAGCTGTGTCTGTGGAGCCGACTTTCCAGTACAACATCCAGTTCAAGCATTTAACACTAATTGAACTAATTGAACCAGATCCAAAAATGTAGGGTCAATTTATCATCATACTCAAAATTTACCTTTGTGGCCATTTTTATGTTACTAAAAATAAAAAATTAACAAACTTGTGCATTTTCTGTATCAGATTTTGTTTTGCATTATAAATTAAACATGTGTGCCAGGTGTGGTGTTTGCAGCTTAAAAATTATCAGTTTGTCACTTTACATGAATTTCTTTAAGCGGCCATTTTTAATGTTACTATAAATGTTACTATAAGTAGAAACTGATTAAAATTTTGCTGTGGCCCTGTATCACATTTTATTCAGCATAAAAAACAACATCTGTGCCAGGTTTGGTGTTTGTAGCACAAAAATGCATGATTTGTCAACATAGAACCCCAGCTAAACAAATTTCATTAGATCTGACAAAATGTCACAGCTGGGTCTTCATAGCCACATGAACTACTGCCATCTTCATTAATCTTTGTGCTTTTAAACAATGCCTAATACAATTATTATAAATATTATAATGTGCATCAGTAATCACTAGCCATAAATATCAAAGAAAATCTACACCCTATATGACATTGCACATCCCAGAATCATATTGCAATCAAAGAAAGTCAAACAAAAGGAAATAATGTTGGTTAGGTACAAAGGGGTCAAAGTTCCCCAACCACTACAAATGAAGACTACTACCCTATGTACAATGTTCATAAATATGGATTTAGAAAAAAAAGTAAATCAAATGTATTCTCAAAGAAGTCCAGGCTTGTCTGTCCAGCCATCTTAAGCATATTTAAGGTCAACAAAACAAACAACATTGATGATGGTCCCACAAGTAAAATACATGCATATATAAATATGTATAAGGACACAGCAATGACTACGTATATACTGTAACATCACACCATCAATATGTGAATAGCTCCAATGACATGGGATTGCATTATAGGATATGTTCCCAAAAATCTTGCATCAACATTGTGAAACCAATAATCACAAGATAGAGAAATATTGACTAAATGTTAGTGAAGAATGCAATCCTTTCTCAATTAGGAAAACTTGAGTACCCAAAGAATAAACACAACTTTTTTTGGTGGTTCAAAGCATTCAAAGCTGATCTAAGTCTTGACATCTTTTAAAAAACAGTGTAGTTTCTCTAACATTTTTTTTTTCATTCAACTTATCGGATTTCATATAGGATTCATTATTAATTAAATGAAGGGTTCTTGGGGTGTTAAAAGCTAATGTTAATGCTAAAACAGTTTTAAAATGAGTAAAACTCTAATATCAAGTAAAATATTTTAGTCACTGCTATGCCTGCACTAGCTGTGAATGTTTTTGAATCTCTTGCAAACTGAGCTGAAGTCTCCTGTTTTCCTGGGATAGTCTAGCGATTTCTTCTCCAAGTGTATCTAAATTTTCCTGTAAACCAATAAAGCAGAAACATTGAACTATGCTTTGCCAATAATTAACAGTTTTTAGCATTATTAAATGGTCATGAGTATTTATCTTCAATCAATCATGAAATATTTGTTAACAACTTAGCCATAAGTTTAGTTTTTGTATTTTAACAGAAAATTGAACTCAAAGGCTACTCATTATAAAGAATTAACTCAAATAATCACATAATAATACAGGCTGGGTAAGCAAATATCAGCATAACAGACCTCAGTATGTTAAACATCTTGAACTCATTATGTCAAACATCCTAAGATCAGTATCTCAAAAACCCTGAGATCAGTATGTCAAACACCTTGAGCTCAGTATGTCAAATACCCTGAGGTCAGTATGTCAAAACACCCTGAGATCAGTATGTAAAACACCTTGAGATCTGTCAGACACCTTGAGCTCAAAACGTCAAACATCCTGATATCAGAATGTCAATCACCTTGAGCTCAAAATGTCAAATGCCTTGAGCTCAAAATGTCAAATACCCTGAGGTTAGTATGTCAAACACCTTGAGCTCAGTAGTTTTTGCTTCATTATTTCTTACTTAATATGATGGAGAAAAAATATTTTCCAACCTTAAGTGTGATGTTTTTCAGCAGGGTATCTTCAAGAACCGCTTGCAGCTTCCTGTTGATCTGAAGAGAAAGGTCTAAGGTCATGGTGCCATCTTGTTGGTGTACTGAATACACAGAAGCCATGATGCCCCCTTTTCGTGCCAGTAATGACTGTCGTGGGCAAAAAAAATATTCAGTAAATTTGAATAAATATAATAAACATTGTAATTTTATTTTTGGTATACAATTATTATTAGAACAGTTTTAAGTTCACATTTACTTCTGCAATAAAAAAAATATATTTTTCATGCTGGATTTCTTTTCATAGGTTTCTTGTGAGAGAAATGAGGAAGTGAGTTGATGGTGAAAATGCTAGATATATTGTCACGAAAAAAATAATTTCATATTGCGAAATGAAATGTCACCACTGGTTCTGTGCCATGATGTACAGAGAGTGATGCAACAAAGAAAATAGTTTGGGCTCTGACCGCATTAGGCCACTTTGGGGTCTTATTTTTAGTTCAATTCTGTGTGTGACAGTCAGCAGTGCATTCTAGTCTGTTCCTTACGTCTTCTCTAAGAGTACAATGAAATGTAATTAAAGTAAAGTATTCCTTTCAGACCCTGTGGTCATGTTTCTATGGCCTAGGGTTAACGGGGTGCCATGTGGTCACCTTTGCTTTTCCCAATAGTCAGGTAACATTAGAAGTGGATGGACTCAGGGGCATCCCAAAAATCCCGAAATTCCAAATCTTCAATGTGATTTTAATTAGATATCCCTTTGCTCAGAAGTCAAGTGCTATACCACTCAGCCCCCAACAATGACATGTAAGTGTTTAGGACTACACCTAAGCAACTAAACAACTACAAAATGTGCATCAAATAGAACTAATCAGTTCTTTAGTTCTGACTATTTAATATTGCAAGTCAAGTAACATGGGAGATCAATTCTGCATTAACAATGAAAAAAGTGATAAGGAACTCTTTTTTTATTGAGAGGGGTTCTCTCTCCCCCCCCTCCCACACACACATGCACACACACAATACTTATAAAAAAAATGATCTTAAAGTTCTGGATTGGTGTTTAAAAAAAATAAAATATACTAAAATTAGTTCATTACATGTCCCTGTTGAACATAAAATTGTATTTTATAGAGTCTTGTAACACAAAATCAACAAAAAACATTGCAGTTGTCCTAATCTTAATTTACAAATTGACTAAATAATAGGGTAAAATTGTGTTTCTATACATCTCTAGGAATCTTCATTTGTTGAGAATGTGAATATGACATCAACAGCTTATTTGTTGCATATTTTTGAGGGGGTGGAGGTGGCTACAAATTATGTCATATTAGCAATGCACTGCTATAGAATGTCTTTGCCTTACCACATGTGGCTGTTGTTGGCTTTACAATTTGTACTGATCAATAAGAGTACAAATGATCAGAGTAGCAAGCAATGCAATGATAATATGAGTTAAAAAAAATATGGAAAAAAAAAAAGACAAAGAACAGAATATTATATGATTACAAAAATTGTAGTAAAAAGCGATTGAAATAAAAATCATAAATTTAAACAAACTAAAAAAAAAAAAATGCTAATGCGAAAAATTGTTACATGTTTAATGAAACTATGACAAAAAAATTATCATTATTTCATAGTAGAATTTCTAAATCCTTCTTTCTTAGTATACTATAACCCATTATTGCTTAAAGTGCTATTATATTAAAATGTGATGGTAATAGTAAAGTCAGGTTAAGTATGTATCACAAAGACAGATAAGTTGTTTGTTCATTATTAGTTTGGCATAAATAGCAGATGTGGTTGAAAATATTTTGTTGTTGTCTCAAAAGCAGAATTAGCATATCTTTACCAGACATTGTTGGGTGTCATGTGGCTGCCCATACTTTTCTCAACTAATGTCAGGTACCTATTGAAGTTGGGTGGACTTAGGGGCAACATAGTGAATTTTCCTTGATAATTAGTGTTGATCAAAAAATGGCCAGTTAATGTTCAGAGACAAAAAAAAGTTCTCAATGAAAAGTGTGTGATAACCTTGATTTCTAAGTCAACCGTATGTTAATTTTAATTTCTAAGGCAACTGTGTGATAATTTATAAACATTTGATCTCTTTTTTCAAGCATACAAAAACATTGCTTGTAAATCTACCTAACACCTAACAGGATTATACATTTGAAATGGAATGAAAAAAAAAAAGCTGGACATGCTTAGGTTCAACTTTTATTCATTGGCAAGGAACATTCAACAGTATATAGTCCACATGCAAGTTCTCATTTGAACTGAATGAATACAAAGGAAATGGTAAGGATTCACTTTCTTTTGATGCAACAAAAAAAAAAGACACTTTTTTAGAAAAGCAATTTTAGATGTTTACTTATTTCAAGCTTGTCAGAAGAAAAAAAAAACAAGGTAGGGAAAACAATGTGTGTTTTATTATGAAATATCTGAATAAGTTATGTATCATAACATTCAAAGAACACCAGGTATACATTCTTAGAATAATATCTGTAGCACACTCAAATTTGGTAATACAAATGAACAGCAGATGAAACAAAAAAGAAGCCACAATGTGCTACAGACGTACCTGTATTTCCTTTTGAACTTCCATCTAGCAGTCAGCAGTTGGAGAGAAATGCCAAGCATTAGTTTCACACCACAATTCACAACACAAAACTTAACAACATCAAAAGCTATGCTTATTTTTAAAAATGTCTAATGAATATTTTGTCTATATTTGTAAGGAAGATTAGCGCAAATATTGCACAAATAAAGTTACTTATTGAAATCATCAGTAGGAGATCAATATCACGCCAAAAGAGATCCAAGATATATATTTGAAGATTCAAATTGAATGAATGTATTAAATACTAATGAGAATTAAAGGAAAAATAATATATTGAAGTGTAGTTACTGTAATCTGTATTAGATTTTAATCATTTAATATAAAATTATGCAAAGAAGTTTTTGTTTTCACAATTTGTCGTTGTTGTATGAATGTCAATAATTGGTTAGAAATGTTTATAAAATATTTAGGTATGAAATAAATATGTGTAGCATAGGAAAAATAAATATTACTGTGTGCTTATAATATATATGCACATAAAACTTGCAAAAAATGAATTTTTCTTTTCAAAGAACTAATTAGACAAGTGATGTAAAAGTTAAATTATGAAGATAATATAGTTCAACCAATAAGATACAGGTATATAAATAGCATTTTTTTCAAACCCCAAAAATAATATACATTATTTTAATTTATCACTTCTCTATGAATTGACATAATAAAACATTTTTTAATTAGCACAGTAAATATGTCATTGGCCAGTCTTAATGTTTACTTATGCTTGAAACAGGACATCAGCAGCAGCGGAACAAAATATAAAAATTGATGGCAAGCAGATAAATTGAAGGCAAGAAGTTTACCACCAGAGGCAAAAAAAATATATATATAAAATACCTAATTGCAAATGTCCTTTTTGTAACTATTGGTCAAAGGTCCATCAACCCCTCAAAAATACATGCAACAAATTTTCAGATGTTGGGGAAAGTAGGATACAGTAAAATCTAATTACATCAAAATTATGTTAAAGCCCTATTGAACAAGGGTAAATGAAGTGTCAGTCAAACCTTATATAAGTACAGTTTGATATAATAAGATTTTACTGTATAAAAAAAAAAGACATGATCATGATGAACATGAACAATCTTGTCATGAAAACGAATGAGCTGGAGAAAAAAAATGAATAGAAAAGAACAAAATGTCCCAATAGAAGCACAGTCCAGCCCTAAAAAAAAAAATACCTTATAGATAGCATTCACTTGGGCCTGCAATACAATGTATTTGTATGTACTACTGATTTATAAGGGGGGGGAGGGCATCCATAACATGTTCTAAACTTTTTATTTTGTATGTAAAAACCAAACAATTGGGTCACAGATCATTTAATGAGGAAGTTGAACTAATGGAAATACATTCTTCTATTTCATTTTACTTAACATGAAAATTGTATTTCTTCAAACTCTAGTTTCAGCATTAACTTCACAAAAGCTTCAACATTTAAATTCAGTCATTATTTATCTAATAAATTATTGTAAGATGAATAATATATTTTAGTCAAACTATTTAAATAAGTATACAACTATAAGGATGCTAACATTTGAAATACAGCAAACAATTTTCCCACAAAAAAAGAAAACTGGTGTTAATATTAGTAACTTTATCTGTATATATAAATATGTACAAATTTTTATGAAAAAATATGTTCAAAACATGACATTAAAACATCAAAATTATTCAACCTTTTTGAATGAAGCTATACATCTAAAAGTAACATCTATTTTACCTTATTAGAATCCATCTCTTCAGACGACAATGTTCCAGCTTCCTCTCTTAAAATATATGTCTGTATGATCCTGACAATTAAACAAGTAAAATTAAAAAAACAAAAAACACTTTTTAACAACAAAGCTTATATTAAGTGTAATATATCAATTAAGACCCAATCATGTAATTATTTGTCAGTGATGGAAACACACTTTAAAAAAAATTTAAGGAAATTTTGTAACCCACCCCCCCCCCCCCCCCCCCCCCCCATCCTTTTGTAACTGGCATGTCGTGGAGACTTAAAAAAAGATGTTGCTGAATTTTTTTTTAATTATGTAGAATCATTTTATTTAATATTTTCTTAATATAATGTTGTATTACATAATAATGACACTGCATAAACTTTACTGCACACATGCACACAAAATGCACACAAAATGCACACAAGGCACTATTGTTTGTACATAAAGATGAGAGGAGAAAGCTTTTTGCAGATCTTATCTTATGTAATACAGACGTTACTTCAAAAAAGAAGATGATTACATCCTACGCGTCATGCATTTAGTCATGCATATTAACCAATGACTTAAATTCTGCCAAGTCACTGGTTTTCCTGGCCAGCTCAGCTCTAATAGCACTAGGGAAGAAGGAGCATTTGTACAAATTTGTCCTAGCATATGGGATGAGGAACATGCCTTTATCTTTGTGTCTTTCAGAGTATTTTATTAAATTTTGTTTTTGTATTTGAAGATTATGGTTCAGTGTTTTATGTATAATTGCTACTTTACTTTTGAGTCTTCTGTCCTGAAGGCTTTCTAAATTTAGTGATTTTACTAAAGGTGTTACTCTAGTCAAATGTGAATATTTGTTAGTTATGAATCTCACTGCTCTATTTTGTGTGTGTTCCAGTTTCTTAATGTTTTCTTGAGTTGAGGGGTCCCAAACGGAGGATGCATATTCTATTATTGGCCTAACCAAGGTTAAATAACATTTTAGTTTTATGTTCATATTTGATTTACAGAAATTTCTTTTAATAAACCCTAATGCTTTGTTTGATTTTTTTATAGTTTCAAAATGTGGATTCCATGACATTTTTCATTTATTATGCTTTATATCTGGGTACAGGGAGTCTGAGCCTTCTATAATAGATAATTGCTTTACTAGTATTGTAAAAACTTCTCCCTCAAACAACTATAAAGAACTAATGTGTTAGAAAATCAAAACATGCTTGAGTTTTGGAAATACTTCAAAAGTTTGAGCTACACTTCTGTTTGTTTCACTGATTATTAAATTTTGTACATGAGGCCCACCAAAAATGCTTTGAAAAGCAATTGAGAAAAAGCTGCTGAATCTCTGCTGAGTTCTTAGGCAAGACAAGCAAAAACAACCAGATGAGGAGCATTGCTTAGAGGAAGAGAATGTTTAGCAATAAAACTGCAAACTGCTTCCTTACGTGACTCTATTTCATGCAGATACAAGTTGTTTAAAAGAAGTGGATCTCTACCACACTGGGCTTTTAAAGCAGTAAAAAGTAATCATTAAGTAATGATTAGTTTACTCAGTAACTCACTATACTTATAGTCATGTAAAGTAGGCCTACATCTATATAATCTATATAAAAGGCAGGTAGTTCTACTAGATCTAGATCTTATAATTCTTATAATAAATATATATGTCTAAATCTAATACCATTTGAACTCATGGAAGTCGGCAGGCAAGATTCAAGTTAGAAAAATTTAGTAGGCCATCGTAGCAAACAGAGCAAAAATTAATAGCGCATAGCGGTGTGGCATCATGATACTCTGATACTGTTCTGAACTTAAGAAAAGCTGGCAAGCAGCCATTGAAGTCTAGACACTCTACACCTAGATCAAAAGTATTCAAATTGAAGAAATTAGATATCTTATCTAGAATATATCTATCTAGACTAATTCAGACCACTCTAGTCACTTTAGTCTAGACCGAGATCTAGACTTATAAAACAATATGCCGAATACGGTAACACAAGGTGTTGTTTTTTTAAATAGAACTTTGTGTCAAAAACCCTGATGTGCACATGTTCATAACAAATCAAAAATATTATTTTGCATTCTTCCAAAAATGGAAAAATAGTAAAATCTGATTTTTTTTTTCCATTTAAAAAAAATTTGAAAAATAATTCGGATTTTTTTTTCCAAAAAAAAATGTTGGGAAAATTTTGGATTTTTTTGCTACAAAATCGGATTAGAAGAAATTTTCAGCCTTCCGAAAATTTTCGGAAAATTCCCATCACTGATTTGTAATAGACCTAGACTAACAATAATAAACATATGTGATAGAAAATATTTTTAACTATTGTTTTTGATTAGCGCAATTTCATCCTTTTAGCATGCTCTATGCACTATGGTCCAATCACTTGTGAAGACCAGCTGGGGGATGGAAAGGGGGTATCTGGGAGAAGATTTCTGTGGTTGCTTTTCAAAAGCAATTTACAAATTTTAAACAAGTTTTTGACTTGAATTCCAACTCCAAGACTCAAGTCTCTTGATAGAAAAGCTGACATTCTAGCAATTGAGCTAGACAAGTGCTTATGAAAATAGAAGATTTTATAGTTATCTATTGTTAGTTTCAAATTTTAGTGGTTGACCTAATTCTCTAAATAAGGCCTATCTCCCCTTTGCTAGTACTGTGTCTAAATTTATTAATTAAGACTAATTGATAAAATAATTGGTCAATTTTTCGATTGATACATGTGTTGTCAGGAACAATGAATAATATATTGCACCAAGTTTCAACTTCATTCAAGAACGGGAAGTGGGAGAAAAAACGTGTACAAAATTTTTACCAGACAGACAAACAGAGTGAGTTGATATAAGCTTTGAAAAAAAGAGATGTATGCATACAAGTCCCTTCTCGTCACTGACTATGTTAAGAACAAATCCCATTCTACCACAACCTTATGGACAGAATTCTCTCACACAACTTCCCTTCTCACCACTGACTACATTAAGAACAGAACATTTTCTCACCTTCTCAACACTAACATGTCACAAAAACTCAAAAAGCTTACTAACTTGTTTTTCTTCTTGATCTCTTCCAACAGCTGCTGGATGTGCTCCCCCAGGAATTCAAGTTTTTCATTTTTACGAGCATGAGCCTTTTGCAAGCGAACTATTCTTTCAATAAGAACTTGTTTATCAACTTCTACCTGTTCAGTGATCACTGTCTCCTAAGCAAATAAATTCAAATGATTACATAAGAAAAAGAACTTAACATAGTGAAACATACTCCATGTATCAAAACACTAATGCTCACATATAATTGCTTAATAAATCAATACACATGATAGTAAAGCATAAAAAAAACTAAAGAACAAGTCACTTCTCCACCAAAATGAAAAGCATAAAAAAAAAAAAAAAAACTTTATTGTATTATGGAAATCTTAATTACTTGTGGAGGTGGTTGAGGATGTTGTGTATTGTCTATTGAATTTAAACTTCCATTAGAGTTTGTTCGAGATCCCATGCTCCCTGCATCACCTTTTCCTTCCATACTCTCCAACTTTTTCTTCACTTGCTGAAGCTGACGAGTCAAGTCCTAGTCAACAGATCAGATATCATTTCTTTTAATCAATGTCATCATTTAATACTAAATTTTTTTAGGATGACTGTATAAAATTAATTAAAAAAAAAAAATTTTTGTTATTGATTAGTTAATAATTAAATTGATGTGGTCAATAATATTTGTAAAATAGTCAGATTATCTTATAAATTTTAAGCTAAATCACTGACATAAAGAAATCATTTCTTCAAGTTGAAAATAAAAACAAAATACCTTTATATTATTGGCATGCCTTCTTTTTAATGTTTTTGAATTGTCCAGTTCATCTTCCCATTTTTGTTTAAACTCATTACCTAGGAATATTTATTTGTTATTTAAGTATGTATATGTTAGTGTTTTGGGTCAAGTGATATTTGAAAAGAAAATGTAAATGGTACAAAATTCCTCTGCTTTTAGTTAATTAGAGGTTTGTTTTACTTACAATCTTTGGTCTTTTCTGAAATCAATATCTCCATCTTGGACACTTCACTCTCTCTTTTACTTTTCTCTTCCTCATATTTCTCTTTCTATGGATTAAAAGCAAAGCAAACTAAAGTTAGGTTACAAACAAGTTGATGCACACAAAATCTACAAATAAATTCCTAACATTTATATCAAATCTTAACTTAAAAGAGATTATAAAGATTATAAATATATGTTACCAGTAAATTGCTACATAATTTCTCAATTTATTACTTTGCCTAGGCATTGTATAAAATGCTTATTCATTCCATAGAATGACAAAAACTGCTTTAAGCAAAAGTGTTAAAGGATGATTTAAAGTATTTTATTAATAATATAAATTTCTCAGAATAATATTTCTATTCACCATCTAAATAATTTAGTCTTGTTCTTTAAAGTGTGGAGTATGTTTAATTACAACTTTCTAAGAGTGCATACTTTGTGCAACTTAATTGAACTGGGTAAAAAGTTGTTTCAAAAGAGGTTTCATATTGTGTTGTATGAAAGGCGAAGTAAATTAGATCTATTATGTGATCAAGGCAAATACAACTATTAAGAAGGAACCTGTTTACTAGATATTGATAAAGCTGATAAATTGTTTTATTGTTGTTATGATAGTGGAAAACAAAAAAACAATTATCATGTTAAACAGGCTTCAGTACTAATTCACCTTTTGTCTGAAATATTGACACATATTTCGCCATTAGAAAAATAGTACTTATACTCTTCTATAATATAGTCATCTTGAAATTGCTCAACTCAGTGTGGACTGTTTCAAAAAAGAAATGATGTTTAAAATAATTATATAAGGTTTTATGTTACTTAAATTCTTGCTATCAGTTTGATCTAATTGCCATCCATATAAAAATAAAAAGAACATAGGATAGCATTACCCACTAAATAACATTGGAAGAAAATGCTGGACATGGAGCTGCATACTTTTTTATTGTTTTTTTTTAATGATAAACAGTTCTAAAAAGTCACTTTGTCTGAGATACTTATGATAACAAAATAATTAATTTTGCAGCCTTATTTTTTAAAATACTTTATAAGCCTAGTTGTTGACGTTCACTTTGTCTTGTTTTTATTTTTCTGTCATTTGTGAGGCTTTATCTCTATTACTGTCCTCCTATGGGTTAAGAGCAGCATTTAAGAGTTTAGGAATTGCTTCTATTCTCTACTGCTGTTGTGTATAGACAGTTTTACCCGCTCATTGTTTCGTATCTTTTAATTTCTCATTTTAGTCTAGTTAGAAAAAACTAAAGAATTTAGGAAATTATTAATGTATATTACTATTTTAATATACAATTTGTTGATTTAAAATTTTTTTTTTATTTATTTAAAAATTGAAATTCACTAAGCACAGGGTATATTTTATAGAATGCCTGCATTTCGCACTTTGCTGGTAACACACACACACACAAGTATATATGTGATATGGCTATCATATGTATATATACAGGAACATGATCATTTCATCTTACCAGCTTCTTAACATTATCTTCCAATTCTTGAACTTCTTTCTTCATTCTTTCTACCTCTTCAGCCAGTAATGATGACTGTAATGATACATGAATCCACAAGAAAAAAAAGAGATTATATGGTAAAAATAATTATTCTTTGAATTGAAAGCTATTTAACAGAAACATTGTCTTTATCTTTTTGATATAACTATTAATAAGCAAAAATAATTGGCTTCAAAGTTATATTCAGTCAGCCATTCACTAATTGACCTACTTAGTAATACAGATAGACATATTATATAAAATTATACTTATTCAATTAAAATTGGACGGATGAAAGTAATTAAAATGTAAAGATTTAATTAATTAAAATTGCACTGAATTAAACAAATTTAAACCTTTGTAAAACAAACAAAAAAATGTCTGCAAGCCTAACTTTAAGCAAACACATACCTACATCCCAAGATTATTATATAAAAATTACCTTGTTGATTAGGGTCGTGTTTTCAGATTTAATAATAGCATTTGATCGACTTAATTCTGACTGAAGGGACAGCATCTTGGACTCCCTCTCTCTGCATGCTTCCATATCTTTCTGAAGATCACGGTTAGCTACTTTGAGTTCAATTATATCTTTATCAAGACTTTTGATCAGCTCCTGAGCTCTGGGAACAGTAGTTTAATAAAATAGAATCAGCTTTCAAAGTTTCTCTTAAAATTGTGCTCATTACAGAGAAAATAATTGCCAAACAAGAAAATTAAATAAAAGTGTTGAAAGAAAGGCCAGTTAAATAAACCACCTCAACTTCCTGCAAAACTTTTTGGCTATCATGCAGTATCTCAACTTTCTGGCTATAATGTAGTAATAATTATTAGCATACCTTTTATATTCATCCTCAAGACTTGACAGAGCAGATACTTGTGCTTTAAGGGTCCCATTGTCTGTCTTCTGTCTCTGCATAATTTCTTGATAGTTTTCAATCATGAGATGGTTCTGTTGCCTCTCCACTTCAAGACATTGAACCTGTTGATATAAAACTTGAAAAGTAACACAGTTAATTGAAGACTTTTATTAAGTACAAGAATGAATGTTTGGTTACCTTGTCTTTGAGAGCTTTCACTTCTTCCAAGATATCCTTATGTTGCACCTTCAAAGAATCTAACTCTCTTTTGGTCATTTGATGAATCTAATGGCACAAGAGATAAGACAATTCTTAAAATTTAGCTAACAATTTTTTTTAAACTTTATTTTTAATAATCTTATTTATTTAAAGTAGAAGTTAATATCTATAATAGCTGCTTTTCATATTTGCTAAGAAAAAGGATTTTATTTTTAAAAAGTACAATTTTTGTTGTTCTTATTCCAATTTAAAAAAAAAACTAAAACAGCCATTACTTCTTCTGTATCATTTTTCTCTTGCATTTGTGTTCTTAGTTCTGTCTCTTTAATCTTCAGCTCCTTGTCTAAACTATTGGACTTGATTTCTTCAGACTCCTGAAGGAACAATACAAACAATTTTTATTGGTTATTCATGTAGAAATGGATCAATTATTCACATTACAACTTCATGAATATGCATATTGATGAAAAAAAAGTTAATGGCTGAAAACTAGGAGAACTCACTTGATATCGTTTAACAATAGATTGACATTCTTGGCGAATTATTTCTGTTTCTTCCCGTGCTTCTTTTAACTTAACAGTTGTCTTCTCAAGTGTAGCTTTGGTTTCCTAATGTGATGACCATAAAAATGTAGAAATGTTAAGTACATTTTTGTTTTTACATATAAATTTGTAATTCAAAATTTTATTTTTCTATGATTAAACTAGGGAAATACTTTCTAATTCTAGAGGTAATGTGAGAATGAAGCATTTCAAAAACTAGTTCTACCTTGTGTTGCTCAAGTTCATCCTTCAACTTATTTTGAAACCACTTGATCCGAAATTCACTCGAACTCAAGGCTTCTTTCAACTTTTCAATTTCTTTATTTAAGTTACTTATTTCTGCACACTGCATTAAAAAGAAGAAATGGCTTTTCAATACCTACGATTTTACAGCCAACATCTATAAGTGATTATAAAGGGAAATTTCAACTGGTTCCAGAAAAACTTTTTTTTTTAAATTCATTATACTCATTAAAAAATTTTTTAGGTTTAACAACATTTTTTATTAATAGTGATCTATGGGGGCAGATGAACTTTTTCTATGGTCAATGGTTATAAAGATATCATGTGGCCAGCACAATGACCAACAGCGTTTACTTCTTCCAGACCTGCCTACCTAAAAAAGTCTAAATGTGTAACACTGATGATCTATTAAAATGTGTATTTTGGCACCAGAATGTGTAACACTTGCATGATCGACTATTTTATCAAATATAATATATATATATTTTAAAAGCAAAATAAAATTATATTTAGATCTAGATATATATTAAAGAAGACAATTTCCTTTTTAATTAATACAGGCCATTAAATCTGTATTACAACTGCATCTAGTACTAGTAAATTTAGAATCTAGATCAAGATCTATATGATCTATTTAAAGCTATTAATTTAGTAGTTGCAGGGCTCTAGAGACTAGATTTAAAATCTAAATCTAATAATCTACCTAACTAATAGTACTAACACATAATTTATATTAATTTCTAATACTATTGTATAGTAATTGAGATCTGGTCTTACTCTAGGTACCAGAAAAGACAAGTAGAACAAATCTAGATATGTATAAAGATCATAATCTTAGCCTAAATTATATAAATTCTAGATCTAGATTTATTTATTTCTTTAATTATTTAGATCTAAATGTACATAGATCTTCTATATAACTAGATCTAGATTGTCTAGATTTAGAAGCTTCAGAATAGATCTAGATCTATGTGAGATAATACCTAGATCTTATCTTATCTTATATAATACAGACATTACTTCAAAAAAGAAGATGATTACATCCTACGTGTCATGCATTTAGTCATGCATATTAACCAATGACTTAAATTCTGCTAAGTCACTGGTTTTCCTGGCTAGCTCAGGCAACCCATTCCATGCTCCAATAGCACTAGGGAAGAAGGAGTATTTGTACAAATTTGTCCTAGCATAAGAAACAAGGAATGTGCCTTTATCTTTGTGTCTTTCAGAGTATTTTATTAAATTTTGTTTTTGTATCTGAAGATTATGGTTCATTGTTTTATGTATAATTGCTACTTTACTTTTGAGTCTTCTGTCCTGAAGGCTTTCTAAATTTAGTGATTTTACTAAAGGTGTTACTCCGGTTAAGTGTGAATATTCGTTTGTTATGAATCTCACTGCTCTATTTTGTGTGTGTTCCAGTTTCTTAATGTTTTCTTGAGTTGAGGGGTCCCAAACGGAGGATGCATATTCTATTATTGGCCTAACCAAGGTTAAATAACATTTTAGTTTTATGTTCTAATTTGATTTATAGAAATTTCTTTTAAAAAACCCTAATGCTTTGTTTGATTTTTTTATAGTTTCATCAATATGTGGATTCCATGACAGTTTTTCATTTATTTAACACCTAGGTATTTTGCGTTTTTAGTCTGTGCTACTGGTTTGCCATGAATAAGATAAGTGGAATTAATTTGTTTTAGTTTTTTTGTTACTCTTAACAACTGACATTTTTCTGGGTGGAAAGACATGCTCCAATTTGATTCCCATTTCTATAATTCATCTAATTCTCTTTGTAAAATATCTATGTCTTGTGTTGTTTTTATTGTTCTATATATTATGCAATAGTCTGCAAATAATCTGACTTTTGTTCCTGAGGTAATGCAATTTGGTAAATCATTTATGTAAATTAAGAATAGTAGTGGACCTAAGACAGTTCCTTGAGGTACACCTGAGTTAAGTGTTATCGGTGTTGATTTAGAGCCATTTATTATTACAGTTTATTCTCTCTCTATCAGAAAATCTTTAATCCACTGATGCAATAGACCATTAATGCCAAAATATTTAAATTTTTTAAGCAAACTATGATGGTGAACTTTGTCAAAAGCCTTGAAAAATCTAGTAAGATATCATCTATTTGTTCACTATTATCTAAACCTTTTGAAAAGTCATCAATTAGTCCTATTAGTTGTGTTTCACATGATCTATATTTCCTAAAGCCATGTTGGTATGGGGTGAGGACATTATGTTTGTCTAAGTGGTTTATGATGTTGCTACATATTATGTGTTCTAGGATTTTACATGTGATGCTGGTAAAGGATACTAGTCTGTAGTTTCCTGGGTCAGATTTTTCTCCTTTTTTAAATAGGGAGGGGGTGACATTAGCTTCTTTCCAGTCCTTTGGTATTCTGCCCTGGTTAAGCGATGCCTGAAAGAGTATTTTGAAGACTGGGGCTAGCTCATTGCTTAGTTCTTTGAGTAATCTAGCTGGAATACCATCAGGTCCAGACACTTTATTTGGTTTGGTGTTGGCTAATAGTTTTTGGATTCCATTTTCTTGTACTACTATATCTTCTATGTTGTCTACATGGTTCAAATTAAGTAATATGTCTTTGTCTCCTGGGGCTGAGAATGCTGATGCAAAGTATTTGTTTAGGATGTTTGCTTTAGTTTCATTATCATTATGTATTATGTTATGTTCATCTTTTAATGGCGCTATGCCTGTTGTTTCCATTTTCTTAGACTTAATGTATGACCTGGACTCTAGAGTGTTACCGATTTCGTGGATTCACAACAAACGTAGTCCTACTCCAAACTTTCATAGGCATACATTCAACCTTGATCTAAGACAATCTAAGAATCTAGATCTTGATGTTATCAATCTATATATTGATCCTAGATCATACTAGATTAGATCTAGAATGTAGAGAATCATAATGTTTAGCTCATATGGTTGTAGTCTAGATTTATAAAGACTCTTGATCTATCCCTGTATAAATATAATAAGTAATGTAGATCATATATTCTAGATCTAGAAAGTGTTTTGAATCGATAGAGCTTCAATAAATTTTAAAATTAAAATGAATACAGGAATCAGGGACATTTAACTTTTTTTAAAGCTACAATAGAATTAATTTCTACTAATAGACTTAGTCACGTTGGTGTAGCAGCTAACTGAACAGTACCAACCCGCCACTTCCTCACTCTTGCATTCTTCATTTCTAGACTAAATGTAATTGCTATCAAGAACCAATCAACATATAGATCTGGGCACAATGTGTTCTCCCCACCTTTTCAGTCCCCCCCCCCCCCCCCAATTATATAGGACGGTTTAGCTTGACCTCCGCTCGTAAGCTAATCTAGAGAGGGGAAAAAAAGGATACGAAATGCGTAACACGATGGGTGAAATTCATATTTGCATACTGGCTGTCATTTTTGAGAGATTTTGCGTAACGAATACGCATTTTGCGCAACGGTAGGCAGGTCTGTTTTCCAATGTATGTCAGGTGGCCATTAGAATTGAGAGGCCTCACTGGTGTCCAAAAATCTTAAAAGATAATAATTATAGCTTTTATATCATGCTACTTTCATGCTTGTAACATGCTCAGAGCGCTGTGGTCCAATCTCATTTTTGGACCTGTGGGGAAAGAGGGTATCTGGGATAAGGTTTTTCTGTGCTGCCTTTAGGCGCTCAGTAAACACAACTCTGCTCGACTCGGGTGTCAAACCTTGAGCCCCCTTCATAGGTAGCCTCTCAACCACGCATCCCACATAAAAATAAATGCGTCATCAAACTCAAAAACCTTCAATATGAAAACCAAAGAGACTACTCATTTACAAAGCCTTATCAGTGAAAAAGTACACAGGAAATAAAAGTTGTTAAATACAACAAACCTTGGTCTCAAAACTAACAACAAGCCTTTCCTTGTCAGCTTTGGCAGTCTTAACAGCACTAATCATACTGTCCTTTTCTTTCAAGGCCTCTTTAGCTTTAGCTTCCCACTTTTCTATCATACGTTTAGCTTCCATAAGCTTGGCCTCTGATTCAGCAAAACGTATGACAATGGTGTCTTTTTCTTTACAACATTCTTCATACATTTTAGTGATCTACACAAAATGTGGAATAGTAGTAACAGTTTAAAGATTATTTGAAGAGAAAATAAAAAATAGAAATTCAAAATAACATTTTGCATAAAAATAATAGCAAGGCTAATATATATTTCTATTTATTAGGTATGAAAGACAAGTCAATATTGCTGTCTCAGGAATGTGACCTTATATAGTTTGTATTCATTCCGAATTGAAAATTATTACATCCTAGCCCAAACATGGTTGGAGATGGTGCAAGGCAGAATTCGAAACTGGGACAATCAAGTCAATAAATTTCCATAACTGGCTAGGCCCCAATCAGGATTTCATAATACCTTAGAAGTGTTGTGTGTGAAAATAAAAATGTTTAGTTAAGAATGGCTTAAATTTGAATTTTTATAAAAGAATACTAATAATATAGAATTTTAAAAAATGATATACAGTTTTTGAAAAGCTGAAAAAACTATTTTTAATAAAGTACCTGATCAACTCTAGATTTGAGTTCATTTTGCAAGCTTTGAATAGTTTTCTTAGCAGAGCTGTCATGACTTGCTAATTTCTCTTTGAAGAATTTAATTTCCTTTTCTTGCTGAGCTATTGTTTTCTCTAACTGTAATGAACAAAATGATTTCTGTTCTAAAATCCTCATATATAAATCATAAGAGTGAAGTATTTACACTAGCACAAGTCCATGACAGTTAACAAATACCACAGACTCCCATACTACCTCTTTTATCTGTGGTAAATAAAGGTCATCTGCACTAGTCAAGTTTGGGCTGTTTTTACAATGGCACTGACTTAAAGTGGAGTTCAGATTGGTTAGCTGGGTTATTTCAGATTTGTGTGCTCTATTCTCTTCTGTTAATCTGAGGTGGGATCAAACAAATGCTTTAAAAAAAATATTAATAAACATAAGAACCATGCCCTAAACCATTGTTACCTGAGATACTTTTTACAATTAGTCATTTTAAAATTATTGTAAAACATAATACTTCTAGAAATCATTTTGTCCATCTTACTTGTATAAAATTTACAAGTTAGGTTTATCTATGATAACAATGCATAGGGAAGGATCTTTAAATATATATATATATATATATATGTCTTGCTGAAAATGTTCAAACACCTGAACTGAAAAATCAGAATCTGTGTGCAAAAGGTTAAAACTGTGATAAAATATAGCAATAAGTACACTATAGTATTTGTCCAGATTTTTAAAAAATTGTTATAGTATCACCAGTTGGCTTTTTTATAAATATCAATATATATATAATTCTCTTCGTCACTCAAGAGTTTGGACGAGATAAAGAAGTAAAGGAAAGATCACTCTCTTATTTCTGTAGCAAAGTCACACAGTATATCATAATAATTCTGTTTCCTACATAGATCACGCTCAATAGCAAGAATTACCAAATGTTTCAATCTATCTTTAAGAGTTGTTGACCTCAAGTATTTCTTCATTAGCTTGAGGGGTGAGAAGATTCTTTCACCAGATTACACAATAATGCATAATGCCGTTTTTATTTATCGCGCGTAATAGCTAAAATGACAATTTTTGTCTATATATTTCCGTATATTTTAATGACTTTTTTTGTATATTTTGTAATTTCGGAAGATTTCCGGGAGCTCCTGGTAAATTGACAGGAGGGCGCGGGAAATCTGTTTTAAGTTATAATATGGTTTAATTTAATAATTTATATACCTAGAATTAGCGCAGGTCCTATGAAAGTGCGGGTCCCAGTGCGGTGATATAGGTTGAAGTGGTTGAAGCCTAAGGCCGGCCCTGCAAAATAGCGGCGTATGCTATGCCGCCAGTCGACTAGTAATATTTATAAATCTTATAAATAAATTTAGCAGATTTTTTAAAAAATCCAAGTTTAAATTTAACTACTATACAACTTTATAGTATTTTTGTAACATTATACAATTATTATATTATATTTATCTATTATAATAATACAATTCCACTATGAGCAATAAAAAAAGACATAAACTACTTAGAAAAAAACTTTAAAAGCACTTTACTTTGTCACCAATCTTTTGGTTAAAACCTTAAACTAAAAGTTAATCGTAAAAAATAAATGAAGAGTTAAGCTGTTTCCTTGGTAAGCCCTTAACGAGATTGTATATTTCTAGGATAATGACTAATTTAGCAGATTTTTTAAAAAATCCAAGTTTAAATTTAACTACTATACAACTTTATAGTATTTTTGTAACATTATACAATTATTATATTATATTTATCTATTATAATAATACAATTCCACTATGAGCAATAAAAAAAGACATAAACTACTTAGAAAAAAACTTTAAAAGCACTTTACTTTGTCACCAATCTTTTGGTTAAAACCTTAAACTAAAAGTTAATCGTAAAAAATAAATGAAGAGTTAAGCTGTTTCCTTGGTAAGCCCTTAACGAGATTGTATATTTCTAGGATAATGACTAATTCTTTAACCCACCCACCCCCACCTTCCTTCCAATAGAGAAGTGGGTCAACTCAACATCTTCAAAGCCAAAGTGAAAATCTCAGTATCCACTAAGGTCTACAGATGTAACTTTTAAGTTAGGAATTTTAATTCTAAGTCTTTATATTGTCATAAATCTAAACAATTTTTAAAGCTATGAATGAATTCAGTATTTTAAGATAAAGTCAAAGAATTGAAGAAAAAAAAAAAAAAAAAAAAAAGGAAAATGGAGCTTAAAGAAGTACATATAAAGAAACTTAAAATACCTTGAAATTTCTTCATCTCTTATTTTCAACTGTTCCAATAACTGTCTGTTATGAATTTGCAGTTGTCTCATGTCAAAGCCTTGCATCCCATTTAGTAAACTGGGTGTGTTGTCATGTTCTAAGTTCTTAAACTTCTGCGCTGAAAATGCCATTGGAGATCTGTTTTTAGGTCTAGCAAGAAGCTCTGCATCCAGTTCATGTAGCAACTCATCCTCATCATCACTCTGAAGTGCTAGAGCAAGTTTCCTCTGTAAGCTGTTTGAGTCATATTCCTCAGTGTGTGCAAAAACTGATCTAGAAGGTGATGACTGCTGAGAAGAAGATGATGTTGAGTTAAGAGAAAGCTGTTTTGAAGGACTGGTGCAAGTGTTATTCTGAAGAGCAACCTCTTGGTTCATAATTGTTACTTGGTTAAAACAGCTCTCATCTTGAGAAAATGCTATAGTGGGAGGAATTGATGCTTTATTCCCATCATTAGAAAGATTGATTGTTTTGACTTTGTTTGAATGAGAGTCTTGGTGAATGGTATTACATATTGCATTTGGGGAATTGTGATCCTCAGGAGGCACAAGAGCATTTTCTAAGTTATGCACCAATGAATAATTTTCAGCAGGAGAGGACTCTAGCTTAGCAGAATTGGACACCAAGTCTGTGGCTTCTGAGGTTGCATCACTAGAAGGAATGTGTGTAGATAAAGTAAATTTACACGAACTGCTGGCAAGTACATCAACAGTACCCATTGGAACTTTTGAGTCATTAAAATCATTATTAGCAAAATTTGCTTGATCATGAGTGTCTACAGTTGCTGGCACAAAGTCAGTATGACTTTCTGTTGTTACATGACTGTCATCTACTACAGCAGCTGTAGCTAGAGCTGCCCCTTGTCTATCACATTCAGGGGCAAGCATGTCTGACACCTCATTACTTAATTGTTCAATAGAATCATCATTAGGAATAGTTCTCTGATCAGCCACTGCATCTGTCTGAATATGAATTGGTGTACACGAGAAGTTAGTGTCATCAATACAGGAGTTAACACTGGAAATAGGATGAGAACCATGTAGATTCATATTATCCTCATCATTGTGTGAATCTCTGTTATCACAGATACCAGCTATTTCAGCCTCAGGTGCATCATCAAGATTATTTGATACTTCAACATCACCACTGAACTGAAGAGTGTTTCTTTCCCCAAATTGATCTACTTTCCTGGTGGGTTGTTCTACTTCTGACATGCTAGTGTTTCTAGATTCAGTAATGCTCAAATCTGATTTGGCAACCAGATTTTTATCAGAATTTGCAATGTGCTTGCAATCAGTCTCAATGTTAGAAATGGGTATTGCATCATGTTCTAATAATAAACTTGCAATCCATGCACCATCTTCAGTGTGAGCAACTAATGCATTGACACAATGTACATCCTTTTCATCACTAGTAACATTAGACTCATTGTCAATTTGATCTAAAACAGCTGAATTGTCAGTGGTTCTTGCATTGTTTTCTGTAAAAAAAGCACTTGTTTCAACAATAGGTACACCCAGGTCATCTTCAGGTCTTTCAACATCTTCATTTTGTCTGCGTGGCAGATCTAAATCTTCCTCTGGATCAGGATTTTCTAATGATTCTGCTATGCTTTCTTGTTCACCCCAGCTCATTCTTCAACTGAAAAATAAATATATTTTAACAAATAAAAACAAATAATTGCACATCAAATTTTTTTCCCCATTCTTAGAAATAGGTGATCTAATCATTAAGACCTTGTTAGATACAAATTTAAAAAAGAAAACTAGAATTATTGTCTTTTTCAATAAGGCTAAATATTTTTTCCCCTTTACTTGTAACCATGACTAACACAACTGTTACAATAATTTATTGTATTTATGGTAACATCTGGGCATAGTTTAGAAGCAGCAGACAAGATGGTCTAGGTTTTATAACTATTTGCAGTATGCTTTTTTTTTTTTTATTGCAGAGATATGAAAACAAATTTACTTCATGTTTAAATATTAATGAATACATTAAATTTGTTTGTTTTTATAATGAATATCATAATTTGTTTTTTACTTTCCTTTGAATACTTTGCAAACAAAATGTTTAAGATGAAATTAGATATGGATTTCAACATGTCAACTAACACAAATAAATTCATTAAATGATTGAAAATGAGACTAAATTTGTCCAAGTTACATAAAATTAATATCATTTGTTAATATTTGATTGTAACATAATGTTACTAACATGGATGATACGTGAATGCAGTGCTGTTATGTTTTGTAAGGAAATTCTGAATTTTAATTTATTGGAATCAGGCTACAGTAGCACAAATGATGTTAATAGATTTAATCATTTAACTCACAAGACTTAACATTTAGATTCAGCATTATGATAATATAAAATCTATGCTTAAATCTATCAGATTATAAATAAACCTTTTAATATTAAATAATGAACAAAAAGAAAAAAAAAAGACATTTTTGTTTAATTTAAATACCAAAATGTCTTTAAATACCAAAACTATCTTAAGTCCCATGGCTATAAAAGAGGTGAGAGACACAAAAAACAAAACAAAAAAAAACAGATATAAGACAACATTAAAACATTTTTGAAAACAATTAAATACCATACAACATTATAATTAACCTAGAATTTTCCTTCTGTATAACTTTCTATAGCTTCATTCTCTCAAAATGTATGAAAGGGTCACATTATTTAAAAAAATGAGACAAATAAAACAGACCCTATAAAGTATCAACAATGTATCTAATAAAAACAAAACAAGAATGAATATTTTTTTTTAGGAAAGCCTAGCATTATTTGAAACCAATCATAAACAGAAGTGCCTAAACAACCAAACAAGAAATTAGCATTTCAAACAGTATTATTAAGATTCAGAATTTCCTAACAAAACATAGCAGCCCTGCATGCAAGTAGTCACACAGATGCCCTGGTTTTGGGCATTAACAATATCAGAGAGTGAATAGTCCAATAAGCAAAAAAACAAACAATACTTCTCAAATGATTACTTTTTTTTATATGCCATGACTAAACCAATTTTTAAAGCTATTTCCCCTTCCATTACTTCCTGATGAGAATACAATACACTGATCAAAAGATAGGCTACTAAAAAAGCTAAGCCTGCAAGTTTACATGTTAGACTTCAACTAGATGAAAGAAATCTTTCAAAATTTCTTTTAATTGACAGGTGGAGAAAGAGACTGAGGAGGAAAGACGCCAACTGTAAAACTAATTAACTATTTTTTATAAGAGTAAGCTTAGTCAGCATAATGTCATATTATATATATTAAATTCAATTAAAAAATCTCATAACAATATATAAAATTCACTAGAATAACATAAATAAATGTATTTTAATATTTAATACAACAGTACATTTTAGCGACCTGCAATAGACTAGGAGAAAAGCAGCTATTACTGTATATGCAATGTATGTCACATTAAGATCTAAAAAACACACTTGAAAAGATATAATGAAAAATCTGATTTCATAAAATAACTAGCATTACACACCCACTACACCCATTGATTAGTTCCCTGGCTTTATATTTTTTTTTGAACACCCCCTCTTCTTTTTTTGAATTTCAATAAACGGGCAACATTTTAACAATCAACCTAACATACTTTTTAAGCCTGTGAATTAGTTCATCTGTTACAAAAAAATTTTATGGCCAGCTCTCTCTTGCCTTCTCTCTCTTTTTCGCTGAGTGGACCCCCATTTTTTTTGTAACCTGCACCTCGTAGTTTCTCCCACATAGACTTTTAACTAGATTTGATTTGGAAGGACCTGCCTCATAATACACCCCGAAATATAGATATCCACACACACTCATATTTTGGGCCCTTTAATTATAGTAGCACTTTCACTTATCCACTCTCTCTCCCTCCCCGGCAAAAAAAAAAGAGAGTCCTTTGTACACTCTATGACTTTTCTTAGGCTTCTCAATTCAATCTATTTCAACCATGACCTACCCACCTCTTTTAGTTAGTTGTATTTTTTTCCACCAATCTTTAATGTTATATATATATATATATATTCGCATAATAAATTAATAATAATATGCATACTTTCTTCATACCACCAGTTTTAGGCCGAAATACAAAAAATGCATTACTGTAGGCCTCAAATGAATGTCACATTGCTGTTCCCTTTCAACATTTATTTTGGTATTTTGTTTTCTTAACAAACAAAAAAATGAAATATCAATTTAGTTTATTTTTTATTAAAATAGTTTAACTCACTCCTTTTGAATGTAGCGAAATGACAATAGATCTAGATTTATCTTTTTATTGCTATTAAGATTTAGGCTTTTTAGCGGCCCCCAAAAGGGGAAAAGACGCTATTAGTTTTGTGTGAAATGTCTGTCCATCCGTCCCGTTTAGATCTCATAAACTAGAAAAGATAGTGAAAATCCGACATTACCATATTTTAGACCATTTAAAGTTCTGATGCAATGGCTAATTTTTTTCCTTCCTGAAAGCGAAAAATCTAATTTTTTAAATCACTTATGCAAGCAGTTTTTTTCATAAAAATACACCACTTTTACAACTATTAACTATTAAACACTCAAACACTTGAGGCTTTTTATTAGGGGAGACTACCATATTCCATATTTTTAATAAATTTATGCAAACGGTTGTAGATTTTTTGTCAAAAATTTTTGTTTTTATATTTTTATTGTTAAGTTCTGTTATGCTAAGTACTATATTTACACACAAACAAATGTTAACTATTTTTTTAAAGAGAAATAATCTAATTAGTATGCATTATAGTTAGGCATAATTTAAGTTAACCCTAACCCAAAACTATTAGATCAATTAGATAATCATTATTAGATATCAGGCCAGGTTCACATCTATCTTTACATTCACTTTCACCTATCCTTTGATCTGCTGGACCGCTGGGGCACTACACAGGATCTGTCTACCTTCTTTCTCCATTCTTATAGACCTGTCATTTGTCTTTGATATAATTTCATTCCGATGTTCTTTCTGAAAATTTTGAAGCAGGCCTGGGTGGACCACTTCAAGGGCCGATTTTGAGTTTGTGTTTCCACACAAACTGTCTTTGTAACCTTGTTTTTTTTTAAAGTACAGAGTACCATTCCTTGCACACTCTCTTTCTCTCTATCGAAAAAAAGAAAAAGACTCCAGATCTATCTTGTCAATAATGCTATTAGGAATGGTTTTGTTTTTTTGTTTAGACAGCGTCCAAAAGAAGTGGAAATAAGTTTTAAGGCATATTTAAAATAAGTAGACCAAGGGAAAAAGAAAAAAAATTGCTTTAAAAATACGGAATTAGTGACATATTTCTATTTATGCTTTCTAATTAGACAGCTGCCTTATGGGGATACACCAAAAAAAAAAAATACAAAGGTTTGATAGAAGGCTTGCGGTTTTTCGCAAATAGCGGCCTTCAGGTTGATAATCTGTCAAAAACGGTTCTTAATTAGCGTCTAGGAGGTAAAAGAAACCTGTGCACGAAATTTCATGAGGATCTGAACAACGGTTTAAGATATCTCTTGATCAATGAATGAGTGGTATTTTACAAATATGTAGAAGATTGCATACAATCTTGCAAAATTTAGATGCAACAGCTACTTTGCTCTAAAATTTGTTTCTTCCAATACACTTCCAGAAAAGAAAAAAAAAGAACATATGACAAAAGAATCTCGGTTTACATTTTAGCTTCCTTGAGCCATTTAAATGAGTAAATATGTTTTCTAGACGAAGATGCAAAGAAGTAAAGAACCTTAACACATCTTATTATGTGATAATTACTTCTAAAAGCACCGTTCTGTCTAGTTTTAGGTGTTAAACCAAGTATCCAAACCTATGGATAGATATAAGGCGCAAAGGTAGATGAAAGCAATAAAGAACATTAACTTTAATAGCCTGTTGGCAGAATAAGTAGATCTATGTTAAATACATAAATCTAGATCAAACTAAATTATTTTAATTTGTTTAATGACAGTTTTAGATTCGTAGATCTATTTAGAATTAGAACTACTACATGATCTACATATCTAGAATCTATTCATTCAGTGTCCCAGTAGAGACAGACAGATTAGATTAACAATGTGGCATTTCTGTCTATCAAAATGAAATCAAGAAGTTAGGGACTTTTGAATGTAAGTTTTTATTAGTTGTTGTTTAGTAAGCTTTAAAATGTTTAGTTTATTGACATAATTTTTAAAGTTTTGTGCTTTTATTTAATCATTTATGATAATAGTTTTTATACACTTTAGTTATAATGTATTTTACTAATAGTTTCTGTAAAAGCTCTTTAAGGTTTAACATAGAAATGTTGATTTAAAGACTTTTTTATTTTAATGTTTTCAAAATGTTTATAAATTTTGATACCGGTACATGTAAATAACAATGCATTTTGTGCTTACTCTACTCACACTTCTTTCCTACTGAGTCTGCTGATAGAAACCTTGCTAAATTCATCTATATCAGTGATGCCCAAAATACGGCCCGCGGGCCAGCGCATGGTTTCATCCGGCCCACCGAAATGTTAAAAAAAATCCCCATTTTATCTTAAACAAAAAAAGGTTGAAAAATGTTGCTTTATCTAAGTTAGAGCCCCTACTTTTCTCTGATGGACTGGTACCATGACATTGAACATGTGTAGTGTAGGTTTATGAAGTGGTAGAGCTGAAGAAACTAAAAGTGGATTCTGAATTTAGAGACTACCAGGAAAATTTGAAGGGGTCTTTACTTTTTTGTGCGACATGATAACCAGCCAACATATTTGTTTTGTAAACAGTGGCTGTTTTTAAAAAAAAAAAAAAACAACACATAAACAGCATTATAAAACAAATATGACGTGATTGTTAAACTATGTCTATAGAGATTGGAGGATCAATGGGAATATTAACAAAAAAGAGACAGGAAAATAAGTCATTGAAAAAAACTAGCTACAATGTTGCTCACATTTTAGGTAGAGAAATGAAGCCAGTTTCGGATGCGTTCAAAAAAAAAAGAGATAAACTTCCAATTTCATTAATTAATGTAACTACTAGATCCACAAGTTTCTAATAAATTGGTTCTGGTAAATTTCTTTTCATTTTGTATATTTCCAGTCATGTGGCCCGCGACATGAGTGCGGGAAATTAAAATAGCCCGCAGGTCGAATCTGGTTGGGCATCGCTGAACTATATCTATTCTAGATCTAGTAAAAATCAAAGTAAAGTTCCCCTGACAGATATTGCGAACTATAGGGCAGATGATGTAAATGTCATCTAGTGAGGCCCACGAGTAATGAGGGTGTCATGTGGCCAGCACAAGGACCAACCGCCATTACTTTTCCCCAACTAATGTCAGGTACCCATTAGACTAGAGCTGAGTGGACTCAGAGGCACCAAAGATTCCAAAAAATCCCAGTCTTTAGGATTTACCTAGATCTAATATTATACTATAAAATTATACCTTCTTTAATCATATTTTAAAATTATTCTAGCTTTAGACTCTACATTGTCTAAATTTAAACATTCTAGAGAATAAATTTTAACTTTTACATTTCATAATACTTTAGACTCTAGGCCTAGAGCAACTGTTTGAGAAAAACATTCATAAGAAAGCTAAAAAGATTTTTGAAATAAAAAATAACCCTCCTGTTCAGGAATTTGAGATTTTACCATCACAAAGGAGATAGAAGACATAGATTACAACTTTTAAAGACAGACACAAAAACTCTTTGTTCCCTTGGCAATCAAATTATTAAATACTATTCAACAATCTGAGTAAACTCACATGAGTGAGTCTGATGTGAATGTGTATTTTGGTTTTCTATAATAACACTATAGGTATAACGTTCTGTTTGGACAAATAGTAAATAAATAAAAGTATTAAGTATAGTATAGAAAAATAGATCTAAAATCTAAAAGGCTAAATAATAAATATTTATAGATTAAAATTGATATATAAAATATTCTTTTTTTTTTCAAATTATAATAATTATATATTTACTATAGTATAGTATCATAATTCATAGATATTTGAAAATAAAATAAAATACTGATGATGATATACTATATAATATACTATATAGAAATCTAGATTCTAGAGTAATTATTATGCGTTTGTAAACACATACGATTTGTAAACACCCCCATTGTTTTAACGCTGCGCTGTTATTTAAAACTGCATTGCCATGGTAATGCACATGCTTCATTTCTGTAAACTTCCTGCACGTCTGCTAGATCTAGATCTACTATCATCACTATACTACTATATATATAGGTCTATATAGTTAACTAATCTAGAGTCTAGATCATTAAATTCTATCTAGGTCTAAATAAATTCTAAAGTCTTTATGATAAATTAACTAAATTTTACTAAATGGATAATCATACACATCATGTATGTAATGATTGTATGAATGTATGATATATAATATTATGATTGATATGTGTGACATACACTGATAATTGTGAAATAATAATATAATCTTTTTTTATCCAATAGTCAATGATAAGGCAAGGAAATTTGTCATCTTACAATTTGTGCATTACACCAAAACTATTTGTTTGTAGACTAGACTCTAGCTAGAGTGTCTAGCCTGTAGTGACGAATCTAATGAGTATTGTCAGTCCCTGTCTCTAGTGATACACTGGTCTGAAAGTGATAGTGACTGGTCTAGTTCAGTCCACTTCAGTGGTTCACACTCCAGTTGTAGATCTAGATTCTAGATCACATTTATCATGATTCCTTCCAAAAATCCAAAAGACTTGAAAAGACCAACATCATGACATGAACATGTAGAAATCTAGAGTCAGTTGAATCATCTCGATTCCAGAATTTGATCTAGAAATAATCTAGATCTAAATAAACAATGGATAGAATATTATTATGCATTGTCACTCATTGTGTATAATTACTATAATGTAGGCCTATTGTGCCATTGGTGGAAGACAGATCGACAGTAGATTATTCATATCTAGATCTAGATTCTACGAACTAGTAGAGTCTAGAGTCTAACTGGCAACTAATAATGCCAACATAACGAACTAAAATAATCTAAAAATAGCTTAAGCTGATCCTTGAGCATTTACATTTCATTTAGATCGACAATTTATATTAAAATAGATCTATTAAAGAAGAAGAAAATATGCACTAAATGAATGTCAAAATTTATCCATCAATATTTTTCAAAGTTAAAATGATCAATAAATTAGTTTATCCTAATGCTTGGAAGGAGGGGGGCGTCCAAGGCAGATACGTATAAACTTTGCCGAGCTACTAACTACATTGTATTGGGCGTAAGTCGCATTTATTTGGCTTACACAGTGCTATATTTTCCTGTAGCTGCTAGAGTCTATATGCAAGCATAGTCGCCCCCCCCCCCCCCCCCCAAAAAAAAAGAAGTCGAATGATCAATCGTCACATAGATCTTTATATTATCTTTTTATCGATCAGTTTTATAAGGAAATGCCCGTAATTTCTGTACTTTAATTTTTTTTGTTATTTAAAAAAAAAATATAGCGTGGCCGTGCAATATCTAATTCCTTTCCTCTAAACACGGGGATTCCCCATTTATTTCCCCGTGTTGTAAAGCATGCGCAGGTCCTTTATTTGTAAGTGAGGTGGCAGACGATATCATATTCTACTCATAGACCTTTTATTTAGATCTAATATTTACTGATACAGTGTGTATGCTTTATAATTTGATTGTTTACATTATTTAGTAAGTTGTTTCTTTATTTCGTTATTGTTTATTTATCATTATTTATAATAATATATAATATACAAAACAAAATATTAACAAAATATCTATGTATAGCCAGTCCCCCTCTGGCTATAGCATAGGGATACTTAAAAATAGGCCTATACATCGAAATCGCACACTACTGATTATTGGCATACTCCCAAGGGGGAGGGGGGCACCACAATTCGTTCACTGGCATTTCGTTCAACGACAAATCGTTCACGACATTTCGTTCAGCCGACAATTCGTTCACACGACTATTCGTTCACCCGACAATTTTCGTACACGACTATTCGTTCACCCGACATAGGCTATCGTTCACAGACAACTGGCTCACAGACAACTTGTTCACCGACAATTGGTTCACACAAATTGTTCACTGACTATTCGTTCACCGTCTAATTGTTCACTGGCAAATCGTTCACTGGATCCTCGTCGGCCTCCTTCAGCCGTGAAACGACTATGGTTCATCTCGAACACTTTTTCACATGGCCGTGAAGCCCTATTTTGGAGAGACAGCGTTCCGTCCACATAGGCTATATTGCATGTCAAGGTGGCTTTCGCTTTGGTGGTAGAGGAGCTGGCCATTTGCCGTGTGGCACGCTTTTCTTCAAGAGTCGAGGACCATGTTTTCTCGCTGTCTATAGCTTTTTGGTCACCGTCTCTCTCCAACTAGTGCGGTCTAAGGCTATCTCTTCCCATTAGTTTTCTTTGCAAGCCTTAGTGAAGCAGGACATTAATGTCTGAAGCTCCTCTTCTGAGTGTGCCACTAACGCTGCGTCGTCCTCGAAGAGCATATCTATTATGAGGGTGGTTCTGGTTTTAGTTTTGGCTCTCGGTCTAGCAATATTTAAAAGTTTGCCATCCTATCTGGAATGCAGATATATGCCTTCGATGGATTTGTCAAATGCGTGGTGGATTAGCATTGAAAATAGTATTCCAAAGAAGGTTGGAGTCAGGACACATCCTTGTTTGACTCCGCTGTTTATACTGAAACTTTCGTTCGGAGTAGGAGCAATTGAACTGCACTGTACCCATCATATTTTGGTGGAAAGAGACAATACTATTTAGCAGCTTGGGTGGACAGCCTAATAAAATTAACTGTAAGATTTTAAAGAGGCCTTCTCTGCTGACTAGATCAAAGGCCTTTGTCAGGTCGATGAATGCAATAATATGTACAAAGGCATTCTTTGCTCTCTGCACTTTTCCTGAAGTTGACGGATGGAGAAAATCTTGTCAATTGTGGATCTCCCTGAGCGAAAGCCGCACTGTGATTCTGGATAGACTCGATCAGCAAGTTTTGTAGCCTGGGAAGTATCACTCGATCAAAGAGCTGTAGTTGTTGCAGTCGCTTCTGTCACCTTTGTTCTTATACAGGGTGATGATCTTTGCATCCCGCAGATCCTGTGGCACAGCACCTTCTTGCCTACATTTGCAGAGCAGTTCATGTAGATAGGTTGGCTTAGTGTAGTTTTGCATTGTTTCAGAAGATCTAGGGGATACCATCACATCCAGGCGCTTTGCCGGCAGCCTTGCTGTCTATGGCTTCGTTGAGTTCTAGTAGGGTGGGTATTTCGTCTAGTTCATTCATTGTGGGTGATTGGTTGATAGCGTTAAGGACTGAGGAAGAGACTGAGCTTGTTGCGGCGTAGAGTTCGGAATAATGTTCGACCCATCTGTGCACTTGTTCGCTCTTGTCTGTGATAGTTTCCCCACTGGTTGATTTGAGAGGTGCTGACTTGTTTTGGGCAGGTCCGAGAGCCTTTTTGATTCCTTCATACATAATATCCCTCTTATGTTGCCTGCTTGAGCGGCGAGCTGAATATTCTCACTAAGCTCTATCCAGTATTCATTGGCACAGATCCGTGCTGTCCTCTGCACAGTGGCTCTAGCTTCTTTCGGAGTTAACAGATTGCATTGGGTAGCTCTAGGTTTCGCCTTGTATGTAGCGAGTGCATCTCTCTTTGCTCTGATGACAGGTGCTAGTAGGCCTATAGTTGATTTAGAGTCGAACCAATCGTTTGGCTTTGTAAGTTTTCTTCACTGAATAGCAACTTAGGCCTATATATACTCTCGTCGCGTGTTTAATGTTTACATTAAAACTTTTGTAACTATTATTTCCAAAAAAAAAAAAAAAATGAGATTGCTAGAGATCGAGCCTAATATCTGAGTGAACGCATTGTCGGGTGAACGAAGGGTCGAGTGAACAAATTGTCGGGTGAAAGAAAAGTGAACGATTTGTCAGTGGAACCCTCCCAATGAGATAGCTCACACTCAACTTACTCGAGATATTTGAAGCTTTTGAATTATGTCGAAATTGTTTTATAGCTATATATCTATAATAACCATAATATCTATAGGGATTTTTATCTGCGATATATCTTTAAATATTACAGACATTACTCAAAAAAAAAAAAAAAAGATAATTACGTCCTAGACATTTCATGTCAATCTAGTCATGCATAGACCTTGATCAAGATCTATACATTAGGAGATTCAAGGCCTATTTCGGAAAATTTGGTCAAAATAAAAATCTGGGTATTTTTCCAAAACCTTTTAAGCCATATTGTTAGTATTTTTATTATTATAATAAATAGATCTATTGTTTTTAGTGCTTTCCACTATCACTAAATCATCTGACTCTTCTTTTTTTTTTTTAGCTTTAATATATATATATATTAGATCTAGACCCTTTAGGCTTATAATTTTTTAATGCCAGTAGACCTAGACTATTAAATACATTTACTAAAGATTTAACTTGCTTTGTTTAAAGAGTCTAGACGTAAAAATCCTAATTTTATGGGTATTTCTTTTTTATAAACTTCAGTGGAAGTTTTGACTATCCAGTTAGAGTTATCTCAGGTAAGGCAACAAAGTAAATTATTAGAGATCTTTAGTGCTAGAGTGAGTTAAATTTAGTTTTATAGTCTTAAGTCTAAATACTATAGAGTAGATTCTATATCTATGAGTACGACTAGATCAGTAGATCTAAAGTCAAGTCTAAGTATCTAGACTTATTTCTATTATTATTTATTTACTATTATTAGGCTAGGGCCTCTAACTCTACTACTAGTGTTAGTGTAGTAGTCTAGTCTAGATCATACTAGATGAGTACAGTAACTTACGTTTATCGAACAAGTTAAGTTCAGTCGCCGACATTTTTTATGTTTGAATTTGTGTATCTCCGTAAAAATCTGACCTAGAAAAAAACTGATTGTATGTTTGAATTCCTCATCCATTTTTCTTAAAAAGTAGACATGTTTTATTCTATTACTACTGAGACTACTCATAGTTAAACTTATATTTAAAGTGGGTCAGGTCGATGCTTTCAAAAGCTTAAATTATCGAACATCGTTTTACCAATATCTTATTGAACATATTAAGAAACTATAGAACACATGAGAAGCATGGTGCTTTAAATGTGTTATAATCTTAAAATTTTGTGAAAAGTATGGAGTTTCAAAAGTGTTATAATCTATATTTTTTTATATTTATATCATTTTCTTTTTACGCCATGTCAAGACACAGATTTTAGTCATTTTCACATGCTCCACATCGAAGGAATCTATCACTGATCAGCTATGCTTAGAAACTGCCGGTGCTAAGCCCAGTAACGCATTACCAACACATTACCGTACCAGTACTTATTTAGGTCTAAGCTATTTGGAGATATAAGGCCATTAATAAATCCAGATATTATTTATTTGGGGGAGAGCCTAATAAGCTTTGGTAGCCAATAGATAATCCCGCCCTCCCCAAGTCATTGCAGGGCACAACAGTTTACTTGGTTGGCCTAAAAACAAAACATACGATACGCTGCCCTACGGAACTAGCCGCCGATCTAGCATGCTCAGTGTATGTAACAGCCCAAAAGTCAGTGCTAGATATTTTTTGATCGGGGCGTGTGGGGGGGGGGGGGGGGGGGGGGGGGGCTGAAAAGCTATGGTAGCTTGTGAGCTATGTTACCTATAGATGTAGATAGATCCCCCCTCCCTAAACCACCTGGTTGACCAAAATAAAAAACAACAATGTATTTTAGAGCATGCTTAGTATTTGTCACACACACACAAACAACATATCTATATATACTACATATCTATCATGCCTAGTGTTTGCGACCTAATTAGTGGCTTGACCGCAGGTACTCGACTGATGGCTCCTCCCCCTTTCCCCTTAACATTGTTCTTACTACAACTTGAACAATGTTTTGGGACTGTGTTGTTGGCCTGGTTTACACCTGTGTGTTACGCTATCACTAACCATTTTTTTTTGTTGTGTGTTAGTCTCCTGGCTGCGTTTAGATTGAGTCTTGAAATTTGTTGTTACTTTGCACTGAAAAAGTGTGAATGTTGGAGAGTGGAATTGTGTAAGAAGAAAGAGCGGGTAAGGGAGTGTAGGCAGAATAAGATAGTGGTTAAATGTGTTATTGTTATTATTTTGTGTATTTGTGATGTTTCAAAGGAGTGTCTTTGTAGTGCATTATGAGCTTTATCATACTTTATGTCAAAAATATATATATAATTTTATAGACCCGGCGCCACATGTCTAGATCGAGAAGCACAACTGACTCTATGTATTTGAGGCTGACGTCACATAATGGTCGATCAATTATTGATGATCTCTGGATACAGTGTCTTGAATGTTTCTCTCCCCCCCCCCCCTTTTTTTTTTTACCTGCCCAAGACATTTTTATTTCAAAATACCATATCTACATTCTATACCTCCCCCTTTGCCCTTTTGTTTTATTATCTCTTCACATCTTATGGGTAGGACTTTATGGTTATTGATGCCAAGTTTTGAAGAATGGCAGGTGTTAGTGGCCTCTTGGTGGCTCCCTCTTGCCCTATTAGGGACAGGTTTATTTGTGGGGCTGGCAATCTCCTCCACGAAGGGCATGTACTAATCCTTCTAATGGGAATTCTATCAGTAGAGAGCCCAGCTGATTTAGACAAATTGTGGAGGAAAGATCGCATTTTGATGCGGTTCCTCTCTCTCCACTGTCACGCTAATATTGAGGTGGGTAGCCTAGAGTCGCCTCTTTTGTAGCGCTCATAGGCTGTAAGTACTGCCCTCTCTCTCCTAAGTTGTAAGGGTGCCACGTTTGTTAAGGTTTCAGCAGCGTTTGTTGGGCTTGTCCGAAAGGTGCCACAAATGAACCGTAGGGCCTGTGCTTGTACTCGGTCGAGTGATTTGAGGCAGTTTTACTAGCGTATACTTGAACTGTATAGCTGTACTCAATTTGTGATCTGACTGCTCCTAAGTACAATGTGCGTAGCATGTCAGCTTTGGCACCACACTTTTTGCTGGCCAGCTTTCGTGAAATGGGTCTGTAGGACTCCACATTAGTCGCATCTTTTTCCTTCTTAAGGACTGGCACAATGATAGCACTCTTCCAGGCCCCAGGTAGTCTGGACTCTGCCCAGGTTCGATTCATAAACTCCAGGAGTTTACCTCTTGCAACGCCCCCAAGGTGTTTTACCATCTCAGGGGTAACCTTGTCTGGCCCCAGAGCTTTTCGGTTTTTACACTTAGCTATCGCTCTTTCCAGCTCAGCACGACAGAAAGCTTGGCTTTCAGGCTCATCTGGCTCCCTCTCGAGTCTTTTACGTTCTTTGTTGAGGGCTTTGGACATGGCTGTCTTCTTTTCGGGCTTGCTGATTTCAGCAAAATGTCGGTTCAACAAGTCGGCCATTTTGGTTACCGTTGAGACCGGCCCTCTGGGTGACAATAGAGGGACAGCCGTTTTTGATGAGTTCTAGTACACTTAGATTTCCTAGCAGACATTGTGAATTTATATTCTGATCTAAAAAAATAAAATAAAAAAATAAATACATAATTTAACATGTGTGTAGATAAGATGTGTATATAGATTTATATCAATATCTATAGCTAAAAGGTATATTTAAATGTCAGTTACACAATTCTTCATCAAGTTATGCAGTCATATTAGTTGACCCACCATCACTTTGTATCCTTCGGGAGTTTGGATGCACCTATCTTGATATATGGAGGAGCGCAAGTAAAACAGGTCATAAGGTTTTTTATGAATCCCTTCAAAACTAGATCTCTGTATAACTTCACTGTGGACAGTGTTCACACCCGTGACCATTGATATCCAGAGTGCATACCACGCGACTAGGCAGCCATATTACTAATTGTGTATTATGGCAAAATACCTTATTTTACTATTTGGTTATATTTAATAAAAAGTTTCTTTGACAAATTTTTGATGACAGAGCCACTAAAGAACTATTACAGTCATTGAAAAAAATGGAGAAATGGAATCCTATGAAAGAAGCCTATGATGACCCAGAATTCAATAAATACACCACAGGTTTTGGAAGAGATTTGTCTTAGTAAGATTTTTAAAACTTAAGTTCTTGGTTTAATTAACTATTTTTCTATCTTTTAGTAATTCATATGTGTATATATATATAAATATATATATATATATATATATATATATATATATATGCAGTGCTTTTTTTGTGACTGTATGCATTGGCATGGCCTATCAGCAACTTTTTAAAAAAAAGCTAAGCAATCCATCACTGAGTACCGGCACCTTTTTTTTTTTTTTTTTACAAAAAAAAAAAGCACTGTATATATGTATGTATATATTTATTAAGGTTGCACCAGATAGTAGCTCAAGCTCTGGCCAAATATCTGGCTATTTTTTTTTACTATCAGGCCATATTTGGCCCCATGAGAAATATCACTGCAGGATAGTAAAAAGTTCACTGTAACATAACATAATATGCTTAAAGTGTATGAATATGTACTGAACATCTTTTATTACAAAGGCATGTTAATATAAATAGAAATGAAACTTTACATTACAAATGTGCATTACATACATAGCAGCGATGGCTGGCACATTTTTAAAAATGTTTTTTGTCCTGACCTTTGAATAGGTAGTTAATATTTTATATCCTTGACTATGTCACTTTAACGAGACGTTTGTCAAGCTTAACTGTTATATCTCCAGAGGTTGAGTTGACCAATTCCCAGTCATGCTCAAAATACGAGCCGCAGGCCAGATCCAGCCCACTATGTGGTTCTCAAGTACCAGGTGACAGAGCCTGCTCGATTGAATAATTTGTTAAGAAAAGATATTTACCCAAACTCATTTGAGAAACATTTTTGTAATGAAAAACATTAGAGAACAGGTAAAGAATTCCAATCCGATGTGTCACTTTTGTGTTCTAAGCATGAAAGTTACACCATAAAAAGATATTCACGATTAAATTATTACAATGCAGTTCATAAATATTCATTGTTTTTATTTTGTACTTTAATAATGCACACTCTTACAAACAATTATGCGCAAATGTTTGATTAGGTTTAATCCTGCGTTGAGTATCTTGATTTGATAAGTATCTTCTTAATAACTTGGGAGTGTCAAATAACTCATCATTATTACTGTTATTACCTACAATATGTAAATCAGTATCAGGCCCTAGATGCCTGCACCAGAAGAACTTTGTGGCTTTAAAACACAAGCCTGATGAACAGTTGATGGTCTAAATTACATGAACACATACATATACCCACTATACGACCCAGATTCCTCATTACCATTGAGAGCTTTACAATAGTACAATATACATGTATATATATTGACAAACAAGTTACATCAGTTAATTCATCAGTGAGTTTTAAAACATTAAAAATTTAACATAGGTATGCTATTGAGAAGTTTTGGAAAATGTTCAGTATATAGCTATTTACTAGACAGGTAGTTACACACTTCTGCTTCGGTCAAATATCTTATCTTACTATCCGGCTCCGACTGGAGATAAAAAAAAGTGCTACCCAGTGCACCATTTATATACTATCCGGCTCCGACTGGAGATAAAAAAAAGTGCTACCCAGTGCACCATTTATATACTTATATATTATAATAGATTATATTTATATATATGTCATGGTCTCGAGAACAAGTTAACTTACACATCAGTTTCACAAACATTCAAGTTTTTAAACAAAAGGTTGGAGAATGAAAAGGAGCTTATTAGGAATGAAAAGTTTTTACTTTATTTAATTTTGAAATGTTTGTATTTTGATAGCTTATTAAAGAGGAAATTAACTTATATCAAGGTTTTTGGGTTTCAAGCTTCATGTCAAATCGTTTTGTGATTCTATTATTGAAATTATGTTATATTATACTTTGAGAATAAAAAATCTTGTTTTGTAAGGAGGATTTCTATTATTCTATTGACCAACACAAATATCTGGCAGAATAAGCACTTCTGAAAATACTAAGACATAGTAACTTAGCAATCGTATCATTTCAATATGTAAATATATAATCTATAATAATTTGAATAAATATATAATAATTTAAATATATAATAAATGTTTTTTTTTTACAGCAATACTAAAAATATTGACTTGTATGTAGAAAATATTCCCCCAGGACTTGGTCAGGTAATATAATTCAATGTACTTTTGTTTTTATTCATATTTTTTTAGTTATATTAAGCTCTGTAATTCAACTTTAAAGGGGTTTAAAAGTGTAGTTATGAAGATTAATTTGTGAAATACAAGCTTTAAATTGTTTTTTTTTTCCTAATTACAAAGTTTTTGCTTTTTTTTTTTTCTAAATCTTTGTTCTTCAGGATGGTCTTTTAAATCTTTTCTCTGAGTATGGCAGAGTGTTGAGAGCTCGAGTGGTCAAAAACAATTCAACACATGTAGGATCAATTGGGTTGGTGACAAGTTTTTTTCTTTTAGATTAATTTTTCTGCTTATGTTTGCCAGCTATATTTGTTTGTAAACAAGATTGTAGGTATGGCTTTATCCAACCCATTCACTTTCAGCCCACTCCAAATTTTAGACCTCTCAAAACCCAGTTTGTTTGTAAAATGTTTTACATGTTTTGGATGTTCCTTCAGAGTTGAAGATAATTACTTCCTAGTCCAAACCTCCCGCAAGACGACGGGGAATGGGAGCGGGCAGGGTTTGAACCCGGGACCATCCATAAATCTGAACGACAGTCCAGCGTGCAAACCACACGACCAGGCAGCCATCCAGTTAAAGGGAGGTAGCTCCGCAAGAAATATAAGTGGGTTCACAGAAAAATCAATAAAAAAGATAATATAAGTCCATCTGCAATATAATCAGAATTGATATAACAGTCTAAAAATGTTTTGTTTATAAAATCTTTAATGTGCACACATATAAAGTGTTCGACCTACAATTTTCAAAATAAGTTTGTCTTGGACCAATGCTTGAAGTCAATTTTATAATAAAATGCATACTCCCATTTAGATCTAGTCTAAACCACTGCTTTCTTTTTTATCATTTACATTTTTCATTTTACGAAGGTAGACATCTCCTTTTGGATCATTTAATATCTTAAATAATTAATAATCTTCATCTTAACATGACTACCCAAAGCCATGATTTAGAGATATTGCTGAAATGGAAAGCTAATCGCTAAACATATTTAAAAAAAATTATTTTAGAATAAACTTCCTTGGCATCTCCTTGTAGCGTTTCTAGTGATATTTTAACTTCATTGGCTATTAATATGTTGCCGTATAGCAGTTTGTAGACCAAGTGCTAAGCAGATGTTTTCGGCCGTTATGGGATCGGAATAGTATTTGGCTGTGTTTGGCTGCTGTGGTATTGAGTGGGTTAATAACTCTTATACAGGAATGAAGGCAAGGCTTTTAAAACCTCCATCTCATGTCTTAAAACCATCTTATACAGGAATGTAGGTAAATTTTTTAAAACCTCCAGCCCATGTCTTAACAACCTTCTTCAGGAATTTAGACATTCGTTGCTTTATCATGTTTCAAAAGTAGAGGCATTGCTTTTGAAAGCACAAGTCAAGTGTTATTAAATGGTTGGTTAAACTAGATTCACATCTTTTTGCTCTCATAATATGCAATTTGTTACTGTAATTGAAAAAATTTACACTGTTACTTTCTTAGCTTTGTTACCATGGAAAGTATGGTTGATGCAGAAGCAGCCATGAGAAACATAGACCAGCGGAAAGTTGGAGACCGTTTTGTTTTAAGAGTGAAGGTTGCTTATAGTAAAGAAGAAAAAGAGCGGAGAAAAAAACAGAAGCAGGTAACTTGGCATATTTAACCTAGTAATACTTAAAATCTTTTATGAATTCATGCAGGCACATTTAAAACAAGAAATATTTATATAAAAATATATGAGGTCACAGTGGCTGATTGGTTAAGTGCTTGGCTTCCGAACCTGGTGTCCTGGATTCAAATCTCAGTGATTACTGGGATTTTGAATTTTTAGGTTGCTAATGAGTCCACCCAACTCTCTAATGGAGTTGGGGAAAGTAAAGGCAGTTGGTCATTGTGCTGGCCACGACACCTTGCTCGTTAACCGTTGACCAAAGAAACAGATGACCTTAACATCATCTGCCCTATAGATCGCAATGGGGAGCTTTACTTTTCTTTATATATGTATATATATATTTAATGCCATTTTGGTTTCAATAATAAGAGATTTGTATTTTCTGTTCAAAGAATGGGATTTGAAGAAGTTGACAAAGCCATTTACAGACCTGCCTACCGCTACGCAAAATGCGTATTCATTACGCAAAATCTCCCAAAAATGACAGTCAGTACGCAAATACGCAAATAACCTGTCGCGTTACGCATTCCGTATTTTTTTTCCCCCCTCTTTTGACTGCCTTAGGAGCGGTCACGTTAAGCTGTCCTGTTGGGGGGGGGGGGGGACAGAAAAGGTGGGGGAACACATTGTGTCCAGATCTATACGTTGATTGGTTCTTAATAGCAATTAGATTTAGTCTAGACATGAAGAACGCGAGAGAGAGGGAGTTGCGGGTTGGTATTAATTATGTTGAATCCCTGATTCCCATATTCATTTGTATAGAAAAGCTATCGATTCAAAACACATTGAGTGACATCGTAGATATCTAGTCTATATCTAGATCTGGATTCTAGATCTAGAATCTAGATAACTTGTTATACAGGAATAGATCTAGCTAAACATTATTACGTTATGTCATGATTCTCTTTCTAGATCGATAACATCTACTACCATCTAGTCTAGATCTAGACTAGATTCTTAGTCTTAGTATAGAATACATCAAGGATGAAGGTAGGCCTACGAAAGTTTGGAGTAGACCTACGTTTGTAGCGGATCCACGGCATCGGTAACACTCTTGAGCCCAGATCTAGAGTAGATTATATTCATTATATAGACATAGATCCAGATCTAGTCTAGATATCAACTCTATTGTCGTATTGATCTAGATTTAGATTGTAGATCTAATCATGACATCTAGATCTAATATTATAAATTATATATATATATATGACAAAATAGTGGATCGCGTAAGTGTTACGCATTCTGGTGCCAAAATACGCATTTTGACCATCAGCGTTACGCATTTGGACTTTTTTTGGTTTGCAGGTCTGCATTTATAACTTAAATATAAACGATATTGCAAGTGATAGTGTTTACAACACAATGCATATTGTTTGGTATGACTTTGAAAGGGAGGCAGGATGTAATGGGTGTCAAATGGCCTGAGACCAATCATTATAGAAGATCTGAACACTGTGATGATGTCAGACCTGTAAAGTGGCAAGAAGCTATTTGTCTAAACTGTCCAAATGTTGTGACTTTGCAGGTCAGTGTTGAGGCTTTCTACAATGATTGGTCTCGGTTGGCCAGTCTTTCTCCCTGATTAGGCACACCCATGCAGAATATACCATTATTGTCTATAACATGCCTTATTTGTCACGCACACACAAAACAGGATGGTAGAAATCCATCGATAGAAGTGTATTGAAGTCACATACCTGTTGGTTTATATCAGTAGATGAAAAAAGCAAACAGCGCATACAAAATTTTATGTGTTTGTGTTTATTTAAACATTTATTTTAAACAAATAAATACTTAAAAATACCCCCCCCCCCCCCCCCTCAAAAAATAAGAAATAAAAAACCACAAAAACAAAAAAATAAAATGTATGAGTGTATAGCATTGTTTGGACATAGAATCTCCTCCCTCTAAATTAATATTGTCTATTCTATTCTAGTTTCAAGAAGAAACTGATTTTGATGATACTGCATCTTTGGCATCTTCCGTAAGTATTTTATTTTGCATTTCTGTCTTATGATCTATTTTGAAAATATTAGAGCTTCCTGATTTCACACTTACTGTATTACTTAACTTATATATGCTAAATATAACCCAGCCGTACACTAAGTTTATCCAATTAATATGTCCATGTATGTTAAAGGTAATAAAAATTAGGAATATTTAGAAAATAATTTTTTAAATTTTTTCTCCCCCATTTTTATAGAAACACAAGAAATTTGAATTCCAAGAACAAAATGAAAGGTATGACATCATTTAAAGAAATGTATATTTCATTTGAATTTTTCTAAAGGTGAACTATATTTATTTCTGTATTTCATGAATAGGTCTTCTGCTATATGGGCATGTTCTAGAGCTGCTATTCCATGCAATATGTGTTTGTATGTTTCAGTTTTGTTGTGTATATTTACTGCAAGCTCAATAACTATTCAAATAAAATTGTTTGCTAGATAAGTTAGATAAGTTTCATTTTAGCTAAAATAATGAGGACAAAAGGTTGTCTTGTGCTTTTTTTTCAAAAAGGATTTGCCTTTAAAATGTGGAGTATCATATTTTTGAAATTTTCCTTTGCCATTAGTTTCTATAATTGTATATGTTTTTGTAATGCAGCTAATTAAAAGAGCCATATAAATTATATCCTTACACATAGTTTTAACAGGACTTGATTTGATTGCATTAACCTTTAAGAACAACTTAAAATCTCAATCTCTCAATGTCATTTACTATTGTGAGCTACATCTGGACTTTTTCGTGGGCTGGCTAGCCTTAATCTTTTCAATGATACTTTTCACCAAGCTGAAATAAAAGAAAGATATTTCTTGTCGGAGTTGTTTTATTTGAGTTTAGACCTTAACTGTAATTAGTTTTCATTGTCTTGTTCCCCTGAAGAAAATTATGAAATAAGTTTCTGTGATGCTATCATGATTTGTTTCCCACTTACACAATGTGGGGGGAGGGCACGACATGGTCTAAAGGTTATTGATGACCCAAAATCAAAATAAAAAAATATATGGTAAAAATATAGAAAAGAATTAATATCTCAGTTTTGAAAGATCAAAACAGTACCTGTTATCATATTTGTCTTAAAAATCAATGTTAAAAAATTGACAGCAACTATTAAAATACCATTTTATCTCTGTCATTATTAGATTTCTGTACATGCCATAAAAATTGAACTGTGCAGATTTCTTTGTGTTTTTGTTTACACACAAGTCTTGTTTTCTTTTCATGATTTTTTTCTCAATCGGTTAAGTATTAATTGGTTTTATTACTTTTCATTTTTGTTTAGGATTACAAATAAATCTGGTAAGTTTGTTTATACATTAATTGTATACACTGTAAAATTTTTTTCTTCATTCTTTTGTTAAACATTTTCTTTGTATAGGTTTTAGTGTTTTAGTATTGTTGTTTTTAATTTTATTTATTTGTCATGCTGTAATTTTGGAAAGTTTTGTATTGTCTCCACAACCTTATAACATACCGGATTCAGTACAGTGCGATGAATATATTTTTCTTGTAGTTTAATGTCTTTAAACTCAGATCAACATAATAAATAATCCAAAGTATAAAACTTGAGTTGAAATAGTCAAGATACAGGTGTACAAATATAATGCAATAACGAAAAGGCATGTTAAATATTGATTTTTTTAGAAATTTGACACTGAAAGAACGCACCTTTGAATGATTCCATTTTCTACTGTATATCTAGATTATGCAAATCAATAGTTCTAGAAAAGAAAATCTACATAATTTTCACACTTAATGTGACCTAATAATTACTGTCTGCCATTTTGTGTACTGTCAAGCATGACACTATACACACCCATGTGACTATCCCACCAGTTCTCTTCTGGTTTATACATTGGAGTTTAAAATTATATATATATTTTTTTGGGAGGGGGGTATATTTTAAAGTTTTTGTTCTAAAAAGAATGATGTCCAAATTAATCCTAAAATACATTTTATTATGCCTAGCTCTATTATGAAACTATTTGTGCAATATTTTGTAGTTCCTAACTTTGGTCGTAGTTTTTCAAGAGAAGCTAATGGACAAAAAGATGATTCAATAGATCCTGTTATGTCCACTTTAGGAAGAGGTAGAGGTAAATCACTTGTAATCTTCTTTATATTTTTGCTTTGTACACTAGTCTGGGGAGGCAGTCTATGAATATTTCAAGAATAATGTATGTTTGTGTCAAATGACTTACTTAATATATTTCTGTGAACAAAATAGGTTTGCTATCACCTTCTAGCAGCCTCTATTACTTTAACTCTTGTCTTTCCTGTGTACATGACCTCCCTAATGTTGTATCTTGATCAGGTACTGCATTTTAAGCTGCTTAATGCTGAGTAAATCCTATCAAGGCAATCTTAGCATTTAAAATTTTTTTTAGTGGTGTATAGGATTCTTTTAGTTACCTTCAAAATAAAACATGCATTACTAAAGATTGCATTTTTCTGTGCATATTATTCTTACGCTTTTTTTGTTGTATCATTTTCTTTCCTGTGAATCCTAGACACTACAAACTCATCACTTTTTATTTTCATATCTGTATTCAGACATTTTATACAAACTTTATTATAAACAGAGGCATGCTGGTTTAGTGGTTAAGTGCTTGGCTTCCGAACCGGTGTCCAGGGTTCCAATCCTGGTGAAGACTGAGATTTTTAATTTCTGGATCTTTAGGCACCTCAGAGTCCACCCATCTCTAATGGGTACCTGACATTAGTTGGGGAAAAGTAAAAGCTGTTGGTCATTATGACCTTTACATCATCTGCCTTATAGATCGCAAGGTCTGAAAGGGGAACTTTACTTTTATTAAAAACTTGTGAAGTCAATATTTAATCAAATAAGAATTATCACAGGTATTACACGTCATCCAGAAAGTGATTTGAGACAGGTTAACAATGCTAAACTGAACCAAGACAAACAAGCCCCTAGAAAGAAAGCTTTCAGCCAACTGGAACAATTAGAGAGTTGGCAAACTGAGTCTTTTGGGGATTCTGATAAAAGCCTAAAGAGTAAGTGCTCTTGTTGGTTTATTTTGACTATGATTGGGCAATACATTTGTAAATTAACAAAATGATGAACTGAGATAACAAAAAAAATAAAAATTTATTCATTTATGTTTTTACTTCTTTTTTTTGTTTTGTTTCCCAGCCAAGAAGCCAGAAATGGAGAATAAAAAAATGTGCATTTATTGCTACAAACATGGTTTGTATTTTGTTTGAATTGCTCATGAATGGTTTGTTTTATTCACAAAATTTGTATTTGTCAGTCTTTTTCATTCCTGCATAGTATTTAATACAATTGAACATAAAGGAAATCAAAATTGTTTATTGATATTGCAGGCTGTGTTAATGTGTGTTCAGTTTGTAAGCAGTACTACTGCTCTGTGGAATGTCAGATAAATGACTGGCCTAAACATAGAAATTATTGTAGAATTATTGAGTAAGTATTTGTGTACATGCAAAAATTAGTTTTTTTTTTATCTTATAACAATTTGGATATCAGAGCTGCAGAATTCAATTTCTTTATGTTACTATAATTGTTACTTTATTTTATAGAAATATATTTACTGGCCAAATATCATAAATTACTGGGGGTTCCACATCCTGGAGTTCCCCTCATGTTTTTGTGTTTCTTTTTTGTCATTAGGATCAATAAATAGTTAAAATTGCTTTAGTTATACTTATTATCATTATTAAAGGGCACATTTGGATGACTTGAGCAAGGCTAAGAAAGGCTTTTCTGCTGAAAATGAATCAGCCACTGAAGATCTAGATGATCAGAGGTCACCAAAAAGCAAACCAGATAAAAACTACTCTGGAAATTCTGATAGAATATCAAATGTTATGACTAAAAATGTAAGAAAATCTGCATCAAGTGAAAAGCTGCTAAAGAACAAGCCAAATGGTAGTGAAACTAAGGAAAGTTATTCTGCATCAAAGCAGCGCAAAAAGCCAATGGAGAGCAGCAATTCTAAAGCCGCTAAGAAAACAAATGGATTTAAAGAGAATAACAGAAGTGGCCAAGAAAAAGATGTGTCATTAAATGAGACTTATGGTGCATTATCAGTTGGTAGCAAAGTGGAGGTTAGTTTTATTACAAAGCTTGATCAACTCTCTCTGTCTGTCTAGTAAAAAGGGTCAATTTAAAACAATTAACCAATTAGTTAATCAACTATTGGGAAGCATGGTTGAGAGGTTAAGTGCACTTGAACTTGGCTTGTCTTGGCTACCTAGAAGGGGGCTCAAGGTTTGATACCCGACTCTGGCAGAGTTGCGTTTACTGAGCGCCTAAAGGCAGCACGGAAAACCAACTCCTAGATACCCCCTCCCCCTCCCCCCCCCCCCCCCCCCCCCCACTGGTCCACAAATGAGATTGGACCAAAGCGCTCTGAGCATGCAATAAGCATGAAAGAAGCACTATATAAAACTATAATAATAATAATTAATTATTTTGTTTGGTATCTTGAACAAGGGAAAAAAAATTACTTGACTGAAGGGGTGGCATAAGCTGAATTAGTCCCCTTTATAGTTCATTGCTTTAAAGTTAGTTTGAAACAAACAATATACAAGTATACAATCTTCAATAGTCATAAGCTCCTCCCAAGCAGAGTGGTTAGTATGTTGCTGTGAGTTTGAATTCAGGTTGATCTTTTTTGTTAAAGATGCTTTTAAAAACCAGTAACTGTAAAATTCACTCAGATATCCCTTTCTTTTTCCCCCTTCCCTTCCCAATTTTCCCATCTGGTCTAGATAAGTGATAGGTTCATAGCGTATTGAGAAGGCTAAAAGCTTGAAATAGCTCTAAACAAAAACAATTGGTAAAATATTATTAATCACACAGATTTATTGTTGTTGGTCTAGATCTATTACAAATTTAATTACATGACTGATCCAAACTAATTGATACAATTACACTTCGTACAAGTTTTTAAAAAAAAGTATTTTTTTTAAAGTTTTTCTTTTTTTTTTTTTTGTGGGTAGGTTTGAAAAATATACTTAAAAATGCATTTTCACTAGTTTATAGTGACATATACATTGTTTCCTGACTTTCGCAGGGGATATGTTCCAAGACTGACTGCAAAATTTTGTCAGATGGGGACGCTGGATTTAATTTCATATACATACACTATTTTTTTATATGAACAGTATCGCAGGACATTCCCTAACACTTTAAATACCTAAATAACAAGTTCCCCATTCCCTCCCTTTACCTACAGTTTCTTTAAAAACACTCCTTAAATATTCAGTAATTTTTAAAGCACCATACATTATTGTATTGTGTGTCCCATTACAGTATCAAAAGACTTGATACATAGAGTAAATATACTGTTACCATTCACAAATAAAGCACAAAAACACAGAGATAAAAAGCATACTTGCAGGATAAAGGCTGGTATTGTGTGAGAAGGATTCCTTGTCAGCCGATGTGATAAAGGGCTATTTGGGCCAATGAGCGTCATGGGAAATACATCATGACATTATTTCAGTTTTTTTTATACATTACTGTACATACACATCAGGCATCTGCTGGGGAAAAGAAAAAAACATGTATTTTTTTCCGTCAATATTTTTTGACAACCTGTGGTATAGTCCTTTAGGGAAAGTCAAACTGGATTAGCAGAGAACAGGAACTACTTTTCAGTCATGCACTCTAGATATGATATCTCAGTCATTTCATGGGCACATTGATAGCTTCCTTTTCAGTATGCAACATTTTGGGGATGACCATTTTGGAGCCAGGAATTCTTTTGATGTCTTAAAAAATATAAAACATTTGGTAATAAACATGTTTTCTGTTGAAAATAAAAAGAGCTCAATATTTTAAAAGAATAAACATTCGCTTAATAAAAAATAGAAATTATTACAAGTAAGATTTGTACCCAGGAACTCAATGAATGAAGCTCTTCCTCAATCCCATAAATTTCAGGTCTTTTGGGCATTTTCAGATAGTGAACAATAGTACTCCTACACTATACTTCAAGACATACGCTCCTTCAATGTTCAGTAATTTTTATGTGCCATACAATACTGTACTGTTGGTCACATTACAGTTTTGCAGTCTAAAATATAATATATTCACCATCTCAGAAATTTATATCTATAATACATCCAATTTAAATACAAAATACTTATCCTTGAATCATAGCTGAATACTTAGATTACTAGTTTTATAGATCTTATATAAGTTCATCCTGTTTTATTTTTTTTTGCCATTGGAATCAAATGTGTTTCTGAGGCATTTTATGTTAGTCAAGCTAAATCTTATTTTATTTACTACTTGTGGTTATCAACTAACTTATTCTACATTTGTTACACAAAGGTTATGTTGACATACTTCAAAAGCCCAACAGAGTTTTGGGTTACGCAGAAGGATTATTTAATGGAATTTATGGAGCTGATGACAGAGGTTACCAAGGTCAGTAAGCTATTGTGTTGAAGATAATAAATAAATATTTATTCTCCTATAAGTATTGTAGAATTCATTAAAGATAGAATTTGTACAGAGATTGCTGAACATATCTTGTAGTTCTCTTTTATTATTACAGTTTTAAGAATGGGAAGTCAGGTTTATATGTTTCTATTCTGTGTAGGGTTGTTCACAACATTATTGTATGTAATTACCTTTTCCCTTTCAATTTGCCTAAATCTTGCCTTTTTAAAAAGTGAGCTAATAACAAGCTAATTAACATTTTTCAGGCATTGTGATTTTCAGAGTATTTACATTGAATTCTAAAGATTCATAGAGTTGAAAAATGTAGTTTGCTTTTTTGTTTGTGTTATTGTAATGTTGTGGTCATGATAGTTTTGTAGTACCAATATATAGGCATATTTCTTTTGATACTTTCTGTTAATGCAAAGTTACAGTTACATATTTATTATATTTTTTACAATTATGAGGTAATTTGAGTTGACCCAACTTGTATGGGTACTTGTACTTGTTGGAGAGAGTAAAGGTGTTAGTTATACTGATTCTTATCATTCTTGTTAACTAGCCACAAGAATAGGTTGACTTTACCTACATAACCTCAAAGAAATCAGGCATGATATTTTTAAAAGTAGTAACAGGGTATTTTTTCAATTATTTATTGGATGTAATGAACCCTTGAATAAATATGAAATATTTGTGCATCTGTTTTGTCAATAATTGACTGTTACTAAAACTATTAAAAAATATTGAAAAAAAGAGAGATATAAAGCAACTCAGGACAGCTCTTGTAAACCTTAACATGAAGAGCAAGGAAACTGTTCTTCAATGAATTAGAAGGCAATGAAAAAGCAGACATACTGGCCAAAGATGGAAGAATGAAGAAACAAATGAAAATCCCTCAATACCCAGAAGAAATGCTGAAAATAATGAGTGTAGAATAAATGAAAATTGAACCAGCTCACATCCCAATTACAAGAAAAAGGACACATATTATAAGCTATCTCGACATGACCAACGCATAATTTTTCGACTCAGAACCAGACACACCGGAATGAGACAACATATGTTACAGAAGCTTAAAGTTGGTACTAGTGAAACCTGCCCTTGTGGAGCATCACCAGAGAATGCTGACCATGTCCTACAAAGCTGCATACTATATCAAGAGGCCCGAACTAGACTGTGGCCCCAAAATCCTTCCTATGGAAGAAAAACTATATGGAGAACTGCCTTATCTGGAAATCACTGCGCGGTTCATCTCAGATTATACGGTTACTGATCTGAACCTTCCAATGTGTAAAATTAGAATGAAAAAGAATAAGAAGATTGAAAAAAGGAGGGGTATTTGATTTTGTATACTTCTGAATGCAAGAGCTAGTATAGATTCTAATTAGTTTAGGCAGTTGACAGTTTAATCTTTATACTATATGATGAAGCATTTTAAGGCTGCCCTTTTCTGAAATGCTAATTTGTAAATAAATGACTATAAATTGTATAAAAATGTATTCACAGGCACTGGAACAAGAAACCACCAGTAATGTAATTCAACCCCATCTTGGATCTATTTATGGGTCAAAGTTTGAAGGTGAATGGAGCAGGGTCAGAGTGGATGAAATCGATGATGAGGAAGTTACAGTCTATTACATAGATTTTGGAAATTCTGAAAGAGTTAAGATCAGCAACTTGCGCCAGTTAACTCCAAAAATGATAGTCTTACCACCTCAGGTAGCTATTCAATTATATAGAATGTTGATTCAGCTCTTGACTAGCATGCATATAAATATATAATGTTTTAAATGTTTGTTTTCAATAGTCATTTTTTGCTTGTAGGCAGTTGCGTGCACTTTGAGCAAGATAATACCTATGAGATGTCCTGAAGTGACTGCTGCTGTACAGGACATTTTTGGTGCACCAATGAGCAAATTTTTTGACTGTCATGTGGTAGATAAAGTGGATCATATTCATGAAGTTAATATTTGCATTGATGGTGGTAAGTAATATTGCTATTATTTTTACTTGTGTATTAACTTTCTCTCTTTATTGACAATACCATCGTTCATTTGACTGCCTTCTTTCAGCCAAATTTACAATATTATCATTGATGCTTAAAAAGTCAGTTTTGTTTTCATTCTTCCCAAAATGTTTTTAACTGCTTCTAATTTAATCTTGAATAGTTTCCCTTTTGGAACTCTGTCATATATAAAAATACTGTTACGAAAGCTTCTACACACAAGAAAACCCGGACAGATCTGAAAGGAAAACGACCTAGGCCTGGAAAGGACATGATTTTTGTTTTGCGACATGGAACATGCTAAGCCTTTATAGAGCAGGTGCGCTAGACCAACTTACTGAAGTGTTAAAGAGATATAGGATACCCCTAGTAGTCCTACAGGAAATCAGGTGGAGAGACTCGGACAGTCTCAGAACCAAGGAGTATACTATTTTTTATAGTGGTGGAAGCACTAACAACTTAGGTACAGGTTTTGCTGTTAAAAAGGAAATGGTAGGTAATGTCATTTGATTTAAACCTGTAAGTGATAGACTCTGCTCACTAAGTATGAAAGGAAAATTTCTCAACATATCATTTATCAATGTTCATGCCCCTACTGAAGATGCAGATGATAACACAAAAGAAGCCTTCTATGATGGACTGGAAAGAATTTATGATGATGCACCAAAGCATGACATCAAAATAGTCCTAGGAGATTTCACTGCGAAAATTGGAAAGGAACCAGCATTCAGATCAACGATTGGCAAAGAAAGCTTACATGAAGAGACCAACAATAATGGCATAAGATTAGTGAATTTCGCATCAGAAAAAGGAATGTCTATCTGCAGTAGAAAATTTCCAACATAACAATATTCACAAGGTAACCTGGATCTCACCTGATGGCAACACCCAGAATCAAATAAATCAAATACTCATAAATAAGAGACATGTAAGAAGTTTCAGAGGAGCAAATGCTGACTCAGACCACCTACTAGTAAAAGCTAAACTTAGACAAAGAATAAGTACCATACACAATTACCAAAGAAAGAGAGCACAGCAATATGATAGTCAAAAACTCACAAAGATTCACTTGTGGCAGAAACTTATAGAATTGCACTCCAAAAGCAACTAACAACATTAGAAAAGGACAGCGAAAATAACATAAATGAGCATTGGGAAATAATAAAGCATGCTATCAAAAGAACAGCAGAAGAGGTAGTTAGATTTAAACAAAAGAACGAGAGAATGGGGTGATGAATGCAGACAAATTATAGAAGAGAAAAACAATGCTCAGATGAAAATGCTACAGAGAGAAACCAGAAACACTAGACAGCAATACAATGAAGCAAGAAGAATTGCCACAAAAGTTGTGATAAAGAAAAAACGGGAATGGGAAAAGTCCAAGATTACTCAAATAACTAGCAAAGGAGGGAGACATGAGAGAAATGTTTATAAAAATTAAAGATGAAAAGAACAGATTTCAAGCTAGATCACACATGTGTGAGAACAAAGATGGTCAGCTTATTACAGAAAACAGCAGGGTCATTGAGAGATGGACTGAATACTTTGAGGAGAATATGAACTGCCACATGGAGGACCAGATCCCTTAGTGAACCCACCAACACTCATTGAAACATCAGAAATAATTAGGAGACCATGAAGAATCACAAAGCACCAGAAGAGGACCAAATTACAGCACAACTAATTAAATATGGAGGGAAAGACTTACATTCCTAAATACACAGACTGATATCAAGAATTTGGGAAGAAATAATACAAACAGAATGGGAAACGGCTCTCATAACCCCAATACACAAAAAAAAAGGATCCAAGCTAAAGTGCTAAGGTAACTACCAATGTGGTTTCAGACCCAATAAATCCACAAACTATCACATCTTCACACTAAGATGTTTACTAGAAAAATGCTATGAATACAACATACCAATCCACCAACTCTTTATAGACTATAAAATGGCTTATGACAGTATCAAAAGGAAATATCTATATGACACTCTACAGGATTTTGGAATACCTAACAAGCTGACAAGACTTATACATATGACATTAAACAACTCAAAAAGTAAAGTCATAATACAAGGAGAAGACTCACTGGAATTTAGGATTAAAAAAGGAGTAAGACAAGAAGACGCACTTTCCTGCATGCTTTTCAATTTAACACTGGAGAGAGATTTAAGAAATATACATATAAACACAAGGGGAACTATTACTAACTACTTCAGGAGAAAAAACACGGGTCCACAACGGGACAATATACAGCCAACCTCTTTAATACCTTGCATATGCCGATGACATTTCCTTATTGGGTAAAGAAACCTCTGACATTGCTAGAGCCTTCACACAACTAGAAGAAGCATCTCGACCAGCAGGGCTTGAGGTCAATGACAGTAAAACCAAGTACATCGCAATGACAAGAGACAATCAAACAGAGGGACAACATATCAAAATCAAAGACCACGAATTTGAAAACATTCAAACTTTCAAATATCTAGGAAGTACAATTGATTTAAAAAATGACCTACTAACAGAAATAAAGGAAAGAGTAGCATCATAACCCATTATAGCACTCAGGAGCAAAACAATTTCAAGGAAAACCAAGAAAATAATAAACAAAACAATAATAAGACCAGCAGCAATGTATTGAAGTGAGACCTGGACACTGACTAAGACATCTGAAAATTTACTTAATACTTGGGAATGAAAAATTCTTAGGAAAATCTGTGGTACTATACAGGATGAAACAGGGTGGAGGACACACACTAACCATGAGATATATCAATTGTATGAAGACCCACCAATAGTAACTGAAATAAAAAAGAACAGACTACGTTGGGCAGGTCACCTTGAAAGAATGTCAGATAACAGAGGAGCAAAATCGTATACTGACAAAAACCAAAAGGCAGGCGAAGTAGGCCAGAGTCCTCCATGGGATGTAGCGCCACTGGGATGGACGGATGGATGGATGTTCATTTTCCAAGTTTTTACCTAAAAATGAAGTTTTGAAAGAGTGGGGGCTAAAAAAAGGCTCTATTTTTATATTTTAATTTTCTGCAAGGTGGTGACACAGGATATTGAGCTCAAGATAATTAATTTATGTTTTATATATGTCAGACATTAAATTTTCTGAAAATAGAAATAACCATCATAAAAAATACATTTAGTTCCATTTGAATCATAAATATTGCCTATATCTAGTCTTGATCTAGTTCTAAAGAGACTTATACACAGTCTGTAAGTTTTTTATTTTTAAATTCCATTATTCAAAATAAAATTTTATATGGGTTTTATAAACATCAATCTGTTTTATTTAAAAGGGTGTGCATCCTTATACCATATAAACATATTCCTATATCAAATATATTTTCTGATAACAAACAAAAAAGTTATTGAAGTTTAATCATTACAAGGTCTAAATAAATTGAGCAAAATGGATAATTCCGTCAGAATTTTAAAAATATTACGGAAAGGAGGAAACTTTTACGTTATTGAAATGTTGAAAATTGGTTTTGCTCCTATTTTGTGGTACACAGATTTTTATTTCAACGTTAATTTGAAAAAAAAACTATTTGTATTTACCCTACTTACAAAACTAGAGATTAATGCTACAAATTAATTGAAGTAATATTTTCTTGTATTGTAGAGGACCTAGGTAAAAACCTATTGAAACAAGGATTGGCAGAAGAAGCTGAGCAGCAGCCTGAAAGGTTTTTAAAAACATTATTTCAAATATCTTTTTTAGTATGTTCTCATAATCAATTTTCTTTTGAAGCTTTAAATATTATTATTTTTAACAACATATGTTATATTGGGATTTGAAACAAATTGTTACTTTAAACCTCTTCATTAGGATCATGGTGTGTGATCTAAAGAGTCAAAAACAGCAGCTTCAAGTTGGGGACAGACTGAAAGTGGTGATTGTCAATGTGGAGTCATCAAGCCAGTTTAGTATCATTAAAACAGAAGCCTATGAAGTCTTGTCAGAGATTTTGAAGCAGCTCAAATCACATTACAGTCATAAAAATCAACCTTACAAGTAATGAAATGATTATGTTTAGCTAAAAATGTTTCCTAGGGTTATGGGCTATCACCAGAAACTAATCTTGAAGTTAGTGCTTGATGTAGTGAATTTGTATGTTTTATTGTAGTTGCTTTTGTACAATGTCTTTCTAGCTATAGTGTGCTATGTGAACTCTGGTCCAATCTCTCTTGTGGATATGTGGGGGGAAGGGCTATCTGGGAGATGTATCTGTGCTGCTATTGGGCACTCAGCTAACAGAACTCAGCTTTAGTCTAGTCCCATTTAAACTTAAACCACCCATTGTTAGGTAACCAAGCAGTTTTTGCCAGCTATACATCCCACAAAATGGTGATGTAACTAAAACCATGTTGAAGTAATTGATGTGCATTCTATTTAAAAAACAAATTCATCTATTTTATATTAGGTAAAACCAACTTATTAGTTCATTTTCTTTTTTTATGCTTGGGCATTGTAACAACTCTAGGACTATTATGATTCCCATGCATGATTTGATTAAAAAAGCAAAGCTAGAAAATTCATAGTACACTTTAGAAATCAGCTTGAAATAGTTGCAAATGTATTATTATTTTGTATTTGTTTGATAGACCTATAAAGGGAGAACTGGTGGTGGCCAGATTTCCTGATGATCCCTGCAGTTTGTATAGATGTGAGGTATTAAATGTTGAGGAAGATTTGTTTTACCTTTTCTGTATTGATTATGGAACTTTGGGAAATTTGAAATCAGAAATGATTTATCAAGTGAAGCGTTCCAACATTGCTGAGTTTCCAATGCTTGCAATAAGATGTTCTTTATTTGGAATGGAAACATTTGCTGACATTTCTGAGGAGATAAAGAGAAAGGTAATTATTCTCTTTGTTTTATCCTCCCTATTGGACTGGAGATCTTGTTGAAGTGTGTCTGATACAGAAAGAGACTTTTTTTTTGCAGCAATACGTTCACGCTATCAAGCCTGATTTGTCTTGGCCTTCCTTTTCTATCAGATCTGGTTTATTAGTTGGCTTATCTTTTGTTTTGACTTATATTTGCTAATTTTTATTTCATTAGCCATCCTTTCAGTGTCTTTTTTTTCATATATTATCTCAATTAAAACTGTTCTCCTAGCTAAATATTTGATTATTTCTTCTATTTAAGCACATAGTTGTTATGGTATAGCTAATAAAATTCATGTTGTTGAAGTACAATGAAATTGCAATGTTTTAAGACTTGTCATGGTGGCTATTGTCCTCGATGAAAACTATTAGTGGCCCCCCCAAAAAAGAAAAAAAACACTATTAGTTTTGATTTTGATCTTTCTGTCACATTTAGACATCAAAACCTAGAAAAGCTATTGAAAACCCATCTTTGTTATATTTTGAAGATTGCAAAATTTAGGTTCAGTAGCTACTTTTTTTTACTTCTAAAAGCATGTTTATGAAACAAAATATGTAAACCATTTTTTCATAGAAGTACACCGTTTTTAAAACAATATTTAAAAAGACATAAAGTATACGCTAATAATACTAATATTGGCCAATTTATATTGAAAAGATTATTTACATTAGATGTTGCCATCGATTTCTTCATTTCTTTGTTTACATGCTAGGCTTTTGCATTGGGTGTGAGTGATGGCTGGTAAATGTAGATTTTTTATGGAAGACATATGGAATTGGGGTTATTAATAGTTTGTAGTGCATAGCTTCTGATATTTTGTTTTTGAAAATATCTAAACCTTTTTACCTACATTGTTTACGAGATAATGGACCACAGACTCTCTTTGGTATCTCATTTTAATTTTGGCGTTGAGATGACAGTATGTCAAGAAAACATTATAAAGATGTTCTTTTGAATGTTTTTTTTTCCAAACATTTGTCTATTTTGTCTATTTAGGAATTTGATGCAGTGATGCAAGAGTTCTGTGATAGTAAAAGATCTATGTCCATGATTGTAAAAAATGTTGAGGTACCACTTGTAGATTTCTGTTCAGAGTCTGGGGATTGGTTTTCACAGTGTCTGAACAAAAAGCTTCACAAACTCTCTGTAAAAGATCAACCTAAGAAGCATATAACACTTCCTTCTAAAAAAGCAACCAGTGTTACTCTTCCCAGCAAAATATCCAAAGGAAATGAGGGACTCAACCTATTGACTGAAGCACTTGTCATGGGAGCTGTTTGCAAAGTCAACATGTGCTACATCGTCTCTACTGGGGAGTTTTATGTAAGGCTGATGTCTAGAGATGCTGCTTTCAAAGACATGATGAAAGAACTTAACAACAGCATCCATAGTGCTCCAGTTGTGATTGCTGCTCAGGTTGGTTCCCTCGTGGCTGTTAAGTACAGTGCGGACGAGCTCTGGTACAGGGGGAAGGTGCAGCGCATGCAAGGCAAGAAGTGTGATGTGACCTTTCTTGACTATGCCAACACAGAGAGTGCTAATTTGGACAGTTTGAGAGAGCTTTCCCCCTCATTGATTGAGCTTCCTGTTCAAGCTATTAGATGTCGACTCAACATAGAATCTCCACCTTCCAAAGAAGAAGAAAACCAGTTCAAAAAAGAGTTTGAGAATGATATACTGCCAATGAGAGCTGTCAAAAACAGCCCTAAAGGCTATATGGTCAACATTACTGTACCTGCTAAAAAACATCTGGAATTTTTGAGTAACATGAATCTCAAGCTGGTAATTAGATTTTCATCTATTTTATCCAAATAAGATTTTATTGATTTTTTCAAATTTAATGTGAGATAACTAGTTAGCTTACAAAATTAGTTGGAATTTTTTTTTATTTCTCTGAATTAGGTGTCAAAAGATATATGACAATAATGGCAGTTACCTTTTTTAAACAAAGTTCTTTTAACAACCAGACAGTTCAAATAAAATGTAAAATATTATTTTAATAATCCAAAGAAATGGAAATAAGGTTTGATTGCTGCTTAGTGATTTTCAATATTATCTTGACACAGAAGTAATATAGATATTTGTAGAAAAAACATTTGGACTATATTTCAAGCCTAAGGTTAAGTAAATCTAATCCCTAATACATTAACTCAAAATCAACCAGTTTAAACCTAAAAGTAATATGTCCCTAACAAATAAGGCTTGTTTGCTTAATACCCTAGCACCAATCCACTCGAGACTAGTCTAAGAAAACCACACTATAACAAACATTTTTTGTGTGTGTGACTTAACATGCAGAATTAACGATTCAAATGAAAGGTACAAATATATTTTCTGTCATTGACAACATTTACATTTTCATGTCATTGTGTATTTCTTTTTCAACAGCCTTGTGTGGAGCAGGAAATCTCAAACTTGGACTTTGAATTAAACAGTGTTGTTAAAGTGGAATGTGTAAAATTGGACAGCCCTTTAAGGTTTCATGTTCAATCTTCAGAGCACTTGCCAGCTCTCATTAAGACCTCAGAGAAGCTGCACAAACGTCTGAACAGTCAACTAGCACCTTTAAAATCTGTTCAGGTTGGGTGCTATGCTGCTGTCAAAAGTAATTTCAACCATGAAGAAGCTAAATGGCACCGTGTCATTGTAGAAAGTATTAACCAAGACAAGTGTGTTGTGAATTTCCTAGATTATGGTATTTCTGAAGAGACATCCAAGTCCAGCTTAATGACACTCTCATATGAAGACTTAATGCTGCCTGCATGTGCTATAGCATGTAGGCTCAAAGGATGTCAGGCTCACAAGTCTAACTTTGATAGTCCTTTTTCTACCATGGGTCCAAGTTTGGTTAGTATGTTAAAAATAAACACTAATAAAAATTAAATTAATGCAAACAAAAAAAAGATACTCTTCTAATATATTATATTACAATTGTTCATGTATATATTGTGTACATATAATTAATCCTTTCTTGCAGATTGATAGTGTCAAGATAGTAGGTAAGGAAGACAACCAATATATTGTTGATGTGTTAGATTGTGTTGGCCAATGTATCAGCAACAAATTCTTGGCAGAAAATTCTTCAAATGATTCAATGGTAATGAAGTCATTTGAATTTCATTTGTTTTTATGGTTCCTGTCACTTCATTCACTGTCATTTCATCCCGTTATTTTCATCATCTGATTAATTTATCTTACAAATAGTAATTGTAAAAATCATGAAATGAGCAATATTTAATCTATTCATTTTTTATTTGAATAACAAAAATGTAACACATTAGATAAGAATAAAATTAAAATTAAATGCCATTAAAAACTTTAAACTTTTAACATACATAAATATAGAGGTAATGTAAAAAAGTGTTATCCTGATACGGGTGAAGTCAGCCTTATAAGAAAAAAAAATTAAACCTTATTTCAAGGCTAAAAATGACGCACAAAATTTAAAGAAAGGGCGATTTAAAAAAAAAAGTGAAAACATGGTTGTACTTCCACCACATCTTGGCCTTTGATGACAAGAACGGTCATAATTATTCTATCTCTCAAAAGATTTCCACTACTTGCACCACACCTTGGCCTTTGATGATAAGTTATCAGCGGCCTGGTCATAATTATTATAATCGCACTTCTATCTCTCAAAGGATTTTCACTACTTCCACCAAACTTTGGCCTTTGATCATTACGTCATGCGTAGGATAATATTATAATATTACATCCTCCACATCCAATAGAAGCGCTATAGCTAAGTACACACCCAGATTTACAATATATTATAAGATTTCTCATCAAGAATGCAAAGTAGAAGAGGAAACACTATAAACGCATTAGTAACATGTAAAAAAATATCAAAAAGCATTCTACATAATCATATTTATATATTAGATGAAAGAAGAGGAAACACTATAAACGCATTAGTAACATGTAAAAAAAAATATCAAAAAGCATTCTACATAATCATATTTATATATTAGATGAAATGAGGGCTTAAAGTCAAAGCCTTAACAGCACAATTAAACAATGAAAAATTTAATTGGGGATGAAACGTTCAGTCACCGTTTTTATATACTGGTAATATGCTACTTTAAAAAAAATCCCCTTTAATTCTAAGACTTCGTCAGATTATTAATTTTTTAGTATATTGTTTATTTCACCCACTAATCAAAGGTTATATGAAAGATCAGCATTATAACATAATTACTAGAACAGTGTATTTGATGTATTATTTGAATAAATTATTATCCTATGAAGCAGCAAAGCAACTATAAATAATCCCCTCATAGAAATTAAATGAATGCCTTGGCATTATCTATGCTCTGTACAAAGGCTGGAATAAAATTTTAGATTTTCAACGTTTCCTATTGCTAAGATATATTATTAAATATATATTATATATAACATACATTTTTGTATTTACATTTTATTCATTTCTGTTAATTTGTTATATTTATCACAAAGAGGCTAAACAATAATGCTAAAAGCCCTATTATCTAGTATTTCATATTTATATCCTTATGAATTAGAATTTGGCTAGATATGTGGTTTTAGGTCTCAGATTTAATATTAGCTTTGTATTCAGTCCTTTCTAGGAGTAGAATTTTAGAAACTATCACACATTGACTTCATTTTATAGATATGTCCACATTTGAAAAGAAAATTAAAATTTTCTAAGAACTGATACACATGAATTTATGTTAAAAATATGATGCTTTTTTATATAATAAATAATTACTAAATTTAACACTCAGCGAACATTTTTATCAATGCAGATCTCAGCTTCCAGTAGTCCAAGAGAAAAACTCCAAAGTAAATTGGATCAACAGACACTTCTCGATACAAATCAACCCATTTCAGTGTTTGTCACTCATATCAATTCTTACCATGACCTTTTTGTGTCAATCAGGCAGGAGAATATCATCTCGGACTTCCTACACCTCATGACAGCATTGAATCAGGGCATCAATACTTGTAAACCTCTCAAAAATCCTTCTGTTGGTGGTCTGTGTGCAGCCAAGTTTAGTCAGGATGAAAGCTGGTACAGGGCTCGCCTGATAGACATACTAAACTCCTCCACAGCCATGGTTCAGTTCATAGACTTTGGAAACTGTGAAGAAGTAGCCTTGTCAGAACTGAGGGTACTGAATGCCGAGTTTAGGACCCAGCCAGCACAGGCCATACCTTGCTGCATTTCTGGTTATGAAACTGAGAAGGTCTTGGCCAATATGGAGACATTGCAAAAACTAAAAGTTGACCTCCTTGACAAACAGTTGTACTTAAAAGTGGTGAAGAAACTGGAAGACAAATATGTGATCATAGTGGAGAATGAACAAGGTGAATCTGTCGTGAACAAAATGGTATGTTTCATTATTAAAAATGTACTTGAAATATCGATTGTCATATCTCATGGCTCTCCTGTCTAGGGAAAAAGGCTTTTAATTGGCAGTCATTATGACACTTACTATGTAGTTTGTATAGTTATAGGCACACTATGGAGGGAGAGGTTTGATAAATGGTGTGAAAAAAATAATTGTATGAATGTTAATCTTCAGAATAGTCTGGCAATAAAGGTGATGGATGGACAGTAAATCACAGGTGTTAACATTGTTTTACAGAGTAAGAAATAAAAGAGAGATACTTTGTGAGATTGAGTGAAGTTAAATAGTTTTTGTTCAGCGGACATTCCGTCACAGTCATAATTGATCATGAATTAATACACAAATTAATTATTAGTAATATGAACAATGGACTCAAAAGTACTGTAAAGTATTTCATACATCATTTTAGAGATAGCTCATTTTATATAAACTTTTTGATGAAAACATTAATGGCATTAACAGCTGGGTTGATTTAGTTAAACATATATAACATTTTAAAAAAAATCTTTTATCAAATGTTTTATTTTTCTTTTTTAGCCCACCACTGGTCATAAATTAACTTTGCCCAAACATTCAGACTTGTTAGTGGAGACTCCAGCTGAAAAGGAATTTCCTGCTATTTTTTGTCATATCAATAGTTTTGATGATTTCTATTGTCAGAGAATTGATCAACAAGGTAAACTGGAGTCCTTTAGCAGAGTTAGCATGTTTCACACAATTTTTATTTTGTTTTTAAAGTATTGAACCTTATTTCTTTCACTTAAGCAGAGATGCCTACAATTACGCATCTTGTGTATTTTGTATGCTAATGTACACGAAAATATGTGAGTACAGTTTATCATCTAAAAATATGTTATTTCCCATGAAAACCCCCCCCCCCAACCCCCCAATATTAAATAAAAAACAAAAGTTGTTGCTAATAATATAGATCTGAATAGAAGATTTGTGTTAAATTCTAATTTATTGGACTTTTATAGATCTCATATTGTGTTAAAAAGTTTTACGATGTCATGCACCACGAATTTATGTAAATCTATATTTAGAATTAAGATCAAAATAGACCTCGATTTAGATCTAGATCTAGTATCATCTAGTCATGTTTTCTAGGTCTAGATGTGACCAGGTGTGTAGCATACTTAGAGCTTTAAGATCTAGATCTACAAAAGTGCATAGCAACTTCTGCCATCTTATAAAGAGATTTATTGATCTTTCTTATAATTTATGGAATCTAAAATAAAAAAATTGGCAGAATTGACTTTTCTTACTTTATATTGATCTAGGTCAAGATCTAGTAGTTCACATTTAGGACAGTACTCTACAATTATGTAAGATTGTTAAAATACCTTTAAGAAGCCTATGACAATCGAAAACCAATCTAATGTTAATGCAGCTGTCTCTAGACTCTTGCTTCGATTTTTTGTAATGGAAAGAAATGGTGGTTAATCTCTTACAGCATGACAAAATATCAAACTAATGTGCCTGACTGTAAAATTACAAAATGTAGGCGAATCTTGATCTACCATTACTTATAAAAGCCTAAACTCAAAGAGTGAAATCAGGGACATTGAAACTGAGTTTGTTTACAAAAAAAAATAAAGGCATTTAATTCTTGATTCCTTGAGCCCTCCTTTAACACATGTTTTCTACAAAAACATGTGATAATCAGAACCCAGAATAAAAAGCTTTATCTTACAACAGCTAGGGAGCTTATATATTCAGTAGACTCAATAGCCCAGCTTCTATATAAGAAACAAATTTCATGACTAATAAGGATTATCTGTCTGAAAACAAATCTTTAAATTTTTTAAAATTAGTGATTATAGAGGATGCCAAAGTTTTCATTGCTGACTGCAAGAAGAAAATCTGAATTCTTTCAAAATGTGATAAAATATTTCCAGTGTCTGCATACATTGTAAGGAAATCGCCCATTAACAGATGTCACCAATCCAGCCAAGCAAACCATTGCATCTTGTCTAAGTCTAATTTCACTTCTAGCATAAAGTCCCATTCTTTTGAATGAATTTTCTATTGGTGCTATTATGGATAAAACACTAGAGAGATCATAAAATCTTTGCCAACTGACAGAAACGACAATATTCCAACATACTGTTTTTCCAGAAAAGTCTATAACAATGGCAAATATTGTTAAAAATGAACAGAATGTCTTACATAACTTTCTGCTGTGTTAATTTTTGGATTGCTGCATTTTATTTATGTTATGTGCTTGAATGTTTTTAGTCTTTCCTGAGTATATTCTTTATATATAGGAAAATACACATTTGCCCCTCAAAATACACATTTCCAGGTTTGGGAATACACATTTCCATTAAGCCTTGTAGTTATCTCTGCTTTAGTTGTATTAATTTAATAATAAATAAAATTTTAAAAAATCATTTCAAATTAATAGAACGTTCAAATGTTTAGTAGCTTGTATGAAAAGCCTCTTATGAGCTTGTGCTGTCTTATGTCTGTCACATTGTTTGTCACATTATGTGCTATTGAAAGTAAGATTCCCTTTCTCCTTTGACATGTTTAAAAAACGTAATGGTTTTTCAAAAGCATACACGTTTTTTTAAATTTTAAATGCAAATACCCATGAATACTTTTTAAAACAAGTTATTACAAGTCATTTCTTATTTTGAAAAAGAAATAAACATTGTCAGCTTCATGCTCTAAAAAAGTGTAACAGTTCTTTTTTAAAAAAAAATAAAGTCTTTTAGTTTATAAAATCAAGTTCACAAAGATCCACTATTATCAGTGTTATTATGATCTAAATAGTCTTTTAATGGTCATGTGTGAGTTTGTGTGTAGCTAAATCAAAATAGTCTTTTAATGGTCATAGGTGGATTTGTGTTTAAATCTGTCAGTACTACTGATCCTGTCACATTCATTTATAAAGCAATTTGTTAATATATTTCATTGATAGCGCTGGGAGTTTATTATTCTATTTAATATTTTCCCTGATAATGAGCCTTTATTTTTCAGAGATCTCTGAACTAGATTTACTGCAACATTCTCTCCAGGAAGATGTATCTAAATGTGCGCAGCTGAAACCTTGTGAGCCTGTTGTTGGATGTGTCTACATGTCCAAGTTCCTAGGCTCATGGTACAGATGTGTGCTTCAGGAGGTCAGTGTGATTATTAATGTTCTGCAAGTCATTGCTAAATATAGATTATGATGTATTTTGTTTATGTATGTTTATTTAGTAATTCAGTCTTATTCGGAAGGTGACATCTCACTTCAGAAAAAAACTAGATTATAGTTTTGTTATTGATTGCTGTCTTACATTGAAGGAATATCTGCTTCTTTTACATCTAAAAACAACTACCAAATCTATAATTGTAATTACCCAAAATTGGCCTTCAAAATCTGAGTTTTTAAAAGATATTCAAAGAAAAAATATAAGATTCCCAGCAATGAAACTTACTAAAAACATACATGTACACATAGAGAACATGCTAAATTTTGTTCAAAGTTATCAAATAATGTTTTATTCACATGCGTTAAATGTTGCATTTATCATTTTTACAAAGCTTATATCAATTCACTCTTTCTTTCTGGTAAAGGTTTGAACACGTTTTTTTTTCTCCCACAGCTGTTCTCGGATAAGCTTAAAAGTTAGCACTATTATTCAGTGGCGAAGACAATATATACATTAATTTTTAAAAATAACCAAAAATTCAATTAATTACTGGTAATTAATTATTTTGTTTGATACCAACAGTAGAATTAATCCTTCAGTATTCACAGATAAGGCAAAATATGATCATTGTACATGTTATTTCTCTCACACCCATTCTCAGATCAAGTTGAAAATTTGAAAAATTGTTTATTGTCCTTAACAAATATGAATGAATTAAAAAATTAAACCAATCGCTCAATTAATTATTGGTAATTAATTATTTTGTTTGATACTGAAAAAGAGAAATAATTTGTACATTTCTACAATTCTATGTATCTTTACTGTCTTTCATTGAAGTTGACACTTTAGTACCACTTTTCCTATTCCTTACATTGGCACATCTAAAATATTATCGTTCGAACGAATTAAAACACAGGATTATTTATATGAATTTTTTCAACATTTGTCCACACATTAAACTATTATATATGGTTGGACCTTTTTTAACAATTAATTTTGAAATATTTCTTCAGCACTCTAGTACCCAAACTTTTCCCACCCATTTTATATGTAAATTAAGAGTAAAAGTACTCTTTTCAGACCTATTGATCTATAGGGCAGATGATGTGAAGATCATCTGTTTCTGTGCCTCACGGTTAATGAATGTTATGTGCCCAGGACAATGACCCTCCATCTTTTACTTTTCCCAACTAATGTCAGGCACCCATTATGTTATATTCTAGGATTAGTAAAGAGCTCACCATTTTGTAATATGGTCTTGGAACCCTAGTCTCATTAAAATATATTACTACAATTGTTATAATTCTTAGGTTCAAGGTTCTAAAGCTAAAGTTAAGTATGTGGATTATGGGAATGAAGAAGAAAAAAGTGTAGAGGAATTGTTTCCCTTGTTACCCGAGCGTATGACATTGCCAGTCCGGCTTTTAAAGTGCAAACTTTTTGGTGAGTTTAAGATTAGTTATTATTAAATCTAATTACTTATAGCATATAGAATGTAACTGATAACTAGCTAGTAACAATAAATTCATATCAATGCACAGATTGGTAAAGTTATTTGGGTTAAATGAAGTCTTCATTGAGTGAGCATCCAAATTTTGTTGGAAAGATTGTATGCAATAAAAGTTTCAGGAGTTCATTAAAACACATAATTAAAGAATCTTTAATGTCTGTGAGGAAATTTGTTTACAATGTGCATTACACATAACAAAACATTTATATTAGAGCAAACAGTTTGTACAATGGCACACAAAATATGCATTCATGTATTGTTTTTTAAAACTCTTTTCCTTTCTCCTATTTTTCAGGTGTTAAGCCTGCTGGTCAAGACTGGAATGATCCAGATATACAAAACTATTTGAAAATACTTGAGACCAAACAGCCATTACTGATCATTCATGAAGAAATTGACGATGCTTTTCTAGTTTCTATAGTTATTGTTCTAGGCAATATCAAAATCAATGTAGCGGACGATCTTGTTAGTATTGGATTAGCTGTTCCCATCTCAGAGGTAATAACATTTCAGTGTTATTTATGCATGTTAAAAGTTTTTTTTATATACTTGTTACCTTTCAGTTGAAGATTCCTGTTCACACCCAACTTTGTTTTTAGGTTAAAAGCTCATTATCCTTCAAATTTTTCATCTAACAAAAAAACTTTTTTTTTTTTATGATAGTTTATTTTCATTTTTAGGTTGCCCGACAAAATAGCTTGAAAAAAATTTTTTTTTTAGTCATTTTGCACGAAATACCTTAGCTATCATAAAATATGAATAGAGGAAAAAAAAATTCTTTGAATATCATCATTATAACTCTGTCGTTTTGCTGGAAATGCTTTGGATATCTTAAAATATCAATATGCAAACATTATGCTAGAATTTTAATAAGCTATCATTTATTCCAATTTCAAAAGTGCACTTCAACAAAAAAATTCTTTGAATATCATCATTATAACTCTGTCGTTTTGCTGGAAATGCTTTGGATATCTTAAAATATCAATATGCAAACATTATGCTAGAATTTTAATAAGCTATCATTTATTCCAATTCCAAAAGTGCACTTCAACAACAAAGATCCTTCATACTTGTAAGATTAACACACGATTTAAGAAAAATAACTGCTGATTTTTGTTATGGAAAAGAATGTACCATAACGAGAGAAGGGCAGAGTTTATACTCTTTTCTCATGAAGAAGAGAAGTGAAGTTGATTTAGGCCTACAATCCAAATTGACTCACCTGAACATTGATGTTTATGTGTTGGTGCTAGACAAAAATGGACAGGTAATAGCAAAATTAATTATTGAATTGGTCAGTCACTGTGTGATCGCCATCTTAACTAATCCTGACACACCTAAGTTTGCCAATGTTGCAACAAGAGACACTCTGGTTTGATCAAAGAGAGATGATTATACTATAAAACACACGTAACACACTCATCATCTTATACCTAACCTATGAACTTAGCTTGAACGTTGTCACCACATTTCAAAAACATTTTTTAAGCAAGTTATGCATTTCAAACAATGGTGAAAAAGGAGAAAATATGGCATACTTTTAGATCTATTAATATTGAAAAAGATAGAGACAACAAAAATGCTGTCCAGGACTATCACTTACTAAAATCCTGTAATTTTCTACACATCATATGTAAGTATGTGCTATTTTGTCTTGCACTATTTTGTAGGAAAATTTTGCAGTTATATTATTGTGTGCACTATTTTGTCGGGCTACCCATTTTTATCCTAATTTGCTATTACAATATTTAATTTGTATACAAATTTAGTGCTAGATTTCTATTTCTATCAAATCTAAATGTTGTTTGTTGAAATTTAAATTGGTCTGTATAAACGGAAACTGCTAAAATCAGCTTTCACATTTTACTGTGTTTCTAAGTCAAAGTGTCAGTATATTACTATTAGATAACTTACCTTCTTAAACCAAAAAAAAAAGACATTATTTCCATGCAACAGCTTTTTTGTGTTTTTTTTATTTTCATTTCAATTGGGAGAGTTTGTATTCTTTCATTGAAGGAAATTGGAATTTGATAAATTCTTTCAGTGCGGCGTTACTCTCCAGGGAGTAACTTGATATATTATATTTATTTTACTATCTTTTTAATGTTAAACTTTTTATACTTTTTTTTTCTTTTCTGGACGTGAGAGCTATTGTTCTCTGTTTTGGTAGTAAATTGTATGCAGGACCAACTTAAAAAAAAAAAAAAGAATATTATGTTTTAGTGGATCCTCTACTTTAGTTTATTTCAACAAAATTTAAATAATACTGTTTCTTTGTGCATTTGTTTGCATTCATCTGTTATGAAATTTGAAGTGATAAAATGTGTTTTAAAAATATTTTTCAGTATTTATGGATTAAATGTATAGTTAAGGGTTATATCTTTCAGGGTATCGATTTTTTAAGAAATTTTGTATTACACTTCTGTAGTCAATTCATTGTCCTTTAAAATAAAATAAAACAAAAAAGTTAGTTTTAGTAACTCTATCCCCTTTGAAAATTTTGTTTGTCCCGGAAAACTCATTTTTTTCGCTCAAAATAATTTGCACTGAAAGAGTTAATAATGCTCTTCTGTTTAGAACTTAGAAAATATTGACAAAGGAAGTGATTATTACAACACATTGTATGCTTGACTTAGAAAGATGGGATGGGAGAAATATCATTAGTAGGCCTGTCTTTTTCCCATACCCAAGGAGATAATGCAATTGGCACCAATATAATCTAGTATATCTAATGTGTTGTGATAAATTGATTAATAGCTTAATAGCAGCATGTTGACGGATATGTGAAAGCCATAAAACTGCTGGTCTGAATCTCTTGGTGATAAAGGTGTATGGTGCACAGACATTTTTTTAAATGTTATTTGAATTATTTTGAGATGGTCATAACTGAAGTAACAGATGTGTCAATAATAATTATCAATAATAATCATCTCAAAGAAGAAAAAAAACTTAATGTAGCGGAATTTTATTTTCATCTGAATTCTACTACATACAAATATGTTTGAAATAAAAAGCTTTGTTGATCTGGTAGTAATATTTATGAGCCAAATAGAAACCTTTTTTTAAACAGAATGTTTATAAATATTGTTGTGTTAATGTGAAATAATATTTGAAAGGTATATTCGACAGAGTTCTTCCATCAAACAAGAAAACAACCCAACTTCTCTGCCTATAAATGATCAAGATAGTAAGCTAGCTTCACCAACAAAAAAACAAGCAAGCAAACCAAGTTCTCCCAAGAACAAGCAAGATAGTAAACCAACTTCTCCACCAACCAAGAGTTCTGCTTCTGAATCTGACGATGTAGACACTGAAGAGCTTGAATTACAATTACAGATTTTAGAACTTCAAAAAAAGTTGGCAATGGCAAAGAAAAAAAAGAAGTCAGATGCATGATAGTTTTCTGAAATAGAGTAGAAATGTTAACAATTTCTTGGTTTTGTTTTGTCAATGTACCCATTTCTATTTTATATTCCATGGAAAAATTGTCATTATAAATGTGTCATATTAACAAAAAAAAACATGTTTGGATGCGAAATCCATTTTTTTAATGATATTATTTCCTTTGTATCCTATCCTACACCTGTGACCCTACCAAATAGTAAACTAGCATAAGACGACTTTCCCAGTAAAGTGTCATTTTCTCTTTTCTCACCTAGATCTCTTATTTACTTATAAAAATAAAAAAAAACAACCATTCAATACTTAAAGTTAAACATTTTGTAGTCAAGATCTTAAAAGAGCATGACCAGCTTTAAGTTGGTTAAGTGACTCTGGCTAAGACTTAGCATTGATTCTCAACCATTGTGCTGCTATTCCTAAGATCTTCTATTTGGTACTTTAAACCTCATGCTGAAGTCGATCTAATTATTCAAAAATGTGAGTAAAAAAAGAGGAGATGGAAGTTTGTTTAGTTTGGGAAGCGTGGTCGAGAGGCTAAGTGCGCTTGAACTTAGCTTGGCTTGGCTACCTAGAAGGGGGCTCGAGGTTCGACACCAGACTCGGGCAGAGTTGTGTTTACTGAGCGCCTAAAGGCAGCACGGAAAACCAATTCTTAGATACCCCCTCCCCCCACTGGTCCACAAATGATATTGGACCAAAAGCGCTCTGAGCATGCTATAAGCATGAAAGTAGCGCTATATAAAAGCTATAAAAAAAGAAAATAATTTACTTTATTGATATTCACCATAGAGAGCTGTTTTAAAATATTTCCTTTTCTTTATTGTAAAGAAGAAGTGCAGTAGTTACAAGTAGATTACTAATGCTTGTAATAGTCAAAAGTTTATTTTGTGCTTTTTTTGTGTGTTTCTTTGGATGACATGTTTTTTATGCTTGCATTGCCTTTGTTGATCTACCACTGACATTATAAGTTACAGATGTTCCTTCAATAATGAAGATAATTATGACTTACATGTTTCCATGTGTTAATCTAGTTTTTCTTGCTTATCAGAAACTGAAACTCAACTATAAGTCATTAAAAAAATTTCTTGGCAACCTTTTCCATTCTCTAATGATATGGTGTTGGTATTTAAAGATGATAGTCTAAGAACTGACCTAAAAATCAGTTGTCTCTACACACCTAGATTTGGCAGACGATTTCCTAAATTTTTGTGACTATGAAAAAATACTGTTCATTAGGTCTTTTGAGAAAAAATGCTATTAATTGTAACTTTCTGAATATATAATATAATTCTCAGAGATGAAAACAAACTAGTTAATTTTACTGCAAATTCATTAATAATCTTGCTGGAGAAATTTCTATTCTGTAAAGCAGTAAAAGCTGGGATGACCTGGGCATGTTTTTATATCATATATTGGTACAGAGACAAGGTTGCAAGAGATAAAACTTTGTAAAAAAAATCAATAAATGGATCAGTGGAAACAGCATTCCTAGTCATGTCATTCCAGTTGAAGTAGCAAAGAACAGACTGATCCAGTCATTCATCCTAGTGAAGGAAGTCATTAAATGAGTCTGTTGAAATATCTTGCCTCTATTGCCTGTTTCTTGAACTTGTATGTTTTAGATGCTCCTTCAGAAATGAAGGTTAGTAATGTCCTAACTCATACTTTCTAAAGAATGGCAGTGGGAATGGTTGTGATGACAGTCTGGAGTGTAGACTACAAAATCAGTCTACTTTTATTGGTACCAAAACCTGTTTTCTTATTTACACCTAACATTTACCTAAGAGCTCCATGCTCTATCTACCATTTGTAAAGAATATACATTATATACAATTCTTTTCTAACTATTAACTAGATCCAGCTATTAAACTGAAGTAGACAATCTCTCCTTAAAAAATGCCTGCTTACCATTCTTCCTAGTACTAGATATTCTCAGTACTAGACATGTATAGAGAGAGAGTGAAATTATACCAGAAGGTAACAGCAGAAGACATTTTCATTAAAAATGTTTATGCTGACAAGCCAAAAAGCAAAGTACACTTTTAAAAAAACAACATCGCCATGTCCATCTCACCCTATCAATCAGCCTAATGAAATACCTCCACATCTTTTTACATAGCTCATTTTTCAAACATCAAAGTCAAAATATTTCAATTAACTAAGCATTTGGGATTGTATGGATATTATAAATTGCTATTTTAATTATTTTTTTTTTTTGTTTCTGTTGCATTCAACCTGTAAACACTGCCTCAGTCTATGCCTATGAGAAAATGTAGCAGACTCTTGTTGCAATGAATTAAATATGCCGTTTTATCAATTTAAAACAAAAAAAAAGGTTTTCTGTACAGAAAATCTTTGAGAATGCACTGGACATGGCTGAACTTTAGCTTTCTTGACTACTAGTTTTCTATTAGCAAAAACTTTTGGCAACCATATAAACAATAAAATATTTTCAAATTTAAATTACATTTATCGGCCAGCCTAGTAACATCCCTCTTGGTCTACATAAATTGTGTGACTTATGTTATATAGCCTATCATTTTCATTATAGGGTTACCTCTGTTAAAAATAGCTAAAAACTTTTTTTTTATAAATACAAGGATTGATCATTGTAACACTTCAAAGAAAAGATAAATATGTTTATTATGTATTTAAACAAAAATAGTCTTGAAGTACACTTCATAATCAGTCATGCACTTTTTAAAGCAGTTATCTTTGACTGTTATTGACCTTAACTGGTATCACACAATAGTCATTGTTTTGATTTTTTGCATATAACATGTTTCAGTCCATTTCTTGATTCATTTTTCTCCTTTTTTTAAAAAATAACTTTTGTTCACCAATCAAACCAAAGAATTCAGACCTGGCTTTTATCTGACATAATTAACATAATAATATTGGATTACTCATTGCACGTTTTTGCAATCATTTAAAAAAAAAAACAACTTAACCCATAACTATTGTCAGTTTCCTGAATATAAATTATTCCAAAGACCTACATTGCATTCTTTTTTTTTTTTTTTTTGCTCATTTCTATTGCAATTTTGGTTACTATAAGTATGATTTAAATAAAACCAAAGCAGGTCTACTAGTCTGCACTGTTGATATTGCATTTTCTGATAAATGAAAGCATTTCAGTTTATAAGAAATATGCCACATTATAAATTTGTGTATATCTTGAATATTCATGAATTCCTTAAAGTGCTGCATTTTTGTTGTCAAGAACTGTTCTTTCAATATAAAATTGTCTTGTAATGATATTTTATGTGTGCCTTGAAAGTGTTTTTTTTTTTACTGCTCTTGGTGGAAAAAAAAGGTCATAATTTTCAAATGTATTATCTTAGCAATATGCACATTAATTATATAAAGGACTTATAATTATTTATTTGGTTTATTAACTGTCTTAAAACAAGCTTTGAGAGTATACAAGAACAAATTCTCCATTTCAGTTCATTTGACACAGCCACCATTATCAAAATTATGATTTTCATTATATGAAATCTTACTTGACATCTTCACCCCTGCAATAATGTGTCCAACTCTTGTTAACTGAGTAAGCTATTATAATTCCACTTCTTGCAATGTAAACAGTTGAATATGTTTTTCAAAAACAGAATGTCTCAGAAAATGCACTGTTTAGATAAACCATTCATTCTTACACCTACATTTTTTTATTTTATTGGAAGACAGCCTTGAAGTCCCTCCACAAGTCCAATGTTGGGGTGGAAGCAGAAGTTATGAAGAAAGTTCATATGGTTTGTTTGATTCCAACAGTTCAATGGGACTAGCTGGCTCAGCACAATATGCATTTCATGTGTATCACTTAATATTGCTAATTGCTTTTTGTAGATCTGATTAGAAATGATTCTGTTAATGATGTCATCTAACTTTCTTATATTCTGTTAAAATAGTTTTGTTGGATATTCTTTTCATTCATTTACTCTGTAATGAACACAATTTGAAGGACAATATTTGGCTTAGCTAACTCCTTGTCTTGAGACTACAGACAGTTTAGTATTATTTTAAAATTCTGAAAGGAAAGTTGGCTTTAGGAGTGGCAAGAGGAAAGGACATGCTCCACAGTTAGTTGCATTCATTGCCAATGAAATGAGTAGTTTTCTACCTTAAAATGTCAGTCTATTTTGATTTCATTGACTAAATTAGTTCTTTCAGCAAAACTATAAACTCATTCATGTGGCTGTCAACAGTACCATTAGGGTACCAACTTTTCTATGGCAATCATTTAGTTCGTAATACAGCCCGCGGTGCACATCGACTTGGTTCTATTCGGCCTGCCAAAACGTCAGCACAAAGTGTAGAAAATCCCCCTTCATAAAAAAGGTTGAAATATGCATCTTTTCTTACATTAAGGCCTTCACTATTAATCTTTAATATTTGTGCATTTCTGAAATGGGACTCTGAATGTAGAATCTACCAGGAAAAGTGAACGGATCTTTACTTTTTTGTGGAACATGAAAATAAGCCAACATAATAAATATTTAAAGAAAGTGTAGCTGTTTATAAAAAAAAAACATATACAAAGGCATTATGAAACAAATATGGCAGCATTCTTGATTTGAGCCGCGAATAAAAGAATGTTAAACCCCGCCTAGAGATTTGATGATTTATTAGATTATTTACCAAAAATGGACGCCTGTCAAATTATGTTGGGCATCACTGATTTAGTTTTATCAAAACTGATTCCAAGTACTTCTCATTTATTAACTTAAACACTTTTTGAACTAAAACACTGAAGCATTTGCATTTTTTTGCATTTTTCTGGGAGGTGTAAATAGTAACAACAAACCTTTTTAAATAACAATTTTTTATCTTTGCTTTGAGTTGAGCCAAGATAAAATAGCATCAAACATAAGCATTAAAAAATCTGGCAGTTTGTAATAATTTCAATTCAATTTGTAAAGGTCTTAAACTTATGCCTTGCATAAAATATTCAGAACATATCTGTATACTTGTACATGCTTGCTAGACAAGTCAATTGAACTTTGGTAGGAACTTTTTCTTGTTAAAAATAGCTTTCATAATTCCCCTTTTTAACTTTTGATCTTAACGTTAAAACTTTTTGTTTTTAATGGGTGACCAAACTGAATCATCTTAATTGACTTTGTGTTAATTGTGATGATCAGCTTAAATTGGGAATTATCAGAAAAAGATTTAAGCTATCTCACACATTTTCCTCTATACCACTGCTTTTGAATAACTTAAAATGACTAGGGTTACCAGACATCAGTCAAAAGGAGGACATGCACTCTGTCCAGCAGGCATTTGGACTTTGGTGAAAATGTTGAGCTTTAAATCCAATTGAATTTGATCTTTTCATATCTTAAAATACACAAAGTTGCAAATAAAAAGCTGAAATCGGACAAGCATGTTATGTACCAGTGTTAGTATATTCAAAGCTGTTGGGAAAAAAAATTACTCAGAGCTTCTTTAGATCTTAAAACTTCTTTTGCCTAATGCTGTTTTCATGGATCAAAGTGGACTCAGAAGCATTCATTTCACATAGTGCCATTGAAAGAAAGATGTGCATGAAATGCCACAAGTATATTTGCACCTAAGATAAGTTACTGTGAAAAGTCACTTTGTATAAGAAAAATAAAAAGTAAATTACCCCATTTCAGATCTTATCTATAGGGCAGATGATGTAAAGGTCATCCATTTCTATGGCCAGCCATCTTTGAGTTCATAGGAAATGAAAAATGATCTTATATTCAACTCAGCTATATATTCATGTGGCCAGCATAACTAGCTATGGTACCTATACTTTTCACCAAATAATGTCAGGTACCCATTAGAGTTGGATGGACTCAGGGGCATTCTAAAAACCTTAAAATAATTTTGAAATCCCAATCTTCACAGATTTGAACCCAAGATTCATTGGTTCAGAAGCCAAGCACCTTATCTACTCAGCCACCAGAACCCCCAAAGGAGCTTTCAGCAAGTTACTGTACTGTATAATTTTATTAATACACTGTAAGGCAGTTTTTAAATGTTTTTCTAGACTTTTTTTTTTTTTTTAAATCTTCCTTTGCCAGCCTTAGTCTTTCCTTTTGTCTTAGTTCACTGTTGTCTGGTAACCCTATGAATGCTCCTGGTTTAAGTTTCAATGTAGTTACTCACAAATTCAGTTTATAGTTATGTTTTTGATTCATATGTATATCCTTGTTAGCAATATTTTAATATTTTAACAACTGAAACTGAGTAGTAACACAAGCTGTTTAATTAGTAACTCAAATGAAACTTTACTTTTTATTGTGTATCCTACTTGATTATGTGTTAATAAAATTTGAATTTACAAAATTTAAATTCCATTTTGTTAATACTATTTCTATGTAAGTTCTTTTTGTATAGCACAAGTGTTAGTTAGTAGCTTTCTGCAGAATGTTACTACCATCTTTGGTAGTTATTGGGAATGAATAGCAATTGTCATGCAATTAAGAATCTATTTATAGACAAAGGTCTCCCCCTCAACTTATTCTCAAACTTGTGATTTGATATACTATAAATGTTATTTTTTAAATCAGCCTTTATCAGGGTTAGTAGCACTTTTCCATGACAAAATTTTAGGAGGTTTTTTAAGGATGAAATGTATGATGTGTGTGTGTGTTTCCTATCCGTTTGTGTGATAAATAGTAAAACATACACAAAACTAAGCATTTATCTAATCAATTATTGTTATTTGATTTTAAAAATAATAAATATCTTGCCAATATGCCACAGAAACAATGTTATCAGCTGTTGTATGTCCACAGAAAATCTAGTAACAACTTGACTGTCATCCCAAAACCTCGTACAACCATTTTTTTTTTTCGAAGATATATTTAAAAACATTACAAATGGTTACTTTTTCATTTTTTTAAAAATAAGAAACATTCTTAGAGATGCCTTATTCAATTCTCTGTGATGGAAATGTACATTTTTAGTTCCTATGTGTATCTTATAGATACTAGAGTCATGGTGTGCATTTGAGGTAATGTTTTATTCTTCTATTAGTTAACTTAAATCCTTTTCATAAACAGAGCCAGTAATATATAGGGCAATATTGGCCTATTTGAATGTTTAGTTGACATTTGCTTACTAAAAAATGGCTTTTTGGATTGGGGGAGGGGGATTAGACCTATTCGCGTTTTTTTTTCCTAGCCGAATCTTTGTCAACCATGTAGTTTCCCTGGCTTTTACGAGTGAAATAATTTTTACGGACTTTTCACAGCTGTATGCGAAATATTTTTTCGCTAAATCTACAGTAGATCTAGACTCTTGATCTAAGTCACTAAAATGCGCAGACTTTTACGGCTGTGAGAGAATTATCTTCACTGAATTTACAGTAGATGTAGACTCTTGATCTGTCACTAAAATATTCGCGTTATTTTCAGGGCTATGAGAGAAATATCTTCATTATATATATTCTAGTGATTTAGCGTAAATCTAGTCTAGATCAAAGTCACGAAAATTCGAGGACTTTAAGTCACTAAATTTGCGGGCTTTTCACTTCTTTGTGCTAATAATCTTCACTAGACTCAAAGTGATTTAGCGTAAATCTAGACATTAGATGTATCGAGATCATTAAATTGACTAAAATTCACGGAGTTTTCAGGTTAGGTGCGAATTATCTTCACTAGATCTAACTTAAATATAAATCTAGATACTATTATAGTTACTAAGATACTAGCTAGATCTAGATTTACCGACTTTCCACGCGATGTCTCTCTTACACTTACAACAAGAAGATTTTAGGTGAGGGAGGGCCCGGAGGGGTGTAGCCTACAAATTAGTCTGGTAATTGCTCTAATTATAGACAATAGTCACTACAGACTAGATCTAGCGCGTCTTTAGTGGTAACAGTAAATGGAAACAAACACTTCTACGCTGACTTATACTGCCAGGTGAAATGCTTGCTTGAGCCAAGGCCATCTTAAAATCACGAGGTCGCGCTTCATAAGTGGGTGGAAAGGCGGTGTAGACGCGTCACTGGTCAGCTCATTTAACACAGCCAGCCCGTAAGGTCATGCGATCAGAATGCCTAGTTATGCTGTTGTTGTTTTTTCCCTCACATTTTTAGCAAGAAATAAGCAAAATTATATTTATAGGAGAGTGGACAAAATTTTAGGAGACTTTCGGCAATTTTTAGGAGAATTTTAGGAGACTTTTCATTTTTTTAGGAGATTTTAGGTGCGCTACGAACTCTGCTTTATTGACGCTTCATAAATCTTATATTACTATTATATTTTCATGCAATACAAAGCCAAGGCTAGATTAATATATGGCTTTAATTATTTAATTAGCAGTTAAAATTAAAGGCACTTGACAAATGCAAAAAAAAAAAATGAATTCAATACTAAAAATAATTTTCTCCAGTAAATATCATTACATTGAAATGATCTCAAACATTTCTGACATCACAATGTACAAATTAGAGAAACAAATTGCACAGATCCGATTAAACAGAAACAAAAAGTCTGACCATAAAATCAAATAAACACAAGTATAGTAAGATGGTTATAGTTTTGTATGCATATCAATCACATTGATATGTTAGAAATACTTTTTTAAACAATGTACAAAATATTTTAGGAATGAAATTGAAAAAAAATCTTAAAATAAATGTAAAAATTAGAGGGAAAAAAATGAATATAACTAAGTATGGGCATAATGTTTTCTATCAATGACTCCAATAGTTTACCTTCAAAACGTTAAAACTATGAGACAAAAGACCCAGTGTGTGTCTATTGTGGCTTTTTATGTTTGTTTTTTGTTATTTCAAACAAATACAAATAATATTACATGTGCTCAATGGATAAATAAAAGTGATCATAATATTGACAAATATATATTAATTCAAATGAAGGTTTTATAATTATAGATATGTTTCAGAATTAAAGTATAAATTTATTTCTCATCCCTTAACAAGTTGCAATAATTTGTAATTGATCAATAGTAACATTTCTGGTTTTCTTATATTTAGTTAAGAATTTAAGCTGGCTCTAAGATAAGGTTTAGAGATACTATTAGGTTGTTTAGTTTTGATGTTGATATTAGAATGGTATTATGTTGTAAGGATAAGGTTACTGTGAGAGTGATTTGCTTTGATGAATAAGAACATTTTTATGACATGTTGAATCTATATATACATTAACCAAACATGACATGAGAGATACTAAAAACAAAATTAAATAGTATAGAGTAATAAGTTAATAGCGGTACTGTTTCAGATAGAAGATTGGTAATGTTTCAGATAGAATATTTAAATATAGTGGTTTATGTTTCAGATAGAAGATTTAAACATGGTGGTTATGTTTCAGATAGATTGAAATATGTGTGATATGAATGTAGAGCTAGAATCACAGATTCTTTAATTGTCTTTAAAATTAAATGACTCTTTAGAAATGGTAGTTCCTTAACATTCAATCAGCAATTATAGATAGTGCCTTCAGTTCTGTTAGGGCATGCTGGATCTGTGAGGCATAATCATGTTTGGAGTGCTCTCTGTGGCCATTCATTAAATTGGACAGTTCACCATATACTTTGACTGCTTCAGTTGTATACTGTACCTGAAAAGATTAAAATTAAAATAACAATTTAATATTAAGTAAAACTGTTTTTTTTTTAAATAGGTACCTAGTTGTTTTTAATTTCATTTGATTTTCCTTCAGTCACTAAGCAAAGTCCTCTCCAAAAGGCTGTATCTAAATTTTCTATTTAACATTCATGATTTAACAAGCATAAGTTGGTTTTTTTTGAGTTCTTAAACTTTTTTTTGAAGTCTTCAGTATCTACCTGAACTTAAGGATGCAAGTTGGAGATGATTTGTGAAAATATATTTAAAGCAGTTACTACAATCATAGATAACTGTAGCGCGCACATGTGCCACCCTCTATCCTCTCTATTAACTTAGACATTACTTGTGTCATTAAGCTAATAAATAAGTACCACATTGGCTAAATAGTTTATGAATTGTGTCTACATGGCTCTACTCAAATTCCAATGTTATATTTCTATTATTATAATGCCTATATTCATTCCCTCCATCTGTATGTCTGGCAGGAGTTTTTTTTGTTTTTCTTTTACAAATTTCTTCTCTCACTTCTCCTTTTCGGATCAAGTTTAAACTTTGCATAATTGTTCGTTAAAAAATTAACCAATTAATTAATTAATTTTTTATAGAAAAAGGAAATAAAGCTTACAGTATTGAGATATATGGAAGTAATTGAACAGTTCTTTCCATTATATAAACTATGCTTTTTTTATATTATTTTTTATAGCAGTATTTGGCTTGTTGCTAGTTGGATTTCTTCCTCTTCATTAATGACAGACAAATAAGTGTTGAGTTTAAAATGTTGAGTCCATTCTAATTATCTAAATATTGCCATTTGGTTATCACCGTGACAGACCATGCTGACTGAATAACTTCTAGTGAAACATCTTTACACTCACAATTTGTGTTAAGATTCTAAAAGAAATGAATGTAATTTGAAGGTACAGATCTATTTACTTGAGATTTGATTTCTGCTTCCAGTGAAGGCTGAAAATAATCAGTACGGTTGTCAATCATCTTTGGAATGTCTTCCATCAGGGCTGTGTTTTGATGTGTGAATTCAGCTTGAGCAGCTTGAAGTGCTTTTTTACTCTGAAGAAAAAAATATTGTGGCCATAAAATAATTTGTCTAATGCTGTTTTATATTCTTTTGGCTTAATGTGCTTTTAAAATTTAATAAATGCAAATATAACAAACCTAACATTATTGAAGTAAACTTGTTCATAAAACAAAAATGCATAAGTATCAAATATAACAATTGCAAACTAATAAGCATAAATTTTGAATATGTATGTGAATTATCTATACTCAATGGGGAATGAGTTCTATTTCTTTTATCCATTAAAGAAAAAAAAAGGTTATGTGACAGAAATGAGTATAAAGTAGGGGTGCACCGGATAGTACTTTTTGATATCCGGCCAGGGCCGGATATGACCGAATAGTAAAATTTGATATTTGGCCGGGGCCGGATACCTAAGTGTCTTGTTAATAGCTTGTGTTGCTGAACATTTTACGAAACTGTAAAATAACATAGCTATATTGGTTGGTTTTATTTTTTTTCCTTTTATATACCTTATTGTTTTAAACTCTGTTACTGATGATTTATTCTAGCTTAACAGTATTTCTAAAAATCTGTATAGAATGAGTGTGTCTGTGTGTATGTACGATGCCACCAACTGTAAAGGATGTGTGTAGGAAGGTCAATGTAAATAATGTTAGTATATATTTAACTAGTTACTAATGTAAATCTCTCATAAGTAAAGTGCAATCTGCCTTGTATAGTGGTCAGATGTATGTGTTCATGAATTTCAGACCAACAACCTGGTCAGATATACCTAGTGAGCCTACACATGTAGTCCTAGTGTAGTGTGTATAGTTGTTTTTTCCTTGAGCATACGCACGCAATAGAGTTGGGTGTCAGTCAAAAAGGTAACACATTGGCACAGTCAGTCAAGCATGTACATAAATTATACCCGTCCACTAGTTAGAGGTCAAGGGTTGTTTTGTTTTTTTACGCTCCAGCATATTGTTTCTTTGTTTGCTAGATCTAACTGCGGTACTATTATTCAATTTATTTTATGCGATTTTAAAATTTACTGTAAGGTTTTCCGTTATTTATGTGTCAAAGTCGTCCTAGCCTGATACACAGTGGCAAAGTAGGCATCTTAAGTAAAAAAAATTAGTAATAACAAGGAGTTAATTGACTGTCACAAATAATTAAGAATATTATTATCAAATCAAGACACATATTTGCAGGAATAATATTCAAGTTAACACGCTAGAAAAATTATTTAACCGTAATATTTATTGACAGTGTATTATCCTTTGTTAGCACGTTGTGTTTTTTCATTCTGGCTTAAAAAATGGTCAATGTCTATCAATAAATTGGGTGTCAAGGACCAAAGAAAAATAAAGAGTAGGGGGTCCATTTAAAGATAGCCTTGGTCGTGTCTTCTACAAAATAATTAGTTACTGGCTTACTGGGCTATATAATCTCGCGGTTTGTGTTCTGTGTAGCTAAAGGTCACTCGTTTAGGTGTGTGTGATCTTTAGTCCAGCTTAATAATTGAGATTTATGTTCAAGTAACTCGGCACACTTGAAAAGGTGTGGCCTCCAGCCCAACCACGTGATTAAGATTTTTCTCCAAATAAGCAAACTCTTTGTGTGGATACCTGTGAAGATGTTTGGCTTGAAGTCCATTCTCTCCCCCCCCCCCCCCCATTAAGATTAACTACTAAGTAAACAAACATAGTTCCCTCGTGTGACCTCTATGGAGTGCTTATGTCCATCGTATCTGACTTGTGGTCACCTGTCAATCAATGAACTCAATGTGATGGACTAAACAAATAAAAGGTGGAGGGAGTTGTTCATCTGGAATTATACCTGGTTACCTTAGAGGTGTGGCTATGGTAGTCCAGCCCCCGTAATAAAGATTAACTACTAAATAAACGAACTCAGTTCCCTCGAAAGGTGTGACCTCTAGAGAGTGTCAATACGGTGACATTAAACCTACGTCCATCGCATTTAACTTGTGGTCACCTGCCTATAAAAAAAACTCAATGTGATGGACTAAACAAATAAAAGGGGTGGGAGTTGTTCATCTCTACCTCTGGAGATATACCCGCACAGCTAGACAGACGTCTGGTCAGCATGACATAGTCAAGGAATGTAGCATTTTAACATGTTAACTAACCTACTCAAAGGTCAAGACAAATTGAAAAAAGTGTCAGCCATTGCTGCTCTGTATGTAAAGCGCATTTATGATGTAAAGTTTCATCTCTCTTTATATTACGTTATTAACACGCCTTGTCCTTATAATAAATGATGTTTGGTGCATATTCATAATGGCTCTATTTTTAAGCACATTATTTTGTTTTAATATAAACATTAATACAGTCAACAACAGACATTAATGGAACGAGGTCCACTTTATGCATATTAAATAGGTGTATTTTTTACTATCCGGTAGTGATATCCGACCGGAGCCGGATAGCACCGGATAGTAAAAAATGTCGGTTATTCGTCAGAAGCCGGAGCGACTATCCGGTGCACCCCTAGTATAAAGCCTATGTGGTGTAGAGTTCTTTGTAGAACACAGATTTGATTGATTACCCAAGGAACAGGACATTTCTGACAGAAGAACTATTGATTTTATTTCTTCAGTTAAATCCTAGTTTAAAACCTATGTGAAATTGTTTATAAAGAGACTGTGTGACCAAAACAATAACCTTTAAGAGTTGTACAAGTTTCCTGAACATTCTTCTAAAGACAACATCCTTAAAGTGTACTGCTAAAACAAACATTTGCAGGTTAGTTCATATGCACTTTGACCAGGGTTTATAACCTATTCACTGACATCATCTTCATACTCCATTTCAGTGAGTGCTTGAGAGGTTCAAACCCCTTATTGCAAAGGCCCTGGGCAGAGAGACCCTACTGTTATGCGTAATGCAAGTCAAGAACTTGTGGTTTCCCAGACCTGCCAAGACTGTCATACCTTGACATTTTGCAGGATGATAGTCATCTTTGTTACTCCTATGTATAAATTTACTCAGAGAATAGAAAAATTCTAGTTTGGTGATAAAGATCTAGACTTGGAAACATTAAAAGACTTGAATACTTACAGAGATAAGGATCTGGTATTGAAATTGTGTATTGATAAATTGTATAAGTATTATATACATATCTATATTTTCACTAATTAATTCTACCTGATTTCTCCACAAGAAGATGGGCAAAATGTCTATTTATTTATTTATTCAACTTCTTTGTATCTGAATACAAAGAAACATTTGAAAAGAGTGAGAAAATTCCCATTGAAGTGTATTCAAAATACAAAGAAACATTTGAGCAGAATTTAGGGATGCCCACTGATAGCATTTTCAAAATAGACCAAATTTAATTTTAAGGTAATTATTGAGTCTGATCAGTTTTTCACTGTGTGGCCAATTAGCTAGAAAAGTTTTTCCTTAAGATATACATAAACTGTCAAATTTGTATGAAAACTGTTAAAAGCCATTTTTTAAATCTGTGTCCACTGACCAAGTGTCCCTCCACCCATGACAAGGATTAGTAAAATATTTGCAATTTTTAATATTCAAATACATTTTTTTTTAGAAATGAACTATGATGTAAAAATGTATAGAATGCATTTCTTACCATCTCAAGTTTGACAGCATTGGGGCCTGTCCTGTCTCTATCTTGATATTTACTCATTTTGTCCTGACACTTCTGGAACTCCTACAAAGAAAAATACAAAACAGTAAATCAACAAAATGCTAAAATGTCAAGTTGCAATATGAGAATTTCCTAGGTTCATTACACACAGCTAAAAGCTAATATACCTGTAAACTTTTATACTCTCCCAGACATAAACACAACTATAGACCAGTAATGCTCTTTCCTAGGCTCACAAGAACCACCACTAACTTACCTGTAAACTCTGTTCTCGTTTCTTCACAGCTACTTGGGCATAGGGAAATATGCTCACAAATCTGAAAGGAATAGAAACATTTTTTGAAATTTAAAATCAAGAAAATAATAAGCACTATTACATTCTAGCTATTTTAAGTGCTGCTAATGATTTTGAGCATTTTTAAAAAAATTACTTTGTATAGCAAAACTTTCATGTTATAAACACGCTTAGTGCGTTATGGTCAAATATCTTTTGTGGACCTATGGTATTGGGAGAAGGTTTCAATGCTGTCATTATTAAGTGCTCAGCAGCTCAGCTCGAGTTGGGATTCAAACTTGAGCCACCTAGATAATTGCCAAGCGGTTTATGTCCATCAATTTATTCATTTCTGGCTGTATTCTGACAGTCACATGCAAGACCATGTGCATTATTTTTACCGGTGCTGATTGAATGTCATGACAGGCAAACATGTTTTCAATGTAAATAGGTCGTGCATGTACACAGGTTCTGAAGCCCACATACCAATATTTCCTGTAACTTTTTGTTAACCCAAAGGTAAGCTTAGTTCTTTATATTAACAAATACTACTCAATTATTTATGTAACAAAAAAGTGCTAAAAAAAATATCAAAGCCTGCTCTTGAACCCAATTAATTATTCTCACAGATGGTCAGATGGAATCACTGGGGTCACCAACATTTTCAATTCTTGCATATTTCTGTGGTTTTTTAAAAATAATTTACAAAGTCTGTTTGAATACATTTTCTGTATCTTAATATATACTTACTTTTTCAACGGTTCTAAAACTGTTCTGTGCAAGTAAACATTCTGAAAATGGTAAATTTATTTATTAGTTTTAAAAGTTTTTTTTTTATATATATATAATAAACAATTTTGTATCACTATTATTTTATAAGCAAAATACCAGGTTGATTTTCACTATAAGGCTCTTTAAAAAAATGATTGCGAAAATCCCTTCTTATTGAACTAATGTGCTAGTAGACACAAGAGTTAAGGAAACTGACATTATCCTATTGCTGGCATCATTCAGCAAAGTGATTCCACCAATGTCTTAGATCAGTGTTTCCCAAACTGTGTTCCACAAAGCTTAAATAAGTGTTCCATGAACTACTGGAATAATTAATTAGAAGGCCATGTGAATTAATCTTTCTCAAAAATAAGAAAAGTGTTCGCTAAATACTCAGAATGTGAGAAGTGTTCCATAAAGGAAAAAGTTTGAGAAACACTGTCTTAGATGTTACTGAACGAGTGACTGTAAGAAATCAAACCTATTACATTCTGACACTACAGATTAGGATTTTCTGAGGGTACAATGACAAGAATATTTGAATATTAGTTTCTTGCATTAATTAATTACACTGATGATAATTGGACATTTTTAGTTGGGTTTTACATTCAAGTCTTATTGTGTTATATTTGATTCAAATTTTTTAACTTTTTAAACTTTTTTTGCTATAACTATTATCAACAATTTTTTATTTATGTATTTAAATCTAATTTTAATATAAAAAAAAAGCATTAATGATGAAAAAAAAAAGCATTAATGATGAAAAAAAAAATTGGAATGATGTATTAGTACAAGCAGGCTAAAAAAAAACAACCCTGTCAGTCATATGTAGATCCATTTTAACCATCGCAGCATCCCATTCATCAATTATATTTTTGAAAGTATCCTCTGATTGACAAAGTTGAGTGGAAAGTAGCTCCTGGGATAGTTTACGCTCCGACTTGGATAAAACTATGTATTGATTGTAAAGTAAAAATTTTCTTTATTATTTAATAGAATTTGAATTAAAATGAATATATGTATATATATATATATGAATGAATATATATATATATAAAATATATATACAAAATATAAAATATATCTATATTATAAAGTAGAAAGTATGGCGTATGTATGTATGTGCCGAATAGAAATCAAAACCGTTTGACCAACCTTGATAAAACTTGGCAGAAATGTTCCTTGGGTACTAACTTAGACCGTATTGTATGTATTGTAGCCCTAAAACAAACTTAAGACCCTCAAAAAAGAAAGTTGACTAACTCTATGAAAGCATTATAACTTCATCGATCTAGGTCATGTTTACATGAGAAAAGATCGAAAGGATCTAGATCTAATTTTAAGAACTACACTTTGCGCAGATAGCTTTTTACTTTGACACATGAAAATACAAAATATAGTCTTATTCAGTTCATTATTTAATAAAATTAACCTTCAAATTTGTGTTTCAAAAGCATTTTTACATAAATTTGTTCCTTATATCTGTGAATTTAGAATTCCCGACGTACATTCTTTCATTAGACATTACCCGAAATGTTACACATCTCTCTATTCCTAGGTCTAAAACTCTAATTCAACTTTAAGATGATAGAACTTCTCTTCACAAAGATAGTTTTATAATTAAACACATAAACATACTAATTATAGTCCATTCATTTCATATTTAAATCAAATTAACATTCAAATTTGTTTTTCTAAAGCATTTTTACATACATTCGTACGCCTTGAGTGCATATCTATTCTTGATAGCGCGTGCTTCTAAATATAGATCTATACAAAAGCCAATATTTTAATAAAAAATTGGATTCAGGTCAATTAGTTATTTTTAGCTTTATTCATAATATTTTTTTATTCATGAATTCATGCATTCGCTTCACTTATAACATTATTATTTTCTTCAATTGTTGTTAATGCACTATAGGTGACTATATCAGCAATACGCAAGTTAAGACCAGCGGGCAGGGGGTAATATCTGTCTAGTATATGTATATATATTTAAATGTCTAGTATAAGCATTATGTATGTATGTCCTGCATAGAAATTAAAATCGTTTGATGAATCTTAATAAATGGCATAAATGTTCCATGTAAGACACCATAGTGTATGTTTAATGTCCTCCCACAACTAAAAATATAAAATTCCTAAATTATCTTTATTAAAGAACAAAACCTTTTGACAAAATGGGTAAACCAATTTTCACAGTAATTTATATTTTTTTGGTATGAATATGTTGGATAAATATGTAAACCCATTTTTAGCGGCCCCCGTAAGGGGAAAAAAGCCGCTATTAGTTTGTGCAAAATGTCCCTCTGTCACACTCAGATCTCGAAAACTAGAAAAGATATGAAAAATATTATTTCACCATTAAATGCGGCTTGGAAAGTTTAGGTGCAACTGCTACTTTTGGTTTTCTAAAAGCAAACCGTTTAATTTATAAATTAATTATGCAAGCGATTTTTTCATAAAAATACATCAATTCTAAAACAATAACGTAAATGTAAGGGTGCACCAATATCTATGAACACTCAATAAATGGCTCGTATTAATGAAAGCGATTTTTAGTCTAGCTAGGCAGTGTGACGTAGTGTTTTTTTTCCTTTGACGTCATATGGAACTAATTCTTCAAATGAAATGCTTAAAGAACGCACTCGGTACACCAATGTCTATGAACACTCAATAAATGGCTCGTATTGACGTAGGCGATTTTTTAGTCTAGGCCGTGTGACGTAGTGTTTTTTTTTCCCTTTGACGTTATATGGAATTAATTCTTCAAATGAAATGCTAAAAGAACTCGGTATAGTAATGTTTATTAAATCTTTAAATGAAATGCTTAAAGAACGCACTCGGTACACCAATGTCTATGAACACTCAATAAATGGCTCGTATTGACGTAGGCGATTTTTTAGTCTAGGCCGTGTGACGTAGTGTTTTTTTTTCCCTTTGACGTTATATGGAATTAATTCTTCAAATGAAATGCTAAAAGAACTCGGTATAGTAATGTTTATTAAGCCTCGTTATGTGACTCGCATTTAAAAAAGGAATGATATCTTGATTTAGATCTAATCTAGATTTTTTAAACTAGATCTAGATTTTTATTACAGTATATCTAGATCTGGATTTATATTCTAATTAAAATTATTTTAGAGTCTAGATCTAGAATTTCTAGATCTAGTTTAGACTAATATAGACTAGATTAAGATGTAGAATTTCAATTTCTAGACTTTAAGTGTAGATTTTGATTTCCAAATGTTTTGATCAATATTGCAATATTATAATATACTAAAACTAATATACTATTTTTAAATTTAATGTTGCATTCAGTCTATTGATAGATTATCTATGATATTTTTTTTACACAAATCTTATCTAAATTACAGCTACATTATTCCAAGTTAATATTTTAGATCTAGATCTAGTAGATATAGATCTTAAGAGTGATAAATCAGAAGTTTTATTTAGGTAGATCTAAATCCTCATTCTAGTTCCATTTAAAAAAAAAATGCTGATATCTCTGTTGATAGGCCTAACTGTGCTGAGACATCGAAGTAAAAGCATGATATATCTGTTCTTTTCCTTTTTTTGATTTTTAATTACAAACCTCCCGTAGGACGACGGGGGAAGGGGGGCAAGCAGGGTTTGAACCAGGGACCATCGATAAATCCGAACGACAGTCCAGCATGCAAACTAAACGACCAGGCAGTGTTCATACCCTGTTTGTTGCCATCCTCCATTCCAATCATTCAGCGAGAAGTTAATTATTTTAAACTTAGAAGGAACACCCAAAACATGTAAAACAAAAACAAAAAACATTTTTTACAACGGCAAATGAATCTTTGAAACATTATTACTTTTGACCATCAAAATTAAATAACCTTTTGAATATTCTTTGCTAATAGGCAGATCCGACTTTGACGGGGTCCGCCTCTGAGTTTGTGTAACACAAACTCTCTTTGTAATCTTGTTTATTTTACTTTTATTTTCATGGCAAAATTAAATTTGGCATAGATCTAAATCCAATGCACTTTAATTTTATCAATAACATCCTAACTAAGGCCTGCTGGCTGCAGTTCATATCCGGCTAGTATATATATATTTATATACAAACACATATTTAATGGCAGAGATAAACAAGGATAACTACCATTGTTAGCTTCTGTGAGTTTCTTGGCATCTTTATAGAGTCTTCTTGTTAGTTCCTCTAAGCTTGAAATACAGTTATATAATGACATGAGTTACATAATAATATATATGTTATAGGACTGACGTTTAATTGTTAGTAAAACCAATTTAAAAAAAATGATGCTACACAACATTTCAACATTTGATAAATAAACTTACTCATCAAGCTTCTTAAGTTCTTTTTCAAATTCCCTTTGTGCCTGGAGAACAGGAAGATTATTACCTTTATTTATTTTTTAATGCTAATTATAAAATATCAGATACATTAAATAAAATTATTAAAATTAAAATTAATATATATATATATATATATATATAAAAAAAAAACAAAATATGAATTTAGATACAAGCATGTTTTACGAAGCATCAAATATCCGGACTGCCTTTTTTTTTTATTTTACAGTATGGTAAGTGGTTTTGCTGATGTGCAGAGAAAGATCAGCAATTATTTTCTCAATAATGGTAAGGTACTAAGTGTAATACTTTGCTCCCCTGTATATTTTACTTGAATTTTATGTTTATATACGACTCGATTCCCCATATGGATTTTCTTTGTATTGTTGGTGAAATGGACCATTTATAATATTCCACTTTATTTGGCTATCAGGACAGAAAAAATTACCAATTATTCAGATAATCGATAATAATTGTATTGACTTTTAAGTCAACTATGAAGATTTGTTAAAATCAACATTTAAGGTAGACAATTATATTCCCATCATACAAAATAATACCTGATGTTGCTACAAATAATAATAAAGAGTTTCTGGGATGAAATATTTATATATTTGTTTTAGATAACATTTTTAAATAGTACATTTAGCAACAAAAAAAGTCATCTTATGAAAAGATTTCTTTAACTTGAAATTTTGATCCACACAGCCCCAATAGATGTTAATAATAATTTTGATTAGAATAAAAAAAAAATTCTCTGATTCCAACATTAAGCTTGAAAATATCATTTACATATTCAGTTAAACCCAATAGTTCTAACCACAGAATGGTGTGTTTTTAACAGCCAAGTCCTAATACAGTAGAATGAATGCATTGGGATGCTAGAAACAGTTTTTAAAACTTTCCTAAAAGAAGAGCTCATCAATTCTAGTTTAAAATGAGAACATGGTGACTTTTCTTTCTTTAGTGAAAACCGGATGTAGCTCTTTTTTATTATTTTTTAAAGAATTTTTAACCGTACAGAGGCCCATAGCCCCAGTTGATAATTTTTAAGCTTTTTTATATTATAAAGTATTAAAAGTATACATACTTTTTAAGAAGACATGTTGTTCTATTTTTCAAAGATGTTTATTTTTTATTAGTATTAGATCATAAATTTTTATTATTTTTCCTTGGAGAGCAAGGATAAAGAAGAGGTCCTGCATTGCAGAGGGTGAACACACATTTTGTGAAGTCAGATTTTGTTTTACTTGGTGAAGTAGATTGACTCACACAAATGATACAATACAAATAAATAAAATAAACACACACATTTAAAAACACATTTTTATCTGGGTTCACTTTTAAAAATTATATAAACAAGAAAAATATGAAAAAATACTATTTTAAAAAAGCTTATAGGAAGCGTAATTGTATCAATTAGTTTGGATCAGTCATGTAAAAGATTTAGACCAACAACAATAAATCTGCGCGTTACGATATTTTTACCAATTGCTTTTGTTTAGCACTATTTGATGCTTTTAGCCTTCTCAATAGGATTGATCCTATCACTTGCCTGGACTAACTGGGAAAAATTGGGGGGGGGGGGGGGGGGGGGAAGAAAGAAAGAGATATCTGGGTGGATTTTACAGTAATCTGTTTGGAAACACAAAAACAAAAAATTAAAAAAAATAAAGGGGAATAACCTGACTTTGAACTCAGAGCTCACGCCTCCTCAGGTCAAGGCGCTAACCACTCTGCTTGTGAGGCACTTATAACTAGAGATGATTGTATAGTTACATATTGTTAGTTTCAATTTAGAGTGGCAACCTATAAAGGGGACTAATTCAGCTTATTTCTGAAAAATATCATTTATAAACTTTTTACCAGGCAGACAGAGTGAGTTGATATAAACTTTGTAACAAATGTATAGGTGTCTACAATAAATAAAAATGTAATAGTGTGATTCTGAAATATTTTTACAAAGTTTATGTCAATTCACTCTGTCTGTCTGTCTGGTAAATAGTTTGTACATGTTATTTCTCCCACACCCAATCTCAGATTAAGCTGAAAATTTTCAAATTTATTTCTTTTACCTGACAACACAAGAATCAATTTAAAAATTAATTAAGAATCTTGAGCCCGGAATGCGCATTTTTTTATGCATTTTAAAAACGATCATGTAAATATTTACCGATACCCCCTTCTTCCTTCCCCTTTCACGAGTGACCCAGAAAAGTGATAGGATCATAGCACATTAAGCTAAAACAGCTAAAATAAAAAAAACAATTGGTAAAAAAATTTCTATCACACAGATTTATATGTCATATTTATAATTATGTGACTGATCCACATTAATTGATATACTTAATATAAGCTTTGTTTTTATGTGGGTTTTTTTTCTTTGATTTTAACAAATTTTGGAAATTCTGTAAAATGAGAGTAATAGTTTTGTGAAGAACATTTGTATTTTATTTTATTTTTGTCTGCTGCACAACACTAATATAGTGTGTAAAAAAATGGTATAATTTATTTTTGTAAAAAACAAATCTCAACTTTTCATTGATAAAAATACAGGAAACATTTGATTAATTAAGCATCATACATTTGTTTCCCAGCTTATGCAAATAAAACTATCAGCAATGATTTAGGAATCTGTATAAGAGATAAAAAAAAAAAAATATTCTAACCACAGTGATGATTTATGCATGATTTATTTATACAAATTCTAGTTTTTCTCATAGTTCAAGCTCACTTGTAATGGAAGTGTAACCAAGCGATCTACAGCATTGATTTATACAACAGTCCCTTTCATGTTAAGGGTTTGAATCCTTCAGTTGTGTACAAAAATTCAGACATTTTTTAAACCAAAGGATACTGAAAACAGGGAAGGAACAACAGTCAAGTGAAGTGGATAATAACTAATGTTTTTAAGAATTAGAAAATTAGAAGTTTGTAGGGTTAGGGATGCAATTCCAAAACAAGTCAACACATCACAGGAAATTTTCATGATTCATGAGGCTTTGCCACAAATATTCCGATAAGAACAATCATTGACAAGGATTGGCATTACATGTACTACAAACAGGAATAATCTTTTGCTATTTCACTATTATTCACTAACATAATTAAAACAATATCCAAAAAGATAACATCAACAAAAAGGACATATGGATGAAAATAATTATGAAAGAATAAGTGAGCCCAGTAATAATAATAGAAGTACAATTATCTATGATATAATAAAATGCTTTGCAATTTACTCACTGGCTTTGATATCACTGGTTTCTTCAAAGATGATGAAGAAGATCTGCTGAATGGATTCCTGGAGAAAAATGTTAAGCAAAGACAAAACTATAATTCAGTAAACGTAACTGAAGTTAAAGACAGAGTAACATAATGTTAGAGGTCTCAATTCAAAAGAGTGACTCTTGAGTTAAAATCTTGTTTTCTTTCCTTAGGTGCAGAAAATACAAAAGGAAATCAGCTTATTAATAATTGTTGACATTATTGTTGTTGTTATTGTTGACATTGTCACCCCATGATGCAGCAATCTGCAGCGCCAGACATTAGCAATTCTCAATGATATGAAGTATGAATGATTCATTGTTTAAAGGTTTATCTTTGATCAACATAGTGGAGATAATGCTATCAAGGTGTTAAATAAATGTTATAAAGCTGAGGAAGTTTCTCCCAAACGGCATTATAGAAAAAGGATCAAAGTCAATTTACAAACGATTGAAATTCAAATTCATGACATTGGATTAGTTGTGAATGAATGACAGCTGCATGTGAGATGAAGCAATGAAATTAAAAAACATATAATGGGGTATCCTTGTTCCAAATTTCAAGCTTCTATCTCTATTATAATGGTTATAAAGTTATGATGAGTTAAAGACAAAATTCATTTTTCGATCACAGTTTTTCTGACATTTTCTCTAGTCCATATTTATTCACATAAAACAGCATAACTTCGCTCCTATAATGCTATATAAAATTTGGTGTCCTTGTTTGCCTTGTAATAAATGTAAACCTCTCAGCAAGCTCTACATAACTAGATAACTAGTTAGTTTCTGTTGTTATATATTTATTATGAATTTTTTGTCAAAGTACTTACTAGGTCTAGAGCAGTGTTTCTCAAACTTTTTTGTCTGCCGGCACAGTAAAAAAACTACTAAAATTTCGCGGCACACTAGGATGAACCACAGGTGTTTTATGCTAAATTGAAAAATTATTTGACCTGTTTTTAAGTATTACATTCAATGTGAAAGGTGTGCCTGTTTTTGAGAGGAAATGCGATCTAATCGAGACTCCAAAGTCGATAGACAAACTCGCATTTCATCGTCTATTGTAAGAAGTCTCTCTCTTTTCTTAGACTTGATTTCAGTCAGTACTGAAAATCCAAATTCACAAAACCATGAACATATAAACTGATTGCAGGATATAACTTGTTGATTGAAATCCAAAACATACATAAACTAAACTCCGCAAAATTTGACTTAAGAACTGCATCATTTTTTCAATCAATGAGCTGCTCTTCTTCTTCAGTTCTAAGATTTGTAGCTTCATTGTTTCCAAATGGATAGCTGACCCATCCATATTCAAGACTTTTAACTGTTGGAAAGTAATGCTGCAATGCTGACTGCAGGTGTGTCAAAGTGTTCAGAATTTCGGAGGTGATTTCTTTAGTTGAAGCACATTCATTGTAAGTAGGAAAGCAGTGGAAGACTCCTTTCGAGATCTTACTTTGCCACAAAGACAATTTTTCACCAAGTGACTTCAGTTTTGAGGATGCAGTGATGGTGCTTGAACAATTAAATTCAATGAATTTAATTTGTTAAATAAATCAGAGAGAAATGTGATCCTTAACCCACCAGATCTTGTCATGAATAGAAAATCCAAAGTATTTTTATTTTTAGCCTCCAAGAATGAAAACAGCTCAGCCTTGAGTTGGACGAAACGCTTTTACACTTTTCCCCTGGAGAGCCAACGAACGTTGGTGTGATACAGGAGGCATTTGTAGTCTGAATCCATTGCTTCACAGAGCTGAGAGAAATGGCGGGATACAAGCGGTCGAGATTTGATGAAGTTTACAACTTCAATCACTTGATCCAGAACAGACATCAAATCTTTCGGCAAAGATTTGAAGGCAAGATCTTCTTTGTGGATCATGCATTGAACAACTAGTACATTTGGATTTTCTTGACGCACAAGAGTGACGAATCCCTTTCTATTTCCCTCCATTGAAGGACAGCCATTGGTGCAAACACTGACACAGTTTTTCCACTGTAGTTTGAAGAGCAAAATGTTTTGGTTCACCACATTGAAGATATCTTCGCCTTTGGTCGTAGTTTGTAAGTCTTTTCAAATAAGAATTCGTTGACACTTTTTCATCCTTTATGAACTGAATAAAAGCTAGCAGCTGGGCTTTTCCGCTAATGTCAGTGGAATTATCAACTTGAAGGGACCACAGCAGAGACACTTTATCGTCAGTCAGGTTGAAGTGTTCACATATTTGATCTTGTAAATCTGACAATAAGTCTGCACGAGATAGTATAATTTGACAAAAGAACTTTCTTAACTTTTTCAGCGGCATCTGGTCCTAGAATAGTTTCAACAACTATTGCTAAAACTGGTGCAATGACAGATGCAGCCTCTGTGTGTGCGTTCTTGCGCTTTGCTAATAAATGAGCAACCTTATAACTTGCAATCAATTCCTTTTCTGGCAGCTGTAGGTAGTTTGTAAGTTTCTTAGTTTGTTTATTTTGTTGAGTCCTGATGTTTTCAAAGTATTCCTTCGGTTGCGCTTTTACAGCTGGATGTTTTGTTTCCAAGTGTCTCTTTAATTTGCTTGGAACAAGCGCCTCATTCGACAGAGTTGCATTGCAGATCAGACAGAATGGCAATTGAGCATCTTCAGGTCCAGAAGATAAGAAACCATATCCGATGTAATCTTCTTTGTACCTTCATTTGGTTCCTTGCTTTTCATTTGGCACTTTCGCAGTTTCATTCTTACTGACGTATTTCTCCATGGATAACAATAATTGAAGCTTAGTGATAATTTGTTATTTTTTAGCATACACCTACAAAATTTACATGAAACACATCGCTTATTATTATCATTATCAATTCAAAAATTGCTGTGCATCTGCTTAGGCAGCTTACATTTTAGTTATCATAATAATATAAGTATAGTGTAAAATTTAATAACCTAAATGGCTAACACCCCTTTCCGTCAAAATGGAGCGATCCAATTTAGCAGGGCAAAGAAAATGGGAGAGTGCGAACTACTATTACTGGTCGTTACAAGTGGGGTTGTCGTCGCAACGTAAATTAAAAATTTAATATTAGGTAGACCTGTGTAACGCTGCACGCAAGGTGTTCTGAAAACTCCTGCGGCAGATCTGCAAATCTTATCTTATATAATACAGACGTTACTTCAAAAAAGAAGATGATTACGTCCTACGTGTCATGCATTTAGTCATGCATATTAACCAATACACAGTTTGAGAAACACTGGTCTAGAGTCTATCTATAAAATCTAGAATCTATAGATCTCAAATTTAGTAAAAATCTATTGACTTAAGTATTATTGATACATTGATAGTACTAATCTAAATCTATATATATTTAAAGTCTAGTCACTAGAGTTAGAGTCTGGAATAGTCTGGATCTAGATTTATACTATACTACTATAGATCTAGATATCTATAGTAGTCACTAAAGTTAGTATCTGGAATAGTCTAGATCTAGATTTATGCTATACTACTATAGATCTAGATAGCTAGATCTACTAAATATATACTTATAGATATAAATCTACACTGTTACTCACTGTAGATTTATTATATAAGCGAAGGTCTAGATTCTAGATCTAGAAATACTAGAATCTAAGTAACTATATAAAACTACAGATCAGATCTAGAAATCTATATCTACTATAATCTAGTACTAGAAGAAACTAGATTTAAGTAGTTCAGAACAGATCATGACAGATTAAATGAGATTACAGAATACATTATACAGAGATGTAACTCAGTACTGTGGTAAATAAGTCAGTGAGTGTACACTGTAACTTAACTAGTGACAGTAGTGTTACAAGTGTACTGTAACTACTGTAAGTATTAAAGTAGATCTAGAATCTAGAGTAGACAAGTAGTTCTATCATCTACTGATCTAGTCTAGTATCTTAGTCTTACTCTTAGTATGACTACTAATGTAGTCAGTCACTCAGTAAGAGTGAGAGTCAGTGTAAAGTGTAAGTTACTCAGGCAGAGTAAGTTATTAAAGTTACCGTAGGGCTGTAAGTGTAAGTAGTGTAACATACCAACTCATTTTTTACAAGATCTTGCATATCAAGGAAATATTTTTAAATAGCTCGATTCTATCGAGACCTAGCTATAGACCTAGATCTATATCTAGAATAGATCGAATTTTTTGGCTTTTTTTTTTTTTTTAATAAGCCTATTTTTCAACGAATGGGCATTGGCATAGCATAGCTATACTTGTCAGTAATTTCGTTTCGACAAAATATTTTGGCTATATTTTATCTAGATCGAGTCTAGATCTAATCCATATAGAGTATAAATACTATAATATAGTATAGGTCTAGACCTCTACTCTATTATTAATTATTGAAACCACTTTTAAAAGTTATCAAGGTCTGGAGTCTAGATCTATAGACTTTATTAAATATATACTATATATATTAGATGTATTCTAGATGTAGATCTAGTAGACCTATTATTTTCCAATCACCAATGTTTCAAAAAACAGATTGCATCTAGACTCTAGATCTAGCTTCGTTTTTTTAATATCCCAATATACACAACCAAGATGGCAACGCCCATACAAAAACTAGCCAATCTTTCTGCTAAATTATTTGGAATGGTGTCTCCCGATAAAATAACGAAGGAACACCTCACACCTTTAATTAGAGCAATAAATGAGATAAAAATGGAGGACTTAAATTTTGATGTTAAGGAAATAGACGAGATAGATAACTACAGAAGACTTGATCAACAAGAAATTGCTCCTGTCACGTACATTCACTTACATCAGGACAGGACGTTTACTATGTCAATATTTGTACTAAAATCGGGTGGAGTTATACCTCTTCATGACCATCCGAAAATGCACGGTCTCTTAAAAGTAATTTGTGGCGCAGTTAAAATTATTTCATATACAGAAATTAACAAATTGCCTCTGCCAGAAGATTATAATTTATCAAATTCTCAGTCACAATCACAACCTTTAACAAGATCATATAAAAATATTAAGACTGTTAAAAAAAACAATGACATTATTTTGACAGATAAAGATGACTGTTGTGTTTTGATGCCTATAGAAGGCAACATCCATGAAATTCAACCAGTAACAAATATAGCTGCATTTTTGGACATTTTGGCACCACCTTATGAAAGTGACCAAAGTTGCCACTATTATCAAGAGCTGCCATTTTCAAAATTGAATATGAAATGGCTTTTAGAAATTCCACAGCCAAGAAGTTATTGGTGTGATACATTAAAATATAAAGGAGTTCCTCTATTTGACCCAATGTGACACTTCTAGTAAATATAAAACAATTTCATGCTTTTTTTCCCCTGTAAACTAAAAAGAGTGTGTTATCCATTGTTTTAACTATTTAAAAAAAAATTTAATTGAAATAATCCTGCTTAAAAAAAAAATAATTGTATAAATTCCCATGCTATCAAAGTTGACTTAAAACCTTGAAAACCTTTCATTTTAGTATAATGGTATGCCTTTTATTAGGTGCATTGATTAGCCAAAGATGAACACTTCTTTAGATATTATCGAAAATAAATTTTGGATAATGATCCAAATCTGGGGTCCACTAGTTTGTTGATAAAAAACATTAACAGCATGTTTATTGCTGTTTAACTGATCAATGTAAACATATTATTTAAAGGAAAACTATTTATAACCTGATCACTGTTTCTTTTTGGTACTTAAAAAAAAAATTCCATTCATTTAGCATTAAATTGAGAAAAAAAAAGAACTTTAAAAGTGTATTGTACCACATAATTTATGTATATTTATTTAAAATAACTAACTAAATTTTCTAGTAACCATTCAATAGGGTAAGATGTATGGGAAACTTTAAAATGCATTTGCAATATGTTTGGACATATTGATAATATTGGAAACCAGCTAGATTTTTATTTGATCTTGTCATCATTCCACAAAAAAAAAAAATTTGAAATGATTTATCTTATTCATCACATTTTTAAAAATGGAAAATTATGTTGTTTTATTAGCATATGTATTGCTAGAATTGGTTGTGTGATGTAGACATTTTCTGATTTTCTAATGTATCAAATACCTGTACTGGTCAGCCTTTTTGGTTCTCTCACTATTAGTTGTTTTTTTTTATCCTTCTTTAAATCTTTCTTTTCAATGTGATAATGTACCAACATTGATAACTTTGAGATTCTAAATGAGAAAAGTCATGTTTTCATATAAATATGATTTTTAAAAAACCATTTTTATTTATATACCAGTATTTAAAAAAAAGGGGTTCTGTTCCAATTTATTGAAAAGTGAATGTCACAGTCTCTTAACTATTTTATTGCTTTCACTGCATAATTTCTTTGATTGTCTTTCAATCAGCTACCACAGCAGTATTTGAGCTTTAAAGATTATAAATTTGCTTCATTGTATTGAGATATTTCTATATGCTTGTTTTAACTCAAGACAACTTGATCTTGAAATAATTGTTCATTTTAAAGTATCTGAGAGGACGGATATTGATGCATTATTAAAGTATTTATATAACATATATATATATATATATATATTTCAGTTATTATTAAGGTATTTGTTTTTAATTTTGTTTAGTAATGTTTTAAATATGTTAAACATAATTGTGACAAATTCACTGTTGATATGTTTTCCTTTTTTGCATTGCACTAGAAACATGAAACATATGTTCATACTAGTGCACCTAAAGTTAAATTCAAACCATCTTTGTTTAACTCTTTTAAAATGATAAACTAATTTTAATTAGTTGACTGGTATATCCAGTGCATTTTTTGCAAGAAAATAGGTGCAGTACTCGGTGATGGATTGCCTAACTTTTAGCTACTAATAAATTAATTAATAAATGTTAAAATACAAGAAAAGTAATCATTTTTACCAAAATCGAAAAAGGTGCCAGTCATGTATTGGTGCGTACCGTCACAAAAAAAGCACTGGGTATATCTATGAAACAGTTACTAGGTATTGAAATAATTGTTGTTTTTTTTAAATAAAAATATCAAGTCTACATTGTATGTTTTTTTATAATGGTTTATTGTTATACATATAATATATAGATACTGGTATTATACTTCTTTATATTTTATTTGAGTTAGATTTGTAAAATATGACTGTTGAAATTAGTAAAACCATTCAACCTTTCCACAAGTTATTTTTTTTCTGTTCCTTCTGATTGTATTTTTCAAATGTGATGGGCTGAAAGAAAAAAAAGAGTTGAAACTTGCTAGTATGTATAGTATACTTCAACCAATATATCTAATACTTATTTTTATCTTAATTTTTATGTTGAAGTATATTTCACAAATAATTGTGCTATTTTTGCTTTGTTTTCATTGTAAATGGTATATTTTCTGTAATTAATGATTCAACATACTTTGACATTGGACAGACTCACATTGATCAAAGATTGTTTTGATTTTTCTTGAGAAGTTAAATTTCAAGAATTTCATATGAACTCCATTGGTTTTGTAATTTTGTTTCAGTTATATTTGAAAAAAACAATAGGTACTATTATTTCTTATTAAGGTTTACACAATTTTATATAATCCTTATATAACCAGTTATGTATACAAAGAAAAAACATGTTCATTCAAAATAATTTACTTTCAGTTTTTCCAAATTTTTTATTTTTTTTACAAATTTAACTTTTTAAAAACATAGCGTATACGAAGTTTAATTGTATCAATTAGTTTGGATCAGTCATGTAATTAAATTTGTTATAGATCTAGATCAACAACAATAAATCTTTGCGATTAATAATATTTTTACCAATTGTTTTTTGTTTAGCGCTATTTCATGCTTTTAGCTTTTTCAGTACTGGTCCCCTATGATCCTATCACTTACGTGAACCAGTTGGGAAAATTGGGGATGATGGGTTGGAGAAAGAAAGGGATATTTGGATGGATTTTACCTTAATTGCTTTCAAAGCATTAACAAAAAAATAAGGGAACGACCTGAATTTGAACTGGTGGCTTGGGCCGTCATGCTAACCAATCTGCTAGTGAGATACTTATGACTAGAGAAAATTGTATAGTTATATATTGTTTGTGTCAATTTAGAGCGGCGACCTATAAAGGTCAAGTACAGTTTTTTTCCTTGTTCGAAATACCAAACAAAATAATTAATTACTGTACGGTACCTGGTAACAATAGTTAATTAACTAATTGATTAATTTTTTAAATAGATTCTTGTGTTGTCAAGTAAAAGAAATAATTGTGCAAAATTTCAGCTTGATCCGAGATTGGGTGTCAGAGAAAAAAACAAGTACAATTTTTTTTTACCTGACAGACAGATAGAGTGAGTTGATATAAGCTTTGTAAAAAGGCCTTCATTTTGCCAGAGGAAGTTACCTAGCAAAAATAGTTAGCCAGAATTTCTCAAACTGCCTGGTTGTGCAGTTTGCGTACTGGACTGTCGTTCAGTGTTATTGAAGGTCCTGGGTTTTAACTGTGCTAGCTCCCATACCCCGTCGTCTTCCAGAAGGTTTGGAATAGGTAGTTAATTATCTTCAACTCTGAAGGAACATCTGAAACATGGAAAACATTTTACAAACAAATTAAATAGATTAGTTTACATCTGAGAGCTAAATCTGACATGTAGGGTCAATGATTATTTTTTTGATGTAGGGAAATCGGTGCTTATGAGATTCTCTTCAGGAAATGTTGACCACAGCAGAATATAAGCAAGATGACATGTGCAAAGGTCATCATTGACCCCCCACATAATCCACATGCAAACATAATGTTATGTTTTTTTTTAAAAAAAAGCTTATATTCTTTTATTTGATACCCAATTAATTGAGGCCTGAATATATTTATAGACATCTTTGGTAACAAAGTATATTTATTAAATAAATTAATTATTAATGGCATATTCTGTTTTACTTTATTTTTATGATTACTGCTATAATTATTTAGCAATTTAATAAATTATGTATTATTACGTATTGGTCTACGTAGCATTCTGGTTAAACTTTTGAAAGTCAGCAAAAAATGTAAATCAGAAAAAGTTATTTACCAATTTATATAATACTTACTAGTATGCATATTTTTAAAAATATATTTTAGCGGTTTTGTGGAATTAATTTAATCATATTTAAATTAAATGATTTTAATGCATATAATTTTTCTCACAGTTCTATAAAAAAAAATGAGGATTTCTGAGCCCTAAGTGAATTTTTGTTTAATCCATTTAAAAAACTATCATGTCAACATTCAAAATATACCCCCTTCTTCCCTACCCCTCTCCCAACTCCAGAAATATGACAGACTCTAAAAGCTTAACAAAAACAATTGGTAAAAACATTTCTAATCGCACAGATTTATTATGACTTGGATTTTTGCAAATATAATCACATGGCTGATCCAAAAATTAATACAATTACACTTAATATATAAGCTTTGTTGTTTTTTAAAGTATTTAAAAAAAATGCTTTTCTTGTTTAGAGAGATTAATTCACGTTGTTGCCTACCAGTTATAATTATTTCAGTAGTTCGTGGAAGGCATCTTCAAGCCTCGCGAGCCCCTATTGTTCCACTGAACACAGTTTGGGATGCACTGCCCTAATTAATCCTGACCATACGGTTTAACAGGGTAGGAGACTTTTCAGTTCGATTCTCAGTAACGCAGTATTCCTTATTATTTCACAGATGAATTTTGAAACAATTTGTGTAACCAGGCCTTATTCTTAGGTTCTGTTGTCCCCCCCCCCCCCCAAAAAAAAAAAAAATCAACTGCTCCCCCCCCCCTCCCCGCAACACACACTGCTGCACTGTGTTCAAATTGCTGTGTTCGTGTTTGATCTTATCAGAAATGCGTTCAAACTTTGACCTACTTTTAATTCTGCCTAAGCAGGTTTAGATATTTTGACGTCATAATTGCATGTGAACTATTTGACAAGTGAACGTCTTACTTAATGCATCGGTTTTCGTGAACGAACAGTGACAGACGGGTAGAGAAGTTGAACAGTTCCACTGGACTTTGCCATTTCTACAACTCAATCTTGGTCTTACTTTTTTTTTCTTCCTGCTGAATTTTTTTTAGTTCAAATGTTCGGGAGAGATTACAACTGCTTCTGACTTTTGTGGATCTATAACTGTTGCTATGCACTCAATCAGTGGTCTACGTCACCGCGCATGTTCCTGGTCTTGGCTATCATTTATTATGGCATAACATTTAATTTTCGTAGCGTCTCGTGGCTGACAGTTGGCTATATATTTTACTAGTTGAATGTCGTCAGCTGCCATGCTCTGTAAGCTGTATGTTTGACGTATGGTAAAGACCTGGTTCCTATTGCGTGTGACGAATGGTAACTAGAGATGTGGCTGGGGACAAAACAAAATGAAGACAGTTTTAGAGGATTCAGTTTCAGACACTTTGCTCCAGTAATCTTTCACATTCAACCGTTGGAACTCTCCATAACTTACAATAATTTAAATAGTCCTTCTTGGGTTTCCATTACTTCAAAGTCAATAGACCTGATTGTTTAAAAAAATAATTGTCATATAGCCTCATTTTTAAATGCACAATTATCTTGCAATTGAGAAAAATCGCATTCTTCTTTGGTCAAATACATATTTTATTCTGTAGATGTTAAATTAACTTTTTTTTTCAATTTAAATACATACATCTTTTTTATCAATAAACTAATTTCTTCGTAGTCTCCCCTGCCTTTTGTTGAAATATCGAACATAATCAATATGAGAATATTTTAATGATTATATCACAATGCACAACTTTTTTGTTCCTCAATTGAGTTTAATGATTATATCACAATGTACAACTTTTTTGTTCCTCAATTGAGTTCAATGATTATATCACAATGCACAACTTTTTTGTTCCTCAATTGAGTTCAATGATTATATCACAATGCACAATTTTTTTTGTTCCTCAATTGAGTTCAATGATTATATCACAATGCACAACTTCTTCGTTCCTCAATTGAGTTCAATGATTATATCACAATGCACAACTTTTTTGTTCCTCAATTGAGTTCAATGATTATATCACAATGCACAACTTCTTCGTTCCTCAATTGAGTTCAATGATTATATCACAATGCACAACGTCTTCGTTCCTCAATTGAGTTCAATGATTATATCTTTCCACTCAGAAAAATGTCAGTTATTAAGAGTAACAAAAAAAAAAAAAACTAAAACAAATTAATTCCAGAAGTCAAGAAGTCATTGGTTGATATGCATGACTAAATGCATGACGCGTAGGACGTAATCATCTTCTTTTTTGAAGTAACGTCTGTATTATATAAGATAAGATAAGATTATATCACTATTCGTTTGTTATGAATCTCACTGCTCTATTTTGTGTCTATTCCAGTTTCTTTATGTTTTCTTGAGTTGAGGTGTCCCAAACAGAGGATGCATAATTTTCTGTTATTGGCCTAACCAATAATAAGATAAGTGGAATTAATTTGTTTTAGTTTTTTTTTTTTTTGTTACTCTTAATAACTGACATTTTTCTGAGTGGAAAGACATGCTCCAATTTGATTCCCATTTCTCTAATTCATCTAATTCGTGTGGTACACATTTAAGAGTCTCTATGGCGATTTCGTGTACCAATATTAGTCGACCTCAGGACCAGTTCAATTAGTGTTGCTTGGCAAGAATGTAGTGGATAACATTTAAAAAGTTGTCAGCTGTGGATAACATTTAAAAAGTTGTCAGCTGTGGATAACATTTAAAAAGTTGTCAGCTGTGGATAACATTTAAAAGTTGTCAGCTGTGGATAACATTTAAAAAGTTGTCAGCCGTGGATAACATTTAAAAAGTTGTCAGCTGTGGATAACATTTAAAAAGTTGTCAGCTGTAATCGAGAATACATTGTAGCAAACACGTAGATGTACCGGTAATCAACTTTTTAAAAAATCGCAAAGCTAAACTACACAACCAAAAGATCCCCTCTGTTTAGGTAACAAGTGACAACTCGCCATAAACAATATATATTGTATGGAATTTTATAAAGAAAAGAAAAATCACGGTAAAAAATGTTATCACTTATTATGATCATTTTTGTAGCTGTTGATCGTAGCTGATATTACACTAAACATCGTGGCTGAATAAACACACACACTGATATCAAATATGTAGAGTTTACTTGAAAAAGAAAGATAATTACGTCCTATACATTTCATTGTCAATGGACTCAGCATGCATAATTAATTAAACTCTGCTAAGTCTTTGATTTTCCAGGCTGGTTTTAGCAACCCATTGTACGAATATGTTCTTGCGTATGGAATAAGAAATGTGCCTCATTCTAAATTTATGTCTTTCTTAGTATTTCATTAGGTTTTGTTTTTTAGTTGCCCCCGAAACGGAAAAAGACGCTTTTAGTTTTGTGTGGAATGTCTGTCCGTCCGTCCCGTTTAGATCTCGTAAACTGGAAAAGATAGTGAAAATCAGACATCATAATATTTTAGACCATTCAAAGTTCTGATGCAACGACTACTTCTTTCTTTTCTGAAAGAGAAAAATCTAATTTTTTAAATCACTTATGCAATTTTTTTTTCTCATAAAAATAAACCATTTTTACAACTATTCGCTATTAATAGTAACAAACACGGGAGGCTCTTTACCATAGTAACAATACATTTATGCAAATAGTTTTAGATTTTTTGTCAATTTTTTTTTTACATTCGTTTTGCAAAGTTAAGTAAGTTCTGTCATACTAACTACTACATTTACACACAGAAAAAAGGTTAATTTTTTTTTTAAAGAGAAAAATCTATTTGGTATGCATATAAGTTGGACATTATCAAAAACAACAATTAATTAATAAGTAGTTTTTGATATTATCGCGTATTCTGCAACGTCGCCGGATGGCTATAGAACACTTAACTAAAGGAATTTTTTTTCTTTACGAATTCTTGTAGATTTGAATAAGAGATTGACCCTTTACAAAACAATTAGATATTCATTATAAGACATCAGTTAGGCCAGGTTTACATGTAGCTCCACATTCCCTTTCACCTATTCTTTGGTCTGCTGGGGCACCACACAAGATATGTTAACCTTCTTTCTCCATTCTTCTCTGTCATTTGTCTTTGATAGAATTTCAATCTGATGTTCTTTCTGAAAAAATTGAAACCTGCCTTTTTACATGCCTGGGGGCCGATGTTGAGTTTGTGTTTCCATACAAACTGTCTTTGTAAGTTTGTTTATTTGTAAATTATGGTTAAGTGTTGTATGTATTATAGCTACTTTACTTTTTATTCTTCTGACCTGAAGTGTCTTTAAGTTGAGTGATTTTACTAATGGTGTTAGTCTAACCGTTTGTTGTAAATCTCACTGCTCTATATTTTGTGTTTGTTGTAGGTTTTTTTTTTTTTTTTTTTAGTTGAGGGATCTCGAACAGAGGATACATATTGGAATATGTATAAATGAATTGCATAAATGAATCTATATTTAACTTACGAATGTAAAATGTAAAATGTTTTACATGTTTCGGATGTTCCTTCAGAGTTGAAGATAGTTTACTTCCTAGTCCAAACCTCCCGCAGGACGACGGGGGATGGGAGCGGGCAGGGTTTGAACCCGGGACCATCGATAAATCCGAACGACAGTCCAGCGTGCAAACCGCACGACCAGGCAGCCATTGGAGGATGCTATAAGTAGACGACAATATATGTAGGCTCTACATAAATAAAAGTAAATTTATTCTACCGCTCGTTGGTTCCTCCGAAAGTATTTAGTTTTCATTTCAGATGTAGAAAAAAAAAACACAACAATAACAGCAAAACAAACAATTATTTCTATATACATAGTCATTAAGATATATAGAAGTATATTTAGTTTTTGCGTCAAACTTTATGAATTTATTTGTTTATTTTAAGTAAAAAAATATTTTTAGCCCTGATGTGCTATTTTTGTTATTATTCCGAAAAAAAAAAAGTTCAGTTGTATTTCCAACGTAAACATTTCCGTTCCACCGCTTGTTCCCCTCCTCTCTGATGACATGAACACATGTAACTGACGCTTGTCAACACATTTTATGACGTAAACGGGAACCACAGATCGATGACGACAAAAGCTCTGACGTCACTTCCATAAACAGAAACACGTACTCCACAGCGCCGTCTGTCGTAAAAGCGATGCCAATTTTAGCGCCTCAACTAGAACTGGCGACCAAAAATAACGTGCGCGGAATAAAAGAGAGCTTGCCAATCCTGGCCAGATGACGTCTGCACGCATTGTCCATCGATCACTATCGATCTGTGAAAAGCTTTTCTCTTTACATTTTAACCGTTAATTTGTATTTTTAAAGCGTTGTTGGTAATGGTGATATCTTTGTGATCAACGTAACATATTTTTACGATAACAGTGAAGTGAATTGAATATTCCTTTTTGAATTTCACGCAGGCATAGAGAACATGGTTGGGCAAACCTTCGAGAGAAAGCTAGAACCCCAGTGTGCAAGAACCTGGGATTGGTTGACCTAGAGCCGTAGCGAAGCGTATGTGTCTGAAAATAAAATACTGGACAAAGCACCCTTTTTTCAGGAATGACTCCCAACATGAAATAGATCTTTTATTTGTAAATAATAATAGTAGCCTAATAATAACATTGCCGAAATAAGGCTTCCTTCAAAGTCTTCTAAGTACAAGAATGGACATTTCGATAGGAGATACTTTGGGGAATAGAGCCGTTTTCAAGTCTTCACACAACACATTTTTTTGACTAACATTTATTAATTTATGAGTGTTTGAAAACAATAATGAAAATCATTATTTTGATCTTAGAAAAATACAGGCTTGCTTTTAATGTATTAATAAATTTGCTCAAACTCATAATTTGAAGTTTGCACTGAAAATCTTTTATAATGATGCAAGGCATTAAAATACATTTAATAGTCCCCCTCCCCTTGTCCAGGCATTGGTGTACATGGTTTATAGCTCATGTTCATATGGCCGGCGATTAACGAGGATATCATGTGACTACACACAGACAAACCTACTTTAGATTTGGCTGGACTTTAGGACGTGCTAAAAAAAGTGGGATTCTAACCCTTGACTCCTCGTTTTGAATGCCAAGTTTTACCACTAGGCCTACTCGGCCCATTAATATACTTATGCACAAAATATTTTTTTTAAAAATTCATTTCTGAATTCAAAATTCAGTCTACGAAGCAGCTCACTCAAGCTTCCATATTTTGTGGCAACTGAATGCAAAGAAATGTAGCAGTAAAAAAAAAAAGGTGCTAACTATGCATGAATTGTTTTCTCATTACTGTTAAATTGAACTTTTGTCAACTTTCTTATAAAATAAGTTGGCAACTGGCCAACATAAAACATGACATCTGTTACTAAACAAAGCTTGGTTTCTTTATTGTTGCATCCTAATATTCCTGTTCTTCTAACGCCCGCACTTTTATAATCTTGTATTTTAGATCACATAAATAATGCCTCAAGTACGTTATAAATATTTGTGAAACAACAGAAGACATACAATATTGTGGATATTTATATCACTATTAATACGAATCGAGTAAAACTATACCACGTATATCGTTGACAGAAATAGAACGGTGTTCAATTAAAAAGGACACAGCCAACAGTTTGCACATATCATTTTCCTTCTTAAAAGCCAATCAATTGATGTCACTGATGTTGAGTGGACGCTTTCCATAACGTATGGGAGAAAACGATTCAAATGAATGCTGATAAAGTAAAATATGTTACCCAACAGTTAGGTCTACATCTGTTATTGACACACAGCGGTGTCAGGGACGGCTCGTCATTGGGGGCCAATGGCGCCAGTCCAACATAAACCCGTGTCTTTTTTGTGGTGAAATGAACAAAATAATTACATTCCCAGCTTTGATCATGTATTTGATACAATCTTTGATTTAAAGTAACAAGAGCTCTTTTGCGAAATTTAATAAAAATAATTTTGGTAACATGCGTTGTATAATATATAGGTCAATATTCAAGGGGCCACGTATTTAATAGATCTAGTACAGGGGTGGGCAAATTACAGTCCGCGGGCCACATGAGGCCCGCCAGAGTTTTTTATGCAGTTCACGGACACCTACAGAATTCAGGTGTGCCCGCAGATTAAACATATAAAAAATGTAAATATATTAAAAATTGAATAATGTTAAATATCTTCTTATCACTTATGATGAAGAGGCTAAAGAAACATTGTCTCTGCATTTTATTCTAAAAGTTTAAAGCGAATGAAGATAATGCTTATTGCAATATTTCGAAACAAACTCAGGCCAGTATCTATTCAATGCTATGAATAACTGTGTTGAAAGTGTTAGGTTGGCTTGGGGCAAGATGGGTAATGTAACAACTGATGGGGCCCGTGCTTTGACTGAGAAAAACTTTTTTTTTTTTTAAATTAAAGAACAATATCCCAAACATAAACTCCACACGGGAAAGTTTGCACGAAGCTGCATTGAATATCAAACAGGGAAAGTTTGCACGAAGCTCCATTGAATATCAAACAAAGTATTGATCCAATTATCTCAGCGATCAAACTTATCAGAGCTAGGGGTCTAAACCACAAGCAGCTCCGATATGTATTTGAAGATGTGGAAACCACAGTAGTGTCCGCTAGGTTAGCATGGACAAGGTATTGTGAAGAATATGGGATCTCAAGGAAGAAATTGACTGTGACTTTGTTACTAATAGGCCTATTTGTAATGCAGAGTGGAAGACAGACATCATGTTTTTGCAACGGTTGCTTGCACATGAAATGTATGCGCATGTTTTTAAACTAAGCTTTTCTGTTTCTCCTGGCAAGCAAGTGAAAACAAGTTTTATCATTTCCTTTGCTGAAAGGTGTAACTATTTCTAGTAAAATAGTTGAAAATACAAAAGTTGTGGAATTTGAAAGCAAATTCTAAGACGTCAAGAACTTAAAACAAGATTTCACTACCCTAATTTCACCATTTAGTTCAGAGGCTGATTCAGCTCCAGATGAAACACCTCCCAGCAAATTATGAACTGAAAGAGAAGTTCCAGTCAATTCTTCCACGAGAGTTTTATGAACGACAGAAGATGTATTTCCACACTTTAAAACAACTTAGTCCTAACCTTTTTACATTATTTGGGTTTAAATACATCTGTGAACAAGCATTTCTCTTTTGTTTGAAAATAAACAATAGCTCGATGCTAACTGTCTGTAATTTGACAGCAGACACAAGGATAAGAACTAGTAAGCTAGTTCCACAGGTCCGGAATATTATGCACAAGTGCAAACAATTAAATACTTCACATTAAGTACAACTGAATTGTTATGATGAATTGTAATGATGTAAAAATACAGAAAATATTCGTAAAATTAGTTTTAGTTTCAAAATCGCTAAATCTTGTTGTAATTCCTCAATAGGCAGTGTAAAAAAGATGTAAATGTTCATCGCAGTAAACATGTAAATTTAAAGACAGCTAACATATTTTTCTAAGTTGTAAATACATATTATATATATCAGGCCCCCATTCCTAAAAAAATTGTAATGCGGCCCTCGATAAAAAAAAAAGGTTGCCCACCCCTGATCTAGTACACAAAATACAATACTTAGCTTTTAAAAATTTTCTTTAAAATGATGCATGCCACTCCACTTTTAACGAAACAACTTTTTTTTCTGAAAGAACCAGAGAAATTTGTTAATGGCGATACAACTCAAAGTCTTCGTCTAATACAGGTCTGTCAGCAAACATTAGTATGTCATTATCTTCAAACAAATTAAAGAGAGAGGGTGTCTAGTTATTCGACCACCTTTAATATTTCACTAATTTTAACCAATTGAACAAAATCATCATAGGCAGCTGAACACAATCATAAAATAATAATAAAAATAATAAAAAATAAATTTTTTAATTTACTTTTTTTTAAAATTGGGACTACGAGCCTACTAGAAGAGTGTACTTAGGGAAGTGGATGCTTAGGGAAGATGGTGCTGAACGAAATGAGTATTTAGTTCGAAACCTGCGTCGGCTCTATAAAAAACATCAAAAACACACAAAAAAAAAGCGCATAAAGAAAAACAAAAAAAACTTCCTATGGTTAAATATTTTGGCTAAAATCGCAGAGGCCCGAACATTTGTTAACCCTAGTCGTTGTTCATATTGAATGCATGGGACCATAAAAATGTAGGGGGTGGGGGGAAGCAATAGTACAGGGAAAAAAGGTTCAAAGTGATGGATGTGAAATAGCTTCTGATTACACTAGCCATGGAGTCATCGCCTTTATCCTATTAGTATGTGGATGTAAGTATATGTCAATGTTGACGATTAGATAACGACTTATACAAGCGTTTCATTGGAATACTAATAGGCCTGTAACAAAAAGGCCTGCAAGAAAAACTTTTTTTTTAAAAACTAATTAATAAAAATGAAGAAAGATAGTCATTTGTTGTTGCTTTTTTTTTACTATTCAATCAAAGCCCTATAAGAGTGTTGAACTTTTTTTTCAAAGGGGTTGGACCTAAACGTTTTTATCAGCATTTAGATTCTAATTTTAGTTTTTTTTCTTTGTGTTCCTTTGAAAGTCAAGACTTTATTGTGTGGTCGAGTCTACTGTTAGAATAAAGATCTATTGACTTGACAGACGCTTTTTTCTTTTCTTAGAGTCACTATTATAGATTAATATTCTACGCTGCCCGCACCATAATAATTTGATGCTTAAATCTGTTTACTTATGTTTAGGTGTTTGTGTGTGTGTTTTTTAAAAATAATATCCGGGTCATCGACCTTTGACCTTTGACCCTTTAATGAGTAACAAAAAAACTAAAACAAATTAATTCCATTTATCTTATTCATGGCAAACTAGTAACACAGACTAAAAACGCAAAATACCTAGGTGTTAAATAAATGAAAAACTGTCATGGAATCCACATATTGATGAAACTACAAAAAATCCAACAAAGCATTAGGGTTTATTAAAAGAAATTTCTATAAATCAAATAAGAACATAAAACTAAAATGTTATTTAACCTTGGTTAGGCCAATAATACAATATGCATCCACCGTTTGGGACCCCCTCAACTCAAGAAAACATTAAGAAACTGGAACAAACACAAAATAGAGCAGTGAGATTCATAACAAACGAATATTCACACTTAACCGGAGTAACACCTTTAGTAAAATCACTAAATTTAGAAAGCCTTCAGGACAGAAGACTCAAAAGTAAAGTAGCAATTATACATAAAACACTGAACCATAATCTTCAGATACAAAAACAAAATTTAATAAAATACTCTGAAAGACACAAAGATAAAGGCACATTCCTTGTTTCTTATGCTAGGACAAATTTGTACAAATACTCCTTCTTCCCTAGTGCTATTGGAGCATGGAATGGGTTGTCTGAGCTAGCCAGGAAAACCAGTGACTTAGCAGAATTTAAGTCATTGGTTAATATGCATGACTAAATGCATGACACGTAGGATGTAATCATCTTCTTTTTTGAAGTAACGTCTGTATTATATAAGATAAGAAGATAAGATAATGTCTCTCCTCATCTGATAAAATATGTAAATTTTGTAACTTTAATAAAAAAAATAAGGACATTGAATGATAAAAATCACGATATTAATATTTATCTTTGGTTGAAAAAAAAACTATAAAAGGCTAGTTTTTTGGAGTATCCCGTGTAAAGAAAAAAGTAAATATTGATTAGCCAATTTTTTAAAAAGTATTTGATAATTTTTGTGCACGTTTTAGCACTGAAGAATCAAACTTTCTAAGCTCTTCTGTTTATTGGTCAATTTTTATTACAAAGCTTACTATGTCTGTCTGTCAATCTGTCTGGTAAAAACTTGGAACATATTTTTTCTCCCATTTCCCTTTATCGGATCAAATGAATTTGCACAATTATTCACTGTACCAGACAAGACACAAATAAATAAAAAACAAACAAACAATTAGTTAATTAATTATTGGTTATTAATTATTTTGTCTGATATCGAAAAAAGAGCTACTTAATGAGAGACGTGGATGTATATATGGATTTAATCCCTTTATTAAATTTTTACACGTTTTTCTCCCACTTCCCATTCTCGGATCAAGTTGAAATTTAGCAAAATTATTCATAGTGGATGACAATGCACGAATCTATCCGAAAATTAACCAATTAGTTAATTAATTAGTACGAATTAATTAAATATGTTTAATATAACAGAAAGGAAGCTCAACCCTGCCACTTTCAGATAAATTGCAGAAATTAGCGGTTTTCGTTGTTTTTTTTTTAAAATCAATCTTTTTTCTCCTGCTTGTTTATTTTATTGAGTTGGCAACGTGAAGTTCATTTCAGCGTCCTTGACATTGGTTTGTATGCGTGAACAATCTACACTTGATGTATGCCTTCAACATCTCAATCCTTGCAAAGCAAACTTTCTTTCAAAGATGAAGGTTTTTTGCTTCTTAGCCAAACCTCCTCCAGGGGATGAAAGCGGCAGGGTTCGAACTGGAGACCACGCAGTGATGACAGTCCAAAGTGCTTACCTCACGGCCAGACAGCCTTATAATTATTGCAAAGGAGTCACTTTTCCAGACGACTTAAAGTCTAGATTAGCAGCTAAAAAGAAACAAATCCTTAATGTATCAATCAACACAAAACCAAACAAAACAAAACGTATATCAAGCAAATAGCTGTATCAGTTTGTATGACCCGTGCTATTCAATTTGTAGTAGATCTAAACGAGCAATAAAAACAAAAGCCTTTATAAAAAATAAATAAAAAAAGGGGTGAACGATCTGAATTCGAACTCATGACTCGAGCCTTCTCAGGGCAACACACGCTGCTAATGGAGCGCAGTGTATTGTTATCTATTGTTATTTGTTTCTATAGTCTCGTCCTATTTTTCATGTTGTGTTCACTAAGACTTTGAAGACGACTTATAAAAGGGGACTGATTCAGCTTGTACCACCACTTCAGTCAGGTACTAATTATTTCCCTTGTTTGAAATACCAAGCAAAATAATTAATTACCAATTGTTTATTAACTAATTGGTTATTTTTATTTTATTAATTCATGTATTATCTTCAACAATGAATAATAGTGCAAAGTTTCAACTTGACTCGAGAATGGAAAGTGTGAGAAGTAGTGTGCACAAGATTTGTACCAGACAGTGACTTGATATACGCTTTGTAACAAGCAAAATATTTCAAAAATTAAAAAAGAGTTTGTGTGTATGTTTGAATCTAATGGGAAGAGCTCCACATTTACAACCATATATCTCAATAATGTAGAATTTATTTCCCTTTTTGATATCTAACAGTTTTCAATTAACAATAATTAATTGACTTACTTGTTAATTTAGATCCGAGAGTGGGTGTGGAAGAAATAACATGTTCGAAATTTGTACTAGATAGATTGATAGATAGACAGTCAGAGTTGATATAAGTACAGTGACTTAAAATTTATAAGCTGATTTCTATAAAACAAACTTTTAGGTTAGTTCAACTCTGATTCGAAAAAAAAAAGAAGTTGTATCTAGCACGGGCTTTTTACTTAATATTCAATAGCACTAATAATGTCTTGTGCGGATTATTAAACTGGGTTAAAGTTTCTAAAATCGTATGACAAACAAACAACTTGACAACTTCAGGAAGTGAACGTTTAATAGGGGACAAAATACAAAGTGCGCTCGTCTAGAAAAACAAAAACTGGAAACTAAACATCAATGTCATCGAAACTATGGAATAATAATGAATGAAGTTTGAACTTTGAGCAATCAAATGAATAACAAAAATCCATATTCAGTCTTTTAGTTCATACAAAGCGTGAATTGATTTTTTTCTTTGTTGCTATGTCCCAATAAAGCTTGTTAGTATAGCTGTTCCAAGTGTTGAATAAATGGCATTAAGTTCTGAGAGGAAAAAAATGCAGGCAGGGTCACAATGCGAGACGTGACAACGAGCTATTGGTCTAAACTGCCCACAGGTTGTGACGTTGCAGGTCAGTGTTCAGGCCTCCTACAACGAATAGATTCGTACAAAGCGAGTAAAGAATGAAAATTACATCTAGTTTGGTAGGCAAAACATTTACATGGACACTTTTTTTTTTACAAGGGTCATAATCCTATACTGTAGTACATGATCATTTACAGGTTATGATCTTTGACGTGGCAACGAGCTATTGGTCAAAACTGCCCACAGGTTGCGACAGCGCATGTCAGTATCAGGCATTCTATAACGATTGGTCTAACTTTCACAGCCTATTTCCAGCTGGTGTCCATGGATTTTAGGTCTTCCAAGAATGGGTTACGTAGACGGTCTTAATTTAAACGTGTTTCTTCGTGTCTAGGGAGATGTCCCACGATTCTCAAACGATGTTCGGTCACTACTTCACTCAGGGGGCAAGTGCCCGTGCGAGAAAACCAAAGTCTACAGGCTATAAACTTAATTGTTTGCCATTAAAAGGAAGTGAAATATTCTGTTTTTTTTTTTTTTAACTTTACACCGTCGGAATCGTCGGATTATTGAGAAACGCTGGTTTAAACAATGTCATTTCTGTCCGCCTTAGATGAGCTATGAAAAAAGGCGCGCAAAAAAAAAGTCCTTGAAAAAAGTGCAAGAGTGCAGAAGGTGACATCACGTGACAGCCAAATGATTGAGTAGGAAATATTCCACGCGCTTACATAATTATTTCTAAAAAATAGAAGACGTTGTGACAAGAAACAAAACACATTTTTCATTGGCTGATGTCTTCGTGGAGTATATATCACAGAAAGCAGAGTTACAATGTCGTTTTTTTTAGGAGTTCTGCATTTTTTGTTTTCAATTTATTTTGATAAATGAATCATATATAACACAATTCATAATCAGTCTTTTACTTGGAATAATCTAGATTTTTCTTTTTTTTTTCTTAATTGAAATTTTGTTTCGTAACTTTTGAGTATGAGTTGCAGTGGCTGAGTGGTAGAGCTTTTTTAGTCAACGAGACCGAAGGGTCTCGATGGTGGAGAGGTATTTGGAACTTCGTGATTTTTAGGACTCGAGTCCTCCCATGTGAAGTCTACTTTGGGGGAAGTAAAAGCGGCCGGTCGTTGTTGTAAAGAACATAGGATAGTGCTTGCTATTTATTGACAGCATTTCAACTGGTTACATACATAATATAGAAGACATAATCATCAATAGTACGAGTATTTTAATGTGCCAAAATTAAATACTCCAGAGCGCCTAGACTAGATTCAATACTAGATTACATAAGGGTATCATGACACAACATATAATTACCCCACATTTTCAATATACACACATGTCAGAAATAATATCTCCTTAATCTAGATTCAAGTTAAAGTTATGCCCATTGATCAATTAAAGTGAAATTAAGTTTTTTTAACGAAGTCTGTTCAAATTTATTTCAATTTTACTTCATTAAAAATTAAATACGCTACATCGGTTAGCTGTATTAGATGCCTGGATCTACGAACCAACAGCCGGGTAAAAATACGTACATAATTCTTATAGTAGAATTACATCCAACAGGCCATTTTAAGCTCATTTGGTTAATATCTAGCAAATTATACTGATCGTTATAGAAGCATCTAAAAAGTCATTCTGATTTATATTTTTTAAATCATTGAACGGAATGCGAGTCTCGAAAAGAACTAATAAAACAAAACACTCGTAGATCTATTGCTCAAACCCATAAGCTTTAAAGTTAACTCTCCGAACCTTATTGCAAGTCAAGAATAAAATAAATACAGGATCCCTGGACAAAATTATCTTATATTTTAATGGAACGTCTGTAGTGTATAAGATAAAACCCTATCCCTAATCAAGAGATTGTATTGCCTTTCTTGATCTGAGTTGAATGACAATATATGTTCCAATTTATGAAATTCTGTAGATGTATTAACGGTGCAAGGGCAGACCAATCTATTGAGATTCGCTAAATGTACATACACAATCAAAGTTTATCAAAGCTCTGTATAGAGGACATTGAAAATTTAGTTCATTTAATACATTTATAAATAACGCAGTAAGTCAAGTACCGAGAAATTGTTCCGTAATTATATTTTTATCATAACGAAGACTACCAAAGAATGTTATCTTTCTTAGTGAGATAAAACCAATGTGAGTTACTGGTGATGTTGTGAGTTACTGGTGATGTTGTGAGTTACTGGTGATGTTGTGAGTTACTGGTGATGTTGTGAGTTACTGGTGATGTTGTGAGTTACTGGTGATGTTGTGAGTTACTGGTGATGTTGTGAGATACTGGTGATGTTGTGAGATACTGGTGATGTTGTGAGTTACTGGTGATGTTGTGAGTTACTGGTGATGTTGTGAGATACTGGTGATGTTGTGAGATACTGGTGATGTTGTGAGTTACTGGTGATGTTGTGAGTTACTGGTGATGTTGTGAGTTACTGGTGATGTTGTGAGTTACTGGTGATGTTGTGAGTTACTGGTGATGTTGTAACTTACTGGTGATGTTGTGAGTTACTGGTGATGTTGTAACTTACTGGTGATGTTGTGAGTTACTGGTGATGTTGTGAGTTACTGGTGATGTTGTAACTTACTGGTGATGTTGTGAGTTACTGGTGATGTTGTAACTTACTGTTGATGTTGTGAGTTACTGGTGATGTTGTAACTTACTGGTGATGTTGTGAGTTACTGGTGATGTTGTGAGTTACTGGTGATGTTGTGAGTTACTGGTGATGTTGAGAGTTACTGGTGATGCTGTGAGTTACTGGTGATGTTGTGAGTTACTGGTGATGTTATAAGTAACTGGTGATGTTGTGAGTTACTGGTGATGTTGTGAGATACTGGTGATGTTGAGAGTAACTGGTGATGTTGTGAGTTACTGGTGATGTTATGAGTTACTGGTGATGTTGTGAGTTACTGGTGATGTTGTGAGTTACTGGTGATGTTGTGAGTTACTGGTGATGTTGTGAGTTACTGGTGATGTTGTGAGTTACTGGTGATGTTGTGAGTAACTGGTGATGTTGTGAGTTACTGGTGATGTTGTGAGTTACTGGTGATGTTGTGAGATACTGGTGATGTTGTGAGTTACTGGTGATTTTGTGAGTTACTGGTGATGTTGTGAGATACTGGTGATGTTGTGAGTTACTGGTGATGTTGTGAGTTACTGGTGATGTTGTGAGATACTGGTGATGTTGTGAGTTACTGGTGATGTTGTGAGTTACTGGTGATGTTGTGAGTTACTGGTGATGTTGTAACTTACTGGTGATGTTGTGAGTTACTGGTGATGTTGTAACTTACTGGTGATGTTGTGAGTTACTGGTGATGTTGTGAGTTACTGGTGATGTTGTGAGTTACTGGTGATGTTGTAACTTACTGGTGATGTTGTGAGTTACTGGTGATGTTGTAACTTACTGGTGATGTTGTGAGTTACTGGTGATGTTGTGAGTTACTGGTGATGTTGTGAGTTACTGGTGATGTTGTAACTTACTGGTGATGTTGTGAGTTACTGGTGATGTTGTGAGTTACTGGTGATGTTGTAACTTACTGGTGATGTTGTGAGTTACTGGTGATGTTGTAACTTACTGGTGATGTTGTGAGTTACTGGTGATGTTGTAACTTACTGGTGATGTTGTGAGTTACTGGTGATGTTGTGAGTTACTGGTGATGTTGTGAGTTACTGGTGATGTTGTGAGATACTGGTGATGTTGAGAGTTACTGGTGATGCTGTGAGTTACTGGTGATGTTGTGAGTTACTGGTGATGTTATAAGTAACTGGTGATGTTGTGAGTTACTGGTGATGTTGTGAGATACTGGTGATGTTGAGAGTTACTGGTGATGATGTGAGTTACTGGTGATGTTATGAGTTACTGGTGATGTTATGAGTTACTGGTGATGTTTAGAGTTACTGGTGATGTTGTGAGATACTGGTGATGTTGAGAGTTACTGGTGATGCTGTGAGTTACTGGTGATGTTGTGAGTTACTGGTGATTTTGAGAGTTACTGGTGATGTGAGTTGCTGGTGATGTTGTGAGTTGCTGGTGATGTTGTGAGTTTATGGTGATGTTGTGAGTTACTGGTGATGTTGTGAGTTTATGGTGATGTTGTGAGTTGCTGGTGATGGTTGTGAGTTACTGGTGATGTTGTGAGATACTGGTGATGTTGTGAGATACTGGTGATGTTGTGAGATACTGATGATGTTGTGAGATACTGGTGATGTTGTGAGATACTGATGATGTTGTGAGATACTGATGATGTTGTGAGATACTGGTGATGTTGTGAGATACTGGTGATGTAGGTCTAAGACTTTACTGTTGAGACAGTTATTTAACAGTCTCATTTTCATAACGAATAGATTAATGATAATAAGTTTATACTGTAAATAGAACACTTCCTGCTTCGACCTTCTTTAAGTTACAAATACACAGCCGAGCAGGCGACTCTGTTTAAAGGTGTCGCAATCGTTGGTTTGGGAACCACTGTTCTAGAAGTTTCGCTCACTCTTCCATGTTTTCTAGCAAGTCCTGGCTTTGTTTGGTTTTATCTTCAGAAACTTCGCACAGTACCAAGTTCTTTGACCCACATGAACGTTACGTAGCAGACAGCCCTACTTACCACATGTACGCCAACACAGCCAGGTCTATATACCACATGTAGGCCAACACAGCCAGATCTAGATCTACTTACTGCAAGTTGGAAGCTTCGTGCTACAATTCAACTTAGTTGCTTTAGTTTGTGAAAACCCCATACACACTTACACACAGACTGATAGATAGACAGACAGATATTACTGATGTATACACTAACACATTAGAAAGTTGTAGTGACGTAGACGTTGACGAGAACATTGTGCTGCCAACTCAAGTTTCAGATGTCTCCACATTAACCTCATATATAGATCTATTGGTTTTGTGTGCGAAAACGTTCTGGACCCTTTTCACTCTTGGCAAAGATGTCTACAAAGAAAAGATTTCTCTCTCAATCAATGGTACCGAACTAAAAATGGAAGCCAAGCCGAAATACCTGGGAGTCACCCTGGACCCTAAAATGGGTTTGTCCGACCATGTGAGACTGGTACGAGAACAAGCCTCGGAGAGCCTTAAGGTAGTCAAACGATTAGCCACGACCAAATGGGGGGCCAAAGCGAACATGTTACGGGCCCTCTACATTGGAGCGGTAAGGTCGAGAATGGAGTACTCGTCTCTAGCACAAGTCTACGCCTCACAAACGTCTCTAGCGGGGCTGGACTCAGTGCAGAACCAAGCAATCAGACTCATTTGTGGTGCATTTCGTACGACGCAAACTGCGGCATGTGAGGTCAAGACAAATCTCCCACCAGTGAGACTACGAAGGGAGCGAACCGTTATGATTGCTTACGAAAAATTCAAACGGCTAGAAAAAGGCTGCCCGGTCAGAAGTCTGGTCGACTATTGGCAGGGCGGAAATCGGCTGAAACGGAACTCTTTCATGCACTCGGTGCGGGAATTGTCCAAAGAAGTCGATTTACCCCAGAACAGAGCAGCTCTCGCTCTGCATGGGGTTCTTCTCCGGCGAATGCTCCTGAAATCTCGGAGGTGAGGAAATCGTTGATTGACCCAGAAGTTAACAAGAAATGCACAAAAACTGTCCTACGAAACAGAGCCAGGAAAACTATCGCCCAATACCCAGCCGACTCCATTAAGGTGTACACAGATGGTTCCACGAGAGAGAACCTTGGACAAAAAACCTCTGGGTATGGTGTGGTGGTTCGATTCCCTGGCTTGACCGATTCTAGGTTCGTGTTCTGGCAGGAGCAATTACGTAGCAGAAATGGTAGCAATTCAAAATGCAGTAGAGTACATTGAAGAACAACTTAACGAGAAAACAGCACAACCCAGTCCTATTGTGCTATTTACAGACTCTCTGTCGAGCCTACAAGCCATTGAAAGCTCAGTCGATACACTCCCGGAACCACTGGCAAAAACACTGGCGTGCGTGGGACGCCTCCAAGAAAACACGAAATTCGGACAACATTCCAATACATACCTGGACATGCGGGGGTCGAAGGTAACACGAAGGCTGACTTATTAGCCAAGCTCGGCACAAAGCTGGACCCTGTGGAGCTTTCCCTCGACATAGTCCTTTTCACGGATTCGATGGCCGCGCTAGAGGCCTTAGAAGGGCTAGATGAAGGTGTCAGAAGGGTATGGGACGTCCTAACGGTCGGGGGGCGTCTCCTACGATTCGGAGTGAACGTTACTTTGCAATGGGTGCCCGCCCATTGTGGGGTGGTCAGCCAAGCTCGCGAAAACCGCGGTCGCAACGGCGCTCGAACATGATGAACCGTGCACTTATCAAAGTGTACGATCCCTGGTCGACAAACGCATGTTGACACTTTGGCACGATGGCTGGGATTCTTCGGACAAGGGTCGTGAGCTTCACCGGACAATGAGTAGACCAGACAAAAGAGATGCATGGTGGCAACTTAATCGTGCGGAACAGGCAGTCCTAGCCCAGTTCCGGGTCGGACACTGTCCAATTGGTGCTTACCTCGAACGGTGGAAGGAAAATTACGACACACGGTGTCGCCATTGCATGGAGGACGATGAGACAATAGAACACATTCTTTACGAATGCAGAGTTCTGCACGAAGGACGATTGGGACAAGGATTAGATAGAGAAATAACTGGTTCATGGCCGACACATAGGTTGTCCTTGTACGGGGACAAGGCAACCTTAAGACTCACTGCTCGCTTCCTCTCACGTGCTCTAAGGGAGTAATTCTCAGCATGTTTTTCGTTGTCAATGGGGTTTCTGACTCGGACCCTGTGGACGAGCCACAGACTTTTGAACAGGCGCGTGCGATAGTGAACGAATGGGCAAGAGATAAATGGTGCAAAACCCGGGAAAACGATAATACTGGAAGGGAAGTCTGGCAAGACTTAAAAGGGCCCTCAAAATCGGACGAATGGTGGTAGCTGAATAGGGAAGAACAGGTGACAATCGCTAGGTACAGAACGGGACACTGTCCAATCGGTGCCTATTTTACTAAATTTAAACCAAACTTCGATTCTCGCTGCAGGCATTGTCAGGACGACGTCGAGACAGTAAACCACATCCTTTATGAGTGCACAACACTACACCCTAAACATAGCCATATGAGTGAAGCAAAAACTGGTTTGCATGAAGAGCTGGCTCTGTACGGAGACAGAGAAGCTCTGAGAAGAACTGCCGCTTTCCTTGTCTGTATAATCAGAGAATTGAGTTCTCAACACGGTGCCCTAGTGCGATGAGACACGGTTCAGATAAAGCTAAAGGAGAAATTTTGGTGGGTTCTTATGTTTTTAAACTATCACATTTAGCAGGCAACTCTTTATTTATTTTTTTTTTAGGGAAGGGGGGGGGGGAACACTTGTAAACAAGAAGACAGAAATAGTTGAACTCTGACTCGGGTGTGATGCCTCAAGCATTCATCTACCACTAGTCATGGATATGACGTCAAAACTTTGGGGTTGGAGCTCCCAAACTGAACGGTGACCTAGTTTTACGGTGTGATCCTGCTGGATAGCAATGAATGCTTGCTAGACTCTCTCTCTCTCTCTCTCTCTCTCTCTTTCTCTCTCTCTCTCTTTCCATCTCATTCTTTGTGTCTCTCCGACAGTGGCGCCGTGTACTACACAAAAATCTTTTCTAGCGTATTCTACTATAGATTATATAGTCTAATATGAGTTCAAACCAAGTATACACTGCATAGTTTTACATATAGTAGGCCTACTGATGTAGAAGCTGAGGTTATTTTGTCACATAGTACTGGTTCAGAGGCTGAGGCTATTTTGTTACATAGTACTGGTTAAGAGGCTGAGGTTATTTTGTTACATAGTACTGGTTAAGAAGCTGAGGTTATTTTGTTACATAGTACTGGTTAAGAAACTGAGGCTATTTTGTTACATAGTACTGGTTAAGAGGCTGAGGTTATTTTGTTACATAGTACTGGTTAAGAAGCTGAGGTTATTTTGTTACATAGTACTGGTTAAGAAACTGAGGCTATTTTGTTACATAGTACTGGTTAAGAGGCTAAGGTTATTTTGTTACATAGTACTGGTTTAGAAGCTGAGGTTATTTTGTTACATAGTACTAGTTTAGAAGCTGAGGTTACAGTGTTAAATTGTAGACTTCTGTATTATATTAATAGTGAGCAAAAAGATGCTATCTTATTAGTTTTTTTATAGACTTTTGACAAAGTTCACCAACATAGGTTGCTTAAAAAATTTAAATATTTCGGCATTGGTGGTCCTTGTATCGGTAGTGGATTAATGATTTTTTAAGATAGGGAGAGAACAAACTGTAATAATAAATGGCTCTAAATCAACACCAATTACAGAAAACTCAGGTGTACCCCATGGTTAACATGCATGACTAGATTCGTGACGCGTAGGACGTATCATCTTCTTTTTTGAAATAACGTCTGTATTACATAAGATAAAATAAGAGCATAAACTTGAAATAAATAGGATAAGGGTGGGGGTCAAAGTTTTCCAAATCCCCTCCCCACACTTGTCAGGACTAAAACTGTTTCAAAGTTTATCAAATTGAATAAACATTTTTTACATACAGAAAGGATTTTTTAAAACTATTTTTTCTATTTAGACGTAAATCAATACAATTTTAATACAACTTCCAGTTACTAACATAAAAAGGGTATTAATTCTATGGAACTTATACCTTTCCTAATAGATCCCTAATACGGGGATTTGAGAGGTTATCCAGAAGTTGTTGAGGTTAGAGAAGTTGTTGAGGTTAGAGAAGTTGTTGAGATTGGGGAGAGTTGGTATGTTGGGTAAAATGACATTAGTAGAAAAAAAAAAAAGGCTTGGCATTGACCAATCAACACTCACAATGAATTGTTGTCATATCTTCTTGAACGCTTTCTCCAAAGCGGTGATTTATTTAGAACTACCTTTATACACAAGGCTCGATGCCTTTTTCTTTTACACAAAAATTAAACAACGTATTTTTCTTGTATCTATAACTAACAACACTTTCACTTGTTGCCGGGAGGATAATAAATACATCATACAATGTAACAATAAATAAATACCATTTCAAAACTATTTATAACCGGGACTAACAAATGGCAGAGATCATGACAGATATATTGGTAACGTATAGCATTTATCAAGTCTAATTAAATAAAGAGAAGTATATTGTTTCATAGATCTCACACGCCAACTAATAGAGCTACAAAAATCTCAGAAACAAGAATTACCAGACAACAAAACATAGTTTTATCATATTTAGTACTTTAAATAAATGTTTATGTATTTTAATTATGTCCGAAATATTTCGTGGTCGAAGATGGACTCGAAGATGAAAAAGCTGGCCACACACAAGGCAGGTTTGGTCTGTTGGAGTGTTCCTCTCTTTGATTTTCAGCTTTTTCTGTGACTGCATTCTTTGCTGGTGGCCAATCTTGCACTTTTCCCACTCCAGTCTTGTTATCAATTGGAGTTCATCTCAGGTCTTTCCCACCCATCATGTGAAGTCTAGAGATCCAGTTGCATGGCGGTCAAGTCATCAAATTTTCCGTAATATAATTTTAGCAATGATTAATATCTACACAAATAAGAATGTAATACATCTACATCCAGCTTGTAACAGCACATTCTTATAAGAGCGCAATAAACATCTTGACGCCCTAGTTGCTTTGCCACTGCCAGAATAACGAACATTTTTTTTTGCTCTTTATTCATATAGTAGATCTATCTATTGACATTCTCTGATCTTTGACGTCCACAATCTAGAACCAAACAACAACAAAATCTTTGCTTTCACCTATGTACTGAAATTCTCTGATCTTTGATGTCCACAATCTAGAACCAAACAACAACAAAATCTTTGCTTTCACCTAACTTGAAGCTCTGAGGGCTCGGCAGTTTGGTTACTGTCTTGATTCACATATCATGTAACATGCTACGTCATTCGTGGGTGTGGGTGAGTGTGTGCGTGTGTGTGTGTGTACGTGGGTGTGGGATAGTGGGTTGTGGAGGCGGCGGAGTTCACATACATTTTTAAGAAGTTATTTAATGCCTATTGTTATGGAAATGAGTGAACATTCATCCAGCCGTAAACCGCTGCACAGGCTTTTTTTTTTTTTATGGTTACAGACCATTAGGTAACGTTTGTAGAGTCTTTTTAACGTGGGATACGCCCGACTGCCCCCAGATGCTATCATTCCTTTGTTCGTTATCAACGTAGGCTGTAATACACAGAACAACCAGTGGCGTCGTTAGGAGGGTGATTCGGACCGCACTGGGTGACGCCCACCAGAGAGTGACACCAAAATGAATTTTTTTTTAAATTTATTAATATATTATTATTATTGTTATTATTATTATTGTCATTATTATTATTATTTGCAAAAGAATATATATTTTTTTGAGAATTGTCAATAGCTACATATTCAAATTTGATAATAAAGATGGCTTTTTTTTTTTTTTCGGAAGGGGATGTAGAGGCGACACCTTTGCTAACAGCACCATCCCAAGCGATGCCTCTGCACAGATGTAACCTTTACTATTCAATGTGATGTTAGAGAAAGTGTACATATTCCATCAAGTATTTGGGGTGGAAATAAATTGTACAACATCAAGCGCTTGCAGATGCTACTCTAAAACAGTGATTCCCAAAGGGGTCTATATAGACCCCCAGGCGTCTACGAAGACTTCCAAGGGGTCTACGAAAGTGAAAAAACTAATTGGGGGTCTATGAGATGTCCACGGGTGGTCTACGTTAATAGATTTTATTTAAGCAGGTTGTGGCTTTAATTTTTACTTCCCATTAATGTAGTTCTTAACACCAAGATATAATTTGTACCTAAGTTAATCCTTCAAATATTTATGCTGCTATTCATACGAAAATTTCTATTTAATTTCAATATTTATTTAAATAACTTAATTTGGTCTACATGTAAGTAATTTTTATTTTTAAAAATGTAGATTGTATAGCGTTGATTAGTTAAAATTGTTCATTCCTTCTTTGTCAAACAAGCGGTTGTCGAAGTGCCTTTTTTATAATGGTATGAAACTAATTACGCTGGAAGATCATCTGAGACAAATGTCACCCTGTTAAAAGGAAAAAGATTTGAAAAACTTTCGAACATTCAAAGATGAAGTTCAGAATAGGCCCACAAAATCTCTCTTCGACATCATAAAGAGAAGATGATGGTTTGTGGACGTCTTACAATATCCGTTTACTTATAACAAAATAGGGAGCGCGGTGGTTTCCGAACATGGGGTCCTGGGTTCGAATCACGGTGAATTTTGAATTTCAAGATTTTTAGGGCTCCCGAGTCCACCCAACTATAATGGGAGCCTGACTTTAATTAGGAAAAGTCAAGGCGGTTGGTCTTGTGCTGCCCGAATGACACCCAGCTCGTTAACCGTTGGCCAAAAAAAAAACATATGACCTTAACATCATCACAAGGTCTGAAAGGGGAACTTTCCTTTTTTTTTTTAGCAAAATACGGAAAACACCATAGTTTGATTTTTACCAGTTTTAGAGACTGTTTTACACAAACCCACATCTGATATTATTAAAATAATTTCTTTAAGCAACAATACAGTTCAATACTTCGGTGGCATGAGTTATAAAATTAAAAGCTTCTAAAGTAGGCTAATTCTTTGCAAACGACATATATACAGTTTGGGATCAGCAGTGTCACAGGCTCTTTCTTACAGGATGTAGTGATGTGTGTTGCAAACTCCATAAGGGTCGCCGGCTCCTTATTTATCCTCAGGGTTGACCCACATAACCTTTCCCATGCTTGAGTTGCAAGGCAGGAAAGTTTTGGGTAACCAGCCAAGGCTAATGAGCCCTTCATGCTTGAAGCTTATACTGGTTTAGGCGCCAGTTGTTCGTCTTCGCCCCTTCTCCTATTAGTGATTAACATCTTCACGGACTCAATATTTGAGCAACACTTGTAAGATCAAGAAATACTCGATAAACTGCTCTTTGCAAAACTTTAACAATGATACTTAAGGCAAATTAATTAATTAATTAATATTTAATGTTTGAAGCACTACTTCATATAACACTAAATTCCTATTTGAAACATAATGTCCATAGCAACGAACGATAAACCTACAAAAAAATAACAACAACAACAAAAAAAACAACATTTCTAGTGTGTTGGAGATTCTATCAATAAATCAATATTGTTATTTTATTGGCTTAAATCTGAACTTTATCAATAAAAAAAGATAGATCTCTATAACTTGTAATGCAACTTTAAATCACTTTTTCACTTTTAAACTCATTACAGATAGAAATTAGTTTTAAAAAAATGTTGAAGAATTTGCAAAAATTTGCAAGTTAAGCAGGGGATCTAACCGAAAACAAGAAAACATGGCAAGGGGTCTACGAGACAAAAAAGTTTGGGAACCACTGCAGTCTAAAACTTACTCAATAGAGAAATGTCACATCTTAAAAACTGACATCCCCAAAAGCTTCACAGTCTAACCCCCCCCCCCCCTCCCCGCTCTTCCTAGAAACTACTAATTCGATGTCTAAATCTCATAATCTCTCCGACCTAAATAATTGTACCTCAACATAGTTCCTATTTCTTTAAAATACTGTAAGCGTAAGTGCGTATAATCCAGGACACAGATTGATACAACGTCTGATAATGTCAAAACTATTCTCCTTAAATATTAAACAGATACGAATCTCTTCTTTGAATTCTTGTGTCACTAAGACTAATCCACACTCAAACAAAAAAATTATCTCCATTCCGGGCTTCTACTTCTGACGTCATTACAGTTCCTCGGTCAAGGCTGCGCAACGTGACGTCAGAAGAGCTTCTCGAGTAAACAAAATGCATACTTGCACCGTTTAGTGATACCGTATACAGAAAATGGAAGGCACTGGTATGCGAACGGTGATAGCGATTGACAAAGTCCCAAGATATTTTTTTAGTGACTGGGTGTATGTGTATGAGTGTGTATACGTGTTTGAATGTGTGTTCTTGTTATTGGATAATATGTCAAATTATTATATAAAGAAATATGAAATACCATTAGATAGAAATAGTTTAATTAGGACCATCGACTGAGTTAAATGATTTAGTAAGCCCATATTTCATTACACACGAAAAGAACATGTCTGGATCTGTGCTAGTTATATTTCGCATAATGATTATTATACAGATTCAATATTGTTGACAATCAGATGTTAATGATTAGCCTATGAAGGCATAGCAATAGCTACTAGTAGTACATACATCAGAAAATATTTGTGATAACTATGATCTGTTGTATTTCTTGTGTATCTTATGAGACGTCTGGTCTGTAGTTCTAGGAAATGATTTTTACCAAATTTCGTTTCTCTTCTTCAGCTCGTATCTCTTTTACAAGTTTTACACATTTTTACAATTCTTTGGGATCACCAAAATTTCTTGTGAGGTCTTGCTAATAGTTCTTAGTTCTTATACATTTTAACATTCTTTTTTTTTTTGGGGGGGGGGGGAAGGGGTATTGCCACTCAATTTTCAAGATGTAATAATAATAATATAATAATTTTAATACTATATAAAACATTTAAAAACAACAAACATGTTAAGAAATTTTGTAACATTTTTGGTTAAACTGCATCGGCAGGCTTGTAGTCCATAATGACGCTTAGCAAGAACTCAAGAAATCTGTTAGCAGGACATCATTGTAGGTCTACTAAACAAAAGGAACACCTTTCTTTCTTTTATTTCATTTACAAATGACCAGGTCAAACATAAAAAAAATAATAGTTTTTTTCTTCGATCAGACATCCAGTTAATGATCCGATCTGACATTTCCGGTTGCAGGGATCGAGAGAAGGATTATGACGTCATATTGATCGGCATCCAACACGGCGTGTAGTCTAAATAGAGGGACAAGGTTCAACTCAAGCTGTACCAGAGATCGATATCTTTCAGCTCCCGACCCAAATACTCTTACATATGTTGTGACTTTTTTTTTTTTAAATGGCAACAATCTATAGGCTTTTTTTTTTCTCATAAAGGACAAACAATAATGTTTTTAATTCATGGGAAAAGTATGGTTACCATAAAGCTCTAATAACATCATCTAATCTAAAGTTGTTGAGGAAGTCTGATCTTATATAATGGACACTTTTATACAGAACTTGGGACAAGAAAGATTGAATTATGATACAGTTAATGAACTTGGAATAAAAGAGAGAACGATGGGAGAAATGAAATGTGTGTCAGAGAGAGAGAAAGAGAAATAGGATTTGTGTCAGAGAAATGTGTCAGAGGATGGCTGCCTGGTCGTGCGGTTTGCACGATGAACTGTCGTTCGGATTTATCAACGGTTGAAGGTTCAAACCCTGCCCGCTCCCATCCCCCGTCGTCCTGCGGGAGGTTTGGACTAGGAAGTAAACTATCTTCAACTCTGAAGGAACATCCGAAAACATGTAAAACAAAAGAGATGGGGGTTGGAGTCATACAGAGAGACAAAGAGAAATGGGGTTTATGTCAGAGAGAGAGTGAGAAATGGGGTTTATGTCAAAGAGAGAGAGAAATGGGGTTTGTGTGTGAGAGAGAGAGAGATATGGGGTTTGTGTGTGTGAGAGAGAGAGAGATATGGGGTTTGTGTGTGTGTGTGAGAGAGAGAGAGATATGGGGTTTGTGTGTGTGTGTGTGAGAGAGAGAGAGATATGGGGTTTGTGTCAGGGAAAGCGTTGAGCAAATAGTGTGGCATAACTAATTCTTCCCATCCCAGATCTATTTATAGGTCTGACGCTGGCCTGGTAATGGACAAGATTGTCCGAACTACACACCGTGCCCGTGGAATAGCACTAGCCAGATTATGAGAGTATTGATTCAACAGGAGTTCTATTTCTAGTCTCTATTTCCTAGCTAAACAAAAGAAATAGATTTCTCTTCAAATTCATTGTAGACACTTATCAATATCACTTTTACCTACCCATAAGACCGTTGGGGCACCACACATGATCCGTGAACAGTCTTTCTTCATTCCTATCTTTTGCCTTGATAAAAGGCATGCCCATTCTTAAATGTTGTTTTCCCATGTCTTCTTTTCTGTCCACCTCTTCTTCTTTTCCCTGGTACTGTTCCCTGCATGAATCTCTTAGACCCAAAGACCTCGTGATATGGCCACACAGTTTAAGTTTGCACTTTTGACAGTTTTCAGCAGGTCATCGTGGGGCCTAATTGCCATTTTGATCCTTTTTCGAATGTCCTGATTTATGGTGCTATGTGTGTGATACATAGGATCCTTCTATAACATCTCTATTCCATAGCTAGGATCTTCTTCTCTAGTTCTGCAGTTAGCGTCCAAGATTCTCAAGCGTTCATAAATTATGAGCGGATCAATCTGACTTTAATGTCGAGGGTTAGCCCTTCGTCTTTCCAGATTCTCTTGAGCTTCGCAATGGCTACTGTGGACTGAACATCTGTAGCCTGTAGTTCAGGTTTCGTTTCTTCCTGTGAAACAATTGCTTCTAGGTATCAAAACTTCCGACACTTATCAGTTTTTCGCCTCGCTTCCAATACATGTTCATTTACAAGCCTTGATGTGTATACCATATGCTGAGGAAGTCTTGTCTATGCGCATCACCGAGTCAGCTAGCTGTTTCTCTTTCCCTGTCTTCTTATTTTTCTAACAGGGAAAAAGAGCAACGTTCTTTTAAGTTCCTTAGTACCATTAGAGAATAGAATGGGTTGTCTAAATCAGAAAAACAAAGACTTAGAGTTGAAGTCATTGATGAGCGTTCAGGACTAAGAGGGAAGACCTGCGTTTGCATTCCATACTACCGACACGATGGTCCCAGGTTCGAACCCTGCCCACCGCCATTACCTGACGCCCTTCAGGAGGTTTGGGTTTCAAGTTCGTCGGAAAACTTACACAATCATTTTAATGGCACGACTGTAACCAAATGATTCCTTTTTTTTTTCGACAAAATCTCTATTATATCTATATTTATATTTGTTTATTGTATATGTTATAAATGGCTCTATAGTCTCTATCTCCTGATTTCCTTCAGTTGTGATCAACTTAACTTAAGGGTAACCTGTGATGTATTTATAAGGCTTGACTCTCTAATACAAGGCTAGTTCAGATAGGAAGGAAAAGTACAGTGTTTCAGGTGGCCATGCAGACACAACTTTGATCTACACATTTTGCCAGATCCAACGCAGACACAACAGTCTGCATGTGGCCGATTAGTTCTCTCTTCAGCAGTATACCTACTTCCTTTTGGTCTAAAATGTGTATCTGCAGCCTTTGTATGAGGTCTCCAGCTGTCTCTATCGAGGGTCACTTGTTTCTCCTCTGAGCCAGTGCAAGCATTTTAACCGTTTATATATATTAAAATAATGCTTTATAGGTTTCTGAAATAATAAAATAAAAACATATAAATACAAGTCTCTGCTTGTAAATATCAGAATGGTCCAGCTTATGAATAGGCCTACCAGAAGGTAGATTACAGAATGGCCCTGGTCATAAATACGAGAATAGTTCTGCTTATAAACATATTACTGGTGTCTTATATTAACATGCTCATTACAACCGATCTGTTGATATGAATGAACAAATATCTCTTTACCATTGGTACTCTAAAAAAAAAAGGGGGAGGGGGAGGGTAATAAAATCTACTATTAAAATAAAAAGCAAATTAACTCTTTCACAGACAAAAAGACAAACAAACACATTGCCCCAAACTTCCGCATTGCTGTTATATGGCAATGAGCAAAACAAATGTATTAAAAACATTGACATAATGCTCTCATACCCGAAGGCTTCTTTTCAATGTATTTACCTGGCTATTGATTTTTAATGAGGTATAAGGTCAAACTGCTATTAGAAACGTTAATGTTTACTTGTAAGTAAAGTAGTAGTGAAATGATGCAGTTTGGACATAGTAGGGAAAAACATTTGTTTTAACACATAAGCGATTAGATTTTAATCACCGCTATACCTCCTCGGATTTCAGACCTAAGTTGTGTGTGTATATATATATATATATTAATAATAGAGACTAACGGGGGTTATAGAACAAATGTAATTGGTTGAACCATGACCGAACAAGAATTTCCTCGTGTTTAACCGTAGACCTATATCTGTCGTTAGTTTAATGAGGCGTTTAGAAATTCAACATAATATAGGCATTGCACTCAGATCTATACTATATCTATGTTAAGAACCACTTCCCTTGGTGCTTTAACTTTTTAATTATCTCGCATACACCACTAAATCTATCAAAATAATAATTAATCCCCGTATTAAATTATGAATAACGCGATCAAATTGAGTAATGTTGATAAAATTAGTATGGTTTTAGAGCTAGATATTTTACTTAGTTGAAAAGTAATGTTAATTTTTTTACTTATCTACCATCTACATTGTTAGACATCCAAGATGTGCTATACACCTTCTTGGTCGGTGGCATCTCATTAAGAATGTATTAGGCCCTATTTACTTCCACATGTTTTTGATTAGAGGATTTTAAGCCACACAAAGTAACACACATACAAAAACACTTGACTGAACAACAAAAAGACGTCAATAAAATGTCATCATATTTTTTTTTATTTTTCAAATAGTTGGCAGTATGCCATACTGTTCATAAAATAGAATCTTTTCTCAACCAGCAAGAACAAAGAATTGTGTGTTTACCTAATTCAACAAATCAAAGTAGCATAAACAAGCGTACTTATCCGTCTAGTTATACATGTAGACACATTCGGTACAGATCAGTTTAACACATTCCATCTCGGAAAAAAAAATATTGCAAGCAGAATACGGTGTACATACAGAATTAGGCCAAGATTTACTTTTTCTTTCGAAGCACTTTAAAAAATCGTGCGGTGTCAACATGACCTTTTAAACTGTATGAAATGTTCAAAGGCTTTTGAAAGATTTTCTTCCTACTACCAAATTATTATATTAATCTTTATTTGAAATGTAAAATTTGAAGAAAGAAGATGTTTTAATTCTCATTAGATTTTTTTAAATAAATGAAAAAAGACCTTCGAACAAATCATGATGTAAAGAAACGCTGATATAAACAGAAAAAAATCAGATTCACATAAATAGCATTTAATAATAAGCAATTAAAGTGAGAATCATATCAAAACATATTTAACAGTAAGTAGGAATTTTTTGATTTACATACAATGATACAATAAAATGCTCTACATTGAAAACTTAATTGAAGCAAAAAAATGCTAAAAAAAAACAAAAAAAAAAACCATCACATTTAACAACATACAAAATAGTATTTATTTTTAGACAAGTCTGTATAAATCTGTGAAATATGAAAGAACCAACCAGCGGAACTTAAAATACATTTGAAAACATTTCATCACATTCTACTGAAGAGAAAACAAAAATGAAAACATAATGAACAAAAACAGTAAGTAGTCCTTCTCTGTGTATGCCCTGGAACACATTATGAACACAGAAAACAAACAAGTCAATATGGCACAAGGGGAAAACTAGAATGAACTGAATAACTGGATAGGGAATTCAATCTAAATACTAAGCTAATGTAGCAGTTGGTATTTAAATAATGCTGCCTTACATAAAATGTAAGTTTTATTTCATTAAAAAAAATAGTGATGTTTATTTAACTTATTGTTCAAGTCAAAAAAAGGTTTTTTATTTTATGCTTTAAACTAGATTTTTTTTAAACTTAGGAGGCATCCACTTATATATATATATATAAACCGGTTTTAAAGAAAGAAAATCACATTTAATCACAAGGATAATGAAGCTTTAAGCAAACATTTAACTACTAGTTTAATAAAAAAAAACAAGAATGGGAGAAATGTAAGAGGAATAGATTCATCACAGATATTGTTCATCAGAAATAAGTAACATGTCAACAAAATAAAGGAAGAATGATTTTAATTTTTTTTTTTTCAAAGTGTGTTTCTGTCTTATGAAAGGGACAGATTAAATATATTAAAACATGCTAAGAAGAGTAGGAGAATAGAGATATTGACATTGACAGGATTTCCAGTAAAAATGTATGCAACTGTACTAGCTTTTTGTAATTTCTGAACTTAATTTAGAAAATCTGTTTCATTCTTTGAGCGTCAGTTTCACATTAAGTAAAAGAGTGTTTCATTGGGTTTAATACTTTGCTAGCACCACTTTATATAGTTCTGAATGGAATTATTAAAAGAGTCATAGTGATGTTGTGGTGGGGCAGTCCACAAAAGATGTTGAAGTCACAACCAATGGAATAGTGCTAACGATACTGTCTAATGGGTCTATACTGCTAGAAGATGATACTGATTGTGAAACTAGAAGGCATGATGATGATGTGCTTGCTAATAATTTAGCATCTTTCTTGATACGTTGCTTCAAATGAACCTTGGCATGCCTTTTCTTTTCATCACTTCGTGCAAACTTGCGCCCGCAGACATCACAAGAAAAAGGTTTCTCCCCCGTATGGGTTCTTTTATGTGTTGTTAAATGATCACTGCGGCTGAAAGAGCGTCCACAAATTTGACATGGGAAAGGTTTGTGTCCAGTGTGTATGCGGATGTGCCTTGTGAGTTCATCACTTCTAGAAAACCTACGATCACAGTTTTCAATAGGACAAGAGTATGGTCGTTCATGTGGTGGTGTTTTGCTAGGACGGTTGGGATACTTCCTAGGTTTAACCGGTAAATATTTTAATGAACTTTGAGAGTATGGTTGATTCAGGACGGATGGGAGTCCAGATGTTTCTGGGGCATCCACACCAAAGTCAATACCTGTAGTTGGCAAAAAGTCTAATGATTCTGTTTCAGGTTCAGTTTTAATATTTGGCAGTTGAAAGTGAGAGGAAGCTCCAGTTTGCAAAGCACTGAAGTCTGGAAGCTGAGTTTGAGAAGGTCCCATTGACCATTTCTGATTTTTGCTGTCTAACTCAGACATTTGAAAAACTTGATCAGCCAGAGAGGTAGATGGATAGCTTAAAAAGTTCTGTGGTATGTCTGTTTGTTGTTGAACAAGCTGAGTGCAGGAGCTGCTGTAGGTTGGGGGTTGCTTCATCTGGATTTCAGATATGTCAATGTCCATTGGTAGAGATATAGGTAGAGATTGAGAGTAGGGTGGAGGAGGATTGGTGTAGGTCTCCTCATGAGTTTGGCCTTCACTCATCATTGAAAGCTGTGGCTCGGGTGTGGAATGGCATGAGCTTTGCGGAGACACAAAATCTGAAGAATAATGGTCCGATACATCCTGATATGCTGATTCAGCCACAGGGCCTTGAGATTGTGGAGAGAGCACAGAGATGGGAGATGGCTTTGGCTGCAGACTATGTTCACTTGAAGTTGGAGGTATCTGAATGTTAAACTCGTACTCTGGTAGGGAAGGGCGCATCGGGCTGGATGTGAAGGGCTGGGTCTGTGACCTGGCTTGTGACAGCAAAGCAAAGAAGGGATTCAAGGGGGTAAATAAATTTGCAAAGTTGGCAGGTGGGGCGTCTGCCTGTGTAGAGCTTGGCGTAACTGCAGTTGTGACAAGTGTACCCTTGTATGTGATCGTCGTGTGGGTAGTATTAGCACCAGCAGACTGCATAGTCTGCATTCTTGTTTGACTGACATCGCCGCCTCTGTCAGCAAAATTTATTGATGCAAAAATGCTTGCTGAAAAAGAAAAAAAAAGTTGTTAATATTATGCAAAAGAAAAAAGTTGTAAGTACGTATAAAGATTGAGATATTGATTGATAGGCATTCAATTTTATCGTTAATGTTTAAAAACTAATTGGTATAATGAAAAAAAATTCACAGGACATTTTCATAAAACAACACCGTATCGCCAAACGGTTCGGTTATAAAATCGATGAAAATGATTTTACAAATCAAATCTAGATCTAGTATTATGAAAATAAATAAAAGATTTCAGACAAGATACATCTAGATTAGGCATCTATAAGATACAAAGTATAATACTGTTGTAAGCAATTGCTTACAATTAATGTTTAAATTTAGCCCCAGAAAACGCCTCACTAGTCTAAATTTAGACTAAGTATCCTGTTTTGGGAACAGCCTCTGACGTCATAGCACAGGAACACCAGCTGATTGGAAACAAGAGCCAGCTGAGTGGCTGTAACACAGTGGAAGACTTCTAATGTGTAATTCGAAAATTTCGTTTAACTTTTTAAAATGTAAACAAAGTTATATAACACCTACCAGTTGCTGTAATAGGCGGGGGCTCTAGAGAATCGGATCCGAAAAATGTGGCTTCCGAATTTTTTGTCACAGGAGTATTTAATCCTTGATCGTCCAGTGCGTCCGTAGTCTGCCTAAGAATATTTCCATCAGTATGCAGATCAAAGCTAAAGCTAGGCATCCCGTAATCAGCCCCAAAGCCAATGGGAGTTAAAGCGTCCACTGTGTCCATAATCATTACGAATGTTTAATCCACTTGAATTCAAATATCAATTTCAGAAAGAAAAATCATAACAGTGTGTCAACAATAATGTACAAAGTCTACTACCGGTGTGAACTGAGTGGCTTCGACTTTATGAATGAACGGCTTGCTTTTATACTCGAGTTTATGAATGAACGCGACTGCAGCGCCATGCCCATATACGGCACATCGTAATTGTTAGTCAGCCAATGGGAAGTGTTTTCTCATTGACGTCAATGAACGTTACGCATTGACTGCCAAAATCCTAGTCTTGCTTTACGATGAAGAATGATAATATAACCTAAATGTTACTACTATATCTAATTATTGAAAGATGAAACTACGTCTGCAACCATTTTATTAACTTTTAATTATAAAGACAGCATTTATAATTTTGAATATATAATAGTAAAAGCTATATACATATCGGGCGTAAGTACATTGGGGTTAGTAGAAATATTACGGAAACTTCCTTTTTTGGCACAAGGTTGAATGGAGTAAAACGTTCGGCTTTGACGTCACATAATGCGGAAATAATCTTACCATAAAAGGTAACTATGTTTCCGTTTATTTAATCTTCGGCAACGTTCGGTTTTCTCACGGAACAACCAACTGGCGGCTGATGTTTGGCGCAAAGCCACAAAAAGGTCACGTAAGTTGCTGGCTGTGCTCTCTTTTGCCGAAATAGACTGCCTTGAGGTCAGTGAATCATTGATTGACCTCGACTTAGCAACCGTTACGTGATAGGCATAGAATTCGTCTGTGCCACAGCGGTCTTGTTTTTTTTTTTGGCTGTACGCTCAGCGTATATTTCGAGTGTGTTGTGTGTTGTTTACTGTGACTTGGCATGGCATACTTTTCTCTACTCACAGACTTATGTGGTGTGTTTTAAAAAATGCAGTTAAATTTCGTTGTGCATTTTACATTAAAACAATGTTGCAGAAGGCAAAATGTAAAGTAGACATTGGATCTAGATCAACATATAACCAACCTTTACTTAGCCTTCAGCCTAGGCGGAGGGTTCTAATAAATTTAAGGCTCATACATAGGCCTACTCACATACCTACATACATACTTGATACATAGGCCTACATACTTAACATACATACAAATATAGATAGGCCTATATACACACATACATAAGTTACATAAAAAATACATACGAAGGGCTAAGGTTATTGTATTTGACGCATAGGTAAAAAAAATCCCATTTAAAATAAATAAAGGTGTACGAAAAATAATTTTAACCGATTCCCAATAGACTCTTATATACGTCACAAAGCCAGACTTCAGTGTTCACTGATGACAATAGCCTAGCAAACATTTCGAATAATACGTCCAGATAGCCAGCGACGTTGTAAAAGTAATTTACAACACCAATTAATTCTCCCCCCCCCCCCCCACACACACACACTGCAAGACGACATTTAAATTTAGCGCGTACACCTGACGCCCTGGAGTGATGCATTTGTTGTGGCCCATGCCTCATTTAATCTTTGGGATGAATCACAAGACAATACGATGTTTTAATGAGATCCATTTGAATAAAAGTCTTAGGACGTTTAATTTAATGTTATGTAATAAAGACCCCCCCCCCCCTTTCTTTTCCCAAAATAAGTGGAGAGTCATGGTCACCCTGAACTCGATAGGATACATATTTGAAATATAAGGTAGTGGTATGCATTTATGGAGGCTGGTGGCTGAGTTGAACAAAGCGTTTGGCAGCTAGACTGAAAGAGGTTTGAGTTCGAATTCTGATGAATGTATATTGTACATGTTTAAATTTCAGTTCAAGCAGATCAAGACGTATATCTTACATTTATGAGCGAAGGTCAGTGGCGGCTAAATGGTCGTTGTGCTGGACACGAGACATCCTCGTAAACCCTGGGGATAATTTAATATTATTTCACTTGGAAATTTCAAGAACTTGATATTTGAAAAAAAAAGTTGAGCTGTTCTGACCAGACTTAGACGTTTATAACAAGGCACACTATATGAGCAAAAAAGTTCTTGTGGTTTCTGGAGTTAACGGCATTGTTCCTAATGCTCATTCATTTAACATTCGCAAAAAAATCCAGGCTAATTCAGTTCTCCTTTCGATCACAGAATATTTGTACTACAAAAGACGGCCCTCACCTCCCCCTAATTATCTTTGTTTCTCAATGTCCCAATACGAAACGTGCTCTCTAGGCGAAGGTAAAAATATTTTAGGCGATAACTGCGAAATTTTAGAATTGAAAAGATCAGTATGAAATAATTACAGTATCGTATTACACGCTTTCAAATCAAAGTGAATGTCTGGAAAAAATGTTGGTCTACAGTGGCATTCTCTCTCTCTTTCTCTCTTCTCAATATTACTCTCTCTCTCTCTCTCTCTCTCTCTCTCTCTCTCTCAGCGCAACGATTCTAACGAAAACTTCTCTAGTTGTCTGTGAGCCATTGTGTAAGCTGTCATTCGCAAGGTTGTTTGAGTGAGCCATCAACAAGTGAGACCTACATCGTGAGTCACATGGCGTGCACGCGCGTTGAGTAAAAGACAAGAGTGAGTAAGAACCAGCTAGTCGAGGGACCTTGACATTGGGAAAGAAATTGGAGTTACAATGGTAAAAGTCTAATCTGCTACGGCGCATACTTGGGAATTAAAATAGAAATGAGTTTGAGAATGTAAACTCCCTATCCACTTTTTATATGTTTATTGTTTCCGCCCCACCACAAAGACATTCACACATCTGGTGTACACACGTCTTCATCGAGTTCTCTTGAAGAATGAAACTACCTGGGCTGAAACATTTGAACGCAGTTCACTACACTTACTATTATTAACACGTATATTATGTCATTAATCTACACATTATATCAAACGCATCAAATCTTTAATGACTTTTACAGTGCTAGACTGTGCAATCGTTCTAGACTTCACCCTTAAAGGGGCCGCTACATTTCAAAAATACAGATCTACAATTTTTTTAAACAAATTAAATATATGAAAATAAGAGAAACGAGATGAAATGTAAAAGTACCGGTACTCTTCCTCTCCTAAATATGAAGTACTTTTAGATGTATTAATATTTCTAAGTGCATTGATATTGAAGTGAAGAGTATTGTGAACTCCGTAAGACAGTAAAAGTCTGGCGGCGTTGGGATATCAATCAGTTTTGGGAAATCAATCAATTTTAGGATATCAATCAGTTTTACTTCGTTCTATTTCAAAGGTGATGTGTAGCCGCCTTACGAGTACTCTTTTTTTTCTCATGTTAAATTTGTATTGCAGTCTCTTGACAAAGTAAACTCAATTGTTAAAACCGTTTTTCGACATGGAACCTAGAGCCGGAGAACAAGTAAAACTGCCATTAGGAAAGTGCAAACTGTCATTCACAGCTGCCTACAAAGAATCTTTTGCTTCCGTTTGCCAGACACCACCAGCAACAGTGACCTCTTGCAAAGAACTAACCAAACTCTTGCAGAAGAAGAAATCAGAAAGAGAAGATTGGGCTGGACTGGGCACACTTTGCGCAAATCACCAACTAGCATTATATGGCAGACATTGAAGTGGAACCCACAAGGAAAGAGAAAGATGGGGCGTCCAAGAAGCACAAGGCGATGCAAACTAGACGCAGACATATTTAAGTTTGGTTACACTGGAACAAGATGGAAAAGATGGCCCAGGACAGGGGACCATGGAGATTTATTGTTGGCGGCCAATACTTCAATAGGGGTGACGGGCTGTAAGTAAGTAAGTATTACTTACAGTCTGATATTTCTATAACAGGAAAAAAACAACAAAAAACTGGAGGGCAAAAATTAATAATTAGTACTTATATTTTTATAGGAGTAAACTCAAGGGAGAAAATCCAGTAAATATATTTTATTAAATGCCATTATGAGTTACTACCCTTTACATTTCTTAATGGTTTGAAATAAAGTAGAGAAAACTTTAATTACTATGTACTGCCTAATACTATATACACACAAAGACTAATTTTTGGAATTGAAGAAATTGTCATTATTATTTTTATTATTATTTTAGTAGTTATTTAAAACAAATAAAATGTAAAGTATAATATTAATTTTGGGGAAGAAAATTCAAATATATTCTTATAATATTATAACTTTTAAAGCATTTAATATATGAAAATGTAAGACATATAAAACTGAGAAAACTTTTCATTTTAAAAGATCACGTAAGAAAGAGAGGTAAACATTGAAGCTTGTAAGCTGGGTAAGTTTGTTGCTTGTAAAACTAAACACATTAAGTACCTCTTTCTAGATCACTGCGGAATCAACTCAACAACTAAATAAACACGTAACAAACAGAAACAACATAGTAGACAACCCAGTAGCAAAATACCAGACAACCCAGTAGCAAAATACCAGACAACCCAGTAGCAAAATACCAGACAACCCAGTAGCAAAATACCAGACAACCCAGCAGCAAAATACCAGACAACCCAGTAGCAAAATACCAGACAACCCAGCAGCAAAATACCAGACAACCCAATAGCAAAATGCCAGACAACCCAGTAGCAAAATACCAGACAACCCGGTAGCAAAACACCAGATAACCCAGTAGCAAAATACCAGAAAACTTAGTAGCAAAATACCAGACAACCCAGCAGCAAAATACCAGACAACCCAGCAGCAAAATACCAGACAACCCAGCAGGAAAATACCAGACAACCCAGTAGCGAAATACTAGAAAACTCAGCAGCCAAATACTAGACTGCTGCAAAATACTAGAAAACTAAGCAGCCAAATACTAGACAACCCTGCTGCAAAATACTATACAACTCAGCAGTAAAATACCAGGCATCCCAGCAGCAAAATACCAGACAACCCAGCAGTAAAATACTAGTCAACCCATGTTATGGAGTTTATGTATATATTTTACAAAATACTTCTGCGGTGCTTACAATGAGACTTTTCCTATGCTTAGACTCAGACTTAGGTCCTCCCGCGCCGTTCGGCGCATTGGGCGGCAAGCTGTCTCCATAAAGATCTGTCACTGGCAATGTCTGAAGCCTCCTCCCACCTGGTGTCCATTGTTCTGAGGTCCTCCATGAAGGTGTGTCGCCAAGTAATACGAGGACATCCCTGTTTGCGCTTTCCTTGTTTTGGCTTCCATGTTATCGCAACTCTTGGTGTGCGTAATTCATTTTGACGTAGAACATGTCCCGCAAACCTCATGCGACGCTCAGTCACAACCTCATCAAGTGTTCGACTCCCAGTTCGGCATAGGATTTCCTTGTTTGAGACCCGATCTGTGTAACTGACTCCCAAAATCTGTCTCAGCCATCTCTGTTTAGCCACATTTAGTCTTTTCTCAATTTTGACAGATGACTTCCACGTCTCACATGCATATGTAGCAGTTGGAATGACGATTGTGTTGAGAAGGTATATTTTTGTCTCGAGTCCAATTGCTTGGCTAGTCAAAAAAGGCTGCAGCCTTTGGAAAATGCTCTCTGCCTTTCCTATTCGGCACTCTACATCATGGTAAGCATCTCCATCATTTGTTATGATGCTGCCAAGGTACGTGAACTTGTCCAACTCTTCAAGCTTTGACTCGCCAAGTCTGACGGGGACACCCTTTGCCTTATATCCCACTCGCATAATTTTAGTCTTATCCAAGTTTATGCGGAGGCCAATTTTGGGTGCCTCTCTGTCTAGGCTCTCCGTCATTTCTTGAATGCATTTATTTGTAGCCCCGAGTAGTGCAACATCATCAGCAAAGTCCAAGTCCGTCAATCGGAGCTGTTCATGCCATGGAATACCAAAGGCAGTCTGGTTCATTGCTCTCCTCATTATGTAGTCGATGGCTAGGAGGAAAAGGAAAGGAGATAAGATGCACCCCTGTCTCGATTGTAAATAACTCTGTTGTTCCCTCTTCTGTTTTAATGCAGCAACTAGATTGACTGTAAAGGTGTCGTAGGATCTGGACGAATTTTTCTGAGATACCGTATTCTCTAACTATTTTCCATAGTGATATCAAACGCTTTTTTGAAGTCCACGAAACTGATCGTTAGCCGTTGTTGGTACTCAAGACTTTGTTCTATGATATTTCGTAGAACGAAAATCTGCTCTGTACATGATCTGCCTCTTCGGAAACCTATGCAGATTTCATATATTTCTTCATTAAAACTTTTCTATCCACATTTTCATCTCATTACTTTTCTATCCACATTTTCATCTCATTATTACTTTTCTATCCACAATGTCATCTTATTATTACTTTTCTATCCATCTTGCCATCTCTTCATCATTACTTTTTCATTCATCTAGACATCCCCATATTATCATATATATATATATATATATATATATATATATATATATATATATATATATATATATATATATATATATATATATATATATATTTATACAGGCCTACATCTAAAAATATCCACATCATCCCTTCTCGACATTGAGTGACACTCGCCAAGTCTTTACATTCATGGATTGCCCCCCCCCCCCAGTCCCCTTCTTGAATATGTCACCACCACTCCCCTCAACCGGCCCAGAATCAACGATCCTTAAATCTAGAGCCACTGTCTTCTCTCCCTGAGAATGTTCTCAGCAGCCTCTCAAGTTCTTTGACTCGTATGTTGGATGTGCTTCAACGTGTAACCAAACTGGCACTGCCATTAGGCGTTGTCTTTCTCTATGCACTTCTCTTCTCCCATACAAGGCGTACCTTCATCATGAAGGATCCGATTCTGCTCCACCGGGTTCAATTGTCTCCCACGCAAGGCGTATCTTCATAATGAATGATTCGATTCTGCTCCACCGGGTTCAATTGTCTCCCACACAAGGCGTATCTTCATAATGAATGATCCGATTCTGCTCCACCGGGTTCAATTATCTCCCACATTGATTCATACACCAAACATCTTCCCACACTGCACTTATTCTCCAACACTATCTACATAATCTACACACCCCCTGCTTCCATTGATTCCACACATTTGAACCTTCCCTTCTCCAGGAGTCATGTATTCGAACCAAACTCACACTTACACACATCCAAGTTTATATTTCATCACACTGCCTCCCCAATCCCTAAACCTCATCCCCATCCAAACTCTTCTCGTTATCACTTCCCCATTCCCTGGTAGACATTTAGATGACAGTTTTCATTACATACGCATACATGTAATTGCTGATACTTGTTACAACATATAGCAACAAGATATGCGAAGTCAATCTATTCTCATTTGACCACAGGAACAGCTAACGTCTATTCGTAAAAGTTAATTTTTTTTTTGATGAAAAATGTTTCTAAGTTGAAAAATAAGTTAAATATATAATTAGGTTATGTAAAAGAAACTCATTATTCTAAAGAAGAAAGATGATATTTTAAAACTTTATTTGAAAACAAGTCTAAGTGTTGCATTGCCCAGTTGTCGTTATCATATCATTGACTCATATTGAGTCAAACGCAGCCTTGAATCTGAACTGTGGGCCATGCACTAGTGAAACATCAAGAAAACCTAGCCATGCACTAGTGAAACATAAAAAAAAACAACAACCTAGCAATATACATGTGAAATATCAAGAAAACCTAGCCATGCACAGATCGGGTCTCAAAAAAGGAAATCCTATGCCGAACTGGGAGTCGAACACTTAGTGAAGTTGTGGCAGAGCGTCGCATGAGGTTTGCGGGACATGTTCTACGAGTAAATGAACTACGCATACCAAGAGTTGCAATGACATGGAGGCCTATACGAGGAAAGCGCAAACAGGGACGTCCTCGTGTAACTTGGCGTCACACCTTCATGGAGGACCTCAGAACAATGGACACCAGATGGGAGGAGGCTTCAGACATTGCCAATGACAGACCTTTATGGAGACAGCTTGTCGCCCAATGCGCCAAACGGCGAGGGAGGATCTAAGTTTAACTAAGCACTAGTGAAACAAAACAAAAAAAAAACACCTAGCAATATACCTTAGAAACATCAAGAAAACCTAGCCATGCACTGTGAAACGCCTGGACGCTGTTGACCTATGCCCCAGACGGAACCTAAGACAGAAATGAGATGAGTCTGATAGTGAACAGACACACAAATACACTAATCACTGCCACCTTTACAACCAACTTTTGATATTCACTCTGATGTATGTATGAATGACTTACAAAAAGTTTTCCCCTTTCAAACCTTGCGATCTATTAGGCAGACGATGTAGAGCTTACGTTTCTGTTGCCGATTGGTCAACGAGGGTGTCATGTGACCACAAAAGGGCATACCGACTTTCCCAACGTATATCATGTGGACTCAGGGGCGTCCTAATTAGAAAACCTCAGGTCTTTACCGAGATTCAAACTCGAGATTCTTCAGTTTGGAGGCCAAGCAGTTATCCACTCAACCACCATGACCCCTTTATTTAATTTTTTTTCTTTTCAATTTTCAGATTTTTTTGAACCACGTACGACACAAAATCGTTAATATATATATATACATTTTATTTCAACTTTAGATATTTCTATATTCTATTTTTTTAATTAGTGGATAACCTACTTTCTTTATAACATTATTTTCTTTATAATAACTTTTTAAAATTTAATCTAAATTTATCCACTTAAATGCAAATGATGAAAACAAATCATAGAAAGTTATTAATTTTGTTTTTTAATCCTAAAAAGTTAATTAAAGGATGCTTTCCCGACACGAACTTACACACAAAATTTCGTAATCGGAAACAACTAAAACTTCAGTACTTGCCAAATAGTGGAAAAGCGATCATTAAAAAATAGGGTTGAGGGGGGCATTTAAAAAACAACATTCATGTTCCGGTTCAAACCAGGAAGGGGCGGGGGTGTGGAGGGGAAACTGCACGGAAGTGACTTATTGGATTTTCAGAATTACAAATCGGAATAATAGTTACATGTAAACATCTAGCAACCTGGAATCGAAGTAGCCTACATTAGTATATGTATGTAGCTTTCATATTTCTTCGCGGGTAGCTATTGAAGTCATCGAAGACTGGGGCACTGTGTTAAACAAAACTTCATTTCCAAGCCAGAAGAGTCTGAGTTCATTGGACGAGACTGAACGCAACGACAAAGTGTTGGAAAGGGAGATTTTGTTCAGAATTCTATTTTTTTTTCATGGCTTGAATGATACGGCAAAAGGCGGCGCCCTACTCCCCTTAAAACACATTTTTTTTTACTACAGCGAGTAAAGTAGAGAGGATATGGGGAAGAAGACGTTAAAAAAAAAGGAGTATTCAAATTGAATTAAACCAATCTTAAAACAAACAGTGTACTTCATTTGAAGCAATTTAAGAAACCAAAACCACTATTCACACAACACATACTTCGCATTAAACCCTAAACCCTTCTCAGAACTGATGTAGTGTTTTTGTTTTAACTCGAAAATAGCGTAACCATTCATGCGTTACAGCTGCGAACACGTGTCTCTCCCTACCCCTACGACGCGATAAGGTTACAATTTTCATGGAAAAAAAAAAAAACAACAGAAAAAAACGTTGCATACACTGCTGTAAGTCATGTTGTTGATGACACATCCACCAAGATTCCAACTCCAAGAATAGCCTACAGTGCCGATTGCATTCGGATATCCCAAACCCACATGTCTATACGTCTTGTGATTTGGACTCAAAAGAGTTCAGTTTATCAGAGTTCAGTTTATCAATTATGAATCATTATTCAATTTGGTTAGAACTTCACAATTTGTATTGCTAAATTTGTATTATTTTTATACATGACGCAATCAAGGTGACCTCATGAATTTTATAGCGTGACTTTATTTAATCCTTTTGACTCCCAGTGGAGCAGAGGGCCGCGACGATACTTGACCATCTGGACAATGCTACGCTGTTGGGTCAATGTCCATATCTTGCTTCTTGTTCTCCGCCATGTTTGTCTTGTTTTCCCAGAGTTTCTCTTCCCCTGCGGGTTTCTGTTTCGCAATATTTTCAATAGTTCTTCGCATCGTATGCCCAGCAGTCCAATCAGGCTCTATTATTGGCTTTCCATTTCTTGCACTATTGGTGTTTGCTGGGTTGTGTATGGAGTACTGTAGTTAGAGATACTGATCAGGCATTTAACACCAAAGTTCGAGATTCTGATCTGGTATTTTATTTCATAACAGCTCCGATACTTTTTGGCGCATGCATGGGGGTTCTTTATCACGAAAATTAAGACCTGAAAATAGTTTGGAAGTAAATGAATACATTTGTGTTCTGTGTTTTAAACGTTTGTGTCGTTCCTTGAAAGAAAGATGATTACGTCATAGCTCCAACCACATGCAGGACGACAGGGAGTGGATGTGGGTTTGAACTAGGGACCATCCGATATATCGTCTCTCGACATCCAGAATAACATATTAAACCAAATTTAGTTTTGGAGGGTGGGGGAAGGACGATTTTGATTGTTCATCTACATCCTCATTTCAATCCAACTCCCACATTGCGAGCGAATAGAGAATGATTCAATGATTCACAGTGCTACATGCTAGATGAGTGAATAGAGAGTGATTCAATGTCCAACATTGCTACATGATAGGAGAATGAATAGAGAGTGATTCAATGTCCCACATTGCTATATGATATGAGAATGAATAGAGAGTGATTCAATGTTCAACATTGCTACATGATAGGAGAATGAATAGAGAGTGATTCAATGTTCAACATTGCTACATGATAGGAGAATGAATAGAGAGTGATTCAATGTTCAACATTGCTACATGATAGGAGAATGAATAGAGAGTGATTCAATGTTCAACATTGCAACATGATAGGAGAATGAATAGAGAGTGATTCCATGTTCGTATCATCGTGTTGTAAGTTTTGGGAAATGAAGAGTTTAGGCCCTTTTGTTTTTCATACAAGACAGAAGGAAATGGAAATGTTAAGAAGCCCATACAAAACCACTAAGGTGGGGAAAGAAATCAGAAAAACAAATTATAAAGTAAAACATCGAAAAGTTGAGAATGGTAAAGAAAAAAATAATAAAAAGAAATGAGACTTGGTAATTGAAGAGTAGCTACTAAGTGATACGGTTTAACCTAGAAACAGGCTAAACACATTAACCAAGAAATCAACCCAACAGAAGCGTAGGGAAGCGAGCAGTGAGAATCAAGTAAAATCCACGATGGGTCGCTCTCTGACGCTAATACTTTGGCAAGTTAATAACTTTTTATATTTGTTTAATCCATAGATCTGGGCTATTTAGTTCAGAATTAACCCCTGGCAACTTATTCTAATGTTCAGTGATTAGGTTAGAATTTTTTTTTGTCTTTGACAAGACGTTTCTATACAATCATCATTTTAAGAGTCGTATAATTTGACATATTATTGTAGGACATTTAATACAGATGCTTTAAAGAAAAAGGAAACTGCCAAATGGAACCTAGGTTTCAGTCTGCAAACCAATTTCAGCTTTTTAACATCCTATAAAGTTAAACTTTAATTTATACTTCTCTGTATCAGTTGATGCTAGTAGTTTTTTTTTTTTAACTTTTGTTTTGGAACTACCGGAATCCCAACGAATGAATCAAGACTTTAATATTTCAGGCACATTTGATAAACTGGTAATGACTGGTAGACATGAAGGAAGACTTAAACAGTCCAGGCACATTTAATAAACTGGTAATGACTGGTAGACATGAAGGAAGACTTAAACATTTCAGGTACATTTGATAAACTGGTAGACATAAAGGAAGACTTAAACATTTCAGGTACATTTGATAAACTGGTAATGACTGATAGACCTGAAGGAAAACTTGAACATTCCAGGTACATTTGATACACTGGTGGACAGAAGCAAAGTTGAACATTCAATATACATCAGATGGACATATTATGCACAAATCAACGTGATGTAATGACGTGATGTAATAACGTGATGTGATGACGTGATGTAATGTTGTAATGTAATGACATGGTGTAATGACGTGATTAATGTTGTCATGCAATGTTGTAATGTAATAACATGATATAATGACGTGTTATAATGACATGATGTAATGACATGATGCAATGACTTGTCGTAATGGCATGATGTAATGACATGATGTAATGACATGATGTAAGGACATGATGTAATGACGTGATGTATAGTAATGTAATGACTTGTTTTAATGATATGATGCTATGACGTGATGTAATGACATGATGTAATGACATGATATTATGGAGTGATGTAATGTTGTGATGTAATGACATGAGACGTGATGTAATGACATGGTGTAATGACGTGATTAATGTTGTAATGCAATGTTGTAATGTAATGACATGTTGTAATGACATGATGCAATGACTTGTCGTAAAGGCATGATGTAATGACATGATGTTATGACGTGATGTTATGACGTGATGTAATGTTGTGATGTAATGTTGTGATGTAATGACGTGATGAAATGTTGTGGTGTAATGTGGTGTAATGACTTGTTGTATTGACATGATGTTATGACGTGATGTAATGACATGATGTAATGACGTGATGTAATGTGATGTAATGACGTGATGTAATGTTGTGATGTAATACCGTGATGTAAAACCGTGATGTATTGACTTGTTCTAATGATATGATGTAATGACATGATGTTATGCCATGATGTTATGTTGTGATGTAATGACATGATGTAATGACGTGATGTGATCTAATGACGTGATGTAATGCCGTGATGTAATGTTATGATGTAATGGTGTTATGTAATGACTTGTTTTAATGATATGATGTTATGACGTGATGTAATGCCATGATGTAATGCCATGATGTAATGCCATGCTGTTATGACATGATGTAATGCCATGCTGTTATGACATGATGTTATGACGTGATGTTATGACGTGATGTAATGTTGTGATGTAATGAGATGATGTAATGTTGTGATGTATTGACGCGATGTAATGACGTGATGAAATGTTGTGGTGTAATGACTTGTTGTATTGACACGATCTTATGACGTGATGTAATGACATGATGTAATAACGTGATGTAATGACGTGATGTAATACCGTGATGTAATGTTATGATGTAATGGTATGATGTAATGACTTGTTCTAATGATATGATGTAATGACATGATGCAATGACATGATGTAATGACATGATGTTATGCCATGATGTAATGCTGTGATGTAATGCCATGATGTAATGACGTGATGCAATGTTGTGATGTAATGCCGTGATTTAATGTTATGATGTAATGGTGTGATGTAATGGCTTGTTTTAATGATGTAATGTTATGATGTAATGGTGTGACGTAATGACATGATGTAATGACATGATGTTATAACGTGACGTAATGACATGATGTAATGACATGATGTAATGTTGTGATGTAATGATGATGTAATGACGTGATGAAATGTTGTGGTGTAATGACTTGTTGTATTGACATGATGTTATGACGTGATGTAATGACATGATGTTATGACGTGATGTAATTACTTGTACTCAAACGTTTACAAATTATTCCCTTTTAACCTACAAATGAAAATATTTAGCAGTCTGGGTCTACACTACGTTTTAACACTAGTATAAACCTTTTTCATCTTTTTCAATTCATTCTATATCAAAGTCTTTCATTTTATGAAAATGGGATCAAAGTAATTTTATAAAAATATGATCTACCCTACCCTTAACCCACAAATAATTTCAGGTAAAAATTAAAGAGATTTAGGTCACTATGACCGTGACACTGCCGTTATTTATAAACATAAGTGACAAGTACCTTAAGTGAGAGGTGTATTTAAAGAAGAACAAACATAGAAGCATACTTTGAAAACACGTGACTTAGTTACATGCATATTAGTTGTTGTTGCTTACTTATATTGACTTCATTGCGAAAAATAAGCGTCAAACTTTTACAATGTTTGTAGTCAAAGAAAGAGTGGCTTCTCCTTGGTCATGCTCTATTTATGGACCTCAATGATCATGCCAGTGCATAAGGCTGGGTCTAAGCAAAACTATCGTATTGCAGCAGAGAACCAGGTGTCAAGATAGATCGTCGAGATATTTCCTTACTACCGGCATATTGCCGCCCCTGGCTTTATAATATGTACAGTTTGATAATGCATAAAATAAAAAAAAAACAAGCATATCTATATAACTATTGTATTTCTAGATACATGCCATGGTTAATCTCAAGATGTAACAGTGGAACTGTACAGTTCTATATATATATATTATTATACTATAAATATACGATCCCATGGGCATAGCAAATGGGAGGGTTTCGGGATTCAACTCCCCCTCCCGAAATGAAATCCTTCCCACACCGAAAGTGGAGGTGGTGGAATTTTGTCACCTTTAATTTTTTTAATTCGGAAGGGGGGGGGGGTTCAATGTTAAATCATTACTTGCCCCAGCATTGCCAAGGTGGGTTTGAGTTTAAAAAAAGAGATAGTTGTTTGATTGCAGAGCAACATGTTGTGTATACATGAAATTACATTTATATGCTGACGGGTTGGTGTGTGATAGCTTTCAAAAATAATCATCCCCTAGACACTAAACGCGCCAAACACACGTCACTTTCCCCAACCTGTCACAGTAATAATAATGCGCTATAACTGCTACATAGGCATTAGAGCAGGCATGTAAACTCATTAAGGTGTATGGGCCACATAAAAACTTTTTATGACCTGAGGGGCCGCAGCCAAAAATCAGTTGCAAAACAGCCTACTAGTTTTATGTAACAATACAATAGAATACATTAATTAATAGCATACCTGTCCCTAGTTACCTAAATTGTAGTATAATTTGGTAATTAAAAATTACTATGATTGTGCTCTAGATTCATCGTCCTGATGCTTGACATCTTTTCTGGGATACAAGTTTATTAATGTCAGGTTGAAGTTTGTTTGCCACTGACACTTTCATCACTGATGACAAATTTTGATCAGATAACCTCGAATGGTGTGATGTTTTTGTAGTTTTCATTATGGAAAAGAACTACTCACAAAGATCAGTGCTTGCAAACATAGCTAGAATTCTGGCTGCAAGTTTTAGCAATTCAATGTAGCGTTCAGGTAAATAACTGTAAAATTTTTGCAAAGACACTTTTATATACTTTGCTTTCAACAAAGAATATGACTGCTATTCTACTAGCTCTAGTTGCACATTATCAGCAGCATTTTCAGAAGCAAATAAAAATGGAGATACAAACAACGAAAATTCTTGCTCGTTTGAGACGAAGTCACGAAAACGGTCATTGATAGCATCAATACCAAATAATGTAGCCGTATTTTATCTTTTTAGTTCCTGACACGTTGAGAAGTAAACAAGATTTTCTGTTCATATTTGGCTGTAGTAATTTAGCTTGAAAGCACTACACATCATCACACGCAATTGTGACAATTTTGTCTTTACTTTGAAGTTTCAAATTCAAGTCTTGCAGGTGACCAGTGAGATCAACTGCAAATGCCTAATTCTGAACCCATTCGTCTGTTTGGAAATGCTCAACAGGTTCACCTTTCATGTTCAGAAACAATACAATTTCTTCACGCAGTGCAAAAAATCTCTTCAAGACTATATGACAGATGAGCCAGCGCACTACTGGGTAGTAGGAAACACAATCAAACAAAATAATTAATTATCAGAAACATTGAAAATTGGCGATGATTTAAAGAGAACTACTGAAACCGGTCTTATGACATGTTGAAACTGTAATTGCTTTGCGCAGAATGTTTCTTGGGGAATGATGCACTGAAAAATGAGCAAATTTAAAATTAGCATCAGTCTCTCTTATTTTTGCAAGTAGCTTTGCATCAAAACCATTTCATTTCATGGTTGGTGCGCCAAAGATAAATTGTACTGCTACATCACCTCCTGTAATATCTCAAAAACATCCTCGCTTGTTGTGGTGTTATGCATAGAACAAAGCTCAAGTAGCTCATCATGTATCACAAAATTTCTGTCACAAGCCCTTATGAATATAACCAACAGTGATACACCCGTTACATCAGTTGACTAATCGAGAGCCAATGAAAATAATTTAAAATCAACTATTAAGTTATTTAATTGTTCACGCAAGCTAACTGACATGTCATTTATTCTATCTGCCACAGTGTTCCTAGGTAACGCTATTTCTTTGAATGCTTTCACCTTTTCTGGACAAATAAATTCGGCTCTAACGACACACTTCTTCATAAAATCTCCTTCACTAAATGATTTGCTTGCTTTCACTGCATACTCACTCTCGTTGTTCAGTTTAACCAATACTATTTTTCAATTCAAGTAGCTTGTCATCTTTTATTTTCCTACGTTATATTTTAACATTATTTTGATAATTTTTTAGGTGGCAAAGCGGGCCGCGTGCAAGGTGGTCGCGGGCCGCATGCAGCCCCCGAACGCCGTGTTTGACATGCCTGCATTAGAGTCAAATTCATAAAAAGCTGTGCTTCACTTTCTGTTCGAAATGTTGAAAAAGATCAGTTGCTTTGAACGTAAATTTTCCAACAATAACTCTGTTATTGCTGCCAAATCAGCTAGATTGAGAATTATTTGTTTGCTGGTTCAAGAGCTTCATTTGTTTGTTGGTCCTAGAACTTTAAGTGTTTGTTGGTCCTAGAGCTTTAAGTGTTTGTTGGTCCTAGAGCTATCTTTGTTTGCTGGTCCTAGAGTTTATGTGCATTTAATAAATTAGACATTCTTTTTTTTTAAATTGAAGCGCTACATATCTATAATTTTAAGTTGATCCCTACCCCCGAAAAAAAACTTTTAAATAATAAAAACAAAAACACAGAAAAAAGAAGAGAAAACGATGTGGAGAAATGTCGGGGTGATATAAGGTTACTCATGAGGAAGATTGATTTGTGAAATAAATAATGTCAAATATCACAGTTGGCAACTAAATACAATTACTTCGTGGTACAAGCAGAGGGGCTTAGTTTACAGTAAAAAGTGCACTAATGTATGACATACACCACCGGATACACCAAATAGCTTTTTTTTTTTTTATATTTATCCGCCTTAGATGAGAATCTCAAATTTGTCTTGTTTATGTTGACATTGAATCGTTTTTAATTCAATGCGAGCAAAAGTCTATTACCCATGTCAAACATGTATACAAGACTCCTAGCAGAATGGCTGGTTTAATAAGTATCAAGAAATCAACAAGACACAGATTTGACATCATCAGTGGCAGGGGGTGCGGGTCGCATCAGGGGACACCATGCCTAGTGACGCCACTGAACATTGTATCTTTTTTAAAAAAAGGAACAGAATAACCAACACCATACCTTGTTCGTAGATCTGGGCGTCCGAAGTCTGTATGCTTTGAGGTAGCTGTTGCTGTTGTTCATGCTGCAATGGTTGCTGCTTCTGCTGCTGTATCTCTGGCAGCTGCAGGTGAGGAAATAAAGGGTGACACGCCAGGGGTCCAGAGGCGGCTACCATAATTGGCTGGGTGGAAGGCTGCTGCAGGTGTGACAGGAACGGGTGACAAGGCAGGGAGGTAGAAGCGGCGACCACGATAGGTTGGGTGCTGGTGGTCCCCACAGCGGAGCTCGTCGTCACCGTGGCTTGGCCTTCATAGGAGGTGTCCGAGCTGACCGACTGTGGGTAGTCCAGCGTAAAGAAAGGCGACCTGGACGACAGTTTGATGGTTGTGTTAGCCTACCTGACCACGACCTGACCACGGCAATGGCTGATAGACGGCCCGCAGTGAAGTGCGTACCTGAGGAATAAACAAACACAAAATAAAAACTAACAAGCTAAATGTCAAGTAAATTAATAAATTTGGCAAAGACCTTCCTTCAGGGAATAGTACAAGGAAAAGGAAGAATGGACAGACAGAGAAAGCGATGGGAAGACAACATAAAAGAATGGATGGGCTTGCCATTGAAAGAGGTTCTAACTAAGGCAAAAGAAGGAGAGGAATGGAGAAAGACGGTCGACAAATATTTAGTGGTGCCCCAAAGGTCCAACAGACTAACGGATAATTAAAGGTAAATTAAGACTAATATGTTTTTTAGAAGAGTTCTGTTCGAAGTAAAGTAAAAGTAAAGTTCCCCTTTCAGACCATGCGGTCTATAGGGCAGATGATGTTTCTGTGGCTCACAGTTAACTAGTTAACACGTGACCAGCATAACGATCTCAATGTCAGGTACTCATTAGAGCTGGGTTGACTCAGAGGCGCCATAAAAATTCTGGGATGAAAAATACCAGTCTTCGCCAGGATTCGAAACCAGAACCCTCCGGTTTGGAAGCGAAGCGCTTTACCATTTAACTACCGCGCCTTCAAGTTCTGTTAGAAGATCTAGATCTACTAGTTCAATTAGAAGATCTAGTTCAATTAGAAGATCTAGTTCAATTAGAAGCTCTAGTTCAATTAGAAGATCTACTTCTATTAGAACATCTAGTTCAATTAGAACATCTAGTTCAATTAGAAGATCTATTTCAATTAGAAGATCTAGTTCTATTAGAACATCTAGTTCAATTAGAAGATCTAGTTCAATTAGAAGATCTAGTTCAATTAGAAGATCTAGTTCAATTAGAAGATCTAGTTCTATTAGAAGATCTAGTTCTATTAGAAGATCTAGTTCTTTTAGAAGATCTAGTTCAATTAGAATCAAGTTTCTTTTCTTCTCTTGAATTATTGCGCAAAAGTGATGTTTTTAAATGTATTTACCCAAAGTACTATTTATGAACTGCTGTTGTTTTAAAAAGATATTTTCTGCTCACATTGTAGCTTTAAACGAAACTACATTAACGGATTAAACATATGAATAGAACATGTCGTTGGTTGTCTGGTCGTGTGGCACTTTGAACTATCATTTCGATGGTCCCACTGCATGTCTGCATTCACTGCGTAATTAAAGAACAAATACAAAAAGACTGCCCCCCCCCCCCCGGCAGTTTTGGCCTAGAATGTCAGAATTTTTTTTTGATTCTCAAGGAACATTTAAAACATGCCCAACAAAAGCGTAAGCTGTATGTGTGTGTGTGCTTGCACACACGTTAGTAAGCTGTGATTGTTTGGGGAGAAAAGCGGGGTGTGGGGTATAGTGGGCCTGGATTCTAACGTTGTCTATTGTCCAGTTTTTAAGTCCAAATTTCATTGCTCGTACAAATTTCATTACAAGAAAACGCTCAGGAAAATAATACGGCTGTTTCGTTACTCGCCATTGACGGGATGTAGCGATCGAAAGTAATATACACCTAGAGACCCTCCTGAACAAAAGGTTCACTGGTGAAACGGGGCCATAAGTTTGCAAGGCCATCATGAAAATAGTCTCTCTGTCTTATAATGTCATGTGACATGTGAGTCATCAGACTCGTCAGACAAAAGATTAAACTGTTGAATATTTCATTGTATCAACTAAAATAAAAAAAAACATATATGTAAAGTAGATTAATCTCTAACGCAACGAGTTTGGTCATGGCTTCTCGGTACACCACCATCTGTTGTTTAACAAAATACGTATATGAGATTCAGAAGAAGAAAAAAAAAATCTAATGCATGGGAAACAATCGAGTAATTGTTGAACCACGTCATGATCTTACATTAGTTGCTTCTCTTAAATTTATAAACAGTAAATTCAGACTTGGTTTTTGTCCTTTCTGGCGTATTGTGTCAACGAATAGTCTCAATTAATAATTGAATACGTTTGTTTTCTAAAGTAACGGAAATAAGTATCGGCATAAGGTTAGACACACTCCCCAAGCTCTGAAGTGGATGTGCACCAAAAAATAGGTTGATTCTTTTGTTGTATCATGTGGAACACGAGATATCAATACTGCAGCGTTTTCTCTAAATTTAAACAAAAGTTTTTTTACGAAACTAAATTTTAAAAAAATAATTTAAAAATCGCTATTGTCCTTCTGAAAATAAAACCAAAAGTGTTAATGCCATTAATTTTTTTTTTTAACTTTTTTTTTTTTCAAAACAGTCGATCACAAGGCAGATCTAACAACTGAAAGATTCATTGTTCAGATAAGATCCAGAGAAAAACATTAAACATTAGGTTATAGAGTTAACGTGGGTGGGAGAAACTTAGTGAAACAGACATAAAGATCTATATAGCCTCAAGTGTATTAGAATGTTGTTTTTTTTCCTTTTTTAGCGGCCCCCGTAAGGGGAAAAAGACGCTATTATGTTTGTGCAAAATCTCGTCTGTCTGTCTGTCTGTCACACTCAGAACTCAAAAACTAGAAGAGATATGAAAAATATTATTTCATCATTAAATCCGGCTTGGAAAGTTTAGGTGCAACGGCTACTTTTGGTTTTCTAAAAGCTAACCGTTTAATTCATAAAATTAATTATGCAAGCAATTTTTTTTATAAAAATGCACCTATTCTAAAACAATTACGTAAATGTAAGGGAGGCAATGTTACAATATGCTAACAAAGATCAACAATCATTGTGTATTTTCAGTATCACTAAGTCAAGCATATTTATAAAATGTACAGGAAATGTTCACAACAAATATAAATAATACTTAAAGATGTTTTTTCTGGTTAACTAGCTGCTAAAATTAAAAGAAAATATTTCTGTTTGTTTATAAAGGCTAATAATGCACTTTGTATGTAAATATCATGCACATTTTTTAAAATGGACTTTTTAAGCAGCGACTTTCGTGCAGTAGCGTAACGTCGCAACATGATGACATGCTAAACCAATTCCTTAATTCCTTTTGTTTAGTGCCCCCATCCGAATAAAAGAAGCTTATTTTTGTGCGTTTGTCTGTTGGTCGGTCTGTCCGTCACGATTAGATTGACAAATAACACTAGAGGCTATTGTAAATCTGATTTAACCTTTAATTTTTCATTCAGAAATATTGCAATAGTTTAAAGTATCTATAATAGATTGTTCCGGGTGTTTTGTGAAAAACAAATCAATGCTAATAAATATTTGCTTGCTCTTCTAAGTTATAGTAGATTTTAGTTCCATGCTTAAACGTTGCAAGAAACACATGATCTTTAATATATTGTTCCGGTTTTTTAATGTAAATAGCATATAAATGCTAAATAAAAATATCTATACTGATTTATATTTCATTAACTAAAAAGTTGTTCCGGATATTGTTTTAGAAAAAACAAATTTATGTCAAATATTTATATTTTTTTCAAAAATATCGACAATAGGTTATTCAGGATTTTAAAATAAGAAAGTAATTTACTAGAAACGATTATTGAAAATCAATTTTTAGATTAACAGTTAATTTTCTTGCCGAAACATAATAAAAGTTGTTTAATCGGTAAAGAATGTTCCGGATTTTGTTACGAAAAAGAAATCGACCTACATTACCTTAATTTTCTTACAAATCGTCCCCAAAAATGATCCGAATTTTATATGAAAAATCTAATAACGCTAATAAATGTTTGAAATCCCTCTTATAATAAGTAAAACAAATAATTTTCTCATTTACGAAAATTGGTTGTTCCGGATTTTTTATGAAAAATAGTTTAACTCTATTTATGTGAAATCGCACTTCTCTCTTACACTACATTTAACTTTCTATCTAAAACTTTAAAAAATCTAATTATCGTTAATAGTATGCTCTGATTTTTAAGGAAAACAACTTCCTAACACCAAAGTATGGTTTGATAAAATCTCCATAAGGGTTTGGTGCATCTAATTTTCATAACAGACCATCCCAGAAATTTAATTAACGGCATTTGATTAATCTGGAATTCTTATTTTTTTCTCACTATAAATATATAAACATCCGGAACAATCTATAATAGAAACTTAAAACTAATGCGATGTTTCGGAAGGGAAATTAATTTTAATCAGATTTTCGATAGCTTTTAGTCTTTTTTTCTCTCGCTATTAACATAATGGACAGACAAACTGACACAAAACAAAAAAAAAAGCGTCTTTAATCCTTTTATATATTAAGTCTAACTAGCCCATCAAATGAAATGCTAAAAGAACAAACTCGGTGCACCAATGTCTATGATCCCTCAAGAAGCTGCTCGTATAGATGACATTATTTAGTCTAACTAGGACCTGTGACGTAATGGAATTTTTTTCCTTTGACGTCATATGGAGGTAATTCTTTAAATGAAATGCTAAAAGAAATCACTGAGTGCACCTATGTCTATGAACCCTCAACAAGCTGCTCGTATAGATGATATGTTTTAGTCTAACTAGACCGTGTGACGTAGTGGATTTTTTTTCTTTGACGTCATATGGAATAAATTCTTTAAATGCTAAAACAACTCGGTATAGTAATGTTTATTAAGCCTCGTAATGTGACTCGCATTTTAAAAAGACATAATAGATTTAGATCTAATCTAGATTTTTTACACTAGATCTAGAATTTGTTTACACTAGAGCTAGATTTTTTACACTAGATCTAGATTTTTTTCTTACACTAGAGCTAGATTTTTAAAACTAGATTTAGATTTAAGTTCTAATTAAAATCATTATAGAATCTAGATCTAGAATTTGTTTTTCTAGTTTAGAATGTTTGTTGTTTTACATGATTCGGATGTTCCTTCAGAGTTGTAGTCCAAACCTCCCGTAGGACGACGGGGGATGGGAGCGGGCAGGGTTTGAACCTGGGACCATCGATGAATCCAAACGACAGTCCAGCGCGCAAACCGCACTACCAGACAGCCATGATTTAGATTAGATCAAGATCTATAATTTTAATTTCTAGGCTTAAAGTGTAGATTTTTTTTCTTAAGTCTAGATTGTCAATATTGCAATGTTATAAAATACTAAAACTAATCTACTATTTTAATATTTAGATTTGCAATTAGTCTATTAATTGATTATCTAGTGTTTTTTTTTAATATAAATCTTATCTAAATTACATCTACATTATCCCAAATATATATTTTAGATCTAGATCTAGTAGATATAGATATTGAGAGTGCTAAATTAGTAGTTTAATTTAGGTAGATCAGCGGGACCATAGAACAAGACCAGGGCCGTCATTAGAGCTTGAACTTAACAAATATTTCTGACAGAATATCTCTATGAACTTTGACTTCACAGCTTTGCATAAAGAGCAAAAGTAACAACGAAAATAAAAGTGTAAAACCTTAGCGGCCCCATTAGGGCAGAGGCCACGAGGAAGGGAGGCAATGAGGCGTTATTAATGACGCAGACGTCATGGTGTAAACAATGTAGGAGTTTAAAACTTGATCCAGACGAGACAATTCACTAGGTAATCGTTTTCACAGAACTGTACGATGCATTTGAGGTGAAATACGTGAAGTTAAGAATTTTAGTAAACGACTCACAGAAAGAGACATAGCAGCATTAAAAATATTGGACTGCCAATGACATTTAGCTCTGCTGTAACGCTTGAGCATTTAGCTAACTCTCTGGAACTACGCCTGAACATTAGCTAACTCTCTGGAGCTACGTCTGAACATTTAGCTAACTCTCTGAGCTACGCCTAACAATTTAGCTAACTCTCTTGAGCTACGCCTGAACATTTAGCTAACCCTGTGGTGCTATGTCTGAACATTTAGCTACCCTGTGGTGCTACGTCTGAACATTAAGCTTACACTCTGGTTAAAAAAATGTAAAGTTCCTCTTTCAGACCTTGAGGTTATATGTGGTCTATAGGGCAGATGATGTAAAGGTTATCTGTGTATATGTGGCCTACGGTTAACGAAGGTGTCATGTAGCCATCACAACGACCACCGACCTTTACTCTTCTCCAATTAATGTCAGGTACCCATTAGAGCTGGGTGGACTCAGAGGCACCCAAGGATCCCAAATATAAACATTCCAGTCTTCATCAGGATTCGAACCTATGACCCCCGGTTCGGAAGCCAAGCGCTTAACCGCTCAGTCGCCGCGCCTCCTAACTTACTCTATGGTGCTACGTCTAAACATGTTGCCTACCCTCTGGTGATACCTCTGAACATTTATCTAGCCTTCTGTTTTTAGGTCTGAACATTTAGCTATTCCTCAGGTGCTACGTAATTAAAATGTTTTGTATTTTTCTTTTGTGCTGTATAGCGTGATCTACATTGTCAATATATAAAAAAAAAAATAAGGAAGATTATTTATGTACTCAATAAATAAGGAAGATTTACTTGTTTTTTATAAGAACCAAATAGTTTTTATCTTAGTTTCATTTAAATGATGTTCTACGTTTTTGAATCCTGTCCAATATTTGTCATATATTTATTCATTTTTTAAAACGATATTTTACAATGACTTTATAAGAAGAAGGTGAACAACACAAAATATTTTCATTACTTCTTTATACTCTTGCGATGTTTTTACAATGCATTGGTGATATAAGTTTGATAGGATTTTTCTTAATTACCGAGAGTCTAGCAATTAGAGAAATGGTAGTGGAAGAACAATTTATAAACATAAACAATCTGTTGCTAGGATAGAAAAGAAAATCGTGTCAAGTCGTGTCTGGACGTCACTGACATGCAAATAGCGTGCGAGTCCGTGTGTGTGTGGTTATATCTAAGTGATGTTGTGCTTCTGTACGTACCGCTAATTTGTATACGTGTAGGACACTGAGAGTGTATGCGTGTAAGAGAGAGATTACAGGACTTAACTGTAAGTAAGTATATAGAACTTGTGTACATGTCTGAGCGTGTGGGATAGTGAGAGAGAGGGCGAGAGACTTGTATGAGGTTGTAGTCGACACATACGCACAATATCTTGCAAGATGTCGCAGGTTACGGGTGGGTGTCGGCTGGGGTATCAAGCTGTAGTAATGACGACCTTTGCTTCTTTACGACATTATACGTCATTCTGTATGTCGATTCAGCGTGCTGTTCATATGTTGATAGTAAGCCTACGTCATTCATACATGTGAATAAACATTTTAGGAATTGGTGATAATTAAAAAAAATACAATAATAAAATGCTAAGAATTTGGGTCAGTATTATTTTAGCATAGATTTTAGCATAGTATAGATGGCGTATGCCTAACAAACTCGGGGTAGATGCTTAGTTGGTATGGCACACCCCAAGTGGAAAAGGTTTACTACAGTTAAGTGACTTAAGTGCCCCTTTCAGACCTTGCGATCTATGATCTAATAGCATCTGTTTCTGTGGCCCACGCTTAACGAGGATGTCACAACAACCAACTGCCTTTACATTTTTCCAAACGTGTGTACCCATTAGACTCGAGCTGTTTGGATTCAGAGGACTGGGTAAAAACGGGGGGGGGGGGGTATTATTTGAGGAAAAAACAACGGTGGTGGAAATAGATCCACGCAATGTAATTGTAGAAAACCTGAGCACTGACATATGAAAACATTAAATATTCTAGCCACAGCTCCACAGCGTCTGGTTACTTTCCAGCTTTAGTAGCCTCAAAGTGGTACCTCCGTGTCAACGTCTAGTAGTGGAACTAGGCCAATGGCGGGTAACGAACCAGGCCTTCGTGTAAACGTTTACTAGCGGAAGTAGGCCAATGGCGCGTAGCGAACCAGGCCTCCGTTTAAACGTCTACTATTGGAACTAGGCCACACATTATCACGATTGACATTTTTTCCCACGTTTTATCAGCTTTTCTTTTACATCATGAAAGTTCAGTAAGAATCGTTTTAGTTGCTATTTTTTTATAACGTCACCGATAGCCCAGAGCCTCAGGAGAACATATACGTTAACATTTTAAAACTACTTTCAAAATTAAGGTCGCTAATTAAAGAGTGCCTAATTACCCGGTGCCTAATTTTCCGCCTAGTCAAAAAGTGCCTAATTATCCGGTGCCTAAATTTCCGGGTGCCTAAATATCTGGGTGACTAAATTTCCGGGTGCCTAAATATCCGGTGCCTAAATTTCCAGATACCACAGTAATGGTCGCTCTCATTGTGGAACCTTTAGACAGGACTTAGGGTGAAGAGCTCCCGGCTCACGGCTGGTCGTTAAAGGAAATTCCTTTCTACAGACTAATTGGTATAATAGCACCTATTCCTTACAGGACTAATCTTTGTTTGACCACTGAGCATTCTTTTCATTATATTTTCGAATGCGGTTAATCGGACCACCACTTAATCAGACCAAATTGATCGTGACCAGAAGTGACCCGATTAACTGGAATCGATTATGTATTTTTATCAACGCCATAGTCCCTCTCTCTCTCTTTTTAAGCAGTAACACTGGGGGGGGGGGGGGGGGAGAGCACCCACTTATGGAAAAAAACAAACGGTTATCTTTTCAGCTCTTGAAGGGCGAGTTGAATAAGTGTCTGTCTGGGGTTATTAAGTATAGCTGTATATTTATAGAAATTTTAATTAAGATACCCCCCCACCCCGGTCTCCAACGACATCTCTTATTGTATTTCTACCTTAATATCAAGTAGCCGACACATGCTGCGAAGTATAAACACATCAACCCACACTCAAGCAGAGACTTCACTTACCAATACTGACCACCACTGACCCCGAGTACAGAACCCTCCTCTCCCCAGCATCCCTTCGCCTTGCTGACAACAGGACCATCCCAATTGTGCCCCACCGATCACCCCCCCCCCCCCCAAATGACGTCGACTGACAACACCAGCCGGCAGATTTATGCAACGCAAGCGAAGGGATGGGATCTACGGAGTTATCGGTCTTGCGTGCGACAGACGTGACCTCGTTAAAATGATCCCCTTCTATATACGTAATAAGTCAACTGGGTAAAGGACAAATACAAGCGTCTGCTCGATTCATTTGGCTGTTTGTTGAAGAGCTACCAAGGTTTATATTTATCTGAACCAGAGGCGGCCTTAACAGTGGGCAAGCCCTGGGCAAATGTTCTATGCGGGTCCTAAGACGTAAGGGAAGACTATATATAGCGTACCACGCCACGCTGACGGGATCGTTGCCTCTAACGCTGAAGTACTTTAATATTGGCATTTGAACTACATAAACTCTGTTTTCCACCTTCTGGATCTGATACGTCCACAAAACTCTGTTTTAAATACATGTAGCTAGCATCAACATGCCAGGAAACATTGAGCAACAAGTCCTAGTTTTCGAACCTGACGGTGACAAGGGCATCTCCTATCGCGAGGCCCCACTTAGGCAGGGGTCTGGTGCGATTGCCTCACTAGGCACCCCCTAAGGCCGCTACTGATCTGAACGACAAGTTATAACTAAATACACATATTGTCGAATACATTTCGCCTTTACCGTGCACTTTCCTGAAGTCAGACCATACCACAAGTAGTCTGCCGATGAGTTTTCTTTACATCTATTTTTTTCTTTCCGTTCCATTTCCTAATTTTGTCGTCCCATAATTCTTTACGATGACCTTTCTGTCTTTTAACAATACCTCTATTCAAGTCACATTTCCATTGAAGAATCTGGAGTCTAGGCGAGGATCTCAAAAACGGCTCTAACTATTTTCCTAGAAATTTGATATTTGATGTATATCACTGAGAAGTGAATTACTAGCTCGTTGGCCACACGGAGAAACTATAGTTTGACCGTTATATTTTTTCAAATTAAATAAAGAAATAAATTTCAATTTGGCTATTAAAAAATCAAACGTAGTCAGCCGTAGTGTACCGATAACTGAGTTGTTAATTAAATTTAAAGTAGCTTTCAGTTTATTGATAGATTATTTAAGCTTTGCTTCTATATTTTTTTACTTAAATCTTATATAATTATATTTAGATCTAGAAGCAAATCTAGAGCAAAACAAATAATTACACATTAGACAATGTCCCCTCTATCCCGATGGATAACGTCAGCTGACGGTGCCAATGTAGAAGTTCGATACCCGAGAAATGCGCAACAATTTTTGTTAAATTAAATTTTACAAAATGTTTTTTTTATTTCAAGTTGTATAACGGAGGTAAAGTCTTTTTTTAACTGTATTTTTAATGTGTTTTTTTTTACAAAGTTTATATCAAATCACTCTGCGTGTATGTCTGGAAAGAATTGGTAGGCCTACACGTTATTTCTCCCACACCCAATCTCGAATCAAGCTGAAATGTTGCACAATTATTTCTTTTGCCTAACAAAACAGAATAATATTTTTTTTTAAAGTTAACTAATTAGTTAATTGGCTATTGGTAATTAATTATTTTGTTTGGTATCGAAAAGGGAAAGAAATTGTACTTGACTGATGTGGTGGTATAAGTTGAATTAGTCCCTTTTATACGTTGCTTGTAAGTTTGAAACTAGCTATAAAACCTTCTATGTTCGTAATCATTTCTCTGGTAGCTAGCTTACAAGTCAGAAGTCTTGAGGAGCCCACGAGTTCAAATCCAGGTCCTTTTCTTGCTCTTGTTTCTGGTTCTGTTCTTTGAAGGACAGTCCTGGTAAGTCCTGTATCCCCATTGATGGATTTCTGCTGCGATATTAGAATGTTGCGTTGACCAACCTAATGCAACAGTCTGATCTTTGTGTTCTTGGATCCTTCCCTTTCATTTCTTTTGCCAACTAAATAGTTTTAAAAACTCCTTAAAAGAGCAGCAATGGCTAGCACAAAAATTATTTATTGGACACCACGAAAGTGAGAATGTGTGTTACTTTGGATCAAATGTCCAATACAAACAAAGTGAAGGAATCTTCCATTTCACTAACGTTTTTTTTATCGTGCTCAAAATAGGCACAACCGCTACTTTTGGTCTTCTGAAAGTGAATCCTTTTGTTTTTTAGAAATAAGTGTGCGTAAATATGCACAAGCGTTGAAACTATTTTTAAAACACGATGAAAAAGGGGGTTTGTGTCATTCAATATCAATAGCCCTGCTGCATGTTTCATACTTTCAAAACACCTCAGGCTGTTATTGATATTATTTTGTTCATTCAGGCACCAGGATTGAGTTTGTTTTAGCTATCTATATAAAGACTAGTCATCCTTCTGACCTAATATCCACTCCTATATTACTTACAAATTAAAACTTATATAAATATGTAAATATTGCTATAACTTAGCAATTAACCTCAACGAAAGTGATATTAAACAGAACGTTTAATAATCAATTATAAACTACATTTAGAGCCAAACTTAGAATCACATCTCAGGCCTTTTTGTTTACATCGCTAATCATCGGCCATCTTCCTTCCTCTGTTCTCTATCATGTCCTCTGGTACACAATGTAGAGTCATAACAATATCTATGTGTATGTATATAACAGCTACACCAAAAGGAGGAAATGCTGCTACGAAATAGCAAGATCACAGAACGAATCGACAAAAGGACTTACTCTTTCTCATGCAAAGCTTTCAACTTGTAAACCCCCCCCCCCCCAACAAAAAAAAGGACCGCCCCAGTAAAGTTAAATTCAGAACGACTGAATCACTCCCTTGCACAGTAGACATGGCTTGGCCTAGATCCCACTGCATGTCTGCATTCACTACGTAGTTAAAGAACAAATACAAAAAGACTAACGGATTAAACAACCTGTAAAAATGTACAGTGAAAGTAGGTCAGCAGAACGAATTCTGTGTTTAGAACTATGCCACGCAGGGGTGCGGAGTTGTATATAGGTTAGAGTATGTAGAAAACTGTATTCTTATGTTTGGCGCAATGGATAGTGAGTCAAAAAAAAAAAAAAAGGTTTAGCTGACTCATTCATAATTGGTAAGTACTTCGTGCAGGTGTTTCATTATTAATGAATTTTTAAATGTCGTCTGAGTAGGTTTTATTAACATAACTTAGTTGCGTCCCTTTAAACATGTATGTATGTTGGGTGCATGTGGGTTTGCAAGTCTACATGTTTCTATGTGTGGGTTTGTGTACACTTGCATGCATGTTTTTTTTATGTTTGTGCGTGTTTTTATTAGTACATGTAGATAGATTTGTCTATGTCTTTCGATGTATATGTGTGTTAGTTAGTACGTTTATGTATGTGATTTGTGAACATCCCTTGATCTAATCATTAGAATGTAAATCTTATAAATATATACGTTTCTTTTCCTTCTTGAGGAAGTTTATACAAGAGCTTTATATAAAAAGACTAGCCATATGTTACCCGCGGCCCGCGGGTCTTAATTTGCGTATCACTGTCGATATAGTCACTGAGAGTGTTTTGTAAACAATTAAACGAATGATAATGTTATAAGTAAAGCGAATGCGGAATGCGTGAATGTAAACATAGTATGAATGGAGCTATCAAAATAGCTAATCGACCTAAATCCATTTTATTCAAATAAAAACATTTACTTGTCGGCCTACATATATTTGATTAAATATGAAATGAATAGACTTTATTGTGTATGTTCATGTGTTAAAGTATAAATTAGATCTAGCATCTTTGAATTAGATCTTGAGTTAGAGATAGATCTAGACTAATCTAGAGTTAAATATTAGCTTGGATAGAGTTCGCTCTGCGCGTGTGTGGAGGCTTCGCTCTGCGCATGCGTGACCTTTTATGTTAGATGTACGCGACTCATGAATGGAACTATTAAAATTTATGTCAACACGGCTTAGCAGCTATAGCGAACGAATGTATGAAAAATGCTTTAGAAAAAAACAACAAATTTGAATGTTAATTTGATTTAAATATGAAATGAATGGACTATAATTAGTATGTATAAAACTATCTTTGCGAAGACAAGTTCTGTCATCTTAGAGTTGAATTAGAATTTTAGACCTAGGAATAAAGAGATGTGCAACATTACGGTCTTGTCTAATGAAAGAATGTACTCCAGGAAGTCTACATTCGCAGATATAAGAAACGAATTTATGTAAAAATGTTTTTGAAACACAAATTTGAAGGTTCATTTTATTAAATAATGAAATCAATAGACTAGATTTTGTTTTTTCATGTGTCAAAGTAAAAAATTATCTGTGCAAAGTATAGTTTTAAAAATTAGATCTAGATCTAGATCCTTTCGATCTAAACATGGTAAACATGGCCTAGATCCATGAAATACTAATACTTTCATATAGTTGGGCAACTTTTGTTTTTGAAGGTCTTTAGTTTGTTTTAGGGCTACTATACGAACGTTACGGTTCCAGTTAGTACCCAAGGAACATTTATGCCAAGTTTTTTTTAGATTGGTGAAACGGTTTTGATTTTTATGCGGGACATACATACATACATACATACATACATACACACACACATACATACATACATACATACATACATACATACATACATACATACATACATACATACATACATACATACATACATACATACATACATACATACATACATACATACATACATACATACGCCATACTTTCTACTTTATAGTATAGATAGTAGGCCTATAACATAATAATTTTCTTCAATAGACATGAAAACTCCTTCTTGCGGTGCACATTTCAAAGAGTACTGAACTTTGAATCTCTTCTCAACTTCTTAAAAAAACTTTCATTAACTAAATATTGTTTTGAAACTATCAATTTCCTGAAAGTTAGTTCAAATTTGACAAATATCTTGATTTAGCATGGGTATATCTTGTAATATTAAAGATTACAGATTTATTCAAAATGATATGACGGAACTAGGAAGAAAGAGAACTTATACAAATTTGTCCTAGCCAATAGATTTTTCAAAATAATGTAAAAATGTTATTTTTAACATCGCGTACAATTATATTATATTATTGATCCCGTTAAATAATACAATTGTCGAATACGCTAAGAAGTACAAATGTACACCCAGCTCTCACCCAAAGAGACGCACAGGGTCTTTGTTTTTTTTAACTATCACCATTGATTCTTCGGCTTCTGAAGATTGTAAGAAATTCCTTCCAGTAACTTTCTAAAAAACGAGATTACAAAGACAGTTTGTGTTATCACACAAACTTAGAGGCGGTCATTCACCCATGTACCAGGAATATTCAAGATTGTAGTAAAATTTAAAAAAAAATCATTTGGCGTTATTTTTCACTTAATAACAAACAGGACAATACGTCACCTATAATAAGACTTGTCTGAAATAAGGATTTGAACTAGAGCTCCTTTCAAAGTAGAGCTGCGTGAACTGATCACCTAAAAACAGCACGGAAACCTCTCAGACCTCTCTCCAAAAACATTTCGCTAGAATATTGGAGTAGCCTACAGCATGCTAAGAATGAATAAGAAAAAAAGTTGCGCTTTATCAATGGATTAAAAAAAAAATTCGACCATGATTCAAATATAGCGCGCACTTTCCAATTCAACCACACGACTCAATATATAATTAATGATTTCTATTTCGTATTTTCACAAAACCTAATTTTCTAATTCTCTGCATTGTTTTATTCCACCAAAGCCATGAATATAAAAAGCAAGTAAGATTGTTCCAAATTTCAAGCTGCTATTTATCAAATTTACATAGAGTAAAGTGCGAAGTTCGAGCCATTAAGCCCCCTGGCAGCAATTTTCAAGTTTGGATTTTTATAGCACCGTAACGGTCTGACCTATAAAAAAAACTGATAGTATTTCTGAATTCCTCGTCCTTTTTTCTATAAAAATAGATTGGATTTAATGTACCACTAAGCTTAGTTAAAATTAAATACGAAGTCAAAGAGGTGTAGGGTAAGTATCGCCAATCGTACCTTTCCTCGAGCGGATTTTTCCCCAGTTAGTAAGCTCGATCGGGTTGGAAGGTTCGAACAGATCAAAGAAAATATATATAAAAACATGTTTTAATATTTAATTTTTACTATAAAGTCATTTTCTTTTTACTCCAGCGCAAGAACACCATCCATTGCACCATTTCCCACCCTCCACAACTTCAAATAGTCTCTTTAAGCTGATGAGCAATCAGACTTAAAAATAGCCTTAAGCCCATTGCCCATTTCCTTCACTACCGGGTAGTAAAAAAGAATAACTCCACACCTCCTGAGTTTGACCTCACCATGAACTTAGCCTTTACAAGGAAAAGAAAATAGTATGTGTAGGAAGGGAAGAAAAAAGGTGCATGCGCAGTAGCAATATAGTAGTAATTTGGTAAACATTCAAATACAAAAGTTTTAGCAATAAAAAGTGAACTGTTCGAACCTCTTGACAAATCGGGGCTGCTCGAGCTTCGCAATTTCCTATAGTTATGAACAGTTAAAAACACATGAGTTCATTTTTAGAGCGTCATATAGGAGGGGTGCTAAGGCGTTGTATATGTAGGCCAATGAAACTGGACTAAAGAAAAAGTCTGTGTTCCTGTTTGGATGTAGAGTATTGAACTTAAAGTGATTAGTATGAAAAACTAATTATTAATTGTTGTTTTAAATTACTTTCGACTTATATGCATACTGAATAGATTTTTCTCTTACAAATAAAGTAAATATTTTTTTTTTGTAAATGTAGTACTTAGTATGACAGAAATTACTTCTTTTAGTAATACAATTTAAAAAAAAAACTTGAAAATATGATGTCGGATTTTAATAGTTTTGGCTTATTTTTCTAGATCTAAATGGGACGGACGGACGGACGAACAGACAGACCACACACAAATAATAGAGGCTATTCTCCTTTCAGGGTCCGCTAAAAAATGCTGCATTAACCTCACTTTGCACATTTTAAAAATTAACCAAACTGAAATGTATTAAAAATAATTAGACGAGATTTAATTATATCATATTTTTTTCCGAGAATGATACTTCCTATTTTTAGATCGGCTTGCTTTTGTTTTGGTTTTGTCGGGGTATTGTTCCTTGATACCGATCGAGTTAAACATATCACTACTTTGTGCAATGTTTTTTTGTTTTTTTTACTTCTTGTCACTCACCTCTACTTCCCGCACCCCAGCCCTCTCTTAGATGTTGGCCACCACTCACCTCTACTTCCAGCACCCCAGCCCTCTCTTAGATGTTGGCCACCACTCACCTCTACTTCCCGCACCCCAGCCCTCTCTTAGATGTTGGCCACCACTCACCTCTACTTCCCGCACCCCAGCCCTCCCTTAGATGTTGGCCACCACTCACATCTACTTCCCGCACCCCAGCCCTCTCTTAGATGTTGGCCACCACTCACCTCTACTTCCCGCACCTCAGCCCTCTCTTAGATGTTGGCCACCACTCATCTCTACTTCCCGCACCCCAGCCCTCCCTTAGATGTTGGCCACCACTCACCTCTACTTTCCGCACCCCAGCCCTCCCTTAGATGTTGGCCACCACTCACCTCTACTTCCCGCACCCCAGCCCTCTCTTAGATGTTGGCCACCACTCACCTCTACTTCCCGCACCCCAGCCCTCTCTTAGATGTTGGCCACCACTCACCTCTACTTCCCGCACCCCAGCCCTCCCTTAGATGTTGGCCACGCTGACTTCTTAGTTCGTTTCACGTCAAAAGCCATTCACACATTTATGTACTCTAGATTTAATTGCCATGTTTTTGTTATGAGTTAAAAGACAATTTGAATGGGAATTCAAATGGCTACCTCTTTCCTTTCTTTAGAACGCTGAAGTAAAATATTAAAATACTTTTTGTTTGCAGAAGAGTTTTACACAATTATGAACTATACGAAAAGAAACAAAAATGAAATGACAAAAGTAAAAAGTTTCAATAATGGAACCATTAGAACAGCCGCAACAGCGTTTCTCAACCTGTTCCATGTGATGTCCCCAAGACCAGTGGAGTAGGAATCATGACTCAAAGGAGTTCATTGCACTCGAAGTCATGAATAATCGAGACCAATCGTCATAAAAGGCCTGAACACTGACCTCTAACGTCGCAACCTGTGGGTAGTGGAGACCAATCGCTTCTCGCCACGTCACATGTCTGTACGACGTAGCAATCTCTATCTATCTATCTATCTATCTATCTATCTATCTATCTATCTATCTATCTATCTATCTATCTAGTTATTTATTTATTTTGACAATTTAAGGCTGAAGAACACCTGGGTATCCAGGGAAATAAGTACACCAGCAAGACTAGGTTCTTCAACACCAATAGTATTTTATGGAGCAGAGATATGGAGATCAATGTCACCACCATGATAAAAACTTCCAGGTATTCATCAATATCTGTTCAGACAATGTCACTAATGTGAAAGTGACAAAGAACAAAGCAGCAGCTGATTGAAGTAGACATCCTTCAGAGATGCCTCCAACATTACAAGACAAGCTCTCATGTGGAACTACCAAGGAAAGAGGAAAAGCCCAGAAATACAAAACGATGAGATTTGGAAGTAGGCCTAGAAGTCTAGAGGATGGCAAGATGCGAGACCCTGGAGAAAGCTGATTGGTGACCTGCAGGACCAACCCTTACTATTGCGGGGCTTTAAGCGAATCGGATTGAGCGGGGCCAAGTCTGGGTAGGGATAAAGATAATAAGTGAAAATTTAGATTTTGTTTAAGAAAATAAATTTTTTTTTTGCGTTTTATTTTTATTAGGAGGCGCGGTGGCTGAGAGGTAAAGAGAGGGGTCCCGGGTTCGAATCCTGGTGAAGACTGGAATTTTTAATTTCGGGATCTTTGGGCGTCGCTGAATCCACCCAGCTCTAAAGGGTACCTGGCATTAGTTTGGGAAAAGTAAAGGCGGTTGTTCGTTGTGATGGCAACATAATACCCTCTTAACCGTAGGCCACAGAAACAGATGACCTTTACATCATCTGCCCTATAGACCACAAGGTCTGAAAAGGGAACTTTACTAAATTACAATTTTATTAAATGAAAGCTGATAATGCCGTTTTTTAAAAATCCTACTTAGGATTGGCGTTTCCATATTGAATAACACCTTAAAATGACCATTTTTAAGGAGATTTTTATAAGTTTTCAGATGATTTTTCCAGGACATTTTCGTATACTTTGCAATTTCAGGAGATTTCTAGGAGTTCCTGTAAAATCAGGATGCCACTTGAACTCTATTATAAATTATAATGGTTTAATTTAATCATTTACACCTAGAATTAGCGCGAGGCCTATGAAAGTGCGGGGCCCACTGCACCAGCATATATTGCAGGAGAATGCGTTTCTGCAGTGAAGAATGCAAGAAAACATTTTAGGCGTCGGGGCTACGCCCCGAACCCCACTGGAGGAGCTTACAGCGCCTAGCTGTCAAGAGAAAGGCCTCAACATGGCTGTTTTTTGTTTTCCTTTTTTTTTCCACCAAAGTTTGAGAAACACTACCTTTTTTTAAAAAAAATCTAATATATAGGCTATATATATATTCTCTACGCGCGTTTAGGATTAGGGTTAAGGTTTACTTGGCGTTAGGGTTTGGAATAAACTCGCCCCCCCCCTTCAAAAGTTCTAGATCCGTTAGTGCTTGTGTATCTATATAATGTGTCCTAAAGACACACAACTAAACAGTTCCAAGAAGGCTGGTGAAGAAAATGGATCTTCTCTATGAAACTCTATGATCCAATCACTTGTCTCACTACTCTATGATCCTATCACTTGTCTCACTACTCTATGATCCTATCACTTGTCTTAATACTCTATGATCCTATCACTTCTCTCAATGCGCTATGATCCTATCACTTGTCTCAATGCGCTATGATCCTATCACTTGTCTCACTACTCTATGATCCTACCACGTGTCTCACTAATCTACGATCCTATCACTTTCTCACTACTCTATGATTCTATCACTTTCTCACTAAGCTATGATCTTATCACTTTCTCACTACTCTATGACCCTATCACTTTCTCACTACTCTATGGTCCTATCACTTGTCTCACTACTCTATGATCCTATCACTTCTCTCAATGCGCTATTATCATATCAATTTTTCAATGCTCTATGATCCTATCACTTTTTCACTGCTCTATGATTATATCACTTTCTCTTTACTCTATGATCCTATCACTTTCTCTTTACTCTATGATCCTTTCACTTTCTCACTACGTTATGATCCTATCAGTTGTCTCAATGCGCTATGATCCTATCACTTTCTCACTGCTCTATGATCATATCACTTTCTCACTACGCTATGATCCTATCACTTGTCAAACCTATCTATGATCCTATCACTTGTCTCACTACTCTATCATCCTATCACTTGTCTCAATGCGTTATGATCCTATCACTTTCTCACTGCTCTATGATCCTATCACTTGTCTCACTACTCTATGATCCTGTCACTTGTCTCAATGCGCTATGATCCTATCACTTGTCTTACTGCTCTATGATCCTATCACTTGTCTCACTGCTCTATGATCCTATCATTTGTCTCAATGCGCTATGATCCTATCACTTTCTCACTGCTCTATGATCCTATCACTTGTCTCATTGCTCTATGATCCTATCACTTGTCTCGATGCGCTATGATCCTATCACTTGTCTCACTACTCTATGATCCTATCACTTGTCTCACTACTCTATGGTCCTATCACTTGTCTCACTACTCTATGATCCTATCACTTGTCTCACTGCTTTATGATCCTATCAATTGTCTCACTACTCTATGATCCTATCACTTTCTCACTACGCCATGATCCTATCACTTGTCTCACTACTCTATGATCCTATCACTTGTCTCACTACTCTATGGTCCTATGACTTGTCTCACTACTCTATGATCCTATCACTTGTCTCACTACTCTATGATCCTATCACTTGTCTCACTGCTTTATGATCCTATCAATTGTCTCACTACTCTATGATCCTATCACTTCTCTCAATGCGCTATGATCCTATCAGTTGTCTCAATGCTCTATGATCCTATCACTTTCTCACTGCTCTATGATCATATCACTTTCTCACTACGCCATGATCCTATCACTTGTCTCACTACTCTATGATCATATCACTTGTTTCACTACTCTATGATCCTATCACTTGTCTCACTACTCTATGATCCTATCATTTGTCTCAACGCGCTATGATCCTATCACTTGTCTCACTACACTATGATCCTATGACTTTCTTACTACTCTATGATCCTATGACTATCTCACTGCTCTATGATCCTATGACTTTCTTACTACTCTATGATCCTATGACTATCTCACTGCTCTATGATCCTATTACTTGTCTCACTACTCTATGATCCTATCACTTGTCTGGACCAGTTGGAAAATGGGGTGGTGGGAGGGAGTAAGGGATGAAGTTTAAGGTAATCGCTTTTTAAAGGCATTTATTTAAAAAAATGGAGGAACGACCTGAATTCGTACTCATGGCTCAAGCCTAATCAAACCGACATAGTACAACCACTATGCTACTGGGGTGGTTATAAAATAGAAGATTGTGTAGTTATCTATAAAGGGAATTCAGCTTACACCATTCTTTTAGTCAAGTACAATTTCTATCCCTTGCTCAAGATACCAAACAAAATAATGAATTACCAAATGGTTAATTAACTAATTTTGTTATCGATTCTTATATTGTAAGGTCAAAGAAATAACTTTGTGCAAAACTTCAGCTTGATCCGATTTTGGGTGTCAGAGAAATATCGTGTATAAACTTTTTACAGGACAGACACACAGACAGACAGACAGAGTGATATAAGCTTTGTAACAATTAATTTATGCTACAAACGAAAAAGCTTAGACCATACTTAGACATTTGATTTTAAAGTGCTAAAAAGTGCACACCAAAATTACCGTAAACCTTTTAGAATTCACAGATTATTAACACCATTAATCTAACTATTTATAATTATCCACCTGATAATGAGTGTGTGTGTATGTTTCTGATGTAACTATGGGAAAAGTAGGGCGGATGTGTTGGTTTATATATATAAACTATATTCAAGTTTGTTTAAAATGAAATCTGTTCAAGTTTATCTCAAGTAAAACACAAGGAGGTAAACCGCCCCTACATTGATGTAGTTTTGTATTGGCTGCATGGAGCTACAAACCAATGACCAAAATCATCACCGCCATAGATACAAATCTCCAATAGAAAGGGTAACAATTAGCAAAATAATAGATAGAAATGATATGAAAGTGCATTGCCAATATCATTTCAAATACACAGATACAAAGATTAGAAAAAAAAACGATTATCAAATATCTGCATAACGAGAGGCAGAGACTATTTGTTTTTCTAGTTTTGGATACTAATTATTTATTTGATCCCATAGGAGAACAGTTTCATTGAGTGAACATCTTATCTTATTATCTGATCATTTACACATGTTCACAAATGGAAACGATGCCAATGAATAAAGTAATCCCAGCCCCACACTCTATGACGTCTGAGTTTAGAATGTCGATAGGCCAAGCAACTTCTAAAATTAGAGACTAATCACTGATCCCTGACAGTTGGCGATTATCTCTAAAATAGAAATAGAATTTTCGCCTCTACATTGGCGAACAAAAATAAAATAGTGCACGGTGATAGGCAATCTAAATTTATAAAGAGAAAACAGCGCACTGTTTTAGACATCTGTTGACATATTTTTAAAAAAAATTTGGGGAGAAGGTTACGTCAGACATGCTTGAATACTTTTTACAAAGTTTATATCAGCTAACTCTGTCTATCGGGTAAAAAGTTTGTACTCGTAATTTCTCACATCACTTAGAAGAGCAACAAGCTGTTCATTCTAAAATGCGAATATTCATTATCAAAAATATTTAGTTCTTAAGAGGAGTAAAAAACAAACAAAACAAGTAGGTGCCGGTACTGAGAATTAGCTCGTTGGCCACCAGGTGCGGACTGGGTGACAAAATCGGCCAGGGTATTTCTATACAATGCGGCCCATAAATTATATGCCATAAGATGGGCATCTCATCATATTGGTCATCAAAAGCATTATGCAAAGTTTAACAATGTATTGAAAGTATTTTGCTATATAAATAATGTATTAGATGACTTCGAAACTACCTGACAAGCACTATTACTAAATGAATAAAGTAGAACACGTGGAATGGAGAATCTCTTAATAGGAAACAAAAATTCTGCTACCATATACATTAACATATACATGTACTTGACATTCAGATTCAAGGCATTCAAAGCTGGTTCGATCATATTGTTTGACACGACTCGCTGGTACAAAAGTCATAAAATTACAAAGAAAAGCTAGATGATCAACATCACACAATGAACCTGCCTATGTCATGATTTCTGCTAAGGATAGCTTCTAATTGGGAAGAGTCAAACAATGAACCTGTCTAGATCTTGATTTCTGCTAAGGTTAACTTCTAGTTGGAAAGAGTGAAGAAATTTTGTTACGATAACCTTTAAAGGACTTTGGAAAAAAAAAGGTAAGCACAAGATATTGCAATTTTTAGTTATTTATTAATTAAAGATAAGTATAAAAAGCTTAATGGAAGAAAATCCGTTACAGAGAATCTACGCAAGTGCCACAGTACAATCAAAGTACGTAATTTGAAGTTATTTATACGTACTTTGGGTTTAATTTCTTCCTGAAAGATAAATCTACAATTTTAATTAAGTATTTTTGTAAATGTTGCTTTAAAATGTTGAACTTTATCTGAATATAAACATTTTATATCTTTTAAAATATTATTAGTCAACAGAAAGAGCACGTTTAATGCTAACGCATCTTAAGAGTTGGCTACACACACAACTGAACATCAAGTCCACTTGCTTCTAGGTAATTTAATTCAGTAAAACTAATGCTGTCAAGATTATTCCATATTTTAGCAAACCCTCTATGTATATCAACCTACGCCCATATCTTTGTCGTCTTATGGCGTTGAGTTCATTCATAATTACTGTCATCATAACGTTGGTGAATCTCTATTGCTTGCGAGAAAGCATTAATAATTTTACAACATTTTTTAATTAATTAATTTACTTATTGCTCAAGATTCTAGTAGTAGTTGCTCTTTATTTTTTACTTATTTTCTGCTCCTTCTTTTTCCATTCTTTACATTAGACATTAACGTGTAAGAGATATAGTTTTCAAAAGATCACGACGCTCAAAGTGTTGCATCTAAAGAGAATATAATACAATCTTAAAACATTTCTTTTCATTCGCCCCAATGCCCATATAGCAAGTCCAATCCTGTTTGCCACACGACTGAAAATATAATATATAATTTGGTGACAAAACTAGATTTAGATCTAGATCGAACATTGATTTTGAAAAGACTACCACGTTCTTGAAAGGACTATCACGTTCTTGAAAGGACTACTCTTTCGCAAATTTCCGAATTGAAGACTTTGTTGCTCTATAAGTTGGTATAAAGCATGTATTGTTTTTGTTTTTCAAAAGTATTTTTTATGTTTTTATTTGTTTATGTTTTTCTTGTTAGAAACTAATCTAGATTAAGAATCTGTATTCTTTTTAAAATACCTCAATTTAAGTCAGAGCTTCATGGTGGATGGTGAAACCTGCACACAAGAATCTCAAAAAACGGCTCTAAAAATGTTCCTAGAGATGGAACCGTTGATAGATATGTGGCTAAGAAATGGCCACACATTGTTTGAGGGTTATACCTTTTTCAAATAAAAAAAATGGCTAATGTAGTGACCTAGTTTAGTTTAGATACAACGTTAGGTTTGTAAATAAATAGATTGTGTTTGAAATTGTTTTTAACCACGGTAAAAGTAGTGACGTAGTCAGACAGACGAATGACGTAACGAGTGCGGGTACATGGAGAACAAGATGGCTAGAGCTTAGAGAAGGAAGAATACGGATAAGTACACGACAGGATAGGGAGACAAGACAAGCATACCATTCGTAAATAAATACATCATTGGAAGTATTCAGAAGTCTTGGTTACGTATATCATTTTTAATTGCAATGTCCCTTGGGCTAGTAATTTGGAAGGCTTCGTTTTACTAGTGATCTACTCCTGGCAAGGCGTTGCGATCAACAAACATACCGGTCCAATGTCTTCTGAAGGCTTTAGTTAACGGCTGAAGTATAGATCTACTCTTGGCAAGGTGTTGTGATCCACAACCTACTGGTCCAATGTCTTCTGAAGGTGACGGTAACGGTTCAGGGTATCGACCGGTTCCAAGGTTCCACGAAACTGGCGTAACGGCTCAGGTTTATCTGCAACGAATGAGTTCTATGGCGGCTAGGGTGTAGTTCATCTTTTACCATCACTAATAATAATACACAATATATTCATTTACAAACCTAACGTAATCTCTAAACTAAAGTAGGTCACTACACTATAAATGATGACGTAGTCAACCGTAATGTAGGGATAACTGAGATGTTTATTAAATTTAATATTGTTTTCACTTTATTGTTAGATTATCTAAGCTTCGAATACATTTTTACGTAAATCTAATCTTGAGCTAGAAGTAGATCTACGTGTAGATCTAGACTAGATCTTAAGAGTTGTAAATTAGAAGCTTAGGTAGATCTAGATCTAGATGCCTATATAATGAAAGAAGGTTACCAATAAATGAGTATACATTTATACAATTGTAGCCTTAGCTGAGTGGCTAACGTCGTTTTAGACATCGAGTTGACGGTGCTGAGGTACGAGTTCATTACCCTGCTTGAGCAAAGATTTTTATTTTTTTCATTTATTTTTTAAATATTTTATTCTAAGTTGTATAATGGAGGTATTGTCTTTTTTAAATTTATTTTTTTTTAAATTTAGGCTGTATTAAAACAACGGAGGCGCGATGGCTGAGCGGTAAAGCGTTTGGCTTACGAACCGGGGTCCCAGGTTCGAATCCTGGCGAAGACTGGAATTTTTAATTTGGACGCCTCTGAGTCCACCCAGCTGTAATGGGTACCTGACATTAGTTGGGGAAAAGTAAAGTCGGTTGGTCGTTATGCCGGCCACATGACACCCTCGTTAACCGTAGGCCTTTGAAACAGATGACCTTTACATAATCTGCCCTATAGACCACAAGGTTTGAAGGGGAACTTTACTTTTATTTTAAAACAACAACAATTTTACGTCAACATTGGCTAAAAATGTATTATTGAATATATAATAAACATTGTGTTCACCCCATAGTGAAATGGCTTTGGAAAATTTAGATTTGATTAAACTAGCTACTAATTGATGGAGCACAAACACCACCATGAAAAAAATCCAGGTATTCATTAATACCTGCCTGAGGAAGATTCTTATGATCCGCTGGTCAGACGTCTCGAATGAGGAACTGTGGCAAAGAACAAAGCAGCAGCTCATTGAAGAAGATATCCTTCAGAGACGCTGGAGATGGATAGGTCACACCGTTCGCAAGCTTGCATCCAACATAAAAAGCCAAGCTCTAACCTGGAACTCCCAAGGAAATAGGAAGACGGGACGGCCCAGGAATACATCACAAGACTAAGCCATTTGGAAGCAGATGCCAAGCAGAAGGGCAAAACGTCGGGACAGTTGGAGAGACTCGCTCAGGAGCGAGATGCATAGAGATAGATGGGTGTTGGCCTATGCCCCAGACGGGACCACAGGAGACAGGTGGAGAAACTCACCCAGAAGCGAGACGCCTAGAGAAAGCCTATGCCCCAGACGGGACCAAAGACAGAGATGAGATTTTATGAATAAAATTAGTAAATTATACTTTAAAAAATAATGATCAAATAGATGTCCTTGAAACATTAACTTTCTAAGAACATTTTTTATGATTTTTTACTAAACCATAAATAGATTCAAGCATCTTCGAATCCCAAATGACCTTATTTGAATTAGTAATTAACTTGAACAATTAGATTAGCACAAAGTTATGTGCTGAACGCAATAATCTTCTTTTCAAGAAACGTCTGTTTATAATAAGATAAGATAAGGATGTCGTCCATGTTTTTAATAAGATTTATAATACTCACTCTAGTCGAGTCGTTGTACCGGTATCTGGATCCACAAGTCGCGAGCTGTCTTGATGGCACTAACGATTAGTTAGCTAGATAGTGACTCCACTAACCTGTGGCGAGACAGGCTTGCTCTCAAATGTCAAATGGCACACATCAAGACTTGCTGACACTAAAACATTGAGCGCTTTACAATTTACGTTTCACATGTGTTATTTTAGTTATAATTATTTCTATTCCTATAAAAGTTTAAGTAAAAAGGTAGGTCAGCGCACACATGTAGGTCTAGTAAACCTGACCCCACACTCACTTATACGCCCCTTCTCTTTTGCTGTGACTAAGTGTAATAAGGGAGGGGGTTAGCATTCGATTGAACAGTTCTCGTGGAGACCTTGGACTTCTACACCGTGAATTTTCAAAGCCAAGCATTTCGTTGTCTTTTTATAGGTAAGTGCAGTAATGCCAACTAGAAAAGCCCGAGTGCATCTAAACTTTCGTAGTAATGATAGACAATGTTAAAACGAGCAGCAACAACTATCCAACAAACTGAATTGACTGATACACTATGCGGACTGTATCTGTAGTCGGCTAAAGCAGCAAAGCAACGATGAAGGTTAACAATGCTGTTAGACGTATATCGAGCTCACAACAAAGACAAGTACGTAGTGTACACCAAAACTGATCAAAACAAAAGAGCATCAAAGTTGAATAAACAAATTGTATTAGAGGTTGATAAAGTATATAAGATATGTCACATTGATTACATTCCGGACTCCAACCTAAATATTAAATTGTACTTATTTGTGTACAAGAACTAAGATACTTGTCTGTGGCTTAGTCTTGTGATGTACTTCAACTTTGAACAGCCCTAACTCATACAATCCCACAGCAGAGAAAAATATAGTCAACACTGGTGTATTTATTTCAAATAATCACAAAGTCTTGTACTGACTCTTCCGTAAAATAGAGACCGGGTTGTCCAAAGTCCTGGGTCATATTGACTTTGTAGGCAGGTTACCTCCCTAAAGAAGGGCATCCTTTACAAATAATGTAAATAACTTTTGGTGTCAGGATCCCAAGACATGTCATTTCAAGTTTTTACAGGCTGGATATTAAACCATGTGATGGGTTAAGGAGTGGGGTGTGGGGAGGACAACAGTTCAGAATGTGGACTATCCAGATTACTTTTCATTAGGCTCCTCACTGGATGTACTTGTGGTTTAATTAGGTATTCGTGGTGAAATTCATACTTCGTTTTGATGAGTTTTGCTAGAAAATAGAAAAGACACCAAAACAAAGTTGCATTTATTCCGAAAATGCACTTGCCTAAACATCCAGTAATTCATTTGCCTATACTTCGAGGCAACGCACTTGCCTTTACTTCCACAAAAGCACTTACCTATACATTTGTATTCTGAAATGTTATATTTTTTAAACTTATCATTCACATTTAAAGCAAGTTGGGTGATAGTGAATCGAAATGGGTTTTGTTGCTGCACATAAAAATTATATATGTGTCAGACGCGAATAGCCCAAATTTTCAGTAAAAGTAATTACAAAAGTCATTTCTCTATAGAAGAAGTTACGAAAGTTATATAATATAAACCCACTGACCTATATATACTACAATAAATATAGGTATTTGCTCTCTATTTACAATTTATTTAGGTAGGTGCTGTTTTACTATTACACACCAAGTATCAGATTTTAGAAAAACCCAGGTTCGTTTTTTTTTTGTGTGATTCAATTTGCTAACACAGTATAGATCTAAATTACTTCTAATTATTAGTATAATTAAATCTATATATTTAAATCTGTATAAATGCGTTGCTAATATAGCAGATCTAGAGCTACATATTATAAATGAGATTAGTAGATTTATGTTAATAAATTAAGTGGAATAGAACTATTGTTTCTAGAATTTTAGAATCTACATATTTTTGGCATCTCCTACAGCACAGCAGACAAAATTACAAAAGCCGTCAAGTCGCAATAGGTTCTGCGTATACAGTTCACGCCATTCACGGTTCTGCGTACCGGGTATACCGTAGGCGTAGTCATATCATCACATGGGCACATGTGATTCGTGAAACATTCAAAAAAATAGTAAACACTGCACTCATCGTTAATCTTCAGAATCAATGACATTGTCATTAAGTTGACTCTATAATATGTCTAGAGTCTAGATCTACATTTCAGATCGAATTTAGTTTTAAAATCTAGATTCTATCTTGAGACTAGATTATCACTAGTCTAAATATAACTCTACCTGACTGAAGTTTATTAATTAGGATAGGCCTACATCTACTATCTAGATAATTCTATATAGAGTCTATATCTAGATCTAGAAAAATTCTATAGCTAGTCTAGATCAGACTCAGTAGATCTACTATCTATATAATATTGAATATACTTCTACTTATAGATCTACTTTTCAACGCCAAGACCTAATATTGACCTACCAATATAATAATAAGTCCTGTCATCAAGTCAGAAGATTAATGAGGAAGGCAATATTTCCCGTTGATATGCAGCCCAGGCTGTGACTTACATATTTTCCCACAACCAGGTCAAGCATAACCATTGTCCACCTATGGTCTAAATTTTTTTTCGCCGTCTGCGTCTGTCCTCTGCATCGGATTTCCTTTTGGTCTCAAACGTGCATCCCACGGCCTTTGTGAGTGACATCCAGCTGTCTGTCTCGATCTGAGACCGCATGCTACCAGGTGCTCTCTTCTATGTCTGCGTTTCCGTGGGGCACCCCTGTTATGTGGACCACCTTTTAGCTCACCCAAAAAAAAGACTGATTTTGGCATATGTTCAGGAAATGATCTACATGTGACCATTGTGTTTAATCTGGCCTTTTTGTCCCACATGAAACTCCTTGAGAATGGATAGGAGCGTAGTGGGGCATCCGAGCCTGGCCAGAATCCTCCATTAACCATGTCGAAAGCCTTGGTGAAGTCCACGAAGGCAGCGTATATATAGGTTTATATAGTATACACTAGACTTAAATCTAGTCTAAAATCAAGACTGTCTAAGACTTTAGATCTAGACCGCTTAGAGTTACAGTCTAGAGTAAATTGTGATTATCTTAGATACTATTTCTACTATATTTATAATCTAGATATATATTCTAGAAGTAGATCTATACTGATTTTATAGTTACAATTCGAAATTCAACTTGAATATTTATGATTGTATAGATTACAGATTATAACTAGATTGTATAGATCTATGACTATTATGGTCTTAATACATGTAAGTTCTACCAGTTTGTTGGCATCCAACAGTCGTAGAACAACTAGGGCTCATCACATAGAACACTTTATCACGTGACTTTGGAGCCTTATTCTAGAGAAGCATTCCCTTCCATATATTAGGAAGATTAAGGTGACATTCGCTTTGGTGGTGGTACAGGAGCTAGCCATTTTCCTTTGGCACGCTTTTTTGGTGTCTATAGCTTTCATTCCACAAAGTCCGGACTAGGGCTATGTCTTCCCAGTGGTCAACAGCCATGTCCACTGCTTTGAGGTTCCGCATTAGGAGGTGGGGATGACCAGTTTTTCTTGAGCTTTCGAGATACGATTGTCCTCCATCGTGTGGACATGACTAAGCGTTGTCTGAGGATTGTAAAGATGCTGGGCTAGACCCGTTCGAGCAGGTGTTTCAGTATTACATACAGTGACTTAAAAAAAAAAACAACTGCTACAGAATTCATCGAAGAAGAAAAAAGGTGACCTGGACTTTGATCTTGACATTGACCCTGCAGTTGACCTAGGACTGGTAAACACATTGATCAACACATTGAACTAAGTTCAAATGAGACTCACGGCAAAGGGTTGAGCGTGGTACTAGTTGCAACTTTTAAGAGAGGCTGAGTCCCTGTCTAGTTTTGACTAGTTATGAGACGTCGAGAACTAAATTTAGTTCTTGTCTAGTTAAGACTCTAATTAATAGACGCTGAGTAAAGATGGGGCTAAGGTTATAGATATATATAGAAAGTAAGTATAAACGAAACCATTTCTTACGACTATTTATTACCTTCCTAGTGACTAGCTACAGGCACTGATTGAACTGAACACGAATGTATTTTCATCAAATTTATCTATTGAAGAGTTTTTTTTCTGGGGATCTAAACATAAGGAGCGGTTCTGGTGGAATATCAATCCGTTACGAGTTCGGGTCGTAATGTACAAGTTGCACCTTTTCGTAGCACCCCTTGATGTAAATCTATTTTAACTTTTGGTTGAATCGTGTCACGTGGTAGGCATTCTTCCGTGAACAATGGATGACGTAGCAGAGAGTTCTTTGGCTAATAGATCGAAATGGATTTTCCATTTCTAAACCAGTATTTATTGTAATAATGAATTAGAGGAGGTGTTTGATGTATTATGAGTGTGTGTAGAAATTTGAAACTAGAACATCAGGGCCGATGTGGAGGGGGTGTATTATCAATCATCCCAGCCGAGGGGGGAGTACACTTTTAAATATTTTGCCAGAACCCCCCCCCCTCCCCTTTTTCAATGTCAATATTCGTAAGGAGCGACACGTTTAAAATATTCTTCTAACGACACTAAAAAAACAAACTATTAAGAGTTTATAGACTAATAGATCTATTTCTTCTTAGGGTTTTGTTTATAAATGATTTGCTAGGTCCCTCGTTTTGAAATATAAAACTAGACACTGGTCCATGTTTTTATCTCAAGAGACACATTCCTTGCAATTCTAGTATGATTAATCCCGATACAAAGTGATCTCATCCTTATGATACAGGTATTGCAGCTATAAACTAGTTTCCTTCCTACGCAAATATGACTACGATGCAACCCCTCTGAACCTAAACAATGTTAATGTTAATGTCGGTTTGGACGACGTCGGGCATGAGATTCGCCAATGGGAAGAAAAAACACTCCACGGAACATTCCCGGCTTTATTACATGGGGACAACATTGACAAGGCTGCTTCCTTAGCATGGCTAAAAGCAGGTCATCTTTACCCTGAAACTGAAGGCTTTGTCACAGCAATACAGGACAGAGTAATTAGAACAAAAAATTACGAGAAACATATCCTAAAACTCAATATTGTTGACAAATGCCGAAAATGTGGATGAGTCAATTGAACACATAATGGCGGGATGTTATGCCCTATCGGAATCTGCCTACCTAGGTCGCCATAACCAAGTTGCAAAGTTAATACACCAGCACTTGGCTTTGACACATAATTTGATCGGCAAGGATACTCCTCCATATTATAAATACTCACCACAAGAGGTTCTCGAGTCTACGGATCATCTACTGTACTGAGATAGGCCTATTTTGACTGACAAAACGGTAGATTTTAATCGCCCTGATCTGCTGCTCATCGATAAAAAAGAAAAGGGCCGCTACCATTATTGACATCGCCTTACCACTATCTCATAATTTAAAAAAAAACTGAGCTGGAAAAACAACGAAAATATGGGAACCTTGGCTTTTAGATTAAGCGTTTATGGAAATTATCTAAAATAACAATATACCCCATTGTCATATCAACCGAGGGAATAATAACAACTGACCTCACAGATACCTTCAAGGCCATTGGCATTCCTAGGAACATTCTCGTTGCCTGTCAGAGGGCGGTACTTCTGCAGACCTGCCACATCACCAGAAAATTCCTCGGTGGAAACTGATAAATGGACTACGATGAATTTTGTTTCCCTTTAACGAAACTCGACCCTGGCTTCGCCAGAGAATGAATACTCGCTCTTTTATAATAATTATCTTTATTGTCCGTACGGAAATTTGTCTTACAATGTGTACATTACACCAAACAAAAAACATAACTATAAGATAGATAGATAGATAGATATAGGCCTATAAGCCTACCGGCACCTTCGTCAATGTGGGGGGAAAATATTACTTTTCTTGTATTTTAACTTTTATTATTAATTTATTAGTAGTTAAAAGCTAGGCAATCCATCACTGAGTATCGGCACCTATTTTGTTTTACAAAAAAAAAGCACTGTCTCAAGATAGATAGATACATTAAAACATCTTTTTTTATTTCACTTACCTGTTTCCGACGATAAGATCACCGGCGTTGAAACGTGTCAATAGACATTTACAATCAGGTGAATTATTTCCGTCAAAAGAAATAAACAAACATAATCTTGAAATCAATTGAAACTGAAAAAAGAACACGAATTCTGTGTCATAATTGAATGTTAATGTCTATTTGTGCATTGACCGGTCGTCCACGTAACTTAATCCCAGACAGAGACTCTCGTATGAAAATAAGAAGATTGTTTTTTTTATCAAAAATTGAACAGGCTCGTCTTGAAATCGCTGTGAGTGTGGGTGTCACAGCGAGGGAGGCAAGAATGCTTTCTGGAGAGAGCGGAAAAACGATGGTGCCTTTTTTTTTTCCCCCTTGTCTTTTTTATATTTTAAATCTCGCGTAATGACTGTCGTAGGCTGTTGTGTGTGGGTGTTCGAAGCTCCACACCCTTGCCTATGTACACGCGTTCAAAGAAACACACTTACGCGCGCACAAACGCTTGCGAGTCGCCATGAATGAAAGGTGGGTGGTGGTGGGTGGGAAATATAGACTACACCTGGGGGTAAGGGGGGGGGGGGAGAATGCGCGCGCACATCGCCGCGTGCGTTATAGTAAATCTAGTATCATGCCTACAAAGTTTCAGCCAATCGTATCGTTCGCCTTATTTTTAGTTCAACTAGTGTGGGAGTATCATTTGGATGTGAACACACGGTTCAAACACATACTAGACCTTTTGGGTCGATTTCATTATACAATCGAAAACATACATATAGGTCAGTATGGGCGGGAAAATAACTAGCTTTTGATTTTGCGTCGTAAGTAATTTGATAAGTTGACATAAAATATTTTCTTTTAAAGCCAAAAGTTCATTACACTGCGCCAACACGCAGGCTGTGCATTCCATACTGCCTCGGTTGCCATCCTTGTTCCACGGTGTCAGCTGGCGCTGCCAATCCTTAGATAACGAAAGACCCGTATGATGGCACTGACAAAGTCTGTCGCCCACTCGTTAACACAAGACAAAAACGGAAACATTCGGAATCGGCTAATTTTAGTTTGAGCTCCTCGCGCCCAGCGAAAAAAAGATCTTATGACGCATGCGCTTAGAGTGAAAAAGAACACATCCGTGGTGTAGAAACATAGCATCAAGGTTTCATTCTATATTTTTGGTAGCGTTCCTCGTTATTCCATCTGCTATTTCACAATTCATCCTAACCATTTTAATTGGAACATTCGTCTAAGCCTTTCCAATGTATCGTATTGGGAATGGCTTATTAATTTACCATTGTTTCTTTTTTCTGGTTTAAAAAAAGGGAATAATCATTGGGCCAACATTAGTATAGCTATTTAGGTGACATGGTCTTGATGCTATTAGATGTATGTGATCCTCGGTGCACTGGGCCATTCCCTCCTCGCCCCCCTTTTTTTTGGGGGGGGGGGGGGCATGCAAAATTGTTTTTTTTTTCCACTTTATTATTTCTGACAAACAATTCAGCTCAAGCTAAATTTCAAATCAGAGTGCCGTACGGGGGCTACTGCCTATGTACTGACTTGTTGGATGGCGATTGTTGTTGTTGTTGTAATCAGCTACTATACTGTTCAGCGCACATAGTTTTTGCAATAGAGCCACGTCTTTTTTTTTTTCTTAAACCGATTTTACGAATAATTATTCTGATAAATTTCTACTGATGACGTAATTAATGTAGGTCACCGGAAGTGTGGAGCAGATGCTTGGACTAGAAATGGAAATGATGAACTGTCCTTAAACTATTTCGCTTAGAGTACAGTAAGAATAGTCTCAGAGAACAAAATGAAGAAAGAAAACAACAAAAACGAACTTAATTCAATGATTAAGACTTTGTCCATCGTACACTGGCCCTGATTTGTCATTTTAAACCTTTTTGAAACTCAAAATAAACACTATTAATAAACTTTTTAAAATTTTTAATTTATAAAAAAAAAGCAAAATATTTTTAAGAAATTAAAAAACAAAACATTACTGATGGTAAACAACTTACATTTATTATCATATCAACACAATTATATTTATTTCTGTTGATCAATATCGAACTAAATTAATTAATTAACAATAATTAATTGACTAGTTTTTTTTTTTATTGATTCATGTTTTGTTAGTTGCGAGTCGCCATGACTGAAAGCTGGGTGGAGGTGGGTTGAAAATATCGACACCTTCGATATGGGACACGGAGGTCACGGAAATATAGACTACAACTGGGGGTAATGGGGAAGGATGCGCGCGCACATCGCGTTATAGTAAATCTAGTATCATGCCTACAGAGTTTCTGCCAATATAACCGATATAATGATGTAAAGTTTCAACATGATCCGAGAATGAACGCTTTTGGTCGCCTCAGAATGAGAGTATGGCGGAATAGGGTTTCTACACCTAGCAACAAAAATCAATTTTTATAAAGCAGTGGGCATGACCACACTTTTATTTGGCTCCGAGACCTGGCTTCTGTATTGTAGGCATTTAAGGCTCCTCGAACTCTTCCATCTAAGATGCCTTCGCACCATAATGGGCAGACGCTGGCAAGACTACACTACAAATAACTATGTTCTGCTGGAGGCCGGTGTGGACAGTAAAGAAGCACTAATTACCATTTAACGGCTGCGTCGTGTCGGACACTTATCCCGCATGGGAGAATTCATCCTAAAGGTGATGCAACAGAAGCGCTATAAAGATCAACTCAGGCGCCATTTCGCCCTCACTGGCATAGAGGAAAGTAGCTGGCAGCAGATGGCCTCTGAAAGAGACAGTTGGAGAGCTCCCACAATGGTTGCGAGACCCAAAGGAAAGCCATTTTTGAAGACATGCGCAGAAGATGGAAAGAAAACTTAAGTAGACTGCCGCAGACAACGGCTTTGTCTGCACTAGCTGCGGAAAAATATTCAGGTCGCAACTAGAAACACGTGAGACACTGCACTAATCCTTGATCTTCGGGACATTGCCATTTATATCATATTTCTCAATTATTGTTTTCAATAAAACTAGGATTACCAGACGACAGGCAAAAAAACATGCCCCTTTTTTTTTTGAGGTCGTGTCATTGGGTTGACGTTTGAAAATGTTCGGCTTTCCTTCAATACTGAATGTTCACTGCTTATGCAAATTATCCATCAATGGCTATAAATCGCAGAACGATGACATAACTTTTATTTTGTTTTATTATTTTGACACGCTCCTTCATAATGATTGTATATTCTGTCAAGTAGGTTCAAAAGAAATTTTGTGACTCAGAGCTCCTTGAGATTGTGTTCAATATGACATTCAGATAACCTTTTCCCCGTTCAATCGACGGTCAGAGGGTGTGTGTGTGTGTGTGTGTGTTTTCGCAAAGTGAGATCTCCACAAAATATGGCGATCTAAAATAGATGTAAAATATCATGATATCGGATTTACAATTTCTTTTCTAGTCTTAAAGATCTAAACGGGATGGACGAACGGACAGACAGATCACACAAAACAAATAGCGGCTATTCCCTTTCATATATAGGTTTTTAAGGCTTGCATGTTATATGTCGGTAGTATAACGGTAAGTTTAAACCACTAATGTCCCAATCTCCTTCGTAATACATAATTGTACGGAAGGTGGAACTGGAATATACAGTGTCATATATATGTATTTTTTAGTACCACATATTAAAAAAAAACGAATTCAAATTAATATTTAGGAAGGACTCGAGAAAAGTGTTCACATATAGTAAGTTATTCATTAAATTTATTCATTATTATATTTGAAAAAAATGTGTTTTAAGTATAGGATACGATTTTCTTCCATTTTCGTTATTTTATGAAGCCCATGCAGGGCGGACCTTGGATAATTGGAGGCTCTGGGTGAAGTGAATTTGGTGGCCTCATATAAATAATAATAAAAAAACTGCAAAAAAATAAAATTATGCAATTTATTAAAAATCTGCCCATTTAAATAAATCTAAATTGACCACAAAAAAAAAATTTAAAAAAAATGAAATTCATACATTGAAATTTTCGTAGTAGAGACAAAGTTAGACTAGTAAGAGTCCTAGTGCTCTACTATGCTTTAGATCTGATCCAAGTTTCAAATTTTGTCTCAAAATTTTTTTTAGTCCTGTGTGATGCCCTACCAATTGGAGGCCCTAGGCGGCAGCCTAGTTTTCCTATGCCTAAGGCCGGCCCTGGCCCATGCTTGCAACTCATCGAGAACAGCAAAAATATTGTTGCTATGATCACTTTTGGAATCAACAAATCAAAATCAATACAGCTATTGAACTAGACCAAAGACATTTAATGGAGTGAATATCAAAACATCCCTGCAACAATTGGAATGATGTAATCCTCAACCATTCAATACGCAGAATCAAAAGACAGGAAATAATAGAATTTCGCAATGAATGAATATTTCAATTTAAAATTCAGGGCACTCGTCCTTCTAAATCATTAGAAATGTTTATTCCATGTACAGCCATTGGTTCCCTATTCACATATTGTTGTTTATTTCACTCGTTGGCTATGTGACATCCTCATGACTTTGTTTATGCATCCAAAACGTGGACAGTATACAGAAGACTACTACTTCCCTGTGATATGTCGTATGACAACTCTAAATGTTAAGTGGCAAGACAATATACCCGACATATACCCGACACAAAGGTTATCGCCATTTATGTAACGGCCCCTTGAGGAACAGCGCCTGGATTGTGACAAGGTTGTGGGAGCTTTTTTTGCTACCCTTTAGCCTAATCGTTTCCTCCTACGATCGTTTCCACCCGGGCACCACTATGAGGCAGGGTAGCATGCCCAGGGACAGCCAGATAACGGAAGAAAAGCGAGCACAAGGTGTACAAAGAAAATGTTTCAGGGACACAGACAAATTGTCACTTGTGAAACGTAAACACGAGATAGAGCATCGTGGCGCCGCACTGCGCAAACTGGCGCAAAACTTGCAGAGGAAAAAAAGATAGCGCTGGCAGAAGAAAAACGCCAGAGAAAAATCAAGGTCAGTGACACAAGCTCCATCTGGAAAAGTATGCCCAGTGTGCAGCCGAACATTCCGGGTTGACATACGTCTCACCAGTCACACGAAGAGGCACAACAACCGCAATAGAAAGCCTTAAACCCTGGATGATATAAGTAGTCAGCATTGAGTCACGAAATATATATCTATAGATATACAAACATAATGTAAAATTCATAAAAATAATGATCACTAATTCTCCCACTTGACGTCAACAATGAAATACGAAAATGTCACCTTTTATCTCTTACCTTGGATCTAGGAAAATGAAGCCCTTTTCAAAATCGAAACCGCAGCGGTTAAATTTACCAAAAATGATTTTTTTTATTAGCAGTTTCTACCAACTATGTATTTGAAAGCCGAATGTTGATGTCTCAAGTAGAAAACAATAGTTTCTTCCTCTTAAAGACTTTATAAACAATTTTGGGTGCGTTACTTTCTGTCGTGACATATTGATATATTTATAGAGATATTTCTTCAAAGGTCTAGACCTTTAATGTAGTTCTCTTTTAGGTGTCGATAATTGTCAAAGTGAATGTGAGGGATTATCCTTAGATCACATACCTTGGCAGCATCATAACAAACGATGGGGTGGCCTACCATGACGTAGCTTGCCGAATAGGAAAGGCAGAGAGCATTTTCCAAAAGCTGCAGCCTATTTGGACAAGCCAAGCCATTGGACTGGAGACAAAAATACACTTTCTTAACACAATCGTCCACCTAACAGCAACATGTGCACGTGAGACGTGGAAGTCATCTGTCAAAATTGAGAAAAGACTAAATGTGGCTCAAGATGGAATTTGGGAGTCATTTACACAGATCGGGTCTATTAAAGGTGTGAGTGTGTACGTTTTTTTTTTGTTTTTTTTTGGGTGGAGCATACGGTATTTGAAGATTCTAATTCTAAATAAAGTGCCTCTCTAGATCTAGATCTATGACTGACAAAATTTGTAAAAAAGATATATAAAGATTGGACTAAGCTGCGAATAGTGATGTTTCTTCTTTCAAACTTTTAAGCGCAGTGGCGTAGCTATGGTGAATAAGGAAATCATTTGGGTGCCCGGGGGGGAGCTTGACCTCTTTAGGGGCCCCTGCATTTCGACATCATGACATAAGATAATGGCGTAACATTTAACATTTAACACTGGAGGAAGGCCCCCCTAACGAGTGTTGGAATTTTTTTTTTGGGAGGAAGGCCCCCCTATTGAGTGTTCGAATTTTTTTTTACATTAAATGTTAAATGTTACGCCATTATCTCATGTCATGATGTCGAAATGCAGGGGCCCCTAAAGAGGTTAAGCCCCCCCCCCCCCGGGCACCCAAATGATTGCAAATTCCTAGCTACGCCACTGGTTAAGCGGTAAGGGGCGTTTCATTTACAAATATTGGGGGGGGGGGGGGGGAAATATAGTGCTGGGAGATGGAGGCTTCCACTGATGGGCCCAGAACCGGATTTTAAAGTTGTGAAGGCCCTGGAGCAAAAAAAAGGAGTTGAGGCCCCTAATTATTTTCCTAATGAAAGAAACATCTTTTCCAACAAATGTATTGCCAACAAATAAAATCATTTTAAAAGTAATGCAGTAAATTGTTAAAGTGAAATTAAATTGAATAAAAAATTCGATTTGCGAGCGATTTTGCGACGAAAACTAGTTGATGATTTTCTGAAATCTAGCTCCCGTAGTAAGTGTGAGAGTTAGCTTCGATTGCCGGTTTTGTCCCATCGTTGTACGGAGCCTAGTCTCTATCCTTTTCACTTAAGACGAATGTGATAGTCAAGACTCTAAACATCAACGTTTTTACTTTTGTATGCACTAATTGTAAAATTGATCGTCCTTTTCACCAAGACAGTGTTGCCAACTTTAAGATTTAAAATATTGTTAGTACAAATCAGGAAAAAAAATGTTCGGGAAAAAAAAAGCGTAAAAGTTCCTGGCCGTCGAAATATTTGTTAAATCTCTTTTGTAGAAGCCCCATCCCTTTTCGCCTGCCCTACCTTAAATCCGGCCCTGAATGGGCCTAAGAAATGTTTGTGCCATAGACTTATGTATAGTATACCTAGACTGGAAAACGGAAACAAATTCTTATCCGATAAAGATCAGATCACAGACCTATATATATAAATATATATATATGTAATATAGATAGATAGATTCCTATGTACGTAACTCTTTTTCAAGCTGTAAGGGAAGTCGCCTCGAGTCTAGGAAAATTGATCTTTTATGTCTTAGTAGATTAATGATCATTAGTTTTTTTTTAAATTTAGAAATAATGCAATACCATTTTGCCGATTTTTAATAGAATGGGCTCTTAATCACAGAACTATATATTCAAGCAAATATATGAAATAAATCCATTTCCTGTTAGTCTTTTAGTTTCCATCGTGATAATGTTTTGCAAATCCTAGATGGTAATAACTCAGGTCTGTTGAATGTTTATCATCCTATGCACGTTTAAATAGATTGATTACGTAGATCTTTCTACATTATGTAAATTACAAAATAATAATTATGAGACCAAAGTGCTCTTATTTTCAATGTTTAATTACTAGATATAGATCTAAACATTAAATTATATGTTAATGTTACATAGGTTATGGTTTAAAAAAACAACTTTACTTCCTACTTCCGATAACTACTTGACAAAAAAAACGCCTTGTTTAAGCTTTTTTGAAGTTTTTCAAATTTTTTTTTTTTAGTGTTAAAAGATCTCCATGTCCAGTCTATATATAATATATATAGGTCTGAGGTTTTTGCCTAGGGGGTTGCGAGCCCTTCGTTTGTAGGATGAAAGAAAAAAAATGACATAGAATTTGAGGGCTAGAAAATTGTGTTGGGGTGGGGGCGTTGTAATGCACGTTATTTTATTGATGGTTTTAAGAGTGTTCCGAGCAATATAAACATTTCAATCAACCACTTCAACCGTGGCGAGGCACGGGCGACTGTCTTTTGTTTTTTGCCGTTGAACAATCTTTGCTCTTCTGTTCTCTGGCATGAAGTGACCTGGCCAATGTAGTCTTTTCCTTTCTATTTCCGTCACTATGGAGGGGTCTTCATAGAGCTGGTTTATTTCTTGGTTGGTGGTTACATTGAATTTCACTATCATCTTCACCTTCCTTGAAAAAAAAAGTTTAAAAGCTATTTAAGGATGTCAAAAAAAAGTGGTATTTTATAACGAAATATGCGTAATTATTATATTTAAATCGAAACAATTTTATAAAAACAATATTTTAAGGCAATATTATAAGCCTACGCATCGTCTAATCTTATTTACATTCTGTAGCGAGGTAAATTGTATATAAATGTGTAGCATTTGTGTTTGTGCGTGTAATGTATTCTGAAGGTACGACCGCGCCACAAGGGCGCCTACAAAGCATGTGTAAAGCAAACACACTTTTGTAATTGTGTTATTAATGGCTACTTATATTACTACTTGATACAGTTGAAAAGTTTCTTCTACAATTGTTCCGATAACGGCTAATGTGAAAAGCGTAGTTTTGTTTCACGACTATAGAATAATGGACAAAGGATCGAATTATAGTAAAGGCTGAAATATATATTTATGATAAGCTTTAGCCGGTTTACCCCCCCCCCCCCCCCCCCCCCGAAATAATCTTCCTTACCGGAGTGGAATTTTGTGACTTGTTTTGTTTTATTTTTTTTATTTTTTTATTGGAGGAAAGATTTTAATATTAAAACATAATTGCCCCAGCACTGCCAGGAAAGGTTTGAGGTTAATCCCCCCCCCCTCTTAAAAAGAAAATAAAAATAAATAAAGCAAACTACAGTCACCAAATTTCATGAGCAAAGCCAAAGAGGGTTTTGAGTTTAAACTCCCCCCCCCCCCCCCCACTACTTCGAATAAAAAACAACAAACTAAAACGAATGATTCGTTTCCAAAGTTATTGGTTCGAGACTTGGTCGGTGCAGTCCCTTAGTTTCTCTCATTTAAAACATGGTCCCTGGTGCTTGATTGATGTTTAATATGTATGTATCATTTGTTTCAGCACTTAGCTTCAAATGTATATTTTTTTAATAGAAAGATTGCGGTTTTTCGCGAATCGCGGTGGTCAGGTTGCGAATCTGTCAAATTCGGTTCATATTGACCGTTTAGGAGGTGAAAGGAACCTGTATGCAAACTTTCATGCCAATCCGTACAACAGTTGAGATCTCTTGCTCAACCAGTTAGTTGGTGGTAACTTGCAAATATATAGTAGATTATTTATAGTAAAGAAAAAAAGTAAAGTTCCTTTATAGAACTTGCGGTCTTTAGGGCAGATGATGTTAAGGTCATCTGTTTCTTTGGCCAACGGTTAACGAGCAGGGTGTTTTGTAGCCAGCACAACCAACTGCCCTAAAACTCAATTCAAGACCCCAGTCTTTACCGATATTCGAACCCAGGATCCAAGATTTGTAGGCCAATCGCTTAACCACTCAGCCATCGCGCCCACTTAGATTATATTACAGTTTGTATATTATTTCCCACTGTGATGATTTCATCGTTCGAGTTATATTTATTTTCTGTGGATGGAGTTTGAAAGGAAAAAAAACGTCAATATCACTTTTACCTTAATTTGTCCATGATTATATTAATGATATCTACTTCAACTTTTAGTTCATTTTTCATTTCTGTTAACCCCTGCATTTTCAAACGTCAAATATGTTTCTGTTTTGTTTCTTTGTTGTTTAAAAAATCCAGTTTTTTGTTTTTCTCTTTTCATCCCCAAAGTAGAAAAGTAAAAGCTAGTTTCAAACCCTTTCTGTTCATTTCATAATAGTTCAATCTTTGGTGCTCAGACGGCACTGGTCTACTGGGGGCTAGTCCTAATTACGTCACTGCGACCCAAAACTGATCTTGTCACACAAGACCATAGGAGTCAAAAAGAAAGTAGTCGCCCTTGGCTGTATTTATTCATCAGCTGTTGCCTGTCTAGATAAAAATACATTTATTTCTTGAGGGTCGTGCAGATACACATCATTGCAACATTACATTGGATCATTCACTAACTCATTTGGGTTATAAATGGCTGATAAATGGGTTTTAATTGGATATGAAAAAAGAAATGTATGTGTTCTCTCGAATTCATGATATTTTACTGAAGTGCAATATCGGTACATTCTTTTCATGTCTCTAATCAGTTCTGTTCTTCATCTTGTTTTTTTAGACCTAGTCCGTTGCTCCAGACATGGCCTGTCGTCAGTCACATACCATTCCTCGTTGTCTTTTTCCAGGATTTAAGTCTCTTTCATTCCTTGATGTGGTCTTGCCCAATCGCCAGTGTGATCCACTGATCCCGTTTTGGAATTTCTCGTTTTTAATGCAGTCTTTGCAAGTGATACTGTTGAGGGTGTTGATTGTTAGATCTAGTTGAGTGTAGAGGATGTTGATTGCTCTGGTTATTTGAGATGTTACCAGTGAGTTCGTTCAATCAAACAATCTCCAACAGAATACAAATAAATCTTGTAAATAATGAAGAAATCCAGTTCTTTACTAAAACAACAGTTTATTACAGAATAAGGGCAAAGTCCAGATCGTACCTAAAGTACAAGCCGGTCTCTTTGTCGTCTTTCGTCCGTTAATCGTTTCCCAGCTATTTCCGTTGTAACTCTTAAATGTACTGTCGCGTCACTAAGGAAATACCCAGTTAAACCCAACTTCTACACATTTTGCTATTGCGTCATTACAATACGTTCGAGTCCATCAGAATTCCATGTCTACCTCAGTCTTCCTGTCTTGTTCTGCAGAGGCCTTTTGGTCATTTTGACACGCACTCAAAGTCGCTTGTGGTTCCTTCTAAGTCGCCTTACTAGATAGATCAATACAAAGTAAACTGATAAGGACAACTTAAAGTTCCTCTTTCAGTGCTAGTGTTCTACGGGGCTGATGTAAAGGTCTTCTGCTTCTGTGCCGCACGAAGGTGTCATGTGGCTAGTAAAGCGACCAACCGCCTTTACGTTTCCACCGTTTCCGCAACTAATGTCAGGTACCCATTAGAACTGGGTGGACTTAGATTCCGAAATTAAAATCCCAGTCTTCAATAGCCAAGCGCTTTACCACTCAGCCACCGCGCCTCACATAAAAATGACGTAGGCTTTAATAAAGAGTTATGCAGTTATTTTGTTTAACAATGAAAGTAATGGCAAACATGTAAACATGTGTGGATCACATTCTAACTTCCGATGTCTTTCGTGTTTGAACAAATGTTGTCGATTGTTCTCTGCTTCAACCAAACGTTTCCTGTATTGTATTTTTAATGAATGAACATATCGATTAGTTTTTCCCTCAAAAGTAACATGCTTTAAAAAAACAAAAACAGTAGTGACAGTACACCGCTGTGTAGGTGTGTTACCTTCACAAGCTAAGGAATGTTGTAATATCAGGGCTTCTCATTATGTGAGTCTTTGACATTCGTTTGTGGTAGACTTCTAATAAAAAGGAAATATACAAAATCACAGCACACTGGCTAGCTGTGACATTCAAGGGCATTGTTAAACATGTTTTTAAAAAGAGAAACGTCTAGAGGGAGGCAAAGGGTGATTATTTTAGTAAGGTGGTGGGAACAAGATGGGGAGAGGCAAAATGGGAAGAAAGAAGCAAAATGAGAAATGCATGATGGGCAAAAAACATGATGGGAAAAAACATGATGTGAGGAAACAGGATGTAAAGAAGTATAATGGGAAGAAACATGACGAGAAAGCAAGATGGAGAGATGCATGATGGGAAGAAGCATTACGGAAAGCAAGATGTTAAAGAGATGCATGATGGGGAAAGCAAAATTGTAAGAATTAAGAAAAAAACAAACAAGCAGGTTAGAAATAAATGGAAAATGTCGATTTAAGTAGCACACGAACATATATGTCTATGTTTTCATTGTTTTGTTGTTGTTGATGTTTGGTATTTCGCACTAACTATTTTAATTTCTAAACTAAACTTTGTTTTAAAATTTGTATTGAAAAAATCAACTTTCAAAAGTTACGTCGAATTCATTTGGGAATGGGAAAGAGTCCTCAGACTCCACAGAATTAGAATCATTGAAACTGGTGCAAAGCTGTAAATGTGGAATGTAGGTCTATAACTTTTGTTGTAAAGATTAAATGATACCGTTCTATGCTATTGTTATTGTTTACACCATAATGAATATCAGAGGGGACAACAGGAAAAAAAAGTTATCTTATTCGACTGCTCTCTTTTTTCTTCCTCCCTTCGTTTTTGTTTTAAACTAGGCAATGTCCTGTGGAATGTATTGACTTGGCCAGAAATAATTGTTCGTCTGTGTACAGGGAATAGAACTGTGTCATTATATGTGTGTATCAGGGCAATATCCCGGTGACTTGGTCTATCTGTGGAAAAGAGAGAGAGAGAGAACGCTGAGAGCAAAGACAGCTTGGTGGGCGTGTATTTCATCACCGCAACCTCCCACGCGATATTCGCTTGACCTAACGATCCAGTACGACGATTCTCTGCTTGTTGCGCACGACACTAGGCCAGTGGTTCGTGTTAGCAACATTAGCACCTACAGCATTTGGTTTGGTAGATATTGTTTTTATATGACTTGTTGTTTAAATAATATAACAAGTTTTTTTTTTGTTTTTTTTTTAAGTTGGCATATTTAAAGTATTTATATTCCTGCAGAAAAAATATGGCTAGAACCAGACTTTATCTAACCAAACATGGCTTCCTGGTCGTGTGGTATGCGCTCTGGACTATCGTTCGATGGTCTCGAGAGTCCCGGTTTGAAACCCTGCCCGTTGCGTCCTCCGTCGTCAGTGACGTAGTTATGGATTTGGGGGCCCGGAGGGAGGGACTTGACCTCTTTAGGGGCCCCTGCATTTTGACATCATGGCATGAGGTAATAACGTACAATTTAATTTAAAAACACATTTCGAACACTCATTTGGGGAACCCTCAAGTGGGGGGCCCGGGGGGATTTTCAAATTTGGACCCCCCCCCCCCCAGCTACTCCACTGCCCGTCCTCCTGCGAAAGATTATGTCTCGGATGTAATTATCTTCAAATCTGTGTGAGCATCCGAAACAGTATTTTACAAACATAATGTGGTGGTTAAAATGTAGAAGACGTCGTATGTGTTCTAAAGACAATATAATTAAGTAGCTAGCCGCTAGGGGGTTCTCATTACCACTGGTTGACAAGAGACTGACACGAAAGTAATGGAGAAAAAATTTTGATAGCAAAATAAAATGGGAAAAGCTGATATATAGCCTACAAAAGAAATTATAGATACAAAAAAAAATTTGATGGTAATTGGGTAGCAATTATTGAAATATCAGGGCTTCTTAGTTTATGGTCTTTGAATGCTCTCTTATTTAGTGGTTCTCTTTGTAGCATACAGCCTCTGAAATGTTTTGACATAGAAGAACAGTGAGAGATTGAAAATTATATATGGGAGGGGGGCGTTAAAATGAGGGCCGTACTATTGGACGTGTTAAACAAGGAAATATAAACAAGAATTAACAAAGTAATACATTAAAAAAAACAAAGCTTATATTAAGTGTCATTGTATCAATTAGGTTGGATCAGTCTTGTAGTGAGGGAGAAGGGGTATCTCTGTGAATGTTACCGTAATCACTTTTTTAAAAAAAAGTTGTACTACTTGTATTCGAAATCAGTACTCAAGCCTCCTCGAGAAAACTAATTCAACTAATACCACCACATCTGTCAAGTACAATTTCTTTCCCTGGTACAAGAAATAATTGTGCACAATTTCAACTTGATCCGAGATTGGGTTTGGGAAAAATAACGTGTTCAAACTTTTTACCAGAGAGAGTGAGTTGATATAAGATTTGTAAAAATATTTGTTGAAAACAAAGCTTTTATTGAGTGAAATGTATCAGTAATCTTTAATCAATCATATAATTAATTTTAATAGTTTTAGATTCTGGACTAACAATAATACATTTGTGTGACTGGAAATATTTATATGAATTGTTTTGGTTTGGTGCGCTCTTGGCGCCATAGTCCAATCACTTTTGTCGAACAGTTGCTCGAGTCTGCATTCAAGCCTCCACGAATCTAACTTTATGCACCGCCTTCGTCCGTTTCTTCATTTTGGCCGGAAATCTGTACACATTTTTGTTGAACAAAGCTTATAATGCTTCAAGAAAAGGCGCAAGAAAAAAATCAAGGGAAGTGTTTAGAGTATTTTTAAAAAGGGAAGTGCTTATGAAAATATAAGGTTTTATTGTCATCCACTTTTAGTTTCAAAATTTTCTCTCTACAAAGTATAAAAGGGATTAATTCAACTTATACCACCACATCAGTCAAATACATTTTTTTTACCTTGTTCGAGATACCAAACAAAATATTTAATTACCAATTATATTTTTTTTCTCGATTCTTGTTTTGTTCGGTAAAAGATAATTGTGCTAAATTTCGGTTGATCCGATGTTGGGTGTGGGAGAACTAACGTGTAAAAACGTTTTACCAGTCAGACAGACAGATAAAACGGACAGACAGACAGAGAGAGTTGATATAAGATTTGTACAAATAAGAAGGTTGGGAGAGACGATTAAAGACTTCAACAACCAAAGAAACTGTCCAGAACGTCCTTTTAAAAGATTATTGAGTCGAAGACATTTTGCTGTTGTTAATACAAAGTACTTTTCTACATTAACAGAGAAATGGAATTCTCCAGTGCTGAAAAGGCCCTAAAGTTTATTATAAAGTTTATTATAAAGTTTATTATAAAGTTTATTAAAACAACTCGTCATATATTTATCTTATCTTATTAAATACAGACGTTACTTCAAAAAAAGAAGATGATTGCGCCCTACACGTCATGCATCTAGTCATGCATGTTAACCAATGACTTAAATTCTGCCAAGTCATTGGTCTTCTTGGCTGGCTCAGGCAACCCACTCCATGCTCTAATCAGACTAGGGAAGCATTTGTACAAATTGTCCTAGCATATGGAAGGAGCAATGTGCCTTTATTCTTTACACCGGATACACAAGAAAGCTTGCTTATTTTTTTATTTATTTTTGTTCCTTTAAGACAGTGATGCTCAGCCTCACTCGGACGGCGGGCCATTTTAATATCCGACACTCGACTCGCGGGCCATAAGAAGAAAAAGTGAAAAAAAAGGGAATTATAAAATAATGTTTTTTTTATTAGAAACCCGTGAATCTAGTATTTACATTGATGAGAAGTTTATCCTAAATCATAGAATTTTTATTATAGCTTTTATATAGCGCTACTTTCATGCTTATAGCATGCTCAGAGCGCTTTTGGTCCAATCTCATTTGTGGACCAGTTGGGGGGGGGGGGGGGGGAGGGGGTATCTAAGAGTTGGTTGTCCGTGCTGCCTTTAGGCGCTCAGTAAACACAACTCTGCCCGAATCCTGTGTCGAACCTCGGGCCCCCTTTAAGTTCAAGCGCACTTGGCCTCTCGACCACGCTTCCTAGATGTTTGTCTAAGAGACGATACGATTACGTAGCATCAGTTTCGCCACGATTCATCTCTGAAAAAGTTTGTCTCACTAATAATCCTTTAATTATTGGGAGCATAACCGAGTTCGGTGGAGAGGTTGCGGCCTTATGCTCCTCTGGGAGTGCACAGGATTAAGTCAGTAAGTCAATTATTGTGATCATCCATAACACTTGTTTTCGGAGATTTCGAAAAGTTTACACAAGAAACATGGAGTAAAAATCAATAGTCTGCATCACTTGAATCAAGCAAGGATGTCTAGTTTGCAAATCTATCAGTTCCAGTTGTAGTTCTGTCTGGGCAATTGACACATTGGCCGCAAATGGATTTTAGAAACGACGAATATTGTTCAATCTGAACACGATCATCATCACATGGTCCATAGATTTTGTTGGTGAATAATTCAACGAGACCACAGAGGCTCGGGTTCCATTTGACTTCTAAAAACTATAGCTGTCAACCATAGTTGTGGCACCATCAGTAGTCACTTCCACTAATTACTCCAAGGAAAAAAGATTCTCTGTGATGGTTGAAACTTTTTTGCCAGTGCTTCGCCACTGGCGATCCATGCACGCTCCCAATAGCTACAAATTTTCTGATTTCAAGACTGTTGTTTTAATCGCAAATAAATACCAAAATTTTGAGAGGTATCAGATATGTCGGTAGACTCGTCAGCGGCAACAGAAAATAGACATACATCCGACTTATTTTCTTCTATTTTAGGTAAATAATCTCATCAATCCTCCACTCTAGGTGTAATCTAACTATCGCGTCTCAAACCAAGAATGTTGCCTTATTTGTTTGATTTCCTAAAGCTCTTTAATGTTATGTTCTTTAAAAAGAGCCACTCTTTCTTTATAAAACAAATATGTTGGCTTACTATCGATACCAATCGATTTACTCTACGTAGGGAAATATATTTTTTAAATTTATTATTTGTACAATGGTTTTTCTACACTTTGTGCCGACGTTTCGGTGGGCCGGATGGAACCACTTCGCGGGCCAGATGTGGCCCGCGGGCCTTATTTTGGGCATCTAATAAATTGTAATTGTTCCAAATTTCAATTCAGCATCCAGTGCAGTCTCTATTTATCAGATGATTTATTTCGATAATGTGGCCTCTATTAAAATGAGTAGCAGTCCAGCAATATATAGTTTAATGTTATTGCCAATACTTCACTAAATTTACGCTAAATAATCGACTCTAAAAAAGAAAAACTTTGAACATTAAAGTTTCAATGAAAAGCAAATAAAACTAAACGGATATCTCTCTTGACAGTTACATGAAACTCAGAGCAAACACTAAATCTTCAACATAATGTTTACACTGTTTACAATGAAAGCGGAAAAAAGCAGCGTAAATAATATTGATTTTGTGCTTGCTCTGAAGGGTTTAAAAAAAAAAGATATTGCGCAAAACAAGTTAATTTGTTGTGAAACGAAAAGTTGTGTTCAATGTAAAACATTAGTTCCCACTTTAGGGTATACAGATGTTCATGGAAAATGGGGGGAGGGGGCGCCAATAAAGTACCTTGCCATGGGCGCACGTTTTGCTCACTACTCTTCTGCGGCCCACACATTGTGAATCAAATTATGAGCATCCAATCGTACTTGTCTTTAATAACATTATGTAAAGTTTTGTAATTAATTCAAAATTGAACGCATGCGTGAGTAAGTGTATATAACGTATTGTGCTTTGACAGGTAGGTCAGGTATATGTATAATCGAGAACATGACTATGTAACTATTCAACATTGGATCTATGAAACGTGTAAAGCATACAACTTGAAAAGAGAATGTACATAATGTGATACGTTGTTAATACCTCATACATAAACATCTATACAGAAGCTAAGAGAGTAGTGCAGGCATAGGGGCGTCAAAAAGTCTCCAAGACAAACAAGATTTTCAGACAGTTTAATTTTTTTTTTAATTGTGTTTTGAAAAATTTATTTTCAATTAATAAACGTCATCATGTAATTCCTTTATTTTCGTTTCTCTGTCTTGGTCTGTTTTAAACTATCGGTACGCTATTTTTAGTTCTATAGGCGACTTCGACTTGCGCTTATAATCACCGTGCAAGAGACAATGCGCTATATCACCATGTGACAGTGTAAATCTAAAAATGTAATAGGATTTTCAATCAAAACATCTTTTATTACTTACAAATCTTCATCAATGAAAATTCAGTGAAGACTGTATTAGTGAAGTGTTATAACGGTGTGCAATATAATAATTGAAGAGATAGGCAATATGAGCATTTTATACCTAGATTTAGATATAGAGGTAATATTGTTAACAGTTCGGAATAATGTAAGTTCTATTTTTTAAAAGCTTATATCGTCTGTCTGGTAAAAAGTGTGTACACATTATTTCACCCAAACTCGGATCAAACTCCATGAGATAAAACAGAAGTCGTATAAATTAAATAAATTCATGTCACTTGTATTTATTAGTTAATGCTTATATTAATTTTTAATGCTAATACTTATTAGTTAATAATAATTATTATTATAGCTTTTATATGGCGCTACATTCATGCTTATAGCATGCTCAAATCGCTATGGTCAAATCTAATTTGTGGACCAGTGGGAGGGGGTATCAGGGAGAAGGTTTTCCGTGCTTCCTGTAAGCGCTCAGTAAACACAACTCTGCTCAAGTCGGGTGTCGAGCAGTGGGTAGCTAGATACCCGTGGGCCTGGGTTAAAAGAATGTATTGGTGTGTCCCCCCTCCCCAATAAGACGAATGTAATGTGTGACAAAACCATCGAGTAATCTGAATGTATCGGTATATTTACCGAAAAACATTTCAATACAACTAGAGTGGAATATTACGTTTGAAGCAGAACTCCAACACAATTTTTGAACATAATTGTCACGTACGCTTTGTCTATATTTAGCTCAAGCTTGTCGGCAAATTTTCAGCTAGCTCGGGGATTCCAAGCATGCAGCAACTTTCTGTTTTGGAATAAATGTGATTGGTTAGAAATTTTAATTATTGTACGATAATCTGTATTTTATTGGTCAATTGATTAACCAAGCGACAAGAAGAGATTAGTCACGTGATAACGCCCAAAGGTCTGAAAATATTCTATATATTACCGCCAGTCTCGTGTGGAACTCAAAGGAAGATGACATGATCATATTATTGTGTAGATCATTTAATTTACTAGAAATATTTTTCATGTTTTATTCAATCACAGTATATCATTGTAACTATTGTGAATAGCTTTTCCAAGTTTTGAATTAAAGTATTTGTATTTGACGAAAAGAAGTTTCTTCATTGATTATAATAATAACATACTTAGATCGTCTTATCGACTAGCAACTTCTAGATGATCCTCTTATCAACTGGCAACTTCTAGATGATCCTCTTATCAACTGGCAACTTCTAGATGATCATCTTATGAAGCTAGCAACTTCTAAATGATCATCTTATCAACTGACGATTTCTAAATCCTCGGCAACCACGATCATTGATTGTGCTGTTTAGATCAAGATAATCTTCAACGTGACATCTAGCACATAAAAGACCGTGACAATAATTAAAATGATTAATAATGTTTTTTAACTTCTAGTTCCCATTCTACGAATGGACATTCCTAAAACACTTCTAGGTGCCAAACTTTGAAACATTGATACAACTAGTATCTAGTTCTACATCCATTTTTAACAGTAAATAGATCGAATATTGATTTACTAACATTTTTCTGGCCTTCTATGTAGCAAAGTAAGAAAACAGTGCATCTATTTCTAAATGCGAGAGCGGCTTCTTTTAATGAAACAATGCCCAAAGGCTATTCTAATATCCAATCTTATGGGAAGTACCATCATAGCTTTAAAAAAACAAAGATTTACTGCTGCAGGGGTAAACGACTGTATAGAAAATACGAAAAACATGCATATATGTAACCCTGCCGGACCAAGTAAAACAAAGGACGTTTGGGCCACGAGGCCTTCTTCAGCTACAAAACAAACAAAAAATATAAAACAATTAACACAAAATAGTCTTAAGTTAACTTATCTGTCCGATGTTGTTCTCTATCGAGGCAGAAAAGAAATGAGCTGCGCTGGTGTAAAAGCGCGGGAAAACGGAAGGGGGCGGAGATGTCAGGCAAAGATGAATGGGAAAAGGGGGGTACCGTAGTGTTAGTGCCCATCGCTTATTAAATAAAAGTGTGCTGGTTGTTGATCCCGTTAGGTTGGAGGGTGCCTGACATGTAAATAAGTTTGTTTTCGATCTGCAGACGGGTGTTTTTGTCGTTGCATTGTTGTATGGCAGTGACGAGGAGGTCGGTGGTACCCCTATGATGTGTGTTATTGAAATGGATAGAGACGGGCTTAGTAGCGAAGTTACGAATGTCTCTAAGGTGTTCTTGGAGTCGTGTTTTTAAGGTCCTGCCTGTGTTTCCAATATAAACCATCTGACACCTTGAGCATAATATAGCATATATGACTCCTCTACTATTACAGTTAAATTTGCCACTTATCTTGATGGTAATTTTAGGACAGGTGATGGTAGGGGTGGCGAGTGTGTGTTTGCAGGTCTGACAATTACGTCGCTTACATGGCCAAGTGCCAGGTTCACTTGAAATGTTGTGGAGTTTAGTGTGTACTAATATGTCTTGTAGGTTTTGGTCTCGCCTGAATACTACAAGAGGTGGGGATGAAAAGACGTCGCGAGTATGTTCATCGGCTAGGAGAATGTTCAGGTTTTTGAGAAAGATGTTTTTTGCTTTCACATTGTGAGGGTGATAGGTTAATATCAATTTGGGCCTCCCATCATTGCTAGATATCGTTTTTTTCTTGAAAGCTTGTTCTCTTTTAAGATTCTCCACTCGCGATAAGGCTGACAGAGAATGAACTTATCCAATTTATTGAGTTCACTAACAACTTCAATCCCGCCATTCGTTTCACTTACACCATTTCCAGAACTAGAGTGAACTTCTTAGACATAGAAATAAACATAACCCGAAATTCTCTGTCTACATCCTGCCATTACAAAGACACTGACAGCCATAGCTATCTCCTATACTCGTCATCCCATCCACCATCCTGTAAAGATTCTATCCCCTACTCCCAACTTCTACGTATCCGCCGCCTTTGCCAAGATGACAATGACTTCACTGAAAAAGCAACTGAAATGATAGAGTTTTTCTTGCGTCGTGGCTACCCTCAGGCTATTTTAGACAAAGCCTTATCGCGAGTGGAGAATCTTAAAAGAGAACAAGCTTTCAAGAAAAAAACGATATCTAGCAATGATGGGAGGCCCAAATTGATATTAACCTATCACCCTCACAATGTGAAAGCAAAAAACATCTTTCTCAAAAACCTGAACATTCTCCTAGCCGATGAACATACTCGCGACGTCTTTTCATCCCCACCTCTTGTAGTATTCAGGCGAGACCAAAACCTACAAGACATATTAGTACACACTAAACTCCACAACATTTCAAGTGAACCTGGCACTTGGCCATGTAAGCGACGTAATTGTCAGACCTGCAAACACACACTCGCCACCCCTACCATCACCTGTCCTAAAATTACCATCAAGATAAGTGGCAAATTTAACTGTAATAGTAGAGGAGTCATATATGCTATATTATGCTCAAGGTGTCAGATGGTTTATATTGGAAACACAGGCAGGACCTTAAAAACACGACTCCAAGAACACCTTAGAGACATTCGTAACTTCGCTACTAAGCCCGTCTCTATCCATTTCAATAACACACATCATAGGGGTACCACCGACCTCCTCGTCACTGCCATACAACAATGCAACGACAAAAACACCCGTCTGCAGATCGAAAACAAACTTATTTACATGTCAGGCACCCTCCAACCTAACGGGATCAACAACCAGCACACTTTTATTTAATAAGCGATGGGCACTAACACTACGGTACCCCCTTTTCCCATTCATCTTTGCCTGACATCTCCGCCCCCTTCCGTTTTCCCGCGCTTTTACACCAGCGCAGCTCATTTCTTTTCTGCCTCGATAGAGAACAACATCGGACAGATAAGTTAACTTAAGACTATTTTGTGTTAATTGTTTTATATTTTTTGTTTGTTTTGTAGCTGAAGAAGGCCTCGTGGCCCAAACGTCCTTTGTTTTACTTGGTCCGGCAGGGTTACATATATGCATCATAGCTTTAGCCTCGTAGTTTAAGGATAAATCGGGATTATTCATTATTTGGAGCATTTGTTCAGCCAATGCTGCAGCAGTCTGGTTCTTACAAATATGGTAAACTAGAAATGACAATCTGATTGCTATTTTTTTTTTGGATGTTCCGTTATCCGAGATCACTAAACAATATATATATATATATAATACTAGTTTGATCAACTTTTTATTTGTCTTGGTCGCTGTCACCAATAAAAGAATAAAATGGCGCGGAAATAATGTCCCATAGTACCGGTATTTTGCCAGAAGTAAATTGCTATTATTTCGTTTTGAATCTGTGGGGCTTTCTGTTCCTACCAAATTTTACTATTCATAGCAATTTTCTGAGGTTTTTGTATAATGGTGTTAACTTTCTTTAAGAGCTATGAACCAAGTTTCCACGAAACACCAAGCATTGGTCAGTGAAAAACACTATTCCATTCATTTAGATTTTAGATATCTCTCTATCTCCTATATCTTTGTTATAAACTTTCTCCACAAATAGGTTTCCTCATTAATTGCAATAGCACAAACATATTTAATTTTAACGATTCCTATGTAGGCCTAACACTCTAATGTTTCTTTGGCTTGCTAAATATTTAATATTATTTTCATTCTTTTTTAGATTTCATCTCCATTTTTTATTCTGTTCTAATTCCATTAACATTTGTGTACACACTATAGAGAAGACAACAAAACAATGTGCAGAAGATTTCCGAGGAAGCAGTTTTCTGATTGAATGTTTTACACTATCTTACAATGTCATCTTCGTCGGATTTAATATCAATTGAAACATAACAATTGAGACAGTTCAATGTTTATTATACATAATAGCGATTTATTTAAGATGCCACTCATTTAAAAATAAGATCAATAAGAAATAAGAGCAATTTTTTTTACACAATGAAGACATTGCGTTTCCATATTTTAAATACAAATCAAAATAAAAAAAATTAAGCATTGGTAAATTGAATAATTAGCAGCTGTATCGAAATTTTAATTCGTGACTATCAGGTCTATCCCTATAGGCCTAATTGTTATTGTCGTCTCCTCCCCTATTTTTCCCCTGTACAACACATTAATATTTTCATAGCCAAAAGCTCCCCATTCGCTCCCCCCCCCCCCCCCCCACACCTGTGATACCATCAATGGTTTTATGAACATACAGGGGAAAAAAAGAATGTGACGATATGTAAACGAGTGTCACTTCAAACGCACTATTAGGGTTAGCCAACATTACAATTTACAAAAAAACTTGATGGAAAGTAGTTCCTTACATTAAAGCTTAAAACACAAGTTAATGTTTTATTGAAGTTAATATACATTTTGGTACAACATTCAGACTATTTTGAGGTAGCTTTTTAAATTCTATTTATTATAGGTTTTTACTAAAGTGCATTTTTTTTTTTTCACTTTGGTGTCATCCCCAAGTTTTTAGGGTGGCCCCAGCCGTTCATGAGCCATCGATTCAGTGGCAATGAGCCCCTTTGCGTCATTGTTGCTACGCTTTAGGCTGTGGGCTCCAAATGGTCGTGGGCCCGGCTTCATTGAATCCCTTCGCGCCATGGATGCTACGCCACTGGTGTCGAGCCTCTAGCCCCCTTCTAGGGAGGCAAGACAAGTTCAAGTGTATTTAGTCTCTCGACCACGCTTCCCGCTTATATCTTACTTGTTAATGCTTATATCTCACTTGTTAATGCTTATATCTCACTTGTTAATGCTTATATCTCACTTGTTAATGCTTATATCTCACTTGTTAATGCTTATATCTCACTTGTTAATGCTTATATCTCACTTGTTAATGCTTATATCTCACTTGTTAATGCTTATATCTCACTTGTTAATGCTTATATCTCACTTGTTAATGCTTATATCTCACTTGTTAATGCTTATATCTCACTTGTTAATGCTTATATCTCACTTGTTAATGCTTATATCTCACTTGTTAATGCTTATATCTCACTTGTTAATGCTTATATCTCACTTGTTAATGCTTATATCTCACTTGTTAATGCTTATATCTCACTTGTTAATGCTTATATCTCACTTGTTAATGCTTATATCTCACTTGTTAATGCTTATATCTCACTTGTTAATGCTTATATCTCACTTGTTAATGCTTATATCTCACTTGTTAATGCTTATATCTCACTTGTTAATGCTTATATCTCACTTGTTAATGCTTATATCTCACTTGTTAATGCTTATATCTCACTTGTTAATGCTTATATCTCACTTGTTAATGCTTATATCTCACTTGTTAATGCTTATATCTCACTTGTTAATGCTTATATCTCACTTGTTAATGCTTATATCTCACTTGTTAATGCTTATATCTCACTTGTTAATGCTTATATCTCACTTGTTAATGCTTATATCTCACTTGTTAATGCTTATATCTCACTTGTTAATGCTTATATCTCACTTGTTAATGCTTATATCTCACTTGTTAATGCTTATATCTCACTTGTTAATGCTTATATCTCACTTGTTAATGCTTATATCTCACTTGTTAATGCTTATATCTCACTTGTTAATGCTTATATCTCACTTGTTAATGCTTATATCTCACTTGTTAATGCTTATATCTCACTTGTTAATGCTTATATCTCACTTGTTAATGCTTATATCTCACTTGTTAATGCTTATATCTCACTTGTTAATGCTTATATCTCACTTGTTAATGCTTATATCTCACTTGTTAATGCTTATATCTCACTTGTTAATGCTTATATCTCACTTGTTAATGCTTATATCTCACTTGTTAATGCTTATATCTCACTTGTTAATGCTTATATCTCACTTGTTAATGCTTATATCTCACTTGTTAATGCTTATATCTCACTTGTTAATGCTTATATCTCACTTGTTAATGCTTATATCTCACTTGTTAATGCTTATATCTCACTTGTTAATGCTTATATCTCACTTGTTAATGCTTATATCTCACTTGTTAATGCTTATATCTCACTTGTTAATGCTTATATCTCACTTGTTAATGCTTATATCTCACTTGTTAATGCTTATATCTCACTTGTTAATGCTTATATCTCACTTGTTAATGCTTATATCTCACTTGTTAATGCTTATATCTCACTTGTTAATGCTTATATCTCACTTGTTAATGCTTATATCTCACTTGTTAATGCTTATATCTCACTTGTTAATGCTTATATCTCACTTGTTAATGCTTATATCTCACTTGTTAATGCTTATATCTCACTTGTTAATGCTTATATCTCACTTGTTAATGCTTATATCTCACTTGTTAATGCTTATATCTCACTTGTTAATGCTTATATCTCACTTGTTAATGCTTATATCTCACTTGTTAATGCTTATATCTCACTTGTTAATGCTTATATCTCACTTGTTAATGCTTATATCTCACTTGTTAATGCTTATATCTCACTTGTTAATGCTTATATCTCACTTGTTAATGCTTATATCTCACTTGTTAATGCTTATATCTCACTTGTTAATGCTTATATCTCACTTGTTAATGCTTATATCTCACTTGTTAATGCTTATATCTCACTTGTTAATGCTTATATCTCACTTGTTAATGCTTATATCTCACTTGTTAATGCTTATATCTCACTTGTTAATGCTTATATCTCACTTGTTAATGCTTATATCTCACTTGTTAATGCTTATATCTCACTTGTTAATGCTTATATCTCACTTGTTAATGCTTATATCTCACTTGTTAATGCTTATATCTCACTTGTTAATGCTTATATCTCACTTGTTAATGCTTATATCTCACTTGTTAATGCTTATATCTCACTTGTTAATGCTTATATCTCACTTGTTAATGCTTATATCTCACTTGTTAATGCTTATATCTCACTTGTTAATGCTTATATCTCACTTGTTAATGCTTATATCTCACTTGTTAATGCTTATATCTCACTTGTTAATGCTTATATCTCACTTGTTAATGCTTATATCTCACTTGTTAATGCTTATATCTCACTTGTTAATGCTTATATCTCACTTGTTAATGCTTATATCTCACTTGTTAATGCTTATATCTCACTTGTTAATGCTTATATCTCACTTGTTAATGCTTATATCTCACTTGTTAATGCTTATATCTCACTTGTTAATGCTTATATCTCACTTGTTAATGCTTATATCTCACTTGTTAATGCTTATATCTCACTTGTTAATGCTTATATCTCACTTGTTAATGCTTATATCTCACTTGTTAATGCTTATATCTCACTTGTTAATGCTTATATCTCACTTGTTAATGCTTATATCTCACTTGTTAATGCTTATATCTCACTTGTTAATGCTTATATCTCACTTGTTAATGCTTATATCTCACTTGTTAATGCTTATATCTCACTTGTTAATGCTTATATCTCACTTGTTAATGCTTATATCTCACTTGTTAATGCTTATATCTCACTTGTTAATGCTTATATCTCACTTGTTAATGCTTATATCTCACTTGTTAATGCTTATATCTCACTTGTTAATGCTTATATCTCACTTGTTAATGCTTATAACTCACTTGTTAATGCTTATAACTCACTTGTTAATGCTTATAACTCACTTGTTAATGCTTATAACTCACTTGTTAATGCTTATAACTCACTTGTTAATGCTTATAACTCACTTGTTAATGCTTATAACTCACTTGTTAATGCTTATAACTCACTTGTTAATGCTTATAACTCACTTGTTAATGCTTATAACTCACTTGTTAATGCTTATAACTCACTTGTTAATGCTTATAACTCACTTGTTAATGCTTATAACTCACTTGTTAATGCTTATAACTTACTTGTTAATGCTTATAACTTACTTGTTAATGCTTATAACTTACTTGTTAATGCTTATAACTTACTTGTTAATGCTTATATTCACTTGTTAATGCTTATAACTTATTTGTTAATGCTTATAAACTATTTGTTAATGTTCAATTGTAAACTCCAGAACGAATAAATTCGATTTGAAATAGTGGCCAAAGGTATGAATCAGTTTTTGTCGTTTCCTGACCTTTTTAAAAATGATTAGCTAGCAGTGGATGACCACCTAGCTCTAATGGGTACCTGAAACTGGTTGGGGAAAAGTAAAGTCGTGTGGTCATTGTGCTGGCCACATGGCACCCTCATTACACAAAAAACAGATGACCTTTACATCATCTCCCCAATAGATCGCAAGTTATGGAAGGGGAACTTAACTTTTTGTTAGTGTTCACATTAACGTGAATTCTTCAAGGTTTTAGGAAATATGTTTTAATCATTGTGTTTTATTTGTTTAGTAAGTACAAGGAATTGAAGCTAATCAGTGGTCACTCTTTATAAGTGTGGGCTATAGAATTATATTTTATATATTATATGTATGTAATGAATGTGTATATTTTTATATATATTAACGGGCCTTACTGTCATTTAAAGTGCCAGCTCATCGGCTATTTGCTAGAATGCCCATATACATAGCTAGTCCACCCCTGTTCAGAGGCGTTACCCCGTCCCACTTTTCATCCATTTAATTCTCAGTTTTTTAGCGGCCCCCGAAAGGGGAAAAGACGCAATTAGCTTTATGTGAATTGTCAGTCCGTCTATCCGTCCGTTCCGTTTAGATCTCATAAACTAGAAAAGATAGTGAAAATCCGACATCATAATATTTTAGTCCATTCAAAGTTCTGATGCAACGACTTTTTTTTCTTTTCTAAAAGCGAAAAATCTAATTATTTAAATCACTTATGCAAGCAGTTTTTTCATAAAAATACACCATTTTTACAACTATTCACTGGAGGCTCTTTAGTAGGGGAGATTACCATTTGCATATTTTTAAACACATTTATGCAAATGGTTTTAGATTTATTGTAAAAAAAAAATTTTTTTTACATTTTGCACGTTATGTATGTTCTGTCTTACTAACTACTACATTACTCAAAATAATATTTACTTTTTTTTAAGAGAAAAAATCTATTTAGTATGCATATAAGTTGGACATAATTTAAAACAACAATTAATAAGTAATGTTTTCAAATTATCGCGTGTACTTGCCCCCTGTCCACATAACGGCAGCACCAATGATTTTTTTTAAAGGAATCTTTAGTTAGATGATTTGAATAAGAGGTTACCCTTTACAAAACAAGTAGATCAATTAGATATTCATTATAAGACATCAGTTAGGCCATGTTCACATCTAACTTCACATTCACCTATCCTTTGGTTTGTTTGTCAACCTTTCTCCATTCTTCTCTGTCATTTGACTTTGATCGAATTTAATTATGATCTTTCTGAAAATATTGATACCTGCCTTGGTGGACCACATTGAGGGCCGACTTTCATATTGTAAACTTGTTTTCTCTTAGTTCAACTTGTCCTTATGGGTCGTGTCAAGTTATTCAAATCGGAATAACTTTTTTTTAATTACGAAGAGCGCCAAATAATATTGTCAAAAATGAAGTGCTCTATAAATATGTATTGTTAGTGTCTGCGGTTTTTTTTTTTGGGGGGGGGGGGGGGGGGGGGAGGGTATTCACATGCATTTTAGAAAATGGATTTACCAAAAATTAAAAAAAAAAAAAAAAACTTTGGTGTCACTATTTTTTTTTCAGTTAAGTTTTTATGCCATTTCCATCGCCTCCATATATTCACACACCCACTCACTCGAACATGCGATTTTATTACAAGCAAAAATGTTTGTTCTAATAAACTAATTTCCAAATTTTTTGCTTGAAAAGAAGTTAATAGCATAGTGAGCGCAGACATAGAACCCCAGATGGAATACGGCGGAAATGTTCTAATTGTGTCTCTAAAATAACTTCTAGTAGGCTGGTGAAGAAAAGTGCTTTACCGCTCATTAGTTATTAAAGGTGGCCAGATTGAGCACCGCTCAATAGTTGGTAAAGGTGACCAGATTGAGCACCGCTCATTAGCTGATGAAAGAAGGCCAGATTAAACATTCAAAACAATATTTCATTTCAATAAAATTAGCTCTGCGAATTCCTTCAATTGAAAAAACCTCCTCATATTTTATCATTTTAAAATGAAGATTTTTCATTAGAATATCGCGCATTATTTGTTTGGCTTCTGTTGTTTATTTTCATGCAATGTAATCAGCTGCTGGGCATCCGTAAGTTTGTTTTCGTTTCATCGTCAACCAGAGAGGTTAAATCTGTAGGAAGTACATTTGAGGTACAATTTTATTACTTCTATCTTCTGTTGAGAAGTAACATCTGTACTTTATAAGACAATATTGGATCTAGATCGACATGCCTTATAGATCAAAAACTAAAAATCCAACAAATTCTCCCAGTCTATTTGTGGGCCTATAAATCTAGATCTATAAGCTGTATGGTTTATTATTTATTTTTTATATTATGCTTTTAGGAGAGGATATTTTTTAATGTTGAAATTTCACCCACTTATTCCTTAGCATAGGTGTACACTACGAATACCTGAGCATGTTTCAAAATCTGTTACTTGCATAGAGCCTATTAAATAATTCTAGCTTTACTTGAGAATCCAAAGAATAGTCAGAGATTGTATTTAGGAATGGGATGGTGGCCGTGTTTTTATTATCAAGTTATCATTAGTGATGGGAACTAAACTAATTTTTTTAGTTAAACTAAAACTAAGTTTGAACTAAAAAAAAGTAATTAAACTTTTAGTTAATCACAAATTGAAAAAAAAAATTAGTTAAACTAAACTAAGAAACTTTAGTTAAACTTTTACTAACTATTTTGCCAAACATGAAAAATATAAACAACAACCAGTCTCTTTAGCAAAATGTAATAAACATTTATATTGTGCACATGAAAAATATTTAAATGTCTTTATGGGATAGATGTAGATCTTAATAGAATCACTAGAATGATACTATTATAGAAAGAAATTAGAAGTAATTGTCCAAGTTCTAATATAAGTTACCATTTTAGAAGTAATGATAAAACTTCATGTTGACTCGCTAACTTACTCTAGATTCTAGAATATTCTGGATCTAATATCTTCTACAAACGAAATGATCAGAAATATAATCTGGATCTAGAATTACATCTAGCTACTGGACCTAGATCAAATAATTAATATTTTAATCTAAAAATAATTTAAGAAATACTAGTTACTACTACTACTACTACTACTAGATCTAAATAGAGTCTAATAGATACATTCACAACTCTAGATCTATCTAGAGATCTTAGATTATTATAATTATGATTGTAACTAGATATGGGTATTTAGACCTATATACTCTAGTAGATAAAACTAGATCTAGATCTAATAGATCTAGATAGAAGATATAAGTATAATTATAATAGAAGTAGATGTAGATCTTGTCTAGATTTAGTTAATTTAGTATTAGATCTTGTATAGTGACGACTATAATTAGTAGGCCCATTATAGTCATTAATATTATAGATCTATCATCTTTGCATCTTACGTCTTAGTATAGGCCTAATAAGTAATCTAGATATATCTAGACTCTTAATTCTAGAATAGTAGAATCTCTAAACTAATAGATCTAGATCTATATTATTGACTTATAATTTTAAATCTACATTTTGATCTAAGACTACTAAGAGTTAGACTCTACTTAAGACTAAGAGACTAAAATAATTTAAAATAGACTATTATGTCTATAGATCTAATAGTAGTAATAGACTAATACTAATAGACTTTACGTCACTAGACTCTAACTTTAGATCTATCTAGTAGAAAGTTTTAAAATAAAACGAGTCGACATTTCTTTTAGATCTATAGTAAAGCAAAATTCTTTGCCTGCATCTAGATCTATACAGGAACACACTGGTGTGTAATAAAAAAGCAGCAAAATGTAGATCTATAGAAGCAATTAAGGAATTATCAGGATTTATCAAGCAGCGAAACTTGCTAGAAATATAATTAACACGTTTATTTTTCTTGCCTTTCAAATACTTTGAATTGGCGGGAATAGCGGCCATTAAAGGGTAAAGTCAAAAGGCTTTCTTGTGACCTGTGCACCCTCTAATTTATTCTCCTCTCTATTATCCATTATATATATGTTCTCTAAATTACATAGCACTAAATATTTATTTGTATGTATGTTAAAAAAGTTTGTAAAATTTGTAATTAAACTTTTTAGTTTGTAACTAAAAAAAACTAATTAAACTAGGATTTTAACTAAACTTTTTAAAAAATTAAACTTTGGCCTAAACTAATTTTTTTTTAGTTAAACTAAAAGTTAGCAACTTTTTAGTTAACTTTTGCCCATCACTAGTTATCATCAAGCATGCCATTTGGGTTTTGCTGGGTAGAAGATTAATTGGCGCGACATGGCCTAAAATTGTTTTACAAGATATTTGGATGTTCTTTCAGAATTAAAGGTAGTACATTCTAGCCAAAACCTCCCGAAAGAAGACGGCAGGCAAGGTTCGGGCCTGGACCATTGAGAAGACAGTCTTAAGCTCATACCAAACGATGTGCGATGTGTTGCCAATAAACATAGGGCCTACCCATAGCCATAACCGATACTACAATTGACGTGCCAAAAATAGGTGCCTTTGGGGAGGGGCGATATAAAGTGGACCACTGAAATTGAATGTAACAGATGCTAGAGTGTACGATCCAAAGGTATGTTTGGGAAGAGATCAAATGCAGGCCGTTTTAGTGGAAATGAAAGAAAAAGGAGTTGGGTCCTACCAGAGAACTATGTGGGAGAGTGGAAGGATGCGGGGGTTTCATACCGTTTTAATAAAACTGGAATAAAACAAAAGAAGGGAGTGTTAATGGACAAAACCAATCAATCAATGGGCGTCGCCGGTGGGTAATGCTGTCATTCTATATTCCCAATTATTTTTCTATCGGATAAAAAATAAGGCAACAGCTTTCAGCTAAAAGTTAAACTTTTGTTTGGACCGATTTTGCGTCGACGGACTATTTGATTACTGAGAATGTACTAAATTCTTTAAACAGCTAAGAGTGACTGTCATATGCGCAATCAACAAATCTTATCTTATTATGAAGACCAGTAGCGGCACAAAAAGTTATGTTTTACTTTTTAGGAATCAATAATCAGATTAAAAGATTTTTACATGTTGAAATGTAGACCCACAATGCACTATTTCAAGAAGCGTCATGTCGCCACGATATTTTCAATCAAAGGAAGTTTATTTTAAGCAATCGGTTGGGCTATTTAAGACGCAATCTAGAAAAGCTCATAATTCCTGCTAGTGAAGTAATTAGGGCTATCTGCGTCACGAAGCCATCATAACGGAACTTCGGGTGAGTTCTCGAACTACACTAACAGCAGACGTGAGCGAGAGCGCGCTAGCTCTTTTTCCCACCCTCCCCTAAACCCCTCTGTTTTTTTTTTCTTTGGCTATTAATAGAAACCAATTGATCAACTTAAAAAACAAACTATTTTTGTTGTCAACGGATTGAATGTTTTGTATTGTCGTCAGTGACACAGATGAAAGCTGACAGCTCGCGCTTAATTTGACACCATTCCTTTTAAGACGCATGGCGCAAGTGAGATGACATTGTTTAATATGTTGTATTCAATGATACTCGGATGACAAGGAATAATATAACGTGGCGACCGGAAATGATTCTGTTTTTAATCTGTTTAATAAACAAACAAACACAAAAAACCCAGTCTGTAAATACATTACTAATGAGACCTATGTTTCTGTAGTTTTGCTTTAGGTGTCTGGGTATTAGGTTAACGGTTTTTTTACGTCACTAAATCTCAAAGCCATTTCTGTGTATGACGTCCGCAATGTTTTATTTATAGTAGGAAATAATATATGCAATACAATTTTCGTACACTAAGTTATTTTTAAGTCGTCACCCTTAATTACTGCGGGTATTGACGAGGAACTATTTTAGAGTTTTGGTATTGCAGGACACATTTATTAAAAAGCTTCTATCAACTCTCTCTGTCTGTCGGTCTGTCTGGTAAAAAATTGTGAACATGTTATTTCTCCCGTTTCCCGTTCTCGGATCAAGTTTACAATTTGCACAATTATTCATTGAATCTGACAAGACAAAAAAAAAAAATTAATGAATTTTTTAAAGTTGAATGTTTCATGTCTTGTATTCAGCACATTTTTTTTTTTTTTACTATTCTTCTTATCAGCTCACATGGAGTCAAAAAATAAATAAAAACCTGATCATAGTTCTCGAGAACTGCTTAAAGTATTTTCCAAGAAATTTGACGTTATGTATATCTTTAGGTAAATAAGAATGCAGCTACTTGGCCATACAGGAAACCTGTGGTTTGAGCATTATAATTTTCAAAATATAATCTTCTTAAAATTAAATTTGGTCTGGGGGTCTAGACACTTTATGTCTTCATTAAAGAGTTAAATTAATAAAATGACGTTCAGGATCATTTTGGGCTACGATGTTAGAATTATTTTAAAGGGCTCCACTTTTGCTTTTCCTGGTACATCAGATATTACGTGTGCAAAGTCTTCAAGGAGTTTTTCAACTTCATTTTTCTGAGTTTGGTTTAAGGCTTTATTAATGGTTATTGTCCTTTGGTTTATTTCTCCATTTCCATGGAGCATTTCCGGTAATTTTAATTCTTCTATTTCATTGTCAATGATTTGCCCTATTTCATCATGGTCATAATCATCAACGACTCCAATAAATGCAGCAGACAAAATGTTACTCTTACAGCTACTGTTGGCAACATTGTTACTTGTTTCTTCAACTGGGGTATAATATTTGATTAATCTGTTTACATGAAATATCTTTGATTTGTTTCCTTTCTTTACAATGTAATTTAAGTCTGATAACCTCTTTTCTATCTTGTACGGGCCTTCCCAATATAATTTGAGCTTATCTCCCTTTTTTGGTTTCAACACTAATACCATTTCTCCTGTAGCAAAACTTTTTTTTACTGTGTTTCTATCATATAGTCGTTTTTGTTCTTGCCTCGCTGTGTCTTCATGATCACATGCAATCTTAGCTGTGCTTTGTAGTCTTTCTTTTAACTCCTCAAGATATTCAAATAAGTTAGTATAACTAGTGTCAACTTCTTTTTCTTTGGTCATAAGTTTCTTCAAAATTGCCATCGGCCCTCTAATTTTTCTTCCAAATACAAGTTCGTAGGGTGAAAATCCTGTTTTATCGTTGGGCATTTCTCTAATAGCAAATAATGCTGAGGCTAAGTATTTGTCCCAATCTTTAGATCGTTCAGAACACAGCTGTCTTAATATGCTCTTAAGTGAACCATGTAGGCGTTCCACGCATCCATTTGAGGCCGGGTGGTATAGCGAGGACTTGATTATCTTCACATTGAAGAATTTACAGACTTCTGTGTATAAATCTGAACCATGTTAAGAACCATTGTCAGAGAGAATGGCCTCTGGAAAACCCATCCTAGTGCAGACCGAATACAAAGCTTCTATAACAGTAGTTGTCTCTATATTTCTCAATGGTACAGCTTCAGGCCATCTGGAGAATGTGTCTATCATAGTTAGGATGTATCTATGTTTATTTTCTGTCATAGGAAGAGGTCCGACCAGGTCTATAGCAATTTTCTTAAAGGGTACACCTTGTCTGTCCATCTTCCCCAGCACTGCTTTACCAGCTCTCCCTGGAACTTTTGCTCTCTGACATGGGTCACAGCATCTGACTAACTGTTTTACATCTTTGTCAACTCCTGGCCAATAAAATTCAGAGTAGATACGAAGTTTTATTTTCTTTACAGACATATGCCCTGCCAGTGGTGAGCTGTGTGCGTTTTCCAGTATCAACTTACGTCTGCCCTTAGGAACAACTAAAAGATCTTTCACAACTTGAGGTTCTGTAAGGGACGTAACTCTCTTATAAAGCAAACTCTTCTTCCTGACAAACGTCATACTTGCTTCTTTAGTCACCTGTGATGTTTGCTCGGTGCATTTTCTCCAGAGTGGTGCCAGAGTTTCATCTTCTTTTTGTTCCTTCTCTAGACTCCCTTCTAGAATTGTTCCTATGATCGGAGTCTTTACTTGAGTTTCTTCCCTTTCTTTGTCCTTCATTCCTCTCGTCTCTACGGCTGACACAAACAGACCTTTTACATTTCCTATTAACACATCAGCGACCGGCTCAGGAAATAGCACCACGATGAATTCTCCTATAAGGTATGGTATGTCAAGCGATGCCTTTGCGGTTTTGTATCTAAATACTTGTCCGTCTGCTAAGCACAAGGAGCATTTCTCTGACAAAATATCTTCTTCATTGACAAGTGACTCTCTTACGGCGATAACGCTACAGCCGCTATCTCTCAGGATCGACGCATTTCTTCCATTCAGCTTTCCTTCTTCTATGTTTAGTGATCCAATAGACTTGTCGTTCATAATGAAGTTAGCCACGCTTTCTGGATTGTGGTAAATCAGATTGCAAGTCCCTTGTCTTTCAGGCAGTTGCACCACGGCACATTCGGCTTGATTAGAGTAGTTCCTTCTTGTCTCATTCCTATACCTTCCTTGGTTATTCTGGTACATTCCATTTCCATAGTTGTTTCTTCTGTTGTTAACTTGGTTGCTAAATGTGCAATTTTCCATATTCCATCTCCCTCTTGCTCTGTTATACGAATTATTATATTGAGGTCTGATGAAATTTCTTCTGGGCTCATTGTATTCAATGTTTGGCCTGATATAGTTTGCTCTGCTAGTGCTGGTTTGGTAGTGGTAATTTTGCCTATTCAAATTTCTTCTGTCACTCACTGCGCTGGATTGATAAATTCTCGATTTATTGAAAATGGTTTTACTCGAGAAGATTATCTTTCTGTTCAACAAATCAACTAGCTTATCCAACGACTCGGGTTCTTTATCTAGGATCTCCTCTCTTACCTCTTCGTTTAGGGCACTAAGTATAGAGTCTTTCAATATTAACTCCTCCAGCTGATCAAAGTTCCGTTCTATTTTCACCGCCTCGCACCACTGTCGAAAGTTCTTTTGTAATGCCACAAAAAATTCTCTTGGGCCATCTTAAATTGGGACAGTCTCATGCCATCGTTTTCTGCAGGCTTCCTCCGTCATTCCCACATAGTCTAAGAGCTCTTTTTTTATCTTCTCGTAGTCTGTGCAATCCACTAATCTTCTCTGTCAGGAATTGCCTTAGTTTCGGTGTTATTTTCTCCTGCAACTGTGCCACCCAGTCTTCTTCTAAAACCTTGTCTCTCCTAGCTGCCATTTCGAACATGTCGAGGTAACAGGGTAGATCTTCGGTTGTCATGGCAGGGAAACCTTTGCTCAGTCTTGGTCTCTGGGCCGTGACTCCGGTTGTCGCGCTTGATTGTGTTTTATTTTTTTCCTGGGCAATTTGTAAGTCTAGTTTCTTCATTTTTTCCTCATGTTCTCTTTCTTTCTCTTTCTCCTGTCTTTCTTTCTCTCTTTCCTGTCTATCTTTCTCTTTTTCCTCCAATTCCAGTTCTTTTAATCTTATCATCTGTTGTAGCTTGGACATTTCTCTTTCTTCCACCCTCTCAGATCTTTCTCTTTTTTGTTTCTCTGCCTCACTTTCTTTTTCCATGTTTTACTCTCTAAATCTTTATAATACACAGCACTCAGTACGTTTGCTACACTAAGTTTACAGAAAAAATTTTAAATAACAGTCCTACTATTTCTTTTATCTTAAATTACTACCTTAAGAATAATTAAAGTGCTCTATTATACATACAATAAGAAAATAAAATCAATCCTACTTTTGCAGAATATTTTTAGTTATACAATAGTTAGGCAAGTAAATGATCAAGACAGAAAAATACAAATTGAAATAATGATCAGATTATTAGATTCAGATAGAAAGTTAGAATACTTTGATTTAAAGACTCTTGCAAAAAATGGCAACAATAAAATCAGAATGAAATGACTGAAGCCTTAAATTGAGAGGCTAGTCTGACAGCAAAGAAAAAAAAAAAAGCAGGAATATATATGATAGTCAAATTGAAACAAATTATAATAGAGGCAAGAAAATAAAGGCTAGAAAATAGAGGGTTCAGCTACACGAGAGGTAATACGAATCACTTAACTTCCACTCCCTGCACGTGATCCAACCTGTCCTCGTGATGCAACTTCGGGCTGTCGCTGTCCTCTCTGTGCTGGTACTTCAGACCACCGCCGTTCCTCAGGCCAAATCAAGGGGCATAACACATGAGGAAAAATGTTTTTAAATAATGAGTGTCAAATTAACAACAATATAACATGTAGAACAATATTTGTAAGTTTAAGTACATCAATCACAATTTATAACTGCTCTACTTATAAAATTTCTGCGACGAGAGGTCCTGGTTTTCTTTCACACGAGCCCCCAACTGTAAGGGGAAACTCTAGGGTTGAGTCCTTTACTACATACATATGGCTCGATAATCTAGGGTATGGTTCCCACATGCAGACCTTAACATGTGTAAATATTACAAAGTATCACTCAACGCAGGAGTATAAAATTAGTATTTATTTACAGCCAATAGCAAGTACACATATAATATTGAATGCGTAAATCATCAATACTGAAATACTAAAATGTGCCCAACTGACATACTACAGGGCGCTTAGACTAGATTCATTGAACAAAAGGCTATCAATGCCATACATAATATTACTCACAAATAGTCCGTTCTCAATACATAACAATGAATAGAAATATAAGTTATATTATCTCCTTAAGCTAGGCATAAAACTGGTAAACAAAAAACAGCACCCTTCTCAGACCAGGTCAGCTCTCCAACTGCTAGACTGACCGCTAGAAACCTAACCCTAATTGTCCCCCCCCTTGAAAATCCCGTGATAAAAACAATTCACACACCAACCAACAAAATAAACAAAACACACACACAATCTCACATCTTACACACCCCCGCTCTTGACACTGGATCTAATGGCTTATCAGGGACATAGCATTGGAGGCCCCTGCATTTTGCGTGATATTTAATATTTCATTTGGGGCCGCCCTCAACCATGCCTCAAGTGGGGCCCCGGAGGGATTTTCATATTCTCTCTCTCCTCCCCCCACCATAGCTACGCCACTGCACCAAACTTGAATCTTCTATAGGCCTACCATATATCTTGTATAATCTAGGTCCAGTATTCTAGTCTAGATTGCTTTTTTTTTATGATGCCTTGTCTGGATCTGTATCACAAAATAGAATTTTTTAAACTCTTAGTAGATTTATATATTCGCTTAACTAGGATTTTTTTTTCTGGTGTTGGGGTGGGTGGAGGGGAGGGGTAAAAATATTACATTTTTACTTTATCTCTCATTTATTAGTCTAAGTGTCTAACAATGTTAATTTATATATTATTATATTTATTACTGAATCTAAATACAATTTATGCCATCTGCCTATCTATCTATCTACCTATCTATCTATCAATCAATCTATCTATCTATCTATCTATAGATATAGATATTTTTGTCTGTCTCTCTGTGTTTTCCACTCCTTCCCCTCCATCTCACAGCCAAATAAGTTAATAAAAAAAAGTAATCAAAGATCGAAATGTTCCTCAACAAGCCAGAAGCAATCGATCATGCCTTGCTTCAATAAATCAACCCAAAATGACTAGTTGTACAAAAGCAAAAAGTTACCACGTGGTCAGATGGACCAAAACTCCTAGTTATGATGGTAATAGGTTCAAAAGCAAATTAATGGACACACAATACAGACCGCTGTCTGTCACTCGATATCTGTTGGTTTGACCTACTTTGCTCAACTGCGGTCAAAGTTAAAACATAGCTCATCAATAATTGGAAGAAAATGAAAAATGGGGGGAGGAGACACAAATAATATGGTAGAGACTGCTTGAAATATTAACTGTGAGTGACCTAGTTCTTTCGAGACAGGTCATTCGCTTGTCTGTATTAGTTTGAGTCAATTTGATGTTTTAAAGAAAAGAATATATATATATATATATATATATCATGGGCGTAGCCAGGATTTTTTCCGGTGGGGGGATTTTTTTCTCCACCCCCCCGAAAAAAAATATATGTTTGTATGGATGGATGTGTGTGTGTACATAATTAATCTCTATTACATTACAACTTACTTCATTCTTTTGGAATACGTTTATTGTGCCCAAAAATAGCTTCTTCCTGGAGTTAATGAAAAAATTGACTCCTTGCCCTTGCCAGCAAGGGGTCTGAAGGGGCGCTGAGAGTTCCCCCAGCGCTCTCCGCCCCGCCGCCAAGTACTATTTCTGGTATTGAAAGCCAACTAAATGTATATTCTGATGTACCTACAGTGCATTATTTTGCTATTAAAAAGTTTTATTTCAAAAACCTAATGTGCTATTCTTACTGACTTAGACCCTCCCGCGCCGTTCGGCGCATTTGCTGACAAACTCCACAAAAATCTGTCACTGGATCTGAGGACCTCAATGAAAGTGTGGCGCCAAGTTGTACTAGGATGTCATCGCTACATGCCCCGCAAACCTCACGTGACGCTCTGTCACAACCTTTCTAAGGGGTCGACTCCCATTTCGGCATAGGATTTCCTTGAGTTAGACCCGATTTCTATAACTGACTCCTAAAATCCGTCTTAGACATCTTTTTAGAGCCACAGCTAGTGCTTTTCAATTTCATTGCACTTTATTAATGGATCCCAGGCATACCCAGCCACTGGTAGATATGTGTAACTTCTCTTGACTATGATTTTAGAATTAGGTGACTATTTTGCTTTACATGTTATATCGAAAAGGGAAGTTTTATCGTCAAAATTATCTGTTGGGGGGTTTTAAACTAAAAATATCGGGAGTTTTTTTTTCTAATTCAAAACCACATTTAGCTACGGTCATAGAATTTGGTGACAGTTTGCTTTAGAAATAATATTGAAGAGAGAGGCTTTCAACCTTAAAACTCTCTGTAGGGTTATTTTAAACTCATAATTATCTTGAGGGGTTTTTAATTTTTAAAGAAGTCATCTGGAGGAGAGGAGTTGAAACTCAAAACCCCCCATAGGCTAACTACGCTCAAAGAAATTTAGTGTGTAATTTGCTTTTTTTTTTTTTATAATGAAAAGGTATTTTTTAGCATCAAATCCCTCTGAAGGGAAATTTAAACTCAAAACACCCTGTAGGCTTGGATACGCTCATAGCATTTTGATTGTGACATTTTTTTTTCTTTTTTTTTTTTTTGAAGATTTATTTTTTATCTTCACACCCCGCTGGCGGGGGGGAGGGGGTTTAAACTAAAAAAAACTTTTTCTATGCTCATAGCCTTTTGAGTGAGTAATTTGCTTTTTATATCGAAGAGGGGTTTATCGTAAATTTTGGAGAGGGGTTTAAAATCTAAATCTTTCTTAGGTGTGCTCTTGGAATTTTGGGATTGTCGTTTGCATTTTTTTTTGTTTTATAGAAGAGGGTGGTTTAAATGCAAAACCCTCAAGTAGGGGGTTTTAAACTCAAAACCTCCTAGTAGGGGGTTTGAAACTCAAAACCCCTGGTAGGGGGTTTTAAACTCAAAACCCCCTGGTATGGGGTTTCAAACTCAAAACCCCTTGGTAGTGGTTTCAAACTCAAAACCCCTCTAAACCCTCTGGTAGGGGGTTTTCCAACTCAAAACCCCCTGGTAGGGGGTTTTAAACTCAAAACCCCCTTGTCTGTGTTAGGGTAAGTGATGATTTAGTATTAAAATTTCACCTAAAATAAACAAAATTAAAGCAAAAGATCAGTCACTAAACTCCGACAGGGGGTTTTAAACTCAAAACCCCCTGGTATGGGGTTTAAAAAAAAAACCCTTGATAGGGGTTTCAAACTCAAAACCCCCTGGTAGTGGGTTTTCAACTCAAAATCCCCTTCGGCTGTGCTAGGGCAAGTGATTATTTAGTATTAAAATTTCACCTAAAATAAACAAAATTAAAGCAAAAGATAAGTCACTAAACTCCGACCCTCATTTCGAGGGGGGGGGGGTTGAACCCCAAACCTCCCTGGCTACGCCCATGATATATATACATGTAGTGGAGTGGATACCTTTTCAGAAAACAACGGCCACCCCGATATCCACGTGACCCTTTCCCCTAGATGGCACCTTGTGTCCGAGCATAACAAGACAGACCAACGTGGGCACTGTCCATTCGACCGGCATCTCTTGTCGCTGTAGTGTCCGTACGTTACTGGACCTACGTCGTCTCCACTCCCTGTTTGTGCCTGGTTCTACACCATGTGTTTATGGATGGCTGCAGGTAATTGCATTTTATTCATTTATATTAGATTGTAATTTTATTTAGTATTCTATATAGAATGTTCACTGTCCATCTTGTAAATGTATTTTTACATCAAGTGTTTCGATACTGGCTTTTAAGAAACAGTATATTTGTGAGTATATAGAATTGTTATATTTAATTATAGTTTTTGTAAGGAAAGGAAAGAGCGAACTCTTCAAACAATGTATATATGTTAGTGTTATGTAGAACAACTAGTTGATTTATTTTTAGAGAACTATGTTGTCATTTATTTTTATAATGTTTGTTGGTGTTCCATATCTCTCTTGTGTTTGTAAAAGAGATGATTGGTTCACACCATAAGATTTTCTTTTTGTTTTTCGTTAGATCTAGTATTTAGGCCTAATAATTATGTTTAGTTTATGTTCATTTGTAATTATGTTTTATGTTTGCCTTTGGAAGGTCTTTAATGTATAATAAACAGTTTGGAACCGCCCTACGAGTTGCCTTCGTCATGTCATTAGTTTGTTCTGTGCCAAACCCACCACATATATATATATATATATAGGCTAAATAAATATGTATGGCTCCTTTTGTCTCGAAAGGCAATGGATGCGCCCAAATGAGTCACTGGTTTTGGCTTAATCTTGAGACGGGGCAGAATCTGGTGTGGCTAATTAAACCAATTCTAGAACGGCAGACTTTGCCACAATTCGTACATATGTATGCCTCTGATTTAGGGCTAGCGGACAGGGCAGCTTTCTTTTTTTCCCTCTTGATTAAGGCTGCTTCAATTCTTTTGTTCTCAGCAAGGGTTGTTTCAGCACGCACAATCTGTCTCCATGCACTCCGGTCTTTGGCTATGTTTTCCCACATACTTTCGCTGATGCCTGTGGCGCTCATGTCTCGCTTGCAGACATCTCTATATGTTAGTCTTGGGCGGCCCTTGGGTCTGACTCCTTCCACAAGCTCAGCATATAAGATATCTTTCGGGATTCTACCATCTGGCATGCGGGTGACATTTCCGAGCCAGCGTAATCTTCTTTGTGTCAGGAGAGCATACATGCTGTTCATATTGGCCTATCTCAAAACTTCCTGATTGGAGACATGGTCCCTCCAAGAGATGCCCACTATGCGTCTCAGGCAGCGCAAGTGGAAACTATTCAATCTGTGCTCTTGGTACATGTATGTTGACCAGCTTTCACTGCCATAAAGGAGAGTGCTCACAACACAGGCGTTGTAGACTAGTATTTTGGTCGCTGTGGTCAATTTACCATTTTCCCAGACGCGCTGGGAAAGTTTTGCCAATGCTGTGGTAGCTTTTCCTATCCTTTTTGTCAGCTCGATGTCTAAGTCTAGGTTACTGACAATTGTTGAACCCAAGTAGGTAAATTCCTGCACCACTGAAAAGGTGTGGTTCCCAATTTGTATTATAGGTATTTCTGCGACGTCTTGTGCCAGGATTTCGGTCTTGGAGAGACTTATAGTAAGGCTAAACTCTTGACAAGCAGCTGCTAAGGCGTTCAATAGCTTCTGTAGACCTCCTTGTGAGTGAGATACGAGTGCCGCGTCATCGGCAAACAGCAGCTCCCTTATCAAGATACGACACCTTTTCGTTTTGGCTTTAAGACGCGCCAGGTTAAAGAGCCTTCCATCGGATCTGCTATGGATGTATATTCCGTCTTCCATGGATTTAAAAGCACTGGTTAGTACGACTGAGAAGAAGATGCCAAATAGTGTAGGGGCCAGTACATATCCTTGTTTTACACCGCTCTTAATGGAGAATGGCCTGGAAGAAGAACTTTCAAACTGAACAGTGCCCTGCATATTTTCGTGAAAAGCTGACACTAGTTTTCTTAACTTATTTGGGCAGCCGATTCTCTCTAGTACAGCAAACAGACCGCTTCTGCTAACAAGGTCAAAGGCCTTGGTCAAATCAATAAATGCTATGAAGAGGGGCTGCTTTTGTTCTCTGCTCTTCTGTAGCTGCCGCAGAGAGAAAATCATATCTGTTGTAGATCTACCTGCCCTAAAGCCACACTGCGACTTTGGATAAACACGATCTGCCAGGATCTCTAATCGCTTTAGTAATACTCTAGCAAAAGCCTTTCAGACTATGCTAAGCAGTGAGATGGCTCTGTAGTTGTTACAATCAGAGCGGTCGCCTTTATTTTCATAAATTGTAACTATGTTGGAGTCTTTCAATTCCTGGGGGACTATTCCTTGTTCCCAGCACAAGCTTAGCAGTTCATGGAGTGGTTTGATTAGGGCATGTTTTCCAGCCTGAATGACTTCAGCAGGAATGCCATCTCCTCCGGGTGTTTTCCCATGTGCAAGCATGTCAATGGCTATGCTCAGCTCCTTTACTGAGGGCGTTTCGTCTAATTCCTTCAAAACTGGAAGTGATGGGAAGTTGGAAACAGCATTTGGTGACATGGCGTTTTCAATCTGGTAGAGTTCTGCATAGTGTTGTACCCATCGTTCCATTTGCAACGCACGATCGCTGATGATTGAGCCATCTTTTGACTTGAGCGGAGCACACTTGCTGGTGTGAGGTCCAAAGGCTTTTCTCATGCCCTCATATAGTCCACAGTCGGCACAAGATTGAATATCTTCGCATAGCTCCTGCCAGTATTTGTTAGCACACTGTCTCACTGCTCTTTGGGCATTCTTACGTGCAGCTGAGCCTTTTTAAGTTGCTTGGGGTGGGATCCATCTTGTAGATTAGCATGGCTGCTCTCTTGTTCGTAGTGGCAGTTTCCATTTCTGGTAGACTAGCTTCAAACCAGTCTTCGCTTTTCTTGGTTTTGTTACCAAAGACCAGTGATAATGTTTGGTAGATTGTATCACGCATAAACGTCCAGCTTTTTTCTACCTCAGTCACAGATAAGTTTTTAAAAGCTTCCTCTAATTTGTTCTCAAATTCGGTGCAAAGATCAGGATTTTTTGTGTTAGTGGTATTCAGGCGTGATTTTCTTTTTCCTTGTGATGTGTGTATCTTAGTTGGCAGCAGTCTTGTCCGGCAGGACACTAAAGTATGATCAGTATCACAATCCGCGCTTTGGTAGCTACGTGTCAGCAGTATATTTCCAATGTCCTTTTTTCGTGTCAGTATCATATCCAGCTGGTGCCAGTGCCCAGACCTAGGGTGCCTCCATGAGACACAGTGCTGTGGTTTTGTTCTGAAGTATGTGTTGGTAATGCAGAGCTTATGGTATGGGCAGAATTCAAGCAGTCTTTGTCCGTTCTCATTCATCTTTCCGATTCCAAAAAGCCCAAGGCAGTCTGGCCAGGTAGTGTGATCTGATCCTACTCTGGCATTGAAGTTACCTAGAAGGATCATATGTTCTTTTTGAGAAATGTTTGCAATGGCTTCTTTGAGGTCTTCATAGAACTTGTCTTTGTCCTCCTGAAGCGAGCATAGTGTGGGGGCATAGGCACCAATTAGAGTGACTTTTCCAGATGCTGTCATCATACTTATGCTTAGTAGCCGTTCCGAGCCACCAACTGGAGGGACTATCATGGGAAGAAGACTGTTCTTGACAGCAAAGCCCACACCATGTAATCGAGTCTCATCCTGTGCTTTCCCTTTCCAAAAGAAAGTGTAGTTAGTCTCGCGGAGCATGCCGTTTTCGGCCAGTCGGGTTTCTTGCAGGGCTGCAATGTCAATATGTAGCCTTTTTAGCTCGTTGTTTATAACTGCCGTCTTCCTTGCGTCGTCGATCTGCCTAAGATCATCAGTGAGACCAGGACAAATTGTCCTGACATTCCAAGTGGCCAGTCCCATGATTTTCTTTTTCAGTTTAATTTTTCTTCTTTTGTTGCTTGGTGCAAGTTTCCAGCCTACTTGTGGTTTTAAACTAAGCTCTAAGCACCCATTAGAACAGGCAGGCTGTGGCGGATCAATACCTAACTGACTGGGGGCTGCACAGGTTGAGACGGGCGGTAGCTGATCAGTGAGGCGCGAAGACCTCTCCCACCGTCAGAGACAACCCGTGGCGTCCATACATTACGCTTATCAAGTTGGACTTATAACCCGTAATTGTTTCTCTCGCGTTGTTTTAGCCGCTTTGCAGCAGCACCAGAGTTTCCAATCCGGGGCGCATTATATATATATATATATATATATATATATATTGCCTAGATTTGTTACAAATTTAATTACATGACTGATGTATTCTAATTGATACAACCAATATAAACTTAGTTTTAAATAAAAACAAACTTTTTTATGTTGTTCTTGTCGTTACTTTAAAAAATAAGTGTTCTACTTTTTGTTTGAATTATTAAATATCCCATCTTTTACTGACAAGACTTAAATTAGCAAATGGTGTTTAAATTTTTTTAAAAAAAAACGTGTTTTGTCCAGAAGTAAATATATGTTACAGATCTAGGCCAGTTGTGACAGGTTGGGGAATGTGACGTGTGTTTGGCGCGTTTAATGTCTAGCTGATGATTATTTTTGAAAGCTATCATACACCAACCCGTCAGCATATAAATCGGGAGCAGGCACGCAACGAGACAAGCAATGAAAGAAAGATACAAAGTTAAAAATGAAGAATATTTATTTACGCGTAGGACGTAATCATCTTCTTTTTTGAAGTAACGTCTGTATTATATAAGACATAAATATTTACATAAAAGAATAAAAAGTGGGAGGGTTTGCATCTATCTCTAACTGATACTATATTTAATCATCACTCTTGCACTTAATAGGAGAGTATGTCACTTTGTCTTCTGAACTTAGCTGGTTGTCCTGTTGATGTCGCAGCTGGCTGTGTCCTAGCTTGAGGTTCTGCAGCTGGAGGTGGCGCTCTAGCGGGTAGAGGGACGCCGGTGATATAGTTCTTGTGGAGTCTCAATCCAAAGTTCTAATATCTGTAGGGGGCACAGTAGGGCGGGTGGCCGGCTACCGTGGGCACAAGTGTACTGCGGGCAGAGCTGATCTGCCGTGGGCAGCATAGTTGACAGGATAAGTCCAGTGAGTTGCGGAGGGTTTAGCGTAGCTATGACTGTCTCGCACAGGTCTATAGGGACGTCGCACCTAATAAGTTGACAGGTGGGCTGTCGAATAGGCGGGCAAATAGATCCGATAGCGCCAAGTAGTAGAGTAGAGTGGATCCACGTAGGCAGTAGATGATACTCAATAGCAAGTGGGCAAGTGATTCGATAAATAAGCAATTGGCTAGGCAGAAAATGCCAAATAAATAGGCAGGTAAATAGTTGGGTAGATCTCAGTAGGCAAGTGCAGTGCTGAATAGCACTAAGCACATAAACAGACACATGAGGGAGGCTGCGGATAAATAAAGACAAGTTAGGACATGTCTCTAATGCTTCTTATCGATGCCCTCGACTGAGGTGCGTTCGTCAGATTGGTAAAATTGCTTTTGAGTACAATGAGGAGATGACAAATGGGATTTGGAAAATAGATGGCAGATAGTAGCAATATAAAAATGTACATATAAGGGAAAATAATAATCTCAAATGATCAACACAAGTTGGACGAAAAAGGGGAGGGGGAATGGGCGGTGGTCAGCGACCATGACGGTTTGTTTACATACGACCGTCGGCCGAGAACAATGGAGCGCGCTTGAATGGAGAGGGTGCCCATTCAAGGGGCGCAACTCTCGTTCAAGTAAAATGAGTAAAGGGGGAGATAATTCATATATCTTCTCTAAGCGCAGTATTGGAGCGCTAGGAAAATTATCAAGGTGGTCAGCCGAGATAAAGGAAATAAAATAAGATATACATGGTTGCGTCAACGATCAATTGAGCAACGTAGCATTAATAGATTAATGCAATACATAAATATATACATATTCCATGATTATGTTTTCTACTTACGACAGTGAGAAATACACAATGCACTAATTAAACATAAGTGAAATAATAAAATACACATGATAATATCCAGTGAAAAATATGCACAAAGTAATTAAGTGGAACTTGTGATTAAGTTCGGCTTACCACCAGGTATTCCTCTAAGAGAAAGACTAAATGAAGCAGTCCAGACTCGAGAGCTCAGCTCGAATGTGAAAATGAGAGGGTCTGGCTTGATTTAATTTACCTTATATACAGGCCTGGAAAATGTGGGCGGAAACAGGAAATGTCCTAGGCTAAGAATTGTCTTACACGTGGGTGAATTCGACAAGAGTCACACCTTGGAGCGTCCCGAGGCGTGTGGATCCGGGTGATCTCCTAGATCAAAGAGAGACGTGGGAGAGGGGGGGGGGAGAAAGATTGGTTTGCATTCCACCCAAGGTGGTGTCCACTGCGGCTGTCAGATATCAAAGAGACTGTGTGTTTATCTTTACCCCGGTCAAGGGAGATAAGTAAAAGCCTTGGTCTAGTTGTCCCAAGGTGGTCGACTAAGTCTAGCCTGGAGAGGAAAGGGTGGGGCGGGTGAAGAAATTGGAAATAGGACGGGGAAATGACTAAAATAAAATAATTAAATAATGACAAATAATACTTAATGCTGTGATAAGTTTGAGTGACTCTGACAGCAAGCTTTTGACTTGTCACATCAGTGTATAAGGTCTCTTTTGCATTGATCAAACTTGATCTAAATGATGGATAAAGAAGGATAAGAAGAAAGGGGGGGGGGGGTTTAGCCAGATTTTTGCTTGTTTTCAGTTTTATTTATATTAGGTACTACATTATAATAGCCTACTACTTATGAACAAACGTTTCTTTCAACACACACAAATCCTAGTGGATTTTGTCTTGGAGAAAGATTTTTGAACTGACAATGCAATAATCAATTTCAAAAAAGCCAATTAGTTAATTAACTATTGATTATTAATCAATGATTATTGATGAGTATTATTATTGATGATTAATTATTTTTGTTTGGTATCTCGAAAAAGGGAAAGAAATTGTACTTGACTGAAGTGGTGGTATCAGCTGAATTAGTCCCATTTATATTTCGCCGCTTTAAAGTAAGTTTGAAAAAAAAAATACATAACTATACAACCTTCTTGAGTCATAAGCACCTCACTATCAGAGTGGTTAGTATGTCGCTTGAAGAGGCGTGAGCCATTAGTTCATATTCAGGTTTTTTGTTGTTGCTGTTTTTTTGTTAATGCTTTTAAAAACCGATCACAGTAAAATTCACCCAGATATCCCTTTCCAATTCGAAAAGTGATAGCATAATAGCGTAATGAGAAAGCTAAAATCATGAAATTGCGCTAAAAAAAAATATTATTTTTAGCGGCAATCTCCTTCATTAAAAATAAGGTTCGTGCATTCAAAATTCAACCTTTTTGTAAGAGCTCCTCGAGATGTCTTTTTTTTTGTTCTTATGATAAAGAGTTTCGCTTGATACACAGTCGCGGCCCATTGGACAGAGCAGCAGACATTCCATTGACCCAGTCACAGACTCTTCTTACTATATAATTACAGTACTAGATCTATATAGGATGACAATTGTGCTTCTTCTGAGAAATAGGATAGCCTACTTAACATTTTAGTATTACATACTAAGGTTTACAGATATGTTTCATAAATTAAACTTTTAGGCGAAAGGGAAATAGATGCTATTAGTTTTCTGTGGTCTGTTTGTGAGTTAATTCGTCGTGTCTGTCCGTCCGTTCGGTTTAGATTACAACATCTAAAAAATATGTAGAAAATTCGATATCATGATATTTTAATTTTTTTTTTAAAGTTCTGTTGCAACGGTCTTTTTTTCTTTTCTGAAAGCGAAACATTACAAATTTATAATAAAATGCAAGCAGTTTTTTTTTCATAAAAATGCATATTTTTTTGCAACTATTTATTATTAATAGTAAAAAAAAAAAAGGTAGACAATATTAATAAAGAAGATGATATTTCTGTTTATTTTTATGGCATTTGCGCAAACGTTTTTTTTTTTCTACAATAATTTTATAACAAAATATTTATAGCTATTTACATCATAAATAAAGTCTTTCCTTTCGTTTTAAAAGATAAAAAATGCTATTGGTGTGTATTTAAGTCGGATATGATTTAAAAGAATATTTAATAAGCAGCGTTTCATACTGAACACGTGTTACGCAATAGCAAAACTAACAGAATGCATTAACACATTTAACCAAATGGAACAATGTCTTCTTTGAGGTCTTGAATGAGAGATTGGCCCTATACAAAACCATCAATTAGATAATCATTAAATAACATCAGTTAGGTCAGGCTCACATTTAACCATATCTTATTGGTGGTCAGTTCATTAAATACACACGAATATAACAATGTAATGATAATAACATTAATAGATCTCGTCAGATCATCTCGTATTCTGTAGTATATATCGTCATTTAGCCCAACAAAACAATAATAGGCTATCGGTAACACTTTCGATACGTAAACGACTTTTCTTTTTGTATTGCCGGAGATAGGGTTGTGGTTGTTTGCAGCTTTTTATACTCAAGCTGAAAATATTGAAGATATATATACATATTAAACATAACTGCATAAACAGCAGCACCAGGGACCAAGTTTTTAATATGAGAGAAAGTAGTGAATTAAAATGTGACGAAAATAAGGGACCTTGTTTTTAAAGTTTACTTTGTCCTCCTTTGGGCGTAAGTTGACTGCATTATTCCTTTGAACTGACTTTCCAGACTTCCGTTTACGTCCAGAAGTCAGAGAAATTGAAACTCCGGATATTGATAACCATCAACTTTAAATATGAAACCCATTCTTTTTTTTATTTTCAACTTTCCTTAATAACGTAGTAATTTCTCTTTCTACTAGTATTCTATCTTAAACTGGTTCGCTAAGGTCCCCCCTTCGCTTTCCAATTTTGTGGAAATGAACAACATGCTGGTCTAGATATTTTATGTCAGCGGATCACTAATGGCGGGATTAAATAATGGCTATTGAGGCATCAAGTTGTCCTTGGAGACATAATTATTCTCATAGATACTAGCCTACATCTATGTGGTGTCGTGACTTATCAAGATTCTATTACATACACTATTAGACATAGAAGGCTAAATGAAGACATGTTTGGTTTACATTTTCCAGTGAATGACCCGGAAGTGATATTATTTATTAGTGACATGAATAAACATAAATATATACATTCGCATAATAAAATAATAATAATATACCACTGCACCTTCCTCCAAAAAAAAAAAAAAGATGACATTTAAATTGAACAACAAGAAGGTCGAGAAAAAAAAATTGAACATATGACGGGACAGATAGTCAGCATATATCTAAATATAAAATAAGATAGAAGTCAGTTTATGTGATTGTTCTATTCGTTGTATCTGTGTGGTTTTCGAACTTCTCTGCCACTTCTGGTAGTGTAACCATCTTGCGAGGTTGGGTTAGTGGGTTCAGAATGTATAACTCTGGGTGTAGGAGAAGTATGTGTTGCCATTCTAGTAGGTGAGCATGGGTACTCAGCCTGAGGTTGGGAGAATTCTTCATTGTTTCCTACTGGGTCCGGTATTGTAACTTGGTCACTAAGACTGTCTTGAGAAGGTATGGGAACAGCATCTGGTGTTGGAGTAGCACTAGCGAAATGTTCATTTCTTTCTGACATGGTAGGAATAATTTCTTTGGTAGATTTACCATTCTCTTGTCTTGGAGTGCTGACCAACTGATCGATGTGTCTCCTCCATATCATGCCTGGGTATATTTCTGCTGTATACATTAGAGGTCCTGTTTTGGACTTTATTACACCATATTACCATTTTTCTTGATTCGCTCTGTAATCACGTGCAAGAACACTGTCCCCAACTTGGAATTCTCTCAGCCTCACATTGGAGTAATTTTTCATTAGTCTATTCTGAATGTCCATGTTTGGCCTAAGTAAATCCAGACGAGATTGTAGTCTTCTTCTGAACATAAGAAATGCCGAACTCTCACGAGTTCTGGATTGTGGAGCATTTCTGTAAGCGAAAAGAAATCTAGAGATTTTCTGACTTAATGTGCCTTTATCATTTTTTTGCAGCCTTCATAGCTATTTTAAATGATTTCACAAACCTTTCTGCAAGTCCATTGGTAGCTGAGTGAAAGGTGCAGTTGTGATGTGTTTGATTCCAATTCTTTTGGTAAAGTCTTTAAATTCATTTGAAGTGAATGTAGAGCCATTGTCACTTGCGATGGCAAAATCTTGAGAATGTTTCCGTGAGACGGTCAATTGTTGAAGATGATTTTGTAGAACTGACAGGGAATACTTCTGCCCATTTTGTATGAGCATCTATCATTATTAAGAACATATTCATAAAAGGTCCAGCAAAGTCTATATGTACTCGTTCCCATGGCCGCTCTGGCCACTGCCATGGATGTAGTGGTGCTTTTTGATGATAAGAACAACCCTCACATGACTTTGTGATCGATTCTATGTCCTCATCTAATCCTGGCCACCAAAAATACATTCGTGCGACATTTTTCATCTTGACCATGCCCAGATGGCCTATGTGTAAAGTGTCCAACAGTTGTGAGTGTAGCTTTTTAGGAATTATACGATAACCCCACAGTAAGCATCCTTGTTGGACCATTAGTTCATGACCTCTGAGAAAAATGGTTCGATGCCAGGTGATGTGAATCTGGGCCAATTGCCTTGTGAAATGAAACTTATTACTTGTGCTATTTGTGGATCATGGCAAGATTCTTTAGCAATGATTGTCGCATTTAGCGGTATTGTTTCCATTAGTTCACTGTAGAAGAGATTATCTGCTATGAAGTTGTCTCCATTTACTGGGGTTGTAATGGGTAGCGGTAATCTAGAGAGTCCATCAGCATTGGCATGTGACTTGGACTTTCTAAATTCAATTGAGTAGTTAAATCCAGATAAGAATACAGCATACCTTTGTTGTCTACCAGCTGACATAGCTGGAATACCTTTGGTTGGATTGAAAATGTGTTTCAGTGGCTCATGATCGGTAATAAGAGTGAAGTGTCTCCCACACAAATAGATGAAGAATTTCTTTACAGCCCAAACTATTGCTAGAGCTTCTTTATCCAGTTGTGAATAATTTTCTTCTGCTTTATTTAGTGTTCTAGATGCATACGCAATTTGGTCACGTGAGACAAAACTGCTCCTATACCATATGGTGATGCATCACAAGCCAATCGAACAGGTAGACTTTGGTCATATCTTATGAGAACATTATCAGATGCGATCATTGTTTTTATTGTTTCGAAGGCCTTGGTGCAGCTTTCGTCCCAAACGAATTTAACTTTATCTTGTAGTAGATTGTAGAGTGGTTTAGCTATTTGTGCAATATTTTTGAGCCACTTATGGTAATAGTTAACCATACCTAGAAAAGACCTCAGTTGTGACTTTATTATTGGTTTTATGTAATCCTTCTTTCGAAATTTTCATTCCACAGAAAATAATTTCATCTTTGAAGAAGGCACATTTTTCAAGATTTGCCTTGAGACCATATTCCTTCAGTCTGCTGAGTACACTTCTTAAATATGCAAGATGTTCTGTGTCATCTATCCCTGTGATGATCATGTCATCTTGATTGCATTGTACACCTGGCAGTCCATTTAAGATAATATCCATAGTTCTTTGCCATATCATAGGAGCTGATGTGATCCCAAAAAAGAGTCTGTTGTACACATATAGGCCTTTGTGTTGTATTGATGGTTGTTAAATGTTTTGAAGCTTCATCTAGTTGAAGTGTAAGATATGCTTGTCGTATGTCTATTTTTGAGAATTTGTCTCCTTTTTCTAAGTTTGCAAGGATATCTTCAATTCTTGGTAGAGAATATTGTTCGACTTTTAACACTGGGTTGATGGTTACCTTGAAGTCACCACATATTTGAACTTCTCCAGATGGTTTCATTATTGGTACAATTGGTGTTGCCCAATTGCTGTAATTCACTTTAGACAGAATTCCTTCATTCTCTAATTTGTTCAACTCCTTTTCTACTTTTGCCTTGATAGCATAAGGGACGGGCCTTGCATTGCAGAATTTAGGTTTAGCATCATCTTTTATTGCTATGGTTGCCTGCATGTTTTTGACAGTGCCTATTCCTTCTAAGAAGACCTCCTCAAATTCCTTGATTAGACAATTGATATTTTCTTGTATACAAGATTCAGTGGTTATTAACTGTTTGATGTCACTCCAGTTGATCTTCAAAGATCTTATCCAATCATGTCCTAGTAGAGGATTGCTACCTTTACTCAATATGTACAGAGGAAGTTTCTTGGTTTCATGTTGATTGTATACTATTACAATCGCTTTTCCCAGAGGGAGTATTTCTTCTCCTGTATAGGTTCTCAAGCGGACGTTAGTGCATTCGAGTTTTGGGTTTCTTTTAAAGATTTTCTTGTAATCTTTTATTGTCATTATTGATAGCCCAGAACCTGTGTCTATTCTGTCAATATTAATTTTTGTGCACAATTTGTTTGTGTTTGTTGACAAGCTGAATATTTCTTCTTCTGTATCTTCTTGTAAATTGTGTACCTTTCCTTCATTTTGCATGCTTTTTCTACATGACCTTGTTTGCCACACTTGAAACAAGTAGCACTGCGAAAGAAGCATCTTGCTCTTGTATGATTCAACTTGCCACAAGAGAGACACGTAGTTCTGGTGTTCCCTTTATCTTCTTGTTTCGATGGGGATGCGTTGTAAGGTTTCTTTTAATCTCTTGTATAGAGATTATCGTTCATTCGTAGTTCAGCTTTTGCTGTGCTCTTTTTGGTTTGTATCCTGTGTAGAGATTGGGCTTCATTAGACTGAATGTGTTCTGCATCTCTCTTGGCCTCTCCATGGCTGTAGCTATGTTGATAGCTGTCAATAATGTTAGATTGGCCTCTTGAAGGAGTCTTTTCTGAATGTTTACATCTTTTAGACCACAAACAAATCTATCTCTAAGTGATTCTTGGAGAGCTGGGCCGAAATTACAGTATTCTGAGATTGCTTTTATAGCAGTTATAAATTCGTTGATTGTCTTCTTGAATTCTGTTGTGGAATTTAAATCTTTCCATAATTTCCTATGGAGGAGGGCTATAATGATTGTTAAGCAACTTGCAAAGCTCTTCATATGATTTCGTGATGGGCAACTCTGGGGATGCCAATGACCTTAATGTAGCATAAGGTTTGGCCCCTATATGGAGGCTAGTAGTATAGCGGCCTTTTTCTCCGATGGAGTACTGTTTGCAATAAAGTAGGCATCTAGCCTTTCTTTATAATTTATAAATGTTGCTGTACCTTCATTTAACGTGTCTGGCTTTCCCATCCTCGTCGCCAATTGTGGTGTCGTGACTTATCAAGATTCTATTACATACACTATTAGACATAGAAGGCTAAATGAAGACATGTTTGGTTTACAACATTTTCCATTGAATGACCCGGAAGTGATGTTATTTATTAGTGACATGAATAAACATAAATATATACATTCGTATAATAAAATAATAATAATAATAATATACCACAATCTATCATTTATTACTTCCAATGGAGCTATTTTTTAAAGGGTTGTTGTCGGTCAGTGTCCTAAATTGTATTTATAACACGATTACAAAGAGAGTTTGTGTTTTCACAGAGTTTGCGCTAGATCTTTGGGTCTTTGGCATTCTTGGGTCAGTCGTGAGTACCAACATGCCGGTTTAGCTTTACATTGTCTTAAAATTTGTGTGATGCTTTTTTTTTTAGACTACGATCTTTGAAACATGAAATAATGTTTTAAAAAATATCCATTTATAATACAGTAGAAGAAAAGTAAAAAAAATTTCCCACATTGAAAAAGGTAGCGATACGCCGTACCAGTGCGTACCGTCACTTAAAAAAACACTGCCAATAACAGTATACTCAGGTGTACCTCAAGGAACAATCTTAGGCCCGATATACTGTATTATTTACATAAATTACCTACCAAATTGCATTAGTTCGAGATTATTTGCAGATGATTACATAATATGTAGAACAATAAAAATAACACAAGATAAAGATATTTTTTACAAAGAGAATTAGAAGATTTACAGAAATGGGAATTAAATTGAAACTGTCTTTATAGACAGAGTGATATAAGGTGATGTCCTTGATTGCATGGCTTCTTGATGTGCCCATTTGTGTCCTGTATATTTGCCAGAATGGCACTTTGATATACTGACAGAGATTGTGTGCTTCTGACCTAAAGTTCCTGAGTTATTATATGAAGCGTAATATCGCAGTAAATAAGAGTAGTTCTCTGTGTAGTTTTCAAAATACTTAAAACTTAGACCCTTGATCTAAACATATATTAGATGAATCTATAATAAAAAAAATAATTTTTTAATTAATTTCTAAATGAAAAGGAGTTGTGGTGGCTGGATGGGACAGCACTGGGCTTCCGAACCAGTAGTCCCCGGTTTGAATCCTTGGATCTTTCAGGCGCCTCTAAGTCCACCCAGCTCTTATCTTATCTTATATAATACAGATGTTACTTCAAAAAAGAAGATGATTACGTCCTACGCGTCATGCATTTAGTCATGCATATTAACCAATGGCTTAAATTCTGCCAAGTCACTGGTTTTCCTGGCTAGCTCAGACAACCCATTCCATGCTCTAATAGCACTAGGGAAGAAGGAGTATTTGTACAAATTTGTCCTAGCATATGGGACGAGGATGTGCCTTTATCTTTGTGTCTTTCAGAGTATTTTATTAAATTTTGTTTTTGTATTTGAAGATTATGGTTCAGTGTTTTATGTATAATTGCTACTTTACTTTTGAGTCTTCTGTCCCGAAGGCTTTCTACATTTAGTGATTTTACTATAGGTGTTACTCTAGTCAAATGTAAATATTCATTTGTTATGAATCTCACTGCTCTATTTTGTGTCTGTTCCAGTTTCTTAATGTTTTCTTGAGTTGAGGGGTCCCAAACGGAGGATGCATATTGTATTATTGGCCTAACCAAGGTTAAATAACATTTTAGTTTTATGTTCTTATTGATTTATAGAAATTTCTTTTAATAAATCCTAATGCTTTGTTTGATTTTTTGTATAGTTTCATCAATATGTGGATTCCATGACAGTTTTTCATTTATTATAACACCTAGGTATTTTGCATTTTTAGTCTGTTTTACTAGTTTGCCATGAATAAGATAAGTGGAATTAATTTGTTTTAGTTTTTTTGTTACTATTATCAACTGACATTTTTCTGGGTGGAAAGACATGCTTCAATTTGATTCCCATTTCTGTAATTCATCTAATTCTCTTTGTAAAATATATGTGTCTTGTATTGTTTTTATTGTTCTATATATTATGCAATCGTCTGCAAATAATCTGACTTTTGTTCCTGAAGTAATGCTATTTGGTAAATCATTTATGTAAATTAAAAGACTGTTCCTTGAGGTACACCTGAGTTTACTGTTATCAGTGTTGATTTAGAGCCATTTATTATTACAGTTTGTTCTCTCCCTATCAGAAAATCTTTAATCCACTGATGCAGTGGACCATTAATGCCAAAATATTTTAATTTTTTAAGCAAACTATGGTGGTGAACTTTGTCAAAAGCCTTAGAAAAATCTAGTAAGATAGCATCTATTTGTTCACTATTATCTAAACCTTTAGAAAAATCATCAATTAGTCCTATTAGTTGTGTTTCACATGATCTATATTTTCTAAAGCCATGTTGGTATGGTGTGAGGACATTTTGTTTGTCTAAGTGGCTTATGATGTTGCTACATATTATGTGTTCTAGGATTTTACATGTGATGCTGGTAAGTGATACTGGTCTGTAGTTTCCTGGGTCAGATTTTTCTCCTTTTTTAAATAGGGGGGTGACATTAGCTTCTTTCCAGTCCTTTGGTACTCTGCCCTGGTTAAGTGAAGCCTGAAAGAGTATTTTGAACACTGGGGCTAGCTCATTGCTTAGTTCTTTGAGTAATCTAGCTGGAATACCATCAGGTCCAGACGCTTTATTTGTTGGCTAATAGTTTTTGAATTCCATTTTCTATGTTGTCTACTTGGTTCAAATTCAGTAATATGTCTTTGTCTCCTAGGGCTGAGAATGCTGATGCAAAGTATTTGTTTAGGATGTTTGCTTTAGTTTCATTATCATTATGTATTATGTTATGTTCATCTTTTAATGGCACTATGCCTGTTGTTTTCATTTTCTTAGACTTAATGTATGACCATAGGTTTTTGTTGTTATCTTTAGATTTTACATTGTTTATGTATTCACTCTGCAGCTGTCTGCTTACTTTTTGGGTTAAGTGTTTAATTTTTATATACTTTTTGTAAACTCTTTCTGCCTTAGTTTCTTTAAATTTTCTATATAGGTTTTCCTTCTGTTTACAAAGCTTCTTTAGTCTATTATTAAACCAGCATTTATTTATTTTGTTTAATGTGTATTTAGTTGGTATATGATTTTCTATAATGGTTAAGATGGTTTTTAATGAAATTCCAGAGGTCATCGACTGGTTGGTTAATGTCTTTTTCTAATAAGAATGTTTGTTGAAAGTTTAATGCAGCTTGGTGTAGTTGTGTTAGGTTACATTTATTCAAGAGTACGATTTTTCTTTTGAATTGGCTACTGCTTTTATCTGACTGTGTATTTTTATGATCTCATGGTCTGATAGACCAGGGATAATATCATAATCAACTACTAATCCTGGTCTGTTGGTTAAGAAGAGATCTAATGTGTTGTTTAATCTAGTTGGCTTTTTAATGATTTGATCTAAACTTAGGTTGTGTAAAGTTTCTACGAAAAGCTCATTTATGTCCTTAAGGTTTTGGTGTTTATCTTTGGTTAGTGTTTTCCAATTTATATCAGGTAGGTTGAAATCACCCATAATCCAAAAAACTGCATTTTTATTTGTCTCTTTAAGTGTAGTAATCTGATTACATAGTTCCTGCATGTATTCTAAACTAGAATTTGGTGGTCTGTAAATGCTGCCTATTATTAGGGATGTTGAGGTGGTATTAATTTTACAAAATGTTGATTCTATATTTTTTGAGTAAGGTAAGGTAATTTCTTCTGCTATAAGAGTGTTTTTTATTGCTAGAAGAACTCCTTCATGATTATCAGCCCTATCTTTTCTAAAAATTTCATAATTACTATTAAAAATTTCTGCATTATAAATTTCAGGATGTAGCCAAGTTTCTGTTCCTGCAATTATGTCTGGTTTCTCACATTCTATATAAATTTCTAAGTCTGCTGTTTTGTTCCTAATGCTTTGAAAATTTATTACTAAGGTTTTAAGGTATTTTGGTATTACTTCTTTAGTAGGTTTGTTTAGTGAGGCTGTTGTATTAATTTTAGTAGATTTAGGTTTAACAGGAGTGGATCTGGCTAGTGGTTGGTGAGTTTGGAATGGTGTTTAGGATATTGTATGGGTTAGAAGTGTCTGCATCAAAGGAATCAAACAGTCCTGATGTAAACTGAGGTAACCCACACGGTACACAGTGCCATGATGCGTCTTTGTTGCCTAAGGCATAATACACAGGTGTATTCATATGGAGACATGATGCATGGTACCATTCATCGCAGGTGTCACATTGAATGGCTTTCTGTTTCATGGTGCATACTTTTTGCAGATGTTGCATCTATCTTTAGATCTAGGCCCTGAATTTGACTCTACATCTCCTGCTATTAATATTAACAGTGATAGGTATTTATTTCTGCTGTGTCTGATTGAGAACTTCCATTTGTGATGGGTGATCTTCTTTAATGTTATGGATGTGTATGTTAGGTTATTTTTGAAGTTGCATTGATCTAGAGTGTGATGATTGATTATGACTGTTGTTTCCTTTTTAAGTTTAGTGTTGACTAAGGTAGATCTAGTTCTATGTTCAGCTAGTGTGTATTTAGTAATTATTAGGATAAATAGCCAGAGCAATTTCATGATGACTGTTTTTGATTTTAGTTTTTAAAGGTCTAGTCTAAATCTAGTTTAAGGTTTACAATGCCTAAGTTAAAAAGTCTAAGTCTAAAGTGAAAGCTAATTTACAATGACAATTTAATCAAATCAAATGGTTTATTAAATTCAAAATATGGACCTAGACTAGATCTAATTCTAGATCAATATATTTACGTGTATAACTAACTATATAGAATATTACTATTAGTTATTATTAGTAGTATTAGTAGATCTAAAGCCTTAATTAAAGTCTAAGTCTAACACTAGACTGAGTAGATCTAAAATCTAAGGATATAATAATAAATATAGACTAGATCTAAATAATATTAAATATATAGATTCTAGATCTATCTAATTATATTTAGATCTATATAAGGCTAATAAAAAAATGATTAGTGAGACAAAATAGTCCTAAACTAAGAGTTGTTAATTTGAATTAATTAGTGCCAAAAATGCTGAATTAAGTTAAATATATAATTTAAAGATATTAGTTTATTAGTTGAAAAGCTCTAATGGGTAACTGAAATTATTTGGGAAAAGTAAAGGCCATTGGTCATTGTGCATATGGTACACTCATAAACCATTGGCCTTTACATCATCAGCCCTATAGAACGCAAGGTCTGAAAGAGGAACTTTTCCTTTTACTAAATGAGATACATAAATTATTGAGAAATATAAACACAAACACACAAAGTCATGATCTAATATTCAATTAAGCTTATGCAAATTTGAATAAAATTTATTTTCTGCTAATTAAGATGGGTGATGTTGAGTTTATTATTTAAGTGAATATTTATGCAAGGAAATACAATTCATAAGTTTGTTCCCCACCAAATAATCACCAGATGCATGTTTTTTTTTTCATCATTAAAAACTTAAAACTCAAAAATTAGATTGAGATATTTGTTTGTTTATTAGAGACATTTACAATATATAACACATACAAGGGTTGTTTAAAGTCTGCAGCAAAATGACAGCAGTTCAAAGTAAACTGATGATTAATTCATGAAAAAAAATGTACACTTAGCCATTTAGGCTTATCATTCTCCTTGCCTGAATAGAATATCATAAAATATTAAACCACATTTAATTATTTTTAACTGAACATTTCTGAAGTAACACAAATGGTATAGAACAAAACAAAACATAATGAACTAAGACATCTTTGTAGAGACTGAAACAAGAACACTGGTTAAATAAAAACTGGGATCCTAGCTACTTCAGACCTTCAAAAGTAAAGTACACCTTTTTTAGTGAAAGGATATTGAATATATTTACCCAAACATTCCTTTAGACCACAAGTCATAGTAACTTTTTTTATTGAAAGGATACATCCTATATTTACCTAACCCAGTGTTTCCCAAACTTTTTCTTTAATGGAACACTTCGCACATTCTGACTATACAATGAAACACTTTGCTTATTTTTTAAAGAGATTAACTGACATGATAGTCTACTAGTTCAAGTTCATTCAGACCTAATGGAACACTAGGGTTCTGCGGAACACAGTTTGGGAAACACTGACCAATCAATTCTATTAAACCACAAGGTGTATCTCAGAAATACAAGCATTGAGTGAATACTTTAGTATTTGTATGAGACATAATGTTAACATCATTTTAAAAAGGTTAGAACTGAGGGTGAATTTCAGACATTATAAAAAAAACTGTTAAGGGTTTAAGGAATACATATAGTAGAAATAAGATAAGCTTTAAATATCTGAAGAAAAAAAAAAGAGTGCCAGAAAAGTAACCCCACAGCGATCCCAAGAGAGATGAAAGTTGGAATAAATTAAAATAACACAGGTAATGACTAAAAACATGAGTGAGTAAAAATAAAAAACATAAAATCAGTAAGCATTACAACAGCATTTCTCTTGTCAGAAGAAACAAATAGTGAGGAACAAATTACTATATAGACAAATCTCAGTGATACGAGACTAGGGCACTAAGAATTGAAGTCTTGAGAAGTGCTGTATTAATTGTTGCTTAGAAATACTAGAAAATTATAAAAATATAACAATGAAGTAATGTTTAGGGGTGGGGGATGGGGAATGAGCTCAATATAAATTTTGTATTAAAATATTTTCTTGTTAAATTTTTTTTTTATTATAAAACTGATATCAATGAAAAAAATAAAAGACAAAAAAATGATGTTATGCAGAGATCTATTGTTTAGTATTTTAAACAGTTTTAAGTTGTAATCCAATACATTTCACTGTTTTACTAACCTTGTTAATAATTTTGAATTAGGAGAATTAAAACTTTGAAGACTGAAAAACTGAAGCCATTGAGGCTCAATGTTGAAAAGATATCATACAGTTAAAAAGATGAGCCACCAAAAAAATGAAATCATTCTTTATACTTATATATACTTTATAACTTACAAATGATCAAATATATTTACCATGCACTATTTCCTGTCATTTGTTGTCAATGTTTTCTAATTGTTTACAAAGAATGTGAATGACTATAAAACAATAAAATGTTATTAGTGTTTTTTTTTTTCTATTTAAAAAATTCTTCATGAAATATATTTCTTCAGTTTGTAAAGTGTCAAGCATCTGCCTCGTGAGAGAAACCTCATCTCTGTTTGACATATGATACAGCTTGACCTGATTACAACTGCCTCATTTTCATTTCCTCTTCATCCTCACAGGTGTGGTCATCTGTGTCTCTATCGTCATTATGGAGATGAGGAGACCTGATGTAAACTGCCGACTCCTCGCCCTTCACTACCTTCTCATTGATTATCACAGTTGTAATATCTGAGCCAGGAACTTCAAACATGGCATCCAGCAAAATACTTTCCTGGAGAAAACAGAATTTTAAAAGATATAAAATATTTAACACAAAAATAATATTTTAAAACTTGCGCAGGTGAAGTATAACTCACATCCTTTTTTACAATATGAAGGAAATTAAAAGTGTAATGAATATGACTTCTGCTAGTGGAATTAAAAGATAAGACAAATTCTTAATTGACTTTTGAATGAAATCAAGGATGCTTACTGTCATTCAATGCATGTACTCACCATAATTGCCCTCAAGCCTCGAGCTCCAGTTTTCCTCTCCAGTGCCAAATGTGCAATAGCTCTTTTAGCATCATCTTTGACATCCAAGTGAATCTAAAATACATTAGCAAGACCCTTTATGGTTGTGGAACATTTTACATAATATGATGTATGTACATTACAGTTTATGTACACTATGTATATGTTGTGAATGCCATACAAGTTTGTTTCTCATTGCCTATGATGTAAGGTATAAGCTTCACTCTACCATGATGTGAATGGTTTCTTAAAGTGGATCATGTAAAAACGGGAGTAGTATCAGAAAGACAAAAGCTGGGTAGCCATCGTCTTTTTATCTGGATTATAGTTTTATAAATTATAAGAGTTATCCATTTTTATTAACTATATTTTTTTGGGTTGATTTCTTAGATTTGTTAGTACCCATTAAACAGTAAGCAATAACTTACTTTGTCCATGCTAAAAAGTGCTTGGTACTGAGGAACTAAGGCATTTCTAGGCTCAATCAGAATTCTCATCAACATTTCTTCTGTTAGACTGTGGAATGGTACAACAACTGGCAAACGGCCAACAAACTCTGGTATCATACCAAACTCAATCATGTCTCTTGCTTCCACCTAGATGAAAGTAATGGAAAAAAAAAAACAATAAATCTATTGTAAAAAATTAAAATGATGAAACTGAAAACTTTTTCAATACAAATCATTGCATTGTAAGAGCAGCCATAGTTGCCTTAGGGAAAAATATTGTAAGATTCTCACTTGTTTCAACAATGCATCTCTTTCCTCATTGTCCAGAGCAGCATTGGAACTTTCACTTTGGCTTTTGACATCAGCTTCTGAAGCTGCTCTGCGGCCTTCATTTGTTGACCTTTGAGTTCCAAAACCTAAATACTATTTGGAAAAAAAGTATTTTTCATGAATGGCCATCAATTAAAGAAAACTTGTTAAGACTTAGAAATCAACACCTAGGAGTTAGCACATTCAGTATGTAGTATTGTAAAAAAAAAATAATTAAAAAATTAAAGACAGCAATAAAGAAATTAAACTTTATAAAACAATTGAATAAAAAATATAAAACATATTTTCATAATTTCACATCAGAGATGTATTTACCTTTTCGTTTTTCCTTCTGCTAATAATACGATCAAGACCATTAAATGCACCAGACGCCACAAAAAGGATGTTAGTTGTATCCACTTGCACTGTTTCTCCTCGAAGCTTGCGAGAGTTTCTTTCAGGGACATTCACTATAGTTCCTTCAAGCATTTTAAGCATTCCTTGTTGAACACCTTCACCACCCACATCTCTCAGCTGGTGTATGCCAGGCACTGACCCAATTTTATCTACTTCATCTAGAAATACTATACCTAAAAAACATAAGAGTTTCATCAAGTAAGCAACGGTAGAATTTTTAGAGAAAGTTCCAAGCAATTTTTTTACAAATATAGATCTAGTACAGAACAAGGGGAAAAAAGGAGGGGGAATAGCATAGTATGTGTATGTGTTGAAATTTTTGTTCAGACTTAAACATGAACATTGGAATAGGGTTTACATAGCAAAGAATGCGCAAGAGTTTAATAACTGTGTACAAGTAGCTTGTTTACAGAAGAGTTGAATGTATTGTATTAAGTTTTAGCCTAGCATGCTAAGAGGGAAAGGGTGTACATAGGGTTATTCAAGAATTAGAACAAGTTACAGAGAAGGGTGAGAGATTGTGGCAAGAAGTCTTGGCAGCTGAATCATGAGTCTTGATTTCAAGATCTGGCTTTTATTCAGGATCTGAAGATATTCCTGAGTCTACTGTTGATTTATTGAGAAGAATAAAAGTGAATGACATTTTTGATAATAGCAAAAACAGAACCAAGTAAATAATAGTTAAAAGGACATAAGTAAAAGAAATACCTTGCTGTGCTTTTTCTATATTGTAGTTGGCATCCTGAAGAAGTTTAGCTATAACACTCTCTATATCTTCACCTACATAGCCAGCCTGGGTCAAAGTTGTACAGTCACAAATAGCAAAGGGAACATCAAGACATCGAGCTAAGGTCTGAGCTAAAAGTGTTTTGCCTGCAATGAAGTGTTGCTAGAGTAGAATTCTTTTTTTTTTACCACTATCTTTGTTTTGTAAAACAAAACACATACAAAATAGATCTTGCGTTAGCTTACTATACATATAAAAAAGAATTTGAGATAATATTATTGCAACTATTATTGAGTAAAGTATAACTATTATGCACGAACAGAACATGAAAATTTCAGGATAAAAATAAAAAAAATGATTTAAAAAATTGTTAAAACAATTTCTAGTTCAGAATGTTAAAAACAATGTGGCAAATCAACAGAGACAATATATTGTGTAACATAAGTCCCTTTGAAATACAATATCTATTTTGAGTTCTCTATGTACTTATGGAAGGAACAATGAGGTTTTCAATGACTAACATTAATGTTATTAAAATGTTTACTAAAGAAAATAGTTCATGCAGTTAATAAATAAAATTTTACAAATAAGAGAGAGTAAATTATTCAATTACTATAATTTTGCAGTCTCTTCGTGGGTGGAAGAAAAAAGTTGGAAGTCTGGAAATTCCCTAAATTGGCAATGAATTGATAGAGTGCCATGGTAAAATGTGAATGTTGGCCAAATCTTTCTTATCAGATCAGATCAGAACAATTTTATTTTATTTCAACATAAAGTAGGAATTCATTGTTTTTTTTTAATGTATTTTATATTACTTGTTTTTTTAAATTTAAAACCAACTTTGATTTTTATGGTAGTCATTATAAACATCTTTGCTTTATTCTTCTGTTGTAAAAAATACATATTAGCAAGAGACAAATTTTGAAAACAAAAAAATTTTTAAGTTAATATACTTTTCTCATTTGAACCAATTAGGAAAGCATCGATGATCCATGAAAAGTAATAAAAAGTGAATAATCAAGCAAAGGCCTAGATGTAAAGTTACTTTGGTTCTGACCCTATCTTCAATTGTGGCACTTAAAACTTCTAGAGGTGTAGGCAAAAAAAAAAAAGTGTACCATGCTGCACATTAGGCTATCCCTGTAGGAAAAATAATCTACATTACAGCAAGTAGTATCTGTGTTAAAACTCACCTGATCCTGTTGGGCCAAGCATTAGGATGTTACTTTTCTCCAACTGCAGTTCATGTACACCTGAATCTAATATATCTGATTTCTTGGTCACTTCTTCCCCCGTCATTGGAGACTGTGTTTGCTGGCCACCTAAAGATGGACCAAGGGGTCCTGTTACAGCAGACTGAAGTAGGTCTAAAAATAACATTATGTGGAGTTTTATTGTCTAGTTATTGAGAGATTTTAAAATAACATTAATAATATGTTAAAAATGAAAAGAAGTTGTTTTTTTTATAACTTTCAATCTTTTATATCTTATCATGTTTTTTTTAAAATCTGATTTAAGAAATTCATAAATAAATCAAGCTCTATTTCTAGACAATCTAAACACACAAATTACTAAAAGTAAAATTCTATTATTTGCACACAAAAGTTTTAATATCAATGCCTGGTATGGCAATTTGAACATTAAAAACATAACACTGTCAAACTTGATAAATATTTAAATTTTTAGTGATCCTTTTAGGCTTTCTACTAGGGCCTGGCTGGGGCGACACCCCTTTCATTTGCTAGATAAAGGGGTGTCTAAATGTATATCTATTTCACTATCAGACTTGCTTGAATCTAAAGGCTTTCAGGGCAACTTTCTAAGTCACTCATGTCACTATTATTCATATCTAAAAAGATATTTAGAGCCTGATCAGCACTAAAATGATGAGGAGGCCTAGAGCCAGACGAAGTACAAAAAAGCTTGTCAGCCATGATGCAAACAAATGAATAAGTCACTAATCACGCTAAATAGTATTTAGAATAAAAAAAAAAAGCTTAGATCCACAATGTTTCAGAAGGAAAAAACTTTTAAATGGCCGCTCTAGCGTTTCCATAAACCATTCATTAATGATTAAAAATGTGGATTAGAAAATAAAAAGGAGTAAACAGGATTGGACACTGGTAGCATCATTTCGGCTCGAGAGACTTGATGCTGGCAGCATCATTGCAGTCTTCAAGTGTTAACTCATAGCATGCAGTTATAGCATTATTATGTAAAAAAAAAAAAAAGGGGGTGGGGGTAATTAATCCTAGTTAACATATAAAGAACTTATGCTATGTGTTATGTTATAAAGTTTTCTTGAAAAATTACATGCTGAAACATTATATTGATAAAAATGATAGTGTCTAAAAGTCCCTATTCAATAAAATGGCGGTGCAAAGTTTCACACTCTCCAGTGTCAATGGCAGCAAACCATTCTGGCACAAAAGCTCCATGTCAATGAATAAAAGTTGTTTACAATTTTTACCTTATATGTCCATATTTCCAAAACCATTTCCCTTTCAATCCCCATGTTTGGTGCAATGCAATAAAATTTCATAATAAAGCTAATAAAATAATTTTCCATTTTAGTTCAATAGGATCTGGCTCATATAAGCAGCTTTTGTTGTATGTACCGCTATTAATATATTAAGTAAAAAAAAAAAGTACCCCTTTCAGACCTTGCACTCATAGGATTATTAAAGTCTACATTCTATTAGCATTGTAAAACACAGATGTATAGAATTTCATCTTAAGAATCAAACAAAAAGGTTTACCTGCACTTCTTGGTGAGAAAGTGTGAGGATAGTGCTGGCCTGACTGAGACATGGAGGAGTCACTCTGCTTTTGGTTGCCATTAGTGCCACTTTGTGGCAAGTTATGATAAATTCTTTTGTAATGGTTATAGACTGCCACAGATAGAACTTTTTTAGCATGGTCCTGCCCAACAACATAGCGATCCAAGAACTCGAATATCTGGACCAAAACAAGAAATGAAAAAATACATAAGGGAATATCAGGTAATTTTTAAATACTGGTATGTTTATAATAATAAACCAATCTGGGGGAAAAAATTTGAAATTTTTTAAAAATAAATCTTTTTATTTTTGTTATGTCAAAATAAAAAGGTTCATCACACAAACAAAATTAAGTTTTTTAGCAGAATAAAAAAAAGGGTTTAAAATGAATTCTAAAGTCATCGCTTTTTTTAAGATTATTATATTGTGGACCAATAAACAAAAAAAGAAATTACTTTGACTGTTAAATTACATCATATAATAATTTAATAATAATTAATTCTTCTTCATGTGACCAACAAAATAATGAACCTTCTTAGGAGGTGGCGGTGACTTTTTCCTTTGATTTATCTTCTCTTCTCTGTACTCCTTAAAACTCTTCTTTGAATCTGTTTCTGACAAAACTACGAAAAAGTGATGGCATTTTTCACATTTGACAAAACGTGTAGAGGCTGATGAAAACAAAAATCGGATTAGATGAACATAGGCTACCATATCTGTGACAAATATATTCTACAGATAAAAAGTAAATTATGGTATGAATATAAAAATTAAGTCTTAAAAATTGTATATCAAAATTAAATCCTTATCATCCTAAACAATAAATAGGGATTGGCCAGTACAAACAAAAAAAAAACTGCAGTGAGAAATGAGAGATATATTGAACAGTACACTTAAACTTACAAACAAAAGTTTCCACATGGGTGCAAGGGTCACCACATTTTGGGCAGCAGAGCTGAGAAGATCCCTTTTTGCCTCCTTTGCCCTTATCACCTCCTTTCCCATTGCTTGTTGTGCTAGTGCTTTTTGGCTTTTTATCTTCTGTCACCTCATCTCCTCCACTGCCTGAGCTGCCAGAGGTAGTTGTACTGGACAATAAACGACACAGCACAAATGCTGATATTGAAGGGTGTCGTGAGTCTCTGCAATAGGTGGGTTTAGGTCGAAGGAAAAGAACACCGCTTCCTAGCACAAAGAAAGGGAATTAGAGTAATTTTAGTCTTTTTCCTGTTCAAACTACTGAAGACCTTAAAATATTGTGCATGTTACTTTGTATTGAACATTGATCACTTTAAAGCAAAAGATAAAAACCAAAGTAAAGGTTATTAAAATATTGATAAGACTCAGTTCTTCAAAAGCAAGTGTTACTAAGATGAGTCTGTTATGTTATGTTATATAAATGAAAGAGACTTTTTCAGGAGGTGGTGTGTTATGCCAAGGATTGGTTGTCATGATCTTCCTAGTTAGGTAAGTAACAATGTATTTTATATTTTGTTAATATAAAAACATTTCCAATATTGTAGTAAAATAAATAAGATAAGACCTGTTAAATAATAACAAGATTTTTAGCTGGAATAATAAATAATTTTCATTTGCTCAAACACACACACTTGACAATGACCCTTAGTTAAACACATATACACAATACTAATAACTCTAGAATAATCTGTAAAAATTGTTAGATTAAAAGAAACTTCTCAAAACAAAGTTTAAACTTTGAACACTCACTTGAATGACTTTTAACATGCCTAAATACTATTCTTCCATAACGTGCTGCATTAGACATGTTTAAACAATTGAATAGATTAAAACCAACTGTTACTCCTGAAATAGAATTGATAAGTGAGAACACAGTATAAATGTGTATATATATATATATATATATATATATATATATATATATATATATATATATATATATATAATAAGACATCCAATAATCACATAATTATGCCTAGACATGATAAGATAGCTGATCATTATATAGTTATTTATCACATTAGGCTACAGCAAAAGTTACAATGTATTCTTGTACTTTTTTTGGTCACTTTTTCAATTTTTTGTTCCGTTTGTTAGCAGATGGATTATTGGTACCAGTAAGTGACTGCTGCTAAGCTCTAACTAGCTTCAAAATGTTCTATAAAGTGTGCCCTTGATAGTTGCGCTACTAATTATTATGATCAAAGATATTTAGTACTAATAGAATATTGAAATTATGTTGTTTGTAATTGTACTATTGCAGTTTTTAAATTACTATTTTTAGTCATTTAACTAAATTTCTATTTAGACATTTAGCAAAGGACATTCTTTTTTTTTTCTACAGAATACCATATAGAAATATATGGTATTCAAATCATCTTCATACTCTAAATACTGCATAAAACTTAGAGTCTAGATTAGAAATGACTAGAAAATATATTCTCCATCTAGTAACACTCTGTCCAGCAAGTCTTGGTCTTTACTCAAGAACTGAGGTGAGCCAGTTACACTTTTCTAAGCCAACTATGGTTTGCTATCTTATGTCAATGTTACTTTTGCTCTATAGAAATTCTTGATATTGATCTGAAATTTTATATGGAGTATTTAATTTGAAACCAGACAAGCCAGAAGTCAATGTATTTTAGGTATAGTAACAATAATTCCTTTTTTTTTCTACAAAAAAAAAATTAATCCAGCAGCAAAATTGTTTCAGCTCAACCAAACAGACCTAGCTTTAAATATGAATAATGTTTTTTAAAAAAAAAGGGAATCTGAGATCAAACTTCTAGTTTTTAATGATGATTACTATTAGGAGTTTCCATGCCATGTCGTATGCAGATAAATCAAATGGAGGTAACACTCAAATGACCATATCAAATAACATAGGCAAAAGGCCAACAATATAAGATAGTCAACACTGATAGGGAATGTCAAACAAGATTATTTCTAAGTTAAAACTTTTCCTTTTCATGAAACAAATAATTTTTTTTGCCAAATTCCTACTGGTGCAATAACATTACATTGCGAATTACTGTTTGTTTTGCTGTGAGTCTGTAACAATCTTTAAAGAGTACAATTTTAAAAGACACAACCAAACCAAACATAGTTACTCAAGGTAATAAGAGAAAAAAAAAAAAAGAAGTTGGTTAAAAAATGTAAGATGCATCAAAAACTATTTAATGCAAGATCCTGTAGCCAAAGCAAGTTTGTGGTGTCCCAGAAAGAGATAGTACAATGGAATAATCCTCTTAGTGGTGTAGTACAATGGAATAATCCTCTTAGTGGTGTAGTACAATGGAATAATCCTCTTAGTGGTGTAGTACAATGGAATAATCCTCTTAGTGGTGGTTAGTTAATCAAGGAATATTTGTAAGACGCCACAAATAATTGTATCCAGAACAGAAAATATTTGACAGCATTTCTTAACATCTGTGAACTGAACTGTATGCAGTTGTATTGTCAAAATGTGTGACAAACTAGTGTACTAACATCATGCTGCAAGCGAGAAATTTTTTTATCCTCTCTTACATTGAATAAAATTGGGTGTGATGGCAGAATGGTTAAGCGCTTGGCTTCTAAACCTGGGGTCTTGGGTTCGAATCTTGGTGAACACTGGGATTTTGAATTTCTGGATTTTCAGTGCGCCCAACTCTAATGGGTAGCTGACGTTAGTTGGAGAAAGAAAAGATGGTTGGTCATTGTGCTGGCCACATGACACCCTGTTGGCCAAAGAAACAGATGACCTTAAAATTATCTGCCCTATAGATTGCAAGGTCTGTAAGTGGATATTTAATTTTACATTGAATAAAAGCAAAGATTTACTAGGGACATCATTTAACGGTATTTATCAGATAGACTTATATAATCATTTTAACCTCATCAAAAATTACTTAAAAGGCACAACAAAAAGCCCTCATTTAGTTATAGTTGATAAGGTCTCTAATAAAAAAAAAAAAGGTTTTTGTTAAATAATAGCAAGTTAACTGAAAGAACACTCTTGACTTGGAAAAAATATGATCTATTAATATTTCATGAATAATAAAATAAATAAATAAATGAAGTTTTTCCTGACTATTTTATCTTATCTTTCCAATCTGTCATCCATTTATAAAATGTATGTAAAGATTCAAATATTAAGGCCCACTTGTCAGTGTGATAAAAAAAACTACAAGTCATAGGACTTAACCACTAAAAGTTCAAAGAACAGCTTGAAGATAAGGCTGGTGGAGCCTAGATAATACATTTAGAGATTTCAAAGAAAAAAAAAGAGGAATATTACTAAAGATAGAATTATTTGTGACTTTCTAACATTATTAATGAAGCTCAAAAGTTGACTTCAAGTTTGCATTTGACATGGACAATATACTGAGAAAGAAATCTGGGCAATAGCTCATTTGCAATGAAGTGTATCTGAATGTTCTGCTGTATTTTATGACTACTTTCCTAGAAGCATTTAAAAAAAACAACTGAGCTGCCAAAAATTTTGCGTTTGGGTCCACAAGATTTAGTGAACAAACATTTTCTTCACTAAAAATAAACAAGTTGTTGAGAAGAATTGATGGTCACTGACTGCAGTGTGTATGATCTATTGTTCCTAAGTTTCAATAATTAATTACTTCTCATTAATTAAAATCATACTTATGGTCGAATTGCATGCGAATAAATGTTCTTATTTGACATAATTATTATATTTTGTGGATTATGAATTGTAAAATTATATTACCAAATGTTTAGTCCTATTGTAAAATGCAGTGTTGCCAATGCAAATTAAAATGACCTCTTTTCTAGTGTATAGAACAAAACTGGCTGATACTAGATAGATAATAGTTTTTCTAGTAAAAAATTATTTTTTGAACTTATTTTTCTTATTTGATCTTTATTCTCTAGAGATAAGTTCTAGTATAGAATTATTCTAGACTCTAAATTGTATTCAGTATGAATGATACAGAATATCATTTTCTTGTTAACGACATTTCATCAACATAATAGAATTAGAAACAGACTTAACATCAACTGAATATGTTTCTTTTTAAGTCTTTAAAGATTTTTAAGCTTTACTAAGGAAATGGTTTCACATTATACCAGTGTTTTACAAAATTTAGTTTGCAACAAAGAACATAGGAATTACATTCACTGCCCATATAGTAAGGAGGCCGTGAGAGCACTTAATCTCCCCCAGTAGATTCCTGGACAGAGCCTAGGACACCAAGCACTTACCTTCAATTCTAAGCTTCAGAAACTCATTCTCTATGAGCCTACAATGCACTATTTCTTTTTGTAAGAAGATTGCAGGTCAAATTAAATTAAACTAAGAGGGGGCAGGATGTGCAAAAACTAATGAGACATTAGGAGAAGCATGCAAGTTTGTAATGGATTTGTCAACGTAAGATCATACTAATGTTTAGCAAGAGGTTTTGTAGCAGGACTATTCTGTTCAAGCAAAGTTCATTAATAGAATGATGGTAATTTACTGGGGAGAATTTGTCTACTTAGTCGAAAACAGGCCTTAGACACAAAATTGTGTTGAAATAACTTCTTCAAAAGAACCTTTTAAATCAATGTTCTTGTTAAGTCTTTTGTGAAACAAAAATAAGAGAGGTTCCACTAAAAAGTTGAAACAAAATCACTAAATTGAATCTTTTTTTGAGATTGGTAAAAATGTCATTTTTCCATCCATCCATCCCAGTGGTGCTACAGCCCATGGAGGGCTCTTTCCTGCTTAAACACATCCTTCCATTCAGATCTCTCCTGGGCCTTTCATCTCCACGCCCTAACCCCAAGCTGTTGCAGATCTGCCTCCACATCATCAATCCATCGCATCAAGGTCTGCCTTTGTGTTGCCTGTCTTTTGGTTTTTGCCTGTATACAATTTTGGCTCCTCTATTATCTGACATTCTTTCAAGATGACCTGCCCAACGTAGTCTGTTCTTTTTTATTTCAGTCACTATTGGTGGGTCTTGATACAATTGATAAATCTCATGGTTAGTGTGTGTCCTCCACCCTGTTTCATCCTGTATAGTACCATATTTTTTCCTAAAAATCTTTCGTTCACAAGTATTTAGTATATTTTCAGTTGTCTTTGTCAGTGTCCAGGTCTCACTTGCATACATTGCTGCTGGTCTTATTATGGGTTTGTATATTATTTTCTTGGTTTTCCTTGATATTGTTTATCTCTTAAGTAAATGATGGGTGCTATAAAATGTTCTGTTGCCTTCTGCTATTCTTTCCTTTATTTCTGTTAGTAGGTTATTTTTTAAATCAATTGTACTTCCTAGATATGTTGAAAGTTGTCATTTTTAATTAAATATCAAATGACAAAACTTACTTACTTAGTTTTGTCATTTGATATTTAATTAAAAATGACAACTTTCAATGCAAATACAACAGTTACTTAGTAATCTACTACCACTACTTTATGTCTTTTGTCCAGTCTAGAGACTAAGTTACAAGATCTAGATCTAAGTGTAAGATGTAGTCTAGACTAGATGACTAGAATATTTTTTTTTATTTATGTTAGTTAGTCAATTAAGTCAGTAATGTCAGCATCACTACACTACTAGACAAGAACTAGATCTAAAATTTAGTAAAATGTAGCATTTAATCTACTATAATCATTTATAATTATCTAGATTCTAGATTCAATAATCTAGATCTCTAAATTCTAGATAAGATAGAATCTAGAGAATATATAGTCTAAGTCTAGACAGTCAAGTTACTTGTCTAAATTTAGATCTAGTGACTAGAGTCTAGTCTAGATTATAATCTATAATTACTAAGGATCTAGCCTAGACCGGCTAGATTCTAGGGTAAAACTTCCAATGAACACTGTGACTGGGCTGCCGTGTCCTGTCAACAGCCCATGCCGCCCATGGCATTGACACTTTTAGAGACCAGAGAAGAGCTAAGACTAAGACAAAGAGTAGATCATCTAGAGCTACTAGATCTATCTACTATTTTATATAGTAGTTTATTTAATTCGGACATTACATGAATTCTGACATTCTCTGTTTTTTTGTGGTCATTAAATAATTATTTTAATATTTATTATAAAACTAGTGGGTTTACCAAAACTTATTTCGGACAGCCAGTTTTGGACATCAGTAAAAATGATCTTATATTTGTTCGTTTGTTTTTTTGTTGTTTTTTTTATAGAGAATAAATGGGCAAATGTATGGAGTGAACTTGGTACATTGAATAAAGTTAAATGCTTAGATCAAGACCTACTAGATAGATCTAGATTTATATAGAAGAGAGAATATAGAGGGTTCAGTTAGGCAAGAATGGCTAATTGGCTATCCTAACCTGTACTATACTACAAAAGATCATCTGTATTAGAAATGTATTAAATGAATAAACAAAAAAAACACAAACATTAAACACACATCTAATCATGCAAACATAAAATAAGTCTAAAAATCTGTGTTAACTGTGTAGAAGTCACTATCCCAGTGACCTAGTTTTGGTAGAATAAGTGTGTTCATATTTTTACTTTTTGTGTTCGTATTTATGCATAATTCCAAAACATCTTAATGATTTAATGTGAGGAGCTATGCCTGAGGTTCTTAAAATTTAGTTAATCTTAATAAAGAATTAAAATCTGAGTTTATTGATGCCTAAATATAGAGACTGTCCGAAACAAATTATGGTGTCCGGAAACAAATAATGTGGGTCAAATTTGTCCGAATTAAATGAAAACACATGGCCTCTTTGACCTTAAATATAATAACAAATATAGGTTAGGGGTACAAATATAAGTAAAGTAGTCATACTTCATTTTCTTTTTTATGTCGAACCATTGTCAAATAATGTGCTGTTAAAGTCAAACTTTCAAATTTGGGCCTATAAGTTTAGGTGTCCGAATTATTGGAATAGCATTAACTACTCTTGATTATAATCTAGATCTATTAGATCTAGTAGTATTAGTATTAGATCTAGGTATAGATTTATAGATCTAGATCTATAGTATAAGTATAGTTATTCTAGTAAGAGTGTAAGAGTAAGACAAGAGTTAAGAGACTCCTGCCTGAGTACTAGGTCTAGATCTAAGTGGCTAGTGGACTTGAGTGAAGTGAACTTGTCTTGTGAAAAACAAAATGAGACACTTGACTTGTAGATCTAAGACTAAGATGATACTAATGATAGATCTATTAAATCTAGTTTATATAGTTATAATATCTAACCTAGTCTAATATTAATAGTAAATAAGTCTTAGTGACTAATAAGAATCTAATTAATTTTTAAAAATTATAAAAAAATGAAATTACCAAACAAAATTTAGTTAGATATTAAATAAATTTAGTAGATAAATTATCATAGATCTATATAGACTAGATCTATATATAGAACTTAAAGACTTATAGAGGCTTTGATAATTTCTGGAAAATATATCTATTCATAGATCTAGATCTCTAGATCTACGAGTATGTCACATACACATAACGAGATAACAAGAACTGAAGAAGTCTTGGGAGAAATTTTGTTTACAATGTTTATTTCCGGTTCAAGGTAATCTTTGACGTCTTTGACTGTTAGCATGTAATCCAGCTTTTAAACTAGATCTGGGTAAATTGCGATTTCGTGTAAAATCAGATTTTCTTGACCCGATATCTCCATACGGAGTTACGCTCATGCAAGCATTGCGGGTTCTTAGAAATGAACACCTCAAAGGAAAAGATGTATTCTTTTCTGAGTCGAATTGCTTAAAATCCTCCGGCCAAGGACTCATTCAAATCTTGTTGTACAGCTAACTTCACAACAATTTTACGACTCGTGCATAATTCATCAGCTTATATTACATTTTAAAGGCTGTACAATATAGTAAAAAAGAAAAGAATTTAAGCCTGTCCAACTTGAGACACGATCCTGTTCAGAAGTTCACAGAATTGACAGTATTAAATGTTTTAAAAGAGTATTGGATTACACCCCTACACTACACACATTAGCTTTTATTTTCTTGCTATGGCATTTATCGACATTTTTTTTTTTCGGAAAGAATACCTCTGTTTTCGCTTGAGACATCAGTTGTCGATCTGCGTGCATACTAGAAATCATGACGGGCATCTGGCAGCCTCTTTTTCCCCTCTTTTGTGGGCTCTGCCTTTTTTGGGGGGTGGGCAGCTTTAGACTTTTTTTTGCGGGGGGGGGGGGGGGAGCTGTTCTTTTTTTTTCATTATTATTATTTAAAAATACAAATAATCAATGATAATGTCTTCGATTTTGAATATTTAGGATGAGTGCTGTTTCACATGACAACGCAAACCCAGTTGCGACCTGCATATTTTCCATCATCTCTTGCACACAAAGCAATTGTCCGCCGTCTTTTACACCTGTCTTCAATAAGGGATTTTCTTTGGGTCTCAAGTGTGTCCCGCAGCCTCTGTGAGAGCTCTCCAACTGTCTCTTTCAGAAGCCATCTATGGCTACCAGCTACTTTCCTTTATGCCAGAGAGAGAGAGAAATAGCGTCTGAATTTATTTGGGGCACCTTGCTATGCTGTCATCCTTTAAGCTCGCGAAAGAAAATTGCCTTTGGAATGCGGTCGTTAGATCTACAGTAATTTACACAGAATAATACTATTTACAATAAGCTAAAGTGTGGTGGCTAAGTTCTGCTGGCTAAAATAACAATCTCTGTATTTTCTGAGTCTTATTTCTTACAGTCTGGGTTTTTTTCCTTTTCTAAGCACTAATCTAGATCTAGACCGAAATCTCTGTGTACATACATTCTAGATCTAGAGTAATCTAGACCTTACGGCTTATGTCGTGCAGCGTTTCATTGCTTTTCCACACTTATTTAGTTATTAAGATCTTATTTGACTTAGATGTAGGCTAGATCTATCTGTAGACTTGTTTTAAGTTGTTAGATCTAGATAAAATAATATACTAGATTCTGATATCAAATACTGAAATAGAGTGAATACCGGTACTGTTGAATACATTTTAAAATCATTTTATACAATAATACATCATTACATGAACTGATGAACTAGATAAGACAAGTCGATAAGTCACATTTACGGTGACATTATCATTATCGTTCATTATGATAAATGATTAATTAAATGTACAAAAATATTTTATTTATAAATATAATTGAATTGATCATTCATGATGATGATACATCTATCTAGCAAGATTATTATTCTAGAATTTAGAATGCTGTTTAATGCTCTAAGTCAGTCTAAGTAGATTAGACCTACATATTTTGCCACATCCAGGGCAAGCAAAGCCATTGTCCACAGGTGGTCGATTTAGATTTTCTTTTCGCCGTCTGCGTTTGTCCTCTGCAGCAGATTTTCCTTTGGTCTCAAATGAGTATCCCTCGGCCTTCGTGAGTGACCTCCAGCTGTCTCGTTTTGAGGCCGCATGCAACCAGGTGTCAGCCAAGGAAAGTTGACGTCTAAGCTGGTCTTTGAAGCGTTTCTGTGGGGCACCTCTTTTACGTCGACCACCTTTTAGCTCACCAAAAAAGACTGCCTTTGGCATACGTTTGTCTCCCATACAGGATACGTGCCCTACCCAGCGTAACTGCCGGACCTTAAGAAGTCCCTCTATACTGGCGTTCGCAAGGATGATGATAAATCTATAATATATGTATAATATATATACAAATTATAGTCACAATACTATACTATACTTCAGTATAGACTAAAGTATAGACTAGATCTATACATAGTGACAGTCTAACTCTATAGATACTAGAGTAGTTTATCTATTCTGACACCTATAGGCCAAAATTTCAAAGTTTTACTTTGACAGCACATTATTTGGCAATGGTTTGACATAGAAAAGAAAATGAAGTATCAAAATCTTCTTTATTTTTTTAGGAGAATAAGGATGCCTACTTATATTTGTACAACTTACCTATATTTTTTATTATATTTAAGGTCAAAGAGGCCATGTGTTTTCATTTAATTCAGACAAATTTGACACACATTATTTGATTCCAGACACCATAATTTAGTTCAGACAGTCTCTATCTAGATATATTTTGGCATCAATAAACTCAGATTTTAATTCTATATTAATATGGTATTAACTAAATTTTAAGATCCCCAGACATAGATAGATATATAGATCCCCAGGCATAGATGTTTTCAAATTATGCATAAAAAAATATGAACACACTTATTCTACCAAAATTAGGTCACTGGGATAGTGACTTCTACAATGACTTTTAGACTTTTTTTATGTTTGCATGATTAGATGTGTGTTGAATGTTTGTGTTTTTTGTTTGTTCATTTAATAAATTTCTAATACAGATGATTTTTCGTAGTATAGTACAGGCTAGGATTCAGCCATTTTCGCCTAAATAGCTGAATCCTCTATTCTCTCTATATAAATCTAGATCTATCTAGTAGGTCTAGATCTAGGCATTTAACTTCATTCAATGTATCAAGCTCACTCCAAACATTTGCCCATTTATTCTCTAAAAAAAAATTATAATATAAGATCAGAAACATTGAAGTCCAAAACTGGCTGTTTGAAATAAATTTTGTTAAGAAAATCGTAATTTATAGAATAAATATTGCCATGCTCATTAGCTCAGACTTAGCAAACCAAAAATATAGTCTTAACCCTAGGAAGAGGTAAAGTCATCCTGGTAACAAAGGAAAAATAACAACCTGACTTACATAAAAAGACAACTAAATTGAAGGAAACTGGGTCAGAATCATTGGAAAATGGACAAGCACATTATACAGCATGCTATTTTCATATTAAATATAAAAAATAAAGGTTTAATGACCACAAAAACAGTGAGCGTCTGAATTCATGTAATGTCAAGATTAAATAAACTACTCTAATTAATAATAAAGACAACTACTGGAATATTAGTCTCATCTGGACCTCAACTGTCCTGGACTGACTTGGTTTCTTGAAAACAGTACTTTTTTAGATCATGACCATTTAACTTTAACAGTAGATCTATATATATGGAAAGTGTTTACATCAGTCACTCAAACTTTCAGAGTACACAGGCTTGTGTCAAATGTGTCAGCTAATCACACAAATGGCTATGGCCACTACACTGACCTCTGTCACTAGTTCAGGTACAGTTACAGTTGGTTTGATTCTTGCTATGGGATACTGAATGTAGTGTACTGTAATTCATTTTTTTTCTCAGGACATAGTTGATGGCTAGCAGAAAGAGAAATGTGGGTAAGATAGACCCTCATCTCACCCGTCTTGGAGTTGATGTTAAATCATTCGGTTTACGTTAATCCATTGTCTAGATCCCTAATAGCTTTGTTGTAGACATGTCATGACATGCTCTAGTTTCACCAGTAGTTAGGCGTTTCTTATAATACAAAGTAATTGTGTGTTTAAGATCTTAATTTATCATAAATTAACAAATTTTATAAACATTATTTTGCAATTTTTCTTTTTAAGAAATGGATATTTTGTAAATTAAAAAAAAATGAGTGGCAGAGGAAGAGGACGTGGTAGGGGAGCCTCTATTAATTTGGAGGCTCTTGGCTTGGGTCGAGGTGAAATTTTGCCGACAGTTGCTCAACCTCCTCCCTTGTATCCAGTGAGTATTCTTTGATTCTTGTGATTCCTAAATAGATTAGTCTTCTTTACATAACTTATATCAAGTCACTCTGTCTGGTATTTAATTTTGTACACACTATTTCTCCCATTCTCCATTCTTGGATCAAGTTAAATTTAATTTTGTACACACTATTTCTCCCATTCTTCATTCTTGGATCAAGTTAAAACATCGCACAATTATTCACTGAATCTGACAAAACATGAATGAGTTGAAAAATTACCAGTTAATTTATCAATTAGTTGTAATTAATTTTGTTTTTGTATGGAATATATAGTAAATTTCAAAGACTATATTAATCACTTATAAAAAAAAACTTTGTGTAGGATTGTTAAGTCTTAATCACTATTTTCACAAATGATTTCTCTTCTACAAAAATCCATTGACCTACATGTATCAGTTGCCCAAGGTCCTTATAAAAATAAAAAAACTCAAAATTAGTTAAAAAATAAAAAAACATTTACCGGTATATTAAAAAAACAATACTAAAATGTAGAAAGCTGAAATTTTGCACAATTATTCAGTCGCTGACAATAAATAAATTTAGAAATAAAAACAATTAGTTACACAATTAATGATAATTAAATATTTGTTTTGGAGGCGTGGTGGTTGAGCAGTAAATCGCTTGGTTTCCGAACCAGGGTTCAAATCCTGCGATTTTCAATTTCAGGATCTTTGGGCGCCTCTAAGTCCACCCAGCTCTAATGAGTACCTGACATTAGTTGGGGAAAAGTATTGGTGGTTGGTCGTTGTGCTGATCACATGACACCCTCATTAACCACAGGTGACCTCTGACCTGTACATCATCTGCTTGAAAGGGTAACTTTACTTTTTATTTTTAAAATATGTTTTATATAGAAAAGGGAAGAAACTTGCCGTATTAAGATATATGGCACCTTAGACTAAAGAACCAATTTAAAATATTTTGTTTATTTTTCACTTTTCATTTAAGATATGTCAAGGCCCCCCCCCCCCCCCCCCCTTCTCATTTTTTGTAAAATTAAAAAAAAAAATGTCACTGGGAAAACCAGCGACATTTAACCACTACCTTAGTCCATTTGAAATAATTAAATATATTATTAATAAAAATATTGACAATGATACGTGAAACTTACCAATATATGAAATGACAATAAGCTACTATAATGGGTGGAAATGTTGTGTACACATAAGTTATAGACCTTGTTGTTCTTTATATGGCACATTGCCATGATTGATTTTCTCTGCTCTATATGTTGTTGGAAAAGTCAATGACAAGCACTAATTTATCGAATTAGTGTCATTTTCTGTCCTTTTGTTACCTAAAATGTTGTAGTTGTAATTTAAAAATTATTTTTTAAAAAAGTTAAGCAATGCATTCAATGTATTTATTTATAAATATTCCTATTCTTACTAGAAGTTACTTTTAAATACTTACTACTGATAACTTTTCTTTTCAGCCATTGTTGTTCAAACCAGTACCTTCGGTTACTACTGATGACTATAACTACATCCTTAACCTTAAACAAGAGCTAAGAGAATCATTTCACAAGTCTCCATATTTCATCAAAGAACCAAACAAAGTGAAAGACATAGTGCGCTATTCTGACAAGTATCAATTAGGCCTGAATGATTTTTCTACTAATTGGATGCCAGGTAGTTCAAATAGACACTTTTATTGTAGGAAAAAGAAATCAAATTATTTATTTCAAATGTTATATTTCATAAATGATTGCCTAAATTGTTACTTTCTTTGTTAATTATGAGGATACTTTCAAATCTTGTGATATAAAACATTGAATTCTTTCTTTATGTTTGGTTAAATCTTTACAATCTCAGGCCTTGCTTCACAGCTTTTGTCTGTACCGAATGTAATATATAGGCACAATAGAGTGTGATTCACAGTTTTACTATGTCAGTGCATTTATAACTATGTCCATATAAATGTTAAAATGAGCATGTATTGGAATCAACTCAGTTGCATATCATCCAATCATCGCTCTTGAGTTTGGCAGATAATTTAGAAAAAAGAAAATAAAAATACCAGATCTTTCATATAAATAACTTACAAATACAGCAATATAAAGCCTAAAAAAAAATAAACCCATATTTTTAAAGCAATTTATATTTAACAAATTAACTTTGGACATCTAAATGTAAAGAAAGCCTTGTATTCATTCTGAAGATTAGGGAAACATCAGAGGCTACATAACTACAAAAGCACTCCATCATCTACAAGTTTTGTTACCGATGATTAAGCCACCGTCTTTTGGAAGTACTATTACAGGGTTTTCTTCCATTATCTATGTTTTGTTGTTTTTTTTCGATACAAATATTTAATAACTTAAAAGAGTTTTTTTTAATGCCTTATGTAAACATATCCTTTTGAAAGAATATTAAAATAATTTTTGCAGTTGCTCAGTCTTTTTTAATATTGCTACAAATAATAAAAATAAATCATGAAACTGTTTTTTATTAGCATACTTACTAGCAAACAAAAAATAAATTTAAAATGTTTCTAATGCTTTGTATAATAATTTAAAATTACCTATATTTAAAATAAGGTTTTTCTTTGTAAAGATTGGACAAGATTTCCTAGTGAACTGAAAGAGAAAGTCAAGCGGAAGAAAGCAGTGCATTTTGTAAAACCTAACATTAAAAAAGCTCAAGTAGCTCAAGTTGAGGATGTTTCTAAATTATTGGAGGTATTTATGTCTAATAAGTTGTGAAATGAAATTTATTGAAATCCTACTGAAGTTTTAAAAAATATGAATACACATTTTTGTTTAATTTTTAAAAATATTGTTGCAATTGTTCAGAAATTAGAAGATACAGATGCAAAGTCAGTAAACATGGAAGAGGTTGAAGGACATGATGGGGATGAAGAGGATAAGAAGAAAGAAAAAGAAGAGGGAGAAGAAGAGGAGGAGGAAGAAGTAGATGATGAAGATGTTGAAGAGGTAATTTGTTTTTCTTGTACTTTTTTTTTATTCATGATTTTGCAAAGATTCTCAACAAAGATAAAATTTCATTCACAAGATAAATAATTTGTGTTTAACAAAAAAAATTTAATAAGCTTTTTCACTCAAATTTATATGTAAATAATAATTTTCATTATACTGGAGCTGCTAAATGATTGTGTGTGTTTTAACAAATGCAAGAGTCAAAGAGATGAACTAACTGCTTGTGTACCAAGCTCTTATATAATAATAAGGCCCTCGCTTTGGATCCAAGAAATTGTGTTTAGCTACTTAGATCTCAATATGATAAACAAGGTTTTTCAAAAAGAATGCACCAAAGTCATCATTTTGAAAGCAGTGTAATGGACAGAATTAGTGGTCATTTAATATAGGAGTTGTTTAACTGGGTGTCATTTTAACTTGACTGTTTCATTTTGTCTTTATAGGAAAATCACTTATTTACCTTTAAAATGGCGACTCCTCAGCAGAATGTGTTTTATGTGCTTGAGTTTGCGAAAAAAAAAATGTCATTGTTCCAGCGCAGCTGCTTCTAAAACAGAATTAGGTATTGATCCACCCCATTGAGCAAGCATCAGACGGTGGGCTGGATAGTTTAAAGAGACTGGATGCCTTTGTTAAGGAATGACTCCTGGAAGAGCACATGTTTCAGAAGAGCAGGTGGAGAAGATTCATAAATTGTTTGATGTCTGTGCCACTGGTAGTGGTCACATTGAGCACTTCTGAAGCATGAAATACATACTTTTGCATTAATAAAACAGGCCTGCTACAAGATATTGTGCTGAACACAGGATGATCTTATGACAATCCATTTAAATGTAAATGCTCTACTCTCTTGAATGTCTCTTACAATTGAATATAGGCCTGTCCCATCCTTTCTTAATTTAATTTTTTCCCCTGCTTTCTTCTTACTAAGAGATGTATTCTGACAGATTTTTTGCTTGAAGGCAGTCAAAAGTGTTGCTAACTGCAGCCAAATGGTTATCTATTTATCTTGACTGTGATGTGTCATTGGAGACTAATGCTGTCCAGCAAGCAAAATGATCAACCATGTTAGAGAGTGGACTTTCACAGTAATTTGTGGGGCTTAGTAAATTCCATTGGGAGATTTCTTGAGCATGACTTGTAAAAAAAAATTAGGTTAATGATTTAGTTTAAACCAAACAGGAATTCCATGATAGTGAGCTAAATCTCCTGTTTATTGTGGGCAAATAGAGTGCAATCCAAAAAGCTAACACTCTTCTTTACATTATTCTTATGCTGATACAAATATTTTCCATAACCTTTGTAATATGCCAGTAAAAAAAAAAATTAAGGTGTCATATTGCTCAAACTACCATGGTTTTACCTTGCTAACAGTAGACCTAATCATTCTATAGCAGATGAAGTCTTGTGGTTTTAGAGCTGGTAGAGGAACATTGGAAGGTGTGGTAGCTAAGTGGTATAGCTAGTGATGGGCAAAAGTTAACTAAAAAGTTAGAAACTTTTAGTTTAACTAAAAAAAAATAGTTAAGGCCATTGTTTAATTAGAAAAAAAAAGTTTAGTTAAAATCGTAGTTAAATTAATTTTTTTTAGTTTAATTAAAATTTGTAAAAGTTTTCAACATGTGGTCAGGGTTGAAACACACTCCCTGTTTTCTGGTCATGTGATATCAATAACTTTGATTATCAAAAAAAGTGATGCAGTTAACAACTATTTAGACAGTCTGCATTTGAAGAGGGTAAAGTAAGATCCTGGTAGAAGTTATGGGAGTAAATATTTGCACTTGAAAGTTGCAGCATTATAAAATGTTAAACATTTTTTGTCAAAAGCTTCTATGCAGTAATATGAATGAGGTTGTTCCGAATTTTTTTGTGAGCCATGTGGAGGTGTATCTAGTGGGAATCTGATAAGTGAGTTAGGTCAATATTTAGTGGTTTTAATCAATTCATTTGTGGCAAACAATTTTTTTTTTTAACTGCAGGAACATCAAGTACACCCTTTTATAGTCTTAAGACTTATTATTGAGATCTATTAAGTCTAAATCAATAGCTAGGTATATATAGATCTAAAAGCATTAGGGTAACCAACTCTAGAAAAAAAAATCTTAATCCACACCCTCTCTGACCATAAGGTAAATAGACTGTGTCCAACTGATTTTAACAACCTGGTCAGCTAGACATACATGACCACATGTAGGCCTAGTGTACTGTACGTGTGTAGTCGACAATACTTTAAGACTACCCTGCATTAAGCGTTATACAATAATGTTTGCTTAATGTGGAGAGGTCAGACAAGAAAATAACACACTGGCGTGGCTAGTCAAGCATGTTCGTAGATATATCTTTAAACTAAAATAGTTATAAACCCTCCCTGCCCAGAAAGTAAATAGACGGTGTGTCCGACTGATTTTAACAACCTGGCCAGATAGACGTACAGTTGTAGGTCTATATAGTGTACTGAGTGTGCAGTCCATAATGACAAGATCACCCATTTTTTTTCCATTGCGCGTTTAACGGTTATGCAATAGTGTTAGTTGCATTTTTAGTGGTCAGACAAGAAAATAGCACATCGGCATGGTTAGTCAAGCATGTATTTTACACTATAAAATAGTTATACAGGTCAAATTTTTTAAAAACTCCAACTATTTCATTTCTATTTCTTTGGATACTAAAAAAAAAGTTTGTTATAGTTTAATTAACTTTCTTTAGTTTAGTTTAACTATCTTTTGAAATTCATGAAAAACTCATAGTTTAGCTACTTTATTTTAGTTGAAAACTAGTTTTAGTTTAACTTTTAAAAGTTAGTTTAGTTCCCATCACTAGGTATAGCATTTAACTCTCAGAAGACTGGGAAACAAATGATTTTTACCTCATCTGCCCTATAGATGACAAGGTCTGAAACTTGGATATGATTTTTACTATGCAACAATTGCAATCAAAAATGCATGGGCAACTTTGTCATTTATAATCTTAATCATTGCCACTTTTTCACAACTATTAGCTTATGACATTTGTATTCCCAATACATTTTATTTTTCAGGAAACAGATTATAACCTAGACTATTTTGACAATGGTGAAGAATATGGTGATGATGATGAAGATGATGATGAGGGGCCAACATATTGATGTTAGAAAAGTGTATCAATGTTGTGATTCAGATGCTTTTGATTAAACAGTAATTGTGTACATATAAATGTTTCATGATTAATAAAAAAAAAAATGTATAAAAGAATATTTTGAATTATTGTCAAATTAGTACTTATAATCTAATTTATGATTAATAATATAAAGAAGGCAATTATTTGAAAAGAAGAAATAATGCTTATCATTTTCTTTATCTCCAATGTACATGTTAAATATATTTACACTTAAGCCATATTCACAATTCCTTTTCCATTAAACATAGTAATATTTAAAAAAATAATTTTATTAGGTATAACAATATAACAAATGTGTTGTAACTCATCAACAATATAACAAAACATTTGTTTTCATTCAAAATCCAATCACATCACCAGTCCTAATAAGGCATCAAAACAGAATGAATGTTTTGATAAAGTCCAACATCAATTTAACTTTTGTCAAAACCCTTTAAAAAAAAACAAAAAAAAAAGCCAAGAAGAAAAACAAAATTGTGAATTGCAGACAATATTTCTGAGTTGACTGAAAAAATATTCTCATTGTATAAACCTTAAAATAAATATGAAACCAATTTTTGTGTGTTAAATAATGCCTTTTTTTTTTTTCCTTAATAAATATTGTTTCAATATTAAATTATGGTGGGATATACAGAATACAAAAGTGTTAATTTATACATATGAATAAGCAAAAATATTGCCCAAAGTTGAAATCCAAAATACCTTTTTATCAGGAAAAAAAAAAACATGGTACCGGTATTCCTTTTCCAAGAAAGTTTAAGTAAAGAAAATTATTTTAATGTTGAAAAATCAACTGTTTCAAAATAAATTGCTTAGAACAATTTTTTTCAAAATATTTTAAAGAAAACATAATAATCAGAACCATATTTTCTAATTTATCTTGTAGGTTTTATAATTTCTAGAATCAATCATATATAGAGAATTTTTTCATTCATACAAATATTTTCAATGCAATTTAGTTTTTAATAAAACATTGCCCATAATTTTTTAAAAAAACATTGCCCATAATTTTTTAAAATTATCATAGTCAAATAATGCTTCTATATTAAAAATATTTATATACAAAAATATATAATCCTTACAGCTTTATTTGTTCCACAAGATTACTGATGAGCTAAATTTCTAAATGGAAAAAAAAAATATAATCATAAATTTTTTGATATCATAATTTGTCTACCTTTAATGAAATTCTACAATTAATTTAAAAACAAAGTGAAAGACCCTGGTTCAATTAATCATTAAGCATACAACTTAAAATGGCTTTCAGATACCAGTAAATATAAGTCACAATATTGGTATTAAAAAAAGACACATTACTCAAGACAAGTAACAAAACATTAACGGACATTTGTACAGTATTTAGTACCAGTTTCTCAATAAAGCACCTCTTTAGATAACATGCACCATAGCAACATGAATGTTGTTTATAAAACAACTTTAATTACAGAAAGGAAAATTGTAATTTAATAAATCTGAAAGTAGCATTTGAAATATGTGTGTATATATATACAGATAAATATCTCAATAAAGACAATAGTACCATACTTGTTTCCACCTATGTTGCCAGTAGATTCACATCATAGCAGTAGCAATAGATATATTGTATATATACAAATGAATATCTTCAACTTATGTTACCAGTAGAGATTCTTTATATAGGTTAAATTTCATACACCAAAGAATTTATTTTATAACAATCTTTAAAATACGCCATCAATGATCCTCATTAGTACAGACACAGGTGTAGATTCATGGGATTTTAAGTCGGTGGTCTCTACAATAATCAGAAATTACTTTTTTTTTTTTTGGCCTGAAAGAGTCTCCGTAACTCTGGAGCAGCTAACAGAGTTCGAGATGCAAAGCTTTAGTATTGCTACAATTTTTAACCCTGAAAAACTGAAGTCAAAGTGTTTTTGATTTCAAGAAGTTGTGAAGTTTTTAGAGAATGATTCCATAGGATGGATTTGGAAAATGTTGAGTTTTAAGAGAGAAATCAATTTCTCAAGAAGATGTGTTATCAAAAAAAAAGTTGTCCAGTGCACAAAATAGTAAGCTGAATTCAATAATTGCATCATTTATGAACATTGTATATAATGTTAGAATATCTCTTTAGCCTGAATGTTTGGATTCATGGAAATAGAAGTAATAGATAAGAGCCAACAAAGGAACTAATATTGCTATTACTATTAAAGCTACAAGTACTGACCACCAGGATATACCACAATCAGCTCCATTGGGTCTTTTAGAGGGCACACTAGATGCCAAAGGATGAATACTTTTATTTGTGAGTACTGAAATAACCTCTGTTAAAGATTCTTTATGTTGTCTCGAGTTTTGTTTAAATTTTTTTAAATCCTCATCCATTTTCTGTAAGAATTTCTGAGCTTCCTTGTCATGAGCTGCAAAGTTATCTCTGATACTTAATGTCCTTAAAATGTGAATCTGTGTGTCAGGGTCACTGAAATCATGTTGAGAATCTGATTCCTCATACTGCCTGCCATACATGTCATCATAATCAGAGGAACTCTCTACATGGCTAGTGGAATGTCTATCTTGCCTTACAATTTGGCTTCTATTACCAAACTGCTCAGAGAGGATGCCATATTGTGTCATTGGTACCTTGATGACTTTAAGACCATAGAACTCCTGATCTTGTATTAAGTTGTTAATTCTTTTTATTTCTGAAACCTTAATAGAAAATAAACAAGCTATTCACAAAGTAAAATATGATATGCTTCTTAGTATTTGTATTATATTTAAACTTTTCACATTTTTTTTTTCTAAATCTGTGAAATATTAAGTGCTTTTATGGTATGGCTTCCTGGTTGTGTGATATGCACACTGGACTGTAGTTTGGTTGTCTTGATGGTCCCGGGTTCATACCCCGCCCACTGCCATCCCCCATCATCATGCAGGAGGTTTTGGCTAGGAGGTAGACTATTTTTAACACTGAAGAAACATCCGAAACATGTAAAACATTTTTACAAGCATGTACAGTACAAAAAGATGTGCAGTAACTGAGTGGTAAATCACTTGGCATTCAAACCAGGGTCCTGGGTTCGAATCCTGGTGAAGACTGGTATTTTTAATTATGGGATCTTTGGGGACCTCTGAGTCCACCGAGGTCTAATGGGTACCTGACCTTAGTTGGGGGAAAAAAAGGCGGTTGGTCATTAATGAGATCTTTGTTAACCGGGGCCACAAAAAAAGAGGACCTTTACATCATCTGCCCTATAGATCACAAGGTCTGAAAGGGGAACTTTACAGTACAAAAGGTAACTTAGCAGAACCAGTTGTTCAGATTTATCTAAGAAAAACTTAAAATGGTCAGACCTAATGTAGTATTGTGTGCTGGGAAAATATCAATGTTTTGCAATTTGTTTGCAAGGATAAAATAATTTTAAAAGCAATTTATAAGCGATGCAAAAAATTAATTCACAACTATGTAGTATTTGATTTAGCTTTCTTCTCGGTTGTTAACAACAACATTGGAATGGGGTTAAACAAAAAAGTTCTTTATATGAGATAAACTGCACAGTAAATTTCCAGTTCAGCCATTACCATATATAGTATTAATCTTGAATTTAGTTTTTTTCTTTGATTGTTTGGTAAACTGACTTTTTTAAAACTAAATTCTACATTATGTTAACATATATATAAATAATAATAATGGACAAAATCATCATATATTAATTTGAAATAATTACTTTTTAATTATTTATCGCTGTTTTGAGAGTTTATCTGAAATTGTTTGGAAATACACAATAGCTAGGTTTCAAATTTAATTGTCAGTTCTTCAAATATAACATATATAATTGTTAATCCTTTTTTTTTTTAAATTGTGATATGAATAGCTTATAAGCATAATTTTTTTATACATTTCAGACCTACAGTGCTAACTATTAACATTAAGGATGAAGTTGACTTTAGTTGTACTTTATAAACCAGTAAGAGACCATAAACCAGAGTGGCAAAGCTGCATATTTAGACTTGAAATGGCCCTTAGAAGTTATTTGAGATATATGTGGCTCTTTATAAATACAGATAAATATTTATTGGGGGCCCTAAGCTATTTCTTTACAGTATTATGTATACCACAGTTAATAGTAATAACTTAAAATACATATACATGGTCATGATACACTGTGACATAGTCACATAGCATAGCAATTTAACAACTTATACAACTTTTTTCACAAAGCTATTTACTTTATCTAATATTACCTGACATGCATATTTTAAGGCAATAGCTTGTAATGTTTCTCCTTCAGAAATTTCTTTTACAAAATACTCTGGTGTTTTTTCTTTATCTGCAACAATATTTAATCCCTTTTTATGACGTGACCTCATTTCAAATTCAACATTTTCATCATCATCATTAATGTTTGAGTCCCCAAAAACATAAACTCTTGCTGCTTTAATATTTTTTAACTTAGTACCATTCTTGTATCCCTGACCCAGACCATCATCTTGACTTTTGACATTTTTATTCCTGGATTTCTTCTTTTGATCCAAAGAAACATAGGAGCTCATTTGTCTTTTATCGTTTATGGGATTAGCTATACCTCGAATATACCCAGCCATAGCTCCTTTATTCTGTAGTAAAATTAAGTTATAAAACATGCATAAATCATTTTATAACAACCCCACTATTAGACTCTACACTTTAAGTCTACATCTATTTGTTTATAAAATACAATATCCACGTCAAAGCCATCAAAAACAAAAAGGGAGACTATTCTATTAACTCTTTATGAAAGAAAAAAGATGGTCTAGAAGTGTTTGCGTCTTTTTAATGCAATGTTACCTATGCCTTTTTATTTGTGTGTGTACATTTTTAACTTGTAAAAATAGTATCTAGATTTATATATAGATTGATTACATTAAAAATTTAAATATTTCCTATGAGAGTTCATGTCATTTTTTCGGTAGGATGAAGCATTTGTTTCCATGTCTTAGTTTACTATCGAAAAGGCTATTCTAATCCTATTATTGCAATAGAAGCTTACAAATATAGTTCAGTGTTTTGTTAAGTTGTCACATCCGTCGTAATAGCCGAGTAGAGTTAAAAAAGTTAGATGTTGTCTAGTCTATAATAATAAACACTGACACTGGCTATGGGAGATGGTAGCCAGGTATATCTATCTAATCTAGATGATAGATCTAATCTAAACAATTTATTTTAGACTAGAGTCGCTAGATCTAGATTATTATAGATCGGTAACCTATAGTATAGATCTACTAGAGATATTTTTTGATAAATTTACTCTAGATTAAATTAATCTGCAATAGATGCGTAATTATTATTAATTTATATACGTATGATATAGTCTGTATAGATCTAGATCATATTCATTTATAATTCATATACGCTACGGCTACGCCTACGGTATTACAGTGAGTAGTAGTAATACTTAAATACTAGATCTAAATTTTAATTTAATTTACTAAACTTAAAACTGGTCTAAACTAATTAGATCTAGATCTAAGTTATTGACTAGTGACTAAACCATAAGTTAGTAAGTTGAGTAATAGACAAATAGTTATAGACTAATTATCACTAATAAGGTGTATTAGTAATACTAATAGATTTTAGATCTATCTATATGACTATGACTAGACTAATCACTAGCTTATAGACTTATACTAGCTACATCTAGATTTGACTAGACTAAAAGAATTTATGAAATGATAATAGAGTCTAATAACTTTTTTGAAGTAATATCTGTATTATTATTTTAATTTTGATATAAGATAACTTGTCCTGATAAGATAAATGTTTGTAATAGTTAATAATAAATTAATATTAGTATATTTAATTACTGTATATATAATATATTATAGATCTAATTATACTCTATGACTTATGACTATACTATGTATAATATTGTGACTAGAGACAGAGTCAAATTAAATTCAAATATTATATTATTTATATATATGCTAGACAATCTAAAAAGTGGTATAACATATTTTATTATTTAGTTTTAGAATGATTGTAAGATACTTAGTCTTAGATTTTTAGATCTATAATCTATATCTATATACTTTATATAGAAAGGTCTATTATAATATAGTCCTATAATCTAGATTATTTCTTTGTGACTAGTCTACTAATTTCTAGTCCTACTCCTTGGCTAGACATCTTAAATTAAATTGACTAAATGTAGTAAAAGTTGTAAAAGTAATTCTAATACTAGATTATTATATAGATCTAGATCTAATAAAAATGGTGACTGGTCATTTTCATTCCCGGTAATTTCATCTTTAGTCACTTCATCCCGAGTCATTTCATCCCCAATTAAATTTTTTTTTTTAGTCATTGTGTTGTTAAGGCTTTGCCTTTAAGCACTCATTTCATCTAAAATCTAATTTATAAATATATAGAATAATTTTTGATATATGTACATGTTATTATAATGTTCCCCCTACTCTTAATACTTGTTGAGAAATGAAATTATATATATGTATATATATATATATGTGTAAAAAAGTAAAGTTCCCCTTTTAGACCTTGTAGTCTATAGGGCAGATGATGTAAAGGTCATCTGATTCTATGGCGTACGGTTAATGAGGGTGTCGTGTGGCCAGCACAACAACCAACCGCCTTTACATTTCCCCAATTAATGTCAGGTACTCATTAGAGCTGGGTGGACTCAGAGGCGCCTAGGGATTCGGAAATAAAAATCCCAGTCTTCACCAGGATTTGAACTTGGGACACCCGGTTCAGAAGCCAAGCGCTTTACCGCTCAGCCACAGCCCCTTCATATATATGTAAATAAGTAGATATATTGTAATGCGGAGTTTGTATTTTTATATTGTTTCTGTTTGTTGTAGGGGTGTGAATATTATCCTGCACATATTGCCTGATGTAATGATTAAAGGCCAAGGTGTGGTGGAAGTAAGGAAAATCTTTTGAGCGATGAGAACGAATACAATACTTATATTTATAGATGTTAAATTTTTTTTATTTTTAATGACATTATATTCTATTCTTATTTATTAATGAGTAATCCTTTTTGTTATGTAAATAAAAATAATTATATGAAATATTGTTAATTTCATACCTTTTGCAATTATTATTTGATGGATTAGAGGATGAAATGGCCAGCTGATGAAATGACCAGGAACCATATTCTACTACCACTACTTAGAACTTGTTAACTAGTTTCTAGGCAAGGTTTAGATAGGGACTATTTAGTTATTAAATATATATATATATACTAGTATTATAGATGTAGTACTAAAACACTATTAGCAATTACTAAAATTAGTTTAGACAGTAGATTCTACTTTCTAGTTCTACAATTCCACCTGTAAAACAATAGCATGTAATTAAAAAACTGTTGTATTTGTAGTATAACATTACAAACTGATCAATTCTCAAAATTTACATTAAATTATATAGCACATTTGAAAGTTTGTAGATTTAGATTTAAAAATGAAAAAAAAAATTTATTTCTGGTACACACTCTCAGGTTCCATCGCTGATGAATTAAAAACTTATTCCTCTGTGACAAATCAAGAAAAAAAAACATGTGGCTAAAACTGTGTTTGCTCCTCCTGTACATTTTCCTGCTGTTTATTATATCCCGGATGCTTGATGCTATTTATTGGTGTGAAATTGGCTATGGGGCCAGCTTCTCTAGACAGCTTCTTGACCCTATGGTGCTTTCTGTATCCAAGCTGAAAGCCTTGCTTGAACAGAGAGGAGTCAGTTATGAAGGTGTCATAGAAAAGTCAGAACTTGGAAGACTGGTTGATAGTACAGGTAAGTAAATTTAGTTTGAAGCTGCATGAACAACCTTTCTTTTAGGGTAATATATCAAATAGGGGGAAGCTATACATACATATACAGAAAGAAAAACTTTTTAATCTATAAAAATACCCATACAGTCGAATCTGGTTTATTTTAATGCTACTGTTTTGGTCCTAATAATCGACTGGTGAGATTATCAGGATGCGACTGTATGTTTTAAAAGATTGACTGTAATTTAATATTGGTCTCACTCTTTTTTATATGAATGTTCACTAGAAATTTTATATTTTAATTCTGCTTTTCATAAAGAGCAGCCCAACTTATTTGTTTTATTTTTTATTATTATTGTAAATGTATTTATATTTGATTGGAATTAATGCATTTTTTAGGAGATGTTACAGCAGAAGAAGCTGAAATAGCCTTAGAAGAAAATGATCAGTCAGCTGATACAAACTTCACGTCTGGAGCACATTTCATAGAGCAAGTAAGAAACTGCTGTCAATATTTACAGGCTTAAGAAAGTGTTGTTTAAAATATTGTAAAATCCTTTTATTACCAGTATTATAGTAAATTGTTTTGTACTTCAAGGTAGAGGACGCTAAAGACAGTGTATGGTTAGTACAAATACTGTCCTATAGTGACCATCAGCGAATTCTCAGCTATGATAGGTGGAAAGCCATTCGAGGGAAAGTATCTAGATTTGGTGTTCGGACAGGAATATTAGATTGTTCTCTTGATTACAAGTAAGCTTTGTTTTGAATATAGTTATGAAAATATTACATTTACTTTTTTTAAAATTATTTACTTTTATTACATTGTTAACTTGAATTGTGGATAGACCTTTTGCAACTCTACTATTCTTAACTAACATTAAAATCATTTCAAACAAAAATATACAATGTTGTGAATTCTCAATTTACAGATATTGTTACAGTAAAGGCTGGAAATCACCATTCTTATTGCTTGCTTTGCCAAGTCAGTTTGAAAAGAAAGCCAATGTCGCCATGTACAATTACTCCGGATCGGTCAAGGAAACAGCAGTGCTGCATTGGGTTCATGAAAAATTGAATGAAAAAGTCACACAAATAGAAAATCCACTTGAATACCATCAGGAGTGGAAATCTTTCTCTAAAAATCATATCGAATCGGAAATTCGGGCAGTTTTGTTTACCAAGCACCAAAATATACCTATGTTCTTTTCTGCACTTAGTGTTAAATTTCCAGGACGTGTGAAATTTGGAGTTGTCTTTATGGATTCCTCCAACAAAATTCAACAATGGAAGGATGTTTTGAGTGAGGATCATATTCTGACCTTTCCAGCGTATAAAATTTATTCTCAAGAAAATGTTTATGTTTATGGCAACCAGCCCTATGAACGTTATTCATTTGAAAGTATGGAAATAGTTTTAAAATTCCTTTACCCTTGTCTAAATGACATTTTCATTTTGAGTTTTTGTATGGCTAACATCATGTCATGGTTTGAACTGTTTATCAGCAATTGTGGTGCTTTCAAAAGAGTTCGTAAACTTTTATGGTGCATGGTGAAATATAATATCATTGTTATAATGTTATGGTTGCCAATAATTGGAATATTCCAGATGCCATTTTTAGACAGGATGCCACAGTTGGCTCTGAAAGTATTTAGAATTTTCTGCATGTCTTGGATGGGGACAATTTTAAGAAGTGACTATATTTTCCTAGGGAATAACCCTATTTACATCTACTCATTTTTTCTCATCTATTCTGTTATTATTACACTTGTATGTAAGAAATACAGGAGGGAAGAGCATGAAGAAGATTGGTTTAATTTTGCACAAATGAGAACTTTGACTTATCTCAGGCCCAACGATTTCTTCGAACCCATGAGGATAGGTGGCTCAGATTTTCTGGGAGGTCTTGAAATATTTGGCTCTCAACTTTCACAGCCATCTCTATGGTTACAACCATCAGTGTCACCAGAGTACATCAAATATCTTCCCACCTGGCCCTTTTCTCCCAAACCCATCTCAGAACAGTTGCAAGAGAACATTGGCAAAATAGAACAAGCAATGAATGAAATAACACTTTCATCATCATCCATGGACATTGCTGCTTGCTCTACAATATCAGCACATAGCAGTACTGTAAGCTTACACTGTCAGTGTCAAAAAAATAAACATTCTTCCAAGAAAAATCCTTCGTTTCTATGTGATAATGGACATCAGCCTGAGAATCTGTGCATGAAAGGACTTCAAACTGTAAATAGCTCTAACAGCTCAGAATCTTATTCTTCACTACAAAGCCCTCAAACAGATCAAAGACCTGAAGAACAATCTAAAGTTTTTGTAGCCTGCTCCTGCGCTGTTACATCTTTAGCTGAATCCCTCTCATCGCCCAGTCCGTTCCTATGTTTGGATAACAAAACTTCAGACTCTGCAGTATTGGCATTGAACCAGTGGAGCCAAACATCTGAAGCTAACGTCTCAACTTCATCCCCCTGTAACAGCGGATTTCCTTCAGGCTACCTGGAAACGTACCAGTGTGTCATTTGCTTGGATGATTTTGCACCTCAAATTAGCCTCTGTGGTCTGCCGTGTGGACATGTCTTCCATGAAACTTGCATTATCAGATGGTTAAATAGAGACAAGCATTTTTGTCCAATGTGCCGTTGGCCTTCATATAAAGTTGCACAAAACACAGCTCAAAATCAATATTGACTCTTTGTGATGTAAGGACCATAATTAATCATAGTTAATTAAAAGAAAAACTAACACCTTCCCCCACCTACCTTTAGCTGCTCAAATTATAGAAAATTTTTTTTTTTTTTTTTTTCTTAATTTGTATCTTTTGTGAGTATCTTAGCAATAAAAGACGTTTTAAAAAATTGTGACTTCAATGAATGTTTTAAGTAAGGACACGAAAATTAAAGTTTTTTATTTTAAACTGTAAATTGTTAGTGGAAAATGAATTGATGAGCATAATTTAAAATGTTGCCAATATATACATTAATCCCTAATTAAAGCTCTAGGCCATTAAGACAAAAAATTGGTGTTTTAAGTCTTAGTGGATAACAGAGTTTATTTTATTTTTATTTTTTTTACTAAGTATTTCATAGCATTTCTGAAAGATGCCTTGCCTTCATGGGGTACTTGACATTTGTTGAGTAATGTAGATTGGTTTGGACATTAAACATTAACCATTTTATAAATTTATAGCTATATAGACAGTATAGTCTCAAATGGAACATTAAATTTAAGAGGCATTCACAATGTTAGGTTGCCTTTTCTCAGCTATTTCCAAGCAATTTTTTGAACTGGGGAAACTCAAGTAGTATCAAAGTAGTATCCTTCCAGGATTAAAGTTTTGAATTGTATTCTAGACCATACAACACTGCTCTACCACCTTAACCTTTATTCTAGATATGTTACCCCTCCTGAACAATGAGCTTCTGGTCAATCAATAGTTTAAAAGGGAAAATGATCTTCTTACAGAGCAATGGCTCTTATTTATAATTATATAATTATGAAAATCGAGGTTGATAAAATTTTTGTAACAATCCTCATGGCTGTAGATTGAAAGCTCGAATTTTGTATGTTGTGAACAGTAAAACTGTATTTCCATTATTGTGATAAATGAAGCAATATTTTGGTGTCCTAAGTAAGCTTGTTAAATTATCTTTTTTTTTTTAAATGCCAAACATTAGTAGGTTGCTTTAAGAAATAAAGACTTATTATCTTAAGCAGTTTCTACTTGCATCTTAAATTATATGACATAGACGTTACTTCAAAAAAGAAGATGATTTCGTTCTACGGTTAAATTTAGGCCCTTTTATTAGCATGTATTGTTTTTTTAAATCAGTATTTTAATTATATTCCTTCTTAAGTTTTTTTTTCATTCTGGGATTTGTCTTGTATTAATGCTTTAAGAGATTTGGTTTGTTTAATTTATTTTATTTAGAAAGATTTTTGTGTTTTTTATTAACATTTTCAGATTTAAAAGTTTTCATCTAACTTACTGTTAATGTAAAATACAAGATTGTTTATCCTAACTAATTTCGTATTTTATTTTAAAGTTAAAAATTTATTTAAAGTTAAAAAATATTATTTTTTTATAATAAAAAGCAGTTAGAAAAATATATATAAATAAATATTAATGTAATTTTATATAAACATTACTAATATTTTCAGTTTTGTTACATTATGAACATAGAACTAGTATTGCTATACAAATACTAGCAACATAATTTTCTTTATTCATAGAACATAAGTAGACTGAATGCATATCTATAAAAATTTTATCTAAATACTTATTTCTAATGTTTAAAAGAAAAACATCAATTTAAAATATTTTATGTTAAACATTTGTTTAAAACTACATTGTATATCGATCTATTATCTTAAAATTTATAGACGTTACTTCTTAACACAAGATAATTTAAAGAAGAACAGACTAAAAAATGTTACTTCTTGTGTAAATTGTACAAGTTTTACCAAACTATAACAGGAGTAGAATACACATTTCTACTGAAAACTTGTTGCTGTTCAAAATTGTTTTTGTACATTTTTTTTATAGACATTTTATTAAAATCTGTGCCTTTTTACACCAACATTTTTTTTGGCATTAATTTTTAATTGCATTCAAGCCATTTGTGTATACATACATTTTCAGTTGGTTTAGATTACTTATATTTTAATCAAATTCGGAGACTAGAAACATTTACTTAAACAATTCGTATTTTAAACTAAATCTGATTCCATCAATAGAAAATATGAAGTAGGAATTACAAATTTTTAAATCTTTTTTTAAATCAACTTATTGTATAGGATGATTTATGATCTGATTTTGTTTCAAAACCTGTGATGTGAGATCTTTTCTCTGTGTTCAAAAATTTAATAAGTATAATAATTTTTTTCAGTTATAATATTCAGTTCTTGAGATTTGTGGGGTACCAGTTACAAATGTCCTCTATCAGGAAGGTTATGAAATGGTCTGTACTATTTCAATATTCTGTTTGCATGAATATAATTAAAGCTTTAATTTGAAATAAAACAAATAAATAAAAATTGACATGTCTTCACATAGAAAATGTAATCCATATTTTCATATGTAATATTAACTTTTAAATAAAATATATACTTTTCAGTTTAATCTCTTCAGACAATAAACTACCAAAGTTGATCATTTCAAAAAAAAAAAAAAAAAAAAAAGGAAGCAAAGTAACTTTCTGTAGCTGCTCACTCCCTTTAGAAAAAAACAAAGCCACCCACATTGGCTTGTTAGGCTATAATTATCATTGATTTATTTCAGAGACACATTTGTATGGTGATTTAATTAGAAATAAATCCAAACTAGTTTACAGTTTGATAAGTTCACCTAAAAGAAATATACTATTCTTTCTTAACTTTTTTTCCATTCAGACACAGAATCTATCTTTTCATATATATGTTCATTCAAAACAAAATATATAGATCTATATGTAATGCTATTACTTTAAGAAATGCAAGATCTAAAAATATGAACATTTTGGACACTGATTCTAAAATTAGAAGAGAAATTTAAATAGGAGATTTATGTATGTTAAAATGAAAACAGAATAGTATCCCTTGAATAAACTACTCATTTTATTATCTAAAGATTAGTGTATGGATAGGTACATATATATATATTTATTTATTTATTTATTTATTTATGTACAGTTTATATCAAAGAACCTTTAAAAGAACAAAATAATCAAGCATCTGTAATCAGTTCAATCTAAGTCTAGTTTAGAGCTGTGATAATAATCTCAATGTAATTAAATAATCTTTGTAACTTTGTTTAAGATCCCCTCCCCTCCTCCTAAATATTGTTCCCTGGTCCAAATTTATACCATTTTTTTATGGTCAAGAATGTCATAATTTAAAATTTATGTCATTTAAAATAAAATACTTGTCAATGCTATATTCTGGGGGAAAAAAAAGAAACTATTAGAAACTTTCCACTATGGAGAAATTCTCTTTGGAACATACTTGATATACTTACATTTATTTTACATAAAGTTACTGGGATCCAAAAAAATAGATTATTTAAATTTTGAGTTTTGGGAACTCATTTTGAAGGTCAAAAAATTATATCTTTATTGTCCAATTCATTTTTTGCGAAGTTGTTCTTAGACTTGATCATGAGAGGCCTCATTAAGGAATAATTTGAACTGTAAAGTAACACTTCATGGAGAGAAAAAAAACGGGCCTCAATCTTAGTAACTGTGATGTATCCCTTTAGAAATTGTGTGATCTAACCCTTACTCTTTCACACATTAACAACACAGGGCTCAATCTTAGTAACTGTCTGATCTATTCCTTCCTCTTTCACACACTAATAAGACCTTGTTGATGAGTGAAAGATATTTTAAAGAGAAGTTATATGCCAAGTAATAAGTACATTAAAAAAAAACTTTTTAAAATGTACTTTCATCCTTATCTTTGGAATTTGTTTTTGTTGTTTAATTTTATGTTAGCTGTTCTGTACATTTGAAAGTCAAATTGCACATGAAATCCAAAATAAAAACAGTGACATTTCTTAATTTGATTAATTATGAAAATATTATGTTTCTTTCATTTTAAATTTGCTTTCTTTTTTCTTTTTTTTTAAATAGGGGTTGTACATATTTTACATTAAAATAAACATTTGTTTGTGATTTGTTTTTGTGTTTGTAACCTAGGCTTACAAGAAGTTTCCATTTGTAATTAGATACAAATATAATTAAATACACTTTTTAATAGACATCCATCACAGTTAAAAAAACTGCTCTGTTTTTTTTTTTGGTATTTATTTTATTTATATATAACACAATCTAAAAGTTCTTGTCACATCAAATTTTATATACTCAATGATTTTTTTTTTTATTACATATTACACTAGTAAAAAGTAGACTTGAGAAACAGAAAATCTTTAAAAAGAGGAATTCATTTCTTTGGGGGAGGGTCATTAGCCCTACCCTAAATAATGTTTTCTTTGATAATAATGATTTACTCAATTGTCTTCTTTTATTATTTCTTTGCAATAGTTTCCTTTGAACTTGTGTTCTTTACTTGTGAAGTATAGTTAGCATGATTTTTCAATTTGCTGGGAAGAAAATAAATATACAATAATTCATATATAATTTGATAATTTTTTTCATGCATAATTTTGTTTCAAGATAAAGAACACATTCCATCTTTCCCCTTTAATAATGTCACTGGTGAGGACAGGGGCTAAACTATATAGTAGGCCTTTATATTGTAGACAGGTGTCCATCTTGTGAAAGCAACAGCCAAGCGGTCAGTCAGATGACAAGTAGACAGCAACGTAGAAATGTAGCGTGGACTTATACTTTGGGCTTCAGTGACTCATGCTATAGTGGAGAGTGAGACAGAAAGAAACATAATTCTTTATGGTGCAGTAAATTGAAGGTCCTCTTGTCATGTTGTAATTTCCTATACCAGCACACTGAAAGTTCATCCCTCCAAAAGATATGCATCAAATGAACTAAGGCAGTGACACAAGATTATTATCATCGTCATCAAATTCTATGTGGGTTAGGGCCTGCATACAGTCTCAAATTTTCCTCGTGGCCTGTCACCATAAAGGTATAGTAGGGCTTGTGGCTTCCTAGACCTATCAAAATGGAACTCGGCAAGTGTTATGCATTTATGAGGTAAGGTAAATAATCTAAAAGTTTCAATTATATTTTTGCTTTGTAGTTGGGCCTACAAGAATGGATGGCTGCCTGGTCGTGCGGTTTTCTCGCTGGACTGTCGTTCGGATTTATCGAGGGTTCAAATCCTGCCCGCTCCCATCCCCCGTCGTCCTACGGGAGATTTGGACTAGGAAGTAAACTATCTTCAACTCTGAAGGAACATCCGAAACATGTAAAACATTTTACAAACAGAAGTTATGTAATGGACGTAATCTATTAGACCTAGTCCTAGTCTGGTAATTAAAATTAGGCCTACTAGTTCGGCTTAACAAACATAATTTTGTGATTTTCAATTATTTATAATTGTGAAATTGGATGATTAATTCTAGTGTTTGGAATTTGTATTCCTGATTTGTTCTGCGCATTGTTCCTTTTGAAGTTATTGTGGTTTTGTGTGTGTGTGTTTGTTGTTTTTTTTTTTCCTTTTTTTTTTTTTTGGGTAGACAATAACTCCACATTAAATCTATTGAAATAGAGGTGCCTATTATCGCCTACACAACTGAACTAAATCCAACTGACATAGACAATGACTTCAAGCTGTCGACATGATGGTATCGAATTCAATCCTTGTCAATGACAAGCGTAGTCCCTTGCCGACCTCTTATTACCGCTCTTCGTGAGGTTTTTGGCTTGGTCGTAAATAAAATCCTAATTTCTGGAGGAATATAAAAAACTTAGCCTATTAAATTAATGACAGTTTGTGGCATTCAAACATATTAACCACTAGCTGACCCACTGGTAGACAATTAAGACTTGATGCTTGGCCTTCCATTCAAGAATTCATCTTGACCTACTACATTAGAGGTAGACTTACTAGGCCTATCTACTATGTCTCTATGGTATAGGCCTAATGGCTCACCATGAATCAAAAAATAATTTCATGCCTAATTTGGTTATACCAGGTATTACTATATCTCTCAAGATTATTGAATGGCTGCATGGTGGTGTGATATTTGCTCTGGACTGTCGTCTCGATGGTCCCGGGCTCTAACTCTGCCCGCTGCCACCCCCACCGTCCTGGGAGAGGTTTGGGCTAATATTCCTTCAATTTGAAGAACATCCTAAACATAAACCTATATAAAGCAGTTGTTTAAAAAAATCTCAATCATCTTGCAGTTAAGGCAGTACTGGTTTTAAAACAAAGTTGAAGAGAGATTTGCAATGACTGTCATAATATTGATAACCTAGCGTAATTTCCATGCCTTGCCCCCCACCCCCTGGAAAACAGTTTCGTCTCTAGAAGATGCGGACCGCAACGGATGACTCTTACGTGCGCAGCATAGTGTGAATGTGGAATGGTGCGTATGTGTGTTGAAAGGGGAAGAGAGGATAGAATCCGAAAATGAAGGAATGTAATCAAAGTTATTATTAACACATTATTAATTGTAACTCAAGATTCAAGTCATCATAATCAAACATATACGAGTCTGTTATTGTATCATTAAAAGTCTCATCTGTACGTAACAATGACACCGAAGTGAATTTTTTTTCCAAAGCTCAGAATGTAGAAAAACACTTGACTATCGAGGAAGCCCATATCCACACTGATTGGCTACAATATAAATAAATATATGTATTTTTATCGGGGGGGGGGGGGGTGTAGTCACGTGTAAAAGGCTGAGAAACACTGATCAATGAGTTGACAACTGTTGAAGCTCTTTGCGGTCGCACTAAAAAAAAAAAAGGTAAAATCACAGAAACAGTCTTTTTGATTTACTTTTTTGTTTGGCAGAAGTAGGCCTACCGACTGGGCTGATTGAGATTTTGTTATCACACAAGCGATCGAAGTTCAGACTAAATGTTCAATTAACAAAGTCCTGCCTCAAAAAAGGTATTGAGAAATAAATGGCTCTTCTCAAATCTTATCGCAATGTTTATACTTTTAATAATCATAGGAACCGCGCTAATTCTAGGTGTAAATTATTCAATTAAACCATTTTATAACTTATAACAGATTTCCCGCGGCCGCCTGATTTACCAGGAGCTCCTGGAAATCTCCTGATATTGTAAAATGTACAAAAAAGTCCTGGAAATCTCCTGAAATTATTAAAATCTTTTGAAAACTCATACAAATCTCCTGAAACATATAGACAAAAATTGTCATTTTGGGGTGTCATTCATTATGAAATCCTACGCGCGAAAAAGGAATGGCATTATTGAGGAATCTGGTGAAAGAAGCTTCTCGTACCTCAAGCTAATGAAGAATTACTTGAGGTCAACAATTCTCGTACATAGATTGAAAATTTTGTTAATTCTTGCTACTGAGCATGATCTATGTAGGAAATAGAATTTTTAAGATATAATGTATGACTTCGCTACACGCCAGGCTCTAAAATTAGTTCTGTACGTAGTAAAGAATGAATAAAATGCAAAGACGAGTCTATTTTCAAATTTAAACTCTTAATTTTCACTTATTATTCGTATCCCTACTTAAACTTGGCCCCGTGAAATTCGTTTCGTATAGGGCCCCACATTGGTTAAGTCCGGCCCTGCTATTTTGTAACGGGTGAATACAGAGTAGATTACTTGTTCTTCTCCCCCCTCCTCTTTTTTCGCCGCTTAAACTACATGGGGTAGAAATTTAAAAAAAGAGTGATCTTTCCATGACTTCTTGGTCACAACGGTGAAGCCAGTCACTGCTATTTTGTGACGGGTGAATACTACTTGTTCTCTCCCCTCCCTCTTTTTTTTTTCGTAGGGTAACTCTAGTCCGACTTGCAGAAATAAACGAATGATCTTTCCTTTACTTCTAGTCCAAACTCTTGAGCCATGAAGAGAATTATATAGACACTTCTTCTTCCTATAGTGCTTTCAGAACATGGAATGGGTTACCTATGAGTCAGCCATGAAAACCAATGACTTGGCAGAATTTAAGTCATTGATTAACATGCATGACTAGATTGACGTATGAATACCCGAAGGACGTGCTATAATCATCTTTTTTGAAGTAACATCTGTATTTTATAAGATAAGAAGATAATTAGCTACGTTACCGCATCGGGTGACACTTGCCTAGCGACGCTGCTGCCTGAAAATATTTTGATCGACTCTACTTTTGCCTGTTTATAATTTGGCTCGAATACACAGCATTTCTAAAACCAATAATAAATAATCTGATCAGTGCCGACCTATTAGTAGTGACTAGTCTAAACTTATCTCAAATTAGCCTACGTAGTCCTAGATCTATATAAATATAAGGCATATATATATATATAACCACACACAAAAGATAGACTTTATGTATATATTCAACGAAACTACCATATAATAGTAATTTAAGCCAACTGGTACGTGCCTAGGCCTACATCAATGATTCAATTTATAGCCTTTAAAATATTCTGGTGTTTTAGTCAAGTTTGATTTAGAGCGATACCATAGGGAATATTGGTTAATTATAAATTATGTAAGAAATGTCGAATCCAGTAAGTAGTTTCTTTTTTTTTTTTTTTTTAAAGCAGTTCAATCTTTCACAAATGAAACTCATCTTAATGTTGATTTTATTAGTTGCCCCCGAAAGGTGAAAAGCTGATATTTTGTGGCGTCTAAGTCTGTCCGTCCATCACGTTTATCTAAGAAACTAACAAGTTATAGGTTTATATAGGCCTATCTAAAAAAAAAGAATTTTAATGAAATCGATTCTTACCGGTACTTTATAAATCTGATGGTGATGACCAGTTGTCTATCATATCTCGTTCTATATTTATTTCTTGAAAAGTTTCATAATTACTAGGGGTCTCCATAGTGTTCTTCGCACAATCAATAATCAAAAAATATTCTTGTAGCCTAGTTAACATTTGTATATTTTGAAAATTCTTGGAGTTTATACTTACATATGGCGTGCGCAAAATGTTAGTCTATTTATTTATTCATTTATTTTGAATACCTACAAAGAAACATTTGAGTCGAGTGCGGTAATTCCAGCTGAAGCCGTCACGTTTACTTATAAGAAACTAACAATATTCTTGATCAGTGTTTCACAAACTGTTTCACGGAACCCTAGTAGGCCTATATAGTGTTCCGCGAGGCCTGAATAGGTGTTCCACGAACTACCGGAATAATTAACTATAACATGCGAATTAGTCTCTCTAAACAATTAAAATAAAATAAAACAAAAATTAAGGTTACAAAGACAGTTTGTGTGGAAACACAACTGAAAATCGGCCCTTCAAGTTGTCCACCCAGGCAGGTAAAAGGCAGTTTCACCTATAAATTCTATCAAAAACAAATGACAGAGAAGAATAGAGAAAAAAAAGGTTAACAGATCTTGGTCCAGCAGACCAAAGGATAGGTGAATGTGAAGTTAAATGTGAACCTGGCCTAACCAGGGGCGGACTGGGTATCTAAATCGGCCCGGGCATTACCATATAAACCGGCCCACAAATGGCATGTCATATATTTTCGGTGGAGGGGGAGGGGGATTTTCACCCCACTCCACAATTTATATATATTTATATTTATATATATTTATATATATATTTATATTTATATATATATTTATATTTATTTATCATGGGCTTGGCCAAAGGGGGGGGGGGGGGGTTCAACCCCCCCCCCCCCGAAATGAAATCCATCCCTGCGGGGGGGGGGGGGGACGGAATTAAGCGACTGATTTTTGCTTTCATTTTGTTTATTTTAGATGAGATTTTAATACTAAATCATCACTTACCACAGCACAGCCGAGAGGGTTTTGAGTTGAAAACACTCTACCAGGGGGTTTTGAGATTAAAAGTTTACAGTGGGTTTTAGGTTTTAAACCCCCTGCCAGAGGTTTTTGCCGTTAAATCCCCCTCTTCTATAAAACAAAACAAAAAAATGCAAACAACAATCCCCAAATTTCAACAGCACAGTTAAGAAAGATTTTGATTTTAAACCCCCCTCCAAAATTTACGATAACCGCCTCTTCAATATAAAAAAAAAGCAAATTACACACTCAAAATTCTATGAGCGTAGCCCAAGGGGTTTTGAGTTTAATTTCCCCCTCCCTCTCCAGTTGGGGTTTGAAGCTAAAAAGTACCTATTCATTATTTAAAAAAAAAAAAAAAAAAGCAAATTACACACTATAAAATCTATGAGTGTAGCCAAAGGAGTTTTGAGTTTAAATCCCCCTCCTCCAGATAGCTTTTTCTTTAAAGTTTAAAACCCCTCCAGATGGTTTTGAGTTTAAAATTCCCCTACAGAGCGTTTAGAGTTGAAAACCTCTTTCTTCAATATTATTTTAAAGCAAACTACAGTCACCAAATTCTATGATCGTAGCTAAATGGGGTTTTGAATTAAAACCCCTCAACAGATGATTTTGACGAAAAAACTTTCCTTTTCAATATAAAATCTAAAACGAAATACATGCATGTAATTCCAAGAGCGTAGTCAAGAAAGGTTACAAATTTTTACCAGTGGCATGGGCTCCATTAATAAAGTGTGAATAGTCTTCTGCCGAAATTGAAAAACACGAAATGTGGCTCAACAAAGATGGCTAAGACAGATTTTAGGAGTCAGTCATAGAGATCTGGTCTAAATCAAAGAAATCATATGCCGAACTGGGAGTCGAATCCTTAGTAAGGTTGTGACAAAGCGTCGCAAAATGAATTACTCAAAATAAGAGTTGCAGAAACAGCTTGCCGGAAAATGCGCCGAACTGCGCGAGAGGGTCTAAGTCAGTAAGAATAGCACATTACGTTTTTGAAATAAAACTTTTTAATAGAAAGATAATGCACTGTAGATACCTCAGAATATGCATTTTGTTGGCATTCAATACCAGAAATAGAAATAAAACTTTTTAATAGAAAGATAATGCACTGTAGATACCTCAGAATATGCATTTTGTTGGCATTCAATATCAGAAATAGTGCTCGGCGGCGGGGTTTCGCCCCGCGCTGGGGGAGTGCTGCGAGCTCCCCCAGACCCCCTTGCTAGCAAAGGAGGGGAGTCTACAAGATTTCCACTAATTCCAGGAAGAATCTATTCTATGGCACAATAAACGTCTTCCGAAAGGGTCAGAATGTAACAAAGATTTATTATGTACACACACACACACATATATATAAAAAAAATTCCGCGGTGGGGGGGGTGGCAAGGGAATCCCCCCCCCCCCCCGAAAAAAAATCCTGGCTACGCCCATGATATATATATATATTATACTAATTATATATATATATATATATATATATATATATATTTGTGTATGTGTAGGTTCTATATGTAATTAATCTTCATTACATTCTGATCTTTCATTCTTTCAAAGGTTTTTCTACTCTAGAATACTCTCTTCCTATTTGTACATTCACACCAGACTCACTCATAATTTACATGTGACAAAGTTTATACCAGATTGTTCTTATTTAATGATTTGATTGCTAGGGGAACAAAAGAGTGTTTGTGTCTGTTTGTCTTTGCTATCGGTGTCTTGTATCTTTTTTGTGATGGTCAAATCACAAAATCCTCTCACAAAGGGTGATTCTTTATTTCGAGGATCGTGTTAGCTTTTTTATAGATGTTTGTCTCAAACAACTGCCCAAATGGGGTTTGTTTTTTGTCAATGATTTTACCAGCAGCATTTAGGATTCTATAAAGTTTATTCTTATTTTTAATGCTCAGATTGCCATACCAGGCAGTGATATTGAAACTTAAAATATTGCAGATATGAGCGTGATAAAACATAGCCAAGGCCTTTTCGCTAACATTAAACGAGGACAGTTTCTTAGTAATCGTAATCTTTGCTGCCCATTTTTGCTGATATAATCAGTATTTGCAGTAAAATTTAGTTTATTGTCTAGTACCAAGGATAGTACCAAGGTATTTAAAGGTTTGCACAATTTCAATAGTCTCTCCAGCTACAGAAACAATATCATGTTCCTTCCTTTCCCTACAAAAATTGATAATCATTTCTTTGGGTTTTTTTTACATTTAATAATAAAAAATTATCTTTACAGTATTTTTCAATGTGTTCTATTTCTTTGAAATACTCATTTACGTCTGAGCTCTCTGAGAGCAGGGCAAGAAGAGCCGCATCATCAGCGAATTTAGTGAAGGAGCAAAAAGAACTATCGGATTGAAAATCATTGGTGTACAAAATAAACCACGATGGCGATGTCACAGCCCCCTGGGGCGCCCCTGTGTTAACTATGCGTTCATTTGATATAACATTGTTTACCCTAACCCTCTGAGATTTCTGGGTCAAAAATTCATTAGCCCATAGTATTATGTATGGATAATCTTCAACGCTTTCATCTTTTCAATGAGTAAATGAAGTTGTATAGTGTTAAAAGCTGATGAGAAATCAATAAAGAGCAATCTTACATAAATGTTCGGTAAGTCCAGATGTTTGTAGACACAATTTAAAATATTTAGGATGGCATCGTCTACACCTTTACCCTTTTGGTAAGCAAATTGTAAAGGGTCTAACTTACTACAAAGATCATTCAGAAGGAACATTTTAACCAATTTTTCGAAACATTTAGACACAATGGAAGTAAGTGAAACAGGTCTATAGTCATTCATTTCCTTCGGTTTGGAAACCTTTGGCACAGGTACAATTATAGATGACTTCCACACAAGTGGTATCTCATGGTTTAGTAATGAAGTAGAAAAAATATCTTGGAAAGGTTCAGCTAGTTGTTCAGCACATTCTTTTAAGATTCGCCCTTTTATTCCATCAGGCCCACCAGCTTTCATTGGGTTGACGTTTTTGAAAATGTTACAAACTTGCTCTTTAGTAATCGCTAATTCTAAACAGTTGTTAACATTAACATCCTCAAGGGCTTTGAGTATTAGATAATTAAAATCTTTCGTGTCGAAGCGACAATAGAAATCATTTAACTCGTTGGCTATTGTTTTTCGTCTCTTGTAGCAAGATTATTTTTAATTTTGACTTGTGCTCCTGCCATTTTGTTCATGATGCCCGACGCCTGTCTCATGTCATTTGTCTTGATGGAGTCTTCTAGCTTGGTGCGATAGTTTCTCCTCCCTTCCACAAGAACGACGTTGAGATTTCGTAGAGCTATTTTCTATGTCTGTCCATCGCCACTCATATATGCTCTTTTCTTTTTGATTATTTCCCGTTTTATTTTTGCAGTGACCCATGGTTTATTGTTGGGGTATATCTTGATGCTCTTTGTACTGACACACATTTTTTCACAGAATTTGATGTAATTTGTCACTGCATTCCACACAAAACTAATAGCGTCTTTTCCCCTTACGGGGTCCGCTAAAAACAAACAACTTTTTCATTCTAAGGAGAAGAACTCTACCTACTCGGATCCAAGGAAAGCCTACTCGGATCCAAGGAAAGCCTACTCGGATCCAAGGAAAGCCTACTCGGATCCAAGCATCAAGATAAATGGACATGATATAAACGCAGAGGACAGATTCACATATCGTGGCAGCACACACTCCAGAAACGGAAATATCGATAATGAAATCGACCTGCGTATCGCCAAGGCCAGTGCATCCTATGGCAGACTGTCTAAAAACGTCTGAAACAGACTAGGTATCACCACAAATAAAAAGCTAGGGATCTATCGAACTGTCATCTTCCCTGCATTGCTCTATGCCTCAGAAACACATGAACAGTGTACAGAAAACATGCAAAGAAACGGAACCACTTCCCCATGACATGTCTAAGAAAAATACTGAATGTCAAATGGCAAGACAAAATACCAGATACGGAAGTCTTTCGAAGAGCGGGTCTGCAACGCATCCACACAATCCTGATGCAGTCCCAGCTGCGATGGGCAGACACGTCTGCAGAATGGAAGACCGCCGCATTCCTAAATGACTCTTGTATAGTCAAGCGAAGGAAAGCGCTCGCAAGGTGGTCTAAGAAAACGCTTCAGGGACACCCTCAAAGCTTTTCTGAAGGTGTTCAGCATAGACCCAGCCACCTTGGAGACAGAGGCACATGATAGAGCATCATGGCGTCGCGCTGTGAAAACTGGCGCACAGGTTGCTGATGAAAAGAGAACAACGCTGGCGGAAGAAAAACGCCAGAGAAGAAAAGCAAGGTCAATGACACTAGCTCCAGCTGGAATAACCTGCCCAGTGTGCAGCCGAACATTCCGGGCTCACATAGGTCTCACCAGCCACATGAGGAGGCATAAAACCCTAGTGCAAAGCCCTCAGCCCCCTAGATGGAAAAGTGGTCATCATCGAACCACGATGGACGATACATCTCGAGAGACGATCTTTTCCCTTTGCAACTTGTGTGGCTAAAGAGGCCAATCCTTGATACATAGTTGCGGTCACAGGTTGGGCATATGTAATCACCAGGCGCCGTTGCATTTTTATTTTCACCCTTCTTTCTACTGCTGTTGTCTATGGCAACTGCAATCCGACACCCTTCCTTTATGCTATCTCTCCATGTGGATCTATCCAGTGCCACTTTTCCCCAGCTCCTATTGTCGATTTCGAATAGCTTCATGACGCGTTTGCATACATACGTATACCATAAAAGTGGGCGACCAGCGGCTCTCCTGCCATACAGAATGCCATGTGGAAGTCGACCTACTGGCATTATACGAACGTGGCCAAGACAACCAAGGCATCTGACCTGGTGGATGTCCTGGCACCCTGCTCTTCGTAGCACTTCCTTATTGGTTATTTTATCTTGCCACCTTATTTTAAAGATCTTCCTTAGGCATCGAAGGTGGGAGACATTCTGATTTTTTTCCTACCATGAGTAGGTTGACCATGTTTCACTTCCGTAAAGCAAAGTGCTTATTACACAGGTCCGGTAGACTAAGGCTTTAGTATTATTAGTCAGCAATATGTTGTCACACACTCTTTTCTGCAACCGTGGCATGGTGCCCATTGCTTTGTTAATGTCTTCATCCAGTAATAATAATAATAATAAAAACTAAAACACGATATATTTCGAATCAGATTTTTTATTGGCCAACTACATTAAATCTATTTTTAGCTCTGAACGGCGGGATTATGAATGCCTCATCTAGACTGATAAATCAAAACTCTATATCTAGTAAATCAATCTATCTCTATAGATCTATTTTTTCATTGCTTCATAATAATATGTCGCAGACTAAAATCTCTACATTTTTTCAGTCTCCCAAAGCTAGGTCTAAGTCTAAATGTGCAAATACAAGTTTGAAGCCTGAAAGTGAAACTGATGTAGTCGAAGTTCGATGTCGTAAAGGAACAGCTGTATCAGACACTGTGAGTAACTGATTTCAGATTATTCGGAGTACAAAGTTATATCTAGATCTATAGAATGCCGTCTGGCCTCCTTCAGTTTCAGTCACTAAACGGCTATATATGGATCATCTGATAGAAATGAGATGATAGCCTGGGCATTGGATGATTAGCTCTAATAGGAGCCTCTAACTGTAGTCAATTTTTAATATGTATTATTTTATATCATAATTTTAAATGTATTATGCTATTTATCATAATTTATGCATGCCCTGGTGAAATGATGTTATATTGTTATATTCCACTAGGAGGTCTAGGACTAGATCTAGATTATTACTATTACTAATCTAATAGATCTAGATCTATATAAATATATATAATATATATATATATATATATATATATATATATATATAATATAATGTTAGCTTATTTAGATCTAGATCTACTTCATATATTATATATATATATATACTTTATTAGACACTTTAGTGCAGACACTGCAGTTTTTACCAAACTGTATTCTGTGGAACCCTAATGTTCTTCGAGGCCTGAATCTAGATGTTCTACGAACTACTCACTCCTGGAATTATCAATTCGTAGGCCACCAAGTGAATCAATCTCTCTAAAAAATAAGCAAAGTGTTCACTAAATACTTACAATGTGCAAATTTATGTGTTCCATTAAGAAAAAAGTTTGGAAACACTGCAGTAGTTTATAGAGTATAGATCTAGATCTATATAAAAATATAGATTTAAAATTTTAATAGATCTTAATCTAATTCTCTTGTTAAAAATGTAAACATTAGTTGGTCCATGTTTAACATGTATGGAAGTATTTAACTTAATCCTTTTTGGACTAGATCTAGATCTAATTACTTATCTAATGTTCAGTGGGTTGCTGGGCTCCATTAATAAAAAAAATAAACCTGACAACAGCATAAGAAAACTAGATCATAATTGAGTTTGTTTAAATTATTAAAACAAACTTTTATCAAATTTGCAGAAAGATGAGCAGCCTTCAAAGAAATACAAAGTGGAGCAAGAGTTAGGTCAGGAACTGAGTGACGATCTCAAAGAAAAAGTTGCACAAAATAAAATTCATGCTAAAATAAAATTATTAGGCAGTAAAACAAATGGTCTTGTTGTTAACATAGGTCCTTCTTGGTACACTGCACTAGAGTCTGAGTTTTCTAAAGAATACTTTATAAAAGTAAGTGTAATGTAACATTTTTTTGTCTTTATTTGTTTTTTAGTTTTAAAAAAAAAGGTTAAACTTTTACTATAATTATAGATGTATAATCCGGTTAATCAGACCAGCTCCTTATTCAGACCGAAATTTAAAACAAAACCTAATAATATAAACATGTAATTTTCGCTTATTTTGATGAAAATTCCAATTAGTCTGACCAAAGAGCATGAATAAGAAAAAGAAATTACAAGTCGCTGCTTAGTGGACATGCAAAGCGGGTCAACTAATTATTCATCCACAACTTGCTTCAATGCTATGACAAAAATGATGATTACAATTCTGCAAGTGTTGCTCTAATTTCTGAGAAACACATAACAACATAGGAAGACCAGGAGCGCTATAAAGATCAACTCAGGTGCCATTTCGCCCTCACTGGCATAGAGCAAAGAAGCTGGCAGTAGAAGGCCTCTGAAAGAGACAGTTGTAGAGCTCTCTCAAAGGCTGTGGGACAAACATTTGAGACTCAAAGAAAAGCCATTATTGAAGACAGGTGCAGATGACGTAAAGAAAACTCAATAGACCGCCAGTGGACAACAGCTTTTATCTGCAAAATATACGTCTCAACAGGATCTGCATAGTCATGAGAATCACTGCATGCATCCTTAATCTTTGGAATTGAAGACATTGCTATTAATTAATTAATATGCAGGCAGTCCCAATGAAGCATTAGATGTTTATGATGAGTTTGTTCAAGTGCAGTCTATCAAATGAACATGTCATATCACACTGGATAAAATCTTATAATGTCAACTGAAATTATTTAGTTATTTTTTTGTTATGCGTTGCATGTTGAGTATCTATATGATGTTGTAGAACCTTTAAAAAAAAACTTGGCAAATTTATTTTTCAATAAACAAAGTAGTTCTTTTTTAATGTTTGCTTTATGGGTATAGTGCATACTAAAGATTTAATTGCATTAAATATATTGCATAAAACATAGCATGTCCCATTTTGTGTAATCGAAATCTGAAGGGTTATTAGTACTTAAAAACTACTACTAAAATTATTCCAAGTACATGGTAAAAAATAACTGGGTAAAAAAAAAAATTTAAAAATCGGTGCTCCTATAAATCTTTTACATCTTTAGCTTGTAGCAAAGCAAGCGTAGAAGTTTTATTGTGGGGAAAAAAAACTTTTAAGAGATCAGTCTAAAAATTATGACACTTGTAGAAAGGCTTCTTGCAGCAGAAACATTGATATGATATATCTCTATATATAATTCTCTTCATGGCTCAAGAGTTTGGACAAGAAGTAAAGGAAATATCACTCTTTAATTTCAGCAAGTCGGACTAGAGTTTCCCTACGAAAAAAAAAGAGGGGGAGAACAAGTAGTATTCACCCATCACAAAAAAGCCGGGGCCGGACTTAACTGTTGTGACCGAGAAGTCATGGAAAGATCACTCTTTTTTATTTCTACCCCGTGTAGTTTTAGCGGCAAAAAAAAGAGGGGGGAACAAGTAATCTACTCTGTATTCACCCGTCACTAAATACCAGGGCCAGACTCAACCATTGTGGGGCCCTATGCCAAACGGATATCATGGGGCCAAGTTTGGGTAGGGATATGGATTATAAGTGAAAATTAAGAGTTTATATTAGAAAATACATTCGTCTTTGCATTTTATTCATTCTTTACTACGTACAGAATTACTCTACGAGCCTTGCGTGTAGCGAAGTCATACAGTATATCATAAAAATTCTATTTCCTACATAGATCACACTCAATAGCAATTACCAAAATTTTCAGTCTATCTACAAGATTTGTTGACCTCAAGTAATTCTTCATTAGCTTGAGGCGCGACAAGCTTCTTTCACCAGTTTCCAAAATTACAGAATAATGCAGTTTTTTTAATCGCACGTAGGATTGTTGTTTTCCATATTCAATAACACCCCCAAAATGACAATTTTTGTCTATATATTTCAGGAGATTTGTATGAGTTTTTTAAAGATTTTAATAATTTCTGGATATTTCCAGGACTTTTTTGTATATTTTGCAATTTCAGGAGATTTCCAGGAGCTCCTTGTAAATTGACAGGAGGCCGCAGGAAATCTGTTATAAGTTATAAAATGGTTTAATTTAAAAACTTATACTCCTAGAAAAAGTGTGGGTCCTATGAAAGTGCAGGGCCCACTGCGGTCGCATAGGTTGCAGTGGCCTAAGGCGGGCCCTGCAAAATAGCTGTGTATGCTAGGCCGCTGGTCGACTAGTATATATTGTTACGAATCTCACTATCCAGGCTCTCTGCAAACTGCACCATACACCACCAACTTAAAGAACTTGACAACTCAGGGCTCCAAAGTAACGTAACACTTTAATAGTTGAATAAATAACAGCCAATACTGTATGATTGGCAACACATACACTGTACAAATATCTCTCTTGTTAATAGCCGTACCGCCGTATCAACTCTTGCACTGGCCTCTCCGTCTCGTTCCGGGCTTGCACTGGGTTCAACAGTTCAGGACTGACTTCACACACTAGGCTCGTTGTGTCGGACTCGATCACAGACCAAGATCAAGACGCCGTTCGTCTCAACTGTACTTGATAGTACTCAGCACTGAACTGTCGTAATGCTCCGTACAGAACCACACCGCTAAACTGTGCTGTAGTCGACCGTGTTCTGAACTCCTGTCATGAATCTTCTGTCGTGAACCTTCTCTCGTGAACCATGCTGTATTGAGCCCTTTTCTCCACCGTCTTGACTGCGACACCTCCGCTCTTTATATAGGGTCACTACTGGCCTTCTAGAACCGGACGGAACATCGCTCGATGTTTCTAGCCTTGTCACATGACTACATCCCTCGTGACGCTTCTGAGCTCTGTTCACGACGTCGATCCTTCCCAAACCATCATGTTGACACGTCTCGGCCGACCGTCGTACGTAACTCGTCACGGTTGACCGCTCGTCTAGCGCTGGCCTGGGGCAATTTGCGTTGGCTGACTACACTCACACCACTACCCCCATCTGTGCCACCACCAGGTTTATAACAATATATAAAGGGAGAGAAGAAGAATTATTCAAGTCAGTAAAGTAATCTTTAAGGAACAGTGGAGGGAGAATAAAAAAAGGGTTGTCCAAAGAAAAGTTGGCTGAATAACATAAACGAATGGACCGGCCTCTCTCTTAATACCCTTCTAAGTGGAGAGATTCGGTTATGCAATCTGTAACAGCACCTCTGCAGCAGGCAAAAGTCAAGGGACAGATGAGATAAGAGAGAAAGTAATAATTGTGGTTCTTGTTTAAAGATTCTGTTAATGTGATATTTATGCCTGTCAACTTTTTGTATTTATACATATACATTTAAAACAATAAATTTCAGCTAAGTCAATTCATTGGAGATGAAAGAAAGAAGTCTACAATATTTCCTCCTGCTGATCAAGTTTTTACATGGACAACTACATGTGCTATCTCGTCAGTATGTAGAAAATATTTCTGTCAGTGCTCCTTGAATTCCTTATTGCTTTCTTCAAACCAAAACTATTTATGATTATTTTAATACAATACAAAATAGTTCTACAAAGGGGATTTTTAATGCTTTTTTTTTTTTTTTTTTTATCAAGGTGAAAGTTGTTATAATTGGGCAGGATCCTTACCATGGACAAGGACAAGCGCATGGTAAACTGTTTTGAATATGACATTTATGTAACTTGTTTAGTTATCAGCTCTTTTTAGATCAATAAATTTGTCTTTTTCATCTACTGTTTATTTTATACCATGGTAGTCTAAGAATATCTTATTAACATATTTGGCTAAATTCTTTGAAGTATAGGTAACCTTAGGTAATCTGATGTTTTTGATAATCTGACACCACTCTGGTAACCATCAGACTACTAAGGGTCTTCTATAAAAAAAATTTTAAAGTATTAAGATCATGAACTCACTTTCTGAAATCTGATTATGTTCTGTGGGTGTTGTAATAATGCAAACAACAAATGCTCTGTGCACATCATATTGAGATAGCATCTACATTGGCAAAAGGTCAATTTTCAAAATCTAGTCTTTTGTTTAGGTAACCAAGATGACATAAAACTAATGAGCTACTAGTAGTGCTCCACATTTATTTGCTATTCATTATTTCTTTTATGTGTTATCAGTTAAAGGAAAACCATTAGTTATTACTGGCTTTATAGTATTGCATATATTAGTGTTTATACTTGGTGATCCAGATTTTAATAGAGTTACATTGTTTAGATTAATTAGCCTGGTCTTATTTGTTAAATAATATTTTTGTTTGTTGCAGGTCTATGTTTTAGTGTATTACCAGGTGTAAAACCGCCTCCCAGGTAAATTTTCTTTTTAAAACAAAAACAAATATACAAAATAAAGGGAGAAGTTGATGTGCTTTATTTTTTTAAAAGATGTATGATCATTTTTTTGCACTTTTTAGCACTGCTGAATCCAATTTTCTGAGCTCTTAGTTTTTAGCACAAAATAATTTCAATATGGAGGAAGCAATTACAATTTTCACTCTGACTTAAAACCTAGGCCTATTAAACAACAAATGGGCAACTAACTAGCAACACTAAAGATTTCATATGAAGATCAACTGCTGTGCATTGAGGCATTTTTAAAATAGTGCCGTTCAATTTAACTTTCATACAATAGTTTAGTTTATCTAAAAAATCACCAGTGTTGAATATAAGTATATGAAAATTGTACAATTTTTTAAAAATCTTCATTTTGAACCAATTTTAAATATCCTGATTACATATTGTTACAGTTCTATTATGCAAACATTTTGGACTTGGATTAACATTTTTCTTTTACAGCCTAGAAAACATTTTTAAAGAGCTTGAAGGCAGCATTGATGGCTTTAAGCATCCTGGTCATGGAAACTTGATAGGCTGGGCTCGACAAGGTATAAACTTTACAATGTCTCTGTTAGAAAGCAGACATTTTTTCAAACATAAGAAGAGGGAATTATTTATTATAAGTTTGAAATTCTCCCAGTTTTTTTCCTATCTTCTCAATCTGTTCTCATTTGTTTTGTTTCAATGTAGGTGTGCTCTTGCTTAATGCTTGTTTGACAGTCAAAGAAAAACAGCCCAACTCTCATGCAGGGAAAGGATGGGAGCAATTCACAGATGCCGTTATAAATTGGCTCAATTCAAATCTGAAAGGCGTAGTTTTTATGCTCTGGGGAGCCTATGCTCAAAAGAAAGGCTCCAGAATTGACAAGGTAAGCATAGAATGTAGTACACAAATTTTTTTCTTACTGCGTTTACAAATTCTAATGTTATAGAACTTTAAGTTGATTTAACTGCGCTTTCAGAAGAAATAAAATTTCTTGGAGGGGGAAAAATATATATCATAACTCTCTCTTTCCACTGAGCTCAGTCAAACCACATGCTTCATTACATAAAATACATTTAAGATTTGAGACCTGCTTGTTCAAAATTTACTTCAATTAGTTTTCATACTTTATGTTTAACACTTTTTATAAGAAAACTTGTACTATTATTTCTTTTTGTTTTATCAATAGCAATCAACTCTAAAATTCTGCTAACCATCTATCCTCTATTGATGTCATAGTCAAAATTTGATTTAGTGCAATTAACCTTTCATTTGCTTTATTTTAATTTTACATACTTAACTGAACAACCTTCCTACTCTGAAATACATATATGTAATACTAATAGCAGTTTGATCTGAATATTTCTATCAACTTGTATTTTAAAAAAGTGTTGTTTTTTTTTCATTAAATGTACAGGTATACATTTTTCTACTACTATAAATTTCTTCAGATTATTATTTAATTGGATCAATTTATTTTTATAGAAAAAGCATCATATCTTGACAGCAGTCCATCCATCACCATTGTCAGCCCACAAAGGTTTCATTGGATGTAAACATTTCTCCACATGCAATGAACTTTTAAAAAAAGATGGCAAAATAGAAATCAATTGGACATTATTGCCTGCTCATTGAGAACAATTTTATTATTTTATTTTTGTTGTAAATATGTATACAAGTCTAAAAATTATTTTATTTTAAATTCGGTACACTTTTTTTTTTTTTTTTTTTTATTTATGATACTAAAAGAGATAATTATGTCCAAGCCTAAACCTCCTCTTGGATGGAAGAGGGCAAGGTTCAAACTCAGAATCATTCTAATGACAGTCTGAATTGCATACCTTATGGCCAGGCAGCAAGATTAGTTGTTTTAATGTTAATATAATGTCAAAATATTTTGCGGATTTTTAAACATTTTTTTTATAATAATAATGCTAGGGAAAAAAATTCTTCATTGCAATTATTTTGTGTTTATTTTATGCTGTATTTTTTACATACATTTTTACTAGAAAATGTCTAATTAGGACATTTTATTTTTCTTTATGTGTGAAACTCTTATCAGTTTTTACACAATGTTATCTTGAACTGTAATTTATTATTTTTTACTGTAGAAATAAATAATGTCTGTAGATAAAATCTGAAACTTTTTATTGTTGTTGTTTTTTTTTAACATTTTACTAAAATTTTTATAAAAATTCTTGATAATTCAGTTAATTTATGTACCTTTTGTGTTTGGAAGAGAAATGCTTTTTTTTTAAGCAGCCTTCAACAACCAACAATTTAGATTAGACAATTGAATCTCATTTATTTATTTGTGTTTGCTTATAAAACAATCTATAAACTATGTGCGAAATTATATTAAAAAAAAAATATATATATATATATATATATATATACTTCTTGACTCAATCCTAAGAAGTACTCTCTGGCCACTTCAGTGCTTTCTGAGCTTGCTACCCATTCCCACTCTCTCACCTTCTATAGTGTGGACAAATTAGTTGTTATTCTAATAACCTTTTAGAACATGTATGGTGTGTTTCATGGCATGTAAACACATACAAATGTCTGAAGCCCCATTACTGTATACTTTGAAGGATGGTCTTGGGCCATAAAATCACACTTGACAATTTTTTCCCAACCATACAATGTACATTGAAATGATAGGCTAATATGCTAATTTGGAAGAGTGTTTTCAGTACAGAGGATGAAGTGTATATAAATCACATAGTAATATCATGTATCATCAGCAACATAAAATAAAAACACAATAAATCTATCACATCCATTATAAATATACAAAGGAATAGGTTTACTTTGCCAACTCTAATTCAGCATTATAAAAAAACAAAAACGGACACGTTCTAAAAGAAGATAAAATTAAACTCTACTTTTGTTATACACTCACACAATTATATAGTCTGTAAATACACAAGTGAAAGATCACAGTACAATTTTAAATTTACATTTGTTTCACTTTACAAATTCAACATTGTGAGAGTGGAATGTGAAAAAAGGGTTTCATCCTATCAGACTCTAAGCCTGCTATCCAAATGTGTTTAACCTTGCGGGCCACTCTGCTCATTAAGAGATGATACACGAGTAAGAAGAGAGAACAGGTTATCTTGAGTTGAGGAACACTGATCTATTTAATTGTGATGCAATTACCTCCATTATTTCGCTTTTTAGGGTCATTCACCTTAGCTAATTAGTTTAAATTAGTCTATTTGCTAATTAGTATAGATGAGTGTGTACAATTTGAAAGATCGCTCTTGATATTGACTAAAGTCAGCCATTGGTATACAAGTTAAATTTTTTGTGACTTTTAAAATCTGTTTTATTCACTGTATAAGAAATGTAGACTGAACAAGACTAAAAAGTTTCCACGGGCAAATTATAAAGATTAAGAGACTTATAAGGCTTGTCTTCGAGTTCAAAGATTAATGAGGAGTGCGGATGTTAGACACTTAGTTAATTAGTATTATTACTTTATATAGAGACGGTTAATTGACGGACTTAGAACGCGACTAGTGACGTCATGACTTGGGTTAGAGACTACTTGGAGACAGAAAATCAGTTGGTGATAGGATTTCATGAAGGTAAGAAGTATTTTATCAACAGAGACTCGACTGTGGCCTTTTGTTGGATTAAACCTTCATATGAATTGTTCAACGGTGTTTGGACTTATCTCTTCGCCTGTTAAAATCGTATAAGTCTATTTTCTTGTTGGTTAATTGCATTGAAATAGGCCTACACCAGCACAAGAAAACCCAGAAGACATCTCCAGAGTAATCTGTCGAAATCAGGCATAAATTAACTACAAGACAGATAGGCTCATCACAGGTATTTCACGAGGATACGCAGCCCCAGCTGCGACCTAATTGTTTTTTTTGCCACATCCAGCGCTGACATAACTATTATCCGCCGGTGGTCCATTTAGTTTTCCTTTTCGCCATCTACATCTGTCAACAGCAGGCGGTTTACTTTTTTGGCCTCAAATGTGTATCCCGCCGCCTGGTAAGTGATCTCCGTCTATCTTGATCTGAAGCCGCATGCAACCAGTTGCTCTCTTCTATGTCAGTTAAAGCTTTTACGAGAGAGGACTTGAGTCTCTCCAACCCTCACACTCAAATTGAGTTTGATGATGATGATGTCAGTTAAAGTAAATTGGCGCCTAAGCTGGTTGTTTCGTGAGGCCCCTCTGTTATGTCACCACCAAAAAGGGCTTCTTGAAAAATTCTTACCAACAGCATAGTCATACTGAGCCACTATGACAATGTGCCTGCTATAAGCGAATAAATATAGAAGAAAGATTGGCGAGGGGAGGTATCAATCTTTTTAGATCCATGATCGTAATCACTATGTTTTTCACAGTTCTAAATTTAACTATTGCTCTTAAAAAAATACAAACAGCTGTTGGACATTACTGTTTACCTATGATTAACCAAACTACATAGAGCATATTAATTATTATCAACAAATCAATTGAGCCATCTGGTTTTTAATCACACTGCATTCCCTCCCCCCTATCAAAGGTAGTTTTTGACGCTATTACTATTAGATATCGATCTTTAAATTAAACGCAAACATTATAATGAGCTGTTAGAATGAGACCCAGATTATCAAAGGAAAGGAATGCTTTGTACAAGAACAATAAACAGGCTAATATTAGTGCCTAATCTTTAATAGTTGTCCTGTTATGCAGTTGTTGTTTTTTAATAGTAGGCCTTTGTAATAAGAAATAAAGGAACACTGAAGAGTAACCTAAAACAAGGCTTTATTAAACTAGAACGACACATGAACGGACGAAAGAGACTTGGATAGTAGCACACTAAATCAATGTTGTGAACACATTCTCACGACGTTACACAAACATAAACAAATACTAACTATTTCACCACATTTACCCCGCCTAGAATTAAAATAGCAAGTATAGTAATGTAGTAGGCCATAGCAGTAATAAAAAGAGAATGCCAGTGCTTGTAATACAATAGATCAATAAATAGTGTCGAAATATTAGTTTCTCTTGTAAACAATAATGAGGAGTGATACAAAGAAACCTAAAAACCAGTATCTGTAGTAGTACGTATAAATAATTACTAGTTTCTGTTTTAAGCAATAGCAAATAGTGTAGTAAGTAAACATGTATGTAAGTAAGTGAACAAATAAATTCTAGTATCAGTAGCAAGGGATAAACAATGCCAGTTTATGTAGTCAGTATAAGTAGAGTAATAGAGAAACAACTCTAGACTCTATAGTTCGGTCTGGTTCTTCTCTCTCTTAAGTTGTAACGGGGTTGACTATCATGCTCTACAGTTTGGGAGTCACTAATGAGTTCCTGAGTGTCAAGTGGGGTATGATGGTTCTGTGTATTTTCAAGAGGAAGCGCTCGGAGATCCTCAGAGCCTTCCAGGGGTTCTTTCCTTTCTTGTATCACCGTAGGGGTGTTGACTGGTACTTCCATGTTTTGAGCTTCTGGAGGATATTCATTATCACTTGTTGTTGTGGATGGGGAGGGGTTGGGAGCCAAGCGTCTTAGAGAGACCGTCTCCTCTTTACCGCTGGGCAACCGTACCACGGCATATTGGGGGTTACACATCAGTAATTCGACTTCTTCCGTGAGAGGATCATACTTTGAAGATCTGTTCTCTCTTCTCAGCAACACTCGACCTGGGCTGGATAGCCAAGTGGGGATAGATATCCCGAAGGAGGATTTCCGGTTGAACCGGAAAACTCTCTCATGTGGAGTTTCGTTTGTTGCCGTAGATAGTAATGATCTAATCGAATATAGGGCCTGGTTCAAGACAAGTTCCCATCTTGAGATCGGGAGATCGAGGTCTTTCAGTGCTAAAGTAACAGCGTTCCATAGAGTTTTGTTTAGTCGTTCAATTTGCCCGTTGCCTGAAGGATTAAAAGCGGTTGTTCTACTTGTAGCTATTCCCCTCTCGTGCAGAAAGGATTGCACCTCCTTCGACATAAAGGACGTACCTCTGTCGGAATGGACGTACTCTGGCATCCCAACTAAGGAAAACAGCTGATTTAAACACTTTATGACAGTAGATGAGGACATATCGGGACATGGGTAGGCAAATGGGAAGCGTGAGTACTCATCCACCATTGTTAATAAATATTTATTGTGAGTAGCAGATGGGAGTGGCCCCTTAAAATCGATGCTTACTCTCTGAAATGGTTGGGTAGCCTTGATGAGGGTGCCTGAAAACTGTTTAAAGAATCTAGGCTTCAGTTCAGCGCAAGTTTTACATTGGTTTACCACTTTGCGGACGTCCTCGCAGGAAAAAGGTAAGTTCTTAGTCCGAACGAAATGGAGGAGTCTCGTGACCCCTGGGTGGCAGAGGTTGTTGTGTAACAGTTTGAGGTCTTCTCCAGTCATTGCTGACGCAAAGTGGTTTCTTGAAAAGGTATCCGCCGCAGCGTTTTGTTTCCCGGGTCGATATACGACGTCATATTGGAAACAACTAAGCTCTAGTCGCCATCTTTGTATCTTTTCGTTTTTGATCTTACCCTTGTTTTGCTGGTCAAACATAAAGGACACTGAGCGTTGATCTGTAAACAATGTGAAGGGTCTACTGATAAGGTAATGTTGCCATTTTCTCAGGGCTTCTACGATAGCGTATGCTTCCTTTTCAACTGCAGAGTGTCTGCGTTCACTATTAGTGAGTGTTCTTGAAAAGAAGGCGACAGGACGGCCGTCTTGATTAAGAGTGGCGGCGATCGCGATGTCAGAGGCATCTGTTTCGACTATTAATGGTCGATTAAAATCTATCGTCGACACAACAGCGTTTTCAAGTTCATGTTTTAGTTGTTTTAAAGCTTCCTGTACTTGTTCAGGGAGAGGAAAGGTTTTGTTGTTCACCAATAAATGGATCTTGTTGGAGAAATTTGGGATCCATTGAGAATAATAGGACAGTAGTCCAATCACCCGCTTTTGTGATTTCATGTCTTGTGGTGGAGGTAGATTTCTCAACGCTTGAAATCTTTCGGGGTCTGGTCTTAATTGCCCTTGTGAGATTTCGTAGCCTAGGAGGCATACTTTATCAGTCGCAATAGCACTTTTATCATCGTTGAATGTGATACCGTACTTTTTAGCGGCGTTGAGAAATCTCTGTAGATTCTGGTCGTGGCTACTGGAGTCACGTCCGCAGATGGTAATGTTATCCACGTAAGCGAACGTATCCTGTAGCCCTTCCTCCTCAATTATTGTGTTGATCGTCCTTTGAAATGCAGCAACTCCGTTTGTCACTCCAAAAGGAATGCGGCAAAACTGATAAAGCTTTCCGCAAGCCTCGAACGCCGTGTACTGCTTTTCATCATCCCTGATAGGTATCTGGTGGTAAGCGCTTTTGAGGTCAAATGTACTGTATATTGAGTATTTAGATATTTCCTGCACCAGTTCATCAACTTTTGGCACGGGGTACGCGTCGAGGTAAGTGAATCGATTGATGGTTTGACTATAGTCGATAACCATTCTCTTTTTGTGCCTTTCATTCGTTGTTACAATTATTTGAGCTCTCCACGGGGACGTGGAAGGTTCAATAATTTTGTGAGATAGAAGTCTCTTGATTTCAGTTTGAATGAATTTGGAGTCAGGCATAGAATATTTTCTAGATTTAGTGGCTATGGGGTGGCAGTTAGGAGCAAGATTAGCGAAGAGGTGAGGGGCTTCAACTCGTGCAGCTTTCAACGTACAGACCTGAAGAGTGCTTCGTTTTCCCTCAAATGGGATCATCAGTTTTTCGTGCTGGCTGATGAAATCTAGTCCTAAGATTACATCAGATACTAGTCCGTCTAGTAGTGAGAGCTTCACACTTTCGTATTGTTCGTCTTTGTACTTTATTTTGGCGAAAATATGTCCGTGAGTAGTGCGAGAAAGATGTGTAGAGGCCATGTAGATTCTGTTTCTGGACATTTCTAATTTCCATTTGTACCTTTTAGCAATCGAAGAAGATATATAGCTTTAACTGCTCCCCGTATCTACGAGAGCCTTCAATGGTACTCCATTGACCAGTATTGAAATTGTAGATTTAGTAAGGCCGGACGCTGGTGTCGATGCCCAGGAAGATCCAACGGTTGTAGTCCGTGACGTCTCATCATCTGCTTTCACTATGGCTGAGGTTATCGATTTGAGTGTCTGGTCGATCTATAGACTTTCTGAAAATGACCCCTCTTGCCGCACAAGTTGCATGTAGCGTCACGGGCTGGACATCTAAAGCGTTGATGTGGACTGTATCCACAAAAGAAGCATCTTTTACTAGTCGCCGCACTCACCTCGTGTTCTAGTTTTGTTGTTGGAGAAAGGCTCTCCACGTCGGCGCTGGCTCCACATGGAGTTTCAGGGTAGATGTTATACGCCATGGCATGGTTATGGGCATATTCAAGTTGTCTTGCCTCTTCATAGGCACACTGTAGAGTTAGAGTAGATTTCTCTAAGAGTCGCAGCCTTATGCTGTTTGAAGCCAGTCCAGTAATGAAGGCGTCTCTTACGAAGATATCTCTGTGTTCTTCAGCGGTGACAGCTTTGAAGTCACAGTCTTTGGCCATACTTTTAAGCTTAAGTAGGAAGGAGTCAACGGTTTGTCCGTTCTCTTGTCGACATAGAGTTATCATGTGCCGTGCAAATATTTCGCTTTTAGGTTTCACGTAGACATTTTGTAGAACTTTTATTGATTCTTCGAACGTTGTACACTCACTTATGTACTGAAATACGCTCGAAGAAACATAGTTTTCAAGTAATTTCTTTTTGTCAATCTCGCAATGAGAGACTGAGGAGATGAAATTCTCAAATGTTCTGAGCCAGTGCAGCCACTTCTCGGCAGCAGATGGCGTGCTAGGCTCTATGTCTAGCTCTTTTGGCCTAAATAGACGCTCCATTTGTATTACAATTTTTACTTACAGACTGAGAATAGTGTTGAACGAAAATCCAAATAAGATACACGAAACACATAGATCCATAGAATTGAAAATTTCTAGTTTAATAAATTGTAATAAGAAATAAAGGAACACTGAAGAGTAACCTAAAACAAGGCTTTATTAAACTAGAACGACACATGAACTGACGAAAGAGACTTGGATAGTAGCACACTAAATCAATGTTGTGAACACATTCTCACGACGTTACACAAACATAAACAAATACTAACTATTTCACCACAGCCTTCTTTTGTTTCTACAGGATAGGCTACTAGATTTAATTTTAAGTGTATATCTTCCTTTAGAAATTTGTGGTAATAAAACGTGACAATTGAAACTAGCGAAACATGACCAGACTTTAAAAGAGGCCCGAACACGATACTGACTGTATATAATAACGTCCTACTCTGGAAACCACTGCTCAGTTCATCTACTAAGGTATATTGGGCTGGTAAATTTCTTGAGGACGAAGCGCAAGAACCCAGTGCAATGAGAAATAATATATTTACTATATAAAAAAAAAGTCATTCCCTCTCTTGGTGGATAATCTCCCCTTAAATAGATCTCACAGAACTATACAGATGATTTTTTGACTGTTATAGCTGCTACTGTTAAACACAAGCACGAAAAGCATTTTCCTTGTTTGCTTTAGTTTAAGACTCAAAAGATAAAGGAGAAATGGCTTAGTGGAACGTATAATGGACGATGGAATTTGGTTTTCAAAGTGATATGCACATATAAATGCCATTTTACGAGACACAATGTGTCTAATATTAACGATGTAAATTTTGTATATATTAATATTAACAAATGACAAGTAGGCTACAATGTGAATAAAAAAAACATACTAAAAGTGATTCAGTACCTCTCAAAGCAGGCCACTAGTGTGGTGTACTTCAACAACAACATTGTGGACTGGTTTAAAACCACAGTTGTAGTGAGACAAGGCTGCCTACTCTCACCAACACTTTTCAATATTTTGTTTGAAGGGTTTAATAGTAGATGCTATGGAGGTTCTGTAAGCATTGGAGCAAAAAGAATGACTAACTTCCGCTTTGTGGACGGCATTGATGGTCTGGCAGTGACAGAAGAAAAACTAGCTGACTTAGTGATGCACATCGACGAGACTTCCGCAGCATATGGTATGAAAATCAATGCCCCCCCCCCCCCCCCCCCAAAAAAAAAAAGAAATCATGACCAATAGCCACCAGGGCTTAAAAATTTTTAAAAGGGACATCAGTATTGGAGGTGAATTGTACAGATGGGACATCAGTATTGGATGGGAATTGTACAGTCTACAGCAGCACTCGCAAACTCAAATCAATATAGAAAGACAAAGCCCTCGACACTAAAATCAAACTGTCGTCATTGTCCACATTCTTGTATGTTTGCGAATGTAAGAAACTGCAGAACTAGAGAGGATGATCCAGGCAATGGAATTGAGATTCCACAGAAATATCATAGGTATCACATACAAAGACCGCATCACAATCAAAGAGATTTGAGGCAGGATTAGCGATAGGACCCCACGATGATCTGCTAACTACTGTCGAAAAACTAAAAAAAAAATGTATGGCCATATGACAAGGTCCTCAGGACGCATAAAAATCTCCCTTCACGAAACAGTACCTGGAAAAAGACGAAAAGACAGATCCTGAAAGCGATGAGAAGACAACATAAAAGAATGGCCGGGCCAGCCATTGAAAGAGTTTCTATCAAAAGTACAGAGAGGAATGGAGAAAGACGATCCACAAATCCAGCAGCTCAACAGACTCAGTGATAGCTGAAGGATTATCGTAATGTAATCTAACAGTAATTTTTATTATAATTGTTTAACACTATTTCGAAACGAAACGTTATAAAGCAGTAAATAATTAGGCGAATATATTTTAAAGCTGAACTATTTGATGCAACATATTCATGCCTAACATGGCTGCATAGGATCGCCATGTAGCGCAGCCACTGGGCATGTAGCCTCGACTTACTCCCTCCAAACTTGCTGTACTCTGCATGGCCATGTCCATTAAGGATGAGTGGCGCCGTCTCTGCCCCAGTGGCACCAGTGGTTGGCTGTCGACCAAGGACCGCGGAATGGTAACCAAAAGTGATTTCTCGTTACTTATGTCTGTTTGTGTGCTGACATCCTGTTAAAATAGAAACATGTGTTTGGTTCAATCTAGAAAGTAATTCCCACCAACAACACTAAGTAAGTATCCTTATTATCACAGTAATTACTAAAATAAATAAATAATGATTTATCCATCTGTTTAAAAAGAGCACATAATTTAACTTCAACCTTATATATTCATAGTGCTTAACCCTTAAAACGCGTGTGGTACTTTTGCCTCTAGACATCAGAATTGTGTATGCACTCATTATAAAACAGTTCAGCACTTTAAGGGTTAAAATATGAAAACCTGACTCGTTACTTCAATTACTTGCCAAACAGCGGAACCATGGGAGCAGCAGATGAGTTTGTGTAAAAACATTAACTACCTTTGTTATCTTTGTTGTTGTTTTGTTTTTCCTCTTCTTTGACTAATTTCGTTTTAAACCCTCATTTTGTTTGTTCTACACACAAGGCGCGCCTCATCGCTGCCTCTTTTTTTCGGTAGCCTAATGTTATCGCTGCGTATTACCACAGACTTAAAGCTGGGATTGAAGAGAAACACACATCAGGAAAGTGAGGATTCCTCTGTGTTGATGGCTTTCTTGCAGGAGTAAAATAAAGGCAATCGAAATGCTGTGCTGTAGGCCTATGTTTGTGGTGATTTTGTATGATTGCAATCCTTCAAAAGAACGCAATAAGAATATATCGCACAATAAGAAATTAATAAACATGTTATACGTTACATTAAGTATAGCACGCCCCGTCTTGTAATATAGGGCATGTTTATAATCGAACCAGCTGGATGACTGCCTGATCATGCAGTTAGCGCGCTGGACTGTATTTCGGTTGTCTCGATGGTCTCGCGATCATACCCTGTGCCCACTGCCATCCCCCGTCGTCCTGCGGGAGGTTTGGGCTAGGATGTAGATTATTTCAACTCTGAAGGAACATTTGAAACGTAAAAAAATTGTACAAACAACAAAACGTGCGGGTTCCGATGTAATCCGATTAACCGGTATCGATTATATTCAATATGTTGGAATGATGGATCCCTTGTAGGCCTAATAAGCCTAATATGAAACCGTTCCGTTATTCGCTAAAATAAAATGCGAAACTTTTTAACTGCGACATTCTCATAGAGTAGATATACTACATGGCTTTGAAAAGTACCTAAAACATGATTTAGCGATTCACATTTTGTCGCCAGTAAAAAAAAAAAAAACATTGCCAGGTCTTATACGCCTACAGATCTCGACTTAACAGCCTAATCCATATAAATATTTAATACAAATATAAGAATTTCAACCAAATTTTACCTTTCTATTCACTTGTAACTTTCTTCATATGAATGTTTAGTACAAATATAAAAATTTCACCAAAGTCTTACCGTTCTATTCTCTTTTAACTTTCTCCAGACTGAAGAAATATCCGCAACAATGATATTTTTGGGCGACCATCTGGCCAAATTCATGACTCTCAGCGCATAGTTACACTCAGGAATCGGGCAGACGAACAACTCCATTTCCTTTCCGTGCTTTTGTTCAAAAGAGCACACGGACTCAGTCGATCTTTTGGGACTTGTGTTCCATCGAGGTGATGCTTGGGTGTCTTTGGGCTTGAGAGTTGGGGACGGACTTTTTGACGACTTTCTCGAACGGGGTAGAGTCACTGGTGAAGCGGTACCGCACTTTGAACACACATTATTGTAAGCGGAGCCAATGTTGGCTGGGGCACTGTTCCTCGAGTGGCTCTGCTCTGAACAGCTTGGCTGTTTTTCTCGGACGAAAGTGTTGCTTCGGGGAATCCCGTTCGTAGCTTCTGCCATTGCTCGGCTCTGGTTCCTGCTGGACGAGAGAGGTCTATAACAATTAGAGCCAGTATCTTGGTTTGTTAAAGAACTGCTGATAGTGTCTGCATAGTAAGAGCTGCTCAAAGACGCGTCGACTGTATGGTTATCAGAACTGTCACATACGTCTGAAACCAAATCACATTTAGATAGAGTACCATCTCTCAAAAGGTCATTCTTCCTTTTGCCTAGACATTCGCCGCAGAATGTGTGCCCACATTGAAGGATCCGTGGCTTCCGGAAAATGTTCCCGCAGATGAAACAAGTGAGACAATCCTGGATCGTAAGATCACCCTGAGTAGTGGAACTTCTCGCCATTTTTGTTCCAAATTTCTTGAACTGTGAAATATATAATTTACGTAAAAATATTTGAGAAGAAATATGGTAAGGGAGGAAAGGAGTAAACACACAATACAGAGTCTGCCAACTACAATAGCAGCACGAAAGTCACTTAATATTCCATTTAAGATTGGGCTAAAATACAGTTTCTGTAAGAAATGTGGGTATTTTTCCTTTGAGTGTCTTTTGTTCTTATTTTGGTCGAAAGTCTTAAGTTTTACGGCATTTTTAAAATCTTTTTTTAAGGTATGAATGCGTTTAAAAAGTACCCCCCACACACAAATCATAAATTTTTTTTAAATTTATTATTTATTTTATTACCAGACAATCAACACTTAAGGGGAAAAGTTTTTAAAAATATTTAAGCTTATATTTAGGGCCTAATAGATAGTAAGAACCCTAAACAAGAAAGATCTTATTTGAATGTCAGATGATCAAGTCTAGCTAACTTTCCAGCCTCATACCTGCGCCTTCGACACGGAGGTCACGCTCATACACACACGCCCGCCCTAGATGCCGTCACCAATAAAGACATGCACGCCTCTGCACAGTTAAGCTTTAATTAACTTAAACTTAATAGGCTTATAATGTTCATAGATTAATGAATTCACACAATTCATTCACATTAATGTTCATGGAAATGAAAACTATTTAATCTTATTCAACCATGGACATTGTATCTATAAGTAACCTAATTACAATCTTACCTTATTTTGTTTCTTTTCTCTTCCAGTGCCGATTTCAAGACGACAAAATCTAGACCAAGATCTAGTCTATACACTGTACCGGTATCGACTTAGCCTAAGCCAACGATGCATACTCCAAGGTACAACCAGCCGTACTAGCGATACAAATGTTTTGTTTTGTATCTAATGCTCTATGCAATTTGTCAAAAGAAAATTTAAAGGGGAATACTGTTCAGGATCTCAATAATTTAATGGACACGTGATTTTATCTGATGGAACGTGCAATAATCGTCTCAGGAAAAAAACCTGAGTGTCGTCTGTTATCCGAGTCGAAGTACTCACAGAGGTCGCCAGTAGAGAAACGTATTGATTTTGTGGAACTGCTTGGGCGAACACTGGGTGATAAGTCTGTGTGTGAATTGCTTGTTTACACGTGTAACCTGCTATCTAGGTCGGATGGTCGTTGGATGTGTGCTACGCTAGTTAAATTGTCTTCTTAATTGTTTTATATGTATAATGATTTTTTTTTTGTAGCTTCTTTCTCTTGATACGCCAATAGAATAATAATAATGATGATAAAGAAAATTATAAGACCTGATTCGATCACAATCGAGATCCGTATCAAGGTTTTGCCATTGAAGAATTTGGCAAGTAGACAACAATGGCAATATGAAACAACATGAATTGGACTGTCAAGAAGAACTCATAAAGAAGACTGCAACGTACACAAACAAAACTCACACAAGAACAACAACTCTTGGAACAAGTTTGTTACACTGTTTATTCTACCAAAGAAAAAAAGTATGCTAAAATTTCACTTCCCTCCCTTTGAACAACTTAGAAGCATGAACACTTTGTATTAACAAACTACTTTCTGAGTTTTTTTCTGTTGACATTATAGAAACAAAAAAATGTATCGTACACTTAATAAAAAAAACAAGGTTCAGACAGACACAACTAATAAAGAGTATGAGCTAATTAAAGTGGCTTCTCTAAACTCATTATACTAAAGAGTGTCTGTATAAGTCTTACATAGAGACTAATAACCTGGAATAGAGGAAAGCTATCAACATTAAATGTAAACTTCTGTCATGAATGAAGCAATACAAAAAAAATAAATCATTTCACCTTAAAACTATCTAAATGTACAAAGTGGAACCTTCGTTGGCAATACATGACAGCCACTTCTGCAAATTTCTCAGCATACCGGTACTCTAAGTCAGGAAAAGATCCCAAATAAAAAATATTGAAATAAAAACCATTGTAGCCATCAATATCTTTTTATTATTTGTGAGCATGAGACGAGACAGTGTAAGCAGCAGAATGGCCAGGGAGTTCTTAAAGAGCTTAATGTTATACTATCAGTTTTAAGAATAAGAAAATGAGCTGTAAGCACTATGTTGGTAAACAACAAATTACCTCCCCTTCTATAGTAGACCATTAGAACACAGACAATTCCTGTTTTATCCTTATTCTCAATCGTGATCGACATTGACGGAAAAGTTGTTCAGTTCAACAAAGAGAAATAAGTTTAAAATAGATACACACAGGTATATAATTGGTAGATAAAATATATTAGATAATAAAATGTAGATGTACTTGTAAGTACATGTGTCATGGTTAGTACTATACAGTTGTTCAATACAAAGGTAAAACTGACATTCAGGAGATAGGGAGTAAGAATATCAAACTATTAGCAAGATTCATTCTTCAGCTGACAGCCTCTTAGATTTTGATTCAGTTTAAAAAAAAAATGTTTTGTAAAGTAAAACAATTTTAACCTTTTTATCTAACTATCAATTGTTTCACAGTCAAATTGATGGATTATTAAAGTTTAGATGAAACATTTACTTTTTTAAAAAAATGTTCTAAATAAAAACAAAGAAAATATTCACATATTAGATGTAGGTGTCTGCAACTTTACACACACACATGCACACAAAAAAACCCAAACATTTTTTTCTGAAATGTAACAAATTTAACAAATTGATAATGTTAATGAAATGAAAGACTTGTTAATGTGTTAAGCATCGTTGCCACTATTTCACATATACAAACATATATATATATATAAACAGTGATTTTTTTTGTAAAAAAAATAATAAATAAAACAATAGGTGCCGGTACTCAGTGCTGAATGGCCTAACTTTTAACTACTAATAAATCAATAATTAAACGTTAAAATGCAAGAAAAGTAATAATTTTTTTACCCACTTTGAAAAAAAAAAAAATGCACTGTATATATATACATTTTTGTCAGTCAACCTGGGCATGCTACCCTGCCTCTTAGTGGCGCCCGGGTGGAAACGATCGTAGGAGGAAACGATTAGGCTAAAGGGTAGCAAAACAAGACTCCTGTGGGGGTGCCTAAGGGGGGTGTGAGAGCATCCTCATTGCACTGCGCGGAGTTGTAAAAAAGCTCCCACAACCTTGTCACAATCCAGGCGCTGTTCCTCAAGGGGCTGTTCCATAAATGGCGTGTCCCGCACGGTTAGCCTGGTATAGAAAAGGAAAATGGCGGGGGGTCTTAATGTACGCAGCCTCTTGCTACGAGTCTGACCCACCCGCCAGACAGAACAGTGTACACATTCAGGCAGGTGAAAGAGAGCTCTTGTTCACTTTTGCTGGCCTAGAGTTCCAAGAGCCGAAGGCTCAACTCTACCTGACAGTTTCAAGAAGAAGAAGAAGAAGTCAGTCAACTACAAAACACAAGCAAAAGTCTACTTAAAGCTGGCTATTAAATAATAAATATCTTAGATCTTTAAACAAAACTTGAAGCAAGTTTTTATACACATACATAAGAAAAAAAAAAAAGGTTACAACTGTAGTTCTGCAATTAAAAATAATAATAATAAAAAAAAGAAACATTTTTTTTTCAGAATTGGACTATGTCACTGCCATCAGTGTCAGAAAAAAAAAAATAAAAAAATCAAAGTGCAATAACACTATACTCACAGATATTACAGAGCATTGCTTAAATAATGAAAGTTCAGCATAACCCACCTTGCAGTTCTACTTCAATAATGCTGAATAGCAAAACACACGACAACTTAGATAAACCACATAGAGAAGGTTGTTCAAGAAATGCAACATTCAAAAGAAAACTTAATAGTGTAGTCAAAGTCAGACGTTTCAAAATTATTGACTAGCAAAAACTTTGAACATTGAAAGCAATCCTACTTTAATTTTGTTGTTAATGAGATCTTTAAAAACTTTGAACATACAAGAACCTGACTAGAAAAAAAATGTTAACACCTAGAAAACAAAATGTCTGAAGCCTAATAGAAAATAATCTCTAAAGATTAAAGGGAAAAAGATGATGGTAAAGAAAACTGGTCTGGTACAAAATGTCAGGGATGCAGTTTGATGATCACAGATTTAGCACCTTTAAAAAAAGCTAAACATAGCTAAAAAAAAAAAAAACAAGCAGCAGTCATTTAAAAATTAAAAAGAAAAAAATGACCAAGTAGTTAACAAAGGATTGAATTTAATAATTATGCACAACAATTCAACTGCAATTTATACAACAAACATTTTTAAAAAATCTGTACATGTATAAAAAAATAAAATAATTTTGAAGATTTGAAAAGTGCAAACATCAGATAAAAAGAACAACAATCAGATATTTATATATATTTACATTTAAAATGACAATTGTCACTTTTGCACAGAATCTTGTATACAATTGAATATTATAATTTCTTTCAAATTTTAGCCAAATGTATGTATATTATTAATAAATAATAATTTACATAGAATGAAGTGACACCATAAAAAATATATCAAGTGGAGTATAATAATGTTTTATGAAAAGCTGACAAGGTTTTTAAAGCATTTAGCAGAACTGGGACATTTATGTTATACTATATAACAAAGTCTGAATACTGAGAATTAGTCTTAAGTCATTAAAGACATTTTTTTTTTCAAACCATAAAAAAAACTTCCCTTCTGTCAAAGAAAGTGTTTGAAAATTCATCATGTTCTTAAAATTTAAGCATAGTTCTAACTATCTAATACTTGCACAACTGAATACAGGACAGTCTAAAGTGTTTAGATGAATATAATTCATAAAAGGTCTGAATTAATGTTTGAATTTAATGTCTTGCATTTTCTACATTAGGGGGAGGAGAGAATTTCAACAATTTAATATTTTAAGTGTTTATGGCTGAATAAGAAAATCCGAAGTTCTCATTATTAGAAATGATATCTATTTTTAAAAACTGTTATTCTTTTATATCTTTATTATTGAGCAATATTGAAATTGTAATTTAAAAGTAACAAATGTAAAAGTTTAATTTCATACGGTACACATATTGTTTAAAAAAAAAAGGCTTATTCAAAACAACTCATAGACAGAAAGAATTGAAATGTAAATATGATATATATATATATCTATATATACAAATAGCTACAGGTCAACATGGCACATTCGAACATAGCTGTATACTAAAATTTACACAGTAGTATAAGTTTAAAAAAAAAACATAGTAACTGCAACATTTTTAATAGTTCACATGCATCAAAATGAATGGCTTGCTTCAGTGTTAGTTGATTGGGATATGTTTGAGTCATTATTAAGGAAGAAAACAAATACAGTAGCAGCATAATATATAGTGAAATGTAGGATGAGCAAACAATGTTACTTTACATCTGAATTCCTTTGGTGGCTATAACAATATCAATGCTTTTAGTTGCAGACTTTTGCCTTAATTAAAGCTAGTAGTGATAATTACTTTTACGAAGATTAACACCTAATTTAATATTTAAATCACTGGCAACAACCCTCGTTCATACACGTTGAGTTTTTTTATATATGAGTCCAGTGCTAGAATCTTCCATGGTTAACTAAAAAATTTTTTATTTGGTATTGATGTATGTTTATAAAGTCAAGGAGTCAGGTTCCAAATGTTAATATGCTAAGTGGTCTTCGTTTTAATGCATCCAGTGTCACATGAGACAGAAGGAGCCATATTTGTATGTACATTAAAAGATTACCCTGATAACTTGTTCATGTCTGATAGAAAGATTACAATGAGTCCAAGATTCACTAAACACACACATGCACACACTGTAGTATAACAAGGGTGCGCCTAGACAATGAAATACTTGCAATCAAATTAGGTATTGGGCCTAGACTGGTGTCCTCGCATAATGTGTGAGTAGAAGCCATACTTGTTGTGACACTGCTTGCCACAGACATTGCACATAAAGGGGTCAGTGTGGCTGTGACAGCCTATGTGAATAGAATAAAGTACCTCGTCATCAAATGTTACACCACAAAAGTAGCACCTTGTCTCCATTACAGCAGAACCACCAGCACTGCTCACTGTTTCAGATTGAGTGCGCCCACCTGGTCTGCAGTGATTATTGGATGCTGAGATGATTTCGCACTGGACCTCACGGTCAGTTCGCATGTGGGTGTTGCAATTTAAATAGTTGCATGCCTCTCTATGTGGAGGGAATTCTATCTTGATAAAAGGAACAGAACATTGGGAGGACACTGGAGGATCATCAGCCTGGGCAGTACTACTTGTCTGAAGTGTATCAGTACTGACTCGTGCATCACTTCGAGATCCCAAACCTCCTGGCTGTGGAGAGCATGCATGATCATCACTGCTCATGTCCATACCAGATTCACTATCAATGTTGTCTGACTGTCTGCGAGGACTTCTCACTTGCCTATCTTTCTGTGTACTTGATGGTAAATCTGGTACTGTTCTGGACATTTGATTGATGGGTGCCGCCCTAGGTTCTGACTTGACCTTAACAAAAGAAGATGCTGATGTATTTTGATTATTTCCAAAAGAGTTACTGTTATTATTCCAGAACCTCCTAAAATTGTAAGATGCCTCCGAAACTGGAACACTAGTAGATGGTAAGGCTGTATGAGATTCTTGTGGAAAGTTTCTTGCTGCCATTAAGTATAAATCTGATGATGAAACCGAGTTGTTTGGGTCAGTATGTGGAGACATGAGGTTGGATATGACTGAGTGCATATAATTAGTCATCTCTTGTCCACTGGATGGAGCGTAATTCCCTAGCATTGCACTTCCTCTTGGTGGGTGCTGCAGTCCAGCCTGCGTATTGACATGTATTTGAGGTTCTTGAGAAGGAGTAAGGTAAGTAGGGAGGGCGAGTGTTGAAGCACTAGAGATAGCAGTGGCTGAAGCAGCACCAATTGCAATATTCACTGGCCTGTTGGTGACTGGATGAAACATACTCCCATTGCCCATGAAAATTTGACTCTGTAATGAAGGTCTGTGATTAGACTCTAACATGGCTGGGGGATTGAAAGCCTGACTTGAGCTGGCCAGAGACTGAGGGTGAGATAAATGATGGCTAGATATTGTGTGTTCTCTCATCTTGCGAATTTGAGTTGTGGAAAAGTCACAGAGGTTGCAATGAATCAGATTTGGCTGATACTGTCGAGTGTGTAGCCTTCTATGTCGTCTGTAAATTCTTTGATTACTAGTAAAAAAGCCACAAATGCTGCACTTCAAAACTTGTTCTGCTGAAAGATAATATTTTTAAAAAATTATTAACTATAGCAAAAATGTATTATCTAAATATCATAATTTAAAAAAAACCCTCAATAATATTGAAATAATGTTAAATTAAATTTTTTAAAAAAAGGGGACAAAACTCATAAATATTTTTAAAGCTAATGAATTTTTTTTTTTTAATAAAGTCTAAAAGTGAAGAACACACAAATGTAATAGTATTTGTATTACCTGGGCTAAACTGAATGCTAAACATGCATTTTGTGGGATCTGGCTGGTCATCAACACTCACAACATCAATATTTGGTGAAGAAGTACTTAAGGTTCCTGTGGTGAGCCTTTCAGGTGATAAACCTGAATCAGCTCCTGCTAACCTGCTGTTTTGCATACTTAAACGCAAACTGGACTGTGCTTCATAAACTCTGCTAGCAGGAAAAGTAAATCCACTGTTCCTTAAAACTTCATCTTTCTTTCTAGGGCTAGGGGCAAGTCTCCCATCACGTCTAGCATTTTCTGCCCTGTCTGACTGGCGAGACCTTGACATGGCTAAGAGATCAATTTTTTTAATTTGCCGATTGTTTCTGAATGGTGACTGCGGCTGTAAATGAGGCTCTGGGGCAGGTGTGCAAGGAGGAGCTGATGCTGTAGTTCGTCCATCTTCATTTTCTTCATTGTTATTGCCTGAGTCTCCTATTAATAGTTGCCGATGAGGTGAGGGCGTGGGAGTGGTTCTATTGAAAGACATAAAGGTGGAAGCCCCAGGTAATGTCAGCCGTTCAGCTCTTCTAGAAACTGGTGTTGATGTCAGTGAATTTTGATTATGGGATGATGAGCTGGTGATCTCTCGTGTTGAAGTCTGAGTAACAAATGGACGAAAAGCAGATGCTGATGACCCTGATAAGAGAAAGTCACTTCCTCTTGACATAATAGGGGCTATGGTGCATGCAGGCACAGCATTTCTCTCTGCATCTTTCGTTAATGACAGTCGTCCATTCGGTCTTACATATGCTGAGGACTCTGCTTTAGTTGATGTGGCTTGGGTGGTGGGCACAAGTTCTTCAACAGTCACTGAAGTCAACTCAGTGGAAGTTGGTGCTGTACTAACAACAGACTCAACAACATCAACTTGGTCAGAGATAGAATCTGGCAATGATGATATCTCCTGGGGTGACTGAGAATCCTCTGCCATCATTAAAAAAAGTTTCTATAAAAAAATAAAAATAAATATTTATTTACAATATTATTCTCTATGAGATAATGTAAAAAAAAACTAAAAAAAAAAAAATGGATACAATAAATATTCTTCTACGATGAGAAGCGTCTCTTTTGATATTGGCTGTAAATCTGGTCTCTTACATGTATATGTACTGAAAAGAACATGACAGCTGATTATGTAAACAAAAATGAACATATATTATATATTACTAGTTGACCGGCGGCCTTAAGCCACTGCAACCTATGTGACTGCAGTGGGCCCTGCACTTTCATAGGACTCGCGCTAATTCTAGGTGTATAAAATATTAAATTAAACTATTTTATAACTTATAACAGATATCCTGCGGCCTCCTGATTTACCAGGAGCTCCTGGAAATCTACTGAAATTGCAAAATATATGAAAAAGTCCTGGAAATGTCCAGAAATTATTAAAATCTTTTGAAAACATTAAAATCTTCAGAAATATAACTAGACAAAAATAGTCATTTTGGGATGTCATTCAGTAAGGAAAACTCCAATCCTATGCGCGATTAAAAAAAAACAGCATTATGCATTATTGCGTAATTGTGTAATCTGGTGTAAGAAACTTCTCGCGCCTCAAACTATTGAAGATTTACTTGAGATCAACAATTCTCGTAGATAGATTGAAACATTTGATAATTCTTGCTATTGAGCGTGATCTATGTAGGAAATAAAACTTTTATGATATACTGTAGGACCTTGCTAAATGCAAGGCTCGTAAAGTAGTTCTGTACGTAGCAAAGAATGAATAAAATGCAAAGACAAATTTATTTTCTAATACAAACTCTTAATTTTCACTTATTATCCGTATCCCTACCCAAACTTGGCCCTGTGAAATCGTTTTTGCATAGGGCCCCACAACAGTTGAGTCCGGCACTGCTATTTAGTGACTGGTGAATACAGAAGAGATAACTTGTTTTCGACCCCCCTTTTTTCGTCGATAAAAATTTGTGGGGTAGAAATAAATAAAAGAGTGATTTTCCATGACTTCTTGGTCACATTGGTTAAGTCCAGCCCAGCTATTTTGTGATGGGTGAATACAACTTGTTCTCTCCCCCACCTCTTTTTTTTCCCCGTAAGGTCATCATCATCATCACCAAACTCCATTAGAGTGAGGGCTTGAGAGGCTCAAATCCTCTCTTGCAAAAGCCCTGGACAGAAACCCTGCTGTCTTGCGTAGTGCATAAATGTCGCCATACAGGTCGAGAATTTTGGGTTTCCCAGACCTGTCGAGACGGAGATCAGCAAGTCTGGGGCAGTCAAACAGAATATGAGGCATGGTTTAATCTTCTTCCCCGCAGCGGGGGCACCGTGAATCAAAATTTGGCCATAGCCGTGAGAAATATGAGCCAACAGGACAGTGGCCTGTCCTACTGTCCTGCACTGTGCTATAATAGCTTGCTCAGGCCTGGACAGCCTCCACCACGGGGAAGTGTGGTCAGGGCGCCTCATGCGGTCCCAGACTCCACGGCTTTTTGGGACTTGTCCCAGCACTCAAACCACTTTTCCATTTCTGTTTTTTGTATTATAGCCAGAGCTTGATGAAAGCTTACAGCCTCATCAGTGGGTGGAATTTGCCCTCCCTGGTGGGCCAAAGAGTCTGCAATTGTGTTGCCAGTCACACCTATGTGACTCGGTACCCACTGCATAATTACAGGGGTGCCATAGCGTTGTTTAATGTTTTGTGAAGCCATGATGACAGTGTTGATATTGGGGTTCCATGGTCTGGGGCTTTGCAAAGCCTGTAGTACAGATATTGAGTCAGTAACCATAACAATCTGTGTTGCCCTCATATGTCCCTCGACGAGTTGAGAGTCAATGACTTTTACGGCTTCACAGACTGCCATGGTCTCCGCATCAAAACTGCAAACACTACCACATGGTCCAAAGATTTTGACTGTGTAAGAGCCAAGAAAGTCGATGAAGGCTCCATAGCCTGCTCTTCCAGAATCTATTGATGCCGACCCATCAGTGTATGCAAAAATAGCACTGGGCTTGAAGGTATTAATGGTCTCCAGAGTTAGAATTTGAAGGTCATTAGATGAATGGCTTTGCTTAGTGGCATTAAGGTCTACTAATTTCAAGCGTACATCTGGGGTCTTTGGGCGACACCAATGGGGAAGGGGATGAAAGCGTTGAATGTTTTGTCGGTTGGTGGAGAGGCCAGCTTCATCAGATAGTCTAGTGGCATGATGCTATAATAGCTTGCTCAGGCCTGGACAGTCTCCACCACAGGGAAGTGCGGTCAGGGCGCCTCATGCGGTCCCAGACTCCACAGCTTTTTGGGACTTGTCCCAGCACTCAAACCACTTTTCCATTTCTGTTTTTTGTATTATAGCCAGAGCTTGATGAAAGCTTACAGCCTCAACAGTGGGTGGAATTTGCCCTCCCTGGTGGGCCAAAGAGTCTGCAATTGTGTTGCCAGTCACACCTATGTGACTCGGTACCCACTGCATAATTACAGGGGTGCCATAGCGTTGTTTAATGTTATGTGAAGCCATGATGACAGTGTTGATATTGGGGGGCCATGGTCTGGGGCTTTGCAAAGCCTGTAGTACAGATATTGAGTCAGTAACCATAACAATCTGTGTTGCCCTCATATGTCCCTCGACGAGTTGAGAGTCAATGACTTTTAAGGCTTCACAGACTGCCATGGTCTCCGCATCAAAACTGCAAACACTACCACATGGTCCAAAGATTTTGACTGTGTAAGAGCCAAGAAAGTCGATGTAGGCTCCATAGCCTGCTCTTCCAGAATCTATTGATGCCGACCCATCAGTGTATGCAAAAATAGCACTGGGCTTGAAGGTATTAATGGTCTCCAGAGTTAGAATTTGAAGGTCATTAGATGAACGGCTTTGCTTAGTGGCATTAGGGTCTACTAATTTCAAGCGTACATCTGGGGTCTTTGGGCGACACCAATGGGGAAGGGGATGAAAGCTTTGGATGTTTTGTCGGTTGGTGGAGAGGCCAGCTTCATCAGATAGTCTAGTGGCCTGATGCATAAAAGACTGCATCTGGATACGTTTTCTGCATCTCCAACCATCCACTAGTTTTCGAGCTGAGAGGTATTCATCCAGCCTTTTATACCGCTCATAGCAGGAAAGTGACCTTTCGCTCCTAAGGTTTAGTGGACCTATATTAGCCATTATTTCAGCCGCATTTACTGGACTTAAGGTTTCACAGACAAATCTTAGTGCTTGGGACTGTATTTTATCAAGTTGTTAAAGAGCAGTCCTAGAGCCATAAATTTGCACTGGCAGGCTGTAGTCTATCTGTGATCGGACTGCTCCTAAATACAGGGATCGGAGCATGTCTGCTTGGGCTCCCCACTTTGTGGATGCCAGCTTCCGCACAATGCAACGTTTCCCTGAGTCCTTTCTTACAATATCCTGGATGTGCTCACACATTTTTAGTTTGCGAACTAAAGTTACACCAAGGTACTTGGGTAGCTTTTCCATGCTGAGAGCCACTCCGTTGAGGGAGAGCTGGAAAGGTTGCCCGAGAATGCCAGTCCAGAGCGTAAACAGAGAATAGACCGTCTTGGAGAGGTTTATTTCTAGCCTACATTTTTGTGTGTATGAGCAGAGCGTATGGAGATCTTCTTGTAACACTTTTTGTATAGAGGTTGCACTTCTTCCGGATTTCCAAAGGATAATATCATCAGCATATAGCAGCTTTAGGCATTTTAGCTGAGCCGGAAGGTCATTTATGAAGGCCGTGAAAAGGGCGCATGACAGGACGGAGCCCTGGGGGAGGCCGTGCTCGAGGGTCATTTCCCCTGAGACTTCTCCGTACATCCTTGTTCTTATTGTACGCTCTTGTAGGAAGTCTCTAATCCAGTAATATATCCGTCCCCGCACCCCCACAGCTCTTATCTTATGAAGCAAACCAGGCCACCATATTTTATCATATGCCTATCTTAAGTCAATGAAGACTGCGTATGTGCTTTCGGTCCTTTGGAATTCATCTGCTACGCTCTACACAAAGATGTTGACTTGGTCTATAGCAGAATTCCAGCCCTGAAACCAGCCTGTTCTGGAGCTATAAGACGGGCACTCTCAAGGTACCAAACCAGATGCTCATTTACCATTGTTTCAGCCATCTTTCCCACACAAGATGTGAGTGAGATGGGCCTGTAGCCCTCAGCAGTGGAAGCATCTTTTCCCTTTTTTGGTATAGGAATAATGGTGGCACGTTTCCAGGTCCTGGGCAGATGGTCATCTGCCCAGGTTCTATTTACGAATGCCAAGAGCACGGCCCTTCCTTTCCCCCCTACATGCTTAAGCATTTTGGGGGTGATACCATCCGGCCCGGGAGCCTTTTTAAGCTGACATTTCCTTATGGCAGCATTAAGCTCGCCTATCGAGAAGGGGTAGTTCATCGTTCCCTCAGCACTTTCGTTCTGTGGTTCCTTTCAGTCTTTTTTTTCATCAGCTTTGCGGGCTTTATCAATGGCTTTGGACATTGGGGACTTCTTGACAGCAATTTTCTTCTCTGATAAAATGGTTACCCCACTGGGTGAAGATAATGGGGTTGCTGTTTTCGTACGCCCAGCATTTTCGAGATTTCTCAGAAGACTCCAAGCCTTAGAGCTACCCCTTAGGTTTAACCTTGCACAGGTGTTAGTCTAACATTCTCGTTTTTCCCCTGTTCACAGACGTTTTGACTAGTAGGCTGAGTCTGTTGTATTTCTGCCTGAGTGTTGGATTGTTTGGGTTCTTTTGGACCTTTTTGTATGCCCTTCTCTGAGCCATAACAAGTTTGTTGATTTCAGCCGTCCAAAAGTTTTTGAATTTTTTACAAGGGTAAGTTTGAGGAATAAAGGTAAGGTAACTCTAGGATGACTTGTAGAAATGAAAGAGTGATCTTTCCTTTACATGGTGTACAAACTCTTAAGCCATGAAGAGAATTATATATAGAGATATTCATTATTTTGAAAAAATATTTATAAACATGTAAAAAATTAATTGAAAAGCTGTGAAATGTATCAATAAAAAAAAAAAAAAACACAAATGGCAAATATTTTTCAAAGATTTAAAACAGATGTTATACTTAAAAAATAATTTAAAAAAAAAAAAAAATGCAGTAAATCTGGGGTAAAAAAATAAATAAAAATATTTCTTACTTCTTGCTAATAAATTATCAAGTCTTCCCTTGTTATTAAAATTTTTGGCTGAGGAAAAAAAATTGACATGTCAAACATGCTTCGAAACACTTTTTAAAAATGAAATAAAAGTTTTTAAAATTCATTTTTTTTTCTACTAAAATATTTGCAATCTATGAAACTAGAGAGAAGCAATCTGTGGAACGGCAGTACTTAGCCTCCAATAATGAAAGGAAAAACATAATTAATTAATATTAATGATAAATCTTTTTTAAAACCTTTATATTATATATATAACTAGCCTGACATTACCCGCGGCCTGCGTGTCTAAGTTGGTGTTTACTAATCTAGTGGAATGGATTTAGATGTATGTTAAACTTAGCTAATGATCCTTTCAAGTTTTTTCTCTTTCGCTACGAAAATAAAATTAGTTTTGTGAAAATGGGTTTAACCGAAGCCGATACATTCATATCTATTAAAAAAGAAAAAAAGCAATAGCTTTGTTAAATGAATGGGATTATAAAGTGAACAATTACACGAAATAATTTTTATTACGCGATTCATGAATGAATATAGATCTAGGCCTATCTCAACTCGGCTTAGCAGCTTTCGTATTCGAATGTAGTCTCTTAAAAATGCTTTAGTAAACCAAATTGGAATGTTTATTTGATCAAAATATGAAATGAATGGACTATAATTAGTATGTTCATGTGTTAAAGTATAAAACTATCTGTGCGAAGAGAAGCTTTACCATCTTAGAGTTGAATTAGAGTTTTAGATCTAGGGATGGGATTATAAAGTTAACAATTAAACGAATTAATTTTTAGTATGCGATTCATTATGGTATTGTCTAATGAAAGAATGTTCGCCGAGAAATCTGTAGTCACAGATATTAGGAACTAATTTATGTAAAAAATGCTTTTGAAACACAAAAATGAAGGTTAATTTTATTATATAATGAAATCAACAGATCTTCTTTTGTATTTTCATGTGCCAAAGTAAAAAACTATCTGCGCAAAGTGTATTTCTTAAAATTAGATCTAGGTCTAAAGCCTTTCGATCTTTTCTCATGTCAACATTGTTAACCATGGCCTAGATCCATAAATACTATAGCTTTAATAGAGTCAGACAACTTTTTTTTTTTGAGGGTCCTAAGTTTGTTTTAGGGCTACAATACATACACTACGGTCTAAGTTGGTACCCAAGGAATATTCCTGCCAAGTTTTATCAAGATTGGTCAAGCGGTTTTGATTTCTATAAGTCACATACATACATATGCCTTACTTTCTACTTTATAGTATAGATATATTATATATATATATATCCATTTAGCAATATTTATATATTTAAAATACTTGTTGGCCTTTTATACTTATATTTAAAACAAAATACTTATTATTATTATTATCAAACAGAAGATAAGAATTATGTAAAAAACAAGGTTACAAAGACAGTTTGTGTGGAAACACAAACTCAAAATCGGCCCCGAAGTGGTCCACCCAGGCAGATTTCAATATTTTCAGAAAGAACATCAGAATGAAATTCTATCAAAAATGACAGAGAAGAATGGAGAAAGAAGGTTGACAGATCTTGTGTGGTCCAGCAGACCAAAGGATAGGTGAAAGTGAATGTGAAGTTAGATGTGAACCTGGCCTAACTAATGCCTTATTTATGAATATCGCATTGATCTAATTGTTTTGTAAAGGGTCAATCTCTTATTCAAACCCTCAAGAAAAAAATATTTCAGTTAAATAAAAATAAAAATATTCATTTTCGCTGCACTTCAGGCAGTAATATGAAAAACTACTTATTAATTGTTGTTTTAAATTATGTCCAACTTATATGCAAACTAATTAGATTTTCTCTCTGTAAAAAAAGGAAACATTTTTTGTGTGTAAATGTGTAGTTAGTATGACAGAACTTATTTAACTTAGCAATACATTTGTAAAAAAAATATTTCTTGGCAAAAAATCTAAAACCATTTGCATAAATGTGTTAAAAATACGGTAAATAGTGATCTCCCCTAAACTAAAGAGACTCCAATGTTTATTACTATTAATAGTGAATAGTTGTAAAAGTGGTGTATTTCTATGAAAAATCTGCTTGCATTTATAATATATGTGATTTTAAAAATTAGATTTTTCACTTTCAGAAAAGAAAAAAGTAGCCGTTGCATCAGAACTTTGAATGGACTAAAACAGGGGTGGGCAAATTACGACCCGCGGGCCACATGCGACCCACCGGAGTGTGTTATGCGGCCTGCGAACACCTCAAGAAATCACTTTACACATATAAAAATGCAAATATATAAAAAAAAATAATTGTAAATATCTATAGAAATTATTGAAACATTTGATTCTTATCACTTATAATGAAGAAGCTAGAGAAACATTGTTCTCAAACATCATTCTAAAAAGTTCAAAGTAAACAAAGACTATTTTAAATTGCCCATTAAAAAAAAAAATCAGTCAACGACACAAGCCCAGGGCAGTATTTATTCAATGCTATGAAGAACTGTGTTGAAAGTGTTGGGTGGGCTTGTACAAGATGGCAAGGGTAACAACTGATGAAGATCCTGCTTTGACTGACAAAAACAGACTTTGTAATAAAATAAAGAGCAATATCCCAACCATAAACACATTACGGAAAGGTTTACACAAATATGTTTTGAATACCATTAATGTGTAGCAATAACACCATAAATATTATAAGATAAAACGCACAGGACCTGCCAAATTAATTTAAAAACTATGCATCTGTGTAAGGCCTACAATTGTTAAAAGCCCGCATAAGTCAACTGTAATATTATTTTTTTAGAAGAAATAGCAAAACTTATCCTGACTTTTATTGTTCCTCAATTGGGAGTGCAAATATATATATGCTGCCCCCCAGTACCCAATTTATTTTTAATGCGGCCCTCGGCAGAAAAAAGGTTGCCCACCCCTGGTCTAAAATATTATGATGTTGGATTTTTCACTAGATCTTTTCTAGTTTCTGAGATCTAAACGGGACAGATGGACAGACATTCCACACAAAACTAATAGTGTCTTTTCCCCTTTTGGGTCGCTAAAAATTAAGTTAAAAAAAAAAGTGCATCTATAATGGCAATGCTATATATAGTTTCTGTAACAGTATTTTTTTTTCATGGACAGGTTGTTAGCCTATCGCACAACCCCTATGTCCCGGGGAGGGGGATGCACCTTTTGTCTGGCATGTTTTTACTGAGGGCCCTATGTTCCACAAGGAACACAAAGGAAAGATGATAATGATGATAATAGCAATATGAGGTCTAAAAGATCAAATATTCTTAATTTACCATTTGTGCTATTAATAACTCTTCACTATATCCAATATTTCAACTAGAAAAAAAAAGTTAATTATTAAACAGGTACTAGATCTAGTTCTATCATAGAATTGAAAATTAAAAAAAAACTGTGTGTATAGGTATGGTCTATTTATTACTAATAACGTCCCTATTGAACTATATAAAAAAAAAAAAAAAAAAGAAATCGCTTTTAAGAATAATAAAAAAAAAATCCATCTATACAATAAAATTTTTTATAAAAATATCTAGATTTGATCTAGATCTAATTTTTATTTAAATGTAATACTTACTAGAAATAATGTAAATTTAAATGGTAAGGTCAAAGGTTTACATTTAGTCAGTTAGATAGCATTATAGCTTAAGTCTAAGTGCTACTAAACTAAGGAGTAAAGGTTCTACACTTTCACTACTTGTAAGATGAATATATATATATATCTAATTAAAAGAACTTGTAAAACTCTAGTCTAGTCTAGAATTGAAAGGGTAGACAACTCAGCTGACAGACTAAAAAACTGTAACAAACTACATCTAAAATTCCAGGTCTATTCTACTATATAGATCTTGTCTAATTACACTGATGGCACTGCTTGAGTGACTGAACTAAAAAATAATTAATAAAATTTAAAAAAAAGGGATCTAGAAAATGAATCTAAATCTAGACAGATCTAGACCAAATAGAGTTTGAGTACAGAGTAGTTGGTAACTTAGTAGCTAGGACATTGATTTGGGGAAGGGTTTACCTTTTTTTTTTTTACACAACAGTAGTCACTCACTACTACACTAGTGACTTGTCAAGATATTTTATATATAAATATATAGAATCAATGTAGCTAAATTATTCTAAATCAAGATCAAGATTTGCTGAGTGTACAGTACCACTGTACTGTAAGTGTAACTTTTACAATTACAAATGTCATACTGGCATAGTCATAACTGTCATAAGCTAAGTTGACATATAACTTAAACTGATAGACATAAAAAGGTATAAAAGTCAATAAAAAAGGTGTCTTAGTCGACTTAGTCTTATAGGCCTACTTATAGATTCTAGATCTAAATCTTAATTTATCGTACTAGATTCTAAATTTCATAATCTTTTTTTTTAAATTAAAAATTAGATATATAGAGTCTAAATTCTGAACAATTGAAATTAAGAGTTTATAACATTTTTTTTTTTTGGCGAATGAGGGGAATGAACTGTGCTACAAAACTTGTTACTTGAAAACTCAGACAAATGACGAAACGCGGTGGGTTACGCGGGTTTGAAAAATAGGTGGAAATGATTATATACCGATAATATTCTATACATATTTTGTTAATAAAATAAATTATACACTAAAATATACATACTATGAATATTTTACAAATCCATCACATGTAAGGTGTCAAAAATTGAAGATTGATTAACACAAAATAGAAATATTTGAGTACAAGTCGCCATCTTGTTTGCAAATACCGTTGTATTGTCTCCGGAACAAAAGATTTGTAAAAGGGAAGCAAGTAGTGTAGAAGTGAAGCACTTAGACTAGTAACTTAGACGAGTCGGAGGAAAGGCCAAAGGGTCTAAAAGTTTAACTAATCTACATTTTAGAGCATATTTTCATGTATGTATATTCTAATACTCTAATTAGTCTAATAATCTAGATCTACACATGTCGTGAAGTGATATAGTCAATATAGATTCTAGGCCAAAGGGTCTAAAAGTTTAACTAATCTACATTTTAGAGCATATTTTCATGTATGTATATTGATGTATATTCTAATACTCTAATTAGTCTAATAATCTAGATCTACACATGTCGTGAAGTGATATAGTCAATATAGATTCTAGAGATAGAATAGAATCGTTTCAATCATTAGATAGATGATAGACTCTTAGTCTTAAGTCTTAATGACTTAATTAGTCTTAAATTAATTACTCTTAATTTAATCTTAAAATCTAGATCTATACTGTCACTATACAAATACTAACTAATAATTATAATAATATATAATTATATATATATTACTCTATATAATAGTATATAATAGTCTCAGTTATGACTAGATTATAGATAGAACTAGAATAGATCTAGATAAAATAGTAGATCTATACTATAAGATATTTTATATAGAGTAGTTTATGCTATTCGGACATCTATAGGCTCAAATTTGAAAGTTTGACTTTGACAGCGCATTATTTTACAATAGTTCCAGGGGCAGACTGGCTATATGGGCAAACGGGCAAATGCCCGGTGGGCCGGTCTGGACGCGACCTAAGAATAAAAAATTTCAATGCAAAAAAAAACAACGTGACAGCTGCAAGACACAAAGTCCCAAACACGTTTATTCTTATTACAATTAATTTTGTTTGAAATTCAACAATTAAGAATATCAACAACAAAAACATACACAATACACTGTACTTGATTGTATGTATTATCATTAGCAAAACGTTAGACCATATTTTCTGCTATGCACGAGCGGCATCGACTGCTTTGATGTCTTCGAGGTTGTGTTTGGCCTAATCATTTTGCTGGTCGGCATGGGCCTTTGATGGCACTCCCATTTTTTTTTTGCTCCTTCCCTCCCACCTCTTTTAATGGTTCCAATGAAATTTAACCAAAAAGAGGGATGAGAGAGGTTAAGTTAGAAAACATTGATATAAAGCAGAATAAAACAAATATATTTTTAAAAAATAGGCGCGATAATTAGCTCTTTAACAATACTTAATAGAAATTAATTTTAACACATACATACAGCCGCGAAATTGCAAACCACCCAACTTATTCACAACTAAATATGGGTATAAAGCTCTACTGTCTGCAATTTGAAAAGAAAAAGCAAGTTTCTTTTTTTTTTTTTTTTAATAACATAGATCTAAAAATACTACACTTAAGGCTTTAAAAAATATTATTTAATTAAAAAATAACTCTAGATCTAAATCAATTTTAAATTATTATAATAAATGGCAAACTTATGCTTAGTATGAAGTCATTAATGATGAAAATAATAACAATCTATACTAATAAAAGGCAAAGCCCTGACTCATCACTAATTCTGCAACTTCCCGTGTAGGTACAAGGGTGAAATTTGGCAGGCGCATTCCCTACAGCTTACTTACAAAAGTGCAGCAGGTTTCGTTTCCCAATCGTATGCGTAACGGTCGACAACGTCCGCCATGTTGAACGTTCGTATTTATGGAGCCATCTTCACGAAACTTGGTACGCAGCTTCCCTGCGCTAACTGAAACCGATGTATGTACTTATTTAACGGTCGACAACGTCCGCCATGTTGAACTTTCGTATTTATGGAGCCATCTTCACGAAACTTGGTGCGCGGCTTCCCTGCTTATTTTAGTGTTTTTATACGTAGGAGGGCAAAAATGTGGGAGGCTCATTCTTAATTTTCTGTCGACGATTGTTACTGGCTTAGCTTCTTGGTACGGCGGTTTACTCTTTTCGCTTGGCTTTTGTTGTATCTTCATTACAAGGGACGGCGTCACCTTTCTGTGTGCGCATTGAGGTCTTCTTTGTAGTCTGCTACAGCAAGGTAGCGTCCACGATTGGCGTTGTTATATCCCGAACTCATTCATTCGACTGCTGGTATTTTACACTCACGTTTCATTTATCGCTCCAAGCGTACCCCCACTGAACATGTCTCTCGAGATGGTCACCATCGATCAAAGGACTTCTGCTCTACAAAATCACAAGTCCCACCTCTTTCGAATCTCTCAGAACAGTTGACGGTGTTGTCCATCCAACCTACAAGTCGGCCTGCAGGGCACTTGGTTTGTTACAGGACGATGTCAACTGGGACGAGACTCTCCAGGAAGCTGCTCTGTCTCGCTCACCTCAAAAGATCCGTGAACTGTTCGCTGTAATGCTGGTCTTCTGCCAAATGGAGAACCCCTTAAATCTTAAACATAGAGACAGCATGGCAGAAGATGTTAGGAGACAGACTGAAAGAGATCATGGAGGAACAGAAGTCCAACAGTGGTTGCCTATGATCTACAACAAGTGTCTTCAGTTGCTTGAGAATTACGTCATTGCTATCGGAGGTCTCTCTGTCGATCATTACGGGCTGCCTTCACCTTCGAGAGAACTGGCAGAGGTTACGTCGAATCCCGAGTACTTGAGGGAAACCTCTTACGACACCTCGGAGTTGGCCAATGTTGAATGGTGACCAAAAGAGAGTTTACGAGCAAGTCATGAGGAGCGTTGTCTCGGGCACTGGCACGGTGTTTTTTCTTGATGCTCCAGGAGGAACTGGCAAGACATTCCTCATAAACCTTCTGCTTGCGAAAGTCCGAGCGGAAGGTGACATTGCTGTAGCTGTGGCTTCTTCTGGCATTGCAGCAACTCTTCTTCAGGGTGGGAGAACTGCTCATTCAGCTTTCAAGCTACCTCTCAACCTCAGCCACACCACTGATTCGCCCTCCACGTGCAACATATCAAAGCAGAGCAACATGGCTGAAGTGCTAAGACAGTGCAAGCTGATTGTCTGGGATGAGTCCACCATGGCACACAGAGGGGGTGTCGAGGCTTTGGACAGGACCCTCCAAGACATCCGAAACACCACCACACGCATGGGAGGCTTGACAGTGTTGCTGGCTGGAGACTTTCGGCAAACCCTACCAGTCGTGCCCAGAAGAACACGCGCCGACGAAGTGAAAGCCTGTCTGAAGTCTTCGTACCTGTGGCGTCAAATCACTGTCGTCACTTTAAGAATAAACATGAGGGTTCATCTGAATGGCGACACAAGAGCCGGAGAGTTCTCTGATCTTCTGATGAGTATTGGTGATGGCAGCTTCAGTCAAGAAAATTCTAAAATAGCAATTCCCTCAAATCTCTGTCTCCTGGTGAAGACCTTGCAAAACCTTCGTTACAATGTTTATCCCAATCTAAGAACTCTCCAGCATATAGACGTGTCATGGTTGAGGGAGAGAGCTATCCTAACACCACGAAACGACATGACCACGGCCATAAACCACGTTTTACTCCAAGAACTCCCCTCACAATCTAAAACATACCAGTCTGTGGATTTAGTTGTGGAAATGGAAGACGCGGTGCACTATCCGGTAGAGTTTCTCAACTCTCTGAATCCTCCAGGCACTCCTGAGCATCGTCTCATTTTGAAGGTTGGGGCACCGATAATGTTGCTGAGGAACTTGCAGCCACCTAAACTGTGCAACGGCACCAGACTTCAAGTCACGTCTCTGCAGAAGAACCTCATTGAGGCAACTATTTTCACTGGCAGTGGCTCAGGAGAGACAGTTTTGATTCCTCGCATCCCCGTCATCCCCTCTGACCTCCCATTTCAATTCAAACGCCTCCGATTCCCAGTAAGGCTCTGCTTCGCCATGACAATCAACAAGTCTCAGGGACAGACACTACAAAAGGTTGGCATTGACTTGAGACAGGACTGCTTCTCACATGGGCAACTGTACGTCGCATGCTCAAGAGTAAGCTCGGCGCAGGGATTGGTCATACTGCAGCCGGAGGGCCGAACTGACAACGTGGTGTACAAAGAGATCCTCAACAAATAACTGTGTATTGGTACATGTATGTTTCTTCTCTATTTCAAAAGGTTTACTTTTCTTCTTAGTAATGAAATATTTAAGGCAGTACATATGACACATTATTTTTACTTATCAGACTAACATTGCAAAAAGCCACACAAAACTGCGTTGTTCCGGTTATTCCAAAAATACATGCGCTACATTCCCTGCGGTAACACTCCTGGCACAAATGAGAATGCTTTGTTGTTACATGTAGGCCTATTAATTAAAGCAAATTTGAAATGTTAATGCAATAATCCTCCCGCTGCAAAGCGCGGGTATTTTGCTAGTAATTTATATAGCGCTATCACATCCAATATTTAATGAAAGGAGATTTCTATTTTAAATAATGGTTCATGATATATTCAGATACCAATCGCGTTTTTTGAGAATGTACGTGGAGGAAGCAAGAGCTTTTCACATTAAGTAAGTGCCTCTCTAACCGTTCTGCTTTTTCTTATCTTTTAATGGAATGGGTTGCCTCAGTCAGCAAGGAAAACCAATGATTTAGCATATTTAAAGTCACAGATCAACATGCATGACTAGATTAACACATGAAATGCGTTAGACGTAACAATCTTTTTTTTTTTTTTTGAAGAAACGTCTGTTATCTATAAGTAATACCAAAAAGCTTCAAACTCATTAGGCTGCTATTGTATTGTTTATAGTTTTCAGACTACATACATGTATAAATAGAATACATTATGTAATCCTAGGAATGCTTACATCCAGTTTTCGATGCGTTATCAAACTTTATATATTTTGTAGAGAATTAGGCTTACACCTATAATATAACACATGGGCGTAGCCGGGAGGGAAGGGTCTTCAAGCCATCACTTGCCTCAGACCTCATTGTCTGAAAGGGAAACTTTACTTACTGCCCCAGTGCAGCCAAAGTAAGCAAACTACAGTTTTCAAACTTTATGAGCGTAGCCAAAAGGGTTTTGTGGTTTCCCTTCCCCCTCCAATACAAAAACTAAAGCATTTTACCATTTTTTACCAGTCGCTGGACTCCATTGAATAGCAGATTTGGTTTTTGAATTTTTTAAGCGGAAGAGTAGCAGGCTAATTACACTGTAGATACCTCAGAATATGCATTTTTAAAGCTTAAAATAACGGAAATAATGCTTTATTCCGGGGCTTTGCCCCGGACCCCACTGGAGGGCTCCCCCGGGCTGGCTAGCTGCCATTTGGCGGTGTGTACTGTCTTTCTACTAATTATAGGAAGAGAGTATTCTAGGGTAGAAAAAATGTTTGAAAGAATGAAGGATCATAATGAAATGAAGATTAATTACATGTACACACACATTCATATGTATTTATAAATTGCGAAGTGGGGTAAAAAAAATCCCCCCCCCCCCCCCCCCCCCCCTCGAAATATATGACATGCCATTTGTGGGCCGGTTTAAATGGTAATACCCGGGCCGAATAGTTTGACATAGAACAGGAAATGAAAAATCAAAATCTTCTTTAGTTAAAGGAGAATAAGGATGACTGCTTATAATATTTGTACCCCTAACCTATATTTGTTATTATATTTAAGGTCAAAGAGGCAGTGTGTTTTCATTTAATTCGGACAAATTTGACCCACATTATTTGATTCCGGACACCATAATTTATTTCGGACAGTCTCTATATTTAGGCATCAATAAACTCATATTTTAATTCTATATTAACATTAACCAAATTTTAAGATCCCCAGGCAAAGCCCCTCACATGAAATCATAAGGATGTTTTCAAACTATGCATAAATACAAACACAAAAAATAATACAACACACTTATTCTACCAAAATTAGGTCACTGGGATAGTGACTTCTGCATGGACTTTTAGACTTATTTTATGTTTGCATGATTAGATGTGTGTTGAATGTTTGTGTTTTTAGTTTATTAATTTAATAAATTTCTAATACAGATGATCTTTTGTAGTATAGATCTAGTACCGGTTAGGATAGCCATTCTTGCTTAACTGAATCCTCTATATTCCATATTCTCTGTATATAAATCTAGCTTAGATAGATCTAGATCTAAGCATTTAACTTCATTCAATGTACCAAGCTCACTCCAAACATTTTCCCATTTATTCTCTATTAAAAAAAACAGCAACAAACGAACAAATATAATATAAGATCATTTTTATTGATGTCCAAAACTGGCTGTCCGAAATAAATTGTGGTAAGAAAATCATAATTTAATTCGGACACCCTATTAATTTTTTTTTTGTATGGAATCAAACAACTTGGCTTATAAATCAAATAATCCAGGTTCAAAAACAGAGTAAATATTGCCGGGCTCATTAGTATAGACTTAGCCAATCAAAAAATATAGCCTTAACCCTAGGAAGAGGTAAAGTCATCCGGGTAACATAGGAAAAAACAACAACCTGACTAACAAATTTGAAATTCGTTTTTCTTATATAAAAAGACGGCTAAATTGGAAATTGGGTCAGAATCATTGGAAAATGGACAAGCACATTATATAGCGTGCTAGTTTTATAATAAATATTAAAATAATTATTTAATGACCACAAAAACAGCGAATCTCCGAATTCATGTAATGTTCAAAATAAATAAACTACTATATGTCTAGAATAGTCTAGATTCTAGATCTATGTTAACTGTGTTTTATTATTATAGAATTATAGATCTATGTCATTAGATTTGACACTTCTGCTCTGTCTCTGTGACTGTGTTGTGTACTGTTGCCTGCAACATTAAATCACCCACAGTGGCTGATCCCAAGCTTCCAGACTGAGAATTAACACTGGATCACCTGTGTACCCATCTTGTCAATTAGTGCATAGTGCCACAGTATATACCTAAGTTGAGCATAACATGATGATAACAATGGACCCTAATACAGATTGTACAACAATGGGTCTTTTGGCTACATTTCTAAAAGTTTTTTAGAAGACAAGCACCCTCATATAATGATAGAAATTAGTGACAGTCTGACTTCAAGCTAATTTTTTTTTAAATTTTACCCCCATAAAATAATACACATATCATATAATTTAGCATACTATATCATTCATTATACAAAATAGGCAGCATAAACTTGAACACTGGTTTATTATAGCAGATGTACACTATTTATTTTTTATCACTATTCAAATTGATTTTGTTATAAATTTTCTGAATAGGTTTAATAGTAATAGTACCAGCAATTAATTTTAATTTGGCATATTATTTTAATATTGACTTATAAATTATAAAGATTTTAAATTAGTTTTATAATTTTTTTTTCTTTAAATTGATATTTTAATATATATATTTTTTTTTAAGGTATATTCTATCATATCTGAAATTCAATGAGCAGTTTTTAACATCAGCCTGATCTTGTTCAAATGTTAAGCATGGATAATTATTATGATGCTATAGAATTAGAAAATCTTTATCAATGGGTTGATAGCATTCTTCTCAGCAGACCAAAGAATAACATTTGGAAAGATTTTTCTGATGCAGGTAAATCTTCTAGTTAAGATGGATGTGAAACTAAAATGTCATTTGAAAATTTGATAACAGTATTGAGTCATCATCATCTTTCCTTTGTGTTCCTCATGGAACACAGGGCCTCATCCAAAACACACCACTCTCCACTGTCTCTTGCTAGTTTTTTAATGGCTTCCCAGCTCTTTCCTGTCCTCTAGGCTTCATCTAGCACACATGTGTTGCCACATTCTTTTTGATCTTCCTCCGCGTCTTATGCGCAGGGGGGTTCCACTCTAAGGCCTGTATAGCTTTGTTGTTGGTATCTTTTCTAAGGGTTTGACCAATCCATCTCCACTTTCTCTCTAAGATCTGCACCTCTATATTTTTCTTTCCACTCATCTCCCACAGTTTTGTGTGTTTTCTATTTCGGCGTACCAGTGTATTTTTAGGATATTTCTCAAACATCTGTTGATGAAGGTCTGTACTTTTTTAGTTGTTGCTTCAGTTGTTCTCCATGTTTCAGAAACATACTGTAGGACCGCCTTGACATTAGAGTTAAAAATTCTTAGATTGGTCTTGTTAGAGATGTGAGGAGATTTCCAGGCTAGTTTTAGTTCTGTAAATGTCTGATGCACTGGATTTATACGACGTCTAATGTCTTAATCTGTTTCACCTGATAAACTGACTACACTCCCAAGGTATATAAAACTGTAGTATTGAGTATATACTATTTATTTGTATGCAAAAAAAAGAAAAGTGGGGTGGCCTAAAAGTTTGTGGTTGGGAGTGAGATTTTTTTATTGGAGGGTGCAAAACAAAATATGCAATGAATATACAAGGGCCAAAGTGTTTTTTTATGGGGCGAGACAATTCATTTTAAAAGTAGTGTGTCTTGTTTGTGTGTGGTGGGTTAGTCATTATAAGGCAGGCTGTCTGGAAGGCTACAACCGATGGGCCTCAAGCAGTGTTTTTACATTAAATTGATATTTTAATATAATTATTTTTAAGGTATATTCTTTCATCTGAAATTACCTTTAAATTAGGGGTTTTAACCCTAGAGTGGCACAGGTATTATATATATATATTTTTTTTTTTTCTAAACTGAACTAATTTCAATCTTTTTGATCTCATTGGGTTTCTAGTTTTGGTTGCAGAAATAATCAAGCATTACTTCCCATTCCTGGTTGATGTGAATAATTACCATTCTGCTGTTGGTCCAAAGCATAAAATGGAAAACTGGTTTTTGTTAAATAGGTAATAAATAACAGGCCTAATTAATATCTACATCTATCTTCATTTCAAAACTTTAAAAACCTTTTATGTTGAATGTTAAATAGATTTGAAGACATTTGTATTCTTGTAATAATATTTAAGCTTAATCGTATCTCTACATTTGTTTAAATTTAGGAAAGTACTGCAACATCTGGGTATAGATCTCTCAGAAGAAACCATACGTTCTTTGGCTAATTGCAAACAAAATGTCATAGAGAAGGTGCTTATAGTTTTACGATACCAGATAGATAAGTATATTGAAAAGTTTGGAGCCAAGTTCAAAGCCAGAAATAATGCAGCCAAAAGTATAGAAGTTATTTTAAATACAGGTATGACCTCTGTTAAAAACACATCAATTTTTGTTTTATAAGTTTCTTTAGTAAACAAAACACATTAAAATAATATTGTATAATAATGTAATATAATAAATACATCTTGCACACTGAATATGAATAAAAGGTACAATTAGCTGGAAAATGTGTTTGGCCACAATCTTGCTAAATAGGTTGGAAAAAGTTCCAAACACTTTATATGCTGCTGCTGTTGTCTCCCTTTTAATTTCTTGTATATTTCCAGCCAGCACACTATTTTGGTATAAGATTATCCCACCTACATTACTTTTGAATTTATTCCTTGTTCTTAAGCTAGGCTAATGTAGTGTACTATATACATTTATAATTATAATGTCTTGTTACATTTAAAGGATTGTAAAAAAATTAAAACATTTTTCTACTTGTAGCACAAGATTTGCGATATGATGAAGCCAATACATTGACAAATCAGAAGTCTCTTGCGCATTTCCCAGTAAATGCACCAGTTAGTGACAACGTGCCAAGGGCAATGTTGAATGAGAAAATAATGGAATGTAGAGCCAAAGATGAAACAATGCAGGTAGCTAGATTTCTTTTCAACTTTCACTGGCTGCTGCTGGTCTAGGTGGGGATGTAATTCTAAGAGAGTTTCATGAAGTATTGCTTTGAAAAAAAACTGGCTGTGTTGCCAGTGTTGAAACCAACGGGCAGGATTCATTGCCATGGTCTCAGAATTTATTCTTGGCATTTATCATTCCACCCCATTGCACACACACCCACTTCCCCTAGAAATATCCATTTCAGAAATAAGTCTTAATGTTCCCTTTTTATACATTAGCTTACACCTAGAAATATCCATTTCAGAAATAAGTCTTAATGTTCCCTTTTTATACATTAGCTTACACCTAGAAATATCCATTTCAGAAATAAGTCTTAATGTTCCCTTTTTATACATTAGCTTACACCTAGAAATATCCATTTCAGAAATAAGTCTTACTGTTCCCTTTTTATACATTAGCTTACACCTAGAAATATCCATTTCAGAAATAAGTCTTACTGTTCCCTTTTTATACATTAGCTTACACCTAGAAATATCCATTTCAGAAATAAGTCTTAATGTTCCCTTTTTATACATTAGCTTACACCTAGAAATATCCATTTCAGAAATAAGTCTTACTGTTCCCTTTTTATACATTAGCTTACATTTTACGCGTTTTTTTAAAACTATATATTATCATATCCTGGTTGTAAGCATAAGGTACAACATTATAAACACATTTGTTATACATGGGGTAGTTTTCATGACTCGATATTGCTGACTTGTCTGGAATGTGACTAAAGATTTATAAAAAAAAAATATTCCTTATTTAAAATTCAGGTTATAAAAAAGTAAATTTTAAAATGTCAATAAATTTAATTTGTGTGACAAAAACTAAACCTTAAAGTATGTAACTGTAACTGTTTTGCCACTCTATCCACCACTTTATGGAAGTATAATATGTTGATGTGAAGAAAAAAAATAAATTGAATACTTTAGATACATTATTTTATTTGCATACTGGGTTTTTTAAATATTTTTTGGGAGTGGCTAGTTGTGTTATTAGCACTCGTCTTTGCTCTGGAATTGTTTATTGCAACCTGTTGGATGCATTTAAAACATAGTTTTTTTTTTTGAAATTGCACAAAAAACTTCTATGTAAATTTATGAGTACCTTTTGTCCCAACAGATTTTAACTCTGAAGATAAATAAAATGGAACAACTTTTACTGCTGAAAGATACAAAAATACAACAACTTGAAAAGCAACTTGAAGAAAGTTATGCAAAGTTTTGATGCATTTTGGGTTTTAAAAAATATTACAGGGGTAATATTTGGTGTGCATCTAGAAATATCTGTACAGTAAGATTGAAGCTAATCAATATAATTGTAAATACTAATTGAGCCTATCTCAAGATATAATGAATGAAACAAATTAATGTAATTTTACTGTAAGTTTTCTGTAAGTTACTGTAAGATCAGTTTTAAATCACATTGCCAAAATTGTTATCAAGCTTTGATGTTATATACTTCTTGTATTTATAATGACTAGTCTATTTTATTTATTTGTTAAGTTCAATTAAGTAAATATTATTGGTTATAAATAATAATTTGCATTTAAAAAACTATAGCATATAAAAATATTTGTCTTGGCATCCATGATGGCCTGACAATGTGATTCCTTCCCCATCCCCTTATATATTATAAATGGCCTTCATCTAGACCTTTGTTATGAAGAAATATTGTAAATGTTTTTTGTCCTGGCAATGGTCATGGGTAATAGTCACTTTTATATACTTTTTAGATCACTTTGCTGTAGCAGAATGAAATGCACAATTCAATCATTTATCTTTTACTTTATAATTAGCCGCTTTTGTTTAAATTGTGGTTGAATAAAATTCTAAATTAATGTAGAGTATTGATGATTTTTTTATAAGGCAAAGAGTATTTGGTTATTGCCAAAATGTTCAAGCTGTGATACTGTTTTAAAAAAATAATAATAATTTGTAATCTTTTCGTGAACATGGTGAACTTTACATCACCAGTCTTGTGTACTTTACATTATCTGCCTCATAAACTTTACATCACCAGTCCTGTTTGAGAATGTCTCTAAGCTTCATTTAATTTGTTAAGTTGAAAAAAAAAAATTAACACTTGGTACAAAGAGATGGAGCAACAATTTCTTTACATGACTATTAAGCTTTTATTTTTTCTGGACAATCTAAACCAGTGATGCCCAAAATACGGCCCGCGGGCGACGTGGTCCCATCCGGCCCGTAGAAATGTCGACCCAAAGTGTAGAAAAACCCCCCTCTTTTTTTAAAGTTGAAAAGTATCTTGAAGTACTTAGGGCCTCTCTTTTTCTCTGATGGATTGGTACAATGGCCTTGAACGTTAGTACTTGTACGTTTTGTAATGGAAGACCTGAAGAAACTCTGAATTTAGAATATACCAGGAAAAGTGAATGCATCTTTAATTTTATTGTGAAACGAGATAATAAGCCAACATATTTGATTTATAAAGAAAGTTTGGCTATTTTAGAAAAGAACAGCATATAAACGGCATTATAAAACAAATATGTTGTCCTTCTTGGTTTGAGTCTCCAATACAAAGATTGTTAAACTACGCCTAGAGATTGGAGGAGAAATAAAAGAAGAAAATGATTTGTTGGTAAGCTGGCTACAGTGTCGCTCGCATTTTAAGTAGAGGCGCTTAAAAACAAAAAGATACATTTCAGATATCCCATTAATTAATGTAAGCAGGCTACTAGATCCAGAGGTTTCTAATAAAATTGTTTCAGTTCAATTTTATTTCGTTTTTTTACCTTTTCGGTCTTGTGGCCCGCGACACGAGTGTCGGAAAGTGAAATGGCCCGCAGGTCGAATTATGTTGGGCATCACTGATCTAAACAGATTTTACTTACTTTTTTTTACTCGTTTTTAAAAGTGCTTTCACGCTTTTTTTTTTACGTCTTACTGTCATCATATTAACTTTCATCTTCTTGGAGCAGCTGCTAGAGTTGTATTATTGTGCATATTTGTCCTAGTCAGAGATGCTGACATTTTCTATGTTGTTTTGCTTTGACTTACTTTTCAACACCGGAGTGTTGATCAGCTACCTACAGGTACATTTTTTTTTTAAATTAATTATTTTACCATTTTACAATTCTTGAAGACTTTTAAGCGATCAGGCAAAAAAATGATCTTATTAATTGTTATTGTACTGTTATTAGCATATACCCTCTCCTATATCTAGAGCTAGTCATTATATATTAGCTATATTTACAATTTATAATCATGTTTATATGTGATACTTTGATGAAAAATTTTTGTGATCAGTGGTTTATAGTTTATATTCTTGAATTAAATAAAAATTATATTTTTTTCTATTTAAAAAATTGTTTGTGATCCATACAGCTGTTTGTTGTTGTTTGTTGCAATAAAGGTTCATCACTGTTGTTGATTTCCCCATTTAACCTAATTCAGGCAGTAAATGTAAACTACAAAGAATTCTTTCAGACAATCTTGTACTGCTCAGATATCAATGGTTTGGCATGAATTTATTTGGTCAACTTTCCTAGACATATTTCTTAGAATTTTGTTGGTGAAAAAAAGAATTGTTCTACAATGACTGATAACGTCAATCACCTGCCCCTTGGACCAGAAGCTTCCTATGTGTTTTTCTGCCCTAGGCCTAGTTGAAGACTCTTTGTCAGGCTCGTCAATTCTTTTGATCTTGTCTTCCCAGCTTTTGTCTTGCCAACTTTTCCCCCTGGGACTTGCAGAAGAACATTTGCAAACCCAAAGAATAATGTGTCCAATCCGAGACGTTTTGACCCTGTCGCCTGCGTCCATAATTAAAGCCGTTATTTGATAGCTTCCCGTTTCATTTCACCAACATGGTGATGTAATTTTCTTCCAATCTCTGATGTTTCATTCCAAGGAAGATCCAAGTGCGTCTTCTTCCCTAGTGCCATTAGAGCATGGAATGGGTTGCCTGAATCAGCCCGGAAAACCAATGTCTTGGCAGAGTTCATTTAGGTCTCTAATTAACACGTAAGACTAATTATCTTCCCTTGTGAAGGAACGTCTTTAATTCATTATATCTTAGTTTTTTTTAAAATTCAATGCTGATTCATATGAAACCGAATAGTAACGTGTATTGAGCTGTTTCTGATTCAGCACACGAATGACAATGAAAAAATAGATTTTTTGTCTAAAAAACAAACTTGACATTGTACACAATTTTTCATGGGTTGCTACTTTTTTTTTTTGTTGCTATAATTGTCATTCGAAATTAGCTGAATCAGAATCATTCCAAACTTTTAATTGTCACAGCATCAGTATTTGTAACAGTTTAAATGACTTTATCAAACGGTGTGACGAAACGCAACTTTATGACATTCCAAAATGAGATTTATTATTTCTATGGTGCAGATTGAAGATCAGATTTGTTTATGATTAGAAATACGGCATCATTGTATAGTCCATGCTAGATAAAATAATAGTTTCGTTATGGAACACCCTATGAATAATTGTTAGGAAAAGATAATGTAATGATTATTTTTAACGACATGGTTTTACTTCAATGGTTAAAGCAGGAATTGACAAACCGCAATGTTGTCATTTGTAACGACGCTCTATTATCAGAATCAATGAATCCGAACAATCTGAAACGTTATTTTGATATCAAGCATCCGAGCTTTGTCGACAACGACTTGCAGTATTTGAAATGTAAACTAACTGGGTCAAGAAAGCCAGACTTTACTGTTGGCAAATACAATAAACAAAACATAGCAGTCATTGAAGCTTTTTATTTGGTGGTCCTCAGAATTGCAAGAGCTATGAAATCACACATCCTTACTGATGATTGTTGCCAGCGGCCAAGTCATGATTGGAGCCGAGTCTGTTTAGATCTACTGCAATCTCCGTGTCCGTCTCTAAGGACACTCCACAGAAGAGCTGTGACATGTCTAGTAATCATCATCTCATCTCTGCCCGTGGTACCGTCTGGGGCATAGACCACCAACCAGCTTCCTCCAGGCGTCTTAGTTATGGGCAATCTCATCAATTGGCCAACATCTTGCCCATGTGCTTGGCATCTGCTTCCAAATCGCGGTGCCATGTATTCCTTGGGGGTTCCAACTGAAAGCTTGTCTTTGGATATTGTATGCATGATTGTGAAGAGTGTGGCTCCGCTTAAAATATTTATCATCCAGCTTGAAGAACACAAAGATGTTGCTAATGGATCACAATTACTGGATTACCTGAGGATGTCAATTTCAAAGACAAGTTTCCCTTTTGTTGTTTTTTTAAAATGACTACTATAGCACGTGATGTATTTGACGAAATATGTTAATTTCTGAAAAAGTATACAATCTCTTGAAAAGTATTTGAAGTGTCTGCAAAGATGCTGATCCAAGTATGATTGGATGTTGGTCTGAATTTCAACTTTTGGTACAGAATGAATCACCAAAATGTATCAAAACTCACCGGCGAAGTTACTGGCATAAGAATAAGAATCTGTAATACAAGAATGATGTTAGTACTTTCAATTTTGTGAAATTGTTTTAAAACAGTTGATTCATGGTTGAGTGTAAGTGTTGTTGGCCTAATGAATTTGATGCACTAACTTACTATGCTATTTCACACTGAAGTGAGATTGATGTCGAGAGGCAAAGTTCTAAAACGTTTTATTTTATTATTCGTGATGAATTAAAATAGTTTTTAATTAGAAAACAAAACCTTCGAAGCATTTTGTGAAGTCGAAAGTGAACTACAAAAAATACCCCTTGGTTGGCATCTTTGTCAACTTAAATAAGATCATTTTCCAAAAATATATCTTTGCGAATCAGGATTGTCCAATTTGTTCAATACAGAAGTAGACTTGATGCTGTTTACCATGCTCAGTCATGTTTTCAAATTGACACGTAAGTACACCAGCGGAATATGGTAAAATACATGCAGACTTATGCAGATAATAAAGATAAAACTTCATTTATAATTTAGGTATAAGCAGAAATATTTAGTGTTTCGTCATTAAACATACAGCTTTGGTAATTCATATCATATATTTACATTATGATTCAGATTTTATAACATTAGCAGAAATATAATTTTACTAATTGAGCAGTTGTAAAAAGGGGTCGCGGAACTAAAAAAGTTGAGAGCCGCTGATGTAAGTGAAGCTACTTTGCAGGGCTGGCGTTAGGCATAGGCAAACTAGGCAGCCGCCTTCAATTGGTGGGGACCTCTCACAGGGCTAAAAATTACGAAACTGATCTGATCTTAAACATAGAAGAGCAGTATGATTCTATGTTTAGCTTGTTTACTAGTACGGAAATTGCGATATATGAATTTCGGTTATTTGTCGATTTAGATATAGACGGGCAGGATTTTGATACATTGCAAATTTTTTTTGTTTCAATGTTTCTTTTTATTTTTTGAAATTCTTGTCACCAAATTCACTTCTCCCAGGGCCTCCAATTATCTAAGTCTGGCCCTGTTATGCCTACTGTGACTTAATACTTGCACTCTGGCATTGACATTCAGGATATGTTTTTGTAAAATGTTTTACATATTTCGGATGTTCCTTCAGAGTTGAAGATAGTTTTCTTCCTAGTCCAAATCTCCCGCAGGACGACGGGGGATGGGAGCGGGCAGGGTTTGAACCCGCGACCATCGATAAATCCAAACGACAGTTTAGCGCGCAAACCGCACGACCAGGCAGCCGCGGAAGAACACATTGATAGACTCAATCTCTCTACTAGCTTAACATAATTGAAAACCCATGACGTTTGGGCAACGAGGCTTTCATCAGTTACAAACAAGCTTGACATTTGGGATATCTCTCATCTATCCCTTGTCTTTGTAGTAACCAAATGTCTCCACTTTCCCGGTCAGCAGCTGTTCTTAGTAGGATATCAAGAGAGAGGCTGGCCCAAGAGATCAAGAAAGAAGATTTCGAGAGTTAAAGGTATGGAACGAAAACAGTACGTCTTTTACAGTGAGGCTCCACCTTTTTTGAGCGAAACTAAGTAACCATTTGAGCAGGAGACCGTGGAGAGTGGCGTGTTTTTACTGAGGCCCTATTTTCCAAAAGGAACGCAAAGGAAAGATGATGATTTTTTTTTCGGCCAGTTGCCGGAACCCATTAATAAAGTAAATCTACGAGAATTCAATCCACAGACATAAAAACTAACTACGGTCATTAAAGGTTCAATCCTACCCGAAATAAAACATTTCACACATTGATTTCTTACACTACCAGTCACATCTCATCATCATCTCTGCCTGTGGTCCCTTCTGAGACATAGGCCACCAACCAGCTTCCTCCAGGCATCTCGGATTTGGGCGAGTCTCTCAAACTGTCCCCACGTCTTGCCTATCTGCTTGGCATCTGCTTCCAGATCGCGGCGTCATGTATTCCTGGCCCGTCCCCTCTTCCTCTTTCCTTGGGGGTTCCAGGTTAGGGCTTGCCTTGTTAAGTTGTGTGAGCTGGCGCTCCTAGATCTTTTTTTTTTTCTATTTATATCTGTATTTTAATTTTTGTAAACAATCTAGGCTAGTGCTGAGTGCATGCCTGTCTCCCGCCAGCTCTTTAACTTTAAAGTTAGTGTAGACGAGTCATGACCTGGCTCTATAAATAGAACGGATGCTGCCGTGTCTTGTCCCTTTTCCGGTGTTGACCGCTGGTCAGTGCTTGATTAGCTGGTCTGTGTGACCAAGCAGTGAGTTAGAAAGTTATTTTTAGTGTTGTTCCTGTGTGGACGTGCTCTGTGTGGACTGCCTGCTATAATTCCTGTCTGCCGCAGTTATAGCTGTTGTTTTATTGCTGCTGTACAACGGCCATTATTTCGGCTGCCTTACTGCCTGTCTGCTGTAGTTCTGCTTTACTGCTGCTAGTAGCTTACTGTTTAGTGTTGGGGTAATTTAGGTTATTTGATGGTTGGTTTAGTTAGTAATAGTTAGTTTGTTAGTGCTTGTAGTTGTAGATTTAGCAACATAGATACAGAGGCGGCAGAGGGTTTTGGTTAGTGGAGTTGTTAAGTTCAGTTAAGTAGGGTTGATTAATTATTTAGTAGTGCGTATATATAGTTTTTGTTTATTGCTATGTTTATTTTCGTATTCACCTATATTTTTATTGCTTTGTAAGTTGGTTGTAAATAAAGTGTATATAAGTTTGTTTTATAATTGTAGTTGGTTATTTTATTTTTAGTTAGCTAGCTAGTTTAGTTTAGTTTGATTGTGCTGTCTGGTTGCTTAGGCGACTCTAGCCCCTTGGTCGCAGACCGAGGTGCACAGATTGGGCCCACCCAGTAGAGCTACCACCTGCCTACTGTTATAAATGAATAAATGTTGAGCAGCAGATAACAGAAAAAGGCCTCACTCAGTAGCGCCAACCTGACCAGCTCACAGTTGTATGCAGGCTTGCGAAGGGTGTGACCTATCCATCTCCAGAGTCTCTGAACGGTATCTACTTCAATGGGCTGCTGCTTTGTTCTTTGCCACAGTTCCTCATTCGAGATGTCTGGCCAGCGGATCATAAGAATCTTCCTCAGGCAGGTATTGAGGAATACCTGGATTTTTTTCATGGTGGTGATGGTGGTTCTCCAGGTCTCTGCTCCATAAAGTAGTATCGGCTTAACAATGGTGTTAAAGAGCTTAATCTTGGTGATGGTGCTTATTTCCCTAGATCCCCAGGTATTTTCAGCTGATGGAAGGCTGCTCGAGCTTTACCAATGCGGGTTCTGACATCTGCATCTATTCCTCCATGGTGGTCTATGATACTGCCGAGATAAGTGAAGCTTTCCACCTCTTCCAGCGCCTCACCTTGGACTGTAATGGGTGTATTGTTGGATGCCTTTATCTTGAACACCTTGCTCTTCCCTCTGTTTATGGTAAGACCCATTCAGCTACTACCAGTCACAGGGCTCCATTAAATTAAATGAATAGCAGATGATTTTGATATTTGACCTACAATTTTTAAATAGTAGCAGAATATTGCTCTGAAGATACCTTTTCTCCCCCCCCCCCCCCGAAACAAATCCCGGCTACGCCCATGATCAATGTAATATTAGGACTAGCTATATTTTAGTGTTGATTTAAAGTTATTTAATATTTATTATTATCGATTATGTATTATAAGAACATATGGATGTTATATCAGATACGAATATTAGGGTAAATAAAAGATAATAAGAACATATGGATGTTATATCAGATATGAATATTAGGGTAAATAAAAGATAATAAGAACATATGGATGTTATATCAGATACGAATATTAGGGTAAATAAAAGATAATAAGAACATATGGATGTTATATCAGATATGAATATTAGGGTAAATAAAAGATAACAATTAAGGAAAGAGTTAAACTTTGAGTATTGTCCCTTTGACAATCTTATAAATGCTGATAGGATTAAGAAAATAATTATAGGTCTAGTTACCTACTACAATATGGCCACCGGTTTCTATTTGGTGTTTGTGTAGCTGCTATGCCAAGTTTAAAAGCGAGTTCAGGTACTGGGTACTTCACAACAGGATAGAATCTAGGCCTACTTGATAAAAGCCTTGCCTATTGCATATGTACAAAACTGGGAACCACCGATCTCGTTTTGTCATAGATGTAGCTTAGCAGTTAACTAAAAATGCGTCTTCTACGATAGGCCTACGTACTAAGGCGACCAACTGACTTATTTCTATGTACGTCCCTTATTTAAAGCTTTTAATGTTTGGTTTCTAGTCACAGCTGTATCCAAGTCACGTCATTATTTTAAAACAATACTATCCCGTCTAAATGTAGATCCTAATCAACAAGTGCCTAAAAGTCGCATGGGCCAAAAGCCATTGAAAAGTGGCAGATTTATTATATATACAGGCTTATACACACATTGATAGAGAGAGAAGTGTTTTCTCTCTCTCTCTCTCCCTCAATATTTAAATGAAGATGTAAAATGATTTATTTTTATGAATAAAATAATGTTAAAATTAAATTAAAAAAACAACTATGCTTAGGCTTATATTGAAAAGGGAAAGGTCTCAATTCACAATCTTACATATGAAGAGGTAGGATACATAATGTTTATGTGAAAGGATGCGCTACAAGCTAAAGGATATATTAACAAATATACACTCACACTATTTCTATGAATAATTATGATTAGGTTCGTCGACTAACACAAATGACAGTGTTACGTTGGCAGTGGAAGAAATATGATCTTTAAAAATTAGGTCAGGTTTGCGTGTTTATTACCCCCATCGATCGAAATCAAATTCTAGTCGATTGATTTGCCGGTAATCCCAAAATTATGAATACTTAAAATAATACAAAGGCAGCGCGAACAACACCAGGTAAGAGCGCTTTACACAGGAGCTTTAGTTTTGAGCGGAAGATTAATACAGTAGAGTAGCTAAAGTATGAACGTTGTTAGACGGAATATTTGTTTATATTGAAGAGTTGTTATATAAAGTTGATAACTTAAGGTAAGTTTAAGATATTATTTTAGTTTGGATATATTGTCGCTGCTATATGATGTTTTTTTTTTTTAATTATTCAACCGAATCTTAACTCAGCTCTTGTTTTTCCTTTAGCATATTTTAAATTTCACTAATTTACTTTGCATGGCACAGTTGGAAAGTCATGACACAAAATGTGTTAAATGTACTGATTTTGTGTACGATGAGTCCTGTATTCACAATTATCACTAGATTGACAAACATTGGCCAACTCATCTTGTATTGTCACATCAGCTAGAAGTTTTAAAGTCCTGAACATTAAGCACACACAGTTTCAGGCATCATTTTAATCCAGCTGTTTTTATTTGTTGTTCTTTTTTGTTGTTGAAACTAGTGCTGTTGATCGGTCGTTTGATTGTAGCTGTCGAACATCTAAGACAAATGAGTCGATGTAGGCGTATTCTGTTTTTCATAAATCTGTTGCATTTTACGTCTCGAGAGACGATCTTTTCCCTTTGCAACTTCTTGTGTGACTAAAGAGGCCAATCCTTGATACACAGCTGCGATCGCAGGTTGGGCATATATAATCACCAGGCGCCGTTGCATTTTCACCCTTCATTCTGCTTCTGCTCTCTCTCCATGTGGATCTGTCCAGTGCCACCTCTTCCCAGTTGCCAGTGTAGATTTTGAAAAGCTTCATGTCGCGTTTGCATACATCCGTATAACGTAAAAGTGGGCGACCAGCGGCTCTCCTGCCTTCTATTAGATCGCCATTCAGGATGTCCTGTGGAAGTCGACCTACTGGCATTCTACGAACGTGGCCAAGCCAGCCAAGGCGTCTGCTGCTGATAACAGAGCGGATGCCTTGGCACCCTGCTCTTTGTAGCACTTCCTCATTGGTTATCTTATCTTGCCACCTTATTTTAAAGATCCGCCTTGGGCATCGGAATTGGAAGACATTCAGCTTTTTTTCCTGCCATGAGTAGGTTGACCATGTTTCACTTCCGTACAGCAAGGTACTCAACACACAGGTCCGATAGACTAGGGCTTTAGTACTGCTAGTCAGCAATATGTTGTCCCAGACTCTTTTCTGCAACCGTGACATGGTGGCCATTGCCTTGGCTAACCTTTTGTTTATGTCTTTATCCAGTAGAGTGTTGTTGGATATGATGGAGCCAAGGTAACAAAAGTGATCAACAGTTTCTAGTGGTTGGCCATTAATGCTTACTTGAGGTGCAGTGTTTGTGTTTTGGACAAGTATCTTAGTCTTGCTTTGACTGATGTTTAGGCCGAACTTCTGGCAAGCAGCAGATAGTTTGTCAACCAGGGACTGTAGATGAATATCAGAATCAGCCACAATAGCTGCATCATCAGCATACAGGAGTTGCCTGACGAGTAGCTTCCTAACCTTGGTTTTTGCCCGCAGCCTTGATACATTAAATAGTTTTCCAGAGGATCTTGTATGGAGAAACACACCTTTGTTTATGTCGTTGTACGCATAATGCAGTAGACAGGAGAAGAATTTGCCAAACAGAGTAGGTGCGAGCACACAGCCCTGCTTGACACAACTGCAAACCTCAAAAGGTGCTGATTGGGCTCCATTGAATTTGACAGTACATTTAGTTTCCTCGTGAAAACACTCAATGAACTTCAGTAGTTTGGGAGGGCAACCTATTTTCCTCAGGAGTTTGAAAAGGCCGCTTCTGCTGACCATGTCAAAAGCTTTAGTCAGATCAACAAAAACGATGTAAAGGGGTCTGTCTCTCTCTCTCTGAATTTCTCCTGCAGTAGTCGTAGAGAAGATATCATGTCTCTAGTGGATCTACCACTCCTAAATCCACACTGAGACTCTGGGTAGACTCTAGAAGCTATCACTTGCAGCCTGGATAGTGCCACTCTAGCAAAGATCTTGCCCACTATACTGAGGAGAGAGATACCCTGTAATTGTTGCAGTCACTCCGATCCCCTTTGTTCTTGTATATTGTGACTATAGTTGCGTCACGCATGTCCTGTGGGACATGACCTATTTCCCAACAGCGGCAGAGGAGAATATAGAGTTCAGGGAGCAGGAGAGATTCGTTGACTTTCAATTCTTCCACTGGGATACCATCATTCCCAGGAGATTTTCTATTTTTTGTGCAGTTAATTGCTTTTTCGAGGTCACTAAGGCTCGGAAGCTCATCTAGGCATTCCAGTACTGGAAGATCTGGTAGAGAAGCCAGGGCGACATCGTCTACTGTATTCTGTGTGGCATAGACTTCGAGGTAGTGTTCTGTCCATCGTTCTAGCTGCTTGGTTTGATCTGTAATTTTTTCTCCTGATTTGGATAGAAGGGGGGCAGGCTTAGACACTGTTGGACCCAGGGCCGCTTTAATGCCATCAAATAGAGCTTTGCTATTTCCTGAGTGGAGACTGTCTTGGATTCTGTTGCAGGTATCCCTCCAAAAGTTGTTAGCACATTTTCTAGCAATTTGTTTCGCCTCTTTATTAGCACTTTTGAAGGCCTCCAAAGATTTTGGACTATGCTTTGTCTTGTGAGCGAGGTGTGCAGATCGCTTTTTTTCGATGCAAGGTTCCATATGTGCTAGATTCGCCTCAAACCAGTCTACATTTTTGTGTTTTTGAGGCCCAAAGTCCCAAGGCGGTGATTGCCGAACTGTAGATTACATCTCTTAATTTCTCCCATCTGATAAAGATGTTTTCTTCATCACTTAACGAGGGGATTGAACTGTTCAGGAGCTCGCTAAAGAGTGCACACTTCTCTGGGTCACCTACATGGTTGACGTTAATTCGCCTAGTTCTGGGTTGAGTGGAAGTATAAGCCTTCTTGAGAAGTAGTTTGATTTTGCTTAGCACTAGTGAATGGTCTGAGTTGCAGTCCGCACTATGGTATGAACGGATGTGGATGACACTTTTCAGATCCATCCTTCGGGTGATGAAGAGGTCAAGCTGGTGCCACCTTTTTGAGCGTGGGTGCTGCCAAGAGACTTTATGGCGTTCCTTGCCAGAGAAGAATGTATTAGTTACACACAGTTCATGAGAGCTACAGAACTGAGTAGCCTTTGGCCATTGTCATTGATTTTGCCAACACCATGAGGTCCCAACCATTTTGGCCATGCATCATTTCCATCACCGACACGGGCATTAAAGTCTCCATTTATTTAGAGGTGCTCGGATTTCGGAATACTTTTAATTACGTCCTCTAGAGCTTGAAAGAATCTGTCTTTGTCCTTTTCCGGTGCTGCAAGGGTTGGTGAGTAAGCACAGATTATATTAACTTTGCCTTGCGGTGATGCAAATTTCATGTGAGCTACTCTTTCATTGCCAATGGGAAACATCGCAATGCAGGGGACGAGACTGTTTCTTATTGCGAAGCCGACGCCATGTATTCTAGGGCTTTGTTCTGGTTTTCCTTGCCAGTAGAATGTATAGTTGCTTTCTGTAAGAGATCCACTGTCTGCCAGTCTGGTTTCTTGCAGGTTGACCACATCAATGTTAGGGTTTACTCCCTTAGCCTTAGACCTTACAGGGACGCACACACAAGGCAGTGCGGCTATAGACCTATAGCTAGGGGTTTGGTTTGTGGGCAATGACTGTGTGAAGCGTCTAGTGTGGTAGCTTGACTTGTTGCCACCGCTGGCTATCATCTGTGAAAGGGGAGCAACTTTGTAAGTCTCTCTTGCCAGTACATAGCCTCTCCACAGCAAGTCCTATGCAGTACCTCCTCGTGGTGGCAGATGGAAACTGAGGCTGCGAAGTCTCAGGCTAAACTGCAAAGGTCTCGGAGGAGGTTTGGCCCCAAGATGTGAGGCAGGCATGGCCCGTCGGCGTGCGGACACGCCCTTTTTATAAATAAACTTTAAATAACTTGAAAAAACTTTTCTTGTGAACAAAATCTTCATATACCGGTAACTGTAATTACAATATTCACAGAATTTACTTGAAATGAGAAAAATATCGAATAGTAATTAAATAAACTGATATTTAAACAAATTCTAACTCACAACAAAAACACGTCTTTACTTTTTATTTTTCTAGATCATCTGCGGCTCTTAACATAAATTATGACAGACCCTGCCTTAATATTATCATTCTCCAAGACCAAAAAATGAATGCTCCCTTTCTAAATCATTACCTTGGAAAAACACACACACACACACAACATAACATCCAGCCCCCTCCCCCAATACAAACGTCTATTTTGTTTGGCACAATGCGTATCACGCATACCACGTTTGACCAGCTTATACTTTTTATCAACTCACTGTGTTTGTCCGTCTGGTAAAAAGTGTGTACATGTTATTTCTCCCAAACCCATTCTCGGATCAAGTTGAAACTTCGCACAGCTATTCACTGGCATAGACAAGACAAGAATCAATAAAAAAAAATTAACTAATTAGAAAATTAATGAATGGTAATTCAATATTTTGTTTAATAGCAACAAAGGAGACTAATTTTTCAGTAATCACATATAAAGCTAAATCTGTTGGGTTTAGTCCCCTTATATGATTGTTAATGTTATTTCTCCTTCACGCATTCTCCGATCAAGATGATACTTTAAAAGATTATTTATTGTAGCTAACAAAACATGAATTAATTAATAAAAATATTCAATTAGTCGATTAATTACTTGTAATGAATTATTTTGTTTGATATTATATAAGGGAAATAACGTGTACATTATTGATATATATATAGTTTTAAGGACTAAGTTCTTCCCCTTTAGATAAACTTTTTTAAAAGGATTTTTTATATTATTAAAAATAAAAAAAATATATAGGAGCTAAATATTATCATGGACATGGCTCCAACCACCATATACCCCTCTCAATGATTTAAAGCCATTAATATTATCATCGCAGTAGACGGGGGGACTATTTATGGTTATCCAAAAGCATATCGTAGATAATTTGATGGTTAGTGAATTAGGCTTCAGCGATGTAAGGCCGACACGTTAGCCATTGGCCATTGTTATATTCAAGTACTTATAAAAATAGAAGGTTTTTTATTTTTAGATATTGCTACTTTAAACTTTTAAGCGATATAATTCTTTACTCAATGCTTATCACCTTAGCTTAATTCATTTGTATATAAAACAATTAATTACGACTTATTGATTAAACAATTGGTTGAGTCATTTGTTGGCATCCACAATTGTGCAAAGCTTCCACTTGAGCCGTGAATAAGAAGCTAAAGAAATAACTTGCACAAAATTTTTACCCGACAGACATAGAGAGAGTTGATATAAGCTTTGTGAAAATATCATGATTTCTTTTATTTAAAAAACCTTCATTCTCTTTGTTTCTCTCTCTCTCTCTCTCTGACTCACACATACACACTCACACTCTTTCTCTCTCTCTCACACACACACTCAGGGATAAAGAGAGAAAGAGAGAGAGAATGGTGGTCTTGGATGAAACATACATTTGTATCAGTGTTTATATATTTCTCTAATAATAAAGCACTGAGAAAACTCCCATTTAAAGATTGTAACCTATTTAAATTTTATATTTGTATAAAAATATTTTTTAGTCCTATAGCTATAGACTTACAAGTAAATAGACTTAATAGCACTATATAGAAGCCCCCTCCCCTTCCGCCCGAAAAATGTTTAAATTGCAATAATATTTTTTTTACTCAGTAGTTGGCGAGCCTGACGATATTTGTGTCTTTTTATCCCCCTTTATTTCAACGTCAACTAAATATTCTACAACGTCAGAAAAAAAAAAGTCCGCGAAAAGGATTTTGTTACCCGAGCTTGTGTCGTCTGCTCGATCGATCAACACAGCAGAACAAAAGCCATGAAGTGTGTGGATGTCTCTAATAGACTGTAACGTTATTGGGTGAATTGAGTTACAATTCAAGTTTGACTTCATTGGCGTATTCATTGTGCAGACCTAGACTATTGAAGCGGTAGAACTCAGAAGTAGAGACACTACGGAGGTCTCTATAACAAACTAGATAGGACATGTCTGGGCAAAGGTGACGAGTGTGGATATTAACTGTCTGAAAAAGGAGCGTTGCATACGTTAACAATAAAAGAAAAATTGGAATTAAAGTGGATTAAATGAAATAAGTGATAGGTTGAACGATTACAGAAGCCTCTCCCCTTTGCGACTATGCATGATATTTCATCGCCTCTATAAGCTAGATAGACGAGATGAGCCATAGTCGTTCTACGATTGAAGGGGGATAACAAAGATGTTGATAATTGAAAGTACACAAAGTAAGTCGATTTAAAAATAAAATTTAAATGAGAAATATTTATGTTCAGGTTTGTAGTCTATTTAACAAGCTAAATAATTTTTTTTAAAACTGGCTTATATAGAGTGAAATAGCATAAGTAATTTTGAATCAAACTTGCAATTACTATTTTAATGAATCAAAATTTACATGTAATAGCAAATAGGTTTGATTTCCAAAAAGGATAAACCCACACTGTGTTGTCACTCTTGTCGGTGTCACCTGGTGCGTTTAGCTCAGGGTGTCACCCTTCCCCATCAATTTTTCTTCAAATATGTTTCAATAAACACTATTGTTAATTAGTTCTTTTTGTTGAACCAACACTGTGAGCTGATTACCCAATTTTATTGATTGTTACTCAAATGTAAAATGAGCGTCAATTGTATTATAAAATCTCACTGTTTATGGCATTTATTCAATTGTTATTGCAAATTTTACAATGATATTTAATTAAAATTAGAAACAGGCTTAACATCGCCTCAACAGGTTTCCTTTGTTATACTTTGAGACAGAAATAGCATTAAAGTGTCATTAAAACTTAAACTTCCACCTGGATGTGTCTAGGCATAATTGGGAATATATCTAGAGATTTTAATATAATTATCTTTTCCGATGTGTCTGCTTTTGCCAATTTTTCAAACTTGGGTGTCACCCGAAAAATGGTGTCATCGGTGCGAACCGCACCCCTCGCACCCCCCAAGTGACGCCACTAGGCCTTACTATTTTGAGTGCGATCCGAGTGCAGTATGAGAATTTGTCAAGTCAGTGAATTTTTTTTTGGTCATCTTATTGGTAATATTGGTTCACCTTTTAATTTGAATGGAATTTGTTTACTACAACTTTCATTCTGGTAGCATGCTCATCACGCTATGGTGCAATTGTTTTTGTAGACCACTGGGCGGAGGGAAGATGTCTGGGAGAAGGTTTCCGTGCGGTCTTTTCAAAAGAAATAAAAAAATAAAAAAGTTGCTCGATTCTGAATTCGAACTAGAGCTTCCATGATGAAAGGCTGGCGTGTTTTGCCACTGAGCTATTCAAATGGAAATACAATGTTTTATTAGTCTATTATTAGTTTTAAACAAACGGCCTTGTTCTGTACATTACAGTGATTATTGTCACCGGTCATCCGCCGCCGATTTAGTACATTTTCCATAACCAATTTTTACGACTAACCAATACATTAATTGTTTTTTTTAATTGATTCATGTGTTGTCATCGCAGGGGCGTAGCTAGGAATTTTCTATCGTTTGGGGGCCCGGGTGCTTGACCTCTTTGGGGGACCCTGCATTTTGCTTAATATTTAATTTGCAATGTAAAAAACACTCATTTGGGGCCCCCTTCAAGTGGGGGCCCAGGGGGATTTTCAAATTCTCCCCCCCTCCCCACACCCTAGCTACGCCACTGTGTCATCGACAATAAATAATTGTGTAAAGTTTCAACTTGATTCGAGCATGAGAAGTGGAAGAATTAAGTGTAAAAGATTTAGACCAGACAGACAGAAAGAGGGACTTAATATAAGCTCGCTAAAAATGCAAAAGCATTTATAATATAAGATTGTAAAAAAGGTTTAAAAGTTACTTTTACTTATTTAGAAAATAAATTAAATTCTGTTTCACAGACATATGTGTCTGTTCTGTTAGATTTTGTATCATAGACTATATATAGGCCTATATATGATTTTTATGGACAACTGAATTGCTAAATACATTTCTCCATCAAAATAGCGAAGGTCTAATTAAATCAAATTATGTATTGTTAAATTGACATGTTTATACTAGAGTTGTATCTGACAGTAAAAATATTTTATGTGTAAATGTCAAATATATTGGCCTAAACCTTAATTCTTACAAACCTTTCTTTATTTTTCAGAGGGAATCAACTTGTGCAGCTTTAATCATTTTTTTTTTCAAGAGTAATTTTCGCTAGGACTAAAAGTTAACATTGCTAATAAACAATTCTGCTCGGTTTCCTTGAAAATGAACACATCGATGCATCCTTTTCGTTTAGCTGATGCTTTGAACACTTGGAGGCCAGATTATGTTGTAAGATCATTTCTCCCTCACATCAACATTGTCCGACAGCCGGTGTTTAGTGCCAGGCTGGGCAGCTACGGCAGGCTTAAACGCGTAGACAGTCTGGACTCCATCATTACAAATCTGTCCCTCTTAAGCTGTTCCAGCTACGGAAAGCGAACACCTCCGAGCCCTAAGCTTCGCAGACGCGGAAGGCGAAAACCAAAAAAGTCAGCGGATCAAGGCATGGAAAGTATTTGGGTGCGGTTGGCCAGCAAACGCGGAGGAATATGGAACAAAATGTTTCAGAATAACGCCATGCACGCGCACGTTGATAGTGAGACAGAAATATTCAAATGCTTATCTGAGGAAGAGAAGCATTTAGTCGTAGGTGCTGGGATGAAAAGAAGCGTCTTTCTCAAAAGATGCCCTAGTGAAACTCGTCTGATGAAATGCTCAAGTAAATGTAAATCACGACACCACTCAGCATCTGGTAGGCTAGACTGCAAAATGGTAAAACTTTCTAACAGTTTAAAAACAATTATAAATTTTCAGAAACAACCACACCCGCACTCACAATCAGAGGATGCAGACACTAACACAGAACGTCACAACGAATCCGTTTGGCACGAAGACTCTCGAAATTTGGATCTGGATGAAAAACATGAATTAACTGTCAAAGTCAAGAATGAGCTTAGGGCAACGACATCTGCCCTAAAGAAAGTGACCGGATACGGCGAGGGAGTTTCGTTTCGACCTTTTCTTCGTCCACTAGAGGACTACCCGCATCTAGTTGCGGAGGACTACAGCCGTACTGCCAAGTTCCCCCATGTCATGCGAATATCTCCCCACCTAAGCAAAGTCATTCTCCACGACATGGCCGTTCGCATGGGAATGCCGCGTTACCACGAGATTCGAGTGCAGGACATGAATAGATGGAACAGTGGACACGCTCTTGATAGGGCACATCGGAATTTAAAAGTATTCAACTGGCTGCATAGTCTGAAAGAATGTGAGTTTGACATTCCTAGTGTCGACACAGAGGAACTCAAGATGGACGTCGCAGTGGTTGACGAGATAATAGAGTCCGTGGACGATCCTGTCACTAAGCTTGCAACTCTAGACTAGAGCTGACAAAATAACTTCAAAAATCAAACTGAACAGCTGTCTCCCAATATGCACACAAAGTTTGCTTATCACAAGGACTCTGCTTGAAACACTGCTTGCAGGGCCGGCCTTAGACAAAGGCAAACTAGGTAGCCGCCTTCGTCCTCCAATTACCTTAGGTCGGCCTTGATGATTGATAACCACATAATTGTATCTGACTGACTGACCATAAAAAATGAGAAGACAAAGTACTGAGCGTAGAGTACATACAAAAAAACAACAACAACACAACATTGTTTCGATTTATTTTCTACTAAAACCTTGCACCCAAAGTTGATCATATAAATGTAAACATGTCTAGTCGTTTTGTAAGTAATTGATAAACAGTAATCAAAGAAGAAAATCAGAATGTTAGGTTGAATTCAGGTTTACAATCAATCAAAATGCATGTATCATATTTATCAAACAAATATCACCAGATTTTATTTATTTATTTATTGAGAATCCCACCTTTTTGTTTTCGTTACCAAATGCACTCATGCATTCATTGATCTATATTGCTGTTCCATGAAAATCGATAAGGCTAGTGTATTATAAAGAAAACACAATCGGACTGTGTTAAAACAAAAAGAGCAAACAGCATCATCTGTTCCCGGAAGTCCCCAGGAAATATGATTACCATCAGGAAATTCATGACCATATTAGCCTAGCCTATATTACACGAAGGGTGTTTTGGGTAGAGTGTAGAGGTGTATATCTTTTTACAAAACGTACATTTACTCTATCTGCCTGTCTGGTAAAAAGTGTACACGTTATTTCTCCACACATCCAATATCCGATCAAGCTGAAATTTTACACAATTAATTTTATTTTTTATTGGTATCTCGAACAAGGGAAAGAAATTCGACTTGACTGAAGTGGTGATATAAGCTGAACTAGTCCCCTTTAAAGTAAGTTTGAAACAAACAATATATAACTATAAATCTTTTATAATCATAATCACCTGACTAGCAGAGTGGTTAGTATGTTGGCGTGAGGAGGCGTGAGCCATGAGTTCAAATTTTTTTTTGGGGTGTTTTTAATAAACCGATTACGATAAAATTCTCCCCCCGCCCTCCATTTTCCCAACTGGTCCACATAAGTGATAGGATCATATCGTATTGTGAAAGCTAAAAGCATGAAATAGTGCTAAACAAAAACAATTGGTAAAAATATTTCAAATCGCACAGATGTATTATTGTTGGTCGACACCTGTTTCAAATTTAATGACATGACTGATCCAAACTAATTGATACAATTACACTTCGTATAAACACTGTTGTTGTTTTGTAAGTATTTTTTTGTGTTTGTTTTCTTGTTGTTTATTGTGCTGTACGGGTATTCAGATTTGAAGTATGCTCACTCAAGTTAGTCAGTGCCACATGATTTCATTGCTAACGCTAGCAACTGAGTTGGGCTTTCTAAGGGCAGAATACAGATACGTTGCTTAGTGTTGCTAGAAATCGCAAGCCTGGCAACGCGGGAAAACTGTTGCGGAGTCACGATGAAAGGAAACAATTAGAAAGTAAGAAAAGACAACTCAAGCCACTCTCAAGGAAGACAATCACGAATCGTCATTCCGGCCCTTTCTGCTAATCCTGAATAGAAGTCAAATCACAAAGAAAAAATCGGCCTCATGAGCGAGACTACTATTTGGGAACACAATTTGATTATGTACAGAGGCGTAGCTAGGGTGGAGGGAGGGAGGGGGAGAATTTGACCCACGTGAGGGGGGCCCTAAATGAGTGTTTTTTAACACTAAATATTATGCAAAATGCAGGGGCTCCAAAAGAGGTCAAGCCCTCAAATGATGAGAAATTCCTAGCTACGCCATTGATTATGTAATATGTATATTATTGCATTTTGTCTTTCTCGCAATAGGTCGAGACTGTACCCTAAACTACGATATATAGCCATGTGAAGGTGGAATTGAATAATTTGAATTCATTTCCTTAAAACTTTTTTTCTTTCTAAATTTCTCCTTTTGGATACAGGAAATCAGCCAAGTTCATCAGAAATAAACAAGCAAATTTCATTTACATAGTTTGCATCGCTGCTTTTTAACATTATATGTTGCTCTTTCAGTTCTGGGTTACATTCTGTAAATTATAGGCCTACGTCTAAAGGAAATCTTGTTCATAGAAGTCTCATTTTAAATGTGACCTTGAACTGCCAAATTCTGCTTTTCTCCAAACACTGTGATGTTAAGCATTCTGTGCAAACTTTTTCTCCATTTTTTTTTATAAAAGAAAAAGTCCGGCTGCCAAAGTATTTTTTTTTAAGTCTGTTACATTTTCTTTGGACTTTTCATTAATTTTAAAATTTAGACTTCATTCCCAACATTTATCAAAACAAAACAAACTATTCCTTGTTATTTAGTGAGTAAAGGATGAAGTATTTTCTCCTATTCGGAACAATCGTATAGAACCATCAGTTCAACAACTGGAACACTTTCTTTGGCTCTTACAATTATCTTTTTGAACGTTGTCTGCTTTTGCAAAAGTGCATTTTTTTTCCAATTAGGGTGTCACCTCCTGGTGGGTGTCAACGGTGTCCGCCCGCACCCCCTCCCTAGTGACACCACTAGTTGGTGCCAAACTAGTTAAATTATGCATTTGGTGCCACATTTGAAATACCATTATATTTTTGGTGCAATGTGTATATAAATTTTTTTTGGTACCTTGTTTTATGTAAATTATGCATTTGCTATCATGTTTACATACAAAACAACAACTTCAGGTGCTTATTCTATTCTATTACAATAATGAATAAGTGCATTTTTGAAATCATCTCTCTCAATTAAGAAATCAAATATACAGGGTGGACCAAAAGTAGGTTGACAGTTATCACGTAAAGTATTTCAAAATGTGACACTAGAACTAAAACAAAATATCATTAAGTAAATCGTAAGCACTGCGTAATAAAATAAATTACAATCAGCAAGGAAAAAGCTGTATATATATATATATATATATGTTAGTTAGGAAGGTTTTATTTTGGTATTACTAAGCAAGTAACTTCAGCCATACAGAAAGTATTTTAATTATTGAACTTATTTTTGGGCCAGCCATGAACCTGTATTGACACTAGTATATATGTATAAATTGAAACAAGCAAAATTTAAATATATTCTTTTTTAAGAAACAAAGCCTATCTAAGGGAAAGAGCTATGAAATTACAACTACATCTCTCAATAATGTAGAAATCATTTCCCTTATTCGATATCAAACAAACTAACTGATTGCCGATAATTGACTATATTTTTAAAATTGATTCATGTTTTGTTAGGTACAATTAATAATTGTTTAAAGTTTCAACTTGATCCTAAAATGGGTGTTGGTATATCATTTTTAGTTATGGGGATAAAACCTACATATTTAGCCATATCTGTGAATACTGAAGGATCAATTTCCCTTGTTAGTATCAAACAAAATAATTAATTGACCAATTGGTTAATTTTTAAAAAATTTATTCTTTTCTATGCTGATGAATAATTGTGCAAACTTTCAAATTGATCCGAGAATGCATGGGTGTGGGAGAAATAATGTGCACAAATAATTTACCAGAGAGACAAAGAAACAGCTTTGTAAAATATGTGCTTAGTTAAGTATCTATCTACACTTATTAAAATATCTAGAATAGACGGAGTGATCTCCTTGATGGTTCAAAGAATTTGAACCAGATTTTTGAAAAAATCAAAGCTTTTAGTGTTTAAAGACAAGAATTGAAGTTATAGTGCAATAGCAAAACTATATACCATATTTTAAAAAAAAATTATTTCATCACATGATTTGACGGTTCAAACAAATGGCAAGTAATATATGACGATATCCGTTAACGGTTGTATATTAATGAAAAAACACTTCCATCTAGAGGCCTGCATTCACAAAGTGAATTATATTACTTACTAGACATATATTAACCGCGGGTCTTAATTTGCGTATCACTGTCGAAATAGGGAGTATTTTGGAAACAATTAAACGAAATAATAATGCTATAAGAAAGCGAATGCGTGAATTAAAAAAATAGTATGAATGGAACTATCAAAATAGCTAATCGACCTAAATCAATTTTTTAAATAAAAACATTTGCTTGTAGGTCTACAAATATTTAGATCTAGATCCTATTATAATAGATGTAGACCTAATTTTATAAGAGTGTGAATTCAATGGCTCAAGAAGCTTATGTTAGTAAATTTAATATCCTCCATGTAGAGCCTCATGTAGCCTGTCCAAACATAGTGTGTTTACATAGCAGTGTGCACGACACATGAATGGGACTATTAAAATGCATGTTAACATGGAAGCTATAGAGAACGAATGTAAGAAAAATGCTTTAGAAACACAAAATTTGAGGGTTAATTTGAAAAAATATGAAATGAATGGACTTTATATATTTTGTATGTTAATGTGTTAAAGTATAAAGTAAATCCTTCCTCTTTGAATTAGATCTAGACTGTCTAGAGTCTAAACTTAGATGTCGGCTTCGATAGATGAATTGGAAAATAAAGTACGTCAGTACTTCTAAATTCGATTGTTTAAAAGAGATAGTTAGTAACACTGTCCAACAGATTTGGGTAAATAGCTTGACTCGAAAATGGTAACTTACTTTAATTATAAACATCTTTGTCTGAATGTACTACCCTATATTATATTAATGACTCTACTTTAAAATAAAATTATGACTGACAAAAATTACCAAAGCTGAAACAAAAATGCATCTCAGGAATTTTAAAATGCTCAAAAACTTTATTCACCAAATGAGTGGTTAGTCAGACACAAACAAAAATGTTTACAATTTAATGAAAAATTAAAATAGACTACAAAAAAAAAAAATCAAATCTCAACACCCATGTACTTATATCATGTGTGCACACTATGTCATTAATGTCATTATTACACTCATGCCGATGCCAGCAAAGCAAAAAAAAAAAATATTTTTTAAAATCCCCAAAACTTTACTTTTAAGCAGGACAACATAATTAATAATTTCTTATCAGAATTTTCAACATAAAATCAACAAAGTCTTGAGTTTTTAAAACAAGGTTAATGTTCATTTGTATTAACCATGAATACACAAACATATATTAAAAGTTATGCATAAAAAATGAAACAAACAAAAAATGGACTCAAATGTAAATATCTTTTGTAGTAATAAAGAAAATACATGTTTTATTCACATGTATTCTACCCATTCTAAATATGACACATTATTACATAGCTATATGATATTTACAAAACAACAAAGAACACATATAATAAACCACATTACTTCTAACAGAACATTTGGTAAAATTTATATATTTTTTTTCTTGTGTGTAAATATATAACAATCTTCATCAAAACTCAAGGGTAAAAATGTACGTAGATTTAAAATGCACAACCATAAATAGAAACAAATTTATATAGGCTAAATAGTAACATATGATGGTACCTGTGTATAAGATATTTTGTTTTGTAAAGATGTTAACAGAAAAGGTATTAACAAATAAAAAACAATGTGGATAAAGTTAAATATAAACAATTAGATAAAATACTACCATTCTAGTTGGGGTAGTTTATTGGGGTAACACCTAGTTTCCTATCATATGTCAAGGGCGCCTTTTTGAACAAAAATTGTGAAATTCATTTCATGCCAGTTTGGAAATCTAATTGAGCTATTTTTAATAAAGATTATTAACTTGTTTAATTAGTCATATGTTTATGCTTTATAACAGAGTTGATCAAATAACAGTTCTTGCTTTTGTCTTAACAATGTCACTTGTTTCTTGTTTTTTTTTTTTTTTATATTCATTCCTTTGTCATTATTACTTATATTTTTCCAAAAAAAAATACCACCCTTATTTACAAATAATCATAAAATATAAAATTATTTTTTTTCAAGGAAAACTCCATTAAATGAAACTCAAAAAGAAATTTTTGTTTGAGTATATTTCTATTTTTTATGCTTAAAAAAAGAGAAATTGTCAAAATGTACAAATTCTTAAAATGATCAGTTGGAAATGTCAAAAAAATGTTTTAAAACAGCCCATGACATGGACTGAGAGAAACTAGAGCATTCCTTCAGATTCATAGCATGGACATGGAAGAAAAAAAATAGTCTTAGTCTTATGGCCAAAAACAATATTTAGTTTACTCATTATAATTACATAGCAAACTAATAAAGCAAATGAATTCCAATTAATAGTTGATGAATAAAAACAACCACTAGCCTTGTTCACAAAATAGTTGGGCATGATTTTAGACAGCATTCCATTCGTAAGTTACTACTACTTAATATTGAAATGTTTGATACTATTTCAACTATTTTTGGAAAAGGCCACAATCAAATAAGCTTCCCACAGAACATAAGGAGCACAAAAACAGAATAAATTTTAAGCCTCTAAAAATTATGAAAGTTTCTAATTTTTGTTTAAGAATATCTCTGGATGACAAAAAAAAGTGATTTGATATAAAAATAAAATTTTATGACACAATATTATTTAGATATTTTAATCATAACATTGTTTAATAAGTTGAAATATGAAAGAGTTAATTAATAACCAAAACAAAATGTTAGTAAGATAGGAAAGAGTTTGTACATTTTCTGCTTCATTGTAACATAAACTTGAGCTTACCAGAAGGCCCATTGCTAAACAGGCAGTAAGTTACTGGTATTTGTTAATTACAACACGATCAAAATCTCACGCTAATTATTTAAACAGTAGTGTTAATAATCAACATAACTGTAATATATAACTATACCCTTCTATAGAGTGACGTATTATTTTAGTGATGTATTATTTTCACAATTTTAAGAACATATATAGACTAAGATCTATTAGTTAGTTCAATCATCACATGCCGTTCGGCACATTGGGTGACAAACTGTTTCCATAAAGATCTGTCACTGGTCTATTATATGATATAATTAATTTGTATATATGACTATCACAATATATTTCTTTGTATGGTAAGAATGGGAATGCACTTAATAAAGAATTACAAAGATGTGAATACATTTTCTTTTTCCTAAGTGATAACTATAAAATCAACAAACATTAAAGTATGTAACTATTATCTGTGATTAGCAGGGTTGAATCTATGACGATCACAGATAAATCAAAATTCTGCTATTACATAATATAAAATAAATATACATATTAAGAAAAATACTTGATACAACTTGACATGAAGGGACTAAGATAATAGCTATTGAATGATCAGCACTAACAATTTAAATAACAACAATGTTGACCAATTAAAATCATAAACAAAATGAAATACAGAAGTTATTTTCTTTCCCATCACTAGTTTCCATCTTCATCTCTTCTTTCCATTTGTCTGACAACATGCTTGCAGTTATAACAATGAGTAGAACAAAAGAAAATACAAATGTTGTAATAACTTACTCATCAAAACAAACCAAAAAAAGTATACACATGTGTCTTAAAGACTGACTAACTAACTATAGATGCACAAGTCAAATACTACTTCCATATACAAAGAAGATCAAGTTGTGGCATATACATATAATAAAGTCAGAAATTAAAATAGTGAACTATGTTTATATACAAAACTACATGGATAAAATAACTTTCTTTGTTGTAATGGAAGAAAGACGTTGTATACAGAACAAGATAGAAACAAATAAAGAAAGTAGAAAGGGTACTCAACTGACAGTGCATAAACAATATTTTAACCTGTCTTTTTTTTTTTTTTTGAGAGGTTTAGAATAAATACTTTTAAAGAATAAAAAAACATTGAGTTGTTTAAAAACATAAGCATTAACAAGAAAAAAACAACAATACAAGATTTTTGGTCAAAATATAACTTTAAATAAATGGATGATGAATGAGCACATATCATGATTATAAAATCTTATATTTGTAAGCAATCAATACATAGTTTTTCTGAACCTTGTCCCTCCGTTCAGCATAACTACCTGTTTATTATATACATAACATAAAATAAATAACAGGGGAGAGAATTCAAACAAAGAGTATTTATCAGATAAATACAAACTTTTTAAAAAATATAATTTGAAATATGACTGAAATAAATGACTGAGATCTTTTTATTTATCATGACTTTTGTGCATGACTTAGTAATCACTTTCACATTCGGAAGGATGAAAATATCCAAAGATATTAAGCTCGTAGAGAGCCGCTAGCAATGTGTAGCCTATGTATATGACCATGAAGATGATGCTGACACGTCTATCAAGTGTCCATTTGTTTAGGTGGATTATGATAACCAAAAGTGCCACAGTTGACAGCAGGGTGATGGATGCATACACCAGACCTGATGAAAAAGCATTATAACAGCATTATTAAAGATAAATCAACACATGAAAGCATTTTTTAGTGTAATTCTTTATACAGTGTTTGAAGATATTTTGTTTATACTTTTTTATGTTTATGAGTTGCAAAAAAAAATGTTCATTGAAGGTTATAGATTCTAACTTTTGGCATGCCCTGTGCAGATTAGAATTATATTAAAAAAAACTATAATTCTTACTAAACTGCAGATACAAATTTTCTGTTGTTTTAAAACTTTTTGCATATAATATGGCATAAATTTGAACAAAAAATTAAATTGCTTTAATCACAGACTTCATAAGTAGACATAGATACCTTCACTGTAAACTTGAACTGTGCTTCCTGGATGCAACATGCTTGTCTGAATAAACCAAGGAATACCCAAGCAAACAAGGATATCAAAGACATTGCTACCCACAGCATTGGAAACTGCCATGTCACCAAGCCCTGAAAAGAAACAAAAGTTGCTATTTTCAAACATTAGGTCTCTTCCACATCATTACAAAATTTGTTGCCTGATTTAGAGATGACCACTATTGAGATGACCACTATTGAGATGGCAACTATTACTTCAGGAACAAGACAAAACATTTCCTTTGATGTCTTCTAATAATATTGAGTAAAAAATAAATCCTCCTTGTATGAATTGTAAGAATAAATAAAAAATTTCTTCAAAAAATGTCAGTACTTTGTGAAGAAATATCTTAGATTTAAATGTTATTTAGAACTATCTTTTATTTTATTATTTAATTAGAATGTGAGAAACCAGACATAATTGCAGGAACAGAAACTTGGCTACATCCTTAAATTTATAATGCTGAAATTTTCAATAGTAATTATGAAATTTTTAGAAAAGATAGGGCTGATAATCATGGAGGAGTTCTTCTAGCAATAAAAAACACTCTTATAGCAGAAGAAATTACCTTACCTAATTCAAAAAATATAGAATCAACATTTTGTAAAATTAATACCACCTCAACATCCCTAATAATAGGAAGCATTTATAGACCACCAAATTCTAGTTTAGAATACATGCAGGAACTATGTAATCAGATTACTACACTTAAAGAGACAAATAAAAATGCAGTTTTTTGGATTATGGGTGATTTCGACCTACCTGATATAAATTGGAAAACACTAACCATAGATAAACACCAAAACCTTAAGGACATAAATGAGCTTTTCATAGAAACTTTACATCACCTAAGTTTAGATCAAATCATTAAAAAGGAAAATAGATTAAACAACACATTAGATCTCTTCTTAACCAACAGACCTGGATTAGTAGTTGATTATGATATTATCCCTGGTCTATCAGACCATGAGATCATAAAAATACACAGTCAGATAAAAGCAGTAGCCAATTCAAAACCCAAAAGAAAAATCTTACTCTGGAATAAATGTAACCTAACACAACTACACCAAGCTGCATTAAACTTTCAACAAACATTCTTATTAGAAAAAGACATTAACCAACCAGTCGATGACCTCTGAAATTTCATTAAAAACCATCTTAAAAGCATTATAGAAAATCATATACCAACTAAATACACATCAAACAAAATAAATAAATACTGGTTTAATAATAGACTAAAGAAGCTTTCTAAACAGAAGGAAAACCTATATAGAAAATTTAAAGAAACTAAGGCAGAAAGAGTTTACAAAAAGTATATAAAAATTAAACACTTAACCCAAAAAGTAAGCAGACAGCTGCAGAGTGAACACATAAACAATGTAATATCTAAAGATAACAACAAAAACCTCTAGTCATACATTAAGTCTAAGAAAATGGAAACAACAGGCATAGCGCCATTAAAAGATGAACATAACATGATACATAATGATAATGAAACTAAAGCAAACATCCTAAACAAATACTTTGCATCAGCATTCTCAGCCCCAGGAGACAAAGACATATTACTGAATTTGAACCAAGTAGACAACTTAGAAGAGATAGTAGTACAAGAAAATGGAATTCAAAAACTATTAGCCAACACCAAACCAAATAAAGCGTTTGGACCTGATGGTATTCCAGCTAGATTACTCAAAGAACTAAGCAATGAGCTAGCCCCAGTGTTCAAAATACTCTTTCAGGCATCGCTTAACCAGGGCAGAGTACCAAAGCACTGGAAAGAAGCTAATGTCACCCCCCTATTTAAAAAAGGAGAAAAATCTGATCCAGGAAACTACAGACCAGTATCACTTACCAGCATCACATGTAAAATCCTAGAACACATAATATGTAGCAACATCATAAACCACTTAGACAAACATAATGTTATCACCCCATACCAACATGGCTTTAGGAAATATAGATCATGTGAAACTAAAACAAATTAATTCCACTTATCTTATTCATGGCAAACCAGTAACACAGACTAAAAACGCAAAATACCTAGGTGTTATAATAAATGAAAAACTGTCATGGAATCCACACAAAAACCTCTAGTCATACATTAAGTCTAAGAAAATGGAAACAACAGGCATAGCGCCATTAAAAGATGAACATAACATGATACATAATGATAATGAAACTAAAGCAAACATCCTAAACAAATACTTTGCATCAGCATTCTCAGCCCCAGGAGACAAAGACATATTACTGAATTTGAACCAAGTAGACAACATAGAAGAGATAGTAGTACAAGAAAATGGAATTCAAAAACTATTAGCCAACACCAAACCAAATAAAGCGTCTGGACCTGATGGTATTCCAGCTAGATTACTCAAAGAACTAAGCAATGAGCTAGCCCCAGTGTTCAAAATACTCTTTCAGGCTTCACTTAACCAGGGCAGAGTACCAAGAAGCTAATGTCACCCTCCTATTTAAAAAAGGAGAAAAATCTGACCCAGGAAACTACAGACCAGTATCACTTACCAGCATCACATGTAAAATCCTAGAACACATAATATGTAGCAGCATCATAAACCTCTTAGACAAACAAAATGTCCTCACACCATACCAAAATGGCTTTAGGAAATTTAGATCATGTGAAACACAACTAATACGACTAATTGATGATTTTTCTAAAGGTTTAGATAATAGTGAACAAATAGATGCTATCTTACTAGATTTTTCTAAGGCTTTTGACATAGTTCACCACCATAGTTTGCTAAAAAAATTAAAATATATTGGCATTAATGGTCCACTGCATCAGTGGATTAAAGATTTTCTGATAGGGAGAGAACAAATTGTAATATTAAATGGCTCTAAATCAACACCGATAACAGTAAACTCTGGTGTACCTCAAGGAACAGTCTTGGGTCCACTACTATTTTAAATTTACATAAATGATTTACCAAATTGCATTACTTCAGGAACAAAAGTCAGATTATTTGCAGACGATTGCATAATATATAGAAATATAAAAACAACATTAGACACAGAGAATTAGATGAATTACAGAAATGGGAATCAAATTGGAGCATGTCTTTCCACCCAGAAAAATGTCAGTTGTTAAGAGTAACAAAAAAACTAAAACAAATTAATTCCACTTATCTTATTCATGGCAAACCAGTAACACAGACTAAAAATGCAAAATACCTAGGTGTTATAATAAATGAAAAACTGTCATGGAATCCACATATTGATGAAACAATAAAAAAAATCAAACAAAGCATTAGGATTTATTAAAAGAAATTTCTATAAATCAAATAAGAACAAAAAACTAAAATGTTATTTAACCTTGGTTAGACCAATAATAGAATATGCATCCTCCGTTTGGGACCCCTCAACTCAAGAAAACATTAAGAAACTGGGACAGACACAAAATAGAGCAGTGAGATTCATAACAAATGAATATTCACATTTAACTAGAGTAACACCTATAGTAAAATCACTAAATTTAGAAAGCCTTCAGGACAGAAGACTCAAAAGTAAAGTAGCAATTATACATAAAACACTGAAACATAATCTTCAAATACAAAAACAAAATTTAATAAAATACTCTGAAAGACACAAAGATAAAGGCACATTCCTCATCCCATATGCTAGGACAAATTTGTACAAATACTCCTTCTTCCCTAGTGCTATTAGAGCATGGAATGGGTTGCCTGAGCTAGCCAGGAAAACCAGTGACTTGGCAGAATTTAAGTCATTGGTTAATATGCATGACTAAATGCATGACGCGTAGGACGTAATCATCTTCTTTTTTGAAGTAACGTCTGTATTATATAAGATATCTTACATAAACTTTAATCTAATGTATGCAAATATTTATCTAGGCCATGAAATTTTTACTCGATTCTGCATTTTGAAGGAAGATGTGAAGACATCCTACAGTAGAAAAAAACAACTAATTAATTAATTGACTGTCTAAATACATTGTTTTCAACTGGCAATGCTTAACATTTTAACAGGAAAAAATGATGACACATCTTTATATGAAATAAACTATTTCTAAGTTCATTCTATAAAAAAATTGATAGCTTTTGTATATAACTACTTTCATGCTTATAGCATGCTCAGAGCACCAATCTCATTTGTGGACCAGTGGGGAGGGGGGTATGTATCTGGGAGAAGGTTTTCTGTGCTGCCTTAGGCGCTTAGTAAACACAATTATGCCCGAGTTGGGTGTCGAACCTCTAGCCCCCATCACAAGTAAACTTAGCCTCTCAACCACGCTTCCCACTAAAAAGATATTTACATATTTTTAAAGTTTCTTACCATCTTTCATCACTAGCACACTGGCCACTACATCTGGTAAACTCACACCAAAAGCTACAAAAGTTAAACTCATCACACTATCAGGTATATTGAAAGTGAAACCTGAAATGAACCAAAAGAAAATGTGGCACTGATGTTAGTATGCACAATGTCTATAGATCTATTACACTAATGTCATGCATAATAGAATTAACAAAACCCAATTTGTCATTGTTTGCAATAGTTTGCCTACAAAAGTAAGAAATGAAGAAGAATGCTAAGCTCACACTTTGGCATAAGAGAAAATCATAGATTTGAGCACTTCTTATGAAGGTTAACTCCTTACAAGCTCTAACATCCTAGAATACTAAAAGGTATCAAAATATATGGTTTTAAGAGAAAGGTTATGGATAAAGAGAGTCAAAGCTAAATAAGACAGGCAGAGAAATGACTCTTTTTTTTTTGGGGTGGGGGTAGATTTTAGTTCTCAGAAACTGGGGATGCAATGCTTGTAGCTTAAATGTTTGGTAGAAATGTAACGAGTTGAATAGCAGAACTATCTGTTTGGATTTCAATAAAGAACAGATGCAAGACATCAACCTTACGAGCTGGGTGTGTTCTAGACAGAAACAGCTGAGAGCACTACATAAGGGATACACTGTTAAATCCCCTCATGGACTGGCACTCAAGTCATACTTCCCAAACCCAATGTTTTAGTGATTGTGATTAAATGATTGTCAGATCATTACTTACCTATTATTGTAATCATCCACACCATTAGGAAGGAGAAAACAGAGAGCCACACTAAGGACATTATAAATGTAACTAGAAACCATTTCCTCAATCTTTCTCGTCTACAGTCTGGCACAGTAAAATACATTAAAATTGACAAGGGCAAGGACACAGCCCACAGCAAACAGGACCAACGTCCAGCTGGCACATGCCATATTGTTTCTTCAGGTACTGTTTTGTGGATCTCTAAAATATAAAGAACAGCATGGTTATTTACAGCAAGTTCTTTTCTGTAATTCTTTTTTGTTCTTTTCATTCCCAATTAATAAAATCAATTTTTTTAAAATGTAAATTTTAAAATCTTAAAGTTAAAGATACCGGTATTTTACTTCATAGTCCAAACCTTCACAAGAGATCGGGGGATGGCAGCAGACAAGTATGAGCCAAGTCCAAACAACAGTCCAGCATGCATACTGTACGACCAGGCAGCCACCCATAATATAATTTGTTTGCTCTATTTACTTTTACAATTTTTTATATCTAATTGACAGTTAAAAGTCAACTTATATATTTAAAATATTCAATAGCCCATTGTAACTAAAGTTAGATCTTACATTTATGTAGGCTAATTCATTGTAACTTTAATATAGACTTATGTATTTCTAAATATAAACTTACTATGTTAAAATAAACTATATGGATATTAAAGTTTAATACTAACAAACATAAGCTATGTTGTCAAATGTTTTAGTGCTCACAGATCTGTACTAATTTATTAATGTGATTATTTTGAGTTTAAAAGATTTCCAATCTAGACATTCAACTAAAAGGCCTTATATTATGTACAAAAGATTTGTTAGGTAGCTTAAAGTTCTATTTATTCAAGCCTTATCTTAATTGACTACTACTTCTTAATAAAATAAGTTCCCCTTTCAGACCTAATGATCTATGGAGCAGTATAGGTCATATGTTTCTGTGGCTCACAGTTAATATGTGTCATGTGGCCAGCACAACAACCAACCGCCTTTACTTTCCCCAACTAATGTCAGGTACCCATTAGTGCTGGGTGGACTGAGAGGGGCCCTGAAGATCCTGAAAGTAAAAATCCCAGTCTCCACCAAATTTGGAACCCAGGACCCCTAGTTTGGAAGTCAAGCACTTTACCACTCAGCCACCCTGCCTCCACTATTTCTTAATGGTTAGATAAAATTCATCATAAAGAAGTGTTTAGTTATTTACAGTCAAAATAAAAAAATAACTTAAATACAATAGACCTTAATTAGAAAATGTAAACCTGAATACCAAGAACATAACTTTAATATCATACTATATTCGAATGTATTTCTAACTAGATAGCTAAGGCCATTTTATTTCCAAATTTAAGTTTAATGCTAAGGCTATTTTTCTCAGTGGTTTACTTAAAAAGTTAAAAAGTTTCTTTAAAAAAAAATTATTTGTAATTTCCAACCTGTGGCAACGTCATCAGCAGAGCTGTTGGAATCTAAAGAGGCATTGCTACCATCTTTTCCCATGATAACTCTTGTTGTTTCTGTAAACAAAAAAAATTCAGAGGTTGTTTTTTAATCAAATCATGCAAGCTGACACAATTAAGTTTATTTTGTGAGTTGTTTTGTTCACACTTTTTGACTCTCAAAGGAATGTAACACTTGCAGGTTTGGAAGTGCCTCTGTAACAGATCATTGAAGAAACACATCGTGTTTAATACAATTTTCTTGAAAGTTATATATCTTTAGGCTCAATCCAATGAAACAAACATTCTAAAGATGAATGAAGTCCTCTTAAAACAAATCACTTCTACAAATCCTATACCTAGTAGAATAACTAGACTAGTAAAACATTACAGTAAAAAAAAAGGCACAGTAAATAATGAATAAAATTATGATCAAAAGACTAACAACGATATCATTCCTTGTTTTCCTTTTATTATCTCATTAACAAACATTTCTAGATGAATGTCATTCTTCACCCTTTATTAGAAAAATCAATTTTTTGGTGACTTATTGAAGGACTTTCTGTAGTTTTGGCTTGATCCAAAAAAAAAAGTCTACCAATATTTTGATCATGGCTCTACCCATATGCAGCTTGACCTCTAACCTGGTCATTCCCCCCCCCCCCCCCGCATGTTTCATAGCTGCCATGTGTAGATGAGCCTGAAATATGGATACAGAATCACCAAAACACCCCCATGTAGAGTCTAGATCTAATAACAAAGAGTTTCAGGGCGATCAAAATGTATACAATGTGTCTTCTATTTAGTGATCCTAAGAATCCCTGTACATACCATCTGGTGTACAGGGCTCTCCATCATCCATCTTCTCATATCGAATGACAACCTGATCAGGAACAGAGCAGGCCTCCTTGGGGCAGCAGGTTATTTTGGGTACAATGTACTTCTCCAGACGTTGATTAAAAAACATAAACACTATGTACAAGATGTAGAGAACTAAAAACAATACAGACTCGTACCTGCCAGCAAAAAAAAAAAAAAAAAAACCTTTAAAAAACTATATTTTGTTATATTTATGATACAATTTTCAAATTAGTTCTGTTCTGTTTATCTTGTAGGCCTATCCATTTGTTACATAAGTTTTGCCCATCATGCAACCTATACACCCATGCTCCCTTGATCAGAAGATGTTTTTAGATCTATTTCTTTGGCACAACATAATAACAATAAGAATATGCAACCTCTGTTTGGGACCCCTGAACTCAAGAAAACATTAAGAAACTGGAACAGACACAAAATAAAGCAGTGAGATTCATAAGAAATGAATATTCACATTTGACTAGAGTAACACCTTTAGTTAAATCACTAAATTTAGAAAGCCTTCAGGACAGAAGACGCAAAAGTAAAGTAGCAATTATACATAAAACACTGAACCATAATCTTCAAATACAAAAACAAAATTTAAGAAAATCCTCAGAAAGACACAAAGATACAGGCACATTCCTTATCCCATATGCTAGGACAAATTTGTACAAATAATACTCCTTCTTCCCTAGTGCTATTAGAGCATGGAATGGGTTGCCTGAGCTAGCCAGGAAAACCAGTGACTAGGCAGAATTTAAGTCATTGGTTAATATGCATGACTAAATGCATGACGCGTAGGACATAATCATCTTCTTTTTTGAAGTAACGTCTGTATTATATAAGTATTATAAGATAAGATGTGAGATATTTTTATATTTTGAGTGTTTTATTATCTTACATTTTGAAATATTTATTTGCAATTTTTTAACCTTGAAAAAAATTGAGTTTACAAATCTCTAAGTGACATTGAGCTATAGATCTGTATATATCTATTATTTCAATTATTTGCTTACCAGGTGACAACTTCATCAGCAATAACTAAAATCAAAGCAGCTATACTAATCAGGTATGCTAGACTGTCTCTGACCAATGGCCACCAGTTCAGCTGAACAACCTTTGAAGTAGAGATTTAGAAAATTGTAGAAATAGCAACATTTGCAAGCAAACTTATTAATGTTGTCAAAGTTTATTTAAGCAATAGCCTATTGAAGAATTGCTTCAGATTTAATTCAACGAGAAATCTTTCTTGAAATTTGTAATGTGATCGAATGAATCACCCTTTTTCAAACAAAGTTAAAAAATTTTTTACGTGTGAGTAATAAATCAACATATTTTTAAGATTGTTAAAATCTTTTTTTTTCAAGTTATGTTTAGCCGCCGTGTTAATTATAGACTCTAGAATACTCTAGGTCTTTTTATTTCTAGTGTTTTAATCTAAAATCTAAAACATAATTTAGCAAACTATAAACTACGGGTAGAGAACTGTGTTCGCAGGAGGTACGAAGAGTCCCATATATATATATGTGACAAATGACAGAGAAGAATGGAGAAAGAAGGTTGAGAGATCTCGTGTGGTGCCCCAGCGGTCGTGCAGACCAAAGGATCAGTGAAAATGAATGAGAAGTTATATTTGAACCTGGCCCCAAACCCCCCCCCCTTGAAAAAAAATCCAGGCTACGCCCATGATATAAATACTGCTTATATATACTGTCGTATATATACTGATTAAATGAAACTCTTTATTAAAATGGCCAGATGGACGACTGCAGCAATACCTTTGAAACCAAATTATAGCCTTATTTTTTTTCTCACGAACCCTTCAGAATCCAACTCACATTATGTTGTATAAGAAGAAGCCCTTCTATTTACTGTTTCTACAACTCCCAGCATTACTTTCCCTTATTGAAATCAATCCGTGCTGTGTCACCATGACCCACTCAAGTCAACACACTTTGTTTTCTTTCTTTTTTTTCACTGATAATTTCAATTTTGGTTCCCCCGTTTCCATTTGTATCAGAGTGGCAGCCAGTCAATCAATACTTTACATTTATGTCATGGAGCTTGATCAAATGGCTACATTTGTATCAGAGTGGCAGCCAGTCAATCAATACTTTACATTTATGTCATGGAGCTTGATCGAATGGCTACATTTGTATCAGAGTGGCAGCCAGTCAATCAATACTTTACATTTATGTCATGGAGCTTGATCGAATGGCTATATTTGATGATTTAGTTTTGCTATGCAGGCACGTCAACGAGATAGTAAGGACCATCCTCATTTGTTAAAATGTGATTTTTTCCTTTCAATAAATTGAATGAATGTAGGTTTTGCAATTGCATTTCTTAAGTCCTAAGCTTTTAGTTAAGAGTTTATTTGTATAGTCAAGTATTCCTTCATCACCTCATGTTCTATCGGCAAGCAAGGTAGAATTCACCTTTAAAGATCTGTCATCTTTGGTTAACAAAGGTGTAATGTGGCCAGCTTTGTTACCTCCCACTAGGAAAAGCCAGATACTTCAGTTAAGGTAGCTCATGTGCCTATTTCAGACCTTGCGATCTATCTGTTTCAATGGCCGACGTTTAACAAGGGTGTCACGTGGCCAGCACAACAGACAACCGCCTGTATTTCCTCAACGTATGTCAGGTATCCATCAGAGTTGGCTGGACTCAGGCCCTAAAAATCCGGAAGTTCAGAATCCGAGTTTTCACCGAGATTCACACTCGAAACCCATCGGTTTGAAAGCCAAGCTCTACCACTCGTCCACCACGTTCACAGAAGTAAAAAAAAAAATGTTAATTTTGAGCTAATTTATTATTTGAGGATTGTGTGAATCGTGGCTAATAGACTCTCTCTAAGTATTGCAGTGTTCTTGATTGCTCAGCCAACCGAAACTGTAACCCGCAGCAAAGCTTAATTAAAAAAAAAAGACTAGTGTGAGGGGAGGGACAGATAAACTAAGTGAATGTCTAGATTAATGTCATGGCAGCAGCTGCCATTTTATGTTTTTTACATACAGAGAATATAGACCTGACATGTTACTGAGAGGGAAGAATGATTGACGAAAGTTGAAAAGGTTGGTTAAAAAACATTAACAACAACAAACGTGGTTCAAGCCTCCCCCCCCCCCCCCCAAAAAAAATAATAAAACAACAAATGGAGAATATGTTTGTGCTGTTTTACCAACTCGAAAATCATGCCCTCCTTTAAAGGGCATCTCAGATAATTGACACATTTAAATTCACTAGAACGTCTTTAAAGAAAAAACAAGCTCTCATGTCTTAAAGCCTTTTTTAATGTCAGGCTTCAATTAAAGGTAACATTTTTTTAAAGCTCAGACGTTCGTCGCTTTTAGTAGACTAAGTTTAGATATTAGTAGTAGATCTAGTAGATGTTGATAAATCCAACGCTGGGAGAGAATCTCCGAGACAGAGGGAGAGAGATGGGCCTGTATAGTCTCCAAGCATTTTAATATTCTTGTTTGGTGTTTCCTGTGTGCATCTACTCACCACGCCTGCAGCAAAACCACACACACTGATGACAAACATTACGTTATAAATAGCTGAGCCAACCACTGTACTCAACCCAACGTCATCCTGGAGAGAGAGAGAGAAAATAAAAGTCACCATTAATTGACTTCTATATTTACATCTTGGTCTTCATAACAAAGCTATCGTAACTGTATGAAATTAGCTGCTCCACATAATTGGCATTATTTATGTATTTATCTTGAGCACACTAGTCAAGCTAATCTAGTTTCCTCAACAAGTGGGTTGTAGCCACACACACAAACAGAGTGCGGAAACTACTCATTTTGATTGATAAGGGAATAAACACATAAAAATGGTTAGTAGCAAAGTTACAATTTATGCTACGCAAGCCACATTTTTTTTCTTCAGAAAATTTAATCGAAATTTGTAAGGAAAAAAACCCCCAGACATTTTCACATGACAAAAAAATAACAAAAGAAAAAAAAACAAGAATAGTAGACAGGGATTTAACAACAAAATGAATCAAAATAATTACACTTTCATGAGACACAAGTAATGAATTATCATTAATCAGTAATTAGATACGGAAAGGAAAATATCTGGAAACTAAACAAAGATAAAGAAGAAAAATCTCACAAGATTTCAAACTGACACGCTCTGCAATGTTTCCACCCACCGTGCTCTCACACACCCCCTGAAAATTACTTGAACTAATTATACAATGCCCATTGCTTCTGTTTTTTTATTTTCATTTTGTAAAAGTGCCTCTTTATGGAAACCAAACAGTTCACGTGGACCCCGAGGGCCATATTTCTCTTGCTTTAATGTCTTGCCTATGAGTCTGTGCCAAACTAATATGACTACATACACTATGTCAACCAGACAGCCTCCAGTGGTCTGTACGTCCATTTTGAGCTGACTCAAATCTTCTTAGCCGACCCGTTGTCAGTCGATATGTGCCTTGCATCCTGGTTTGTTTGCGGTTCTTCCTATCCGGCTTGCGTTGGCGCGAGAACTCATTCTCACACATCAAGGGATTTGAAGGGCCGTCCAGCTGTTTGCACGGTGTCTATTTAGGCCATTACACCTCATATAACCCAGGTATAGGGCTACATCACCGAGCGTCCATTATGAAAGATAACTTTAGAACCGCTGAGCGCGAACCTAAAAGCTGATTGATTTTTTATTAGTTGTTCTTCGTATCATTTGATGATTATTTATAAGAACCTAACGTCCTGATAACGTTAAGGGGCCGGTCGATTGTTTCCAACTGAAAAGCTAAAACATAATTTTATATTGATCGGTCTAGCGAAGTTTTGAAATAATACAGTTCAGTAAGTTACTAAGTAATGAGACTACAATCACTTCTCAAATATTGTTTAAATATAGAAACATTAGACTTTTGAAGATAAATTCAATGTAGACTAAAAAACACGAAACTAGTATGGCAGATAGATTAGACAAGTAAGAAGACAAGCAAAGATCAGTCAGCAGATAGATTGATAGATAGATTGATAGATAGATTGATAGATAGATTGATAGATAGATCGATAGATAGATTGATAGATAGATTGATAGATAGATTGATAGACAGATAGATTGATAGATAGATTGATAGAAAGATTGATAGATAGATAGATTGATAGATAGATTGATAGATAGATTGATAGAAAGATTGATAGAAAGATTGATTGATAGATTGATTGATAGATTGATAGATAGATTGATAGATAGATTGATAGATAGATAGATCTCCCGCAGGACGAGAAAACTCGGGACATCGAAGCAACAATCCAGAGCGCAAACCACACGGTCAGGTAGCCATCCTGAGGATGACCACACGATAGAGGCCGACACCAAACTAGAAAATCGCAATTTAAATTAAGTACATTAGGTTCAATCCTGTCTAGTTACAAAGCTTATATGAACATACTCTCTCTGTCTGGTCAAAAGCTTGAACATAAACTTTCTCTCACACCCAATCTTGGATCAATTGGAAGCTTTGCACAACTATTCGTTGCCGTACACAATACACAAATTAATATTTAAAAAAATACAAATAACTCAATTAATTACTGGTTATTTGTTATTTTTGTTTTGATACCAACAAGATGAACTAATCCTTCAGTATTGACAGATATGGTTAAATATGTCAGGTTTTGTCCCCTTAAATAATTGAACACATGTAGCTAGAAGGTTTATATGCGCTGCGATACAGTCTAAGTCCATGTAGCTAGAAAGTTTATATACGCTGCGATACAGTCTAACTAAGTCCATGTAGCTAGCATGTTTTATATGCGCTGCGATACAGTCTAACTAAGTCCATGTAGCTAGAAGGTTTATATGCGCTGCGATACAGTCTAACTAAGTCCATGTAGCTAGAAGGTTTATATGCGCTGCGATACAGTCTAACTAAGTCCATGTAGCTAGAAGGTTTATATACGCTGCGATACAGTCTAACTAAGTCCATGTAGCTAGAAGGTTTATATGCGCTGCGATACAGTCTAACTAAGTCCATGTAGCTAGCATGTTTTATATGCGCTGCGATACAGTCTAAGTCCATGTAGCTAGCATGTTTTACATACATTACGCTGCGTTGTAGATCTTTATCTTTCGAACTCTCTATCTTTCGAACCAAGTCCAATACAAAATGCCCCCCTCTCGCTTTTACAAACCATTCCTTCAAATTAACCGATAATCGCGTAACAGATGTTTTGCTTGCCCCACGCAGGTTTTCTATATCTAAATGATGTGATGGATTACAAAACTATTCTAATTTCTTTTTTATTTAGTGCAATGTTGATAATATATTAAATATTTAATTCAATTGTTAAATTTTTATGAAAATCGCTAGAGCTTTTTTTTTTTTTTTGAAGATCAGCGTCAATGCAGGTTCTAGATTCCTGCTTAGTTCTGACTTTAACATTGTAAAAATGGTTATGGAGTCCTATTTTCGCATTGAAAATTCGGTCACATACAAGACATGGAAGTATGGGTCTAATTGCATAGTTGTCCTCAAACATGGAAGACGAGAATATGGCTTGCGAGCTGAAATTTGTTCCAAGTAATAGCTTTTTGCCCTGCATCAGCCTCACCCTATCGTCCCTTGCCTGTTACATCCAGTGGCAGAACAAGGTGCAGACAACTGGAGCTGGTATATAGTACAGTGAATGACTAGTGTACTCTACATGTCCCACATTGCTCTGAACGTTAATACATGTCATACGGTGAAAGCTTCGTTTCGTAAAATCTTTATGAAAAGTAGGCTAACCTTTGGGGGAAGGCCGAAAGGGGGCAATATATAACCTACAATAATAACATACAATAATGTTGTCCCTATCAGCTTAATCACAATACAGCTTGAACTAGGACAGCCAACACATGGTGTCTGCTCACCAACTATTATCCTCTTTCGAATTGAAACTTATTAGTTTCTCTTGTATCTTAACCCCAACAAAGAATCGAATAACTTGTATATTTCAGATTTGATTTTGTTTCAGGCATCTAGCATTCTCCTCTACTATCTATTCATGTTTTAATAGGTATTAGAGACACAAATAGCATATATAGATAGAAAAAAGAAACCAGTGCCAACCCAGTAGCGACCACTGTGTACCACGTGTGACAGAACGTACTTGACAACACAATCCCGCAACAGATTTTGTCGCAAAATAGTTTCCTCGCGATATAGGCCATCACTGGTGTTTCCAACAGACCATCATTATTGTTTCCAGCAGACCTTAACAACATCCTCTAGGTCTAACAACTAAAGGTGGTGATTTAGCAACAAAGCAGTGCCGAAATTTGAACAGTGAAGTTAACAGCATAAGCCCGAAAATGTAATTTGAATGTTTTGGAGAAGCTATAAAGTTTATGGCTTTACATTGTGCATAATGTTTGTTATGAAAATTATATGCGTATCGGTTATCATTCTTATGTTTACATGTGCTTGTAATTCGTCCGTTAGAATGTGTTCACGAAATGTGTGTTGTGTAGTCGTTCAGTGTATTAAAGCCATACTAAGCGGACATTGTTTTCGACTCTGTTATCATTATGTTCATAACACTGTTAAAACTGCGAACAAAAAGATCAAAGTTAAGAACACACAAACTTGTAGGCGCCCCCTATGGGTCCCATGTTTTGTAAGTAATGTAGGTCCAAAGGCTGTGTTGAGAGTCTAGCGTAGTAGCTTAACGTGTTGCCACCGCTGGCTAGCATCTGTGAAAGGGGAGCAAGCCTCTCTTGCCTCTGTACAGCAGGTCCTATGCAGTACCTCCTCGTGGTGACAGATGGAAATTGAGACTGTGAACATGCCCTGCTACCCAAAAACCAAAACCCTTAGCTATAGGTTAATAGCCGCACTCCTTGTGTGTGTCCATATTAGGTCTACGGCTAAGGGAGTAAACCCTAACAGAAAATCTAAATCCGATTTTGGAGCCCCGTAGGCAAACTCTGAAGCCACCTGACCCCGAATTGCGATGGCTTTCCATCTCTTTGGACCCGGTCAGTATGGAAGAGAGGCGAGTGTTGACGTGTGGGCAGCCCAGCACTCGCAAAGTTACCCAGGCTTACCCGGCACTGGTGACCGCAGCTGTGTATCAAGGATTGGCCTCTTTAGTCCCACAAAAGGTTGCAAAGGGAAAATATTACCTCTCTAGACGTAAAATGTAGAGTAGGTCCAAAGCCAGGGTTTTATATCCTGGAACACGGACGACATAAGGGGAACATTAGATTACAACAGAGCCTTTCGTTTTTGATTGATGTATGTCTCAATAATGACCTGTTATGATAGTAATTGTCAATATAAGAAAAACATAGAGACACTGGGGCTACCAAAAGTCATAGGAAACATGGACGTCTGGAAGTCGGAAACTATGCATTAATAACTACAAACTACCAATAACCGCAACTCTTTCTTCTTTCATTCAGATGTGAGTAAATAACATAAAAAAAAAATAATTTCCCAACCAATCCACAAGGTCCTGCTTGTCGCCAGTCTGTACACAAGCGCTTGAACATAGCAGGATTTTTTTTTTACAAAGAGATGGACATATGAAGAACACTTTTGGTAGTAGTCTATATACCAATATCAAATACTTTTGGTAGTAGGTTATATACCAATATCAAATACTTTTGGTAGTAGGTTATATACAAATATCGAATACTTTTATATTTAAAATATCTTCGAAAGTGGGTATACTATAAATGTGCGTAAGATGTAACTACAAACAGTTTCTTTTACGGGCCGCTAAAAAAATAATATATTAAAGTGAGGGTACTTCACTATTGCAGTTTCTAAAAATATGTTTTGATAAACCAGATTGAGTTTGGGAATCCTGTTATTTTGTGTTACATCTGACGTCATGTTGTGTTTCCTAATCCCCACACATTCCAGCATACACTCTTCTAGCAACGCCACTGCTACTATTTGGTTTTGTTGTTGTAATGCTGATAACTGTGTATCTCTCTCCAGAGAACACTTTTGCATTGACAGAAAATGTCTGTGAAAGACGCACATTTAAATTAGCCAATGGCAAGTGAAGATGTTCATAAAATGGAGGCCAATGCATTAATAGCAATCGTTTTGATGTATCCGGTGTAGAGAAAACGGAACTATTGATATTCTGCATTTCATTCGCAATGTAGAAACAAATAAAAAAAATCATAGATGTAAACTTTACTGTAATAACCTTCAGTGAGAAACTTTTTTGTGTGTGTGTGGTGTGATCAAATACAATATTCTCGCGGCGGGCCGCAAAAGTGCCCACAAAGAGTCGCAGCTGGCCCACGGGTCGCATATATGGCCTATCTAGTTTATAACAGACGTGTAAACAAAGAGATGTGTAAAGAGCTTAGGGTTGCCCTGGCTTTGAAAAAAAAAAGTAGAGCTATGTTATATTAGTCATGTGGGTTACATGAAATCAATAGTATCGAGTTGGTTGTCATACGACTTAGTCACAATTGTTGACCGTAGGGAAACTATGTTGATTTTTTTAAAAAAAACAGTATCGCATGGCCGTCCTGTCTTCCACATTTAGACTAAAAGTACGTTATAACAAGCCGCCATTTCATCCACATTTAGACTAAAAGTACCTTATAAGAAAGGCTGACTAAAAAGAAAGTGTAAAAATTACGCTGCTGAACGATGGCGGAGTAATAGGAATAGATCTGTAAGGCAGTGTATCCCAAACTGTGTTCCTTGGAGCCCTATTGTTCCGTGAGGCATGAGTAGGTGTTCCACAAACTACTGGAAGAATTAACTAGCAGGTCACCACTATCTCTTTAAAAACATAAACAAAGTGTTCCGCTAAATACCCAGAAGTGTTCCGACAAGTTAAAGAAAACGTTTGGGAAACACTGCTGTAATGGATGGGGGTTACTGAGATAGTAAAAATAAAGTGTCACTACATCCATATCTCCACGCATCTCATTCGCATGCTTTCAAGTCGACATTATTGGTATAAAAACAAGATAACAAAATGAGTTTATGTTTTTAAACAAACTCGTAGGCAGCCACTGTGGTTCCTTAGTTAGGTAAGAAATGTAAATTGATTTAAAAAATGCAAAATGATCACCTCCCTCTCTTACTGTAATAGTAAATAATTTGAAATAAGGTCTATTTTTATGAAAAAACTGCTTACATATTTAATTTTAAAAACAAATCGGTTCACTTTCAGAAAATGAAACGTAACCGAAGCAACTAAACTTTGCAAGCTGGATTTGAAAAATCATGAGAGGAATTCTAAATATCTTTTCTAGATTTTGAAATCTAAACGTGACATTCGGACGAACAAACGGTCACTCAGACCACACAAAACTATTAGCGGCTTCTACCCTTTCAGAGGCCGCTAATTCAAAATAAAATGCGTCTGCAGTCCACAAGTCAACATAATAACGTGACCCTTAGCTGATTTAGCAATTCAACATACCTGCTGAGTAGTCAGACTGTTCTTTAAAAAAAATAAAAAAAATTTATTACTTATTCGATCTCACCCTGTTGTCATTTCTGGCCAACCAAACATAATCGATATCTCCTTAGCTGTAAAGAGCTTTAACGCACCCCCCCCCCCCCAACGCCAAGACGTGAAGTGAATAAAACAACAAAAATTCAGACAGCTTCAGTCCATGAAAAAAAAAACTTTGTCTAAGCTCCTTCTTTTGTCTCGCCTAGAGAAAATGTCATTAGTTCAAGAAAATGTATTTAGTTCAAGAAAATGTCTTTAGTTCAAGAAAATGTCTTTAGTTCGAGAAAATGTTTTTAATTCAAGAAAATGGCTTTAGTTCGAGAAAATGTATTTAGTTCGAGACAATGTCTTAGGTTCGAGAAAATGCCTTTAGTTCTGTCTAAGCTGTCTTTGGTAAATTACTAGTTAAGAGCCCACATATATAACTATTATTGTTTTGTTAATGATTAATGCGCTTATTTTTATCAATAAATAATTGAAATCAGACTAATTGATTTCCTAGATCGACTAACCAAAACAAAACTTTTTTTTGAGGGAGTGCGAGGTTTTAATTAGAAATGTTAGTTGTAATACTAATAATTGTAGTGACACACACACAGACAAACACAACAGCAACCGTTTCTTAGTGGAAATTAAAAAAAAAGAAAAGAAAATGAAAGATTTTTTTTCACCCTTTAAAGGAAATTAAATAAGATCTCCATATCAGCATACAAGGATTGGTATGTCTACAAAAGACGGTGGTTATAGGCTACTTTATAAGAAATTGTATGCTTAAAATTTCGTTCAATCTCTCTTTTGAGGAAAGAGAAGGGGAGAGGAGTGGGGGGCACGAAATATCTCTTTACAGGGTATTTTAATTGTTTTGAATATAAGTTTTTTTTTTTAACCTGCTTAATTGTATCGAGTATTAGAACAATTTGATTAACTGAATTCCGTTTTGCATGCCTGGTATTAGTATGATAAATGAAACAAAAAAGCACACACACACACATACTACACGCAAATAGTTGATACTGTGCTAGCTAGAAGCTCATGCTCTGTAAGAACTGCGAGCAGGGACGATGCAGTTATAACCGTGTTGGGACTTCGCACGATAATGTAGCACCATTGTCCATCACATTCATCCAGATATGTACGGTTTGATAAGGTTTGCTACCTTATCACGTTCATCCAGATATGTAAGACAGCTAGCTACCTTATCACGTTCATCCAGATATGTACGACAGCTAGCTACCTTGTCACGTTCATCCAGATAAGTACGACAGCTAACTACCTTATCACGTTCATCCAGATATGTACGACAGTTTGCTACCTTGTCACGTTAATCCAGATATGTACGACAGCTAGCTACCTTATCATGTTCATCCAGATATGTACAACAGCTTCCTACCTTGTCACGTTCATCCAGATATGTACGACAGCTAGCTACCTTGTTACGTTCATCCAGATATATACGACAGCTGCTACCTTGTCACGTTCATCCAGATATGTACGACAGCTTGCTACCTTGTCACGTTCATTCAAATATGTACGACAGCTAGCTACCTTATCACGTTAATCCAGATATGTACGACAGCTTGCTACCTTGTCACGTTCATCCAGATATGTACGACAGCTTGCTACCTTGTCACGTTCATCCAGATATGTACGACAGCTAGCTACCTTGTCACGTTCATCCAGATATGTACGCTAGCGTGCTACCTTGTCACATTCATTCAGATATTTATGACAGCTTGCTACTAAGTCACGTTCATCCATATATGTACGACAGAATGCTACCTTGTCACAGTCCGCATGTTTAGAGAGTCAGGATTGATTTTGAAGATATTGATACCTGCCTGGCATTTTGTGCCAGACGCCAAATAAGAGATTGTGTTAGCATAAAATTGTCCTACCTAAATCATTGGAAGCGTTGTCAAGAGGCTAAGTACACCTGAACTTGGATTGGCTTGACTACCTATGAAGGGGGCTCGAGGTTCAACACTGAGCGCCTTAAGGCAGCACGGAAAACCTCCTCCCAGATATCCCCTCCCCCCCCCTCACTGGTCCACAAATAAGATTGGACCATAGCGCTTTAAGCATGCTTTAAGCATGAAAGTAGCGCTTGTGACAAGTCAAAAGCTTGCTGTCAGAGTCACTCAAATTTATCACAGCATTAACTATTATTATTTATTATTTATTTATTTTATTTTAATTATTTCCCCGTTCTATCCCCAATTTCTTCACCAGCCCCTCCCTTTCCTCTCCTCACTAGACAGAGTCCACAACCTTGGCGGCTTTTCACTTATCTCCCCTTGATCGGGGAAAGATAAACACAGAGTCTCTCTGGTCATACACGTCGGATGTCTGACGGTCGCAGTTGACACCACCTTGGGTGGAATGCAAGTCAATCTTTCTTCTCCCACGTCTCTCTTTGTTCAAAGAGATTACTCGGGTCAACACGCCTCGTGACACTCCAAGGTGTGACTCTTGTCGGATTCACCCACGTGAGAGATAATCTTTGGTCAATCCTATTTCCTGTCTCCGCCCACCTCTTTCAGGGCCTTTATAAAGTAGAACGGATCAAGCCAGACCCTCTCATTTCTCATTCTAGCTAAACAGTCGAGTCTGGACTATTTCATTTATTCTTACTATTAGAGGAATATCTGGTGGTAAGCCGAACTTAATCGCAAGTTCCATCTTAATTACTCTGTGTATATTTCTCACTGGAAATCATCATGTGTATTTTATTATCTCTCTTATATTTAATTAGTGCATTGTGTATTTCTCACTGTTGTTAAGTAGAAAACATAAACATGGCATATGTATATATTTATGCATTGCATTAATCTATTAATGCTACGTTGCTCAATTGATCGTTGAGGCAACCGTGTATATATTTGTACATCTTATTTTATTTCCTTTATCTCGGCTGACCGCCTTGATAATGTTACTAGCGCACTAATACTGCGCTTAGAAAATAGATGTGAATTATCTCCCCTTTAGTCATTCTACTTTGACGAGAGTTAGGCCCCTTGAACGGACGCTCTCTCCATTCAAGCTAGCTCCTTTGTTTGTGGCCTACGGCCATGTGTAAACAATAGCGTCATGGTCGCTAACCAGCGTCCGCCTCCCCCCTTTTTTCTCTTTCCACTTGTGTTGTTTATTTGGGATTATTATTCCCTTTTTATGTACATTTTTATATCGCTACTATCAGCCATCTATTTTCCAAATCCCATCTGACGAATGCAGCTCAGTCGAGGGCATCGATAAGATGCATGAGAGACATGTCCTGAATTGTCTTTATTTATCCGCACCCTCCCCCAGGTGTCTGCCTATTTATTTGGCATTGTCTGCCTAGTCAACTGCCTATTTATCGGATCAATCACCTATTGCCTATTTACTTAGTGCTATTCACCACTGCACACTGGCCTATTTGCTGTTGAGTATCTTCTACTGTCTATGTGGATCTACTCAACTCTACTACTTGGCGCTATCGGCTCTACTTGCCTGCCTATTCGACAGCCCACCTGTCAACTTATTAGGTACGACGTCCCTATTGACCCATAGTCGGTGCGAGACGTCATAGCTACGCCAAACCCGCCGCAACTCACTGGACTTATCCTTTTAACTACGCTGCCCACGGCAGATCAGCTCTGCCCGCAGCACCCTTGTGCCCACGGTAGTCTAGCCGGCCACCCGCCCTACTGTGCCCACTACAGATATCAGAACTTTGGATTGAGACTCCACAAGAACTATATCACCGGCGTCCCTCTACCCGCTAGAGCGCCACCTCCAGCTGCAGAACCTCAAGCCAGGACACAGCCAGCTGCGACCCAAGCAGGACAACCAGCTAAGTTCAGAGGACAAAGTGACATGCTCTCTTATTAAGTGCAAGAGTGATGATTAAATATAGTATTGATTAGAGATAGATGCAAACCCTCCCCTTTTTATTCTTCTATGTAAATATTTATGTAAATAAATATTCTTCATTTTTACCTTTGTATCTTTCTTTCATTGGTTGTCTCGTTGCGTGCCTGCTCCCGATTTATATGCTGATAGGATGGTGTGTGATAATTTCAAAATAATCATCCCCTAGACACTAAACGCGCCAAACACACGTCACTTTCGCTAACCTGTCACAGCGCTATATAATGCTATAATTTATTTATTTAATCATTTTAAAGATATGGCCAATTCCACTTCGACAATAACAACCTTACAGAACCGATGATAACTACATACATTTGGTTTTTCGCACAAAAATCTCTACCTCTCTCTGAATCATCCATCCAATCCGTTCCTGTACTGGTAGTCATATGTCCTCTGATTATTATTATTATTAACTAGTACATTCTTTTTAAAGTCTTGTTTTGAAAATGGTTTAGGGCTATTTGTATAAAAATAAAGCTTGTCAATTTAATTTTTTTAAAATTGGTTTTGCTTTTTAAAAAAAAGTAGTCCTTGCACTTATTAAGTGCACGCTACAGAATATGATGAAATCTGTTTTCAATAGTGCTTTTAGTTTTTTATAATCTGAACGTTACAGACAAACATGGTCGGACGGACGAACGGACAGCCAGAAAAACAACAACAACAACAACTAAAAGCAGCTTTTTCCCAAATGGGAGCCGCCACAAAAAAAAAACAAAAAAAAAAACTTTAGCTTACGAACTCAAAGGGAATACTACGACGCTGTTAAATACTTGATAAGATCACCATTGCGTGTCTAAGCCAACTAGGTTGACTGTGTGTGAATGACATCAGAGACCATTCACTGGCTCAAGAGAGACTGTTGCCAAGTAACTAGTGCAATTCCGGGGAGGTGAAACTGGCATGTAACATGTTGAACGTTGAAGGGTTAAATTTGTAAGTTCCTGGAGACGTTACGCACAATTCAGCAAATATTGTCATCAGATGGATGGGTGGTTAATCAATACTGGCAACTTAACTTTAAAAATTCCAGACGTTTTTTAAGGTCATCTTTCTATTAATCTAGTCCAATTTGTGAAAATACTAGCACCTTATCATACGAATTGCAGACTGTATTAATATATGTCTATGGTTGAGCCTCTTTCTCACTATGATTGATGTTTTGTTCTCTCTAAAGCTTTCTTGTGGTGTTGTTGGTTCAACCCTGTTTAAGTGTACTATCAGTGGCGTAGCGAGAGATTTTGGGGCGCAAGGGGGGGCTTAAAGGGCCCCCTGCTTGACATTTGACATCATGACATGAGATAATGTACTAGATAAATATATAAGTCTAATGTGCGGAATACATGCAACATGTTCACTAAGTTACATAGCAACATGAATAGCAGGATAACATGGCATTGGCTTAATATTTAATGTAAAAAAAAATTTTGACACTCATTTTGGGGGGGGGGGATTTTCAATTTGAACCCCCCCTTCCTCCAACTTAGCTACGCCACTGGTGACTATGTAAAACATAACTACAAGCTCAGCAGTGCTTTCGATGCCATAGTTTTGTAGAGTAGTGTTGCAAAGGCGTTGTCTTTTACGTGTCTACCGGGAACTTGTGTTGGGGCTAGAGCTGGAACTTAGTTGAGGCTTGAACCGCAGTTGCTTGTTTGCCGTGGCTGAGTTACATTAGGAAACTGTCCGATGCGGTGGGGCCATGTTGGTCATGAAGAGGTGCGCTTGTAGTTAGAGCTGTTAGACTGTATGCTTATGTTATTGATACATGCTTGAAGATGTATACTATATTTTTACAAGTTGCTTCTTTTAAGCTCAACTATGTCTGCCCCAAGATTCGAAAAAACTGCATTATCAGTTTAGCAGCCTAATGCCACACTAGATACAACTACTAGGTCTGCATGTAATACGGGACCTAACAATTACTAGCTTTCCATATTTATGTCTATCATGATTTTATGAGGTGTAAACAAATACGTTCTATATCGTGTGAGAGATGTAAATCTAAAAAAGTATTCAATTTCGACGGAGGTCCCTTACCTTAGCTATAAATACTCCAATCAATGCGGTGGCAAGTTCAGGGGCGGAACTTCCAGCAGCCATGAAGGTAGCGCCAGCAACGTCCGTCTGGAGGTGTAAAACTACAAAAGACAAAAATAGAGAAATGTCAGAATTGAGTTGCTTCAGGATCACCAACTCTTGGTGTCTGGGTAGCATGTTTGTTAAGTTTTAATAATTTAAACTGTATAAATCTTCACACTTTTCAAAACATTTTAACTATTTCAATTTATACAATTTTAAAAAAGTGACAACAAACGAGGTGCTCTTAAAAGGGGAAAGAATTCATACAAAATAAAACATTCGAAATATTTGCTGGCTATCAGAAATAATATAAAAATACTAACTAAATATAGCATCTTTATTTATAGTAGCTGAAATTGTATTTCTACATACATTTTTTGGCTTTATAACGAAGAAAGTCGTTATTAGTTTAATGCTGTTAATTCGTGCTTTTTAGATAGGAAAAGAAATATACATATATACTAGCAAAATACCCGCGCTTTGCAGCGGGAGGATTATTGCATTAACATTTCAAATTTGCTTTAATTAATAGGCCTACATGTAACAACAAAACATTCTCATTTGTGCCAGGAGTGTTACCGCAGGGAATGTAGCGCATGTATTTTTGGAATAACCGGAACAACGCAGTTTTTGTGTGGCTTTTTGCAATGTTAGTCCGATAAGTAAAAATAATGTGTCATATGTACTGCCTTAAATATTTCATTACTAAGAAGAAAAGTAAACCTTTTGAAGTAGAGAAGAAACATACATGTACCAATACACAGTTATTTGTTGAGGATCTCTTTGTACACCACGTTGTCAGTTCGGCCCTCCGGCTGCAGTATGACCAATCCCTGCGCCGAGCTTACTCTTGAGCATGCGACGTACAGTTGCCCATGTGAGAAGCAGTCCTGTCTCAAGTCAATGCCAACCTTTTGTAGTGTCTGTCCCTGAGACTTGTTGATTGTCATGGCGAAGCAGAGCCTTACTGGGAATCGGAGGCGTTTGAATTGAAATGGGAGGTCAGAGGGGATGACGGGGATGCGAGGAATCAAAACTGTCTCTCCTGAGCCACTGCCAGTGAAAATAGTTGCCTCAATGAGGTTCTTCTGCAGAGACGTGACTTGAAGTCTGGTGCCGTTGCACAGTTTAGGTGGCTGCAAGTTCCTCAGCAACATTATTGGTGCCCCAACCTTCAAAATGAGAAACTCTACCGGATAGTGCACCGCGTCTTCCATTTCCACAACTAAATCCACAGACTGGTATGTTTTAGATTGTGAGGGGAGTTCTTGGAGTAAAACGTGGTTTATGGCCGTGGTCATGTCGTTTCGTGGTGTTAGGATAGCTCTCTCCCTCAACCATGACACGTCTATATGCTGGAGAGTTCTTAGATTGGGATAAACATTGTAACGAAGGTTTTGCAAGGTCTTCACCAGGAGACAGAGATTTGAGGGAATTGCTATTTTAGAATTTTCTTGACTGAAGCTGCCATCACCAATACTCATCAGAAGATCAGAGAACTCTCCGGCTCTTGTGTCGCCATTCAGATGAACCCTCATGTTTATTCTTAAAGTGACGACAGTGATTTGACGCCACAGGTACGAAGACTTCAGACAGGCTTTCACTTCGTCGGCGCGTGTTCTTCTGGGCACGACTGGTAGGGTTTGCCGAAAGTCTCCAGCCAGCAACACTGTCAAGCCTCCCATACGTGTGGTGGTGTTTCGGATGTCTTGGAGGGTCCTGTCCAAAGCCTCGACACCCCCTCTGTGTGCCATGGTGGACTCATCCCAGACAATCAGCTTGCACTGTCTTAGCACTTCAGCCATGTTGCTCCGCTTTGATATGTTGCACGTGGAGGGCGAATCAGTAGTGTGGCTGAGGTTGAGAGGTAGCTTGAAAGCTGAATGAGCATTTCTCCCACCCTGAAGAAGAGTTGCTGCAATGCCAGAAGAAGCCACAGCTACAGCAATGTCACCTTCCGCTCGGACTTTCGCAAGCAGAAGGTTTATGAGGAATGTCTTGCCAGTTCCTCCTGGAGCATCAAGAAAAAAACATCGTGCCAGTGCCCGAGACAACGCTCCTCATGACTTGCTCGTAAACTCTCTTTTGGTCACCATTCAGCAAAGGCTCGTTGTTTGAGACTACATTGGCTAACTCCGAGGTGTCGTAAGAGGTTTCCCTCAAGTACTCGGGATTCGACGTAACCTATGCCAGTTCTCTCGAAGGTGAAGGCAGCCCGTAATGATCGACAGAGAGATCTTCGATAGCAATGACGTAGTTCTCAAGCAACTGAAGACACTTGTTGTAGATCATAGGCAACCACTGTTGGACTTCTGTTCCTCCATGATCTCTTTCAGTCTGTCTCCTAACATCTTCTGCCATGCTGTCTCTATGTTTTCCCCAGAGATTTAAGGGGTTCTCCATTTGGCAGAAGACCATAAATACGAAAGTTCAACATGGCGGACGTTGTCGACCGTTACGACCGTTAAATAAGTACGTACATCGGTTTCGGTTAGCGCAGGGAAGCCGCGTACCAAGTTTCGTGAAGATGGCTCCATAAATACGAACGTTCAACATGGCGGACGTTGTCGACCGTTACGACCGTTACGCGTACGATTGGGAAACGAAACCTGCTGCACTTTTGTAAGTAAGCTGTAGGGAATGCGCCTGCCAAATTTCACCCTTGTACCTACACGGGAAGTTGCAGAATTAGTGATGAGTCAGTGAGTCAGTGAGTCAGGGCTTTGCCTTTTATTAGTATAGATATATATATATAAATTATAAAAAAAAAACAAAGCTTATCTAAAGGGGAAGAACTTAGTCCTTAAAACTATACCTATCAATAAGTTATTTCCCTTATTTGATACCAAAAAAAATATTTAATTACCAATGATTAATTGACTAATTGAGTATTTGTGTTTATTGATTGATGTTTTGTTTGGTACAATAAATAATCATTTAAAGTATCAACTTGATCGGAGTACACGTAAGGGACAAATAGAGTTAACAATTATTAAAGGGGACTAAACCCAACAAATTTAGCCATATCTGTGAATACCGAAGGTTTCCCTTGTTGCTTTTTAAAAAAATGAGTTACAAGCAATTAATTGTCTGATTGGTTACTTTCTTTTTATATTGATTCATGTTTTGTCTATGTCAAAGAATAATTGTGCGAAGTTTCAACTTGATCCGAGAATGGGTGTGGGAGAAAGAACGTGTAGACACTTTTACCAGGTAGACAGACAGAGTGGGTTCATTTAAACTTTGTAAAAATGTAAAATCTTTTGTCGCTATTGCCTATAATGTTCTGTGAAATGTAACACATTCATTTCTCAAAGCGAACTCTTGCCTTTAATTAAATATGTAAACTGTTTTGTCATACAATTAAAATATTTTTAAAACCAGATTAAATAGTCTTATATAATATATGCACTACTTATAGATTTGTTGCTTTAATTATCATTCTGCTCTGGGAAACGCAAGCATTTCAAGGGAAAGAGGATCAAAACGTGAGACTCATTAACGAATAATTATGACCATTTTTCCAGACCTACTAAAATTAGCCACTAGACGTCCGGAAAGATCAAAGACAGGACCTTGAAGTTTAAAAAATAGCCAGAGTCTTAAACTTGAGTTGGATTAGCTAATAGTCAAGTCAGCTTTCATCACACTTAAAGATAGTGGGTAGATCACTGTAGGTGGATACAGCACTAATAAATTTTGTACTTTATGATTAATATGTGATGTATTTTTAATTGCCCTTTTATATAGACACCGTTCAACTAAATACTTCTTACCTTACTGTAGTGTCATTAAAATTGACACGATACTGAGACGATTACTAAAAAAAAATTAGCAAACGTGAAACAACTTTTGATAAGCTTAACAAAGAAAACATTAAAGTATAAAAAAAATACTTTAAAAAGAAAAAAAATTCCAGCTTGTCTCTTCTTCCATGCGAAAGAAATTCATTGTGTCTGGTTACTTTTCTGCAAGTTATCCTCCCAGCAAGGCATAAGGTCAAGGCATAAGGTCAAGGGAGAATTAGCAATAGTGAAGAAAGACTTAGCTTTATGGACAGGTAACATATGTTCTTAGTTCTATGAGGTTTCAAATAGTTTTATTTTGTTTGCAATGTAAATTGTTTTGTTTGACATGTTTTCGGATGTTCTTTCAGAGTTGAAAATAATCTACTTCCTACCGCAGGCCGAGGGGGATGGAAGCGAGAAGGATATGAACGCGGGACAATCAAGACAACCGAACGACAGTCCATCGCGCAGCCACCCAATACTTGGTTTGATAAGTTTACATTTCCCCGCAACAAGGTATCTGGTACAAGCTGTATGGTTTGGTTGTTCTCTCGTTGATTACGATCCATCCAAAAAGTGACTATGTAACTTTGTTACACCAAGCCAATACACAACATTGTAGGAAATATGAATAAGACAAGTTACTCGCGGTGTATGCGAGATTCATTTCATTGATACGGGCATTAATTCAATAACAAAGACACTTAATTCGTTTAGAAGAGAATTCAATTTGTATATACGAGCTTTTAACTCATTTAGTAGATAACTCGATTTCTATATACGAGATTTCAATAGATTTAAAAGAAAAAATCATTCTATAATACTTTAGCTTCAAACTACATTTTGCCTAAACTAAAGGAAGAGGAAAAACACATTTTTAGATTATAATTTCTCGTTTACTTTTTCCTTCATTTCTCCCCTTGACTTTTTCAATCCCTCGACTCTAATGTACTTCATTGCTACAAACTTAATATCAACTCACTCTTTCTGTCTGTCTGGTACAAATTGTATACAGATTAGTTCTTCCCCATATTATTTTTATATTTTGATTAGTTACTTTGTTCGCAGTACAATTGAAAGAAAAAAAAACGCAATTTAATCAGGTTGCTATCTTGTTAACATTCTTGTCTTTATACAGGTTTACGTAATTCCCTAGTAATGTCTCCAATTACACGTTTTCTATTCTATTCTGAAGAATTCTGAATGTTATTTATTTATGCTGACTATATTTGACTCGAGTTATATCAATTGCTAAAATATAGAGGTCACGGTCAAGGACAGGCCATATTAATTTAAATTTTAAAATGTTCTATTTGGTGAATAATAAACTAATAGACCTCAAGCTTTAAAACAAAAAAAAGGAAAAAAAAAACAACAATACTGTTTAAACAAGGGTTATACAAAGTGTTATTGTATCAGTTAGTTTGAATCAGTCACATGTCATTCAATTGGTAATAGATCTAGACCAGTTGTTTTTGTTGAGCGCTATTTCATACTTTTAGCTTGCTCAATACGATATGATCTTATTTGGTCCAGTTTTGAAAAAAAAAGGGGTGATAGAGAAAGACTAGAGAAGATTGTATAGTTATATATTGTTTGTTTCAATTTAGAGCGGCGACCTATAAAGGAGACTAATTCAGCTTATACCACCACTTCGGTTCAAGTACAATTTCTTTCCCTTGTTTGAGATATCAAACAAAATAATAATTACCAATAGTTAATAAACTAATTGGTTATTTTTTAAATTGATTCTTGTGTTGTCAGGTAAAAGAAATAATTGTGCAAAATTTTAGCTTGATCTGAGATTGGGTGTCTGAAAAATAACGTGTACAAACTTTTTACCAGACAGACAGACAGACAGCTTAGTAAAATTTGGAGACGATCCATTATTATAAGGTCTATTATTTGACGAAAAAGCACTTTACTTTGGAAGATGCTGGGTGGTTTGTACTACTAACAGAGGCATACCAGAGGAGTAGGCGGGGAGGGAGAATCTCTTTCAATGGCAGGCCAGTCCATTCTTTTATGTTGTCTCCCCATTGCTTTCTCTGTCTGCCTTTTCTTCTTTTCTTGGTACTTTTCCCTGCAAGTAGGTCTTTGCGAGACCTGAGGACTTTATAAAACGGCCATAAAATTTTAAGTTTACGTTTTTTTTTTTTTTTAAAGCGGTTTGCGTTTGTTTATTTTGAACAGCGGTTTGCAGGTCATCGTGGGTCCAAATTGGCGATGTGATCTTGTTTTTAATCTCTTCGATTATGATCCTTGTATGTGCTACCTCGACGTAGGATCCTTCTATAGTCTTGAGCATCTAGCGAACACCGTTAACTTTATATGGAAGTTTTTTGTTTTACTCACGAGGGAATGTTCTTATGCAAATTGGGATTTCATACACTGTTGGGGAGGGGGGGGGGGGTGGATCGCCAACAGGTCTGTGGGTCCGGATCCCTCGATACGTCACTGACTACTAGATAGAGAACTTTAAAGAGAAAAAAATTGAACATAAATTTCACATGTAACACTTACACGTCAATCTGTATTGATTTTTAAAAAAATGAACATTTTTCCCAAAAAAACCAACAAAACAACAAAGACGTGAAACCAAGTTTAAAAAGAAAAAGTAAAAAAATGGAGGAAAGTTTTTTTTTTTGTTATACGCAATAGAACTTCTACACAAAAAGGTACTTTAAAATGTAAAGAAAATTAGATTATAACAAGTCAGGATCTTGCATACATTATTGGGGACAGCACAAGCATGCAAACACACACACACAAAGCCTGTCAAAAGTGTCGTTCCTAAGACAGCTGAACAAAAAAGGTTTCTTTCCTGAAAATCAAAGCCAGTTTTAACAAGTCAAAATCATAGCCAACCAGTGTGAGCAAGTCAAAATCACTGCCAGTTAGTGTTAGCAAGTCAAAATCAATGCCAGCCAGTGTTAGCAAGTCATAATCATTGCCAGCCAGTGTGAGCAAGTCAAAATCACTGCCAGTTAGTGTTAGCAAGTCAAAATCAATGCCAGCTAGTGTTAACAAGTCAAAATCAATTCCAGCCAGTGTTAGCAAGTCAAAATCATAGCCAACCAGTGTTAGCAAGTCAAAATCATAGCCAACCAGTGTTAGCAAGTCAAAAATGCATGTTTGATACACATTAAGACTTTATGTCTCAGGAAAAATTTATTAATGCGACTTTTTTTTTCATAACATTAAAAACAATATTTAAAAAAAAATCACTATGGTTATGATCAAATATTATAGTAAGCAAAACGTTCATCTTTTATCAATAGAAAAAAAAAAGAGAAACACGAAAAACATCGAAAATACTTTTTAAAAAAATAAAGACAATAACTTCTTTAAGCAACTTATTGAGCGATTGTTTTTCTCTTAAAAATTAATGAATGTTTGATTAAAAATCCAATGGAACATTTTCTTAACCTGCCCCATCAACCCTTCTCTCCGAGAAAGAATCCTTGTTCAAGCCACTGTATACATTTATTACACTTTATGATATTCCAATGATAAGCATTTAGATCTAGACTTAGAAGACGATGCGCAACATTTTCCTGAACATTAATTTATTAAACTCAAGAATCAATAAAGCCTTACATTTGGAAATAGTCCTTTCAAAGCCGATGTTGGATCTAGACCTAGAACTAGTTGAGCTGCGTAATATACATACATACAAAAATTGCTCGTTTAAAAGTAGGCCTAATAGGATACTGCCCAATTAATCGAAAATGTTCGGTCAAGTATTTAAGTACTGATTTTTTATATGCATAGAACAGTGTTGCTCAAACTACGGCCAGCGGGCCACATTTGGCCCCACAAAACCTCGCCCACAGTGCAACATGAAGCAGTAGAGGATTGGTTCCATCGAACGATTTCTTTGTGGAGGCCGACAAATGTTGAGGACCACTGGCCAAATCAACAATTAATATAATTATATAGCTCATTAAAAATGATAATTAGAGTCATCTTAAGAAGAACGTGCGTGATTATATTACTTCATGACATGTATTGACTTCGATATTTCATAACACTAATAACTCACATATACACCTAGGAGTGGAGTTAATACATGTGTGAGAGTGTGAATAGAATGGACGGGGAAAGAGAGACTGAGAAAGAAGAGTGTCCGTGGACAATGTTTTTAGACAATCGATTGAATCGATGTGTTTCACTTCACGTGATTTTACGTTTCCTAAGCCAGACAGACGTATGCCGATGAAGGAGATTACTGGCCATAGTCTCACTGTCCATTCGTATTAACACACGTGTCTTGACCATAGTCTCACTGTCCACATGTATTAACACACGTGTCTTGACCATAGTCTCACTGTCCACATGTATTAACACACGTGTCTTGACCATAGTCTCACTGTCCACATGTATTAACACACGTGTCATGGCCATAGTCTCACTGCCCACTCGTATTAGCACAGACAAGTTCGTGTCTAAACTTTAAGGAACATATAAAACTTATAAGAGAAACTAATAATGTATGAAGAGATGAGCTTCAAGCAAAGGCAGTTCGTTGAAACGGAGAAAGTTAATGACACCAACCGTTGATCTTCAAACAATCGATGGATAGTAATAAGTTTTGGCGTCGAGGTGACAGTTCCAGATCGAACCGCAGCTTTAACTTTCAATGCGTCAGTGAAACGATATGACACTTCTGCTAACTAAATAAGGATGCATCTAAGACTTTAAGACTTCGCTCAAACAGTAACTCATGCAAGGAATTTAATGTAAAAGGATTCAAAACTTCACCTACTAATTTAAAGAAATCTGACACACAAAGGAAATTCTAAAGGACAAATTTGCACAAAGATAGCCATACAGACACATCATATTAACTTAATATTCTAGAATTCAACAGGAGAGAAACAAGCAAAATACTTTTCAAAAAATCTTTTTTTTTTTTCAATAAAAAGCTTATCTAAGAGAAGCAAAATCAGGAATAAGCTTTTTTTTAAAAATATAAATCAAAACCAATTAATTACCACCAATTAGCAAAAGGGTTATTTTTGTTAATTGATTCGTGTATTGTTGTCGACTATGAATATTTATGCAAAATTTTAATTTGATCCGAGAATGGGAAGTGGGGGAAAAAACTTGTACAAAATGTATTAGGTGGGAATAGCTCCACATATACAGTCAAATATCTCAATAAATAGCTTTTATTTCCATTTTTTATACCAAGCAAATTAATCCCTTACCAATACTTAATTAACTAATTGGTTATTTTTTCTTTTTATTGATTCATGTTTTATTATGTACAACAAATAATTATGTAAAGTTACAACTTGAGAATGTGAGTGGGAGAAATAACGTGTACAAAATTGTACAACACAGACAGTCTAATGGCACATTTTTAATCGCCTTAAATAGATGGAGATACTACTGCTAAGCTCTTTGATCGTTGATATCAGACAGAGTGGGTGATGACGTGGGCTAGTCTGGACACTGACGTGAAATTTTGTTGAAGATTAGGTGTGAATTAATGGCTGTTAATGACAGCTAGCGCGGTGAATGATATCAAGGTTGTGTGGCAGAGTGTGGGTAGTTTTGGTTTACAATGTTGGATGTTAAAGTGAGACCTGATTTGAAAGATTTAATGGGATTTGGTGCTTGAAGACTTTGGAATGTAGTGGTTGCTAATTATTACTGGGTCTAATCCTAGCCTGATCAATATTTTACACAGAATGAAATAACCTTGATCACTACATGTGTTTCTAATGAATAACGGTTGTACTAGACACATGATACTTTCGTATACCGTGGATATGAGAAAAAAAGATCTACTATATACCAAAGAAGGAAAAAAGAGTGTATATAAAGTATTCTAAACAGAGATAATTGCAAGGTACATCTGCCACTAAACATGATTCTACACGCACATATACAAACTCTGTTGAAAGAAATCAATGTTTAATCATTGATGTATTTTATCTAGGACAATTTCTAAGCTAAACTTAATCACTGATATGGTCTAACTAAAACTATTTCTAAGCTAACTGACATGTACTTTCTCAGAGATGCCCGAAATAAGACCCGCGGGCCAGACGTATTGTTATCTGGCAAGAGGAAACATCGGAACAAAATGTTTTAGAAAACCACTCTTAATTCCATTCTTCCATGGATTTCATTCTATGCTATTCTAATATATATATATATATATATATATATATATATATATATATATATATATATATATATATATATATATATATATATATTGTGTGAGAATGAAAAAAAAATATTTATCCGAATCTGCAGTTATTTTTAATTACTTGAAATTCCCCTTCTGTCTTGAGATAGCCGTGTCTATAAAATCTAGTGTGTGCAACACTAGGCATCATTTCTGCATCATTCTGGATCTTCTTTTGGTATCAATGCAAGTTTGACATGTTTGCGTTCATGAAACGTTAGATCCGAAGAAAATAAAAAGTAAACTTAACTTCGAAGAAAAATGGATTGATCTGTTATTTTTGTAGAACAAGTTTATTTTTAGGATAAGATAAAATAATTTTTATCGGCCCAATCAAATGGAAATTCAGTTTGAGTACAATTGACCACCTCAGCGTAACGAGCTATTGGTCTACTCTGCATGCGGGCTTCGACATGCAGGTCAGTGTTGAGGCCTTACATAACGACTGGTCTCGGTAGAAGTCGTCAGCCTTTCACGCATGACAATTTTATGGCAAAGAAATATATGGGTAACAATCTCCATTTAAAACTAAGAGAGAAAGCAGCAGAGCTCCAAATGTTTTCTTTCTGGCATAAGTGATACCGCTCATCTCTTGGGACTTATTCGCGGTACAAAAGTTAAAATCACAGAAGAGTTCGCAACTATGATGAGCTTGCATGGGGGGGGGGGGGGGGCACCACTGACGAAGACGTGTTCCAGGAAGTTTCAACCATCATCCAAAATTGTTCTCATTGTGAGAAATTAGTGGGAGGGAATAATGAAGCCACCAGAAGTAGGGCTGGATGTCACAGAGGGCTGGCAGCAAGAGTTATCAGAAAAGATTCCAATTCAAATGGAACCTCCGTGGCAAGGTCAGGACCATGTGGTCAGGGTTCAGCACTGTACATTTGATTAAATTACAAGCGTGAACCACAAAACTTTCATAAGATTTTTTGGTTAGAATAGAGCCAGAATGTGTACACGTTCTATTTTACAATGGCCTCCGCTAGTTCAGCAAAGGGAAGATACTAAAACTATAACATTTCAATTGTCATGACTGGAGAAGTCAAAGCAAGTGCCGCAATTTAACAATTCCTCATGTTGTGGGATTTGGCATTTTTAAACGACAACACATCACATCTAAATGAACTCAATACAATCTCAGGAAAAACAAGATAATTTCGTATGTGTATGTTTGACAAAGCAGAATAATAGTAAACGAATTCTTCATTTAGCATGCGAAAAGGGGCTTAAAATAATGTTGCGTAATCGCTTCACAGACGAACATCTAGATTCAGTGCTCCGAGTTTGTCTCATCTATGCAGTATGATATTCAAAAGTTGCTCTCGGATACACTTATAACTGAGTTACAACATTCCATAGTGTATGTACTAGATATAACTAAATCCACGGGTTGCTAATAGAAGTTCTTTACTGTTCATTCTATTATTTTGTATTTTTCGTTGATATGGCCCGAGACAAGAGTCTTGGAAATTAAAATGGCCCGCATCCCAAATCTATCTGAAACTTCGTAATCTAAATTTAATCCCTGATTTGTTTTTATCAAAAACTGTTTCCAAGCTAAAGTTAATCATTGATGAGTTCTATCGGAAATTATTTCTAAGCTAACTTGGAGAGAAATAAGATGTCAGACCGTGTGCTAGTGTTCAGTTAGTAATGTAGACACATAAGTCATTGACTTCTTAATCTAGCTCAGTTGAAGAGATTAGATTACAAAAAACATATATATTACTAATAGCGCCTATGAATTACAACTTTATAGAGTTAATGCCCTACACAGACCTATGCATATGTCACTTTCGTGTTTAGAATGCGTAAATGTATTGATGTTCCTGGACATAGACTCACAACCTGTTACACATTAGGTTGAATTGTTTCCTCTATCTTAGGTGAAAATGGGTTTTTAATTTATTTTAGTATGTTTCTCTTGGACTTTTTTTATTTTAAGAATCATCTTTTCAGCTTGCAAATTTTTCATCGGTTCAAAAAAATAACAAAAAGCAAAAAACAAAAAACCTGTGTGGGTGGGTGGACACAGATCTCGAAAACGGCTCAAAGGATTTTCCTAGAAATTGGATACTTTATGTAAATCTTTGGTAAAAGAATTACTAGCTAATTGGCCAAACAGTGAAAACACAGGTTTGATCTATATGTTTTTTTTTCCAAATATAATCATTTTTAAAATTGAATTTGGTCTGGAATTAAAGACATTCTTTATGTTGGAGACATATATTATACGTCAGCGGGTATTCCCACAAGATTAATGATCAATGAGTGAAATGAATGAATAGACGTCCATTTTGCGCACAGTCTTCTAAGTCTGGACCAATAGGTCTATCATTAGAACTTTATATTCTCTGAGTAGATTTATACAATTGCTTAACCAGGATTTTTTTTTTTTGGAGGGGGAGGGATTTGAGGTGGTGACAAAATGTGCCAATTTTTCATCATTCATTCGTTATTAAGAGCAAAATAATCGCCCTTACAAAAATGTCAATTTCATTAGGGAGGACTTGTCTTTTAAAAAAAGTAGCTTTTTTTTTTTACTTGTTTATGTTAAATTTAAGATAATGATTTGTTTTCGCTGTTTTCTTTATTAAACTCGTCAAATGTGTGTCATTGATGATTTGTAAGTCTAATACGCACGAAATGACCTCACAAAATATAGATATAGTACAAGTTATTAACGAGGTGGTAGAGAGTATTATTTAAAGATGGATGTATTTTTTATCAAACACAGCTCAGCTGAAGTCCAACTTCATAAGTTTTGAACTCATGCCCCTTCAGTTAGGTACTAAAGGGTTTTACGCCACTAAGTCTCAAGATTCGGCCTATTTTATAACTCATTAACATTGTAATATTGAAGGATTGCGTTTGAACTGTTCAAAAGACTTTCTAAAACACTAGATTCATTTAGATGTGTATGTGAATCAAGATGATCCCATCTATTCAATCCGCAGTGTGTCCTAGGGGCCAGGGAACTAAGCAGCTAGAGAGCAATAAGAGAGAGGCTCAGTATTTCTGGATCCCACACCTTCACGCGTCTGACTAGAGATTCTGTGGAACCAGTTTGTTATTTTATTTAATTAGATGTTAATTTTTGCACCATGAAGCATGCTGATACGCTTGTTCAAACACGTCAGCCAATCCTGGAATCAATACAAGTTTCATGCGACATCTTGTTTCTATATAAGCAACAGATGGAAACCTTAGAATAGGAGGTGTTTTTTTCTTTCTTCCAGTGTAATTTGTTTATCCATATAATGAAAAAGGTGAGAGTAGGGGCTGGTCATAATCCAAGAGAAAGGAATTTTAATTCAGTTTATTATAGTTAAAAGTATTAAACATTTGATATGAATATTGAATTCAAATAAGTATCAACATTGAAGTAAGGATTCAGTCTTATGGGAAAGAAGGATTTAACCCTTTGCTCTCTGAGCCAGGCATCCATCCCTACTAAATTGTATCGATATGTTTTGCATTAAACGTTTTACAGTTTAAGAATTTTAAAATTCTTTAAAATGATATTGTTTTTTTTTTAAGGGTTCAGAAAGCTAACAACACCTTCGTAGTTAAAAAACTAGGCTGAAAAAAATTCGAAAACGAATGGCGGCACTGATGGACTTACGTTCACAGAGAACTTCCAGAGCTGGTACGAAGTAGCTGTCGCAGACGATGGCAAGGGCCAGGAACATGTAAGCCACCAGGATGATGTGCAGCACGATGGCTCCTTTAGATCGTTGACTTTGGCTGAAATAGTCTCTGGGGAACTGCTCCACGGCTCTAGGTGTACAATTCTGTAGTGACAGTAAGTGTCTGGAGGAACCTAAACAAGAGACATAATAAAAAATGAGGGTCAAACCCTGGCAGAGACACAACAGACAACAAACCATGGCAGAGACACAACAGACAACAAACCATGGCAGAGACACAACAGACAACAAACCATGGCAGAGACACAACAGACAACAAAGCCTGGCAGAGATACAACAGACAACAAACCATGGCAGAGACACAACAGACAACAAACCAATAAACCAAAATGTTGAGTCTAGACATACACAGCAAACAAATGAGTGTTGAACTTAGACATAAAGACACACTCGGAGAGTATGGACTTTAAAAAAGAGAAAAGGAAAACAAAAGTGCGACATAATCTTCAATAAATTAACTACTCTGTTCTTTACATTGCCATCTCACTTATAAAATACCAACTTAAGATGGACCTAACTATAGTTCCTATACATAACTACTCAATTTAAAAGTAATTATAAAACCTGACTATGAAACCAACCCCACATATAGCTCAATCCCACAATGCTTGCTCAAAAACTTTTTCGTCATGGAGGCCATAGGAATTTCTAGCATCGACGGGCCGATCTTATTAACCGGCTGATCTGATCAACAGGTTGATCTTATTAACCGGCTGATCTGATCAACGGGCTGATCTTATTAACCGGCTGATCTTATCAACAGGCCGATCTTATTAACCGGCTGATCTTATCAACAGGCCGATCTTATTAACCGGCTGATCTGATCAACGGGCTGATCTTATTAACCGGCTGATCTTATCAACAGGCCGATCTTATTAACTGGCTGATCTTATCAACAGGCCGATCCTTTACATTTTCTTCACGTTTTTTTTCATAATCCGATTTCTTACATAGTGGGTAGAAATTTCGAGTTGCCGAAGATCACCGACTCACGGGCCGATATAACCCGAGGCAGAAGGTTGGGCATGACTACCTAAAAGGAACTCTAGCACACATCCTCAAAGACAACAGACCTATATAAAAAAAACAACAACACTCCCTATAATCAATATAAGCAAACGCACACAAAAATGGAAATTTTATTACATAAAAATGTGCCCTCCTCATTAAGTGGCATTCGTTACAGGCTGTAAGACTGTTTAAGATGTAAAATTAACTTGTTTTATATATTTTAATGTAATCCTAGAGATAATAGCAAGAACTATAAATACACGCAGAGAGGAAGACCTCGGTGAATATGGATTGAAACGCTACTCAGTGAAAACCTCTTTGATAACGAAATGAGAAAAAAAAGTAGAGGACAAATTTAAATAACTATTCAAAAAATTATCATTGTCGACAATATCATATGCTATGACTACTAAACATGAGAGATTATTTTGCTATTAATTACTAATGAAGAGGCGCGTGAGTGATAAGGCGCTTAACTTCCGAACAGGGGTCGCGGGTTCAAACCCTGGTGAAGACAGGGATTTTTAATATCGGAATATTTAGTTCGCCTCTGAGTCCACCCAGCTCTAATTAGTTGTGGAAAAGTAAAGGCGTTTGGTCGTTATGCTGGCCACGTGACACCCTCGTTACCGTAGGCCACAGAACCAGATGACTTTTCCATCATCTGCCCTATAGATCGCAAGGTCTGAAAGGGGAAATAATAAAAGTTAGATTTAAAAAAAAAAGGAACATTTTTTAACCCCGCCCCATTCCCTTGGTTAAGCTTTTGTAGGCCTATAAGTCTAATAGACTACTAGATATTATAGGCCTAATATTCTAATGACTTTGAAGACAGTGCGCAAAATATTCCTGAACATTAATTTATTAACCATTTCAATGAATAGGGCCAAATTGCGGAAATACTCAAAGAAGTATAGTCATTTTAAAATACATTATTCTTCGTTGTCTAGCCAAATTTAAATTTCTTTCTTTTTATAATTAGAAAGAATATAACGGTCAAACTAGAGTTTTACGAGCTAGTAATTCTTTTCCCAACGATATACAGCGAATTTCTAGGAAAATCGTTAGAGCAGTTTTTGAGATCCGTGTTCATCCAGTTTTAGGTTTTAATTTCCACGAACGTACGAGTTGAATAGAGGTATTGTAATGATGCAAAGTCTTTATAACTTATCTTATAAAGAAATAACTAATCTTCTAAAGAAATAACTTATCTTATAAAGAAATAACTTATCTTATAAAGTACAGACGTTAAAAAAAAAGATGAATACATCCTACGAGTATCCCTAGAGGTCAATCTAGTCATGGGTGTTAATCAATTACTTAAACTCTGCAAAGTCATTGGTTTTCCTGGCAGGCTCAGGCAACCCATTCCATGCTTTAATAGCACTAGTGATGAAGGAGTATTTGTACAAATTAGTCCTAGCATATGTAACGAGGAATGTGCCTTTATCTTTGCGACTTTCGGAGTATCTTATTAAGGGTAAATTTTATATTTGAAGATTATGTTCAGTGTTTTATGTATAGTTGCTACTTTATATCCTAAAGGGTCTCTAAATATAAATGTTTCACTTTGTACGAGCCTACAGAGGTAGTAATTGGATATCTCAAGACATCTCAAGTTGACAGGGTCTGAAATAATTGACCCATTTCAGGTCATTGAACACGGTCACCTGACCCCCCCCCCCGCCCCATATTACTCATAAAGTCTCAAAGATTATGTTTCCGCCACGTCCTGCGCTACGATGCACTTTTCAATCGCACAACTCTGACGACAGGGGGCGCTAAACAAAGCTTGACATCATGTCTAAAAAGAAAAAAAAATTCCTATAAGATTAGCAATTTAGCGTTTCAAAAACACACGCACCACATCATTTTGGTTTGCAACCAGAGCAGTGGATTAAAGGGGTGTGAGAGGACAGCATATGTTTTACTAACAGCCGCCCCCGTCCTTTTTTTTCAATATATATATATATATATACCTAAATAGCCCTCTAGGTATATGTGTGAAGTATTGACCATCTCTTCAACTCTCACAGAAGAGAAGAAATTAACATAAAAGAGGCTGCATTGTAAAAATGTCAATAAAGATATCAGTTTTCCATCACGGCTGACTGTAGCAGATGTTGGTTATCAAGCCTTAACCAAATGTTTGAGTGGCTTTAGTATATGTACTTCGGAATGTCTGCTTAAATGAAACGACTTCCATTCTATACGTTTAAAAATTCATTGATTCAAGAATGAAAATCTGGGTAATATTAAAATTTGCAAAGCAAAATATTTGTATGACTCATTAGAGCTATAGATTTACAGTTTTGGCTTAAGTAATGACAGTTTTACAATTTTAACATAAGAAAGAACAGCTTTACAATTCTCAAAAGTCTAGTGGTAATTTGTTTTCAAAATTAAAGTGGGTTATTCCCCGTATAAATAATCCCCTAGTTTATCATTCCCTAAAAAAGATCTCAAGTTTATCACTCCTCCATATATAAACACTCAGGTTTATCATTCGCCAATATAAACTCTTGAGTTTATCATTCCCCTATATAAATTCTCCAGTTTATCATCTTCTAATAAAGTTTTCCCGTATAAATTTTCAAGTTTGTTAACTAATATATCCTTTATTTTTCTCATGGCTTTTTTCTTTGAAAGTCTGTTAGTAATGTTTGATGTTACTGTTACTTTAAAAGTCTGTTAGTAATGTTTGATAAGATGTTACTGTTACTTTGAAGTACAACTTATTTTTGTTATCGGCACACAGGTGGATAAGAGAAAGAGAGAAACAATGCAACCTAAACGTTATGGAAATGTCATGCTAATGTAACGGATACAAGAGATAACGCAACTGATAGTTTTGTGAGTACTTCGTCGGTTGACAGACCGTCTATTGGTACTGTTTCTATTTAGTCAAGTTTTGAATATCAAATATGAAACTTTAAACCTCAACAACACCCTCACTAACAGTCAAACTTTTTTTTTCTTTATTAAAGTAGTTGCTTCCCTTACTTTTCTGTGCTGTTTTTTCAATACTAAGCTAAAGTAGAATAGACATTGGACTTCAATCCCCCTCCCCATAAGCGGTTACAAAACTCACTCACACACACACACACATCAGCCGATGGTTCTCCAGTTCTCTGCTCCATAAAGTAGTATTGGCTTAACGATTGTGTTGAAGAGCCTGATCTTGGCACTGGCGGATCCAGGGGACGGAGGGGGGGGGGGGCGGACTAATTTTAGTAAAGAAAATCACACAATTTCTACACGATGTTATTAGGTATGCTAATATTATATACTAATTATTTATATTTAAACCTATTTTTAGATTATTTCGCCCCCCCCCTCTAGTACGTTGGCCGATTCGGTGGGATAGGAAGGTGGCGATGGCATGAATCCTGCACCCCCAGCATAAACTTTCTAGTGGGGGGGGGGGGGGCGGTCCAATTTATTTGTAGAAATCACAACTTGTTAACAGAATCAATTAAATATCTATACAATTAAAACTTGTTTTTTGATATTTTAACTAATCTTTATATTATGTCGTTCCCCTGTTGGCAGATTGGGTTGAGGAGGAATATATCTACTACCCTTCCCACCTAAACCCTTTTATTGGGGGGGGGGGGCGGTACTACTTTTACTTAGAAATCATAGTTTGTGAACAAAATTAGTTGAATTACTATATAATTTTTATATTATGTCGCCACACTTTTGGTATCTTAGCCGATTCTGTGGGGGGGGGGGGGGGGGGGGCGATTGCTTCTACTGCCCTCCCAACTCTAGCTCTCTGAGTGGGGGGAGCAGTCCTATTTTTATTGATAAATCATAGTTTTTGACCAAAATTAGTTGAATATCTATATAATATAAGATACATATTGATGTTTTAACCCCTTTGTATATTATGTCGCACACACAATCTATTTCAAGTTTTATCATTAGTAATTATAAAATGAAAAAGGGTTGTACCAGGTGTGAAGGGTGATACATGCAATCGCCTTCCGCCCATCGGACGAACCAATACTTTTTTTCTTTTTGTATTTTAGTTAAGAAATTAAAAAATTTAATCAAAGTTGTCACTAATATACTTTATATATTCTATGCTATAAATTAAATTCTTATATCGAGTTTTCTTTAATGTCAAATGCAATCATTAGCAGAAATTATAAAAAGGAGCGAGGATTAACGTTTTCACTCTACTGCCCCCTCCCCTTTTACAGACGAAAACATGACGTTTGAAAACAGAATAGTCAAATATGGCGACGGAGTTTATGTAATTGCACACGACATTTATCTTAGTTATTTTAAGAAAGGCTTTGTTTTGGAAAATTTAGAACTAATTCGAAATTTTTCATTATAAGAGTAACAATTGAGATGAGCTCTGAACCCAAATATTCTTTTTTCTAGTCACCTTTTTTCCAACCTTTACTCATACTGATATTTCTCTGTTGTATAAAAAAATTTGGGACTACAACTCACAATGTAAACTTGAATCCTTAAAAATGCAAAAAATTTAGAGTAGAACCTAATTTGTCCACTTAATTTCTCCTGCCACTTCCGAAATTGTTTTGTTTAAAGCTTTGAATTCTTGTTCTGTAAGAAAACAAAGTTACAAACATGCTTATTGAACAAAATGTATCACTTACAAATGAGCTTTTTTAAAAAAATATTATTTTTCGATGTAGATGTCTGGAGAATGCGTTTCTGCAGTGAATAATGCAAGAAAACGCTTTTGGCATCGGGGCTTCGCCCAGGACCCCACTGAGAGGGCTTACATCGCTCCCCCTGACCCCTAGCTGTCAAGAGAAAGGTCTCATCGTGGCTGTTTTTGTTTTCTTTTTTTTTTCCCGCCGAAGGTTGAGAAACATTGCTTTTTTTAAAAATTCTAATATATATATATATATATATATATATATATATATATATATATATATATATATATATATATATATATATATATAAATTTGCAACACGCTATAGCATGAACGTCTGAAACCCTTGCAGCCTCTTGTGAGTTTAAAAATGTCCATTTCTGATAGTGCATATGTCTGAAGGATTGGCCTCTCTTGTCTCAAGATATTGTAAGGATTGGCTTCTCTGTCCATGATATTGCAAGGATTGGTCTCCTTGGGGGTCATGAGATATTGTAAGGATTGGTCTCTCTGGTCATGAGATATTGCAAGAATTGGCCTCACTAGCCACGAGATGTTGAAAGGATTGGCCTCTGGTCATGAGATATTTCAGAGGATCGGCCTCACTAGCCAAGACATGCAAGGATTGGCCCTTCTAGCAACGAGATGTAGCATGGATTGGTCTCTGAGGTCTAGAGATGTAAGAATTGGCCTCTCTAGCAACGAGATGTTGCATGGATTGGTCTCTAAGGTCTAGAGATGTAAGAATTGGCCTCTATAGCAACGAGATGTTGCATGGATTGGTCTCTGAGGTCAAGAGATATAAGAATTGGCCTCTAGCAACGATATGTTGCATGGATTGGTCTCTGAGGTCAAGAGATATAAGAATTGGCCTCTCTAGCAACGAGATGTTGCTAGGGGATATACCGTTTCTCGAGATGAAAAATATCAGATTTCATTTCTACTTTAGTAAGATGTCTCTTTAAACTTTAAACTAAGAAGTCAATACAGTCCAATTGAACTACACAAAGATCTTGAAATGTTCAGCTTTGAAAACGATAGTGCAATTAAAAACAAAAACAAAAAAGAAAGGAAAAAAAAAGGGGGGGGGGGGGGAGAAGATAGACAATAAGCTCTACCAGCACAACAGGAGATTAAGCGCCACGAGTGTCCAGCAAACGGTGGCCTGTTAATGTGTGTTGTGTAAAAAAAATTCCCTGGTATCGATTAGACCACTACGCTGTGCGAAAGCGGGTACCGTTAGCATTGACGGCAGTCCCGTATCGCATGACTTTAAGGTATCGATTCGGGAGTATACTCGCGGGACGAATTGTTTCGAGGCTGCAGTTGAAGAGACAGTCTGATCATAAATATCAACTCTGCGAAATTGTTTGCTCTTAGCGACAGTCAACTAAACTATAATATGGCAGGCGTACACACACTGGGGCGTAAACAACACAGCTCACCGATACAAAAGATAGACATTGACATACGGTCTTAGCTTATACATGTATATGCCTCCATTTCCGTTTCTATTGATTGTACTAAGGTCTTAATGTTTTCCTTGTAACAGGCTCATTTACATTTATTAGACTAGATTTGTATGCACCTTTACCAGGAAAGCATAAAAAAAAGCACGCGCTAGTCCCTTTCGTTTGAACGGAATGGGGGGGGGGGGGAGCTGCAGAGACTTAGTATGGTCATTCTAAAGAAAGTCCGCTAATTTTTTGTTAGGCACCTCAGCGGTGTGTCTTGTGCAGATAAGTCCAGACGGATGGAACACTTAAGTAAAACAGGCGAAAGGCCAACACTAGAAAGGTTGACTCTGGATGTCAAATAAGTTCAATGAAGGGAACCGCCGAAAGTCGTTAAGCTCAATCTCTACGTTCATAAATTCCGACTCTCTCTAAAGCCGCCAAAAAGTATTCTGTGTTTTACTTTCGTTCCATCTCAAATGCTAGTCTTGTTTTTAATAGTCACGTCATTGTCGCTAAGTCAGAACTGTACCATTTCGATGAAACAACTTTTCGCGCCAAAATCCTAATCGTGTCCTAACAATATGAGCCTTTTTTAAAACAAGATTTGAAAAACAGTTCGTGTTATTCTATGTTTTTTTGTCTGTCATATTTTCACAACGTTTTAAGCCTGCAATTTGTTTGTGAAGTAAATTAAATTATTATTCTAGTATTATTATTGTTATTATAAAAAGTTGGACAATGTCATCATTTGTTATCCTACAGTCTTTTGGTGATAAACTTTGTGAATATGTAACGTAACTAGCCCGATGGGGCAACCTTCGAGTTAGTGTTAACACAAACTCACTAGTTACATTTTATAGCCTTATGAAAGCGAAAATTTCAAAGGAACGAAATACTCAAATCTAGTTCTTTAACAAGAAAACATAAAAATACTTTAAAAAAAAACCGTATACAAATTGTAATAATTAGTTTGGATTTCATGCAATTAAATCTGTAATAGCTCTAGACAACAACAATAAATATGCGCGATTATAAATATTTATACCAATTGTTTTTTTTTTAGTGCTATGTAATGCTTATGGCTTTCTCAATACGCTATGATCATACCAGTTGGGAAAATTGGGGGGGGGGGGGGGGATTGCTGCCCTGCCTCATAGTGGCGCCCGGGTGGAAATGGAACTGAAAGGGGACGACTAGGCCAACAGGTAGCGAAACAAGGCTCCCACGGGAGTGCCTAAGGGGGTGCTAGAGCATCTCCATTGCACTGTGCAAGGATGTAAAAAAGCTCCCGCAGCGATCTGTCAATGTCCAGGTGCGTCCCTCAAGGGGCCGTTACATAAATGGCGTGTCCGCACGGTTAGCCTGGTACAGTATACGAATACGACGGAGATCCCAGCGGTGCGGCCTTCGGCCGCGTCTCTAGTCTGCGAGTCCGAAGTGTCCGTGCCCATTGGAAGTGAACGCAAAACAAACTCTAAGTTTAACCCCGAGTCTCACCCCCGTCAGACAGGGTGGCGGGAAGGAGGAACTCGCTGTCTAATTCAGGCTGGTGAAAGGGAGCTTTCTTTCGCTTTGGTGGCCTTAGTGTTCCAAGTGCGACGTACAACACTACTAGACAATTTCAGATGGTGGAAGAAGGGATATCTGGGTGAATTTTACCGTAAATTATTTTTAATAGCATTTAGACAAAAAAAGGGGGGACGACCTGAATTTGAACTCATGGCTAAAGCCGACATACTAACCACTCTGCAAGTGAGTTGCTAATAACTATAACAGATTGTATAGTTATGTATTGTTTGTTTCAAATATAATTTAAAGAGGTACGTGACGATTTTCCCTCTAGTATAATGGTGTGTATAGTATGAATTACAAACACCATCCAGTGAATTGTTAATGGGTTTTTTTTTGTTTTTTTTGCTTATTTTATGAATAAGTCAGATTCCTGAATGGTCATGACATGCTTCCCCATCTCCTTGAATTATATTCGAGTTCTGCTAAGCGCACTGGATTTCTTCGATTTTTTTCCAAAAGACATTCAAAAAAAGAATCTTGCAAAATAAAACAAACTTGTTTCACAGCTGGTCACGTGAATGTGAGTAAATTCTTACATGTGCAGACTAGCATGCAGATTTGTAAAACAAGTCACGCATGACGGCAGACAATGTAGGTATAAAGACAATATGGTAAAAAAAAAAGGAGGGGGGGGGGCGACTAACTCGAACTGACGTTCTGTGTCCTGGAAGATGCCCCCTCCCCAACGTATACACCATCACCAGATTAATATTCGGGTCCCAGAGCGAGTGTCATATGCGGGGCCCAGAGCGAGTGTCATATGCGGGCCCAGAGCGAGTGTCATATGCGGGCCCAGAGCGAGTGTCATATGCGGCGCCCAGAGCGAGTGTCATATGCGAGGCCTAACGCTAACACGATATATCATGCTCGGAGCTTTCATGGCAATTGCAAGAGACGCCGTAAAGGCTTCTACATATAATTGAGTATCAAGTCCTTGTTTAGGAGAACTGTTTGTCAATAAATCTACTACACTGTGTTTTAATCTATAATAATAATAACAATAGCAATGTCTTCGATTCCGGTGTTTTACATGACTACGCAAACCCAGTTGCGACCTGTATATTTTTCCGCATCTCGTGCAGACAAAGCCGTAGTCCGTCGGCAGTCTATTTAAGTTTTCTTTCCTTCTTCTGCGCCTGTCTTTAATTAGGGCTTTCATTTGGGCCTTAAATGTATGTCCAGCAGCCTTTATGAAAGCTCTCCAACTGTCTTTTTCAGAGGTCATCTTTTAGCTCACCAAAGAAGATCCCCTTTGGCATGCGCTCGTCTCCCATGCGGTATAAGAGTCCGACCCAGCGAGCTGTCGAGTGTTAATGATTGCTTATATAGTATTCTTTACTTGTCCACACAGGCTTCTAGCAGAACATAGTAGTCTTGCCAGCATAAGTCCCATTCTAGAGCGAAAGTACCTTTGATGAAGGACTTTGAGGAGCCTTAAATGCCTTCGGTAGAGCACCCAGGTCTCAGATCCATACGAAAGTGTGGTGAGAACCACTGCTTTCTAAACATTTTAGTCTACAGCGTATTGGTAAGATCTTATTATTGCGTGTGTGTGCAGTAGAAGACCCGCATATTTATATGATGGGTTAATGATGACTCCATATCGCGCTCCCTGAAGTACGTGGGCGATCGCCCCCACCCTAAAGGCAGACTTGGTGTGAATTTTAAATTGTTGGCTTCGAAATAGGCTTGAAGTCAAGTTTGTAAATTTATCAACAACATGGACAAGTCGTGTTTGTTACTTTCACAATATTGAAATATACAATGAACGTCTCCCGGTGTCACTACTAAATAAAAAAAAACTAGCGTCTTAAATAGTAGACCTTTGGTCAATATAAATTACTAATTGGCATTGGACTTGGTAAACAAAGTTGTTTTTTAATTGTACATTTATTTCAAATGTATCCGCAGAAACTGCATGCGACGCATCCAAGAGAGCGATTTGCTAATTCGACATTCGTGACCACAAGTTAATTAACTGCTTACTCATATCTATAGTGTGATACTGAGCCTCCTGCGTGTTATTCTTGAACATTCGCATTCTCGTATCAAACTGTTCATGTCCAACAAGTAGTGACTTCATTTCACTTCGTCTCTTCGGCTTGCTGCACACGTGACAATGA